>CM065431.1:29921666-32472500 GCA_033030585.1 Hippophae rhamnoides | reverse complement strand
TTTATGGATGACTTTTCAGTTGGAAAAGCATGTTATCTCCCTATTGAGTTGGAAAATAAAGCTCATGGGCAGTAAATAAGTTTAATTTTGATTTGAAGGTAGTAGGAGAAAAATGACTTCTTTAATTGAATGAGATGGATGAGTTATGGAAGGATGCTTATGAAAATGCAAAGATCTACAAAAAACAGACAAAGAAGTGGCATTACAAATAGATTCTTAGGCATGAATTATCTCTAGGACAACAGGTTTTGCTTTTTAATTCACCACTAAAACTCTTCCCAGGTAAGTATCAAGATGGAAAGGTCCTTATACAATTGACAAAGTTTCCACTTTTTGAGCAATAGACCTGAAGGAGCAGGGAATATATTCAGAGTTAATAGTCAGAGATTTAAGCACTATTATGGAGAAAGAGTAAAGGGAAATTGTGCATTTATTCCTTTTTGAAATCCTGATTGATACAGATTGAAAAGTCTGGCTATAGACTATAAAACAAGTGCTTATGGGAGGTAGCCCATAAAAAATTTCTTTTGTTCTTTTTATTTTATTTTATTACTATCTATTTGAATAATTTAGATTTTGATGTTGATTTATTTTGTAGGAATAAAAAGCTGAAAATTACAAACTAATGCGGATCCACCATAAAACCAAGGAAGTTCTTTTCATTTCTTCAATCTATCTCGCTTTTAAATTACAATGAGAACATTGTTTATTTTAAGTTTGGGGGTGTCAACTCCTATAGTCTTGAGTTGTTTAATTATTTTATCAAGCTTGTATTTGAGTATGATTGAATTCACTGACTCTAGAATTTGTGATTGAGAATGGCTTTGAGAAGTGTTTTTCAAAATCTACTATTATGTTAGTTAGAGTTTTATGGGTACATTGATTTAAATCTTTGTCGTTGAAAAAAATTGAGTGCATAGAGAATTTTTCTCTACTCCATTTTGCCTATGAAGAGAAGGAGTTGAATTAACTGGGTTAGGAGAGTTCAATTTTGCTTTGCTATAGAATCCATTGATAGATCCTTAAGGAAAATTCCTAATTGATACCAAATATTAGAGAAATGATCTAGGCAATTTTTTGTCACAACCAAAAAGCTTTACCATCCGTCCTAATTATCATGCCATCATTGCAAAATTTATTTCCACAATCAACCCCCTTGAGCCTTATTTTACATAAGCCTTATTTGTTCTTTTAACTACATAGACTATTTCTATTCTAAGCCTGAAAAATCATAAACTTACCTTAAATTTTGAGAAAATACATTGGTGAAAATTTTCATTTGAAAAGAAAGTTCAATTAAATAATCTACATTATGTTTGCTCTATTTGATCAAAGAGTGAAAAAAAGTGAAAGACAAGAATAAAAAAATGGTTAAACTGGTTGAAGTTAATAAAGACAATGAGTATCAAGGCAACCATACAAAAAAAAAAGAGCACTCCACTTATTGAGTATGACAACAATATTGTCATCAATAAATGCATATTATTAAGAAAGAACTATAGTGTGAATTATGTGAATATTCTTTTTATTGTTTTTTTTTTCTACCAAGTATTTTCCAGTTTGTTTTGATTTTCTATATCCATTTTTTCTTAGCCCTCGCCATATGACCTATCATTACAACCTTGATTAAAGACCTTTTGGTCTCTGAATTTGATATTTGATAACATTAGTGAAGAGGATTTATGAAAATTGGACTTGTAGAGTTAAGTTTTGAGAGAATTCTTTCGATTTCAATTGTTTTACTTTTATCTAAATTTTCTGGAAGTTTGAAGTTAAATTGACTATTTCACACACGCACTCAAGGACCTAGCTTTAGGTTGAAGTAAATGCTTAACTCTTGCTTGACAGATTGATGAATTTTGATTGATTTTCTTGCTATTTTAGATGTAAAAAGAGTAAGTTATTAGTGATTAAATCTAAATTCAGATCATGACTTGGTGAGTGATGGTAGTTATATATGGGGTCTTGTTGACACTGTCTATAGTTTTTTTTTCTCTTTTATGTTCTTTTTGTTCAAAGACAAGCAAAGTTTTAAGTTTGGGGTGTTTTTTAACTTATATAATTTGACATAATTTATCACTTCTTAACTTTAAACTTTAGTCCAATTTTATTTATTTTTATTAATTTTAGACTTTATTATTATTATTTAAATTTTATTGTAAATTTTAAGTAAAGATCCAAAAATTTTAAAAATATATCAAAGTACTCTTAAATTTAAATTAATATATATTAAAAGAAAAGAAACTAACGGATATTGTAGAGAATATGGAGATATATTATATATATATATATAGTATAAATTTTATTGTAAATTTTAAGTAAAGATCCAAAAATTTTAAAAATATATCAAAGTACTCTCAAATTTAAATTAATATATATTAAAAGAAAAGAAACTAACGGATATTGTAGAGAATATGGAGATATATTATATATATATATATATATATATATATATATATATATATATATATATATAGTATGGAAAGTACATATATAATAAAAGAAGGAGTGGCTGAGAACAAGAGGGAGACACATAATAGCGGCCAGAAAAAAAAACAAGGAACGCAGGGGAGAATAAGAGAAGAAAAATACATTGGAGTGCAAAAGAAAAACGAAAAAGTAGATTTTGTTTACGAATCGATTTTCTTTCAATTCTTCTTAGAAAATTATGTTGAATTTGTTATGTTTAGTTTAATTTTTAGTATGAACTAATTTATCTTTATTCTAGGAAAAAATATAATTTAATTCTGAACTATACTTGATTTTTTATATTAATTTGAATTATTTATCTACATATTTGTTGGATTTATTCTAAGTTTAATGCTTTTAATTAACTAGTCATTAATTAGATGCTTTTAGTCTTGTGATTTACTATCGAAAGAGGAAATTATATGATAGATCTAAAATATTTCGACATGGGTAAATATAGAGATCGAAAGACTTATATGAACCTGTATAGTATTAAAATTATTGGTCTTAATTCTTTCTTGTTTTATTAAATTGCATACTCTTGTGTAAATTAATGAACAAGAATATTTCCAATTGACTATCAAAATAAGTTATTGGATATTTTTTGAAGATTGCTAACAAATAAAGAGAATAAAATTCAATTAACTAGATAAATAAAGTATAGTGAGAGATTATGTAAAATCGATTTCCTAGAAATTTTATTCCCATTTATTTGATTTTCAGACAATATCTTTATTTTCATTTGCATATTTTCTTTAAATTAATTTTAAATTTCAATTATAACAATTTTACTGATTTTTCTAGATAAAATTGAGATTAATATAAGTTTGATATTTACCAAAAATAAGTTACCAATCCGCGAGGATGATATGACTTCATTATTTGACCCTCTTAAAAGAATCTAGATGGTTAGTTGGTGGAGACACTCTAATACGATTTTAGATCCTGAGCACTCCTCTAATTGAAAAAAATGAACTTTTGCCCAATGGATTTGTTGATGCATTTTTTGGTGAAAGATTATTTACAAGCGGATGGATGGCATCTATCACAAGATTGTTTGGACTACTATACTGATATTTCCTTGAATATTTTCACGATAATTGTGGGGATAGGTATAGACACTAGAATTTAGACACGCTAAATTATTTGAGGAGTCACAACTAGCAATTTCTATACTCTCATACGTTTAGTTGGGGAACTCAAAAGTTGGGACAAGGTTATTTAGGCCCCTTCATACCACCTTCATGGTCCATCTTATTTTGTCATGTTACATAGGAAAAACTTCCCACTGATTGGCAAGAAAAGAAAAGAGGACATTCCTTCCCTTCTAGATGTGCCTTATTTGGCCTAGCAAAGCAAATTATCTCTCGCCTTTTTTTGAGTTGCACTTTGGGAACTCTTAGGCTTCTTTATTGGCAAGTGACCTCGCATAGATTCATCCATCCGGGACTTATAGACAAATGAAATGGCAATTGACTTTGGGTCAGAGCTTGGTAACTTATCGAAGGCATGGATTATTTATATCATCTAAGTGATATGAACAACCATAAATGATTTTTGATTTAAGGATAGATATATGACTATGAGCTCTACATTTGTCATAGTTTAACGGTATATTCGTGAAGAGGAACTTTCACAGTATGGTTCCATGCCAAATTGAATTGATGGTCTTCAAGTCCTCCACCATCTATATATACAAGGCATCCCATGATGAACTCCACAGATTGTAGAGTTTACTTAGAGGGCACTACCATTGCGATGGAATATGGCTTAATATGGATAGTGTTGTCTTTGGGTCATTAAGGTTATCTAGTTATGCAGGTATTTTTTGGACATGAAGATCCTTCGTTAAGGGATATTTCTATATCCCATTTGGAGTCTCGTATGCTCTTGAGGTAGAACTAGTAGTGGCCATTCATGCGGTGATAAAAGTAGTATGCCACTACTTTGAGTGCTAGAAACTTCGGTTGGAGTTACGCTCTGTTTATGTTTTCACTCTTTTTTGACCCAATCACTTTCAATGCCATAGAGATGGTATTCTATTTGGGTTGACTGCTTAGAAAAAAGTTTTTCATGGAGTTTGATTGTTCTCATATTTATAGAGAGAGCAATATTGTAACTTATAATATAGCTTCTAGGGCTCTAGTATTTGTACCATGACTTAATAGTGGGATGTCCCATTATTTGTTAACCCTTTCGTTTATTTGGATGCTAATAACAAATCTAATTATAGATTTTGTTGAAATTTAATTTGAATCTTTTTTTTTCTTTATTTAATAATATTTGTAATTGAGGAGATAGATGAAGAATGTGTTAAAGAGGTGTCAATCTAGTTGGGATGTTATGGTACACTTAGTGAAACCTTTTACCTGTTACTTTTATATATATATATATATATTAAAAGTGTTCTATCCAAAATTATATTATATCCATCTGTATATATATCCAAATTATGTTTTATTTCTATTATGATAAAAGTATTTAATTGGTAAAATTTCAAAAACTTAAAATAAAAAAAATAAACAATACTCTAACGACAAGTTTGCCAAAAGGGAATTGGAATTAAGAAAAGCAATTTACTACCATTCATGTTATTTATTTCTTAAATTACATCATAATTAAAATGACTTTATTTTCAAGTTCTTATTCATATTCACTTTTATACCCAAATTAATTCTCTACTACAGTCCTATTACTAAGAATGGGAAAGAAACTACCGGTTCGGTTTTACCCGGTAAATTTTGGAGACAAGTACGATTTCGAGTATAAATCGAACATGAAACAACGAATACGGTTTGGTTACGGTTATATTGAAAACTATACCCACTCATACACAAAATTAATTATATTTATTTAATAAATTAAATTATAAATTGAAGATTAATTATATATATTTAATAAATTAAATTATATTTTTTTTGGGTTTTCTTAGTATCTTTTCATAATCGTCCCCAAATCGTAACAATTTTTGGGCAACTTCGGGTATATATTTTCTAATTCGGTTTAGGGTTGGTTATATCAAAAACCTTCCCAACTCATACCTATGCACATTCCTACCTGTTACTCATCACTTTTCATTCTTACAAGATTTTTTTTTTACATTTTAAAATTTGACAAAATTATCCTAATTCAAATTTAACAATTATGAAAATAAAATGTTAAACATTATTTACATATATTATTTTATTATTTAAATATAATACTTAGGTTAATTATTTACGAATTATTTTCATTTTTTATCCACTATATATCATTACATATATTTATAAAAAAATCAAAATTTAAAATATGAAGGTATATTATTTTTTTGATAAAATTCTTATTTTATTTTTGTAAAATATAATTTTTAGTTTTTTAAATACATGTGAAAACAAATTAATGTTATAAGGGAATTTTGGTTGCTATTTTCATTTTTTTCACATTTAGAGTCAATGTGTTTACTTTTTATATAATAGAGACATATTTCGTGCTTATTTCGATTTTAGAAAAGAGTATAAAAAAAATCAAATGTAATCATTTTGCTTATTCTTTTTTATTTGGATTCTAATGGAGATCGAGGTGCTGATCAAATTGATATTCCCAAATAATCTCAAGATCTAATATCCTTTGCAAAGAATTGGCAGTTCAATGACTAAGGCAAAGACAAAGAAGATAGAAGAATTTTTGCAAGGTTTGATCATAAAACGAAATGTGCCTATTTAGTGGTCGATTGGGCTTAATCCATCCTTAAAAAATAAAAAGACTAAAAAGACTAATCATAAATAACACATAAAAGGTCCAAAATTAACTAAAATAAAAATTGCTTTCGAAATCAATCATTGCATCTATCTTGATCTTCTAAAGCTATCCCTTGTATAAAAAGATAATGGACCATCCTTGGTGAAGCTTTGGAATCCTTGAATTTAGTTTTAGATTCTTCTAACATAGCCTCTTTGTATTGTACTTCTATGATCAAGCCTTGCAAAACTTATTTCATCCTCTTTGTGTTTGCCCTAATCATTGGACCGCCAATTCCTTGCAAATGATCTTGGATCTTGAGACTATCTAAGAACATCAACTTGATTAGCACCTCGATCTCTATTATTCCCCTCCTCTTCAAAAAGATTCATCCTCGAATCTTAGCTTTGTAAGCAGGTTGATTTGGTATTGCAGATCTAGGTGTGAGGTCTATTTGATGCTGAATGCCTTGCAAAGGAGGTAATCCATGGGGAATCTCTTTAGGAAATACGTCCTTAAAGTCCTACAACATAGATGAGTTAAGATTGTTAGTAGAAAGATAAACATCCTTGTATATAAGTACAAGTACTTGTTGCCTTGCCATCATTACATTCTTAATCTCACGTTTTTCAATAATTACACTCATTTTTTTATTTTATTCTCTTATTTGCTCACTTTTCTTTTCTTTTTACTTACTTTTCTCTCCATTTTTCCTCTCAACCTCACTTGCTCTCTTTTCACTTTCCTTTTGCTCATATTTTTATTTTCCCCTCATCTTGCACTCTCTTTCTATCCTAAACTTTTCCTCATAAGTTTGCAAAGGTTTAAGAGGGGATAATACAACTTTTCGGTTGTTCATTTCAAAAGAATAACAATTTTTTTACCCATCATGTGACACCCTCCTATCAAACTACTATGATCGACCAAGCAATATATGACTAACATACATTAGTGTCACATCATAAAGAACCTCATCCTCATCCTTTCCAATTGAAAAGGAACCCAAACTTGTTTGTTGACCTTCACTTATCCACAATCATTCAACCATTGTAGCTTGTACGATTTGGGATGCTTCTACCACATCAAATTCAACTTTTCTATTAACAAACTACTAGAAACATTAGTGAAGCTCCTAATATCAATAATCAATATACATACCTTATCCTTCACATGGAATCTTGTGTGGAAAATATGCTCACATTGCTCTTCATCTACTTCATCCTTAGACTGTATATTTAGGGCTCTCCTTGTGACAAGTAAATCTCCATTCACAAGTTCTTCCACTTTAACTTTAGAACAATCCTCCAATGGTGGCATTTCATCATCACTTGAACTAGCACTTTCGATTTCTACATTTCCATGTATAACCATAAACTTTTTTGGTTGGGCATTCAGAAGCAATATGTCTGAATCCTTGGAACCTAAAACACTTAATATCACATGACTTAGTAAGAGTTTTAGTTTCGGGTTTATCCTTAGGAACAACAACTGAATTCTTCAACCTTGCTTCATCTTTTATTCTAAAGGTAGCTACGTTGTCCTTCCAAATTGATCTCCACGTAGATTTAGAGGATGCAATAGATCTAAACCTCTTGGACTTGATTTGCTTCTCCACTATAATGGCCTTGTGCAATAGTTCTTCCATCTCTACATAATTTTGCAATTCAACCATATCAGCAATTTCTCTGCTAATCCGACAATGAATCTAGCTATTGTTGCTTCTCTATCTTCCTCTATGTTTGCTCTAATCATAGCCATTTCCATCTCCTTATAATAATCCTCTACACTCATGGAACCTTGAACCATCCCTTGAAAGTTTCTATATAAATCCATATAGTAATGGCTAGGTATAAATCTCTTACACATGACCAATTTAATCTCTTCCCATGACAAAATAGGTCTCTCACCATTCCTTTTCCTATTGATCACCAATTAATCCCACCATATACTTGCATAATCTGTAAACTCCAGAGCTGCCAGCTTTACTTTCTTATCCTTGGAGTAATTATGCAATCAAATACATGCTCAACCTTTCTTTCCCACTTCAAGTATAACTTTGGATCATTCTTTCCTCAAAAAGTTAGAATTGTCATCTTTGTACTACCTATATTGCTATCTACTTTGGAGTTAACCTTCTTGTTCCATTTATTACTTGTTCTATCCCCCACTTTGGATTTAGCTTCTTCTTCTTTGAAAAAATCATGTCTTCTTCTATGTGATTTAGAACCAGAAGAGGATTCAACCACATTCAACCTTGCATTCCATTAATAGCCTTGATGAAGAATTTCATGTTGACCTCTTGTGGTTCTCCTCCTTCCTTACTCAGATTTTCAACTTGTAAAATAAAATAAAATAAAGGGTTTTGTTCCTCATACACTCCCTCACGTATTTTCTCTCAAATCAAATTTTTATCACTCATGTTTCATACTATTTTTGACTTTTTTATATCTCTTGCCTTTTAACACTCAAAGCTCAAGCCAACCCACTTTTATGTTCTTAACAAAATCAAATAATTCGACTAATCTCAATCTACTACTTTGCTTTTATTTTTTTATCTTTTTTTTACTACTAATGTGAATAGAAAAGACGCAAAAAATTCACAAACTTAATCAACAAAAGCCGAAAACTCAACAAAAATAAAATGAGGTGCGACAAAAACCTTTAAACTCTCAATAAGTGGAGTAAACAATGGAATTTAGGGTCAAAAAAGTGAGGCACTAAAATAAAAACATGTATTGCTAATAGGAATCAAACTGAGCTTTGATTTGATATGTTACAATAGTTATTTCATTACCCGAGTCAAAAGTTATGCATGTTTAAGTTGCAACTTCGATTTATCAATTTTTTTAGAAAATTTTGAAAAACAATAAGCTCTCTTCTTTTTTTTTTGAAGAACAAAGATGGATTTAACATGGAAATAAATAACAAGAAAAAAGATAGAAAGAATTCAAAGAGAACTATGAAACGAAATCCGAAGATAAAAACAACGAAAATGGAATTTAAAGAAAATAAGGAAGCCAAACAAAGTTTTGTCTTCGCCATAAAACCCTAGGTAGATAATTCGGCCAAACAATCACAAATCAAAATCCCAAAAAAAAAATATTTTCGTTCCACAAAGATAAGGAATGAAAACAATCAAATTTGGAATCAAGATAGATTCTTGAAAATGCAGAAAAAGGATGAATTTTGTTTTTAATGAAGAACTCAAACAAATATAGATGTTGATAGATAACCTATTTTCAACAACTAAGCTTTGATACCAAATGATGTGGACCCTATAAGCAAACAACACTAGGAACCCACGAACTCAAAGGAATAGGAACAATCAATTTGCTAGGAATGTGTTGAAGATGATCAAATTAGAACCCTAGGGAAATAAAGTCCTCAAAACCCTAACCTTGAGATGCCACAAAGGATGGTCATTCTCTTTGAGAAGTTGAATTCAAGCTTTCAATCAAGAACACAAGAAGGCAAAGCAAAAAGCTTTCTAAAATAAATTTTGATAAATGATATAAGGTCTGTCTCCTAATTACATAGGTGGTTTGTCTACCAATTACATAGGTTCTCTTTTATATAATCAAGAAACCCTAAATAAAAAACCCTAAACAAAATGTGCCTATTTAGTGGTGGATTGGGCCTAATCCATCCCTAAAAAATAAAAGAAAAAAAAACTTATGATAAATAACACATAAAAGGCTCACAATTAACTAAAACAAAATTGCTTCTTAAATCAATCCTTGCATCCATCTTGATCTTTGAAATCTATCCCTTGTATAAAAAGATAATGGACCATCCTTGGTAAGGCAGACCTTATATCATTTACCATAATTTAGTTCAAAAAACATTTTCTTTTGCCTTCTTATGTTCTTAATTGAATTCTTGAATTCGACTTATTAAAGGGAGTGATCATCCTTTGTGGCGTCTCATGGATAGGGTTTTAAGGGTTTTGTTTCCTTAGGGTTCTAATATGATCATCTTCAACACGTTCATAGAAAATCGATTTTTCTTATTCCTTTGAGTTCATGGATTACTAGGATTGTTCGCCTTGAGAGTTCACGTTAGATTCATTCACATTCCATTTTTGTTTGATTTTCATTTCGAATTAGTAAATTTTTCCTAAATGATTAAAAATATATAATGAAAAACAACAAAAATAATATTCTTTATAATTTTTATACAAAACAATAGCAACTATTATGTCTGATTCATGTACTTTAATTAGGAACGGAGGCATTTGCATCCTAAGAGGGGCACGTGATCTCTCAATTTTTTAAAATATATATTTTGTTTGTAATATTTGTATGTGTTTAATATTTTTCTTGTATATAATTTGATTTGTGCCTCCTTTAAAAAATTACTTTCCTTTTAAACAAATGATATATTTTAAGTTTTGTAAGTTTTATAAATAAAATTATAACATTTTTTTTCATTTTTATTCTTATAAAGAAAAATTACATTTTTGATATTTATATATATTTTTAAATTCTTTCAAATTTAAAATAACATCAATTGCTTTGCACTTGCTAAAATTCTTATATTCTTAATAGTCTACTTCGAATTATTTTTGCAAATGATTGCTTGATAAAAAAGATATTTAAAATAAAATATTTAACAATAAAATCACTTTTTTAAATACTTCATTTTTTTAATTATGTCCATCCTCTAATATATTGTATTATCATTTAACTTTATGAACTTTTTAATAGTAAATCAATTGTGAAAATTTTACTTTGACTACTTTAATATTTTTGTACAATGTAATGTAAGTACAATTTTATATTTTTATTCCTATATTTATTTATTTGAAAACTCCATTCATAAATATTATTCTTCTCTTTAACAAAACGACAAATTTAAATTTTTTATTTATTTGATATTTATTTAATTATAACACTACTCAAATGCTCATAAGTGTTATCGTTAATTAACTAGTTACATATAAAAAGAATTGCTAGCATCCTCTAAATAAAATATTTGGCTATATCATTGATTTTAAATATTAAAAAAAAGTTCAATTATCATTTCGTATTAAATGTTATTCAATTAGATTTCATTCAAATTTAATTATAATTATTTAGATGTTTACTACTACATAAGTGGTCATTTATATCAATATTTAAAGTCATTTTTTGATAAAAACCGACTTATAATGAGTTTAAAGTTGGTTTGTTGAAAAACCGACTTAAAATAAATTTAAAACACATAGATTGTAGCTTCGATTGACACATATAACCGACGCTACACTCTACATGTAGCGTCAAGCGTCGGTTCTACGTGTCAATTGAAGCTACACATGTGGATATTTTTCCTTTTCTCTACTTTCTTCTCCAGACAGAAACTATTATTCCAAGCGTTGTAACTCTAAAAAACCTAAAACCTCCTCCACTCTTTCTCATTTTTTGGCCACCTACAACCACCAATTCTAATGTCTTTTAGTGCATTTTCTTCCTCTCCAACTTATTTTCTAGATCCCTTATTTTTTGAGTAAAAACCTCAAATTTTTTTATACCCATTTTCTAACTTACAAAACACAATTTTTTCTTCATTTCCTTCATTTTGTTACTTCATTTACTCTTATAAGTATTTTCATTAATCCTACGCAAT
Organism: Hippophae rhamnoides; assembly: GCA_033030585.1. Lineage (NCBI taxonomy): Eukaryota > Viridiplantae > Streptophyta > Magnoliopsida > Rosales > Elaeagnaceae > Hippophae > Hippophae rhamnoides. The sequence continues at coordinate 32,460,710 of CM065431.1, read as the reverse complement.
TATTATTCATATTTGTTTTGTATATTATGTGTTATTATTTAATCGTATAAATTTTTGTATTATATATGTAGGTAGGTTTTGTATTATATGTATGTTATTATTTTTATTATGTAGGTTTTGTATACATAATTAAATACATTTATATATTTATGACTCTGATTTAAGGTTGGTTTTTAATATTTATTTTTGTTAATATGAAATGAGAAAGACATGATTCAATAATATGATGCTCATTAAAAATTTAGGTTTGAAGTAGTGTAGTTATTTTAAAAAATATATTAATCATCACAAAATTGTTATATAAATTTTGTTTTATATATCTTAAATTTAAAATCAACTCAAATGATGACATATTATTATTAGTAATTACAATCAATCTCATATAATTATATTTATGTGTATATATTTGTTATGTTTGGTTTTTATGTATTTATTTTTATATGATGTTTTGATAGATATTCTAATAATTAGAGAATTTATATATAATAATATCTGAAATATATTGGTTGGATACATATTTAATATTCTTAATTTCATTAATAAAAAATGAACAAATCTTGGATGTCAAAGTGTAGAATTGAAGAGAACTACCTTTTTGGAGTTGAAAGTTGCTTGGAATTTTCTTGTAGAAATAGTAATAATGAAATTAGTATGATTTGATGCTCATGCGTTAAATGTGAAAATGAGAAATTTCATGATGTTGACGAGGTTAAGTATCACCTTATCCATAATGGTATTTTTTGAGTTATAAATGTTGGTATTATTATGGAGAAAATATCGATAATACTCATGGGGAAGAGATAAATAAAAATGTGAGGCAATTATAGACATCTTATCATAATGTACAAATAGAAAATATGTTTCATGGTGTTGAAGATGAACTATATGAGGATGATCTCGATACCCTTAAAAACGTCTAGAAGATGCCAAAAAACCATTGTATCCAGAATGTAAGAAATACACTAAAATGTCGGGATTGGTTTATTTGTACAATGTGAAGGCAAAAAAATGGTTTTTTGACAAGGGATTCATAGAATTACTAAATGTACTAATAGATATGTTTCATGAGGGTATTGAATTGCCATCTTCAATGTATAAAGTGAAGAAATCTCTTAATCGATTTGGCATGGAATATCATAAGATCCATGCTTGTCCAAATGATTGCATTCTTTATAGAAAAGAATATGAGACATTAGATGATTGTTTGATGTGTAAATAATCGAGAGGGAAGCATGCTACAAATGAGACAAAACCTAAGAAAGGTGTTCCCGCAAAGGTTCTTTGGTACTTTCCTCCGATTCTTCGCTTTCAAAGGTTGTTCAAAAGTAAAGAAACATCAAAGATGTTGACTTGGCATTCAGATAATTGATCTGATGATAGGGTGCTACGCCATCCTTGTGATTCTCCAAATTGGAAAGTAGTAGATAATTTATCCCCTCAATTTACATCTGATCTGCACAATCTTCGTCTTGCCATTTCTAATGATGGAATTAATCCACGCAGTTCCCTTAGTAGTAGATATAGTTGTTGGCCAGTAATTATGGTAACATACAACCTTCCTCCCTGGTTATGTATGAAAAGAAAATTCATGATGTTAACATTATTGATCTTAGGACCAAAACAACCTGGTGTTTATATTAATGTATATTTGCAGCCTCTAATAGATTATTTAAAGACGGTGTGGAATGATGGTGTAAATGTTTATGATGCACATATAGAATAACACTTTAACTTGAGGGGGGTTCTTTTATGTACAATTAATGATTTTCCTGCCTATGGGAACTTATTAGGACATACAACTAAAAGTTATATGGGATGCCCTATATGTAGTGATGGCCCTTCTGTAACTTATCTTGTTCATGGACGAAAGATGTATTATAGAATACATAGAATATTTTTTCCATCTGGACACAAATTTAGATAACAAAAGAAACCGTTTGATAGTGACGAAGAGCACGATCCTATGCCCTGACCATTATGAGGTGTTGAGATATTAAAGCAATTGAATGGTATGGCATTTAAAATATATGGAAAGATGAAAAAAAGAATAATTACTAATGGAGAGAAAATAAAGAGGTAAACTAATAAAAGAGGTGAAAATGAAAATGTTACTAAATTAGTAGATTATGGTTGTTGGAATAAAAAATCAATTTTTTGGGAATTACCTTATTGGAAAGACCTACATATTCGTCACATCTTAGATGTCATGCACATTGAGAAAAATTTATGTGAGAGCTTCATCGGTACATTACTTAATATACCTAGAAAAATGAATGATGGAAATTAAAGCAAGATTAGATTTAAATAAACTAGGCATACAACCTGAATTGGCACTAAGGGAGGAAAATGATAAGAATTGAACATACTTGCCACATCATCATATACAATGTCAAGAAAAGAGAAGGATGTGTTTTGTAAATGTTTTGCAGGTGTGAAAGTTTCTGATGGTTACTCATCCAACTTAAGAAATTTTGTGTCTATCACTGATAAGAAACTTTATTGATTGAAATAATATGAATGTCATATCTTAATGCAATAGTTATTACCAGTTACTATTAGATCAATTCTTCCAAAAAATGTTCAATTATTAATAATTCATCTTTGTTCATTCTTCAATACAATATGCATGAAATCTATATCAATTGGTGAGTTAAACGTTTTACAAAAAGATGTTTTAGAGAATTTGTATCTAATTGAAAAATATTTTCCTCCCTCTTTCTTCGATATAATGATTCACTTGTGTGTTCATTTAGTTCAAGATGTTCAATTGTGTGGTCCTACTTACTTAAGGTGGATGTATCCTTTTGAGAGATACATGCAAGTCCTTAAAGGATATGTAAATAATAGAAATTGACCTGAAGGATGCATGGTGGAACATTACATTGCTGAAGAGGCCATTGAGTTTTGTTCTGAATACTTTAATGGTTGCACTAAAATTGGGAATCCTATGAATAAGTTGTTCTTAGAACATCAAATGATCCAAGTAGGTGACCCTACGCTTGGTGGAAGTAAGAAATTGTTTATTGATCGCAGTCGATGGTAAAAAGCTCACCGAACCATTTTGGTAAATAATAAGGAGGCACAACCGTACATAGAGTAAATGATGACATGTTCAACCTTTTCATTTAAAATAAAATTATTTTCTATTTAACTATTAATGATATCTAATTGATATATCTTTAATAACATTATAGAATGCATATAAACTTATTGAAGATTGATCCTAGTTATAAAAAAAAGGAGGAGAAAATTGTTGTACAATGAATATAAGTGAAAGCTTATTAATTGGTTTCAAAATCATGTAAGTGTCACATACAAGAATTTATTAGTACTTCTATGCAATGTTTTAAAACTTTTTTTAAACACACTTTATGTTTTTGTATGCATAGATTCGAGTTGAACTCAACAAACCTAATCATAAAATAAGAGAGAGTTTAGAATGGCTTACACATGGTCCAAAATTTGATGTCAAATAATATTCTAGTTTCACAATTAATGGATCGATGTTTACGACTCAAGCAAGGGACAAAGTCTGAGTAAATCAGAATAGTGGTATGAAGATGGTTGCACAAACTATACAATTTTCCAGTTCAAAAGATAGTAATCCTATACTTTCTGATTGAACATATTATGGTATAATTCAAGAAATTTGAAAACTCAATTATGAGGTCTTCCATGAAACATTATTCTTGTGTGATTTGGTTGAATATGTTATCAATGTTGGATATAAAATAGACGATTTTGGATTTACCCTTGTAAATTTAGCAAAGATAAGTCACACCGATATGTCCTTCATGTTAGCATTTCATGCAAAATAAGTATTTTACGTGAGCGATCAACTTGACACAAGATAGTCTGTTGTGTTAACGCCTCCACAAAAATAGTTCTACCATTATGATGCTTTAGAAAATGATGACATGCTTGATTCCTTATCCAATATTAGTAATTTCTCAAACAAATTACCTAATGTATGTGATGATCTAGTTGATGATGATGATTCTTCGTCATGGACTCAAAGTGATTGTGAAGGAATATAAATATATATATATATATATATATATATATATATATATATATATATATATATATATATAAATATATATATATATATATATATATACGATCAACAACCTAATTAAACATAATGTATGTTATATATTATCACTATTAACTCTTGCATGTTTATATGTTTGGAATTAAAATTGTCAATTAATTTCTATTTCATCATTAATTGCAGATATTTCATGGATCCTAGGGTACGAGAGATTGTAGATCTAAATGATCCATTAGGGCATTTTAAAATAAGGGATTGGGCGAATATACTTGATGCTCTATTTAACCTAGATGATAGAGTATCCGTTATATTTGATGCTGTTAGTAATCCATTAGAGGAAAATGGCCAAAAATTGAAATTCTCTATTGGTAGACTAGTGAAATCAAGTATAAAAATCAATATAAATGATTGGACTAAGCTTGACAAAGCTAAAAGTTCAAAATATGGAAAACCATTTGTGTAAGTCTCTTTTATTTTCTAACTAATTACATATATTATATCTTTTTGTATTATATCTCATCTTTTGCGTGTTTTTTACAAAATCGTTCTAAAGTCCCTGACACTTGGATGAGAAAGTGTTATAAGATAGAAAATAAGGCATGGAAGGAATACAAAACTTCCAGATTGGCTAGAAATTATGTGTTTTCATATTTGGAACCATTTGATGAAGAGCAACTATACAAAATCCCTAAAGAACACCCTTGGATTGAACCCCAATTTTGGAAAGACTTTGTGGATTATAGGCATACAGATAAATTTCAAATTATTAGGGAGTAACATTAGAATATACAAATGCATAGTGTTCTTTCTAACCGTATTGAGAGGTCTTCAAATCCTGAAGTTAGACATAGAATGTTATTATGAAGTTGTTAATTTATAAATATTTTTATATTTATTTTCCTCAAATTTAAGTTGATGTCCTGGTTAATAAATTTATTTAATTTATGTAGGAAGCTGAATTGGGTAGACTGGTTACCCATTCTGAATTATATATAGAAACAAATAGCCCTAAACGAAGAAGTCGAGACCAATGATTAAACAAGGAGAAGAACAACTAAATAAGTTGGTTAGTCATTTAACTAGATAAAAAGTCCATATGATTTTTTCTAATTGATGTAATAATGTATGATATGTTTGTTTGCTTTATTATTTGTAGAGAGCTGTTCAAGAACAAATAGTTAGGGGTGAAATAATCGAACAATCAGGGAGAGATGCTATATATCATGCATTCAGACACGAGCATTCTGGTCGGGTTAGGGGAGGAAACCAATATGATGGTTATATCGATTATTTTAACATTCCAAAACAAAAGCCTCAGATGGTCAGTAAGGAGAAGTACTATAAAATTGAAGAAGAACTCACCTCCTTTAAGGCCTCAATGTTAAGTGAGATTTCCACTTTAAAAAAATATCAATCACAACACGTCAGGCATGACAGCATACTATAATCAGGGCATGCCATATTTTCCAGGCATGCAACCATCCATGCTAGGCATGCCACCCATGCAAAATCATAGTGCCCAACCTATATCATGTATGGGATATAGTCATCCTATTGGTCCTTCCTTTATTCCAGGAGTGAAGATGCAATTAGGTAGTGGTTCATTTTCTCTAATGAAATATGTACATTCTTACCATCCATCACATCACGATGAACGTTTTGATGAGAATGTACTTCCAATAGCTACCCCATATGGGAGTTCTCCTCTATTTGATGAATAATTTGTGGTAAGATTTAAAGTTTATGTAAATAGTCTATTATTTTTATTTTTATTATATATTTTATTTATTATATGTAACGCTTAAATTATTTTACAGAATATGAAATGTTTGTTGAAACATCCTTCATCAACGGACTTTGTTGCTATTGGAATGGTACAATAATTGAGCAATGATCGAATGATTCATAATCAATATTTGACAAATTATTGGTGAATAGTAATTGATCAATCATTGCTCCATGATTGTCCATTACATGTGCCTTCTAATGCTACCACAGTCCAAGAAGCAGTGGGATAATATATGGCTTGACCATCGAGTCAAATTGTGATTAATTTTGACATGGTACTATATTTTTACTTAAAATAACACTTTTTTTTATTGCTATTATATTATTATTCTTTTATTGTTACTAACATATATAATACTTCTTCTTTAGTCTATTATACCAGAATTAGTAAGTGTGTCACATTTAAGAGATACAAAACAAGTATCTCATGGTAAATCTACGTCTAGTGGTCAATCATCGTGCACTAAGTGATGAGTGCTCAAAAAGCACTAAAATAACCATGATTTTATGCACATTAATTGATTAAGAATATATATATTTATATGTTTTATCATATATTTATATAAATTTGTCTTTTTCGGAATCACGGGTATTTTTATTGTTTTTGAGGTATTTTGGCTTAAAAACGCAATTTAAAGACTCAAAGAAGAATACTTGAAGCAATACATCACAAATAAATTAATAAATAAGTGGGAAAAGGTCAACAAACATGGAAAAATTGGACAAAATGGGTCGAAAAGGTCAAAAAGACGGAAAAAACGCAGCGGCTGCAGCCGGCCCCGTTCTTTGCGTCGCGCCGCTGGCGTTGACTCCCTTTCGCGCGCGCCGGGCGCCGTTTCCACGCCAGCGGCGATACGCAGCGAGCTTGCCAGTTCGGCGCTCAGCTGAAGGCCGCGCTGACGCGTTTTCACCCCATTTTTCCGCGTGCAGACCGCATGACGTCATCTTGACATCATTGATGACCTCAAGATGTCCCTACACGTTTTTAATTTTTTATATTTTTTTTAACATTTTTTTTACTCATTTTTTCTCTCCCATCCCCACCTATAAATACCCTTCCATTCACTTCAAAAGCACACCTCAAAACCACACTTCTCTCTTCTTTCTTTCTCTCGTTTCTTAGTTTTTGAGTTTTTCTTAGTTTCTTTCTTAGTTTCTAAAGCTTTTCTTAGTTTTTCTCTTAGTTTTTAGTTCAATTCTCTTAGGTTTAGAGTTCTTTCTTTTGAGAGGAACTTGTAATGTTTTTGTAATAATTTAGATTTTTGATTCAATAAATGGAAGTGCAAAGTCTGCTTGGAGGTTTTCTAGCAGGGAATAGCGTCGAAGTTCTACGTAAGGATTTTATTTTCTTTAGAGTTATTTTTATGCTTTATTCTTACATGTTATATTTAATTTGTCCGTGATTAAATTTAACTGTGCTTAGTTTTATAATCATGATATAATAATAACGTTGTTATGCTTGCGAAATATTAAATAGGTGAAAATCTCTAAAATGAATTGATTTTGTTTTTATTCAAGATTTTATATTAAGAATGTTAGAGAGAAATATATTATTTTTCATTACAAACTTAAAACTGAAAATTAGATTTTAAGCTTTAGTTATCCGATCTGATTTAGACTAGTGCTCTTTTATTTGCTGGTACAATCGCCCGGTAGTTAGAGTCAAGCTCTATTTCAAAAGTTTTATAAGAGTTATTATCTGAAAATGTATAGACAACATGTTTTCAATAGTAGTTTTAAAACTTGAAAGTTAGTACTCGGATAATTAAATTCTTAGGTTTAATTTGGAGACATTGAATAAAGTTTAAACTGTCTAATCCCACCAAAGGTGGCATTTAAATGGTTCAATTTCAATCTCTTAGAAAAAGAATTTAATTTAATTAACCAAATTAGTTATCAACCCCATCCATAGGTGTTAATGGATTTGTTTAGTTAACAAAGAATATCTAACCCCATCAAAGGTGGTATTCATACAAAAAAGAGAGAGTATGTGGAGTGTGTTGTTCAATTGGGCATGGTACTCATAATTGTTCAAATACTTGTGATTCTAGTGTCGATGCCATAGAGGAAGTCCAATATTTTCAAAAGTATCATCCAAACACCTATAATCACCCAACCTACAACCACCCTTACCCACCAAGCCAATCTTTTAAACCAACCTTAGAAGATAGCTTGAATGCTTTTATTCAAGTTAGTCGTGACAAACCAGCGATGACTAATCAAAGGTTGAACACCATGGAGGCTTCGGTTAAAGAATTGAATATAAAGTTAAGTAATGGCCGAACAAATGCAAAAGAAAGAACGGAAAGTTGCCCAGTCAACGAGAACAAGCAAAAGTTGTTAGAACCCTTGAAGTGGTAAGGTAGTCAATACCGTAATGTACACGAAATCTCTAAACTACCTTGTAGTTCATGTAACAAAGAAGCGACATTCCAATCTTGCAAAAAAGGAGAAACAAGTGTTAAACTTCACAAGCTTTCTGAAAAACTCATTGGGGTCATCTCGACACTCCCAAAATTCAAAAGACAACAGAACAGCACTAGATGCAAGTACCTTTTCCCAGCTGGTTGAAAGAATCTAAACAAGATAAGCAATTCAATGATCTTTTAATATGCTTTCTCTAAAGTAAATATCAATTTACCATTATTAGAAGTGATCATGTGTTCTCATATGCCAAGTTTTTCAAAGAGTTGAACACTAAGAAAAGGAGGTATAGGCTGAATGAGCAGTAGTAGTATCGAAATTTCTTGTTTCTTCAGCACAAACTACACTAAGTTGAAAGACCACTGGAAGTTTTATTATAAACATAACTATGGGGGATAGGAAGGTTGCTAAAGCAATGCTTGATTTAGGTGCTAGTATAAATTTGATGCCACTGCTGCATATTCTTACTGATCAATCTGGGGGATTTAAAACCAGTGACTATGTCCGCATACTGACTTGCGGATAGATCTCTTAAATATCCAGGAGGAATAGTTGAGGATGTTTTGGTACGGGTAGACAAACTGATAATACACTGTTGACTTTGTCAGGATTCTGGATATGCACAGAAAATCCAATTGACGGAAGAGAGCATACAATATTACTTGGTAGACCATTTATGGCAACTACTAAAACTATTATTGATGTCGAAGATGGAAATTTGACAATGGGGTCTTAGGAGAGACTGTTCATTTCAAGGTTTTTGATTCTTCACCTTTCCCTTATATTTACGCCATCGATGAAATATTCGAAGTTGATCCTTTGGATAATCTTGTCCAAAACACCTTTTTCCAAACCGAGAATAGAAGACAAGCTTGAAACCGTTCTTACACTTGAAAAGGTTGAAGAAGATTTAGATGAAGAAATTAAGGGGTACCTTGAACAACTAGACAATAATGAAGTGATGACAAAATCTAGTACACTTTTAAATCTACCAGTTCTTCATCATAAAGAGGCCAATCCACTTGAACTTGAACTCAAAGACTTACCCGAGCACTTAAAATATGTGTTTTTGGGAGAAGGAAACATATCCGGTGATAATTTCTTCAACATTGACCAAACCACAAGAAAAAGAACTCATCAAAGTGCTTAAACAGTTTAAGAAATCTATAGGTTGGAGTATAGGGGATATAAGAGGCATTAGTCCAACAATGTGTATGCACAAGATCAACTTGGAGGATGGTGCTAAACACATGCGAGAGGCCCCGAAAGACTAAACCCAAACATGCAAGAGGTAGTTAAAAGGAAATCCTTAAATTATTAGAAGAAGGGATTATCTATCCTATTGCGGATAAGTAAGTGGGTTAGTCCGGTCACGTGTGGTACCAAAGAAATGCGGGATAACTTGAGTTGTTAAAAATGATAAAAGTGAATTAGTGCCAGCTAGAATAATCCTTTGGATGGAGAATGTGTATAGATTTTAGGAAACTAAATTTATATACGAAAAAGGATCACTTTCCTCTTCCATTCATTGATCAAATGTTGGAAAGATTAAGTACCTAATTTTACTATTTTTGGATGGACTGTCTGGATATTATCAAGTACCCATGGTACAGGAAGATCGAAAGACCATTTACATGTCCTTTTGGGACATTTGCTTTTCCTTGAGAATGCCATTTGGGTTATGCAATGCCCCGCCACTTTCGAGAGATGCATGATATCTATTTTCTCGGACATGGTGGAGAAATTCATTGAAATTTTCATGGACGATTTCTCTGTTTTGGGAACTCGTTTGATGATTGCTTACATAAATTGACTTTGGTTTAGAAAGATGCATTGAATGCAATCTAACCCTTAGATTGGGAGAAAAGTCATTTTATGGTTCAACAATGAGGATAGTTTTAGGACATATAATTTCAAACAAGGGTATTGAAGTTGATAAGGCAAAGTTGAATTGATATCCAAACTACCTCCCTGCATACGTGAAGGGGATAAGAAGCTCTTAGGACATGCAGGATTTCAGACGATTTATTAAAGATTTCTCTAAAATAAGTCGTCCTTTATGTAACTTATTATCCAAAGATCTTGAATTTGACTTCAATAATGATTGCCTTATTTCCTTTAATACCTTGAAAGAAAACTAACATCTACCGTTATAATGGCACCAAACCGGTCTTTACCTTTTGAAATAATGTGTGACGCTTCGATTATGCAATAGGAGCCAGTCCTTGGACAAAGAGTGGATAAGCGTTTACATGTCATTTACTATGCTAGTAAAACACTCAATAATGTCCAAATGAATTATACCACCACTGAAAAGGAATTCTTGGCCATAGTATTTTCTTTAGACAAATTCATGTCTTATTTAGTAGGATATAAAGTGATTATGCATTCTGATCATGCTGCTTTAAAATACCTATTAAGTGAACCAAATGACAAGCCAAGATTAATTAGGTGGGACTTACTCTTATAAGAATTTGACCTATAAATCAAGGATAAGAAAGGTAGTGAAAACCTAGTAGCTGGCCATTTGTCTAGGTTGATTTTTAACTTATCTCTTAAAGGTGAGAGTAAATAAGATATAGTTGAAACCTTTTCTGATGAACAATTATTTTCAATAGGTCCAAACCCATGGTATCTTTGATATTGTAAACTATCTTGCCATCGGTGTTTTGTGACCTAACACTTCATATCAGGACAAGAAAAAGGTTTTTAAAACTATTAAGGACTATTTGCAGGATGACCACTTATTTATACAAGATTGATCAAGATCAAGTCATCCAGGGAGATGTGTACGAGAAGAAGAACATAAGAGCATTCGACTTTTTGTCATGAACTTCATTGTGGGGTCATTTTGGAGGTGAAAAGACGATAAACCCGTAAGATATTCTGATCTGGATTCTTTTGGCCCAGCTCTTTTTAAAGATGCTACGTATGTTTTGTGCACAATGTGATAGATGTCAAAGAACAGGAAACATAAGCAAAAGAGATGAAATGCCTTTGACATCTAATTTAGTTGTTGAACTCTTTGATGTATGGGGATTGACTTGGGTCCTTTTCCCATCTAATGGTTTTCAATACATTTTGGTTCTTGTGGATTATGTGTCCAAGTGGGTAGAAGCTATCCCCACCAAAACCAATGATGCTAATGTTGTTGTGAAATTCTTGAAAGATTTCATATTCAAGATGAGTTCGAACGCCTTTAGAGCTATAATAAGTGATGGAGGTAGCCATTTTTGTAACAAACTCTTTGATGGAGTACTAAACAAGTACAACATCACACATAAAGTAACTACTCCATATCATCCTCAAACTTAGGTTTAGCGGAAGTAAGTAATAGGCAAATTAAGGGGAATCTTTGGGAACGCATTGTGCGTCCGTCAAGGAAGGATTGGGCATTTAAGCTAAATGATGCCTTATGTGGCATACCGCAAGCTTACAAAACACCTATTGGGATGAGCCCTCTACCGGTTAATCTTTGGGAAAGCGTGCCACCTTCCAGGTTGAACTTGAACACAAAGCTTCTTGGGCAATTAAAGAATTAAACATGGATTTAGATAAACGGTGGCTTGATTACTCGACTTCATGAGTTGGAAGAAATTAGGAATGAAGCCTATGAGAATGTCAAATTATACAAGGAGCGTACTAAGCGTATCACGACAAAGAGGCTAGTTCCTAAGACTCTTCACCTGGAATGAAAGTTATTTTATTTAACTCTCGTTTGAGATTGTTTCCGGGAAAGTGAGATCAAGATGGGATGGACCATTCAAAATAGTTCAAGTATTTGAACATGGAGTAGTGGAACTATTGGACTCCAAGACACAAAAAACGTTCAAAGTCAATGGCCATCGTGTCAAGCCTTATTTAGAAGAACCAAACAACATTGCTGAAATGGATTGCATTTGGCTGAGTAACTCTTAGCACCAAAAAGATACGTCTTGCTAAGACGTTAAACTAAGCGCTGGATGGGAGGCAACCCATCATTTTAGATAAAAAAAAACAAAAAAAAACAACAAAAAAACAAACAAAAAAACAAAAAAAAAAATTGTTTGTTATTTGTTTTATTTACTTAATTTTGTTGTTTATTTCATTTTAATTACATGTGAATAATTTTTAAATTGTTAAAACTAAAAATATTTGTTGAGATGTTAGAAGTTTACAGCGATCTGTCTTGTTTAAACTTTAATGATGAATATGATGGATGCACCTGCATTTTCCATTACTACTTGCACATTCTCAGGAAATAGGTAATCTTTCTTCTCTTTTCTCTTTATCTTTAATTTACAATTGTTACATTGAGGACAATGTAAGTTCTAGGTTGGGGGTGGTGAAAAGTTACCATGCTTAATTAAAAAAAAAAAGTTTTAACAATTTAAAAATAAAAAAAAAAATTTAAAAAAATATACTTTTTCATTTTTTTATGTGTTTGGTTTTATTTCTATTTTGTGTGATTTAGTAATTTTTCGAATAAAAAAAAATTCACAAAAATTTATCTTTTCTTTAAATCAAATTTAAGTAAATAGTTAAGTCTTTTGTACTGTTAGATTAATTTTTTGAAAACATATCATCAAATATTTTGTAATTATTTTTGATAATTAGTTAGTTTTTGTCATAATTAGTATTTCTTGATAAGATGTAGAAATTATATTAAACCCAAAATCGGTGTTTATGAGTTTTTGTTTTAGTGGAGACTACCTTTGTGAGATATAATTTGAGCCTAATTTCCTTTATTCAGTGAAATATATATTTTTTTCTACTCCAAACACATTTCTTATTTCTTCAAATTTTTAGATGATCTCTGTAGGTATTAGCATTGAATGTATGAATTTTTTCATCTTAATAGAGTATCATATATTTTTGATTATTATTTTTGCTTAGATTAAATGATTTGAGTAGAAATTGATAGTATATGCTTATATCTCATTTATGCATGACTACTACAAAAACAAAAGACATATATGGGGTTACCTAAACCAAGATCAAAGCAGAAAAGCCACAAAATTAACCACTCACCAAAATCCAAAAAAATGTACAATCTGTACATGCGTTGACTCTCTAAAAAATACACATAATGAAAAATATCTACAAAAAAGAGATAAAAATAGTATCATCTACATACTATAACCCACATCGCTACAAAGTTGTGAGTCACAGTGCTATTTACAAAAGAAAGATATAAGAAGTAATTCCTAAAAAGTCATTGCAATTTCTTCGTTTGTAAAAGGCATATATCTTGAAATTCTTTCTTAATGAGTTTGATTTATGCATGAAAATAATTTTTATATATGATATCTTTATAATTTATACATTTGATTCCTTTCATGAGATCAATGTTAAAATAACACTTTGAGCCTTTATTCTTTATACATATGCGAACATATTAGTTCATTTCTATACATCAACTCTTTCGCATATAAATTAGTATGAGTGTTTGAACCCATGGGATTCGGTGTTTTGAGAGTATTGACTTGTGAGGAATAGAGTCGAAGCGGAATTCGATTCATGACACGAAATTGGGTGAAATTAAATTGATACATTTTTGATATGAAATATGAAAATGATTTTCGACTAATTATTATAATAAATCATGATTGTTTAAAGAGATTAAGATAACTTATGCTTGAGATTTTAATTATGATCTTAAAGGAGATTAAATAGTATGAGACATTTTTGTGAGATGTTGTTAATTTGTGATTTTGTTGTAAATTTAATTTTTAAGTTGTTTGTTTTTATTGTTTCTTTTGTTTTTTTACATTTAGTTCAATGTTTGTGGGTATCATTCTTGAAAACCCTCACGAGACTTCAAACTCGTCCACTAGGCAACCTAGGGGTTTAAAGGCTTGTTGCATAGGCTAAATGCAACCGTGTCAATCCACGGAAGTGATTTAGGATAGTTTAATTTTTAGTTTTTATCGCTTCTCTTGCTAAGGGACAAGCAAGAAGCTGGTTGGGGGTTTTGATGAGTGCTCAAAAAGCACTAAAATAACCATGATTTTATGCACATTAATTGATTAAGAATATATATATTTATATGTTTTATCATATATTTATATAAATTTGTCTTTTTCGGAATCGCGGGTATTTTTATTGTTTTTCAGTTATTTTGGCTTAAAAATGCAATTTAAAGACTCAAAGAAGAATACTTGAAGCAATACATCACAAATAAATTAATAAATAAGTGGGAAAAGGTCAACAAACATGGAAAAATTGGACAAAATGAGTCGGTGTCAAAAATGTCAAAAAAGAGCGGACGCGCGCCAGCCATGGGTCAGCGCGCCGGCGCCCAACGTTACGCGCGACTCTTCGCGTTGACTCTCGCTCGCGCAGCGCAGAGCATGCACCGCGCCGTACTGGCGCGGCTAACGAATGACCAATGGCCGGCGCCATGTCAGCCGGCTACCTAACACGTTTTTCACCCCATTTTTCATGTGCGCAGCCTGTGACATCACGGCGTCATTGATGACCTCAAGGCATGTCCACTACACGTTTTTTAATTTTTTTATATTTTTTTAACATTTGTTCTACTCATTTTTTTCTCCCCATCCTCACCTATAAATACCCCCTTCCATTCACTTAAAGCACACCTCAAAACCACACTTCTCTCTTCTTTCTTTCTCTCATTTCTTAGTTTTTGAGTTTTTCTTAGTTTCTTTCTTAGTTTCTAGCTTTTCTTAGTTTTTCTCTTAGTTTTTAGTTCAATTCTCTTAGGTTTAGAGTTCTTACTCTTTTTGAGAGGAACTTGTAATGTTTTGTAATAATTTAGATTTTTGATTCAATAAATGGAAGTGCAAAGTCCGCTTTGGAGGTTTTCTAGCAACAGAATGGCGTGAAGTTCTGTAAGGATTTTATTTTCTTCTGATTATTTTATGCTTTATTCTTACATGTTATATTTAATTTATGCATGATTAAATTTAAGCGTGCTAAATTGTTTATAATCATGATATAATAATAACGTTGTTATGCTAAGAAATATTAAATAGGTGAAAATTTCTAAAATGAATTGATTTTATTTTATTCAAGATTTTATATTAAGGATGTTAGAGAGAAATATATTATTTTTCATTACAAACTTAAATATGAAGATTAGACTTTAAGGTTTAGTTATCCGGTCTAATTTAGAGTAGTGCTCTTTTATTTGTTGGTACAATCGCCCGGTAGTTAGAGTGAAGCTCTATTTCAAAAGTTTTTATAAGAATTATTATGTGAAAATGTATTGACAACATGTTTTCAATAGTGGTTTTAAAACTTGAAAGTTAGTACTCGGATAACTAAATTCTTAAGTTTAATTTGGACACCTTGAATAAAGTTTGTGTCTAACTCTCACCAAAGGTGGCATTTAAATGGTTCATTTTCAATCTCTTAGAAAAAGGAATTAATTTAATTAACCAAATTAGTTATCAACCCCACCCTAGGTGTTAATTGATTTGTTTAGTTAACAAAGAATATCTAACCCACAAAGGTGGTATTCATACAAAAAGAGAGAATCAATAAAATCTCAACTTATATATTTAACAACCTAGATAACACGAGCAAGCATAATCAATTTAGTTATTATATCCATAAATACGCCACTAAGATAAATGATAAAATTTGCATCAAAATTTAATGAATCTGTATTTATATTTATTTTTAGATAAATATTTATTGAATTTGTATCTATGTTTATTTTTATGTTTTTAGATTATATTTAATTAATCTGTATATATGTTTATTTTATGTTATTAGATTAGGAACACAAAAACCAAACTATCGTGACAGGATGTTTAGGATTTAATTTCGTTTTTAAAAGTTTGAATAATAAATTAAGAACCACATACATTCCTTCCTTAGATCGACCTTGGGAGTATACTTATCATTTTCTACGAAATGATTCGTGCACTTGCGAGAGTTTTACAAATGTTAAAACCAAAGTATTTGCCAGAATCGGCGATGCCGGTTTTCGTACATCACTAAGTCATTCAAGAAGAAGCCATGGAAAAAAGTATAGTTTTGATTATGTTATAAATTTCAATAGAAATCTTGGCCCTTTAATGACTATTGTTGCAAGGGCATCTATCATAAATGATTGATAGACTGTGCCACTTCCTATAGAAATTTCAGGTGTAGACATTGGCCAGACCTATATATCAATCGAGTGCATATTACAACTATTTAAATATCAAATGATCAATTTAAGTATAATTCAAGTGTGGACAAGGTAAGTCCTCATTCGGTAAATAGCTTTCATTTATATAGAACATATATAATTATATTTATATTAGCTAATTATTTATATATATTTCTTTTATATAGGGCATGTTATTATGGACTTCAAGCTAATCACTCATCACATTTAGCAATGTTCTATGATTTTTCATTTGTTAATCAATATCAAGAGAAGGATATTGGCATCAGAGCTAAAAAATTATGTGATAGGGCATTAGAACTTAACACAAATTAGAAGTTAATAATCCCTTGGCCACTAAGGTTTGAACAAGGTCAAAATCATTGGATGTTAGTAATCCTTGATCTATATGGCAATCATGTTTGGTACTGTGACTCATGATGAGTGCTCAAATGCTATTGATTAAAAATATATATTTATATGCTTTTATCATATATTTATATATATTTGTCTTTTCGGAATCACGGGTATTTTTATTGTTTTTCAGGTATTTTTTCTTAAAAATGTAACTTAAAGACTCAAAAAGGAATACTAGAGGCAATACATCACAAATATATTCATAAATAAATGAGGAAAAATCAACAAATATGGAAACATTGGAAAAAATGGGTCAAAATGGGTCAAAAATGTCAAAAAGGAGGAAATCGCGCCGCCCAACAACGCGCGCGCCCGTACCCATCAGTGCCCAGTCCCACGCGTTCCTGTGTGCGCCCCACCTCTTGTCCACGTGCGTCGCTGCCCATCTGCGCCCCAATCCGTGCGCCCCACCTACCCCCTGATTTCAAATGACATCATCTTCACCTACTACGCGTTTCCTCCATTTTTAATCATTTTTTCACCCACTTTTTATTCCTTTCTTCACCTATAAATACCTCCATTCTCTTCATAACTAAACACACCTCAAAACACATCTTCTCTTCTCTTTCTTTCTCTCATTTCTTAGTTTTTAGCTTTTCTTAGTTAGTTTCTCTTAGTTTTAGAGTTCTTATCTTTTTGAGAAGAACTAGTTATGTTTTTGTAATTTATTTGTTTTTTGATTCAATAAATGGGAGTGCAAATTCCGTTTGGAGGTTTTCCAGCAACAAGAATAGCATCAAAGTACTATAAGAATTTTATTTTCTTTGTAGTTATTTTTTATGCTTTATTCTTACATGTTATATTTAATTTGTCTGTGATTAAATTTAAATTTGCTGGTTGTTTGTAAACATGATATAATAAAAACGTTGTTATGCTTGCGAAATATTAAATAGGTAAAAATCTCTAAAATGAATTGATTTTATTTTTATTCAAGATTAGAAATACATTATTTTTCATTACAAACTTAAATTTGAAAATTAGATTTTAATGTTTAGTTATCCGGTCTAATTTAGAGTAGTGCTCTTTTATTTATTGGTGCAATCTCCCGGTAGTTAGAGTGAAGCTCTATTTCAAAAGTTTTTATAAGAATTATTATGTGAAAATGTATTGACTACATGTTTTCAGTGGTGGTTTTAAAACTTGAAAGTTAGTACTCGGATAATTAAATTCTTAGGTTTAATTTGGACACCTTGAATAAAGTTTAAACTGTCTAACCCCACTAAAGGTGGCATTTAAATGGTTCATTTTCAATCTCTTAAAAAGAATGAATTAATTTAATTAACCAAATTAGTTATCAATCCCACCCATAGGTGTTAATTGATTTGTTTAGTTAACAAAGAATATCTAATCCCACCAAAGGTGGCATTCATATAAAAAAGAGAGAATCAATAAATATCAATTCATATCTTTAATAACCTAAATAATATGAGCAAGCATAATTAACTTAGTTATTATATCCATAAATACTCCACTATTATAAATGATAAAATTTGCATCAATGTTTATTGAATTTGTATCTATGTTTATTTTTATGTTCTTAGATTAGAAACACAAAAACCCAAATATCGTGACAGGATGTTTAGGATTTAATTTTGTTTTTAAAAGTTTGAATAATAAATTAAAAACCACATATATTCCTTTCTTAGATTGACCTTGGGAGTATACTTATCATTTTCTATGAAATGATTCGTGCACTTGCGAGAGTTTTATAAATGTAAAACCAAAGTATTGGCAGAATCGGCGATATCGATTTTACTCATCAGCTCAGCTTCCATAAAATTGAGTAAAGATACAAAGCAGTTGTTGAAATGTAATAGTTATAGCTAGCTATTTTTCTTCTATTGTACTTTGTAATATTTAATAAAAAACTAACTGTTATAAATTTTGATAGGGTATGCAAGCTGTGGAACAAGAGTAGGGGAATTGCCCTTAAAAAATCTCATAAGCTTATATAAGACAAAGTTATGGTATGTACAAGCAAATATTAATAATTTAATTAATTTTACTATTGAATAATAAAGATGTTTGAATATGTAAAATAATGTACACTTTTTTTTGTAGGTTTCACAACAAAATCATGAAGTCATGTGTGGTTACTATGTCATGAAGTTTATGAGCGAAATCATCACAAATATCAAAATTTCAATTAAAGATGTGGTAATCTATTTTACCAATATACCTTTTTAACATTTATAAGTTATTTTTTGTGAATTCATGAAATTACATTCTTATTTTGAATTTGAATACATGTAGTTCTTTGGTTGGAACAAATTGGGAAGAATACATGGTTCAAATTATATCATCACAAGAAGAATCATGAGAAGATTCTGATGATCTTGAATAGCATATGACAACATCATGGTAATTTTTATAATGCTTTAATTTCTCTACTCATGTGTTTGAAGTCTGTGAAGCTTATTTGATGGATATTTATGTGCTCATGTATTTAGGGGAATGAATTGTTATATGGACCTAATTGTTTCCCAAACTTCATCTCATCTCTCTTGCCTAGTTCCTTTGTATGACAACATCATGGTAGTCACTGGCCAACCAAGTACAGGAAAACTACCAAGAATCATCATTCTGGTGTAATATCATAAATTCACAAAAAATAACTTATATGTTAAAAGATTAGTAAAAGAGATGATCACATCGACACCGGAGTGATATAATAATAACCTTATCCCTTCGAAATCATATTAGCACTGTATTAATATTTTGTTTATAAATATGTAGCTATATTGAACAAGCTGGTATTTTTAATGTTATAATGAGCTCTAAATATGAAGTCAAGTGTAACTCTGATTTGTTACTTGGGTTGGTTGGGCAAAAAATAGTTGTTCCATAAGTTTATGGGCACCAAAACTCAACCAACCCAAGTAACAAATCAGAGTTACACTTGATTTCATATTTAGAGCTCATTATAGCTTTAAAAATACTAGCTTGATTCCAGATAACTTCATATGTATAGACAAAAAAATAATACGGTGCTAATATGATTTTGAAAAGATAAGGTTATTATTATATCACTTCGGTGTCGATGTGGTAATCTCTTTTACTAATATTTTAACATATATAAGTTATTTTTTGTGAATTCATGATATTACATTCTTATTTTGAATTTAATTACATATAGTTCTTTGGTTTTGGTTGGAACAAGTGGCCTGGGTTATGATATTCAATTTTTTGATAATTTACAAGAAGAATGGATAGAATACTTTGTTCAAATTATAACATCAGGAGAAAAATCTGATGATCTTGAATAACATAGGATAATATCATGTTAATTTTTATAATGCTTTAATTTCTCCATTCCTATATCTCTGAAGTAACTAAAAAGAGGTTTCTTTTTCTGTAACTTGTTTTGCTCAAATAAACATCCACCTATACTCATCAGTGGTCAATTACAAATAAAATCAAAGACAAAATCATAGTAACTAAATTATAGATTTGTTGAAAATTGGGGTTGAAAATGCCAAGGCCAAAGTCCAAGGCCTAAAGGCCTTTCTAAATAAAAGAAGCTCTCTCAAAGTGGTATTATTTCTTTCATATATTTTCATTACAATTCTAAAGCTATATATAAGGAGATTTACTCCTTGAATTATTCTTTGAATTAAACATTCCTTGATTTACTCCTTGAATTAAGGATTCCTTGATTTACTTCTTGAATTAAGGATTCCTTGTTTTACTCCTTGAATTAAGGATTCTTTGCTTTTTCCTTGAATTACTCCTTAAATTAAGGATGACAACTCCTTGATTTACTCCTTAAATTAAGCAGTTAACACTTCTTAATTTACTCATTGAATTAAGATTCTTGATTTACTCATTGAATTAAGATTCTTGATTTACTTCTTGAATTAAGGAGTTGACACTCATTAATTTACTCCTTAAATTACTTCTTAATTTTATCTCCAATACTCCCTCTCAAGCTGGATCCATAAGGTTTATGTATCTAAGCTTGCATATAAGTCGTTGAAACTGATGAGAAGCCAAGGCAACAAAAGTAAAACTAACAAAAATGTTGATTAGGATAGCAAAAAAAATATTGTTATCGATGTGGGACCTTTCCTTTTACCACAATACTTTCCCTTTACATTGGGCAGGTAGGAGCTACAGGAGAGATTTAATCCATCATTGCCAAGAGCTTGGTTTCAATATGGGACATTTCCTTTTACCATAATACTCTTACTCCACATCAGGTAGGTAGAAGCTACAAGAGAGATTTAATCCATCATTGCCAAGAGCTTGATTTCAATATAGGACCTTTCCTTTTACCACAATACTCCTCCTTCACATTAAGTAGGTAGAAGCTGCAGGAGAGATTTAATCCATCATTGCCAAGAAATTTGGTTTGGAAAAAAAAATTTGAACAAGAAATCGCTCTCACAAAGTGTCAAATGCACTTTAAGACATCACAGACTCTGCTGTTGAAAGCAAAAATAAAATTACAAGAGCTATGTTGTCTCTTTTAAAGTACATAAAACGTGCAAGCATACACGGTCACAAGTAAAAAAATTTGTAAGTAAAGTATCGTTCCCACGGAGATTTGTTACTATAGTTTGTTGAGTACTAAAATTATTTCTCTCTGATTTTATCCAAAACAACCGTTGATTTAGAAAAAGTTTAAGAAAAGAGTTTAATAACAAAATAAAAGAAATCTAGGATTGCAGTTTTTCACCAAATTAATCCACTCTAATCATGTTATTTTCTATTGATTTATATTTTTTTAGTACATTTAATTTTTCAACCGAAAACTTCTAATTTTATCCATACATCTCTTCCGAGCTCCGTATAGACACACCTCGTTAAATTAATTCACTATATTCCTATGAGAATTAAATTCACCAAGATTCATTACGTTCTAAGTTTTCAAATGACCACACATACAATTAGGGTATATTTCTATCCTTCATCATACATGTCATTATATCCATGAGGAATATATACAAAAATGCCTCTTCCAAGTTTATTTAAGTACCACGGATCATTTTGATAAAATTCGTAAATAATCAAAAAGCATTAAGCACAGATAGAATAAAAAAATCGAACGTCTTATAAATCTTTCAAAAATAATTAAAATCAAAGCTTCATAAATTTAGATAAAATGCAACCCTAGAAAAATTAAATTACTTCATAAAGAAAAATTAAAATTACAGCAGTTAAGGAATATCAGTAAAAGAACACAAAGAAAATTAAAACTTCATCTTCCCTAAAAATTTTGGCACGCGTAGAACACAACAGAAGCCAAAAATGGCTTCTGGGTGTTCCACCGTCCAGCACCAAACACTACCAAAAATCCAAAACTAAAATAAACTCGAATCATAATATCCCTTATTTATAACAACAAAATTCTAAAAAAAATACATTTAAAAATATTTTTTTTACACGCAAAGGGGACAAACCATTATATCAAAATTAGTTAAATAATACGCGTGGAGACAAAACTAGTATCGAAAAAGTTATTTTAATTCACACATGAGAGACAAAGCAGAGGCGTTGTTTTGATTTTTTTATTTCAATTTACGTGCCACGTGTTCGAGTCTGATTGGCTTCAAGAAATGATGGGACATGTGGCATCATATTATTGGATATCAAGGACGGGCGCACGATAGATTGTCGCACGAGATTGGGGCGCGAGAAACATGGGGGATAGCTGCTGAAACAGGTGTGTTATTATGCGCTTTTGCGTTCACCCAAACGAGCCACGTGGCATCACATGATTTACTGAAGGGAAAGTGGGACACGTGGCATACTTTAAAAGGATGGAGGGAACAATTGCACGTGGTTCCGCCGCACGGGATCACACCCTTTTTGCATAAGCGTAACCGACATGTGGGCCCCACCCTGCATGCCGGCCTACACGGCAGGTTGGCCCCACTAGCATGCCGAGCTGCATAAACCCTAAATCTGTGTTCACTCTCTTTTGTCGTGCTTGCAATCCACGTGCCTCATCGTATCCGTTGATTGTTTGATCGAACATTTGGTGTCGCCCGTAAATAATGGTGCGCATGGCTTCCTTTTCCTATATAGAATATAAATTTCCTTAATTGCATTTTGACCCACAAATTTAATTCAAATTACATTTTAAAATTTCTTTAATTACAATTCAGCCCTTGTCTAATTTAAATTAAATTCTAAAACTTTTATTAATTAAAATTAAGCCTAATATTAATTTAAATTATATTTTAGACTTTTATAAATTGCAATTAAGAACTCTTTTATTTGAAATTAGATTTTTGGACATAAATTTATAATTAAGTACGTTTTCGATTCAATTTATTTAATTTTCTTCAAAATATATTCCTTGACACATAAAGAGAAAATATTAATTTATTTAACTAAAATTAACCAAAATTATAAAGAACATAGCAATTATAATTAAAAAAAATAGATGAAAATAACTATATAAAATACAGTTATCAAGCTACAAGTATATGTTGTTTCGGTCGAGGAATAATAATTTTTTCACAAAGATCAACTTGCTCTAATACCATGTTGAAAAATAAGTGTTTAAAATGCAAAGGCCTAAAGGCCTTTCCAAATAAAACAAGCTCTCTCAAAGTTGTATTCTTTCTTTCATATATTTTCATTATAATTCTATACCTTTATATAAGAATATTTACTTCTTGAATTATTATTTGAATTAAACATTCCTTGATTTACTTCTTGAATTAAGAATTCTTTGTTTTACTCATTCAATTAAGGATTCTTTGTTTTACTCCTTGAATTACTCCTTAAATTAAGGATGGTAACTCCTTGACTTACTTCTTAAATTAAATAGTTGACACTTCTTAATTTAATCATTGAATTAATGTTCTTGATTTACTCCTTGAACTAAGGAGTTGAGACTCCTTAATTTACCCCTTAATTTATTCCTTAATTTTATCTCCAATAAGATTAGTCGATTAATCTATGCTTACAATAGTATAAAACCCACCTTGATGCGTTGAAGATATGGTTTCAAATTCTAACTGAATATGTTGAAAGCCTGTGTTTTAAATCCTTAATGATCGAATATGTTAAAGGTCTTGGTTTCAAATCCTAAATTGATATATAGATGGTCTGTGTTTTAAATGTCAATTACGAGTATTCGAGTTGCTGATAAAAAGAAATTAATCTATTACTAAATAGCTGAAAAGATGAATCCAATGGTAGAACATTAGGAAAACACTTTTTTTCTTTTTAAATTGGATATGGTGATATGGTATCATGTGTATCATTAGCCTTGAAAGTTGAAAGTTTGAATACTCCTAACGTGTTTGTATTTTTATATGTATAGTAATTACTTTTAACAAATATGAATCTGATGAAACTTAAATCCTATATAAACTACTCAACTGCTTTAAAAGTTTGACGCGTCTCTGGAACGTACAAGTAGGCATAAGATCTCTTTTCTCGCTGTCAACCTGTACATATTCAAAGGATTGATTAGAGAACTAAATAAAACATGGATCCAACTAGGGTTGACAAATGAAATTTAATAATTAAAATAAGACAAACAAATTTTTATTTTTATAAATATAAGTTTCCATGCTCAAATACATCACACATAAGTTACAAGGTTCAAAAACATTGTTCCACAAACATTGTTCAACGATTTGCACACATCAATATAACGCAATAACACTAAATTCTCTTTGTAAAACATACTAAAGGTTAAGGATTAGATTCATAGATTGTGTGAGTTGTAATATTATTTACAAAAGCCACTTTCCATGATGTTGATAATCCATTTTCTGGCTTACCAGGAATCTGATACGATTAATTTGAGAGAGAATAAGAGAGCTAGAAGGAAAGACAATTGGCTTAATTCATCATATTATATTCCTTTGTTTCTCGGCTATCTTATAATCTTACAAGAGCAAGAGAGAGCCAAGAGAAAATAATAGAAAATAACCAAAAATGATAGAAAAGGAAAGCATGTAATAATAGAATCTGCTAGAGCCATTTCGTGGGTGGTGAGTGTGCTCAGTGAGGGTGGTGGATACTATTCCTAATCGATTATTGGCCCCTCTCATGATGAGAGTGGTCCCCCTCCTCCAACGAGCACAAACCTTACTTTAGTCATCGCAGCTTCCCCTCTATGCTCACCTATGCACACTGCGCCCATCTGCGCACGGCTTGGCGTAGTATGCACCTATCAACTCCCTCCTGCTTGAGAATCCTCGGTAGGTGCCCCCACCCACTTCATAAGGATTTCTGAATTTGGCCTATACTTCCTTTTTTGGATCACCCTGCGCTCCAAAATAGCTTATGGTTGGGGAATAACTGTAGAATTATCTAAGAGAGGAGGTAATTGGGTGAAGGTTCATGTGTGGGTTCTGAGGTGCTTCTTGAGTCGATTGACATAGAAGATGTTTTGAACTTGAGAGTTAGAGGGGAGGGAGAACTTGTAGGCCATCGCTCCCATTCGAGTTGTTATCTCGTAAGGCCCATAGAAATGTGGGGCTAGTTTCATGGCAGCTCGAAAAGCCACTAAGGTATGTCGATAAGGTTGTAAATGAAGGTACACATAATCTCATACCTCAAAAGTCACCTCTTGTCGATGTTGATTAGCTTGGCATTTCATGCAGTTCTATGCTTGTAAGAGATTGTGGCGCAGATCACGCAATATTTGGTCTCGATCAAACCTTGGTCTCTGTTGATATGCTCCCAACACATTAACCTGCTCAGGTCCAGTTGTATCTCCTTGATATGGACAGGCTTCAGTACCATGTCCCATGTTGCTGTACAAACCATATTGTTCATTATTGGTGTTGGTTTGTGTAGCGAGAAGGGCAACTTGCTTAGTCAGTTGAACAAGTTATTGTTGAACTTCATTACTGGAGTCGATTTCATGAACACCGACTTTTCTCACTCGGGAGCTTTTCTCATTGGGAATTAGCACCCAACATCTCAAAGAGGTTATACGTTTCGATGCAGTCTTTTCTCCTATTGCTCCTCCTGCGGCGTTGTCGACAATGAATCGACATTGTTGTGTAAGTCCATCGTAAAAGAATTGGTTCTGCAACCGTAGGGAAAGCTATGATGGGGACATTGAGTGAGAAACATTTTGAACCTATCCCAAGCTTCACGGAATGGTTCTTCCTTCCATCCGAGAGAAAGTAGCAATCTTTCCTCTCAGCTCTGATGTTTTTTGATGGGAATAGAATTTTCCCATGAATTTATTGTAAATTTGACCCCATGTCATCAGAGAACCCCGGGGAAGCGACCTCAACCAAGCTTTGGCCTTACCCTTTACGGTGTAGGAAAAACATCTCATTTTAAGTTGATCCTCGTTTAGAATACCGAGGGGGAATGTTTGGACCGTAGCATAGAAATCTCTCATAAAGGAAAGAGAATCTTCATTAGGTAGCCCATAAAAGGAAGGAAGCATAGAAAAATGAATATTTTTAAGGTCATAATTCGAAGCGACCTCTCCCAACTGGATAGCGGCAGTTGCCGTGCCAATCACCGGTCTTGCAAACTCCTTCATCGTGGTTTCCCTAACATGTTGGTTTTCCTCCATTTCTTTTGGTTCTAGTAAAGGATTAAGACTTGGTTCTATGTTTGGCTCAAAATCAGATTGATGGGTAGGATCCAGTGTTGTTGACACTTGTTTAAATTTATGAATATTATTTACATATGGTGTTAGGGGGTTTCCTAAGGATCTCCTACCACGCATAGACTATTTTTAAACGTAAATTTAAAACTCCTGTCAACAAAAATAAAAAAATTAGAGAAAATTTCCATGGCATTTAATACAAAACACTAGACAAAACTAGTTAAATTTTTTTTTTTTTTAAATTTAATTTTTTTTTATTAACATAATCAGTATTAACCAAGAGTGTTCCCAGGAAAGAATGGTGGTGCAATGGCTCCTTAAAAACCATTCTCCTAGCCAGAACAACGTTCCTAGGAAAGACTAGTGGCACAAAGGCTTCAAAGAACTAGTCTCCTAGACAGAACTCCCTTAGATTTTTACTTTTCATGCCTTTTAGTTTTTTTTTTTACGAACGGTAATTTTATTTTACTATTCACGCTATCTTATTTCTTATTAACTTAAATTTTTAAAATTTTAATTTTTTTTACGAACGGTAATTTTATTTTACTATTCACGATATCTTATTTCTTATTAACTTAAATTTTAAACTTTAAATTTTTTTTTTTTTTAAAACGGTAATTTTATTTTACTATTCACGCTATCTTATTTCTTATTAACTTAAATTTTTAAAATTTAAATTTTTTTTTTCATGAACGGTAATTTTTTTATTCAAATTTTAAATTCCTAAATTATTTATTATTCACGGTACAATTTTTATTTAAAAATTTTCTTCTTTTTTTTTTAATTTTTTTTTTTACTATTCATTAACGGTAAAAACTTTTTACTTCAAATTTCAAATTTCTAAATTATTTTACTATTTATGCTATAATTAATTTTTTTTATTTTTTTTATTTTTTATTTATTTATTTATTTATTTATTTATTTATTTATTTTTTATGAAATTTGAAATTTGATTAAAAATTTTTATTTTATTTATTTTTTTTTTTTTTAAAAAAAAATCACAATTATTTACAATACAAAAATATTTTTAAAATTTTGATAAATAAATTAAAAAGCTATTCCTTCCCTAAACTAGCAAAAACTTGATGAATTTAAAAGCAAGATCGAATTCTCGCAAAATACTTTGGTTTTAATATTTGTAAAACTCTTGAAGTGCAAGAATCATTTCGTAGAAAATGATAAGATATCTCCCGAGTCGATCTAAGGAAGTAATGTATATGGTTCTTAATTTATTATTCAAACTTTTAAAAACGAAATTAAATCCTAAACATCCTGTCACGATAGTTTGGTTTTTGTGTTCCTAATCTAATAACATAAAATAAACATATATACAGATTAATTAAATATAAAAAAAAATAAACATAGATACAAATTCAATAAATAAATATAAATACAGATTCAATAAATATTCATGCAAATTTTATCATTTATATTAGTGGAGTATTTATGGATATAATAACTAAATTAATTATGCTTGCTCATATTATCTACGTTATTAAAGATATAAATTGATATTTTATTGATTCTCTCTTTTTTTGTATGAATACCATCTTTGGTGGGGTTAGATATTCTTTGTTAACTAAACAAATCAATTAACACCTATGGGTGGGGTTGATAACTAATTTGGTTAATTAAATTAATTCCTTTTTCTAAGAGATTGAAAATGAACCATTTAAATCGCGCTTTGGTGAGGTTAGACGATTTAAACTTTATTCAAGGTGTCCAAATTAAACCTAAGAATTTAGTTATCCGAGTATTAACTTTCAAGTTTTAAAACCACTACTTAAAACGTGTTGTCAATACATTTTTAGATAATAATTCTTATAAAAACTTTTGAAATAGAGCTTCACTCTAACTACCGGGCGATTGTACCAACAAATAAAAGAGCACTACTCTAAATCGAATAGGATAACTAAACCTTAAAGTCTAATCTTCAGATTTAAGTTTGTAATGAAAAATAATATATTTCTCTCTAACATCCTTAATATAAAATCTTGAATAAAAATAAAATCAATTCATTTTAGAAATTTTCACCTATTTAATATTTCGCAAAGATAACAACGTTATTATTATATCATGATTATAAGCAATGAAGACGCTTAAATTTAATCACAGACAAATTAAATATAACATGTAAGAATAAAGCATAAAAATAATCGTAAAGAAAATAAAATCCTTACAGTAACTTGACGCTATTCCCGTTGCTAGAAAACCTCCAAGCGAATTTGCACTTCCATTTATTGAATCAAAAATCTAAATTATTACAAAAACATTACAAGTTCCTCTCAAAAAGAGAAGAACTCTAAACCTAAGAGAATTGAACTAAAAACTAAGAGAAAAACTAAGAAAAGCTTAGAAACTAAGAAAGAAACTAAGAAAAACTTAAAAACTAAGAAATGAGAGAAAGAAAGAAGAGAAGTGTGGTTTTGAGGTGTGCTTTGAAGTGAATGGAAGGGGTATTTATAGGTGAGGATGGAGAGAAAAAATGAGTAAAAAAATGTTAAAAAAATATTAAAAAATTAAAAACGTGTAATGGACATCTTGAGGTCATCAATGACGTCAGCGTGACGTCGTGGCGGTACCACGTGGAAAATGGGGCAAAAACGCGTTAGGCTGGTATTTCGGCTAACAGCCTTGTATTGGTATCATTGCTGCTGTAGGCGTGAACGCCGCATGTACTTATGAAGCGGAAGAAGAGTGGCCTTGTACGGTATGGCATCGACAATGAATTGGTTGTAATTTGTATTGTATGATTTAAATCTTTTGACATTTGACCTTTTTCGACCCATTTTGTCAATTTTTACATGTTTGTTGACATTGTCCCACTTATTTATTAATTTATTTGTGATGTATTCTTGAAGTATTAACTTCAGTCTTTAAATTGCGTTTTTAAGCCAAAATACCTGAAAAACAATAAAAATACCCGTGATTCTGAAAAAGACAAATTTATATAAATATATGATAAAACATATAAATATATATATTTTTAATCAATTAATGTACATAAAATCATGGTTATTTTAGTGCTTTTTGAGCACTCATCGTATACACCTATCAGAATCCTATTGGGATTTTGTATTAAAATAATATTGTAATTTTCATCGAGTGATATATTGATCATATAATATTTAAGGTGTGTTATATTAGTCTTTTAATTAAAAAAATCAATTAAGTTTAAATTTTTAAAGTTTCATATTTTGTTAATGATAAAATTAAAATTCTCTATTTTATAATAAAAAAATCCCTAAACGCAGATAATATTCTCAACCATGTAGCACCACCACCCATTTTAATCGCTGCCACCAACCCCCATTTTTATGCCATCATCCGTCGACCATCTCGCAAACCTTCTTTGCTAGAAATGGTGATATGTAATCGCAAAAATGAAAGAAAAAAAGCAACAAAAAAAAAACAAAGAAAGAAAGGTAAACACCATCAGCACCTCCTTCGCCAATTGCCAATTCATCACCGACAGCGACATAGCCATGGAAGTGAGAGGGAAGAAGAAAATGCAGAGAAAGAGAGGTTCTTTTTTTAATAAAATAAAAAATTCTAACTTTAACCCTTAAAAAAAATCAAATTTTATAAATTTAAATTTAATTAACCTATTTTTAAAATTGCATGAATAAAATAACATACTTTAAAAATTATAATATCTTACAGGAATATTTTGATCCAATACCCAACTCTACTACGTCATACATTCAAATTTTCAACCCTCCTAATACTTCTAATATCTTATTAACTTTGTCTTTCGCATATAGAAAATAATGCTTTAAAACTAATACCGCAATACTATTACTTAATTAGTAATGAAAAACACAAATAAGAAAAAACTAGTGATGTAATAATATTAGATTATATATTATATCGAAAAGTTTAGATGTTTAATTAAACGTAAGACTATTTTATTAACAAAAGTAAATTATAATGATGCACATGCATCAAATTATGATAAAATATTTTAAAAATTTAAAAACAAATTAAACTTAAATAACATTGGATTAATTACTAGTAACTGGGACATATGTTATATGTATATCTAAAAGTAATATATATATATATATATTATTCTTGTGCAATTAGATCTATTACGTACAATTTACATGAAGTTTTAAATCAAATAGAACGTTCATCTACGCCTCCAATTCAATTAATTAGTATAAATATAACAAATTCAAGGAGTGTTATAATAGTCATATTCATTTTAATTATATTTTAATACATAACATATGTGAGTTAGTTGATTGTTGAGTTAATGTTGCATTCATATTTGCAAAAACGTCACAAAAATATGACCAAGTGATTCTTTTTCCTATAGCGTATGACCAAGTGATTTAAGTAAAAAAAAAAAAATTATATGAAGTTTAATTTTGAGGCGGAATTATACATTTCCTGACCACAACTAGAAAATTCAAGCCGTAGACCACGTAATAAAAACAGAACAAGTGATTAATAATTATAAAAAAAATATTAGGTTACATGACATGATTTATTAGATGTCATAACATACCTGACGCTCGTAGTAAATAGGGTGGATGACTCTACAATTCCCCTAACTTTTACAACTCAAGTTTTTAGGTTTGTTAGCTTCTTTTTTTTACACAATTAAGTTCACTTGTTTTAAAAAAAATTTACATTTAAGTTTAATAGTTATTAAAAAAAATTAAATTGTATTTAACAATAATAATTTTAACATGAATTATTATTGAAAGTATTTTTCAAGATAAAAAAATGGAAGAAAAACAAAAAAAAATTGGCTATACTCTAATAATTAATATATATATATATATATATATATATAGCAGAAAAGATAATCTGATCTTAAATAGAAATATAAATATAAATGTTTTCACAAGAAAGAATCCTATTTGGACTTTTGTGTAGTCGAAGACAAGAAGGAATTTTTATCAAAGGAAAGATTCACATGCACGATTGCAAGTGGAAAGATAAGAAGGAGGAGGATGGATACCCAGTACCAATTTTTTAATTTAAAAAAGGAAATTACATAGCATTGTGTAATGTTTGACACGGATCCTTTGGGTTGTAAAATATGTATTATATAAGAGACCGCTTGGTGCACTTATGAAGTGGACAGCAATCACAAGCCTCCACGTCATATGTACCTTTCTATGATAATTTTTAATATATATATATATATATATATATTTTTTTTTTATCATGCATATATTAAACTAATTTTAGTCGTTATTTCCACAAACTAAAATTTTAAAATAGTTTACTTTTAACCATTTTTAATATGATATTAGAGTTAAAAATCTTGTATTTAAAACCTATTAATTTTAATTGATATATAATGCATAATCTCAATATTTATTATAAATGATAAATATATAAAAATAATGTTATTTTTTTTCTAATGACTTAAACTTTTAAAAAAAATTATTTTTTTAATGTATATCTATTAACAGATTAATATATATCTAGTTTACTTATAGTTTCTATATAAAAACACAATGTATATTCTTTAAAATACAGAATACAATACAATCATTAAGTAAAACCAAAATAAGTAATTCTTTGTCCCTTCTAATATTTTATTGATAGGACGAGGAAGAAAAACATCATTTTTATCCATTTAGAAGCATAATATGCAAAAAGAGACTGCAAAAACAAAGTCTACACGAAAAACTAAGTAGGGAGAACTTGTTATGCAAAGTCAACTATCAAAGTCAACCCAAGTCAACGATCAATGATCAACAGCAGTAACAATCAAAGTCAACCCAGGTCAAAACAATGGTTAAATAGCGTCAAGTTAACTCCGGTTAAGATCCATTCCTGCACATTTATTTGACTATCATTGTTACATTGCCCTTGCTACACTCTATGAGCCTCACACCTATTGTGAGACATCTATTGACCCTTTATGGCAGATTGCAATGAAAGAAGAAATTGATGCATTAACCAAAAATCATACTTGGGATCTGCTTACTCTCCCTCCTAGTTAGTCTGTGATTGGTTGTAAGTGGATCTATAAGATCAAGACTCGCTCTGATGGGTCCATCGAGCGCTACAAGACTTGTCTTGTTACAAAAGGTTTTACACAAGAGTATGAGATTGATTATGAAGAGACTTTTGACCAATTGCCCGTATCTCCTCTATTTGTGCCCTCTTAGCTGTTGCCACTACTAGTAAATGAGACTTTTTTCATATGGATGTTAAAAAAGCCTTCCTTTATGGGGATATGCATGAAGAAGTCTATATGCAACCTCCTCCTAGTTTTTCTGTTGAAACAAACAAGGTTTTTCGCCTTCGATGTGCATTTTATGGCCTCAAACAAATTCCACGAGCGTGGTTTTCCAAGTTCAACTCCATCATCCTTCACTTGGGTTACACTGGTAGTCCTTATGATTCTGCCTTATTTCTTCGTCCTAATGATAATGGCACCATTTTGCTTCTCCTATATGTGGATGATATGATCATAAATGGTGATGATCTCAATGGCATTCAAGAACTCAAGGATTTTCTTAGTTAGTAGTTTGAGATTAAAAACCTTGGACATCTAAGTTATTTCTTGGGTCTTGAGATCACTCGTTCCACAGAGATGGTTTTTATATTACTCAAGCCAAGTATGCATATGATCTTTTATCTCAAGATGGACTCATTGACAACAAGACTATTGACACTCTAGTTGAACTTAATACACATCTAACACCCTTGGGAGGGGGGGAACCATTGTCTAATCCATCTGTTTACGGATGATTGTCTAATCCATCTCTTTACAGATGATTGGTTGACAACCTGGTTTATCTTATAGTTACTCGTCCAGACATTTCTTATGCTCTTCATTAGGTGAGCCAGTATCTATCTGCTCCACGATCGACTCACTATGTTGCTATTCTACGCATTTTACGATACTTGAAGGGCACTCTCTTCCATGGCCTTTTCTACTAAGCCTAGTCTTCTCTTTTACTTTGTGTATTCTCTGATGCTGATTGTGTAGGACATCCCACTTATCACAGGTCCACTACAAGTAATTGCTTTTTCCTTGGTTCTTCTTTGATTTCTTGGTAAAGTAAGAAACAAACTTTCGTGGTCTGCTCCAGTATTGAAGTAGAATATCGTGCTCTTGTTGATACCACATCTGAGCTCCTTTGTCTAGGATGGCTTCTTAAGGATTTAGGTGTGTCCACATCCTCTGCTACTCCCCTTTATTGTGACAATCAGAGTGTCATTCATATTGCTCACAATGATGTCTTCCATGAACGGACTAAACACATCGAGATTGATTGTCACTTTATTAGTTTTCATCTTGTCCATGGTGCTTTCAAGCTTTTCTTCGTCTACTCCAACAATCAACTTGCAGATATCTTCACTAAGACACTTCCTAAGGGACACACTTGTAATTTGGTTGACAACCTCAAGTTGGTCTCACATCTACCTTGAGTTTGAAGGAGATTGTTAATATATATTTATTAACATATTAATGTATATCTAGTTTATTTTAGACATATCTAATATACTTGTATCTTCTATATAAAGACACCATATATATTCCTTAAAATACAGAATACAATATAATCGTTAAATATTTATAACAATAAAATGCATATTTATAAATTTATTAGAGAATAACCTAGCTTTGAATTTAAATTTTAATAATTCCTCTCCTCATTTATTAATAAATCTTCAAAAATTAAATAACTTTGAAATAATGAATTTTTATTAATTTAAAATTTAAAAATTTTTCTATTTTTATTCTATATCAAGTTATCAACACAGAACATTTTTTTTTTCCTTCTCAATTTGTCAAAATTTTATAGCAAGTAATTGGCACAAAGAATCGCATGTCACCTATCATTTTATCGCATTAGTTGACACGAGTTAGAAAGTTGTAACCCGCTTACGCTTAATCATGGAATATAACATGTGCGATTGGAAATTATAGTGACGCTTTTTTACTATATTAATTTTTATTTGTGATAAATAAAAATTATATATATATAATAACTGAAATGATGCATATTAAAGGGGAAAAAAATAGACATGTATCAGTCTTGAACATAAATGGCAATGGTAACGTTCCCATTCCTAGTTCACACTTCACACTTCACACCTTATGGCTTGAGAAGGTGAAATCAAATTTTCAAAATTAAAGACAATTATGGACCAAACAAAAAGGTTATGGCCCATAATAATGATAGAAAAGGAATCAAAATTCTCACCAAGTAATATATTTGGAATTTGAACGAAATCCAAAAACTTCTTCTTCTAGTTCACTTTCTGATCACATCTCTTCCAGTTAAATAATGGCCAGAATTTAAGCAAATATCAAATATGTAATAACGAATATCAAGATATTACACATACATAAAACCTGCAAAAAGAAGAAACAAAAATATATAAAATTTAAAATGGAAAATGGAAAATTCATAAATTTAACTTCAATTTTCTACTAAAAAATTGAATGACTTACATTTATTTTATAAGAAGAAGAAAAGGCCATTTCTGGTAGATAACCTTGTAACCCAATATTATAAACAGGATTACCATTAGGATAAAAGAGACCATAGTTCCTTTCTGAAGTTGGACCAGGCTTCAAATTCTCATTAAAAAGTGCAAAAACAAATATATCAATTGGAACTGATGGTTTTGCAGGAGTAGTTGGTTTTTCGATTAGTTTCTTTAATAAATTACCATTATATGTTCCTGCATTTTCTGGATTTGCTCCAATTTCATTTTCATCACCATTTGAAGGCCAACCAGTTTCTGAAATCCTAACTTCAATATCAGTATATCCCATTGCTTTAATAGCTGAATAAACCGCATCAATTTGAGCATATAACAAATTATCATAATGAAGATTTGTATGAGGATCAATCATTCCTTGATTTGGCTGAAATAACACATAATTCAATGAAACTTCTTGTGGGTTATCTTTATATGCAAAGAAAGGATAAGCATTTATGAGAAAAGGAGATTTGGTTTGAGAATGAAAACTCAAAATGGGTTGGATGTATTGAACTAAATCTTGTCTAAAAGACCCAAGTGAAGGTGGATATGAAGATCCTAATACATTAAAAGCATGAGCAGTTGTGATTGTTACTTGTTTATCAAGTCCAAGATTAACAAGATTATCATAAACAGTTTGCATTGCTGGAAGAAGATTAGAGATCCATTTGGTATTATTGGTGCTAAAGACTTCATTTCCAATTGTTATGCAAGTGATTTTGGTTTGAGGGAGAAAAGGTTGAACTTTTTGTTGAATCCAAGTTTGAGCTTTTTGTGGGTCAGTCATGTTTTCTAAGTACTCATTTCCTAATCCAATAATGAATTCTACATTGGAATTTGAAAAAGCATTTAGAACATTGGGATCTGCGTCGTAGAGTTTAACTCTACTAACGTTTAGAGATCTGAGAAGTAAAGATACTCTTGATGGTGATGGGAGGTTGTTGGCTATTTGTCCATAGTTAATCCCAAATCCGAGGCTTAACACATCGACACTTGAAACTGAAATACAGAGAAGAAAACAGAGTTAGAAAAATAACATCAATATGATAAAGTTTATAAAACTTGTTTAATATCCTAAACAATGAATGATCAATTTTTGTACAACTTGAAAGATCACTTTGAATTGTGCATTTCATCAACAGATCAGAATAGAGAATTGCGCTGCACCTAATAGAGAAAATTATGGGGAAACTAAAAACGAGCTTCTTTTTTCAAGTTTAGAATCCTAGAAGCCATAAAGGAATTGATCAAAGGAAACCCAGTTGAGCACAGTTCTCGTTATTATAGTCCATAGGCAAAAGAAAAAGCCCCACTTTTAAAAGTTCCTTTTTAACCTATAACTGTTCTTGAACTTTCTCGGAAATCAAACTGATGATAGAATAAGAAAGTAGAAACG
This sequence comes from Hippophae rhamnoides, assembly GCA_033030585.1. Lineage (NCBI taxonomy): Eukaryota > Viridiplantae > Streptophyta > Magnoliopsida > Rosales > Elaeagnaceae > Hippophae > Hippophae rhamnoides. The sequence continues at coordinate 32,424,514 of CM065431.1, read as the reverse complement.
AACCTGAGAGGTAAAGAAAGATTATAATCATTTTGAAGATGACAGAAAAGATTTTCATTGTTTCTGATCTGATCTTTTGACATCCACTTTCTCACCTTCAACTCCACCACCGACCCACCACCCCGTTGTTGTGTTTCTCTCTCTGTTTCAAAGAAGATGAAGCATCAACACTTCGCAACTAACAAACAGCTCCGTGAAATTTTATATCTTGAGTATATGTATAGCAGCGGAAGTGTGTTTCTCACTTTCATTGTATTCTTACTAGGAATGGGCACGGGTACGGGCGGGGACGGTTTTTGATATAACCGTCCCTGAACCGAATTTTAAAACCTATAACCGAAACCGTCCGAAAACCGTTACGGTTCGGGGACGGTTTTTTACCCGCGGGTAACGGTTCGAAACGGAAAAAAACCCCGAAAAAAAAAACCGAAATATATATATAATTTAATTTATTAAATATATATAATTAATTTTTTATTTATAATTTAATATATAATTTAATTAATTAAATCTAATTAATTTCGGGTACGGGCGGGTACGGTTTTTAGTATAAGCGTAACCGAACCGTAACCGTTGTTTCATATTCGGTTTTTCCCCGAAACCATTACCGTCCCCGAAATTTACCGATTTTTAACCGAACCGTCGGTTCGGATAACCGCGGATAACCGAATCCGGGGTTTTTTTGCCCATTCCTAATTCTTCCATTTATTTACACTATAAATTTACTTTATGTTGTAAGTAATATATTAAAATGTTAAAATAATATTATTAAATTTCGTTTTATCTATAGTTTATTTTAATCATTATTAATCATGCTTAATTTTATTACTTTTGTACATTAAAAAAATAACCCTTAACATAATACTTCATAAAAAAATTACTTATATTACTTAATATAAATAACTTTGTATAAAAAAATAAATAATTATAATTTAAAAAATTATTAATATTTTAACTATTAATATTTTTTTACTTAATTTATATTATTTAATTAATAAAAATTATATTTAAGATAATTATAAGAAAAATAATTATAATTGTTTATGTTATAATTTAATATGAAAATAGATAAATAATTTTAATTTAAAAATTGTAAATATTTTAACTATTAATAATTTATTACTTAATTGAAAAAAATAAAACAAATATAATTAAGCATAAAAAATGATATTTTCTTTTATGTTACTTATTATAAATAAATTTATATACAAAATAAATAATTTTAATATAAAAAAATATTTATATTTTAGTTACTTATAAAACAATAAAATTTAAAATAATTAACCAAAAAAAATGAAAGTTGTTAATATTACTTGTTGATGCCCTTTTTGTCTACGCTAATGATTGGTACACTTCTCATTTCTTATGTATTTGAGAACAAAAAAATACACTCTTAGAATCTTGGATCACCATAGGATGCGGTAACCTTTGGCTCTTTGTTGCTTAAGTAAGTCCGAGAAATGAGGAGAATAAGGCTAATGTCTCTCCTTGTGATGTAAAGAGATATTTAGGGAGAGTGAGTTTAGATCTCTGTGTCTTTGGTTGAGAAGTTATGTCTGTAGATGTAATGGTGAATATTTACAAGAAAAAAATATATCTATTGATGACTCTTACCTATAGAGATAGACTTACATTCAAATATCCAAGTTTTATCTCCTTAATTATCTCATTGTCGGATAATTAAAGGCTTAAATATTGATTGTTTATTTGTTAGATATTTGATTGGTTGTGAAGCATATTTTTTGATTTAACACTGATTGGGCTAGTTTGTGAGTCATATTATTTAGTAGGATTTCTCATATTACGCCACATGGCATCAATTATTTTACACCCAACATTAGGCCCCTAGACATGCTAAGCTTGGGTACATGGACTAAGAGGTCTACTCAACAATTTTATCACCATCTATGTTCACTATTTTTTGAACCTCATTGGTGATATCAAGCTCACTCTTGTCGGTTCACTTTCCTATTGTTGAAGAAAGGACATGGATCTAAATATATGGGCTTTTGAGCCCATGGGCTACCTAATTGCCTAGGACCCTTGGAAGGGTCCTTTGATGAATGGATAAGATCCTACATTATCCCTTGTATAAAGAGAGCTTCCCCTTCCCCTAATTCTTTTTCATTCTATTCTTCAAAGCACACTTTTGAGGGAGAGAAAAAGAAGAGGGAGCTTGCTTCAAGGTTTGGTAGTATTTTTTATTTTCTTCTCTTTTTTATTTAATTTTTATATTTTTCATGTTCCTTGTAGAAATTGTAGGATTTTTATTTTCCTACCATCCAAACACCTCACACCCTATGACACTTACACTTATCCTTCCCTAAGCTTCCAATGATAGAGGATGGGATGATTGATAGCCATGATTAGACTTGGCCATTGTGGAGAGGATTGAACACTAGATGGGGCTGTTGGGTGAGGTGGTCACGGAGTGGAAGATTGATGAAAGAAGTGGAGACCCATATCTAGTTGATCATGGTGTGTCCGACCATGGTTTGGCCACCCATAGTGTGTCTGGCAATGGTTAGGATACCCATGTGGTGTTAGGCCATGGCTCGACTGACCATAAGGTGTCCATCCATGGTGGCGGATGCTCAAGAATGAGTAGTGGTAGCCTTGCATTTTTTGAGTATGGAGATGATTCCAAATGGTGCCTTGCATTTTTTGAGTCTAGAGATGCTTCCAAATGGTCTCGATGAATTAGTTCTATCTATGAGGGTTGTTTGGATGTTTCTAACCCTTCTAATGAATGAGACTTGGATTTATCCCCATTGGTATTACTAAGTACCAATTGGGTCTGATGAAGAAGACTTCACTTTCTTTTCTATGAATAGGGTCCATTCTAAGGTGATAGATTCTTTGTTGGAAAAAGTGAGGGAGATTTTTAACATATCAAAATTAATGAGGTTGATACCCCAAGTTTTAGGTATAAGTTTGAGCAACCCTACTCTAGGTAGGGTTACTTTATCAACTGATCACTTCTTTGTTGGACTGAGATTTCCTTTCCTACCTATAATGTGAATTTTTTTAGATATGTTAGTGTTGTACCATCCCATTTTCCCCAATTATTATCGGGTATTGTTATCTTGTTGGGTACTCTGGAAGGAATACAAACGTGAACTAACTATGGATGAGTTTAGATAATGAGGAGAAGGAGAATACTTATGTCTCTCCTTATGATGTAGAGAAATACATAAGATATGTAGGGAGAAAGAGTTTAGATCTAAGTGTCTGCAATTGAAAGGATGTTTAGTTATGAATCTAATTATATAGTTAGTGAAATTGTGGTAAATTAAAATGTTGTAATTGGTCAAACAACCAATCACGTGTACATATCCAATTATAAGGTTAAGACTCAAACTACCCACCTAGGTAATGACCCTAAGTAACCTACTTACAAGCCTTGCTTAGATCATAGTCTCTACAAGATTGGCGCTTGGATCCAGATCAACATTTTGACAAACTCGAGTCCTACAAGTTAACAAATTGTATTGCTGTCATAAGCTAGCACATAAACATAAGTAAAATTGTGTGTCTTAGAGTGGATTCAATAATGAGCAACCTTAACTAGTTGATTTAAATAATATATCAAATAAATAAAAAACAACTAGCAACCTTAGAACAATAAGTTAAAAGCACAATAACACAATTATTATTGTAGGTTTATTAATCCGTCAAACACAACCACAAAAGTTTGATAAGTTAATTTCATGAAAAAGTATACTTGGAAACTGATGAGCAGAATCGGGATTGCCAAAAACTTTGATGCCATCCCCGCAACGGAGTCATCCCCAGCAACGGCGCCAAAAACTTGATGAGCCAAAACCGGCATCGCCGATTCTGCCAATACTTTGGTTTTATATTTATAAAACTCTCGCAAGTGCACGAATCATTTCGTAGAAAATGATAAGTATACTCCCAAGGTCATTCTAAGGAAGGAATGTATGTGGTTTTTAATTTATTATTCAAACTTTTAAAAACAAAATTAAATCCTAAACATCCTGTCACGATATTTTGGGGTTTTGTGTTTTAATCTAATTACAGAAAATTAAATATAGATTCAATAAACATTCATACAAATTTTATCTTTTATAAATAGTGGAGTATTTATGGATATAATAACTAAGTTAATTATGCTTGCTCGTATTATTTAGGTTATTAAAGATATGAATTGATATTTATTGATTCTCCCTTTTTTGTATGAATACCACCTTTGTTTGGGTTAGATATTCTTTGTTAACTAAACAAATCAATTAACACCTATGGGTGGGCTTGATAACTAATTTGGTTAATTAAATTAATTCCTTTTTCTAAGAGATTGAAAATGAACCATTTAAATGCCACCTTTGGTGGGGTTAGACAGTTTAAACTTTATTCAAGGTGTCCAAATTAAACCTAAGAATTTAGTTATCCGAGTATTAACTTTCAAGTTTTAAAACCACTACTTAAAACGTGTTGTCAATACATTTTCAGATAATAATTCTTATAAAAACTTTTGAAATAGAGCTTCACTCTAACTACCGGGCGATTGTACCAACAAATAAAAGAGCACTACTCTAAATCGAATAGGATAACTAAACCTTAAAATCTAATTTTCAGATTTAAGTTTGTAATGAAAAATAATATATTTCTCTAACATTCTTAATATAAAATCTTGAATAAAAATAAAATCAATTCATTTTAGAGATTTTTACCTATTTAATATTTCGCAAGCATAACAACGTTATTATTATATCATTTTTACAACAACTAGCACAGCTTAAATTTAATCACGGACAAATTAAATATAACATGTAAGAATAAAGCATAAAAAATAAGCGCAAAGAAAATAAAATCCTTACGATTACTTGATGCCATTCCGTTGCGGAAAACCTCCAAACGGAATTTGCACTCCCATTTATTGAATCAATAAAGCTAATAAATTATAAAAGCATAACTAGTTCTTCCCAAAAAGGGAAGAACTCTAAAACTAAGCAAAACTAACTAAAACATAAGAAAAACAAAAAAACTAAAAACTAAGAAATGGAGAGAAAGAAAGAAGAGAGAAATGTGTTTTGAGGTGTGTTTTTGAAGTGAAGGGAAGGGTATTTATAGGTGAGGATGGAGAGAAAAAATGAGTAAAAAATGTTAAAAAATGTTAAAAAAATGTAAAAACGCGTAATGGACATGGTGAGGTCATCAATGACATCGGCGATGACGTCATAAAGCGGTACACGTGAAAAATGGGGCGAAAACGTTGGCGCGCTGAGCGGCTGCGTAGCGCGCAGCTTCGGCGCACGTGAGCAATACATGGGCACAATTGGCTATGGCACGTGGCGCGATTTCCGTCTTTTTGACATTTTTGACCTTTTCGACCCATTTTGTCCAATTTTTCCATGTTTGTTGACTTTTTCCCACTTATTTATTAATATATTTGTGATGTATTGCTTCAAATATTCCTCTTTGAGTCTTTAAATTGCGTTTTTAAGCCAAAATACCTGAAAAACAATAAAAATACCCGTGATTCCGAAAAAGACAAATTTATATAAATATATGATAAAACATATAAATATATATATTTTTAATCAATTAATGTGCATAAAATCATGATTATTTTAGTGCTTTTTGAGCACTCATCAGAAACTTTTAGTAAACCAAGAGAGAGAATAAAAGATTAAGAGAATGAGCACAATAGCTCTTGTGTAGTAGTTAGTTTCAAATGTGTGCTTAGGTTTGTATTTATAAAATATTTTGAAGCACATTAAGTTAAATTGAAAGTACCATATTTTTCATAAAATTTGTGAAAACACTTTTAAGAAATAAGGATAATATGATAAAAAACCAATCCAATTTTTATTAGAAATATATTTTAAGATCAGTTAACTGGTTGTCTGATTTATCTAAGCACGTGCTTGATCGATTTAGCACATTGGTCGATAGATCGAATATCCTCTCAATTAATCCAATGATTAATTAATTAATATTGAAAAAGGTGGATCGATCTAGTGATTTAGCTCATCAATCTTGTCCTCAATCAATTGAGTAAATACCTCGATTGATCTAATAATACATTAAAATCAATTTCATTAGTTATTATTGATGGATAAATCTAGTCATTACTCGGTCGATCGAGTATTTCACATTATTCCTATTTTGTCTAATATGGAATCTAAAGTTACAGGAATAGAAATATATTTGATATGTGATTGTTGAGGCTCAATAGTTTCTTTGGGTTGAAAATATTCTTCTAATATAAATCTAGAAACTAAAATTACAATTATAAGTTTTGTTCATGAATATCGCCAACACTAACATATAAACCTTACAATCTTTCCCTTTGGCATCTTCATGTGATAAAGTCTCTCTCTTACTACATAACAATATAGGAAAAAAATATTTTTACACAGTGGTACTATCCTATGATTCAATGGAATCATATTCTCTTAAATCTCGAAAGCTCATATTTACACTAAAAAATAAAAACATAAAAAACAAAACAACTTATCCCAAAAGATTCATTATTCATTAGTTTAGTACATATAACAATAGGAAAGCGAATAATATTTATAAGAGTAAGTAATCAACAAATAGAAATTAAAAGCACAACTCTCCCTACGTATAACATCTCCAAAAAGGATTTTCAAAGTAATTATTCCGGTAAGTTAGCTCTGCCTTTTTGTAGATTTTGAATTAATGTTCCAATTTATAATCACTAAGTAATGATAATAGGTTAAGCAAGCTACTCGTGTATTTGATGACTGAAAAAAGATCCTTTTTGTAGATTTTCAATTATTGTTCCAATTTATAATCATGAAGCAATGATAACAGGTTAAGCAAGCTAGTTATGTATTTAATGATTGAAAAAGAGAGTACACATTTCTAAAAGCTCAAAATAGAGAGCTAAAAACAATATGTTTCACAAAAAATGAATAATCTCCCCTTAAGTTTTACAACTCCTCTAAATAAATTAGATTAATTTTTTTTATAAAAATTGATATATATATATATATATAATATTTTTTTAATTAATGGTAATACACTTAGCTTAACATGAACACAACAATACACACAAATGATTAAATTAATTTTTTTCAAAGTGTGACTATCCATTGAGAACATAAATATATGTAGACAAGACATATAAATATACTAACACATATAGTGATATATTGAAATCCCCAAAAGTAAAATGTGTTGGAATTGCAATATGAAATCAATTCGTTCATTTATGATCAATTATGAAAGATTCAAAAGAAAGAGTATCATCTATCAAAAATTGCAATTGAATTCATACTTGCAAAAAATAATATTTACTTATAAGAGAGAACTTTAATTTCACACATCACAGTAGGTAGCACTCTAAAAACTAGGTGTATCTCTATTGGATCATTTTATACATTGAAAGAAAGAGTTCAACAATAATTTTTGCAATTGAGGTTATCTCATGTCCTAAAATCTCACATAATTAATTATAAATTTCTAGCGTGGCATACTTATGTGTTCAATGAGCATGTGATTAGGTTCATATCAACATTGATCACCAAATGTGAAGAATATGTAAATACACAACTGAAAATATCTATTTGTATAATGTATAGCCAATCAAAATAAATATGAGTGAAGTATGTAATGATCATATCAATATTAAAGCATGTTCACTTCCCTCCTTTTTATATTTTAATTTTAATTTTTATCTTTTATTGCCCTTTTTTTTAAACTAAAGAAACATCAATAAAAATAAAAACAATCAAAGAAACTAAAAATGCTCACCTAGGGTCAATTAAGTGCTCAAACAAATAGTATCTAGGGGAACAATAATGACGGTTAGATGACCAAAAGGAGATAATCTTTGCTAACCCAAATTTTCTTGAATTTTAGTTTCTTTATATGTTTTGGTTGGAAATGAACTTCCCTAGTTGTAATTGGCATATTATCTTACTTACCTTTAAATTTTCTATTCATCCTAAATTACTATGGAACATGCATGATAGGATAATGATAATTAGTCCTAGAATTAAATGCATTGATTTCATGATTTCTTGTAAGATTTTTGAATATGTTATAATAATTTCTATTTATCATAGAATATGATGCATTATGAATAGATGGATGATGGTTATGAGTCTTATTATGTGAAGAATGGAAATTATTTTTAGATTAAGGAACAATTATCAAAAATCTACACATAGGCCTAATATAACATTTTCTACCATAATGACGACAAACATGCACAAACTTAATAGATTTTTCAATCATAGGTGCAAATATTCTTTGTGTATAATGCATAACATAAGGAGGAATTTAAAGCATTAGCACGTTCAGATAATTTGATTTTTTCTTCTCCTATACTTGAGGAATTTATTTCAAAGGATTTAAGTTTGTCATTTAGTTTAGCTACTTCCCTTTTGTATCTTACATAATCTATGAATATTTCATTAATGTTAGTGAAATTTAATTTATTGAGTAGAAGTTTAGAATCATTTTTCTCATCATCTAAATCAATATCATACTTACTAGATTTTCCACTAACAGTTCTAATAATTGCCAAGTAGTTGGTACCAGATTCAACAAGATCATCATTATCACTTTCAGAGTTAATAAGTGTAGCATTGAAAGCTTTTCTAGTTTGGTTCATATTTTTTGTATAGTCAACTACAAAGTGACTAAGACCTATACATTCAAAACATTGAAGTCTAGTGGGTTTAGATTTCTTACCATCAGTACTCACGGATTTGAGTTCTCTCAGATTCTGATCCTTTTGACAACTTGATTATCCTTTGTTTTTAGGATCTTTTTGTTGAGGATTTTGTTCAATCTTCTGGTTAAGAGTTCTAGTTCCTCATCATCATTGTTAGACTTTCTCACCATCACCATTCATATGATTTTTGAAATGATTCCTATGTTTTTTAAAGGTGTTCGAAAGCTCATCTCCAAGGTTTGAAGTGACCTAATAAGTTCTTCTATTTTGATGGTATCCATATCCTTTCTTCATCAATTGTAATGACCTTTGTATGTAAGTGATCTAGTAGTGATTAAAGAATCTTTCGAACTATCCTAAAATCATCAATTTTCTCTCAAAAATTAGCAGTGGTGTTAGTAATATCACATAATCTTGCATATAATTTAGAAAAAGTTTCTTCTTATTTCATCCTAATATTCTCAAATTGAGTACTAAGTATGCAAAATTTTGTTTATTTAACTTGAAAAGTACCTTCTTGGGAAACCTCCAAGATTTTCCAAGCATGCTTAGTAGTTTCAACATGAGAAATATGATGAAGCTCATTAGTATACACAACTTTAAAGATAACATTAATACCTCTTTGATTCCAGTTACTTCAAATTTGATCTTGATTTGTCCATCCATTCCCAAGTTTAAGAGTGACTACATTATATTTGGTAACCGTAGGTGGTTCCCAATCATAAAGTACAAAGTTCAAAACACTTTCATCTAAAGATCATATAAATGCTCTCATATGAGCCTTCCAATATAGGTAATTAGACACATCAAAGTATGGTGCATGGGTTGTAAATGAACCCTCTCTTAAATGATCCATAACAAGGTCCTAGGAAGACTGAGTGTATCTAGTAATGACTCTGATACCAAATGAAAGATCGTTGAGTTAGGGAACTAGTTATCTATTCAGAAAAAGTATGGTAAATTTTAATTTTTAAAGTAGCCAAAAAACCAATCACGTGTATGTAAAGTAATACAAAAATAAGTGTCAACACACAATACTTTTAGTTGAAAAAACCCTAGGTCACACCAATGACCTAAGAGGAAAACCATGGGTCCATTGGACCACCTAATTGTCCATTATAAAAAATAACTAACCATATACAAGGCTAACTCAAAATACCCATCTAGATAATGTCCTCAAATAACCTACTTACAAGTTTTTGTTTTGATCATAGTCTCTACAAGATAGGCGTGCTGATTTGGACCAACGTTCTAACAAACTTGAGTTTCATAGCATATTCAATAATGTACAACCCTCACTAGTTGATTTAAATAATATATCAGATAAATTAAAAACAACTAACAACTCTAGAACAATTATTTAAAAACACAATAACACAAGTATTAATGTAGGCTTATTAATCTATCAAGCACAACCACAAATGTTTGATAAATTAACTTAATGAAAAAGCTTACTTGAAAAATTTTAGCAAAACAAAAGAGAGAATAAAATATGAAAAGAATAACCACAACAACTCTTGTGTGGTTAGCTTCAAATGTGTGATTCGGTTTATATTTATAGAATATTTTGACACATAATAGGGTAAAGTGAGATTACCATATTCTTCATAAAATCCTATTAAAATACTTTTAAGGAAAAAAGGACAATATGATAAAAAACAATCCAATTCGTATTAGAAATATGTTTAAAAATTAGATAACTTATTGCACGATCAATTTAACCAAGTGCTCGATCGATTGAGTACATGGTTGATCGATCAAGTATCTTCTCGATTGATCCAATGATTATTTAATTAATATTCAAAAAGATGGATCAATCCAATGATTTAACCGATCGATCTACTCCTTAATTGATTGAGTAAATACCTTGATCTATCTAGTAATACATTAAAATCAATTTAATTAAGTATTATTTATGGATCGATCTAGTCATTACTTCATCGATCGAGTAGTCTATTTTCACATTGTTTCTATTTTGTCTAATATGCAATCTAATGTGTACAGGAATGGTAATATACCTGATATATGATGGTTGAGGCTCGACAATTTCTTTGGCTTGAAATGTTCTTCTAAGATATGGATAGAAACTAAAATTACAATTATACATTTTGTTTATGAATATAACCAACACTAACATCAACCTTAAAATATTCCCTTTTGGCATGTTCATGTGACAAAACCTTTTCTCACTACATAATGCTCGTAGAAAAATAAATTATTTCATGGTAGTAGTATCCTATGATCGAGTGGAACCATAAAAAACCAAACAACTTATCCTAAAAGATTTAGTTCAGTGAATATAACAATAGGAAAGTGAATAATATTTATAAGAGTGAGTAATTAACAAATAGAAATTTAAAACATAGCTCTATCTATTTGCAGTGTCTGCAAAAAAAATTTCAAAGTATTTCTCCTACTAAGTTAGCTCTTCCCATATTTTATATTTTCAATTAATGTTCCAATTTTTCTCCATTTTTTTCATATGAATAAACAATATAATTATAAATCAATGAAAATATGTTGAGCAAGAAAGTAGTGTATTTAATGACTGAAAATAGGAGTAGACATTATTAAAAGCTCAAAAAATAGAGAGCTAAAAACAATATGTTTCCCAAAAAATTAATAAACTCCTCCTAAGTTTTACAACTCCTCCATTGATAAACACACAAATGATGTAATTAATTTTATTCAAAGTGTGACTATCCATTGATGACATATTGATAATCACCAAGATGAAAATATGTGTTGAAACTACAATAGGATGTCAATTCATTCATTTATGATCAGTTGTGAAATATTTAAAAGAAAAAGTATCACCTATACTAAAAACAATTGTAGCTGAATTTATACTTGGACAAAATAAAATTTACTTACAAGAGAGAACATTAATCTATTTTTTTTAATATTCCTCTCTTATATTATTGTTTTTGTTGTGAGGGATTGGTTATTAATTTTCTTTTTGTATAACTAATTATGGCTCTTTATTTTTGTGCATGCAAATGCTTTGAATTTTTATTTTTTCTTTTAATATTATTATGCTTATTTTTTTAAGGAAATATGCACAAGTTAGTACACCTAGTATGTTAACTTTTACACTAGTTGTAAGGTAGCCTTCTCTATTCACTACGGTAGCTTTCACACATCACAGTAGATTGCTCTCTGAAAACTAGGTGTCTCTCTATAGTAGCATTTTATACATTGAAAGATAGAGTTCAACTATAATTTTCACAGTTAAGGTTATCTCATATCCTAAAATCTCACATAATTAATTATAAACTTGTAGCATGGCATACTTATGTGTCTAGTGAGTAGGTAAATAGGTTCATGTCAACATTAATCACCAAATGTGAAAAATATGTAAATGCTCAAGTCAAAATATCCATTTGTATAATGTATATCCAATCAAAATAAAGAAGAATGGAGTATGTAATGATCATGTCAATGTTAAAACATATCTACTTCTCTCATTTTTATTTTTAATTTTTTATCTTTTATGTCCCTTTTTTTGAAACTAAAGAAACATCAATAAAAATAAAAACAACCAAACAAACTAAAAATGGTCACTCAGAGAAAATTAAGTGCTCAAATATAATTATATAGGTGAATAATAACGATGGTCAAGTGTCAAAAAAGAGAAAATCATTTATAACCCAAATTTTCTTCAATTTTAGTTTCTTTATATTTTTGGGTTAGATATCAACTATCTTAGTTGCAATTGGAATATTCTTGGATGTACCTTTAGATTTTCCATTCATCCTAATTGAATATTTAACATGCATGATAGGATAATGATAATTAGTCCTAGAATTAAATACATTGAATTTTACTTGCCTCTTTGAACCAACAACTTCATACTTTGTAGTAGGATTTTTGAACATGTTATTCTAAAACATGATGTGACATGCATAGATGGATTATGGTTATAAGTCCTACTATGTAAAGAATGAAAATTATTATTACTTTAAGGAGCATTTATCAAAAATCTACACTTGGGCTTAATATGATATTTCTTACCATAATGATGATTGATAGGCACAAACTTAATAGAATTTTCAATCATGGGTGCAACTATTCTTTGTATATAATGCGTAACATAAAGAGTAGGGTTAGAAAGCCTTACAAATGTGGTTTTTGATGTTGAAGGAGTGGAGATCTCTTTCTTATAACCAATGTTATGTGTGTCATTGGAGGAGGACATGTTTGAAGGTTTGACAAATTCAGTTGATTTTGGTGAATATGGCATAGTGTCTAGGTCTACATATCCTAGCCCTTTCTTGTCTCAAGTTGGCTTTCCATAAATAAGAACTTTGTTCAACCTTTTAGCCCCATTTTTTAACCTCTATATTGCTTCCTTTGATTATTCAAGTTCCTGCATAAGATTCTTATTTTCCTATTTAACATCTACATGACTCAAATTCAAAACATTAGGACTTTCAGATAGTTCAATTTTTTCTTTATCTATAATTGAGGAATTTATTTTAAAATATTTAAGTTTTTCATTTAGTTTAGCTACTTCCCTTTTACATCGTACATAATCTATGAATATTTCAATAATACTAGTGACATTAAATTTGTTGATAGAAATTCAGCATCACTTTCCTCATCATCTAAATCAATGTCACACTTACTGGATTGTCCACTTGTAGTTATAGTAAATGCAAAGTTATTGATGCCAAAGTCAACAAGATGATCATTACACTTTTAGAGTCAATAAATGAGGCATTGAAAGATATTCTAGTTTGGTTCATCTTGTTTGTGGAGTCAATTATAAAGTGACCCAAACCCATACATTCAAAACATTGAAGTCCAATGGGTTTAGATCTCCTATTATCAGAACTCACAATTTGGAGTACCCTCAAATTTTGATTCTTTTGACAACTTAATTGTCCTTGTTTCTATGATTCTTTTTATTGAGGATTTTGTTCAATCTTATAATTAAGAGTACTAGTTATTCATCATCATTATTAATGTCTTTATGGCCATCATTAGTCATGCCTGTAGATGGATCCCAACCATTAAGTACAAAGTTCTCGAAACTCTCATCTAAAGATAATAGTAAGGCTTTCATGTGAGCCTTCCAATATAGGTACTTACACCCATCAAAGTAAGTTGTATGGGTTGTAGACAAACCACCTCTTAAATGATCTATAACAAGGTTCTAGGAATACTAAGTGTATCTAGTGATGGATCTGATACCAAATGAAAGCTTATTTAGTTATGGATCTAATTATCTACCAAGTGAGAGTTTGGTAAATTAAAATTTTCTAAGTGGCCAAATAACCAATCAAATTTATGTAAATTAAGATAGAAATAAAAATATCAACATGCAAGAATTTTATATGGAAATAACCTATGCCACACCAATGACTTAAGAAGAAAACCATCGGTCCACCAGACCATGTAACTGTCCACTATAAAAATAAGTATCCAGTTACAAGGCTAGGATTCAAACTTTCCACCCAAGTAATGCCCCTAAGTAACCTACTTACAAGTCACTACTTTGATCATAGTCTCTATAAGATAGGCCTTAGGATCCAAACCAACGTGTTGATAAATAGAAGTCCACTACATTGTTGTCACCTGACATGTTAGCACATAAAAAAAAGTGAAATTATGTATCCTAACATAGATTCAATATTGAACAACCCTAACTAGTTGGTTTAAATAATATTTCAAATAAATCAAAAACAATCAGCAACTCTAGAATAATCTATTAAAAGCATAATAATACAATTATTATTGTAGGCTTGTTAATCCATGAAACACAATACAAATGTTTAATAAATTAATTTAATGAAAAATCCTACTTAATGTTTTTTAGCAAAGTTAGAGAGAGAATAAAAGATAAAGAGAATAAGCACAATAACTCTTCTGTGGTTAGTTTCAAATGTGTACTTAGGTTTGTATCTATAAAATATTTTAACATACATTAGGTTAAAATGGAATTACTATATTGTTCATAAAATTAGTTAAAACACTTTTAAGAAATAAGGACAAAATTGTAAAAAACCAATGCAATTCATAATAGAAATACATTTAAGAATCAGATAACTGGTTACTCGAATTATCTAACCAAATTCTCAATTGATCAAGTACATTGGTTGATCGATCGAATACATTGGTTGATCGATCAAAGATCGTCTGGGTCGATCCAATGATTATTTAATTAATATTCAAAAAGGTAGAATGATCCAGCAATTTAACTCGATCAATCTAGTCCTTAATCAAACAAGTAAATCTCTTGATCGATATAGTAATGTATTTAGATCAATATAATCAAGTATTATTGCTCGATTGATATAGTTACTAATCGATCAATCAAGTAGCTTGTTTTCACATTGTTGCTATTGTGTTTAATTTGTAATATAACATATAAAAATATGCCCAGTATATGATTATTGAGGCTCGATAGTTTCTTCATTTTGAAAATATTCTTCCAAGATACACCTAGAAAAACTACAATTAGATGTTTTGTTCACCAATATTTCCAACACTAACATAAAAATTACAGTAATTGAGAGAAGAAGTTATGTTAGTAGAAGTTATTGGGTGCTTAATAGTGTGCAGTGGTGAATGTTTACAGGAAAATAATATACCTACTGATGACTCTTACCCATAGAGATAGACTTACACTACAATGTTGGAGCTTTATCTCCTTAATTATCTCACTGCTTGATAATTAAGGGTTTAAATGTTGATTGTTTATCCATTAGATATTTGATTGATGTTGAAGCTTATCTATTGAATCAATGCTAATTGGGCTAGCTTGTGAGTCGTATTGGTGACTAGGACCTCTTATATTATGCCACATGGCATGAATTATTCTACACCCAACATTACTTATGATAAATGGACTTATATAAAAAAATACAAATAATTTTAATATGGATAATTGTTAGTATTTTATAATTTAATAATTTATTATCTAATTTATATTACTTAATTGATAAAAAAATAAAACTTAAGATATTTAATCAAAAGATTGATAATTATTTATCTTACTTAAGATTAATAAAATTACATAAAAAAAGATAAGTAGTTATAATCTAAAATTATTAATATTTAGCTACTAATAATTTATTACTTAATTGATAAAAAATATAAGACTTAAAATAATTAACTGAAAAAATAATTATTATTTATGTTACTTGTGATATATAACTTTGTAAAAAAAGAAAGATAAATAATTATATTCTAGAAACTTGTCAATGTTTTATTTAAGCATAATTTGTTACTTAGTTACTAAAAAAATAATGTAAGGTAATTAAAAAGAATCATAATAATTATTTATGTTACTTAAGATAAATAACATGTAAGTTCCATTTTACATGTGTTTGTGTGTTGACTTCTCGTGTATAAAAAACGCCTACTTCCCGTGCATAATTTTTACTTAGTATTTTTATTTTTCTTTGTGTAAGGTTGGTTAATAAAAATTAGTAATTCACACATGTACATAGGTAGGTACACTTTGTATGTAAGCATGTTTACACATACAACAGAGTTAGTTTTTGCAGTTGGCATGCTAGCTCTCGTTGACTTTTTTACTTGTGGTTTTTGGCATGTTTTGGGTGCGAGCATTTATGGATAGTACTCAAAATATTTGGAAATAAAAAAAATGTAACTTTTTAGTAGCTCTCCACCATGCTCATCACCAAGCTGACCACCCTCACCGCCACCACCTTTGTAAAGATGGTTGGTGAGGTGTGCACTTCGAGCTCTATAAATACCCAACTCATTTCTCTTCTCTTCAACCATGTTTTTAGTGTCAAAACTCTTCCAAAATTCATACATATATTTATATCTCTTTTAGAAATCATTTTAAAGAGATTATATTTGAATGAGAGTTATTTTGTTTGGTTTGTGATAAAATCCTTTTCTATGTGAGTACATGGTTTGACTTTATGTCTCTCGTATGTGATTTAAATTAGTAGTGGACTTTGTTTCCCATGAGGTTATTAGTTGATACACTTCTAGTTACTTATCTTTGGTTACCAATCATATCACATTGGGTGGTTTTGGCTATGAAGGGTATCCAAGTTCTAGTGTTGAACCAAAAAGTTGCAAAAGCAGTAAGTGAATAGTAGAAGTAGGCAATTAGGACGTCAGTCTTGACTCATAGAGGTAATAGTGGTTTTACACTGTTAGAGTTATAATTTATTTATTATTTAGTGAATTATTTACTACTGAGTGATTGCCTTAAGTAACCTAAAGATGTTACCTTGTTCACACACACACTTTGTCTCTAATGGAGTGAGGAGAAGGAGGTAATGTAGGTAGACCTCCATTTTAGATGGTTTGAATTTTGTCTATTGGAAATCATAGATGAAGGTCTTTTGTGTTCCCAAGGAGACCAATTGTGGTTCCTTTTTGAAAATGGCTAGATCTACCCAACCAAAATCTTACCTAACAATGATGTTATTCCAAAACCTACGATTGAATGGACCAATGATGAATCTAAGGAGTTTGAATGGAATAACAAGTGTTTAGATGCAATTATCAAGATTATTACACTTGATGAGTCTAGAAGAGTTCAGAGGTGTACTTCTTTAAAACAAGCTTGGGATATAATAACTAAGTTAATTATGCTTGCTCATATTATTTAGGTTATTAAAGATATCAATTGATATTTATTGATTCTCTCTTTTTTATATGAATACCACCTTTGGTGGGGTTAGATATTCTTTGTTAACTAAACAAATCAATTAACACCTATGGGTGGGGTTGATAACTAATTTGGTTAATTAAATTAATTCCTTTTTTTCTAAGAGATTGAAAATGAACCATTTAAATGCCACATTTGGTGGGGTTAGACAGTTTAAACTTTCTTCAAGGTGTCCAAATTAAACCTAAGAATTTAATTATCCGAGTACTAACTTTCAAATTTTAAAACTACTACTAAAAACATGTTGTCAATACATCTTCACATAATAATTCTTATAAAAATTTTTGAAATAGAGCTTCACTCTAACTACCTGGCGATTGTACCAATAAATAAAATAGCACTACTCTAAATCAGACCGGATAACTAAACCTTAAAATCTAATTTTCAGATTTAAGTTTGTAATGAAAAATAATATATTTCTCTCTAACATTCTTAATATAAAATCTTGAATAAAAATAAAATCAATTCATTTTATAGATTTTTACCTATTTAATATTTCGCAAGCATAACAACGTTATTATTATATCATGTTTACAAATAGCCAGCAAAGTTAAATTTAATCATAGACAAATTAAATATAACATGTAAGAATAAAGCATAAAAAATAACTATAAAGAAAATAAAATCCTTACAGTACTTCGATGCTATTCCCGTTGCTGGAAAACCTCCAAACGGAATTTGCACACCCATTTATTGAATCAAAAAGCAAATAAATTACAAAAACATAACTTGTTCTTCTCAAAAAGAGAAGAACTCTAAAACTAAGAGAAACTAACTAAGAAAAGCTAAAAACTAAGAAAAACTTAAAAACTAAGAAATGAGAGAAAGAAATAGAAGAGAAGATGTGTATTGAGGTGTGTTTAGTTATGAAGAGAATTGGGGTATTTATAGGTGAGGATGGGAAGAAAAAGTGGGTGAAAAAATGATAAACAATGGTGAAAATGCAGAGTAGTGAATGATGATGTCATGCTGACGTGGGGGGCGGCGGTGCGTGCAGATGCGCGCAGATGGAAGCAGGCTGGGAGCAGGCGCGCGCAGAAGGGAGATCTGGCGCGTGCGTTGCTGGGCGCGGCTAGGGTAGCTGCTGGCGCCGCGCGTACGTTGTTGGGCGGCGCGATTTCCTCCTTTTTGACATTTTTGACCCTTTTTGTCCAATTTTTCCATATTTGTTGAGTTTTCCTCATTTATTTTATGAATATATTTGTGATGTATTGCCTCTAGTATTCCTCTTTGAGTCTTTAAGTTACATTTTTAAGTGAAAATACCTAAAAAACAATAAAAATACCCGTGATTCCGAAAAGAAAAATATATATAAATATATGATAAAATCATATAAATATATATATTTTTAATCAATTAATGTGCATAAAATCATGGTAATTTTAGTGCTTTTTGAGCAGTCATCAAAGAGAAAGCTAAAAAATGGGAAAATATATTTGAAATGATGATAAACACGTATTGGACAGGTTGGCATGTGTGTGGGATTTGCGGAGTGGATGCGTGCTGATGTAGGCATTGACGTGCTTAGAATTTTGGCATGATGCATGTGCGACAATGCACGTAATTGTGGCTTGAATGGGCACGACTTTGCACGGACTTGTGGCATGAATGAGTGCAGCTTGCACACGAAATTTGGATGTGAAGCTCACACTATTGGACCGTTTTGTCCATTTTTCCATTTTTTCATTTTTTTGACTTTTCCTCATTTGTTTCTCAACATATTTGTGATGTATTTCCTTCAGTATTATTGTTCGAGTCTTTAAATTATTTTAGAAGGAAAAATATATAAAAAAAATAAAAATACCTATGATTCCGAAAAGACAAATTTATATAAAAATATGATAAAATCATATAAATATAAATCTTTTTATTCAATTATAGTACATTAAATCATTCTAATTTTAGTGGTTTTTAAGCACCCATCATAGGCAATGTCATTAATTCACTCAATCACTTAAAACAGTCCATCTCCCCAAGGTTGCAACTTGAACCGTCATTTTTCAGGGAATCGTTCCTTCTTCATATAGACCCAAACCCAATCACGAATCTCAAAAATGACTCTTTTCCATCCTTTGTTGGCCGTGAGAGCATAATCCTCATTTCTCTTCTCAATTTTCTCATGAATGCATTCATGGAGCTCCTTCACCATTTTGATTTTCTTGGCACTAGCTAAGTTAGTCCTCTCTGAAATATGTATAGATAATAAATCCAAAGAAATTAGTGGATTGAAACTGTAAACAATTTCAAATGGAGAATGATCAATAGTTGAATGCACACTTCTATTATAAGAAAATTCAACAAAAGGTAAACAATCCTCCCAATTTTTCAAATTCCTTTTTATTACAACCCTAAGTAAAATGGATAGAGTCTTATTGACTATCTCTATTTTCCCATCAGTTTGTGGGGAACAAGTAGTCGAAAATAAAAGTTTAGTGCCTATTTTAGCCCAAAGAGTTTTCCAAATATTAGTGAATTTAGCATCCCTATTAGACACAATGCTCCTAGGAACTCCATGAAGCCTAACAACCTCCCTAAAGAACAAATTTTATACATTAGTGGTGTTATTGGTTTTATGATACGCAATGAAGTGTGCCATTTCAGAAAACCTAACTACAACCACAAAAATGGAGTCTCTACCCTTCTTAAACCTAGGAAATCCTAAACCAAAATCCATGGAAATATGTATATATGGTGTGCTAGGTACGGGCAAGGGAGTATATAGTCCTTGAGGTAGGACTTTGAGTTGTCTTGCTTACAAGTGATACATCTAGAACATATTCTCATAACATCCTTCTTCATTGTTGGCCAATAAAAATGCCCATGCAAAACATCTAGAGTCTTCTTAATTCCAAAATTTCCCATTAATCCTCCACCATAGGCCTCCATAATCAACAATTCATGCATTGAACATTTGGGTATACAAAATTGATTTTCTTTAAATAAATACCCATCTAATTTATAAATAATCACAAAATAAGCTTTTTCACATGCATGCTAAGCAACAAAGAAGTCATCATCATTACCATACATTTCCTTAACATACTCAAATCCTAGCAATCTAGCATTTAAAGTTAAGAGTAAGGCATACCTTCGTGATAAAGAATTGGCTACAACATTCTCCTTACCTATCTTATATTGAACAATATAAGGAAATGTCTCAATGAATTCCATCCATCTAGCATGCCTCCTATTCAAATTACCTTGGCACTTTAGATATTTTAGAGATTCGTTATCGTTGTGGATGACAAATTATCTTTGCCAAAGGTAATGTTGCCATGTCTCTAGGGTCCTAACCAAGGTATAGAGATTCTTATCATATGTTGGATAATTAAGGGATGCTCTGTGAAGTTTCTTACTGAAATAAGCGATAGGTTGTCGTTTCTACACAAAACAATTCCTATACTTATTCACGATGCATCACACTCAACTTCAAAGGCTTTGGTAAAATCACGTAAAGATAAAATAAGTGCAAAACATATACCATCTTTTATCGTTTTAAAGGATCTTTCTTGATTCTCACCCCACTTAAAAATAACAAACTTTATAATGACCTTGGTTAAAGGTGCAACTAGTATACTAAAATCTTTAACAAACCTTCGATAAAAACTAGCCAAGCCGTGGAAGCTCCTAACCTCAGTGACAAATTTAGGTATGGGCCATTCTTGAATAGGCTTAAACTTTTTCTCATCCACTTATATTCCCTTAGAACTAACAATGAAACCAAGAAAAACCAACTTTTCCATGCAAAAACAACACTTTTTCAAGTTTGCATACAATTTTTCTTTTCTCAATTTCAAGCACATACCTAAGATGTAAGACACGCTCTTCAAGATTTTTACTTTAAATAAGAATATCATCAAAATAGACAACAAATTTTTTTCCAATAAATGCATGCAAAACATGATTCATAAACCTTATAAAAGTGCTAGGTGCATTTGTTAGACCAAAAGGCATGACTAACCACTCCTACAATACATGCTTAGTTTTAAAAGCAATTTTCCATTCATCACCCTCTTTCATCCTAATTTGACGAAATCCACTTCTCAAATCAATATTTGTAAAAATGTAAGAACCATGCAACTCATCTAAAATTTTATCTAGTCTAGGGATAAGATATCGATATTTTACGCTAATGTTTTTGATGAATCGACAATCAATACACATCCTACTTAATCCATCCTTTTTAGGCACGAGTAGCACAAGAATAATACATGGGCTTAGGCTCTCCCTTACAAGACCTTTTATCAAATTCTTTTCAACTTGCCTTTGAATCTCCTTAGTATCTTTGGGGTTTACCCTATAGATGGGTCGGTTTGGAAGAGAAGCTCCCGAAATGAAGTAAATTTGATACTCAATCCCCATAATTGGTGGCATCTCATCCAGAATCTCAAATTCTTGCAAAAATTAAATAGTGGCACTAGGAAAAGATTGATTAAGATCATTAGTAGAAAAATTAGACTCTTGTACAAAAGTAAAAGTATGGGTTGTTTTGAATAGAAAGCCCTATTGACCTCACTTGCCTTAGCATAAAAACTTGCACTTTTTTCTCTCTTGTTTTTCCACTATTCTCTCCTTTTTCTTCACTCTTTTTTTTACTCTCATTATTTTCTTTATTCTTACTCTCCTCTGTTTTTATTTTTTTCATTTTCACTCTTTTCTTTTCCTCTAACTATCTTCATTTTATCTTCAAAGACTTTCTTGGGGTGAAAGGGGGACATGTGTGATGTTTCTACCATCCTTCACAAAAAAATACTTCTTTCTATATCCATCATGTGTAACCCTTCTATCATATTGCCAAGGCCTACCTAGCAAGATGTTCCTGGCTTGCATGGGCATCACATCACACATCACATCATCTTTGTACTTTCCAAAGGAGAAGCTCACTAATACTTGCATATCAACCTTCACTTCCCTACTATCATTTAACCATTGCAATTTGTAAGGCTTAGGGTATTTGAACGTAGGAAACCATAATTTGTCATCTATGGTAATACTAACCATATTGGGGAAACTTCCCCCATTTATAATAATACTACATACCTTATTTCTCACATGACACCTTGTGTGAAAGATATTATCTCTTTATTGTTCAATGTCATCCTCTTTGACTTTAACACTCAAAATCACCTTATTACAAGTGCTTCCCCATCTGTGGATCTTATCTCCTCTTTACTAGATTCCTCTAAAGGATGAATCTCTTCTTCTTCACTTTCATCATCAGTTTCCATCTCACCACTAGCTATGAGATCATTGCCTTCTTGTTTGGACATTGAGAAACTATATGACCATTACCAAGACACCAAAAATAATTAAAGTCACCATCACAAGTTAGGGTGTCGATTTTACCTTTGTCCTTTCTAGCCCCCATCTCTTTGCCTTTGTAAGGCTCAATTCTTGGTTTGGAACTAGCTCTTTCATCCTTTTTTCATTGGACTTCCAAAGACTAGTAAGGTTCAATTGTGAAGTAATGGGACTAGACTTTGATGGTTGGGACTGATAACTCTATTTCTATAATTTCCTTTCCACTTTTATTTCCATGTGGACCATGTCCTCCATCTCCACATAATTATGGAATTTCCATAATTTTGGCAATATCAAGATTCAACCCTCTAAGAAGCCTAGCCATTATAGCCTCCCTATCTTCCTCGACATTAGCTTTTACCATCATCACTTCCATTTCCTTATAGTACTCATCAACGAACTTATATCATTGAGTCAATATTTATAGGCTTGGGTGTAACACTCTATAGTAGTAGCTAAGGACAAACCTCTTCCTTGTGATGGCCTTAATGTCCTCCCAATTATCTATGGGCCTTGCACAGTTTCTCCTTCTACTAATGACCAATTGATACCTTCAATTTAAAGCATAGTAAAAAAACTCAATGATAGTAAGTTTTACCTTTTTCTCCATGGAGTACTTGTGGCATCCAAATATGTGCTCCAACTTCGGGTCATTCTTTCCTTGGAATGATGGTATCTTCATTTTTATACTACCTAGGTCCTTATCAACTCCATCTTGGGCCCTAGGTTGGGGTCTCCACATACCTCCTCTACCATTTATTCCTCCTCTATTCCCATTTCTTCCTCCTTTAGGAGTTCTTCCTTATTCTTCCTCTCAATATTCTTCCTCAATATCATCTTCAACATGAGCTTGCCTATTAACCCTCCTAACATTGGTTAGAGGTGTTTCCCATTGTAAAGCGGCTAAGGCATTTTCTTGCCTTTCCAATATTTCATTCATATCGACCATCAAGTTGTTCATCCTCTCAAAGGATTGTTGCAAAGCCCTCATCATAAACATCATATCTGGTCATTCTTCAAGACTACCCCTATTGGGTATTTTTTCAATTCTAGACAACAAGAAGTTAGTGTTTAACGCACGAATTGATCGCTCAAGCCTTCTTAGCTCCTAATCTAGGAATTCCAAACAATTTGTAGAATTATCAAACACCCAAAAAGGTAGTTCATAATATTCAACTTGTTAAAGCACAAAGGAAACTAACTCAAAGTGTTTAGGATCCTAGACTAGAATAATTGACCACAAGGGAAATCAAAAGATCAATACTATTGGAATAACAACAATTTCCTCAAAGAACTCAACACATAATTGGAAATTTATAATAAAAGGGTAAAGCTTTGGGAACAATGAGTTCAAACACTCACTAGAAATTAGCATATGTAATTTGGCCTCTTTTATTTATCTTTTTTTAATTAAATTTCGGCCACTCCTTTTTTTATTACAAATATGCTAATAACTCAAGAATAAATCAATATAACACTTTCAATATAAGTTTGAATAATTTTACGATATATAAAATAGCACATAAATTAAGACACAAAGGGAAAAATGAAATTTTTGTAGGAACTATTACAAAAATACCATAAAATTACGAGGAAATATAGAAAAATATTAAAAAGAATAGAAAATACAAGGAAAATACAGAAAATCATGGAAACAAGGAGGAACAATATTTTTAGGGTTTGGAAACTAAAATTTTGGCAAGAATAAGAACAAAAATAAAGGATGGGAATCCAAAACTTAGCACCTAAAGCTCTGTTACGAAATGATACGAATCAAGAGTGTAGGACAAAGCTAAGTTTTAGATTATATAGCAAAGGATTTCTCCACAAAAAAAATGGATATGACTCACCATTAAATTGAGGGGAATGACTCCATAATGAGGTGTTGTTTCCTTGATAAGTCTAGCATAAAAACACCCTAACAAGTATGGATATTACTCACCAAAAAGGCTTGAATGCTAAACAATGCCATAAAGGTTACCAATCCCTTGATAAGTTTCTTGAAGAGGAACAAAGAGCAAGAATGAGCTCTCAAATGATTTAAAAAATCAAATATCATTATTGTATGAAGTGTAGGTAGCTGAGCTACTTTTAAGTATTTATAGGACACAAGGAAACCCTAAAAAATATTACATAATAACCTTTGATCCTATCCAAGGGTTTAAAAATAAAAATAGTCAAAAGAAGCACAAAAGGTGGGGTAAAACATGGAGCAAAAGTGGAGGCAGCTGAGTACAAGGAATCCATAGAAGATATTACATCACAACCCTTAATTTTATCCAAGGGCTGAAAATAAAATAGTCCAAAATGGTGCAGCACTATGCCTAGTCCAATTTTTCCCTAATTTCCATGCTAGGCTTTTCCCAATCCTTGCACTCATATTTTGGCTCACCTTGGTTATGCATAATCTCCTAAATGAGCCCATTTAAATCCTCCTTGAGTTATGCCCCACTAGAACTTGTGATTGGTCCACTTGAGATTTGTATGGCTCTATGATTTTCATCTGATTCCCCTTCAATTTATTGGTAGAAGGTAATATCATTGCTAAGTTTGGAATTCCTTGTTGGTGGGAAATATTTCATCAAGAATTTCTTTGCCAAATCATTCCAAGTTGTAATGGAATATGGTGGCAAAGAGTTTAACCAAGCTCAAAAACAGACTTGGAAAGATTAAGGGAACAATCTAAAGCCTAAATGGCTCCTCGATCACACCATTGAATTTGAATGAATCTCTAACTTCAATAAATAATCTGGGATGTAAATAAGGATCTTTTGTTGGTAGTCTGCTAAATTTTTCAACTATTTGTAGCATTTGAAATATCACTAGGATGTAAATAAGGATCTTTTGTTGGTAGTTTGCTAAATTTTTCAACTATTTGTAGCATTTGAAATATCACTGGCTTTAGTTCTACCTGATTACCATGAATTTTTGGTCTTATAATGCTTGGATTCAATCCTTACAATGTAGGTAATTCATATTCATTCATAGCTATTTTCTTATCATCCATTAAAGTTATCTGGTTGTTCAAATTTAGCTCATTAATGTTTATTTCTAATGGATTAGCCATTTCTTTCACTTGAGTGACAACTTGTTGTTTTCTTATTTATCTCAAAGTATGCTCAATTTCAGGATCTAAAGGTCAAATTTCTTCCTTATGGATTCTGCTTATAAAACAAAGCAAAATATATTTCCAATAGCACTAAAGGAGATGACAAAAATTAAAAATAAATACTAAAAAATTAATACTAAATAAATAACAAAAAAATATCTAAAATAAAATGAAATAAAAATTAATTTATAATGTTTATAATCCCTAGTAACGACATCAAAGACTTGATCGATAAGAATTGTGTTGATTAGTATGCAAGTATATATATTGCAAACAAGTAATATAATAATAAGAAAAGATCATTTCTATGGAGATTATATTATTAAAAAGTAATTTGAAAAATGAAAAAAAGTTAAAGTTCAATTATTTTTGTTTTGAGAAAGTAAAATTAAAAAAACTAGAAATAAATAGAAGTAATTAATTAACTCTAAATTAGCAACTGAAAAGATATATGAGAAAATATCTATGAATACTTAATTTCCCAATTTTTTAAACATGTGAATCACTAAAATCTCTTCAATATAATTACTAGTCAATTACATGATCAATTTAATCTAACCTAGTATGTATTTCTCTCTCAGGTAAACTACACACCATATAGTAATTAACCTAATCATATTCTTATGCTAAAAAATTGCATACTACTTCGTAAGTTGATCAATTATGAATCATATACATAAAAATCATACATCTCTACCTAAAAACTATGTATGTTATTTAATAAAGGCAAATAGTCAAATAATTTTCACAAATATATCTAATTGCCTCTATAGATCAACTATTGGACAAACAATTGATAACATAAAAATCAGATTGAATAATGTAATTGAATTAAAATAATATTGGGGTACAAATATTATATCATTATATGTAGAAAATTGCATTCATAAGACCTCTATATTAATAAATTAGCCAGACATAATTAAATTCATAAATCTTATATTATTCATAAAGAAGACATGCAAATAGATAAAGAAAGGAGAAAAAGAATAAATATAATAAATCTCTTAAATTGTAGAATCAATCCCCTCTTGAATCTTCATCAAATTGTATATCCTTTTGAACTTTTTCTATATATTTTTCTTCATGGCACCAAAAATTAATAATTTGTTTTATAATTTCAACTATTAGGGTTTTTGGGACAATTAGGGGCTTAAATTAGGCTCAAATGGAGTCTAAATTGTCAGATCAACTTTAGATGAAAGGTTGAGATGAAAATAGGAAAATTCAATAGCAATAGCCAATGGGATCGTGAAATATAGCATGGGAGAAACACCAAACGAATCAGCACATGACGTGTGGAGGGGCAAACTAGTGGTGGTCGATGTGTGCTAAGTCAACGACTTGTGCTGCATTGCTATTTGCTATCCAGATTATGTGGTAACCTCGTAGGACAAATGGAATAATGACATGATGATAAGCGGCACACTCATTGTTTACGTAGAAAAAGTTAGAATGAATGTAATGTTAACACATGGAAATTCCTACATCACCTAACAAACGTGATGTGCTCCAATTGCCTCCTCTTTGATTGTGTGAAATCCACATGGTGTTGGCTGGTCAATTATACATGTAGTTGTCTCTGATTAGATCCCTTCCTTATGTGGCATCCATGTGTCCTATTCTCATTGGTCGTGCATTACAAAATTCATAAAAATCCATAAAAATCCATAAAATTCCAAACAATTCTAGAATATTCCCAAAATGATAAAAATCATAAAAAGAACATTTTTATACTTTAACAACAAAAGTAGTACTTATTTAATAAAATGAAGAACTATTAAGTAGAAAAGTGCACTAATGACTTTACTTTCATAGAGTTATCATGTTTCAATAGCATAATACATGTTTAAATATGCTCAGATGAGTTGCGTTAGCTACGTCAAGTCTTAGGAGAAAGAGGTTGAACAAGGAGGAGAGCTCCTAATAATAGCTCCTACACATCTAGGGCACTGCAAGCTGGCCAGAATTTCCACATGAATAAAAAACATGAGCAATGGAGTTAAATAATCAAGGTCCTTAACTCTAAGAAGTAGTGTAGGGAAGAGAGGAAAAGGAAGTGCTTATATCGACCCTTAAACGAGTACAAGTGTTCAATTTCTCACAATATTGTCTTAAATGCCCAAGTTTACCACAATGGTGATAAGTGATGAGTAGAACCGATATCGTCGATCCTGCTAATACTTTAGTTTTATATTTATAAAACTCTCACAAGTGCACGAATCATTTCATAGAAAATGATAAGTATACTCCCAAGGTCGATCTAAGGAAGGAATATATGTGGTTTTTAATTAATTATTCAAACTTTTAAAAACGAAATTAAATCCTAAACATCTTGTCATGATATTTTGGTTTTTGTTGTTTCTAATCTAATAACATAAAAATAAACATAGATACAAATTCAATAAACATTTATGCAAATTTTATCTTTTATAATAGTGGAGTATTTATGGATATAATAACTCAGTAATTATGCTTGCTCATATTATTTAGGTTATTAAAGATATAAATTAATATTTATTTATTTTCCCTTTTTTGTATGAATACTACCTTTGGTGGAGTTAGACAATTTAAACTTCATTCAAGGTGTCCAAACTAAACCTAAGAATTTAGTTATCCGAGTACTAACTTTCAAGTTTTAAAACCACTACTGAAAACATGGTGTCAATACATTTTCAGATAATAATTCTTATAAAAACTTTTGAAATAGAGCTTCATTCTAACTACTGGGTGATTGTACCGACAAATAAAAGAGCACTACTCTAAATCAGATCGGATAACTAAACCTTAAAATCTAATTTTCAGATTTAAGTTTGTAATGAAAAATAATATATTTCTCTCTAACATTCTTAATATAAAATCTTGAATAAAAATAAAATCAATTCATTTTAGAGATTTTTACCTATTTAATATTTCGCAAGCATAACAACGTTATTATTATATCATGTTTACAAACAGCCAGCAAAGTTAAATTTAATCACAAACAAATTAAATATAACATGTAAGAATAAAGCATAAAAAATAATTTTAAAGAAAATAAAATCCTTACAATACTTTGATGTTATTCCTATTGCTGGAAAACCTCCAAA
Organism: Hippophae rhamnoides; assembly: GCA_033030585.1. Classification (NCBI taxonomy): domain Eukaryota; kingdom Viridiplantae; phylum Streptophyta; class Magnoliopsida; order Rosales; family Elaeagnaceae; genus Hippophae; species Hippophae rhamnoides. Next base: position 32,395,676 of record CM065431.1, on the reverse strand, counting down.
CGGAATTTGCACTCCCATTTATTGAATCAAAAAGCAAATAAATTACAAAAACATAATTAGTTCTTCTCAAAAAGAGAAGAACTCTAAAACTAATAAAAACTAAAAAAACTAAGAAATGAGAGAAAGAAAGAGAAGAGAAGATGTTTTTTGAGGTGTGGTATGAAGTGAAGAGAATGGGGGTATTTATAGGTGAGGAGAGGAAGAAAAAGTGGGTGAAAAAATGGTGGAAATGCGGAGTAGTGAATGATGATGTCATACTGACGTGGGGGGCAGCGGCACGCGCGGATTAGGGCAGATGGACACAGCGGCGCGTGCGGACTGGGTGCAGATGGATGCTGGCGCGTGCAGAATGGAGAGCTAGCGCGTGTGGACTGGGCATTGTGCTAGTGCGACGTGCGCGTTGCTAGGCGTAGCTGGGTGGCTGTGCTCGGCGCGATTTCCTCCTTTTTGATATTTTTGACCTTTTGGACCCATTTTGTCCAATTTTTCCATATTTTTTGACCTTTCCTCATTTAATTATGAATATATTTGTGATGTATTTCCTCTAGTATTCCTTTTTGAGTCTTTAAGTTATGTTTTTAAGCAAAAATACCTGAAAAACAATAAAATTATCTGTGATTCCAAAAAGACAGATTTATATAAATATATGATAAAATAATATATATATATATATATAATCAATTAATGTGCATAAAATCATGGTAATTTTAGTGTTTTTTAAGAACTCATCAATAAGAAGGATTGATAGTAGGTAAGGGCAAATGAATAACACTAGAGCAACGAGAGAAGCTAGCCTTAGGTAAGGATTTCATCATGCTAGAAACGTAGGGCTGAGAAGATGCAATATCCTTACCTTTTTGGTCAGTGGGAATAGTATTCAACCCAGAATTTTAACTATAGGCTTTGAAAATTATGGTAGAATAATCTTTGGAGGTTGAAATTTTTTCATGATATCGAATACCTTGTTTATCCCCTACCATCTTGGTATTACTAAGGAAGTCCTTAAGATTCTTCAAACTACCCATCATTTTGTTAGAACTAGGAGTAGGTTAGGTTTTTATCACTACCTTTAAGTATATCCTTCAAGGAAATAATCAAATCTTCCTTCTCTATTAGAAAGATTCAAGATAAGTTACATAATTGTTTAGAATACTAACTTTCCCATTTAGTAGATAAATTTCAGCTTTTTTATTAGAAAGAGCATAAGATATGTATTCCTTTGTACTCCCTAGTACAATAATTATTTTTCCAATCCCTCAACCTTGAAAATTTGATTAGGAGATAGATTAGAGAGATAAACCATTTGGTGACTTTACTAGAGATGGGAACCTTTAATTGTTCCTTAAGTTTCTTTACTTTTTCTTGATTTGCTTTGAATTCCTCAGGTCAATTTGAATATCTCTTTTGAATAACCTCACATTTCTTAGTGAGTTCAAGTTGTCAAAAATCATTAAAAGACTTTTTTTCCTCTATATTTTTCTTTAAAATGCATAACTTGGACTCCTTTTCATTAAGGCTTTCCAAAGCCTTTTTTACCTTCTCATACTTGATGTGATCCAATAAGAGAGAATTTTAAGAATCAAGTAGAATATCTTGATCATCATCTTTATTATCAACTTCAATAGTCACGTTTTGAGTATTTGAGGTAGTCGTGGGAGGATCAACAATACTACTAGAGGCAACAAAGGCCATAGAAGTTGTCATTCTTATCATCACTACTTGTACTATCCAAAAGAATAACCTCAGCTTTCATGGCATGTTTGATCGTGCATTTCAATTTTTGAAAACACTGACCAATAATATGCCCTAGCTTACTATATTCAAAGTACCTTCTTCTATTCAAGTGACATGTACTTGGTTTCTCAAAACCATTTTCTGAGTCTTCATCACTTATAATAGATCTTAAAGTTTTTGAACTTGAAGTATCTTTCCCTGTAGTCCCACACAAATATTTCTTATTTTTAAAGAATTTGGTAAATCTTTGAGCAAGGAAAGCCATTTCCTCCTCATCAGGGTCAAAATCATCATTATCACCACCTAAGATACACACATATTTGATTGGTTCACTTCCCTTAATAGTCTTATGGGCTAATCTTTTTCCCTTTTCAGAACCAACCTACTATGTTATTTGTAAAAGGTGATGTTGTTCAAAGACTTGTAAATCACCAACCAGCTTATTTACAATGAGTTCACCTAGTTTTTACATTGATTCCAGTACTATGACCTTAGCATAAAGCCTAAAAGGTAGATATTAAATTATCTTTTCAATTTTTTTCTTCACTAATTATTCTACAAAGGTTTTGAGAGAAGTTTACAATGTTGTAGAATCTTGCATAAAACTAATCCAAGTTCTCATCTTCTTGTATGATGTACAATTTGAAATCTCCATTTAGTTTCAGTATTTTGGATCTCTTCACTATAGAAGTACCTTCATACATTGTCTCAATAATATCCCAAGCTTGTTTAGAAGAAGTAAAACTATGAATCCTTCGGTACTCATCAAGTGACACAACTTTGATGATACCATATAACCTTTTACTATTCCATTCAGATTCATTGGATTCTTCCTTGGTGCATTAGATCATAGGTTTTTGGATAACAACATTGTTAGGTAGGCTTTTGGTTGGGTAGGTCTAGCCATTTTCCAAAAAGAACCACACACGATCTCATTGGGAACATAAAAAGACCCTCATTTAAGATATCCAATAGGCATAGTTAATCCCATTGAAGAGTGGAGGTCTGCCTACAATACTTCCTTCTCTAGATTCCATCCAAGAGAAAGTGTTTGTGTGAAAAAATGAGTAAACAAGATGAATAGCGGAGCGGTTAAGCCAACCAACTCTAATACCAATTGAAAGAGTTTAAGACCCGGTATAATACGAGGGTAAGAAGATATAGACTCCTTAATAACTCAACAATAACTCACTAAAATAGAGAAATAAGCACGTAGAAAAACACAGAATATAAGCCCAAATATAATAATAAAAATAATAGAAAGCATGCAAAAGTAAAAAGCTTTCTAATCAAAGTTTAAGCTATTAGTATGTTGAAACATACACAACCTAAACTTGGATTATACTAGCACAACATCAAATCATGCATAACACTCAACATAATAAGGTAGACCATATAGAGAACATATCTATATGATAACATCCTTGGATTGCTTAAGGCAACCACTCAACATCAAATAATTCACTAAATAACATATAAATTACAAGTAAAATTGCTATTACCTCTATAAGTAGGATCTTCTTCCAATTTTCTTACTGCTGCTCCTAACTTAATGATTTCGCAACTAATTGGTTCAACTCTCAAAAGTAGCTATTCTTCACAGCCAACACCACCCAATATGGTGTGATTGGAAACCATAGATCATGTAAGTTGAAGTGTGACAACTAACGCTCTCTAGGGACAAAAACTCCAACACTAATATCAAATCATGTATGTAGACACACTATTAAACCATTCTCAAATGTATGGTCAACGAAATTATTTCCAAATAGATATATTACTTAGTGCTAATTTTGGCAAAGTTTTTCTATTGATTTCATGCAGTAAAGAAGAGAGAAATGAGTGAGGTTTATAGGGCTGGATTTTTGCGTGGTGGCAAGGTACTAAAACTTTACATTTCTTCATTTCCAAAAATGCCAAGTACTAACCATAAATACCTACACCCGAAGCATATCAAAAACCATAAGTAAAAATGTCAGCGAGTGAGCACATTCACATGACGAAAACCAACCCTATGGTGCACGTAAATATGCTCACAGACAAACTTTACCTAACTATGTGCATGTGTAAATTACTGATGCATAGTAACGACCTTACATAAAGGAACATAAAAACACTAATTAAAATAATAGACACTATGTTTTGTACACAAGAAAATAATACATAGGAACAAGTACAATGAGACATAATAGGACAAATTTGATCACTTACCTTTTATTATATTAATAAAATATAAAATTGTTGTATCCCCTTGTATGATATTTATTATACCTCAAAACAACATATTCCCTAACCTTTTAAGATGCATAATTTAGTACCAAACCTTATAAAATTTAATAATTTCAGTCCAATTCAACAAATTCCGCGAAAAAGGTTAAGGACCAAATTTTGTTTCCATTAGGAAGTTAATGGCCAAATTCTGGTAGATTAGATTGAAACCATAAAATTTTAAAAATTTAGTGACTCAAATATGTATTTAAAAATATTAGGGACTAAATGTTGTTTTAAGGAAAACTTTATGGACCAATTGAGTACAAAACCCTATTTATTGATTAGAAGATTTGAACGTTCATTTAGTTATAGATCTAAATATCTAATCAGTAGAAGTGTGACAAATTAAAATTTCATAAGTAAGCAAGCATACAATCATGGGTAAATAAAGTAATGCGGAACATAAAGATCAGCACATGAGATTTTTAGATGGAACAACCTAGGCCATACTAACGATATAAGAGGAAAACCACCACTCTATCAGACCACTTAACTATCCACTATTGAAAATAAGTATCCAAATACAAGGCTAGGACTCAAACAATCCACCTAGGTAATTCCCCCAAGTAACCTACTTACAAGTCACTACTTTCAACATAATCTCTACATAATAGGTGTTCTGATCTGTACCAGCATTCTAACGAACTCGAGTCTTATGAGTTAATCAAACCCACACCATTATACCCTGAAAAGTTAGCACATAAAAATAAGTGAAACTTCATGCCCTATAGCATATTCAATAATGAACAACCCCAACTAGTTGATTTAATATATAAGAAAAATCAAAACAACTATAAACTCTAGAACAATCAATTAAAAGTACAATAACATAATTATTATTGTAGGCTTGTTAATACATGAAATACAACCACAAATATTTGATAAATTAACTTAATGAAAAATCATACTTGAAAAAGTTTAGTAGAACAAAAGAAAGAATAAAAGAAATAAAGAATTTTTTTAAAAGAATATGAACAACAATTCAACGGATTCAATTGACAAGAATAGAAAAATTACTGAAAAATATATATCTATATATATATTGATAATAAATCGAATAAAATATTTATATTTTAGAAATAAAAAATCTTCAATTATTCTAATTAAAAAGAAATAGATGCAACAACATAGAGTGAGGTTTCTTTTCGATTGTTGTTGCTAATTCTATAGATTTTTTTTACTGGCATGCCGTGACTATTGCACCTATCAAAGCAACTAAAAGAATTATTGAAATGAATTCAAATAGAAGAAAAAAATATGTTGATAAATGAATTCCAATTTGTTGACTATTACTTATCAAATCTTGCTCTATAATCTGGTTTGACCTTGTAGTTCAAATAATCCCATACCATAAGGTATCCATAATAGTATTCAATAGTAAAATAAAAATACTTGTACAAACAAGAAAAGTAACCCCGTCTTTAACGGTCCAAAGAGTCAAATCTTTGTAATATTCTGAACCATTCATGAACATCACAGCAAATAAGATTAAAACATTTATAGCCCCCACATAAATAAGCAATTGTGCAGTAGCTACAAAATAAGAGTTTAATAGAATATAGAATAAGGATATACAAACAAGAACCAGTCCTAATGAAAAGGCAAAAAAAAATTGGATTGGTAAATAAGACTACTCCTATATCTCCTAATATAAGACCTAATCCCAAAAAGACTAAAACAAAATCATGTATGTTTTTCATGACCTTATTGAGACACGACCAGAAAAAAATTATTATGACTCATAATAAATTTCTAATTAAATACAAAGAGTAAATGTTGTAAATTAATAGGGGCCCTATTATTAGTATTAGATTCATTTCTTTTGATCAAAATGAAATCTTAGAATTAAAGTTTTTCTTTAATCAAGAATCCAGGGATTTACTTATTTATTTCGAATGAATTCAAAATTGTTAGAATTGTATAATCGTCAATTACTGACATTGGTAAACGACCCAAAGCAATTTGATTATAATTCAATTCGTGACGATCATAAGTAGAAAGCTCATATTCTTAGTCATTGATAAACAATTTGTTGAAAAATACTCAACGCAATTACCACAAAATAAACAAATACCAAAATCAATACTGTAATTAAGTAATCGTTTCTTACGAATATCCGTTTCCAATTTCCAATCAACAACGGGTAGGTTTATAGTACATACACTAACACATACTTCACAAGCAATACATTTATCAAATTCAAAATGGATTCAACTATGGAAACGCTCCGCAATGATTAATTTTTCATAAGGGTATTGAATAGTTACAGGTAAACAATTTGCGTGGGATAAGGTAATCATGAAACTTTGACCAATGTACCTTGCTACTTGTACTATATTTTGACCATAATTCATGAATCGTGTTACCGTAGGGAACATATTGTAAATATATATATTAAGAATTAAATGTTTATTTTTCTTGTTTAAGCCAAGTTATGAATATAGAATAGTATATTCCTTTATAGTGAAAAGAGTTGGAAAGATGTTGTTAATAACAGATTCCCGAGAGATATGGGTAAAAGAAATTTCCATCCATGATTCAACAGTTGGTCCATTCTTAGCCTAGGTAAAGTCCATCTTGTTGCGATAAAAATAAACAAGAGAAAATAAGTTTTAGCTAATGTAATAAAGATACCAATTGTTGCTCTAAAAACTCCATAGTTTGTGTTTATTTAAAAAAGATCATAAACAAATAGATATGCAATAGCAAGATTCCAACCCCCCAAGTACAGAACTAATACAAATAATGAAGAAACCAATAGGTTTAGATAAGAAGCAATGTAAAATAAACCAAATTTTATACCTAAGTATTCGGTTTGATGACCTACTACTAATTCTTCTTCTGCTTCTGGTAAATCAAAAGGTAATATCTAACATTTTTCTAGGGAGGAAATTAAAAAAATGATAAATCCTATGGGTTGTGACAAATTCCATCCCCAAAAATCGTATTTTGATTGTGCCTCAACTATATCATTGTATTTGAACTATTAGATAATCATAGTCGGTGATACCATCACTGTTACCATCGCTATTACAGAATCGTACATGAGATTTTCATCTCATATGGCTCTTTGAGGGCCATAAATAAATTTAAGGACAGGTTGGGATTATCTTATACCCGAATTAGACCAATTGAATTGTGTCTGTTATGTTTTAATTTATTATTTTTTCATTCTATTTTATTTTTAATTAAATTCTAATAAAAAAGTAAAAAAGAAAACCATAAATAATTAGAAAAATTATTATTTTTAATTCTTTAATAATAAATAAAATAATAATAAATAAAGAATCAATAAAAAAAGTACTGAATTGATCTCATTCTTTTTTTAATAATTTAAATACTCATTTTAATTTTTCTTGGTTGAGTAATAACTAAATTATTCAATAAAATACTCCTTGTAAAAATATCAATAACCCACCCTTTCACTTACGAAAAAAATAATACATTATAGGAGTTCATAAATTCTAATACGAATTTTATATATGGATATAAGAAAAAAAAAGAATACAAGGAAAGAATAAAAAAGACTCTTATGTGGTTAGTTTGAAATGTGTGCTTAGGTTAATTTGTATTTATAGAATATTTTGAAGCACATTAGGTTAAAATGGAATTATCATATTGTCCATAAAATCAGTTAAAATACTTTTAAAAAATAAAGACAATAAAATAAAAATACAAAATAAATAGTAATGGAAATATGTTTTAAAATAAGATAACTAGCTCCTTGATCGATCAAACCAAGTGCTCGATCAATCAAATGTAGTTCCAATTGATCCCATCAACATTTAATTAATTATTAAAGAAGTGGACTCATTCATGTGTTAAAATTAATTTAATCAGGTTATATTTCTTAATTGATTTAGTCATTACTTGATCGATCGAGTGGCCTAATTTCACATTGTGTCTAATATGCAATATAACATGCACTGGAAGAAAAATATTTCTGATATGTGACCACTAAGCCTTTATAGTTTCTTCTGCTTGAAAAAAATTCTTCTAAGACACATTTAGAAATTAAAATTAAAATTATATGTTTTGTTCATAAATATCACCAATACTCACATAGGCCTTACAATCTCCTCCTTTGACAAATTTGTGTGACAAAACCTCTCTCTCATTACATACCACTCATAGGAAAATAAAATTTTACATAGTGGTACTATCCTATGATCCAGTGAACCATATTCTCTTGAATCTTGGAAGCTCATGTTTACACTGAAACTCAAAAACATAAATTCCCAAACAACTTGCCACGAAAGATTCATTGTTTATTAGTTCAATGTATATAACAATAGAAAAGCGAAGAATAAGAGTGAGTAAACAACATATAGAAATTAAAAACATAACTCCCTATATGTGTAGTATCTCCAAAAAGGATTTTCAAAGTAATTTTCTGCCTAAGTTAGCTTTCCTCTTTTTGTAGATTTTCAGTTAATGTTTCAATTTTTCTTTCCTCCTTTTATCATCTAAATAAACAATATAATCATGAAGCAATGACAATAGGTTGAGCAAGAAAGTAGTGTATTTAATGACTAAAAAGAGGAGCACACATTATAAAAAGCTTAGAATAATCAAAATAGAGAGCAAAAAATAGTATTTCTCAAAAATGAATAAACTCTCCCTAAGTTCTACAACTCATCAAAATAAATTAGAATAAAACAAAAATTATTAAAATGATATATATAATTTGTTTGAATTGAGGGTAGTAGACTTACCTTGACATGACTATAGCAGTACACACAAATGATGAAATTAATTTTATTTAATATATGACTATCCATTGAAAACATAAACATCTGTATACATGACACACAAATATACTAAGACATATAGTGACATATTGACAATCACCAAAAGTAAAATATATGTTGGAATGACAATAGGATGTCAATTTGTTCATTTATGATGAATTATGAAAGATCAAAAGAAGGAGTATCACCTATCATAAACAAATTGCAGTTGAATTCATACTTGCACAAAATAAAATTTACCTACAAAGAGAAAACTTTGATCTTTTTTTTTTGTATTCCTCCTTGTAATAATTGTTTTGTATGTGGAGATTGGTTATTTATTTTATTTTTCTACATGAAAAGGCTTTTGTATTTTTCCTTTTCCCTTTAATGTTATTATTATTATTTTAGGGAAATATACATAGGCCAGTATACCTAGTATGATTAAATTTACACTAGTTATGAGGTAGCCCTCTCTGCTCATTATGGTAGCTTTCATACATCATAGTAGGTAGCCCTCTCAAAAATAGGTGTCTCACTATAGTACCATTTTATATATAGTGAAGGATAGAGTTCAACCATAATTTTTATAGTCAAGGTTATCTCATACCCAAAAATATCACATAATTAGTTATAAACTTATATCATGACATACTTATGTATCCAATGAGTGTGTGAGTAGGTTCATGTCAATATCGATCACTAGATGTGAAAAATATGTAAATGTATAAGTCAAAATATCAATTTGTATAATGTATAGCCAATCAAAATAAATATGAATGGAGTATATAATGATCATGTTATTGTTAAAACATGTCTACTTCCCTTATTTTTATTTTCTTTTATTTTTTATCTTCCTTTTTAAAACTAAAGAAACATCAATAAAAATAAAAAAAATAAACAAACTAAAGATACTCACCTACGGTCAATTAAGTGCTTAAACAAGGTATCTAGGTGAATAATAAATGATAGTTAGGTGACCAAAAAGAGATAATCTTTCATAACTCAAACTTTCTTGAATTTTGGTTTCTTTATATCTTTGGGTTGGAAATAAACTACCTTAGTTGTCATTGGTATATTCATGGACTTAGATTTAGATCTCACATTCATCCTAAATGAAGATGCAGCATGCATGATATGGTGATGGTAATTAGTCCTATAATTACAAATGTAATTTTACATGCCTCTTGGATCCAACAACTTCATGCTTTGTAGTAGGATGTTTGAACATGTTACCATAATTTTCCTTCATTCTAGAATATGATGCAACATGCATAGATGAATGATGATTATGAGTTCTACTATGTGAAGCATAGAAATTATTATTACATTTGGGAGAATTTATCAAAAATCTACATTTGGGCGTAATATGACCTTTGCTACCAAAATAATAACAGATAGGCATAAAATTACAAGTCCAACTATTTTTTGTGCAAAATGCGAAACATTAGAAATAGGGTTAGAAGGTCTTAGCACAGTAGTCTTTGATGTTGAAACTATATTTTTAGCTTATGAAGAAGAAGGGTGGGAGGGTTTTACAATCTCAATTCTCTTTGAAGATGATGGCATAGAATCCTTATCTACATAGCCTAGTCCTTTCTTGTCTCCAATAGGTTTTCCATAATCAAGAATTTTGTTTAGCCTTTTAGCTCTAATGGTTAACCTCTTCACAGCTTCTTTTGATTGTTCAAGTTCCTGCATTAGATTACTATTTTTCCTATTTAAGATCTACAAGACTCAAATTCAAAGCATTAGTACGTTCAAAAAATTAAATATTTTCTTTTTCTATAATTCAAGAGTTTATTTCAAGAGATTTAAGTTTTTCATTCCATTTAGTTACTTCTAAAGGTAACTTATCTTTTTGTCTCTTACTTCTAACTAAATCAATAAGCAATTCGTCAATACTATTTGCATTAAGTTTATTTAGTTGAAATTCAATATCACTTTCCTCATCATTTGACATATCACCCTTAATTATGTTATCTATAACAAAGTCCTCGGCATACTAGGTGTATTTAGTGATTGGCATTGATACCAAATAAATGTTTGTTTAGTTATGGATCTAAATATCTAGTTAGCAAAAGTATGACAAATTAAAATTTCATATGCGGGCAAGAATGCAACCACGTGTAAGTAAAGTAATGTGGAACATAAAGATAAACACATAAGATTTTTAGGTGGAAACAACCAAGGCCACACTAATGACCTAAGAGAAAACCCATTGGTCTACTGGACCATCTAACTGTAACTATGAAAAATAAGTATCCAGTTACAAGGCTAGGAGTTAAACTACCCACCCAGGTAATGCCCCATAGTAACATACTTATAAGCCACTACTTTCATCATAATTTTTACAAGATAGGCATTTGAATCCAAATAAGCTTTCTGACAAACTCGAGTCGAAAGAGTTAATCGAACCCGCACAATTGTCACATGAAAATTTATCACATAAAAACAAGTGTAAATGTGTGTCATATATATTAAATAATTAAAAACCCTAAATAGTTGATTTAATCAATATATCAAACAAATCAAAAGCAACTAGCAACTCTAAAGCAATTAGTTAAAAGTACAATAACACAATTATTACTATAGGCTTGTTAATCTATCAAATATAACCATAAATGTTAGTTAAATTTACTTAATGAAAAAGCATACTTGAAAACCTTCAGTAAAATAAGAGAGAGAGAATAAATGATGAAGAGAATAAGCATAATTAAGCTCTTGTGTGGTTAGTTTCAAATGTGTGGTTAGGTTTGTACTTATATAATATTTTTAAGCACATTAGGTTAAAATAAAATTATCATATTGTCCACAAGATAAGTTAAAACCCTTTTAGGAAATAATGACAACGCATAAAAAACCCAGACCAAATCATAATAGAAATATGTTTTAAAATTAGATAACTAGCTCCTTGATGGATTTCAACAAGTGCTCGATCGATCAAGCACATTGGTCTATGAATCAAATGTAGTCTTAATGAAATGATTTAACTTGATCGATCTTGTCCTCTATTGATTGAGTAAATCCCTCCATTAATCTAACATTTGTTAAAATTCACTTAATTAGGTTATACTGCTTGATAGATCCAGGCATTACTCGATCAATCGAGTGACCTAATTTCATATTCTTCCTATTGTGTCTAATATGCAATCTAACATGCATGAAAAGAAAAATATACTTGATATGTGACCATTAAGACTCGATAGTTTCTTCGGCTTGAAACAATTCTTCTAATATACACCTAGAAACTAAAATTATAATTATATGTTTTGTTCACATATATCACCAACACTCACATAAACCTTACAAGATTAATTAAAAAAGTAACTAGATTGAGAAATATATTAGAAGATTAATTGAAAAATAACTAGATTGGGAAATACATTTTAACTAGTCAAATGCAAGTGGAAAACACACATTTTAATCTTTTAAATAAAAAATCAATTTACTAACATTTGTAAAGAAAATAAAATTATATAAATCAATATTCATATAAGGCTATGGTAAGTCAAGTCATTTTGGTGTTGGCATTCCCGTGTGGAAAACACTATGTTTATATTTTATTTGTTGATTTTCTTCATACTGTCCTTTGTAAGGTTGGTAATTGGTGTTTCAATATCACTTAGGACACAATTTCATGTTTTCCTATTATACAAACTTACTTTCTTAGTTTCTATTGTCAAATGTTTATTGTCATGGTTTCCCATTAGGGGCTTTGTTTGTGATAGGTTGTCATGGTGAGTACTAGACACTTCTTGTCATAAATTCCATTCATTATGGCTTTCAACTCTTTCACAAGCTTTCTTATCAATGTTGTTGTGTTGGATTTCTATTTCCACATCGAGGTTCACGTCCCCTCACCTACTTTGGTTGATGATCTTGTAAGAGTTACTTTAATTTCTAGTTTGTTCATTAACCTAAGTCTACAAGTGGTCTACGAGTGGGGCATTCAGGATCCGAGAGGCTCAACATTTTTCTATAAATTCCCATCTCCTTCTTCTTTTCTTGGCCAGAATTGTGGGCAAGCTCTACCTATTACGCAATAGACTTCCCAATCTATTCATGGTCTATTTTTATTCTAATTGTTGGGTTCAAAAAAACATTGTAGCATCTATATGATATGGGACATTAGAGAAAAGTCTCTCTTATATTTCTCAATCATTGGGTTGAGTGCAAAACATGTGAGATTGAGTGAGGTTTTCATAATAGGAAAAATATATGATTGGATAGTAGAGAGCTACATCATTTTGAGTTACCATGTGTCAGTTGGTTGTTGCAAGAATGCAATAATTACCATAAGTGAGAAGCCTATATGGTGGTGTATGATGAACAATATTTTGATTAATTATTTGGTATGCTTGTAAGCATTTTTTTTATATTTTATTTTAGTATTATCTTATTCTAGTGGGTATTTTTTATGTTTTTTAGGTTAATGAGATTTTAGAAGAATCTTCGGTAAACACGAGAAAAAAGAGTGCAAAGGGGAAATTAATGGTGACTCACACAAGTCCAATCGAACCAGAATGTCAAAAAGAAGAAATTTTTCGCTTATCATAGCCTAGACATATTTCATGCTATGTTGAGGTGCTTCCAGGTTCCAATTGGGGATTCTGGGATTTACATGTGCTTAGCAACTCAAAAATATCAATGTTGTGGTTGATAAGTGCTTGAAAAATGCTCATATTTTCTGATTTTATTGTGCTTCATTGTAATAAATAGAAATTAATTCTAGCATATTTATATCATTATTTATACAAATCTATGTGTTCAAAATCATGGGTATGTTTTGTTCTATTTCAAATGTGTTTAGATATATATAAATTTGGCAACACATGAAGAAAAACACTTACAACACTTACATGAAGAACATACCATTTTGTAAGGTGTACAAGGAAATTTTCAAGAGAAATAGAGCATGGCATGGCAAAGAAAATAATGTGCTATGGTGCACACTATTTGGGATTAAATACTAGCCACATTGAGTTTTGTGTACCATAGTCTGTAAAAATGTACACCATGGAAATACCCTATAGAGTTGGAATTTTACATACCAAACAAACTCCTTACTGTGGAGCTAAAAAGTGCTATACCACAACGAGCCTCCATGAAATATGTACGAAGCCCTCTGTACCCACCTTTGCCTTTAAATAAAACCTTTTATGTTTTATAACAAAACATAGAACATAAATCTATTTTATTTTTAGGAGTTGTCCTAGTAGTTTTAATTTGTAGAACTTAGGTTAACCATTCCACCAAACAAAGATACATAAAGAGAACCTCTCAATTGTGAAGAAGATCAAAGGATTTGGATAAACAAGTGAAACTTTTTCATAGATCTAGAATCATCAATAATAAAAATAAAATCTCTAGTTGTTGTCTCCTTTATTTTTTTCTATAATCCGATGTTTTTTATAGTTGAATTGACTTTTTTTAATTTAGCTATGATTGGCAAAATCTATAATATGGAAATTTCGTTTCTACTTCCAATGATTAGAAAAAAGATTTTGTGATTCGAATAAATAAAATTTTTAGATTTATTTCTTGTTCATAATATTCAAATATTTAATCATAAATTGATGATGGACCAACTCGGAATTTACGATTAAAGATTTGTTTTTTAGAATTAAGCATTAGACATATCATCAGTGCTTAGTTGTGCATGATAAATAATATTCTATTTTAATTTTATTGATTTGTATTAGATTAGATGGTTGACAAATATCTTTAATTATAAATAATGAAGAGCCAAATTCTGATTTATAATTAAAGAATATATATCTACCTTAAGTTTATCAATTTATTAACTTGAAGCCTGACCAAAGTATGTTAATAATTAATTGAAGATTTTGGTTCATATATATTTGTTTAGTTTAGTAATTAATCAATTTCAACCTCTGTCAAGGAATAATTGATTAATTGAATATTATTGTGAAGTCACAATGATTATATGGAGTTCACTTATTTAAAAATAAAACAATCAGTACATCTAACTTATATATAAATCATTTAATTTTTTTTGTCCATGAAGGGTTATGCTCGCTAAATATCTCATATACATTCATCATACTAGGCTCAATAATAGTTTAATTTATTCACTTTAATTTAGTTTCTTTCATTTATTAAGTTTCATTTACTTACTTTCTTTGTATATAATGTAATTTTGAATTTATAGTTCTTTTGTACCAACTAGCAAATTGTTAGAGTATTTAGGATTTTTTTTAACATTTTAAACCACCATAATTCCCTGAGAGACCAACATTGGAAGTATACTTGTCGCTAATTATAAATGATTTATGCATTTGGAACTTTATAAATATAAAATTCATGCATCAAGTTTTGGCACCGTTATCAAAAAATTGATATTTTCAATGGTTTATTTGTTTTCTTTTTAATTATGTTTCATGATTTTTTTGTTTTGTTTTGTTATTTTCTTTTTATTTTTATGATTTTGTGAATATCTATGACCTGTTACTAAACATTGGAGATGCTTTGCCAAGGGGAATACTAATGAAGGAGTATGCAATGCCAATTATTGGCACTGCTACTTCCTCTATATAGTTGGGGGAGGCAGATAGGAACTATTAATTGAAAATATTCATTTTTTCATGTTGCCATCCTTCTATAGAAGTCTTAATAAAGATTCATTGACTTTTATTAGAGATTTATTCTCAATTACATAGACATTCCTTTGTATGGGCTTACTGAGGACTAATTAAAAACAATGTGTTACCATACACCCTCAAAAATAGGGATAAATTTTGGCCAATGACTATCCCACCAAGTTCTTGATAACTTGGGAGTGAGTCTAAAATAAATTCAAGGAAAGATATTATTCCCATTAGAAAACTTTTGATTTAAGAACAAAAATTGTTGTATTCTCTCAAATGGAAGGATAACCAATCTATGAAACTTGGGTTCAAATGACTTCTCACTCAATGCCCATACCACAATTTTCCACTACAATTATAAAATCACCTTTTCAATGATGGATTGACACAATAGTGTCAATTCCCAATTGATACTGTTGAAGATAGAGCTTTGGGAGAAATAACACCCTTAGAGACTTATGTGTACTAGAGTGAGAAGAGTTGGAGTAAATGAGATAGACTCCCATAATGATATGGCCATGCAACTTGTGAAATTGATGAAGCAAGTTCAACTTCTAACTACCAAGAACACACCAAACAAAGAGGTATGTAAAGTCTATGGTATATATGAGTAATGTGCTAATTTTTGTTATTTTTTAGGTGACTTCTATACAGGTACCAATCAAGAAGTTTATCTTATGTAGAGGTACTTATCTAGACCCAAGAGTGATGCTTATACCAATAGCTATAATCTTGGATAGAGAAGTAACCCAAATTTCTCATGGAAAGCAAACACTAACCCATCCTATGCCCAAAACAAAATGAAAGGCCTAAATTTAAACCAAAACATGCCACCCTATCCATCTCATAAGCCAACCTTGGAGGTAAACTTGGATTCCTTCATTCAAGTAAATCGAGATAAACAATATGAATAATAATCAAAGGTTGGACTATTTAGAGGAATCTATGGAAAGGGTGGAAGGAAAAGTTGGGAAGATAGCTGAGAAAATGCAAAAATAAGAGAAAATGCATCTTTATAATCAATCTCAAAAAGCTTAAGCTATTATAGTTCTTTGGAATGGTAAGGTTTTAAATAAAGAATTTTATGAAATTTCTTATGATTTAGTTAATAATGCATAAAATATATGTGGAGTACAAGTAGCACCCAAGGAAGGTTTGGACATAAATGATACAATTGCAGAGCCTTCTAGAAGGATTCAAGGAGAGCCATGAAATCCACCTACATTGCACAAGGCACCAGAACCATACCAACCTCCCATACCATTCCCACATCGTATTAAGGACATTAAACATGATAAGATTTTTTTTATTTATTTGATATGCTTTCTAAGGTTAACATTAATTTACATCCCTAAGATGTCATTTGGAATTTCTCTGCCTATGCAAATGTTTTTTAAATAATTTAACACAAAGAGGAGAAAATATGAAGTTAATGAAAGAGTGATTGTATCAGAAGTTGTTAGTGCAATACTTCAACAAAACCTCCCTCCAAAATTAAAGGATCTTGGTAGTTTTAATATTAATATTATTATGGGGTATAAAAATATGATTAAGGCTATGCTAGATTTAAGGGAAAGCATCAATCCCATGTCTTACTCAATATACTTGCAACTAGGTTTGAAAGAGTTGAAGATCATAAAAATGTCCCTCCAATTAATTGATAAGTCTGTTAAATAACCTAAGGGCATGGTTGAGGATTTTCTTATACATGTACATAAAGTAATAATACCTATTGATTTTATGATAAAAGACATGCATGAAAACCCATCAATGGCCAAAGACCATCCATTTTTTCTTGGTAGGCCACCAAGACTATTATTGATGCCCGTATTGAGAATTTAACAATTACAATCTTGGGATAGGTTGTTCATTTTAAAGTATTTGATTCCTCTCTTATCCTTTTATTTCTATTAATGATGAGTGTTCATATATTGATAGTGTGGATACACTTGCCATAAAACCTTTTTACAGGATGAGATAAAGAATAAAATTAAATATGCTTTATCTATTGATAAGATAAAGAAAGATGAGAAAAGTAAGGGGTACCATGAGTTCTTAGATAGTGATGAACCAATAGAAGAGCCTAGTATACATTTAGATCTACCTAGGATCCTATATGGGGAAGAGAACACTACACCTAAGCTAGAGCTCAAAGAGTTACTTAAGCAACTTAAATACGTGTTCTTAGGAGAAAGGGAGACCAACCTATTCATTATTTATTCTACTTTGACCTTGTTCCAAGAAGAAAAACTAGTGAAGTAGCTTAGAAAAAACTAGAAAGTTATAGGTTGAAATATTAGAGATATTAGAGGTATAATCTGACTATGTGTATACATAAGATTGATTTAGAGGATAATATCAAACCTTTAAGAGAAGCCAAGAGAATACCTAATCCTATTATGCAAGACGTATTGAAAACTAAATAAAACTCTTAGAGATAGGAGTTATTTTATCCTATTTCTGATAGCAAGTGGGTTATTTGGTACATGTCGTACCTTAGAAATTAGGCATTATAGTGGTAATAAATGATAAAACTAAGTTATTGTCTACTAGAATCATCATTAGATGAAGCATGTGTATTGACTTCAAAAAACTAAATTTGTACACTAGAAAAGATCACTTTCCCCTTCCTATTATTGATCAAATGTGAGAAGAATTAACATGGCGTGAATTTTATTATTTTCTTGATGGGCTTTTAGAATATTACCAGGTACCAATTTCTTAGAATATCAAGAAAAGATGAAATTCACTTGTCTTCTATGAAAATTTTCCTTCAAGAGGATGCCATTCAACCTATGCAATGCTCTTGGCTCATTTCAAAGATGCATGATGTCTATATTTTCACAGATGTGGAGAAATTCATTGAGGCATTCATGGATGAATTTTATATCTTTGAAAAATCATTTGATGATTGTTTGAATAAGTTGACTTTAGTTTTAGAAAGATGCATTGAATGCAACTTTACTCTTATTTAGATAAAAAAAAGTCACTTTATAGTTAAACAAGGCATTGTGCTAGGACATATTATTTCAAGTAAAAGTATAGTAGTGGATAAGGATAAAAATGATTCAATTGCTAAATTACTACCCCTAACAAATATTAAGAGAATTAGCAGTTTCTTAGGACACGTAGGTTTTTATAGGAGATTTATTAAATATTTTTTTTAAAAAATAAGTTATCGTTTATGTAATCTCTTACCCAAGGATGTCTCATTTGTGTTTGATAATGATTTCCTTATTTATTTTAATAAATTAAAAGAAAATTAAGTTTTGCACCTATTACCATGGCATCTGATTGGCCTTTACATTTTGAAATTAGGTGTGATGCTTCCGATTTTGCAACAGGAGTTGTTTTACGGTAAAGAGTGAATAAGCGTTTAAATGTCATTTATTATGCTAATAAACACTCAAATATGCCCAACTTAATTATTCTAACACTGAAAAAAAAATTTGACTATTGTGTTTATTGAGTAAACCAAATGCTAAGCCAAGATTGATTAGGTGGGTTTTTATTTGTAAGAATTTAACTTAGAGATCAAAGATGAGATAGGAACTAAAAATGAAATACCTAATCATCTGTCTAAGTTAATTCATGATTTTGAAAATATTGAGAGTGAGAAGGAAATGGATATTATTGAAAATTTTCCTAATGTACAACTATTTACAATAGGCCCAAACCCATGGTATACTAACATTGTCAATTGTCTTGCTAGTGGTATTTTGAAACCTAACATTCCTTTTTAGGAAAAATAATTTTCTATAATTATAGGCACTATTTTTGGAATGACACTTATTTGTTCAAGATTTGTCAAGTGATGCTTGCAAAGGTTTACTAGTTTATTGGTTTACCTAGCAATTACACCAAGAACTTGATGTGCAAAAATTAGGCTACAAATTTTGAATAGTTTATAAAATAGGTCGCAAGTGCACAAACCATTTTTAGAAAAATGACATGTATACTTCCAAGGTTGATGTAAAGAGGAAGATGATCAGGAGAAGACGTCATTCATGATACCTTGGAAGACAAACTATGTAGTAGTAAAGCCTCTTGGTCACAAACTTGGGCTCATAAGGGCAATGATTGTAATCATTCATGTGTTTTTTAAATCATTCAACAAATTCTTTTAAAAAAATTTAAATAACCTAAACATCTTATCATGATTATTTTGGTTTAAGTTTCTAAACTAATAACATAAAAATAAAGATAGACTCAATAAACATTTAAGCAATAAAAAATTATCATCCAGTGGAGAATTTGTGGGATATATTAGTTAGTTAATCATACTTGTTCGATATTAAGTAGGATATTAAAGATGTGAATTAAAATTATTGATTCTTTCTTATAGGTATGAAAATATCCTAAGGTAGGGATCATTTTCTTTGTTAACTAAACATTAACTGCTACTTCAATCAGGCCGATAATTTAGATCTTAAGTAAATTACATTCCATTTCCAAGAAATTACTAAACCATTTAATGTGCCACCTATGATCGAGTCAAAAATTTAAGCTTCATCAAGGTGTCTAAGTTAGGTTTATGATTTAAGTATCTAAAACTAACTTTCAGATTTTAAAGCTATTTTGAAGGATATGTCACCAATATATCTTCAATAATAGTTCCTATAAAAATCTTTGAAATAGAACCCACTCTAACTATATAGTTGATATTGACCAAAATACTTAAGAGTGTAATTCTAAATAAGATTCAAATAATTTATCTCCTAAATCTATCTCTATTGTCTATTATGACAAACACTTCATTAGCATATTTTTCATTTACAAAATTTGGTTTCAATCTTGATGATGAAATAAAACTTCATTCATTTTATAAAAATGAATGAAGTTTTAAATTGCATCACTTGGAACCATAATTTTAATGTAATTTCCTTTTCCAAGTTTCTTAAACATATGCAATGTTTTACTAATGTTTACTTTTAATTTTTCAGGTTGTAATGGAGTGCTTCAAGTATATTTTTCCAAGTTGCTTTATTTTAATATAAGAAATACCTGAAAAGCAAGAAAATATACTCATAATTTTGAAAAGATAAATTTGCATAAAATGATAATAAAATAAGAAAATATAAATATATATAATTACTAAATATGCATAAAATCACGATTGAGCACCTATCCCAACTCCCAACTAGTTTCTTAGTAAGAATGGGAAAAAGCTAAATATTAAAGTATCCTAAATCATTTTGGTAAATTAACATGGTTGTATTTAGCGTATGAAAAAAGCCTTTAAGCCTCTAGGTTTCCCTGGTGGATGAGTTTAAGTCTTGTGAGGATTTGTGGATATGATATCCATAAACATCAAAAGTAAAACAATGATTGAAAATAAAAACAAACAAATAAAATTTTAAAACAAAGAAAAGATAAATAATAAAAAAATAAAACTTCTCATGATTTTAAAATTTCTTTTTAGACTATAATTAAAACCTATAGCACAAGTTATTTTAATATTCTAAACATTTATCATTTATTATAATAATTATTTGAAAATAACTTTCATATTCAAATAAAAAATGTATCAATATAAAATTTATCCAATCTCGGTGTAAGGAATTCTAATTCATTTGAGTGCATACCTCATAAGGCCTACTCTCAATAACACTAATCCTATTGGTTCAAACACTCTTTCAAATATATATGCAAAAGAGTTTAAGTTTAGAAATTAACTAATGGTTCATATATATTTAAAGAAGAAAAGCTCAAAGTAGTGCATCAATATTGATCTCATGAAAGGAATCAAATGAAAGAATTTATAAAGAAATCACATATTATTTTTATACATCAATCAAATTCATCAAATAAAATCTCAAGTAATATGCCTTTTTAGGAGATAAAGAAAATGCAATGACTTCTTGGAAAATTAATCCTCTTATTTTTCCTTTCTTTTGTATTTAGGTAATTCTCATAACTTTAAACGATAAAGGGTTATAGTATGTAGTTTATAATATTCATTTTTCTCTTTTTTTTTCTCTTTTTTAGATTTTTTAGAGAAAGGAACCATGTACATGTTGTATATATATTGTTTAAAGGTGAGTAGCTAATTTACGACCTTTTATTTTAATGATTTAGGTAACCCCATATATGTCTCTTTCTTTTAGGAGTCATGCATGAATGAGTAGAAAGACATACTTTCAATTTCTACTTAACTAATTCAATTTAAGTAATACAAATAAATATAATACACTTTGTTAAATGTCAAAATCCTAACTTGCAAAAACCTTTAGAAATCATCTAACAATTAAATTTGATAAGAGTGTTTAGGGAGAGTGCCTAAAAAGTAGAAAAATATTTTCACTTGCAGTGTGAAGATAATGACTCAAAATATATTCTCAGAAGGGTAGTCCCCACTATTTGATTCCTAAACACCAATTTTGGGTTCTTTGCAATTTTAGCATTTAATCCCGAAATACTAATTATGATAAAAAGTAACTAATTATCACATTACTTTATTAAATATTTTTGAAATTAATCTAACAATGCATCATTATCTTAAAATTAACTTTATAAGACATGATAATTTTGAAATAAATAAAAGCGCATAAGAAAGTAAATAAAAATATATATGAGCATAAAATTTTAATTTTAGCACATAATTTAATAAATATAAATTTTGTTTACCCCTAACCTAGAATTTGCATTTCCCTCAATGTAACAATTATATATAAATCAAAGATACAGAGTGAAAAGAGAAGAATTACCCATTTGTTTGAACTTGTTCAAAACTTGGTATGGAATTGTGGTGTATCCATCAATCCAAACATATTAAAATTACACATGTGTACTTTTCACAATTTCAATAAACAATTATAAAATTAACATTTCTAAATTATGTTCACAAAAAAGAAATAAAATAAATAAATAAATAATACAAATACATTGTAAAACAAAACCTAAAGTTTAAAAAAATACATAAAAAGAAATAAAATTCAAGATCATTTAGATCTCCTCCTTCATGTCATCCGGATCTTGATCTTCACGTTCTTGTTTTTGTGATCTCTCTAGAGGTATAAAATTGAAGTCATGATGATGTGGGTTTTATTAAACGACTTGTATCTACTTTGAGATAACTTAATTGTAATTAATTCATTTCAAGCATTTAACCAATTGTGTTTGACTTGATCACAATGGTGCTGATTTAGGAATGCTGCTTGTTGGGTAAAGTAAGCTTGTTGGTATTTTATCATGTAGCTCATTCTCTCACCAAAGTTATGAAATTTATCTTTCATAGAAATTCTTGATTGAGAAATTGTTCTCCTTTCTCTTGGAATGATGTTCATACTAGAAGTAAGCTCATCAAAGTAAGTTATATTCAACAATTCATTGGGTTCTATGATAACCTCACATTTTGAATGGGGTACCCCCACTTTCTTACATAAAGTTGTTATATGTTAGGGGAAAAAACTGATTTGGTGACTATTTGCAAATAACTTAATTCATTGGTGAATTATTACTACAATATCCAAAGGCATCTTAGATGTGATTGCATATAGCAAAATAACCTTTTTTGTCAACTGTGTTATAATGTTTGGTGTGCATCATCCTAGAACAAATAAAGTATTGCAAAATTTTCCAATTTGGTCCAAATACCTTGCCTTGAAACCTTTATATTTACCTCTAGCCATAATACATTCAACACCTTGTATAATCAAGGCTTCTATCCTTGCAATATAATCCATATTTGTACCATTAGGTCCACATGGAGCTAGCACATTCCTAAAAAAAACTTTATCATTAAAAATGTCGAAGAAATTTGAATAAAATTCCTGAACTAGAGATTCATTAGCAGCCTCTAGTTCCCTTACAAAGTTTTTGAAGCCTAGGACTACTATTACATGAGTAATCCCTTCAGGTGTCTTTTTAAATTCCATTCCCTTTTGGAATAAAATATTTGTTAACTTCTACCACTTTTTCAAAGAAAACTTTAGCAACAAAACTTGAAAATTTTGAATTAACACAATCTGCAAAAGTTGAAACATCATTTCCTTTGCTAGACCTCTTAGGTGCCATTTTCAAATTATTTTTATTATCAAAATATCTAAAAGAGGTTCCCAATAATTTTCAATAACACAATTTAATCTAAATAATTACTAACCCTCTCTTAATCCAAAATAGGGTTTTGAACTCTTAATATATAAATAAATATTCCACAAATTCAAAAATATTAAGGATTAAATTCAAAAAATTATGAATACTTACTTTTTCGTTGAAGATATGAAGGAAATGAAGAACAAACACCCCCTTGAAGATGAATACCATGTAGGATCTCAAAACATTTGAAAATGTTCTTGATAGAACGGTGGAAAAAGGTTAGAAAATAGGTTTTTACAAAGGATTTGTGAAATAAATTTGAAAAAGGTAAGATTTTTGAGTGATTATTTATGTTTGGGGGAAGCAAAAATTAGGGTTAAGGGAAAGTGAGAGAAAATGTGAAAAATATGAGTTTCTCGCATAGGAAAAGATGTAAAGGTAAAACGTTATATGTAGGCCACGACGCACATTTTATTCATGTCGTGGTATACTCCCTACTAACTGCTACTCGTTACACATTTAGAACTTTATGCCCTAATGCACATAAATTTCATGTCGTGGTATGGCCTTCTCGATTTCACTTATTTCTTTTTCTATATTTTCTTCATTTTTAATTAAAATCTATATTAACCACATATAAATTGAAATCACACAAAATAAATAAATTTAAAATAAATTAAAATAAATTAAAATAATATATAAATAATATTAGGTTACCTTCCATCCATGACTATTTTTATCATCATTAGTGAGTCCTTACTTTGGGGATTTTATCTTTCTGTAACCTCAATACCCCCTCGTTATTGAGTTATTTTTCTGACCTTGCAATTATTCCTTGCCTTACTTCTACAAATACTATAGAGTCCAAATATTGATTAGTCCTTGACTTGTTGTCTCTGCTCACTTGAATGAATGAATTCTACTTTACCTCCAAATTTGGCTCGTTGGAAGGATTTCTTTGAAGTTGTTAGAGGAATTGCTATCATGATGGATTTAAACTATGGGGAAAAGGAGGGTTGTTCTATTTCTAAGAGAAATTAGGATGATTCTTCCATCTAGGATTATAGCTATTAGCATTGGGGTCATACCTAGGTCTTGGTTGGTATCACCCTAGTACATTAATCTACTCGGGCACAATTGTAGCTTTTGATTAATAAGGATAGGTATCAGGACCATGTCCTAAAGCACTACATATACCATAATATTATTTATTTATTATGGCATGTGTAATTAGAAGCGCAACTTTTTTGGTCAGTTGAACTTCAATACTATAGTCAATTTCATATACTCTGTCTCTCCTCACTTTAGAGCTCTTTTGTTAGGAATTAGCACCCAACATTTCAAAAGGATTGAAAGTATCTAAGGCTATTTTCTCTCCCATCACTCCACCAGTAGTAGTAATGTCAATTCATCATAAAAAAATTTGTTTAGAAGCTGTAGTGGGTAGTTGTGATAGAGGCACTAAGTGAGAAACATTTTGAATCTATCTCATGATTCATGGATGGATTCTCTCTCTATTAGAGAGAAAGTAGTAATCTTACCATTCAGTTATGATATCTTCTGATGGGTATAGAATTTTCCTATAAATGTATTGTATATTTCCTCCCAAGTCATCACGTAACCGAGAGGAAGTGATATTAACCATGCATTAGCCCTATCTTTAACGGTTAGTGAAAATACCTCATTCTGAGTTAATCCTCGATGAGTTCACCAACGGGAAAGTCTGAACTATAGGATAAAAGACCCTAATGAAGGATAGTAAGTCTTCATTATGTAGTCCATGAAAAGAAGAAAGCATGGAAAAATGAATGTTTCATAATTCCTAATTCATCGTAGCCTCTCCAAAGTGGATAGAGGTTATTGTAGTGCCAATTACTGGCCTTACAAACTAGTTTATGGTCTTTGTAGGTGGTGGGTTTCTCCCTATGTTTAGTGCTTGGTCAAGGTAAGGTTCAGAAAGTTTTTCAATAAAAGGCTGAGGGACATTAAAGTTAAGCCTTCTTGATAGTCTAGTAGTTCTATTGATATTATTATTTAAAGGTGTAATACTTCGCATATACAAATAATAATAGAATTTAATCTCACTTGTCAAGTTAAAAAAATAAAAAGAAAATAAATATACAAAATTATAAAATAATAAATGTTGACACATAGAAATACTATACACGTATCAAAGAATAAAAAATTATGCACATGTTAGTAAAATAAATATAAATGAAACAAATTAATCATAAAATGTTTTAAAAGAAATAAAAGAATAAAATAAAATAGAAATCACAATATTTATAACACAAAAAGATTTTTATTTTTTGATAATAAAAATTTAAAAATGGTATTCTTCCCAGGTAATGGTGCCAAAGACTTGATGCTCCCAAAGGTTAACTAGCTTTCAATGCTATTATCGGTTTATTTGGAAATTACACCAAAAACTTGATGTGCTAAAATTAGGCTACAAATTTTGTATAATTTATAAAATAGCTTGTAAGTACATGAATCACTTGTAGAAAAATGATAAGTATACTTCTAAAGTCAATATAAAGAGATATCATGTGGTTTTTAAATAATTCAACAAATACTTTTATAAATGAAATTAAATAACCTAAACATCCTGTCATGATTATTTTGGGTTGAGTTTTTAAACTAATAACATAAAAATAAAGATAGATTCAATAAACATTTAAGCAATTAAAGATTTATCATGCAGTTGAGAATATATGGGCTATATTAGTTAGTTAATAACACTTGTTCGATAATAGGTAGGATATTAAAGATATGAACTAAGATTATTGATTCTTTCTTATAGGTATGAAAATATCCTAAGGTAGGGACTATTTTCTTTGTTAACTAAACTTTAATTTTCCACCTTTGGTCGGACCGACAAATTAAATCTTAATTAAATTATGCTCCTTTTTCAGGAAATTACTAAACCATTTAACTCTCCACTTTTGGTCGGCACAAAAACTTAAACTTTGTCAAGGTGTCTAAACTAGGTTTATGATTTAAATATTTGGAACTAACTTTCAGATTTTAATACTATTATGAAAGATATATTGTCAACATATCTTCAATAATAATTTTTATAAAAATCTTTACAATAGAGCTCACTCTAACTATATAGTTGATATAGACCAAAAGATTTAAGAGTGTAACTCTATATGAGATTCAGATAATTTAAATCCTAAATATAACTCTCTTGTTTATTATGAAAAACACTTCGTCAATATATTTTTCATTTAGAAACTTTGGTTTAAATCTCGATGATGAAATAAAACTTAATTCCTTTTATAAATATTTAATCTATTTTAATATTTCACAAGTATAATACCATTACTAATATCTCAGACTATTTATTGTGAGACATGCATAGTTTAATAAATTCTATGTTGTTTATTGAGTTGAAACAAAAATACATTACATGAAGTAAATTTGTTCAACTCTAGAATGAGAGAAGACCTCTAAACTACTAAAAGAAAAACAAATAAGAAAACTAAGAAATCACCTAGAAAGAGCTGATGGGATGAAAGGAATATTTTTTTACAAAATAAATAGGGTCATATTTATATGGTAAGGAAAGGTGGAAACAGTGGATCTTTCAGCCTGGTGCCACAACACAATTTTCTCACATTATGGCATATAAACCTTGTACACTGTTTGAGCATGATCGTTTTTTTTTGTACTGTGATACATTGGGTTTTCACACTATGCTTGCATAATATCTGGGATGTATTTAATCTTTTTTCTTTGACCTTGCATTGCGGTTCACAACAAATTCATGTTGTGGCACTCTTTGAATTGCATCACATGGAACCCTAATTTCTATGTAATTTTTTTCCAATTTTTTTAAACAAATGTAATGTTTTACAAATGTCATCTTTTACTCTTCTAAGTTGAAATGGAATGCTCCAAGTATATTTTCAAGTTGATTTATTTTAATACATAAAATAATTGAAAAATAACAAAATATATCTATGATTTCAAAACGATAGATTTGCTTAAAATGGTAGTAAAACAAGCAATTACAAATCTATATAATCATTGAATGTTCATAAAATCATGATATATTAAGTCCTTTTGAGAACTTATCATCAATATGAAGTCATTTGGAGATTTGTGCCTGAGGAGGAACATGAGAGCTTTTTGGCCTTTTGTCATGGACTTCATTATGGGGTAAATTTGTTTTTAGTTATACTAGCCAACTTTTTTGAAAGATGCTCATAATTTTTGCTTGCATTTTATTGATGTCAAAGCACAAGTAACAAAGGAAAACTTTATGAGATTCCTTTGAGTTCTAATTTTTTTATTGAACTTTTTGATATTTGGGGTATTGACTTTGTGGGTCTTTTTCCTCTTTTTATGGATATGAATATATTTTGGTTGTAGTTGATTATGTGTCTAGATGGGTTGAAGCTATACCCACTATAACTAATGATGTTAATTGTATTGTAAAACATTTGAGGGATGTAATTTTTAGTAGGTTTGGGACACTTAGGGACATAATCAATAATGGAAGGAGTCATTTTTGCAATAAACTCTTTGATGGATAACTAAAAAATTATAATATCACACAAAAGGTGGCTACTCCATACCATCATAGACATATGTTCAAATAGAGGTAAGTAATAGAAAAATCAAGAGTATCTTGGAAAGGACAGTACGATCTTCAAAAAATGATTGGGTAACTAAGTTAAATGATGGATTATATGTACACCGTATAGCTTATGAGACACCCATTTGTTTGAATCCTTACCAGTTGATTTATGGAAAGGCCTGCCAGTTGCCCTTTGAGCTTAAGTATATAGCATATTGGGTAATAAAGCAATTAAACATGGACCTTGAACAAGCGGGAGATAATTTTTTGTTCCAACTTGGTAAGCTAAAAGAGATTAGGGATGAAGCTTATGAAAATGCAAAAAGCCACAAAAAATGCACGAAGTGTTACCATGAAAAAGGCCTTATTTGTGTGTCTCCTTATCTTGGAATGAGATTTCTCTTATTTTATTCTCATTTTAAAATGTTTCTAGGAAAGTTGAAGTCAAAATAGAGTGGACTCTTTCAAGTTGTTCAAGTCTTCCCCCATAGAGTTGTAGAATTGATAAATCCAAAAACTCAAAACCAATTCAATGCCAATAGGTATCATGCCAAGCCTTACTCCAAAGGAGTCGATACAAATGAGGACATTGCATACATTGAATGTTCATATTTTTAGCATTTGAAGAAGAATCAGATACTTAGTTTCATTGCTTAGATTGAATTATTTGAGTAGAATTTAAACTTTAACCTATCTTCATTAATGCTTGACTTTTTTTGGGAGTAATCTTGTACATGGCACTTGGTTGTCAAGGAGTGCTTCTAATCACTATACAAGTGTAAAAGCAATATAATTACCCTAAGAGATAAGGGCTTAATAATTATCCTTTAGTTATGCTAAAGGAATAAATACTCAAATATCATCCTTATTAATTTGAGTGGATGATCTAGAAAATAATAAAGGATAGATGTCTACAGACAATGGATCTCGATAGTAAATAATTTTCCGCAATAGATAATTATCTATAACTCTACAATAGATAAATATCTATAATATTACAATAGCTTAATCCTAATCAGACAGGGATAAGCTAGCAAGTTTATTCTTTCTCCTATATATAGTCACATATGCATAACATAATATGATATCTTATAATTAATATCTAATATCATATTTCCCATAATGTGGAATTACAACAAAATACTCTATTTCTATAATATGGTTAGAACGAGATGAATATCT
Source organism: Hippophae rhamnoides (assembly GCA_033030585.1). Taxonomy (NCBI): domain Eukaryota; kingdom Viridiplantae; phylum Streptophyta; class Magnoliopsida; order Rosales; family Elaeagnaceae; genus Hippophae; species Hippophae rhamnoides. The sequence continues at coordinate 32,366,523 of CM065431.1, read as the reverse complement.
CTTCTACCCTACATCTTATAGTTATCTCGTAGGGTGGAAGACTACCCTTTTTCCCACAAGGTGCACCAAGGTCTTAATGGTTTGTTCATCTTGTATATTTTTTAAAGAACAAGTCCTACCTAATGTTGACAAAAATTGGTATCAACATATGGTGTCATATATGGGAAAAAATGTGTTTTATTTTGAAAAAAATTGTAGGACTATCAAAAAAGTTCTCCAAGTCCATGATCAGGTAAGAAACAAAAGAAATATAAACAAAAAGAGATATTTGAAAAAGGAGAGACTATGGACCTTGGGAATAGTGTTTTCTAGAAAGAGAATGCCAAAATCTTTAGAACTACTATTTTCATCTTTTCTAGACTTGCAAAAAGATTCATGGATCAAACATCTAGCTCTACCTTTAAAACCTCGATAACTAATCAGAGATCTAACCTACTAACCAGTAGGCCATCCTTCTAGCTCTCTCACAGTCTACTAGAAATATGAGCATTACATCTAGACTTTCCCACCTACAATAGACCAGGTAGGTCAAAAATGTAAGATGACCTTGGGTGTAAGCCAACCTAAACATAATATAAAATACACTACAAGTCATCCGGAGCTTATTTTAGAGCCACTAACTCCTAGACGAGTTGTCATTCCAAAAAAAGTCCCGACTGCATCAACCAATGCCCAGAGTGCAATGATTCTAGGCCTATCACCATCTAGAGCCTAGAAGTGAGATGATCATTCACAATAAGACCAAATTCCTATATCAGGCACCACCAACTAGAAGATGGCTACCCAATATTTATTACCCAAGACCAACACTAACATCCAAAACATGGTAGGCATAGGAGAGTTGTCTAACATAGATGTTATTAATAAGGGTGTAATCTATTTGAAACCACCTACATGGTTGAACTTACTGTATGGCCTTTACCCATTAACCATCATGTAGTTATATCAAGTGGACCCGACCTACTCCCATCTCATAGAATGCCATCTTCCATTATGCTTGGCCAGGAACTTGACCTCCATCAAGGGCAAGTTCTAACATTTGGATGAGTTGAATAGATGTCTCCTAGCATTCATATTAGAGTTCTACACAAAAATGACTCTCTACACTTCCAAACAATAAAAAAAGGAAAAGTATAAATTTATAAGTTCCTTGACTTTGGTTCCAAGGGGTTCTATGAAAGATCATCCCGTTTAATCACTCAATCAATGATTCAGATATAAATACACCACAATCATTGCTACTAAACGCTAATCAATTTTTTGCAAGCTTTGGCAAGAAAGGCTTCCTTGACCACTATAGAGAAAATATAGACATTCAGCCATGGTAGTGCGGGTTGAATAGGGCCTTACATGTAATTTTCTAGTTGATCAAGAAGTCCCTAAATAGATGTAGAAATATATATGTCATCTAAAAAATCTAACGCCTCCATCGAAAAGAGCATGTATCAATTAGCTAACTTCCAAAATATGGTTTCCATCAACCATAGGGGTGAGCCCCATGTGCCGCCATGCAAACTGATGAGTGCTCAAAAAGCACTAAAATAACCATGATTTTATGTACATTAATTGATTAAAAATATATATATATTTATATGTTTTATCATATATTTATATAAATTTGTCTTTTTCGGAATCACGGGTATTTTTATTGTTTTTCAGGTATTTTGGCTTAAAAACGAAATTTAAAGACTAAAAGAGGAATACTTGAAGCAATACATCACAAATATATTAATAAATAAGTGGGAAAAGGTCAACAAACATGGAAAAATTGGACAAAATGGGTAGAAAAGGTCAAAAATGTCAAAGACGAATCGCCACGCTGCAAGAATAGGCCAAATAAGAATGGCACTTTTCACGGCGCCGAAGGCGCGTAAGGTGCCCCAAAGCTCTCCACGCGCCCAACGCATTTTAGCCCCATTTTTCACGCAGCCCCCATGACGTCATACGCCGACAAGTTATCAATGACCTCACCATGTCCATTACGCGTTTTTACATTTTTTAACATTTTTTTAACATTTTTTTACTCATTTTTTCTCTCCATCCTCACCTATAAATACCCACATTCCCTTCACTTCAAAAACACACCTCAAAACACACTTCTCTCTTCTTTCTTTCTCTCCATTTCTTAGTTTTTAGTGTTTTTTTTAGTTTTTCTTATGTTTTAGCTAGTTTCTCTTAGTTTTAGAGTTCTTCCCTCTTTGGGAAGAACTAGTTATGTTTTTTGTAATTTATTAGCTTTTTGATTCAATAAATGGTAGTGCAAATTCCATTTGGAGGTTTTCTAGCAACGGGAATGGCATCGAAGTACTGTAAGGATTTTATTTTCTTTGCAGTTATTTTTTATGCTTAATTCTTACATGTTATATTTAATTTGTCTGTGATTAAATTTAACTGTGCTAGCTATTTGTAAACATGATATAATAATAACGTTGTTATGCTTGCGAAATATTAAATAGGTAAAAATTTCTAAAATGAATTGATTTTATTTTTATTCAAGATTTTATATTAAGAATGTTAGAGAGAAATATATTATTTTTCATTACAAACTTAAATATGAAAATTAGATTTTAAGGTTTAGTTATCCGGTCTGATTTAGAGTAGTGCTCTTTTATTTGTTGGTACAATCGCCCGGTAGTTAGAGTGAAGCTCTATTTCAAAAGTTTTTATAAGAATTATTATTTGAAAATGTATTGACAACATGTTTTTAGTAGTTGTTTTAAAACTTGAAAGTTAGTACTCGGATAACTAAATTTTTAGGTTTAATTTGGACACCTTGAATAAAGTTTAAACTGTCTAACCCCACCAAAGGTGGCATTTAAATGGTTCATTTTCAATCTCTTAGAAAAAGGAATTAATTTAATTAACCAAATTAGTTATCAACCCCACCCATAGGTGTTAATTGATTTGTTTAGTTAACAAAGAATATCTAACCCCACCAAAGGTGGTATTCATACAAAAAAGGGAGAATCAATAAATATCAATTCATATCTTTAATAACCTAAATAATATGAGCAAGCATAATTAACTTAGTTATTATATCCATAAATACTCAACTATTATAAATGATATAATTTGCATAAATATTTATTGAATCTATGTTTATTTTTATGTTAGTAGATTAAAAACACAAAACCCAAAATATTGTGACAGGATGTTTAGGATTTAATTTCGTTTTTAAAAGTTTGATTAAAAACCACATACATTCCTTCCTTAGATCGACCTTGGGAGTATACTTATCATTTTCTACGAAATGATTCGTCCACTTGCGAGAGTTTTATAAATATTAAAACCAAAGTATTGGCAGAATCGGCGATGCCGGTTTTCATTCAATAAACATAGATACAGATTCAATAAATATTTATGCAAATTTTATCATTTATATTAGTGGAGTATTTATGGATATAATAACTAAATTAATTATGCTTGCTCATATTATCTAGGTTATTAAAGATATAAATTGATATTTTATTGATTCTCTCTTTTTTATATAAATACCACCTATGGTGGGGTTAGATATTCTTTGTTAACTAAACAAATCAATTAACACCTATGGGTGGCGTTGATAACTAATTTGGTTAATTAAATTAATTCCTTTTTCTAAGAGATTGAAAATGAACCATTTAAATGCCACCTTTGGTGGGGTTAGACAGTTTAAACTTTATTCAAGGTGTCCAAATTAAACATAAGAATTTGATTATCCGAGTACTAACTTTCAAGTTTTAAAACCACTATTGAAAACATGTTGTCAATACATTTTCACATAATAATTCTTATAAAAACTTTTGAAATAGAGTTTCACTCTAACTACCGGGCGATTGTACCAACAAATAAAAGAGCACTACTCTAAATTAGACCGGATAACTAAACCTTAAAATCTAATTTTCAGATTTAAGTTTGTAATGAAAAATAATATATTTCTCTCTAACATTCTTAATATAAAATCTTGAATAAAAATAAAATCAATTCATTTTAGAAATTTTTACCTATTTAATATTTCGCAAGCATAACAACGTTATTATTACATCATAATTATAAACAGCCAGCACAGTTAAATTTAATCACAGACAAATTAAATATAACATGTAAGAATAAAGCATAAAAAATAACTGTAAAGAAAATAAAATCCTTACAGAACTTCGACGCTATTCCCGTTGCTGGAAAACCTCCAAGCGGAATTTGCACTCCCATTTATTGAATCAAAAAGCTAAATTATTACAAAAAAACATAACTAGTTCTTCTCAAAAAGAGAAGAACTCTAAAACTAAGAGAATTTAACTAAAAACTAAGAAAGAAACTAAGAAAAGCTTTAAAACTAAGAAAGAAACTAAGAAAAGCTTAAAAACTAAGAAATGAGAGAAAGAAAGAGAAGAGAAGAATGGTTTTTTAGGTTTGTTTTGAAGTGAAGAGAAGGGGGGTATTTATAGGTGAGGATGGAGAGAAAAAGTGGGTGAAAAAATGTTAAAAAATGGTGAAAACGCATAGTGCAATTATGGAGGTCATTGATGACGTCAGCATGACGTCATGGGGGCGGCTGCACGTGAAAAATGGGGCGAAATGGCGTCGGCGCGCGCGGAGGGCAGCTGGGGCGCGCACAGGCGCGCGCAGAAGGCAGCAGCAGCGCGCGCGCGCGCGCGTGAACAGTGATAGCGCGCTGCGGCGCGCGCATCTGCGCGCGGACGTGGGCCATGCTGCGCGCGCGGCTCGGCGCTGGCGCGCGCGGGGTGGGCTGCTCCGGGCGCGATTTTCTCCTTTTTGACATTTTTGACCCATTTTGTCCAATTTTTCCATATTTGTTGACCTTTCCCCATTTATTTATTAATATATTTGTGATGTATTGCTTCCAGAATTTTTTTTGAGTCTTTAAGTGACGTTTTTAAGCAAAAATACCTGAAAAACAATAAAAATACCCGTGATTCCGCAAAAGATAAATTTATATAAATATATGGTAAAACATATATATATATATATTTTTAATCAATTAATATGCATAAAATCATGGTAATTTTAATGCTTTTTGAGCACTCATCAATAAGTCGCACTCCTCACCTCCAAAAACGCACCAACTCAAGAGGTATACGAAGTTTACAGTACTTATTGCATGATGCTAATACTTCTCCTTTTGTTATTGATTCATATGCTGGTACTAGTTAAGAAAAAGTGCAGTCAATGGAGGGGTACTAGACGTAGGAGTAATCTCTATACAAACACATATAACCCAAGGTGGTGGAATCATCCCTATTTCCATTCAAGAGTATCAATACAAGACTGCCAAAATTATAAACTAAGAAATAAATATGATAGTCATAAGTTTGCGGCCGTCCAATAAGTCTTATAGGACAGCTATTAGAAAAAATATGAGGTAGAACTGTATAGGACAATCATGCACCAGTTTAAAAACATTCTTGTAAGGCAACTACTAGACCTCCTATATATATATATATAGGGAAGTTAATAGCTATATGGGACAGCTATTAACCATCCTATATGTTAACATGTACAACTGCTATTAATCATCCTATATTCTTACATATAGGATGGTTACTAACCGTTCTAAGAGAATTTTTTTTTTTTAATATACCCTGAACCTTTCTTTCTTAACTATATACATTTCTCTCTCAGCTCATTATACCCTCTTAAAGTGTTGGTTGTTCACCAGCCCCTCTCGCCACCAACGTCTAACCGTTTTCGTTGTTCATCATCCATCTGTCCTCTGTCCCTCCCTCAACAGCCATGCATTGATTCCCTAATCCAACCTCTCTTCCCCTCATGTGATTCTACTCTTTCTGTCGTTGTTCTATCTTTGCCGGTAATCGTCGCCAACGTCTAGCAGTGCCATTGCCAGAGTCCAGCTGTGTCATCATTCTCCGACCATATATGGTAGCTTGCACCATCTCTCTCATCAGCCAGCTGTCTGTCTTCCCGTCTCTCTTTGTAGTTCGCTAGGTTTGTTTTTTTAGTTTATATATTTTTTAAATAAAATGTTTAAGACAATCTATATTTTTTTTTCTTTTTATTTTTTTTTTTTAGAGTATATTATTTCATTTTATCTGGTTTTTTCTTGTTTATAATAAATTTGCTTAATTGTTTTTAATGAGAAAATAAAAGGGATGTGTTATATAAATTTAATAAAAAATTTAAGTTTAGTGATTTATTTTTTTTTAGTTTTTACAAAGTATTTAAAGCAAGCTTACAAAAATAAGGATTTATTTTTTGTTTAATTGCTTATAACTCACCCTTAATTTGCATATTTAAGGGTGATGTTATGATCGGTATGGTTGTTAAGAAGCAACACTAGCATGTAGAAGCTACAAAATCCTTATGAGTTCAGCAGAAAAGAAGTTGTATCTAATATTTATGGCTGATTAAAAATTTCATCAAAACTAATAAATAAATACATAAAATAATTAAAAAATAAGTTTGAATTAAAATTTATTAAAGAGAAATTAAGGACAGTTATGGACCTAGCATCAGTACATTACGTGAATAATAACTGCAACAAAGAGTAAGAGAGTTTTACCGAACCTAATCCAACCCACCACGTCTACGCATATACAAAACAATGTGGCTCACATTTTCCAGATTGCCAAAATTAACCTTGCCTCATCATTGAACCAGCAACCATCTTTCCAAATGTTATTCCTAATTGGATTTATATTAACATAATTGTATTAATTAGTTTTATAATTTTTAAAATTATTTGTATGGTTTATAATTAGATAATTTCATGATTATTAACTATTATTATTTAATTATAGTGCCCAAAACAACATAAATTTTAAGAAGGTGGATACTATGTTAAAAAATTCATGAATACATAGATTAGTAAATGCATTGGAAATTTGGCCACAAGTGATAGACGAGTGAGTATAAATTATATATTTATATATATATGTTTACATATATGTGTAATATTTCTCAATTATCTAGCTTTAAAATATTAATCATCTTGTGTATTCTCAAGTAAAGATCTATACACACCAATAGAGTTGGAGCAATTGACGCAAGAGTGATACATGTATGTATTTGATTACCTTTCAAATAGATGATGAGATGGACTCTAGCGACCCAATTAGTATATTTGTGTACGTACTTATACATGTATGTAAGGTTTAGAACTTATAGCATAATTATTATGAGTTTGTAATGATCTTTAATTAACTTGAATTTCGACGGATATTTATGTCTATATTTTCTAAGCATATGTATGTCTTTGTTTCTTTAAAAGATGAACTTCTTGTGATAAATTGAGAATGATTGATAGACCTCTTGAATCGAGTAAAATTGATGAAAACTTATTGTGATGAATTGAGAATGAAATATGATACGATAAAACTCTGGAATTTGTGTTATGAGATTTTATTTATATAAGTATAAAAGCATAAAATGATAAATTCCAAACTAAAAAAAACATATAAAATGGTCACTATGTCTTATTAAAAGTATATAGGATGACTATTTCAAGTAAATAGGATGGTCACTCGTTGTACTTTAAGAAATCATATAGGACCGTTAGTAGCAGTCCTATAAAATGGTCACAATTATGGACGTTCAGTAGCTGTCCAATAAGACTTATAGAAGGGGAGGAATAAAATCCTAACAAAGGCTAGGCTAAGAACGATAAAGTCTTAAAGCCTTATGAAGAAAACAAAAAAGAGTTTATGAGAGTCAACTGATCCTCCATGTTGAATAAGTCAACAGATCCTTATAGTCCTCCTATCTTATTTCCACACCACTTGAAGGATCTTGGTATTTTTAATATTGAAACTACTTTGAGGGGTAAGAAGGTGGTTAAGGCTCTACTAGATTCAGGTGCAAGTATTAACCTCATGTTGTACTCAGTATACTTACAACTAAGTTTGGTAGAGTTGAAGCCTATGAAATGTCCCTTCAATTAACTTATGTGTCTATTAGATATCTGAAGGTCATGGTTGATAATTTTTTTGTTTAGGTAGATAAGCTAATTTTATTGTGTTATCCATATACAAGAAAACCCATCTATTGATAAAGAACACACTATTCTCCTTAGTGGGCAATCCATAGCTACAACCAAGACTATCATTGATGTAAATAGTAGGAGTTTAACTATGATAGTCTTGGGAGAGTCTATACAATTTAAAATTATTGATTTACTCCTTATCTTTACTATTGATATATGTTGCTATATGTATTGATTATGTAGATTCACATATTTATGACATTCATTTTCAGAAGAAAGGTAGTAACATTGATAATTCACATAATAAAATGAGGGTGTAAAAAGCATTAAAATCCTCAATTCATGTTGATGCCACCAAAAAATGCCATGACAAAAACCTAAGTTGTAAGTTCTCTTACCCTAGAAAGGAATGTCATGTTTGTAATACTCATTATAAAGCTTTTCCAGGATCAATGAAGCCTTATTCTAAGAAAGCCTGGGATGAAAGAGGGAACATGGACTTCAAGGATACATTGACACCTCCTTGAATAGCCCGAAGTGCATCCCTAATTCGAAAGGTTATTCAAAGACCAATTTCCACATGAAACAAAGAAGATAGAACGCGATCAACTTCCAGGAAAAAAGAAGTACCGATCTCAAAGAACTGGACGTTTGGGATGTCCACTTAAAGGTTATGAACGGGAAGGCTATTGTTGAGAACAGAAGATATAGTTGCTTTCTTGTTGAGCTAACTGAATTACTTTCTAAGACATTGTAGAAAGCACTTGGAATGAGGCAAACCATTATTTTCAGTATTATTCTTTTCTTGTGTTTTAATTTAATTGTTTTCATTTATTTATTAGTAGTTAATTTCCTATTTATTCCCTTTAAATGCTTTTTTGAACATATATATAGTTGAAAACATTAAAGATAATGTTTAGTTTAGGTTTATAGGGTGCAAATAGGCCCAATAAAAATATTTTTGATACAAAATTATTATGCTTTTGTTTGACATCTTAAACATACTCAAGGCTTGCTATAAAAGTTAGTTCTATTCATATTTTTCATGTTTTGATGGTTGATAAGTTTTTAGAAGAATCTTGGGCAAACACAAGCAAAAAGAGTAAAAAAAGGGCGATTAATGCCAACTCAAACAAGTTGGAATAAACTAGAATGTCAAAAATAAGAAACTTTAAATGTGTTACGATCCATACATATTTCATGCCTTGACGAGGCACTTTCAAGTTCCAATTGGTGGCTCTTGGATTTCTATGCTTATTGCGGCTAAAAAACATTCATGCCATGACACAAGCCTCTCCAATCCAATTGGTTGTTCGTTGGTTCAATGGGCGTTATGACCCAAATTATTCATGTCATGGCATAACACTCTCAAGCAGCAATTAAGGAATCAAAAATCAAGGAGTATCGCATTGTATATTATATTATACCGCATCCCCAAGGTCAAAATCTACCATAAACCCTTATACTCATCCCAATGGCATTGACCCCTAATTTTAGCCTATAAATACAACTCTAGACCCTTTTAAAAAATTATCAATCAATCCATATACTAGCCATTAGCTACCTATAGTCGTTCTACACACCATCCATATACAAATATAGAGAAAGAACCTCCTAATTATGAAGAAAATACAAGGATTTTTCTCTCCGTAATTTAATGACTTTTGTACTTGAATTAACTTTTGTTAATGTAAATATGATTGGATAATTTTCTAATATGAGATTTTATTATTTGCTTCCAATGATGAAACCGAAATTTTATGGCTTGAATATTTATGTTTTATTTATTTATTTTCCATATTCTTTGAATTTTTAATAGTAAATTAATAATAGACCAAGTCTTGATTTATAATTAATGTATATATTTTAGAACCAAGTATTGGACACATTATCTATGCTTAGTTATACATTAATGAATAAGAATTTCATTGATCAATTCGAAGCCTTGCCAAGGAAGAAATTGATTAATTTAGATTAAATTAAATGGTTAAAAATCTTTAATTATAAATTAATGATAGATTAAATATTGATTTAAATTAAAAAATATATTTACCTTAAGTTTATTAATTAATTAATTTCAAGCCTAACCTAGGAAATCATTAACTAATCGAGGATTTTGGTGTATGTATTTTCCTTAGTTTACCAATTAATTAATTTCAAGCACAACCCAAGAAGTTATTGATCAATTAAGAATTGTATGGATGCACCATGACTATGGGGGTTCACTTATTTAAAAATAAAAATTCAGTAAATCTAACTTATTATTGAAAAATCATCTAATTTATTCTTTCCCTAAAAGGGTTATGCTTGCTAAAATTCTATATTGATTCATCATCCTTTTTTGGCTATAATTTAATTTACTTACAATTTTAGTTATTTAATTAATTTAGAATTTACATTTCTTTTCTTTCAACCAACACCTAATAGAATGTTTAGGATTGTTTTTCTTAACCAATTTAAAAAATAATTTAACCTTTTAGAACCACTAGCCTATTCTATTAAAGACGGACGTCGACGTAATTTATCATTAGATTGCTAGTGATTCGTGCACTTGCGAGCAATTAAATTTTTTGTATCAATATGTCTTGTGTCAGCTAGTAGTTGTATGGATGCAACATTTCCCACAGGTGAGATGCATATGTGGTTGTGTGCTATGTGTTGACTTATAGTTAGAAGCACAGAACAGTTCTCATAGTTAAGGAGCCTATGTGGTGGTGTTCCACTTGTCGGCTAGGTGTTGCAATGTTGCAATGTAGTGTATAGGTAATAAGCCTATGTGTTTGTGTGTCATGTGTCAATTGGATGTTACAAGGTCATAATGTGTATGCATCTTAGGAGTTTGTGCCATCTATTGTCGTTCACATCACATGGTGATGGAGCTTCATGGATGAGATTGGACCTAATTGGATCAGGTGTGGTGTTGACAAAAACAAATGTAGTATAGTAGTTAGGGCTAGTTTCCCAACTGTTAGAGATATTTGCATTTATATTATCTATCGACTTGTATACTATTTGTTTTATTTAGTAGATTGTTTACTAATGATTGATTGCCTTATGCAACCCAAGGATATTACTGATAAGTGCTCAAAAACACTTAATATATCATGATTTTATGCATGTTATATGATCATATAGATTTGTATTTTCTTGTTTTACTATCATTATATGCAAATCTATCTTTTCAGAATCACGAGTATATTTTGTTGCTTTTAAGGTATTTCTTGTACTAAAATAAATCAACATGAAGAATTATACTAGATGCACTCCATCATAACTTGAAAGATTAAAAAAACATATTTGTAAAACATTACATATGTTTTAAAATTAGAAAAAAATATATAAGAAATTAGGGTTCCAAAGGGATGCAATTTGAAGTTTATTGTGGCGTGAATTTGTAGTGGGACATAGTGCGAGGCAATGATCCACATTGTGTACCATGGCATTAGTAAAGTGGATCATGCTCAAAACCATATATAAGCTGTGTGCATGATGAGTGCTCAAAAAGCACTAAAATAACCATGATTTTATGCAAATTAATTGATTAAAAATATATATATTTATATGTTTTATCATATATTTATATAAATTTGTCTTTTTCGGAATCACGGGTATTTTTATTGTTTTCAGGTATTTTGGCTTAAAAATGCAACATAAAGACTCAAAGAGGAATACTGGAAGCAATACATCACAAATATTTTAATAAATAAATGGGGAAAGGTCAACAAATAAGGAAAAATTGGACAAAATGGGTAAAAAAGGACAAAAATGTCGAAAGGATCACACGGCCCGGCCGTGCTGGCCAAAACTCCGCCCCAAGTCGCGAACACTGTTCATCCGCGTCTTGTTCATCCGCAGACTTGTTCATCCGCGTATTGTTCATCCGCGACACTTGTTCATCCGATGATGCGTGTAATGCATCGTTTCATCCTCAAGTCTTGTGCAGGCGCCCCTGTTATGCTAACGTCACTAATCCGTGTTTTTTCATTTTTTTCTCTATTTTTTCTCTCCATCCTCACCTATAAATACCCCCCTTTCCTTCACTTCAAAAGACACCTAAAAACACCTCCAAATACATTCTTTTCTCTATTTTCTTAGATTTTTAGGATTCTTTAGTTTTTCTTAGTTTTTTTTCTTATGTTTTCTTAGTTTTTAGTTTTTCTTAGTTAATTTCTCTTAGATTTAGAGTTCTTCCCTTTTTGGGAAGAACTAGTTATGTTTTTGTAATATTTTAGCTTTTTGATTCAATAAATGGGAGTGCAAATTACGCTTGGAGTTTTTCTAGCAACGGGAATAGCGTCGAAGTTCTGTAAGGATTTTATTTTCTTTACAGTTATTTTTATGCTTTATTCTTACATGTTATATTTAATTTGTCTGTGATTAAATTTAACTGTGCTAGCTGTATATAATCATGATATAATAATAACATTGTTATGCTTGCGAAATATTAAATAGGTAAAAATCTCTAAAATGAATTGATTTTATTTTTATTCAAGATTTTATATTAAGAATGTTAGAGAGAAATATATTATTTTTCATTACAAACTTAAATCTGAAAATTAGATTTTAAGGTTTAGTTATCCATCGATTTAGAGTAGTGCTCTTTTATTTGTTGGTACAATCGCCCGGTAGTTAGAGTGAAGCTCTATTTCAAAAGTTTTTATAAGAATTATTATCTGAAAATGTATTGACAACATGTTTTCAGTAGTGGTTTTAAAACTTGAAAGTTAGTACTTTGATAACTAAATTCTAAGGTTTAATTTGGACACCTTGAATAAAGTTTAAATGCTTCATTTTCAATCTCTTAGAAAAAGGAATTAATTTAATTAACCAAATTAGTTATCAACCCCACCCATAGGTGTTAATTGATTTGCTTAGTTAACAAAGAATATCTAACCCCACCAAAGGTGGTATTCATACAAAAAAGGGAGAATCAATAAATATCAATTCATATCTTTAATAACCTAGATAATACGAGCAAGCATAATTAACTTAGTTATTATATCCATAAATACTCCACTATTTATAAAAGATAAAATTTGCATGAATGTTTATTGAATCTATGTTTAATTTTCTGTTATTAGATTAAAAACACAAAAACCCAAAATATCGTGACAGGATGTTTAGGATTTAATTTTGTTTTTAAAAGTTTTAATAATAAATTAAAAACCACATACATTCCTTCCTTAGATCGACCTTGGGAGTATACTTATCATTTTCTACGAAATGATTCGTGCACTTGCGAGAGTTTTACAAATATTAAAACCAAAGTATTTGCGAGAATCGACGATGCCGATTTTCGCTCATCAGTGCACTACCATGTAGAAAAATTGTACACTGTTACACCAAAGGTTGAATTCATTCATTCATTCAAGTGCATAGAGACAACCAGTAAAGGGATAATCAAAGGTTGAATTCTATAGAAATTTCCATTAAGAAAATAGAAATACAAGTGGAGTAGTTAACCAATAATTCATAAAAGCAAGGCAAGGAATAGTTGCAGGGTTAAAAAATTAACTAAATAATGAAAGGTTATTGAGTTTACAAAAAGATGAAATCCCCCAAGGCAAGTAGTCTTAGATAGGATTTAACCTGTTATTATTTATTTCTTTAACTTATTTTACATTTTGTATTTGTTTAATTTTGTGTGATTTTTAATTTGTGTGGTTAATATAGATTTTTATTCTTTTAAAATAAAAAAATGGGAAAACAAATAAGAAACAAGTGAGAAAAAGAATAGAGCATGCCATGGCATTAAATATTTGTGCATCATGACATTAAATTTTAAAATTACAATAGGCAAAAGCCAAAACGTTTACCTAGTAGCATGAAAAACTGTACATTATAGTCCACGTGTAAATTTTTTCCAATAACCCTTTTTCCCTATGTGAGAAACACAAAATTTTCTCACATTTTTTGTCAAATCCTACCTTTGTTCTTCCCCAAAACACACATAATCCCTCAATAATCCTACCTTTCTTCAAATTTCTTTCACAAATCTTTTCTAAAAAATCAAATTTCCACCATTCTATCAATAAATTTTCAAATATTCTAAGTTTTTCAAGATTTTCTTCTTCAAATGGGTGTTCTTTTTCTTCAAATCTTCAACAATAAAAATTAAGTCTTCATAAATATTGAAATTTAATTCTTTAAGTTAAATTTTCTAAAATTTATGAAGTATTTAAATATTTATTAAGAGTCCAAAACCCTATTTAAGATAAATAGAGGGATAGGAATTATTTTGGATTAAATTGTGTTGTTGAAATTATCTTTGAACCCTTGTTTAAATATTGTGATAAAAAATTGAAAATGGCACCAAAAAGGTCTAAGAAAACAAAGGAGGTTTCAACTTTCGGATATTTTGATAACTCAAAATTTTCATTTTTTTATGCCAAAGTCCACTTTGGAAAAGCAATAGAAATTAATAATGGTTTTATACCGAAAAGAGGATGGAATTTAATTATGCACTTGAAGGTATAATTGATATAATAGCATTCCTATGTTGGAAAAAGTTTGTAAGGGATTTAGAGGCTGCTATTGATTCTCTAGTTCAAGAATGTTACTCAAATTTTCCTAACGCTTTTGATGATAAAGTTTTTGTTAGGAATGTAATATATCCATGAGGACTAAATAATATAAATGCTCACTTTTATTTAGTACATATTAGAGAAGTTGAGTATGACTAGTATCGTAGTAATGTAGATCATACTGCAATATTAGAAGCTTTGACTATTCAAGGTGCTGAATGGAAAATTATTGGTGATAAACATAAAGGTTTCAAAGAAATGTATTTGGATAAAATTTCAAGAATTTGACAATACTTTGTATGTTCTAGGATGATGCCTACCAAACATTATAGTATTGTTGATAGTGAGAAGGCTATTTTACTATGTGCAATAATTCATCAAAGAATTAAGCTGTCTACAAGTAGTCACCATATGGGTTTCTTTTTACCCCAACATATAACTAATTTATTTAAGAAAGTGGGGCACCCTATTCTAAAGGTGGAGTTTTTATACAACCCAATAAATTATTGAATATAACTTATTTTGATGAGCTTACATTTGGTATGAACATCATTCCAAGAGAAAAACATCCAGATTGTCTATGAAAGAACAATGTCATAAATTTGGTGAGAAAATTATCTACGCGGAGGATTACTAACAAGTTAATTTTACCTAACGAGTAGCATTTCTAAATCAGCAACATAGTGGTCAAGTGAAACATAATTGGTTAATGTTTGAAATGAACCGATTACAATTAAGTCATCCAAGGATGGATACAAGTCACTTAACAATATCCGAGTATCACTATTATGACTTCAAGGTTCAGATGACATGGAGGAGTAGCTCTAAATTATTTGAAATTTTATTTCTTTTTATGTATTTCTGTTTGATTTTATTTTGTTTTTAAATTTTAGTTGTTATTTATTTTGGATATTGCAATTTTTTTATTTTGTTGTGTTATTTTAATTCCTATTTTATAAACATTATTTAGAAATGTTAATTTTATAACTATTTGTTAAACTTTTTGAGAAGTACATATCTATATAATTTTAATATGTTTGGATTTATAGATGCACTTGTAATTCCTTACCAATTCTTGAATAGGTGAAACAAATAAGTAACTTTTATCTCTTTACTCTTTATCTTCCATTTATAATTGCTACATTGAGGGTAATATAAATTCTTGGTTGGGGGTATAAAAGTTACATTCATAAAATCTTGTGGATTTTATGCTAAATTTAAATTTTTATGTTCACATGCTTTCATTTTTATATTTTATTTTTATTTACATTTTTTGTATGCTTTTATTTATTATTATTAAATTGGAATTTTTGGTTTGTTTTTAAACTTTTCTTGCAAAATTAGCATGTCTTTTCAAGTTAATTTTAAGAAAATGATTAAGTCTTTGCATTGTTAAATTAATTTTAAAAACATTTCATGGAGTAATATGATAATTAGTTAGTTTTTGTCATAATTAGTATTTCATAATTAAATGTTGAAATTACAATAAATCCAA
This sequence comes from Hippophae rhamnoides, assembly GCA_033030585.1. NCBI lineage: Eukaryota > Viridiplantae > Streptophyta > Magnoliopsida > Rosales > Elaeagnaceae > Hippophae > Hippophae rhamnoides. Next base: position 32,350,568 of record CM065431.1, on the reverse strand, counting down.
ATCATTATTTAGAAATCAAATAGTAGAGACTATTCTTGTGAGAATATATTTTGAGCCATTATTTTCTCATTCTAAGTGATGATATTGTTTTACTCTTTAAATACTCTTCTTATCAATTCTAATTGTTAGATTATCTCTATATATTTTTGCATTGAATATTAGAATTTTTGCATCTAATAAATGTCATGTATTTATTTGTTTTTGCTTAATTAGTTGAATAAATTGAAAGTATATATTTTTCTGTTCATTCATGCATGACTTCTAAAGATAAACATATATGGGATTAAATAAAAATTCACAAAATAGATACTCACTTATCATACAATATATGTACAATCTATACATGGGTTCTTTCTCTAAAAAAGATAATATCTCTAAAAAGGGAGAGAGATAAAAGAAAAATAAAAAAAGAGAAAAATGAATATTATAAACTACATACTATGACCTATTATTTTTCAAAGTTGTGAGTATTAGCTAAATACAAAAGAAAAATATATATAAGAAATAATTCCCCAAAACTCATTTTCATTTTCTTCTTCTCTTAAAAGGCATTCTTGAGATTTTTATTTGTTGAATTTGATTGATGTATGAAAATAAAATGTGATTTCTTTATAAAATCCTTTCATGAGATTAATATAATACACCATTTTTAGCCTTTTTTTCTTTAAACATATGCAAACTTATTTGTTTATTTCTATACATTAATTCTTTCGCATATACCATTGAATGAGTGCTTGAGCCAATAAGATCAATGTTATTAAGAGTGTGCCTTGTGAGGATAGAGTCCGAAAGAATTAGAATTTTGTTTTACATTTGATGTTTATGAGTATTAATTTTGAAAACCCTTATGATACTTAAACTCATCTACTATAGCAACCTATGGGATTAATGGCTTTTTGCATACGTTAAATGCAATCATGTCGATCTAAAAAATGATTTAAGATAATTTAATTTCTATTATTTTATTTTAATTCTTCGTTGTTATTGCTAAGAACATAGTAAGAAGCTAGTTGGGAGTCATGATAAGTGCTCAAAAGTACATATATATTGTGATTTTATGCATGTTGAGTGATTGCATAGATTTGTATTTGCTATTTTTACTATTATTTTATGAAAATCTATCTTTTTGAAATCGTGGATACATATTTTTTTTTGTTTTTCAAGTATTTCTTTTATTAAAATAAATCAATTTGAAGAATTATACTTAAAGTATTCCATTACAACCTAGAAGATTTAAAGAAATTTTTTTAAAAAATTTTACACATGTTTTTAATTTGGAAAAAGAAAATACAAGGAATTTAAGGTTCCAAAGTCATGCAGTTTGAAGTATGTTGCGGCATGAAATTATTATGAGCCGCAGTGCGAGGTAAAAGGAAAAAAATCAAATGTGTCCAAAATATGATGCGGGCCATGATGTGAAAACATTATGTGCTACAATGTGAGTAAAGTGGATCGTACCCAAAACTTTGTACATATTGTGTGTGTCGTGGTAGGGAAAAATTGTACGCCATGGCACCTAGTTGAATTTTTTACATTTCTCTTATTTCTTCACCCTATAAATAGGACCCTATTTCTATTGTAAAAATAATCCAATAATTCAATAATCTCTTGTTCCTTTATATTTCTTAGATTTCTTAGGCTTTTCTTTTATTATTTTAAATTCCTTCTCTCATTTGAGAGTTGAACAAATTTAGTTTATGTAAAGTTTTTAGTTTCAATTCAACAAACAATGCATCAATTTTATTTAGAGGTTTTTCGAACAAAAGAAATTCTAAAGAATTCAGTTGAGGTATATTTAAATGTATTCTTTTTAGATTATCTTTAAGTGTTAGTTTACATATTATATGTTTAATTTATTGACATTTATTAAACTATACATGTCCGGCTATAAATAATAAGGGATATTAGTAATGTTATTATGCTTATGAAATATTAAAGTATATTAAACATTTCTATAAAATAAATTAAGTTTTATTGTTTTATCAAGATTTAATCCAAAGTTTGTAAATGAAAAATATAAGGATGAAGTATTTTTCATAATAAACAAAAAGAGTTACTCATTTAGTGTAGCGCTCTTAAATCTTTTGGTCTATATCAACTATATAGTTAGAGTAAGCTCTCCTTCAATGATTTTTATAAGAATTATTGTTTAAGATATATTAATGACGTATCCTTCATAATAGTTTTAAAATTAGAAAGTTAATTTTGGAAACTTAAATCATAAATCCAACTTTGACACCTTGAATGAAGCCTGACTTGTATGCTCGACCTTAAGCAGTAATTAAATAGTTTATTAATTCCTAAGAAATAAATTAAAATATAATAATTAATCAATTGGTTATTCACACCTTAGGATATTAATTGGTTTATTATTAACAAATCCTTAGGATATTTTCTTATCAAAATGGGAGAACCAATAATCCTAATTCATATCATTAATAACCTACTTAATATTGAACGAGCATAATTAACTAACTAATATTTATCATAAATTCTCCATTGCATGATTAATGTTTGATTACATAAATGTTTATTAAATCTATATTTATTTTTATGTTAATAGTTTAAATATTCAACCAAAACAATCGTGAAAAAATATTAAGGCTTTTAATTTATTTTTTTCAAGAATTTATTGAATAATTTAAAAACCACATGATTTCTCTCTATACTGACCTTGGAAGTATACTTATCATTTTCTATAAGTGATACGCACACTTGCGAGTTATTTTATAAATCATATGAAATTTATATGCAATAATTTTGTACAATTAGTTACCATATAGGTACGGGTTCTATATGAGTTTATCTCGTTACATGTTATGTTATGTATGATCATATGTTATGAGACTGCAATCATCATTTACCGAAAATATTCCCACATATGATAACTTCAAATGATTGGAAATCCTTTATAGATTTTCCGGTATGTTTGCTTGATTCACATATTATGTGATATTTTTCATGTATATGCATGTTGCTAGCCTATATAGGAGCCTATGAGATACAACATCACTAATGTGCTTACCACAGCTTGCTCTTTCCTCTTCGCTCGTTGTTTTGGTGATGTGTTGAATTAAGCATATATTTTTATTGTACTTCTACTATGTTATTTGCTTAGTTTATGTTGTAAGACCCACTAGTTGAGTTGAAATAGAGCTCGTAAAAAGATTTTATTGTTTAGCATTTTTACTCCTCGTCTAGGTTTCAAATGCTTATTTGGGTCGAAAGTTCAATTGATCTGGGTGGAATTGTTCCGATATATGGAGCTCTCAGTAATATATATGTATGTTACAATGCAATTAAAATGAAAAATATATAATAAAATTACCTTGTTCTAAAAAAATATAGTATTTTTTTAAAGACACATTATTTTAATTTCTATTAGTTTTTTAAAATATGGATAAAAAATAATTTCATAAATATAAATAATTATTCAAATTTTAAGATACAAAGGATACCGAAAACATATTAATATGTGTGCAAAACTATGAAATGACGTTGATGCAAATCCAACTATAAATTAGCTAAAATTTAATAATTATCAGTTATCTAGATTATTTATCTAGTATTTAAATTTATATTTACCTTATTTAGATTATTGTTTATGATTAATATTAATTTTTTTATATTTATTTAATTTGTTATTACCTTGTATTTATTTCTCAGACTTGTATTATTAATTGAAATATCATTTTCTCTCCTATTTTTTATGTTCTCTCTTCTTTAATTTCTATTTTTCAAATCTATAAACCTAATTCATCTCGAATTTCTCCCATTTTGTCTATATTTTTACCCTTTTCGTCTAGTTTCCTATCTATTTGTGACTGTGCTGGTTGTAATGATGATAGAAGAAGTATGGATACTTTCTTTGTTACTTGACATCAATAATGCATTTTTTAATGCGAATTTTATTGAAACTGTGTATATGAATAAAAACAGGGTTTTGTTGATTCTTCTAAGTATCAGTAAGCCTTATACAGGTTCCTAGAGCTTGGTATCAAAGCTCTAGTTTAGAGTTTCTTTAAAGTTTTGACTTTTTTTCTTCTTCTAGCAAGTTCTTTTCTAGGGATGATTTAGTCTTTGTGATTTGCTGTACTAGAAAAAATGTATCAACATGTAATGGTTCTTCAATTTTGTCACAACTGCGACAGTTCCACCTATGAGTTTATCCTTTCTATTCAAGTTAGATCAATACAACTATCTCATCTAGAAGGAAAAATAATTGTGCGTAATTTATACGTCTGGAGTAAAGGAATTCAACGATGGTACGAAGGAGATACATAGAAAATTTGTTCCTGGAACTGTGAAGATTTCATCAGAATATTTGATGTCGAGTCATACTAATGGAACCATGCGTTAATGGATTTATGGATCGGTTTCATCTGAGGTATCTAGCTATCTTAATGGTAGTAAGATATCCTATGAATTGTTGAGGGTCTATGAAGATGTCTTTTTTTCTTCGACACAGTATCGGGTCATGGAATTGAAGCTTCGGCTCTAAACAGCGAAGAAAGAAGGTTTGACTACTGATGGTTATGTGATGAAGTTGAAAATCTTAGTTGATAATCGTGGAGCTAAAAGTGAACCAATTTTTCATGGTGATCTAATTCTCTATGCAGTTTTTGGTCTCAATCTCTTTGTGTTCAATAATAGCTAAGTGTCACGTCCCGCCCAAACTGTCCCTAAAAATCTAAATAAATAGTGGTTGCCTAAAGGATCTAGGCTTTTCTACATGGAAAGTTCTAGAGTTGCCCAGAGAAGTCTAGAAAGGGCTAGAGTTGGACAGGCTCAACTCAAGCTTGAAGACCTTAGATTGTTCCAGAGCACACTAGAGGGTGCTAGAATGGGCTGGAACGTTCTAGAATGCGCCGGATGGTTCGGGAAGGATGTAGGAGCCCGGAAGCTTACGGAAACATCCCGTAAGGATGCAGGCTGCTGGAAGCTTACGGAACATCCCGGAAGGGATGTAGAAGCTTCCTCGGAAGCTTACGGAACATCCCGGAAGGTGCATGAAGGAGCTAGACAAACCTAGAAGACTCCAGAGTTTGCTAGAAGTGTCCTAGAGCCTTGTGGCACATCAGAGATAAATCTAGAATACCCTTGTACATTCTAGACTAGGAAGACTCTAGAAAGTGGTGGCATGCTCTTAAGCTTAGAGCCACACTATAAATAGACCACTTGGTCTTCATTTGCATTCATCTTGGGAAATTCCTAACAATCTTGGAAAATCCTTGGGAATTCTTAGCAATTGTATCATAAACTCTCTCTAGCAATACAAAGCATTCTTTGCAAATTCCCTTACTATTCTCTTTGGAGTTCCATTTTCGGATTGAAAGGCAGGCTTAGTGCGACGGACCGAGCTAAGTGCCGCACGATCGCTACTTAAGAAATTAAGGTCGTGACAGTTGGTATCAAAGGTTAAAGTATCTCTATCTTTGGCAAAAATGAAGAACACCGCCCCAACTACACTATACCGTGGACGTTCCACCAATGGAACGTGGCCGTGAGGAAGCGGGAAAGCCCCAAAGGAATCTCGAGCCAAGTCGAAAGATTTGCTTTCTAGCTTGGAAGCACGAGCGGGAAGTGCGCGGGACACAGAGGAGCGTTGTAATGGCTCGAGGCCGAGGATGTGGAAATCCATGCGCAAATGGTTAAGATGTCACCAACGAGCCAGACTCGGTGGATCGAGGCAAGAGATTGATGGGTTAAAGGCGGGAACTTGCCAAGGCTGCAAGGGATCTTGTCCAAAGAGAACTTGCTAATGTATTGCACAGAATGAGGATGGTGGTGATCTAGCTCTACGTAGCGGGCTACGGCCGGGGAACTAGTGCAACCACCGCCAACGGAGGCCAAGAGGGTGGACGTCTCAAGCCCAAGACCTTTAATGGCGTTAGAACGCCGTGAAGTGGATAACTTCCTACGGGTGGCTAGAACAATACTTTGAGGCTACCGGCATAACGGACCATGCCGGCCAAAGATCCGAACCGCAGCCATGTATTTATCCCATTACCGCGATGTTGTGCGGAGACGGAGACACGGGAGATGTGCAACGAGGGGTTTGCACAATTGACACCTTTGAAGACTTCAAAAGGGGAGTTCAAGATGCAATTCTTCCCTCGTAAATGCCGAAGAGGAGGCAAGGGCCGACCGCGACTGCTTAAAGCAGACGGGTAGCATAAGGGATTATGTGAAGGAGTTCACAACCTTGCTGCTTGAAGTCCCCCGACACAACTAACAAGGATGCCTTATTCTTGTTCATGGACGGTCTCCAATCGTGGGCCAACCTCGAGCTCAAGCGACGGGTGTCCAAGACTTATCTTCGGCCATTGCGACCGCAGTAAAGCTTTTTATTGACTTACTCCACAAACAAGGAGGGATCCAAAGCCACGTACAAGAAGTTTGGTGGAGAGAAGAGTAATGGAGGCCATGCCAAAAGTCGTGATCCAAAATCATAAAGGCAACTCCTCATTCAAGCCACGGATGTGCGGAAGGAGAAGGAGGATCGGAATGCCTCAAAGCCCCGTGTTACGTGCTTCATTTGCGATGGACCGCACGGGGCACGCGAATGTCCGAAGAGGGAAGGCCTCGAGAAGGCCTTGCCTCCACACATAACCAAGATGGAGGTGAATCGGACGAAGGTGAGAAGATGGGTTCTTTCATGCCTACTTGGTGCAGAAGGTCTCGAAGACCCCCAAAGGCCCGATGTACGTAGATGCAACCATCAACGGGAAGGTCGCCAAAGCCTTGGTTGACACAGTGCGTCCTCACAACTTTGTTTCTGGGTGGAAGAAGCAAAGCCGACTCGGCCCGAAGGTTGTCAACGGAGTGGGATCTCTCAAGTGCAGCTAACTCAAGAAGACTACCACTACATGGAGTCGCCGCGGAGTTAAGGTCATCTGTGCATGGATCGCTGGCCAAGTGGACTTATCAGCTGGCGCCTATAGATGACTACTCGATGTTATTCTAAGACGGAGTTCTCGGGACCAAGAGCTTTCTCGGGTTCCATACTCAAACCCACGTGCATCATGGATGGTTCGAAGGCTATGTGGTACCGACGGACGTGTGACCACCCAACGCACAACCCAAGCTCTCTCGGCACTTCAAATCAAAAGGGCATTGAAGAGGGACGAAGAGAGTTACCTGACCATCTCAAAAGAGTCCAACAAGGAGGAGTCGCCAAAGTGAAGCTTGCCGATGGACGTGCAAGTTGTCCCAGATAAGTCCCACAAGGTGATGTTTGAGGCTTCACCAAAGTCAAGCTTGCCAACGGAAGTGCAAGATACCTCAGACAAGTCCCACAAGGTGATGTTTGAGGCGTCACCAAAGCCAAGCTTGCCAACGGAAGTGCAAGCTAACCTAGACAAATCCCATGGGGTGATGCATGGGGCCTCACCCAAACGGTTACCTCCAAGGAGGGAGGTGAACCATGAAGTCGAGTCGGAGCTCGACACAAGACCACCAATAATGAGCCCGGTGGAAAAATTAGAGTCCGCAGCGTGGAAGCACGGTGACCGGCGGCCGAGTCGAAAGGGGAAGACAAAGCACATACACCGAGGTCTCATGTAGAGCCGCTGCCCATTCCGGCAGAGACCATGGGAGAGTGTCTCTATGGATTTCCTCACTTGCTTGCCAAAATCGTAGGGCTTTGGCAAAGCATTATCGGGTGATTAATCGCTCAAGAAGTATGCATCATTCATACCCGCTCGATGGATTGCACGGCGTATGAGACGGCACGCTTGTTCCTCAAGAATGTCAGAAGCACGGGGGATCCCGTCTAATATTGTGAGTGACCGAGACCCACGATTCACGGGGAAATTTGGACCGAACTATTCAAGCCATTGGGATCGTACTTGAATTTCTCTACCGCTTTCCACCCCCAAAGCGACGGCAATTCAAACGTGCCAATGCATTGCCGGAGTTGTATCTTAGGCACTTTGTCGCGTCAATCGGCATGATTGGGCTAAGTTGTCGGATGTAGCCCAATTTTCCTACAATTTGCAAAGGAGTCGAGTCTACCCCAAAGCAGTCCCTTCGAGATCGTCATGGCTGGCAAGACCCATGACTTCTCATGCCACGGCCACGAGTTGGCGGAAGAGCCTCTCCGCGCTTCAAGTTTTCCCAAGGCGTGGCATGAACAAGTGGAGTCAGTCTGAGCCTATTTGCATATGGTATCTAAGAAGATGAAAATGTGGGCTAACAAGAAAGAAGGATGGTCGAATTTCGGGGAAGGAGATCTAGTCCTTATAAAACTATTGCCCCAACAATTCAAGTCCTCCATGAAGGTTCATAAGGGTTGGTACTAAGTACGAGGACCATTTCCGTCCTCAAGAAAGTTGGTAAGGTGTCATACAAGCTACAACTCCCTCCAAAGCTTAAAATATATCCCGTTTTTCATGTGGCGTAAGCATGCTAAAACCTTACCACGGGAGACGAGGATGACATAAGTCGGGAGTATCAAAGAGAGCACCTACCGCAAAGTTGACAACCTCCTTTGATAGGGAAGTGGACTCGATTTTGGCGGACCGCTTGATCCGTCGAAGAGGCGTGCCATGGGGAATACTTGGTAAAATGGAAGAACGCCTTGATGAAGAAACGAGCCGGGGAACCCGAGGAATCTGTGGCGCTCAAAGACGACATCGAGAGGTTCAAGATCAAGGCACGACGAGGGCGTCGCGAACTTTCCCAAGTGGGTGGAGGTGTCACGTCCCGCCCAAACTGTCCCTAAAAATCTAAATAAATAAGTGGTTGCCTAAAGGATCTAGTGCTTTTCTACATGGAAAGTTCTAGAGTTGCCCAGAGAAGTCTAGAAAGGGCTAGAGTTGGACAGGCTCAACTCAAGCTTGAAGACCCTAGAATGTTCCAGAGCACACTAGAGGGTGCTAGAATGGGCTGGAACGTTCTAGAATGCGCCGGATGGTTCGGGAAGGATGTAGAAGCCGCTGGAAGCTTACGGAACATCCCGGAAGGATGTAGAAGCTGCTGGAAGCTTACGGAACATCCCGGAAGGATGTAGAAGCTGCTGGAAGCTTACGGAACATCCCGGAAGGTGCATGAAGGAGCTAGACAAACCTAGAAGACTCTAGAGTTTGCTAGAAGGTCCTAGAGCCTTGTGGCACATTGTAGATAAATCTAGAATACCCTTGTACATTCTAGACTAGGAAGACTCTAGAAAGTGGTGGCATGCTCTTAAGCTTAGAGCCACACTATAAATAGACCACTTGGTCTTCATTTGCATTCATCTTGGGAAATTCCTAACAATCTTGGAAAATCCTTGGGAATTCTTAGCAATTGTATCATAAACTCTCTCTAGAGCAATACAAAGCATTCTTTGCAAATTCTCTTACTATTCTCTTTGGAGTTCCATTTTCGGATTGAAAGGCAGGCTTAGTGCGATGGACCGAGCTAAGTGCCGCACGATCGCTACTTAAGAAATTAAGGTCGTGACATAAGGCTAGCATCATGACATTTGAGGAGTTTCATAGCAAGTTGCTTGTATATGAGCACATATTTATTCAATAAAAGACAGATGAAGAGCAGCAAGTGTTTCAGGCAAATCTTGGCAAGTATGAACCAGGTAATGACTTTGGTGGAAATCATAGGTCAGGATTTGATCAACAAAAACCTTTCTCTTGTAATTTTCAACTGGCAATGGATGTGGTAGAGGCAGAGATCAAGTTTAGAAGACGTGGTGGTAGGAATGTGAAGTGTCATTTTTTCAACTATAATGCTCATATAGGTTGATTATGTTATACACTGAGAAATCTGCTTAGCGGTTCTAATACTCAGAATTCCACAAATTCACCTTTTGCATTTGAAGCTTTGAATATTTGTGGTGGAGACAGCTCTTGGATCCTTGATTTAGAAGCAACACATCACATTACTCATGATTCATTCAATCTCGGTAATGGTAGTTTACTTCACATTACTCATGGAATGATGGAGTGCTAGTAGGTAATGGTACTTCACTTCCCATTGTACACACTGGTAACACTATGGTTCCTTCTCATGATAAAAACTTCTTGTTAAATAATGTTCTGCACACACCACATATTACTTCAAATCGAATTCATGCTCACAAGTTGTGTCAAGATAATAATGTTTCTCTTGAGTTTCTTTCAAATTTGATTTTTGTCAAGGACAAACTTCAAATAAGTTGGTACTTCAAGGTCTACTTGATTGAGGACTTTCCTAACTGGTGTAAAACAGAGGTGCTGATGGACCTTATATGCACGCAAACTATCCATTTCCTCTACTAGCATTTCTAGTAACTTCTGGTACGTGGCATGATCATTGCCATATTTCTGATCCTATTCTACACAAAGTATTATCATCTAATAGTATAACTGTAAAAATTCCTTCTCATTTTACTATTTGAATACCTTATGAGCTGGTCTTATAAGCATACTTTTAGGGTAGATTCTTGTGTGTCTGCACTTCCTTCTTTTGAATTGTTTTATGTTGACATCTAGGGGCTGTCTCTTTTTTCCTTCTATATATGGTGAGATACATTTTTTTCTTGTTCTTGAGGATGATGCACATTTTTATTTTATATAGTTTTTGTCAAAATATTGTATTTCTCTGATAATTATCAGTATATTTCATTATTATTTCTATCTTGTTTCTGTACAATAGTTGAGATATATGTATACAAAGAAAACGAAAATTAAACAATAACCATAATTCCTGCATATCCATGTTTTATGGATCCACTACCATTATTGTATGCTCCATGTTTTACTCCACTGAGTTATTGGTGTCTGCCACAACAACACACACCAACACTCCTCCTCAAGTTGGTGCATATATGTCTCTTATGCCCAACTTGTCAAGTGAGTTGTAGAAGTTCCTTGCAGACACAGATTTTGTGAGTATATCAGCCAATTGATCTTCTGATTTAACAAATGGAAGCTTAATAATCTTTTCTTCAAGATTCTGTTTGATGAAGTTCCGATCCACTTCAACGTGCTTCGTGCGATCATGTTGAACTGGATTGTGAGCGATGGCAATGGCTGCTTTGTTATCACAAAATAAGTTCATTTCAGAGTTAGGAGCAACACCAATCTCAGTTAGAAGGTTTTTCAACCAAAGGAGCTCACATATTCCCTTGACCATTCCTCGAAATTCAGCTTCAGCACTGGATAAGGCAACTACATTTTGCTTCTTGCTTCTCCATGTAACAAGATTGCCCCCCACGAAAGTAAAGTACCCAGCAGTAGATTTCCTATCCTTCATATTCCCTGCCCAGTCTGAATCTGTATATCCAAGGACTTCCAATTGACCATTCTTTGAAAACATAAGTCCTTTCCCAGGGGAGGATTTTAAGTAACGAAGTATTCGCATGACCGCATCCATATGGTCTTCACTTGGGCAGTGCATGAACTGACTCACGACACTCACAGCATACGCAATATCAGGTCGAGTATGAGATAAATATATGAGTTTACCTACTAACCGTTGATATCTCTGTTTATCTGCTGGTACTTGGTCCACATATTCTCCGAGTTTATGATTTTGAACCATTGGAATATCGACAGGTTTACAATCTAGTAGTCCTACCTCTGCTAGTAGGTCCAGAGTATATTTCCTTTGGGAAAGACATATGCCTTGTTTTGATCTTGTTACCTCAATACCTAAGAAGTATTTGAGCCCTCCCAAGTTCTTCATTTCAAACTCATTTGACAATTGTTCTTGAAGCTTAGAGATTTCTTCTTTATCATCCCCTGTAATGATCATGTTGTCTACATAGACTATAAGGGCTGTTATCTTCCCTAATCGATGTTTTAGGAAAAGAGTATGATCAGAGTTGCTTTGTTGGAACCCATATTTCTTCATTGCTGAACTCAACCTACCAAACCACGCTCGAGGTGATTGTTTTAGTCCATACAATGCTCGTTGTAATCTACATGCAGTTTCTTTCCCTGATGTAACAGTATATCCTGGTGGGATATCCATGTAAATCTCTTCTTCAAGGTCACCATGAAGGAAGGCATTCTTCACGTCAAGTTGGTGCAATGGCCAATCTAAATTTGCTGCAAGAGATAACAAAACTCTCACAGTTTTTAGTTTAGCCACATGTGAGAAGGTTTCTTGATAATCTATCCCATGTTTCTGTGTATATCCTTTTGCTACAAGCCTCGCCTTGTAACGATCAACTAACCCATCTGCTTTATACTTAATGGAGAAAATCCACTTGCATCCTACCATCTTCCTCCCTTGAGGCAACTCGCTTAACACCCATGTGTTATTCTTCTTCAATGCTACTCGGAATTTGACACGATGAGAGTGTTTGTGCAAATGCCCTGATAGGTTCTGATAATCTTTGAGTAGATACATAATTTTCTATTGGATACTTGGGTTGTCGTTCTTCTTTTTCTGGGGAGTATCGATTTGGAGGTTTACCTCGATTGTGTCTGAAAGGTAAAACATAACCAACAGGTGTATCTATAGCATTAGTTTGTAAAGGTGTGATAGGATAGCTTACCTCAGGAGTGTTCTCAGCAGGAGGATCATTGGGTACTAGAGAATGGAGGGGTACATCAACCACTTCATCTTCTGGAGATTCAATTACTACTTCAGCTTCAGTTCTTGGAAGTTCAAGCTCGGGTCTAGATACGGGCTCCTCCATATTATTGGCACGATCCGAGTATGTTGGACTAGTGTCTAATATTTCAACATCAAGCCAATTTCGTTCTTCACCATAACTCTCCTCCTGAAGAGTGTAATTGGATACCGGTGATGGGAAAAAACATTCTGATTCAAGGAAAGTGACATCCATGGTAGTATAGTTTCTTTTAGTAATTGGATCATAACATCGGTACCCCTTTTTTTGTACACCATACCCCAAGAATACACATCGGACAGCACATGGATCCAACTTAGTTCGTTGATTTTTATGGAGGTGGACAAAAGCAACACATCCAAAAATTCGGGGCGGAAGCATTAAAATAGTAGGTAAGGGAAGATGATCAGATAACACCTTTAATGGAGTCTGAAATTGTAAGGTCTTTGTGGGCATTCGATTCAATAGATACACAGCTGTAGTAACAGCATCACTCCAGTATTTATTAGGCATATGTGCACCGATTAGTAAGGCCCGAGCCGTTTCTAAAATATGCCTATTCTTCCTCTCCGCAGTCCCATTCTGTTGTGGGGTTTGTGAACATGAGGTTTCATGGAGAATACCATGGTTGTCCAAGTATGTCCGGAATTGTTGATTAACATACTCCCCTCCATTATCAGACCTAAGTATCTTAATTTTTTCAGAAAATTGGGTCTGAATCATGGTGTGAAACAGGTGAAATGTAGCAAATACTTCATCTTTATGTTTGAGAAGGTAAAGCCATGTCATTCGTGTACAATCATCAACAAAAATAACAAACCAACGATGACCCGATGATGTAATAACCGGGGAAGGTCCCCAAACATCAGAATGTACCAAAGCAAAAGGAGTCATACTTTTATTCATGCTCATAGGATAAGACGCCCTATGACTTTTTGCTAGGATACAAGTATCACATTTGAAATATGAATGTGTGATATTTGAAAATAAACTAGGGAGTAGGTGCCTTAAATACCCGAATGATGGATGCCCAAATCTACGATGACATAGCCAAATCTGTCGTTCCTTGTTACCAACAGTATGTTGCATGTGATTGGCTCTTCCTGAACTGAGGTCATCCACATAATATAGCCCTCCTCTCCTAGTACCACGCCCAATGATCTCCTTGGTGAGAATATCCTGTAGAAGGCAAAAAGTAGAATACATCAATACTACACAGACATTAGTCGGTTTGACAGAGATGGTACAAGCAAAGTATTAGATAATGATAATGAGGGAGATAAGGTCACTGTTCCAGCTCCTGTAACTGGATAAGTGACCCCATTTGCATTGGCAACACGGCTCCGTCTTGGCTGGGTTGTATTGGAGAGATCGTTTGGGTCAAATGTCATGTGATCTGTAGCTCCAGAGTCCAGAATCCAATCCTCTTTATCACTACGAGTAGAGATGTGAAATGCTTTACTTGAAATACCTGGATCCTGGGAAGTAAGGGATAGTGAGGCATTATTGGTAGCCACAGCTGCTCGTCCAGTGGTGTCCCGTTTCTTCCTTGCTTGAAGATTATTCCACCATTCTGGATACCCATGGAGTTTGAAGCAGTTTTCACGGGTGTGTTTGGAGTTTCCGCAATGGCCACATTTCATGTCAAGAGATGGTGGATTTCCCGAGGATTTCTTGCTACCCAAAGAGGTTCCTGTTTTTGGTGGCATCTGATTATGGTGTCCCTTGACCCCTTTAAAAGCCATAACTGCTCCGGGTGTCGTATCTACACCTGTGATCATCACGGTCTGCCTGACCTCTTCCCAACGGATGAATCCATAGGCTTGTTCCACCGTAGGGAATGGTTTGATTTGAAGCACATCACTTCGAGTTTTGTCGAGTCTGTCATCAAGTCCATCAAGGAAGGTATACACTCGATCTTCCTGTACGATGGAGTTGTATTTTTGTATGTCATTTGCACACTCCATTGGATTAGGATGACGGAAATCAATTTCTCGCCACAACCCTTGAAGGTCATTGTAGTATTTTTCAATGGATCCACCCGTCTGTTTCATACGAGTAACTCGACGGCGAAGATCATACACTTGAGACGTGTCTGTCCCATCATAGAAGGTGGTAGCAGCAGAATCCCAAACTTGTTTCGCAGTTGGGAATCGAATAAAATTTGCAATCAAGGAGGGGTCCATCGAATTGATCAACCATCCTTTAACAATGGCATTTTCAGTGCGCCATCTCCTGAATGAGGGGTCGGTTTCAACAGGTTGAGGAAAATCCCCATTAATATATCCCAGTTTGTCTTTGCCAGAGATATACATCTCCACCACCTGGGACCACAAGGCATAGTTGGATCCTCCCAACTTGATACTAATGGGGGCAGTCGACGCTTCAGTTGACAGAGGTTGTGAGCTGATCTGAGCTCTAGTGAAAACTTCCGTCATTTTCGCCGTCAAATCTTCCAACATGAAATTGGTAGTTAAATCTCTAGATTCCGCCATGAAATCTAAAATTTTTTTTCTTCCGTTTTTCCTTTTTTTTTTACAAAGCAGCTACTATATAAATGACACAAACAGAAAACCCTTATAACCCTAACCCTAATTTGCCGTTCTCTCGCAGCTGCCCCTTTCTTCCTGCGCGATTTCAGCAGATTGGTCGCGCAGTTTCCTTCCCAAGTCGCGCAGTTTCCCTGCGTTTCTCAGCGCAGTTCCGTCTGCGTTCCTCAGCGCAGTTCCGTCTGCGTTCCTCAGACCAGCATCTTCTGCGCGTTCCAAACCCTAAGAGAAGTTCTAAACTCGCACCATTTCTTCTCAGCCAAAAATCTCGCAGCCATCTTCTTCTCCTCTTCTCTCAGATTCTTTCGCAGCGGCGATCTTCTTCACAACAGCTCTTCTCCTTCAGTCTCTGCTCGAAATGGTAGTTTCAACCACACAGCACCACCTATTCTGTTATACCAGAAACTGCATCAACGGTTGCTGTGAGTACTTCGTTTCCAAGTGGGTCCGACCTTCTTTCAATGGTTCTTCGTTGCGAATCCCTTGACTCCTTGTAAGTTGTATGCTGATATATTTTTTTAAGGTGTAACCCGTAATCTTCTATTGAATTTCTGAACAAATAAACGTGAAATAACTATCTTGCTTTCATTTCTGAGCTGCACATGTTCGGTGTTTGAAACGGCTACAAGAGCTGAATATAAACTAGAGATCAGAACTCAAAACAGCGAAAAACTGCAGCTTTGAAACGGCTACAAGAGCTGAATATAAACCAGAGATCAGAACTCAAAACTGCGAAAAACTGCAGCTACAATCAGTAGCCACACCAGAAATCAGAAATCAGAAATCGAAATCGAAACTGTAAATCTAATTCGAAACCGTAAATCGTAATTCGTAAATCGTAAATCAGCAAATCTGCAAATTTGCAAATCAGCAATCAAAAAATGGTAGTTTCGTCATAAATCAGCAGGTAGTTCATTAGCAATATCCTGCTCTGATACCATGTCAAAATATTGTATTTCTCTGATAATTATCAGTATATTTCATTATTATTTCTATCTTGTTTCTGTACAATAGTTGAGATATATGTATACAAAGAAAACGAAAATTAAACAATAACCATAATTCCTGCATATCCATGTTTTATGGATCCACTACCATTATTGTATGCTCCATGTTTTACTCCACTGAGTTATTGGTGTCTGCCACAACAACACACACCAACAGTTTTTACACACCGAGAATCAATCTACGTCAATCTTTTTGAAGTTTAAAAACATGATTGAATATCAACGTGATGCTAAAATTAAATCTATTTAGTTTGATGATAGTTGAAAATTTAAAACCTTGTTTCTTTAGTTGAAAATTTAAGCATCATAATTAGGAAAACTTTTTCTCATTCTATTGAATAGAATCAAAAGGTAGAATATTGACATAGAAGGGTTATGGATTCTAGCCTTATATTGCTTTTAAAATCAGCTATTTCTAGAGTCTATTTACCTTATGCCTTTAGATCTTCTATTTTTGTGATATATTGTGCTCCCTCTAGAAGTTTGTACCATCAATCTCCGTATTGTCTATTGTATGGCAAGGCCATCTATTATCACTTTCTCAAAGTGTTTGGGTGCCTATGCTTTCCTTGCATTAGGATTTATATTAAAAACAAGCTTGATGCCTAGTCCTCAGTGTGTATTTTCTTAGGGTATGTCCCTAGTCAACGAGGTTATTTGTTTCTTGAATAATCGACAAGTAGAGTACACATAAGTAGGCATTTTGTGTTTACTAAAACAACAGTTCTTTACTTGTCATCTACCTATTTGTCTCATGTCACCTCAACAATTGTGCCAGCTGCTCCATCTATTTATCTCCTAGTATGTATGTTCTTATATATGTACCTACACCTAGTGTTATACCTTTATGGCATATTCCTATTTTTGACTGGTCAAGAAAATGTTGTTCCACATCCCTCCTCTTCTTCTTAGTCCTCCTTTGAGGCTTCTTTTTCTTCTAATCGTTTTACAGAGACTGCTTCAAGTTCATGTTTTCTCTTCTTGTCACCATCCAAAGTTTTTCTAGTTTCCGTTATTCATCCAAGAAGACTAAGTTCAAGTCTGGTATTAGGAAACCAAGCTTTTTCTTACCACTTCCAAAGTTCCATAGGAACCAAAATCCTTTCATGAGGCAAATCAATTTCTAGAATGGAGAGCAACAATGGAAACTGAGTATTATACAATATTAATCAATAAGGCACGTGGGTCTTAGGGCCTGGGCCTAATGTATGATCCCAAACTTCCTTTATTTTTTTCTCAAATGATATTTTTGTCTTTTAACTTGGATTAAATGTCAAGATTGCATGAGTTAAAATATAAAACATTTTTTTATTATTATTAAATTTTGCACTACTTGTCGAGGGCTTGCAAACCACCATTGATGAGATCATGGCGAAACTTGGACGAGATCCAATGAGGGTTTGACGTGACTCCAATGAGCACTAGAAGAAAAAGGCTACAAGATGTCCATGAATGAACTATTTTCTTTACTAAAGCATTGTCTCATATGAGTCCTGTACATTTTTGTGAAGTTCTAGATAGCTTGATTTGGGATTAAATACTTTATTTGTATTCTTTTTTTTTCAATAAGATCCAAGTTAGTAAATCTCAAACTTATTGTATTAAATATCAGCTATGAACATGCTATGTGATCATGTGAAATTATAGAATTATTTTGAAATATGATATATGTAGATACATACATGCTTATTATGACCATACATAAGCATTAAAATGTTAAAAACATCTTAAGAACTTGAAATAAGAGACATTTAACAGGATAAAAAAATTTATCATAAATGATTAAAATAAAAATGTTTCAGGTTTGTTTGTGCTTATGTTCTCAGAAATGAGTGGGCAAAGGATGCCAAGAACGGGGGAAGGGATTGGTAAACCCACTAATATTAAATGAATAAATGATCTTATGCACGAATGTTCTCTATATGTCCATAAGGGAAGATATACCCTTTTATCACTTATGTGTGTGTGGCAACTTGGTTGGTCCACTTACCTCATGCTCTAAGTATGATACTATTAAGGATCCGGTAGTTGAAACAAGTTCCAAAAACCCTAGCTCATTTATTATAGATGACATAAGTATCACATAAAGACCCTACTATGTAAAGAAATAGAAATGAAAGCTAACAATGAAAACAATAAATGAATAAATATCACCCCAAAATTGGACATCGAATATTTATAAAGAATTAACAATTGTATGATTATCTATTACATTAACCATGGTGCATACTATACGCTAATTTTCTCACTGAGTATTAGTTCATTTATGTGTATTAACATTTTTTTAGACAATGAATAGTGGCTTTAGACAACAAGAGGAGGCAACATGTGGTGTGTGGAATCATTTCCAAAATGAGAAACTTTTAAAATGTTATTAAATTCTCTTTCTATTAGATATTTTTAAAGACTTGAATTTCTATTAGTTCATTTTATTGTACCTTAAATATTTTAAGATAAAGTACATAATTGAGCATTTTAAAATTACTAAATAAAGAAATGAATTTTAAGCAATAATTATACTAGTCAGAGAAGTAGTCAAATGGTAACACTTTCAGTTTTTCCTTAAGAAAAACCTACAGTGTTACACCTAAAGACGTATTTACGTGGATCAAATGATAAGATTGCATGAATTAAAACATAATGCATATTTTATTTTTATTTTTTTTGTAAAAGTTTGGATTATCTGTTAAGTTATTAGTCATCGCCTCACCGACCATCATTGAGATTGTTCCAACAAGGGTCGAGTGAGACGTTGGTGAAGACCATAAAAAACTATTACATATGTAAAGACTATGAATATTGGTTATTTTCGTAAACAAAATATTTACTTATAAATTTGTTTTTAGGCCTACTATCAAGTCTATCAAGAAAAACTAAACAAATGATCGAGTTCCAGATAATTATATTTCAAGTATATCCTTAATAACTACGACACATATGATTACATTTATACATTTAATAGCACATATTTATAAATCTAATATTAATTTTGGTGCTTAAATATTTTTTTATGTATCTTAATATTTTTAAGAAGTGATTTAAAAATATTTTTTAATTAAATATTTAAATGAGCCTTGAATAATGAAGGTAAAAATATTTTAACCATAATACTAATAGGTTATCATTATCTATATATATATATATACACATATGGTTAGGATTAATGCGTGTCCTTTGAAAAAGAAAAAAAAAGCTGCCGAACTGCTGAAAAAAAAAACAAAAGAGTCGCTACATAGTGTGCCGAAAAGAAAATAAAAATTTCATCATCCTCGCCAGCCGAAGAATGCAAGGCAAGTTCACTCATTCAGATTCATATATATAATATATATTCAGTCAAAGAATCATAAAGTTAATATATATATATTGATTTAAAAGAAGATATATTAATTAATACAATCATAAATTGATGATCTTTCTTTTCACAATATTTTAGCAGCTAAATTTTTATATATTTTAATCTATTCATTTTTTATATTCATATAACTTATTTTATTATTAGAATCTTGGATATTTAAATCTAATAATTATATGAGTGATCATTATTATTTGATTTAATTATTAAATATTAAAGAAGCTATTTTTAGTGAATTTGGGCTTCATCTTTTTGCTCTAGAATTTTCTAGTTGATTTGATTTAAATGACATATTTTGAATCATCTAGTTAAGATTATTCATTATTAAATCCATTCTAGAACACACACAGGCATTGTGTTTTTGTGCTAACTATTTTGCAGTTGATTTGTGAACGATCTAATTTGTGGGGAGCTTATTGGAATGTTGGCCTGGAAACCGCTCACGCTAATATTAGAAACTGTGAAAACAGAGCAGGGGCTCGTAAGTAAAGTACATTGGGGCAGTATCCTAGGAAGGGTAGCATAAGATCGAGTTTGTACTTGAACATTTGATTTTCATAGTGGAAAGTTAGATGGTCCGGTGGACTGGTGGTTTTCCTCTTAAGTCATGGTTGTGGCCTAGGTTGTTTCCACCTAAAAATATCGTGTGTTATTATTTCTACACTTTACTCTTACACAAGATTACATGTCTGGCCGCTTTGTTTAGGTTATTAAATTATAAATTGATAAAAATTAAAAATAACCTATTCACCCCCCTCTAGGTTAATCAGGTCCATATTTTATTAAACTTTCAATTGGTATCAAAGTTGACACTATACACACTTAGTGAGATTGATCCTTTGGGACACATACATTTACTTATGGACCAAATGAAAGAAGGTGGGTCATCTGTTAGACCCCCACTCTTTGATGGGTTTAATTACCCTTACTGGAAGGCTCGCATGTAAGCCTTTCTTAGACAAGATGAAAAAGTATGGGATGTTATTCTTGACGGTTGGGAACCACCTTCGAGTTCCGTCGCATCTCCGACTGCGAGACTACTAAAGATGCATGGAATGCACTTGCTCTTACTCATAAGGGAACCCCTCAAGTAAAACAAAAAAAATGAGATTGCTAACATCTCAGTTTTATTCCTTTAAAATGAGCAACACAGAAACTTTTGGTCAGTTCTATGCTTGTTTCTATGATATCACTAATGCTTCTTCTAACCTTCGTGAGAAAATTCCATAACCTATACAAGTACACAAACTCCTAAGCTCTTTAACAGTAGACTACAAGATGAAAGTTACAGCGATAGAGGAAAGCAAGAATATAGACACACTAAAAATTGATGAACTTGTTGGGTCAATCCAAACCTATGAGATTTCTCTTGATCCACCTAAGAAAAATAAGGATGTGGCATTCAAAAGCTCCAAAAAGGACATCTCTGATATTGATGATGATATGAATGATGAGTCACTAGTCTTGTTAACACGAAAATTTAAGAAGTTTATGAAGAAGAAGGGTCAACAGAATAATCATTCCAACAAGGGACAATCCAGTCGTTCAAATGACCGAAAGTCAAGGGAAATCAAACCTCCTCGCCTTGATGGTAAGAAAAGTAAGCCCACTAGTCCTCAATGCTTTACTTATGGGGGATTTGGTCATATTTCTACAGATTGTGCTAACAATAAAAAGAAATTTGGAAAATCCTTTAATGCTACACTCAGTGACACAGAAAGTGAGTAGGACAATGCTAGTAACTTATTGGATGATGACATTAATTATTGTGCCTTCACCACAACTGCCAATACACATCACAATGACTTCGACCTTAGCTCGGATGAAGAAAATGAGGAAGTCAACTCTTATCTCTTACTGTCTAAGTTTAATGTATCTAATTATGAGGAACTATTCATGGATTGTCTAGGTGCCAAGGAAGAGAGAGATAAATTGCTTGTGTAAGTAACTAAACTTAATGATATCATCAATGTTCACAAAACAAATTCCTTTAGCCTAGAGAAAGATAAAAAGGAATTATATGATCATATTAATGCTTTGAATATGAGACTTGCAGAAACCATTGAGGAAAACAAAAATATTAGGCAAGAACTTAGTATTGCTAAAGAAACGATAAAGAATTTGACCATTGGTGCTAAAAAATTAACCAAAGTCCTAGACTATGGAAAACCGCATGGAGATAAGAGAGGTATTGGATACATAGATGAACAATCAACACCTTCATCATCCAAAACTCAATTTGTTAAACCCACTATTGCTCAGGCAGGGAAGGTAGTTTCTGCACCTTATCATTCTAAGAAAATTCAGTTTGTTCCCATCTGTCATCATTGTGGTAGGAAAGGACATATTAGACCTAAGTGTAGATTTCTTTATGCTTATGATTATATCACGAGTACAAATTTATCTAAGGCACCTCAAAAATTTTCAAAATGTAAATTTTTTACTACAAGAACTACACAAAAAGAGGAACATAAGAAACCGGTAACTCAAATGTCCAAAATTAAAAAATGATGGGTTAAGAAATATGAGTTGAACTGCTTTGTGGCCCATATAGTGTTTAAAGCTAAATCAAATACCACTTGGTATTTTGTTAGTGGATGCTCTAGACACATGATGGGGAATCGTTCTTTGTTTAAAACCTTTAAGGAATACAATGAAGGGACAATTACCTTTGGTGATGGTAAAACATCTAAAATTATTGGAAAAGGCTCTATTCAAATAGAGGGTATCCCTAAACTTGATGAAGTTTTATATGTGGAAGGACTTAAGGCGAACTTGATTAGCATAAGTTAAATATGTGATAGTGATTTTAATGTGCAATTTACAAACAATCACTGTATTGTAACAGATCAAAAGGATGAATGTATGATTAAGGGAATCAGATCACATGAAAATTGTTATTGTATTGATACATCACCCACAGTAACATGTAACCTAGCTAGAAATGACTCAACTAGCTTGTGGCATGAAAAGCTAGGTCATATGAATTTTAAAGATCTTGTTAGATTAAGTAAAACTGATACTATGCGTGGTTTACCTATTCTCTCAAAAATTGAA
Organism: Hippophae rhamnoides; assembly: GCA_033030585.1. NCBI lineage: Eukaryota > Viridiplantae > Streptophyta > Magnoliopsida > Rosales > Elaeagnaceae > Hippophae > Hippophae rhamnoides. The sequence goes on along the minus strand of CM065431.1, from coordinate 32,328,044 downwards.
ATACCTGTATGTGGACCATCTCAATTGGGTAAACAAACTAGGATTTCTCATAAGAAGATCAAGAGTATAAATACAAACAGAGTATTGGAATTGATACATATTGACCTTATGGGTCCTATGAGAACAGAAAGTATTGGAGGTAAGAAATATATCATAGTTGTAGTAGATGACTTTTCTCGCTACACGTGGATAGACTTTCTTAGAAACAAGTCAGATGCTTTTGAGTTCTTCATCTCATATTGTACAAGAGTGCAGGTTGAAGCAGGTGACAAAATAGTAACCATCAAGAGACTGAGAACAGAACATGGAAAAGAGTTTGAAAATACCAAGTATGCTGACTTCTGCAAAGAACATGGTATCTTTCATGAATTCTCTGCTCCTATCACACCTCAACAAAATGGAGTAGTTGAAAGGAAAAATAGGATACTTCAAGAGATGGCAAGAGTAATAATGCATGCCAAGGAAGTCTCCAAAAGGTTTTAGGGTGAAGCTATAAACACTGCATGTCACATTATAAATCGTGTATATCTTCACCCAGATACAAACCAAACTCCCTATGAGATATGGAGAGGTAAAAAACCCAATCTGAAATTTATGCATATTTTTGGAAGTAAATGCTACATACTTAGAGATCGAGAACAATTGGGTAAGTTTGATTCAAGAAGTGATGAAGGTATATTTCATGGTTATTCCCTAAATAGTAGAGCTTATAGAGTCTTCAACTGTAGAACTAATGTAGTTATGGAATCCATAAATGTCGTTATAGATGATGGAGGTAAGAAGATTACAAGTGAAGAAGTTGGAAATGAAGAAAATTTCACAACACCTCAATTAACAATGACCAATGACATAATTGGAATAAAAGAAGAAGAGTTAGAGGAAAGAGAAGAAAAGAAGGAAGAAGCATTAACCTCATCAATAATAAATACAACTCGAACTTCAAAAAATCATCCTATTAAGAATATTATTGGAGATCCTAATGCAAGCATGGTAACAAGAAGAAGACAAATAAGTGAGGTAACCCATTTATGCTATATTTCTCAATTTGAACCAAAAAATGTGAATGAAGCCCTTAGGGATGAATTTTGGATAAATGCCATGCATGATGAGTTAGCTCAATTTGAAAGAAATCATGTGTAAGTATTAGTACCTAAGCCTAAAAACAAAAATGTTATTGGAACAAAATGGGTATTCAAAAATAAATCTGATGAGCATGACATTATTGTTAGAAATAAGGCTAGGCTAGTAGCTCAAGGCTACACGCAAGTAGAATGAGTTGACTTTGATGAAACATTTGCACCTGTAGCTAGACTAGGGTCAATTAGGATTTTACTTGCCATTTCCTATCATATGAATTTCAAATTATATCAAATGGATGTTAAGTCTGCCTTTTTGAATGGTTTTTTGAATGAGGAGGTGTACGTGGAACAACCAAAAGGATTTGTTGATCTGAAATTTCCAAATCATGTTTACAAACTCAAAAAGGCTCTTTATGGTTTGAAACAAGCTCTACGAGCATGGTATGAGAGAATTACCAACTATCTTTTGAATAAGGGATTTATTCGAGGGTGAGTTGATAAGACTTTATTCATTAAAAGGAGTAGTGACGAGATCTTTATTGCTCAAATTTATGTGGATGACATAGTTTTTGGATCCACATCTAGTACACTAGTGGATGATTTTGTGCATGTTATGAAAAATGAATTTGAAATGTCCATGGTAGGTGAAATGAATTTCTTCCTTGGTTTGCAAATCAAATAATCTCGTGATAATATATTTATTTCTCAAACCAAGTACGCATGTAACCTTGTTAAAAGGTTTGGTCTTGAAACTAGCAAGCCATTACGGACTCCTTTAGGTACCAGCACAAAAATTACAAAGGACACTCAAGGTAAAAGTGTTGATCAAACCCTTTATAGAAGTATGATAGGTAGTTTACTTTACCTCACTGCATGTAGACCTGACATATGTTTTAGTGTTAGTGTGTGTGCCTGTTATCAAGCTGACCCTAAGGAATCACACTTAGAGAATGTAAAGAGAATCATCACGTATATCTCAGGAACAAGTAATTATGGTTTATATTTTACTACTGACACTACTTGTGAAGTAAGTGGTTTTATAGATACTGATTGGGCAGGCAACTAGGATGATAGGAAGAGCACATCAGGTGGTTGTTTCTACATTGGAAACAACTTAGTATCATGGCACAATAAAAAACATAACTATATCTCACTCTCTACAACTGAAGCGGAATACATTGCTGCAGGAAGCTCTTGCACACAAATGCTTTGGATGAAAAACATGCTCAAGGACTACGGTCAACCACATGGTATGATGCCCTTATATTGTGATAACTCTAGTATTATATGTATTTCTAAGAACCCGTTTCAACATTCTAGAACTAAGCACATTGACATTAGGCATCACTTTATTCGAGAATTAGTTGAAGAGAAAATAGTGACACTTGAGTTTGTACCTACTGAGAGACAATTAGTTGATATATTCACTAAAGCCATAGACACTCAAATATTTGAGTATCTCATAAGTGCCTTGGGAATTTCTCCCTCAAATTGAATTTCAAATTTTATTAAAAAAAATAGCATCCTTGTCTGGCCAACACAGTATTCGACTTATTTAATACTTCCATACACATAATCTCATTTTTAGTGACTCAACTCATTTTGATATTTATTATATAAATTATTCTACAACTTTGGCTTATGCACACACATATTCTTATACATGTGATGATCGATGTTAACATAAACTTATTCACATACTCATGAACACACATATATGTTATGCTTGAAGTTTATGAATTTTCTTGAAAGACTAGGACTTCAACTAATCTTGACTATAAAATTATGTCGAGTTATATTTCTTACTTGCTAAAACTTTACCGTATGGAGGCATCTAGTATTGAGAGGGCTACCTACTGTGATGTGTGAAGCTACCGCAGTGAGCAGAGAAGGCTACCTCACAACTAGTGTGAAAGTCATCATGCTAGGTTTATGGCTCGTGCAAAAAAAATGAAAGATTATGCAAAAAGCAATTACATATAAATCTTGTACATTGAATGCAAAAAAAAAAGAGCCAATAGAGGTTAAAAAAAGAAAATAAAAATATCATTTACCTCATATGTATAAAAAAAATACAAAAAAAGGTTCTTTAGTCGATATACTTTATTTTGTAAGATTGAAGACTCGATTATAGTTTTACATGATAGGTAATAAGTTTTTCTTTTGAGTCTTTCTTGATAGGTCATAAATGAATTAATTGACATATTTGTGGAATTTAAACATATATACTACTTTAAGTAAATGTCAATATGTCATTATATGTGCTTGTGTGACTCTTATACTCTACTTGTTTATTTATATGATAAATAATCAAAATTGGAGTTAAAAAATGATGAATTCTAAATTGGTTGTGTGCTCTTTTGTGATTATATGAGTTTAATACTTTATATGGTTGTATGAAAAAATATTTAATTAGATTTTTTCACTTCCATATTCTTTTCATATATTACCTTTTTAATTCGTTTCTAAGTTAGAAAGTCATAGAACTTAGGGAGATTTTAAAGCATATTGCACTTCTGCATTACTCTACTTTTACATTGCTATATCTTCAGGAGGAGTTTAGCTTCATTGCTTTGTCTAATGCTTTGTCCTTCTCGTATGTCAAAAAAGGGGAGAGAATAATGTGTTTTACTTCCATGTTTTTATTTTGTTATGCATATAGGGGGAGAACATATTTAATTAAGCTTGATTGGTATGAATGCACACTATATGATTATTCTTTACACTTCGCTTATTTTTATGTAAATTGAACTAATGTACAATTAGTCTTTCATGCCAAGTTGTCCTATGTTTTGTCAATGTCATTTCAGTTACTTACATGCTTGTCAAATTGCAGCTAAAATGGATTCACCGGACCATAAGATAGTTCCACTATGGAGTCTGGGATATAATTGTACTTATATCATATTTTTATAAGTGTCATGTAGTGAGTAAGAGGTTTTGCCACACGAAAATGCCAAAGGGGGAGTTTGCAAGGACTATGAGTGTTGGCTATTTTCGTGGACAAAATATTTACTTGTAAATTTGTTTTTAGGCCTACTATCAAGTCTATCAAGAAAAGCCAAATAAATGCTCGAGTTCCAGATAATTATACTTCAGGTATATCCTTGATAACTACGACAGATAAGATTGCATTTATACATTTAATAGTGCATGTTCATAAATCTAATATTAGTTTTGGTGCTTAAATAATTTTTTTTATGTATATTAATATTTTTAAGATGTGATTTAAAAATATTTTTTAATTAAATATTAAAATGGGCCTTGAATAATGAAACCCAAAATATTTTAACCCTAATACTAGTAGGTTATCATTATCTCTCTATATATATACACATATGGTTAGGGTTAATGTGTGTGCTTTGAAAAAGAAAAAAAAAGCTGCCTAATTGTTGAAGAAAAATAAACAAAAGAGTCGTTGTATAGTGTGCCGAAAAGAAAATAAAAATTTCATCATCCTCGCCAACCGAAGAATACAAGGCAAGTTCACTCATTCAGATTCATATATATATATATTTTTTTTGATTTAGAAGAAGAGATATTAATTAATACAATCATAAATTGATGATCTTTCTTTTTACAATATTTTAGCAGCTAAATTTTTATATGTTTTAATCTATTCATTTTTTATATTCATATAGCTTATTTTATTATTAGAATCTTGGATATTTAAATCTAATAATTATATAAGTGATCATTATTATTTGATTTAATTATTAAATATTAAAGAAGCTATTTCTAGTGAATTTGGGTTTAATCTTTTTGCTTTAGAATTTTCTAGTTGATTTGATTTAAATGACATATATTTTGAATCATCTAGTTAAGATTATTCATTATTAAATCCATTCTAGAACACACACGGGCATTGTGTTTTTGTGCTAACTATTTTGTAGTTGATTTGTGAACGATCTAATTTGTGGGAAGCTTATTGGAATGTTGGTCTGGAAACCGCTCACGCTAATATTAGAAACTGTAAAAACAGAGCAGGGGCTCGTAAGTAAAGTACATTGGGGCAGTATCCTAGGGAGGGTAGCATAAGACCGAGTTTGTACTTGAACATTTGATTTTCATAGTGGAAAGTTAGGTGGTCCGGTGGACTGGTGGTTTTCCTCTTAAGTCATGGTTGTGGCCTAGATTGTTTCCACCTAAAAATATCGTGTGTTATTATTTCTGCACTTTACTCTTACACAAGATTACATGTCTGGCCGCTTTGTTTAGGTTATTAAATTATAAATTGATAAAAATTAAAAATAACCTATTCACCCCCTCTAGATTAATTAGGTCCATATTTTATTAAACTTTCAACATGGTCACAAATGAACTATTTTCTTTACTCAATTCCAAAGCTTTCTCTCTCTTTGTAAAGAATTTCTCTTAACTATACCATAAACTTTTACGAAGTTTTAGATAGCTAAAATCGTGATTAAATACTTTATTTGCATTCTTCTTTTGCTACATAATCCAAGTAAATCCCTATCTTGTTTCATTAAATAGAGGTTATGAATATTCTATTTGATTATGTGAACTTATAAAATTATTTAGAAAAATTCATATGCATACATGCTTATTATGAAATATTCATACCATATATAAACATTTACGTGTTAAACAAATCTTAAAAACATGAAATAAGAAACATGTAATGGAATAAAAAAAATTCATAAATGGTTAAAATACAAAGTCTAAAGTATGTGTGTGCTTATGATGAGAGCTTAGTAAAAAAGGGACATAAGAGGAACTAGCAAACCGACCAATCTTAAATATTGTCACCACTTCCTACAACCTAAGTCATCCATTAGATGAAGAGAAACAAGTAGAGAAGGTTCTTTCTAGTTTTCCAGCTCAGTTCGGGGAAAAGTTTACTACTATTGAGACTTCCCACCAAACTAAGGATCTGAAGATCCATAAGGTAATTGGTGATCTCCAAGCCTTTAAGATTCAGCACCTACTTCCTAAGAAAGGTAAGGCTACTGTAGAAAAAGGAAATATGTCGGATCTTAAATCTTCTAAGAGTAAGCAGAAAAGGGAAGGTAACTTTAGTGGCTAATGATAGCTTCCTCCTTGATGATGAGGAAATCGCTTTCATAGCCAAAGGAGTTTGCTAGGTATGATTCACAACAAGAAGAACTCTTCTTGTGGTCCTAGAAGAGAAAGATTGAGTAGGAAAGAGTCAAGACAAAGGAAGAAAGCAGAAAGCTTTGATGATGAGACTGACAAACATCATAGTAGGCAACATGTTAATCAAATTAATTGTTTTGAATGCAGGAAGCCTGGACCCACAGTTACCCATTTCCATAACCAGTACCACTTTGGAAGAGAGCAATGAAAGTTGAGGCTATTAGTTCGGATAATAGTTATGATATTGATGAGAACCCTCCTACCACAACTTAAAGATCTTTTAGGTTTGCAGATTATAAAGATGAAGAAAAATAAGAGCTACTTAAGATGTACAGTGAGCTCATTGGGGAGAATATGAAGTCAAAAAAAGACCCAAAAGAAGGATTTAGAAAGCCTTGAAAAAGACAAAGAACTGAGCACGTGGAAAGTTGTTCTTGAGGAAAGGAAGCCCTCCATCATCGTTGAGTAAGAAGATCTCTCTATAAAATGTTAGATCATGTAGAAGAGTTACAATGATATGCTGGTTGAGTGTGAAACCAACCGCAGAAGAATGAAATTCCTGGAGGAGAACTTGAAGAATCTCAAGATGAGCCAAGAAAATAGTGGTTTGTTAACCCTAATTTAACCAAAGATCAAGTTAATCAAATCACACTTCTAGGAAAGAAGGTGATTGTTTTGGACAATGATAAAGAGTATTTAGTCCTTTTGCTTTCTAAAAAAGATGGGGAGTTACACTCCTTGAAAAGATAAAGGATTTGCACTAATCTGTCAGATTCCTTGAGGCATCTATTAGAAAAAAAGATGAAATCATAAAAGCTTTGGGAGCCAAATAGTTGAAGCTTGAAAAGGAGTTAGAAAACTCCAACAGTATCGTAAAGAAACTAATGCTAAGTACTCATAAACTATTTTGAGAAGCAATAAGGTGACGGATGATAGATGCTTGCTAGGCTCTCTCTCTCTCTCTCTCTCTCTCTCTCTCTCTATATATATATATATATATATATATATATATATATATATATATATGAATTAACAAACTTTAATATTTAGAGTATTTATTTAATGTTTAGTATCACTGATCGATCCATGTCAGTAAGTATATAATTGTCAATTTGTATGATGATTGTAATTCAAATAAATATAAATAAGGTGAAGGGTGATAGATGCTAGTTAGGTTCTCTCTCTCTTATATATAACAAACTTCAATATTTAGAGTATTTATTTAATGTTTGGTATCATTGACCGATTCATGTCTGTAACTATATAATTGTCAATTTGTATGATTGTCATTCAAATAAATTTTATATGGTATTGAAAAATAATTGTATATGTTTCACAACTTTATATTTCTCATTGTATTCTCACAACCTTATGTTCTCAATGTCTCAATTTAATACTCATCACAATTACGTAGAATTCCTTCATTCTTAAAAGAGTAACAAGCACTAGTAAATTTGCCCAATAATATTTGGTTCTTCTAGAACCTTATGTATGATGAATTCTGCTTAAAATTATGTTAACGTTAAAGCAATTTATTGTTTAAAATAATTGTTTTCATTGTTTCCAGAATATAAATGTCTTTTATTATATATTTCAAATTGTTAGGATATACTCGTAAGTCCTGTACTTTATCGTGAGAGTTTTTTTACACTTCATCTTCAATCCAAAGTATGTTAACGAGTTTTTTTTTATCTTTTCTAAATTTAGAACCTATGATTAGTCTTTAAGTATCTAAGTTCATAGAGATTAATACCAATTGAAATTAAACATATTTTATGATGATAAAACATAAAGCGAAAAAAACATAAATAATTTTATTATATATAATATTGTTTATTGGATATAATTGTTAGTGATAATAATATAATATAATTAAGGTAATTTTTTTACTTTTTTTCTATTATAAAGATTGATGGTTTAAAAGAGTATAGAACAAAACTTCACTTCAATTGGTCATATAAATAATCTAATTATACAAATTTTATATTTATTTTCAAAATGACATTAAGATTATGTATTTATATTTTACAATAATTTAATCCTATTATTATTAAAAAATGATCATATAAAACCAAATGATTATTTTTTTATATTTTATTTATTTATTTATAATTTTTTCTTTGATTCTTTTACTTACAACTTATTCTGATAAAAATTATTATTTTTTATTATAAGATCACTTTTTAATAAAAATAGGACTAAATTGTTTTAAAATATAAATATGAATTAAGTATCATTTTTAAAATAAGTGTGGAACTTATGCAAATTTTTTTAAATGTTTCTCCTAAATAAAACTATCACAATACTGTAGCAATTTTAGCTAAAATTATGTGCATAATAATCAAAATTCACTTCAAATAGTGATATGAAATATATTTGGTAATAATAGCATGAGATATTTCCATTTGCAAATTCATATTGGTATCTTAGGAGTTTATGTACATGATTGTCATATTTGCCTTTGATGATGTAATTCATACATATATGATACATATATGATGCGACAAAAATATCATACATACATACAAAAATCTCTTGCTGGTCACTTCTAAGCCATCAATAATTGATATACTAATTATTATTTACATACATGTACTTTAGAATAGAAGCTCATAACAATATTGAGCCTTTCGAAATTTCAATAATCACAATAAGTCTATATAATTTAATGATTACATCCAATTGTAAACATATATCGATTTTCAATGGCAATCCTTCCAGAATATGTTTAATTTTTCTTCGTTAAAAAAACAATATTATTCATGACTAAAAATTATAAATACTAATCATTATTGGTCAATACATGACGTTCATAAAATTTCTTTTCAATGAGAAAATATTGTATAAAAATATAATCATTTTAGCTATTTTATAGCCACAGCATTTATTATTCATTTCAGAGAATAATTATATTAAATCCTTAACTTTGCTTCTATATAAGCAAATATAGAGAAATAGTTTATTAATTTCCACTCAATAAAGTCCCTTGAAAGATCATTATGGGTTCCATATTTAACAAAAAGTCAAAAACCCTGAAATTAGGGTGATTAAGGAATTGTCCTTTAACATAATATGACATTTTTTTCTATTTCAATTCTTAATTTTTGTTTCTTCATGAACAAATTTGGATGAAAATGTATTTACTTATTTAATGATACTCCCTCCTCACTTGGATCGAAATTGTGGGTTCTGTAAACAATAATCAAATTTGAACCATGTACTTGGCATGGTCGAGGAACTTTCCTCATGTAATCCTTCCAATATGCATTTTATTAAAAATCAAAATAAAGGATAATATCATTCGATATTCACTATGTCAAATAAGAACAAGTGAATAGATAAATAAAAAATCAAAATATGCATCAAAGCTTTCTAATTTGTAATATATATATAGACCAAAATTTGAAAATAGTAAGTGAAAGTCTACCCTCGACATACAATCAAAGATGGAAGTGATACAGTAATAAGCCACCAAACAAGCAGTAGAAAGAAAACAGCCAGGATATCACATATGCAAATAAGTCAGAAAATCAGTAAAGAAAATGCTATCCAATCACAATCAGTACCACTTAAGTATTAAAATATTGGTAATCACTCTAATTATACTAAAAGCGTATAAGAACATACATAACATATCAATATAATGACAAACCATATAAGAACTATTTCCTATGTGTTAACATCTTCAGAATTTTAGGACAAAATTTGCTTGTTAAAAAAAATCTCGGGCTGATGGGTTTGATACAAAACAATTAAGAGACGTTTACATGAAGCTAACACGAAAGAAATAACGTTATTAAAGTTACAATTCACATACAATAATACTTGTAGCTGGTTCTATCATCAAGTTCAAGAGTTTTATGATTGAAATTGTTTTTTGTTTTCTATTTCACTTAAAAAAAAACTTTATTTCATGTTTTCTATTTTCTAAATGTTTTCTGGATCCGTTTGAAACTACTTTTACTTTTGGATGAAAGTGATTTCAAATATACTAAGCAATTTCAAGGGTAGCAATCTTTATGACGAATGGTAAAATTTTAAGAAGCATTATTTCAGTTATTAAGAACATTATTTCTACTATGAAGAAAAGTAACCAACTAGAGAAATAGTTTATAATACATATATTTCTACTAGATTAATTATTAAAATATCATTCTAAAATACTTTTAGAAATTTTATACCACACCTAAATACTTATCTTTAAACCATTTCATTTCAAATCACTTAAAACTATTTCTAAAAGAAGCACACCCAAATATACCCTGCTATAAGTCATTATTTTCATTTGTGTACTTTCAAATTTATTTTTATTTGATTGAGATCGATAATAGAAAGAAAAAAAAATAGTTCAGGTCTACAGTAAAAAGGAATGTTGAGAGCAAGATAAGAAATTAAATTATGAAATATGAAAACATAAAACAGGTTTTGAAACCTTCTCCTTTCCAAGATCCAAAATTAGGTTAAAAATAGAAAACATAACATGCTACTAAACAAGAAAAAAAATCAACAAATTTCATTTCTGAAGTCCTCAAATCAAATATAAAACTAACCTAAGACACAAAATGCCAATGCTATTAGCAACCTCTTTCATCTTCCAACTAAGTCTAAAACTTTTGAAGAAACAATCACATGCGTTAGGGCCCCATTTAAATATTCTTCTTTTAGTAATAATTTCAAGAAAAGTGATTTAAATGAAATATTTTGATCAAAATTGACTTTAAGAAAAGCATCTAGGTATTTAAGATGAAATTTTTTAAAGTAGTTTATAATTGACAATGAACATGCATCCAAAATAATTTCTCAAAGTATTACTTACTTCTTCCAAAAACATTAATAATGCTTCACAAAATTTTAAAAACACTTCTTAGAGATTGCCAAAAACCTAAAAAAGTTATGTAGGCTATTAGTAACTAGAAGAAGCATTTCCAAATAGACCCTTAATTTAGAGTGTAAATAATTAAAGATTTCTTCAATTTTATATATAACCACCTAGTTTCATTTTATCATACCAAAAAAACATATCCCTCACATTATAAACAAAAACATATATTTAATAAATTTATAAAGATGCATTAAAAAAACATATGTTTATCATTTTATAAAGCACCTAAAATGAGGTTGCAAAGGAAACTCTATTTAGGAAAGAGGTCATGTTATGCATTAAAAAACATATCATAAGGACTTAGGTTACTTGTCATCATAGATAAAACAAAATATAGCATTATTCAGATGCTCAGTGCAAATATGTGCATCATTGCAAGTAAAGACTGCTAAATCCCTCTCTCCTTCTCTCAAGGCAATTGTTGAAAGTCAAAACACCAGCCAAAAAAAATATGTAAGTGAGATTGCATTCCACAACAGACATTTCTCAAGACTGACCAACAAGGAGTCCAGGGGCAGACAGATCATAACATTCTAATTCTACAGCAAATAAACTTAGTAAAGATCACTTTCCTTGTGAGTGTGGATCACACAATCTGCAGTAGGGTATGCAATACAAGTCAGGACATAACCTTCCTTCATTTGATTATCATCAAGGAACGACCCATCAGATTGATCCACAGACCCAGTGTCAATCTTCCCAGCACACGTAGAACAAGCTCCAGCTCTGCAAGAATATGGCAGCTCAATTCCTACATTCTCAGCAGAATCTAAAATGTATGCATCATCTGGTGCCTCAAACTCATGCTCTTCGCCTTCTGGCCCAACAACCTTGATTTTATAGACTGCCATGGAAGCCCTGAAAGAGGATGAAGATGCTTTCAAGCCAAATGTCTTGGAGATGTTCTTCAGTGATCCCAGAGAAGATGGACCCTTGATAATAGGGCTGGTGAGTTGGTTCCTAGGTGACGATCTGAACATGCTATTAGAGGGAACTTTCACAGTTGACATTGTTGCCATGTTTAGTCCTGGGTTCACGTTAAAATACTCTAAAGCATTAATAGGTTGTTCCAAACAAAGACAGGCGAGATAGGGAATGATTTGAATCTCGTTACAAAATCTCACAATTAGGAACACAGCAAATTATCATACTAACAAACATTTTCCAAATCTGGAGCCCAAGCAAACAAGAGAAGTAATGGTTACTCTAAAATCATTTATGTATACCTTCCCAATACGAGAAAAGAAATGGAACCAAAACTATCCATTCAATAACAAGGCCATTAATATAGGAGCACTTTGAGAAGAAGCAAACTCAAGGCTCCCCGCAACTTCAATCTAGGCTCCAATTTCATAGGGACATAGGTCTAAAAGGTGCACCAAGCAGTTCATGTATATTAGGAACATCTTAGTCTTTAAAAAATTGGAAGGATCTAGAATTAAGGTTCTCTGTGTCATACAGACTTTTGGGCTAGTAACTTCAAATAGTTTTTTAGGAGCATTGATTCAAATTTTCAAATCAACCAACGTCTGGACAAAACTTTCATGGTACTCCACGAAGGGGAAAAATAAAAAGAAAACTTCATGTAACACAAACTTGAAGTCATCAATTTCCTAAAATCATTATCCAAATCTGAAGCCCAAGAGAAAACATAGATAATAATGCTACAAACACATAACTAATTCAACAAGGCATCCCATCCAAGGCAATTAATAGATAGTAATTAAATTTGTATGCCTTTACAATATTATCAAAGAAATGGAACCAAAACGATTCATTCAATAACAAGAAGGCCGTTAATTAATATAGGAGCACTTTGAGAAGAAGCATGCTCAAGGCTCTCTGCTACTTCAATCTAAGCTCCAATTTTCACAAAGCTAGGTTTAAATGGGACACAAAGCGAAGTCTAACTGTACATCAGCAACAGCAACATCAATGTCTTTGAAAAAATAAGACTAAAATGAATTATGGTTCTTGTGATATACATATAATTTTGTGCTTGTAACCTCATATCACCAAAATGCTTTATAGGAGTACTAATTCAAACTTACAAATTGGTAAGGTTAACAACAATCCAAGAAGAGAAACATAAAAATGTTACATTTAACACAAACGCCACCCATCTCCTAAAATCATCACCCAAATATTTATATGCTACAAAAAACAAACACCAATATGACAAGAAAAATAAAAACTAGATAATAACAATCGCCAAATGCACAAATCACGCACCTAACAGCGTTCAGTTAATCAAATAGTCAATGATACTTCTTCATTTCAATGTAAACTGCAAAGAACTAGAAGGGAAGAAAAAAAAGTTACATTATAAAGTAGAAGCTCCACACCAAAAAAAAATCATTTTTGATAAGATTGTTGGGAGAATAAATAAAGGAAGAGCCCATAAGACAAAAACAAGAAAATTGAAACTTTGAAATACAGAAGAAAAACATAACTCAAAGCCAGAAAATAAAAGATCAAACAAAACCCATACACACAAAAAAGAAATGAGAGTAAAATCATATACAATAGGGTCAGATCTACATCATCTAATCACATACATAATAAAGAAGAGACAGAGATGGAAGAGACCTGAAGAGAGAGGGGGTTTTGACTTTCAACTTTGAGCGAGAGGGAGAGCGGAGAAAACGAGGCAAAGCAAGTCACGAGCAGTCAATACTCGCTGAATTGCTGTTAAATAAATAGGCAAATAAAGTGACAGCCAAGTAACGCTAGAAAACGGGACGGGACGGCTTTTGGAGTTTCCTGAAAGCCGGTTAGGCTTCGATTTATAAAATAATTATCAAATTATTGAAAGTAGGTTGATTTTCCTATATAAAATTATAATAAAAATGTAATATCAAAATACCCCTAATCTGTCAAAATAGCAGTTAAAACAGGTGTGGTTAGTTTGATTTATTTCGTTTGAATTTAACTTATTTTAAATAAATTATTTTTAATTTAATTAATTTAATTTTTAAATAAATAGAGTCGAGTTAAGTTGAATTACTCTTCATTTAATTTTTTTACAATTATATTTATTTTTTACTAAATTTCTTTTTAAATATATTGACTTATTTAATTTTTTTATATGTTTATGATATTAAATAAATTAACTTATTATTTTTGTTGAACTCATTTTGATAATTTTATGATATAATTTTTTAAATATTAAATAGTGATGTGATAATTATATTGTAATTAGTTAATTAAAAAAATTAATTATTCAAGTTTGTTCCATTAATAAAATAAATTGATTGTTTAAAAAAATGTTGTTTTGGTAAAAAAAAAAGTTACAAAAATCACACTAAAAAAATATTAAAAAAAATATGTTGAGTCTCTTAGCCAAAAGAAGAACATTCAACCAAAAACAATTGTTAAATAGTTGATGAGTTGTTAATTTAAGTTTTTGAGTTAATGAAGTAGATTTTTTTAACATGCCTTAATAGGTTAACTTTAAATGAGTTAAGCCCATCATGTCCAAATTCGAAAAGTCCATCTCCATTTTGGTTGATTTTTTTATTATTGTTGCATTTCATTGAGTTCTTCTTTCATGTTTAGTATATTTCATTTTCATTTTTTTGTGGTTTATTTAATGTAAGTTCTTTGTTTTCATTCGTAATAGCCATCCCCATTTTCGTTGTTTTTCTTTGATTGTTGTTGCATTTCTTTGAGTTTTTCACCTCTTGTTTCGTATATATATATTTTTTTAGTTTTTTGTGGTTTATTATGTGTTTGTTTTGTATTTTTTTCTCTTATATTTTTTTCAATTATTTTGAAGCTTTTGGTTTCATTTCGTTGATTCGTCCATTGTGCCTCAGGTATTTTTCAATTTTATGTGTTTTTGTGTTTGGTAAGATGTTTCATTTGTATTTGTGTTATTTTCTATTAAAAGGATATATTATCACTGTGTGATAAATTTTTAAAAAATTTATAGACTCATTTAGTCAATATATGTGTTTCATATATAGTATCTATTTGTGAGTTATTTGATTTGGTATTTTGTTATTGGTTGGTCTTATTTTGTGTACGTTGAAGTTTAATTATTACGAGGTAAGAATTTTTCTCTGTTTATTTGTGTTTCTATATTGTTATATCAATTTTGTAGTTAGATTTTGTTGTTTTTGTGTTTATCATATTATCCTCTTATTTTTATGTTGATTTTTTCATACTTATAGTTTTGTTACCATGAATGTACGTGTTTTTATAATCATTGGTCATTTTTTTCATTTTTATTGTTCTTCTTGAATTTTATTGTTGTTTATTTCTTTGATGTTATGCATGTGATTTTCCTTTGAAATTTTATATGTATGTGTTTAACTCGTTATGTTTAGTGTATTTTTCCATTTTGAATTATGGTAAATTTTCTTGTATATTAGCTTGATGTTTCTTAAACTTTTGTTGTTCTTTACATCTTAAATTAGTGTTTTGAATTTTTGTTATGTATTTGATATGAAGTTTTGCATTGAGTTCATGTGTTTTGATTATGATTTTGTTGCAAGATGTCTAAAAGAAAAGGTTCTGATATTGCTTCGTCAAATGAACCCAAGATAACTTGATCAATTGTTAATGATGATGTTAACGAGGTTCAAATTCTTGTTATAATTTATTTAATTGGTATGTAAGTTGAATATGTTTTGAATGTACGTTATTACATTGTATTAGGATTTGATAATAACAACTTACATTATTTTTGTTGCTTTCATTTTTATTTGTTTTGTTAAATATTACATGTTTTTTAGTATGTTATGTATATCTTACATTATTTTTTTCAATAATTTTTAGGTTTTATATTCTTTAGTATAATATTTTCATTTAAAACTTAAATATGTTTTGAACGTACATTGTTATATTGTATTAGAAGCATAATGTAACAAGTTATATATTTTCTAGTTTTGCATCATTTTTATATATGTTTTAAAATATTTTATATTCTTTAACCATTACATTTTTAAGATTGATATTATTTTAGGAGGGTTTTGTCATTTTGTAACTTGATTAGTTTTAAATGTACGTTTATATTGTAAATTAGCAAGTTACATTGTACGTGTTTTTTGTTCATTTTACTTGTATTATAATTTATTACATATTATTTAGTACTAGATGTATATCTTACATGTTTTTTTATCATTTTTAGGTTTCATATCTTGAAGATAATGTTTTTCCCTAACTTGCTTGGTAGGGATGATGAATTTAATATTCATTGTGGTTGTAATGCTACACCACAAATGGTTATCATCCGTATCAAGAGTGTTCTAAATGAGGGTTAGAAAATAAGGTTCAAGAGTTATGCTTCAAGGATTTCTATAATTTGTCAAACTGACGATTTAGTAGGAAACTCATCCATTCTTTGTTGTTAAGGAAATGTCTTCCTTATAAATCTATGAAAGAGATATAGTTTTGTTTAAGTATGAAGGTGTTAAGGTTCTCCCGCATTAAATATTTGATTGCCACTCGTTTGAAATTGAGAAATATTCAACTTCATTTATTACAAAGTATTTAAGTAAGTTTTCTACTATCAAATACTTAGAGTTTTTGGTAGATTACTTTAGTAGGCCTAATCCTCGGACATTGACTACTCATAAGATGAAGAGTGGTATGAATCCCAAGAATGTTGGATCAAGTAGTAAGTCTCTTAAGGGGAAGCAAGTTTCTTGTTATGAATTTGAGTTTGTTAAGGTTGAAGAGGATGATGTTGTAATGATTTATCTAATATATTTTTAGAGGGTTTACTTGATAAACTAAAGAATCTGTGTGAGAAGCCCTACTGTTGAAAACTAATTAGGATAAATTCAATTCTTATCCTTACATGGCCTTCAACTTATTGTTTGATAGTTTGAATAAGGGTTTTAAGTTTATGGTCTTAGTTTGGATTTTCTAAGTATGGATGTATGATGCAATTTTAGATATTGGAAATGAACTTGAATATATGCTTAAACAATCAATTTGTAACTATGTTGAAATGGCCAATAGTGATGAAACTGAAATTGGCTTAAGTGAAGGTGATTCTTGATAAGCCTTATGCGATAATGATTTATTTTTATATTGTTGCATTTTTATTGGTGTGTTTTAAGTAATAAACAACTTCATTGCATTATTTCTCATATGATGTGACACATTACATAATATGTGAACATAGGATATGATATGTTATATAACACGTTACATCATTGTATGTTCACAAATGATGTAACATGTTACATCATTCGGGAAATGTTATGTAACTTGATATAACATGTTACATAGAATGTCACATATAATGTAATATGTTACATAGCATGTCACATATAATGTAATATGTTATATAATATGTTTACATATTATATAACATCTTACATAATATGTCATATATGATGTAACATGTTACATAATATGTGAATTAGTACGTTACATAGTTTTAATTATTTTATTTTGATAATGTTAGTTATTATGTCATTTTTTTTGTAGGTTCGTGTGAACGATGCCCCCTTTTTAAATCTCTATTGTCCCATGTTAAAGGAATGTATTATAATAAGGTGGGATTGTTCCAAAGTCAAGTCGGAGGTTACAATATAAACCATTTAATGAAGTGTTGTTGAGAGAGAAGTTGTTGGATAATAAGAGAAAGTGTCAGAATGAGGAATTGGATGAAGGCTCAAAGTCATCGACTGTTAAACTCGATGATTTCTATAAGAAGCTAACTTCTTATATTGATTCAAAGTTTATTCAACAATAGGTTTATTTTGATGAGAAACTTGAGAATCATAGAGCTATCATTGATGGGCTTCATTCAGATCTTATCATGATTTTGTTAAAGTTTTCTCAATCTGTAAGTTATAAATTTATTGTTCAATAATATATTGTTTGTTTTTTGTTATTCGATGTATTTATTACATATACAATATGTTGTTATAGTTATTACATTAGTTATATTTTATCATTGATTGTTTTTTATTTCCTTTGTTTTTACAGTTATAACATACATTTAAATCATACAAGTCTCCTACCAAGGTTTGTCCTACACTAGTTTTGCCTACAAAAAGTGGCATTGTTGGTAGGACTTGTAATATTGATGATGGATACAAACCTTCTTTTGATCTTGGACTAGATTTAGAAATTTCGATAATAATTTTGAAGAATTCACATTCTCCTTCTTACGAACCAAATTTTGATAATAATATATTTGATCAATTGGATCAATGTTCACAGGTGTATCATTTTGGATCTAAGATAAGGTTTGATTATTTCATTCTACCTTCCAAATCTATATCAACTTTTGTGTTAGAGAAATACATGACATCAATTAAACCATCAAGAGCTATTTGTAGTCCCTATATTTATCCTCCTAAGAAGGGTGTGTTTGTTATTTATGGCAGAATACAAGTTGAAGTTGACCCTTCCATTAAATATGTGGAATCGACATCTCATGTTGATGATGCAAACACTACTACAAAAACAAGCTTTAAAGTCGGTTCAACCCATGAACCAAGTTTATTTTTTATTTTTTACATATTTTACTCATTTTCTACTCTACTAAGAACCTATCTTCAATGACATAAACTTGTATTCGATCACATAATAGCAGAAAAAAATCAAAATCTATTTAATAAAGTTTAAATAATACAAAAAATTAAAAAATTAAATATAATTAATTACTTGAGAATTAAATTTATTACAAAAAATAATTTATATACAATATATATATATATATATATATATATATATTTAATTTAAATTACAAATAAAATGATGTCTCTTTTGTCATAAATTTTGTGATATTTCCATTTTATTTGAAGGAGAGAGCATGGGTTGCTTAAAATCACCAGCATAGTAACCAGGAAACTAGGCAAGAAATATGAGATGGTGTTTGGGCAAAAAATAATTGATTCATATAACAATTCATTCCCCTAAATACACGAGCACATAAACATCCATCAAACAAACATCCCAAACTTCATAGACACAAGGATAGAGAAATTAAAACATTATAAAAATTATCATGTTGTTTTCCCATATTATTCAAGATCATCATATTCTTCTCTTGATTCTTCTTATGATGTTATAATTTGAACCATGTGTTTTGTCCATTCTTCTCGTAAATTATCAAAAATATGCATATTCGACTTGTTCCAACCAAAGAACTATATATAATTAAATTCAAAATAAGAATGTAATATCATAAAAAATAACTTATATATGTTAAAAGATTAGTAAAATAAATTACCACATCGACACCAGAGTGATATAATAATAACCTTATTCCTTCGAAATCATATTAGCACTGTATTAATATTTTGTCTATAAATATGAAGCTATCTAGAATCAAGCTGGTATTTTTAATGCTATTATGAGCTCTAAATATGAAGTCAAGTGTAACTCTGATTTTTTACTTCGGTTGGTTTCGTTTTGGTGCCCATAAACTTATGAAACATCTATTTTTTGCCCAACCAATTTTGGATTCAAATCAGAGTTACACTTGACTTAATATTTAGAGCTCATTATAGCATTAAAATTACTAGCTTGATTCTAGATAGCTTCATATTTATAGATAAAAGATTAATACAGTGCTAATATGATTTCAAAGGGATAAGGTTATTATTATATCACTTAAGTGTCGATGTGGTAATCTCTTTTACTAATCTTTTAACATATATAAGTAATTTTTCGTGAATTCATGATATTACACCAAAATGATGATTCTTAGTGGTTTTCCTGTACTTGGCTGGCCAGTGACTACCATGATGTTGTCATACCATGGAACTAGTTAGGCAAGAGATACTAGATGAAGTTTGGGCAAAAAATAGGTCCATATAGCAATTCATTCCCCTAAATACATGAGCACACATAAACATCCATCAAACAAGCTACCCAAACTTCATACACAGTTATAGGGGAATTAAAGCATTATAAAAATTGTCATGATGTTGTCATATGTTATTCAAGATCATCATAATATTCTCCTGATTCTTCTTGTGATGATATAATTTAAACCATATGTTATGCTCATTCCTCTCGTAAATCATCAAAAATTTATGGATCATAACTCGTCTTGTTCCAACCAAAAGACTACATGTATTTAAATTAAAAATAAAAATGTAATTTCATAAATTCATAAAAAAATAACTCATATATGTTAAAAATGTATATTGGTAAAAGAGTTTACCACAACTTTAATTGGAATGTTGATATTTGTGATGATTTTTCTCCTAAACTTCATGACATAGTAACCACACATGACTCCATCATTTTGTTATGGAACCTACAAAAAACAAGTGTACATGATTTTTCATATTTGAACATCTTTATTATTCAATAGTAAAATTAATAAAATTATTAATATTCACTTATACATAGCATAACTTTTTCCATATACGCTTATGAGATTTTTTAAAGGAAATGCCCCTACTCTTGTTCCACAGCTTCCATGCCCTATCAAAGTTTAAAATGGTTAATTTTTTATTAAATATTACAAAGAACAATAGAAGAAAAATAGTTAGCTATAACTCTTACATTTCAAAAACCTTTTTTGTATCTTTACTCAATTCTATGGAAGTTGAGTCACAATACCAAACATGATTGCCATATAGATCAAGAATTACCAACATCCAATGGTCTTGGCCATGTTCAAACTTTAGTGGCCAAGGGATTATCAACTTCTCATTTCTATTAATCGTTAATGCCTTATCACATAATTGTTTAACTCTGATGCTAACATCATTCTCTTGATATTGATTGACAAATGAAGAATCATAGAACATTACTAAATGTGATGAGTGATTATGTTGAAGTCAATGATAACATGCCCTATATAAAAGAAACATATATAAATAATTAGATAATATAAATATAGTTATATATGTTCTACATAAATGAAAATTATCAACTATTGATTCAGGACCTACCTTGTCCACAATTGAATTATACTTAAATCGATCATTTGATATTCAAATAGTTGCAATATGCACTCGATCGATATATATGTTTAACCATTATCTACACCAAAAATTTCTATAAAAAGTGGCACAGTCCATCCATCATTTATGCTAGATGCCTTCATAATAATAGTCATCAATGTGCCAAGATTTCTACTAAAGTTTAAAACATAATCATAACTATACTTTTTCCCTGGCTTCTTCTTGAATGACTTAGTGCACGATGATTGGCCACTAGACAGATTTACCATGAGATACTTGCTTTGTATCTCTTAAATGTGTCGCACTTACTAATTCTGGTATAATAAACTAAAGAACAAGTATTATGTATGTTAGTAACAATAAAATAATAATAATATAATAGTAGTAAAAAAGTGTTATCTTAAGTAAAAAAATAATACCACGTCAAAATTTATCACAACTTGACTCGATAACCAAGCCACATATTGTCCAACTGTCTCTTGGACTGTGGTAGCATTAGAAGGCACAGGTAGTGGACAATCATGGAGCAATGATTGATCAATTACTATTTACCAATGATTTGAAAAATATTGATTATGAATCATTCGATCATTGCTCAATTGTTGTATGTTGTCTCTTTTGGAGAACATAACATCGTGCAAGTATACACGGTCACAAGTAATAAAGATTTGTAAGTAGAGTATCGTTCCCACGAGGATTTGTTACTATAGTTTGTTGAGTACTAAAATTGTATCTCTCTGATTTTATCCAAAACAATCGTTGATTAAGAAAAGGTTTAAAAATAAAATAAGAGAACTCTAGGATTGCAGTTTTTCACCAAATTATTCCACTCAAATCATGTTATTTTCTTTAGATTTATATTTTTTAGTACATTTAATTTGTCAACCGAAAACTTCTATTTTTATCCATACATCTCTTCCGAGCTCCGTATAAACACACCTCGTTAAATTAATTCACTATATCTCTATGAGAATTAAATTTAATAAGATTCATTAAGTTCTAAGTTCTCAAATGGTCACACATACAATTAGGGTATATTCCTATCCTTCATCATACATGTCATTCTATCTACGAGCAATATACACAAAAATGCCTTTCTCAAGTTTATTTTTATGCCACAAATCGTTTTGATAAAATTCGTAAATAATCAAAAAGCATTAAGCACAAAATAGAATGAACAAATCAAACGTCTTATAAATCTTTCAAAAATAGTTAAAATAAAAGCTTCATAAATTTAGATCAAATGCAACCCTAGAAAAATTAAATTACTTCATTAATTAAAAATTAAAATTACAACAGATGCAGAAAAATTAGAAGAACAAGAAGGAAAATTAAAAGATCACATAGAACAAATATTTGGCACACGCAGAACACAACAAAAGCCAAAAAATGGCTTCTGCGTGTTCTGCAGTCCAACCCCAAATACCACAAAAATTCTAAACCAAAAAAAACTTTTTAACTCTATCATACTATCACCTATTTATAGCTAAAAAATACATCTAAAATATTACATTTTTTATTTTATTTTTTTAAAAAAACGCGTAATAATTTGTATTGAAAAACAAAAATCACGCGTATCGATTTTCGTATCGAAAATGTTAATTAATTCACGCGTGAGACAGGGGCGCCGATTCTGCATTTTTTTAAATTCTTTATGCATGCCACGTGTTAGCGTCTGATTCGCTGAAAGGAATTAATACGGACACGTGGCAGCTTCTAATTGGCTTCTGGGAACGTGCGCAGGAAACATCAGAGCACGGAGCAACGGCTACACACGGGCTTGATCCTGCGCTTTCGCGCTCATGATAACATGCCACATGTCATCACATGATTGGCTGAAAAATAGAGTGGGACACGTGCCAATTTCTGATTTCAGGAATGGATTCAGGTGGACACGTGGCATCTTCTGATTCGCTGAAACTCCGGTTGCACGAAGAGATCAACGCACGGGATCAGAGCGTACGTGGGGGACAACGGCTGGATGCGTCAGACACGTGGGTACCATGCTGCACGCCGGCCTGCACGGTAGGTGGGCCCCACTCGGCGTACCGAGCCACGTGAAAGAAAATTTTCAGTATCCACTCGCTTTGGTCGGATGTGATCAACACGCGCCAATCCTAGCCATTTATGATTTGATCGGACGGTCCACGTGCCACGCGTGTAGATTGCTGCGTGGCTTCTCCCTACTGCGCAAAATAAATAACTTTTGTTAATTCCATTTTCACCCATAAATATATTTCAAATTATACTTTAAACTTTGTTTAATTGCAGTATAGCCCTTTTGTTAATTTAAATTAAATTTTAAACTTTTAATAATTAAAATTAAGCCCGATTTTAATTTAAATTATATTTTCAACTTTTATAAATTGCAATTAAACACTCTTTTATTTGAAATTATATTTTTGGACAAAAATTTACAATTAAGAACGTTTTCGATACAATTTATTTAATTTTCTTAAAATATATAAAAAACAGAAAATACTAATTAATTAAACTAAAATTAACTAAAAATGTAAAGAACATAGCAATTATATTTAATAAAATAGATGAAAATAACTATATAAAATACAGTTATCATTGTACCATTCTAATAGCAACAATGTCCATTGATGAAGGATGTTTCAACAAATATTTCATATTTTGTAAAAACATTAAGCGTTACAAATAATAAATAAAATATATAATAAAAAATAAAAATAAAAGACTATCTACATAATTTTTAAATATTACCACAAATGATTCATCAAATAGAGAATCACTATCATGTGGGGTAGCTATTTGAAGTATATTCTCACCAAAACGCTCCTCGTGTTATGATGGATGGTAAGAATGCACAGATTGCATTGGAGAAAATGAACCACTACCTTATTGCATCTACATTCCTAGCATAAAGGTAGGAGGACTAATAGGATGAATATATCCCATACCGGATATAGGTTGGGCACCCTGAGATTGCATGGGTGGCATGCCTGGCATGGATGGTGGCATGACTAGCATGGATGGTTGCATGCCTGGCATGGATGGTGGTATGATTAACATGTAGTATGTTGTCATGTCTGACATGTGTTGTGATTGATATTCTTTTAAAGTGACAATCTCACTGAACATTAAGGCCTTAAAGGAGTTGAGTTCTTCTTCAATTTTATGGTACTTCTCCTTACTAACCATCTGAGGCTTTTATTTTGGAATTTTAAAATACTCAATATAACCATCATATTGGCTTTCTCCCCTAACATAACCATGATACTTGTGTCTGAATGCATGATATATAGCATCTCTCCCGGGTTGTTCAATTATTTCACCCCTGGCTATTTGTTCTTGAATAGCTCTCTACAAATAATAAAGCAAACAAACATATCATACATTATTACATAAATTAGCAAAAATCATAAGGACTGTGTATCAATTTAAATTACTGACTAACTTAGTTAGTTCTTCTTCTCCTCGTT
Organism: Hippophae rhamnoides; assembly: GCA_033030585.1. Taxonomy (NCBI): domain Eukaryota; kingdom Viridiplantae; phylum Streptophyta; class Magnoliopsida; order Rosales; family Elaeagnaceae; genus Hippophae; species Hippophae rhamnoides. The sequence continues at coordinate 32,303,626 of CM065431.1, read as the reverse complement.
TACTCATTGGTCTTGACTTCTTCGTTTTGGGGGTCTTTGTATCAATGTACAATTTAGATCGGGTAATCGATCTACCAAATTCAACTTCCTACATAAATTAAATAAATTTATTAACCATGACACCAACTTAAATTTGAGAAAATAAATATAAAAATATTTATAAATTAACACAAAGTAATAATACCATTCTTTTTCTAACTTTAGGATTTGAAGACCTCCCAGTACGGTTTGGAAGAATATTGTGCATTGTATATTCTGACGTTCTTCCCTAATAATTTGTAATTCATTCGTATGTCTATAATCCACGAAGTCTTTCCAAAATTGAGGTGTAATCAGTAGGTATCCTTTAGGTATTTTGTATAGTTCTACTTCATTAAGTGGTTCCAAATATGGAAAAACACATCATTTCTGGCCAATCTGTAAGTTTTGTATTCCTTGCACGCCTTATTTGCAATCTTATAATACTTGCTCTTCCAAGTGTCACCGATTTTATAATGATTCTGTAATAACACACTACAAAAGATGAGATATAATATAAAAAATATATAATATATGTAATTAGTTATAAAATAAAAGAGACTTACACATATGGTTTTCCATATTTTGACCTTTTCAACTTCGTCAACCTGAGTCCAATCATTTATATTGATTGATATACTTGACTTCACAAGTCTACCAATAGAGGATTTCAATTGTTGGCCATTTTCCCCTATTGGATTACCGGTAGCATCAAATAGAACGGGTACTCTATCATCTGGGTTACGTGGAGCATCATGCATATTCGCCCAACCCCTTCTTTTCAAATGCCCCAATGGATAATTTAGATCTATAAGCTTTGGTATCCTAGGATCTATAAAATATCTACAAACAATGATGAAATATAAATTAATTGGTAATTTTAAGTCCGTACATATAAACATTCAAGAGTTATTAGAATAATATAGAACATACATTATATTTAATTAGGTTGTTGATCGTATACATATATTCCTTCACAATCACTTTGAGTCCATGACGAAGAATCATCATCATCAACTAGATTATCATGTGCATTAGGAAATTTGTTTGAGAAATGACTTATATTGGATAATGTATCAAACATAGGGTGATCATCTTATAAAGCATCATAATGGTAGAACTCTTTTTATGGAGGTGTTAACACAACAGACCATCTTGTGTCAATATGATCACTCACGTAAAATACTTGTTTTGCATGAAGTGATAATGTGAAAGGATCATCAATGTGACTTATCTTGGATAAATTTACAAGGGCAAATCCAAAATCATCTATTTAATATCCAACATTGATAACATCATTGACCCAATCACACAAGAATACTGTTTTATGGAAGACCTCATAATAGAGTTCCCAAATTTCTTGAATTATACCATAATATGTTCTATTAGAAAGTACATGATTACCATCTTTTGAACTAGAAAATTTTATAGTTTGTGCAACCATCTTCATACCACTATTCTAATTTACTTAAACTTTGTCCCTTGCTTGTGTCATCAACCTTGATCCATTAATTGTGAAACTAGAAAATGATTTGACATCGAATTTTGGAGCATATGCAAGCCATTCTAAACTTTATGTTATTTTATGATTGAGTTTGTTAAGTTCAACTCGAATCTATGCATACAAAAACATGAAATGTTTTTAAAGAAAAAATTTCAAACATTGCATAGAAGTACTAATGAATTTTTTTATATGACACTTACATGGATGTGAAACTAATTAATAAGCTCTTGCTTATGTTTATCATACAACCAGTTTTCTCCTCTCTTTTTTTAAACGAGGATCGATCTTCAATAAGTTTAAATGCATTCTATAATGTTATTAAAGATATATCAATTAGATATAATTAATAGTTAAATAGGGCATAATTTTATTTTAAATGATAATGTATCAAGCATGTCATCACTTACTTTATGTACAGTTGTGCCTCATTATTATTTACCAAAATGATTCGGTGTACTTTTTTTCCATCAAGTGCGATCAATAAACAATTTTTTACTCCCACCAAGCATAGGGTTACCTACTTTGATCATGTGATGTTCTAAAAACAACTTATGTGTAGGATTCCCAATTTCAGTGCAACCACTAAAGTATTATGAACAAAACTCAATGACCTCTTCAATAATGTAACATTCCACCATGCATCCTTCAGGTTTATTTCTATTATTTACATATCCTTTAAGGACTTGCATGTATCTCTCAAAAGGATACATCCACCTTAAGTAAGTAGGACCATACAATTGAACCTTTCAAACTAAATGAACACACAAGTGAATCATTATATGGAAGAAAGAAGGAGGAAAATATTTTTCAATTAAACAGAAAGTCTCTACAACATCTTTTTGTAAAGAGTTTAACTCGCTAATTGATATACATTTCTTGAATATTGTATTGAAGAATGAATAGAGACGGATTATTGATAATCGAACATGTTTTGGAAGAATTAATCTAATAGCAACTTGTAATAACTATTGCATTAAGATATAACAGTCATATGATTTCAATCCATAAATTTTCTTATCGATGATAGACACAAAATTTCTTAAGTTGGATGAGTAACCAATAGGAACTTTCACACCCATTTAACATTTATAAAACACATCCTTCTCTTTTGTTGACATTGTATATGATGCTGGTGGCAAGTATGTTTGATTCTTATCATTTTCCACCCTTGTTGCCAATTCAGGTCATATACCTAGTTTCTTTAAATCTAGTCTTGCTTTAATTACAACCTTTTTTCAGGTATATTAAGTAATGTATCAATCAAGCTCTCACATACATTTTTCTCAATGTGTATGACATCTAAGATGTGACGAATGTGTAGGTATTTCCAATAAGGTAATTCCCAAAATATTGATTTTTTATTCCAACAACCATGGTCTATTGATTCAGTAAAATTTTCATTTTTACCCCTTTTATTAGTTGATCTCTTTCATTTCCATACCTTAGTGAGTGTTCTTTTTTTCATCTTTCCATATCGTTTGAATTTCATACCATTCAACTACCTTAATATCTCAACACCTCGCAAAAATCGAGGTGCATGATCAAGATCTTCTTCACCATTGAACGGTTTCTTTTGGTATCTAAACTTGTGTCTAGATGGCAAAAATCTTATATGTCTTCTATAAGACATCTTTTGTCCGTGAACAAGATAAGTTCCAAAAGTGCCATCACTACACATAGGGCATCCCATATAACCTTTTGTTGCATATCATGATAAGTTCCCATAGGCAGGAAAATCATTAAGTGTCCATAAAAGGACCCCCCCTCAAGTTAAAATGTTCTTCTTTATATGCATCGTAAAAATTTACACCATCATTCCACAACATCTTTAAATCGTCTATCAGAGGTTGTAAATATACATCAATATCAACACCGGGTTGTTTCGGTTCTGATATTAACAATGTTAACATCATGAATTTTCTTTTCATAGAAAATGTTACCATAATTACTGGCCAACAATTATATCTACTACTAAGGGAACTATGTAGATTAATTCCATCAGCACCAATGGCAAGACAAATATTGCGTGGATCATATGCAAATTGAGAGGATAAATTAGCTACTACTTTCCAATTTGGAGAATCACAAGGATGATGTAGCACCCCATCATCAGATCGATTATCTGAATGACAAGTCAAGATCTTTATTGTCTCTTTACTTTTAAACAACCTTTGAAAGCGAGGAATCAGAGGAAAGTACCAAAGAACCTTTGCGGGCACGCCTTTCTTAGGTGTTGTCTTATTTGTAGCACGCTTCCATCTTGATTCTTTACACAATGGACAATCATCTAATGTCTCATATTCTTTCCTACAAAGAATGTAATCATTTGGACATGCATGAATCTTATGATATTCCATGACAAATCGACTAAGAGATTTCTTCACTTCATACATTGAAGATGGCAATTCAATACCCTCAGGAAACATATCTATTAGTAGATTTAGTAATTCTGTGTATCCCTTGTCAAAAAAATCATGTTTTGCCTTCACATTGTACAAATGAACCAATCCCAACATTTTAGTGTATTTCTTGCATTTTGGATACAACTATTTTTTGGCATATTCTAGAAGATTTTTAAAGGTTTCGAGATCATCCTCATGTAGTTCATCTTCAACACCACGAAGCATATTTTCTTTTTTGTACATTATGATAAGATGTATGTAATTCACTCACATTCTTATTTATCTTTTCCCCATGAGTATTATCAATATTTTCTCCATGATAATACCAACATTTATAGCTCAAAAGAATACCACTATGGATAAGGTGACTTAACCTTGTCAACTTCATGAAATCGCTCATTTTTACATTTAACACATGGATATCGAATCATACTAATTTCATTATTACTATTTCTACAAACAAATTCATGAAACTTTCAACTCCAGAAATGTAGTCCTACTCAATTCTACACTTTAACATCCAAGATTTGTCCATTTTCTATGAATGAAATTAAGCATATTAAATAAGTATCCAATCAATATATTTAAGGTATTATTATATATGAATTCCCTAATTATTAGAATATATACCAAAAATACATAATACAAAAAATTATCATTTTAATCATTTTAAAATTGTATTACTTTTACTAAATAAAATATAATTATTTATATGTAAATAAATTTATCCACATACGGTAAATATATTAGTCCCTTAAACCCACAACATCTAGATATTATTTCCATAGAAAATCAACCAAACAAATAATAACATACACAATACAAAACATACATAAATAAAAAATTTATACAAAAAATAACACAAAGTGAATAATAAGTGCGTAGGATTAATAAAAATACTTATAAGAGTAAATGAAGTGACAAAATGACGGAAATGGAGGGGAAAATGGTGTTTTGTAAGTAAGAAAATGGGTATAAAAAATTTGAATATTTTGTTCAAAAAAATAGGGGATCTAGAAGATAATTTAGGGAGGAAAAAATCCACGAAACGACACTAGAAATGGTGATCGAAGGTAGCTGAAAAATGCAAAAGAATGGAGGAGGTGAAACTCGTTTTGAGTTTTTTTTTAGGTGCTGCAAATTAAAAATGATGTTTTCATGAAGAAGAGAGAAGAGAAATGGAAAAATACACGTAGATAGGGTTAGTTGATGTGTTGAACTGACGCTACACACATGGATAGAGTCGGATCTACGTGTCAACTGACGTTACATAAAATTACTCGTTAATTTTTTTTATTTTAACAGTTTTTTAAATTGAAATTAAACAATACAATTTTTTTTTTTATTTTTTTGGTAAATTATTTTTGAATATTTTAACTATAGACCTTTTATATTTTTTTTGAAAACTTTTATGTATTATGTTTTTCATGCTATCCAAATTCGATAACTACGTATAAAAACATGTACATAAAATTAAATATCCAAAAAAATACAAAACATTCTATAAATTATATAATTTTAAAAAGCAATTGACTAAAAAAAGAAAAAATTATACTATATATCCAAATACAATTTTAAACGGTTCAAATAAAATAATAATTGACCAAAAAAAATTGCATTGTGTAATTTCAATTTTAAAAATTGTTAAAATAAAAAAATTAACAAGTAATTTTAAGTAGCGTCAGTTGACACGTAGAACCTGCACTACACGTAGGATGTAGAGTTGGTTCTACGTTTCAACCGATGCTATCCACATGTGAAGCATAGGTTTTTCACCAAACCGACTTTAAATTGATTATAAGTCGGTTTTCTCCAAAAATCGACTTTACATATAGACTTAAATACCACATTTTGTAATAGTGCATAAACATTTACACCATAATTCCACAATGTCTTGAAATCATCTATCTGAGGGTGCAAATATACATCAATATCAACACTAGGTTGTTTCAGTCCTAAGATCAATGATGTTAACATCATGAATTTTCTTTTCATAGATAACCAGGGAGAAAGGTTGTATGTTATCGGCCAATAATTATATCTACTATTAAGGGAATTGTGTGGATTAATTCCATTAGCAATAATGGAAAGACAAAGATTGCACGGATCAGATACAAATTGAGGGGATCAATTATCTACTAGTTTCCAATTTGGAGAATCACAAGGATGATGTAGCATCCCATCATCAGATCGATTATCTGAATGCCAAGTCAACATCTTTGATGTCTCTTTACTTTTGAACAACCTTTGAAAGCAAGAAATCGGAGGAAAGTAGTAAAGAACCTTTGTGGTCACGCCTTTCTTAGGTGTTGTCTCATTTGTAGCACGCTTCCATCTTGATTCTTTACACAATGGACAATCATCTAATGTCTCATATTCTTTCCTATAAAGAATGTAATCATTTGGACATGCATGAATCTTATGATATTCCATGTCAAATTGACTAAGAGATTTCTTATTTTCATACATTGAAGATGGCAATTCAATACCCTCAGGAAACATATCTATTAGTAGATTTAGTAATTATGTGAATCTTTTGTCAGAAAAATCATGTTTTGCCTTCACATTGTACAAATGAACCATTCCCGACATTTTAGTGTATTTCTTGCATTTTTGATACAATGATTTTTTGGCATCTTCTAGAAGTTTTTTAAAGGTTTCGGGATCATCCTCATGTAGTTCATCTTCAACACAATGAAACATATGTTTTTTGTACATTATGATAAGATGTATGTAATCCACTCACATTCTTATTTATCTCTTTCCCATGAGCATTATCAATATTTTCTCCATGATAATACCAACTTTTATGACTCAAAAGAATACCACTACGGATAAAGTGATACTTAACCTTATCAACATCATGAAATCGCTCATTTTTACAATTAACACATGGATATCGAATCATACTAATTTCATTATTACTATTTCTACAAGAAAATTTTAAGAAACTTTCAACTCCAGAAATATAGTCTTGCTCAATTCTTTACTTTGACATCCAAGATTTGTCCATTTTCTATTAATGACATTAAGCATATTAAAGATGTATCCAATCAATATATTTTAGGTATTATTATATATGAATTCCCTTCCCTAATTATTAAAATATATACCAAATCATTATATAAAAATAAATACATAAAAATCAAACATAGCAAATATATACACATAAATATAATTATATAAGATTGATTGTAATTATTAATAGTAATATGCCACATCATTTGAGTTGATTTAAAATTTAAGATATATAAAATCGAATTTATATAACATTTTTTTTATTATTAAGATTTGTTTTTAAATAACTACACTGCTTCAAATCATAGATATTTTAATGAGTGTCATATTGCTAAATCATGTCTTTCCCATTTCATATTAACATAAATAAATAAATTAAACACCAACCTTAAATCACAGTCATAAATATATATATATAAATTTATTTTATTATCAAAATACTTATACAAAACTTACATAATAAAATTAATAACATACATAATACAAAACATACATAATATAAAAATTTATACACATAATATACAAAAAATTATGTAAAGTGAATAATAAGTGTGTAGGATTTGGTAGCATAAGTAGTTTTAGACCTCTTAATCGTACTAGTCAAGGTACTAGTTTTAGCCAAGCTTCAGTATGACATAGGTCCAACAATAAAAGTATAGAGTCAAGGCCCTTTTATTAACAAAGGAATCATAATGAACAACATAGTAAGCTTACTTATCATCAGTGCAATACTTGTGGTAAATGACATGAAGGCCTCTATAGAATGGGTAGTGGTGCATGTTATCAATGTGGTCAGATTGGGCATATAAAGAAATAGTTTCCATCTCTTACTCAATCCAATACACAAACACATGGGGTAGTGTTTTGTTAAGGACAAAATACATGCACTATCAATCATGGAGTACAACAAAGTAGGGTTGACACATCTAATAGGTAAGCTCAACCAACCAACATAAATATAGGTCGACAATAAGGTCAGCCTAGTTATCCTAAGACCTGAGGTAGAGTGTTTTCATTGACACAACAAGAGGCACAAGCATCACCCGATGTCGCAATAGGTGCATTATTTTTCTTTAATCATGATGCTTATGTTTTGATTGATCCGGGTTCCACACACTCCTTTGTATCATAATTCTTTTCAATGCATGCAAATAAAATATTAGAGATGTTAGAAAGTCCAATGGAGATAGTCACTCCAATTGGTGATTCATTACTAGCAAGAAATGTCTTTAAAGGTAGTGGAGTAAAGGTTGGTGACCATGAGTTGAAAGCCAACTTAATTCCCCTCAATATTCATGATTTTGATGCCATATTAGGGATCGATTGGTTAGCTACATAGCATGCCTTTATTGATTATTTTGGAAAAGAAGTATTGTTTAGAAGTCCTAATCAACCAGAATTAATATTTCTCAAAGAACATCAAATTCTCCCAAATTGCTTAGTATTTGCAATTATTGCTAAGTGAATTCTTAGAAAGAGTTGTAAAGCTTATTTAGCTGATGTCATTCATATTCAAGTAAGTGAAATAAAGTTGGAAGACATTCCAATGGTTCATGAATTTTTAGATGTCTTTTTAGATGAGGGATTACACCAGAACATGAGGTTGAGTTCACCCTCAGCTTAATAATAGGCATGACCTCAAAATCACAAGCCACATATAGAATGGCACTGAAGGAGATAAAAGAATTGAAAAATCAATTACAAGAGTTGGTAGATAAAGGTTTCATTCGCCTAGTGTATCACCTTGGGATACTTCCATCCTCTTTGTTAAAAAAAGAGACCTAACTTAGGAGAGACTTAAAAATGTAACAGAAATAAGGAGTTTTCTCAGGTTAGTCGAATACTACTATCATTTTGCTAAGGAGTTTTCTAATTTTGCTTCAAATTTTATTGGTCTAGTGAAAGTGAAAAAAGTTTCCAAGTGCTTAAGAGACGAGTGACTTCCATTCCAGTGCTTACGCTCCCTTCAAGGGATGGGGGATTTGTGCTATATAGTGATGCATCTCATCAAGGTTTAGGTTGAGTGTTAATACATCATGTTAAAGTAATTGCTTATGCTTTCAGGCAACTCAAGAGGCATGAAGAGAATTATCCAACCCATGACTTAGAGTTAACAACAAATGGTTTTGCCTTAAAAATATGGAGGCATTATCTATATAGTGAGAAATGTCAAATTTTTATTAACCACAAGAGTTTAAATTATTTATTATCACAAAGGAGCTTAACTTGAGACAAATGAGATGATTGGAGTTAATCAAATATTACGATTGTGTTATTGACTACCACCCATGAAAAGAAAAAATAGTAACATATGCACTAAGTAAAAAATCAACAAGTTCATTAGCAAATCAACAAGAAATTCATCTTTCCCTACTTGTGGAGTTAAGGAAGTTAATTATGGACCCATCAACAAATCATTCAAGTATTCTACTTGCAAACTTTAGAGTAAGGCTAGTTTTAATTGATAGAATTCATGAAGCTCAATCACAAGACTCTTTTTCTGATGAAATTGAAGGGTGAAATAGAAAATGGACACCAAGTTAATTATTCAATTTAAGATAATGGAAATATATGATGAATTGTAAAATTTGGCATAATTTATCACTTCTCAACTTTAACTTTAGTCAAATTTTATTTATTTTTTATTGATTTTAGACTTAAATAATATTTAAATTTTATTGCACATTTGAAGAAAATGTAGATTTATAGTTTTAGAAGCACATCATCTAAGGACTCTCAAATTTGAATGAATATTTGAGGGGAAAAAAGGAAAGCTAAAAAAACATATTAGCATTGAAAAAAGAAAAGAAAAAAAATGAAAATAAAAATAAAAATAGAAAACCCTAGACTCACGCGATTTATTTATACATATTTGAAGAAAATGTAGATTTACAGTTTTAGAAACACATAATCTAGGGACTCTAAATTTGATTGAAGATTTGAGAAAAAAAGGAAAGCTAATAAAACAAATTAGCATTGAAAAAAGAAAAGAAAAAAAATAAAAATATAAAACCCTAGACTCACGCGATTTATATATATAGATTTGAAGAAAATGTAGATTTATAGTTTTAGAAGCACTGATAAGTGCTTAAAGAGTACTAAAATTACCATGATTTTATGCACATTAATTGATTAAAAATATATGTATTTATATGATTTTATCATATATTTATATAAATTTGTCTTTTCGGAATCACGGGTATTTTTATTGTTTTTCAAGTATTTTTGCTTAAAAACATAACTTAAAGACTCAAAGAGGAATACTGGAGGCAATACATTACAAATATATTCATAAATAAATGAGGAAAAGTCAACAAATATGAAAAAATTGGACAAAATGGGTCAAAAAGGTCAAAAATGTCAAAACGGAGAAAATCGCGCGCATAGTCGCCCAGCCGTGCCAAGAAATGCGCGTGCCGCTCCAGTACAGCGCCCAATCCGTTCGCGCAGCATGCCCAGTTCGTTCGCGCAGCACGCCCAGTCCGCACGCGCCTACTCTCCATTCCGCTCGCGTCCCTGTTCATTTCCACGCACGCCCCTACTCCAATCTGCGCCGCTGTCCATCTACGCCCAGTCCGGGCGCGCCAACTCGCCCTACATCACCATGATGTCACCAAGATGATGTCATCATTCACCACTCCGCGTTTTCTCCATTTTTTATAATTTTTTCACCCACTTTTTCTTCCTTTCCTCATCTATAAATACCCCCATTCTCTTCAATTCATACCACACCTAAAAACCCATCTTCTCTTCTCTTTCTTTCTCTCATTTCTTAGTTTTTTTAGTTTTTGGCTTTTCTTAGTTAAATTTTCTTAGTTTTAGAGTTCTTCTCTTTTTGAGAAGAACTAATTATGTTTTTGTACTTTATTTGCTTTTTTATTCAATAAATGGGAGTGCAAATTCCGTTTGGAGGTTTTCCAGTAACAGGAATAACATCAAAGTACTGTAAGGATTTTATTTTCTTTACAGTTATTTTTTATGTTTTATTCTTACATGTTATATTTAATTTGTTTGTGATTAAATTTAACTTTGCTGGCTGTTTGTAAACATGATATAATAATAACGTTGTTATGCTTGCGAAATATTAAATAGGTAAAAATCTCTAAAATGAATTGATTTTGTTTTTATTCAAGATTTTATATTAAGAATGTTAGAGAGAAATATATTATTTTTCATTACAAACTTAAATCTGAAAATTAGATTTTAAGGTTTAGTTATCCAATCTAATTTAGAGTAGTGCTCTTTTATTTGTTGGTACAATCGCTCGGTAGTTAGAGTGAAGCTCTATTTCAAAAAAATTTATAAGAATTATTATCTGAAAATGTATTGACAACATGTTTTCAATAGTGGTTTTAAAACTTGAAAGTTAGTACTCGGATAATTAAATTCTTAGGTTTAATTTGGACAACTTAAATAAAGTTTAAACTGTATAACCCCACCAAAGGTGGCATTGAAATGGTTTATTTCCAATCTCTTAGAAAAAGAAATTAATTTAATTAACCAAACTAGTTATCAACCCTACCCATAGGTGTTAATTGATTTGTTTAGTTAACAAAGAATATCTAACCCCACCAAAGGTAGTATTCATATAAAAAAGAGAGAATCAATAAATATTAATTCATATCTTTAATAACCTAAATAATATGAGCAAACATAATTAACTTAGTTATTATATCCTTAAATACTCCACTATTATAAATGATAAAATTTGTATCAATATTTATTAAATCTTTATCTATGTTTATTTTTATGTTATTAGATTATAAACACAAAAACCAAAATATCGTGACAGGATGTTTAGGATTTAATTTCGTTTTAAAAAGTTTGAATAATAAATTAAAAACCACATATATTCCTTCCTTAGATCGACCTTGGGAGTATACTTATCATTTTGTACGAAATGATTCGTACACTTGCGAGAGTTTTATAAATATAAAACCAAAGTATTGGTAGGATTGGCGATGCCGGTTTTGTTCATCAAGCACATCGTCTAAGTACTCTCAAATTTAAATAAATATTTGAGAAAAAAGAAAGCTAAAAAAAAATTAGCGCTGAAAAAACAAAAGAAAAAAACGAAAATAAAAATATAAAGCGTTGTACTCACGCGGTTTATATAAATAATCCAAGCACTGGCTAAAATAGAAAAAAATAGAAAAAGAGAGTGGACATGAGGAGAAAAAGGAAAAAGAGAAGAAACAGATAAGAGAGATGCAAAAAGAAAACATAACAGAAGAAATAGGGAACGTTGGAATAGATTAAAGTGAAAGCGTATTCTTTTTGCGATTCATTTTCCTTTCAATTCTTCTCAAAAAAATTATGGTGAATTCGTTTATGTTGAACTTAATTTTTAGCATGAACTAAATTTTCTTATTTCTAGGAAAAAGATGTAATCTAATTCCAAACTATGCTTGATTTTTCACGTTAATTTGAATTATTTATTTTCATGTTTGTCTGATTTATTCTGAGTTTATTACTTCTAATTAATTAAATGATTTTAATCTTGTGATTTGCTATCGAAAGAGGAAATTATAGAATAAATCTGGAATATTTCAACATAGATAAATATAGAGATCGAAACACTTGTATAAAACTGTGTAGTATTAAAATAATTGATCTTAATGCTTTCTTACTTTATTAAATTGCATATTCTTGTGTAAATCGATGAATAAGAATGTTTCAAAATGATTGTCGAAAGAGACTTTTTGGATTTTTTTAGAGATTGCTAACAAATAGAGAGAATTAAATTCAATTAGCTAGTTGAATAAAGCATAGTGGTAGATTAGGTAAAATCGATTTTCTATAAGTTTTCTTCTCATTGATTTGTTTTTCGAACATCTTTCTTTTCTTTTGCGCATTTTCTTTAAATTGATTTTATTTTAAATTCCAATTACAACAACGTTAGTGACTTCTCTAGATAAAATTGAGATTAGCATAATTTTGGTATTTGTCAAAAATAAGTTACCAATCTCTAAGAACTATATTCTTCTTATCACTTTACTATAAAACTAAGATACTATGCACTTACAATTTTGCACCGATCACTATAGCTTTTAACAATAGGTTATGTGTACCAAATGATGAAGGTCTTAAGAGGAAAACATTAGAAGAAACACATAATTCAACTTATACTATGCATCCAGGTAGTAATAAGATGTATCGAACTCTAAAGGAACATTATTGGTTGGGTGGGGTGGAATGAAACGAGAAATTGCAGAATTTGTAGCAAGATGTTTAATTTGCTAGCAAGTCAAAACTGAGCATCATAAAACTGCATGACCTCTTCAACCATTCCCTATTCCTAAATGGAAGCAGAAACACATAACAATGAATTTTCTCTATAGCCTTTCTTGCACCCAACATGATCTTGATGGGATATGGATAATTGTAGATCGCTTAACATAATCTACACATTTTTTGCCTATTAAACAAACATTCCTATTAGTAAAACTTTCCAAACTATATATAGAGGAAATTGCAAAATTACAAGGATCTCCAATGTCTATTGTTTTCAATAGAGATTTAATATTTGCATCTCAATTTTGCTCAAAATTATAAGATGTTATGGTAACGAAGTTACACTTTAGTACTACCTTCCATCTTCAAACGGATGGACAATTAGAACAAAAAATTCAAACCCTTGAACAAATGTTGTGTGCTTGTGTTTTACAATTTGAGGATAATTAGGATTATCATTTACCATTAATGGAGTTTTGCTACAACAATAGCTATCATTCAAGCATTCAGATGGCCCCATATGAAGCACTATATAATCGGAAGTGTAGAACTCTAATATGTTGGGATAAAGTAGGTGAAAGAAAAAATTTAGGCACAGAGTATATATACAAATGCTCGTTGATAAGATTTGAGTAGTAAAGGAAAAATTGAAGATATCCCAAGATCAAAAAAAGAGCTATACAGATAATAATATTAAGGAGTATGAATATGAAATTGGAAATAAAGTCTTCTTAAACTATCGCCATGGAAAAGGGTTGTTCGATATGGGAAACATGGCAAACTTAGCCCAAGTTATATTGATCCTTACATGATCAAAGAGAAAATTGGACCCTTGGCATATCGTTTAGCTATACCACTTGAATTGTCTATGCTTTATAGATACGTCTTAGATCTGTCCCATATCATAAAGCCCCATCCAATCCAAGTAAAAGAAATTTTGACTTACGAAGAAAAACCAATAGAAATACTTAATTGTAGAGAACGCGTACTTCAAAACAAAACTAGTCCACTAGTAAAAGTACTATGGAGAAACTACAACATTGAAAAGTCGACATGCGAACCTGAAAAACAAATGCATATCTAGCACCCTAATTTATTTAACCAAGGTACATGAATTTTGAGGAAAACATTCTTTAAAGGGGGAGAATTTTAGCACCCTCTTTGTTGTATTAAAGTAATATTTTTGTTAGTGTTATTATTATTATACTCTCAATATTACCAAATACCCTAACTCTTAAAAAATTTTAAATTATAGGACAAAGGTATTTAGGTCTTTTACTTAATTATTTTTTTATCACGAGGTGTCACCACTGTTATTCCTTAAGTGATACATGGCAACATAATTTAGAAAAAGGGGTAAGCTGAATCAACTAAGGCATTTGCCTCTATTACACCCCCCCTTGATCTTAGAAGCATAAATATCCTTACTCACAATCAACAAGATTTATTTGATGAGCATAAACATTTTTCTTGTTCCATGATTCATTTTTATTCTCTCTAACCTTGGAATAGAGCACAAAAACATTAAGTACTTAAGGAGAGCAAAATAGAAAAACAGATAAGGATAATAAGTAATGTTTAGTAGTGACCGAAAGAAATAGAAACTAGAGAACTTTTAGAAATAATTAGACCTTAATTCATCTCTTTACAAAATTATAAATTTCTATTTTATGATTTTCATTTCAATTTTTTTATGCAAAGTTATGGAAATCCTATTCGTAACCAATCTATATTTTTGTTATTTAAAATGGTTTTACATATTGGAATTATGTGGGTTATATCTTGTTTTCAAGCTAGATATTCTAGTTTTATAAATATTTTATGGTTTGTTATTTTGACTTTTCTAGACAATGTTGTAGCAATTTAATTTAGGGTATGTTCTATGGAAATTATTCTGAAAAATTATGTTTTAAACTTATTACTATTCTATGTTTTTGGAATGGTTTTACATAAATAAATTTGGATATTTCTACCAAAAAATATATCTGAATGTATGAGGATAGGTCTAGGAGTATTCAAAATTTGTATAAATGAAATGATCAAATAGAATAAATTATTAGCAATCTATGTTCTTTTAGGATTTTATTTGTAGAATACTTTCGGTTTGAATTAGATAAACAAGTTATAAAGTTGTTCATGTTTTTTATACAAGTGTGATTATATAGAAAGAATTGAGCAAGAAAACCCTACATTTGCATACAAAAATGACAATGATATAGTACAATATTGTTGATATCTAGTTTTTTTCTAATGTTTTGTAAATATTATTTAAAATTCCATGCATACTTAAGTAATTTTAGTTGGTACAAGTTAGATGTCTTTCAATAGTGTATTCATATTACATTTTTCATGGCTATACTTTCCATTTGCATATTGATTGTACCATTTACTCTATTCTAATGATCATAGAGATTATTTTCATCAGAATATTATTTCAAGATTTCTCATAAGATAGTACATTATTTTATCATGAGAAAATTATACCATATCAATATGTTATGACTTCATGATCATTCATAAGTATTTCATATGTAGTTTGCATAAGTATTATGTACAGTTATTTTATTAAACTTATCCATTCAATGAACGTTCAAGCTTACCCTTTATATTTATTTTTCTCTCTCAAGTAATAACTTTTGAGACCATATCACGTGAGGTTAAGGGCTTAGGATCATCTTTTGTCATACAATCTAGGTTGTTAATTATCCTTTGCCTCTGGATAGTACTTTCTATTTTATGTGTTTGTACTAGCGACCAAGGCTAAAATGCTATATGCTTTTGATGTATGGTATATATATTATAGTATGTAGTTATTTTGCCTATGAGACACTTTCTGATTATGTAAAATTTATGAAGTTTGTTGGTTTGTAAAAAATCAATCATTTTAGATCTTTTGTCATGTTATTGCAAAAAGGATGAAAAACTACCTTATTTTTTTAAAACTCCTTAAATTAAATCTTTTAAGTTAACTAGAGTAATTTCAAGAATGATAGTTATTATGTTCTCTCATGATACGTCACATGCTTTAGGGTTGAGTTGGGACAAGTCTTGACACATGTATCAATTAGTACTAAAGTTATTAGCTTTGTTGATTTACTACTAAAAGATATATTTTGTCGACTTACTACTAAAACTACTTCAATTTGTTTCATTTTGGTATTATGTTAGTTTAGACATCCAAAATAACTAAAAAATCAAGAGCTAATAATGTGCCATATTGAAGGTATATCCGTAATTTTGCATATCTAATGTAAGAGTAATTTTAAAAAAATAAAACTCAATCCCTTTTACCCTGAAATAAACTACTACATTAAACATCTACTTTAGTGAGCATACTTTTATCTTATAATACCCTTAATTTTGCATAACCTTGCTTCGCTACCCATCGCTACCCATCTTGCTATGCCCTATTCCAAATTAAGCTACAATCACAAACAATGATACCCAACAAAATGGGGTGATACCTAGCCAAACGTTGAAGACAACATTCCAACAATGCCAATTTTTTTACAAAAATATAGAAAATATTATCATTATCGACAAAAACCTAGAAAAATTTACAAAAACTATAAAAACTCTATCAAAAATATGAATTTTTTTTATAAAACTATATACAATATCATAACAATCAATTACTATAATTTAAACTAATTTTTTATTTAATATATATATATTTTGAAATACAAAACATTTATATTAATCAATGTTAAAAAAAATTAATTTAAATATTGTATGAAAAAATACATATTCTTTTTTGCTAAATATAGTAGAATAAGTATTTAAAAAATTTAAAATAATTAAGTAAACAATCTAATTGTATTAACTATTATAAATTAATTAATTTCAATATTATGAAAAGAAATTTCACTGATTATTTGATTTTAAAAATACTCATAGTTAGAGGGACATAATAAACCTTATCCTTCAATACAATCTACATATTATAACATTAATATAAAATAGTAGAAAATAAATTATGCATGATGACTTTGTACTTCAAGAATTAGATTAAATGCTATTATTTTACTCAACTGTTTATTAAATAGAGTAATATATGATATAGTTTTCTTTCTTTTTTTAATTATTCATTTCATATCTATAACAAACATGTTACAAATAAGGAAAAAAAATAGAATATATTCTCTTATGCAATATTGTGAAAAAAATTGAATTGAATTGAAATGATTACTCAACAAAAAGAAAAAAGAGAAAAATAAATCAATAATTGATATTTTTTATATTTTGTTCAACATTTTAGCGACAATATCCACAATATTCAAGACATTTTACTTAAAAAAACATTTTAACAACATTTTCAATAATTTAATCAAAAGATATGGATATCATATTTTGACGTCGGAATGTGAAAAAAGAAATCTTGTCGCAACAATATTGACAATGTCGTCAACATTTTCATCATCGCTAGCCAGAGATCTTTTGGTTTCTTCCCTCTGCATGCTTGATACTAGCTTTGGGGCTAGATATGGTAATTTTTTACTTCTGGAGCAGCTGTTATGTTTGAAGATAAGAATCATGCTATGTTAGTTTTGTTTCTTTTCTTCATTGTCTGGTCATGTTTGTTTAATTTGAGCTTTGTACTGGTTTGGTTAATCAATGAAATGCTTTCCTCCTTGACCCAAACAAAAAAAAGAGGCTATTTCCTGAAGGTAACAAATTCCAATCACCATAAATTTTGGTAAAAATTTTGGAGTACGAAAATGAGATTAGGATTTGAAATTATCACATAAAATTGACAATGTGATCAGCAGCCCATATCTTGAATGATATGAAACCCAAACTTAACCTGAAACTGTGAACTCTTGTGCTTTAACTGACGAGATGATGCCTAAGCCTCAATGCAGTTAACAAGGTAGGAGACTGAACCTGCAAAGATAACATATGCTCATATAAGCTGTGCTCTAGCAAAAGAAATACAAAGAGAAAATTCAACATGCAAATCTTACTCTGTCTTGCTTGCTATTTGTTTCATTTGTTTCACCTTCTGGAAATTTGGGGGCTGGAAATTCTTTTCCACCTCCCAAGCTAGCTGAGACATGCAATTGAATGCCGACTTCACACCCTTTTCATCAGTCACTTCGGCAGGAAATGGAATCCGGACCTCAAATACACCTTTTTCAGGAGACAAAAGTCTCATGTCAAAGCCTAATCGATCAATCCATATCAACTTTGCTTCAGAAACCTGACAAAAAAAATTGTCAGTTCAAACGTAATGACAAAAAACAATAATCTAGAAGGATAGAGTAGGATCAAGATCTCATCTGGAACACACAAGCAAGCTGAAAAGCACAAACATGAGATTGATACAGACCTGAAAGTTCAAATCAACATAGATGTTACAGAATCGGTTAATGTCTTCTATATTATTGACGTTAATCTCATTCACTAGCTTTCCAGCAAAGTCTCGAAGAGGATCAGGATGTGCGTTTTTGTAATCTGAAGAAGCAACCCATGTAACATCCTGAAATAGTATCACATATAAGATGATTGGAAAACAACTTACACTATGAGTAATAACTACTAGTATTGTAAGAGACACTTAGTACCTTTCGAATCAGAATATTTTCCTACACTTGAAAAAGAGAGTAGTTGTACTTGTACCCTAAACAAACTATTATAGATATTACCATAGATCTTACTTCTGAATACTATTGGTTATAAAATAAGGCATTAAACCAAGAAGTAACGACATAAGCATAACCCCCAATTTTGTGAAAGGTTTATGATTTAATAGATGAAACAACAGAACTTCATAAACTGAAGACATCATAATATTATTCAGAAACGCATGATAAGTTCACAAAGAACATAAAAAGACCTGGTTTACCCCTTGCAAATCTTCAATTTGAAGTACTCGTTCCACATCAACAACGTATATGAGATTGTCGTCAACTTCTTCACCAAATCTCTTCTTCCAAACAGAATTAAGTCTCTGAGAATAATTGGCATTGATCATTCATTAATATGTAGACGAGTCAGTATGCATGAATTTATGTAGCTTATAAGTAGCAGTTGTACGTGTTTACATACACATATATACATAAATAGCTATAATATATGTATGGAAGCATATAATTGACAAAAAGCATCATACGAAATTATGCACGATCACATGGAACCACTACTAGGCATTCCAAGTGTTTCTTCATACATTAAGAAAAATAATACATTAAATTTAAGATCTATGAAAATGTAACATGGTTAAAGAGTCTATGGTTATCTAGTGTTAAAATCCTAAGTTATTAGGGGTTTGATCATATACATAAATTAGGAGGTCAATATTTATTGTGTACATTATTAAAAGATTACAATAGTTTAATTAAGGAGATTTGTACTAATTATTATAAAAAAAATTCCTTCTCTTCTTAGCTTTATTTTACTATAAATAGGTAATAGGAGCAAGTGTAATGTAATAAAAATAAAAAATACAATTCAATAAATATCATTCCTCAATACTATTACTTAGAAATTCTACGTGCTATCAGAACCAAGGCTCACATCATTGGCTGAATCAACATTCAATCCATGAAACTAGTTATAACAGTAAAGACATAATATAATATTGAACAGGGGAAATAAAAAGGCTCAACTCAATTGACGACGGTGCTCTTCAACAATAGAAATTCGAGAATTCAATGGTGATTGCGAGGCTAATTAACTCCATGAAACCCACAGGGAAAAAATTACCAATTTATTGAAATCATTAACCACCATGAGAGAAGTCTTCAACTAAATACAAGGGGAAGAGAACAGGCAAAAAGTGATGTAAGAGGTTGTTGGTGGTTGCATTCCAGAAAGTGCAAATCATAGCTAGAAAAGATATGGCTATATATGATAGCCTCGCAGCTGATGGTCTCGCAGTAGACGCTGATCTTGCAGCTAGATATGGTCTCACAGCTCGAGGTTTTATTGTAGCTGGTAACCATGCGAAACCAAAAAAGGTGTTCCATGAAAACAAAACAAAAAACCCAAGATCTGCTTTAACCTTTGGGTTTGAGTTCGAGCCTAATAAGAGTGGTAGACTTACATCTTACTCACCATGTACTAGTAATCCTAAAGTTAAGAGTAGTAGATGGATCACTTTCATCCGTTGTAGGAATATGGAGTATTCAAATTTTTAACTCTTACTCTCAAATCTATCCTCCATGTCCCAAATTTATCATGTAATCTGATATTCATCCGTCAATTAACTAAAGGCTCACATTATGTCATTGTGTCATTTAAGATTTATCACACAATTGACAATGTTAAAGAGTGTGAAGGGATTCACTACTTTGATGACGCTAATGTGAGTATACATAATCAAATTAAAATTTGTGATTATGCATCGGATAGTGAAATCATATTATGACATTATAGTTTCAATACCTAAAACAATGATTTCCATCTATTTTTTCAAAAAAAGGAAATCAACTTTCATTGTGAAATTTGTGAATTTGCAAAACACCAATATACCTTTTTTTTCAAAGTTTAGTATAAACCATCGAAACCATTTTCTTTAATCCACAATGACATATTGGGACCTTATCATTTCCCTAATCGTACTCATACTAAGTGATCTATTACATTTATTGATAATCATACTCAGATTTGTTGAGTTTATTTACTCAAAGAAAAAACCAATGTTTGTGATGTTTTCATTAAATTTCATTCAATTATTCAAACCCAATTCTAAAAACAAATTCAAACCCTCTGAAACTTATAATAGAACAAAATAATTCAATCATTTCTTTGGAAACTAACTTCGGATAGTGCACCAAAGTTCTTGTGTACACATTCCTCAACAAAATGAGATTGCTGAGAGAAAAAATAGACATCTCTTAAAAGTAGCCCAAGCAATGATGTTCACTATGAACATGCCTAAACAATTTTGGAGAGATGCTCTTCTAACTTCAGATTACATAATCAATTGAATGCCCAATCGAGTTCTTTCATTTGACATACCATTTCAAAAACTACAAAAAACCTTCCCAATATCTCACATCCAATCTAACCTATCCCTTAAGATATTTGGTTGTACTGTATTTGCTCATATTCATCCAAAATCCAAATTAGATTCGAGAGTTATTAATTGTATTTTTATAGGTTATTCTCTTACTCAAAAAGATTACAAATGCTACAACCCCTCAACAAAAAAGATAATTGTTAGGTTCGACGTCAATTTTTTCAAAAACACTCGTTGCTACCAAAAGTCCTCTCTTAGATTTTGCTCTCCGTGAATCATCTAACCCATTTGAGCTAACCAATGATACTTCACCTTCAAATGAGCCTATAACACCATTCCGTCCTATCCATCCTATATTTCTGTCTACTGGAGAAAATTTGAACACAACAGGAGATGCAGAAAAACAAAATAATCAAGGAATGAAAGTTTATTTTTAAAACACACTTACGAAAGGGAAAGATACAAGTTGGTTGTAAGTGCGTTTTAAAAATAAAGTACAAGGCTAATTGGATAGTAAAACGATACAGGTTTATCTAGTTGTAAAGGGTTTACAAAAACATACGAAATTGACTATACTAAAACCGTTGCACCTGTAGGCAAACTAAAGATAGGGTTCTCTTATCTCTAGCATCAAATTTAAATTGTCCTCTCCAACAAATAGACGTAAAAAATGTCTTTCTAAATTGAGAATTAGAAGAAGAAGTCTACATGACTATGCCACCAAGATTCTTCAAAGAATGTGATGTAAACTGAAGAAATCATTGTATGGTTCAAACAATCACCTAGAGCGTGATTTAATATATTTGCAAAAGTGATGAAAAAACAAGGATATCAACAAGGACAATCGGATCACACAATGTTTTTCCGGCACAATAAAGATGTGAAGAAAACAATTTTGATAATATATATTAATGATATAATCTTGACTAAAAATAACTTGGAGGTAATTGAGAGATTAAAGAAAACTTCAACAGAATTTGAAATCAAGGATCTAGAACAAATGTTATACTTCTTAGGTCAAAAAGGGGAATAAGTATCTCCCAACGAAAGTATGTTCTCGACCTTCTCACTGAAATTGGAATGCTTGCTTGTAAACTAAATGACCCTCTAATTGAGTCCTGAAAAAAAATCAAAAGATCTAGGCGAGCTAGTGGACAGAGATAAGTATCAAAAATATTAGCAGGAAAACTATTATATCTGTCTCATACCAAACTTGACATTGCATTTGCAATTAATG
The DNA here is from genome assembly GCA_033030585.1 of Hippophae rhamnoides. Classification (NCBI taxonomy): domain Eukaryota; kingdom Viridiplantae; phylum Streptophyta; class Magnoliopsida; order Rosales; family Elaeagnaceae; genus Hippophae; species Hippophae rhamnoides. Next base: position 32,281,250 of record CM065431.1, on the reverse strand, counting down.
TGGTAAACCAATACATGCATTCCCCAAAAAAACCTAATTTTGAAACTGTTTACAAAATTCTCAGATATCTAAAAACCCCCTGGTAGAGGCTTGTTCTTTAAAAAAAATGAAAACAAAGGAATAGAAAAGCCTTTATCGATGCTGTTTGGGCTAGCTCAGTAGAAGATAGAAGATTCACTACCAAATATTATACCTTTGCATTTCAAGAATTTAGTGACTTGGTGAAGTAAGAAGCAAAACACAATAGCTAGAAGCAACGATGAAACTAAATTTAAGATTGTGGCACAAGAAATATGTGAGACATTATGGTCGAGTAAACTCATAAATGAACTCCATGTTGTAGTGAAGTCTCCGAGCAATTTTTATTGCAATAACAAAATAACCATTAATATTTATCTCAATCCAAATTAGCATGATGTTACCAAATATATAGAAATGGATACACTTCATCAAAGAAAAAAATGAAGATCAAACTATTTGCATGACCTATGTCCTAACAAAAGAGCAAACAGTAAATATATTCACAGAAGGACTTTTCCTTCACTGGCCAAACTTCGATGATTTCATACGCATGTTAGATATGATTAATATATATGATCCATCTTGAGGGAGAGCGTTAAAATCATAAATAATAAAGGATTTGATCATGTACATTACTTAGGATATTAATATTTATTGTGTATTATGAGAAGATTGCAATAGTTCAATTAGGGAGATATGTAATTATTAGGGGATTTTTTTCTTTTTCTTCTTAGCCTTATTTTACTATAAATAGATAGTAGAAGCAAGTGTAATTTAATAACAATAAGAAATACACAAATATCATTTCCTCAAAATTGTTCTATAAAACTTCTATATCTAGAAGACGGAGCAAAGAAAATGAATTATGCTTTATACAATTGGAAAGCTGGAGATTCTATCCAAAAGAGGAAACTCAACAAAGTAGAATACATAAGGTGTCGTCGAGGCAGTGTATTTGGGGAGTGGTGACCTCGTTCCGCACTGTTACTTTACAGCTATACTATACTTGACATTGGCTCCATACTATGTAAGTTTAGTTAGGGAGGGAAAAGAAGTTGAATAATATTGAGGCTTACATGATCCTATCATTGAGAGTTGAGACCTAGAGACTGTCAATGGACAACTTAGCTATCCATATTCATTTTTTAGTTGTCCACAGCTATCTATAGCTGCTGTTTATAATCATTTTAACTGTACATAACTGTCTATAAACAACCGTCTATAGTTGTCTTTAGACAACTTTTTTGTATTTTATAAAGTCTATAAATAGAAAACAATCACAATACCAAATCATTCAGTCATTTTCATACAATATTTTTGACTTATTTCTAACATTGTATCAAAGCAAGTTAAAATAATTTCAATATTCTATTTCCGAAGAAATCTTCATTGATATTTTCTAGTGTTTTCTACTAAACTAGTATTCTTCGACAATCTCTGTTTAAGGCTCTCTCAGTTTCTTTAATTTTTTTGAATATTTCTTTTACTTTATCTCGAGTTCCATTTACTTACAATGGACACTATACTAGTGTATATTAAGTTTATAGGCAAACATTACTCTACCTAGGTTTTTCAGTTTGAACTTTTCCTCAAGGGAAAAGACCTTTGGAACCATATTGATGGCACGGATGTTGCACCAACATCTGACACTAACAACTCTAAGAAAGTTGTGTCTTTTCCTTGGGCCGTGCTTGATGCTCGAATCATGACTTGGATTCTTAGTTCAGTGGAACCACATATCGTCACCAACTTGCTGGCTCATCGCTCTGCTTAATCCATGTGGAATTATTTAAAGAAAATTTATCATCAAGATAATGATACTCGTCGCTTTCAGTTGGAACATGCAATTGCCATGTTTCAACATGATAGTCTTTCCATCCAGGACTATTACTCGACATTTTTGACACTTTGGCTCATATATGCTAATATATTTATAGCAGATGCTCCTGTTGTAGCTATTTCAATTATTCAGAATCTTGACAGGACTAACCAACGTGATCAATTTCTTATGAAACTACGCCCAAAATATAAATCGGTTCGTTCTTCTCTATTGGACAATCTCTTATTCCTCTTTGGATATTCTTTTTGGTAAGTTATTTCGCCAAGAACGTCCTAGTACTCAAGCTATTTTGGAACAATCATATGGTACTTCCACAATGAAAGCTATGGCTTATGCTACCAAAGGACATGGATCACCTATGACTTCTAAAAATCAGCAATGTTTCTGCTGCAAAGAATATGGGAATATTGTTGCTAATTGTCCTAAAATATATTGTTCTTATTTCAAGAAAAAAAATCATATTATCAAAGAATGTTGTATCTGCCCCAGAATCGTCAGGCCCAAGCATTTCAGTCTTCTATTGCTGTTCCTCCAATAGCGACATCTGTAGTACATGGGTCTTCCTCAAGTGCTTCTCCTAATCTTGCACCTCCTGCAACAACTGCACTCCTGAAATAGTGCAACAAATGCTAATTTTAGTATTATCTATAATGGGATTTCAAGGTAAAAATTCTACTACACTTTGGTATATAAACTCGGGGGCTTCTAATCCCACAATTTGTCTCATGTTCAGCCCTATTTTGGCCAATTTACCATTTAGACTGCCAATGGTAGTTCTTTGCCAATCAATGCTATTGGAAATGCTTCTTCTACATTTATCAGTGTGTTTCTTGCTCCTCAACTTTCTACAAATCTCATTTATGTTGGTCAATTAGTTGATAGTAATTATGTTATTAACTTTTTTGGTGATGGTTGTGTTGTGCAGGACTAGGTAACAAGGGAGCCGATCGCGAAGGGACCTAAAGTGGGACACTTATTTCCACTATTTTTTCCTGTTTCGGCACTTTATCCAGTTCTTTCCATCAAGTCTTTTGCTTGTAATAATGTTCCTGATCTGAGTATGGTGTGGCATCGTCGTTTAGGCCATCCCAATACTCAGATCTTATCCCATATATTGAACTAAGGCTTTCTTGATAATAAAAAACATTTTTCTTTACCTCTTTAGTGTGATTCTTGTAAACTGGGTAAAAAAAACTCTACCATTTCCTTTGCATGTTAGTAGAGCTTCTCACTGTTTTGATCTTATCCAGTGATGTTTGGGAACCTTTCCCAATTACTTCACATGAAAGATTTAAATACTATGTGACCTTCATTGATGATCATAGTAGATTCACTTGGGTTTATTTTCTTCGCTCTAAATCTAAGGTTTTTCGTACTTTTATTGAGTTTTTAGCATATGTTAAGACATTACGCACAAATATTAAGACATAACACACAAATTTTGGTGGTAAATATTTATCCACTGAGTTTCAAGCATTCTTAACTTCTAAAGGTATTATACATCAATGTTCATGTCCTGCTACCCCCAACAAAATGGAGTAGCCGAATGCAAAAATCGTCATCTTCTTGATATGGTACGTACTCTCTTGTTAGAATCTTTTGTTCCATCCATGTTCTGGGTTGAGGCTTTAAAGACTACTACATTACATTTACCTTCCCAAATTCTACAAATGGAGTCTCCTTATTTTCGCGTGTTTGCTACGCAACCTAGTTATGATAATCTTCGTATCTTTAGTTGTGTATGTTTTGTTCATTTATCACCTCATGAGCGACAAATTATCTGCTCAATCTGTTAGATGTGCATTTTTAGGAAATAATACGTGTCAATAGAGATTTGTTTGCAATGATCCTACATTACATCGTACACGCATTTTTAGGAATGTTATTTTCTTTGAAAATCGACATTTTTTCCTATGTCTTTTGTGCCCTCTTCTTCTACTGTGGTTCTTCCCTCATTTGATCACCAATTCTTAGCTCTTCCTCAAAACAATTCTCGCTACAAACCAAGAATGGTGTATACAAGACAATCTCGCCCATGGTCTCTTCCGGTGGCTTACCCGATATCTGATCCTAACATGCACCGGAGTCAGTTAGTTACAGCACCTCTAAAACCTTTGGTATATTGCTCTTCTCGAGTGTCTGTACCCCCAGATAGGCATGGTTTTTCTTCTAATAATTCTATTTCAACTCTTACTACTACATCGTCCAATTTTAATATTCACACATGTTGTCAAACATAATTGTTGGCGATAAGCTATGCAGGAAAAAATTGCTGCTCTAGAGGCTAATTACGCCTGGGACATTGAGTCTTGTTCTTCCACTATAGTTCCTCTGGGTTGCAAATGGGTTTACTCAATCAAGGTTCGCTCTGATGGAAGTTTGGATCGTTATAAAGCTCGACTTGTTGTCCTTGGAAACAATCAAGGAGATGGTGTTATTTATGAGACTTTTGCTCCTATGGCTAAGATGACTACTGTTCGAACGATTTTAGCTCTTGCTGCTTCCCATGATTGGCCACTACATCAGATGAATGTTAAGAATGTTTTCCTTCACGGAGATCCTAAAGAATGTATCTATGTGAAGCCATCTCCGGGGTTGTTTTCCTCTCCGACCTCCAATGTGTGTAAACTATGTCGCTCTCTTTATAGTTTCAAACAAGCTCCACGGGCATGGTTTAAAAAGTTTCGAATCACTTTATTACAATTTTATTTCACACAGAGCAAGTATGACACTTCATTGTTTCTTCAAAAATCAGACATGGGTATTGTTATTCTTTTGGTTTATGTTGATGATATTGTGATCATTGGTTCTGATTCTACTCTACTTGTCCAACTCAAGACCCATCTCAAACTCCTTTCATATGAAAGATCTTGGGTCTCTTACATATTTTCTCAGTCTTGAGGTGCATCATAGTCCCTCTAGTATTTCACTAAATCAACACAAGTATGCTAATGATTTGGTAACTACAGCTGAATTGTAGGAAGCTACCCCTATTGATACTGATAAGAGTCAAATTATTGCATTTTTGTTATGATTTAAATGTTGATATTTGTGTGAAAATTGTGTTTATTTGATTATTTAATCCACAAATGTCATTTCACGGGTATTTTGTGTTTAAAGTGCAATTTCAGGTAAAATCATGATTTTGGAGAAGTTTGGGACAAATTTTAATGAACGGGATTGAGTGAAAATAAAAAAAAACAAAGTTTCAAAATTTGGAAATCTCGCCACCGACGAAAATCTTACAGAGAACACGGGTTTTGGCATATGCAAATCTCGCCGCCGGTGAGACACCTTTCGTCGCCGGCCAAATTCATCTCATCGCTGGCCAAATTCATCTCGCCGCCGACGAGAATCAGAGGAACCAAAATTTTAATTTTTCCAGAAATCTCGTCGCGGTGAGAATAATGTCGCCGCCAACGAGTTTCGTCCGAAAACACATTTTTTTATGTTATTTTGTTCCAAAATTGCCCCCAAAACCCTAGATCTATATATACCATAAGATAGAGAAAGAGAGGGCGACAGATAGGAAGAGGTCTAAGACATTTTTGAAGGAAAGAAGGCAATTTTGGAGAGAAAGTTTGGAGAAGCTTGAAGGATTATCACCATCGTTGCTGCCAAGTGTTCATCTTCAAGAGTTTTTCATCTCTTCTCCTTAGCTTTCATTTTTTGCATTTTATTCCAATTTGTTATTCATGGATTCAATTGAGATAATGTTTGTTCTTATTTCATTTATGAACTAATTCATTTTTGCTAAGGCTATGATGTAGTTGAATCAAGAAAATCTGATTTCTTTTGTTATTGTTATATGCGTTCATTGTTTTTAAGTTGAGTATTTATTTCCATGCTTAATGCTTTTAAATTTCTGGCCAAGATTTAGATAATTTGTTGCATTATATTGAGACCAAGAGGAGATGTGTAATGAATGCTTCTTGTGATAAATACCGTATGTTGAATGCGAGTGTGAGACCTAATGCATGATGTATGTGGTTATTTTAGAAATTTCATAAATCGTAATATGCTTGTTTATGATTAAATCTTCGTAGAAATATAGTTGGTTTTCATAGATAAGTAATTCTAATATAACTCGAGAGAGAGTATTAGGTAAATTTGGGTTTTTCAACCATCACTTTTAGCTTTGATTCTCATATAACATGACTTGAAATCGGATTGAATTGATTTAGCGAAATCAAATGCCTTAACGTTTTTAATCATTTGTGAACAACATTCAATTGTGTTATTTGCGTTTATTTTTAAGTTAATTTGCTTCTTAAACAATTTCAACAATTGGGTTTTCAAATAAAATTAGGATTAGTCAATTTCGGTACTTAGTAACGTCATTCCTTGTGGGTTCGATATCCGTACTTATGTACACTTTATTACTTGAACGATTCGTACACTTGCGAAAATACGCATCAAATATTCTCGTGAAATTAAATGTAAAGCTTCGTAAAGAGGAGGGTGACTTACTTGTTGATCCCAGCTTATATCGGAAAATGGTGGGTAGCCTTATCTATCTCACTGTCACTAAACCAGATATTTCCTTTGTTGTACAACAAGTCAGCCAATTTCTTCAGACTCCTCATCATCTTTATTTGGCTACTGTCCGTCGAATCATACGTTATGTTCTGGGCACTTCTGCCCGTGGATTATTCTTTCCTTCAGGCAATTCTCATCGTCTTGTTGCTTATAGCGATGCTGATTGGGCTGATTGTACTGATACACATCGCTCCATCACCGGTTGGTGCATGTTCTTAGGTGACGCATTGATCTCTTATAAAAATAAACAGCAAGATAGAGTTTCTAAGTCATCTACAAAATCTAAGTACCGAGCAATGTCTCTTGCTTGTTCCGAAATTATTTGGCTTCAAGGTTTGCTTGCTATGTTAGACTTCTCTAAGACCAATCCTACACTTTTACATGCCGATAATACAAGTGCTATTCAGATCACGGCCAATCTTTTCTATCATGTGCACACAAAGCATATTAAAGCCGACTGTCACTCTATTCATGAATCCTTCGAAGCTCGTGTTATCACTCTTCCACATATTTTCACTGAACTACAAATTGTTAATATCTCCACCAAGGCTCTCACTCCTCATCAACATTACTTCCTAAGTCACAAATTAATGTTTGTTGATCAACTCGTATCAATTTGAGAGGAGTTTTCAATGGACAGCTTAGCTATCCATAAGAGCTTTGCTATCCATATTCATTTTTTAGTTGTCCACAACTATTCATAGTTATTGTCCTTAGTCATTTTAGCTGTACATAACTGTCCATAAACAGCAATCTATAACTGTCTCTAGACAACTTTGTTGTATTTTGTAAAGTATATAAATACAAAGAAATCACAAGACCAAATCATTCAATTATTTTCATACAACATTTTTGACTTATTTTTGACAAAGACCAGGGATTTCAAGCACTTATTACACATTTTACGAAATTTGTAAAATTTTTTACGGATTTGTCATTTGAAGCATTGAAAAACAATCAGGAATTCTGGCATGTAGCTTAACTTTTTTTTGCCCCTTACATTATATAATGCACACTTCAAATGGTTCATCATACTATTATTTGGTTGTGTAGAACAGTGGAGATTATGACTCTAGGTCAATTAAGTGAAACATGGAATAACTCCAGTTATGTTAAGACATGAACAAAAAAACCAATCTAAACTTCTCAAGGGTTGTTCTGTGAGGGAAGGGTGGAAACTTGGACAGAGATGAGTCCTGAACGAAAAACTGATAAAGTTGTTGGATGTGATATGTTGAATTACTTTTCTCTAACTTATGATCTGATCTCTCCGGATTCAATCATCAGAAATTATCATTCTATCATGGGTCAAAGAATCCATAATGAGAATATTTGATTACTTAAACAAGACATAGTTTCCGGTAAATGCAATCATAATACTTCATGTTCTCATCACTCATGAGTCACAACACTTGTATAACTAATCAAAGGTCAAATTTCAGGCTCATTTCTAATGAGTCAAAAAAATCCTCCATTTTGTTGGGTAAACCCTTTATTTGTTACTAATACTTCCACTTTTTCAGTAAATTACTACTGTTACTTTTTTGTATATCAGTTTAGTGCTATTACTTTCATTTTGGTTGTGATTTCTACTTCTATTTTCAAATTTCAATATAGTACTGTCATTTCAATTTGGTTCAATCTACTTTTTTAAGCATTGTAAAGCACGATAATAATACGAACTTACTACTTTATGTTTTCGATTTGATTCAATCAACCCTCCACAAAGGTAGATTGTAATCAACAAAAATATATAGAAATTTGATATAACAAAAAGTGATAGTTAATGGAAGAAAGAGTGAAAGTTATAGTAGAAAATAAAGAGCTTTTGTAGTTTACTATCATTGACTTATAAAACTCTTTCTGTAATAAAATCCAAGTTTCTTTAAGGATACAAAGTCTTGCTGATGAGCTTATATGTGTAAATCCCAAGCCCCTGAAAAAGGAGTTCAGCTTCCAAGTCCAAAGGAACACTTAGGAACTATTGCTCACAAGCCAGTGGGATAATTATTCAGAAATTTCCCGCAAGCCTTCTTACTGCCTTCTATATGGGTTTTAGGACATACTCTGTCATTCTTCTTTCATATCAAGTGTAACAACTTTTGAAAGAATTATACAAAACTTTGGAATCGGTAATGCAATCCTACTAAGGTGCAAGGCAAAGGAAATCTGGCCGCGGCCTTAAATACTCATCTTCTTTTTCTCACCTATTTTCCTGAATGCAGTGCTATTTAATTCTTTCATCATATGTCATTTAGTGTCTTTCAATTGTTTTCAAAATTATACAATCCTGCACTTTTGGCACAAATAATACCCTATATTAAGTATGCTCATACATAAACACATTATCTGCAGTTTTATTTCAATAGGGTGCTTTACAATTCCCTACACTGCACCAAAGTTACTTTTCGTCTAACCAAACAAACCTACTCTGAGTTTGCAGCTTTAAAAACCTTCATGAGCCATCAAATATACAACACAAAAGTTTTATCATACCTACCTTTGTGTCACAACTTTGTCAATGAGATGTTAATTTGAGTTAACTAGTTAACAACTTATCATAAACATACAAATGAGAAATCTTTTATCTATTTACTCAAGAAAGTCATTCTAAATTAGCTGGAAGAATGCAATGGTTGTAGCACAGCGTTATTTCTAATATAATTGAATTCTATTAAGATAAATATTGAGGCTTTTAGGAAATAAAACTATCTAATATTAAAGTTTCCTTATTAGATTCGGAGCTTCTTAGGTTTAAGGTTTAAGTACCACATTCTCTCATAAATATTGATGTACTCTACTATTATTATCCATGCAAACCTTTTTGTAATGATTCTCTCTTCCTACATGATTTCTCAATATGGTGCAAAGTTGCGTCTGATCTTGAAACATAAATTCTAGTCATTCTCCTCTCTCCCCTCTCTCCATGAGTTGTGTATTACTTATTAATAGAAAAACGATTCTTAGTCTGTACAATCTTTCATTGCCGTCATCAACCCTCCCTGCTGGTGATCTGAGATCATCCCTAAACTTTTGAAATTGAACGCATATCCTTCTCTCTCTTCAATGTGCAAATTTTTCTATCTCTCTCAACTTTTTTTCAGCTCTCATTGTTTCTCAACATTTCTTGTCTCCTTTGGTGACAGTTGAGACAACTATAGTTATGATTGAAGATTGTATTATCACTTACTCTCTTTGTTACTAGCTACCCGGAAATTTGGTTATCTGTTTGTGCTAAATAAAAATCAAGTTTTACGTAATTAATTTTGCGGGTCTTTATTTGTCTTTCTCTTGACTCTAAAAGAGTTTTCTACTATATTTGTCTTTTTACTTGCTATGACCCATTTTTACTATATCTGTCTTTCTAAAACTAGGGGTGGTTTAGCAATTTTATATTGCCAGTTATATCTAGATATACACATATATAGGCTTTGTATTCTCTTTTTAATCATAATAATCATTTTCCTATGTTTCTTGAGCGAACTAAACACATAGAAGTAGACTCACTTCGTAAGAGAGGTTGTAATAAAGGAGAACGGGTGTATTTCTTATGTCAAGTTAGATGAGCAGTTAGGAGATACATTCACTAAGGTTGTTACTAAAATCCTTTTTTTGTTCTTTTGCTCCAAGCTAGGTATCTTGAATATTTATGTTCAGAAGGTAACAGCAAGTTTTTGAACCCCCAAACCACAAAACAAAACCAACAAAAAAGAAAGAAAAAAGCAGTTCGGTAAGTGAACAAACAAAAGAAAAGTGAAGGAAAACAAGAGAGAGCAGAAGATGCTATTGCTATCATTATAAAGAACTAACCACATACAACCTCTGAACACTTTCAGCTAGTTATATAATCATGGAGACGATTTCTGGCATCCATAAGTAATAGATGTCTAACAAACTAACAAGAGCTTTTAACTAACTAGAACTAACTACTACTGAGCTTAACAATTTAGAAAGAGCTCCCTCAACTTGACTTTGTAGCTTAATTCTGCTCTGATTTCAGTTCAGCTTAGCTCCAGTTATTCTTCCTCGTTATAAATATTTGAATTGTATATATTATCATTTGTATTATTCTATGAGTATTTAGCATCTATTGTCTTACCTTTATTACGACATGTATTAATTTATAAATACTCAACTAAGGTTAATGGAAAATTAAGCTTTTTCATTCACTTATTGTAACATGATATATGGAGATCCAACCTCAATTGCTAAATTATAAGTATTTAGCATGTATTGCTAAATTATAAGTATTTAGCGTGTATGGTGCATAGAGCCAACACTTCTGAGAGTAAAAAATGTATAAAAAAAATGTTGGCCCTTCTCATGATAGATTAAGCTTTTAGGAGAATTGGTTTCCTAACAACTTCTAACATACTGCAATTGAAATTGTTAAAAATGCAATGCAACATAACCGAACTAAACACGTTGAATTTGACAGAAACTATATCAAAGACAATCTAAATACAAGAGTCATTGGAATTCCATATGTCAAGAGTAGTAATCAATTAGCTGCCATTATAACGCATGGTGTTGTAAGAAGATTTTTTCACATTTTACTATCCAAGTTGGACATGTGTGATATCTATGCTCCAACTTGAAGGAGAGAGTTAAATTATGTATATATTATTATTTGTATTATTCTGTAAATATTTAACATTTATTGTCTTACTTTAATTAGGATATGTATTAGTTTATAAGTACCCAAAATTAGGGTTAATTGAAAATTAAGCTTTTTCATATATTTATTTTAATTTAAATATCAGTCAAAGGCATGTTACTATTGGGGTTAGTAGAAAATATAAAATAAGTTTGATGAGAATCGTGTAGCCATACAAATTCCAAGTGTACCATCACAAGTTGTTTTTGCTGGTGATGAGTATATGGAGAGAGCTTAGGAACCGTATGGTGAAAGATGGACAAAGCTGCCACAGTGATCACAGTGGTGTGACATATACCATTTTCATGAAAAAAAAAATTGAGGCATAAAAGTAGAGAATTTTACTAAATTTCCTTATGGATAGGACCCCTCCACCAGAATAAGTCCTAACCTCACAAATCATAAATAATTACAACATTCCATCAACTAGTATCATATTCAATCATCTCTTTCATCAGAAATTATAACTTCCATAAGATACTAAAGATAGGTTCATTAATGAAACAATGTCACATACCCTCAAAACCATACTGTCTTGTGGCTTTCCAATGCTACCCAATAAAGTGCATTGAGGAGTCCGCACCCCGCATTGCTCTAACTGTAGAAAAAAAATTGCAAGGACACCTAATTCAAAGTTTATTCTTATCTGAACAAGAACAAATTATATTCCAATCAAATCCACAAAATTAGAGAACAAATCGAGACAAGCACCTGAACGTGAAGACTGGACCTACTGTCTTCATAAAATTTTCCATTTGAGGCATTCAAACACAAGACTGGAGTTCCTACTGGGTCAACGGCAAAGCGGACTCCAATACCCAGAGGCCAACCTTCTTGGGACAACATAGAAAGCGTGCCCACAGAAGCCAACTCCATGATTGTCCTTGAAACCTCAGATGGGAAGGGCATATTGCTTCTCAATTCCAAATGGGTCGGCTCTGCTACAGCTGAAAGCTTGCACTTTGGAGCTTTAAATGAAGTTCTTCGGAATGGGTTTGGTTTTTGAAATGCGAATTGGAATTCGATGAAGGGTTTCGAGGAAGTTAGTGGAATGATGAAATGGGTTGCAAGAGATGGGGTTTGGAGAAGCATTTGAAGAAGACAAATTGATCCAGTGAGGATTCCAATGGGTAAATTTCTACACAATTGAGAACAGAGTCGTTGACGAGAGACCCAAAAAGGTGACGGTGTGTAGACGATGATGGTGTGATGATAACTTTGAAAGGACTTAAGTCTAAAATATTACAGTATATTGGGAAGCATTGGCCAATGGTCGCGACCAACGGATGTAACTCTTCGTTAGAGTACTTTATTCTAAAGTCTTTTTTTTTAAGTTAAATAGATTTAATTTATTAATTTTTAAGTAAAATTAACTAACTTTAACTTTTTTCAAATGCTAAGTTTTTAAGGGTTAGACTTGAATTTCACTTAAAAATAAAAATAAAAATCTAAAATCCCACTCTTACCTTATAAAGGGCTCCGTATATCATAATAGCATCTCTATTAACATAAAGGTATCTAATTGTCTCCTTATTTTTTAGGTGGTATTTTATCACTGTCATTTCATTTAAAGTCACCATTAGATCAAAATACAAAATTTTGAAAAAAATTGTTTAACGTGAACATATGATATTTTAAGGAGTATTATTGAAAAACTAACTTTTTTAATATAAAAAATGTTAAAATAAATTAAGAAAAGGAAAAATAGTTAGGTTTTGTGTTCTTTTTTCTCAACCTCTCGGACAAAATTACAAGAGTGTGATTTATCTTTTCTTGTTTACACCAAATAACATATTGGCATGTAATCAATGTAAAAAATAGTATGTTAAAAAATCTTGTAGAACAAGAGTGAAATATATTCATAATTATTCAAAATTTTGATAATAACGTAGATATCAAAGAATTTCTAATTCATGATAATTAAATATTATTTTTGATTTTTTAGTTGAAGTGTTTTTTAACTTTTTAGTTACATTGTTACCACAAAAAGGTAACATGCATGATTTGTGATGATGTTATGAATTCCTGTAAAGGGAGAAAATTGGGTTTTGATATTAATCTTTTGGGATTGATTGATTCTGTGATTAAGTATAACTTAAATTGAATAAGGAAATGAATAGGATTACATAAAGAAATAAATGACTACTCATGGTAGGATTGGATGCAATAAATAATTTATTTAGAGTCAATGTCTTTATGTGATGATTTGTCTTTTAGTTGTTCAATGATTTAATATAAAAGTTGTTAAAAATTTCAATAATATTCTATAGGTAATGTTTGTGTAATGTATTTAGGAAATATTTTATTCGAATTGTTAAATAATTAATAAATGTTATAAGTTTTTTCACAGGTTTAATGACATCTTATTACACTATAAAGATTCATTTAGATGGGGAATTTGTAATGGTAGAAGGCAACAAACAATATAATGAGGGGAGAATTGAGTATTGTGATTTTTATTTAGTAAAGAAGATTACTTTGTTAAAATTGAAGTTATTATGTCTTGAACCAGGATTCTATCATGAGCTGGTTGACATCTATTAGAGAACCCTCGTTTGAAAGAGGATATATAGAGGTTTGAATAAGGTGTTATCTAATGATGATAATATAAAAACAATGGGTTTATATTTAACTCCAATAACAAGTATAAGGCTCTTGAAGTTTTATATAGTTAATAAAGTTGATTATCATGACACTAATAAGAATGAGGAGAATAATAAAAATGTTGAAGATGAAGATAAAGATAAAGAAGATTATACGGGGGATTTTGGTGGTGGTATTGGCGAAGATGAAATAAACAACATTAAGAAGGTGTGTTAACGCTGGTGTTGGTGATGTTTCATTAAATAAGGAGATAAACAACATTGATAAAGTAGTTAATACAGGTGGGGATTGTAATTTTGGTAACAAGAGGAGAAGAGTTGAAGATATTAATGATGTGTTTGGATGAAGATATCAACATTGATGAAGAAATAAATTATGCTTTTGGTGATAATAAACTATTTTTTTATGTATTATATTCAAGTTGATAATATTGAATTAAAATTGGGAATGATATTTGTAAGTAAGCAGTTTGTTATTAAGGCTATTAATCATAAAAAGAGATTGTATAAGATGAAAAATACTACGGATAAGATAAAAGTACAATGCATGAACAACGATTGTAATTCAGTGATGTGTGTAAGAGAACAAGTTGGTATGAATACAGGGCAAATGAGGGTATGTAACAAAGAAGAAAACTACAATTGTGAAAGACACTATAACTTGAAATGAAAGATCAATGGTAAATTTGTAGCCGAGGACTTCTTACAATTGTTCAAAGATAATCCAAAAGTTAAATGGAAGAAGGTGCAAGATTATATGAGAGAAAAATACCATGTAAATATCACAAAAATCCAAGCCAGAAAGGCCAAAATGAAAGCTAAAAAGTTAATCCATGGTTCATACAAAGAACAATATCAAATACTATGGGAATATGCTTTATAATTGAAGAGAGATGACCTCAATATTAGAACAAATTTGGTGACATTTAAGTCTACTAATGAATCGGATAGGTAATTATGCAATATAATTTTTTCTAATTTTTTTAATTAGATGTATACTCTACTGAACTAAAAAATTAACAATATGATAGTTGAATACAATGTTAGATTTATAATGTGTTTAATTACACGTAATTATTTTTTTCATGTTTCAAAGAATGTACATTTGTTTTGGTGCAATTAGGGATGATTTTAAAATAGGGTGTATGAAAATTATAGGTATAGATGACTTCTTTTTATGAGGTCCTCATAAAGAACAATTGCTTACTATTATTGGTATAGATGGAAATAATGGTATCTATTCAATTGTTAAAGGAGAAAGCAATGACCCATAGGTATGGCTTATTAAATTATTAAAGAATAATTTGGATATAGAACAAGGTGAAGGATTGGTTTCCATAAATGTTGAGCATCCTTTCATAATAACAACTTTGTAAGTTCTTGTGCCTAAAGTAGAGCACAAACATTGTACATAACATATCTTGCAAAACTTTTAAAAATTAAAAAAGACAAAGAAGTATCATTATTCAGCATTTTCATAGATGTGCAAGAGCATGCACTATTAGGGAATTTCAAGATGGCATGAATCAATTGAAAAAAGTATGTGAAAAGGCACATGAGTGGTTATCTAAAAAGGAACCAACCCTTTGATCTAAAACCTTCTTCAAGTATGCTTCTTTCATACACTTATCTGTTTTCTCTACTTCTTTCATTACCTAGTACATAGGATTGATACATCTTTATTTGTGAATGTAAAAGTTATACTTATGTGATGATTAAACTAATAATAATTGTGAATCATTTAATAATGATCTCACGAATGTAAGAGAATAAGTTGTTTTCACTATGGTTGAGTCTATTAGATAATTTATTAGAGATAGGTGGGAAGAAAGAAGAGAAGAGTTGAAAACATGGAAAAGAGAGGTTAGAAAAAAGGTATATGATCAAATGCTTGTAGCTAAGAAAGAAGCAAAAGATCTTAACAAAAGTACTTGTGGATGTAGAGTTTGGGATCTTACAGGCATCTTATACTCCATACGTTATATCCACCCAATTTTGAAGAGGGAAGTGTATGAACTCTCCTATATACCAATGTTCCCTACAATACAAAGCTCCGAATATTGGCAAAAAGAACTTCATCAACTCAAAGCAATTATCCAAATTCTAAGAATAAAAGAGGGATACCAAGGGTTACGAGATGTAAGTTTAAACAAAATAAAAATATCAACAAGAGAAAGCAAGTAAAACGTGGTGCAAATGAGGATCCTAACAAAATATGAAGGCTTGGAATTCCAAAGAGACGAGGACTTTGAAGATCCATTGGCCATAAAAAAAAAGGGTGTAACCCATAATTTGAAACATTAGAGGTATAACTCAACTATAATAATTTGATTTAATGTTGAAACTCAACATAATCAAGTGACTGCAATCGACACAAAAAATGATGAACAAGTTCAAGAAGAATGTTAAAAAGTGAAGTCCAAACTGAAAATGTAGGAAAATGGTTGAGAAAAAAGAAAAAGACATATGTTACTGATGAGCAAAACCAACATTGTCGATCTTGCCAATACTTTGGTTTTATATTTGTAAAACTCTCGCAAGTGCACGAATCATTTCATAGAAAATGATAAGTATATTCCCAAGGTCGATCTAAGGAAGAAATATATGTGGTTTTTAATTTATTATTCAAACTTTTAAAAATAAAATTAAATCATAAACATCCTGTCGTAATATTTGGGTTTTTGTGTTTATAATATAATAACATAAAAATAAGCATAGATACAGATTCAATAAATATTTATGCAAATTTTATCATTTATAATAATTGAGTATTTATGGATATAATAACTATGTTAATTATGCTTGCTCATATTATTTAGGTTATTAAAAATATAAATTGATATTTATTGATCCTCTCTTTTTTATATGAATACTACCTTTGGTGGGGTTAGATATTCTTTGTTAACTAAACAAATCAATTAACACCTATGAGTGGGGTCAATAACTAATTTGGTTAGTTAAATTAATTCCTTTTTCTAAGAGATTGAAAATGAATCATTTAAATGACACATTTGATGGGGTTAGACAGTTTAAATTTTATTTCAAGTGTCCAAATTAAACCTAAGAATTTAATTATCCGAGTACTAACTTTCAAGTTTTAAAACCACTATTGAAAACATGTTGTCAATACATTTTCAGATAATAATTCTTATAAAAACTTTTGAAATAGAGCTTCACTCTAACTACCAAGTGATTGTACCAATAAATAAAAGAACACTACTCTAAATCAATTCATTTTAGAGATTTTTATCTATTTAATATTTCGCAAGCATAACAACATTATTATTATATCATGTTAGCAAAGTTAAATTTAATCACAGACAAATTAAATATAACATGTAAGAATAAAAACATAAAAAATAACTGCAAAGAAAATAAAATCTTTAGAATACTTTGATGCTATTCTTGCTGCTGAAAAATCTCCAAACGGAATATGCACTCCCATTTATTGAATCAAAAAGCAAATAAATTACAAAAACATAATTAGTTCTTCTCAAAAAGAGAAGAACTCTAAAACTAAGAAAAACTAAAAACTAAGAAATTGTGAGAAAGAAAGAAAGAAAGAAGAAGGTGATTTTAGGTGTGTTTTGGTGTGGAGAGAATAAGGGTATTTATAGGTGATGAGAGGAAGAAAGAGTGGGTAGAAAAATGATTAAAAAAGTAGAAAATGTATGTTAGGTGAATAATGACATCATTTGACATCATTGGTAGGTGGGGTGCAGAATGGAGCAGAGGTGCACGCGGACTGGGCGTAGATAAGCGCAGGCGTGTACGGATTGGGTGCAAGCGTGCACGGACTGAGCGTTGTGTGCATGATGACTTCAGCGTGACTAGGTGATACGTGCGCATTGTTCAGTGTGACTAAACGTTGTAGCGCGTCTTTCGGCTGGGCGTCTTGTCTTGGCGTTACACCTTATTAGGCGATTGCGTACATGATTTCATCCTTTTTGACCCATTTTGTCCAATTTGTTTATCTTTTTTTTACTTTTTCTCATTTGTTTTATGAATATATTTGTGATGTATTGCCTCCAGTATTTTTCTGAGTATTTAAGTTACTTTTTTAAGCGAAAATACCTGAAAAATAATAAAAATACCCGTGATTCTGAAAAGACAAATTTATATAAAAACATGATAAAATCACATAAATACATATCTTTTTAATCAATTAAAGTGAATAAAATCATGGTAATTTTAGTGCCTTTTAAGCACTCATCAGTTACAAACATTGGTAGCTCATTAAAATCCTAAAGAATTGCCTAAAATATTTCTTTTTAAACTCTGATATGTTATGTAGTGTTGGATAGTAAATGGTATGATATGATACTCGAATGTATTTTATTTTTAGATATAATGTGATATTTAAGTGCCTAAAAGTAGCTGAAAATGTATTTTGGATAGACTTTGTTCAATGGGTACCTTTTTTGATTCATAGATATGATACTAATTAGGTATTCTTTTGAACTTTTGAACTATAGGATACATTGCTTGTAATGTAATTTGTTTGATATATTTTTTATGACAATGTTATATCTAAATGTAGTTGTGTTAGGTACCCAACAGTTGAACAATGAAATGAAATGTATATTAAATGTGAATGTCTTATATTAGGCTATGCTTACTTGCTTTATTTTCATAATGATATTATGAAATGAAATGTATATTGAATGTTAGTGTACAATTGAGCCATAATTTAAAAGAACATATATGTTTAATAGATTAACAGTGTATTAGTTTTCACTTTCAAGTGTATTAGGTTCTATGAACAATCGAACAAACAACATCATATGATTGAACTTTATTAGCATAAACCAACTAGTTTTTAGGTTTCTTCTTCTTTTGGCTAGTAGACTTTCTTTTTATTCTCTTTTTCCATGACTCAACAATTGTACGAGGTACAACCCCGATATGACCTTATTTTCCTAGCAATTAAAAATGCAAGTTCCACACTTTGGTTATGGGAACAAGTTAGTTTACTATAACACAAATAGTTTAACAAATTGTATTTGATTGGTTTGCTAAAGGATGATAGTTTGTTAATAATTATCTCTTTATAATTTCGTATAGAACTTTTACCAAATGGTGACTTTGAAGAAGCACCAAAGCCCTCAAATATTATATTTTTTTTTTATGTATACCAATTTTCAAATGGTTGAAGATGGTACTGGTTATTTTGATTGCTATATGGGTATTGGTCTACATAAATATAATTTGAAAACTAGATAAGAGATGAAGAAGATGATGTATTTATAGTATAATATTTTGTGGGTGGTTTGATTTGTTTGAAATTATTGATGTTTGAATTGTTGTAATACATGACTTAATGACTATATATATATATATTAAGATATCCAATATAAGATAACACTCTACTCTTAATTTTGTTAACAAAATTAACATTAAGTCATGCATTACAACAATTCAAATACTAGTAGTTTCAAACAGATCAAATCACCTACAATATATTATACTATAAATACATCATCTTCTTCATCTCTCATCCAATTTTCAAATTATATTGATGTATATCAATACCCATGTAGAAACCAAAATAACCACCACTATCTTCAAGCATTTCTTCAACTTAGCATTTTCTTTTTCTTTTTTCTGAATCCTATGAAGCAAATTGTTGTCTCTTTTGGAAGAACATAAAACGTGCAAGCATACATGGTCACAAGTAATAAAATTTGATAAGTAAGTTATCGTTCCTACGAAGATTTGTTACTACAGTTTGTTGAGTACTAAAATTATTTCTCCCTAATTTTATCCAAAATGATCGTTGATTTGAAAAAAGTTAAGAAAAAGGTTTTATAACAAAATAAGAGAAATCTAGGATTGTAGTTTTTCACCAAATTAATTCACTCTAATCATGTTATTTTCTCTCGATTTATAATTTTTTAGTACATTTAATTTGTCAACCGAAAACTTCTAATTTTATCCATACATCTCTTCCGAGCTCCGTATAAACACACATCGTTAAATTAATTCACAATATTCCTATGAGAATTAAATTCACCAAGATTCATTAAGTTCTAAGTTCTCAAATGGCCATACAAACAATTAGGGTATATTCTTATCCTTCATCATACATGTCATTCTATCCATGAGCAATATACACAAAAATGTGTCTTCCAAGTTTATTTAAGTGCCACAGATCATTTTGATAAAATTCGTAAATAATCAAAAAGCATTAAGCACAAATAGAATAAACAAATCGAACGTCTTATAAATCTTTCAAAAACAATTAAAATCAAAGCTTCATAAATTTAGATAAAAGGCAACCCTAGAAAAATTAAATTACTTCATTAATTAAAATTAAAATTACACCAATTAAGGAATTTGAGATGAAGAACAAAGAAAATTAAAACATTTCTAATTCTAAATTTTCTGGCACATGTAGAACACAACAGAAGCCAAAAATGGCTTCTGCGTGTTCCACCATCCAGCCCCAAACACTACAAAAAATCCAAAACTAAACTCCCCAAATTTTAGCAATAAATGCCCTATTTATAGCACCAAAAATACATCTAAAAAATATACATTTTTCTTTAATTACGCAGACACGCGTATGGGAAATGGGATATCGAAATTATTATTTAAACATACGCGTGACAGACATCAAAAATAGGGGTGCCATTTCGGATCTTTTTTTTAATTCAATCTGCGTGATACGTGTCAGCTTCTGATTTGCTGAAAGAAATGATGGGACACATGCCAAAATATTATTGGAAATCAAGGACAGGCGCACGATAGATTGTCGCACGGGATTGGGGTGCGAGAAACGTGATGAACATCTGCTGAGACGCGTGCACAATTCTACACTTTTATGTTCACCCAAATGTGCCACGTGTCATCATCTGATTGGTTGAAGGGAACGTTGGACACGTGGCAAACTTTAAATGGCTGGAGGGAACAATTGCATGTGGTTTCGCCACACGGGATCATGCCCTTTGCCATATTCGTAACAGACACGTGGGTCCCACACTACACGCCGGCCTGCGCGGTATGTGGGCTCCACTGGGGCGCCAAGCCGCGTAAACCCTGAAATCCGCGTTCACTCTCTTTTGTCGCGCTTGCAATCCACGCGCCTCATCGTATCTGTTAATTGTCTTATCGAACGGTTGGTGTCGCCCATAAATGATGGTGTGCGTGGCTTCCTTTTTCTGCACAGAATATAAATTTCCTTAATTGCACTTTGACCCACAAATTTAATTCAAATTACATTTTAAACTTTCTTTAATTACAATTCAGCCCCTTTTCTAATTTAAATTAAATTCTAAAACTTTTATTAATTAAAATTAAGCCCAATATTAATTTAAATTATATTTTAGACTTTTATAAATTGCAATTAAGCACTCTCTTATTTGAAATTATATTTTTGGGCATAAATTTACAATTAAGTACGTTTTCGATTCAATTTATTTAATTTTCTTCAAAATATATTCCTTAACACATAAAGAGAAAATATTAATTTATTTAACTTAAAATAACCAAAAATATAAAGAATATAGCAATTATAATTAATAAAATAGATGAAAATAACTATATAAAATACAGTTATCACAAATAATTTACAATTTTAGCATATTTTCTAGAAGCAACATCATCATACCACCTAAAAAAATCCACATCTATAACCAAGAATCCTTTGACATCTTCCACTATCATAACTTACAAGTTCACCCAAGTAAGTTTTTATTGACTAGAAAGATTCTTTACACTCATGGAATCCAATAAAACTTTTTGTTTTTCATGAGGATATTGATGAATGGAAAACATTTATTATGGCATTTTGAAACAAAGTAATCGAGGGCTATAATCATTCCATCCAACTTATGTACCTATTTTATGTTTCTTGGGGAAGCCATCTAAAGTAAGGTTATAATTTTTGGTTGATTTCCTTCTATTCCTCTCGAAGAGACGAGGGCATGATAACTCTATATTTTGGAGTTATTTTTGTCCAATTTATTAATTATAATTGTTATGTTCTTAATGTTTTTAATTAATTTTAAGTTCTTAAATTATTATTTACTGTTAGTTTTTTAAGAAATATATTTTTAAAGAAAATTAAACAATTTAAATTAAAAAAAAAACTTAATTTCAAATAACAAAATTTGAAAATTTAATTTGAATTAAAAATAGGGTTTAAATGCAATTAACAAAAATTTGAATTAAAATTTGTTTTCTGCGTAGAAATGGAATTCCATGCGCGACATTGTTCAACGTGCCTCACGCACCGTCAGATCAAAAATTCAACGATGAGGATCAAGAGAGTGAGATGCAAATGCTATGCGGATGAGTGGACAAGATTTCCAACTACATTGCACAATTCAGCATGGAGAGTGGGGTCCACTTGTCTGCACATTTGATTTTCCCTAAGGCGCGCTCTTTGTTACCCACTATCAGATCAAACAACAGTTCTGATCGTGCGTGTTGTCCACGCTCCACACATAAGAGTTACGAGTGGATTCCAATTGTTCTGCACCGCCTAACGCGCAAAAATCTCCTACGACATGGTCCACCTATTATGTGTGCACCCTCGTGTCTCACCTATTACAAAGCTACCACGTGTCTTGTTATTCTTCCAATGAATTATATGTCACCACATGTCATGCATAAGGTAAAAACAATTCAAGAAATTGCACATTTCCATAGCTCGTTTTGCACAATTTTTCTACCCTTTTTGCACGTCTGTTTTGAGGAATATTTTAGTGTATTTTTGGAGAGAGCAGAAGCCATAAATAATGGGTTATTCTGATTCCAAAGAAAAGAGATAGGAGGGGGAGAACACGCAGAAGCCATTTTTGGCTTCTGTTGTTGTTTTGTTTGGTAAAAATACAGAGAAAGAAGACAACAAATAAGAAGAAAAAAGGAGGAATTTTATTTTTTCATTGAGGAATTATGAAAGACTTTTTCTAATCATTTTCTTTTGAATTTTATTTCTCTGAAATGTCTAAATATTTTTGTATTGTAATTTCAATATTTGCTATGAACTAAATTAATTGTTCTAGGGTTATCAAGTAACTTATATTATGAAGCTTGGATTAATTATTTTTGAATGATTTATGGGATGTTTTTAATTTATTATTCTATTTTTGCTCAATGCTTTTAATTGTTGGAAGATTAATCAATTGATATGTGAACCCTAATGAACTTGGAAAAAGAATTTTCGTGTTTTGCTCGTGAATAGAATAACACATATTTATAGGGGAGAGGAATATACCTTTATTGTATGTGTAACTATTGAGAACTTTGAGCTTAAAAAATCTTTGCAAAATTTAATTCTCATAGAAATATAGTGAATTATTTTAGCGAGATGTGTCTATTTATTATCGGAAGAGACATATGGATAAATTATGAGTTCTTGGTTGACAAATTAAATGCGAGAACATAAATCAAGAGAAAATAATATGATTCAAGTGGATTAATTTGGACTGTAATCCTATAATTTTCTTATATATTGTTATCAAAAATTAGTTTAGTTAAACTATATCCAACTATCGATTGTTTGGATAAAATTAGGTTGAAATAATTTTAGTACTTAATAAATATTAGTAACAAATCTCCGTGAGTACGATATCTTACTTATCACTTATTACTTGTGATCGTGTATATTTGCACGTTCATGTTCTCTTAAGAGACCAACAGGTATCCCATAATTTTCCTCACTGGGACTCAAAAATTACACTTCTTTAGGTTCAATTTAATTTGATATTGGGAGAGGGTGGCGAACATCTTGCTTGGAACAAAGACATAGTCTTCATACCTTTGGGATTTTTGATGAGTGCTTAAAAAGCACTAAAATTACCATGATTTTATGCACATTAATTGATTAAAATATATATATTTATATGTTTTATCATATATTTATATAAAATTGTCTTTTTCGGAATCACGGGTATTATTATTGTTTTTCAGGTATTTTGGCTTAAAAACGCAATTTAAAGACTCAAAGAAGAATACTTGAAGCAATACATCACAAATATATTAATAAATAAGTGGGAAAAGGTCAACAAACATGGAAAAATTGGACAAAATGCGTCGAAAAGGTCAAAAATGTCAAAAGGCAATCGCGCTATTATTGCGCCTTATTAGCCAGCGCCCGCCACGTAGCGGCGCATGGCGTTTTCACCCGTTTTTCACGTGCGGCAGCCACTGTGACGTCATCTTGGCGTCATTGATATATCGGCATTACCATTACACGTTTTTTAATTTTTTAATATTTTTTAACATTTTTTACTCATTTTTCTCTCCATCCCTACCTTTATAAATACCCCTTCCATTCATTCAAATCACACCTCAAAACCACCTCTCTTCTTTCTTTCTCTCGTTTCTTAGTTTTTGAGTTTTTCTTAGTTTCTTTCTTAGTTTCTAAGCTTTTCTTAGTTTTCTCTTAGTTTTTAGTTCAATTCTCTTAGGTTTAGAGTTCTTCTTTTTGAGAGGAACTTGTAATGTTTTGTAATAATTTAGATTTTTGATTCAATAAATGGAAGTCTGAAATTCGGCAGGTTTTTCTAGCAGGGAATAGCGTCGAAGTTACGTAAGGATTTTATTTTCTTTACAATTATTTTTATGCTTTATTCTTACATGTTATATTTAATTTATGCGTGATTAAATTTAACTATGCTAGCTGTTTATAATCATGATATAATAATAACGTTGTTATGCTTGCGAAATATTAAATAGGTGAAAATTTCTAAAATGAATTGATTTTATTTTTATTCAAGATTTTATATTAAGGATGTTAGAGAGAAATATATTATTTTCATTACAAACTTAAATCTGAAAATTAGATTTTAAGCTTTAGTTATCCGGTCTAATTTAGAGTAGTGCTCTTTTATTTGTTGGTACAATGTAGGTAGTTAGAGTGAAGCTCTATTTCAAAAGTTTTTATAAGAATTATTATGTGAAAATGTATTAATGACGTGTTTTGATAGTGGTTTTAAAACTTGAAAGTTAGTACTCGGATAACTAAATTCTTGGGTTTAATTTGAATTTGTGTGAATAAAGTTTAAAGCATCTAACCCAAAAGGTGGTATTTAAATAGTTCATTTTCAATCTCTTAGAAAAATGAATTAATTTAATTAACCAAATTAGTTATCGACCCCTTGTAGGTGTTAATTGATTTGTTTAGTTAACAAAGAATATCTAGCAAAATTGGTATTCATCTGAAAAAGAGAGAATCGATAAAATATCAATTTATATCTTTAATAACCTAGATAATATGGTAGCGTAATTAATTTAGTTATTATATCCATAAATACTCACTAATATAAATGTTAAAATTTGCATGAATATTTATTGAATTTGTATTTATATTTATTTTTTTTTTGATAAATATTTATTGAATTTGTATACATGATTATTTTACGTTTTTAGACTATATTTAATTAATGTATATATGTTTATTTTATGTTATTAGATTAGGAACACAAAAAACCAAACTATCGTGACAGCCAGGATGTTTAGGATTTAATTTAAGTTTTTAAAAGTTTGAATAATAAATTAAAAACCCGCATACATTCCTTCCTTAGATCGACGCTTGGGAGTATACTTATCATTTTACGAAATGATTAGGTCTTGACTGCGAGAGTTTTACAAATATTAAAACCCAAAGTATTTGCGAGAATGGCGATCTTGATTTAGCTTTCATCAAGGATTTTGAATTCTTGGGAAGGAATAGCGTTTTTAATATATTTATCAAAATTTTAAAAATATTTTTGTGCTGTAAATAATTTTGATTTTTTTTGTTTTTGTAAAAAAATAAAAAAAAAATAAAAAAATTTAATCAAATTTCAAATTTTAAATTTCATAAGAAATAATAAAAAAAAATAAAAAAAGAAATTTTTTTTATAAATTTTAAATAAAAATAATAAAAATAAAAAATAAAAAAAAATAAATAAATAAATAAATAAATAAAAAAAATAAAA
This sequence comes from Hippophae rhamnoides, assembly GCA_033030585.1. Classification (NCBI taxonomy): domain Eukaryota; kingdom Viridiplantae; phylum Streptophyta; class Magnoliopsida; order Rosales; family Elaeagnaceae; genus Hippophae; species Hippophae rhamnoides. The sequence continues at coordinate 32,255,663 of CM065431.1, read as the reverse complement.
AATAAATAAAAAAAAATAAAAAAAATAAAAAAAACAAAATTTTAATTTTTTTGAGTTTAATTTTTACTATTTTTTTATTTATTTTAAATCATAATTTTATTTTTTTTATTTTCTTTTACCTTTTTCAAATTTATTTTGTTATTTTGTTATTTTTCTTTCTTTAGCTATTTTTTTTTCTTCTTGATTTTTATTTAACTTACTTAACTTAGTTTTTTTTACTAACTTAATTAACTTAGATTTTTTTTAACATTAACTTAGGTTTTTACTTAAATTTTCATTAACTTAATTAACTTAGATTTTTTTACTTCATAACTTAATTAATGTTTTCATAACTTAATTAACTTTTTTTTTCACTTAACTTAATTAACTTAGATTTTTTTACTTTACTTAACTTAATTAACTTTTTACTAACTTAATTAACTTAGATTTTTTTTAACTTAACTTAATTAACTTAGATTTTTTAAATCACTTAACTTAATTAACCTTTTCTTTAAACTTAATTAACTTAGATTTTCATTAATAACTTAACTTAAAGTTTTATTTAACTTAACTTAATAACATGAAAAGTAAACATCTAAGAGAGTTCTGTGTAGGAGACTAGTTCTTGGAAGCCTTTGTCTTGTAGTCTTTCTGGGAAGACGTTGTTACGTCTAGGAGGATGGTTTTTAAGGAGCCTTTGCACCAACGTTCTTTCTTAGAACCTTCTTGGTTATCTTTGATTATGTTATTTTTTTTCTTAAAAACAAAAAAAAAACATAAATTCTCAAACTACCTCCAAAATTTTAAAGTTTTAATTATAATCTAAGGAGTTAGTTGCTTTGTTTAATCTAGGTACAATTGTGTTTTTATGCCTTAATTATTTGATTTGTACCTAGACGTGCGTTATCTAAAACTCAAAGTATGCCACAGTTTGAAGTACGTAAAGAAATATGAAAATCGATAGAAGGCGTAGTAGAAAAAGTATAGGTAGACAACCTTGTCACCTATAGGTTTGATTGACTCGATGATGAGGGGACATTTAGTTTACTTAAATGCAATCCCCAGTTACGTCTTGCTAAGGCGTTAAACTAAGCGGCCCGGATGGGAAGCTGACCACGTCATTTTAGGTAATTTTCTTTTATTTCTTTTATTTACTTAATTATTTCATTTTAATTACATGTGAATAATTTTTAAATTATTGTTAAAACTAAAAATATTTGTTGAGATGTTAGAAGTTCGCGATGATACGTATACAACTTTAATGATGAATATGATGGATGCTTGCATTTTCCATTACTACTTGCACTTTCTTCAAGAAATAAGTATTTTTTTCTTCTCTTTTCTCTTTATATTTAATTTACAGTTGTTACATTGAAGACAATGTAAGTTCTAGGTTAAGGGTGGTGAAAAGTTACCATGCTTAATTAAAAAAAAGTTTTAACAATTTAAAAATAAAAAATAAAAAATAAAAAATAAAAAAATATACTTTTTCATTTTTTTGTGTGTTTGGTTTTATTTCTATTTTGTGTGATTTAGTAATTTTTGGAATTAAAAAAAAATTCACAAAAATTTACCTTTTCTTTAAATCAAATTTAAGTAAATAGTTAAGTCTTTTGTACTGTTAGATTAATTTTTTGAAAACATATCATGAAATATTTTGTAATTATTTTTGATAATTAGTTAGTTTTTGTCATAATTAGTATTTCTTGATAAGATGTAGAAATTATATTAAACCCAAAATCGGTGTTTATGAGTTTTTTTTAGTGGATACTACTTTTGTGAGATATAATTTGAGCCTAATTTCCTTTATTGATGAAATATATATTTTTTCTACTCCAAACACATTTCTTATTTCTTCAAATTTTTAGATGATCCTACATAGGTATTAGCATTGAATGTATGAATTTTTTTTCTCATTTAATAGAGTATCATATATTTTTGATTATTATTTTTGCTTAGATTAAATGATTTGAGTAGAAGTTGATAGTATATGCTTATATCTCATTTATGCATGACTACTACAAAAACAAAAAGACATATATGGGGTTCGCAACCAAGATCAACGAAGAAAAGCCACAAAATTAATAACTACTTTAAAATCCAAAAAAATGTACAATGCATGCGTAGGGTTGACCTATAAAATACATATATTGAGAAATATCTTGAGAAAAAAAATAGAGATAAAGAATATATAGTATAATCTACATCTTATAACCCATTTACTACAAAGTTGTGAGTAAAGGCTAATTACAAAAGAAGGATATAGGAAATAATTCCCTAAAAAAGTCATTGCAATTTCTTCATTTGTAAAAAGCATATATCTTAAAATTCTTTCTTAATGAGTTTGATTTATGCATGAAAATAATTTTTATATATGATATCTTTATAATTTATACATTTGATTCCTTTCATGAGATCAATGTTAAAATAACACTTTGAGCCTTATTCTTTATACATATGCGAACATATTAGTTCATTTCTATACATCAACTCTTTCGCATATAAAATAGTATGAGTGTTTGAACCGTAGGATTCGGTGTTTGAGAGTATTGACTTGTGAGGAATAGAGTTGGCGAATTACGATTCATGATACTTGAAATTGGTTGAAATTAAATTGATACATTTTTATATGAAATATGAAAATGATTTTCGACTAATTATTATAATAAATCATGATTGTTTAAAGAGATTAAAATAACTTATGCTTTGGATTTTAATTATGATCTTAAAAGGAGATTAAATAGTATGAGACATTTTTGTGAGATGTTGTTAATTTGTGATTTTGTTGTAAATTTAATTTTTAAGTTGTTTGTTTCATTGTTTCTTTTGTTTTTACATTTAGTGCAATGTTTGTGGGTATCATTCTTGAAAACCCTCACGAGACTGAGCAAACTTCGTCCACTAGAACAGGCGTAGGGGTTTAAAGGCTTGTTGCATAGGCTAAATGAAACCGTGTCAATCCACGGAAGTGATTTAGGATAGTTTAATTTTTAGTTTTATCGAAACTTCTCTTGCTAAGGGAATAGCGAAGGCTGGTTGGGGGTTGTGATGAGTGCTAAAGCACTAAAATTACCATGATTTTATGCACGTTAATTGATTAAAAATATATATATTTATATGTTTTATCATATATTTATATAAATTTATCTTTTTCGAGAATCACGGGTATTATTATTGTTTTCGGGTATTTTGGCTTAAAAGCAATTTAAAGACTTCGAAGAAGAATACTTGAAGCGATACATCACAAATATATTAATAAATAAGTGGGAAAAAGGTCGACAAACATGGAAAAAATTGGACAAAATGCGTCGAAAAGGTCAAAAATGTCAAAAAGCGGAAATCGTAGCGCGCAGTATTGCATTGTATCGCGGCTGCAGTATTCCGCAGCGCCAAAACTGTATGCAACGGCCAGCCAGCGCCAGCAGCGTTTTCACCCCATTTTCACGTCACGGCGACCCACAATGACGTCATCTTGGCGTCATTGATATTATCGGCATTACCATTACGTTTTTAATTTTTAATATTTTTTTAACATTTTTTACTCATTTTTTCTCTCCGTCCCTCACTATAAATACCCCGGCTTCCATTCACTTCAAATCACACCTCAAAACCACACTTCTCTCTTCTTTCTTTCTCTCATTTCTTAGTTTTTTGAGTTTTTTCTTAGTTTCTTTCTTAGTTTCTAAGCTTTTCTTAGTTTTTCTCTTAGTTTTTAGTTCAATTCTCTTAGTTTTAGAGTTCTTACTCTTTTTGAGAGGAACTTGTAATGTTTTGTAATAATTTAGATTTTTGATTCAATAAATGGAAGTGCAAATTCGACTTTGTAGGTTTTCTTGAGGAATAAGCGTCGAAGTCTGTAAGGATTTTATTTTCTTTCTGATTTTTTATGCTTTATTCTTACATGTTATATTTAATTTGTCTATGATTAAATTTAAGCGTAAACATTGTATAATCATGATATAATAATAACGTTGTTATGCTTGCGAAATATTAAATAGGTGAAAATTTCCAAAATGAATTGATTTTATGTTTATTCAAGATTTTATATTAAGGATGTTAGAGAGAAATATATTATTTTTCATTACAAACTTAAATCTGAAAATTAGATTTTAAGGTTTAGTTATCGGTCTAATTTAGAGTAGTGCTCTTTTATTTGTTGGTACAATCGCCGGTAGTTAGAGTGAAACTCTATTTCAAAAGTTTTTATAAGAATTATTATGTGAAAATGTATTGACAACATGTTTTCAATAGTGGTTTTAAAACTTGAAAGTTAGTACTCGGATAACTAAATTCTTAGGTTTAATTTGGACACCTTGAATAAAGTTTAAAGCTCTAACCCCACCAAAGGTGGCATTTAAATGGTTCATTTTCAATCTCTTAGAAAAAGGAATTAATTTAATTAACCAAATTAGTTATCAACCCCACCCTGTAGGTGTTAATTGATTTGTTTAGTTAACAAAGAATATCTAACCCCACCAAAGGTGGTATTCATACAAAAAAGAGAGAATCAATAAAATATCAATTTATATCTTTAATAACCTAGATAATATGAGCAAGCATAATTAATTTAGTTATTATATCCATAAATACTCCACTAATATAAATGATAAAATTTGCATGAATATTTATTGAATCTGTATTTATATTTATTTTTAGATAAATATTTATTGAATTTGTATCTATGTTTATTTTTACGTTTCTAGATTATATTTAATTAATCTGTATATATGTTTATTTTATGTTATTAGATTAGGAACACAAAAACCAAACTATCGTGACAGGATGTTTAGGATTTAATTTCGTTTTTAAAAGTTTGAATAATAAATTAAAAACCACATACATTCCTTCCTTAGATCTACCTTGGGAGTATACTTAATTTATTATTCAAACTTTTAAAAACGAAATTAAATCCTAAACATCCTGTCACGATATTTTGAGTTTTGTGTTTTAATCTACTAACATAAAAATAAACATAGATTCAATAAACATGTTTGCAAATTTTATCATTTATAATAGTGGAGTATTTATGGATACAATAACTAAGTAATTATGCTTGCTCATATTATCTAGGCTATTAAAGATATAAATTGATATTTATTGATTCTCTCTTTTTTATATGAATACCAACTTTGGTGGGGTTAGATATTCTTTGTTAACTAAACAAACCAATTAACACCTATGGGTGGGGTTGATAACTAATTTGGTTAATTAAATTAATTCCTTTTTCTAAGAGATTGAAAATGAACCATTTAAATGCCACATTTGGTGGAGTTAGACAGTTTAAACCTCATTCAAGGTGTCCAAATTAAACCTAAGAATTTAGTTATCCGAGTACTAACTTTCAAGTTTTAAAACCACTACTGAAAACATGATGTCAATACATTTTCACATAATAATTCTTATAAAAATTTTTGAAATAGAGCTTCATTCTAACTACTCGGTGATTGTACTGACAAATAAAAGAGCACTACTCTAAATCAGACCGGATAACTAAACCTTAAAATCTAATTTTCATATTTAAGTTTGTAATGAAAAATAATATATTTCTCTCTAACATTCTTAATATAAAATCTTGAATAAAAATAAAATCAACTCATTTTAGAGATTTTTACCTATTTAATATTTCGCAAGCATAACAATGTTATTATTATATCATGTTTACAAATAGCCAGCAAAGTTAAATTTAATCACAGACAAATTAAATATAACATGTAAGAATAAAACATAAAAAATAACTGCAAAAAAAAAATCTTTAGAGTACTTTGATGCTATTCCTGTTGCTGAAAAATCTTCAAACAGAATTTGCACTCCCATTTATTGAATCAAAAAGCAAATAAATTAGAAAAACATAATTAGTTCTTCTCAAAAAGAGAAGAACTGTAAAACTTAGAAAAGCTAAAAACTAAGAAAAACTAAAAAAAACTAAGAAATGAGAGAAAGAAAGAGAAGAGAAGATGGATTTTTAGGTGTGGTATGAAGTGAAGAGAATGGAGGTATTTATAAGTGAGGAGAGGAAGAAAAAGTGGGTGAAAAAATGATAAAAAATGGAGGAAACGCGTAGTAGGTGATGATGACGTCAGTTGACATCAACGGGTAGGTGGGGCGCGGCGGTGCATGCAAAATGGAGCAGGGGCGCGTGGACTGGGTTCTGTTGGGTGCAGGCGCGTGCGGACTGGGCGTGCTGCGCACGCGTTTCTTGGCACGACTGGGCGCATTGGCCGGTGCTATTGGGTGGCTCCGTGCATGATTTCCTCCATTTTGTCCAATTTTTCCATATTTGTTGACCTTTCCTCATTTATTTATGAATATATTTGTGATGTATTGCCTCCATTATTTCTCTTTGAGTCTTTAAGTTACGTTTTTAAGCGAAAATACCTGAAAAACAATAAAAATACCCGTGATTCCGAAAAGACAGATTCATATAAATATATGATAAAATTATATAAATATATATATTTTTTATCAATTAATGTGCATAAAATCATGATAATTTTAGTGTTTTTTGAGCACTCATCAAGTATGTAATTACTAATATTCTTATTCAAAGTGGTATCTTGTTGCTGTGCTTAGCAAGTAAGGTTGAAAACCTTTGTTAAAAGTTATGAATGATTATAATCTTGCGTAGTTTCGTCATCTCCATTTTAGAATTTAATGTAATTAATGCATTAAAACTAGTAAGTATATCTCTAGGTTGTTCAAAATTTAGATTGGTTAATGGATTTTATCATTAGTCAATAAATAGTAAGAAAAGGTGGGAAGTCTTAAGTGTACATAGATCTCTAAAGTTAAAGTTAAGAATTCAAGGATGATTATAGGTTATGATAGTAATTTAAGATTAAGAACAAATGTTGATTCATGACATAATTGATTAGTTTATAGGCTAGTGATAAGGATAGACCCATAATTACATGTTTCTCATAATCTGTGTGCTCATTATTTTATTTATTGTTTTAAGTTTTATTTTTATTTAAAAAAAATTCAAAACCATATTTGTTAATTCACTAATAAACTAATGTGTAGTGTTAGGTATTGTCACAATCCTCGTGGGTTCAACTACTTTTTTTTCTTAATTTATTTATCACTTGTATAATTTGATTACATATACTTGTGTGTTTTCAAGCGTATAAAAGAAGTCTAGGAAATCCTTCATTCATCATTGGCCTTCTTTACTACAACAATATTTGTTAACCACTTCGGATAAGTTATCTCCATTATAATCTACTCCTAAAAGCCTTTATTACCTTCTTTTTATTGAGACGTTCTTTTCAAATGAGTATTTCCTCTTCTTCTACTTCATTGTAAGGTAGCCTGGATCAAAGTTTTCCTCTTTTTTATGGGTGATGGCCTTAAAAGCTATTCCTAGCATATCTTCAATCGACCATAGGAAACAATCAAAGTTTTCCTTGATTAATTTCATCAATGGCCCCTAACTTTGGCCTTTATGCCCTAATTAGGAATGCCTACTTCAAATCTTCTTCTTAAAAAGATACCTCTTCCACTTCTCCTTTGGGTCCAGTCGGAATTTTTTTTCTTTTTTCGTCTTATTCGAAGTTAGGAGAGGTTTTTGTAATTGCTTTGGGGTTAAAATTTCTTTTATGACCACCCTTTCGTGCAGTGGTTTGACATCTTGATGAGTGCTCAAAAAAGCACTAAAATTACCATGATTTTATGCACATTAATTGATTAAAAAAATATATATTTATATGTTTTATCATATATTTATATAAATTTGTCTTTTTTGGAATCACGGGTATTTTTATTGTTTTTCAGGTATTTTCGCTTAAAAACGTAACTTAAAGACTTAAAGAGGAATACTGGAAGCAATACATCACAAATATATTAATAAATAAATGTGGAAAAGTCAACAAATATGGAAAAATTGGATAAAATGGGTCAAAAATGTCAAAAAGGAGAAAATTGCGCCGCCGGTCGAGTCACAGATCAACACGCGCTTGCTCCAGATCTCACAGACGCTCTAGCCTGTTATCGTTTCCCACACGCGCTGCGCTTTGCCTTCGCGCCGCCATTTCGCCCCATTTTCGCCACAGCCGCCCCATGACGTCATCAATGACCTCAGCAATTGTACTCTACGTTTTCACAATTTTTTAACATTTTTTCACTCACTTTTTCTCCCCTTCCTCACCTATAAATACCCCCTTCTCTTCACTTCAATACACACAAAAAAAACACATGCTCTTCTCTCTTTCTTTCTCTCATTTCTTAGTTTTTTTTGTTTTTTTCTCAGTTTTCTTAGTTTTTAGCTTTTCTTAGTTAGTTTTGCTTAGTTTTAGAGTTTTTCCCTTTTTGGGAAGAACTAGTTATGTTTTTGTAATTTATTTACTTTTCGATTCAATAAATGGGAGTGCAAGTTCCGCTTGGAGGTTTTCCAGCAACGGGAATAGCATCGAAGTTCTATAAGGATTTTATTTTCTTTACAGTTATTTTTTATGCTTTATTCTTACATGTTATATTTAATTTGTCTGTGATTAAATTTAACTCTGCTGGCTATTTGTAAACATGATATAATAATAACGTTGTTATGCTTGCGAAATATTAAATAGGTGAAAATCTCTAAAATGAATTGATTTTATTTTTATTCAAGATTTATATTGATAACTGTATTTTATAGAGTTATTTTCATCAATTTTAGTAATGATAATTGCTATGTTCTATTAATATTTAGTTAATTTTTGTTAAATAAATTAATATTTTCCTTTTATGTGCTAAAAATACATTTTTAATAAAATTAAATAATTTGTATCGAAAATGTACTTAATTTCATATTTCTGTCCACAAATATAATTTATGATAATATAGTTTCTTAATTACAATTTATAAAAATCGAAAATATAATTTAAATTAAATTTGGGCTTAATTATAATTATTAAAAGTTTAAAAATTTAATTTAAAATTAGCAAAGGGCTTAACTGTAATTTAAGAAAGTGAAAAATTTAATTTGGATTAAATTTGTGGGTCAAAATAGAATTAATAAAATTTTGAATTTTCTGCGCAGGAAAAGAATCGCACTCGCACAAATCACGACGTTCATCACCCACCGTCCGATCAAAGCATAAACGGTCAAGATTGGCGCGTGTAGTTCAAGCCCGACCAACGCGAATGCGTGCAGACACTGCGCTTTCATGCGGCTCGGTGCCCGAGTGGGGCCCACCTGCCGCGCAGGCCGGCGTGTAGGGTGGGACCTACGTGTCTGACGCACGTCTGCCAAAGGGGGTTATTCTGTGCGGCTGAATCACCTGCAATCGTTCTTCCAGCGAGTTAAAGTCTTCCACGTGTCCCAATTTCCCCTTAAACGAATCATAAGAGGACGCGTGGCATATATCGGTGAACGCAAAAGCGTAGAATCTCGCCCTCGTTCCAGCCGTTGCCTCCGTTTTGCGCACCCCGATTCTGTGCGACAAGTTCTGCGTGCGCCCATTCCCTTCAACGAATGATATGATGCCACGTGTCCCACTAATTTTTTCAACGAATCATAACGCGACACGTGGCAGCGTGAAAAAAAAAACAGAAACGCGCAGCATTCTCCACTCACTTTTTCGAAGTTCTATAAGGATTTTATTTTCTTTACAGTTATTTTTTATGCTTTATTCTTACATGTTATATTTAATTTGTCTGTGATTAAATTTAACTCTGTTGGCTATTTGTAAACATGATATAATAATAACGTTGTTATGCTTGTGAAATATTAAATAGGTGAAAATCTCTAAAATGAATTGATTTTATTTTTATTCAAGATTTTATATTAAGAATGTTAGAGAGAAATATATTATTTTTCATTACAAACTTAAATCTGAAAATTAGATTTTAAGGTTTAGTTATCCGGTCTGATTTAGAGTAGGGCTCTTTTATTTGTTGGTACAATCGCCTCGTAGTTAGAGTGAAGCTCTATTTCAAAAGTTTTTATAAGAATTATTATCTGAAAATGTATTGACAACATGTTTTTTCAGTAGTGGTTTTAAAACTTGAAAGTTAGTACTCGGATAATTAAATTCTTAGGTTTAATTTGGACACCTTGAATAAAGTTTAAACTGTCTAACCCCACCAAAGGTGGCATTTAAATGGTTCATTTTCAATCTCTTAGAAAAAGGAATTAATTTAATTAACCAAATTAGTTATCAACCCCACCCATAGGTGTTAATTGATTTGTTTAGTTAACAAAGAATATCTAACCCCACCAAAGGTAGTATTCATATAAAAAAGAGAGGATCAATAAATATCAATTTATATCTTTAATAGCCTAGATAATATGAGCAAGCATAATTACTTAGTTATTATATCCATAAATACTCCACTATTATAAATGATAAAATTTGCAAAAATGTTTATTGAATCTATGCTTATTTTTATGTTAGTAGATTAAAACACAAAACCCAAAATATCGTGACAGGATGTTTAGGATTTAATTTCGTTTTTAAAAGTTTGAATAATAAATTAAAAACCATATACATTCCTTCCTTAGATCGACCTTGGGAGTATACTTATCATTTTCTATGAAATGATTCGTGCACTTGCTAGAGTTTTATAAATATAAAATCAAAGTATTGGCAAGAATCGGCGATGCCGGTTTTCGCTCATCACATCCCCTTATGTGTCTATCCTCTCCCTTGTATGGGTACTTTATCATTTGGAGGTAGGTTGAGGGAAAGGACTTTGTTTCATATGTAAGATATATGTAAGTGTTAGCGATATTTGTGAATAAAAAGTTTAAATATAATTTAGTTTTTAGGCGTATTTTCATGATCACTATTCAAGTTGAAGAAACTTTCGAGCTTTAAGTAAACATGTTTTAGGTATACTTTTGTTCTTAAGCATATCAATTTCATATTAGACATATAGATACATTTAGTAAACAGGTTGCTCTATTGATTGAGTATTGTCTAGATCGATCGAGTATTGCTCTTGTAGGATCCAAGTCTTCCCGGATTGATTTTGAAATTGGGATAGATCGATCGAAGTTAGATATAATTGATTGAATGATTGAATTGATTGAAAATCGATTATATTCGAGCTACTTGATCTTGAGTTTTTATTAATCATTGCTTGGATTGATCGAAACATTGAAAATGGTTTCAATCGATCAACCTTATTATTTCGATTCATCGAGCATTGTCTAGATCGATCGAGCGACAAGGGATTCAATTTTGACTTAATTTTTTATTTGAGCCAAACATCCAATTACCACATTGTCCCTATTAGTTACTGCTCTATGAATTGTTTAATGGAGAGACTTGTAATTAGACTTTAACCTAGCATTAGGGCTTCAATATTTTCTATTTAAACAAACCTAATGTTTCCTATTTCCCCAACCACAATTGCTTTAATCTTTTGATCATACGCTCTATCTTTCAATCTATCCTACAAAATCAAAATCATATTTTGTTAGGCTTCTTTCTTTGATTAATTTATCAAACATTTTATGGTTATGTTTGATGCATTAACAAACCTATTTAATCTACCATTATGTGCTTCATCTTTTGTTCTAAATGTTGCTAGTTGATTTTGTTTTATCTTTTATTCTATTAAATCATCTAGATAAGGGTTTTCATTATTGAATTTGCTCTAGAACACGCCTTTGCATTTGTGTTATTATGCTAACTTTTCAAGTGCCAACTAAACTGGTTTGATTACTTATATGACTAAAGTTTATCAAAATGTTAATCCAGATCCGTAACCTTGCTTGTGGAGACTGTGAAAGAAGTGATGGCTTGTAAATAGATTACTTAGAAGCATTATATGTGATAAGTAGTTTAAGTTCTGGCCTTGTAATTGAACATTATTCTTATAGGGGATAGTTAGGTGCTTCATTGGACCAATGATTTCTCTTAGGTCATTGTTGTGACCTAGATTGTTTCCACTTCAAACTATCGTGTGCCAAAACTTTATTTATTTTTGCATTATTTTATTTACACACGATTGCATGTTTGACTGTTTATGAAATTTTAATTTTATATAATTTGATTAATTACATATTCATCTCTCTAGTTGATTATATCTGTATCAAAAAACTTTCATCATGAATCCACAAATGGCCTAAAATGACATTATACCTTGATGGTACATCTACCACTAGAAACTCTATCTAATTAAATTCCTTATCATGTATCATTTTAACTTTTAGTTCAATCTTCCCAACTATCATGGCAATTTTCCCATTGAAGCCAACTAGGGGACTTTTCTCTAGCACGATTATTTGAGATGAAGTTATTATTACCTCTAAGGTGGACAAAAAAGATATTTGATAAGGACCTAGTGCGAAACTAAATTCTTATAAAATAGCACTTTCCCACGAAGAGACTAATAATAAGGAGATCATCTTGTGGGATAGTTACTATGATTATATCCTCTTTAGTAAAATAATATGGGTAAGTATAGTGAATTATTTGTTTGGGGCTAATTGAGCTTATCTATCTCCTACATTTCTTCAAATGTTATTTTCGTGAATTGTTGGTTGTCCCCTTGAGATGAATCCTTTGTGTATGACATAAACCACCCCAACCCCTTTGGTTGGTCTTGTCCACTATTATTTTGGTTTTATGATGGAGGAGTCATAGGATATTTTCTCCCTATGGAAGGTCTCATCCCTATCTCTTCGTCTTTCAATGTTACTATTTCTTCCTTATCTCCCTCTCTTTTGGTAAGGTTGTCCTCCTCCTCTTTGGCCACAACCTTAGCCGTACTCTCTAGCTTGATTAGCATATGGTGTGTTTATTCTTCCTACCATGAGGTTGCCACGATAACCCTTTTCCAAAAGATATTCAATTTTTTCCTTTAGAGTTTGGTACTCCTCTATGGCACGTCCCTATCTCTAGGGAATCTACAATATCTTGATTCATCTCTTGGACTAGGATTCCCATTTCTCGTAGGCCACTATATATATGGGAATCCAATTATTGCATTTATTACCTTGCCCAAAGATGCTCTAAGAGGAGGTCCTCGAATGGGTGAGAGTTCTCTTTTAATAGGGTAGTTAAAACCATGTGGGTGTAGACCTCTTAAATGTTGTGTCCTTAGTTTGCCTTTTTCTATTGTAACTTTCATTTCAAATTTTGTGTCCTTTCATATGATTCAACTTTCTGACCAAATATTCTAATTCTTTTGCCTTTTTAATGGAAGGTGGGGGCATCCGTCGAGCTCTTAACAACTTTTTCTCTTCAAGCATGCTATTTCTCTAGAGATATGTACTTTAGTGCTTTATCCATAGCCTTATCCTTGTTACTAAGATGGGATTTGATCAAAGAAACATGTATGGGTGTATTGGACTTGACTCCCCTTGTGAAAGCCTTTATGATAATAGATTTATCAATACCCTCGACATATATTCTCTTTTTGAACATCTCGGTGAACTTTTCAAGTATTTCATTAGATTCTTGAGTAAGGGAGAATAGGTTGTGAGCCTTCTTTTGAGTTGTTCGGTAGCTTGTAAAGTGCATAATATACAACTTGACGAATCGGGATCGCCAAAAACTTTGATGCCATCCCCGCAACGGAGTCATCCCCGGAAACGGCGCCAAAAACTTGATGAGCGAAAACCGGCATCGCCGATCCTGCCAATACTTTGGTTTTATATTTATAAAACTCTCGCAAGTGCACGAATCATTTCGTAGAAAATGATAAGTATACTCCCAAGGTCGATCTAAGGAAGGAATGTATTTGGTTTTTGATTTGTTATTCAAACTTTTAAAACCGACATTAAATCCTAAACATCCTGTCACGATATTTTGGGGTTTTGTGTTTTTAATCTACTTACATAAAAATAAACATAGATTCAATAAACATTCATGCAAATTTTATCTTTTATAAATAGTGGAGTATTTATGGATATAGTAACTAAGTTAATTATGCTTGCTCGTATTATTTAGGTTATTAAAGATATGAATTGATATTTATTGATTCTCCCTTTTTTGTATGAATACCACCTTTGGTGGTGTTAGATATTCTTTGTTAACTAAACAAATCAATTAACACCTATTGGTGGGGTTGATAACTAATTTGGTTAATTAAATTAATTCCTTTTTCTAAGAGATTGAAAATGAACCATTTAAATGCCACCTTTGGTGGGTTTAGACAGTTTAAACTTTATTCAAGGTGTCCAAATTAAACCTAAGAATTTAGTTATCCGAGTACTAACTTTCAAGTTTTAAAATCACTACCGAAAACATGTCGTTAATACATTTCAGATAATAATTCTTATAAAAACTTTTGAAATAGAGCTTCACTCTAACTACCGGGCGATTGTACCAACAAATAAAAGAGCACTATTCTAAATTAGACCGGATAACTAAACCTTCAAATCTAATTTTCAGGTTTAAGTTTGTAATGAAAAATAATATATTTCTCTCTAACATTCTTAATATAAAATCATGAATAAAAATAAAATCAATTCATTTTAGAGATTTTTACCTATTTAATATTTCGCAAGCATAACAACGTCATTATTACATCATGTTTACTAACACAAAGACAGGTTAATTTAACCACGACGTATTAATTAAATATAACATGTAAGAATAAAGCATAAAAATAGCGTAAAGAAAATAAAATCCTTACTGAACTTCGACGCTTATTCCGTTCTTTGGAAAAACTCCAAGCGGAATTTACCTTTCCCATTTATTGAATCAAAAAGCTAAAATATTACAAAAACATAACTAGTTCTTCCCTAAAAAGGGAAGAACTCTAAAACTAAGAGAAATTAACTAAGAAAAGCTAAAAACTAAGAAAACATGCTAAAAACTCAAAAACTAAGAAATGAGAGAAAGAAGAGAGAGAAGTGGTTTTGAGGTGTTTTGAAGGTGTTGAAGGTGTGTGAAGGTGTGTGAAGGTGTTTTGAAGGTGTGTTTTGGAAGTGAAGGGAATGGGTATTTATAGGTGAGGATGGAGAGAAAAATGAGTAAAAAATGTTAAAAAATATTAAAAAATTAAAAACGTAATGGAAATAACGAGGTCATTAATGACGCGTCAAGATGACGTCACAGACTGCCGCAAGTGAAAACGGGGTGAAACGCGTTAGGGCGCGGAGGCGGCCGGTGATGCGCGCGGCGCTGCGTTAGAGCTGTCGGCCGCTGCGTGAGAATAACCGCTGGCCTTGATCTTTAGCACTAACAAGACGCATAATCCGCCTTGATCTTCCGCAGCGTAACAACGATACCACGCAGTGTTCTTTGCGCTGAAACGATAACAGCGCTTGATCTTGGCGCGCATGAACGACTCGGCGGAGTTGAGTCTTTGGCGGGCGCGCTTTTCTCCTTTTGACATTTTTGACTTTTTTGACCCATTTTATCCAATTTTTCCATATTTGTCGACCTTTACGCATTTATTTATTAATATATTTGTGATGTATTGCTTCCAGTATTCCTCTTTGAGTCTTTAAGTTGCATTTTTAAGCCATAATACCTAAAAAACAATAAAAATACCCGTGATTCCGAAAAGACAAATTTATATAAATATATGATAAAACATATATATATATATATTTTTAATCAATTAATTTGCATAAAATCATGGTTATTTTAGTGCTTTTTGAGCACTCATCACAACGAATCTGCTTGCTAGTCCTTTGAAGATAAGCGATAAAAACTAAAAATTAAACTATCCTAAATCACTTCCGTGGATTGACACGGTTTCATTTAGCCTATGCAACAAGCCTTTAAACCCCTACGTTGCCCTAGTGGACGAGTTTGAGTCTCGTGAGGGTTTTCAGTAATGATACCCACAAACATTGCACTAAATGTAAAAACAAAAGAAACAATGAAAACAAACAACTTAAAAATTAAATTTACAACAAAATCACAAATTAACAACATCTCACAAAAATGTCTCATACTATTTAATCTCCTTTAAGATCATAATTAAAATCCAAAGCATAAGTTATTTTAATCTCTTTAAACAATCATGATTTATTATAATAATTAGTCGAAAATCATTTTCATATTTCATATAAAAAATGTATCAATTTAATTTCAACCAATTTCAGTGTCATGAATCAGAATTCGCTTCGACTCTATTCCTCACAAGTCAATACTCTCGAAACACTGAATCCTATGGGTTCAAACACTCATACTATTTTATATGCGAAAGAGTTGATGTATAGAAATGAACTAATATGTTCGCATATGTATAAAGAATAAGGCTCAAAGTGTTATTTTAACATTGATCTCATGAAAGGAATCAAATGTATAAATTATAAAGATATCATATATAAAAATTATTTTCATGCATAAATCAAACTCATTAAGAAAGAATTTCAAGATATATGCCTTTTACAAATGAAGAGAGTGCAATGACTTTTTAGGGAATTATTTCCTATATCCTTCTTTGTAATTAGCTTTTACTCACAACTTTGTAATGAATGTGGGTTATAGTATGTAGATTATACTATATATTCTTTATCTCTCTATTTTTTTCTCAAGATATTTCTCAATATATGTATTTTAGAGAGTCAACCCATGTATGCAGATTGTACATTTTTTTGGATTTTGGTGAGTGGTTAATTTTGTGGCTTTTACGTTTGATCTTAGTTTAGTAACCCATATATGTCTTTTTTTGTAAGCGAGTCATGCATGAATCCAGATATAAGCATATACTTATCAATTTCTACTCAAATCATTTAATCTAAGCAAAAATAATAATAAAAAATATATGATACTCATTAAGATGAGAAAAAATTCATACATTCAATGCTAATACCTATAGAGATCATCTAAAAATTTGAATAAATAAGAAATGTGTTTCGAGTAGAAAAAATATATATTTCAACTCTAAATAAAAGAAATTAGGCTCAATTATATCTTACAAAGGTAGTCTCCACTAAAAAAATTCATAAACACCGATTTTGGGTTTAATATAATTTCCACGTCTTATCGAAAATACTAGTTATGACAAAAACTAACTAATTATCAAAAATAATTACAAAATATTTCATGATATGTTTTCAAAAATTAATCTAACAGTACAAAAGACTTAACTATTTACTTAAATTTGATTTAAAGAAAAGATAAATTTTTATGAATTTTTTTTAATTCCAAAAATTACTAAATCACACAAAATAGTAATAAAACCAAATACATAAAAAAATGAAAAAGTATATATTTTTTTATTTTTTTATTTATTTTTATTTTTAAATTGTTAAAACCTTTTTTTTATTAAGCATGGTAACTTTTCACCACCCCCCACCTAGAACTTACATTGTCCTCAATGTAACAACTGTAAATTAAAGATAAAGAGAAAAGAGAAGAAAAAATTACCTATTTCACGAGAATGTGCAAGTAGTAATGGAAAATGCAAAATCCATCGTATTCATCATTAAAGTTGTATATGCATAAATCGGGCCGTTAACTTATAACATCTCAACAAATATTTTTAGTTTTAACAATTTAAAAATTATTCACATGTAATTAAAAAAAAATTAAATAAATGAAACAAATAAAAGAAAATTACCTAAAATGATGGGTTACCTCCCATCCAGCGCTTAGTTTAACGTCTTAGCAAGACGTAACTTGGGGATTGCATTTTAAGTAAACTCAATGTCCCATCATCACTGAGTCAATCAAACCTATAGGTAAGACAAGATTGTCTACCTATACTTTTTTAGTCATGCCCTATTGATTTTCAAATTTCTTTTTGTACTTAAAACCAGAGGCATACTTTGAGTTTTAGATAACCCACATCTAGGTACAAATCAAATAATTAAGGCATAAAAACACAATTGTACCTAGATTAAACAAAGCAACTAACTCCTTAGATTATAATTAAAACTTTAAAATTTTGGAGGTAGTTTCAGAATGTATGTTTTTTTTTTGTTTTTTTGTTTTTTTTTTGTTTTTAAGAAAACAAATAACATAATCAGTATTAACCAAGAGTGCTCCCAGGAAAGAATGGTGGTGGAAAGGCTCCTTAAAAACCATCCTCTGCATTAACAACGTTCCTAGGAAAGACTAACCTGAAAGGCTTCCAGAACTAGTCTCATGACGAGAACTTAACTTCAGATCTTCACTTTTCATGTTATTAAGTTAAGTTAAATAAAAATTTAAGTTAATAAAAATCTAAGTAAATTAAGTTTAAAGAAAAAGTTAATTAAGTTAAGTGAATTAAAAAAATCTAAGTTAATTAAGTTAAGTTAAAAAAAATCTAAGTTAATTAAGTTGGTAAAAAAAAATCTAAGTTAATTAAGTTAAGTTAAGTAAAAAAAAACTAAGTTAATATTAAAACAAATCTAAGTTAATTAAGTTAGTAAAAAAAAACTAAGTTAAGTAAGTTAAATAGAAATCAAGAATAAAAAAATAGCTAAAAAAAGAAAGAAAAATAAAAAAAATAATAAAATAAAATAAAATTGAAAAAGGTAAAAGAAAATAAAAAAAAATTATAATTTAAAATAAATAAAAAAATAGTAAAAATTAAACTCAAAAAAATTAAAATTTTGGTTTTTTTTTATTTTTTTTTATTTTTTTATTTTTTTTTATTTTTTTTTTTATTTTTATTTTTTTTATTTTTTTTATTTTTTTTTTATTTAAAATATATTTAAAAAAATTTTTATTTTTTTATTTTTTTATTATTTCTTATGAAATTTAAAATTTGAAATTTGATTAAATTTTTTTATTTTTTTTTTATTTTTTTACAAAAACAAAAAAAACACAATTATTTACAGCACAAAAATATTTTTAAAATTTTGATAAATATATTAAAAACGCTATTCCTTTCCCGGCAACGGTGCCAAAAACTTGATGAACAGAATCGGGATCGCCAAAAACTTTGATGCCATCCTCATGAGTCATCCACGTGACAGCGCCAAAACTTGATGGCCAAAAGCCGTCAAGACGCTGATCTGCCAATACTTTGGTTTTATATTTATAAAACTCCGCAAGTGCATCTAATCATTTAAGTAGAAAATGATAAGTATACTCCCAAGGTCGATCTAAGGAAGGAATGTATGTGGTTTTTAATTTATTATTCAAACTTTTAAAACGAAATTAAATCCTAAACATCTTGTACGATATTTTGTGGGTTTTGTTTTTTAATCTACTTACATAAAAATAAACATAGATTCAATAAACATTCATGCAAATTTTATCTTTTATAAATAGTGGAGTATTTATGGATATAATAACTAAGTTAATTATGCTTGCTCGTATTATTTAGGTTATTAAAGATATGAATTGATATTTATTGATTCTCACTTTTTTGTATGAATACCACCTTTGGTGGGTTAGATATTCTTTGTTAACTAAACAAATCAATTAACACCTATCATTGGTGGGGTTGATAACTAATTTGGTTAATTAAATTAATTCCTTTTTCTAAGAGATTGAAAATGAACCATTTAAATGCACTTTGGTGAGTTGACGATTTTAAACTTTATTCAAGGTGTCCAAATTAAACCTAAGAATTTAGTTATCGCAAAGTACTAACTTTCAAGTTTTAAAATCACTACCGAAAACATGTCGTCAATACATTTTCAGATAATAATTCTTATAAAAACTTTTGAAATAGAGCTTCACTCTAACTACTTAGAGGCGATTGTACCAACAAATAAAAGAAGACTACTCTAAATCGAATAGGATAACTAAACCTTAAAATCTAATTTTCCAGTGTTTAAGTTTGTAATGAAAAATAATATATTTCTCTCTAACATTCTTAATATAAAATCATGAATAAAAATAAAATCAATTCATTTTAGAGATTTTTACCTATTTAATATTTCATGAAGCATAACAACGTTATTATTATATCGTGATTACAAACGGTACTAGCACGTTAAATTTAATCACACACAAATTAAATATAACATGTAAGAATAAAGCATAAAAATAACTATAAAGAAAATAAAATCCTTACAGTAACTTCGACGCTATTCCGTTCTTTGGAAAAACTCCAAGCGGTTTAATTTGCAGACTCCCATTTATTGAATCAAAAACTAAAATATTACAAAAACATAACTAGTTCTTCCCTAAAAAGGGAAGAACTCTAAAACTAAGAGAAATTAACTAAGAAAAGCTAAAAACTAAGAAAACATAAGAAAAACTCAAAAACTAAGAAATGAGAGAAAGAAAGAAGAGAGAAGTGTGGTTTTGAGGTGTTTTGAAGGTGTTGAAGGTGTGTGAAGGTGTGTGAAGGTGTTTTGAAGGTGTGTTTTGAAGTGAAGGGAAGGGGGGTATTTATAGGTGAGGATGGAGAGAAAAAATGAGTAAAAAAATGTTAAAAATTAAAAAAGCGTGTAATGGAAATCTTGAGGTCATCAATGACATCGCGATGACGTCCGAGGCGCTACTGCCGCGTGAAAAATGGGGTGAAAACGCGTTGGGCGCGTGGAGGGCAAGCGCTGGCGCAGCGCGAATAATGTAACCCGCGCGTGTCGCAGCGCATGGCCAGATAACTCCGCACGCGGTCTTCTTGGCGCGTAAACGGTACCCGTAGCTGAGGGCGGTAGGTCTTTAGGCATGGCCAGCTCTGGCGGCAGCGTTTTTCTCCTTTTTGACATTTTTGACCTTTTGACCCATTTTGTCCAATTTTTCCATATTTGTCGACCTTTACGCATTTATTTATTAATATATTAGCGATGTATTGCTTCCAGTATTCCTCTTTGATTCTTTAAGTTGCATTTTTAAGCCAAAATACCTAAAAACAATAAAAATACCCGTGATTCCGAAAAAGACAAATTTATATAAATATATGATAAAACATATAAATATATATATTTTTAATCAATTAATTTGCATAAAATCATGGTTATTTTAGTGCTTTTTGAGCACTCATCACTCGTAGGCCACTATATATATGGGAATCCAATTATTGCATTTATTACCTTGCCCAAAGATGCTCTAAGAGGAGGTCCTCGAATGGGTGAGAGTTCTCTTTTAATAGGGTAGTTAAAACCATGTGGGTGTAGACCTCTCAAATGTTGTGTCCTTAGTTTGCCTTTTTCTATTGTAACTTTCATTTCAAATTTTGTGTCCTTTCATATGATTCAACTTTCTCACCAAATATTCTAATTCTTTTGCCTTTTTAATGGAAGGTGGGGGCATCCGTCGAGCTCTTAACAACTTTTTCTCTTCAAGCATGCTATTTCTCTAGAGATATGTACTTTAGTGCTTTATCCATAGCCTTATCCTTGTTACTAAGATGGGATTTGATCAAAGAAACATGTATGGGTGTATTGGACTTGACTCCCCTTGTGAAAGCCTTTATGATAATAGATTTATCAATACCCTCGACATATATTCTCTTTTTTGAACATCTCGGTGAACTTTTCAAGTATTTCATTAGATTCTTGAGTAAGGGAGAATAGGTTGTGAGCCTTCTTTTGAGTTGTTCGGTAGCTTGTAAAGTGCATAATATACAACTTGACGAGATTAACATAACTAGATATGGTGTTAAGGGTTAGTTCTCCAAACCTTTTGAACACTACTCCCTTCATGCTCCTTGAAATAACCTTGTTGACATCATAGAGAGTTTTAAGTGAGTCAAATGGAGGATAGAGTTTGTTGTGTCATTAAACTTGTTAAAAATAGGGAGATTCATATTGTGTGGGATGATGATTTGTTTCATTTGGAGAGAAAAGGGTGATTACATTAGAGCCGAGTTCACAACACTAAATACGACAAAGTTTTTGATCTTTGAGCAAGGTTTTCCATCTATTGTAGTCCGTTCTCTATAGGTAAATTCGACAAAGTTTTTGACCTTTGAGTAAGGTTCCCCATATCTTGTAGTTCGTTCTCTATAGGATTAACTAGGGGTGGAATTAATGGGTTGGCATGTTAAAGATTTTGTGGGTTTTAAGAGAAACTTGCTCCTAGGGAGTTAAAGTATGCATTGTGGGCTTATAATTGAGGTTAGGGATATGGGTAATATGATTGTGGATTCTAGGTATTTGAGTTCACAAAATCCCCTTAAAATGAAGAATATATGCAGTAAACAACAAAATTGGTTGAAGCTAGGCTAAAGCTTTGTTACATTTTAATAATGAAGGTACATATCATGAAAAATATTGAAAACATGCTAGGAATTTAGGAAAAATTATTGTTTTCAAACTCATCAAAATAAGCACAAGATACATCATTTTCTTTTTCTGTTGGATTAACAAATGCAATTGGTTATCAAGAGGTGATAATTGAGAACAATTATGTAAACATATTCAATTATGTTTCAAGCCAACCAAATTCAATTTCATGACAATCTTCCGGATTCCTAAATGAAGTAGTTTGAACGATGCTTGTTGCATATTAAGTAGATACCTAAAAATTGTAATACATTTACAAATGTTATAGTTATGATTGATAAGATAGAAGTATCATTTAAATACCTAAATTTATTATAGCACAAATGTATAATTCTAAATAAGAGAATGAATTTTAAATATTGAAAATATTAATAAAATATTTTATATTTCATTAAGTTCATTTCTAAACGCATACTCATAAATGAGGTTTTTTTTACTTAACTAGCATCTATTTTGAGAAATTGATCAATTTTTCCTAACTATCAATAATTACATAATGTATATGAAATTTTGATATATGTAACATATTACATACAAAGATAAAAATGAATGTAACATGTTTTATATAAAGATGAAATTGGATATAACATGTTACAAAGATAACTTCGACTACTCATCGACAACCTCACTAGAGTTCTGACGTATGTAATATGTTACATACAAAGACATAAATATATATAACATGTTGCTCCATGATACTTTACGAATTACATTTTTCAAACTAAATATGTTCTCTATAAGGCATAAACACCAAATTATAACATGTTATTAGCACGAATCGAGAAGTGAACTTCTTATACATTTCTTCAATGTTATCAACATCAAGTCCTTTCTTGATGTATTCATTGAAGTGATTGGTATTGTACTCGTTCTTTTCTTGATTAATCAAATTGGAGTGAAAGGACCTGATCTGAAGAAGAAGGACATTTTAATATCTTCGTGGATTTCGACTAGTACTCTGTCATATTAAAGTTTGAAAAATAAAACACAATGTGAAAAGTGAATGCATTTCAATACAAATATCAAATATTTGGCTGCTATGAGATAACATCTAACATCGATAAGTTTAAATTGAACTAAAATAATGTAGTTTGAGAGTTATAAACTTTAACTCAAGACTTACCTACCATTTGCGTTGAAACACGAAATCAGAAAATATATTTTAATTTTTCTAATCCAGTAAAAGAGGGAAGCTCATATAAATTAAAAGAGTTTAAACAATGAGGCTAAAAGGTATGAAAATATATGCATATAGATTTGAAATGAAGCTATGGAAATCAAAATCAAAATCAAAATATTGGTTCATTGTTATTGGGCAGCTAACTAATTAACCTAGGGATTATATAATGAACACAATTCGATAACATAGTAGAAAAGAAGATCAAGTAGATAAGCAGGATTCTCATAAGAATTCCTCCAAACACTTAATACCCATAGTTAAATTAATGATTATCATAGCTTTTTATACATTAGTTTGAGTACAAATTTGAGATTCGAGAAAGAAATCTTGATTATATACACTATTATAACAAAAATTATATTCAGGAAAAAAAATTCAAATTGAAGGGGTCTTTGTATTTTTTTCCTTGGGTGCTCTATTTCATTTTTGTAAAGGTACAGAGAAAAGATAGAGATAGTACCTCCAAAGAATAGCCCGGTAGGTATTCCTCTGCGAAAAATAAAAAGAAGATGGCGGTAGAATAGAAGATATAATAAATTAGGCTTTGACCTCACTATTTTTCTCAGAGTCACCATAATATTGAGAGTGATCAAGAGATTAAGAAATGGATCGAACTGAACTATGTGAAGCCCTGATTAATCAAACGAATCCGAGCATGATAGTCCATATTTTCCTCTCAAAATTTTCAAAAAGTTTGATAATAAAGCTTGATCGAAACCAAACTATATGAAACAAAACTAGAAAGACCATGAATAAGGGAAAAGAGATTGAGAAATCGATCATAAGATAGAGATCGACGATCGCAATAGGGTGTCTCCCAGTTTGAGTATTTGAGAATTTGAGGGAGTGGAGGATTAATACAAGTGAAGATGAGGGATAAAATAATAATTTTCAAATCTCAACGTCGAGCGGAAAAAGGCAAAAATGCATATATATCGATAAATAAATAAAAAGTTCTTCATATGTGCCAAGCCCAAAGCTAGGCGGGTAAGGGCCTAGTCCACTTGGTCCAAACCATGTGCCGTGCTTTCAAATTCAACCCCAGCTTTAATAGCCAAAAAAAAAACCGGCTTCTTTATATTGTATCCTGGCCGCCAGAAACCCTAGCTATCATTTTCTGGTAAACTCTTGACACGTCCATGTCGTTCTTCCCTCTTCCTTTCCACCGGAAATTTAGCATCTTTATGCTACTTGAACTTATTACTTTGTCTTACTATCTTGTTTTGTTTTCTTTAGGTGAAGTAGTATGTATGCATGTATTTTGGGTGTTTCTGTAAGTGTTCGCAAATTTATTAATATATCTTTCTTTTCGGCAGGAGGACATAGTAGGTCTGTTATCAAGGACTAAGATTCAACCATGAGGTTTGTAATATCATAAAGTAGCTTGAGCTTTTTTTGGTTAATTATAGTCGAATAGATCGTCCGTTGATCCTCTTTTGATTCTCTCTTTTTAGTTTAATTCATGTGTCATTTATGGGTATTTTAGATTCTTTTGCATATATTTAGGTTTTAGATTTCAATGTTATTTGTTCATTGGCTAATGCCTTTTATGCTTCTACAAGTTTTTAGACGAGAACATTGCGTTGGTTGATAATCATTGTTGGAAAATTGAAACGAGAGGACCTTTTTTTCTTGATCTTTATTTTTTACTTTGTTTATGACTTGTTAGATGTTATAATAAAATATTATGTAAATGTTGCTTCACAATCTGTATTCGAAAGTTTTGTGTTATGAATATGAGTCTAAAGTAATGAATATCTTGCACTGTTATATTTATGACTAGCGTGAACTTTTGTTTTTGGGTACCCTTTTTAAAATATAAGCCGTATTTTGCTTTTGCAATTCATTTATTGTTCTATATTTGACATAGCAGTAAGCTCCAGGGTGATGTTGTCAGAGAGGCCGTTTCAACTATCATGACTGAATGCAAGGAAAAGAACCGAAATTTTACAGAGACCATTGAACTTCAAATTGGGTTGAAAAACTATGATCCTCAGAAAGACAAACGTTTCAGTGGTTCTGTTAAGTTGCCACACATTCCTCGCCCAAGAATGAAAATTTGCATGCTTGGTGACGCTCAGCATGTTGAAGAGGTGACAATGCTTTATTGTTTTGTTACAACAACATTTATTTAATCTGTTATCAGAATTATTTTACTCCCTATTTTTTGCTAATGCATCCTTTTATTAAAATATTGCAGGCAGAGAAGATGGGTTTGGAATATAGGGATGTTGAATCATTGAAGAAATTGAACAAAAATAAGAAGGCAGTTAAGAAACTTGCTAAAGGATACCATGCCTTCTTGGCATCTGAATCTATCATTAAGCAGATCCCTCGTCTTTTGGGCCCGGGTCTTAACAAGGCTGGTTTGTTTATAATTTACTTTATTTTTGTTGTCAATTTCCTGTATCCTTATTGCTTTCTCCATAAATGTCTTGTTCCTAGTTCTATTGTCATTTATGGCAACTTTTGTTGTGTTCTAATTGAATATTCTTCTATGAATATTACTATATTAGTATATTTTAAAAGGCATGGTAAATACTAGTTGTGTTTGAAACTTTGATTTGGCTTCAAGAATGCAATATTTTCTTTTACTTTGTTTATTTTGTGAATGCAATGTAGGTAAATTCCCTACCCTTGTTTCCCACCAAGAATCATTGGAGTCGAAAGTTAATGAAACAAAGGCAATGGTGAAATTCCAACTTAAGAAGGTTCTCTGCATGGGTGTTGCTGTTGGTAATGTATCCATGGAAGAGAAGCAGATCTTCCAGAATGTGCAAATGAGCGTTAATTTCCTCGTTTCCTTGTTGAAGAAGAACTGGCAAAATGTGAGTTGAATTTATCCTTTTCTTTTATTCCTTAAAAATTGCTTGTCCATTCAGCTGTTCATAAGTATTTTTCATGTAGTACTACTCTTCTCTAACTTGGACTGGATGGTTTGTTAATCCAGGTGCGTTGCCTATACCTCAAGAGTACCATGGGAAAGCCTCAACGTGTCTTTTAAGAAGGTTTTTGTCCTATTTGAGGTTTTTTTGTTAGGGAACGTTTATGAGCCATGTACGTAAATCTTTTTATATTGGGATGCTCAAGTTTATCTATCTGTTTCTACATTTTGCTGTTTAATTTGAATTGAGAGGAGAATGAACTTTAGGCGTGGTGTAAAACAAATGTTTGCTTTTATGACCTTTCCCTTATAAATTGCCATTAATTATTTTCTGAGCATTTGTTTTTGGGTACCATTACCTGAGCAAGTGTTATATTGTGTGTTTACTCTTTTTGCTGCAATCTCCTGTAGTAAAAAGGCATTCATGCCTTAACAAATATCGTAGTTACCTTTATTTTTCTTATTAAACCACAAACTACATTTTCTAGTTTTTTTTAATTACTATGACATTTTCTAGTTAGAATAATAGTATTCCATCATTTTTTAGTTAGAATAATAGTATTCCATCATTTTCTTGGGAAGTTTATTCTTCATATCAAAATTATTAGAGCTCAGGCTTTTCTTGTGCAACGATGGCCAACTCTAGTGAAGAAGACCAACGTGATGTGAACAAAGCTTCTACCGCCAAATTTTTTGCAAGAATTCTAACAAACCATGACATAGGTTCACAATGAAAAATATTTTGCTAGAAACTGAAGCAGTGAGCCTTTCTAAGACAAACATTGGAACTTCCATTCATCCAACTCATTCACTAATTCATATAAAGTTTCTCGATCCAAATCCCACAATTAGAAATCTTGAAAAATAACTTATATGTTAAGATTGGTATAAATAAATGTTTTAAATGTAATCAATCAGGTCACAAATCAAGTGAATGTTCATTGAGGAAAACTATCAACATTATAGAAGGCAAGGCATGGGAGAGCAACAAGAAATCAAAGATAGTGATAAGGAAGGGATAGATTTTGATGAAGTTAAGTTTGCTTTAGGTGATGGAGAGAAGTTTAATTGCATTGTTCAAAGAATTTTATTAACACTTAGAGAAGAAAGGAATTCCCAAAGATATTCCATATGTTGAACAAGTTGTATAATCAATAAAAAGTTAAGAGGCAATTGTGAATAGTGGTAGCTCAAAGAATGTGGTGTCCAAGAAGTTGGGGAATGCTATGGGACTTGCAAATGTGAAACATCCAAACCCTTATAGAGTGGGTTGGATAAAGAGGGGTGTTGAGTTTACGATGATTGAAAAATGCCTTGTTCCTTTGTCCATTAGGAGATACTATCAAGATTAGGTAGAGTGTGACATCATTGATATGGATGATTGTCATGTGTTACTAGGAAGACTGACAATTTGATAAGGAAATTATGCATGAAGGCAAAGAGAATACTTATTCATTTGTACGACATAACTAGAAGATAGTCCTAGTTCCACAATTTAAGGTGCCAAGCTAGTTGTTGGTGGAACCCAAAATAAGTCATCTTTTTAAGCATCATTGGAGCTAAAGCCAGTAAAGAACTCAAGAAACATCACATTGTTTTGACCTTGATGTTTAAAGAAATTGTCCAAAATAGTCAAGAACTACCCACAATGTTGAAGTCTTTTATGGAGGAATTCAAGGATATAGCACCTAAAGAATTACCAAGTGATGAAAATCATAGAGTCAAACAAATCCTAAGTGGGCCAATCACAAAGTTTAGGAGGGCACAACTTGAGGAGGTTCTAAATGGGCTCATTCAAGAGGTCAATAGTGGTTGTTCTAAAGAAAGACCGAATATGATGTTCATGATCGAGGCTTTGCAACAATCCTTTGAGAGGATGAACAACTTGATGGTCTATATGATGAAAGATTGGAAAGGAAAGAAAATATTTTAGTAGCTTTATAACGAGAAACACCTCAAAAGAATGTCAGAGGGTTAATAGGCAAACATTTATACTTTCCAATGGATGATGACATGGTCTTCTGTAAAAAAAATTGTTACACTAGTAGCTAAAGATCACATAGTTGCATGAGGAACTTCACTTCAAGAGAGGGACAATGATGCAGGAGCCTAGCTAGCCTTTTAAATATTATTTATTTATTTTGTATTTCAGTTTATTGCTTGTTGGGTTTGCTTTATTTTATTGTTTTATTTGTTCCTTCGGTGAGGTGTCAATCTATTATGCAATTTTGTCCTTTTGCATAATAGAATGTTGTTTAAATGTTAGTGAGGTAGTGGAGAATATCAGTTTTTGTTTGCTATTCAAGTTTTTCACTGAGAATTCCTCTATGATTTTGTGACATTTTCTAGTTAGAATCATAATATTCTATTCTTTTAGGAAGTTTCTTCTTTAGATCAAAATTTAGTTTTCTACTCTATTATAAGTACTCTTGAAGGAAAGCTTGCTAGAGTATGTAATTTATATTTTATGAAGCTTGGTAATTTTTCTTGTTTAGAATTTTGCTTAAATACTAAAGAGCCATTTCCATGTTTAAACTTCTATTTGTCATGGGGTATTCTTTAACACTGCTCTTTGTTTTTCTCTCGAAGTTTTAATGAAAAATAAACCGATATGGCTACACTAGTAAGAAAATATATTTTGCTAGTAGCCGTGCAAGGCTGTTCCCTACCAAATTGGATGTATTGTTGCAAAGCTTGTTCTCTTAAATTAAATGTGTGCTCAGTCAATACTCACTGGTGCAACAAAGAAAAAGTATTTACAACATAGGTCATTAGCTATTAGTTTTGTGACGAGTTTAAGGAACTATATAGTGATGAGTTTTAATATTTTTAAAAAGGTATTTATGGTTTCATTTAAGGCTATTTTGGGTCTGATTTCAAAAATACTACTGTTCTAACGCACTAGTTTTTGAACTACATATAGCTCAATATCTTAATTTGAATACATTGTATGGTGCTCCCATGAACACATGTTCAAAATTTGCGTTGCGGTCTTCATTTTTGAATATTCTATTTTGAATTTCTAATTTGAAACCCCATATTTTCAACACAAATTTAAAATGGTAATCACCTATAGACTTTTAAGTTTTATGAAAATTAGTTAATTTAACAATTATGTTTAATGGTTGTACATATGTGTAAATAATTTGAACGATCTTAATTATAAAATAAGTTTAATTTGAACTACTTTTTAATTTTTGTTTTCAAAATTCCTTATTAAATTGTGAGGTTACCCAATTCAAAAGTTCTTTTAAGTTTAAAAACAATTTTTGAACGTCATATATAGAACAAAATATTTATGCCCTCTCAAGTTTTAAACAACTTATATTGTAAATGGACTAAACTTTTTCTCATTTTTGTATCTCATTGCAAGACCTCCTATCAGGTGATAATATGTCATTAATTAGAGAGAGATACTAGAAAAATATAAAGATAAATAAAAATAATTGATTTTAGTCATTTAAATACATTTATATTTCACCACTTGATTGGTAGTACATTGAATAAAACTCTCATAATGGGATAGAAGAATTTGTTCGATTTTAAATACATTTTTATTTGTTCCCTTTTAAAGAAAAGATTCATTTGTTCCAAACTTGAATACCTATTTTGAACAAATGTCCATGCACCTCCATTCTTGAACACCTTAGTTTGAACACCTGTTAAATGTGATTGAGATGGTAGTGATAGGGGTGGTAAGTCTTGGGTGTTGTAGGGAAGGAGGTAGACTACAATTATTGTTCCCAAATTTGAACAAAAGTCTATGCACTTTCTAAGTTAGAACACTTTATTTTGAACACATGTTATATGTGGTTGGGATGGTAGTAAAAGAGTAATTAGTAGGGTTAAATGACGTAGTTTAAACCTGTCAAATGTCAATAGTTGTATGAGTGCATAATTAGTTATTTTAAAAAAAGAACTTAAAATGGGTTGATAAGTGGTATGGGTGGACATGGTTGGGTTGATTGGGTTGCACCATGTTATAATGCAATTAGTAATTTTAAGATTGAGAATTTTTTAGGTTGAAATCAATAGATACATATTTCATCCCAATTTAACTAAGTCTTTATTTGTTGGTTGGGTAGGGTTGGTCTCATCTAGTTGTATTAAAAAAATTATATATATCAATTAAACATAAAAAATATAAAGTTATATACGAAATATCTTCTTATCATTTATTTAAAAAATATTTTTAATTAAAATATATTGTGATAAAAAATTAATAATTATAGTAATATTTAAAAATATATCAAATAAATTTATCAATAAAAATAATATTTTATTTATATATAACATATTTTTTAAAATATTTTTGTTTATATAATATACCCGATTGAGTAAAAATTAACGTCAACTTTATAAACCGAAACCAACCAAATAGATTTTTAATTATTGCATTATAGGTTAAATTAACACGTAAATTTATAAAATCCAACCCAATCAAATTTTCTTGGTTTTTATTGATTGGATGGGTTAGTTCGGATTTTATCCACTCTTAATAAGTGTTAGTGTTGTAGGCAAGAATGTAGAAATGCATATAGGAAGGTGAAAAGGGTAGATATATGTAGGCATGGTTACGTGGATGAAAGGTTACGAGAATAATAAAATCATCAAATATGAATGAAATAATAATTGAAAATCACAATGGTTAGATCGATCAAAAAGGTTCTTGATTACTTGACCAGTCCAATTAGCACTCAAATATGATATTTTTTGGCACTAACTTTTAATCATGACCATTGGATCAATAAAATTATAATCCAACCTGGATTAGACTCGAATATACTCCAATGGGTCAACAAAACAAAAGAATTGCGACAAGGAATAAGAGACATCAATAGCACATTTATGGAAAACCTTTGAAGGAGATTTATAAGAAAGGATTGAAGATTGAATAATGAGGTTATTTTGGCTTCATCATCTACAATTACCAAACTTTTCTTACTATTTCTTCTCTTTATAGTTTTCATGATTATACTGTTGATTCATTTAGGATCCATGTCTAGCTAAACTTTTAATGGGATTATGGGAAAATTTAAACCTTACACTATGGTTTAATTAATTTGATATCGTGAAATTTAATTATTCATTCTTAATGTGTATAATTCTATGTTTGAACGACACAACTATGCACATATGAATTAAAGTAATTAACTAGTTTATTGCATGAATATGTTTATATCTAATCTAAGATGTTAGTGTGTAATCTCTAATATTCTTATTCGAAGTGGTACCTTATGGCTGCTATCATAAGCAAGATTGATATATTAAAATAGTTGTTTCGATACCCAAGTCAAAGGTTATGGCCGTTAAAAATTGCAACTCCGATTTATCAAATGTTTTTTTTAAACTGTGAATAGAAGAATCCTTCTTCTTTTTCCTAATTTTTTTATGAAGAACAAAGATTGATTGAACATAGAAATAATGATCAAGAAGAAGATAAGAAGATTTCAAAGAGAACTATGAAACAAAATCAAAAGATGAAAACAACATCAGTAAGTCCATAAAACCCTGCCCTTGAGATGCCACAAAGGATGATCACTCCCTTTCATAAGTCGAACTAGAGCATTCAATCTAGAACACCAGAAGGCAAAGCAAAAAGCTTTTTGAAAAAAGATTTTCATTAATGATAAAAGTTCTTCCTCCATTACTACACTGTTGTTTTCTTTTATAAACAACAAAACCCAAGGCTTAATGAAAACTTAGTGGTTGGCTCCTCAATCTCCGTTATAGCTCCATTGAGCAAAACCAAAAGCAAAGAAAACGAAAATGTGTGACAAAAAATTTAAACCCTCAGTAGGTGATGTAAACGATGGAATTTGATTTCAAAAAATGAGGTTCAATGACCAGGAAAGTTAGGATTCTAGTAATTGTTATGAGCTTCAATTTGATATATTATAATAGTTGTTTCGATACCCGAGTCAAAATTTATGTCCGTTCAAAATTGCAACTCCGATTTATCAAAGGTTTTTTTTTAAACTGTGAATTGCAGAACCTTTCTTCTTTTTCCTACTCTTGTTTTGTGAAGAACAAAGATTGATTGAACATAGAAATAATGATCAAGAAGAAGATATAGATATTTCAAAGAGAACTATGAAACAAAATCAAAAGACGAAAAAAACATCAACAAGTCCATAAAACCCTACCCTTGAGATGCCACAAAGGATGATCACTCCTTATGATAATTCGAACTAGAGCATTCAATCTAGAACACTAGAAGGCAAAGCAAAAAGCTTTCTAAAAAAATATTGTCATTAATGATACAAGTTCTTCCTCCATTACAACCTTGTTGTTTTCTTTTATAAGCAATAAAACCCTAGACTTAATGCAAACTTAGTGGCCTTATTTAGTTGTAAAATGTGCCTAATTCATCTGTAAATAATAATAGAATAAAAATACTTATGATTAATAAGACAAATTAAATTACACAATTCACTAAAAGGAAAATCGAGAACCAAAAAACAAATATAATTAACTAAAACAAAAAAACTTTCTTTCAAAAATAATCCTTGCATTTGATATTCCAAACCTATCCTTTATGAAGGATCATGAGAATATTTGTATGATCTTAAGAATATTTGTTGGATATTGTGAATCTTAAGAATATTTGTAAACATACTCTTGGTAGGCTCCTCAATCTCTATTATAGCTTCATTGACCAAAAATTAAAGAAAAGAAAATAGAAAAGGTGCGACAAAAACTTTAAATACTCAGTAGGTGATGTAAATGATGGAATTTGAGTTCCAAAAAGAATTCATATATCCAGGCATGCTAGCATTATGGTAATCGTTACGAGATTTGATTTGATATATTATAATAGTCATTTCGAAATCCGATCCAAAAGTTATGGCCGTTTAGAATTGCAACTCCGATTTATCAAATGTTTTTTTTAAACTGTGAATAGCAGAACCCTTCTTCTATTTCCGACTTTGTTTTTATGAAGAACAAAGATTGATTGAACGTAAATATAAATATAAAGAAGAAGATTCAAAGATTTCAATTAGAATTATGAAACAAAACCCAAAGACGAAAACAACATCACCAACTCCATAAAACTCCAGCCTTGAGATCACCCCCTTTGATAAATTGAACTAGAGCATTCAATCTAGAACCCCAAAAGGCAAAGCAAAAATCTTTTTGAAATAATACTTTCATTAATGATATCAGTTCTTCCTCCATTACTATGCTGTTGTTTTCTTTTATAAGCAACAAAACCCTAGACATAATGCAAACTTAGTGGGTTTTTTGGTTTTGAAATGTGCCCAATCTATTTGTAAAGAATAAAAGAATAAAAATACTTATGATAAATAAGAGAAATTAAATTCCACAATTCCCTAAAAAGGAAATCGCTAACAATAAAAGGCCCATAATTAACTAACACAAAAAAAGGCTTTCAAAATTAATTCATGAATTTGATATTCCAAACCAATCCCTTGTGTAGGATCATGAGAATATTTGTATGATCTTAAGAATATTTGTTAGATATTGTGAATCCTTAAAATATTTGTGAACATACTCTTGGTCGGCTTCTCAATCTCCATTATAGCTCTATTGAAAAAAATCGACAACAAACAAAACGAAAAGGTGCAAAAAAAACTTTAAACCCTCGATAGGTGATGTAAATGGTGTAATTTGAGTTCAAAAAATGAGGTTTTATGGGAAGGCATGGTAGGATTATGGTAATCGTTACGATTTTTGATTTGATATGTTATAATATTCGTTTCAATACACGAGTCAAAAGTTATGACCGTTAAAAATTGCAACTTTGCTTTATCAAATGTTTTTTTTTAAACTGTGAACCGTAGAACCTTTCTTCTTTTTCCTACTCTTTTTTTGTGAAAAACAAAGATTGATTGAACATATAAATAATGATCAAGAAGAAGATACAAAGATTTCAAAGAGAATATGAAATAAAATCAAATGACGGAAAAAACATCAACAAGTCCATAAAATCCTACCCTTGAGATGCCACAAAGGATGATCACTCCCTATGATAAGTCAAACTATAGAATTCAATCTAGAACACCAGAAGGCAAAGCAAAAAGCTTTATGAAAAAATATTTTCATTAATGATACAAGTTCTTCCTCCATTACAACCTTGTTGTTTTCTTTTATAAGCAACAAAACCCTAGACTTAATGCAAACTTAGTGGCCTTATTTATAAAATGTGCCCAATCCATCGGTAAACAATAATAGACTAAAAATACTTACTATATATAAGACAAATTAAATTCCAAAATTCACGAAAATGAAAATCTTCAACCATAAAAGGCCCATAATTAACTAAAACAAAAAACATTTCGTTAAAAAATAATCCTAGCATTTGATATTCCAAACCTATCCCTTGTGAAGGATCATGAGTATATTTGTACAATCTTAAGAATATTTTTTGGATACTGTGAATCTTTAGAATATTTATAAACATACTCCTGGTCGGCTCCTCAATCTCTGTTATAGATCCATTGAGCAAAAATGAAAGGAAAGAAAATTGAAAAGGTACGACAAAAACTTGAAACAGTCGGTAAGTGATGTAAATGATGGAATTTGAGTTCCAAAAAAGATTTCCTATGTCCAGGCATGCTAGGATTATGGTAATTGTTACGAGCTTTGATTTTATATATTATAATATTCATTTCGATACCCAAGACAAAAGTTATGGCCGTTCAGAATTGTAACTCCGATTTATCAAATGTGTTTTTTTAACTGTAAACAGCAGAACCCTACTTCTTTTTCCTACTCTTTTTTTATGACAACAAAAGATTTATTGAACATAAAAATAATGATAAACAAGAAGATTTGAAGATTTCAATTAGAACTATGAAACAAAATCCAAAGACGAAAACAACATCATCAAGTCTATAAAACCCCACCCTTGAGATGCCACAAAGGACAATCACTCCCTTTGATAAATCAGACTAGAGCATCCAATCTAGAACCCCAAAAGGCAAAGCAAAAAGCTTTTTGAAAGAATACTTTTATTAATGATATCAGTTCTTCCTCCATTACAACGCTTTTAATTTCTTTTATAAGCAACAAAACCCTAGACGTAATGCAAACTTAGTGAGCCTTTTTAGTTATAAAATGTGCCTAATCCATCCGTAAAAAATAATACAATAAAAATACTTATGATAAATAAAAAAAATTAAATTCCAAAATTCACTTAAAAGGAAATCGCTATCCATAAAAGGCTCATAATTAACTAAAACAAAAAAAGGCTTTCAAAAATAATCCTTGCATTTGATATTCCAAACCTATCCCTTGTGAAGGATCATGAGAATATTTTTATGATCTTAAGAATATTTGTTGGATATTGTGAATATTTATAATATTTGTGAACATACTCCTGGTTGGCTCCTCAATATCCATTACAGCTCTATTGAAAAAAAAGAAGCAAACAAAACAGAAAAAGTGTGACAAAAACTTTAAACCCTCGATAGGTGATGTAATGATTTAATTTGAGTTCAAAAAATGAGGTTCTATAGCTAGACAAGCTAGGATTATGGTAATCATTACTAGCTTGGATTTTATATATTATAATATTTATTTCGATTATAGAGTCAAAAGTTATGGTCATTCAAAATTGAAACTCTGACTTATCAAATGTTTTTTTTAAACTGTGAATAGCAGAACCTTTCCTCTATTTTCTACTCTTTTCTTTATCAAGAACAAAGATTGGTTGAAATTAGAAATAATGATCAAGAAGAAGATATGAA
This sequence comes from Hippophae rhamnoides, assembly GCA_033030585.1. NCBI lineage: Eukaryota > Viridiplantae > Streptophyta > Magnoliopsida > Rosales > Elaeagnaceae > Hippophae > Hippophae rhamnoides. The sequence continues at coordinate 32,219,901 of CM065431.1, read as the reverse complement.
GATTTTAAAGAGAACTATGAAAGGAAATCAAAAGACGAAGACAACATCAACAAGTCATAAAACCCCACCCTTGAGATGCCACAAAGGATGATCACTCCCTTTGATAAGTCAAAATTAAGCATTCAATCTAGAATACCATAAGACAAAGCAAAAATCTTATTGAAAAAATATTTTCATTAATGATACAAGTTCTTCCTCCATTACAACATTGTTGTTTTATTTTATAAGCAATAAAACCCTAGACTTAAAGCAAACTTAGTGGCCTTATTTAGTTGTGAAATGTGCCTAAATCATGCGTAAATAATAATAGAATAAGAATAATTACGATAAATAAGACAAATTTAATTCTACAATTCACTAAAAAGAAGATCGCAAACCATAAAAGGCCTATAATTAACTAAAAAAAAAAGATTCCAAACTTAATCCTTGCATTTGATATTCCAAACCAATACCTTGTGAAGGACCATGAGAATATTTGTATGATCTTAAGAATATTTTTTTCATATTGTGAATCTTTAAAATATTTGTGAACATGCTCCTGGTCAGCTGATGAGCAGAATCGTGATCGCCAAATATTTTGATGAACGAAAACCGGCATCGCCGATCCTGCCAATACTTTGGTTTTAATATTTGTAAAACTCTCGCAAGTGTACGAATCATTTCGTAGAAAATGATAAGTATACTCCCAAGGTCGATCTAAGGAAGGAATGTATGTGGTTTTTAATTTATTATTCAAACTTTTAAAAACGAAATTAAATCCTAAACATCCTGTCATGATAGTTTGGTTTTTGTGTTCCTAATCTAATAACATAAAATAAACATATATACAGATTAATTAAATATAATCTAAAAAAAATCATAAAAATAAACATAGATACAAATTCAATAAATATTTATCTAACAATAAATATAAATACAGATTCAATAAATATTCATGCAAATTTTATCATTTATATTAGTGGAGTATTTATGGATATAATAACTAAATTAATTATGCTTGCTCATATTATCTAGGTTATTAAAGATATAAATTGATATTTTATTGATTCTCTCTTTTTTGTTTGAATACCACCTTTGGTGGGGTTAGATATTCTTTGTTAACTAAACAAATCAATTAACACCTATGGGTGGGGTTAATAACTAATTTGGTTAATTAAATTAATTCCTTTTTCTAAGAGATTGAAAATGAACCATTTAAATGCCACCTTTGGTGGGGTTAGACAGTTTAAACTTTATTCAAGGTGTCCAAATTAAACCTAAGAATTTAGTTATCCGAGTACTAACTTTCAAGTTTTAAAACCACTATTGAAAACATGTTGTCAATACATTTTCAGATAATAATTCTTATAAAAACTTTTGAAATAGAGTTTCACTCTAACTACCGGGCGATTGTACCAACAAATAAAAGAGCACTACTCTAAATTAGACCGGATAACTAAACCTTCAAATCTAATTTTCAGATTTAAGTTTTTAATGAAAAATAATATATTTCTCTCTAACATCCTTAATATAAAATCTTGAATAAAAATAAAATCAATTCATTTTAGAAATTTTCACCTATTTAATATTTCGCAAGCATAACAACGTAATTATTACATCATGTTTACTAAACAGCCAGCACAGTTAAATTTAACCACAGACAAATTAAATATAACATGTAAGAATAAAGCATAAAAATAACTGTAAAGAAAATAAAATCCTTACAGAACTTCGACGCTATTCCCGTTGCTGGAAAAACTCCAAGCGGAATTTGCACTCCCATTTATTGAATCAAAAAGCTAAAATATTACAAAAACATTACAAGTTCCTCTCAAAAAGAGAAGAACTCTAAACCTAAGAGAATTGAACTAAAAACTAAGAGAAAAACTAGCTAAACATAAGAAAAACTAAAAAAAACTAAAAACTAAGAAATGGAGAGAAAGAAAGAAGAGAGAAGTGAGTTTTGAAGGTGTGTTTTGAAGTGAAGGGAAGGGGGGTATTTATAGGTGAGGATGGAGAGAAAAAATGAGTAAAAAAATGTTAAAAAAATATTAAAAAATTAAAAAACGTGTAATGGAAATGCTGAGGTCATCAATGACCTCAGGATGACGTCAGGCTGCACGTGAAAAATGGGGTGAAAATGCATTGGGCGCGCGGAGGGACGGCTGGCCTGGCCGCGCTTGGCCGCGCGCGCGTGAACAAGTAATGCGCGCATGAACGGTAACCTCGCGCGCAATGCCGTGCATGAACAAGTACCCCAGCGCGTAGTCTTTGCGCGCATGAACGTAACCCGCGCGATCTGCGCGTATGAACAGTACTCCACGCGCAGTTTGGGGCGGATGAGTGGGCCGCAACGGCGGCTGGCGGCGCGTTTTTCTCCTTTTTGACATTTTTGACCTTTTTGACCCATTTTTTCCAGTTTTTCCATATTTGTTGACCTTTCCCCATTTATTTATTGATATTTTTGTGATGTATTGCTTCAAGTATTCCTCTTTGAGTCTTTAAATTGCGTTTTTAAGCCAAAATACCTGAAAAACAATAAAAATACCCGTGATTCCGAAAAAGACAAATTATATAAATATATGATAAAACATATAAATATATATATTCTTAATCAATTAATGAGCATAAAATCATGGTAATTTTAGTGCTTTTTGAGCACTCATCATCAGCTCCTCATCTCCATTATAGCTCTATTGAAAAAAAAACCAAAAGCAAACAAAATGGAAAAGTTGCGACAAAAACTTTAAAACCTTGATAGGTGATGTAAATGATGTAATTTGAGTTTGAAAAATGAGTTCTATGGAAAGGCATGCTAGGATTATGGTAATAGTTACCAGCTTTGATTTGATATATTATAATATTTGTTTCGATACTTGAGTCAAAAGTTATGTCCGTTCAAATTTGTAACTCCGATTTATCAAATATTTTTTTTAAACTGTTAACAGTAGAACCCTTCTTGTGTTTCCTATTTTTTTATGAAGAACAAAGATTGATTGAACCTAGAAATAATGATCAAGAAGAATATATGAAGATTTCAAAGAGAACTATGAAAGGAAATCAAAAGATGAAGACAACATCAACAAGTCCATAAAACCCCACCCTTGAGATGCCACAAAGGATGATCACTCCCTTTGATAAGTCGAACTTAAGCATTAAATCTAGAACACTTTAAGACAGAGTAAAAAGCTTTCCGAAAAAATATTTTCATTAATGATACAAGTTCTTCCTCCATTACAACCTTGTTGTTTTCTTTTATAAGCAACAAAACCCTAGACTTAATGCAAACTTAGTGGCCTTATTTATAAAATGTGCTCAATCCATCGGTAAGCAATAATAGAATAAAAATACTTACGATATATAAGACAAATTAAATTCCACAATTCACGAAAATGAAAATCTTCAACCATAAAAGGCTCATAATTAACTAAAACAAAAAAACATTTTTTTCAAAAATAATCCTAGCATTTGATATTCCAAACCTATCCCTTGTGAAGGATCATGAGAATATTTGTATGATCTTAAGAATATTTGTTGGATATTGTGAATCTTTAGAATATTTGTAAACATACTCCTAGTAGGCTCCTCAATATCCGTTATAGCTATATTGAACAAAACCAAATGCAAACAAAACGCAAAATGTGCTAGAAAAATTTTAAAAACATGGTAGGTGATGTAAGGGATGGAATTTGACTTCCCAAAAAGTATTCCTTTGTCCAGGAATTCTAGGATTATGGTTATCATTACGAAATTCGATTTGATATATTATAATAGTCTTTTCGATATTCTAACCAAAAGTTATGGCCGTTTAGAATTTTAACTTCGATTTATCAAATGTTTTTTTAAATTGTGAATAGTAGAACCATTCTTCTATTTTTGACTTTTTTTTTGAAGAACAAAGATTGATTGAAGAAGATACAAAGATTTCAAAGAGAAAAATAAAACAAAATCAAAAGATGAAAACACCATCAACAAGTCCATAAAACCCCACCCATGAGATGCCACAAAGGACGATCACTTCCTTTGATAAGTCAAACTATAGCATTTAATCTAGAACACTAGAATGCTATTTTTTTTCTTTTATAAGAAACAAAACCCTAGACATAATGCAAACTTAGTGGGCCTACTTATTTGAGAAACATGCCTAATCCATCTGTAAAGAATAAAGAATAAAGACAATTCACTAAAAAGGAAATCGCTAACTATAAAAGGCCATAATTTACAAAAGAAAATTTATTTCAAAATTAATCCTTCTACTTGATATTCCAAACCTATCCATTGTGAAGGATCATGAGAATATTTGTATGATCTTAAGAATATATGTTGGATATTGTGAATCTTTAGAATATTTGTGAACATAATCCTCGTTGACTCCTTAATCTCCATTATAGCTACATTGATCAAAATCGAAAGCAAACAAAATGGAAAAGGTGCGACAAAAACATTAAATATTCAGTAGGTGATGTAAACAATAGAATTTGTGTTCCAAAAAAGAGTTCCTGTGACTGAGAATTCTATGATTATGGTAATAATTACAAGCTTTGTTTTGATATATTATTATATTCCTTCCGATACTCGAGTAAAAAGTTATGGCCATTTAAAATTACAACTCTGATTTATCAAGTGTTTTTTTAAACGGTGAACAACATAACCCTTCTTGTTTTTACTACACTTTTTTTATGAAGAACATAGATTGATTGAACATAGAAATAATGATAAAGAAGAAGATACAAATATTTCAAAGAGAACTATGAAGCGAAATCAAAAGACAAAAATAACATCAACAAGTCCATAAATCCTCACCATTGAGATGCCATAAAGGATGATCACTCCTTTTGATAAGTCAAAGTAGACAATTCAATCAAGAACCCCAGAAGGAAAAGCAAAAATCTTTCTGAAAAATATTTTCATTAATGATATCAATTTTTCCTCCATTACAATGCTATTGTTTTCTTTTATAATCAATAAAACCCTAGACGTGATGCAAACTGAGTGGGGCTATTAAGTTATGAAAGGTTCCTAATTCATCCATAAAGTATAAAATAAAAAAAAATACTTATGATAAATAAAATATATTAAATTCCACAATTCACTAAAAAGGAAATCGCTAACCATAAAAGGCCCATAATTAAGTAAAGAAAAAAATTGCTTCCAAAATTAATCCTTGCATTTGATGTTCCAAACCTATCCCTTGTGAAGGATCATGAGAATATTTGTATGATCTTAAGAATATTTTTTGGATATTGTGAATCTTTAGAATATTTGTAAAAATTCTCCCGGTCGGCTCCTAAATCTTCGTTATAGCTCTATTAAACAAAATCGAAAGCAAACAAAACGAAAAAGGTGGGACAAAAACTTTAAACACTCGATTGGTGATGTAAATGATGGAATTTGAGTTCAAAAAATGAGGTTCTATGTCCAGGAATGCTAATATTATGGTAATCATTAACATCTTGGATTTGATATATTATAATAGTCGTTTTGATACCTAAGCCAAAAGTTATGGCCGTTTAGAATTTCAACTCCGATTTATCATATGTTTTTTTCTAAACTGTGAATAGCATAACCCCTCTTATTTTTCCTACTCTCTTTTTTTATGAAGAACAAATATTGATTGAACATAGAAATAAAGATCAAGAAGAAGATACGAAGATTTCAAAGAGAACTTTGAAATGAAATCCAAAGGCGAAAACTACATCAACAAGTCTATAAAACCCCCCTTGAGATGCAACAAAAGATGATCACTCCCTTTGATAAGTTGATGAGTGCTCAAAAAGCACTAAAATTACCATGATTTTATGCACATTAATTGATTAAAAAAATATATATATTTATATGTTTTATCATATATTTATATAAATTTGTCTTTTTCGGAATCACGGGTATTTTTATTGTTTTTCAGGTATTTTGGCTTAAAAACGCAACTTAAAAAAAAGAGAGGAATACTAGAAGCAATACATCACAAATATATTAATAAATAAATGGGGAAAGGTCAACAAATAAGGAAAAAGTGGACAAAATGGGTCAAAAAAGACAAAAATGTCAGAAAGGAGAAAATCGCGTACGCCGCGCTGGCCTATGACTCCGCCTAAGCTGCGCGCAACACTGTTCATCCGCGCGTATTGTTCATCCGCGGTACTGTGCAGCCGCCCCCTGTCATGCTGACGTCAGCAATCACTAATCCGCGTTTTTACATTTTTTTAACATTTTTTTCTCTATTTTTTCTCTCCATCCTCACCTATAAATACCCCCCTTCCCTTCACTTCAAAACACACCTAAAAACACCTCCAAATACATTCTTTTCTCTCTTTTCTTAGATTTTTAGGATTCTTTAGTTTTTTTTCTTAGTTTTTCTTATGTTTTCTTAGTTTTTGAGTTTTCTTAGTTTCTAAACTTTTCTTAGTTTTTCTCTTAGTTTTTAGTTCAATTCTCTTAGGTTTAGAGTTCTTCTCTTTTTTAGAGGAACTTGTAATGATTTTGTAATAATTTAGATTTTTGATTCAATAAATGGAAGTGCAAATTTCGCTTGGAGGTTTTCTAGCAACGGGAATAGCGTTGAAGTTACGTAAGGATTTTATTTTCTTCTGATTATTTTTATGCTTTATTCTTACATGTTATATTTAATTTGTCCGTGATTAAATTTAACGTGCTAGCCGTTTATAATCATGATATAATAATAACGTTGTTATGCTTGCGAAATATTAAATAGGTGAAAATTTCTAAAATGAATTGATTTTATTTTTATTCAAGATTTTATATTAAGGATGTTAGAGAGAAATATATTATTTCTCATTACATACTTAAATCACGAAAATTAGATTTTAAGGTTTAGTTATCGATCGATTTAGAGTAGTGCTCTTTTATTTGATGGTACAATCGCCGGTAGTTAGAGTGAAGCTCTATTTCAAAAGTTTTTATAAGAATTATTATCGAAAATGTACTGAGCACATGTTTTCGGTAGTAGTTTTAAAACTTGAAAGTTAGTACTCGGATAACTAAATTCTTAGGTTTAATTTGGACACCTTGAATAAAGTTTAAACTGTCTAACCCCACCAAAGGTGGCATTTAAATGGTTCATTTTCAATCTCTTAGAAAAAGGAATTAATTTAATTAACCAAATTAGTTATCAACCCCACCCATAGGTGTTAATTGATTTGTTTAGTTAACAAAGAATATCTAACCCACCAAAGGTGGTATTCATACAAAAAAGGGAGAATCAATAAATATCAATTCATATCTTTAATAACCTAGATAATACGAGCAAGCATAATTAACTTAGTTATTATATCCATAAATACTCCACTATTTATAAAAGATAAAATTTGCATGAATGTTTATTGAATCTATGTTTAATTTTCTGTTATTAGATTAAAAACACAAAACCCCAAAATATCGTGACAGGATGTTTAGGATTTAATTTCGTTTTTAAAAGTTTGAATAATAAATTAAAAACCACACACATTCCTTCCTTAGATCGACCTTGGGAGTATACTTATCATTTTCTACGAAATGATTCGTGCACTTGTGAGAGTTTTATAAATATAAAACCAAAGTATTGGCAGGATCGGCGATGCCGGTTTTCGTTCATCAAGTTTTTGTTCATCAAAGTATTTGGCGATCACGATTTTGCTCATCATAAGTCGAAATGGAGCATTCAATCTAGAACACTAGAAGGAAATGCAAAAATCTTATTGAAAAATATTTTCATTAATGATATCAATTCTTCCTCCATTACAACACTTTTGTTTTCTTCTATATGCAACAAAACCATACAGGTAATGGATACTTAGGGGGCCTATTTAGTTGTAAACACTACCATAATAACTTATTAATAAGTTAAAAATATTGATGTCAAAAAATAAATAAAAAGGAGAAGTACGAAAATCATATAAAAAAATTACCTAACAAAATTTCTAAAGTTTGATTACGTCAGGTTATAAGTTATTATAAACTCTATTTAAATTTTGATAATTATAAGAAAATAAAATTTGGAGCATTTATTTTCCCTCCTTGTTTTGGAAAAATAGACATAAAAGAAAATGTTCAAGTTTTCTTTTCTAATTACTTACTTTTACTCATGTTTTATCACTATTTTATTTCCTTTGTAAATTCCCATTACAGGTTAATTCAACCGAATTTTGTTGCCTACCTACCAAAAGGAAAAGGTGATGACTACAGGTTGGTGTATACATCATTTATAAACATCTTGTTACCTTTCCATAAATATTTTTGTGGTGCATGAACTCTATATTTCTCAAATCTTTATATGCTTCTTACTCTAAGAATTGGTTTGGAACCTAAATTTTGGGGGAGACAGATAAAAACAAAGTTAAATTCAATACGATTAATTTCATTACTATATAATAACTTATTAATAAGTTATAATTATTGATGTCAAAAAATAAATAAAAAGAAGAAGTACGGAAATCTTATAAAAAAATTAACAAAAAAAATTTCTAAAGTTTGATTATGTCGCGTTAGAAGTTATTATAAACTCTATTTAAATTTTTGATAAATATAAGAAAATAAAATTTGGAGCATTTATTTTCCCTCCTTTTTTTGGAAAAATGGACATTAAAGAAAATGTTCAAGTTTTCTTTTCTAATTACTTACTTTTACTCATGTTTTATCACTATTTTATTTCCTTTGTAAATTCCCACTATAGGTTAATTCAATAGAATTTTGTTGCCTACCTACCAAAAGGAAAAGGTGATTACTACATGTTGGTGTATACATCATTTATAAACATCTGGTTATTTATTTTCCCTTCTTTTTTTGGAAAAAGAGACATAAAAAAATGTTCGAGTTTTCTTTTCTAATTACTTACTTTTACTCATGTTTTATCACTATTTTATTTCCTTTGTAAATTCCCACTACATTTTAATACAACCGAATTTTGTTGCCTACCTACCAAAAGGAAAAGGTGATGACTACAGGTTGATGTATACATCATTTATAAACATCTTGTTACCTTTCCATAAATATTTTTGTGGTGCATGAACTCCATATTTCTCAAATATTTATATGCTTCTTACTCTAAGAATTGGTTTGGAGCCTAAATTTTGGGGGAGACAGGTAAAAACAAAGTTAAATTCAATACGATTAATTTCATTACTACCATAATAATTTATTAATAAGTTAAAAATATTGATGTCAAAAAATAAATAAAAAGGAGAAGTCCGGAAATCATATAAAAAAATTACCCAACAAAATTTCTAACGTTTGTTTATGTCGTGTTATAAGTTATTATAAACTCTATTGAAATTTTTGATAATTATAAGAAAATAAAATTTGGAGCATTTATTTTCCCTCCTTTTTTTGGGAAAATAGATATAAAAGAAAATGTTCAAGTTTTCTTTTCTAATTACTTACTTTTACTCATTTTTTATCACTATTTTATTTCCTTTGTAAATTCCCACTACAGGTTAATTCAACCGAATTTTGTTGCCTACCTACCAAAAGGAAAAAGGTGATGACTACGGGTTGGTATATACATCATTTATAAACATCTTGTTATTTATTTTCCCTCCTTTTTTTTGGAAAAAGAGACATAAAAAAATGTTCGAGTTTTCTTTTCTAATTACTTACTTTTACTCATGTTTTATCACTATTTTATTTCCTTTGTAAATTCCCACTACATTTTAATACAACCGAATTTTGTTGCCTACCTACCAAAAGGAAAAGGTGATGACTACAGGTTGGTGTATACATCATTTATAAACATCTTGTTACCTTTCCATAAATATTTTTGTGGTGCATGAACTCCATATTTCTCAAATATTTATATGCTTCTTACTCTAAGAATTGGTTTGGAGCCTAAATTTTGGGGGAGACAGGTAAAAACAAAGTTAAATTCAATACGATTAATTCCAGAACTACCATAATAACTTATTAATAAGTTAAAAATATTGATATCAAAAAATAAATAAAAAAGAGAAGTACAGAAATCATATAAAAAATTTACCCAACAAAATTTCTAAAGTTTGATTATGTCGTGTTAGAAGTTATTATAAACTCTATTTAAATTTTTGATAAATATAAGAAAATAAAATTTGGAGCATTTATTTTCCCTCCTTTTTTTGGAAAAATGGACATTAAAGAAAATGTTCAAGTTTTCTTTTCTAATTACTTACTTTTACTCATGTTTTATCACTATTTTATTTCCTTTGTAAATTCCCACTACAAGTTAATACAACCGAATTTTGTTGCCTACCTACCAAAAGGAAAAGGTGATGACTACAGGTTGGTGTATACATCATTTGTAAACATCTTGTTAACTTTCCATAAATATTTTTGTGGTGCCTGAACTAAATATTTCTCAAATATTTACATGCTTCTTACTCTAAGAATTGGTTTGGAAGCTAAATTTTGGGGGAGACAGGTAAAAACAAAGTGAAATTAAATACGATTAATTCCAGTACTACCATAATAACTTATTAATAAGTTATAATTATTGATGTCAAAAAATAAATGAAAAGTAGAGGTACGGAAATCTTATAAAAAAATTAACTAACAAATTTTTTTAAAGTTTGATTATGTCGCGTTATAAGTTATTATAAACTCTATTGAAATTTTGATAATTATAAGAAAATAAAATTTGGAGCATTTATTTTCCCTCCTTTTTTTTGGAAAAAGAGACATAAAAAAATGTTCAAGTTTTCCTTCCTAATTACTTACTTTTACTCATGTTTTATCACTATTTTATTTCCTTTGTAAATTCACACTACAAGTTAATACAACCGAATTTTGTTGCCTACCTACCAAAAGGAAAAAGGTGATGACTACAGGTTGGTGTATACATCATTTATAAACATCTTGTTAACTTTCCATAAATATTTTTGTGGTGCCTGAACTCCATATTTCTCAAATATTTACATGCTTCTTACTCTAAGAATTGGTTTGGAAGCTAAATTTTGGGGGAGACAGGTAAAAACAAAGTTAAATTCAATACGATTAATTCCAGTACTACCATAATAACTTATTAATAAGTTAAAAATATTGATGTCAAAAAATAAATAAAAAGGAGAAGTACGGAAATCATATAAAAAAATTACCCAACAAAATTTCTAAAGTTTGATTATGTCGCGTTATAAGTTATTATAAACTCTATTTAAATTTTTGATAATTATAAGAAAATAAAATTTGGAGCATTTATTTTCCCTCCTTTTTTTGGAAAAATAGACATTAAAGAAAATGTTCAAGTTTTCTTTTCTAATTACTTACTTTTACTCATGTTTTATCACTATTTTATTTCCTTTGTAAATTCCCACTACAGGTTAATTCAACCGAATTTTGTTGCCTACCTACCAAAAGGAAAAGATGATGACTATAGGTTGGTATATACATCATTTATAAACAACTTGTTACCTTTGCATAAATATTTTTGTGGTACATGAACTCCATTTTTCTCAAATCTTTATATGCTTCTTACTCTAAGAATTGGTATGGAAACTAAATTTTGGGGGAGACAGGTAAAAACAAAGTAAATTCAATACGATTAATTCCAGTAATACCATAATAACTTATTAATAAGTTATAATTATTAATGTCAAAAAATGAATAAAAAGGAGAAGTATGGAAATCTTATAAAAAAATTAACTAACAAAATTTCTAAAGTTTGATTATGTCGCGTTATAAGTTATTATAAACACTATTTAAATTTTTGATAATTATAAGAGAATAAAATTTGGAGAATTTATTTTCCCTTCTTTTTTTGGAAAAAGAGACATAAAAAAAATGTTCGAGTTTTCTTTTCTAATTACTTACTTTTACTCATGTTTTATCACTATTTTATTTCCTTTGTAAATTCCCACTACATTTTAATACAACCGAATTTTGTTGCCTACCTACCAAAAGGAAAAGGTGATGACTACAGGTTGGTGTATACATCATTTATAAACATCTTGTTACCTTTCCATAAATATTTTTTTGTTGACTGAAATTCATATTTTTCAAATATTTCTATGCTTCTTAATCTAAGAATTGGTTTGGAACCTAAATTTTGGGGGAGACAGGTAAAAACAAAGTTAAATTTAATACGATTAATTCCAGTACTACCAAAATAACTTATTAATAAGTTATAATTATTGATGTCAAAAAAGAAATAAAAAGAAGAAGTACGGAAATCTTATAAAAAAATTAACAAAAAAAATTTCTAAAGTTTGATTATGTCGCGTTAGAAGTTATTATGAACTCTATTTAAATTTTTGATAAATATAAGAAAATAAAATTTGGAGCATTTATTTTCCCTCCTTTTTTTGGAAAAATGGACATTAAAGAAAATGTTCAAGTTTTCTTTTCTAATTACTTACTTTTACTCATGTTTTATCACTATTTTATTTCCTTTGTAAATTCCCACTACAAGTTAATACAACCGAATTTTGTTGCCTACCTACCAAAAGGAAAAGGTGATGACTACAGGTTGGTGTATACATCATTTGTAAACATCTTGTTATTTATTTTCAATCCTTTTTTTTGGAAAAAAGAGATATAAAAAAATGTTCAAGTTTTCTTTTCTAATTACTTACTTTTACTCATGTTTTATCACTATTTTATTTCCTATGTAAATTCCCACTACATGTTAATACAACCGAATTTTGTTGCCTACCCACCAAAAGGAAAAGGTGATGACTACAGGTTGGGGTATACATCATTTATAAACATCTTGTTACCTTTCCATAAATATTTTTGTGGTGCATGAACTCCATATTTCCCAAATATTTATATGCTTCTTACTCTAAGAATTGGTTTGGAAGTTAAATTTTGGGGGAGACAGGTAAAAACAAAGGTAAATTGAATACGATTAATTCCAGTACTACCATAATAACTTATTAATAAGTTAAAAATATTGATATCAAAAAATAAATAAAAAAGAGAAGTACAGAAATCATATAAAAAATTTACCCAACAAAATTTCTAAAGTTTGATTATGTCGTGTCATAAGTTATTATAAACTCTATTTAAATTTTTGATAATTATAAGAAAATAAAATTTGGAGCATCTCTTTTCCCTCCTTTTTTTTGGAAAAATAGACATTAAAGAAAATGTTCAAGTTTTCTTTTCTAATTACTTACTTTTACTCATGTTTTATCACTATTTTATTTCCTATGTAAATTCCCACTACATGTTAATACAACCGAATTTTGTTGCCTACCCACCAAAAGGAAAAGGTGATGACTACAGGTTGGGGTATACATTATTTGTAAACATCTTGTTAACTTTCAATAAATATTTTTGTGGTACCTGAACTAAATATTTCTCAAATATTTACATGCTTCTTACTCTAAGAATTGGTTTGGAAGCTAAATTTTGGGGGAGATAGGTAAATTTTGAAGTGTTTGGTAGCGGTTGAGTGTCGCGATTTCCGTCTTTTTGACATTTTTGACCTTTTCGACCCATTTTGTCCAATTTTTCCATGTTTGTTGACCTTTTCCCACTTATTTATTAATATATTTGTGATGTATTGCTTCAAGTATTCTTCTTTGAGTCTTTACATTGCGTTTTTAAGCCAAAATACCTGAAAAAAAATAATAATACCCGTGATTCCGAAAAAGACAATTTTATATAAATATATGATAAAACATATAAATATATATATTTTTAATCAATTAATGTGCCTAAAATCATGGTTATTTTAGTTCTTTTTGAGCACTCATCACAACCCCCAACCAGCTTCTTGCTAGTCCCTTAGCAAGAGAAGCGATAAAAACTAAAAATTAAACTATCCTAAATCACTTCCGTGGATTGACACGGTTGCATTTAGCCTATGCAACAAGCCTTTAAACCCCTAGGTTGCCCTAGTGGACGAGTTTGAGTCTCGTGAGGGTTTTCAGTAATGATACCCACAAACATTGCACTAAATGTAAAAACAAAAGAAACAATAAAAACAAACAACTTAAAAATTAAATTTACAACAAAATCACAAATTAACAACATCTCACAAAAATGTCTCATACTATTTAATCTCCTTTAAGATCATAATTAAAATCTCAAGCATAAGTTATTTTAATCTCTTTAAACAATCATGATTTATTATAATAATTAGTCGAAAATCATTTTCATATTTCATATAAAAAATGTATCAATTTAATTTCACCCAATTTCAGTGTCATGAATCGAATTAAGCCGACTCTATTCCTCACAAGTCAATACTCTCAAAACACTGAATCCTATGGGTTCAAACACTCATACTAATTTATATGCGAAAGAGTTGATGTATAGAAATGAACTAATATGTTCGCATATGTATAAAGAATAAAGGCTCAAAGTGTTATTTTAACATTAATCTCATGAAAGGAATCAAATGTATAAATTATAAAGATATCATATATAAAAATTATTTTCATGCATAAATCAAACTCATTAAGAAAGAATTTCAAGATATATGCCTTTTACAAATGAAGAGAGTGCAATGACTATATTAGGAACTATTTCCTATATCCTTCTTTTGTAATTAGCCTTTACTCACAACTTTGTAGGCAATGTGGGTTATAGTATGTAGATTATACTATATATTCTTTATCTCTCTATTTTTTTCTGAAGATATTTCTCAATATATGTATTTTAGAGAGTCAACCCATGTACAGATTGTACATATTTTGGATTTTGGTGAGTGGTTAATTTTGTGGCTTTTCTGTTTGATCTTGGTTTAGGTAACCCCAGATATGTCTTTTTGTTTTTGTAGTAGTCATGCATAAATGAGATATAAGCATATACTATCAACTTCTACTCAAATCATTTAATCTAAGCAAAAATAATAATAAAAAATATATGATACTCTATTAAAATGAGAAAAAAAATTCATACATTCAATGCTAATACCTATAGAGATCATCTAAAAATTTGAAGAAATAAGAAATGTGTTTGGAGTAGAAAAAATATATATTTCACTCTGAATAAAGGAAATTAGGCTCAAATTATATCTCACAAACGTAGTCTCCACTAAAAAAAACTCATAAACACCGATTTTGGGTTTAATATAATTTCTACATCTTATCAAGAAATACTAATTATGACAAAAACTAACTAATTATCAAAAATAATTACAAAATATTTCATGATATGTTTTCAAAAAATTAATCTAACAGTACAAAAGACTTAACTATTTACTTAAATTTGATTTAAAGAAATGATAAATTTTTGTGAGAAAAGTTTTTTTTTTATTTTTTTATTTTTAAATTGTCAAAATTTTTTTTTAATTAAGTATGGTAACTTGTCACCACCCCCAACCTAGAACTTACATTGTCCTCAATGTAACAACTGTAAATTACCTATTTCCTGAGAATGTGCAAGCAGTAATGGAAAATGCAGGTGCATCCATCATATTCATCATTAGAGTGTATACAGACAGATCGCTGTAAACTTCTAACATCTCAACAAATATTTTTAGTTTTAACAATTTAAAAATTATTCACATGTAATTAAAATGAAATAAACAATAAAATTAAGTAAATAAAACAAATAACAAACAATTTTTTTTTTTTATTTTTTTTTTTTTTTGTTTTTTTTTGTTTTTTTTGTTTTTTTTGTTTTTTTTTTTGTTTTTTTTTTTTTTTTTTTGTTTTTTTTTGTTTTTTTTATTTTTTTTTATTTTTTTTGTTTTTTTTTTTTTTTGTTTTTTTTCTCTTTTTGTTTTTTTTCTCTTTTTGTTTTTTTGTTTTTTTGTTTTTTTGTTTTTTTGTTTTTTTGTTTGTTTGTTTTTTGTTTTTTTTACCTAAAATGATGGGTTGCCCCATCCGCCGCTTAGTTTAACGTCCTTAGCAAGACGATCTTTTTGGTGCTAAGGGTTACTCACCAAATGCAATCCATTTCGAAATGTTGTTTGGTTCTTCTAAATAAGGCTTGACACGATGGCCATTGACTTTGAACGTTTTTGTGTCTTGGAGTCCAATAGTTCCACTACTCCATGTTCAAATACTTGAACTATTTTGAATGGTCCATCCCATCTTGATCTCGGCTTTCACGGAAACAATCTCAAACGAGAGTTAAATAAAAGAACTTTCATTCCAGGGTGAAGAGTCTTAGGAACTAGCTTCTTGTCATGATAGCGCTTTAGTACGCTCCTTGTATAATTTGGCATTCTCATAGGCTTCATTCCTAATTTCTTCCAACTCATTTGGAGTAATCGTTTTTCACCTGCTTTATCTAAATCCATGTTTAACTCTTTAATTGCCCAGTAAGCTTTGTGTTCAAGTTCAACTGGAAGGTGGCACGCTTTCCCAAAGATTAACCGGTAAAGGCTCATCCCAATAGGTGTTTTGTAAGCGGTGCGGTATGCCCATAAGGCATCATTTAGCTTAAATGCCCAATCCTTCCTTGACGGACGCACAGTGCGTTCCAGTATTCCCTTAATTTTCCTATTACTCACTTCCACTAAACCGAAAGTTTGAGGATGATATGGAGTAGCTACTTTATGTGTGATGTTGTACTTGTTTAGTACTCCATCAAAGAGTTTGTTACAAAAATGGCTACCTCCATCACTTATTATAGCTCTAGGCGTTCGAACCTCGAATATGAAATCTTTCAAGAATTTCACAACAACATTAGCATCATTGGTTTTGGTGGGGATAGCTTCTACGCACTTGGACACATAATCCACAGCAACCAAAATGTATTGAAAACCATTAGATGGGGGAAAAGGGCCCATGAAGTCAATCCCCTATACATCAAAGAGTTCAACAACTTAATTAGATGTCAAAGGCATTTCATCTCTTTTGCTTATGTTTCCTGTTCTTTGACATCTATCACATTGTGCACAAAACATATGAGCATCTTTAAAAAGAGTGGGCCAAAAGAATCCAGACTGTAATATCTTACGGGCTGTCTTTTCACCTCCAAAATGACCCCCACAATGAAGTTCATGACAAAAGGTCAGAATGCTCTTATGTTCTTCTTCGGTACACATCTCAGGATGACTTGATCTTGACCAATCTTGTATAAATAAGTGGTCATCCCAGAAATAGTCCTTAATATTTTCAAAAACCTTTTCTTGTCTGATATGAAGTGTTAGGTCGCAAAACACCAAAGTGGCAAGATAGTTTACAATATCAATACCATGGGTTCGGACCTATGAAAAATAACTGTTCATCGGGAAAGGTTTCAACTATATCGTCATTACTCTCATCTTTAAGAGAATTGAAGTCGAAATCAACCTAGACAAATGGTCACTACTAAGTTTTCACCGCCTTTCTTATCCTTGATTTCTAGGTCAAATTCTTGTAAGAGTAAGACCCACGATTAATCTTGGCTTGGCATTTGGTTTACTTAATAGGTATCTTAAAGCAAGATGATCGAATGCACAATCACTTTAGATCCTACTAAATAAGACCGAAATTTGTCTAAAGAGAATACTATATCCAAGAATTCCTTTTCGGTGGTGGTGTAATTCATTTGGGCATCATTGAGTGTTTTGCTAGCATAGTAGATGACATGTAAACGCTTATCCACTCTTTGTCCCAGGACTGCTCCTATTGCATAATCGAAGCGTCCACACATTATTTCAAAAGGTAAAGACCAGTTTGGTGCCATTATAACGAGGGTAGATGTTAGTTTCTCTTTCAAGGTATTAAAGGAAATAAGGCGGTCATTGTTGAAGTCAAATTGACATCTTTGGATAGTAAGTTACATAAGGGACGACTTATTTTAGAGAAATCTTTAATAAATCGTCGTAAAATCCTGCATGTCCCAAGAAGCTTCTTATCCCCTTCACAGGATGTAGGGGAGGTAGTTTGGATATCAATTCAACTTTTGCCTTATCAACTTCAATACCCTTGTTTGAAATTATATGTCCTAAAACTATCCCTTGTTGAACCATAAAATGACTTTTCTCCCAACTAAGGGTTAGATTGCATTCAATGCATCTTTCTAAAACCAAAGTCAATTTATGTAAGCAATCATCAAATGAGTTCCCAAAGACAGAGAAATCGTCCATGAAAATTTCAATGAATTTCTCCACCATGTCCGAGAAAATAGATATCATGCATCTGCGGAAAGTGGCAAGGGCATTGCATAACCCAAATGGCATTCTGCGAAAAGCAAATGTCCCAAAAGGACATGTAAATGTGGTCTTTTCCCGATCTTCTAGTGCTATGGGTACTTGATAATATCCAGCATCCCATCCAAAAACAAGAAAATTCGTGGTACTAATCTTTCCAACATTTGATCAATGAATGGAAGAGGAAAGTGATCCTTTTTCGTATATAAATTTAGTTTCCTAAAATCTATACACATTCTCCATCCAGTGATTATTCTAGTGGGCACTAATTAACTTTTATCATTTTTAACAACTTTTATCCCAGATTTCTTTGGTACCAAATGCACTGGACTAACCCACTTACTATCTGCAATAGGATAGATAATCCCTTCTTCTAATAATTTAAGGATTTCCTTTTTAACTACCTCTTGCATGTTTGGGTTTAGTCTTCTTTGGGCCTCTCGTACAAGTTTAGCACCATCCTCCAAGTTGATCTTGTGCATACACATTGTTGGACTAATGCCTCTTATATCCCCTATACTCCAACCTATAGATTTCTTAAACTATTTAAGCACTTTGATGAGTTCTTTTTCTTGTGGTTTGGTCAAGGTTGAAGAAATTATCACTGGATATGTTTCTCCTTCTCCCAAAAACACATATTTTAAGTGCTCAGGTAAGTCTTTGAGTTCAAGTTCAGGTGGATTGGCCTCTTTAACATATGAAGAACTGGGTAGATTTAAAAGTGTACTAGATTTTGTCATCACTTTATTATTGTCTAGTTGTTCAAGGTACCCCTTAATTTCTTCATCTAAATCTTCTTCAACCTTTTCAAGTGTAAGAATGGTTTCAAGCTTGTCTTCTATTCTGGTTTGGAAAAAGGTGTTTTGGACAAGATTATCCAAAGGATCAACTTCGAATATTTCATCGATGGCAGAAATAGAAGGGAAAGGTGAAGAATCAAAAACTTTGAAATGAACAGTCTCTCCTAAGACTATCATTGTCAAATTTCCATCTTGGACATCAATAATAGTTTTAGTAGTTGCCATAAATGGTCTACCAAGCAATATTGTATGCTCTCTGTCCAATGCCGGATATTTAAGAGATCTATCTGCAAGTTGCAGGGACATAGTTGTGGGTTTTAAATCCCCAAGATTGAGCTGTAAGAATATAGAGTAGGGCATCAAATTTATACTAGCACCTAAATCAAGCATTGCTTTAGCAACCTTCCTATCCCTCATAGTTATGTTTATAATAAAACTTCCAGGGTCTTTCAACTTAGGGGGTAGTTTGTGCTGAAGTACAGCGCTAGAAATTTCTGATACTATAACTCGTTCATTCAGTTCATACCTCCTTTTCTTAGTCTTCAACTCTTTGAAAAACTTGGCATATGAGGGCACATTCATGATCACTTCTAATAATGGTAAATTGATATTTACTTTAGAGAGCATATTAAAAAGATCATTGAATTGCTTATCTTGTTTGGATTCTTTCAACCGGTGGGGAAAAGGTACTTGCATCTGGTGTGGTTCTGTTGTCTTTTGAATTTTGGGAGTGTCAGATGACCCCCCAATGAGTTTTTCAGAAGGCTTGTTAAGTTTAACACTTGTTTCTCCTTTTTGCGAGATTAGAATATCGCCTTCTTTGTTACATGAACTACAAGGTAGTTTAGAGATTTCAGGTAAACTGGTATTGACTACCTTACCACTTCGAAGGGTTCTAACATCTTTTGCTTGTTCTGGTTGACTGGGCAACTTTCCTGGTTCTTTCTTTTGCATTTGTTCAGCCAGTTGAAAATATACTTTTGAAAAGATTGGACTTCCTCTATGGCATCAACACTAGAATCACAAGTATTTGAACAATTATGAGTACCATTCCCAATTGAACAACACACTTCACATACCTCTTGATTTGAAATTTGGTGAGACGTGAGGAATTTCACTTGTTTAGTCAATTCAGCAAGTTGCAAGGTTATCTCATTATCAAAGCCGACTTCATTGACCTTTGCTTTCCTTCTACCACCTCTTTGTTGGGAATTAGAACCCAATAGCTCATAGAGATTATAGGTTTCCTCTGCGGTCTTTTCTCCTACAAAGACCTCCCGCAAAGATTATCAACCATGTATTGACTCGTAGTGTCAATCCATCGTAAAAGAATTGGTTTTGTAGCTGTAATGGAAAGCTATGATTTTGACATTGAATGAAAAGGAGTTTGAATCGTTCCCAAGCTTCATGAAAGGGCTCTTCATTCATTTGAGAAAATGTTGCTATCTTTGTTCTTAGATCCACAGTCTTTTGATGGGAATAGAACCTACCCATAAAAATTTCATAGATCGCCTCCCAAGTTTTAAGAGAACCCGATTTGTAGAGTAATGAACCATGACCAAGCTTTATCTTTGAGAGTGTAAGGAAAACACCTCATCCTAAGTTGATCTTCATTAATTGCATGTAGTGGAAAGGTTTGGACAATAGCATAGAATTCTCGAATGAAATGAAAAGGGTCTTCATTAGGGATACCGTAAAAGGAAGGCAACAAAGAATAATGAATCTTTTTCAATTCATAATTCCTTGCAGCCTCTTGTAATTGGATGCCGGAAGTTACATTGCCAATGATTGGCATTGTATAGTCTTTCATCTTTTTCCGCCTATCTTCAGCATCTCCCATGGTTGTTTGTAGTTGAAAATGATCCTCCTCCTATTGTGAATCAACATTTTGCTCTTAAAAACAATAGTAGATATCTCTAAAAAAAAATGCAAGGAACCTAATTTTTTTTTAATTTAAACGAAGGGACACAATTTTTGAAACAAACGAATTTATTTCATTTGAATTTTTTTTACACGCAAACTAAAACAAAGGAAAATACAATAATGGGTGACCTCCCATGTAGGACTAAAATTTATCGTCTTCTAGTAAGACGTTGCTTGGAGATTGCAGAATGAAAAACTCAATGTCTCCTCTTCATTGAATTCATTTTAGTCTTTGCCTTTTTGCAAATGTTCAACTAACTGTTCAACTTGAACTTCCACCTTTTTGATAGAAGCTTCCACAGAGTCCAACCGTTGATTGGTTTTAGATTGATTATCCCTACAAACTTGAATAAAAGAATTCAAGTTGTCCTCCAGGGTTGGTTTATTGGGAATGCTTCTTGGAATAGGTGGGTGGAATTCTTGGCTTTGCCTGGTTTGAGCTTTGAGTGAAAGCGAGGGTTGTTTTGCCTCCAAGAGAAATTTGGATGACTTCTCCACCCAGTGGATTATAGGTATTTGAATTGGGATCAAACCTTGGTCTCTGTTGATACGCTCCCAACACATTAACCTGTTCAGGTCAGGTTGTATCTCCTTGATATGGACAGGGCTTCAGTACCATGTCCCATGTTCTTTGTACAAACCATATTGTTCATTATTGGTGTTGGTTTGTGTAGCGAGAAGGGCAACTTGCTTAGTCGGTTGAACAAGTTGTTGTTGAACTTCATTCTTGGATTCGATTTCATTAACACCCGCCTTTTCTCACTCGGGAGCTTTTACGTTGGGAATTAGCACCCAACATCTCAAAGAGGTTATACGTTTACGAGGCGGTCTTTTCTCCTATTGCTTCCTCCTCTGCGGCGTTGTCGACAATGAACCGACATTGTTGTGTAAGTCCATCGTAAAAGAATTGGTTCTGCAACCGCAGGGAAAGCTATGATGGGGACATTGAGTGAGAAACATTTTGAACCTATCCCAAGCTTCATGGAATGGTTCTCCTTCCATCTGAGAGAAAGTAGCAATCTTTCCTCTCAACTCTGATGTTTTTTGATGGGAATAGAATTTTCCCATGAATTTATTGTAAATGTTACCCCATGTCATCGAGAACCTGGGGAAGTGAAATCAACCAAGCTTTGGCCTTATCCTTTAAGGTGTAGGAAAACATCTCATTCTAAGTTGATCCTCGTTTAGAATACCGAGGGGGGGGATTGTTTGGACCGAAGCATAGAAATCTCTCATAAAGGAAAGAGAATCTTCATTAGGTAGCCCATAAAAGGAAGGAAGCATAGAAAAATGAATATTTTTAAGGTCATAATTCCAAGCAGCCTCTCCTAACCGGATAGCGGCGATTCTTGCCGTGCCATTCCCCGGTCTTGCAAACTCCTTCATCGTGGTTTCCCTAACATGTTGGTTTTCCTCCATTTCGTTTGGTTCTAGTAAAGGATTAAGACGTTCTATGTTTGGCTCAAAATCAGGTTGATGGGTAGGATCCAGTGTTGTTGACACTTGTTTAAATTTATGAATATTATTTACATATGGTGTTAGGGGGTTTCCTAAGGATCTCCTACCATGCATAGACTATTTTAAACGTAAATTTAAAACTCCTGTCAACAAAAATAAAAAAATTAGAGAAAATTTCCATGGCATTTAATACAAAACACTAGACAAAACTAGTTAATTTTTTTTTAATTTAATTTTTTTTTTAAATAACATAATCAGTATTAACCAAGAGTGTTCCCAGGAAAGAATGGTGGTGCAATGGCTCCTTAAAAACCATTCTCCTAGCCAGAACAACGTTCCCAGGAAAGACTAGTGGCACAAAGGCTTCAAAGAACTAGTCTCCTAGACAGAACTCCCTTAGATTTTTACTTTTCATGCCTTTTAGTTTTTTTTTTTTTTTTTTACGAACGGTAATTTTATTTTACTATTCACGCTATCTTATTTCTTATTAACTTAAATTTTTTAATTTTTTTAATTATTTTTAATTTACTATTCATGAACGGTAATTTTTTTTATTCAAATTTTAAATTCCTAAATTATTTTATTATTCACGGTACAATTTTTATTTAAAAATTTTCTTCTTTTTTTTTTAAATTTTTTTATTTTACTATTCATTAACGGTAAAAACTTTGTACTTCAAATTTCAAATTTCTAAATTTTACTATTTATGCTATAGTTAAATTTTTTTTTATATTTTTTATATTTTATATTTTTTTATTTTTTTATTATTTCTTATGAAATTTGAAATTTGATTAAATTTTTTATTTATTTTTTTTTAAAAAAAATCACAATTATTTACAACACAAAAATATTTTTAAAATTTTGATAAATAAATTAAAAACGCTATTCCTTCCCCGGCAACGGCGGCAAAAACTTGATGAACGAAAACCGGCATCGCCGATTCTCGCAAATACTTTGGTTTTAATATTTGTAAAACTCTCATGAAGTGCGAATCATTTCGTAGAAAATGATAAGTATCCTCGCAAGGTCGATCTAAGGAAGGAATGTATGTGGTTTTTAATTTATTATTCAAACTTTTAAAAACGAAATTAAATCCTAAACATCCTATCACGATAGTTTAGTTTTTGTGTTCCTAATCTAATAACATAAAATAAACATATATACAGATTAATTAAATATAATAAAAAAAATAAAAATAAACATAGATACAAATTCAATAAATATTTATCTAAAAATAAATATAAATACAGATTCAATAAATATTCATGCAAATTTTATCATTTATATTAGTGGAGTATTTATGGATATAATAACTAAATTAATTATGCTTGCTCATATTATCTAGGTTATTAAAGATATAAATTGATATTTTATTGATTCTCTCTTTTTTATATAAATACCACCTATGGTGGGGTTAGATATTCTTTGTTAACTAAACAAATCAATTAACACCTATGGGTGTCGTTGATAACTAATTTGGTTAATTAAATTAATTCCTTTTTCTAAGAGATTGAAAATGAACCATTTAAATGCCACCTTTGGTGGGGTTAGATAGTTTAAACTTTATTCAAGGTGTCCAAATTAAACCTAAGAATTTAGTTATCCGAGTACTAACTTTCAAGTTTTAAAACCACTATTGAAAACATGTTGTCAATACATTTTCACATAATAATTCTTATAAAAACTTTTGAAATAGAGTTTCACTCTAACTAGAGGCGATTGTACCAACAAATAAAAGAGCACTACTCTAAATTAGACTGAATAACTAAACCTTAAAATCTAATTTTCAGATTTAAGTTTGTAATGAAAAATAATATATTTCTCTCTAACATCCTTAATATAAAATCTTGAATAAAAATAAAATCAATTCATTTTAGAAATTTTCACCTATTTAATATTTCGCAAGCATAACAACGTTATTATTATATCATGATTATAAACGGCTAGCACAGTTAAATTTAATCACAGACAAATTAAATATAACATGTAAGAATAAAGCATAAAAATAAGCGTAAAGAAAATAAAATCCTTCTGAGAACTTAGACGCTATTCCCGTTGCTAGAAAACCTCCAAGCGGAATTTGCACTTCCATTTATTGAATCAAAAATCTAAATTATTACAAAAACATTACAAGTTCCTCTCAAAAAGAGAAGAACTCTAAACCTAAGAGAATTGAACTAAAAACTAAGAGAAAAACTAAGAAAAGCTTAGAAACTAAGAAAGAAACTAAGAAAAACTTAAAAACTAAGAAATGAGAGAAAGAAAGAAGAGAGAAGTGTGGTTTTGAGGTGTGCTTTGAAGTGAATGGAAGGGGGGTATTTATAGGTGAGGATGGAGAGAAAAAATGAGTAAAAAAATGTTAAAAACAAAATTAAAAAACGTATAATGGACATCTTTGAGGTCATCAATGACGCGCGATGACGTCGTGGGCTGACTACGTGGAAAATGGGGCAAAACGCGTTGAAGCTGCCATGCTGGCTTGTATTGTCGCGCGCTTCGGCAGCGCTGAACGCAGCTGCGGCGCGCGCGCTGAAGGAAGAGTGGCCAGCAGCCGCAATGGGCGTAGTATGGTAGCTGTATGCGCGATTTTCCGTCTTTTGACATTTTTGACCTTTTCGACCCATTTTGTCCAATTTTTACATGTTTGTTGACCTTTTCCCACTTATTTATTAATTTATTTGTGATGTATTGCTTCAAGTATTCTTCTTTGAGTCTTTAAATTGCGTTTTTAAGCCAAAATACCTGAAAAACAATAAAAATACCCGTGATCCGAAAAAGACAATTTTATATAAATATATGATAAAACATATAAATATATATAT
The DNA here is from genome assembly GCA_033030585.1 of Hippophae rhamnoides. Lineage (NCBI taxonomy): Eukaryota > Viridiplantae > Streptophyta > Magnoliopsida > Rosales > Elaeagnaceae > Hippophae > Hippophae rhamnoides. The sequence goes on along the minus strand of CM065431.1, from coordinate 32,194,927 downwards.
TTTTAATCAATTAATGTGCATAAAATCATGGTTATTTTAGTGCTTTTTGAGCACTCATCAAATACCATAATAACTTATTAATAAGTTATAATTATTAATGTCAAAAAATGAATAAAAAGGAGAAGTATGGAAATCATATAAAAAAATTAACCAACAAAATTTCTAAAGTTTGATTATATCGCTTTATAAGTTATTATTAACTCAATTTAAATTTTTGATAATTATTAGAAAATAAAATTTGGAGCATTTATTTTCCTCCTTTTTTTGGAAAAATAGACATAAAAAAAAGGTTCAAGTTTTCTTTTCTAATTAATTACTTTTACTCATGTTTTATCACTACTTTATTTCCTTTGAAAATTCCCACTAGAGGGTAATTCAACCGAATTTTGTTGCCTACCTACCAAAATGAAAAGGTGATGACTACAGGTTGGTGTATACATCATTTATAAGCATCTTGTTACCTTTCCATAAATATTTTTGTGGTCCATGAACTCTATATTTCTCAAATCTTTATATGCTTCTTACTCTAAGAATTGGTTTGGAACCTAAATTTTGGGGGAGACAGGTAAAAACCAAGTTAAATTCAATACGATTAATTTCAGTACTTCCATAATAATTTATTAATAAGTTAAAAATCTTGATGTCAAAAAATAAATAATTAGGAGATGTATGGAAATCATATAAAAAAATTAACCAACAAAATTTCTAAAGTTTGATTATAGGGCTTTATAAGTTATTATTAACTCAATTTAAATTTTTGATAATTATTAGAAAATAAAATTTGGAGCATTTATTTTCCTCCTTGTTTTTGGAAAAATAGACATAAAAAAAAGGTTCAAGTTTTCTTTTCTAATTAATTACTTTTACTCATGTTTTATCACTACTTTATTTCCTTTGAAAATTCCCACTAGAGGGTAATTCAACCGAATTTTGTTGCCTACCTACCAAAATGAAAAGGTGATGACTACAGGTTGGTGTATACATCATTTATAAGCATCTTGTTACCTTTCCATAAATATTTTTGTGGTCCATGAACTCTATATTTCTCAAATCTTTATATGCTTCTTTTTCTAAGAATTGGTATGGAACCTAAATTTTAGGGGAGACAAGTAAAAACAAAGTTAAATTCAATACGTTTAATTCCAGTACTACCATAATAACTTATTAATAAGTTAAAAATATTGATGTCAAAAAATAAATAATAAGGAGATGTATGGAAATCATATAAAAAAATTAACCAACAAAATTTCTAAAGTTTGATTATATCGCTTTATAAGTTATTATTAACTCAATTTAAATTTTTGATAATTATTAGAAAATAAAATTTGGAGCATTTATTTTCCTCCTTTTTTTTGGAAAAATAGACATAAAAAAAGGTTCAAGTTTTCTTTTCTAATTAATTACTTTTACTCATGTTTTATCACTACTTTATTTCCTTTGAAAATTCCCACTAGAGGGTAATTCAACCGAATTTTGTTGCCTACCTACCAAAATGAAAAGGTGATGACTACAGGTTGGTGTATACATCATTTATAAGCATCTTGTTACCTTTCCATAAATATTTTTGTGGTCCATGAACTCTATATTTCTCAAATCTTTATATGCTTCTTACTCTAAGAATTGGTTTGGAACCTAAATTTTGGGGGAGACAGGTAAAAACAAAGTTAAATTCAATACGATTAATTTCAGTACTTCCATAATAATTTATTAATAAGTTAAAAAAATTGATGTCAAAAAATAAATAAAAAGGAGAAGTACGGAAATCATATAAAAAAATTAACCAACAAAATTTCTAAAGTTTGATTATGTCGCGTTATAAGTTATTAGAAACATTAATTAAATTTTTGATAATTATTAGAAAATAAAATTTGGAGCATTTATTTTCCTCCTTGTTTTTGGAAAAATAGACATAAAAAAAAGGTTCAAGTTTTCTTTTCTAATTAATTACTTTTACTCATGTTTTATCACTACTTTATTTCCTTTGAAAATTCCCACTAGAGCGTAATTCAACCGAATTTTGTTGCCTACCTACCAAAATGAAAAGGTGATGACTACAGGTTGGTGTATACATCATTTATAAGCATCTTGTTACCTTTCCATAAATATTTTTGTGGTCCATGAACTCTATATTTCTCAAATCTTTATATGCTTCTTTTTCTAAGAATTGGTATGGAACCTAAATTTTGGGGGAGACAAGTAAAAACCAAGTTAAATTCAATACGTTTAATTCCAGTACTACCATAATAACTTATTAATAAGTTAAAAATATTGATGTCAAAAAATAAATAATAAGGAGATGTATGGAAATCATATAAAAAAATTAACCAACAAAATTTCTAAAGTTTGATTATATCGCTTTATAAGTTATTATTAACTCAATTTAAATTTTTGATAATTATTAGAAAATAAAATTTGGAGCATTTATTTTCCTCCTTGTTTTTGGAAAAATAGACATAAAAAAAAGGTTCAAGTTTTCTTTTCTAATTAATTACTTTTACTCATGTTTTATCACTACTTTATTTCCTTTGAAAATTCCCACTAGAGGGTAATTCAACCGAATTTTGTTGCCTACCTACCAAAATGAAAAGGTGATGACTACAGGTTGGTGTATACATCATTTATAAGCATCTTGTTACCTTTCCATAAATATTTTTGTGGTCCATGAACTCTATATTTCTCAAATCTTTATATGCTTCTTTTTCTAAGAATTGGTATGGAACCTAAATTTTGGGGGAGACAAGTAAAAACCAAGTTAAATTCAATACGTTTAATTCCAGTACTACCATAATAACTTATTAATAAGTTAAAAATATTGATGTCAAAAAATAAATAATAAGGAGATGTATGGAAATCATATAAAAAAATTAACCAACAAAATTTCTAAAGTTTGATTATATCGCTTTATAAGTTATTATTAACTCAATTTAAATTTTTGATAATTATTAGAAAATAAAATTTGGAGCATTTATTTTCCTCCTTTTTTTTGGAAAAATAGACATAAAAAAAAGGTTCAAGTTTTCTTTTCTAATTAATTACTTTTACTCATGTTTTATCACTACTTTATTTCCTTTGAAAATTCCCACTAGAGGGTAATTCAACCGAATTTTGTTGCCTACCTACCAAAATGAAAAGGTGATGACTACAGGTTGGTGTATACATCATTTATAAGCATCTTGTTACCTTTCCATAAATATTTTTGTGGTCCATGAACTCTATATTTCTCAAATCTTTATATGCTTCTTACTCTAAGAATTGGTTTGGAACCTAAATTTTGGGGGAGACAGGTAAAAACAAAGTTAAATTCAATACGATTAATTTCAGTACTTCCATAATAATTTATTAATAAGTTAAAAAAATTGATTTCAAAAAATAAATAAAAAGGAGAAGTACGGAAATCATATAAAAAAATTAACCAACAAAATTTCTAAAGTTTGATTATATCGCTTTATAAGTTATTATTAACTCAATTTAAATTTTTGATAATTATTAGAAAATAAAATTTGGAGCATTTATTTTCCTCCTTTTTTTTGGAAAAATAGACATAAAAAAAAGGTTCAAGTTTTCTTTTCTAATTAATTACTTTTACTCATGTTTTATCACTACTTTATTTCCTTTGAAAATTCCCACTAGAGGGTAATTCAACCGAATTTTGTTGCCTACCTACCAAAATGAAAAGGTGATGACTACAGGTTGGTGTATACATCATTTATAAGCATCTTGTTACCTTTCCATAAATATTTTTGTGGTCCATGAACTCTATATTTCTCAAATCTTTATATGCTTCTTTTTCTAAGAATTGGTATGGAACCTAAATTTTGGGGGAGACAAGTAAAAACCAAGTTAAATTCAATACGTTTAATTCCAGTACTACCATAATAACTTATTAATAAGTTAAAAATATTGATGTCAAAAAATAAATAATAAGGAGATGTATGGAAATCATATAAAAAAATTAACCAACAAAATTTCTAAAGTTTGATTATATCGCTTTATAAGTTATTATTAACTCAATTTAAATTTTTGATAATTATTAGAAAATAAAATTTGGAGCATTTATTTTCCTCCTTGTTTTTGGAAAAATAGACATAAAAAAAAGGTTCAAGTTTTCTTTTCTAATTAATTACTTTTACTCATGTTTTATCACTACTTTATTTCCTTTGAAAATTCCCACTAGAGGGTAATTCAACCGAATTTTGTTGCCTACCTACCAAAATGAAAAGGTGATGACTACAGGTTGGTGTATACATCATTTATAAGCATCTTGTTACCTTTCCATAAATATTTTTGTGGTCCATGAACTCTATATTTCTCAAATCTTTATATGCTTCTTACTCTAAGAATTGGTTTGGAACCTAAATTTTGGGGGAGACAGGTAAAAACAAAGTTAAATTCAATACGATTAATTTCAGTACTTCCATAATAATTTATTAATAAGTTAAAAAAATTGATTTCAAAAAATAAATAAAAAGGAGAAGTACGGAAATCATATAAAAAAATTAACCAACAAAATTTCTAAAGTTTGATTATATCGCTTTATAAGTTATTATTAACTCAATTTAAATTTTTGATAATTATTAGAAAATAAAATTTGGAGCATTTATTTTCCTCCTTGTTTTTGGAAAAATAGACATAAAAAAAAGGTTCAAGTTTTCTTTTCTAATTAATTACTTTTACTCATGTTTTATCACTACTTTATTTCCTTTGAAAATTCCCACTAGAGGGTAATTCAACCGAATTTTGTTGCCTACCTACCAAAATGAAAAGGTGATGACTACAGGTTGGTGTATACATCATTTATAAGCATCTTGTTACCTTTCCATAAATATTTTTGTGGTCCATGAACTCTATATTTCTCAAATCTTTATATGCTTCTTTTTCTAAGAATTGGTATGGAACCTAAATTTTGGGGGAGACAGGTAAAAACAAAGTTAAATTCAATACGTTTAATTCTAGTACTTCCATAATAACTTATTAATAAGTTAAAAAAATTGATGTCAAAAAATAAATAATTAGGAGATGTATGGAAATCATATAAAAAAATTAACCAACAAAATTTCTAAAGTTTGATTATAGGGCTTTATAAGTTATTATTAACTCAATTTAAATTTTTGATAATTATTAGAAAATAAAATTTGGAGCATTTATTTTCCTCCTTTTTTTTTGGAAAAATAGACATAAAAAAAAGGTTCAAGTTTTCTTTTCTAATTAATTACTTTTACTCATGTTTTATCACTACTTTATTTCCTTTGAAAATTCCCACTAGAGGGTAATTCAACCGAATTTTGTTGCCTACCTACCAAAATGAAAAGGTGATGACTACAGGTTGGTGTATACATCATTTATAAGCATCTTGTTACCTTTCCATAAATATTTTTGTGGTCCATGAACTCTATATTTCTCAAATCTTTATATGCTTCTTACTCTAAGAATTGGTTTGGAACCTAAATTTTGGGGGAGACAAGTAAAAACAAAGTTAAATTCAATACGTTTAATTCTAGTACTTCCATAATAACTTATTAATAAGTTAAAAAAATTGATGTCAAAAAATAAATAATAAGGAGATGTATGGAAATCATATAAAAAAATTAACCAACAAAATTTCTAAAGTTTGATTATATCGCTTTATAAGTTATTATTAACTCAATTTAAATTTTTGATAATTATTAGAAAATAAAATTTGGAGCATTTATTTTCCTCCTTTTTTTTGGAAAAATAGACATAAAAAAAAGGTTCAAGTTTTCTTTTCTAATTAATTACTTTTACTCATGTTTTATCACTACTTTATTTCCTTTGAAAATTCCCACTAGAGCGTAATTCAACCGAATTTTGTTGCCTACCTACCAAAATGAAAAGGTGATGACTACAGGTTGGTGTATACATCATTTATAAGCATCTTGTTACCTTTCCATAAATATTTTTGTGGTCCATGAACTCTATATTTCTCAAATCTTTATATGCTTCTTTTTCTAAGAATTGGTATGGAACCTAAATTTTGGGGGCGACAAGTAAAAACCAAGTTAAATTCAATACGTTTAATTCCAGTACTACCATAATAACTTATTAATAAGTTAAAAAAATTGATGTCAAAAAATAAATAAAAAGGAGAAGTACGGAAATCATATAAAAAAATTAACCAACAAAATTTCTAAAGTTTGATTATATCGCTTTATAAGTTATTATTAACTCAATTTAAATTTTTGATAATTATTAGAAAATAAAATTTGGAGCATTTATTTTCCTCCTTGTTTTTGGAAAAATAGACATAAAAAAAAGGTTCAAGTTTTCTTTTCTAATTAATTACTTTTACTCATGTTTTATCACTACTTTATTTCCTTTGAAAATTCCCACTAGAGGGTAATTCAACCGAATTTTGTTGCCTACCTACCAAAATGAAAAGGTGATGACTACAGGTTGGTGTATACATCATTTATAAGCATCTTGTTACCTTTCCATAAATATTTTTGTGGTCCATGAACTCTATATTTCTCAAATCTTTATATGCTTCTTACTCTAAGAATTGGTTTGGAACCTAAATTTTGGGGGAGACAGGTAAAAACAAAGTTAAATTCAATACGTTTAATTCCAGTACTACCATAATAACTTATTAATAAGTTAAAAATATTGATGTCAAAAAATAAATAATAAGGAGATGTATGGAAATCATATAAAAAAATTAACCAACAAAATTTCTAAAGTTTGATTATATCGCTTTATAAGTTATTATTAACTCAATTTAAATTTTTGATAATTATTAGAAAATAAAATTTGGAGCATTTATTTTCCTCCTTGTTTTTGGAAAAATAGACATAAAAAAAAGGTTCAAGTTTTCTTTTCTAATTAATTACTTTTACTCATGTTTTATCACTACTTTATTTCCTTTGAAAATTCCCACTAGAGCGTAATTCAACCGAATTTTGTTGCCTACCTACCAAAATGAAAAGGTGATGACTACAGGTTGGTGTATACATCATTTATAAGCATCTTGTTACCTTTCCATAAATATTTTTGTGGTCCATGAACTCTATATTTCTCAAATCTTTATATGCTTCTTACTCTAAGAATTGGTTTGGAACCTAAATTTTGGGGGAGACAGGTAAAAACCAAGTTAAATTCAATACGTTTAATTCCAGTACTACCATAATAACTTATTAATAAGTTAAAAAAATTGATGTCAAAAAATAAATAAAAAGGAGAAGTACGGAAATCATATAAAAAAATTAACCAACAAAATTTCTAAAGTTTGATTATATCGCTTTATAAGTTATTATTAACTCAATTTAAATTTTTGATAATTATTAGAAAATAAAATTTGGAGCATTTATTTTCCTCCTTGTTTTTGGAAAAATAGACATAAAAAAAAGGTTCAAGTTTTCTTTTCTAATTAATTACTTTTACTCATGTTTTATCACTACTTTATTTCCTTTGAAAATTCTTTCTTATTGGCAATTCAACCGAATTTTGTTGCCTACCTACCAAAATGAAAAGGTGATGACTACAGGTTGGTGTATACATCATTTATAAGCATCTTGTTACCTTTCCATAAATATTTTTGTGGTCCATGAACTCTATATTTCTCAAATCTTTATATGCTTCTTACTCTAAGAATTGGTTTGGAACCTAAATTTTGGGGGAGACAGGTAAAAACAAAGTTAAATTCAATACGTTTAATTCCAGTACTACCATAATAACTTATTAATAAGTTAAAAATATTGATGTCAAAAAATAAATAATAAGGAGATGTATGGAAATCATATAAAAAAATTAACCAACAAAATTTCTAAAGTTTGATTATATCGCTTTATAAGTTATTATTAACTCAATTTAAATTTTTGATAATTATTAGAAAATAAAATTTGGAGCATTTATTTTCCTCCTTGTTTTTGGAAAAATAGACATAAAAAAAAGGTTCAAGTTTTCTTTTCTAATTAATTACTTTTACTCATGTTTTATCACTATTTTCTTTCCTTTGTAAGTCTTTATTCCCAATAAAGCCTAATTGAACCGAATTGTATTGCCTACCTACCAAAAGGAAAAGGTGATGACTACAGGTTGGTGTATACATCATTTGTAAACATCTTGTTACCTTTCCATAAATATTTTTGTGGTCCATGAACTCTATATTTCTCAAATCTTTATATGCTTCTTACTCTAAGAATTGGTTTGGAACCTAAATTTTTGGGGAGACGAGTAAAAACAAAGTTAAATTCAATACGTTCAATTCTAGTACTACCAGAATAACTTATTATTAAGGTAAAAATATTGATGAAAAAATATAAATAAAAATGGGAAGTATTGACATCTTATAAAAAAATCAATAAACAATATTTCTAAATTTTGATTATTTGGCATTTAAAGATATATTAATATCTAATTAAATTTTTGATAATTATTAGAAAATAAAATTTGGAGCATTTATTTTCCTCCTTTTTTTTGAAAGAATAGACATAATAAAAAGTTCAAGTTTTCTTTTCTAATTAATTACTTTTACTCATGTTTTATCACTACTTTATTTCCTTTGAAAATTCCCACTAGAGGGTAATTCAACCGAATTTTGTTGCCTACCTACCAAAATGAAAAGGTGATGACTACAGGTTGGTGTATACATCATTTATAAGCATCTTGTTACCTTTCCATAAATATTTTTGTGGTCCATGAACTCTATATTTCTCAAATCTTTATATGCTTCTTACTCTAAGAATTGGTTTGGAACCTAAATTTTGGGGGAGACAGGTAAAAACAAAGTTAAATTCAATACGTTTAATTCCAGTACTACCATAATAACTTATTAATAAGTTAAAAATATTGATGTCAAAAAATAAATAAAAAGGAGAAGTACGGAAATCATATAAAAAAATTAACCAACAAAATTTCTAAAGTTTGATTATATCGCTTTATAAGTTATTATTAACTCAATTTAAATTTTTGATAATTATTAGAAAATAAAATTTGGAGCATTTATTTTCCTCCTTGTTTTTGGAAAAATAGACATAAAAAAAGGTTCAAGTTTTCTTTTCTAATTAATTACTTTTACTCATGTTTTATCACTACTTTATTTCCTTTGAAAATTCCCACTAGAGCGTAATTCAACCGAATTTTGTTGCCTACCTACCAAAATGAAAAGGTGATGACTACAGGTTGGTGTATACATCATTTATAAGCATCTTGTTACCTTTCCATAAATATTTTTGTGGTCCATGAACTCTATATTTCTCAAATCTTTATATGCTTCTTACTCTAAGAATTGGTTTGGAACCTAAATTTTGGGGGAGACAGGTAAAAACAAAGTTAAATTCAATACGTTTAATTCCAGTACTACCATAATAACTTATTAATAAGTTAAAAATATTGATGTCAAAAAATAAATAAAAAGGAGAAGTACGGAAATCATATAAAAAAATTAACCAACAAAATTTCTAAGGTTTAATTGTTTGGCATTTAAAGATATATTAATTCTATTTAAATATTTGATAGTTTTAATAAAATAAAATTTGGAGCCTTTATTTTCACTCATTTTTTTGCTAAAATAGACATAAAAACTTTTTAATTTTTGTTTTCCATTTATTTATTTTTTATCATGTTTTCTCACTATTTTCTTTCCTTTGTAAGTCTTTATTCCCAATAAAGCCTAATTGAACCGAATTGTATTGCCTACCTATCAAAAGGAAAAGTTGATGACTAGAGGTTAGTGTATACATCATTTGTAAACATCTTGTTACCTTTCCATAAATATTTTTGTGGTCCATGAACTCTATATTTCTCAAATCTTATATGCTTCTAACTCTTGGAATTGGTTTGGAACGTAGATTCTGAGGGAGACAGGTAAAAACAAAATTCAATTAAATACGTTTAAAACCAACACTAAAAGAACAACTTATTAATAATTTAAGAATATTGATGTCATAAAATAATTCAAAATGAGAAGTATTCATGTCTAATAGAGAACTTAATAAACAAAATTTCTAAGGTTTAATTGTTTGGCGTTTAAAGATATATTAATATCTAATTAAATATTTCATAATTATAAGTAAATACATTTTAGAGTATTTGTTTTCCTCCTTTTTTTGGAAAAATAGACATAAAAATACTGTTCAAGTTTTCTTTTCTAATTACTTACTTTTACTCATGTTTTATCACTATTTTATTTCCTTTGAAAATTCCCACTAGAGGGTAATTCAACCGAATTTTGTTGCCTACCTACCAAAATGAAAAGGTGATGACTACAGGTTGGTGTATACATCATTTGTAAACATCTTGTTACCTTTCCATAAATATTTTTGTGGTCCATGAACTCTATATTTCTCAAATCTTTATATGCTTCTTACTCTAAGAATTGGTTTGGAACCTAAATTTTCTGGGAGACAGGTAAAAACAAAATTCAATTAAATACGTTTAAAACCAACACTAAAAGAATAACTTATTAATAATTTAAGAATATTGATGTCATAAAATAATTAAAAATGTGAAGTATTCATGTCTTATAGAGAAATTAATAAACAAAATTTCTAAGGTTTAATTGTTTGGCGTATTAAGTTATAAAAAATTCAATTTAAATATTTGATAATTATAAGGAAATAAAATTTGGAGCATTTATTTCCCGTGCTATTTTTTGTAAAATAGATATAAAAACATGTTTAAGTTTTCTTTTCATTTATTTATTTTTACTAATGCTTTCTCACTATTTTCTTTCCTTTGTAAGACTTGATTCCCAGTACAGGCTAAATCAACCGAAATTTGATGCCTAACTTCCAAAAGTAAAAGGTGATGACTAGAGGTTGGTGTATACATCATTTATAAACATCTTGTTACCTCTATATAAATATTTTTGTGGTGCATGAACTCTATATTTCTGAAATTTATTATATACTTCTTACTCTAAGAATTGGTTTGGAACCTAAATTTTGTGGGAGATAGGTAAAAACAAAATTCAATTAAATACGTTTAAAAAAAACACTAAAAGAATAACTTATTAGTAATATAACAATATTGATGTCATAAAATAATTAAAAATGTGAAGTATTCGTTTATTATAGAGAAATTAATAAACAAAATTTCTAAGGTTTAATTGTTTGGCATATTAATATTAATATTTAAATATTTGATAATTAAAAGAAAATAAAATTTGGAGCATTTATTTCCCCTCTTTTTTTGTAAAAAAGACATAAAAATTGTTTAAGTTCTCTTTTCTATTTATTTATTTTTACTCATGTTTTCTCACTATTTTCTTTCCCTCGTAAGTCTTGATTCCCAATACAGCCTTATTCAACTGAATTTTGTACCTACCTTCCAAAAGGAAAAGGTGATGACTAAAGGTTGGTGTATACATCATTTGTATACATCATATTACCTTTCCATAAATATTTTTGTGGTCCATGAACTCTATATTTCTCAAATCTTTATATGCTTCTTACTCTAAGAATTGGTTTGGAACCTAAATTTTGTGGGAGTTAGGTAAAAAAAATTCAATTAAATACGTTTAAAACCAACACTAAAAGAAAAACTTATTAATAATTTAAGAATATTGAGGTAATAAAATAATTCAAAATGAGAAGTATTCATGTCTTATAGAGAAATTAATAAACAAAATATCTAAGGTTTAATTTTTTGGCGTTTTAAGAAGTAATAAACACTATTTAAATATTTCATAATTATAAGGAAATAAAATTTGGATTATTTATTTTCCTCCTTGTTTTTGAAAAATAGACATAAAAACATTTTAAGTTTTCATTTCAACTTAATTTATTTTTCCTCATGTTTTCTCATAATTTTCTTTCCTTTATAAGTCTTGATTCCCAATAGAGCCTAATTTAACCGAATTTTGTTGCCAACTACCAAATGTAAAAGGTGATGACTAGAGGTTGGTGTATACATCATTTATAAACATCTTATTACCTTGCGAGATATATTTCCATGGTGCATGAACTCGATATTTCCCATCATCTTTATTAGCTACTTACTCTAAGAATTGGTTTGGAACCTAAATTCTATGGGATATAGGTAAAAACAAAATTCAATTAAATACGTTTAAAACTAACACTAAAAGAAAAACTTATTAGTAATTTAAGAATATTGAGGTAATAAAATATTTCAAAATGAGAAGTATTCATGTCTTATAGAGAAATTAATAAACAAAATTTCTTAGGTTTAATTGTTTGGCGTATTAAGTTATAATAGTTTTTATTGAAATATTTGATAATTATAAGGAAATAAATTTAGAGCATTTATTTTTTATGCTTCTTTTTTGTAAAATAGACATAAAAATTTTTAATTTTTCTTTTCCACTTATTTATTTATCATCGTGTTTTATCACTATTTTATTTTGTTTGTAAGTCTTTATTCGTAGGACAGCCTAATTCAAATTAATTTTGTTGCCTCCTTACCAAATGGAAAACGTGATGGCTAGAGGTTGTTGTATACATTATTTGTAAACATCTTTTTACCTTACCAAAAATATTCCTATGGTGCATGATCATAATATTTCTCATCATCTTTCTTTCCTTCTTACTCTAAGAATTGGTTTGGAACCTAAATTCTATGGGATATAGGTAAAAACAAAGTTAAATTAAATACGATCAATTCCAATACTACAAGAATAACTTATTAATAAGTTAAAAATATTGATGTCAAAAAATAAATAAAAATGAGAACTATTGAACTCTTATAAAAAATTAATAAATAAAATTTCTAAAGTTTGATTGTTTGGCGTATTAAATTATATTAAAAATATTTGTAATTATAAGATAGTAAAATTTGGAGCATTTGTTTCCCGTGTTTTTTATTGTAAAATTGACTTAAAAAATGTTTATTTTTTTTCCATTTATTTATTTTTTATCATGTTTTCTCACTATTTTCTTTCCTTTGTAAGTCTTTATTCCCAATAAAGCCTAATTGAACCGAATTGTATTGCCTACCTATCAAAAGGAAAAGTTGATGGCTAGGGGATGGTGTATACATCATTTGTAAACATCTTGTTACCTTGCCATAAATATTTCTATGGTGCATGAACTCATTATTTCCCATCATCTTTATTTGGTTCTTACTATGAGAATTGGTTTGGAACATAAATTATGTGGGTGATAGGTAAAAACATAGATAATTCAATAAGTTTAATTCTATTACTACGTGAATAACTTATTAATAAATTAAAAATATTGATGTTAAAAAATAAATAAAAATGAGAATTATTAAACTCTTATAAAAATATTAATAAACAAAATTTCTAAAGTTTGATTATTTTGCGTATTAAATTATAATAAATTATATTTAAATATTGGTAATTATAAGATAGTAAAATTTGGAGCATTTATTTCCCTTGTTTTTTATTGTAAAATTGACTTAAAAAATGTTTAAGTTTTGTTTTCCATTTAATTATTTTTTATCATGTTTTCTCACTATTTTCTTTCCTATGTAAGTCCTTATTCCTAATAAAGTCTAATTGAACCGAATTTTATTGCCTACCTATCAAAAGGAAAAGTTGATGACAAGAGGTTAGTGTATAAGTCATTTGTAAACATCTTGTTTCATTGCCACAAAATCTTTTTCTCGCGCATGAATTCCACATTTCCCATCATATTTATTTGGTCCTTACTCTGATAATTGGTTTGGAACATAAATTATGTGGGTGATAGGTAAAAACATAGATAATTCAATAAGTTTAATTCTAGTACTACGTGAATAACTTATTAATAAATTAAAAATATTGATGTTAAAAAATAAATAAAAATGAGAATTATTAAACTCTTATAAAAATATTAATAAACAAAATTTCTAAAGTTTGATTGTTTTGCGTATTAAATTATATTTAAATATTTGATAGTTTTAATAAAATAAAATTTGGAGCATTTATTTAACGTGTTGTTTATTGTAAAATAGACATAAAAACTTTTTAATTTTTGTGTTCCATTTATTTATTTTTTATCATGTTTTCTCACAATTTTCTTTCCTTTGTAAGTCTTTATTCCCAATAAAGCCAAATTGAACCGAATTGTATTGCCTACCTATCAAAAGGAAGAGTTGATGACTAGAGGTTGGTGTATACATCATTTGTAAACATCTTGTTTCTTTGCCACAAAATATTTTTATGGTGCTTGAACTCAATATCTCTCATCATCTTTATTTTCTTCTTACTCTAAGAATTGGTTTGGAACCTAAATTCTGTGGGTGATAGGTAAAAACATAGATAAGTCAATACGTTCAATTCTAGTACTACGTGAATAACTTATTAATAAGTTAAAAATATTGATTTCAAAAAATAAATAAAAAGAGAAGTATTGAACTCTTATAAAAATATTAATAAAAAAATTTCTAAATTTTGATTGTTTTGCGTATTAAATTATATTTAAATATTTGTAATTATAAGGAAATAAAATTTGGATCATTTATTTAACTTGTTGTTTATTGTAAAATAGACATCAAAACTTTTTAATTTTTCTTTCCATTTTTTTATTTTTTATCTTGTTTTCTCACTATTTTCTTTCCTTTGTAAGTCTTTATTACCAATAAAGCCTACTTTAACCGAATTGTATTGCCTACCTATCAAAAGGAAAAGTTGATGACTAGAGGTTAGTGTATACATCATTTGTAAACATCTTGTTTCTTTGCCACAAAATATTTTTATGGTGCATGAACTCCACATTTCCCATCATCTTTATTTGGTCCGTACTCTAATAATTGGTTTGGAACCTAAATTATGTGGGTGATAGCTAAAAACATAGATAATTCAATACGTTTAATTCTAGTAGTACGTAAATAACTTATTAATTAGTTAAAAATATTGATGTCAAAAAATAAATAAAAATGAGAAGTATTGAACTCTTATAAAAATATTAATAAAAATATTTCTAAAGTTTGATTGTTTTGCGTATTAAATTATATTTAAATATTTGTAATTATAAGGAAATAAAATTTGGAGCATTTATTTAACGTGTTGTTTATTGTAAAATAGACATCAAAACTTTTTAATTTTTGTTTTCCATTTATTTATTTTTTATCTTGTTTTCTCACTATTTTCTTTCCTTTGTAAGTCTTTATTACCAATAAAGCCTAATTTAACCGAATTGTATTGCCTACCTATCAAAAGGAAAAGTTGATGACTAGAGGTTAGTGTATACATCATTTGTAAACATCTTGTTTCTTTGCCACAAAATATTTTTATGGTGCATGAACTCCACATTTCCCATCATCTTTATTTGGTCCTTACTCTGATAATTGGTTTGGAACCTAAATTATGTGGGTGATAGGTAAAAACATAGATAATTCAATACGTTTAATTCTAGTACTACGTGAATAACTTATTAATTAGTTAAAAATATTGATGTCAAAAAATAAATAAAAATGAGAAGTATTGAACTCTTATAAAAATATTAATAAACAAAATTTCTAAAGTTTGATTGTTTTGCGTATTAAATTATATTTAAATATTTGTAATTATAAGGAAATAAAATTTGGAGCATTTATTTAACGTGTTGTTTATTGTAAAATAGACATAAAAACTTTTTAATTTTTCTTTTCCATTTATTTATTTTTTATCATGTTTTCTCACTATTTTCTTTCCTTTGTAAGTCTTTATTCCCAATAAAGCCTAATTGAACCGAATTGTATTGCCTACCTATCAAAAGGAAGAGTTGATGACTAGAGGTTAGTGTATACATCATTTGTAAACATCTTGTTTCTTTGCCACAAAATATTTTTATGGTGCATGAACTCCACATTTCCCATCATCTTTATTTGGTCCTTACTCTGATAATTGGTTTGGAACCTAAATTATGTGGGTGATAGGTAAAAACATAGATAATTCAATACGTTTAATTCTAGTACTACGTGAATAACTTATTAATTAGTTAAAAATATTGATGTCAAAAAATAAATAAAAATGAGAAGTATTGAACTCTTATAAAAATATTAATAAACAAAATTTCTAAAGTTTGATTGTTTTGCGTATTAAATTATATTTAAATATTTGTAATTATAAGGAAATAAAATTTGGAGCATTTATTTAACGTGTTGTTTATTGTAAAATAGACATAAAAACTTTTTAATTTTTGTTTTCCATTTATTTATTTTTTATCATGTTTTCTCACTATTTTCTTTCCTTTGTAAGTCTTTATTCCCAATAAAGCCTAATTGAACCGAATTGTATTGCCTACCTATCAAAAGGAAGAGTTGATGACTAGAGGTTAGTGTATACATCATTTGTAAACATCTTGTTTCTTTGCCACAAAATATTTTTATGGTGCATGAACTCCACATTTCCCATCATCTTTATTTGGTCCTTACTCTGATAATTGGTTTGGAACCTAAATTATGTGGGTGATAGGTAAAAACATAGATAATTCAATACGTTTAATTCTAGTACTACGTGAATAACTTATTAATTAGTTAAAAATATTGATGTCAAAAAATAAATAAAAATGAGAAGTATTGAACTCTTATAAAAATATTAATAAACAAAATTTCTAAAGTTTGATTGTTTTGCGTATTAAATTATATTTAAATATTTGTAATTATAAGGAAATAAAATTTGGAGCATTTATTTAACGTGTTGTTTATTGTAAAATAGACATAAAAACTTTTTAATTTTTGTTTTCCATTTATTTATTTTTTATCATGTTTTCTCACTATTTTCTTTCCTTTGTAAGTCTTTATTCCCAATAAAGCCTAATTGAACCGAATTGTATTGCCTACCTATCAAAAGGAAGAGTTGATGACTAGAGGTTAGTGTATACATCATTTGTAAACATCTTGTTTCTTTGCCACAAAATATTTTTATGGTGCATGAACTCCACATTTCCCATCATCTTTATTTGGTCCTTACTCTGATAATTGGTTTGGAACCTAAATTATGTGGGTGATAGGTAAAAACATAGATAATTCAATACGTTTAATTCTAGTACTACGTGAATAACTTATTAATTAGTTAAAAATATTGATGTCAAAAAATAAATAAAAATGAGAAGTATTGAACTCTTATAAAAATATTAATAAACAAAATTTCTAAAGTTTGATTGTTTTGCGTATTAAATTATATTTAAATATTTGTAATTATAAGGAAATAAAATTTGGAGCATTTATTTAACGTGTTGTTTATTGTAAAATAGACATAAAAACTTTTTAATTTTTGTTTTCCATTTATTTATTTTTTATCATGTTTTCTCACTATTTTCTTTCCTTTGTAAGTCTTTATTCCCAATAAAGCCTAATTGAACCGAATTGTATTGCCTACCTATCAAAAGGAAGAGTTGATGACTAGAGGTTAGTGTATACATCATTTGTAAACATCTTGTTTCTTTGCCACAAAATATTTTTATGGTGCATGAACTCCACATTTCCCATCATCTTTATTTGGTCCTTACTCTGATAATTGGTTTGGAACCTAAATTATGTGGGTGATAGGTAAAAACATAGATAATTCAATACGTTTAATTCTAGTACTACGTGAATAACTTATTAATTAGTTAAAAATATTGATGTCAAAAAATAAATAAAAATGAGAAGTATTGAACTCTTATAAAAATATTAATAAACAAAATTTCTAAAGTTTGATTGTTTTGCGTATTAAATTATATTTAAATATTTGTAATTATAAGGAAATAAAATTTGGAGCATTTATTTAACGTGTTGTTTATTGTAAAATAGACATAAAAACTTTTTAATTTTTGTTTTCCATTTATTTATTTTTTATCATGTTTTCTCACTATTTTCTTTCCTTTGTAAGTCTTTATTCCCAATAAAGCCTAATTGAACCGAATTGTATTGCCTACCTATCAAAAGGAAAAGTTGATGACTAGAGGTTAGTGTATTCATCATTTGTAAACATCTTGTTTCTTTGCCACAAAATATTTTTATGGTGCATGAACTCCACATTTCCCATCATCTTTATTTGGTCCTTACTCTGATAATTGGTTTGGAACCTCAATTATGTGGGTGATAGGTAAAAACATAGATAAGTCAATACGTTCAATTCTAGTACTACGTGAATAACTTATTAATAAGTTAAAAATATTGATGTCAAAAAATAAATAAAAATGAGAAGTATTGAACTCTTATAAAAATATTAATAAACAAAATTTCTAAAGTTTGATTGTTTTGCGTATTAAATTATATTTAAATATTTGTAATTATAAGGAAATAAAATTTGGAGCATTTATTTAACGTGTTGTTTATTGTAAAATAGACATAAAAACTTTTTAATTTTTGTTTTCCATTTATTTATTTTTTATCATGTTTTCTCACTATTTTCTTTCCTTTGTAAGTCTTTATTCCCAATAAAGCCTAATTGAACCGAATTGTATTGCCTACCTATCAAAAGGAAGAGTTGATGACTAGAGGTTAGTGTATACATCATTTGTAAACATCTTGTTTCTTTGCCACAAAATATTTTTATGGTGCATGAACTCCACATTTCCCATCATCTTTATTTGGTCCTTACTCTGATAATTGGTTTGGAACCTAAATTATGTGGGTGATAGGTAAAAACATAGATAATTCAATACGTTTAATTCTAGTACTACGTGAATAACTTATTAATTAGTTAAAAATATTGATGTCAAAAAATAAATAAAAATGAGAAGTATTGAACTCTTATAAAAATATTAATAAACAAAATTTCTAAAGTTTGATTGTTTTGCGTATTAAATTATATTTAAATATTTGTAATTATAAGGAAATAAAATTTGGAGCATTTATTTAACGTGTTGTTTATTGTAAAATAGACATAAAAACTTTTTAATTTTTGTTTTCCATTTATTTATTTTTTATCATGTTTTCTCACTATTTTCTTTCCTTTGTAAGTCTTTATTCCCAATAAAGCCTAATTGAACCGAATTTTATTGCCTACCTATCAAAAGGAAAAGTTGATGACAAGAGGTTAGTGTATAAGTCATTTGTAAACATCTTGTTTCATTGCCACAAAATCTTTTTCTCGCGCATGAATTCCACATTTCCCATCATATTTATTTGGTCCTTACTCTGATAATTGGTTTGGAACCTAAATTATGTGGGTGATAGGTAAAAACATAGATAAGTCAATACGTTCAATTCTAGTACTACGTGAATAACTTATTAATAAGTTAAAAATATTGATGTCAAAAAATAAATAAAAATGAGAAGTATTGAACTCTTATAAAAATATTAATAAACAAAATTTCTAAAGTTTGATTGTTTTGCGTATTAAATTATATTTAAATATTTGTAATTATAAGGAAATAAAATTTGGAGCATTTATTTAACGTGTTGTTTATTGTAAAATAGACATAAAAACTTTTTAATTTTTGTTTTCCATTTATTTATTTTTTATCATGTTTTCTCACTATTTTCTTTCCTTTGTAAGTCTTTATTCCCAATAAAGCCTAATTGAACCGAATTGTATTGCCTACCTATCAAAAGGAAGAGTTGATGACTAGAGGTTAGTGTATACATCATTTGTAAACATCTTGTTTCTTTGCCACAAAATATTTTTATGGTGCATGAACTCCACATTTCCCATCATCTTTATTTGGTCCTTACTCTGATAATTGGTTTGGAACCTAAATTATGTGGGTGATAGGTAAAAACATAGATAATTCAATACGTTTAATTCTAGTACTACGTGAATAACTTATTAATTAGTTAAAAATATTGATGTCAAAAAATAAATAAAAATGAGAAGTATTGAACTCTTATAAAAATATTAATAAACAAAATTTCTAAAGTTTGATTGTTTTGCGTATTAAATTATATTTAAATATTTGTAATTATAAGGAAATAAAATTTGGAGCATTTATTTAACGTGTTGTTTATTGTAAAATAGACATAAAAACTTTTTAATTTTTGTTTTCCATTTATTTATTTTTTATCATGTTTTCTCACTATTTTCTTTCCTTTGTAAGTCTTTATTCCCAATAAAGCCTAATTGAACCGAATTGTATTGCCTACCTATCAAAAGGAAGAGTTGATGACTAGAGGTTAGTGTATACATCATTTGTAAACATCTTGTTTCTTTGCCACAAAATATTTTTATGGTGCATGAACTCCACATTTCCCATCATCTTTATTTGGTCCTTACTCTGATAATTGGTTTGGAACCTAAATTATGTGGGTGATAGGTAAAAACATAGATAATTCAATACGTTTAATTCTAGTACTACGTGAATAACTTATTAATTAGTTAAAAATATTGATGTCAAAAAATAAATAAAAATGAGAAGTATTGAACTCTTATAAAAATATTAATAAACAAAATTTCTAAAGTTTGATTGTTTTGCGTATTAAATTATATTTAAATATTTGTAATTATAAGGAAATAAAATTTGGAGCATTTATTTAACGTGTTGTTTATTGTAAAATAGACATAAAAACTTTTTAATTTTTGTTTTCCATTTATTTATTTTTTATCATGTTTTCTCACTATTTTCTTTCCTTTGTAAGTCTTTATTCCCAATAAAGCCTAATTGAACCGAATTGTATTGCCTACCTATCAAAAGGAAGAGTTGATGACTAGAGGTTAGTGTATACATCATTTGTAAACATCTTGTTTCTTTGCCACAAAATATTTTTATGGTGCATGAACTCCACATTTCCCATCATCTTTATTTGGTCCTTACTCTGATAATTGGTTTGGAACCTAAATTATGTGGGTGATAGGTAAAAACATAGATAATTCAATACGTTTAATTCTAGTACTACGTGAATAACTTATTAATTAGTTAAAAATATTGATGTCAAAAAATAAATAAAAATGAGAAGTATTGAACTCTTATAAAAATATTAATAAACAAAATTTCTAAAGTTTGATTGTTTTGCGTATTAAATTATATTTAAATATTTGTAATTATAAGGAAATAAAATTTGGAGCATTTATTTAACGTGTTGTTTATTGTAAAATAGACATAAAAACTTTTTAATTTTTGTTTTCCATTTATTTATTTTTTATCATGTTTTCTCACTATTTTCTTTCCTTTGTAAGTCTTTATTCCCAATAAAGCCTAATTGAACCGAATTGTATTGCCTACCTATCAAAAGGAAGAGTTGATGACTAGAGGTTAGTGTATACATCATTTGTAAACATCTTGTTTCTTTGCCACAAAATATTTTTATGGTGCATGAACTCCACATTTCCCATCATCTTTATTTGGTCCTTACTCTGATAATTGGTTTGGAACCTAAATTATGTGGGTGATAGGTAAAAACATAGATAATTCAATACGTTTAATTCTAGTACTACGTGAATAACTTATTAATTAGTTAAAAATATTGATGTCAAAAAATAAATAAAAATGAGAAGTATTGAACTCTTATAAAAATATTAATAAACAAAATTTCTAAAGTTTGATTGTTTTGCGTATTAAATTATATTTAAATATTTGTAATTATAAGGAAATAAAATTTGGAGCATTTATTTAACGTGTTGTTTATTGTAAAATAGACATAAAAACTTTTTAATTTTTGTTTTCCATTTATTTATTTTTTATCATGTTTTCTCACTATTTTCTTTCCTTTGTAAGTCTTTATTCCCAATAAAGCCTAATTGAACCGAATTGTATTGCCTACCTATCAAAAGGAAGAGTTGATGACTAGAGGTTAGTGTATACATCATTTGTAAACATCTTGTTTCTTTGCCACAAAATATTTTTATGGTGCATGAACTCCACATTTCCCATCATCTTTATTTGGTCCTTACTCTGATAATTGGTTTGGAACCTAAATTATGTGGGTGATAGGTAAAAACATAGATAATTCAATACGTTTAATTCTAGTACTACGTGAATAACTTATTAATTAGTTAAAAATATTGATGTCAAAAAATAAATAAAAATGAGAAGTATTGAACTCTTATAAAAATATTAATAAACAAAATTTCTAAAGTTTGATTGTTTTGCGTATTAAATTATATTTAAATATTTGTAATTATAAGGAAATAAAATTTGGAGCATTTATTTAACGTGTTGTTTATTGTAAAATAGACATAAAAACTTTTTAATTTTTGTTTTCCATTTATTTATTTTTTATCATGTTTTCTCACTATTTTCTTTCCTTTGTAAGTCTTTATTCCCAATAAAGCCTAATTGAACCGAATTGTATTGCCTACCTATCAAAAGGAAGAGTTGATGACTAGAGGTTAGTGTATACATCATTTGTAAACATCTTGTTTCTTTGCCACAAAATATTTTTATGGTGCATGAACTCCACATTTCCCATCATCTTTATTTGGTCCTTACTCTGATAATTGGTTTGGAACCTAAATTATGTGGGTGATAGGTAAAAACATAGATAATTCAATACGTTTAATTCTAGTACTACGTGAATAACTTATTAATTAGTTAAAAATATTGATGTCAAAAAATAAATAAAAATGAGAAGTATTGAACTCTTATAAAAATATTAATAAACAAAATTTCTAAAGTTTGATTGTTTTGCGTATTAAATTATATTTAAATATTTGTAATTATAAGGAAATAAAATTTGGAGCATTTATTTAACGTGTTGTTTATTGTAAAATAGACATAAAAACTTTTTAATTTTTGTTTTCCATTTATTTATTTTTTATCATGTTTTCTCACTATTTTCTTTCCTTTGTAAGTCTTTATTCCCAATAAAGCCTAATTGAACCGAATTGTATTGCCTACCTATCAAAAGGAAGAGTTGATGACTAGAGGTTAGTGTATACATCATTTGTAAACATCTTGTTTCTTTGCCACAAAATATTTTTATGGTGCATGAACTCCACATTTCCCATCATCTTTATTTGGTCCTTACTCTGATAATTGGTTTGGAACCTAAATTATGTGGGTGATAGGTAAAAACATAGATAATTCAATACGTTTAATTCTAGTACTACGTGAATAACTTATTAATTAGTTAAAAATATTGATGTCAAAAAATAAATAAAAATGAGAAGTATTGAACTCTTATAAAAATATTAATAAACAAAATTTCTAAAGTTTGATTGTTTTGCGTATTAAATTATATTTAAATATTTGTAATTATAAGGAAATAAAATTTGGAGCATTTATTTAACGTGTTGTTTATTGTAAAATAGACATAAAAACTTTTTAATTTTTGTTTTCCATTTATTTATTTTTTATCATGTTTTCTCACTATTTTCTTTCCTTTGTAAGTCTTTATTCCCAATAAAGCCTAATTGAACCGAATTGTATTGCCTACCTATCAAAAGGAAGAGTTGATGACTAGAGGTTAGTGTATACATCATTTGTAAACATCTTGTTTCTTTGCCACAAAATATTTTTATGGTGCATGAACTCCACATTTCCCATCATCTTTATTTGGTCCTTACTCTGATAATTGGTTTGGAACCTAAATTATGTGGGTGATAGGTAAAAACATAGATAATTCAATACGTTTAATTCTAGTACTACGTGAATAACTTATTAATTAGTTAAAAATATTGATGTCAAAAAATAAATAAAAATGAGAAGTATTGAACTCTTATAAAAATATTAATAAACAAAATTTCTAAAGTTTGATTGTTTTGCGTATTAAATTATATTTAAATATTTGTAATTATAAGGAAATAAAATTTGGAGCATTTATTTAACGTGTTGTTTATTGTAAAATAGACATAAAAACTTTTTAATTTTTGTTTTCCATTTATTTATTTTTTATCATGTTTTCTCACTATTTTCTTTCCTTTGTAAGTCTTTATTCCCAATAAAGCCTAATTGAACCGAATTGTATTGCCTACCTATCAAAAGGAAAAGTTGATGACTAGAGGTTAGTGTATACATCATTTGTAAAGATCTTGTTCCATTGCCACAAAATATTTTTATGGTGCATGAACTCCACATTTCCCATCATCTTTATTTGGTCCTTACTCTGATAATTGGTTTGGAACCTCAATTATGTGGGTGATAGGTAAAAACATAGATAAGTCAATACGTTCAATTCTAGTACTACGTGAATAACTTATTAATAAGTTAAAAATATTGATGTCAAAAAATAAATAAAAATGAGAAGTATTGAACTCTTATAAAAATATTAATAAAAAAATTTCTAAAGTTTGATTGTTTTGCGTATTAAATTATATTTAAATATTTGTAATTATAAGGAAATAAAATTTGGAGCATTTATTTAACGTGTTGTTTATTGTAAAATAGACATAAAAACTTTTTAATTTTTGTTTTCCATTTATTTATTTTTTATCATGTTTTCTCACTATTTTCTTTCCTTTGTAAGTCTTTATTCCCAATAAAGCCTAATTGAACCGAATTGTATTGCCTACCTATCAAAAGGAAAAGTTGATGACTAGAGGTTAGTGTATTTATCATTTGTAAACATCTTGTTTCATTGATACAAAATATTTTTATGGTGCATGAACTCCACATTTCCCATCATCTTTATTTGGTCCTTACTCTGATAATTGGTTTGGAACCTCAATTATGTGGGTGATAGGTAAAAACATAGATAAGTCAATACGTTCAATTCTAGTACTACGTGAATAACTTATTAATAAGTTAAAAATATTGATGTCAAAAAATAAATAAAAATGAGAAGTATTGAACTCTTATAAAAATATTAATAAACAAAATTTCTAAAGTTTGATTGTTTTGCGTATTAAATTATATTTAAATATTTGTAATTATAAGGAAATAAAATTTGGAGCATTTATTTAACGTGTTGTTTATTGTAAAATAGACATAAAAACTTTTTAATTTTTGTTTTCCATTTATTTATTTTTTATCATGTTTTCTCACTATTTTCTTTCCTTTGTAAGTCTTTATTCCCAATAAAGCCTAATTGAACCGAATTGTATTGCCTACCTATCAAAAGGAAGAGTTGATGACTAGAGGTTAGTGTATACATCATTTGTAAACATCTTGTTTCTTTGCCACAAAATATTTTTATGGTGCATGAACTCCACATTTCCCATCATCTTTATTTGGTCCTTACTCTGATAATTGGTTTGGAACCTAAATTATGTGGGTGATAGGTAAAAACATAGATAATTCAATACGTTTAATTCTAGTACTACGTGAATAACTTATTAATTAGTTAAAAATATTGATGTCAAAAAATAAATAAAAATGAGAAGTATTGAACTCTTATAAAAATATTAATAAACAAAATTTCTAAAGTTTGATTGTTTTGCGTATTAAATTATATTTAAATATTTGTAATTATAAGGAAATAAAATTTGGAGCATTTATTTAACGTGTTGTTTATTGTAAAATAGACATAAAAACTTTTTAATTTTTGTTTTCCATTTATTTATTTTTTATCATGTTTTCTCACTATTTTCTTTCCTTTGTAAGTCTTTATTCCCAATAAAGCCTAATTGAACCGAATTGTATTGCCTACCTATCAAAAGGAAGAGTTGATGACTAGAGGTTAGTGTATACATCATTTGTAAACATCTTGTTTCTTTGCCACAAAATATTTTTATGGTGCATGAACTCCACATTTCCCATCATCTTTATTTGGTCCTTACTCTGATAATTGGTTTGGAACCTAAATTATGTGGGTGATAGGTAAAAACATAGATAATTCAATACGTTTAATTCTAGTACTACGTGAATAACTTATTAATTAGTTAAAAATATTGATGTCAAAAAATAAATAAAAATGAGAAGTATTGAACTCTTATAAAAATATTAATAAACAAAATTTCTAAAGTTTGATTGTTTTGCGTATTAAATTATATTTAAATATTTGTAATTATAAGGAAATAAAATTTGGAGCATTTATTTAACGTGTTGTTTATTGTAAAATAGACATAAAAACTTTTTAATTTTTGTTTTCCATTTATTTATTTTTTATCATGTTTTCTCACTATTTTCTTTCCTTTGTAAGTCTTTATTCCCAATAAAGCCTAATTGAACCGAATTGTATTGCCTACCTATCAAAAGGAAAAGTTGATGACTAGAGGTTAGTGTATTCATCCTTTGTAAAGATCTTGTTCCATTGCCACAAAATATTTTTATGGTGCATGAACTCCACATTTCCCATCATCTTTATTTCGTCCTTACTCTGATAATTGGTTTGGAACCTCAATTATGTGGGTGATAGGTAAAAACATAGATAAGTCAATACGTTCAATTCTAGTACTACGTGAATAACTTATTAATAAGTTAAAAATATTGATGTCAAAAAATAAATAAAAATGAGAAGTATTGAACTCTTATAAAAATATTAATAAAAAAATTTCTAAAGTTTGATTGTTTTGCGTATTAAATTATATTTAAATATTTGTAATTATAAGGAAATAAAATTTGGAGCATTTATTTAACGTGTTGTTTATTGTAAAATAGACATAAAAACTTTTTAATTTTTGTTTTCCATTTATTTATTTTTTATCATGTTTTCTCACTATTTTCTTTCCTTTGTAAGTCTTTATTCCCAATAAAGCCTAATTGAACCGAATTGTATTGCCTACCTATCAAAAGGAAGAGTTGATGACTAGAGGTTAGTGTATACATCATTTGTAAACATCTTGTTTCTTTGCCACAAAATATTTTTATGGTGCATGAACTCCACATTTCCCATCATCTTTATTTGGTCCTTACTCTGATAATTGGTTTGGAACCTAAATTATGTGGGTGATAGGTAAAAACATAGATAATTCAATACGTTTAATTCTAGTACTACGTGAATAACTTATTAATTAGTTAAAAATATTGATGTCAAAAAATAAATAAAAATGAGAAGTATTGAACTCTTATAAAAATATTAATAAACAAAATTTCTAAAGTTTGATTGTTTTGCGTATTAAATTATATTTAAATATTTGTAATTATAAGGAAATAAAATTTGGAGCATTTATTTAACGTGTTGTTTATTGTAAAATAGACATAAAAACTTTTTAATTTTTGTTTTCCATTTATTTATTTTTTATCATGTTTTCTCACTATTTTCTTTCCTTTGTAAGTCTTTATTCCCAATAAAGCCTAATTGAACCGAATTGTATTGCCTACCTATCAAAAGGAAAAGTTGATGACTAGAGGTTAGTGTATTCATCCTTTGTAAAGATCTTGTTCCATTGCCACAAAATATTTTTATGGTGCATGAACTCCACATTTCCCATCATCTTTATTTGGTCCTTACTCTGATAATTGGTTTGGAACCTCAATTATGTGGGTGATAGGTAAAAACATAGATAAGTCAATACGTTCAATTCTAGTACTACGTGAATAACTTATTAATAAGTTAAAAATATTGATGTCAAAAAATAAATAAAAATGAGAAGTATTGAACTCTTATAAAAATATTAATAAAAAAATTTCTAAAGTTTGATTGTTTTGCGTATTAAATTATATTTAAATATTTGTAATTATAAGGAAATAAAATTTGGAGCATTTATTTAACGTGTTGTTTATTGTAAAATAGACATAAAAACTTTTTAATTTTTGTTTTCCATTTATTTATTTTTTATCATGTTTTCTCACTATTTTCTTTCCTTTGTAAGTCTTTATTACCAATAAAGCCTAATTGAACCGAATTGTATTGCCTACCTATCAAAAGGAAAAGTTGATGACTAGAGGTTAGTGTATTCATCCTTTGTAAAGATCTTGTTCCATTGCCACAAAATATTTTTATGGTGCATGAACTCCACATTTCCCATCATCTTTATTTGGTCCTTACTCTGATAATTGGTTTGGAACCTCAATTATGTGGGTGATAGGTAAAAACATAGATAAGTCAATACGTTCAATTCTAGTACTACGTGAATAACTTATTAATAAGTTAAAAATATTGATTTCAAAAAATAAATAAAAAGAGAAGTATTGAACTCTTATAAAAATATTAATAAAAAAATTTCTAAATTTTGATTGTTTTGCGTATTAAATTATATTTAAATATTTGTAATTATAAGGAAATAAAATTTGGAGCATTTATTTAACGTGTTGTTTATTGTAAAATAGACATAAAAACTTTTTAATTTTTGTTTTCCATTTATTTATTTTTTATCATGTTTTCTCACTATTTTCTTTCCTTTGTAAGTCTTTATTCCCAATAAAGCCTAATTGAACCGAATTGTATTGCCTACCTATCAAAAGGAAAAGTTGATGACTAGAGGTTAGTGTATACATCATTTGTAAACATCTTGTTTCTTTGCCACAAAATATTTTTATGGTGCATGAACTCCACATTTCCCATCATCTTTATTTGGTCCTTACTCTGATAATTGGTTTGGAACCAAAATTATGTGGGTGATAGGTAAAAACATAGATAATTCAATACGTTCAATTCTAGTACTACGTGAATAACTTATTAATAAGTTAAAAATATTGATGTCAAAAAATAAATAAAAATGAGAAGTATTGAACTCTTATAAAAATATTAATAAACAAAATTTCTAAAGTTTGATTGTTTTGCGTATTAAATTATATTTAAATATTTGTAATTATAAG
Organism: Hippophae rhamnoides; assembly: GCA_033030585.1. Taxonomy (NCBI): domain Eukaryota; kingdom Viridiplantae; phylum Streptophyta; class Magnoliopsida; order Rosales; family Elaeagnaceae; genus Hippophae; species Hippophae rhamnoides. The sequence goes on along the minus strand of CM065431.1, from coordinate 32,166,590 downwards.
GAAATAAAATTTGGAGCATTTATTTAACGTGTTGTTTATTGTAAAATAGACATAAAAACTTTTTAATTTTTGTTTTCCATTTATTTATTTTTTATCATGTTTTCTCACTATTTTCTTTCCTTTGTAAGTCTTTATTCCCAATAAAGCCTAATTGAACCGAATTGTATTGCCTACCTATCAAAAGGAAAAGTTGATGACTAGAGGTTAGTGTATACATCATTTGTAAACATCTTGTTTCTTTGCCACAAAATATTTTTATGGTGCATGAACTCCACATTTCCCATCATCTTTATTTGGTCCTTACTCTGATAATTGGTTTGGAACCAAAATTATGTGGGTGATAGGTAAAAACATAGATAATTCAATACGTTCAATTCTAGTACTACGTGAATAACTTATTAATAAGTTAAAAATATTGATGTCAAAAAATAAATAAAAATGAGAAGTATTGAACTCTTATAAAAATATTAATAAACAAAATTTCTAAAGTTTGATTGTTTTGCGTATTAAATTATATTTAAATATTTGTAATTATAAGGAAATAAAATTTGGAGCATTTATTTAACGTGTTGTTTATTGTAAAATAGACATAAAAACTTTTTAATTTTTGTTTTCCATTTATTTATTTTTTATCATGTTTTCTCACTATTTTCTTTCCTTTGTAAGTCTTTATTCCCAATAAAGCCTAATTGAACCGAATTGTATTGCCTACCTATCAAAAGGAAAAGTTGATGACTAGAGGTTAGTGTATTTATCATTTGTAAACATCTTGTTTCTTTGATACAAAATATTTTTATGGTGCATGAACTCCACATTTCCCATCATCTTTATTTGGTCCTTACTCTGATAATTGGTTTGGAACCTCAATTATGTGGGTGATAGGTAAAAACATAGATAAGTCAATACGTTCAATTCTAGTACTACGTGAATAACTTATTAATAAGTTAAAAATATTGATGTCAAAAAATAAATAAAAATGAGAAGTATTGAACTCTTATAAAAATATTAATAAAAATATTTCTAAAGTTTGATTGTTTTGCGTATTAAATTATATTTAAATATTTGTAATTATAAGGAAATAAAATTTGGAGCATTTATTTAACGTGTTGTTTATTGTAAAATAGACATAAAAACTTTTTAATTTTTGTTTTCCATTTATTTATTTTTTATCATGTTTTCTCACTATTTTCTTTCCTTTGTAAGTCTTTATTCCCAATAAAGCCTAATTGAACCGAATTGTATTGCCTACCTATCAAAAGGAAAAGTTGATGACTAGAGGTTAGTGTATTTATCATTTGTAAAGATCTTGTTTCATTGCCACAAAATATTTTTATGGTGCATGAACTCCACATTTCCCATCATCTTTATTTGGTCCTTACTCTGATAATTGGTTTGGAACCTCAATTATGTGGGTGATAGGTAAAAACATAGATAAGTCAATACGTTCAATTCTAGTACTACGTGAATAACTTATTAATAAGTTAAAAATATTGATGTCAAAAAATAAATAAAAATGAGAAGTATTGAACTCTTATAAAAATATTAATAAAAATATTTCTAAAGTTTGATTGTTTTGCGTATTAAATTATATTTAAATATTTGTAATTATAAGGAAATAAAATTTGGAGCATTTATTTAACGTGTTGTTTATTGTAAAATAGACATAAAAACTTTTTAATTTTTGTTTTCCATTTATTTATTTTTTATCATGTTTTCTCACTATTTTCTTTCCTTTGTAAGTCTTTATTCCCAATAAAGCCTAATTGAACCGAATTGTATTGCCTACCTATCAAAAGGAAAAGTTGATGACTAGAGGTTAGTGTATACATCATTTGTAAACATCTTGTTTCTTTGCCACAAAATATTTTTATGGTGCATGAACTCCACATTTCCCATCATCTTTATTTGGTCCTTACTCTGATAATTGGTTTGGAACCAAAATTATGTGGGTGATAGGTAAAAACATAGATAATTCAATACGTTCAATTCTAGTACTACGTGAATAACTTATTAATAAGTTAAAAATATTGATGTCAAAAAATAAATAAAAATGAGAAGTATTGAACTCTTATAAAAATATTAATAAACAAAATTTCTAAAGTTTGATTGTTTTGCGTATTAAATTATATTTAAATATTTGTAATTATAAGGAAATAAAATTTGGAGCATTTATTTAACGTGTTGTTTATTGTAAAATAGACATAAAAACTTTTTAATTTTTGTTTTCCATTTATTTATTTTTTATCATGTTTTCTCACTATTTTCTTTCCTTTGTAAGTCTTTATTACCAATAAAGCCTAATTGAACCGAATTGTATTGCCTACCTATCAAAAGGAAAAGTTGATGACTAGAGGTTAGTGTATTCATCCTTTGTAAAGATCTTGTTCCATTGCCACAAAATATTTTTATGGTGCATGAACTCCACATTTCCCATCATCTTTATTTGGTCCTTACTCTGATAATTGGTTTGGAACCTCAATTATGTGGGTGATAGGTAAAAACATAGATAAGTCAATACGTTCAATTCTAGTACTACGTGAATAACTTATTAATAAGTTAAAAATATTGATTTCAAAAAATAAATAAAAAGAGAAGTATTGAACTCTTATAAAAATATTAATAAAAAAATTTCTAAATTTTGATTGTTTTGCGTATTAAATTATATTTAAATATTTGTAATTATAAGGAAATAAAATTTGGAGCATTTATTTAACGTGTTGTTTATTGTAAAATAGACATAAAAACTTTTTAATTTTTGTTTTCCATTTATTTATTTTTTATCATGTTTTCTCACTATTTTCTTTCCTTTGTAAGTCTTTATTCCCAATAAAGCCTAATTGAACCGAATTGTATTGCCTACCTATCAAAAGGAAAAGTTGATGACTAGAGGTTAGTGTATTCATCCTTTGTAAAGATCTTGTTCCATTGCCACAAAATATTTTTATGGTGCATGAACTCCACATTTCCCATCATCTTTATTTGGTCCTTACTCTGATAATTGGTTTGGAACCTCAATTATGTGGGTGATAGGTAAAAACATAGATAAGTCAATACGTTCAATTCTAGTACTACGTGAATAACTTATTAATAAGTTAAAAATATTGATTTCAAAAAATAAATAAAAAGAGAAGTATTGAACTCTTATAAAAATATTAATAAAAAAATTTCTAAATTTTGATTGTTTTGCGTATTAAATTATATTTAAATATTTGTAATTATAAGGAAATAAAATTTGGAGCATTTATTTAACGTGTTGTTTATTGTAAAATAGACATAAAAACTTTTTAATTTTTGTTTTCCATTTATTTATTTTTTATCATGTTTTCTCACTATTTTCTTTCCTTTGTAAGTCTTTATTCCCAATAAAGCCTAATTGAACCGAATTGTATTGCCTACCTATCAAAAGGAAAAGTTGATGACTAGAGGTTAGTGTATTCATCCTTTGTAAAGATCTTGTTCCATTGCCACAAAATATTTTTATGGTGCATGAACTCCACATTTCCCATCATCTTTATTTGGTCCTTACTCTGATAATTGGTTTGGAACCTCAATTATGTGGGTGATAGGTAAAAACATAGATAAGTCAATACGTTCAATTCTAGTACTACGTGAATAACTTATTAATAAGTTAAAAATATTGATTTCAAAAAATAAATAAAAAGAGAAGTATTGAACTCTTATAAAAATATTAATAAACAAAATTTCTAAAGTTTGATTGTTTTGCGTATTAAATTATATTTAAATATTTGTAATTATAAGGAAATAAAATTTGGAGCATTTATTTAACGTGTTGTTTATTGTAAAATAGACATAAAAACTTTTTAATTTTTGTTTTCCATTTATTTATTTTTTATCATGTTTTCTCACTATTTTCTTTCCTTTGTAAGTCTTTATTCCCAATAAAGCCTAATTGAACCGAATTGTATTGCCTACCTATCAAAAGGAAAAGTTGATGACTAGAGGTTAGTGTATTCATCCTTTGTAAAGATCTTGTTCCATTGCCACAAAATATTTTTATGGTGCATGAACTCCACATTTCCCATCATCTTTATTTCGTCCTTACTCTGATAATTGGTTTGGAACCTCAATTATGTGGGTGATAGGTAAAAACATAGATAAGTCAATACGTTCAATTCTAGTACTACGTGAATAACTTATTAATAAGTTAAAAATATTGATGTCAAAAAATAAATAAAAATGAGAAGTATTGAACTCTTATAAAAATATTAATAAAAAAATTTCTAAAGTTTGATTGTTTTGCGTATTAAATTATATTTAAATATTTGTAATTATAAGGAAATAAAATTTGGAGCATTTATTTAACGTGTTGTTTATTGTAAAATAGACATAAAAAATTTTTAATTTTTGTTTTCCATTTATTTATTTTTTATCTTGTTTTCTCACTATTTTCTTTCCTTTGTAAGTCTTTATTACCAATAAAGCCTAATTGAACCGAATTGTATTGCCTACCTATCAAAAGGAAAAGTTGATGACTAGAGGTTAGTGTATTCATCCTTTGTAAAGATCTTGTTCCATTGCCACAAAATATTTTTATGGTGCATGAACTCCACATTTCCCATCATCTTTATTTGGTCCTTACTCTGATAATTGGTTTGGAACCTCAATTATGTGGGTGATAGGTAAAAACATAGATAAGTCAATACGTTCAATTCTAGTACTACGTGAATAACTTATTAATAAGTTAAAAATATTGATTTCAAAAAATAAATAAAAAGAGAAGTATTGAACTCTTATAAAAATATTAATAAAAAAATTTCTAAATTTTGATTGTTTTGCGTATTAAATTATATTTAAATATTTGTAATTATAAGGAAATAAAATTTGGAGCATTTATTTAACGTGTTGTTTATTGTAAAATAGACATAAAAACTTTTTAATTTTTGTTTTCCATTTATTTATTTTTTATCATGTTTTCTCACTATTTTCTTTCCTTTGTAAGTCTTTATTCCCAATAAAGCCTAATTGAACCGAATTGTATTGCCTACCTATCAAAAGGAAAAGTTGATGACTAGAGGTTAGTGTATTCATCCTTTGTAAAGATCTTGTTCCATTGCCACAAAATATTTTTATGGTGCATGAACTCCACATTTCCCATCATCTTTATTTGGTCCTTACTCTGATAATTGGTTTGGAACCTCAATTATGTGGGTGATAGGTAAAAACATAGATAAGTCAATACGTTCAATTCTAGTACTACGTGAATAACTTATTAATAAGTTAAAAATATTGATTTCAAAAAATAAATAAAAAGAGAAGTATTGAACTCTTATAAAAATATTAATAAAAAAATTTCTAAATTTTGATTGTTTTGCGTATTAAATTATATTTAAATATTTGTAATTATAAGGAAATAAAATTTGGAGCATTTATTTAACGTGTTGTTTATTGTAAAATAGACATAAAAACTTTTTAATTTTTGTTTTCCATTTATTTATTTTTTATCTTGTTTTCTCACTATTTTCTTTCCTTTGTAAGTCTTTATTACCAATAAAGCCTAATTGAACCGAATTGTATTGCCTACCTATCAAAAGGAAAAGTTGATGACTAGAGGTTAGTGTATTCATCCTTTGTAAAGATCTTGTTCCATTGCCACAAAATATTTTTATGGTGCATGAACTCCACATTTCCCATCATCTTTATTTGGTCCTTACTCTGATAATTGGTTTGGAACCTCAATTATGTGGGTGATAGGTAAAAACATAGATAAGTCAATACGTTCAATTCTAGTACTACGTGAATAACTTATTAATAAGTTAAAAATATTGATTTCAAAAAATAAATAAAAAGAGAAGTATTGAACTCTTATAAAAATATTAATAAAAAAATTTCTAAATTTTGATTGTTTTGCGTATTAAATTATATTTAAATATTTGTAATTATAAGGAAATAAAATTTGGAGCATTTATTTAACGTGTTGTTTATTGTAAAATAGACATAAAAACTTTTTAATTTTTGTTTTCCATTTATTTATTTTTTATCTTGTTTTCTCACTATTTTCTTTCCTTTGTAAGTCTTTATTACCAATAAAGCCTACTTTAACCGAATTGTATTGCCTACCTATCAAAAGGAAAAGTTGATGACTAGAGGTTAGTGTATTCATCCTTTGTAAAGATCTTGTTCCATTGCCACAAAATATTTTTATGGTGCATGAACTCCACATTTCCCATCATCTTTATTTGGTCCTTACTCTGATAATTGGTTTGGAACCTCAATTATGTGGGTGATAGGTAAAAACATAGATAAGTCAATACGTTCAATTCTAGTACTACGTGAATAACTTATTAATAAGTTAAAAATATTGATGTCAAAAAATAAATAAAAATGAGAAGTATTGAACTCTTATAAAAATATTAATAAAAAAATTTCTAAAGTTTGATTGTTTTGCGTATTAAATTATATTTAAATATTTGTAATTATAAGGAAATAAAATTTGGAGCATTTATTTAACGTGTTGTTTATTGTAAAATAGACATAAAAACTTTTTAATTTTTGTTTTCCATTTATTTATTTTTTATCATGTTTTCTCACTATTTTCTTTCCTTTGTAAGTCTTTATTACCAATAAAGCCTAATTGAACCGAATTGTATTGCCTACCTATCAAAAGGAAAAGTTGATGACTAGAGGTTAGTGTATTCATCCTTTGTAAAGATCTTGTTCCATTGCCACAAAATATTTTTATGGTGCATGAACTCCACATTTCCCATCATCTTTATTTGGTCCTTACTCTGATAATTGGTTTGGAACCTCAATTATGTGGGTGATAGGTAAAAACATAGATAAGTCAATACGTTCAATTCTAGTACTACGTGAATAACTTATTAATAAGTTAAAAATATTGATTTCAAAAAATAAATAAAAAGAGAAGTATTGAACTCTTATAAAAATATTAATAAAAAAATTTCTAAATTTTGATTGTTTTGCGTATTAAATTATATTTAAATATTTGTAATTATAAGGAAATAAAATTTGGAGCATTTATTTAACGTGTTGTTTATTGTAAAATAGACATAAAAACTTTTTAATTTTTGTTTTCCATTTATTTATTTTTTATCTTGTTTTCTCACTATTTTCTTTCCTTTGTAAGTCTTTATTACCAATAAAGCCTAATTGAACCGAATTGTATTGCCTACCTATCAAAAGGAAAAGTTGATGACTAGAGGTTAGTGTATTCATCATTTGTAAAGATCTTGTTCCATTGCCACAAAATATTTTTATGGTGCATGAACTCCACATTTTCCATCATCTTTATTTGGTCCTTACTCTGATAATTGGTTTGGAACCTCAATTATGTGGGTGATAGGTAAAAACATAGATAAGTCAATACGTTCAATTCTAGTACTACGTGAATAACTTATTAATAAGTTAAAAATATTGATTTCAAAAAATAAATAAAAAGAGAAGTATTGAACTCTTATAAAAATATTAATAAACAAAATTTCTAAAGTTTGATTGTTTTGCGTATTAAATTATATTTAAATATTTGTAATTATAAGGAAATAAAATTTGGAGCATTTATTTAACGTGTTGTTTATTGTAAAATAGACATAAAAACTTTTTAATTTTTGTTTTCCATTTATTTATTTTTTATCATGTTTTCTCACTATTTTCTTTCCTTTGTAAGTCTTTATTCCCAATAAAGCCTAATTGAACCGAATTGTATTGCCTACCTATCAAAAGGAAAAGTTGATGACTAGAGGTTAGTGTATACATCATTTGTAAACATCTTGTTTCTTTGCCACAAAATATTTTTATGGTGCACGAACTCCACATTTCCCATCATCTTTATTTGGTCCTTACTCTGATAATTGGTTTGGAACCTCAATTATGTGGGTGATAGGTAAAAACATAGATAAGTCAATACGTTCAATTCTAGTACTACGTGAATAACTTATTAATAAGTTAAAAATATTGATGTCAAAAAATAAATAAAAACGAGAAGTATTGAACTCTTATAAAAATATTAATAAAAAAATTTCTAAAGTTTGATTGTTTTGCGTATTAAATTATATTTAAATATTTGTAATTATAAGGAAATAAAATTTGGAGCATTTATTTAACGTGTTGTTTATTGTAAAATAGACATAAAAACTTTTTAATTTTTGTGTTCCATTTATTTATTTTTTATCATGTTTTCTCACTATTTTCTTTCCTTTGTAAGTCTTTATTCCCAATAAAGCCTAATTGAACCGAATTGTATTGCCTACCTATCAAAAGGAAAAGTTGATGACTAGAGGTTAGTGTATTCATCCTTTGTAAAGATCTTGTTCCATTGCCACAAAATATTTTTATGGTGCATGAACTCCACATTTCCCATCATCTTTATTTCGTCCTTACTCTAATAATTGGTTTGGAACCTCAATTATGTGGGTGATAGGTAAAAACATAGATAAGTCAATACGTTCAATTCTAGTACTACGTGAATAACTTATTAATAAGTTAAAAATATTGATGTCAAAAAATAAATAAAAACGAGAAGTATTGAACTCTTATAAAAATATTAATAAAAAAATTTCTAAAGTTTGATTGTTTTGCGTATTAAATTATATTTAAATATTTGTAATTATAAGGAAATAAAATTTGGAGCATTTATTTAACGTGTTGTTTATTGTAAAATAGACATAAAAACTTTTTAATTTTTGTGTTCCATTTATTTATTTTTTATCATGTTTTCTCACTATTTTCTTTCCTTTGTAAGTCTTTATTCCCAATAAAGCCTAATTGAACCGAATTGTATTGCCTACCTATCAAAAGGAAAAGTTGATGACTAGAGGTTAGTGTATTCATCCTTTGTAAAGATCTTGTTCCATTGCCACAAAATATTTTTATGGTGCATGAACTCCACATTTCCCATCATCTTTATTTGGTCCTTACTCTGATAATTGGTTTGGAACCTCAATTATGTGGGTGATAGGTAAAAACATAGATAAGTCAATACGTTCAATTCTAGTACTACGTGAATAACTTATTAATAAGTTAAAAATATTGATGTCAAAAAATAAATAAAAATGAGAAGTATTGAACTCTTATAAAAATATTAATAAAAATATTTCTAAAGTTTGATTGTTTTGCGTATTAAATTATATTTAAATATTTGTAATTATAAGGAAATAAAATTTGGAGCATTTATTTAACGTGTTGTTTATTGTAAAATAGACATAAAAACTTTTTAATTTTTGTTTTCCATTTATTTATTTTTTATCATGTTTTCTCACTATTTTCTTTCCTTTGTAAGTCTTTATTCCCAATAAAGCCTAATTGAACCGAATTGTATTGCCTACCTATCAAAAGGAAAAGTTGATGACTAGAGGTTAGTGTATACATCATTTGTAAACATCTTGTTTCTTTGCCACAAAATATTTTTATGGTGCACGAACTCCACATTTCCCATCATCTTTATTTGGTCCTTACTCTGATAATTGGTTTGGAACCTCAATTATGTGGGTGATAGGTAAAAACATAGATAAGTCAATACGTTCAATTCTAGTACTACGTGAATAACTTATTAATAAGTTAAAAATATTGATGTCAAAAAATAAATAAAAACGAGAAGTATTGAACTCTTATAAAAATATTAATAAAAAAATTTCTAAAGTTTGATTGTTTTGCGTATTAAATTATATTTAAATATTTGTAATTATAAGGAAATAAAATTTGGAGCATTTATTTAACGTGTTGTTTATTGTAAAATAGACATAAAAACTTTTTAATTTTTGTGTTCCATTTATTTATTTTTTATCATGTTTTCTCACTATTTTCTTTCCTTTGTAAGTCTTTATTCCCAATAAAGCCTAATTGAACCGAATTGTATTGCCTACCTATCAAAAGGAAAAGTTGATGACTAGAGGTTAGTGTATTCATCCTTTGTAAAGATCTTGTTCCATTGCCACAAAATATTTTTATGGTGCATGAACTCCACATTTCCCATCATCTTTATTTCGTCCTTACTCTAATAATTGGTTTGGAACCTCAATTATGTGGGTGATAGGTAAAAACATAGATAAGTCAATACGTTCAATTCTAGTACTACGTGAATAACTTATTAATAAGTTAAAAATATTGATGTCAAAAAATAAATAAAAACGAGAAGTATTGAACTCTTATAAAAATATTAATAAAAAAATTTCTAAAGTTTGATTGTTTTGCGTATTAAATTATATTTAAATATTTGTAATTATAAGGAAATAAAATTTGGAGCATTTATTTAACGTGTTGTTTATTGTAAAATAGACATAAAAACTTTTTAATTTTTGTGTTCCATTTATTTATTTTTTATCATGTTTTCTCACTATTTTCTTTCCTTTGTAAGTCTTTATTCCCAATAAAGCCTAATTGAACCGAATTTTATTGCCTACCTATCAAAAGGAAAAGTTGATGACAAGAGGTTAGTGTATAAGTCATTTGTAAACATCTTGTTTCATTGCCACAAAATCTTTTTCTCGCGCATGAATTCCACATTTCCCATCATATTTATTTGGTCCTTACTCTGATAATTGGTTTGGAACCTAAATTATGTGGGTGATAGGTAAAAACATAGATAAGTCAATACGTTCAATTCTAGTACTACGTGAATAACTTATTAATAAGTTAAAAATATTGATGTCAAAAAATAAATAAAAATGAGAAGTATTGAACTCTTATAAAAATATTAATAAACAAAATTTCTAAAGTTTGATTGTTTTGCGTATTAAATTATATTTAAATATTTGTAATTATAAGGAAATAAAATTTGGAGCATTTATTTAACGTGTTGTTTATTGTAAAATAGACATAAAAACTTTTTAATTTTTGTTTTCCATTTATTTATTTTTTATCATGTTTTCTCACTATTTTCTTTCCTATGTAAGTCCTTATTCCTAATAAAGTCTAATTGAACCGAATTTTATTGCCTACCTATCAAAAGGAAAAGTTGATGACAAGAGGTTAGTGTATAAGTCATTTGTAAACATCTTGTTTCATTGCCACAAAATCTTTTTCTCGCGCATGAATTCCACATTTCCCATCATATTTATTTGGTCCTTACTCTGATAATTGGTTTGGAATCTAAATTATGTGGGTGATAGGTAAAAACATAGATAAGTCAATACGTTCAATTCTAGTACTACGTGAATAACTTATTAATAAGTTAAAAATATTGATGTCAAAAAATAAATAAAAATGAGAAGTATTGAACTCTTATAAAAATATTAATAAACAAAATTTCTAAAGTTTGATTGTTTTGCGTATTAAATTATATTTAAATATTTGTAATTATAAGGAAATAAAATTTGGAGCATTTATTTAACGTGTTGTTTATTGTAAAATAGACATAAAAACTTTTTAATTTTTGTTTTCCATTTATTTATTTTTTATCATGTTTTCTCACTATTTTCTTTCCTTTGTAAGTCTTTATTCCCAATAAAGCCTAATTGAACCGAATTGTATTGCCTACCTATCAAAAGGAAAAGTTGATGACTAGAGGTTAGTGTATTCATCCTTTGTAAAGATCTTGTTCCATTGCCACAAAATATTTTTATGGTGCATGAACTCCACATTTCCCATCATCTTTATTTGGTCCTTACTCTGATAATTGGTTTGGAACCTCAATTATGTGGGTGATAGGTAAAAACATAGATAAGTCAATACGTTCAATTCTAGTACTACGTGAATAACTTATTAATAAGTTAAAAATATTGATTTCAAAAAATAAATAAAAAGAGAAGTATTGAACTCTTATAAAAATATTAATAAAAAAATTTCTAAATTTTGATTGTTTTGCGTATTAAATTATATTTAAATATTTGTAATTATAAGGAAATAAAATTTGGAGCATTTATTTAACGTGTTGTTTATTGTAAAATAGACATAAAAACTTTTTAATTTTTGTTTTCCATTTATTTATTTTTTATCTTGTTTTCTCACTATTTTCTTTCCTTTGTAAGTCTTTATTACCAATAAAGCCTAATTGAACCGAATTGTATTGCCTACCTATCAAAAGGAAAAGTTGATGACTAGAGGTTAGTGTATTCATCCTTTGTAAAGATCTTGTTCCATTGCCACAAAATATTTTTATGGTGCATGAACTCCACATTTCCCATCATCTTTATTTGGTCCTTACTCTGATAATTGGTTTGGAACCTCAATTATGTGGGTGATAGGTAAAAACATAGATAAGTCAATACGTTCAATTCTAGTACTACGTGAATAACTTATTAATAAGTTAAAAATATTGATTTCAAAAAATAAATAAAAAGAGAAGTATTGAACTCTTATAAAAATATTAATAAACAAAATTTCTAAAGTTTGATTGTTTTGCGTATTAAATTATATTTAAATATTTGTAATTATAAGGAAATAAAATTTGGAGCATTTATTTAACGTGTTGTTTATTGTAAAATAGACATAAAAACTTTTTAATTTTTGTTTTCCATTTATTTATTTTTTATCATGTTTTCTCACTATTTTCTTTCCTTTGTAAGTCTTTATTCCCAATAAAGCCTAATTGAACCGAATTGTATTGCCTACCTATCAAAAGGAAAAGTTGATGACTAGAGGTTAGTGTATACATCATTTGTAAACATCTTGTTTCTTTGCCACAAAATATTTTTATGGTGCATGAACTCCACATTTCCCATCATCTTTATTTGGTCCTTACTCTGATAATTGGTTTGGAACCTCAATTATGTGGGTGATAGGTAAAAACATAGATAAGTCAATACGTTCAATTCTAGTACTACGTGAATAACTTATTAATAAGTTAAAAATATTGATGTCAAAAAATAAATAAAAACGAGAAGTATTGAACTCTTATAAAAATATTAATAAAACATTTCTAAAGTTTGATTGTTTTGCGTATTAAATTATATTTAAATATTTGTAATTATAAGGAAATAAAATTTGGAGCATTTATTTAACGTGTTGTTTATTGTAAAATAGACATAAAAACTTTTTAATTTTTGTTTTCCATTTATTTATTTTTTATCTTGTTTTCTCACTATTTTCTTTCCTTTGTAAGTCTTTATTACCAATAAAGCCTAATTGAACCGAATTGTATTGCCTACCTATCAAAAGGAAAAGTTGATGACTAGAGGTTAGTGTATACATCATTTGTAAATATCTTCTTTCTTTGCCACAAAATATTTTTATGGTGCATGAACTCCACATTTCCCATCATCTTTATTTGGTCCTTACTCTGATAATTGGTTTGGAACCTCAATTATGTGGGTGATAGGTAAAAACATAGATAAGTCAATACGTTCAATTCTAGTACTACGTGAATAACTTATTAATAAGTTAAAAATATTGATGTCAAAAAATAAATAAAAATGAGAAGTATTGAACTCTTATAAAAATATTAATAAACAAAATTTCTAAAGTTTGATTGTTTTGCGTATTAAATTATATTTAAATATTTGTAATTATAAGGAAATAAAATTTGGAGCATTTATTTAACGTGTTGTTTATTGTAAAATAGACATAAAAACTTTTTAATTTTTGTTTTCCATTTATTTATTTTTTATCATGTTTTCTCACTATTTTCTTTCCTTTGTAAGTCTTTATTCCCAATAAAGCCTAATTGAACCGAATTTTATTGCCTACCTATCAAAAGGAAAAGTTGATGACAAGAGGTTAGTGTATAAGTCATTTGTAAACATCTTGTTTCATTGCCACAAAATATTTTTCTGGCGCATGAACTCCACATTTCCCATCATCTTTATTTGGTCCTTACTCTAACAAATTGTTTGGAACCTCAATTATGTGGGTGATAGGTAAAAACATAGATAAGTCAATACGTTCAATTCTAGTACTACGTGAATAACTTATTAATAAGTTAAAAATATTGATGTCAAAAAATAAATAAAAATGAGAAGTATTGAACTCTTATAAAAATATTAATAAACAAAATTTCTAAAGTTTGATTGTTTTGCGTATTAAATTATATTTAAATATTTGTAATTATAAGGAAATAAAATTTGGAGCATTTATTTAACGTGTTGTTTATTGTAAAATAGACATAAAAACTTTTTAATTTTTGTTTTCCATTTATTTATTTTTTATCATGTTTTCTCACTATTTTCTTTCCTTTGTAAGTCTTTATTCCCAATAAAGCCTAATTGAACCGAATTGTATTGCCTACCTATCAAAAGGAAAAGTTGATGACTAGAGGTTAGTGTATTTATCATTTGTAAACATCTTGTTTCATTGATACAAAATATTTTTATGGTGCATGAACTCCACATTTCCCATCATCTTTATTTGGTCCTTACTCTGATAATTGGTTTGGAACCTCAATTATGTGGGTGATAGGTAAAAACATAGATAAGTCAATACGTTCAATTCTAGTACTACGTGAATAACTTATTAATAAGTTAAAAATATTGATGTCAAAAAATAAATAAAAATGAGAAGTATTGAACTCTTATAAAAATATTAATAAAAAAATTTCTAAAGTTTGATTGTTTTGCGTATTAAATTATATTTAAATATTTGTAATTATAAGGAAATAAAATTTGGAGCATTTATTTAACGTGTTGTTTATTGTAAAATAGACATAAAAACTTTTTAATTTTTGTTTTCCATTTATTTATTTTTTATCTTGTTTTCTCACTATTTTCTTTCCTTTGTAAGTCTTTATTACCAATAAAGCCTAATTTAACCGAATTGTATTGCCTACCTATCAAAAGGAAAAGTTGATGACTAGAGGTTAGTGTATTCATCCTTTGTAAAGATCTTGTTCCATTGCCACAAAATATTTTTATGGTGCATGAACTCCACATTTCCCATCATCTTTATTTGGTCCTTACTCTAATAATTGGTTTGGAACCTCAATTATGTGGGTGATAGGTAAAAACATAGATAAGTCAATACGTTCAATTCTAGTACTACGTGAATAACTTATTAATAAGTTAAAAATATTGATGTCAAAAAATAAATAAAAACGAGAAGTATTGAACTCTTATAAAAATATTAATAAAACATTTCTAAAGTTTGATTGTTTTGCGTATTAAATTATATTTAAATATTTGTAATTATAAGGAAATAAAATTTGGAGCATTTATTTAACGTGTTGTTTATTGTAAAATAGACATCAAAACTTTTTAATTTTTGTTTTCCATTTATTTATTTTTTATCTTGTTTTCTCACTATTTTCTTTCCTTTGTAAGTCTTTATTACCAATAAAGCCTACTTTAACCGAATTGTATTGCCTACCTATCAAAAGGAAAAGTTGATGACTAGAGGTTAGTGTATTCATCCTTTGTAAAGATCTTGTTCCATTGCCACAAAATATTTTTATGGTGCATGAACTCCACATTTCCCATCATCTTTATTTGGTCCTTACTCTGATAATTGGTTTGGAACCTCAATTATGTGGGTGATAGGTAAAAACATAGATAAGTCAATACGTTCAATTCTAGTACTACGTGAATAACTTATTAATAAGTTAAAAATATTGATGTCAAAAAATAAATAAAAAGAGAAGTATTGAACTCTTATAAAAATATTAATAAAAAAATTTCTAAAGTTTGATTGTTTTGCGTATTAAATTATATTTAAATATTTGTAATTATAAGGAAATAAAATTTGGAGCATTTATTTAACGTGTTGTTTATTGTAAAATAGACATAAAAACTTTTTAATTTTTGTTTTCCATTTATTTATTTTTTATCATGTTTTCTCACTATTTTCTTTCCTTTGTAAGTCTTTATTCCCAATAAAGCCTAATTGAACCGAATTGTATTGCCTACCTATCAAAAGGAAAAGTTGATGACTAGAGGTTAGTGTATTCATCCTTTGTAAAGATCTTGTTCCATTGCCACAAAATATTTTTATGGTGCATGAACTCCACATTTCCCATCATCTTTATTTCGTCCTTACTCTGATAATTGGTTTGGAACCTCAATTATGTGGGTGATAGGTAAAAACATAGATAAGTCAATACGTTCAATTCTAGTACTACGTGAATAACTTATTAATAAGTTAAAAATATTGATGTCAAAAAATAAATAAAAATGAGAAGTATTGAACTCTTATAAAAATATTAATAAAAAAATTTCTAAAGTTTGATTGTTTTGCGTATTAAATTATATTTAAATATTTGTAATTATAAGGAAATAAAATTTGGAGCATTTATTTAACGTGTTGTTTATTGTAAAATAGACATAAAAACTTTTTAATTTTTGTTTTCCATTTATTTATTTTTTATCATGTTTTCTCACTATTTTCTTTCCTTTGTAAGTCTTTATTCCCAATAAAGCCTAATTGAACCGAATTGTATTGCCTACCTATCAAAAGGAAAAGTTGATGACTAGAGGTTAGTGTATTCATCCTTTGTAAAGATCTTGTTCCATTGCCACAAAATATTTTTATGGTGCATGAACTCCACATTTCCCATCATCTTTATTTGGTCCTTACTCTGATAATTGGTTTGGAACCTCAATTATGTGGGTGATAGGTAAAAACATAGATAAGTCAATACGTTCAATTCTAGTACTACGTGAATAACTTATTAATAAGTTAAAAATATTGATGTCAAAAAATAAATAAAAATGAGAAGTATTGAACTCTTATAAAAATATTAATAAAAAAATTTCTAAAGTTTGATTGTTTTGCGTATTAAATTATATTTAAATATTTGTAATTATAAGGAAATAAAATTTGGAGCATTTATTTAACGTGTTGTTTATTGTAAAATAGACATAAAAACTTTTTAATTTTTGTTTTCCATTTATTTATTTTTTATCATGTTTTCTCACTATTTTCTTTCCTTTGTAAGTCTTTATTCCTAATAAAGCCTAATTGAACCGAATTTTATTGCCTACCTATCAAAAGGAAAAGTTGATGACAAGAGGTTAGTGTATAAGTCATTTGTAAACATCTTGTTTCATTGCCACAAAATCTTTTTCTCGCGCATGAATTCCACATTTCCCATCATATTTATTTGGTCCTTACTCTGATAATTGGTTTGGAACCTAAATTATGTGGGTGATAGGTAAAAACATAGATAAGTCAATACGTTCAATTCTAGTACTACGTGAATAACTTATTAATAAGTTAAAAATATTGATGTCAAAAAATAAATAAAAATGAGAAGTATTGAACTCTTATAAAAATATTAATAAACAAAATTTCTAAAGTTTGATTGTTTTGCGTATTAAATTATATTTAAATATTTGTAATTATAAGGAAATAAAATTTGGAGCATTTATTTAACGTGTTGTTTATTGTAAAATAGACATAAAAACTTTTTAATTTTTGTTTTCCATTTATTTATTTTTTATCATGTTTTCTCACTATTTTCTTTCCTTTGTAAGTCTTTATTCCCAATAAAGCCTAATTGAACCGAATTGTATTGCCTACCTATCAAAAGGAAAAGTTGATGACTAGAGGTTAGTGTATACATCATTTGTAAACATCTTGTTTCTTTGCCACAAAATATTTTTATGGTGCATGAACTCCACATTTCCCATCATCTTTATTTGGTCCTTACTCTGATAATTGGTTTGGAACCAAAATTATGTGGGTGATAGGTAAAAACATAGATAATTCAATACGTTCAATTCTAGTACTACGTGAATAACTTATTAATTAGTTAAAAATATTGATGTCAAAAAATAAATAAAAATGAGAAGTATTGAACTCTTATAAAAATATTAATAAACAAAATTTCTAAAGTTTGATTGTTTTGCGTATTAAATTATATTTAAATATTTGTAATTATAAGGAAATAAAATTTGGAGCATTTATTTAACGTGTTGTTTATTGTAAAATAGACATAAAAACTTTTTAATTTTTGTTTTCCATTTATTTATTTTTTATCTTGTTTTCTCACTATTTTCTTTCCTTTGTAAGTCTTTATTACCAATAAAGCCTAATTTAACCGAATTGTATTGCCTACCTATCAAAAGGAAAAGTTGATGACTAGAGGTTAGTGTATTCATCCTTTGTAAAGATCTTGTTCCATTGCCACAAAATATTTTTATGGTGCATGAACTCCACATTTCCCATCATCTTTATTTCGTCCTTACTCTAATAATTGGTTTGGAACCTCAATTATGTGGGTGATAGGTAAAAACATAGATAAGTCAATACGTTCAATTCTAGTACTACGTGAATAACTTATTAATAAGTTAAAAATATTGATGTCAAAAAATAAATAAAAATGAGAAGTATTGAACTCTTATAAAAATATTAATAAAAAAATTTCTAAAGTTTGATTGTTTTGCGTATTAAATTATATTTAAATATTTGTAATTATAAGGAAATAAAATTTGGAGCATTTATTTAACGTGTTGTTTATTGTAAAATAGACATAAAAACTTTTTAATTTTTGTTTTCCATTTATTTATTTTTTATCATGTTTTCTCACTATTTTCTTTCCTTTGTAAGTCTTTATTCCCAATAAAGCCTAATTGAACCGAATTGTATTGCCTACCTATCAAAAGGAAAAGTTGATGACTAGAGGTTAGTGTATACATCATTTGTAAACATCTTGTTTCTTTGCCACAAAATATTTTTATGGTGCATGAACTCCACATTTCCCATCATCTTTATTTGGTCCTTACTCTGATAATTGGTTTGGAACCTAAATTATGTGGGTGATAGGTAAAAACATAGATAATTCAATACGTTCAATTCTAGTACTACGTGAATAACTTATTAATAAGTTAAAAATATTGATGTCAAAAAATAAATAAAAATGAGAAGTATTGAACTCTTATAAAAATATTAATAAACAAAATTTCTAAAGTTTGATTGTTTTGCGTATTAAATTATATTTAAATATTTGTAATTATAAGGAAATAAAATTTGGAGCATTTATTTAACGTGTTGTTTATTGTAAAATAGACATAAAAACTTTTTAATTTTTGTTTTCCATTTATTTATTTTTTATCATGTTTTCTCACTATTTTCTTTCCTTTGTAAGTCTTTATTCCCAATAAAGCCTAATTGAACCGAATTGTATTGCCTACCTATCAAAAGGAAAAGTTGATGACTAGAGGTTAGTGTATACATCATTTGTAAACATCTTGTTTCTTTGCCACAAAATATTTTTATGGTGCATGAACTCCACATTTCCCATCATCTTTATTTGGTCCTTACTCTGATAATTGGTTTGGAACCAAAATTATGTGGGTGATAGGTAAAAACATAGATAATTCAATACGTTCAATTCTAGTACTACGTGAATAACTTATTAATAAGTTAAAAATATTGATGTCAAAAAATAAATAAAAATGAGAAGTATTGAACTCTTATAAAAATATTAATAAACAAAATTTCTAAAGTTTGATTGTTTTGCGTATTAAATTATATTTAAATATTTGTAATTATAAGGAAATAAAATTTGGAGCATTTATTTAACGTGTTGTTTATTGTAAAATAGACATAAAAACTTTTTAATTTTTGTTTTCCATTTATTTATTTTTTATCATGTTTTCTCACTATTTTCTTTCCTTTGTAAGTCTTTATTCCCAATAAAGCCTAATTGAACCGAATTGTATTGCCTACCTATCAAAAGGAAAAGTTGATGACTAGAGGTTAGTGTATACATCATTTGTAAACATCTTGTTTCTTTGCCACAAAATATTTTTATGGTGCATGAACTCCACATTTCCCATCATCTTTATTTGGTCCTTACTCTGATAATTGGTTTGGAACCAAAATTATGTGGGTGATAGGTAAAAACATAGATAATTCAATACGTTCAATTCTAGTACTACGTGAATAACTTATTAATTAGTTAAAAATATTGATGTCAAAAAATAAATAAAAATGAGAAGTATTGAACTCTTATAAAAATATTAATAAACAAAATTTCTAAAGTTTGATTGTTTTGCGTATTAAATTATATTTAAATATTTGTAATTATAAGGAAATAAAATTTGGAGCATTTATTTAACGTGTTGTTTATTGTAAAATAGACATAAAAACTTTTTAATTTTTGTTTTCCATTTATTTATTTTTTATCTTGTTTTCTCACTATTTTCTTTCCTTTGTAAGTCTTTATTACCAATAAAGCCTAATTTAACCGAATTGTATTGCCTACCTATCAAAAGGAAAAGTTGATGACTAGAGGTTAGTGTATTCATCCTTTGTAAAGATCTTGTTCCATTGCCACAAAATATTTTTATGGTGCATGAACTCCACATTTCCCATCATCTTTATTTCGTCCTTACTCTAATAATTGGTTTGGAACCTCAATTATGTGGGTGATAGGTAAAAACATAGATAAGTCAATACGTTCAATTCTAGTACTACGTGAATAACTTATTAATAAGTTAAAAATATTGATGTCAAAAAATAAATAAAAATGAGAAGTATTGAACTCTTATAAAAATATTAATAAAAAAATTTCTAAAGTTTGATTGTTTTGCGTATTAAATTATATTTAAATATTTGTAATTATAAGGAAATAAAATTTGGAGCATTTATTTAACGTGTTGTTTATTGTAAAATAGACATAAAAACTTTTTAATTTTTGTTTTCCATTTATTTATTTTTTATCATGTTTTCTCACTATTTTCTTTCCTTTGTAAGTCTTTATTCCCAATAAAGCCTAATTGAACCGAATTGTATTGCCTACCTATCAAAAGGAAAAGTTGATGACTAGAGGTTAGTGTATACATCATTTGTAAACATCTTGTTTCTTTGCCACAAAATATTTTTATGGTGCATGAACTCCACATTTCCCATCATCTTTATTTGGTCCTTACTCTGATAATTGGTTTGGAACCAAAATTATGTGGGTGATAGGTAAAAACATAGATAATTCAATACGTTCAATTCTAGTACTACGTGAATAACTTATTAATAAGTTAAAAATATTGATGTCAAAAAATAAATAAAAATGAGAAGTATTGAACTCTTATAAAAATATTAATAAACAAAATTTCTAAAGTTTGATTGTTTTGCGTATTAAATTATATTTAAATATTTGTAATTATAAGGAAATAAAATTTGGAGCATTTATTTAACGTGTTGTTTATTGTAAAATAGACATAAAAACTTTTTAATTTTTGTTTTCCATTTATTTATTTTTTATCATGTTTTCTCACTATTTTCTTTCCTTTGTAAGTCTTTATTCCCAATAAAGCCTAATTGAACCGAATTGTATTGCCTACCTATCAAAAGGAAAAGTTGATGACTAGAGGTTAGTGTATACATCATTTGTAAACATCTTGTTTCTTTGCCACAAAATATTTTTATGGTGCATGAACTCCACATTTCCCATCATCTTTATTTGGTCCTTACTCTGATAATTGGTTTGGAACCAAAATTATGTGGGTGATAGGTAAAAACATAGATAATTCAATACGTTCAATTCTAGTACTACGTGAATAACTTATTAATAAGTTAAAAATATTGATGTCAAAAAATAAATAAAAATGAGAAGTATTGAACTCTTATAAAAATATTAATAAACAAAATTTCTAAAGTTTGATTGTTTTGCGTATTAAATTATATTTAAATATTTGTAATTATAAGGAAATAAAATTTGGAGCATTTATTTAACGTGTTGTTTATTGTAAAATAGACATAAAAACTTTTTAATTTTTGTTTTCCATTTATTTATTTTTTATCATGTTTTCTCACTATTTTCTTTCCTTTGTAAGTCTTTATTCCCAATAAAGCCTAATTGAACCGAATTGTATTGCCTACCTATCAAAAGGAAAAGTTGATGACTAGAGGTTAGTGTATACATCATTTGTAAACATCTTGTTTCTTTGCCACAAAATATTTTTATGGTGCATGAACTCCACATTTCCCATCATCTTTATTTGGTCCTTACTCTGATAATTGGTTTGGAACCAAAATTATGTGGGTGATAGGTAAAAACATAGATAATTCAATACGTTCAATTCTAGTACTACGTGAATAACTTATTAATTAGTTAAAAATATTGATGTCAAAAAATAAATAAAAATGAGAAGTATTGAACTCTTATAAAAATATTAATAAACAAAATTTCTAAAGTTTGATTGTTTTGCGTATTAAATTATATTTAAATATTTGTAATTATAAGGAAATAAAATTTGGAGCATTTATTTAACGTGTTGTTTATTGTAAAATAGACATAAAAACTTTTTAATTTTTGTTTTCCATTTATTTATTTTTTATCATGTTTTCTCACTATTTTCTTTCCTTTGTAAGTCTTTATTCCCAATAAAGCCTAATTGAACCGAATTGTATTGCCTACCTATCAAAAGGAAAAGTTGATGACTAGAGGTTAGTGTATACATCATTTGTAAACATCTTGTTTCTTT
Source organism: Hippophae rhamnoides (assembly GCA_033030585.1). Taxonomy (NCBI): domain Eukaryota; kingdom Viridiplantae; phylum Streptophyta; class Magnoliopsida; order Rosales; family Elaeagnaceae; genus Hippophae; species Hippophae rhamnoides. Next base: position 32,144,328 of record CM065431.1, on the reverse strand, counting down.
GCCACAAAATATTTTTATGGTGCATGAACTCCACATTTCCCATCATCTTTATTTGGTCCTTACTCTGATAATTGGTTTGGAACCAAAATTATGTGGGTGATAGGTAAAAACATAGATAATTCAATACGTTCAATTCTAGTACTACGTGAATAACTTATTAATAAGTTAAAAATATTGATGTCAAAAAATAAATAAAAATGAGAAGTATTGAACTCTTATAAAAATATTAATAAACAAAATTTCTAAAGTTTGATTGTTTTGCGTATTAAATTATATTTAAATATTTGTAATTATAAGGAAATAAAATTTGGAGCATTTATTTAACGTGTTGTTTATTGTAAAATAGACATAAAAACTTTTTAATTTTTGTTTTCCATTTATTTATTTTTTATCATGTTTTCTCACTATTTTCTTTCCTTTGTAAGTCTTTATTCCCAATAAAGCCTAATTGAACCGAATTGTATTGCCTACCTATCAAAAGGAAAAGTTGATGACTAGAGGTTAGTGTATACATCATTTGTAAACATCTTGTTTCTTTGCCACAAAATATTTTTATGGTGCATGAACTCCACATTTCCCATCATCTTTATTTGGTCCTTACTCTGATAATTGGTTTGGAACCAAAATTATGTGGGTGATAGGTAAAAACATAGATAATTCAATACGTTCAATTCTAGTACTACGTGAATAACTTATTAATAAGTTAAAAATATTGATGTCAAAAAATAAATAAAAATGAGAAGTATTGAACTCTTATAAAAATATTAATAAACAAAATTTCTAAAGTTTGATTGTTTTGCGTATTAAATTATATTTAAATATTTGTAATTATAAGGAAATAAAATTTGGAGCATTTATTTAACGTGTTGTTTATTGTAAAATAGACATAAAAACTTTTTAATTTTTGTTTTCCATTTATTTATTTTTTATCATGTTTTCTCACTATTTTCTTTCCTTTGTAAGTCTTTATTCCCAATAAAGCCTAATTGAACCGAATTGTATTGCCTACCTATCAAAAGGAAAAGTTGATGACTAGAGGTTAGTGTATACATCATTTGTAAACATCTTGTTTCTTTGCCACAAAATATTTTTATGGTGCATGAACTCCACATTTCCCATCATCTTTATTTGGTCCTTACTCTGATAATTGGTTTGGAACCAAAATTATGTGGGTGATAGGTAAAAACATAGATAATTCAATACGTTCAATTCTAGTACTACGTGAATAACTTATTAATAAGTTAAAAATATTGATGTCAAAAAATAAATAAAAATGAGAAGTATTGAACTCTTATAAAAATATTAATAAACAAAATTTCTAAAGTTTGATTGTTTTGCGTATTAAATTATATTTAAATATTTGTAATTATAAGGAAATAAAATTTGGAGCATTTATTTAACGTGTTGTTTATTGTAAAATAGACATAAAAACTTTTTAATTTTTGTTTTCCATTTATTTATTTTTTATCATGTTTTCTCACTATTTTCTTTCCTTTGTAAGTCTTTATTCCCAATAAAGCCTAATTGAACCGAATTGTATTGCCTACCTATCAAAAGGAAAAGTTGATGACTAGAGGTTAGTGTATACATCATTTGTAAACATCTTGTTTCTTTGCCACAAAATATTTTTATGGTGCATGAACTCCACATTTCCCATCATCTTTATTTGGTCCTTACTCTGATAATTGGTTTGGAACCAAAATTATGTGGGTGATAGGTAAAAACATAGATAATTCAATACGTTCAATTCTAGTACTACGTGAATAACTTATTAATAAGTTAAAAATATTGATGTCAAAAAATAAATAAAAATGAGAAGTATTGAACTCTTATAAAAATATTAATAAACAAAATTTCTAAAGTTTGATTGTTTTGCGTATTAAATTATATTTAAATATTTGTAATTATAAGGAAATAAAATTTGGAGCATTTATTTAACGTGTTGTTTATTGTAAAATAGACATAAAAACTTTTTAATTTTTGTTTTCCATTTATTTATTTTTTATCATGTTTTCTCACTATTTTCTTTCCTTTGTAAGTCTTTATTCCCAATAAAGCCTAATTGAACCGAATTGTATTGCCTACCTATCAAAAGGAAAAGTTGATGACTAGAGGTTAGTGTATACATCATTTGTAAACATCTTGTTTCTTTGCCACAAAATATTTTTATGGTGCATGAACTCCACATTTCCCATCATCTTTATTTGGTCCTTACTCTGATAATTGGTTTGGAACCAAAATTATGTGGGTGATAGGTAAAAACATAGATAATTCAATACGTTCAATTCTAGTACTACGTGAATAACTTATTAATTAGTTAAAAATATTGATGTCAAAAAATAAATAAAAATGAGAAGTATTGAACTCTTATAAAAATATTAATAAACAAAATTTCTAAAGTTTGATTGTTTTGCGTATTAAATTATATTTAAATATTTGTAATTATAAGGAAATAAAATTTGGAGCATTTATTTAACGTGTTGTTTATTGTAAAATAGACATAAAAACTTTTTAATTTTTGTGTTCCATTTATTTATTTTTTATCATGTTTTCTCACTATTTTCTTTCCTTTGTAAGTCTTTATTCCCAATAAAGCCTAATTGAACCGAATTGTATTGCCTACCTATCAAAAGGAAGAGTTGATGACTAGAGGTTAGTGTATACATCATTTGTAAACTTCTTGTTTCTTTGCCACAAAATATTTTTATGGTGCACGAACTCCACATTTCCCATAATCTTTATTTGGTCCTTACTCTGATAATTGGTTTGGAACCTAAATTATGTGGGTGATAGGTAAAAACATAGATAATTCAATACGTTCAATTCTAGTACTACGTGAATAACTTATTAATTAGTTAAAAATATTGATGTCAAAAAATAAATAAAAATGAGAAGTATTGAACTCTTATAAAAATATTAATAAACAAAATTTCTAAAGTTTGATTGTTTTGCGTATTAAATTATATTTAAATATTTGTAATTATAAGGAAATAAAATTTGGAGTATTTATTTAACGTGTTGTTTATTGTAAAATAGACATAAAAACTTTTTAATTTTTGTTTTCCATTTATTTATTTTTTATCATGTTTTCTCACTATTTTCTTTCCTTTGTAAGTCTTTATTCCCAATAAAGCCTAATTGAACCGAATTGTATTGCCTACCTATCAAAAGGAAAAGTTGATGACTAGAGGTTAGTGTATACATCATTTGTAAACATCTTGTTTCTTTGCCACAAAATATTTTTATGGTGCATGAACTCCACATTTCCCATCATCTTTATTTGGTCCTTACTCTGATAATTGGTTTGGAACCAAAATTATGTGGGTGATAGGTAAAAACATAGATAATTCAATACGTTCAATTCTAGTACTACGTGAATAACTTATTAATTAGTTAAAAATATTGATGTCAAAAAATAAATAAAAATGAGAAGTATTGAACTCTTATAAAAATATTAATAAACAAAATTTCTAAAGTTTGATTGTTTTGCGTATTAAATTATATTTAAATATTTGTAATTATAAGGAAATAAAATTTGGAGCATTTATTTAACGTGTTGTTTATTGTAAAATAGACATAAAAACTTTTTAATTTTTGTTTTCCATTTATTTATTTTTTATCATGTTTTCTCACTATTTTCTTTCCTTTGTAAGTCTTTATTCCCAATAAAGCCTAATTGAACCGAATTGTATTGCCTACCTATCAAAAGGAAAAGTTGATGACTAGAGGTTAGTGTATACATCATTTGTAAACATCTTGTTTCTTTGCCACAAAATATTTTTATGGTGCATGAACTCCACATTTCCCATCATCTTTATTTGGTCCTTACTCTGATAATTGGTTTGGAACCAAAATTATGTGGGTGATAGGTAAAAACATAGATAATTCAATACGTTCAATTCTAGTACTACGTGAATAACTTATTAATTAGTTAAAAATATTGATGTCAAAAAATAAATAAAAATGAGAAGTATTGAACTCTTATAAAAATATTAATAAACAAAATTTCTAAAGTTTGATTGTTTTGCGTATTAAATTATATTTAAATATTTGTAATTATAAGGAAATAAAATTTGGAGCATTTATTTAACGTGTTGTTTATTGTAAAATAGACATAAAAACTTTTTAATTTTTGTTTTCCATTTATTTATTTTTTATCATGTTTTCTCACTATTTTCTTTCCTTTGTAAGTCTTTATTCCCAATAAAGCCTAATTGAACCGAATTGTATTGCCTACCTATCAAAAGGAAAAGTTGATGACTAGAGGTTAGTGTATACATCATTTGTAAACATCTTGTTTCTTTGCCACAAAATATTTTTATGGTGCATGAACTCCACATTTCCCATCATCTTTATTTGGTCCTTACTCTGATAATTGGTTTGGAACCAAAATTATGTGGGTGATAGGTAAAAACATAGATAATTCAATACGTTCAATTCTAGTACTACGTGAATAACTTATTAATTAGTTAAAAATATTGATGTCAAAAAATAAATAAAAATGAGAAGTATTGAACTCTTATAAAAATATTAATAAACAAAATTTCTAAAGTTTGATTGTTTTGCGTATTAAATTATATTTAAATATTTGTAATTATAAGGAAATAAAATTTGGAGTATTTATTTAACGTGTTGTTTATTGTAAAATAGACATAAAAACTTTTTAATTTTTGTGTTCCATTTATTTATTTTTTCTCATGTTTTCTCACTATTTTCTTTCCTTTGTAAGTCTTTATTCCCAATAAAGCCTAATTGAACCGAAAATAATTACCTACCTATCAAAAGGAAGAGTTGATGACTAGAGGTTAGTGTATACATCATTTGTAAACTTCTTGTTTCTTTGCCACAAAATATTTTTATGGTGCACGAACTCCACATTTCCCATAATCTTTATTTGGTCCTTACTCTGATAATTGGTTTGGAACCTAAATTATGTGGGTGATAGGTAAAAACATAGATAATTCAATACGTTCAATTCTAGTACTACGTGAATAACTTATTAATTAGTTAAAAATATTGATGTCAAAAAATAAATAAAAATGAGAAGTATTGAACTCTTATAAAAATATTAATAAACAAAATTTCTAAAGTTTGATTGTTTTGCGTATTAAATTATATTTAAATATTTGTAATTATAAGGAAATAAAATTTGGAGTATTTATTTAACGTGTTGTTTATTGTAAAATAGACATAAAAACTTTTTAATTTTTGTTTTCCATTTATTTATTTTTTATCATGTTTTCTCACTATTTTCTTTCCTTTGTAAGTCTTTATTCCCAATAAAGCCTAATTGAACCGAATTGTATTGCCTACCTATCAAAAGGAAAAGTTGATGACTAGAGGTTAGTGTATACATCATTTGTAAACATCTTGTTTCTTTGCCACAAAATATTTTTATGGTGCATGAACTCCACATTTCCCATCATCTTTATTTGGTCCTTACTCTGATAATTGGTTTGGAACCAAAATTATGTGGGTGATAGGTAAAAACATAGATAATTCAATACGTTCAATTCTAGTACTACGTGAATAACTTATTAATAAGTTAAAAATATTGATGTCAAAAAATAAATAAAAATGAGAAGTATTGAACTCTTATAAAAATATTAATAAACAAAATTTCTAAAGTTTGATTGTTTTGCGTATTAAATTATATTTAAATATTTGTAATTATAAGGAAATAAAATTTGGAGCATTTATTTAACGTGTTGTTTATTGTAAAATAGACATAAAAACTTTTTAATTTTTGTTTTCCATTTATTTATTTTTTATCATGTTTTCTCACTATTTTCTTTCCTTTGTAAGTCTTTATTCCCAATAAAGCCTAATTGAACCGAATTGTATTGCCTACCTATCAAAAGGAAAAGTTGATGACTAGAGGTTAGTGTATACATCATTTGTAAACATCTTGTTTCTTTGCCACAAAATATTTTTATGGTGCATGAACTCCACATTTCCCATCATCTTTATTTGGTCCTTACTCTGATAATTGGTTTGGAACCAAAATTATGTGGGTGATAGGTAAAAACATAGATAATTCAATACGTTCAATTCTAGTACTACGTGAATAACTTATTAATAAGTTAAAAATATTGATGTCAAAAAATAAATAAAAATGAGAAGTATTGAACTCTTATAAAAATATTAATAAACAAAATTTCTAAAGTTTGATTGTTTTGCGTATTAAATTATATTTAAATATTTGTAATTATAAGGAAATAAAATTTGGAGCATTTATTTAACGTGTTGTTTATTGTAAAATAGACATAAAAACTTTTTAATTTTTGTTTTCCATTTATTTATTTTTTATCATGTTTTCTCACTATTTTCTTTCCTTTGTAAGTCTTTATTCCCAATAAAGCCTAATTGAACCGAATTGTATTGCCTACCTATCAAAAGGAAAAGTTGATGACTAGAGGTTAGTGTATACATCATTTGTAAACATCTTGTTTCTTTGCCACAAAATATTTTTATGGTGCATGAACTCCACATTTCCCATCATCTTTATTTGGTCCTTACTCTGATAATTGGTTTGGAACCAAAATTATGTGGGTGATAGGTAAAAACATAGATAATTCAATACGTTCAATTCTAGTACTACGTGAATAACTTATTAATAAGTTAAAAATATTGATGTCAAAAAATAAATAAAAATGAGAAGTATTGAACTCTTATAAAAATATTAATAAACAAAATTTCTAAAGTTTGATTGTTTTGCGTATTAAATTATATTTAAATATTTGTAATTATAAGGAAATAAAATTTGGAGCATTTATTTAACGTGTTGTTTATTGTAAAATAGACATAAAAACTTTTTAATTTTTGTTTTCCATTTATTTATTTTTTATCATGTTTTCTCACTATTTTCTTTCCTTTGTAAGTCTTTATTCCCAATAAAGCCTAATTGAACCGAATTGTATTGCCTACCTATCAAAAGGAAAAGTTGATGACTAGAGGTTAGTGTATACATCATTTGTAAACATCTTGTTTCTTTGCCACAAAATATTTTTATGGTGCATGAACTCCACATTTCCCATCATCTTTATTTGGTCCTTACTCTGATAATTGGTTTGGAACCAAAATTATGTGGGTGATAGGTAAAAACATAGATAATTCAATACGTTCAATTCTAGTACTACGTGAATAACTTATTAATAAGTTAAAAATATTGATGTCAAAAAATAAATAAAAATGAGAAGTATTGAACTCTTATAAAAATATTAATAAACAAAATTTCTAAAGTTTGATTGTTTTGCGTATTAAATTATATTTAAATATTTGTAATTATAAGGAAATAAAATTTGGAGCATTTATTTAACGTGTTGTTTATTGTAAAATAGACATAAAAACTTTTTAATTTTTGTTTTCCATTTATTTATTTTTTATCATGTTTTCTCACTATTTTCTTTCCTTTGTAAGTCTTTATTCCCAATAAAGCCTAATTGAACCGAATTGTATTGCCTACCTATCAAAAGGAAAAGTTGATGACTAGAGGTTAGTGTATACATCATTTGTAAACATCTTGTTTCTTTGCCACAAAATATTTTTATGGTGCATGAACTCCACATTTCCCATCATCTTTATTTGGTCCTTACTCTGATAATTGGTTTGGAACCAAAATTATGTGGGTGATAGGTAAAAACATAGATAATTCAATACGTTCAATTCTAGTACTACGTGAATAACTTATTAATTAGTTAAAAATATTGATGTCAAAAAATAAATAAAAATGAGAAGTATTGAACTCTTATAAAAATATTAATAAACAAAATTTCTAAAGTTTGATTGTTTTGCGTATTAAATTATATTTAAATATTTGTAATTATAAGGAAATAAAATTTGGAGCATTTATTTAACGTGTTGTTTATTGTAAAATAGACATAAAAACTTTTTAATTTTTGTTTTCCATTTATTTATTTTTTATCATGTTTTCTCACTATTTTCTTTCCTTTGTAAGTCTTTATTCCCAATAAAGCCTAATTGAACCGAATTGTATTGCCTACCTATCAAAAGGAAAAGTTGATGACTAGAGGTTAGTGTATACATCATTTGTAAACATCTTGTTTCTTTGCCACAAAATATTTTTATGGTGCATGAACTCCACATTTCCCATCATCTTTATTTGGTCCTTACTCTGATAATTGGTTTGGAACCAAAATTATGTGGGTGATAGGTAAAAACATAGATAATTCAATACGTTCAATTCTAGTACTACGTGAATAACTTATTAATTAGTTAAAAATATTGATGTCAAAAAATAAATAAAAATGAGAAGTATTGAACTCTTATAAAAATATTAATAAACAAAATTTCTAAAGTTTGATTGTTTTGCGTATTAAATTATATTTAAATATTTGTAATTATAAGGAAATAAAATTTGGAGCATTTATTTAACGTGTTGTTTATTGTAAAATAGACATAAAAACTTTTTAATTTTTGTTTTCCATTTATTTATTTTTTATCATGTTTTCTCACTATTTTCTTTCCTTTGTAAGTCTTTATTCCCAATAAAGCCTAATTGAACCGAATTGTATTGCCTACCTATCAAAAGGAAAAGTTGATGACTAGAGGTTAGTGTATACATCATTTGTAAACATCTTGTTTCTTTGCCACAAAATATTTTTATGGTGCATGAACTCCACATTTCCCATCATCTTTATTTGGTCCTTACTCTGATAATTGGTTTGGAACCAAAATTATGTGGGTGATAGGTAAAAACATAGATAATTCAATACGTTCAATTCTAGTACTACGTGAATAACTTATTAATTAGTTAAAAATATTGATGTCAAAAAATAAATAAAAATGAGAAGTATTGAACTCTTATAAAAATATTAATAAACAAAATTTCTAAAGTTTGATTGTTTTGCGTATTAAATTATATTTAAATATTTGTAATTATAAGGAAATAAAATTTGGAGCATTTATTTAACGTGTTGTTTATTGTAAAATAGACATAAAAACTTTTTAATTTTTGTTTTCCATTTATTTATTTTTTATCATGTTTTCTCACTATTTTCTTTCCTTTGTAAGTCTTTATTCCCAATAAAGCCTAATTGAACCGAATTGTATTGCCTACCTATCAAAAGGAAAAGTTGATGACTAGAGGTTAGTGTATACATCATTTGTAAACATCTTGTTTCTTTGCCACAAAATATTTTTATGGTGCATGAACTCCACATTTCCCATCATCTTTATTTGGTCCTTACTCTGATAATTGGTTTGGAACCAAAATTATGTGGGTGATAGGTAAAAACATAGATAATTCAATACGTTCAATTCTAGTACTACGTGAATAACTTATTAATTAGTTAAAAATATTGATGTCAAAAAATAAATAAAAATGAGAAGTATTGAACTCTTATAAAAATATTAATAAACAAAATTTCTAAAGTTTGATTGTTTTGCGTATTAAATTATATTTAAATATTTGTAATTATAAGGAAATAAAATTTGGAGCATTTATTTAACGTGTTGTTTATTGTAAAATAGACATAAAAACTTTTTAATTTTTGTTTTCCATTTATTTATTTTTTATCATGTTTTCTCACTATTTTCTTTCCTTTGTAAGTCTTTATTCCCAATAAAGCCTAATTGAACCGAATTGTATTGCCTACCTATCAAAAGGAAAAGTTGATGACTAGAGGTTAGTGTATACATCATTTGTAAACATCTTGTTTCTTTGCCACAAAATATTTTTATGGTGCATGAACTCCACATTTCCCATCATCTTTATTTGGTCCTTACTCTGATAATTGGTTTGGAACCAAAATTATGTGGGTGATAGGTAAAAACATAGATAATTCAATACGTTCAATTCTAGTACTACGTGAATAACTTATTAATAAGTTAAAAATATTGATGTCAAAAAATAAATAAAAATGAGAAGTATTGAACTCTTATAAAAATATTAATAAACAAAATTTCTAAAGTTTGATTGTTTTGCGTATTAAATTATATTTAAATATTTGTAATTATAAGGAAATAAAATTTGGAGCATTTATTTAACGTGTTGTTTATTGTAAAATAGACATAAAAACTTTTTAATTTTTGTTTTCCATTTATTTATTTTTTATCATGTTTTCTCACTATTTTCTTTCCTTTGTAAGTCTTTATTCCCAATAAAGCCTAATTGAACCGAATTGTATTGCCTACCTATCAAAAGGAAAAGTTGATGACTAGAGGTTAGTGTATACATCATTTGTAAACATCTTGTTTCTTTGCCACAAAATATTTTTATGGTGCATGAACTCCACATTTCCCATCATCTTTATTTGGTCCTTACTCTGATAATTGGTTTGGAACCAAAATTATGTGGGTGATAGGTAAAAACATAGATAAGTCAATACGTTCAATTCTAGTACTACGTGAATAACTTATTAATAAGTTAAAAATATTGATGTCAAAAAATAAATAAAAACGAGAAGTATTGAACTCTTATAAAAATATTAATAAAAATATTTCTAAAGTTTGATTGTTTTGCGTATTAAATTATATTTAAATATTTGTAATTATAAGGAAATAAAATTTGGAGCATTTATTTAACGTGTTGTTTATTGTAAAATAGACATAAAAACTTTTTAATTTTTGTTTTCCATTTATTTATTTTTTATCATGTTTTCTCACTATTTTCTTTCCTTTGTAAGTCTTTATTCCCAATAAAGCCTAATTGAACCGAATTGTATTGCCTACCTATCAAAAGGAAAAGTTGATGACTAGAGGTTAGTGTATACATCATTTGTAAACATCTTGTTTCTTTGCCACAAAATATTTTTATGGTGCATGAACTCCTCATTTCCCATCATCTTTATTTGGTCCTTACTCTGATAATTGGTTTGGAACCAAAATTATGTGGGTGATAGGTAAAAACATAGATAATTCAATACGTTCAATTCTAGTACTACGTGAATAACTTATTAATAAGTTAAAAATATTGTTGTCAAAAAATAAATAAAAATGAGAAGTATTGAACTCTTATAAAAATATTAATAAACAAAATTTCTAAAGTTTGATTGTTTTGCGTATTAAATTATATTTAAATATTTGTAATTATAAGGAAATAAAATTTGGAGCATTTATTTAACGTGTTGTTTATTGTAAAATAGACATAAAAACTTTTTAATTTTTGTGTTCCATTTTTTTATTTTTTATCATGTTTTCTCACAATTTTCTTTCCTTTGTAAGTCTTTATTCCCAATAAAGCCTAATTGAACCGAATTGTATTGCCTACCTATCAAAAGGAAGAGTTGATGATTAGAGGTTAGTGTATACATCATTTGTAAACATCTTGTTTCTTTGCCACAAAATATTTTTATGGTGCATGAACTCCTCATTTCCCATCATCTTTATTTGGTCCTTACTCTGATAATTGGTTTGGAACCTCAATTATGTGGGTGATAGGTAAAAACATAGATAATTCAATACGTTCAATTCTAGTACTACGTGAATAACTTATTAATAAGTTAAAAAGATTGTTGTCAAAAAATAAATAAAAATGAGAAGTATTGAACACTTATAAAAATATTAATAAACAAATTTCTAAAGTTTGATTGTTTTGCGTATTAAATTATATTTAAATATTTGTAATTATAAGGAAATAAAATTTGGAGTATTTATTTAACGTGTTGTTTATTGTAAAATAGACATAAAAACTTTTTAATTTTTGTTTTCCATTTATTTATTTTTTATCATGTTTTCTCACTATTTTCTTTCCTTTGTAAGTCTTTATTCCCAATAAAGCCTAATTGAACCGAATTGTATTGCCTACCTATCAAAAGGAAAAGTTGATGACTAGAGGTTAGTGTATACATCATTTGTAAACATCTTGTTTCTTTGCCACAAAATATTTTTATGGTGCATGAACTCCACATTTCCCATCATCTTTATTTGGTCCTTACTCTGATAATTGGTTTGGAACCAAAATTATGTGGGTGATAGGTAAAAACATAGATAGTTCAATACGTTCAATTCTAGTACTACGTGAATAACTTATTAATAAGTTAAAAATATTGTTGTAAAAAAATAAATAAAAATGAGAAGTATTGAACTCTTATAAAAATATTAATAAACAAAATTTCTAAAGTTTGATTGTTTTGCGTATTAAATTATATTTAAATATTTGTAATTATAAGGAAATAAAATTTGGAGCATTTATTTAACGTGTTGTTTATTGTAAAATAGACATAAAAACTTTTTAATTTTTGTGTTCCATTTATTTATTTTTTATCATGTTTTCTCACTATTTTCTTTCCTTTGTAAGTCTTTATTCCCAATAAAGCCTAATTGAACCGAATTGTATTGCCTACCTATCAAAAGGAAGAGTTGATGATTAGAGGTTAGTGTATACATCATTTGTAAACATCTTGTTTCTTTGCCACAAAATATTTTTATGGTGCATGAACTCCTCATTTCCCATCATCTTTATTTGGTCCTTACTCTGATAATTGGTTTGGAACCTCAATTATGTGGGTGATAGGTAAAAACATAGATAATTCAATACGTTCAATTCTAGTACTACGTGAATAACTTATTAATAAGTTAAAAATATTGTTGTCAAAAAATAAATAAAAATGAGAAGTATTGAACTCTTATAAAAATATTAATAAAAAAATTTCTAAAGTTTGATTGTTTTGCGTATTAAATTATATTTAAATATTTTTAATTATAAGGAAATAAAATTTGGAGCATTTATTTAACGTGTTGTTTATTGTAAAATAGACATAAAAACTTTTTAATTTTTGTGTTCCATTTATTTATTTTTTATCATGTTTTCTCACTATTTTCTTTCCTTTGTAAGTCTTTATTCCCAATAAAGCCTAATTGAACCGAATTGTATTGCCTACCTATCAAAAGGAAGAGTTGATGATTAGAGGTTAGTGTATACATCATTTGTAAACATCTTGTTTCTTTGCCACAAAATATTTTTATGGTGCATGAACTCCTCATTTCCCGTCATCTTTATTTGGTCCTTACACTAATAATTGGTTTGGAACCAAAATTATATGGGTGATAGGTAAAAACATAGATAATTCAATACGTTCAATTCTAGTACTACGTGAATAACTTATTAATAAGTTAAAAATATTGTTGTAAAAAAATAAATAAAAATGAGAAGTATTGAACTCTTATAAAAATATTAATAAACAAAATTTCTAAAGTTTGATTGTTTTGCGTATTAAATTATATTTAAATATTTGTAATTATAAGGAAATAAAATTTGGAGCATTTATTTAACGTGTTGTTTATTGTAAAATAGACATAAAAACTTTTTAATTTTTGTGTTCCATTTATTTATTTTTTATCATGTTTTCTCACTATTTTCTTTCCTTTGTAAGTCTTTATTCCCAATAAAGCCTAATTGAACCGAATTGTATTGCCTACCTATCAAAAGGAAAAGTTGATGATTAGAGGTTAGTGTATACATCATTTGTAAACATCTTGTTTCTTTGCCACAAAATATTTTTATGGTGCATGAACTCCTCATTTCCCATCATCTTTATTTGGTCCTTACTCTGATAATTGGTTTGGAACCTCAATTATGTGGGTGATAGGTAAAAACATAGATAAGTCAATACGTTCAATTCGAGTACTACGTGAATAACTTATTAATAAGTTAAAAATATTGATGTCAAAAAATAAATAAAAACGAGAAGTATTGAACTCTTATAAAAATATTAATAAATTGTTTTTTAAAGTTTGAGTGTTTTGCGTATTAAATTATATTTAAATATTTGTAATTATAAGGAAATAAAATTTGGAGCATTTATTTAACGTGTTGTTTATTGTAAAATAGACATAAAAACTTTTTAATTTTTGTTTTCCATTTATTTATTTTTTATCATGTTTTCTCACTATTTTCTTTCCTTTGTAAGTCTTTATTCCCAATAAAGCCTAATTGAACCGAATTGTATTGCCTACCTATCAAAAGGAAAAGTTGATGATTAGAGGTTAGTGTATACATCATTTGTAAACATCTTGTTTCTTTGCCACAAAATATTTTTATGGTGCATGAACTCCTCATTTCCCATCATCTTTATTTGGTCCTTACTCTGATAATTGGTTTGGAACCTCAATTATGTGGGTGATAGGTAAAAACATAGATAATTCAATACGTTCAATTCTAGTACTACGTGAATAACTTATTAATAAGTTAAAAATATTGTTGTAAAAAAATAAATAAAAATGAGAAGTATTGAACTCTTATAAAAATATTAATAAACAAAATTTCTAAAGTTTGATTGTTTTGCGTATTAAATTATATTTAAATATTTGTAATTATAAGGAAATAAAATTTGGAGCATTTATTTAACGTGTTGTTTATTGTAAAATAGACATAAAAACTTTTTAATTTTTGTGTTCCATTTATTTATTTTTTATCATGTTTTCTCACAATTTTCTTTCCTTTGTAAGTCTTTATTCCCAATAAAGCCTAATTGAACCGAATTGTATTGCCTACCTATCAAAAGGAAAAGTTGATGACTAGAGGTTAGTGTATACATCATTTGTAAACATCTTGTTTCTTTGCCACAAAATATTTTTATGGTGCATGAACTCCTCATTTCCCATCATCTTTATTTGGTCCTTACTCTGATAATTGGTTTGGAACCAAAATTATGTGGGTGATAGGTAAAAACATAGATAATTCAATACGTTCAATTCTAGTAGTACGTGAATAACTTATTAATAAGTTAAAAATATTGTTGTCAAAAAATAAATAAAAATGAGAAGTATTGAACTCTTATAAAAATATTAATAAACAAAATTTCTAAAGTTTGATTGTTTTGCGTATTAAATTATATTTAAATATTTGTAATTATAAGGAAATAAAATTTGGAGCATTTATTTAACGTGTTGTTTATTGTAAAATAGACATAAAAACTTTTTAATTTTTGTGTTCCATTTATTTATTTTTTATCATGTTTTCTCACTATTTTCTTTCCTTTGTAAGTCTTTATTCCCAATAAAGCCTAATTGAACCGAATTGTATTGCCTACCTATCAAAAGGAAGAGTTGATGATTAGAGGTTAGTGTATACATCATTTGTAAACATCTTGTTTCTTTGCCACAAAATATTTTTATGGTGCATGAACTCCTCATTTCCCATCATCTTTATTTGGTCCTTACTCTGATAATTGGTTTGGAACCTCAATTATGTGGGTGATAGGTAAAAACATAGATAATTCAATACGTTCAATTCTAGTAGTACGTGAATAACTTATTAATAAGTTAAAAATATTGTTGTAAAAAAATAAATAAAAATGAGAAGTATTGAACTCTTATAAAAATATTAATAAACAAAATTTCTAAAGTTTGATTGTTTTGCGTATTAAATTATATTTAAATATTTGTAATTATAAGGAAATAAAATTTGGAGCATTTATTTAACGTGTTGTTTATTGTAAAATAGACATAAAAACTTTTTAATTTTTGTGTTCCATTTATTTATTTTTTATCATGTTTTCTCACTATTTTCTTTCCTTTGTAAGTCTTTATTCCCAATAAAGCCTAATTGAACCGAATTGTATTGCCTACCTATCAAAAGGAAGAGTTGATGATTAGAGGTTAGTGTATACATCATTTGTAAACATCTTGTTTCTTTGCCACAAAATATTTTTATGGTGCATGAACTCCTCATTTCCCATCATCTTTATTTGGTCCTTACTCTGATAATTGGTTTGGAACCTCAATTATGTGGGTGATAGGTAAAAACATAGATAATTCAATACGTTCAATTCTAGTAGTACGTGAATAACTTATTAATAAGTTAAAAATATTGTTGTAAAAAAATAAATAAAAATGAGAAGTATTGAACTCTTATAAAAATATTAATAAACAAAATTTCTAAAGTTTGATTGTTTTGCGTATTAAATTATATTTAAATATTTGTAATTATAAGGAAATAAAATTTGGAGCATTTATTTAACGTGTTGTTTATTGTAAAATAGACATAAAAACTTTTTAATTTTTGTGTTCCATTTATTTATTTTTTATCATGTTTTCTCACTATTTTCTTTCCTTTGTAAGTCTTTATTCCCAATAAAGCCTAATTGAACCGAATTGTATTGCCTACCTATCAAAAGGAAGAGTTGATGATTAGAGGTTAGTGTATACATCATTTGTAAACATCTTGTTTCTTTGCCACAAAATATTTTTATGGTGCATGAACTCCTCATTTCCCATCATCTTTATTTGGTCCTTACTCTGATAATTGGTTTGGAACCTCAATTATGTGGGTGATAGGTAAAAACATAGATAATTCAATACGTTCAATTCTAGTAGTACGTGAATAACTTATTAATAAGTTAAAAATATTGTTGTAAAAAAATAAATAAAAATGAGAAGTATTGAACTCTTATAAAAATATTAATAAACAAAATTTCTAAAGTTTGATTGTTTTGCGTATTAAATTATATTTAAATATTTGTAATTATAAGGAAATAAAATTTGGAGCATTTATTTAACGTGTTGTTTATTGTAAAATAGACATAAAAACTTTTTAATTTTTGTGTTCCATTTATTTATTTTTTATCATGTTTTCTCACTATTTTCTTTCCTTTGTAAGTCTTTATTCCCAATAAAGCCTAATTGAACCGAATTGTATTGCCTACCTATCAAAAGGAAAAGTTGATGACTAGAGGTTAGTGTATACATCATTTGTAAACATCTTGTTTCTTTGCCACAAAATATTTTTATGGTGCATGAACTCCACATTTCCCATCATCTTTATTTGGTCCTTACTCTGATAATTGGTTTGGAACCAAAATTATGTGGGTGATAGGTAAAAACATAGATAATTCAATACGTTCAATTCTAGTAGTACGTGAATAACTTATTAATAAGTTAAAAATATTGTTGTCAAAAAATAAATAAAAATGAGAAGTATTGAACTCTTATAAAAATATTAATAAACAAAATTTCTAAAGTTTGATTGTTTTGCGTATTAAATTATATTTAAATATTTGTAATTATAAGGAAATAAAATTTGGAGCATTTATTTAACGTGTTGTTTATTGTAAAATAGACATAAAAACTTTTTAATTTTTGTTTTCCATTTATTTATTTTTTATCATGTTTTCTCACTATTTTCTTTCCTTTGTAAGTCTTTATTCCCAATAAAGCCTAATTGAACCGAATTGTATTGCCTACCTATCAAAAGGAAAAGTTGATGATTAGAGGTTAGTGTATACATCATTTGTAAACATCTTGTTTCTTTGCCACAAAATATTTTTATGGTGCATGAACTCCTCATTTCCCATCATCTTTATTTGGTCCTTACTCTGATAATTGGTTTGGAACCAAAATTATGTGGGTGATAGGTAAGAACATAGATAATTCAATACGTTCAATTCTAGTAGTACGTGAATAACTTATTAATAAGTTAAAAATATTGTTGTAAAAAAATAAATAAAAATGAGAAGTATTGAACTCTTATAAAAATATTAATAAACAAAATTTCTAAAGTTTGATTGTTTTGCGTATTAAATTATATTTAAATATTTGTAATTATAAGGAAATAAAATTTGGAGCATTTATTTAACGTGTTGTTTATTGTAAAATAGACATAAAAACTTTTTAATTTTTGTGTTCCATTTATTTATTTTTTATCATGTTTTCTCACAATTTTCTTTCCTTTGTAAGTCTTTATTCCCAATAAAGCCTAATTGAACCGAATTGTATTGCCTACCTATCAAAAGGAAAAGTTGATGACTAGAGGTTAGTGTATACATCATTTGTAAACATCTTGTTTCTTTGCCACAAAATATTTTTATGGTGCATGAACTCCTCATTTCCCATCATCTTTATTTGGTCCTTACTCTGATAATTGGTTTGGAACCAAAATTATGTGGGTGATAGGTAAAAACATAGATAATTCAATACGTTCAATTCTAGTAGTACGTGAATAACTTATTAATAAGTTAAAAATATTGTTGTAAAAAAATAAATAAAAATGAGAAGTATTGAACTCTTATAAAAATATTAATAAACAAAATTTCTAAAGTTTGATTGTTTTGCGTATTAAATTATATTTAAATATTTGTAATTATAAGGAAATAAAATTTGGAGCATTTATTTAACGTGTTGTTTATTGTAAAATAGACATAAAAACTTTTTAATTTTTGTGTTCCATTTATTTATTTTTTATCATGTTTTCTCACTATTTTCTTTCCTTTGTAAGTCTTTATTCCCAATAAAGCCTAATTGAACCGAATTGTATTGCCTACCTATCAAAAGGAAAAGTTGATGACTAGAGGTTAGTGTATACATCATTTGTAAACATCTTGTTTCTTTGCCACAAAATATTTTTATGGTGCATGAACTCCACATTTTCCCATCATCTTTATTTGGTCCGTACTCTGATAATTGGTTTGGAACCAAAATTATGTGGGTGATAGCTAAAAACATAGATAATTCAATACGTTTAATTCTAGTAGTACGTAAATAACTTATTAATAAGTTAAAAATATTGTTGTAAAAAAATAAATAAAAATGAGAAGTATTGAACTCTTATAAAAATATTAATAAACAAAATTTCTAAAGTTTGATTGTTTTGCGTATTAAATTATATTTAAATATTTGTAATTATAAGGAAATAAAATTTGGAGCATTTATTTAACGTGTTGTTTATTGTAAAATAGACATAAAAACTTTTTAATTTTTGTGTTCCATTTATTTATTTTTTATCATGTTTTCTCACAATTTTCTTTCCTTTGTAAGTCTTTATTCCCAATAAAGCCTAATTGAACCGAATTGTATTGCCTACCTATCAAAAGGAAAGGTTGATGATTAGAGGTTAGTGTATACATCATTTGTAAACATCTTGTTTCTTTGCCACAAAATATTTTTATGGTGCATGAACTCCTCATTTCCCATCATCTTTATTTGGTCCTTACTCTGATAATTGGTTTGGAACCAAAATTATGTGGGTGATAGGTAAGAACATAGATAATTCAATACGTTCAATTCTAGTAGTACGTGAATAACTTATTAATAAGTTAAAAATATTGTTGTAAAAAAATAAATAAAAATGAGAAGTATTGAACTCTTATAAAAATATTAATAAACAAAATTTCTAAAGTTTGATTGTTTTGCGTATTAAATTATATTTAAATATTTGTAATTATAAGGAAATAAAATTTGGAGCATTTATTTAACGTGTTGTTTATTGTAAAATAGACATAAAAACTTTTTAATTTTTGTGTTCCATTTATTTATTTTTTATCATGTTTTCTCACAATTTTCTTTCCTTTGTAAGTCTTTATTCCCAATAAAGCCTAATTGAACCGAATTGTATTGCCTACCTATCAAAAGGAAAGGTTGATGATTAGAGGTTAGTGTATACATCATTTGTAAACATCTTGTTTCTTTGCCACAAAATATTTTTATGGTGCATGAACTCCTCATTTCCCATCATCTTTATTTGGTCCTTACTCTGATAATTGGTTTGGAACCAAAATTATGTGGGTGATAGGTAAGAACATAGATAATTCAATACGTTCAATTCTAGTAGTACGTGAATAACTTATTAATAAGTTAAAAATATTGTTGTAAAAAAATAAATAAAAATGAGAAGTATTGAACTCTTATAAAAATATTAATAAACAAAATTTCTAAAGTTTGATTGTTTTGCGTATTAAATTATATTTAAATATTTGTAATTATAAGGAAATAAAATTTGGAGCATTTATTTAACGTGTTGTTTATTGTAAAATAGACATAAAAACTTTTTAATTTTTGTGTTCCATTTATTTATTTTTTATCATGTTTTCTCACAATTTTCTTTCCTTTGTAAGTCTTTATTCCCAATAAAGCCTAATTGAACCGAATTGTATTGCCTACCTATCAAAAGGAAGAGTTGATGATTAGAGGTTAGTGTATACATCATTTGTAAACATCTTGTTTCTTTGCCACAAAATATTTTTATGGTGCATGAACTCCTCATTTCCCATCATCTTTATTTGGTCCTTACTCTGATAATTGGTTTGGAACCAAAATTATGTGGGTGATAGGTAAGAACATAGATAATTCAATACGTTCAATTCTAGTAGTACGTGAATAACTTATTAATAAGTTAAAAATATTGTTGTAAAAAAATAAATAAAAATGAGAAGTATTGAACTCTTATAAAAATATTAATAAACAAAATTTCTAAAGTTTGATTGTTTTGCGTATTAAATTATATTTAAATATTTGTAATTATAAGGAAATAAAATTTGGAGCATTTATTTAACGTGTTGTTTATTGTAAAATAGACATAAAAACTTTTTAATTTTTGTGTTCCATTTATTTATTTTTTATCATGTTTTCTCACAATTTTCTTTCCTTTGTAAGTCTTTATTTCCAATAAAGCCTAATTGAACCGAATTGTATTTCCAACCTATCAAAAGGAAAAGTTGATGACTAGAGGTTAGTGTATACATCATTTGTAAACATCTTGTTTCTTTGCCACAAAATATTTTTATGGTGCATAAACTCCTCATTTCCCATCATCTTTATTTGGTCCTTACTCTGATAATTGGTTTGGAACCAAAATTATGTGGGTGATAGGTAAGAACATAGATAATTCAATACGTTCAATTCTAGTAGTACGTGAATAACTTATTAATAAGTTAAAAATATTGTTGTAAAAAAATAAATAAAAATGAGAAGTATTGAACTCTTATAAAAATATTAATAAACAAAATTTCTAAAGTTTGATTGTTTTGCGTATTAAATTATATTTAAATATTTGTAATTATAAGGAAATAAAATTTGGAGCATTTATTTAACGTGTTGTTTATTGTAAAATAGACATAAAAACTTTTTAATTTTTGTGTTCCATTTATTTATTTTTTATCATGTTTTCTCACTATTTTCTTTCCTTTGTAAGTCTTTATTCCCAATAAAGCCTAATTGAACCGAAATGTATTGCCTACCTATCAAAAGGAAAGGTTGATGATTAGAGGTTAGTGTATACATCATTTGTAAACATCTTGTTTCTTTGCCACAAAATATTTTTATGGTGCATGAACTCCACATTTTCCCATCATCTTTATTTGGTCCTTACTCTGATAATTGGTTTGGAACCAAAATTATGTGGGTGATAGGTAAGAACATAGATAATTCAATACGTTCAATTCTAGTAGTACGTGAATAACTTATTAATAAGTTAAAAATATTGATGTCAAAAAATAAATAAAAATGAGAAGTATTGAACTCTTATAAAAATATTAATAAAAATATTTCTAAAGTTTGATTGTTTTGCGTATTAAATTATATTTAAATATTTTTAATTATAAGGAAATAAAATTTGGAGCATTTATTTAACGTGTTGTTTATTGTAAAATAGACATAAAAACTTTTTAATTTTTGTTTTCCATTTATTTATTTTTTATCATGTTTTCTCACTATTTTCTTTCCTTTGTAAGTCTTTATTCCCAATAAAGCCTAATTGAACCGAAATGTATTGCCTACCTATCAAAAGGAAAGGTTGATGATTAGAGGTTAGTGTATACATCATTTGTAAACATCTTGTTTCTTTGCCACAAAATATTTTTATGGTGCATAAACTCCTCATTTCCCATCATCTTTATTTGGTCCTTACTCTGATAATTGGTTTGGAACCAAAATTATGTGGGTGATAGGTAAGAACATAGATAATTCAATACGTTCAATTCTAGTAGTACGTGAATAACTTATTAATAAGTTAAAAATATTGTTGTAAAAAAATAAATAAAAATGAGAAGTATTGAACTCTTATAAAAATATTAATAAACAAAATTTCTAAAGTTTGATTGTTTTGCGTATTAAATTATATTTAAATATTTGTAATTATAAGGAAATAAAATTTGGAGCATTTATTTAACGTGTTGTTTATTGTAAAATAGACATAAAAACTTTTTAATTTTTGTGTTCCATTTATTTATTTTTTATCATGTTTTCTCACTATTTTCTTTCCTTTGTAAGTCTTTATTCCCAATAAAGCCTAATTGAACCGAATTGTATTGCCTACCTATCAAAAGGAAAAGTTGATGACTAGAGGTTAGTGTATACATCATTTGTAAACATCTTGTTTCTTTGCCCCAAAATATTTTTATGGTGCATGAACTCCACATTTTCCCATCATCTTTATTTGGTCCGTACTCTAATAATTGGTTTGGAACCAAAATTATGTGGGTGATAGGTAAGAACATAGATAATTCAATACGTTCAATTCTAGTAGTACGTGAATAACTTATTAATAAGTTAAAAATATTGTTGTAAAAAAATAAATAAAAATGAGAAGTATTGAACTCTTATAAAAATATTAATAAACAAAATTTCTAAAGTTTGATTGTTTTGCGTATTAAATTATATTTAAATATTTGTAATTATAAGGAAATAAAATTTGGAGCATTTATTTAACGTGTTGTTTATTGTAAAATAGACATAAAAACTTTTTAATTTTTGTGTTCCATTTATTTATTTTTTATCATGTTTTCTCACTATTTTCTTTCCTTTGTAAGTCTTTATTCCCAATAAAGCCTAATTGAACCGAAATGTATTGCCTACCTATCAAAAGGAAAGGTTGATGATTAGAGGTTAGTGTATACATCATTTGTAAACATCTTGTTTCTTTGCCACAAAATATTTTTATGGTGCATAAACTCCTCATTTCCCATCATCTTTATTTGGTCCTTACTCTGATAATTGGTTTGGAACCAAAATTATGTGGGTGATAGGTAAGAACATAGATAATTCAATACGTTCAATTCTAGTAGTACGTGAATAACTTATTAATAAGTTAAAAATATTGTTGTAAAAAAATAAATAAAAATGAGAAGTATTGAACTCTTATAAAAATATTAATAAACAAAATTTCTAAAGTTTGATTGTTTTGCGTATTAAATTATATTTAAATATTTGTAATTATAAGGAAATAAAATTTGGAGCATTTATTTAACGTGTTGTTTATTGTAAAATAGACATAAAAACTTTTTAATTTTTGTGTTCCATTTATTTATTTTTTATCATGTTTTCTCACTATTTTCTTTCCTTTGTAAGTCTTTATTCCCAATAAAGCCTAATTGAACCGAAATGTATTGCCTACCTATCAAAAGGAAAGGTTGATGATTAGAGGTTAGTGTATACATCATTTGTAAACATCTTGTTTCTTTGCCACAAAATATTTTTATGGTGCATAAACTCCTCATTTCCCATCATCTTTATTTGGTCCTTACTCTGATAATTGGTTTGGAACCAAAATTATGTGGGTGATAGGTAAGAACATAGATAATTCAATACGTTCAATTCTAGTAGTACGTGAATAACTTATTAATAAGTTAAAAATATTGTTGTAAAAAAATAAATAAAAATGAGAAGTATTGAACTCTTATAAAAATATTAATAAACAAAATTTCTAAAGTTTGATTGTTTTGCGTATTAAATTATATTTAAATATTTGTAATTATAAGGAAATAAAATTTGGAGCATTTATTTAACGTGTTGTTTATTGTAAAATAGACATAAAAACTTTTTAATTTTTGTGTTCCATTTATTTATTTTTTATCATGTTTTCTCACTATTTTCTTTCCTTTGTAAGTCTTTATTCCCAATAAAGCCTAATTGAACCGAAATGTATTTAAAGGTTTTTGTCGAACCATTTTCATTTTACTTATTTTCAATTTTATTCATTATAGCTATAAAAGAGATATTGGTTCCGACAAGGGGTTCTTTATTTATGTTTTATATAAGTCTTTATTCTTCAAAAAAAATAAGAGAGGAGAAAAAGAAAGGGAATGTTGTTCACATTTTCAAAAACAACAAAACATTTGATAAAAATAACTTGCAACTTTTAACGGGGATAACTTTTCACTCAAGTATCGAAAGGACTATTATAATAAATCAAATTGTAACTCTGTTCAACTTACACAATATGATTTGGTCTCACATTGGATACTCATTTTTGTATCCAAATTCCATCGTTTACATCACTTATCGAGGGTTTAAAGTTTTTTGTCGCACCATTTTCATTTTACTTATTTTCAATTTTATTCATTAGAGCTATAAAAGAGATATTGGTGCCGACAATGGGTTCTTTATTTATGTTTAATATTAGTCTTTATTCTTGAAAAAAAAAAATAAGAGGAGAAAAAGAATGGGAATGTTGTTCACATTTTCAAAAACAACAAAACATTTGATAAAAATAACTTGCAACTTTTAACGGGGATAACTTTTCACTCAAGTATCGAAAGGACTATTATAATATATCAAATCGTAACTCTGTTCAACTTACACAATATGATTTGGTCTCACATTGGAAACTCATTTTTGTATCCAAATTCCATCGTTTACATCACTTAACGAGGGTTTAAAGTTTTTTGTCGCACCATTTTCATTTTACTTATTTTCAATTTTATTCATTAGAGCTATAAAAGAGATATTGGTGCCGACAATGGGTTCTTTATTTATGTTTTATATAAGTCTTTATTCTTCAAAAAAAATAAGAGAGGAGAAAAAGAATGGGAATGTTGTTCACATTTTCAAAAACAACAAAACATTAGATAAAAATAACTTGCAACTTTTAACGGGGATAACTTTTCACTAAAGTATCGAAAGGAATATTATAATATATCAAATTGTAACTCTGTTCAACTTACACAATATGATTTTGTCTCTAAAGGAAACTAATTATTGTATCCAAATTCCATCGTTTACATCACTTAATGAGGGTTTAAAGGTTTTTGTCGAACCATTTTCATTTTACATATTGTAAATTTTATTCATTATAGCTATAAAAGAGATATTGGTGCCGACAATGGGTTCTTTATTTATGTTTTATATTAGTCTTTATTCTTCAAAAAAAATAAGTGAGGAGAAAAAGAAAGGGAATGTTGTTCGCATTTTCAAACAAAAAACAAAACATTTGATAAAAATAACTTACAACATTTAACGGGGATAACTTTTCACTCAAGTATCGAAAGGACTATTATAATAAATCAAATAGTAACTCTGTTGAACTTACACAATATGATTTGGTCTCTAAAGGAACCCATTATTGTACCCAAATTCCATCGTTTACATCACTTAACGAGGGTTTAAAGTTTTTTGCCGCACCAATTTCATTTTACTTATTTTCAATTTCATTCATTAGAGCTATAAAAGAGATATTGGTTACGACAAGGGGTTCTTTATTTATGTTTTATATTAGTATTTATTCTTCAAAACAAATTAGAGAGGAGAAAAAGAAAGGGAATGTTGTTCACATTTTGAAAAACAACAAAACATTTGATAAAAATAACTTGCAACTTTTAACGGGGATAACTTTTCACTCAAGTATCGAAAGGACTATTATAATATATCAAATCGTAACTCTGTTCAACTTACACAAAATGATTTGGTCTCACATTGGAAACTCATTTTTGTATCCAAATTCCATCGTTTACATCACTTAACGAGGGTTTAAAGTTTTTTGTCGCACCATTTTCATTTTACTTATTTTCAATTTTATTCATTAGAGCTATAAAAGAGATATTGGTGCCGACAATGGGTTCTTTATTTATGTTTTATATTAGTCTTTATTCTTCAAAAAAATAAGAGAGGAGAAAAACAAAGGGAATGTTGTTCACATTTTCAAAAACAACAAAACATTTGATAAAAATAACTTGCAACTTTTAACGGGGATAACTTTTCACTCAAGTATCGAAAGGAATATTATAATATATCAAATTGTAACTCTGTTCAACTTACACAAAATGATTTGGTCTCACATTGGAAACTCATTTTTGTATCCAAATTCCATCGTTTACATCACTTCACGAGGGTTTAAAGTTTTTTGTCGCACCATTTTTATTTTACTTATTTTCAATCTTATTCATTAGAGCTATAAAAGAGATATTGGTGCCGACAAGGGGTTCTTTATTTATGTTTTATATTAGTATTTATTCTTCAAAAAAAATAAGAGAGGAGAAAAAGAAAGGTAATGTTGTTCACATTTTGAAAAACAACAAAACCTTTGATAAAAATAACTTGCAACTTTTAACGGGGATAACTTTTCACTCAAGTATCGAAAGGAGTATTATAATAAATCAAATAGTAACTCTCTTCAACTTACACAATATGATTTGGTCTCACAATGAAACTCATTTTTGTATCCAAATTCCATCGTTTACAACACTGAACGAGGGTTTAAAGTTTTTTGTCGCACCATTTTCATTTTACTTATTTTCAATTTTATTCATTAGAGCTATAAAAGAGATATTGGTTCCGACAAGGGGTTCTTTATTTATGTTTTATATAAGTCTTTATTCTTCAAAAAAAATAAGAGAGGAGAAAAACAAAGGGAATGTTGTTCACATTTTCAAAAACAACAAAACATTTGATAAAAATAACTTGCAACTTTTAACGGGGATAACTTTTCACTCAAGTATCGAAAGGACTATTATAATATATCAAATCGTAACTCTGTTCAACTTACACAATATGATTTGGTCTCACATTGGAAACTCATTTTTGTATCCAAATTCCATCGTTTACATCACTTAACGAGGGTTTAAAGTTTTTTGTCGCACCATTTTCATTTTACTTATTTTCAATTTTATTCATTAGAGCTATAAAAGAGATATTGGTGCCGACAAAGGGTTC
Source organism: Hippophae rhamnoides (assembly GCA_033030585.1). Taxonomy (NCBI): domain Eukaryota; kingdom Viridiplantae; phylum Streptophyta; class Magnoliopsida; order Rosales; family Elaeagnaceae; genus Hippophae; species Hippophae rhamnoides. The sequence continues at coordinate 32,117,730 of CM065431.1, read as the reverse complement.
TTTATTTATGTTTTATATTAGTCTTTATTCTTCAAAAAAAATAAGAGAGGAGAAAAAGAAAGGGAATGTTGTTCACATTTTCAAAAACAACAAAACATTTGATAAAAATAACTTGCAACTTTTAACGGGGATAACTTTTCACTCAAGTATCGAAAGGACTATTATAATATATCAAATCGTAACTCTGTTCAACTTACACAAAATGATTTGGTCTCACATTGGAAACTCATTTTTGTATCCAAATTCCATCGTTTACATCACTTCACGAGGGTTTAAAGTTTTTTGTCGCACCATTTTTATTTTACTTATTTTCAATTTTATTCATTAGAGCTATAAAAGAGATATTGGTGCCGACAAGGGGTTCTTTATTTATGTTTTATATTAGTCTTTATTCTTCAAAAAAAATAAGAGAGGAGAAAAAGAAAGGGAATGTTGTTCACATTTTCAAAAACAACAAAACATTTGATAAAAATAACTTACAACTTTTAACGGGGATAACTTTTCCCTCAAGTATCGAAAGGACTATTATAATAAATCAAATTGTAACCCTGTTCAACTTACACAATATGATTTGATCTCACATAGGAAACTCATTTTTGTATCCAAATTCCATCGTTTACAACACTTAACGAGGGTTTAAAGTTTTTTGTCGCACCATTTTCATTTTACTTATTTTCAATTTTATTCATTAGAGCTATAAAAGAGATATTGGTTCCGACAAGGGGTTCTTTATTTATGTTTTATATAAGTCTTTATTCTTCAAAAAAAAATAAGAGAGGAGAAAAGGAAAGGGAATGTTGCTCACATTTTCAAAAACAACAAAACATTTGATAAAAATAACTTGCAACTTTTAACGGGGATAACTTTTCACTAAATTATCGAAAGGAATATTATAATATATCAAATTGTAACTCTGTTCAACTTACATAATATGATTTGGTCTCACATTGGAAACTCATTTTTGTATCCAAATTCCATCGTTTACATCACTTAATGAGGGTTTAAAGGTTTTTGTCGAACCATTTTCATTTTACATATTGTAAATTTTATTCATTAGAGCTATAAAAGAGATATTGGTGCCGACAATGGGTTCTTTATTTATGTTTTATATTAGTCTTTATTCTTCAAAAAAAATAAGAGAGGAGAAAAAGAACGGGAATGTTGTTCACATTTTCAAAAACAACAAAACATTTGATAAAAATAACTTGCAACTTTTAACGGGAATAACTTTTCACTCAAGTATCGAAAGGAATATTATAATATATCAAATTGTAACTCTGTTCAACTTACACAATATGATTTGGTCTCTAAAGGAAACTCATTATCGTACCCAAATTCCCTCGTTTACATCACTTAATGTGGTTTGAAAGTTTTTTGTCGAACCATTTTCATTTTACTTATTTTCAATTTTATACATTATAGCTATAAAAGAGATATTGGTGCCGACAAGGGGTTCTGTATTTATGTTTTATATTGGTCTTTGTTCTTCAAAAATAATAAGAGAGGAGAAAAAGAAAGAGAATGTTGTTCACATTTTCAAAAACAACAAAACATTTGATAAAAATAACTTGCAACTTTTAACGGGAATAACTTTTCACTCAAGTATCGAAAGGACTATTATAATAAATCAAATTGTAACTCTCTTCAACTTACACAATATGATTTTGTCTCAAAAGGAAACTCATTATTGTACCCAAATTCCATGGTTTACATCACTTAACGAGGGTTTAAAGTTTTTTGTCGCACCATTTTCATTTTACTTATTTTCAATTTTATTCATTAGAGCTATAAAAGAGATATTGGTGCCGACAATGGCTTCTTTATTTATGTTTTATATTAGTCTTTATTCTTCAAAAATAATAAGAGAGGAGAAAAAGAAAGGGAATGTTGTTCACATTTTCAAAAACAACAAAACATTTGATAAAAATAACATGCAACATTTAACGGGGATAACTTTTCACTCAAGTATCGAAAGGACTATTATAATAAATAAAATAGTAACTCTGTTCAACTTACACAATATGATTTGGTCTCACATTGGAAACTCATTTTTGTATCCAAATTCCATCGTTTACATCACTTAACGAGGGTTTAAAGTTTTTTGTCGCACCATTTTCATTTTACTTATTTTCAATCTTATTCATTAGAGCTATAAAAGAGATATTGGTGCCGACAAGGGGTTCTTTATTTATGTTTTATATTAGTATTTATTCTTCAAAAAAATAAGAGAGGAGAAAAATAAAGGGAATGTGGTTCACATTTTCAAAAACAACAAAACATTTGATAAAAATAACTTGCAACTTTTAACGGGGATAACTTTTCACTCAAGTATCGAAAGGACTATTATAATAAATCAAATTGTAACTCTCTTCAACTTACACAATATGATTTGGTCTCTAAAGGAAACTCATTATTGTACCCAAATTCCATCGTTTACATCACTTAACGAGGGTTTAAAGTTTTTTGTCGCACCATTTTCATTTTACTTATTTTCAATCTTATTCATTAGAGCTATAAAAGAGATATTGGTGCCGACAAGGGGTTCTTTATTTATGTTTTATATTAGTCTTTATTCTTCAAAAAAAATAAGAGAGGAGAAAAAGAAAGGGAATGTTGTTCACATTTTCAAAAACAACAAAACATTTGATAAAAATAACTTGCAACTTTTAACGGGGATAACTTTTCACTCAAGTATCGAAAGGACTATTATAATAAATCAAATAGTAACTCTGTTCAACTTACACAATATGATTTGGTCTCACATTGGAAACTCATTTTTGTATCCAAATTCCATCGTTTACATCACTTAACGAGGGTTTAAAGTTTTTTGTCGCACCATTTTCATTTTACTTATTTTCAATTTTATTCATTAGAGCTATAAAAGAGATATTGGTGCCAGATATGGGTTCTTTATTTATGTTTTATATTAGTCTTTATTCTTCAAAAAAATAAGAGAGGAGAAAAAGAAAGGGAATGTTGTTCACATTTTCAAAAACAACAAAACATTTGATAAAAATAACTTGCAACTTTTAACGGTGATAAATTTTCACTCAAGTATCGAAAGGACTATTATAATATATCAAATCGTAACTCTCTTCAAATTACACAATATGATTTGGTCTCACATTGGAAACTCATTTTTGTATCCAAATTCCATCGTTTACAACACTTAACGAGGGTTTAAAGTTTTTTGTCGCACCATTTTCATTTTACTTATTTTCAATTTTATTCATTAGAGCTATAAAAGAGATATTGGTTCCGACAAGGGGTTCTTTATTTATGTTTTATATAAGTCTTTATTCTTCAAAAAAAAATAAGAGAGGAGAAAAACAAAGGGAATGTTGTTCACATTTTCAAAAACAACAAAACATTTGATAAAAATAACTTGCAACTTTTAACGGGGATAACTTTTCACTCAAGTATCGAAAGGAGTATTATAATAAATCAAATAGTAACTCTCTTCAACTTACACAATATGATTTGGTCTCACAATGGAAACTCATTTTTGTATCCAAATTCCATCGTTTACAACACTTAACGAGGGTTTAAAGTTTTTTGTCGCACCATTTTCATTTTACTTATTTTCAATTTTATTCATTAGAGCTATAAAAGAGATATTGGTTCCGACAAGGGGTTCTTTATTTATGTTTTATATAAGTCTTTATTCTTCAAAAAAAATAAGAGAGGAGAAAAACAAAGGGAATGTTGTTCACATTTTCAAAAACAACAAAACATTTGATAAAAATAACTTGCAACTTTTAACGGGGATAACTTTTCACTCAAGTATCGAAAGGAATATTATAATATATCAAATTGTAACTCTCTTCAACTTACACAATATGATTTGGTCTCTAAAGGAAACTCATTTTTGTACCCAAATTCCATCGTTTACATCACTTAATGAGGGTTTAAAGGTTTTTGTCGAACCATTTTCATTTTACATATTGTCAATTTTATTCATTATAGCTATAAAAGAGATATTGGTGCCGACAATGGGTTGTTTATTTATGTTTTATATTAGTCTTTATTCTTCAAAAAAAATAAGTGAGGAGAAAAAGAAAGGGAATGTTGTTCGCATTTTCAAACAAAAAACAAAACATTTGATAAAAATAACTTGCAACTTTTAACGGGGATAACTTTTCACTCAAGTATCGAAAGGACTATTATAATAAATCAAATAGTAACTCTGTTCAACTTACACAATATGATTTGGTCTCACATTGGAAACTCATTTTTGTATCCAAATTCTATCGTTTACATCACTTAACGAGGGTTTAAAGTTTTTTGTCGCACCATTTTTATTTTACTTATTTTCAATTTTATTCATTAGAGCTATAAAAGAGATATTGGTGCCGACAAGGGGTTCTTTATTTATGTTTTATATTAGTCTTTATTCTTCAAAAAAAATAAGAGAGGAGAAAAAGAAAGGGAATGTTGTTCACATTTTCAAAAACAACAAAACATTTGATAAAAATAACTTGCAACTTTTAACGGGGATAACTTTTCACTCAAGTATCGAAAGGACTATTATAATATATCAAATCGTAACTCTGTTCAACTTACACAAAATGATTTGGTCTCACATTGGAAACTCATTTTTGTATCCAAATTCCATCGTTTACATCACTTCACGAGGGTTTAAAGTTTTTTGTCGCACCATTTTTATTTTACTTATTTTCAATTTTATTCATTAGAGCTATAAAAGAGATATTGGTGCCGACAAGGGGTTCTTTATTTATGTTTTATATTAGTCTTTATTCTTCAAAAAAATAAGAGAGGAGAAAAAGAAAGGGAATGTTGTTCACATTTTGAAAAACAACAAAACATTTGATAAAAATAACTTGCAACTTTTAACGGGGATAACTTTTCACTCAAGTATCGAAAGGACTATTATAATAAATCAAATTGTAACTCTCTTCAACTTACACAATATGATTTGGTCTCTAAAGGAAACTCATTTTTGTACCCAAATTCCATCGTTTACATCACTTAACGAGGGTTTAAAGTTTTTTGTCGCACCATTTTCATTTTACTTATTTTCAATTTTATTCATTAGAGCTATAAAAGAGATATTGGTGCCGACAAAGGGTTCTTTATTTATGTTTTATATTAGTCTTTATTCTTCAAAAAAAATAAGAGAGGAGAAAAAGAAAGGGAATGTTGTTCACATTTTCAAAAACAACAAAACATTTGATAAAAATAACTTGCAACTTTTAACGGGGATAACTTTTCACTAAAGTATCGAAAGGACTATTATAATAAATCAAATAGTAACTCTGTTCAACTTACATAATATGATTTGGTCTCACATTGGAAACTCATTTTTGTATCCAAATTCCATCGTTTACATCACTTAACGAGGGTTTAAATTTTTTTGTCGCACCATTTTCATTTTACTTATTTTCAATTTTATTCATTAGAGCTATAAAAGAGATATTGGTTCCGACAAGGGGTTCTTTATTTATGTTTTATATAAGTCTTTATTCTTCAAAAAAAATAAGAGAGGAGAAAAGGAAAGGGAATGTTGCTCACATTTTCAAAAACAACAAAACATTTGATAAAAATAACTTGCAACTTTTAACGGGGATAACTTTTCACTCAAGTATCGAAAGGACTATTATAATATATCAAATCGTAACTCTGTTCAACTTACACAATATGATTTGGTCTCTCATTGGAAACTCATTTTCGTATCCAAATTCCATCGTTTACATCACTTCACGAGGGTTTAAAGGTTTTTGTCGAACCATTTTCATTTTACTTATTTTCAATTTTATTCATTATAGCTATAAAAGAGATATTGGTTCCGACAAGGGGTTCTTTATTTATGTTTTATATAAGTCTTTATTCTTCAAAAAAAATAAGAGAGGAGAAAAAGAAAGGTAATGTTGTTCACATTTTCAAAAACAACAAAACTTTTGATAAAAATAACTTACAACTTTTAACGGGGATAACTTTTCCCTCAAGTATCGAAAGGACTATTATAATAAATCAAATTGTAACCCTGTTCAACTTACACAATATGATTTGGTCTCTAAAGGAAACTCATTTTTGTACCTAAATTCCATCGTTTACATCATTTAATAAGGGTTTAAAGGTTTTTGTCGAACCATTTTCATTTTACTTATTTTCAATTTTATTCATTATAGCTATAAAAGAGATATTGGTTCCGACAAGGGGTTCTTTATTTATGTTTTATATAAGTCTTTATTCTTCAAAAAAATAAGAGAGGAGAAAAAGAAAGGGAATGTTGTTCACATTTTCAAAAACAACAAAACATTTGATAAAAATAACTTGCAACTTTTAACGGGGATAACTTTTCACTCAAGTATCGAAAGGACTATTATAATATATCAAATTGTAACTCTGTTCAACTTACACAATATGATTTGGTCTCACATTGGAAACTCATTTTTGTATCCAAATTCCATCGTTTACATCACTTAACGAGGGTTTAAAGTTTTTTGTCGCACCATTTTCATTTTACTTATTTTCAATTTTATTCATTAGAGCTATAAAAGAGATATTGGTTCCGACAAGGGGTTCTTTATTTATGTTTTATATAAGTCTTTATTCTTCAAAAAAAATAAGAGAGGAGAAAAAGAAAGGGAATGTTGTTCACATTTTCAAAAACAACAAAACATTTGATAAAAATAACTTGCAACTTTTAACGGGGATAACTTTTCACTCAAGTATCGAAAGGAATATTATAATATATCAAATTGTAACTCTCTTCAACTTACACAATATGATTTGGTCTCACATTGGAAACTCATTTTTGTATCCAAATTCCATCGTTTACATCACTTAACGAGGGTTTAAAGTTTTTTGTCGCACCATTTTCATTTTACTTATTTTCAATTTTATTCATTAGAGCTATAAAAGAGATATTGGTGCCGACAAGGGGTTCTTTATTTATGTTTTATATTAGTCTTTATTCTTCAAAAAAAATAAGAGAGGAGAAAAAGAAAGGGAATGTTGTTCACATTTTCAAAAACAACAAAACATTTGATAAAAATAACTTGCAACTTTTAACGGGGATAACTTTTCACTCAAGTATCGAAAGGACTATTATAATAAATCAAATTGTAACTCTCTTCAACTTACACAATATGATTTGGTCTCTAAAGGAAACTCATTATTGTACCCAAATTCCATCGTTTACATCACTTAACGAGGGTTTAAAGTTTTTTGTCGCACCATTTTCATTTTACTTATTTTCAATCTTATTCATTAGAGCTATAAAAGAGATATTGGTGCCGACAAGGGGTTCTTTATTTATGTTTTATATTAGTATTTATTCTTCAAAAAAAATAAGAGAGGAGAAAAAGAAAGGGAATGTTGTTCACATTTTGAAAAACAACAAAACATTTGATAAAAATAACTTGCAACTTTTAACGGGGATAACTTTTCACTCAAGTATCGAAAGGACTATTATAATAAATCAAATTGTAACTCTCTTCAACTTACACAATATGATTTTGTCTCAAAAGGAAACTCATTATTGTACCCAAATTCCATGGTTTACATCACTTAACGAGGGTTTAAAGTTTTTTGTCGCACCATTTTCATTTTACTTATTTTCAATTTTATTCATTAGAGCTATAAAAGAGATATTGGTGCCGACAATGGGTTCTTTATTTATGTTTTATATTAGTCTTTATTCTTCAAAAAAAATAAGAGAGGAGAAAAAGAAAGGGAATGTTGTTCACATTTTCAAAAACAACAAAACATTTGATAAAAATAACTTGCAACTTTTAACGGGGATAACTTTTCACTCAAGTATCGAAAGGACTATTATAATAAATCAAATAGTAACTCTGTTCAACTTACACAATATGATTTGGTCTCACATTGGAAACTCATTTTTGTATCCAAATTCCATCGTTTACATCACTTAACGAGGGTTTAAAGTTTTTTGTCGCACCATTTTCATTTTACTTATTTTCAATTTTATTCATTAGAGCTATAAAAGAGATATTGGTGCCGACAAGGGGTTCTTTATTTATGTTTTATATTAGTCTTTATTCTTCAAAAAAAATAAGAGAGGAGAAAAAGAAAGGGAATGTTGTTCACATTTTCAAAAACAACAAAACATTTGATAAAAATAACTTGCAACTTTTAACGGGGATAACTTTTCACTCAAGTATCGAAAGGACTATTATAATATATCAAATCGTAACTCTGTTCAACTTACACAAAATGATTTGGTCTCACATTGGAAACTCATTTTTGTATCCAAATTCCATCGTTTACATCACTTCACGAGGGTTTAAAGTTTTTTGTCGCACCATTTTTATTTTACTTATTTTCAATTTTATTCATTAGAGCTATAAAAGAGATATTGGTGCCGACAAGGGGTTCTTTATTTATGTTTTATATTAGTCTTTATTCTTCAAAAAAAATAAGAGAGGAGAAAAATAGAGGGAATGTTGTTCACATTTTGAAAAACAACAAAAATTTGATAAAAATAACTTGCAACTTTTAACGGGGATAACTTTTCACTCAAGTATCGAAAGGACTATTATAATATATCAAATCGTAACTCTGTTCAACTTACACAATATGATTTGGTCTCCAAATTGTAAATCATTTTTGTACCCAAATTCCATCGTTTACATCACTTCACGAGGGTTTAAAGTTTTTTGTCGCACCATTTTTATTTTACCTATTTTCAATTTTATTCATTAGAGCTATAAAAGAGATATTGGTGCCGACAAGGGGTTCTTTGTTTATGTTTTATATAAGTCTTTATTCTTCAAAAAAAATAAGAGAGGAGAAAAAGAAAGGTAATGTTGTTCACATTTTCAAAAACAACAAAACATTTGATAAAAATAACTTGCAACTTTTAACGGGGATAACTTTTCCCTCAAGTATCGAAAGGACTATTATAATAAATCAAATTGTAACCCTGTTCAACTTACACAATATGATTTGGTCTCTAAAGGAAACTCATTTTTGTATCCAAATTCCATCGTTTACAACACTTAACGAGGGTTTAAAGTTTTTTGTCGCACCATTTTCATTTTACTTATTTTCAATTTTATTCATTAGAGCTATAAAAGAGATATTGGTGCTGACAAGGGGTTCTTTATTTATGTTTTATATTAGTCTTTATTCTTCAAAAAAAATAAGAGAGGAGAAAAAGAAAGGGAATGTTGTTCACATTTTCAAAAACAACAAAACATTTGATAAAAATAACTTGCAACTTTTAACGGGGATAACTTTTCACTCAAGTATCGAAAGGAATATTATAATATATCAAATTGTAACTCTGTTCAACTTACACAATATGATTTGGTCTCTAAAGGAAACTCATTTTTGTATCCAAATTCCATCGTTTACATCACTTCACGAGGGTTTAAAGTTTTTTGTCGCACCATTTTTATTTTACTTATTTTCAATTTTATTCATTAGAGCTATAAAAGAGATATTGGTGCCGACAAGGGGTTCTTTATTTATGTTTTATATTAGTCTTTATTCTTCAAAAAAAATAAGAGAGGAGAAAAAGAAAGGGAATGTTGTTCACATTTTCAAAAACAACAAAACATTTGATAAAAATAACTTGCAACTTTTAACGGGGATAACTTTTCACTCAAGTATCGAAAGGACTATTATAATAAATCAAATTGTAACTCTCTTCAACTTACACAATATGATTTGGTCTCACATTGGAAACTCATTTTTGCATCCAAATTCCATCGTTTACATCACTTCACGAGGGTTTAAAGTTTTTTGTCGCACCATTTTTATTTTACTTATTTTCAATTTTATTCATTAGAGCTATAAAAGAGATATTGGTGCCGACAAGGGGTTCTTTATTTATGTTTTATATTAGTCTTTATTCTTAAAAAAAATAAGAGAGGAGAAAAATAAAGGGAATGTGGTTCACATTTTCAAAAACAAAAAAACATTTGATAAAAATAACTTGCAACTTTTAACGGGGATAACTTTTCACTCAAGTATCGAAAGGACTATTATAATAAATCAAATTGTAACTCTCTTCAACTTACACAATATGATTTGGTCTCCAAATTGTAAATCATTTTTGTACCCAAATTCCATCGTTTACATCACTTAACGAGGGTTTAAAGTTTTTTGTCGCACCATTTTCATTTTACTTATTTTCAATTTTATTCATTAGAGCTATAAAAGAGATATTGGTTCCGACAAGGGGTTCTTTATTTATGTTTTATATAAGTCTTTATTCTTCAAAAAAAATAAGAGAGGAGAAAAAGAATGGGAATGTTGTTCACATTTTCAAAAACAACAAAACATTTGATAAAAATAACTTGCAACTTTTAACGGGGATAACTTTTCACTAAAGCATCGAAAGGACTATTATAATAAATCAAATAGTAACTCTGTTCAACTTACATAATATGATTTGGTCTCACATTGGAAACTCATTTTTGTATCCAAATTCCATCGTTTACATCACTTAACGAGGGTTTAAATTTTTTTGTCGCACCATTTTCATTTTACTTATTTTCAATTTTATTCATTAGAGCTATAAAAGAGATATTGGTGCCGACAGGGGTTCTTTATTTATGTTTTATATTAGTCTTTATTCTTCAAAAAAAATAAGAGAGGAGAAAAAGAAAGGGAATGTTGTTCACATTTTCAAAAACAACAAAACATTTGATAAAAATAACTTGCAACTTTTAACGGGGATAACTTTTCACTCAAGTATCGAAAGGACTATTATAATAAATCAAATTGTAACTCTGTTCAACTTACACAATATGATTTGGTCTCACATTGGAAACTCATTTTTGTATCCAAATTCCATCGTTTACATCACTTAACGAGGGTTTAAAGTTTTTTGTCGCACCATTTTCATTTTACTTATTTTCAATTTTATTCATTAGAGCTATAAAAGAGATATTGGTGCCGACAAGGGGTTCTTTATTTATGTTTTATATTAGTCTTTATTCTTCAAAAAAAATAAGAGAGGAGAAAAAGAAAGGGAATGTTGTTCACATTTTCAAAAACAACAAAACATTTGATAAAAATAACTTGCAACTTTTAACGGGGATAACTTTTCACTCAAGTATCGAAAGGACTATTATAATAAATCAAATTGTAACTCTCTTCAACTTACACAATATGATTTGGTCTCTAAAGGAAACTCATTATTGTACCCAAATTCCATCGTTTACATCACTTAACGAGGGTTTAAAGTTTTTTGTCGCACCATTTTCATTTTACTTATTTTCAATCTTATTCATTAGAGCTATAAAAGAGATATTGGTGCCGACAAGGGGTTCTTTATTTATGTTTTATATTAGTCTTTATTCTTCAAAAAAAATAAGAGAGGAGAAAAAGAAAGGGAATGTTGTTCACATTTTCAAAAACAACAAAACATTTGATAAAAATAACTTGCAACTTTTAACGGGGATAACTTTTCACTCAAGTATCGAAAGGACTATTATAATATATCAAATCGTAACTCTGTTCAACTTACACAAAATGATTTGGTCTCACATTGGAAACTCATTTTTGTATCCAAATTCCATCGTTTACATCACTTCACGAGGGTTTAAAGTTTTTTGTCGCACCATTTTTATTTTACTTATTTTCAATTTTATTCATTAGAGCTATAAAAGAGATATTGGTGCCGACAAGGGGTTCTTTATTTATGTTTTATATTAGTCTTTATTCTTCAAAAAAAATAAGAGAGGAGAAAAAGAAAGGGAATGTTGTTCACATTTTCAAAAACAACAAAACATTTGATAAAAATAACTTGCAACTTTTAACGGGGATAACTTTTCACTCAAGTATCGAAAGGACTATTATAATAAATCAAATTGTAACCCTGTTCAACTTACACAATATGATTTGGTCTCTAAATGGAAACTCATTTTTGTATCCAAATTCCATCGTTTACATCACTTAACGAGGGTTTAAACTTTTTTGTCGCACCATTTTTATTTTACTTATTTTCAATTTTATTCATTAGAGCTATAAAAGAGATATTGGTGCCGACAAGGGGTTCTTTATTTATGTTTTATATTAGTCTTTATTCTTCAAAAAAATAAGTGAGGAGAAAAAGAAAGGGAATGTTAGTCGCATTTTCAAACAAAAAACAAAACATTTGATAAAAATAACTTGCAACTTTTAACGGGGATAACTTTTCACTCAAGTATCGAAAGGACTATTATAATATATCAAATCGTAACTCTGTTCAACTTACACAAAATGATTTGGTCTCACATTGGAAACTCATTTTTGTATCCAAATTCCATCGTTTACATCACTTCACGAGGGTTTAAAGTTTTTTGTCGCACCATTTTTATTTTACTTATTTTCAATTTTATTCATTAGAGCTATAAAAGAGATATTGGTGCCGACAAGGGGTTCTTTATTTATGTTTTATATTAGTCTTTATTCTTCAAAAAAAAAAGAGAGGAGAAAAATAGAGGGAATGTTGTTCACATTTTCAAAAACAACAAAACATTTGATAAAAATAACTTGCAACTTTTAACGGGGATAACTTTTCACTCAAGTATCGAAAGGACTATTATAATAAATCAAATTGTAACTCTCTTCAACTTACACAATATGATTTGGTCTCTAAAGGAATCTCATTTTTGCATCCAAATTCCATCGTTTACATCACTTCACGAGGGTTTAAAGTTTTTTGTCGCATCATTTTTATTTTACTTATTTTCAATTTTATTCATTATAGCTATAAAAGAGATATTGGTGCCGACAAGGGGTTCTTTATTTATGTTTATATTAGTATTTATTCTTCAAAAAAATAAGAGAGGAGAAAAAGAAAGGGAATGTTGTTCACATTTTGAAAAACAACAAAACATTTGATAAAAATAACTTGCAAATTTTAACGGGGATAACTTTTCACTCAAGTATCGAAAGGACTATTATAATAAATCAAATCGTAACTCTGTTCAACTTACACAAAATGATTTGGTCTCCAAATGGAAACTCATTTTTGCATCCAAATTCCATCGTTTACATCACTTAACGAGGGTTTAAAGTTTTTTGTCGCACCATTTTCATTTTACTTATTTTCAATTTTATTCATTAGAGCTATAAAAGAGATATTGGTGCCGACAAGGGGTTCTTTATTTATGTTTTATATAAGTCTTTATTCTTCAAAAAAAATAAGAGAGGAGAAAAAGAAAGGGAATGTTGTTCACATTTTCAAAAACAACAAAACATTTGATAAAAATAACTTGCAACTTTTAACGGGGATAACTTTTCACTCAAGTATCGAAAGGACTATTATAATAAATCAAATAGTAACTCTGTTCAACTTACACAATATGATTTGGTCTCACATTGGAAACTCATTTTTGTATCCAAATTCCATCGTTTACATCACTTAACGAGGGTTTAAAGTTTTTTGTCGCACCATTTTCATTTTACTTATTTTCAATTTTATTCATTAGAGCTATAAAAGAGATATTGGTGCCGACAAGGGGTTCTTTATTTATGTTTTATATTAGTCTTTATTCTTCAAAAAAAATAAGAGAGGAGAAAAAGAAAGGGAATGTTGTTCACATTTTCAAAAACAACAAAACATTTGATAAAAATAACTTGCAACTTTTAACGGGGATAACTTTTCACTCAAGTATCGGAAAGACTATTATAATATATCAAATCGTAACTCTGTTCAACTAACACAAAATGATTTGGTCTACATTGGAAACTCATTTTTGCATCCAAATTCCATCGTTTACATCACTTCACGAGGGTTTAAAGTTTTTTGTCGCACCATTTTTATTTTACTTATTTTCAATTTTATTCATTAGAGCTATAAAAGAGATATTGGTGCCGACAAGGGGTTCTTTATTTATGTTTTATATTAGTCTTTATTCTTAAAAAAAATAAGAGAGGAGAAAAATAAAGGGAATGTGGTTCACATTTTCAAAAACAAAAAAACATTTGATAAAAATAACTTGCAACTTTTAACGGGGATAACTTTTCACTCAAGTATCGAAAGGACTATTATAATAAATCAAATTGTAACTCTCTTCAACTTACACAATATGATTTGGTCTCTAAAGGAAACTCATTATTGTACCCAAATTCCATCGTTTACATCACTTAACGAGGGTTTAAAGTTTTTTGTCGCACCATTTTCATTTTACTTATTTTCAATCTTATTCATTAGAGCTATAAAAGAGATATTGGTGCCGACAAGGGGTTCTTTATTTATGTTTTATATTAGTCTTTATTCTTCAAAAAAATAAGAGAGGAGAAAAAGAAAGGGAATGTTGTTCACATTTTCAAAAACAACAAAACATTTGATAAAAATAACTTGCAACTTTTAACGGGGATAACTTTTCACTCAAGTATCGAAAGGAGTATTATAATAAATCAAATAGTAACTCTCTTCAACTTACACAATATGATTTGGTCTCACAATGGAAACTCATTTTTGTATCCAAATTCCATCGTTTACAACACTTAACGAGGGTTTAAAGTTTTTTGTCGCACCATTTTCATTTTACTTATTTTCAATTTTATTCATTAGAGCTATAAAAGAGATATTGGTTCCGACAAGGGGTTCTTTATTTATGTTTTATATAAGTCTTTATTCTTCAAAAAAAATAAGAGAGGAGAAAAAGAAAGGGAATGTTGTTCACATTTTCAAAAACAACAAAACATTTGATAAAAATAACTTGCAACTTTTAACGGGGATAACTTTTCACTCAAGTATCGAAAGGACTATTATAATATATCAAATCGTAACTCTGTTCAACTTACACAAAATGATTTGGTCTCACATTGGAAACTCATTTTTGTATCCAAATTCCATCGTTTACATCACTTAACGAGGGTTTAAATTTTTTTGTCGCACCATTTTCATTTTACTTATTTTCAATTTTATTCATTAGAGCTATAAAAGAGATATTGGTTCCGACAAGGGGTTCTTTATTTATGTTTTATATAAGTCTTTATTCTTCAAAAAAATAAGAGAGGAGAAAAGGAAAGGGAATGTTGCTCACATTTTCAAAAACAACAAAACATTTGATAAAAATAACTTGCAACTTTTAACGGGAATAACTTTTCACTCAAGTATCGAAAGGACTATTATAATAAATCAAATAGTAACTCTGTTCAACTTACATAATATGATTTGGTCTCACATTGGAAACTCATTTTTGTATCCAAATTCCATCGTTTACATCACTTAACGAGGGTTTAAATTTTTTTGTCGCACCATTTTCATTTTACTTATTTTCAATTTTATTCATTAGAGCTATAAAAGAGATATTGGTTCCGACAAGGGGTTCTTTATTTATGTTTTATATAAGTCTTTATTCTTCAAAAAAATAAGAGAGGAGAAAAGGAAAGGGAATGTTGTTCACATTTTCAAAAACAACAAAACATTTGATAAAAATAACTTGCAACTTTTAACGGGGATAACTTTTCCCTCAAGTATCGAAAGGACTATTATAATAAATCAAATTGTAACCCTGTTCAACTTACACAATATGATTTGGTCTCTAAAGGAAACTCATTTTTGTACCCAAATTCCATCGTTTACATCACTTAACGAGGGTTTAAAGTTTTTTGTCGCACCATTTTCATTTTACTTATTTTCAATTTTATTCATTAGAGCTATAAAAGAGATATTGGTGCCGACAATGGGTTCTTTATTTATGTTTTATATTAGTCTTTATTCTTCAAAAAAAATAAGAGAGGAGAAAAAGAAAGGGAATGTTGTTCACATTTTCAAAAACAACAAAACATTTGATAAAAATAACTTGCAACTTTTAACGGGGATAACTTTTCACTCAAGTATCGAAAGGACTATTATAATATATCAAATCGTAACTCTGTTCAACTTACACAAAATGATTTGGTCTCACATTGGAAACTCATTTTTGTATCCAAATTCCATCGTTTACATCACTTCACGAGGGTTTAAAGTTTTTTGTCGCACCATTTTTATTTTACTTATTTTCAATTTTATTCATTAGAGCTATAAAAGAGATATTGGTGCCGACAAGGGGTTCTTTATTTATGTTTTATATTAGTCTTTATTCTTCAAAAAAAATAAGAGAGGAGAAAAAGAAAGGGAATGTTGTTCACATTTTGAAAAACAACAAAACATTTGATAAAAATAACTTGCAACTTTTAACGGGGATAACTTTTCACTCAAGTATCGAAAGGACTATTATAATAAATCAAATTGTAACTCTCTTCAACTTACACAATATGATTTGGTCTCTAAAGGAAACTCATTATTGTACCCAAATTCCATCGTTTACATCACTTAACGAGGGTTTAAAGTTTTTTGTCGCACCATTTTCATTTTACTTATTTTCAATTTTATTCATTAGAGCTATAAAAGAGATATTGGTGCCGACAAGGGGTTCTTTATTTATGTTTTATATTAGTCTTTATTCTTCAAAAAAAATAAGAGAGGAGAAAAAGAAAGGGAATGTTGTTCACATTTTCAAAAACAACAAAACATTTGATAAAAATAACTTGCAACTTTTAACGGGGATAACTTTTCACTCAAGTATCGAAAGGACTATTATAATAAATCAAATTGTAACTCTCTTCAACTTACACAATATGATTTGGTCTCACAATGAAACTCATTTTTGTATCCAAATTCCATCGTTTACAACACTTAACGAGGGTTTAAAGTTTTTTGTCGCACCATTTTCATTTTACTTATTTTCAATTTTATTCATTAGAGCTATAAAAGAGATATTGGTGCCGACAAGGGGTTCTTTATTTATGTTTTATATAAGTATTTATTCTTCAAAAAAAATAAGAGAGGAGAAAAAGAAAGGGAATGTTGTTCACATTTTCAAAAACAACAAAACATTTGATAAAAATAACTTGCAACTTTTAACGGGGATAACTTTTCACTCAAGTATCGAAAGGACTATTATAATAAATCAAATAGTAACTCTGTTCAACTTACACAATATGATTTGGTCTCACATTGGAAACTCATTTTTGTATCCAAATTCCATCGTTTACATCACTTAACGAGGGTTTAAAGTTTTTTGTCGCACCATTTTCATTTTACTTATTTTCAATTTTATTCATTAGAGCTATAAAAGAGATATTGGTGCCGACAAGGGGTTCTTTATTTATGTTTTATATTAGTCTTTATTCTTCAAAAAAAATAAGAGAGGAGAAAAAGAAAGGGAATGTTGTTCACATTTTGAAAAACAACAAAACATTTGATAAAAATAACTTGCAACTTTTAACGGGGATAACTTTTCACTCAAGTATCGAAAGGACTATTATAATAAATCAAATTGTAACTCTCTTCAACTTACACAATATGATTTTGTCTCAAAAGGAAACTCATTATTGTACCCAAATTCCATGGTTTACATCACTTAACGAGGGTTTAAAGTTTTTTGTCGCACCATTTTCATTTTACTTATTTTCAATTTTATTCATTAGAGCTATAAAAGAGATATTGGTGCCGACAATGGGTTCTTTATTTATGTTTTATATTAGTCTTTATTCTTCAAAAAAAATAAGAGAGGAGAAAAAGAAAGGGAATGTTGTTCACATTTTCAAAAACAACAAAACATTTGATAAAAATAACTTGCAACTTTTAACGGGGATAACTTTTCACTCAAGTATCGAAAGGACTATTATAATAAATCAAATTGTAACTCTCTTCAACTTACACAATATGATTTGGTCTCTAAAGGAATCTCATTTTTGCATCCAAATTCCATCGTTTACATCACTTCACGAGGGTTTAAAGTTTTTTGTCGCACCATTTTTATTTTACTTATTTTCAATTTTATTCATTAGAGCTATAAAAGAGATATTGGTGCCGACAAGGGTTCTTTATTTATGTTTTATATTAGTCTTTATTCTTCAAAAAAAATAAGAGAGGAGAAAAAGAAAGGGAATGTTGTTCACATTTTCAAAAACAACAAAACATTTGATAAAAATAACTTGCAACTTTTAACGGGGATAACTTTTCACTCAAGTATCGAAAGGACTATTATAATATATCAAATCGTAACTCTGTTCAACTTACACAAAATGATTTGGTCTCACATTGGAAACTCATTTTTGTATCCAAATTCCATCGTTTACATCACTTCACGAGGGTTTAAAGTTTTTTGTCGCACCATTTTTATTTTACTTATTTTCAATTTTATTCATTAGAGCTATAAAAGAGATATTGGTGCCGACAAGGGGTTCTTTATTTATGTTTTATATTAGTCTTTGTTCTTCAAAAAAAATAAGAGAGGAGAAAAAGAAAGGGAATGTTGTTCACATTTTCAAAAACAACAAAACATTTGATAAAAATAACATGCAACTTTTAACGGGGATAACTTTTCACTCAAGTATCGAAAGGACTATTATAATATATCAAATCGTAACTCTGTTCAACTTACACAAAATGATTTGTTCTCCCATTGGAAACTCATTTTTGTATCCAAATTCCATCGTTTACATCACTTAACGAGGGTTTAAACTTTTTTGTCGCACCATTTTTATTTTACTTATTTTCAATTTTATTCATTAGAGCTATAAAAGAGATATTGGTGCCGACAAGGGGTTCTTTATTTATGTTTTATATTAGTCTTTGTTCTTCATAAAAAATAAGAGAGGAGAAAAAGAAAGGGAATGTTGTTCACATTTTGAAAAACACCAAAACATTTGATAAAAATAACATGCAACTTTTAACGGGGATAACTTTTCACTCAAGTATCGAAAGGACTATTATAATAAATCAAATAGTAACTCTGTTGAACTTACACAATATGATTTGGTCCCTCGTTGGAAACTCATTTTTGCATCCAAATTCCATCGTTTACATCACTTAACGAGGGTTTAAAGGTTTTTGTCGCACCATTTTCATTTTACTTATTTTCAATTTTATTCATTAGAGCTATAAAAGAGTTATTGGTGCCGACAAGGGGTTCTTTATTTATGTTTCATATTAGTCTTTATTCTTCAAAAAAAAATAAGAGAGGAGAAAAGGAAAGGGAATGTTGCTCACATTTTCAAAAACAACAAAACATTTGATAAAAATAACTTGCAACTTTTAACGGGGATAACTTTTCACTAAAGTATCGAAAGGACTATTATAATAAATCAAATAGTAACTCTGTTCAACTTACATAATATGATTTGGTCTCACATTGGAAACTCATTTTTGTATCCAAATTCCATCGTTTACATCACTTAACGAGGGTTTAAATTTTTTTGTCGCACCATTTTCATTTTACTTATTTTCAATTTTATTCATTAGAGCTATAAAAGAGATATTGGTTCCGACAAGGGGTTCTTTATTTATGTTTTATATTAGTCTTTATTCTTCAAAAAAAATAAGAGAGGAGAAAAAGAAAGGGAATGTTGTTCACATTTTCAAAAACAACAAAACATTTGATAAAAATAACTTGCAACTTTTAACGGGGATAACTTTTCACTCAAGTATCGAAAGGACTATTATAATAAATCAAATTGTAACTCTCTTCAACTTACACAATATGATTTGGTCTCTAAAGGAAACTCATTTTTGTACCCAAATTCCATCGTTTACATCACTTAACGAGGGTTTAAAGTTTTTTGTCGCACCATTTTCATTTTACTTATTTTCAATTTTATTCATTAGAGCTATAAAAGAGATATTGGTGCCGACAAGGGGTTCTTTATTTATGTTTTATATTAGTCTTTATTCTTCAAAAAAAATAAGAGAGGAGAAAAAGAAAGGGAATGTTGTTCACATTTTCAAAAACAACAAAACATTTGATAAAAATAACTTGCAACTTTTAACGGGGATAACTTTTCACTCAAGTATCGAAAGGACTATTATAATATATCAAATCGTAACTCTGTTCAACTTACACAAAATGATTTGGTCTCACATTGGAAACTCATTTTTGTATCCAAATTCCATCGTTTACATCACTTCACGAGGGTTTAAAGTTTTTTGTCGCACCATTTTTATTTTACTTATTTTCAATTTTATTCATTAGAGCTATAAAAGAGATATTGGTGCCGACAAGGGGTTCTTTATTTATGTTTTATATTAGTATTTATTCTTCAAAAAAAATAAGAGAGGAGAAAAAGAAAGGGAATGTTGTTCACATTTTGAAAAACAACAAAACATTTGA
This sequence comes from Hippophae rhamnoides, assembly GCA_033030585.1. NCBI lineage: Eukaryota > Viridiplantae > Streptophyta > Magnoliopsida > Rosales > Elaeagnaceae > Hippophae > Hippophae rhamnoides. Next base: position 32,097,637 of record CM065431.1, on the reverse strand, counting down.
TAAAAATAACTTGCAACTTTTAACGGGGATAACTTTTCACTCAAGTATCGAAAGTACTATTATAATATATCAAATCGTAACTCTGTTCAACTAACACAAAATGATTTGGTCTCACATTGGAAACTCATTTTTGCATCCAAATTCCATCGTTTACATCACTTCACGAGGGTTTAAAGTTTTTTGTCGCACCATTTTTATTTTACTTATTTTCAATTTTATTCATTAGAGCTATAAAAGAGATATTGGTGCCGACAAGGGGTTCTTTATTTATGTTTTATATTAGTCTTTATTCTTAAAAAAATAAGAGAGGAGAAAAATAAAGGGAATGTGGTTCACATTTTCAAAAACAAAAAAACATTTGATAAAAATAACTTGCAACTTTTAACGGGGATAACTTTTCACTCAAGTATCGAAAGGACTATTATAATAAATCAAATTGTAACTCTCTTCAACTTACACAATATGAATTGGTCTCTAAAGGATACTCATTATTGTACCCAAATTCCATCGTTTACATCACTTAACGAGGGTTTAAAGTTTTTTGTCGCACCATTTTCATTTTACTTATTTTCAATCTTATTCATTAGAGCTATAAAAGAGATATTGGTGCCGACAAGGGGTTCTTTATTTATGTTTTATATTAGTCTTTATTCTTCAAAAAAAATAAGAGAGGAGAAAAAGAAAGGGAATGTTGTTCACATTTTCAAAAACAACAAAACATTTGATAAAAATAACTTGCAACTTTTAACGGGGATAACTTTTCACTCAAGTATCGAAAGGACTATTATAATATATCAAATCGTAACTCTGTTCAACTTACACAAAATGATTTGGTCTCACATTGGAAACTCATTTTTGTATCCAAATTCCATCGTTTACATCACTTCACGAGGGTTTAAAGTTTTTTGTCGCACCATTTTTATTTTACCTATTTTCAATTTTATTCATTAGAGCTATAAAAGAGATATTGGTGCCGACAAGGGGTTCTTTATTTATGTTTTATATAAGTCTTTATTCTTCAAAAAAAAATAAGAGAGGAGAAAAAGAAAGGTAATGTTGTTCACATTTTCAAAAACAACAAAACTTTTGATAAAAATAACTTACAACTTTTAACGGGGATAACTTTTCCCTCAAGTATCGAAAGGACTATTATAATAAATCAAATTGTAACCCTGTTCAACTTACACAATATGATTTGGTCTCTAAAGGAAACTCATTTTTGTACCTAAATTCCATCGTTTACATCATTTAATAAGGGTTTAAAGGTTTTTGTCGAACCATTTTCATTTTACTTATTTTCAATTTTATTCATTATAGCTATAAAAGAGATATTGGTTCCGACATGGGGTTCTTTATTTATGTTTTATATAAGTCTTTATTCTTCAAAAAAAATAAGAGAGGAGAAAAAGAAAGGGAATGTTGTTCACATTTTCAAAAACAACAAAACATTTGATAAAAATAACTTGCAACTTTTAACGGGGATAACTTTTCACTCAAGTATCGAAAGGAGTATTATAATAAATCAAATAGTAACTCTCTTCAACTTACACAATATGATTTGGTCTCACATTGGAAACTCATTTTTGTATCCAAATTCCATCGTTTACAACACTTAACGAGGGTTTAAAGTTTTTTGTCGCACCATTTTCATTTTACTTATTTTCAATTTTATTCATTAGAGCTATAAAAGAGATATTGGTTCCGACAAGGGGTTCTTTATTTATGTTTTATATTAGTCTTTATTCTTCAAAAAAATAAGAGAGGAGAAAAAGAAAGGGAATGTTGTTCACATTTTCAAAAACAACAAAACATTTGATAAAAATAACTTGCAACTTTTAACGGGGATAACTTTTCACTCAAGTATCGAAAGGACTATTATAATAAATCAAATTGTAACTCTCTTCAACTTACACAATATGATTTGGTCTCTAAAGGAAACTCATTATTGTACCCAAATTCCATCGTTTACATCACTTAACGAGGGTTTAAAGTTTTTTGTCGCACCATTTTCATTTTACTTATTTTCAATCTTATTCATTAGAGCAATAAAATATTGGTGCCAACAAATATTTCTTTATTTATGTTTTATATTAGTATTTAATCTTCAAAAAAAATAAGAGAGGAGAAAAAGAAAGGGAATGTTGTTCGCATTTTCAAAAAAAAAAATAAAACAAAACATTTGACAAAAATAACTTGCAACTTTTCACTCAAGTATCGAAAGGACTATTATAATATATCAAATCGTAACTCTGTTCAACATACACAAAATGATTTGGTCTCACATTGGAAACTCATTTTTGCATCCAAATTCCATCGTTTACATCACTTAACGAGGGTTTAAAGTTTTTTGTCGCACCATTTTCATTTTACTTATTTTCAATTTTATTCATTAGAGCTATAAAAGAGATATTGGTGCCGACAAGGGGTTCTTTATTTATGTTTTATATTAGTCTTTATTCTTCAAAAAAAATAAGAGAGGAGAAAAAGAAAGGGAATGTTGTTCACATTTTCAAAAACAACAAAACATTTGATAAAAATAACTTGCAACTTTTAACGGGGATAACTTTTCACTCAAGTATCGAAAGGACTATTATAATAAATCAAATTGTAACTCTCTTCAACTTACACAATATGATTTGGTCTCTAAAGGAAACTCATTTTTGTACCCAAATTCCATCGTTTACATCACTTAACGAGGGTTTAAAGTTTTTTGTCGCACCATTTTCATTTTACTTATTTTCAATTTTATTCATTAGAGCTATAAAAGAGATATTGGTGCCGACAAGGGGTTCTTTATTTATGTTTTATATTAGTCTTTGTTCTTCAAAAAAAATAAGAGAGGAGAAAAAGAAAGGGAATGTTGTTCACATTTTGAAAAACACCAAAACATTTGATAAAAATAACATGCAACTTTTAACGGGGATAACTTTTCACTCAAGTATCGAAAGGACTATTATAATATATCAAATCGTAACTCTGTTCAACTTAAACAAAATGATTTGTTCTCACAATGGAAACTCATTTTTGTATCCAAATTCCATCGTTTACATCACTTAACGAGGGTTTAAACTTTTTTGTCGCACCATTTTTATTTTACTTATTTTCAATTTTATTCATTAGAGCTATAAAAGAGATATTGGTGCCGACAAGGGGTTCTTTATTTATGTTTTATATTAGTCTTTATTCTTCAAAAAAAATAAGAGAGGAGAAAAAGAATGGGAATGTTGTTCACATTTTCAAAAACAACAAAACATTTGATAAAAATAACTTGCAACTTTTAACGGGAATAACTTTTCACTCAAGTATCGAAAGGAATATTATAATATATCAAATTGTAACTCTGTTCAACTTACACAATATGATTTGGTCTCAAAAGGAAACTCATTATCGTACCCAAATTCCATCGTTTACATCACTTAATGAGGTTTGAAAGTTTTTTATCGAACCATTTTCATTTTATTTATTTTCAATTTTATACATTATAGCTATAAAAGAGATATTGGTGCCGACACAGGGTTCTTTATTTATGTTTTATATTAGTCTTTATTCTTCAAAAAAAATAAGAGAGGAGAAAAAGAAAGGGAATGTTGTTCGCATTTTCAAACAAAAAACAAAACATTTGATAAAAATAACTTGCAACTTTTAACGGGGATAACTTTTCACTCAAGTATCGAAAGGACTATTATAATATATCAAATCGTAACTCTGTTCAACTTACACAAAATGATTTGGTCTCACATTGGAAACTCATTTTTGTATCCAAATTCCATCGTTTACATCACTTAACGAGGGTTTAAAGTTTTTTGTCGCACCATTTTCATTTTACTTATTTTCAATTTTATTCATTAGAGCTATAAAAGAGATATTGGTGCCGACAATGGCTTCTTTATTTATGTTTTATATTAGTCTTTATTCTTCAAAAATAATAAGAGAGGAGAAAAAGAAAGGGAATGTTGTTCACATTTTCAAAAACAACAAAACATTTGATAAAAATAACATGCAACATTTAACGGGGATAACTTTTCACTCAAGTATCGAAAGGACTATTATAATAAATAAAATAGTAACTCTGTTCAACTTACACAATATGATTTGGTCTCACATTGGAAACTCATTTTTGTATCCAAATTCCATCGTTTACATCACTTAACGAGGGTTTAAAGTTTTTTGTCGCACCATTTTCATTTTACTTATTTTCAATTTTATTCATTAGAGCTATAAAAAAGATGTTGGTTCCGACTAGGGGTTCTTTATTTATGTTTTATATAAGTCTTTATTCTTCAAAAAAATAAGAGAGGAGAAAAAGAAAGGGAATGTTGTTCACATTTTTAAAAACAACAAAACATTTGATAAAAATAACTTGCAACTTTTAACGGGGATAACTTTTCACTCAAGTATCGAAAGGACTATTATAATAAATCAAATCGTAACTCTGTTCAACTTACACAAAATGATTTGGTCTCACATTGGAAACTCATTTTTGCATCCAAATTCTATCGTTTACATCACTTCACGAGGGTTTCAAGTTTTTTGTCGCACCATTTTTATTTTACTTATTTTCAATTTTATTCATTAGAGCTATAAAAGAGATATTGGTGCCGATAGGGGTTCTTTATTTATGTTTTATATTAGTCTTTATTCTTCAAAAAAAATAAGAGAGGAGAAAAATAAAGGGAATGTGGTTCACATTTTCAAAAACAAAAAAACATTTGCAAAAATAACTTGCAACTTTTAACGGGGATAACTTTTCACTCAAGTATCGAAAGGACTATTATAATAAATCAAATTGTAACTCTCTTCAACTTACACAATATGATTTGGTCTCTAAAGGAAACTCATTATTGTACCCAAATTCCATCGTTTACATCACTTAACGAGGGTTTAAAGTTTTTTGTCGCACCATTTTCATTTTACTTATTTTCAATCTTATTCATTAGAGCTATAAAAGAGATATTGGTGCCGACAAGGGGTTCTTTATTTATGTTTTATATTAGTCTTTATTCTTCAAAAAAATAAGAGAGGAGAAAAAGAAAGGGAATGTTGTTCACATTTTCAAAAACAACAAAACATTTGATAAAAATAACTTGCAACTTTTAACGGGGATAACTTTTCACTCAAGTATCGAAAGGACTATTATAATATATCAAATCGTAACTCTGTTCAACTTACACAAAATGATTTGGTCTCACATTGGAAACTCATTTTTGTATCCAAATTCCATCGTTTACATCACTTCACGAGGGTTTAAAGTTTTTTGTCGCACCATTTTTATTTTACCTATTTTCAATTTTATTCATTAGAGCTATAAAAGAGATATTGGTGCCGACAAGGGGTTCTTTGTTTATGTTTTATATAAGTCTTTATTCTTCAAAAAAAATAAGAGAGGAGAAAAAGAAAGGTAATGTTGTTCACATTTTCAAAAACAACAAAACATTTGATAAAAATAACTTGCAACTTTTAACGGGGATAACTTTTCCCTCAAGTATCGAAAGGACTATTATAATAAATCAAATTGTAACCCTGTTCAACTTACACAATATGATTTGGTCTCTAAAGGAAACTCATTTTTGTACCTAAATTCCATCGTTTACATCACTTAATAAGGGTTTAAAGGTTTTTGTCGAACCATTTTCATTTTACTTATTTTCAATTTTATTCATTATAGCTATAAAAGTGATATTGGTTCCGACATCGGGTTCCTTATTTATGTTTTATATAAGTCTTTATTCTTCAAAAAAATAAGGGAGGAGAAAAAGAAAGGGAATGTTGTTCACATTTTCAAAAACAACAAAACATTTGATAAAAATAACTTGCAACTTTTAACGGGGATAACTTTTCACTCAAGTATCGAAAGGACTATTATAATATATCAAATCGTAACTCTGTTCAACTTACACAAAATGATTTGGTCTCACATTGGAAACTCATTTTTGTATCCAAATTCCATCGTTTACATCACTTCACGAGGGTTTAAAGTTTTTTGTCGCACCATTTTTATTTTACTTATTTTCAATTTTATTCATTAGAGCTATAAAAGAGATATTGGTGCCGACAAGGGGTTCTTTATTTATGTTTTATATTAGTCTTTATTCTTCAAAAAAAATAAGAGAGGAGAAAAAGAAAGGGAATGTTGTTCACATTTTCAAAAACAACAAAACATTTGATAAAAATAACTTGCAACTTTTAACGGGAATAACTTTTCACTCAAGTATCGAAAGGACTATTATAATAAATCAAATAGTAACTCTGTTCAACTTACATAATATGATTTGGTCTCACATTGGAAACTCATTTTTGTATCCAAATTCCATCGTTTACATCACTTAACGAGTGTTTAAAGTTTTTTGTCGCACCATTTTCATTTTACTTATTTTCAATTTTATTCATTAGAGCTATAAAAGAGATATTGGTTCCGACAAGGGGTTCTTTATTTATGTTTTATATAAGTCTTTATTCTTCAAAAAAAATAAGAGAGGAGAAAAGGAAAGGGAATGTTGCTCACATTTTCAAAAACAACAAAACATTTGATAAAAATAACTTGCAACTTTTAACGGGAATAACTTTTCACTCAAGTATCGAAAGGACTATTATAATAAATCAAATAGTAACTCTGTTCAACTTACATAATATGATTTGGTCTCACATTGGAAACTCATTTTTGTATCCAAATTCCATCGTTTACATCACTTAATGAGGGTTTAAAGGTTTTTGTCGAACCATTTTCATTTTACATATTGTAAATTTTATTCATTAGAGCTATAAAAGAGATATTGGTGCCGACAATGGGTTCTTTATTTATGTTTTATATTAGTCTTTATTCTTCAAAAAAAATAAGAGAGGAGAAAAAGAACGGGAATGTTGTTCACATTTTCAAAAACAACAAAACATTTGATAAAAATAACTTGCAACTTTTAACGGGGATAACTTTTCACTCAAGTATCGAAAGGAATATTATAATATATCAAATTGTAACTCTGTTCAACTTACACAATATGATTTGGTCTCTAAAGGAAACTCATTTTTGTACCTAAATTCCATCGTTTACATCACTTAATGAGGGTTTAAAGGTTTTTGTCGAACCATTTTCATTTTACATATTGTCAATTTTATTCATTATAGCTATAAAAGAGATATTGGTGCCGACAATGGGTTCTTTATTTATGTTTTATATTAGTCTTTATTCTTCAAAAAAAATAAGAGAGGAGAAAAAGAAAGGGAATGTTGTTCACATTTTCAAAAACAACAAAACATTTGATAAAAATAACTTGCAACTTTTAACGGGGATAACTTTTCACTCAAGTATCGAAAGGACTATTATAATAAATCAAATAGTAACTCTGTTCAACTTACATAATATGATTTGGTCTCACATTGGAAACTCATTTTTGTATCCAAATTCCATCGTTTACATCACTTAACGAGGGTTTAAATTTTTTTGTCGCACCATTTTCATTTTACTTATTTTCAATTTTATTCATTAGAGCTATAAAAGAGATATTGGTTCCGACAAGGGGTTCTTTATTTATGTTTTATATAAGTCTTTATTCTTCAAAAAAAATAAGAGAGGAGAAAAGGAAAGGGAATGTTGCTCACATTTTCAAAAACAACAAAACATTTGATAAAAATAACTTGCAACTTTTAACGGGGATAACTTTTCACTAAAGTATCGAAAGGACTATTATAATAAATCAAATAGTAACTCTGTTCAACTTACATAATATGATTTGGTCTCACATTGGAAACTCATTTTTGTATCCAAATTCCATCGTTTACATCACTTAACGAGGGTTTAAATTTTTTTGTCGCACCATTTTCATTTTACTTATTTTCAATTTTATTCATTAGAGCTATAAAAGAGATATTGGTGCCGACAAGGGGTTCTTTATTTATGTTTTATATTAGTCTTTGTTCTTCATAAAAAATAAGAGAGGAGAAAAAGAAAGGGAATGTTGTTCACATTTTCAAAAACAACAAAACATTTGATAAAAATAACTTGCAACTTTTAACGGGGATAACTTTTCACTCAAGTATCGAAAGGACTATTATAATATATCAAATCGTAACTCTGTTCAACTTACACAAAATGATTTGGTCTCACATTGGAAACTCATTTTTGTATCCAAATTCCATCGGTTACATCACTTCACGAGGGTTTAAAGTTTTTTGTCGCACCATTTTTATTTTACCTATTTTCAATTTTATTCATTAGAGCTATAAAAGAGATATTGGTGCCGACAAGGGGTTCTTTATTTATGTTTTATATAAGTCTTTATTCTTCAAAAAAAATAAGAGAGGAGAAAAAGAAAGGTAATGTTGTTCACATTTTCAAAAACAACAAAACTTTTGATAAAAATAACTTACAACTTTTAACGGGGATAACTTTTCCCTCAAGTATCGAAAGGACTATTATAATAAATCAAATTGTAACCCTGTTCAACTTACACAATATGATTTGGTCTCTAAAGGAAACTCATTTTTGTACCTAAATTCCATCGTTTACATCATTTAATAAGGGTTTAAAGGTTTTTGTCGAACCATTTTCATTTTACTTATTTTCAATTTTATTCATTAGAGCTATAAAAGAGATATTGGTTCCGACAAGGGGTTCTTTATTTATGTTTTATATAAGTCTTTATTCTTCAAAAAAAATAAGAGAGGAGAAAAAGAAAGGGAATGTTGTTCACATTTTCAAAAACAACAAAACATTTGATAAAAATAACTTGCAACTTTTAACGGGGATAACTTTTCACTCAAGTATCGAAAGGAGTATTATAATAAATCAAATAGTAACTCTCTTCAACTTACACAATATGATTTGGTCTCACAATGGAAACTCATTTTTGTATCCAAATTCCATCGTTTACAACACTTAACGAGGGTTTAAAGTTTTTTGTCGCACCATTTTCATTTTACTTATTTTCAATTTTATTCATTAGAGCTATAAAAGAGATATTGGTTCCGACAAGGGGTTCTTTATTTATGTTTTATATAAGTCTTTATTCTTCAAAAAAAATAAGAGAGGAGAAAAAGAAAGGGAATGTTGTTCACATTTTCAAAAACAACAAAACATTTGATAAAAATAACTTGCAACTTTTAACGGGGATAACTTTTCACTCAAGTATCGAAAGGACTATTATAATATATCAAATCGTAACTCTGTTCAACTTACACAAAATGATTTGGTCTCACATTGGAAACTCATTTTTGTATCCAAATTCCATCGTTTACATCACTTCACGAGGGTTTAAAGTTTTTTGTCGCACCATTTTTATTTTACCTATTTTCAATTTTATTCATTAGAGCTATAAAAGAGATATTGGTGCCGACAAGGGGTTCTTTATTTATGTTTTATATAAGTCTTTATTCTTCAAAAAAATATAAGAGAGCAGAAAAACAAAGGGAATGTTGTTCACATTTTTAAAAACAACAAAACATTTGATAAAAATAACTTGCAACCTTTAACGGGGATAACTTTTCACTCAAGTATCGAAAGGACTATTATAATAAATCAAATTGTAACCCTGTTCAACTTACACAATATGATTTGGTCTCTAAAGGAAACTCATTTTTGTACCTAAATTCCATCGTTTACATCACTTAATGAGGGTTTAAAGTTTTTTGTCGCACCGTTTTCATTTTACTTATTTTCAATTTTATTCATTAGAGCTATAAAAGAGATATTGGTTCCGACAAGGGGTTCTTTATTTATGTTTTATATAAGTCTTTATTCTTCAAAAAAAATAAGAGAGGAGAAAAAGAAAGGGAATGTTGTTCACATTTTCAAAAACAACAAAACATTTGATAAAAATAACTTGCAACTTTTAACGGGGATAACTTTTCACTCAAGTATCGAAAGGACTATTATAATAAATCAAATAGTAACTCTGTTCAACTTACACAATATGATTTGGTCTCACATTGGAAACTCATTTTTGTATCCAAATTCCATCGTTTACATCACTTAACGAGGGTTTAAAGTTTTTTGTCGCACCATTTTCATTTTACTTATTTTCAATTTTATTCATTAGAGCTATAAAAGAGATATTGGTGCCGACAAGGGGTTCTTTATTTATGTTTTATATTAGTCTTTATTCTTCAAAAAAAATAAGAGAGGAGAAAAAGAAAGGGAATGTTGTTCACATTTTCAAAAACAACAAAACATTTGATAAAAATAACTTGCAACTTTTAACGGGAATAACTTTTCACTCAAGTATCGAAAGGACTATTATAATAAATCAAATTGTAACTCTGTTCAACTTACACAATATGATTTGGTCTCTAAAGGAAACTCATTTTTGTATCCAAATTCCATCGTTTACATCACTTAACGAGGGTTTAAAGTTTTTTGTCGCACCATTTTTATTTTACTTATTTTCAATTTTATTCATTAGAGCTATAAAAGAGATATTGGTGCCGACAAGGGGTTCTTTATTTATGTTTTATATAAGTCTTTATTCTTCAAAAAAAATAAGAGAGGAGAAAAAGAAAGGGAATGTTGTTCACATTTTCAAAAACAACAAAACATTTGATAAAAATAACTTGCAACTTTTAACGGGGATAACTTTTCACTAAAGTATCGAAAGGACTATTATAATAAATCAAATAGTAACTCTGTTCAACTTACATAATATGATTTGGTCTCACATTGGAAACTCATTTTTGTATCCAAATTCCATCGTTTACATCACTTAACGAGGGTTTAAATTTTTTTGTCGCACCATTTTCATTTTACTTATTTTCAATTTTATTCATTAGAGCTATAAAAGAGATATTGGTGCCGACAAGGGGTTCTTTATTTATGTTTTATATTAGTCTTTATTCTTCAAAAAAAATAAGAGAGGAGAAAAAGAAAGGGAATGTTGTTCACATTTTCAAAAACAACAAAACATTTGATAAAAATAACTTGCAACTTTTAACGGGGATAACTTTTCACTCAAGTATCGAAAGGACTATTATAATAAATAAAATAGTAACTCTGTTCAACTTACACAATATGATTTGGTCTCACATTGGAAACTCATTTTTGTATCCAAATTCCATCGTTTACATCACTTCACGAGGGTTTAAAGTTTTTTGTCGCACCATTTTTATTTTACTTATTTTCAATTTTATTCATTAGAGCTATAAAAGAGATATTGGTGCCGACAAGGGGTTCTTTATTTATGTTTTATATTAGTCTTTATTCTTCAAAAAAAAATAAGAGAGGAGAAAAAGAAAGGGAATGTTGTTCACATTTTCAAAAACAACAAAACATTTGATAAAAATAACTTGCAACTTTTAACGGGGATAACTTTTCACTCAAGTATCGGAAAGACTATTATAATATATCAAATCGTAACTCTGTTCAACTAACACAAAATGATTTGGTCTCACATTGGAAACTCATTTTTGCATCCAAATTCCATCGTTTACATCACTTCACGAGGGTTTAAAGTTTTTTGTCGCACCATTTTTATTTTACTTATTTTCAATTTTATTCATTAGAGCTATAAAAGAGATATTGGTGCCGACAAGGGGTTCTTTATTTATGTTTTATATTAGTCTTTATTCTTCAAAAAAAATAAGAGAGGAGAAAAAGAAAAGGAATGTTGTTCAGATTTAAAAAAAAACAAAACATTTGATAAAAATAACTTACAACATTTAACGGGGATAACTTTTCACTCAAGTATCGAAAGGACTATTATAATAAATCAAATAGTAACTCTGTTGAACTTACACAATATGATTTGGTCTCAAATTGGAAACTCATTTTTGTATCCAAATTCCATCGTTTACATCACTTAACATGGGTTTAAAGTTTTTTGTCGCAACATTTTCATTTTACTTATTTTCAATCTCATTCATTAGAGCTATAAAAGAGATATTGGTGCCGACAAGGGGTTCTTTATTTATGTTTTATATTAGTCTTTGTTCTTCAAAAAAAATAAGAGAGGAGAAAAAGAAAGGGAATGTTGTTCACATTTTCAAAAACAACAAAACATTTGATAAAAATAACTTGCAACTTTTAACGGGGATAACTTTTCACTCAAGTATCGAAAGGACTATTATAATATATCAAATCGTAACTCTGTTCAACTTACACAAAATGATTTGTTCTCACATTGGAAACTCATTTTTGTATCCAAATTCCATCGTTTACATCACTTAACGAGGGTTTAAACTTTTTTGTCGCACCATTTTTATTTTACTTATTTTCAATTTTATTCATTAGAGCTATAAAAGAGATATTGGTGCCGACAAGGGGTTCTTTATTTATGTTTTATATTAGTCTTTATTCTTCAAAAAAAATAAGAGAGGAGAAAAAGAAAGGGAATGTTGTTCACATTTTGAAAAACAACAAAACATTTGATAAAAATAACTTGCAACTTTTAACGGGGATAACTTTTCACTCAAGTATCGAAAGGACTATTATAATAAATCAAATTGTAACTCTGTTCAACTTACACAATATGATTTGGTCTCTAAAGAAAACTCATTTTTGTATCCAAATTCCATCGTTTACATCACTTAACGAGGGTTTAAAGTTTTTTGTCGCACCATTTTCATTTTACTTATTTTCAATCTTATTCATTAGAGCTATAAAAGAGATATTGGTGCCGACAAGGGGTTCTTTATTTATGTTTTATATTAGTATTTATTCTTCAAAAAAAATAAGAGAGGAGAAAAAGAAAGGGAATGTTGTTCACATTTTCAAAAACAACAAAACATTTGATAAAAATAACTTGCAACTTTTAACGGGGATAACTTTTCACTCAAGTATCGAAAGGACTATTATAATATATCAAATCGTAACTCTGTTCAACTTACACAAAATGATTTGGTCTCACATTGGAAACTCATTTTTGTATCCAAATTCCATCGTTTACATCACTTAACGAGGGTTTAAAGTTTTTTGTCGCACCATTTTCATTTTACTTATTTTCAATTTTATTCATTAGAGCTATAAAAGAGATATTGGTTCCGACAAGGGTTCTTTATTTATGTTTTATATAAGTCTTTATTCTTCAAAAAAAATAAGAGAGGAGAAAAAGAAAGGGAATGTTGTTCACATTTTCAAAAACAACAAAACATTTGATAAAAATAACTTGCAACTTTTAACGGGGATAACTTTTCACTCAAGTATCGAAAGGACTATTATAATAAATCAAATAGTAACTATGTTGAACTTACACAATATGATTTGGTCTCACATTGGAAACTCATTTTTGTATCCAAATTCCATCGTTTACATCACTTAACGAGGGTTTAAAGTTTTTTGTCGCACCATTTTCATTTTACTTATTTTCAATCTTATTCATTAGAGCTATAAAAGAGATATTGGTGCCGACAAGGGGTTCTTTATTTATGTTTTATATTAGTATTTATTCTTCAAAAAAATAAGAGAGGAGAAAAAGAAAGGGAATGTTGTTCACATTTTGAAAAACAACAAAACATTTGATAAAAATAACTTGCAACTTTTAACGGGGATAACTTTTCACTCAAGTATCGAAAGGACTATTATAATAAATCAAATTGTAACTCTGTTCAACTTACACAAAATGCTTTGGTCTCCAAATGGAAACTCATTTTTGTATCCAAATTCCATCATTTACATCACTTCACGAGGGTTTAAAGTTTTTTGTCGCACCATTTTTATTTTACTTATTTTCAATTTTATTCATTAGTCCTATAAAAGAGATATTGGTGCCGACAATGGGTTCTTTATTTATGTTTTATATTAGTCTTTATTCTTCAAAAAAAATAAGAGAGGAGAAAAAGAAAGGGAATGTTGTTCACATTTTCAAACAAAAAACAAAACATTTGATGAAAATAACTTGCAACTTTTAACGGGGATAACTTTTCACTCAAGTATCGAAAGGAGTATTATAATAAATCAAATTGTAACCCTGTTCAACTTACAAAATATGATTTGGTCTCACATTGGAAACTCATTTTTGTATCCAAATTCCATCTTTTACAACACTTAACGAGGGTTTAAAGTTTATTGTCGAACCATTTTCATTTTACTTATTTTAAATTTTATTCATTAGAGCTATAAAAGAGATATTGGTTCCGACAAGGGGTTCTTTATTTATGTTTTATATTAGTCTTTATTCTTCAAAAAAAATAAGAGAGGAGAAAAAGAAAGGGAATGTTGTTCACATTTTCAAAAACAACAAAACATTTGATAAAAATAACTTGCAACTTTTAACGGGGATAACTTTTCACTCAAGTATCGAAAGGACTATTATAATATATCAAATCGTAACTCTGTTCAACTTACACAAAATGATTTGGTCTCACATTGGAAACTCATTTTTGTATCCAAATTCCATCGTTTACATCACTTCACGAGGGTTTAAAGTTTTTTGTCGCACCATTTTTATTTTACTTATTTTCAATTTTATTCATTAGAGCTATAAAAGAGATATTGGTGCCGACAAGGGGTTCTTTATTTATGTTTTATATTAGTCTTTATTCTTCAAAAAAATAAGAGAGGAGAAAAAGAAAGGGAATGTTGTTCACATTTTCAAAAACAACAAAACATTTGATGAAAATAACTTGCAACTTTTAACGGGGATAACTTTTCACTCAAGTATCGAAAGGAGTATTATAATAAATCAAATTGTAACCCTGTTCAACTTACAAAATATGATTTGGTCTCACATTGGAAACTCATTTTTGTATCCAAATTCCATCGTTTACAACACTTAACGAGGGTTTAAAGTTTTTTGTCGCACCATTTTCATTTTACTTATTTTCAATTTTATTCATTAGAGCTATAAAAGAGATATTGGTTCCGACAAGGGGTTCTTTATTTATGTTTTATATAAGTCTTTATTCTTCAAAAAAAATAAGAGAGGAGAAAAGGAAAGGGAATGTTGCTCACATTTTCAAAAACAACAAAACATTTGATAAAAATAACTTGCAACTTTTAACGGGAATAACTTTTCACTCAAGTATCGAAAGGAATATTATAATATATCAAATTGTAACTCTGTTCAACTTACATAATATGATTTGGTCTCACATTGGAAACTCATTTTTGTATCCAAATTCCATCGTTTACATCACTTAACGAGGGTTTAAAGTTTTTTGTCGCACCATTTTCATTTTACTTATTTTCAATTTTATTCATTAGAGCTATAAAAGAGATATTGGTGCCGACAATGGGTTCTTTATTTATGTTTTATATTAGTCTTTATTCTTCAAAAAAAATAAGAGAGGAGAAAAAGAAAGGGAATGTTGTTCACATTTTCAAAAACAACAAAACATTTGATAAAAATAACTTGCAACTTTTAACGGGGATAACTTTTCACTCAAGTATCGAAAGGACTATTATAATATATCAAATTGTAACTCTGTTCAACTTACACAATATGATTTGGTCTCTAAAGGAAACTCATTTTTGTATCCAAATTCCATCGTTTACATCACTTCACGAGGGTTTAAAGGTTTTTGTCGAACCATTTTCATTTTACTTATTTTCAATTTTATTCATTAGAGCTATAAAAGAGATATTGGTTCCGACAAGGGGTTCTTTATTTATGTTTTATATAAGTCTTTATTCTTCAAAAAAAATAAGAGAGGAGAAAAAGAAAGGGAATGTTGTTCACATTTTCAAAAACAACAAAACATTTGATAAAAATAACTTGCAACTTTTAACGGGGATAACTTTTCACTCAAGTATCGAAAGGAATATTATAATATATCAAATTGTAACTCTGTTCAACTTACACAATATGATTTGGTCTCTAAAGGAAACTCATTATTGTACCCAAATTCCATCGTTTACATCACTTAACGAGGGTTTAAAGTTTTTTGTCGCACCATTTTCATTTTACTTATTTTCAATTTTATTCATTAGAGCTATAAAAGAGATATTGGTTCCGACAAGGGTTCTTTATTTATGTTTTATATAAGTCTTTATTCTTCAAAAAAAATAAGAGAGGAGAAAAAGAATGGGAATGTTGTTCACATTTTCAAAAACAACAAAACATTAGATAAAAATAACTTGCATCTTTTAACGGGGATAACTTTTCACTCAAGTATCGAAAGGACTATTATAATATATCAAATCGTAACTCTGTTCAACTTAAACAAAATGATTTGTTCTCACAATGGAAACTCATTTTTGTATCCAAATTCCATCGTTTACATCACTTAACGAGGGTTTAAACTTTTTTGTCGCACCATTTTTATTTTACTTATTTTCAATTTTATTCATTAGAGCTATAAAAGAGATATTGGTGCCGACAAGGGGTTCTTTATTTATGTTTTATATTAGTCTTTGTTCTTCATAAAAAATAAGAGAGGAGAAAAAGAAAGGGAATGTTGTTCGCATTTTCAAAAAAAAAAACAAAACATTTGATAAAAATAACTTGCAACTTTTAACGGGGATAACTTTTCACTCAAGTATCGAAAGGACTATTATAATATATCAAATCATAACTCTATTCAACTTACACAAAATGATTTGGTCTCACAATGGAAACTCATTTTTGTATCCAAATTCCATCGTTTACATCACTTAACGAGGGTTTAAAGTTTTTTGTCGCACCATTTTCATTTTACTTATTTTCAATTTTATTCATTAGAGCTATAAAAGAGATATTGGTGCCGACAATGGGTTCTTTATTTATGTTTTATATTAGTCTTTATTCTTCAAAAAAAATAAGAGAGGAGAAAAAGAAAGGGAATGTTGTTCACATTTTCAAAAACAACAAAACATTTGATAAAAATAACTTGCAACTTTTAACGGGGATAACTTTTCACTCAAGTATCGAAAGGACTATTATAATATATCAAATAGTAACTCTGTTGAACTTACACAATATGATTTGGTCTCTAAAGGAAACTCATTATTGTACCCAAATTCCATCGTTTACATCACTTAACGAGGGTTTAAAGTTTTTTGTCGCACCATTTTCATTTTACTTATTTTCAATCTCATTCATTAGAGCTATAAAAGAGATATTGGTGCCGACAAGGGGTTCTTTATTTATGTTTTATATTAGTCTTTGTTCTTCATAAAAAATAAGAGAGGAGAAAAAGAAAGGGAATGTTGTTCGCATTTTCAAAAAAAAACAAAACATTTGATAAAAATAACTTGCAACTTTTAACGGGGATAACTTTTCACTCAAGTATCGAAAGGACTATTATAATATATCAAATCGTAACTCTGTTCAACTTACACAAAATGATTTGTTCTCACATTGGAAACTCATTTTTGTATCCAAATTCCATCGTTTACATCACTTAACGAGGGTTTAAACTTTTTTGTCGCACCATTTTTATTTTACTTATTTTCAATTTTATTCATTAGAGCTATAAAAGAGATATTGGTGCCGACAAGGGGTTCTTTATTTATGTTTTATATTAGTCTTTATTCTTCAAAAAAATAAGAGAGGAGAAAAAGAAAAGGAATGTTGTTCACATTTTCAAAAACAACAAAACATTTGATAAAAATAACTTGCAACTTTTAACGGGGATAACTTTTCACTCAAGTATCGAAAGGACTATTATAATAAATCAAATTGTAACTCTCTTCAACTTACACAATATGATTTGGTCTCTAAAGGAAACTCATTATTGTACCCAAATTCCATCGTTTACATCACTTAACGAGGGTTTAAAGTTTTTTGTCGCACCATTTTCATTTTACTTATTTTCAATCTTATTCATTAGAGCTATAAAAGAGATATTGGTGCCGACAAGGGGTTCTTTATTTATGTTTTATATTAGTATTTATTCTTCAAAAAAAATAAGAGAGGAGAAAAAGAAAGGGAATGTTGTTCACATTTTCAAAAACAACAAAACATTTGATAAAAATAACTTGCAACTTTTAACGGGGATAACTTTTCACTCAAGTATCGAAAGGACTATTATAATAAATCAAATAGTAACTCTGTTCAACTTACACAATATGATTTGGTCTCACATTGGAAACTCATTTTTGTATCCAAATTCCATCGTTTACATCACTTAACGAGGGTTTAAAGTTTTTTGTCGCACCATTTTCATTTTACTTATTTTCAATTTTATTCATTAGAGCTATAAAAGAGATATTGGTTCCGACAAGGGGTTCTTTATTTATGTTTTATATAAGTCTTTATTCTTCAAAAAAAATAAGAGAGGAGAAAAGGAAAGGGAATGTTGTTCACATTTTCAAAAACAACAAAACATTTGATAAAAATAACTTGCAACTTTTAACGGGGATAACTTTTCACTCAAGTATCGAAAGGACTATTATAATATATCAAATCGTAACTCTGTTCAACTTACACAATATGATTTGGTCTCACATTGGAAACTCATTTTTGTATCCAAATTCCATCGTTTACATCACTTAACGAGGGTTTAAAGTTTTTTGTCGCACCATTTTCATTTTACTTATTTTCAATTTTATTCATTAGAGCTATAAAAGAGATATTGGTGCCGACAATGGGTTCTTTATTTATGTTTTATATTAGTCTTTATTCTTCAAAAAAAATAAGAGAGGAGAAAAAGAACGGGAATGTTGTTCACATTTTCAAAAACAACAAAACATTTGATAAAAATAACTTGCAACTTTTAACGGCAAGAACTTTTCACTCAAGTATCGAAAGGAATATTATAATATATCAAATTGTAACTCTGTTCAACTTACACAATATGATTTGGTCTATAAAGAAAACTCATTATTGTACCCAAATTCCATTGTTTACATCACTTAATCGGGGTTTAAAGGTTTTTGTCGAACCATTTTTATTTTACTTATTTTCAATTTTATTCATTAGAGCTATAAAAGAGATATTGGTTCCGACAAGGGGTTCTTTATTTATGTTTTATATAAGTCTTTATTCTTCAAAAAAAATAAGAGAGGAGAAAAGGAAAGGGAATGTTGCTCACATTTTCAAAAACAACAAAACATTTGATAAAAATAACTTGCAACTTTTAACGGGGATAACTTTTCACTCAAGTATCGAAAGGACTATTATAATAAATCAAATTGTAACTCTCTTCAACTTACACAATATGATTTGGTCTCTAAAGGAAACTCATTATTGTACCCAAATTCCATCGTTTACATCACTTAACGAGGGTTTAAAGTTTTTTGTCGCACCATTTTCATTTTACTTATTTTCAATCTTATTCATTAGAGCTATAAAAGAGATATTGGTGCCGACAAGGGGTTCTTTATTTATGTTTTATATTAGTATTTATTCTTCAAAAAAAATAAGAGAGGAGAAAAAGAAAGGGAATGTTGTTCACATTTTGAAAAACAACAAAACATTTGATAAAAATAACTTGCAACTTTTAACGGGGATAACTTTTCACTCAAGTATCGAAAGGACTATTATAATATATCAAATCGTAACTCTGTTCAACTTACACAAAATGATTTGGTCTCACATTGGAAACTCATTTTTGTATCCAAATTCCATCGTTTACATCACTTAACGAGCGTTTAAACTTTTTTGTCGCACCATTTTCATTTTACTTATTTTCAATTTTATTCATTAGAGCTATAAAAGAGATATTGGTTCCGACAAGGGGTTCTTTATTTATGTTTTATATAAGTCTTTATTCTTCAAAAAAAATAAGAGAGGAGAAAAAGAAAGGGAATGTTGTTCACATTTTCAAAAACAACAAAACATTTGATAAAAATAACTTGCAACTTTTAACGGGGATAACTTTTCACTCAAGTATCGAAAGGACTATTATAATATATCAAATCGTAACTCTGTTCAACTTACACAAAATGATTTGGTCTCACATTGGAAACTCATTTTTGTATCCAAATTCCATCGTTTACATCACTTAACGAGGGTTTAAAGTTTTTTGTCGCACCATTTTCATTTTACTTATTTTCAATTTTATTCATTAGAGCTATAAAAGAGATATTGGTGCCGACAATGGGTTCTTTATTTATGTTTTATATTAGTCTTTATTCTTCAAAAAAATAAGAGAGGAGAAAAAGAAAGGGAATGTTGTTCACATTTTCAAAAACAACAAAACATTTGATAAAAATAACTTGCAACTTTTAACGGGAATAACTTTTCACTCAAGTATCGAAAGGAATATTATAATATATCAAATTGTAACTCTGTTCAACTTACACAATATGATTTGGTCTCTAAAGGAAACTCATTATCGTACCCAAATTCCATCGTTTACATCACTTAATGAGGTTTGAATGTTTTTTGTCGAACCATTTTCATTTTACTTATTTTCAATTTTATAAATTATAGCTATAAAAGAGATATTGGTGCCGACAAGGGGTTCTTTATTTATGTTTTATATTAATCTTTATTCTTCAAAAAAATAAGAGAGGAGAAAAAGAAAGGGAATGTTGTTCACATTTTGAAAAACAACAAAACATTTGATAAAAATAACTTGCAAATTTTAACGGGGATAACTTTTCACTCAAGTATCGAAAGGACTATTATAATAAATCAACTTGTAACTCTTTTCAACTTACACAATATGATTTGGTCTCTAAAGGAAACTCATTATTGTACCCAAATTCCATCGTTTACATCACTTAACGAGGGTTTAAAGTTTTTTGTCGCACCATTTTCATTTTACTTATTTTCAATCTTATTCATTAGAGCTATAAAAGAGATATTGGTGCCGACAAGGGTTTTTTAATTTATGTTTTATATTTGTATTTATTCTTCAAAAAAAATAAGAGAGGAGAAAAAGAAAGGGAATGTTGTTCACATTTTGAAAAACAACAAAAAATTTGATAAAAATAACTTGCAACTTTTAACGGGGATAACTTTTCACTCAAGTATCGAAAGGACTATTATAATAAATCAAATAGTAACTCTGTTCAACTTACACAATATGATTTGGTCTCACATTGGAAACTCATTTTTGTATCCAAATTCCATCGTTTACATCACTTATCGAGGGTTTAAAGTTTTTTGTCGCACCATTTTCATTTTACTTATTTTCAATTTTATTCATTAGAGCTATAAAAGATATATTGGTTCCGACAAGGGGTTCTTTATTTATGTTTTATATTAGTATTTCTTCTTCATAAAAAATAAGAGAGGAGAAGAAGAAAGGGAATGTTGTTCACATTTTTAAAAACAACAAAACATTTGATAAAAATAACTTGCAACTTTTAACGGGGATAACTTTTCATTCAAGTATCGAAAGCAATATTATAATATATCAAATCGTAACTCTGTTCAACTTACACAAATTGATTTGGTCTCACATTGGAAACTCATTTTTGTATCCAAATTCCATCGTTTACATCACTTAACGAGGGTTTAAAGTTTTTTGTCGCACCATTTTCATTTTACTTATTTTCAATTTTATTCATTAGAGCTATAAAAGAGATATTGGTGCCGACAATGGGTTCTTTATTTATGTTTTATATTAGTCTTTATTCTTCAAAAAAAAATAAGAGAGGAGAAAAAGAATGGGAATGTTGTTCACATTTTCAAAAACAACAAAACATTTGATAAAAATAACTTGCAACTTTTAACGGGAATAACTTTTCACTCAAGTATCGAAAGGAATATTATAATATATCAAATTGAAACTCTGTTCAACTTACACAATATGATTTGGTCTCTAAAGAAAACTCATTTTTGTATCCAAATTCCATCATTTACATCACTTAACGAGAGTTTAAAGGTTTTTGTCGAACCATTTTTATTTTACTTATTTTCAATTTTATTCATTAGAGCTATAAAAGAGATATTGGTGCCGACAAGGGGTTCTTCATTTATGTTTTATATTAGTCTTAATTCTTCAAAAAAAATAAGAGAGGAGAAAAAGAAAGGGAATGTTGTTCACATTTTGAAAAACAACAAAACATTTGATAAAAATAACTTGCAACTTTTAACGGGGATAACTTTTCACTCAAGTATCGAAAGGACTATTATAATAAATCAAATTGTAACTCTCTTCAACTTACACAATATGATTTGGTCTCTAAAGGAAACTCATTATTGTACCCAAATTCCATGGTTTACATCACTTAACGAGGGTTTAAAGTTTTTTGTCGCACCATTTTCATTTTACTTATTTTCAATCTTATTCATTAGAGCTATAAAAGAGATATTGGTGCCGACAAGGGGTTCTTTATTTATGTTTTATATTAGTATTTATTCTTCAAAAAAAATAAGAGAGGAGAAAAAGAAAGGGAATGTTGTTCACATTTTCAAAAACAACAAAACATTTGATAAAAATAACTTGCAACTTTTAACGGGGATAACTTTTCACTCAAGTATCGGAAAGACTATTATAATATATCAAATCGTAACTCTGTTCAACTAACACAAAATGATTTGGTCTCACATTGGAAACTCATTTTTGCATCCAAATTCTATCGTTTACATCACTTCACGAGGGTTTCAAGTTTTTTGTCGCACCATTTTTATTTTACTTATTTTCAATTTTATTCATTAGAGCTATAAAAGAGATATTGGTGCCGACAGGGGTTCTTTATTTATGTTTTATATTAGTCTTTATTCTTCAAAAAAAATAAGAGAGGAGAAAAATAAAGGGAATGTGGTTCACATTTTCAAAAACAAAAAAACATTTGATAAAAATAACTTGCAACTTTTAACGGGGATAACTTTTCACTCAAGTATCGAAAGGACTATTATAATAAATCAAATTGTAACTCTCTTCAACTTACACAATATGATTTGGTCTCTAAAGGAAACTCATTATTGTACCCAAATTCCATCGTTTACATCACTTAACGAGGGTTTAAAGTTTTTTGTCGCACCATTTTCATTTTACTTATTTTCAATCTTATTCATTAGAGCTATAAAAGAGATATTGGTGCCGACAAGGGGTTCTTTATTTATGTTTTATATTAGTATTTATTCTTCAAAAAAAATAAGAGAGGAGAAAAAGAAAGGGAATGTTGTTCACATTTTCAAAAACAACAAAACATTTGATAAAAATAACTTGCAACTTTTAACGGGGATAACTTTTCACTCAAGTATCGAAAGGACTATTATAATATATCAAATCGTAACTCTGTTCAACTTACACAAAATGATTTGGTCTCACATTGGAAACTCATTTTTGTATCCAAATTCCATCGTTTACATCACTTCACGAGGGTTTAAAGTTTTTTGTCGCACCATTTTTATTTTACTTATTTTCAATTTTATTCATTAGAGCTATAAAAGAGATATTGGTGCCGACAAGGGGTTCTTTATTTATGTTTTATATTAGTATTTATTCTTCAAAAAAATAAGAGAGGAGAAAAAGAAAGGGAATGTTGTTCACATTTTGAAAAACAACAAAACATTTGATAAAAATAACTTGCAACTTTTAACGGGGATAACTTTTCACTCAAGTATCGAAAGGACTATTATAATAAATCAAATTGTAACTCTGTTCAACTTACACAATATGATTTGGTCTCTAAAGGAAACTCATTATTGTATCCAAATTCCATCGTTTACATCACTTAACGAGGGTTTAAAGTTTTTTGTCGCACCATTTTCATTTTACTTATTTTCAATCTTATTCATTAGAGCTATAAAAGAGATATTGGTGCCGACAAGGGGTTCTTTATTTATGTTTTATATTAGTATTTATTCTTCAAAAAAAATAAGAGAGGAGAAAAAGAAAGGGAATGTTGTTCACATTTTCAAAAACAACAAAACATTTGATAAAAATAACTTGCAACTTTTAACGGGGATAACTTTTCACTCAAGTATCGAAAGGACTATTATAATATATCAAATCATAACTCTATTCAACTTACACAAAATGATTTGGTCTCACAATGGAAACTCATTTTTGTATCCAAATTCCATCGTTTACATCACTTAACGAGGGTTTAAAGTTTTTTGTCGCACCATTTTCATTTTACTTATTTTCAATCTCATTCATTAGAGCTATAAAAGAGATATTGGTGCCGACAAGTGGTTCTTTATTTATGTTTTATATTAGTATTTATTCTTCAAAAAAAATAAGAGAGGAGAAAAAGAAAAGGAATGTTGTTCACATTTTCAAAAACAACAAAACATTTGATAAAAATAACTTGCAACTTTTAACGGGGATAACTTTTCACTCAAGTATCGAAAGGACTATTATAATATATCAAATCGTAACTCTGTTCAACTTACACAAAATGATTTGGTCTCACATTGGAAACTCATTTTTGTATCCAAATTCCATCGTTTACATCACTTCACGAGGGTTTAAAGTTTTTTGTCGCACCATTTTTATTTTACTTATTTTCAATTTTATTCATTAGAGCTATAAAAGAGATATTGGTGCCGACAAGGGGTTCTTTATTTATGTTTTATATTAGTCTTTATTCTTCAAAAAAAAATAAGAGAGGAGAAAAAGAATGGGAATGTTGTTCACATTTTCAAAAACAACAAAACATTTGATAAAAATAACTTGCAACTTTTAACGGGAATAACTATTCACTCAAGTATCGAAAGGAATATTATAATATATCAAATTGAAACTCTGTTCAACTTACACAATATGATTTGGTTTCTAAAGAAAACTCATTTTTGTATCCAAATTCCATCGTTTACATCACTTATCGAGGGTTTAAAGTTTTTTGTCGCACCATTTTCATTTTACTTATTTTCAATCTTATTCATTAGAGCTATAAAAGAGATATTGGTGCCGACAAGGGGTTCTTTATTTATGTTTTATATTAGTATTTCTTCTTCATAAAAATTAAGAGAGGAGAAAAAGAAAGGGAATGTTGCTCACATTTTCAAAAACAACAAAACATTTGATAAAAATAACTTGCAACTTTTAACGGGGATAACTTTTCACTCAAGTATCGAAAGGACTATTATAATAAATAAAATAGTAACTCTGTTCAACTTACACAATATGATTTGGTCTCACATTGGAAACTCATTTTTGTATCCAAATTCCATCGTTTACATCACTTAACGAGGGTTTAAAGTTTTTTGTCGCACCATTTTCATTTTACTTATTTTCAATCTTATTCATTAGAGCTATAAAAGAGATATTGGTGCCGACAAGGGGTTCTTTATTTATGTTTTATATTAGTATTTATTCTTCAAAAAAAATAAGAGAGGAGAAAAAGAAAGGGAATGTTGTTCACATTTTGAAAAACAACAAAACATTTGATAAAAATAACTTGCAACTTTTAACGGGGATAACTTTTCACTCAAGTATCGAAAGGACTATTATAATAAATCAAATTGTAACTCTCTTCAACTTACACAATATGATTTGGTCTCTAAAGGAAACTCATTATTGTACCCAAATTCCATCGTTTACATCACTTAACGAGGGTTTAAAGTTTTTTGTCGCACCATTTTCATTTTACTTATTTTCAATCTTATTCATTAGAGCTATAAAAGAGATATTGGTGCCGACAAGGGGTTCTTTATTTATGTTTTATATTAGTATTTATTCTTCAAAAAAAATAAGAGAGGAGAAAAAGAAAGGGAATGTTGTTCACATTTTGAAAAACAACAAAACATTTGATAAAAATAACTTGCAACTTTTAACGGGAATAACTTTTCACTCAAGTATCGAAAGGACTATTATAATAAATCAAATAGTAACTCTGTTCAACTTACACAATATGATTTGGTCTCACATTGGAAACTCATTTTTGTATCCAAATTCCATCGTTTACATCACTTAACGAGGGTTTAAAGTTTTTTGTCGCACCATTTTCATTTTACTTATTTTCAATCTTATTCATTAGAGCTATAAAAGAGATATTGGTGCCGACAAGGGGTTCTTTATTTATGTTTTATATTAGTATTTATTCTTCAAAAAAAATAAGAGAGGAGAAAAAGAAAGGGAATGTTGTTCACATTTTCAAAAACAACAAAACATTTGATAAAAATAACTTGCAACTTTTAACGGGGATAACTTTTCATTCAAGTATCGAAAGCAATATTATAATATATCAAATCGTAACTCTGTTCAACTTACACAAATTGATTTGGTCTCACATTGGAAACTCATTTTTGTATCCAAATTCCATCGTTTACATCACTTAACGAGGGTTTAAAGTTTTTTGTCGCACCATTTTCATTTTACTTATTTTCAATTTTATTCATTAGAGCTATAAAAGAGATATTGGTGCCGACAATGGGTTCTTTATTTATGTTTTATATTAGTCTTTATTCTTCAAAAAAAATAAGAGAGGAGAAAAAGAAAGGGAATGTTGTTCACATTTTCAAAAACAACAAAACATTTGATAAAAATAACTTATAACTTTTATCGGGGATAACTTTTCACTCAAGTATCGAAAGGACTATTATAATATATCAAATTGAAACTCTGTTCAACTTACACAATATGATTTGGTCTCTAAAGAAAACTCATTTTTGTATCCAAATTCCATCGTTTACATCACTTATCGAGGGTTTAAAGTTTTTTGTCGCACCATTTTCATTTTACTTATTTTCAATCTCATTCATTAGAGCTATAAAAGAGATATTGGTGCCGACAAGGGGTTATTTATTTGTGTTTTATATTAGTATTTATTCTTCAAAAAAAATAAGAGAGGAGAAAAAGAAAGGGAATGTTGTTCAGATTTTTAAAAACAACAAAACAGTTGATAAAAACAACTTGCAACATTTAACGGGGATAACTTTCACTCAACTATCGAAAGGACTATTATAATAAATCAAATAGTAACTCTGTTCAACTTACACAATATGATTTGGTCTCACATTGGAAACTCATTATTGTACCCAAATTCCATCGTTTACATCACTTAACGAGGGTTTAAAATGTTTTGTCGCAACATTTTCATTTTACTTATTTTTAATCATATTCATAAGAGCTATAAAAGAGATATTGGTGCCGACAAGGGGTTATTTATTTATGTTTTATATTAGTATTTATTCTTCAAAACAAATAAGAGAGGAGAAAAAGAAAGGGAATGTTGTTCACATTTTGAAAAACAACAAAACATTTGATAAAAATAACTTGCAACTTTTAACGGGGATAACTTTTCACTCAAGTATCGAAAGGACTATTATAATAAATAAAATAGTAACTCTGTTCAACTTACACAATATGATTTGGTCTCACATTGGAAACTCATTTTTGTATCCAAATTCCATCGTTTACATCACTTAACGAGGGTTTAAAGTTTTTTGTCGCACCATTTTCATTTTACTTATTTTCAATCTTATTCATTAGAGCTATAAAACAGATATTCGTGCCGACAAGGGGTTCCTTATTTATGTTTTATATTAGTATTTATTCTTCAAAAAAAATAAGAGAGGAGAAAAAGAAAGGGAATGTTGTTCACATTTTTAAAAACAACAAAACATTTGATAAAAATAACTTGCAACTTTTAACGGGGATAACTTTTCACTCAAGTATCGAAAGGACTATTATAATATATCAAATCGTAACTCTGTTCAACTTACACAAAATGATTTGGTCTCACATTGGAAACTCATTTTTGTATCCAAATTCCATCGTTTACATCACTTAACGAGGGTTTAAAGTTTTTTGTCGCACCATTTTCATTTTACTTATTTTCAATCTTATTCATTAGAGCTATAAAAGAGATATTGGTGCCGACAAGGGGTTCTTTATTTATGTTTTATATTAGTATTTATTCTTCAAAAAAAATAAGAGAGGAGAAAAAGAAAGGGAATGTTGTTCACATTTTTAAAAACAACAAAACATTTGATAAAAATAACTTGCAACTTTTAACGGGGATAACTTTTCACTCAAGTATCGAAAGGACTATTATAATATATCAAATCGTAACTCTGTTCAACTTACACAAAATGATTTGGTCTCACATTGGAAACTCATTTTTGTATCCAAATTCCATCGTTTACATCACTTCACGAGGGTTTAAAGTTTTTTGTCGCACCATTTTTATTTTACTTATTTTCAATTTTATTCATTAGAGCTATAAAAGAGATATTGGTGCCGACAAGGGGTTCTTTATTTATGTTTTATATTAGTCTTTATTCTTCAAAAAAAAAAGAGAGGAGAAAAATAGAGGGAATGTTGTTCACATTTTGAAAAACAACAAAAAATTTGATAAAAATAACTTGCAACTTTTAACGGGGATAACTTTTCACTCAAGTATCGAAAGTACTATTATAATAAATCAAATTGTAACTCTCTTCAACTTACACAATATGATTTGGTCTCTAAAGGAATCTCATTTTTGCATCCAAATTCCATCGTTTACATCACTTAACGAGGGTTTAAAGTTTTTTGTCGCACCATTTTTATTTTACTTATTTTCAATTTTATTCATTAGAGCTATAAAAGAGATATTGGTGCCGACAAGGGGTTCTTTATTTATGTTTTATATTAGTATTTATTCTTCAAAAAAATAAGAGAGGAGAAAAAGAAAGGGAATGTTGTTCACATTTTCAAAAACAACAAAACATTTGATAAAAATAACTTGCAACTTTTAACGGGGATAACTTTTCACTCAAGTATCGAAAGGACTATTATAATAAATCAAATAGTAACTCTGTTCAACTTACACAATATGATTTGGTCTCACATTGGAAACTCATTTTTGTATCCAAATTCCATCGTTTACATCACTTAACGAGGGTTTAAAGTTTTTTGTCGCACCATTTTCATTTTACTTATTTTCAATTTTATTCATTAGAGCTATAAAAGAGATATTGGTTCCGACCTAGGGTTCTTTATTTATGTTTTATATTAGTATTTATTCTTCAAAAAAATAAGAGAGGAGAAAAAGAAAGGGAATGTTGTTCACATTTTCAAAAACAACAAAACATTTGATAAAAATAACTTGCAACTTTTCACTCAAGTATCGAAAGGACTATTATAATATATCAAATCGTAACTCTGTTCAACTTACACAAAATGATTTGGTCTCACATTGGAAACTCATTTTTGTATCCAAATTCCATCGTTTACATCACTTAACGAGGGTTTAAAGTTTTTTGTCGCACCATTTTCATTTTACTTATTTTCAATCTTATTCATTAGAGCTATAAAAGAGATATTGGTGCCGACAAGGGGTTCTTTATTTATGTTTTATATTAGTATTTATTCTTCAAAAAAAATAAGAGAGGAGAAAAACAAAGGGAATGTTGTTCACATTTTCAAAAACAACAAAACATTTGATAAAAATAACTTGCAACTTTTAACGGGGATAACTTTTCACTCAAGTATCGAAAGGAATATTATAATATATCAAATTGTAACTCTGTTCAACTTACACAATATGATTTGGTCTCTAAAGGAAACTCATTTTTGTATCCAAATTCCATCGTTTACATCACTTATCGAGGGTTTAAAGTTTTTTGTCGCACCATTTTCATTTTACTTATTTTCAATTTTATTCATTAGAGCTATAAAAGAGATATTGGTGCCGACAAGGGGTTCTTTATTTATGTTTTATATTAGTATTTATTCTTCAAAAAAATAAGAGAGGAGAAGAAGAAAGGGAATGTTGTTCACATTTTTAAAAACAACAAAACATTTGATAAAAATAACTTGTAACATTTAACGGGGATAACTTTTCACTCAAGTATCGAAAGGACTATTATAATAATTCAAATAGTAACTCTGTTCAACTTACACAATATGATTTGGTCTCACATTGGAAACTCATTTTTGTATCCAAATTCCATCGTTTACATCACTTATCGAGGGTTTAAAGTTTTTTGTCGCACCATTTTCATTTTACTTATTTTCAATTTTATTCATTAGAGCTATAAAAGATATATTGGTGCCGACAAGGGGTTCTTTATTTATGTTTTATATTAGTATTTCTTCTTCATAAAAATTAAGAGAGGAGAAAAAGAAAGGGAATGTTGCTCACATTTTCAAAAACAACAAAACATTTGATAAAAATAACTTGCAACTTTTAACGGGGATAACTTTTCACTCAAGTATCGAAAGGACTATTATAATAATTCAAATAGTAACTCTGTTCAACTTACACAATATGATTTGGTCTCACATTGGAAACTCATTTTTGTATCCAAATTCCATCGTTTACATCACTTAACGAGGGTTTAAAGTTTTTTGTCGCACCATTTTCATTTTACTTATTTTCAATCTCATTCATTAGAGCTATAAAAGAGATATTGGTGCCGACAAGGGGTTCTTTATTTATGTTTTATATTAGTATTTATTCTTCAAAAAAAATAAGAGAGGAGAAGAAGAAAGGGAATGTTGTTCACATTTTTAAAAACAACAAAACATTTGATAAAAATAACTTGTAACATTTAACGGGGATAACTTTTCACTCAAGTATCGAAAGGACTATTATAATAAATCAAATAATAACTCTGTTCAACTTACACAATATGATTTGGTCTCACATTGGAAACTCATTTTTGTATCCAAATTCCATCGTTTACATCACTTATCGAGGGTTTAAAGTTTTTTGTCGCACCATTTTCATTTTACTTATTTTCAATCTCATTCATTAGAGCTATAAAAGAGATATTGGTGCCGACAAGGGGTTCTTTATTTATGTTTTATATTAGTATTTATTCTTCAAAACAAATTAGAGAGGAGAAAAAGAAAGGGAATGTTGTTCACATTTTGAAAAACAACAAAACATTTGATAAAAATAACTTGCAACTTTTAACGGGGATAACTTTTCACTCAAGTATCGAAAGGACTATTATAATAAATCAAATTGTAACTCTGTTCAACTTACACAATATGATTTGGTCTCTAAAGGAAACTCATTATTGTACCCAAATTCCATGGTTTACATCACTTAACGAGGGTTTAAAGTTTTTTGTCGCACCATTTTCATTTTACTTATTTTCAATTTTATTCATTAGAGCTATAAAAGATATATTGGTTCCGACAAGGGGTTCTTTATTTATGTTTTATATTAGTATTTATTCTTCAAAAAAAATAAGAGAGGAGAAGAAGAAAGGGAATGTTGTTCACATTTTTAAAAACAACAAAACATTTGATAAAAATAAATTGTAACATTTAACGGGGATAACTTTTCACTCAAGTATCGAAAGGACTATTATAATAATTCAAATAGTAACTCTGTTCAACTTACACAATATGATTTGGTCTCACATTGGAAACTCATTTTTGTATCCAAATTCCATCGTTTACATCACTTATCGAGGGTTTAAAGTTTTTTGTCGCACCATTTTCATTTTACTTATTTTCAATTTTATTCATTAGAGCTATAAAAGATATATTGGTTCCGACAAGGGGTTCTTTATTTATGTTTTATATTAGTATTTCTTCTTCATAAAAATTAAGAGAGGAGAAAAAGAAAGGGAATGTTGCTCACATTTTCAAAAACAACAAAACATTTGATAAAAATAACTTGCAACTTTTAACGGGGATAACTTTTCACTCAAGTATCGAAAGGAATATTATAATATATCAAATCGTAACTCTGTTCAACTTACACAAATTGATTTGGTCTCACATTGGAAACTCATTTTTGTATCCAAATTCCATCGTTTACATCACTTAACGAGGGTTTAAAGTTTTTTGTCGCACCATTTTCATTTTACTTATTTTCAATTTTATTCATTAGAGCTATAAAAGAGATATTGGTGCCGACAATGGGTTCTTTATTTATGTTTTATATTAGTATTTATTCTTCAAAAAAAATAAGAGAGGAGAAAAAGAAAGGGAATGTTGTTCACATTTTGAAAAACAACAAAACATTTGATAAAAATAACTTGCAACTTTTAACGGGGATAACTTTTCACTCAAGTATCGAAAGGACTATTATAATAAATCAAATTGTAACTCTGTTCAACTTACACAATATGATTTGGTCTCTAAAGGAAACTCATTATTGTACCCAAATTCCATGGTTTACATCACTTAACGAGGGTTTAAAGTTTTTTGTCGCACCATTTTCATTTTACTTATTTTCAATCTCATTCATTAGAGCTATAAAAGAGATATTGGTGCCGACAAGGGGTTCTTTATTTATGTTTTATATTAGTATTTATTCTTCAAAAAAAATAAGAGAGGAGAAGAAGAAAGGGAATGTTGTTCACATTTTTAAAAACAACAAAACATTTGATAAAAATAACTTGTAACATTTAACGGGGATAACTTTTCACTCAAGTATCGAAAGGACTATTATAATAATTCAAATAGTAACTCTGTTCAACTTACACAATATGATTTGGTCTCACATTGGAAACTCATTTTTGTATCCAAATTCCATCGTTTACATCACTTATCGAGGGTTTAAAGTTTTTTGTCGCACCATTTTCATTTTACTTATTTTCAATTTTATTCATTAGAGCTATAAAAGAGATATTGGTGCCGACAAGGGGTTCTTTATTTATGTTTTATATTAGTATTTATTCTTCAAAAAAAATAAGAGAGGAGAAAAAGAAAGGGAATGTTGTTCACATTTTGAAAAACAACAAAACATTTGATAAAAATAACTTGCAACTTTTAACGGGGATAACTTTTCACTCAAGTATCGAAAGGACTATTATAATAATTCAAATAGTAACTCTGTTCAACTTACACAATATGATTTGGTCTCACATTGGAAACTCATTTTTGTATCCAAATTCCATCGTTTACATCACTTATCGAGGGTTTAAAGTTTTTTGTCGCACCATTTTCATTTTACTTATTTTCAATCTCATTCATTAGAGCTATAAAAGAGATATTGGTGCCGACAAGGGGTTCTTTATTTATGTTTTATATTAGTATTTATTCTTCAAAAAAAATAAGAGAGGAGAAGAAGAAAGGGAATGTTGTTCACATTTTTAAAAACAACAAAACATTTGATAAAAATAACTTGTAACATTTAACGGGGATAACTTTTCACTCAAGTATCGAAAGGACTATTATAATAATTCAAATAGTAACTCTGTTCAACTTACACAATATGATTTGGTCTCACATTGGAAACTCATTTTTGTATCCAAATTCCATCGTTTACATCACTTATCGAGGGTTTAAAGTTTTTTGTCGCACCATTTTCATTTTACTTATTTTCAATCTCATTCATTAGAGCTATAAAAGAGATATTGGTGCCGACAAGGGGTTCTTTATTTATGTTTTATATTAGTATTTATTCTTCAAAAAAAATAAGAGAGGAGAAAAAGAAAGGGAATGTTGTTCACATTTTGAAAAACAACAAAACATTTGATAAAAATAACTTGCAACTTTTAACGGGGATAACTTTTCACTCAAGTATCGAAAGGACTATTATAATAAATCAAATTGTAACTCTGTTCAACTTACACAATATGATTTGGTCTCACATTGGAAACTCATTTTTGTATCCAAATTCCATCGTTTACATCACTTAACGAGGGTTTAAAGTTTTTTGTCGCACCATTTTCATTTTACTTATTTTCAATTTTATTCATTAGAGCTATAAAAGAGATATTGGTGCCGACAAGGGTCTCTTTATTTATGTTTTATATTAGTATTTATTCTTCAAAAAAAATAAGAGAGGAGAAAAAGAAAGGGAATGTTGTTCACATTTTCAAAAACAACAAAACATTTGATAAAAATAACTTGCAACTTTTAACGGGGATAACTTTTCACTCAAGTATCGAAAGGACTATTATAATATATCAAATAGTAACTCTGTTCAACTTACACAATGGGGGGGGGTGGGGGGGGGGGGGGGTGGGGGGGGGGGGGGGTGGGGGGGGGGGGGGGTGGGGGGGGGGGGGGGTGGGGGGGGGGGGGGGTGGGGGGGGGGGGGGGTGGGGGGGGGGGGGGGTGGGGGGGGGGGGGGGTGGGGGGGGGGGGGGGTGGGGGGGGGGGGGGGTGGGGGGGGGGGGGGGTGGGGGGGGGGGGGGGTGGGGGGGGGGGGGGGTGGGGGGGGGGGGGGGTGGGGGGGGGGGGGGGTGGGGGGGGGGGGGGGTGGGGGGGGGGGGGGGTGGGGGGGGGGGGGGGTGGGGGGGGGGGGGGGTGGGGGGGGGGGGGGGTGGGGGGGGGGGGGGGTGGGGGGGGGGGGGGGTGGGGGGGGGGGGGGGTGGGGGGGGGGGGGGGTGGGGGGGGGGGGGGGTGGGGGGGGGGGGGGGTGGGGGGGGGGGGGGGTGGGGGGGGGGGGGGGTGGGGGGGGGGGGGGGTGGGGGGGGGGGGGGGTGGGGGGGGGGTGTTTCTCTTTTTGCGGGGAATTAGAGGATGTGCTTCTGAAGAGATTCTAGATGGGGTGCCATCAATTAGAGGGACTGAGCATCAAATTGACTTCATATCGGGAGCTTTTCTTCCAAACTGACCTACCTATAGGACTAACCTCGAAGACACTAAAGAGATTCAAAGGTAGGTTGAAGAGTACTTGATCAAAGGTCAAGTCAGGGAGAGCCTTAGTCCATGTGTTGTTCCCATGCTACTCGTTCACATGCTAATCGTTCCCCGAAGGAAGGATCAAGCGAGGATGTGTGTTGATTGCCGAGCCATCAACAACATTACTGTAAAATAACAACATCCTATCCCTAGACTAGATGATATGTTAGATGAGTTGCATGGTTCTTAAATTTTTTCAAAAATTGATTTGAGAAGTGGATACTATCAAATGAGGATGAGAGAGAGGTGATGAACGGAAAAATGCTTTTAAAACTAAACATGGATTGATTGAGTGGTTAGTCATGCCCTTTGGTCTAACAAATGCACCTAGCACTTTTACGAGGCTTATGAAGAAGCATGCATTTATTGGAAAATTTGTTGTTGCCTATTTTGATGATATTCTCATTCGCTATAAAGAACTTGAAGAAGCATGTCTTACATCTTAGGAATGTGCTTGAAATTTTGAGAAAAAGAACAATTGTATGCGAACACGAAAAAGTTTGTTGTTTGCATGGACAAGTTAGTTCTAAAGGATAAAGTAGATGAGGAAAAGGTTAAGGCTATTTGAGAATGGCCACACCTAAATCTATAACCAGGGTTTAAAGCTTTCATGGCTTGGCTAGTTTTTATCGAAGGTTTGTCAAAGATTTTAGTACACTATTTGCATGATCGCCACATAAATTGTATATGCAATGAATACACAAGTATATGTATCATAACAAGTAATATAATGATAAGTAAAGATCGTTCTAACAGAGATTATTTTATTAAAAATTAATTTTTTAAAACTAAAATTAATAAAAATCAATTTTTTTGATGTTTTTTATACAAAATTAAAATAACTAAAATTAAATAGCAATAATTAATTGAATCAAATTTGGTAACTAAAAAGATATATGAGAAAATATCTATGAATATTTAATCCCCCAATTTTTTAAACATGTGAATCACTAAAATCACCTTGATATAATATCAATTAATTACATGATCAATTGAATCTAACCTAGTATGTATTCATCTCTCAAGTAAACTACACACTATTTAGTAATTAATTTAATCACACTCTCATGCCATCTCTCGGTTAAAACTATGCATGTTATTTAATACAAACAATTAAATAATTTTCTCAAATCTATTTAATTGTCTCTATAGATAAATTATAGGTCAAACAATTAATAGCATAAAAATCAGATTAAATACTATAATTAAATTAATATTATAATTGGGAAAATATATTAGATCATCACATGGTGAAAATTGGGTTCATAAGATCCCTAGATTAATAAATTAATTACACATAATTGTGTACATAAAGTCATATTTTTCATAAAGAAAGACAAAATTAATAAAGAAAAGAGTAGAAAAAGAAATACAATCAATCTCTAGAATTGTATAATTAATTTCTCTTAAATCTCCAAAAAATTGTGTCATTTCTTCACTTTTTTTGTATTTTTCTCTTTTTTTAGCTCTAAAAACTGATCAAAATTATGCTAAGGGAGGCTTATTAGGGTTTATGGAGTGATTATGGGCTTAAATAAAGTTCAGGTGTGATCTAGACCGTCCGATCAGCTTCAAATCAAGGGTTACGATCAAAACAAGCAAAATGTGATTCACTGGAAATTCATTGGAAAAATCAGGGACCGACGCATGGCAAGGTTAGAATGTGCGAACGAATAGAGTGGTGACACGTGTCAAGGAGCGTTCACCGATTTTCGAACTCGGATTGAAGGCCGTGCTAACACGTTGCACTTGTTTTGTCTTCCTCACATGCAGCGACAATGTGATTCACTCTCCGTGCACAACGTGGCGTCGCGTGGCCTACGTTAAAAATTCATAAAAATCCATAAAAATTACAAAAATTATATTTTCTTCCCTTTTTACTAAATAGTTTATATTTTAATTTTTTTGTCGAGAAAAAATACTATTTATTAAATAAAAAAATTAAATATTAAGTAAAAAGTGCACTAATAACTCTATTTTCGTAAAGTTATCACTGCACCTCTAATCAACGTCA
The DNA here is from genome assembly GCA_033030585.1 of Hippophae rhamnoides. Classification (NCBI taxonomy): domain Eukaryota; kingdom Viridiplantae; phylum Streptophyta; class Magnoliopsida; order Rosales; family Elaeagnaceae; genus Hippophae; species Hippophae rhamnoides. The sequence continues at coordinate 32,061,414 of CM065431.1, read as the reverse complement.
TTAAGAAGTCTTTTGGTTTTAAATGGGACGAGAATTACGAGAGAGCCTTCAACGCATTAAAAGACAGTTTGAATTCTACATCTGCTTTATCTTTACCTGATTTTACTAAAACCTTTGAAGTTGAGTGTAATGCATCAAGAATAGGTACAATGAGTGTTTTGATGCAGAAACGACGACCAATCACTTATTTCGGTGAGAAACTTCACGGAGCAGCCCTTAATTAGCCAACGTATGACAAGCGAGCTACATGCCTTGGTTAGAACCCTGGAGACATGGCAACATTACCTTTGTCCAAGGAATTTGTCATCCATACCGATCATGAATCTCTAAAAATCTTAAGCGCCAATGTAAATTTAATAGGAGGCATGCTCGATGGATGGAATTCATTGAGATGTTTCCTTAAATTGATCAATATAAGAGAGGCAAAGAGAATGTTATAGCTGATGCTTTATCACGGAGGTATGCCTTACTCTCAAATTTAAATGCTAGATTGCAAGGATTTGAATATGTTAAGGATTTAGTATGCTAATGATGATGACTTCTCTATTGTTTACAATGCATGTGAAAAAACTTCTTTTGAATTTTTTTATAAATTAGATAGGCATTTATTTAAAGAAAATCAATTGTGTATACCCAAATGTTCAATGGGTGAGTTGTTAATTAATGGGGTCCATGTGGGAGGATTAATGGGCCATTTTGGAATGAAGAAGACTCTAGATTTTTTGCGTGAGAAGTTTTATTGGCCAACAATAAGGAGGGATATAGGGAGAATATGTTCTAGATGCTTCACTTGTGAGCAAGCCAAATCCGAATTCCTACCGCAAGGACTATATACTCCCTTACCCGATCCAAGCACACCATGGGTATATATTTCCATGGATTTTTTTTAGGGTTACCTAGGTCTAAGAAGAGTAGAGACTCCATTTTTGTGGTATTGATCGGTTTTATAAAATGACACACTTTTATAGCTTGTCATAAAACCGATGATGCCACTAATGTAGCAGAGTTGTTCTTTAGGGAGGTTGTTAGGCTTCATAGAGTTCCTAGTAGCATTGTGTCTGATAGGGATGTTAAATTCCTTAGTTATTTTTGGAAAAATCTTTGGGCTAAAATGGGCACTAAACTCTTGTTTTCGACTACTTGTCACCCCTAAACAGATGGGCAAACTGAGGTAGTCAATAGGACTCTTTCCACGTTGCTTAGGGCGGTAATAAAAAGGAAATTGAAAAATTGGGAAGATTGTTTACCTTTTGTTGAATTTGTTTATAACTGGAGTGTGCATTCAACTACTGATCATTCTCAATTCGAAATTGTTTATGGTTTCAATCTACTAACTCTTTTGGACTTATTACCTATACCTATTTCAAAGAAAACTAACTTAGATGGTGCTAGGGAGGTTGAAATTGTGAAGAAGCTCCATGAATGCATTCATGAGCAAATTGAGAAGCGAAATAAGGAATATACTTGTAGGGCCAACAAAGGGCGGCAAATAGTCATTTTTGAGCCTCGTGATTGGGTTTGGGTGCATATGAGGAAGGAACGGTTTCCAAAAAAAAGACGTCCAAGTTGCAACCTTGAGGAGATGGACCCTTTCAAGTGATTGAAGGAATTAATGACAATGCTTACAAAATCAATCTTCCTGGTGAGTATAATGTTAGTTCCCCTTTTAATGTTTAAGATCTTTCTTCTTTTTATTAAGCAGTGACGATTCGAGGAAGAATCCTCTTGAAGATAGTGAGAATGATGAGAATCATCGAGCTCTACAAATTCCAAGTGGTCCAATCATAAGGTCTAGGAGGGTACAATTCAAAAAGGCTTTAAATGGGATCATTCAAGAGGTCATGCAAACCAAGGGGACCTAAATTGGGAGTGCAAGGTTTGGGACAATCCAAGGATGAAAATTATGGAAAAATTGGCAAAAGAAAAATAGGCACATATTTGTGCGATTTGGACTTTTTTGGGCAGCATCATTTTCAGCCCTTAGATGGAAAGGATGTAATATTTTATAGAAAGGATGTAATATTTTATAGAAATGATGTAATATTTTATAGGGATTCCTTTGTTCTCAACTGCTCCAATTTTGCTCCACATTTTGCTGTGCCATTTGGAATGATTTTAGGCAGCTTTCTTTTTCAGCTTTCTTTCGGGCTAAAAAAGTGACCTACCAAAGCCATATTCATGAATGAAAGAAATTGTTTATGAGCCCTAGCCCTGTAAGCCCACACCTATGTAGAATAGATCTTTCAATACCTATGGCACAAACCCATTTTTGACCAATTGGTCCTAGTATCATAGGCGACTGAACGGCCACCTCCTAATTACTAGACCAACCTACTATAATAATTCCATAAATAACTACCAAAGATATGGAAAACTAATAAAGTAGCCTTATGTTCAAATCTGACAATACCATACCATAATCAAAAGATACAATGGCCCAAGCAACCAAACTTAACATAAATGTTGTCACTTTGGAGCCATTCTAAGAAAAGAGAAATTAGCACTACTTGGTGAAATAGGTTCTTTTAGAATCAAATTCAAACCATCTACTAAAGGTTGTAACAATCCAAATGATCCCACTACATCAGGACCCTTTCGATGTTGCACAAAAGCCATTACTTTACATTCAACTAGCACTAAAAAGGCTACTTCTAGTAGGAATGGTAGAATTATTCCAAGTATTTCAGCTGGAACAACTATGTACGTTTTCGATTTTCTATTCACTCATAATCTAGCCTAGTCGACCCAATCATGATATTGAAAGATGGGACCTTTTCTCAAAAAACTCGGGATCCAAAGAAGAGTTGAAGATGGTACAACATCAAATCTTGTTACTTCAAATGGAATCTTAGCCCACCTCACTTTCTTTCTTTACTACATAAGGGCATAAACTAAGTCAAAGGATTTCCTCTTAACTAGTGGCTGAGAGTAAGCACGCTACCTTCACCCAACAGATTTGTGGTTGAGTCAATAACATACTCTCTGTCAAGATAAATATTTACGACTATCTTTACTAAGCCAACTGCTCCTTCTCTTATATCTCGTTGCTTCCCACTCACCAAAACATACTTTGTTTCCTTTCTTCCTTTTGATATTATTTCTTAGCATTCATCCCAATCCCTATGAGACAGGTATCAAGAAAATGACTTCTATGGCTACTCTAGATATTTAAAGACCTTTTGAAAGAAAGATAAGATATTTCAAATAGAAGTCCCGAATGGAGATCGTTCGAACTTTACAACATTAGCACTTAAGGGGCAAAGCATTAAAAATACATATCTTAAAGCCTTCATTCAATTTCGATACAGTTATCGGGACATGCAAAGAAAATAAATCTTGAAGGGAAATATCATCTTTATGTCTTGCTGACATGCTAGTCAGCCTCTCTTCCTAGAAAAACTATAGCGTGTCCTATGCATGATAATGGTATAGCCAGATAGAACAACATATTGAATAATTTTTCTTTTGCATTCAAAAACTCCCTAAAGGGAAAAGGCCAAAAGTTGTGGATAGATCCTACCTCTCACGCCTGATTGTTTTCAAGAGAGATCGAATGCTACTCTTAGCCCTCCCAGGTGACAAATAATGAATCGACTTCCTTTACTGGATAAGAGAAATATCCTATATAAGGTCTCTTGCTTAAGATGCTAATTTTGCTTGTCTTCTGAACCCCAATCCAGGCATAGTCTTAGCTCTTCACCCAACACATATGATATAGACGGATGTGTGAATGATTGCCTCTTCCTACGCCTATGCTCCTTAGTCAGGATGTGTAATTACTTTCTCAATGAGAGGGGCGGATGGATCCAAACTTTCTTGGAAGAAATTCTAGGGAACAAGTATCAAGTGATTATTTTAAGTAAATAAAAAATGGGATTTAGGATAAGGCCATAGTTTTGTAGATTCATTACCCAATTTGGGGATAGGTACATTTGTCACTCGACTGAGCATACCATATCGTTAACTAAGAATGGCGCATGTTTCTTTCCCTTTGGCTTGTAGGTAGCATTCAGACTTTTTTCGGATTTCCTTAACACCTTCTAAGGCGGCTATAGGCTTCTTCTTTCAACAACCATCCACTCTACCGAATTCTTGACAACAAACGAGCGAAATACTTTACCCAGAAATGCAACGAGCACTAGCGCACTTCGGCCTTCGAGCCTACACTTGCTTTACGTGAGCAATGAGGAAGCGTGTTACTAAGGATTTAGGCTTGAGCTCTTGGAGTTGCTTGTTTGCTTGTTGGGAGTCTGTTGTTTCCCATGCTTGTCTTTGTTAGCGATTGAGCCATCTCGAAAGTACTAAGATCTTGATCTATCTTATTCAATGCCTTTTAGACTTTGAAATGGCAAGTGGCAAGGTATGGTTGGACGTGCCCATGAAAACCATATGATAATGTAGAGTAGGCTAGGCTTGGAGATGAACATCTTAAGTTTTTTATTCAAAATATGCACCTGCTCTTCTGTACTTCACTTCTAGTAAGTCTCATCAAACTTCTGGTCGCTTATAAATTGTTTGACCCTAGCTTTGGTCAAGGAATTTCTACATTTCTTGAACGGCCCTGGCCTACATAACTCATCTCCTTATTTCAAGGAGGTGAGTCTTAGACCTTATGTAGTTCTCGGTCCTTTTTATACAATTCCTATCAGGTGCTTTTGTGGCTCTTCACTCCATTATGATAGTTAAGTAAGGAAATAAAGTAGTGCGGTGAATACTATATTATATCCTTCCACCCATCTCAATCACTTCATACTAGGGGTCATGGTGATTAAATCGATAAAGTGACTAAGATTCTCGAATAACCAACTAGTGGATCCTTAAAATAAGATCATAATAGTGATCTTAGAGATACCCTGGGATATGGAAAGCTTTATTTCCTATTACAACGCGAATAAGATCCGGTATGGTCCACTCCTATAGTAATTGCATATTTGACAATTGAGCCAACTCTACGTATTTTTTGCAAATTTGATCAAATAATCGGTCTAACTCAAGTAAAGAGCTTTCTGCGTTTGATCTAGTTGAAGAAAGAGTTAAAGAGGTACTTGTGGAAGGAAAGGAAAATGTGTTATCACGTAGAAACTATAAATCACTGGGCATGGATTTCCATAAATGAAAATTTTGTTAGGCATTAGTAATTGATATTATTCCGTTTCCTTATCAGAGAAGGGGCCAATGGAAATGGATGTAAAAGATTTCCATAAGAAAGAAGTATGATTGATACAAGCTTTATCACCGGATTTTGTAAGAAAACTACATTTCATTGGAGCAAAGAGAGAGGAAACGAACAATGGATGGCTTTCCTTCTTTGCTTGATACTAACTCTTAGGCATGACGCTTCCTGTGTGATGAATGATAATAGCAACAAGTAGATCATAGACTAACTCATAGCTATAATCCTTCAATTTGCTATGATCTTTCTGTTCTTATTCTATTTTTAGTGCTTAAGAAAGCGTAGCAAACATATAAAAGCATCTTACATCCCAATTAAGGTACGTATGTGCCCCCTTCTCACCCTTGCTTCATTCTCGTGCTCACAGGCTTGTTGGTAGAGCATGCTCAGAAGAAGCTAACTTGCTTTCCCTTTCCTACTTAAATTGGCCTTTATCATCACTATCTTGAGAGCTTGCCCGTTGCTTGCTTATACTTTTAATGACAGCTTATGGCTTTCCTTATGTGCTTGCCTTATTTCCAATTCCTTTTGGTCGAGCTCAAGCTATCGCTTTCCTAAGAGTGTAGGATACTATCTTGACTTTGTAGGAGACTAGGATTGGCATATAGAAAGGAAGCCTTTAGTTAGGAAGGGTAATAGCAAGACACTTTTGCCGCAAGGATAGGGTGAAAGAAAGTACCATGTAGATGTCAAAGAATTACGACTAGCTTGCCATCGAACGACTTACATCTGGAATGGAACTAGAAAATAGGTCCTACAATGCAACTTAAGAGAGGTAAGAAAGACTACTTATTTAAAATAAGAAATCTTTCTCTCGCTCTTTAAAGTATGAGATTTTCATATTGACTATCTCGCTTTAAAACTGGCTTGAAGGGGACTCACAAAAATGAATTCCCTCCTCAGACAATGTCAACTAATAGACTCGAGCTAGAAAATAGACCTACCTAGCCCTTTCCTTTATCCTCGTCTGGTAGGTAAACTTCAAAAAAAATGCAAAAGGAGCCTTCATCTTTTTGAAAAGACCAAAGTTGACTTCAAACTTAGGTTTTTCCTAAGTTCCCGATATACTTTAAAAGCTTACGACATTCATTCACTATAACAAAAGAATCCAGAAGAAATCAACCTCTCGTTCAAAGAAGACACCATTTAGCAAGCTGGAAACATTTTCAGCCCAAGTGCATCAAGAGTCACGACAATGCTCTGAGTGAATCCTCTAGCCAGGACTATGATGGCCTTCTTAGTAGTCTGATGAACGAAAACCGGCATCGCCGATTCTCGCAAATACTTTGGTTTTAATATTTGTAAAACTCTCGCAAGTGCACGAATCATTTCGTAGAAAATGATAAGTATACTCCCAAGGTTGATCTAAGGAAGGAATGTATGTGGTTTTTAATTTATTATTCAAACTTTTAAAAACGAAATTAAATCCTAAACATCCTGTCACGATAGTTTTGGTTTTTGTGTTCCTAATCTAATAACATAAAATAAACATATATACAGATTAATTAAATATAATCTAAAAAGAATAAACATAGATACAAATTCAATAAATAAATATAAATACAGATTCAATAAATATTCATGCAAATTTTATCATTTATATTAGTGGAGTATTTATGGATATAATAACTAAGTTAATTATGCTTGCTCATATTATCTAGGTTATTAAAGATATAAATTGATATTTTATTGATTCTCTCTTTTTTGTATGAATACCACCTTTGGTGGGGTTATATACTCTTTGTTAACTAAACAAATCAATTAACACCTATGGGTGGGGTTGATAACTAATTTGGTTAATTAAATTAATTCCTTTTTCTAAGAGATTGAAAATGAACCATTTAAATGCCACCTTTGGTGGGGTTAGACAGTTTAAACTTTATTCAAGGTGTCCAAATTAAACTTAAGAATTTAGTTATCCGAGTACTAACTGATGAGTGCTCAAAAAGCACTAAAATAACCATGATTTTATGCACATTAATTGATTAAAAATATATATATTTATATGTTTTATCATATATTTATATAAATTTGTCTTTTTCGGAATCACGAGTATTTTTATTGTTTTTCAGGTATTTTGGCTTAAAAACGCAATTTAAAGACTCAAAGAAGAATACTTGAAGCAATACATCACAAATAAATTAATAAATAAGTGGAAAAAGGTCAACAAACATGGAAAAATTGGACAAAATGGGTCGAAAAGGTCAAAAATGTCAAAAAGCAGAAAAACGCAGCGCCGCGCTACCTACTTGGCCGCGCGCTTAAAGACTCCGCCCAAAAGCTGGCAGCTGGTATTGTTCATGCGCGCGCGAAGATCTTGTAGTCGCGTTAAATGCGCGCGCAAAGATCGCTGGTATCGGTTCATGCGCGTTAAAGATCGCGCTGGTTACTGTTCATCTTGCTAGCGCAGCTAACGCGTGGGTTATCGTTCATGCGCGCAAAGACTCTTGTAGTAGTCTTGTTATCATGCGCGCAGCACCGCTATGTCATTCTGTTTCCAGCCTGTAATGGCCGACCTTGTACCGCTAGCAACGCGTTTTGACCCATTTTTCACGTGGTGACCACTATGACGTCATGCTGACGTCATTGATGACCTCAGCATGTCCACTACACGTTTTTTATTTTTTTTTTATTTTTAAATTGTTAAAACTTTTTTTTTTAATTAAGCATGGTAACTTTTCACCATTTTTTTATTTTTTTACAAAAAAAATCACAATTATTTACAGCACAAAAATATTTTTAAAATTTTGATAAATAAATTAAAAACGCTATTCCTTCCCCGACAACGGCGCCAAAAACTTGATGAGCAGAATCGTGATCGCCAAATACTTTGATGAACGAAAACTTGATGAACGAAAACCGGCATCGCCAATTCTCGCAAATACTTTGGTTTTAATATTTGTAAAACTCTCGCAAGTGCACGAATCATTTCGTAGAAAATGATAAGTATACTCCCAAGGTCGATCTAAGGAAGGAATGTATGTGGTTTTTAATTTATTATTCAAACTTTTAAAAACGAAATTAAATCCTAAACATCCTGTCACGATAGTTTTCGTTTTTGTGTTCCTAATCTAATAACATAAAATAAACATATATACAGATTAATTAAATATAATCTAAAAAGAATAAACATAGATACAAATTCAATAAATAAATATAAATACAGATTCAATAAATATTCATGCAAATTTTATCATTTATATTAGTGGAGTATTTATGGATATAATAACTAAGTTAATTATGCTTGCTCATATTATCTAGGTTATTAAAGATATAAATTGATATTTTATTGATTCTCTCTTTTTTGTATGAATACCACCTTTGGTGGGGTTAGATACTCTTTGTTAACTAAACAAATCAATTAACACCTATGGGTGGGGTTGATAACTAATTTGGTTAATTAAATTAATTCCTTTTCTAAGAGATTGAAAATGAACCATTTAAATGCCACCTTTGGTGGGGTTAGACAATTTAAACTTTATTCAAGGTGTCCAAATTAAACTTAAGAATTTAGTTATCCGAGTACTAACTTTCAAGTTTTAAAACCACTATTGAAAACATGTTGTCAATACATTTCCACATAATAATTCTTATAAAAACTTTTGAAATAGAGCTTCACTCTAACTACCGGGCGATTGTACCAACAAATAAAAGAGCACTACTCTAAATTAGACAGGATAACTAAACCTTAAAGTCTAATCTTCAGATTTAAGTTTGTAATGAAAAATAATATATTTCTCTCTAACATCCTTAATATAAAATCTTGAATAAAAATAAAATCAATTCATTTTAGAAATTTTCACCTATTTAATATTTCGCAAGCATAACAACGTTATTATTATATCATGATTATAAATGACTAGCACAGTTAAATTTAATCACAGACAAATTAAATATAACATGTAAGAATAAAGCATAAAAATAACTCAGAAAGAAAATAAAATCCTTACGAACTTCGACGCTATTCCCGTTGCTAGAAAACCTCCAAGCGGAATTTGCACTTCCATTTATTGAATCAAAAATCTAAATTATTACAAAAACATTACAAGTTCCTCTCAAAAAGAGAAGAACTCTAAACCTAAGACAATTGAACTAAAAACTAAGAGAAAAACTAAGAAAAGCTTAGAAACTAAGAAAGAAACTAAAGAAAACTCAAAAACTAAGAAATGAGAGAAAGAAAGAAGAGAGAAGTGAGGTTTTGAGGTGTTTTTTGAAGTGAATGGAAGGGGTATTTATAGGTGAGGATGGAGAGAAAAAATGATTAAAAAATGTTAAAAAAATATTAAAAAATAAAAAACGTGTAATGGACCTGCCGAGGTCATCAATGACGTCAGCATGACGTCATGACCGGCCGCACGTGAAAAATGGGTCAAAAACGCGTTGGGCGCGCCGGGCGGCATGCGTAGCGCGGCCGGGCTGGGCGCCGCGCGCCTCGGCCAGCGCGTGAAGTGCCCGCGCGCTCTGGCGGCGCGTGGCCTGGCGGCCGGCGCGCCTCGGCGCCGGGCGCGCGCGCGGCCGGGCCTTGTGGCCGGGCCGGAGGCTGCGGCACGCGATTTTCCGTCTTTTGACATTTTTGACCTTTTCGACCCATTTTGTCCAATTTTTCCATGTTTGTTGACCTTTTTCCACTTATTTATGAATTTATTTGTGATGTATTGCTTCAAGTATTCTTCTTTGAGTCTTTACATTGCGTTTTTAGACCAAAATTCCTGTAAAACAATAAAAATACCCGTGATTCCGAAAAAGACAAATTTATATAAATATATGATAAAACATATATATATATATATTTTTAATCAATTAATGTGCATAAAATCATGGTTATTTTAGTGCTTTTTGAGCACTCATCATGGTCCTAGTTGATTGGCTTGATTGGACCTCCCTTTCTATCACCTAGGGTGGTCTAGATAACTCGCTCAATGCGTCACTCCCTCAGTCTCTTCGATAAGATTCTCACCAATACACCCAACAAGCCAACAAAGGGCATCATAGGCTGAACTTTGAACTTGGAGATCGGGTGTGAGTGCACATGAGAAAAGTGCATTTTCTAGAACATAGAAAATCAAAGTATCTACAATGAGGAGATGGTCCATTTCAAGTCATCGAAAGGATCCATAACAATGCCTACAAGCTAGAATTGCCTGGTGAGTATAATTTCAACACTTCCTTTAATGTTTCTGATCTTTCTCCTTTTGATTATGCAGGTGACAATTCGAGGATGAATCCTTTTGAAGAGAGAGGGAATGATGAGAATCATGGAGCCACACAAATCCCAAGTTGACAAATAACAAGGTCTGGGAGGGCACAACTGGAGGAGGCTTTAAATGGGATGATTCAAGAGGATGAGTATAACCAAAGGACCCAAAATGGGAGTTCAAGGATTGGGATAAGCCTAGTATGGAAATTAGGGCAAAATTGGGAAAAGAAAACTAGACACTTTACGTAGTCGAGAATGAAATGAGTCAAGGATCTAGAATGACTTCATTGGTGATCACCAAGCAAGAAAGACTCTTTACGTGGTCACAAAATGCTATACGCGTGTCATCAAGTTAGGTTAGGCCAACCTCGAAACTAGATTTGGTCACCTTTTTTATCTAACACCATAGACGATGACCAAGTATCATCCTCTCAACAGGACAGAAAGAAGGAAGATTCCTAGGAAGAATCTAGATGGTTTTTGGAAGCATCCTTCACTTTGTTGTTCACAATAACAACTTGCCAAATGAGAGAATGAGGACCTTCAAATCGAGGGCATGAATGTATAACATAGAGTTGAAGGCCTTATTTTTGGGACATCCAGAAAAGCCATCCCATTCAAGAAGCCCTTGCTTATACCCCTACTCCCTTCTATCCTTGAGGATAAATTAAACAACTTTACAGATTTCTATTGAATTATGATTCAATGATTTCAACACTACGCTCCTTCTTCAAGGTGGAAAATGGGTATAGAGAACCAAACTACCTCCCAATTTCATTCCAGTTAGCTAAACTTCTCCTGAGCAATGCACGTACCACTTGAGTAGTAGTACGAAACCTTAAGAAAAGGTGATCTAATCGTTGATTCAAGGAGGATCTGTTGAAGAGTTTGTTGTCTTAGTAGGGAAGAGTACTTTTCCAACACTGGTTTGATATGTAAGAGTCTTTTAGAATTGGTTAGAAAAGAATGAGATCAAAAATGCTCTACCAAGGCTTGAGTAGAAAAAGACGTACTTTTTTAAAGGGTCGTGGAAGGCAAAAGTCATGGAAGTGTTTTGAACTTTACTAATAGATAAAGGTGGTATTTTTAGAGAGTAGGGGCGAGGTCTCTATACTGTAGAAAGCTATAAGAAGTGGCTCGACGGAGATGGTTCGAATCAAGCGAAACCAAAGGCATTCATTGGCACCTGAGATGCTACTTTTCAAAGACTTTTGGGACATGGTGTACTTTAAGGCTTTTCATGCACCTTTTGATGATCAAGTCACAATGGCAACAATGTCTTTCTCTGGGGATGTGAAGTTGTGGTGGCAGATGCCATATGAGGACGTTTTGGATGGCCGTTGCAAGACCAACCCCTGTGGGAACTAAATAGGGAGCTCAAGGATAGGAGCAGTTCCTTTATGGGAAGGTTGCTTGGCTCACAGGAGATTCTCTAATGTTGATTGTCACTCTTCGATAAAATAAAAGCAAACCTTGGGGAACCGACCCGAGCTATAGACAAAGAAGGAATTTGATAGATAGAATAAGGCACTCATACATGAAAAGGAGGGCTACTTCACTATGAATGAGAACATATGAATTGAAACTAATGCGACGGGTGTCAATTACCAAAAATGACTCGACCATTGACTTAGTTCCGTGGGTAACACAAGGCCAAAGATGAATGCAAAGAATATTTGAAACCACTCTTGAACCGTCCCATGGATTTCGATACAAATTTCCATGATACAGTAAGAAAGAAATGGATAGGCAAAAAAGCGATTTTATGCGTAGACGTGAAAGCTCTATCGATAGAAGCATTCTAGCCTATTTTTAGGAACAATTCCCTCGTCTGAGAACCGCCATTCACTAACTATTTCTCCCCACTAAAAAGATTGATTAATAATCTGAATAACCTTAAAAAAATGTAGAAGTGAGCCCCCCTAGTCAACACCATTTTGAACCTTGAATCAAAGCAAAAATGATGATAAAAATGGAAGGAAAGGAGATCTAAAAGATACGTAGATGATTTTACTATAGTATAGGTCGGATGTTTTCTTGAGTAGTAAGTAGATCCCCCCTTATTTTGGGAAAGCTAGTGCTTGTATGTAAATTCTTTCAAGGCAAGGGGCACCCTGATTCAACATTGTTGTTTACTCTAATCCGATCGAGGTGGTTTTCATTTACAGGCGGTCTAACTTCCTATGAACGAGTCTTTTTGTCCCCTATCAACATCCTTTCTTAATGTATTAAAAAGGTCCTTTCTAACCGATGAAAGGTGGAGGGTGTCCACTATGACCATTCCTGGCTCGGCTCCTATAACACAATTTTGAAAGGAGTTGATAGTTTGGTACTGGATCCCTTTGGATCTGGAGAACATGTAACACTAGGTTGGGGTTTGCTCAACCAATTGGTCACTCCTCTAGTTGAAGTATCGGGCCCCTTTTTTGTTACCTAGGTCACACCTTCGGAATACCTCATTCTTCACTTTATGCCACACCGACTCCAACCCAAGGGCAATGTGGAAATATGTACATCAATCGATCTAGATAGACAACTACATAGAGGGTCTCTAAAAGTATGTATATTCTTTGATTTGGTCCCCCCTTAAGATCAATATCACAACCAATAAGGTCTGCAAGTTTCACATCTAAGTAATGCTTGATCTGATAGTTTACGATATAGGTAGATATTGGTAGTTGTATAGTCTTACCCAAACAGTAATATTCTTGAGGGAAATGCACCTAAGATCAAATATATTGAGCCAACTTCAATGGAAAATTCAGACTTTCTTTTCGATGCTAATCACATAAAAACATGAACTTTGAGGTTCAAATAGCTAAATACATCGAAAATGAATCATGAGCCAAGATCATTAAGAGCAAACTATGAGTAGGAAATTGATATGAACCAAGGGGTTTAGACCTAGCTAATTTCAGATTATATAGCAAAGGGTTTCTCCACCTACCAAATGTGCTTAGTTTTCTTTTGCCAATTTTGCCCTACTTTCCATTCTAGTATTGTCCCAATCCTTGAACTCCCAATTTAGGTCCGTTTGGTTATGCATGACCTCTTGAATGAGCCTATTTAAATTCTTTTCGAGTTGTGCCCTCCTAGACCTTGTGATTGGTCCACTTGGAATTTGTAGAGCTTGATGATTCTCATCATTCCCTACTCTCTTCAAGAGGATTGGTCCACGAATTGTCATCAGCATAATCAAAAGGAGAAAGATGAGAAACATTAAAAGAGGTACTAACATTATACTCACCAGGAAGATCAATTTTGTAGGCATTGTCATTAATTCGCTCAATCACTTGAAAGGGTCCATGTCCCCGAGGTTACAACTAGGACCATCTTTTTTAGGAAATCATTCCTTCCTCATATGCACCCAAATCCAATTGATGAGTGCTCAAAAAGCACTAAAATAACCATGATTTTATGCACATTAATTGATTAAAAATATATATATTTATATGTTTTATCATATATTTATATAAATTTGTCTTTTTCGGAATCACGGGTATTTTTATTGTTTTTCAGGTATTTTGGCTTAAAAACGCAATTTAAAGACTCAAAGAAGAATACTTGAAGCAATACATCACAAATAAATTAATAAATAAGTGGGAAAAGGTCAACAAACATGGAAAAATTGGACAAAATGGGTCGAAAAGGTCAAAAATGTCAAAAGATCGGAAAATCGCGCGCCGCAGAAATGCGCGCCCGGCCTAACACCCGGCCGCGCGCGTGCTGGCCAGGCCGCGCGCTCATGCGCCCATGCTGCGCGCGCCCGCGCGTTGGCTCATTCCGCGCGGCCGGGCGGCTGGCACTGCTCACGCGCCGAGCTACGCCCACCGCGCACCCAACGCGTTTTCACCCCATTTTTCACGTGCGGCAGCCCTGTGATGTCATGACGTCATTGATGACCTCGGCATGTCCACTACACGTTTTTAATTTTTTAATATTTTTTTAACATTTTTTTACTCATTTTTTCTCTCCATCCTCACCTATAAATACCCCCCTTCCATTCACTTCAAAGCACACCTCAAAACCACACTTCTCTCTTCTTTCTTTCTCTCATTTCTTAGTTTTTGAGTTTTTCTTAGTTTCTTTCTTAGTTTCTAAGCTTTTCTAAGCTTTTCTCTTAGTTTTTAGTTCAATTCTCTTAGGTTTAGAGTTCTTCTCTTTTTGAGAGGAACTTGTAATGTTTTTGTAATAATTTAGATTTTTGATTCAATAAATGGAAGTGCAAATTCCGCTTGGAGGTTTTCTAGCAACGGGAATAGCGTCAAGTTCTCAGACGGATTTTATTTTCTTTACGCTTATTTTTATGCTTTATTCTTACATGTTATATTTAATTTGTCCGTGATTAAATTTAATGTGATAGCTGTTTATAATCATGATATAATAATAACGTTGTTATGCTTGCGAAATATTAAATAGGTGAAAATTTCTAAAATGAATTGATTTTATTTTTATTCAAGATTTTATATTAAGGATGTTAGAGAGAAATATATTATTTTTCATTACAAACTTAAATCTGAAGATTAGACTTTAAGGTTTAGTTATCCGGTCTAATTTAGAGTAGTGCTCTTTTATTTGTTGGTACAATCGCCCTGTAGTTAGAGTGAAACTCTATTTCAAAAGTTTTTATAAGAATTATTATGTGAAAATGTATTGACAACATGTTTTCAATAGTGGTTTTAAAACTTGAAAGTTAGTACTCGGATAACTAAATTCTTAGGTTTAATTTGGACACCTTGAATAAAGTTTAAACCGTCTAACCCCACCAAAGGTGGCATTTAAATGGTTCATTTTCAATCTCTTAGAAAAAGGAATTAATTTAATTAACCAAATTAGTTATCAACCCCACCCATAGGTGTTAATTGATTTGTTTAGTTAACAAAGAATATCTAACCCCACCAAAGGTGGTATTCATACAAAAAAGAGAGAATCAATAAAATATCAATTTATATCTTTAATAACCTAGATAATATGAGCAAGCATAATTAATTTAGTTATTATATCCATAAATACTCCACTAATATAAATGATAAAATTTGCATGAATATTTATTGAATCTGTATTTATATTTATTTTTAGATAAATATTTATTGAATTTGTATCTATGTTTATTTTTACGTTTTTAGATTATATTTAATTAATCTGTATATATGTTTATTTTATGTTATTAGATTAGGAACACAAAAACCAAACTATCGTGACAGGATGTTTAGGATTTAATTTCGTTTTTAAAAGTTTGAATAATAAATTAAAAACCACATACATTCCTTCCTTAGATCGACCTTGGGAGTATACTTATCATTTTCTACGAAAAGATTCGTGCACTTGCGAGAGTTTTACAAATATTAAAACCAAAGTATTTGCGAGAATCGGCGATGCCGGTTTTCGTTCATCACCAATCACCAGGTTCAAAAATGACTCTTCTTCACCCTTTCTCTGACCCTACAAGCATAATCCTTATTTCTCTTCTCAATTTGCTCATGAATGTGTTAATGGAGCTTCTTCAGTGTTTCAACCTTCCTAGCACCATCTAAGTTAGTTTTCTCTGAAATAGGTATGCGTAATAAGTCCAAAAAAGTTAGAAGATTGAAACAATAAAGAATTTTGAATGGAGAATGATCAGTAGTTGAATGCACACTCCGCTCTAAGCAATGTGAACAGAGTCCTATTGACTACCTCAATTTTCCCATCTGTTTGGGGGTGACTAGTGGTTAAAAATAAGACTTTAGTGCCCATTTTAGCCCAAAGAGTTTTCCAAAAATAACTAGGGAATTTAACATCCCTATCAGACACAATGCTCCTAGGAACTCCATGAAGCCTAACAACCTCCCTAAAGAACAACTCTACTACATTAGTGGTGTCATCGGTTTTATGACACGCTATGAAGTGTGTCATTTTAGAAAACCAATCTACAACCACAAAATGGAGTCTCTACCCTTCTTAGACCTAGGTAACCCTAAACCAAATCCATGGAAATATCTACCCAAGGTGTGCTTGGTACAGGCAAGGGAGTATATAGTCCTTGTGGTAGGTCTTTGGATTTGGTTTTCTTATAAGTGGTGCATCTAGAACATATTCTCCCTACATCCCTCCTTATTGTTGGCCAATAAAAATGCTCACGCAAAACATCTAGAGTCTTTTGAAATTCGAAATGCCCCATTAATCCTCCCCCATGGGCCTCCTTAATTAACAAACTCACACATGGAACACTTGGGTATACACAATTGATTTTCTTTAAATAAATACCCATCTAATTTATAAAAAATTCAAAAGAAGTTTTTTTACATGCATGGTAAACAGCAAAGAAGTCATCATCATTAGCATACATTTCCTTAATATATTCAAATCCTAGCAATCTGACATTTAAAGTTGAGAGTAAGTCATACCTTCATGATAAAGCATCGACTACAACATTCTCCTTAACTCTATTATATTGAACAATATAAGGAAACGTCTCAATGAATTCCATCCATATAGCATGCCTCCTATTCAATTTACCTTGGCGCTTAAGATGTTTTAGAGATTCATGATCGGTATGGATGACAAATTCCCTTGGCCAAAGGTAATATTGCCATGTCTCCAGGATCCGAACCAAGGCATATAGCTCCCTATCATACGTTGGATAATTAAGGGCTTCTCCATGAAATTTCTCTCTAAAATAAGCGATAGGTCACCGTTCCTAAATCAAACCAACTCTTATACCTATTCCTGATGCATCACACTGAACTTCAAAGGTTTTAGTAAAATCAGATAACAGGTATAGAACACAAACTATCCTTTAATGCTTTAAAGGCTATCTTCTTATTCTCACCCCATTTGAAACCAACAAACTTTTTAATGACCTTGGTTAGAGGTATATCTAGTGTACTAAAATCTTTGACAAACCTTCGATAAAAACTATCCTAGCCGTGAAAGCTTCTAACCTCGGTTATAGATTTAGGTGTGGGTCATTCTCGAATAGCCTTAACCTTTTCCTCATCTACTTCTATCCCCTTAGAACTAACAACAAACCCAAGAAAAACTAACTTCTCCATGCAAAAAACACACTATTTTTACGTTCGCATACAATTGTTATTTTCTCAAAAATTCAAGCACATACCTAAGATGTAAAACATGTTCTTCAAGATTTTTACTGTATATGAGAATATCATCAAAATAGACAACAACAAATTTTCCAATAAATGCACGCAAAACATGATTCATAAGCCTGATAAAAGTGTTAGGTGCAATTGTTAGACCAAAGGGCATGACTAACCACT
This sequence comes from Hippophae rhamnoides, assembly GCA_033030585.1. NCBI lineage: Eukaryota > Viridiplantae > Streptophyta > Magnoliopsida > Rosales > Elaeagnaceae > Hippophae > Hippophae rhamnoides. The sequence goes on along the minus strand of CM065431.1, from coordinate 32,043,785 downwards.
CATAAAATCCATGTTTAGTTTTAAAAGCTATTTTCCATTCATTACCCTCTCTCATCCTAATTTGATGGTATCCACTTCTCAAATCATTTTTCAATAAATGCAAGAACCATGCAACTCATCTAACATGTCATCTAGTCTAGGGATAGGATGTTGATATATTAACGTAATGTTGTTTATGGGTCGACAATCAACACACATCCTGCTTGATCCATCCTTCTGGGGAACGAGTAGCGCGGGAACCTCACATAGACTTAGGCTCTCCCTGACTTGACCTTTGATCGATTACTCTTCAACCTACCTTTGAATCTACTCAGTGTATTCGGGGTTGGTCCTATAGGCAGGTCAGTATGGAAGAGAAGCTCCCGGTATGAAGTCAATTTGATGCTAAATACCTCTAATTTGTGGCACCACAACTGGAATCTCTGTAGGGAACACGTCATCAAATTCCTACAAAAGAGAGGTTTGATCTTTTGAATCCATTATATTAATTCCACTTCTAATGAGAATCATCGAGCTCTACAAATTCCAAGTGGACCAATCACAAGGTCTTGGAGGGCACATCTCGAAAAGGCTTTAAATGGGCTCATTCAAAAGGTCATGCATAACCAAGGAGACCTAAATTGTGAGTGCAAGGATTGGGACAATCCTAGGATGAAAATTAAGGCAAAATTGGCAAAAGAAAACTAGGCTTTTGGTCCATTTTTCAGCCCTTGGATGAAATCAATGGTAAAGATGTAATATTTTCATAGCATTTCTTTGTAGTCAGCTGCCCCATTTTTCTCCATGTTTTCTACTACCTTTTGTGCTTTTTGGCTGTTTTTATTTTGAACCCTTGGATGAGATCAAGGGATATGATGTAGTAGAGCTTAGGATTGTTTGTATCCTATTAAGAGCAGCAATTTCTTTGGAAAAATACAATTTTGAATTAATTTTGAATTTTTAGATAATTTGAGACCTCATTCATGCTCTTTGTTCCTCTTTAAGCAACTTGTCAAGAGATTGGAAACATTTGTGGCGTTGTTTAGCATCCAAGCATTTGTGGTAAGTAATATCCATACTTGTTAGGGTGTCATATATGCTAGACTTATCAAGGAAATAGCACCTCCTTGTGGCGTCTTTTTCCCTCAGAAAAATGGTGAGTAATATCCATTAATTTATGGAGAATATCCTATCTTTTTATATTTGTTCTTGTTCTTCTTTCTTTCCACGTTTCTTCTTCATTTCCCTTGCAAATTCTGCTATTTCTGTAACTATTTTGAATTTTTACTTGCTTATTTTGCAATATCTAATATATTCTGCAGTTTTTGGTTGTTTTCTAGTATTTTTGTGGTAGTTCTTGCAGAAATTTCATTTCCCCTTTGTGTCGTAATTTATGTGCTATTTTACGTATCTTAAAAATCCCTTGAACTCATATTGAAGGTGTTTTATTGATTAACTCTTGAGTTATTATCATATTTATTCCAAAAAAAAACAAAGAAAAAAAAGGTAAAAATTGCATTTGCTAATTTCTAGTGAGTATTGAACTCATAGTTCCAAGAGTTTTACCCTTTGATTATAAATCTCCCATTGTGTGCTTAGTTCCTTTGGGGAAATTGTTGTTTTCCAATCGTGTTGATCTATTGATTTTCCTTGTGCTTACTACCCTAAACACTTTGAGTTAGTTTCCTTTGTGCTTTAACAGGTGGGATATTGTGAACTACTTTTTTTGGGTGTTTGATAATTCTATAATTATTTGGAATTCCTGGATTTGGTTGCTTTAATTGAGGGTTTGAGCGATCAATCCGAGCACTAAACACGTGAGGTATTGTGTGAATTTACATTAGTTCTATTTTATTACACTAACCTCTTGTTGTGTAGAATTGCAAAAAAATTGTCCAACAGGTGTAGTACCGAAGGAAGACCAGATTTGATGTTCATGATGAGGGTGCTGCAATAATCTTTTGAGAGGATGAACAACTTGAGGGTTGATAATGAAAGATTGGAAAGGCAAGAAAATTCCTTAGCAGCTTTACAATGAGAAACAACTTAGCAGCTTTGCAATGAGAAACACCTCCACCTAATGTTAGGAGGGTTAATAGGCAAGCTCATGTTGAGGATGATATAGAGGAAGAAGATTGGGAAGAATAAGTGGAGGAAGAAGATAGAAGAATGCCTAGGGGAGGAAGAAATGGGAATAGAGGAGGAAGAAATGGAAATAGAGGAGGAAAAAATGGTAGAAGAGGTATGTGGAGACCCCCACCTAGAGCCCAAGGTGGAGTTGATAGAGATCTAATGATATGAACCAAGGGGAAAGGATCTAGCTAATTTCAGATTATATAGCAAAGGGTTTCTCAACAAATCAATGGATATTACTAACCATTTTTCTGAGGAGAAAAGACGCCACAAGGAGCTGCTATTTCCTTGATAAGTCTAGCACAAATGACACCCTAACAAGTATGGATATTACTCACCACAAATGCTTCGATGCTAAACAACGCCACAAAGGTTGCCAATCCCTTGATAAGTTGCTTGAAGAGGAACAAAGAGGAAGAATGAGCTCTCAAATGATCTGAATATTCAAACTTCATTCAAAATTATGTTATATAGCAGCTGAGCTGCTCTTAATAGGATACAAACCAACCCTAAGCTCTACTACATCATAGCCCTTGATCTCATCCAATGGTTCAAAATAAACACAGCCAAAAAGCAGAAAACATTGACCAAAACATGGAAAAAATGGGGCAGCTGACCACAAAGGAATCCTATAAAATATTACATCTTAACCCTTGATTTCATCCAAGGGTTGCAAAGAAAGCTTCCCAAAAAGAGTCCAAATGGCACATGGAAATTGGAGCAAAATATGGAGCATCTGAGAACAAAAGAAAACCCTATAAAATATTACATCTTAACCCTTGTTTCCATCTAAGGGCTGAAATTGAAGCTGCCAGAAAAAAGTTCAAATGGCACAACAATGTGCCTAGTTTTATTTTGCCAATTTTGCCCTAATTTCCATTCTAGGATTATCCCGATCCTTGAACTCCCAATTTAGGTCCCCTTGATTATGCATGACCTCTTGAATGAGCCCATTTAAAGCCTTTTCGAGTTGTGCCTTCCTAGACCTTGTGATTGGTCACTTGGAATTGGTAGAGCTCGATTATTCTCATCATTCCCCCTCTCTTCAAGAGGATTCGTCCTCGAATTATCACCTGCATAATCAAAAGGAGAAAGATCAAAGACATTAAAAGAGGTACTAACATTATACTCACGAGGAAGATCAATTTTGTAGGCATTGTCATTGATTCGCTCAATCATTTGGAAAGGTCCATCTCCCCGAGGTTGCAACTTGGACCGTCTTTTTTCAGGAAACCGTTCCTTCCTCATATGCACCCAAACCCAATCACCAGGCTCAAAAATGACTCTTCGCCTCCCTTTGTGGGCTCTGTAAGCATAATCCTTATTTCTCTTCTCAATTTGCTCATGAATGCGTTCATGGAGCTTCTTCACCGTTTCAGCCTTCCAAGCACCATCTAGGTTAGTTTTCTCTGAAATAGGAATAGGTAATAAGTCCAAAGGAGTTAGTGGATTGAAACCATAAACAATTTTGAATGGAGAATGATCAGTAGTTGAATGCACACTCCGGTTATAAGCAAATTCAACAAAAGGTAAACAATCCTCCCAATTTTTCAAATTCCTTTCTATTACCTCCCTAAGCAACGTGGACATAGTCCTATTGACTACCTCAGTTTGCCCATCTATTTGAGGGTGACAAGTAGTCAAAAATAAGAGTTTAGTGCCCATTTTAGCCCAAAGAGTTTTCCAAAAATAACTAAGGAATTTAACATCTCTATCAGACACAATGCTCCTAGGAACTCCATGAAGCCTAACAACCTCCCTAAAGAACAACTCTGCTACATTAGTGGCATCATCGGTTTTATGACATGCTATAAAGTGTGCCACAAAAATGGAGTCTCTACCCTTCTTAGACCTAGGTAACCCTAAACCAAAATCAATGGAAATATCTACCCAAGGTGTGCTTGGTACGGGCAAGGGAGTATATAGTCCTTGTGGTAGGACTTTGGATTTGGCTTGCTCACAAGTGATGCATCTAGAACATATTCTCCCTACATCCTTCCTTATTGTTGGCCAATAAAAATGCTCACGCAAAACATCTAAAGTATTCTTAATTCCAAAATGCCCCATTAATTCCCCCCAATGGGCCTCCTTAATTAACAACTCACGCATGGAACATTTGGGTATACACAATTGATTTTCTTTAAATAAATACCCATCTAATTTATAAAACTTTTCAAAAGAAGTTTTTTCACATTCATGGTAAATAGCACAGAAGTCATCATCATTAGCATACATTTCCTTAACGTATTCAAATCCTAGCAGTCTAGCATTTAAAGTTGAGAGTAAGGCATACCTCTGTGATAAAGCATCGGTTACAACATTCTCCTTACCTCTCTTATATTGAACAATATAAGGAAAAGTCTCAATCAATTCCATCCATCTAGCATGCCTCCTATTCAATTTACCTTGGCGCTTCAGATGTTTTAGAGATTCATGATCGGTATGGATGACAAATTCTCTTGGCCAAAGGTAATGTTGCCATGTCTCCAGGGTCCTAACCAAGGCATATAGCTCCTTGTCATACGTTGGATAATTAAGGGCCCCTCCATGAAGTTTCTCGCTGAAATAAGCGATAGGTCGCCGTTCCTGCATCAAAATAGCTCCTATACCTATTCCTGATGCATCACACTCAACTTCAAAGGTTTTAGTAAAATCAGGTAAAGATAAAACAGGTACAGAACACAAACTATCCTTCAATGCTTTAAAGGCTCTCTCCTGATTCTCGCCCCCTTAGAACTAACAACAAAACCAAGAAAAACTAACTTGTCCATGCAAAAAACACACTTTTTAAAGTTCGCATACAATTGTTCTTTTCTCAAAATTTCAAGCACATACCTAAGATGTAAGATATGTTCTTCAAGATTTTTACTGTAAATGAGAATATCATCAAAATAGACAACAACAAATTTTCCAATAAATGCACGCAGAACATGATTCATAAGCCTCATAAAAATGCTAGGTGCATTTGTTAGACCAAAGGGCATGACTAAACACTCATACAATCCATGTTTAGTTTTAAAATCGGTTTTCCATTCATCACCCTCTCTCATCATAATTTGATGGTATCCACTTCTCAAATCATTTTTCAATAAATGCAAGAACCATGCAACTCATCTAACATGTCATCTAGTCTAGGGATAGGATGTCGATATTTTACCGTAATGTTGTTGATGGCTCGGCAATCAACACACATCTTGCTTGATCCATCCTTCTTGGGAACGAGTAGCACGGGAACAGCACAAAGACTCAAGCTCTCCCTAACTTGACCTTTGATCAAGTACTCTTCAACCTGTCTTTGAATCTCCTTAGTTTCTTCGGGGTTGGTCCTATAGGCAGGTCGGTTTGGAAGAGAAGCTCGCGGTATAAAGTCAATTTGATGCTCAATCCCCCTAATTGGTGGCACCCCATCTGGAATCTCTTCAGGGAACACGTCTTCAAATTCCTGCAAAATAGAAATAGTGGTACTAGGCAAAAGGCGGTTAAGATGGTTAATAGAAAAATTTGCCTCCTTGTACAAAAGTACAAGTATGGGCTGTTTTGAATAAAAGCCCTCTTGACCTCACTTGCCTTAGCATAAAAATTCATATTTTTTTTTCTCTAGTATTTTTCCACTCTCCTCTCCTTTTTCTTCACTCTTTTTTTTCTTTCACTCTTTTTTTCCTTTTCATTCTTCTCTTTTTGTTCTTTTTCCCTAACCATCCTCAATTGCTCTTCAAAGACTTGCTTGGGGGAAAGGGGTACAAGTGTGATGTTTCTACCATTCTTCACAAATGAATACTTGTTTTTATATCCGTCATGTGTAACCCTCCTATCATATTGCCAAGGCCTACCTAGCAAGATGTGTTCGGCTTGCATGGGTTGGTCATCACACATCACCTCATCCTTGTACTTTCCAATGGAGAAGCTCACTAATACTTGCTAATTAACCTTCACTTCTCCACTATCATTTAACCATTGCAACTTGTAAGGATTAGGGTGTTCAAATGTAGCCAACCCTAATATCTCAACTAAGGTAGTACTAGCCACATTGGTGCAACTTCCCCCATCTATGATAACACTACACACTTTGTTACTCACATGACATCTTGTGTGAAATATGTTATCTCTTTGTTGTTCAAGGTCATCCTCCTTGACTTGAGTGCTCAAAGATCGCCTTATTACAAGTGCTTCCCCATCCACGGGTCTTATCTCCTCTTCACTAGCTTCCCCTGCAGATGGCATCTCATCTTCTTCACTTTCATTATCGGTACCAACCTCTCCACTCGCTAAGGTGATCATTGCCTTCTTGTTGGGACATTGAGAGGCTATATGACCATTACCAAGACACCGAAAACACTTAAAGTCACGATTACGAGTTGGGGTGTCGATTTTACCTTTGTCCTTGCTAGCCCCCATCTCTTTGGCTTTGAAAGGCTCAAATCTTGGTTTGGATGTAGCTATTTCATCTTTTTTCTCATTGGACTTCCAAGGACTAGTAAGGTTTGGTTTTTGAGTAAGAGGACTAGACCTTAATGGTTGGGATCGAAAACTTCGTTTCTTTAATTTCCTTTCCTCCTTGATTGCCATGTGGACCATGTCCTCATTCTCCACATAATGATGAAGTTCCGCAATGTTGGCAATGTCCGGATTCAACCCACTAAGAAACATAGCCATGGTTGCCTCTCTATCTTCCTCGACGTTAGCTCTTGTCATAGCCACTTCCATTTCCTTGTAGTACTCATCAACACATTTATATCCTTGAGTCAATCTTTGTAAGCGTTGGTGTAACTCTCTATAGTAGTAGCTAGGCACAAACCTCTTTCTCATGATAGCCTTCATGTCCTCCCAATTATCTATGGGCCTTTCATGGTTTCTCCTCCTACTAATGACAAATTGATCCCACCAATTTAATGCATAGTCAGAAAACTCAATTACAACAAGTTTTACTTTTTTTTTCTGTGGAGTAGTTGTGACATTCAAAAATATGCTCCACTTTCTTCTCCCACTCCAAATATAACTCCGGGTCATTATTTCCCTGGAATTGTGGTATCTTCATTTTTATACTACTTAAATCTCTATCAACTCCATCTTGAGCTCTAAGTGGGGGGTCTCCACATACCTCCTCTACCATTTCTTCCTCCTCTATTCCCATTTCTTCCTCCTCTAGGCATTCTTCCTTCTTCTTCCCAATCTTCTTCCTCTATATCATCCCCAACATGAGTTCTAATACTCACTAGAAATTAGCAAATGTAATTTGGCCTCTTTTTTTCTGTCCTTTTTTTCAATTAATTCTGGCCACTATTTTTTCTTTTTTGCCTTTTTTTTGGAACAAGTATGCTAATAACTCAAGAGTCAATCAATACAATACTTTCAATATGAGTTTGAGGAATTTTTAAGATAGATAAAATAGCACATAAATTACGACATGAAGGGAAAACGAAATTTCTGCAGGAACTACAACAAAAATACTAGAAAACAACCAAAAACTGCACAATATTTCAGATTTTGTAGAATAACCAAGGAAAATGCAGAATATGAAAGAAAATTTCAGAATACTTTCAGAAACAACAGGATATGCAAGGTTACTACTGAAAAAATTTAGACACAATAGAATTTGAAAAGAAAATTCAGAAAAAAAATGTGGAAACAAAGAAGAGCAATATTTTTAAGGTATGGAGAATAAATTTCAGCAAGAACACAGCAGAATGATATATTCTTTTTCATTTTTTTATGTGTCAGATTTACAACAAGAACACAAGATCAAGAACAAATATAAAGGATAGGAATCTGAAAATTAGCACCAAAAAGCTCTGATACCAAATGATATGAACCAAGGGGATAGGATCTAGCTAATTTCAGATTATATAGCAAAGGGTTTCTCCACAAATCAATGGATATTACTGACCATTTTTCTGAGGAGAAAAGATGCCACAAGGAGCTGCTATTTCCTTGATAAGTCTAGCACAAATGACACCCTAACAAGTATGGATATTACTTGATGAACGAAAACCGGCATCGCCGATTCTCGCAAATACTTTGGTTTTAATATTTGTAAAACTCTCGCAAGTGCACGAATCATTTCGTAGAAAATGATAAGTATACTCCCAAGGTCGATCTAAGGAAGGAATGTATGTGGTTCTTAATTTATTATTCAAACTTTTAAAAACGAAATTAAATCCTAAACATCCTGTCACGATAGTTTGGTTTTTGTGTTCCTAATCTAATAACATAAAATAAACATATATACAGATTAATTAAATATAATCTAAAAAAACGTAAAAATAAACATAGATACAAATTCAATAAATATTTATCTACAAATAAATATAATTACAGATTCAATAAATATTCATGCAAATTTTATCATTTATATTAGTGGAGTATTTATGGATATAATAACTAAATTAATTATGCTTGCTCATATTATCTAGGTTATTAATGATATAAATTGATATTTTATTGATTCTCTCTTTTTTGTATGAATACCACCTTTGGTGGGGTTAGATACTCTTTGTTAACTAAACAAATCAATTAACACCTATGGGTGGGGTTGATAACTAATTTGGTTAATTAAATTAATTCCTTTTTCTAAGAGATTGAAAATGAACCATTTAAATGCCACCTTTGGTGGGGTTAGACAGTTTAAACTTTATCCAAGGTGTCCAAATTAAACCCAAGAATTTAGTTATCCGAGTACTAACTTTCAAGTTTTAAAACCACTATTGAAAACATGTTGTCAATACATTTTCACATAATAATTCTTATAAAAACTTTTGAAATAGAGCTTCACTCTAACTACCGGGCGATTGTACCAACAAATAAAAGAGCACTACTCTAAATTAGACCGGATAACTAAACCTTAAAATCTAATTTTCAGATTTAAGTTTGTAATGAAAAATAATATATTTCTCTCTAACATCCTTAATATAAAATCTTGAATAAACATAAAATCAATTCATTTTAGAAATTTTCACCTATTTAATATTTCGCAAGCATAACCACGTTATTATTATATCATGATTATAAACAGCTAGCACAGTTAAATTTAATCACAGACAAATTAAATATAACATGTAAGAATAAAGCATAAAAATAACTGTAAAGAAAATAAAATCCTTACAGAACTTCGACGCTATTCCCGTTGCTAGAAAACCTCCAAGCGGAATTTGCACTTCCATTTATTGAATCAAAAATCTAAATTATTACAAAAAACATTACAAGTTCCTCTCAAAAAGAGAAGAACTCTAAACCTAAGAGAATTGAACTAAAAACTAAGAGAAAAACTAAGAAAAGCTTAGAAACTAAGAAAGAAACTAAGAAAAACTCAAAAACTAAGAAATGAGAGAAAGAAAGAAGAGAGAAGTGTGGTTTTGAGGTGTGCTTTGAAGTGAATGGAAGAGGGGTATTTATAGGTGAGGATGGAGAGAAAAAATGAGTAAAAAAATGTTAAAAAAAATATAAAAAAATTAAAAAACGTGTAGTGGACATGCTGAGGTCATCAATGACGTCAGCATGACGTCATAGGGGCTGCTGCACGTGAAAAATGGGTCAAAAACGCGTTGGGCGCGCGGCTGGGCGCTGGGGCGCGCGCGTCTTGGGCCGGGCGTCGCGCGCAGCCTCGCCGCGTGAACAGTGCCGCGGCCGCGGCGCGCGCGCGGAAGGAAGGAATGAACGCGCGCGCGCGGCGCGGCAACGGGCGCCCAGCTTGGCGCGGCCGGGCGCGGCCGGGCTGGTACCGGCCGCGGCGCGCGATTTTCCATCTTTTGACATTTTTGACCTTTTCGACCCATTTTGTCCAATTTTTCCATGTTTGTTGACCTTTTCCCACTTATTTATTAATTTATTTGTGATGTATTGCTTCAAGTATTCTTCTTTGAGTCTTTACATTGCGTTTTTAGGCCAAAATTCCTGAAAAACAATAAAAATACCCGTGATTCCGAAAAAGACAAATTTATATAAATATATGATAAAACATATAAATATATATATTTTTAATCAATTAATGTGCATAAAATCATGGTTATTTTAGTGCTTTTTGAGCACTCATCACAACCCCCAACCAGCTTCTTGCTAGTCCCTTAGCAAGAGAAGCGATAAAAACTAAAAATTAAACTATCGTAAATCACTTCCGTGGATTGACACGGTTGCATTTAGCTTATGCAACAAGCTTTTAAACCCCTAGGTTGCCCTAGTGGACGAGTTTGAGTCTCGTGAGGGTTTTCAGTAATGATACCCACAAACATTGAACTAAATGTAAAAACAAAAGAAACAATAAAAACAAACAACTTAAAAATTAAATTTACAACAAAATCACAAATTAACAACATCTCACAAAAATGTCTCATACTATTTAATCTCCTTTAAGATCATAATTAAAATCTCAAGCATAAGTTATCTTAATCTCTTTAAACAATCATGATTTATTATAATAATTAGTCGAAAATCATTTTCATATTTCATATCAAAAATGTATCAATTTAATTTCACCCAATTTCAGTGTCATGAATCAGAATTCGCTTCGACTCTATTCCTCACAAGTCAATACTCTCAAAACACTGAATCCTATGGTTCAAACATTCATACTAATTTATATGCGAAAGAGTTGATGTATAGAAATGAACTAATATTTTCGCATATGTATAAAGAATAAAGGCTCAAAGTGTTATTTTAACATTGATCTCATGAAAGGAATCAAATGTATAAATTATAAAGATATCATATATAAAAATTATTTTCATGCATAAATCAAACTCATTAAGAAAGAATTTCAAGATATATGCTTTTTACAAATGAAGAAATTGCAATGACTTTTTAGGGAATTACTTCTTATATCTTTCTTTTGTAATTAGCCTTTACTCACAACTTTGTAGGCAATGCGGGTTATAGTATGTAGATGATACTATTTTTATCTCTCTTTTTTTTCTGTAGATATTTTTCAATATGTTTATTTTTTAGAGAGTCAACCCATGTACAGATTGTACACATTTTTTTTTGGATTTTGGTGAGTGGTTAATTTTGTGGCTTTTCTGTTTGATCTTGGTCTAGGTAACCCCAGATATGTCTTTTTGTTTTTGTAGTAGTCATGCATAAATGAGATATAAGCATATACTATCAATTTCTACTCAAATCATTTAATCTAAGCAAAAATAATAATAAAAAATATATGATACTCTATTAAGATGAAAAAAAAATTCATACATTCAATGCTAATACCTATAGAGATCATCTAAAAATTTGAAGAAATAAGAAATGTGTTTGGAGTAGAAAAAATATATATTTCACTCTGAATAAAGGAAATTAGGCTCAAATTATATCTCACAAAGGTAGTCTCCACTAAAAAAACTCATAAACACCGATTTTGGGTTTAATATAATTTCTACATCTTATCAAGAAATACTAATTATGACAAAAACTAACTAATTATCAAAAATAATTACAAAATATTTCATGATATGTTTTCAAAAATTAATCTAACAGTACAAAAGACTTAACTATTTACTTAAATTTGATTTAAAGAAATGATAAATTTTTGTGAAACTTTTTTTTTTTTATTCCAAAAATTACTAAATCACACAAAATAGAAATAAAACCAAACACACAAAAAATGAAAAAGTATATTTTTTTATTTTTTTAATTAAGCATGGTAACTTTTCACCACCCCCAACCTAGAACTTACATTGTCCTCAATGTAACAACTGTAAATTAAAGATAAAGAGAGAAGAGAAGAAAGATTACCTATTTTCTGAGAATGTGCAAGTAGTAATGGAAAATGCAGGTGCATCCATCATATTCATCATTAAAGTGTATACAGACAGATCGCTGTAAACTTCTAACATCTCAACAAATATTTTTAGTTTTAACAATTGAACAATTATTCATATGTAATTAAAATGAAATAAACAATAAAATTAAGTAAATAAAAAAAAATAACAAACAAAATTTTTTTATATTTTTTTATTTTTTTATATTTTTATATTTTTATATTTTTTTTGTTTTTTTGTTTTTTTTTTATTTTACCTAAAATGATGGGTTGCCTCCCATCCAGCGCTTAGTTTAACGTCTTAGCAAGACGTATCTTTTTGGTGCTAAGGGTTACTCAACCAAATGCAATCCATTTCAGCAATGTTGTTTGGTTCTTCTAAGTAAGGCTTGCCTCGATGGCCATTGACTTTGAAGGTTTTTTGTGTCTTGGAGTCCGATAGTTCCACTACTCCATGTTCAAATACTTGAACTATTTTGAATGGTCCATCCCATCTTGATCTCACTTTCACGGAAACAATCTCAAACGAGAGTTAAATAAAAGAACTTTCATTCCAGGGTGAAGAGTCTTAGGAACTAGCCTCTTGTCATGATAGCGCTTAGTACGCTCCTTGTATAATTTGGCATTCTCATACGCTTCATTCCTAATTTCTTCCAACTCATGGAAAATTTGGAGTAATCGTTTTTCACCTGCTTTATCTAAATCCATGTTTAACTCTTTAATTGCCCTGTAAGCTTTGTGTTCAAGTTCAATTGGAAGGTGGCACGCTTTCCCAAAGATTAACCGGTAAGGGCTCATCCCAATAGGTGTTTTGTAAGCGGTGCGGTATGCCCATAAGGCATCATTTAGCTTAAATGCCCAATCCTTCCTTGACGGACGCACAGTGCGTTCCAGTATTCCCTTAATTTGCCTATTGCTCACTTCCACTAAACCGGAAGTTTGAGGATGATATGGAGTAGCTACTTTATGTGTGATGTTGTACTTGTTTAGTACTCCATCAAAGAGTTTGTTACAAAAATGGCTACCTCCATCACTTATTATAGCTCTAGGCGTTCCGAACCTACTGAATATGAAATCTTTCAAGAATTTCACAACAACATTAGCATCATTGGTTTTGGTGGGGATAGCTTCTACCCACTTGGACACATAATCCACAGCAACCAAAATGTATTGAAAACCATTAGATGGGGGAAAAGGACCCATGAAGTCAATCCCCCATACATCAAAGAGTTCAACAACTAAATTAGATGTCAAAGGCATTTCATCTCTTTTGCTTATGTTTCCTGTTCTTTGACATCTATCACATTGTGCACAAAACATATGAGCATCTTTAAAAAGAGTGGGCCAAAAGAATCCAGACTGTAATATCTTACGGGCTGTCTTTTCACCTCCAAAATGACCCCCACAATGAAGTTCATGACAAAAAGTCAGAATGCTCTTATGTTCGTCTTCTGGTACACATCTCCGGATGACTTGATCTTGACCAATCTTGTATAAATAAGGGTCATCCCAGAAATAGTCCTTAATAGTTTTAAAAAACCTTTTCTTGTCCTGATATGAAGTGTTAGGTCGCAAAACACCAGTGGCAAGATAGTTTACAATATCAAAGATACCACGGGTTCTGGACCTATGAAAAATAACTCGTTCATCGTGAAAGGTTTCAACTATATCGTCATTACTCTCATCTTTAAGAGGATTGAAGGCAGAAATCAACCTAGACAAATCGTCAGCTACTAAGTTTTCACTGCCTTTCTTATCCTTGCTTTCTAGGTCAAATTCTTGTAAGAGTAAGACCCACCTGATTAATCTTGGCTTGGCATTTGGTTTACTTAATAGGTATCTTAAAGCGGCATGATCGAATGTACAATCACTTTAGATCCTACTAAATAAGACCGAAATTTGTCTAAAGAGAATACTATAGCCAAGAATTCCTTTTCAGTGGTGGTGTAATTCATTTGGGCATCATTGAGTGTTTTGCTAGCATAGTAGATGACATGTAAACGCTTATCCACTCTTTGTCCAAGGACTGCTCCTATTGCATAATCAGAAGCGTCACACATTATTTCAAAAGGTAAAGACCAGTTTGGTGCCATTATAACAGGGGTAGATGTTAGTTTCTCTTTCAAGGTATTAAAGGAAATAAGGCAGTCATTGTTGAAGTCAAATTCAGCATCTTTGGATAGTAAGTTACATAAAGGACGACTTATTTTAGAGAAATCTTTAATAAATCGTCTGTAAAATCCTGCATGTCCCAAGAAGCTTCTTATCCCCTTCACAGATGTAGGGGGAATTAGTTTGGATATCAATTCAACTTTTGCCTTATCAACTTCAATACCCTTGTTTGAAATTATATGTCCTAAAACTATCCCTTGTTGAACCATAAAATGACTTTTCTCCCAACTAAGGGTTAGATTGCATTCAATGCATCTTTCTAAAACCAAAGTCAATTTATGTAAGCAATCATCAAATGAGTTCCCAAAGACAGAGAAATCGTCCATGAAAATTTCAATGAATTTCTCCACCATGTCCGAGAAAATAGATATCATGCATCTCTGGAAAGTGGCAGGGGCATTGCATAACCCAAATGGCATTCTGCGAAAAGCAAATGTCCCAAAAGGACATGTAAATGTGGTCTTTTCCCTGATCTTCCTGGTGCTATGGGTACTTGATAATATCCGACAGTCCCATCCAAAAACAAGAAAATTAGGTTTGACTAATCTTTCCAACATTTGATCAATGAATGGAAGAGGAAAGTGATCCTTTTTCGTATATAAATTTAGTTTCCTAAAATCTATACACATTCTCCATCCGTGATTATTCTAGTGGGCACTAATTCACTTTTATCATTTTTAACAAGCTGTTATCCCAGATTTCTTTGGTACCACGTACCTTTGGACTAACCCACTTACTATCCATGATAGGATAGATAATCCCTTCTTCTAATAATTTAAGGATTTCCTTTTTAACTACCTCTTGCATGTTTGGGTTTAGTCTTCTTTGGGCCTCTCGCATGTGTTTAGCACCATCCTCCAAGTTGATCTTGTGCATACACATTGTTGGACTAATGCCTCTTATATCCCCTATACTCCAACCTATAGATTTCTTAAACTGTTTAAGCACTTTGATGAGTTCTTTTTCTTGTGGTTTGGTCAAGGTTGAAGAAATTATCACTGGATATGTTTCTCCTTCTCCCAAAAACACATATTTTAAGTGCTCAGGTAAGTCTTTGAGTTCAAGTTCAGGTGGATTGGCCTCTTTAACAGATGAAGAACTGGGTAGATTTAAAAGTGTACTAGATTTTGTCATCACTTCATTATTGTCTAGTTGTTCAAGGTACCCCTTAATTTCTTCATCTAAATCTTCTTCAACCTTTTCAAGTGTAAGAACGGTTTCAAGCTTGTCTTCTATTCTGGTTTGGAAAAAGGTGTTTTGGACAAGATTATCCAAAGGATCAACTTCGAATATTTCATCGATGGCAGAAATAGAAGGGAAAGGTGAAGAATCAAAAACTTTGAAATGAACAGTCTCTCCTAAGACTGTCATTGTCAAATTTCCATCTTGGACATCAATAATAGTTTTAGTAGTTGCCATAAATGGTCTACCAAGCAATATTGTATGCTCTCTGTCCAATGCCGGATTTTCTTGCATATCCAGAACCACAAAGTCAACAGGTATTATCAGTTTGTCTACCTGTACCAAAACATCCTCAACTATTCCTTCTGGATATTTAAGAGATCTATCTGCAAGTTGCAGGGACATAGTTGTGGGTTTTAAATCCCCTAGATTGAGCTGTGAGAATATAGAGTAGGGCATCAAATTTATACTAGCACCTAAATCAAGCATTGCTTTAGCAACCTTCCTATCCCCCATAGTTATGTTTATAATAAAACTTCCAGGGTCTTTCAACTTAGTGGTAGTTTCAGGTCAAGTACAAATAGAAATTTCTCGATACTACTACTGCTCATTCAGCCTCATACCTCCTTTTCTTAGTGTTCAACTCTTTGAAAAACTTGGCATATGAGGGCACATTCATGATCACTTCTAATAATGGTAAATTGATATTTACTTTAGAGAGCATATTAAAAAGATCATTGAATTGCTTATCTTGTTTGGATTCTTTCAACCGGTGGGGAAAAGGTACTTGCATCTGGTGTGGTTCTGTTGTCTTTTGAATTTTGGGAGTGTCAGATGACCCCCCAATGAGTTTTTCAGAAGGCTTGTTAAGTTTAACACTTGTTTCTCCTTTTTGCGAGATTAGAATATCGCCTTCTTTGTTACATGAACTACAAGGTAGTTTAGAGATTTCAGGTAAACTGGTATTGACTACCTTACCACTTCGAAGAGTTCTAACATCTTTTGCTTGTTCTGGTTGACTGGGCAACTTTCCTGGTTCTTTCTTTTGCATTTGTTCAGCCAGTTGCCCAACTTTATATTCAATTCTTTTAACCGAAGCCTCCATGGTGTTCAACCTTTGATTAGTCATCAGTTGGTTGTCACGACTAACTTGAATAAAAGCATTCAAGCTATCTTCTAAGGTTGGTTTAAAAGATTGGCTTGGTGGGTAAGGGTGGTTGTAGGTTGGGTGATTATAGGTGTTTGGATGATACTTTTGAAAAGATTGGACTTCCTCTATGGCATCGACACTAGAATCACAAGTATTTGAACAGTTATGAGTACCATGCCCAATTGAACAACACACTCCACATACCTCTTGATTTGAAATTTGGTGAGACGTGAGGAATTTCACTTGTTTAGTCAATTCAGCAAGTTGCAAGGTTATCTCATTATCAAAGCCAACTTCATTGACCTTTGCTTTCCTTCTACCACCTCTTTGTTGGGAATTAGAACCCAATAGCTCATAGAGATTGTAGGTTTCCTCTGCGGTCTTTTCTCCTACAAAGACCTCCAAAGAAGATTATCAACCATGTATTGACTCTGTAGTGTCAATCCATCGTAAAAGAATTGGTTTTGTAGTCAGAAGTGGAAAGCTATGATTTTGACATTGAATGAAAAGGAGTTTGAATCGCTCCCAAGCTTCATGAAAGGGCTCTTCATTCATTTGAGAAAATGTTGCTATCTTTGTTCTTAGATCAACAGCCTTTTGATGGGAATAGAACCTACCCATAAAAATTTCATAGATCGCCTCCCAAGTTTTAAGAGAACTCGACCGTATAGTAATGAACCATGACCAAGCTTTATCTTTGAGAGTGTAAGGAAAACACCTCATCCTAAGTTGATCTTCATTAATTGCATGTAGTGGAAAGGTTTGGACAATAGCATAGAATTCTCGAATGAAATGCAAAGGGTCTTCATTAGGGATACCGTAAAAGGAAGGTAACAAAGAATAATGAATCTTTTTCAATTCATAATTCCTTGCAGCCTCTTGTAATTGGATGCCGGAAGTTACATTGCCAATGATTGGCATTGTATAGTCTTTCATCTTTTTCCGCCTATCTTCAGCATCTCCCATGGTTATTTGTAGTTGAAAATGATCCTCCTCCTATTGTGAATCAACATTTTGCTCTTAAAAACAATAGTAGATATCTCTAAAAAATGCAAGGAACCTAGCATATTTTTTTTTTATTTTAATTTAAACGAAGGGACACAATTTTTTTGAAACAAACAAATTTATTTCATTTGAATTTTTTTTTTATTACACGCAAACTAAAACAAAGGAAAATACAATAATGGGTGACCTCCCATGTAGGACTAAAATTTATCGTCTTCTAGTAAGACGTTGCTTGGAGATTGCAGAATGAAAAACTCAATGTCTCCTCTTCATTGAATTCATTTAAGTTTCAAATTAGTCTTTGCCTTTTTGCAAATGTTCAACTAACTGTTCAACTTGAACTTCCACCTTTTTGATAGAAGCTTCCACAGAGTCCAACCGTTGATTGGTTTTAGATTGATTATCCCTACAAACTTGAATAAAAGAATTCAAGTTGTCCTCCAGGGTTGGTTTATTTGGAATGCTTCTTGGAATAGGTGGGTGGAATTGCTGGCCTGCCTGGTTTGAGCTTTGAGGGAAAGGAGGGTTGTTTTGCCTCCAAGAGAAATTTGGATGACTTCTCCACCCAGGATTATAGGTATTTGAATTGGGATCAAACCTTGGTCTCTGTTGATATGCTCCCAACACATTAACCTGCTCAGGTCCAGTTGTATCTCCTTGATATGGACAGGCTTCAGTACCTTGTCCCATGTTGCTGTACAAACCATATTGTTCATTATTGGTGTTGGTTTGTGTAGCGAGAAGGGCAACTTGCTTAGTCAGTTGAACAAGTTGTTGTTGAACTTCATTACTGGAGTCGATTTCATGAACACCAGCTTTTCTCACTCGGGAGCTTTTCTGTTGGGAATTAGCACCCAACATCTCAAAGAGGTTATACGTTTCTGATGCAGTCTTTTCTCCTATTGCTCCTCCTGCAGCGTTGTCGACAATGAACTGACATTGTTGTGTAAGTCCATCGTAAAAGAATTGGTTCTGCAACTGTAGGGGAAAGCTATGATGGGGACATTGAGTGAGAAACATTTTGAACCTATCCCAAGCTTCATGGAATGGTTCTCCTTCCATCTGAGAGAAAGTAGCAATCTTTCCTCTCAGCTCTGATGTTTTTGATGGGAATAGAATTTTCCCATGAATTTATTGTAAATGTGACCCCATGTCATCGAGAGAACCCTGGGAAGTGACATCAACCAAGCTTTGGCCTTATCCTTTAAGGTGTAGGGAAAACATCTCATTCTAAGCTGATCCTCGTTTAGAATACCGAGGGGGAATGTTTGGACCGTAGCATAGAAATCTCTCATAAAGGAAAGAGAATCTTCATTAGGTAGCCCATAGAAGGAAGGAAGCATAGAAAAATGAATATTTTTAAGGTCATAATTCCAGCGACCTCTCCCAACCGGATAGCGGCGATTCTTGCCGTGCTAATCACCGGTCTTGCATACTCCTTCATCGTGGTTTCCCTAACATGTTGGTTTTCCTCCATTTCTTTTGGTTCTAGTAAAGGATTAAGACTTGGTTCTATGTTTGGCTCAAAATCAGGTTGATGGGTAGGATCCAGTGTTGTTGACACTTGTTTAAATTTATGAATATTATTTACATATGGTGTTAGGGGGTTTCCTAAGGATCTCCTACCACGCATAGACTATTTTTAAACGTAAATTTAAAACTCCTGTCAACAAAAATAAAAAAATTAGAGAAAATTTCCATGGCATTTAATACAAAACACTAGACAAAACTAGTTAAATTTTTTTTTTTAAATAACATAATCAGTATTAACCAAGAGTGTTCCTAGGAAAGAATGGTGGTGCAATGGCTCCTTAAAAACCATTCTCCTAGCCAGAACAACGTTCCCAGGAAAGACTAGTGGCACAAAGGCTTCAAAGAACTAGTCTCCTAGACAGAACTCCCTTAAATTTTTACTTTTCATGCCTTTTAGTTTTTTTTTTTTTTTTTTACGAACGGTAATTTTATTTTACTATTCACGCTATCTTATTTCTTATTAACTTAAATTTTTTAAAAATTTAAATTTTTTTTTACGAACGGTAATTTTATTTTACTATTCACGCTATCTTATTTCTTATTAACTTAAATTTTTAAAATTTTAAAATTTTAAATTTTTTTTTTTAATTAATTTTTTTTTACTATTTATTAACGGTAAAAACTTTTTACTTCAAATTTCAAATTTCTAAATTATTTTACTATTTATGCTATAATTAATTTTTTTATTTTTTTATTTTTTTATTTATTTTTTTATTTTTTATTTATTTTTTTTATTTTTATTTCTTATGAAATTTGAAATTTGAAATTTGATTAAAAAATTTTTTTATTTTTTTTTTATTTTAAAAAAAAAAATCACAATTATTTACAACACAAAAATATTTTTAAAATTTTGATAAATAAATTAAAAACGTTATTCCTTCCAAGAACTACGCCAAAACTTGATGAACGAAATAAGATCGCCGATTCTCGCAAATACTTTGGTTTTAATATTTGTAAAACTCTCGCAAGTGCACGAATCATTTCGTAGAAAATGATAAGTATACTCCCAAGGTCGATCTAAGGAAGGAATGTATGTGGTTCTTAATTTATTATTCAAACTTTTAAAAACGAAATTAAATCCTAAACATCCTGTCACGATAGTTTGGTTTTTGTGTTCCTAATCTAATAACATAAAATAAACATATATACAGATTAATTAAATATAATCTAAAAAAACGTAAAAATAAACATAGATACAAATTCAATAAATATTTATCTACAAATAAATATAATTACAGATTCAATAAATATTCATGCAAATTTTATCATTTATATTAGTGGAGTATTTATGGATATAATAACTAAATTAATTATGCTTGCTCATATTATCTAGGTTATTAATGATATAAATTGATATTTTATTGATTCTCTCTTTTTTGTATGAATACCACCTTTGGTGGGTTTAGATACTCTTTGTTAACTAAACAAATCAATTAACACCTATGGGTGGGGTTGATAACTAATTTGGTTAATTAAATTAATTCCTTTTTCTAAGAGATTGAAAATGAACCATTTAAATGCCACCTTTGGTGAGGTTAGACAGCTTAAACTTTATCCAAGGTGTCCAAATTAAACCCAAGAATTTAGTTATCTCGAGTACTAACTTTCAAGTTTTAAAACCACTATTGAAAACATGTTGTCAATACATTTTCACATAATAATTCTTATAAAAACTTTTGAAATAGAGCTTCACTCTAACTACCTAAGGCGATTGTACCAACAAATAAAAGAGCACTACTCTAAATTAGACCGGATAACTAAACCTTAAAATCTAATTTTCAGATTTAAGTTTGTAATGAAAAATAATATATTTCTCTCTAACATCCTTAATATAAAATCTTGAATAAACATAAAATCAATTCATTTTAGAAATTTTCACCTATTTAATATTTGTAAGCATAACCACGTTATTATTATATCATGATTATAAACACATAGCACAGTTAAATTTAATCACAGACAAATTAAATATAACATGTAAGAATAAAGCATAAAAATAACTGTAAAGAAAATAAAATCCTTACAGAACTTCGACGCTATTCCCGTTGCTAGAAAACCTCCAAGCGGAATTTGCACTTTCATTTATTGAATCAAAAATCTAAATTATTACAAAAAACATTACAATTTCCTCTCAAAAAGAGAAGAACTCTAAACCTAAGAGAATTGAACTAAAAACTAAGAGAAAAACTAAGAAAAGCTTAGAAACTAAGAAAGAAACTAAGAAAAACTCAAAAACTAAGAAATGAGAGAAAGAAAGAAGAGAGAAGTGTGGTTTTGAGGTGTGCTTTGAAGTGAATGGAAGGGGGGTATTTATAGGTGAGGATGGAGAGAAAAAATGAGTAAAAAAATGTTAAAAAAATATAAAAAAATTAAAAACGTGTAGTGGATACGCCGAGGTCATCAATGACGTCATGGGGGCGGCTGCACGTGGAAAATGGGTCAAAAACGCGTTGGGCGCGCGGCTGGGCGGCTGCTGGGCGCTGCGCGCAGCTCGGCGCGCGTGAACAGTGCCCGCGCGCTGCGGCGCGCGCGGAAGGAAGAGTGAACGCGCGCGGGCGCGCGCGGCAATGGGCGCTGGGGCGCGCGATTTTCCGTCTTTTGACATTTTTGACCTTTTCGACCCATTTTGTCCAATTTTTCCATGTTATTGACCTTTTCCCACTTATTTATTAATTTATTTGTGATGTATTGCTTCAAGTATTCTTCTTTGAGTCTTTACATTGCGTTTTTAGGCCAAAATTCCTGAAAAACAATAAAAATACCCGTGATTCCGAAAAAGACAAATTTATATAAATATATGATAAAACATATAAATATATATATTTTTAATCAATTAATGTGCATAAAATCATGGTTATTTTAGTGCTTTTGAGCACTCATCACAACCTCAACTACCTTCTTGCTAGTCCCGTAGCAAGAGAAGCGATAAAAACTAAAAATTAAACTATCCTAAATCACTTCCGTGGATTGACACGGTTGCATTTAGCCTATGCAACAAGTTTTTAAACCCCTAGGTTTCCCTAGTGGACGAGTTTGAGTCTCGTGAGGCTTCGATGCTAAACAACGCCACAAAGGTTTCCAATCGATTGATAAGTTGCTTGAAGAGGAACAAAGAGCAAGAATGAGCTCTCAAATGATCTGAATATGCAAACTTCATTCAAAATTATGTTTTACAGCAGCTGAGCTGCTCTTAATAGGATACAAACCAACCCTAAGCTCTACTACATCATAGCCCTTGATCTCATCCAAGGGTTCAAAATAAACACAGCCAAAAAGCAGAAAAGCTAGCAGAATACATTGACCAAAACATGGAAAAAATGGGGCAGCTGACCACAAAGGAATCCTATAAAATATTACATTTTAACCCTTGATTTCATTCAAGGGTTGCAAAGAAAGCTGCCCAAAAAGAGTCCAAATGGCACATGGAAATTGGAGCAAAATATGGAGCAGCTGAGAACAAAAGAAAACCCTATAAAATATTACATCTTAACCCTTGTTTCCATCTAAGGGCTGAAAATGAAGCTGCCAGAAAAAAGTCCAAATGGCACAACAATGTGCCTAGTTTTGTTTTGCCAATTTTTCCATAATTTCCATCCTAGGATTATCCCAATCCTTGCACTCCCAATTTAGGTCCCCTTGATTATGCATGACCTCTTGAATGAGCCCATTTAAAGCCTTTTCGAGTTGTGCCTTCCAAGACCTTGTGATTGGTCCACTTGGAATTTTATAGCTCGATTATTCTCATCATCTAAGTAGTATAAAAATGAAGATACC
This sequence comes from Hippophae rhamnoides, assembly GCA_033030585.1. Classification (NCBI taxonomy): domain Eukaryota; kingdom Viridiplantae; phylum Streptophyta; class Magnoliopsida; order Rosales; family Elaeagnaceae; genus Hippophae; species Hippophae rhamnoides. The sequence continues at coordinate 32,021,118 of CM065431.1, read as the reverse complement.
ACAATTCGAAGTAAGGAATGACTTGGAGTTGTATTTTGAATGGGAGAAGAAGGTGGAGCACATTTTTGAATTCCACAACTACTCAACGGAGAAAGAAGTAAAACTCGCTGTAATTGAGTTTTCTAACTATGCATTGAATTGGTGGGATCAATTGGTTATTAGTAAGAGGACAAATCGGGAAAGGCCCATATATAATTAGGAGGATATGAAGGCTATCATGAGAAAGTGGTTTGTGCCTAGCTACTACTATAGAGAGTTACACCAATGCCTACAAAGTTAGACTCAAGGATAAAAATGCGTTGATGAGTACTATAAGGAAATAGAAGTGGCGATGGTAAGAGCTAATGTCGAGGAAGATATAGAGGCCACTATGGCTAGGTTTATTAGTGGGTTGAATCCGGACATTGCCAACATTGTGGAACTTCATCATTATGTGGAGATGGAAGACATGGTCCACATGGCAATCAAGGTGGAAAGGCAATTAAAGAAAAGGGTTTTCGATCCCAACCATTAAGTTCTAGTCCCATTACTCCAAAACCAAACCCTACTAGTCCTTGGAAGTGCAATGAGAAAAAATATGAAGTAGCTACATCCAAACCAAGATTTGAGCCTTACAAAGCCAAAGAGATGGGGCTAGAAAGGATAAAGGTAAAATTGACACCCCAATTCGTAATCATGACTTTAAGTGTTTTCGGTGTCTTGGTAATGGTCATATAGACTCTCAATGTCCAAACAAGAAGGCAATGATCACCTTAGCTAGTGGTGAGGTGGGAATCGATAATGAAAGTGAAGAAGATGAGATGCCATCTGTAGAGGAAGCTAGTGAAGAGGAGATAGTACTCGTGGATGGGGAAGCGCTTGTAATAAGGCGATCTTTGAGCACTCAAGTCAAGGAGGATCAACATGAACAACAAAGAGATAACATGTTTCACACAAGGTGTCATGTGAGTAACAAAGTGGGTAGTGTTATCATAGATGGGGGAAGTTGCACCAATGTGGCTAGTACTTTCTTAGTTGAGAAATTAGGGTTGCCTACATTTGAACATCCTAAGCCTTACAAGTTGCAATGGTTAAATGATAGTGAGGAAGTGAATGTTAATAAGCAAGTATTAGTGAGCTTCTCCATTGGAAAGTACAAGGATGAGGTGATATGTGATGTAATACCAATGTAAGCTGGACACATCTTGCTAGGTAGGCCTTGGCAATATGATAGGAGGGATATAGAAACAAGTATTTGTTTGTGAAGAATGGTAGAAACTTCACACTTGTACCCCTTTCACCTAAGCAAGTCTTTGAAGATCAACTGAGGATGGTTAGGGAAAACAAATAGGGAAAATGAACAAAAAGAGAATAATGAAAAAGAAAAAAAGAGTGAAAGAAAAAAAAGAGTGAAGAAAAAGGAGAGGAGAGTGGAAAAATATGAATTTTTATACTAAAGCAAGTGAGGTCAAGGGGGCTTTGTATTAAAAACAGCCAATACTTGTACTTTTGAACATGGAGGCTAATTTTTATATTAACGATCTTAACCAGTATTTGCCTAATGCCACTGTTTCTCTTTTGTAGGAATTTGAGGACCTTTTTCCCGAAGAGATTCCGGATGGGGTGCCACCAGTTAGGGGGATTGAGCATCAAATTGACTTCATACCGGGAGCTTCTCTTCCAAACCGACCTGCCTATAGGACTAACCCCGAAGACAATAAGGAGATTCAAAAGCAGGTTGAAGAGTACTTGATCAAAGGTCAATTTAGGGAGAGCCTAAGTCCATGTGTTGTTCCCGTGCAACTAGTTCCCAAGAAGGATTAATCAAGCAGTATGTGTGTTGATTGTCGAGCCATCAACAACATTACAATAAAATATCGATATCCTATCCCTAGATTAGATGACATGTTAGATGAGTTACATGGTTCTTGCATTTTTTAAAAAATTGATTTGAGAAGTGGATACCATCAAATTAGGATGACAGAGGGTGATGAATGGAAAATCGCTTTTAAAACTAAACATGGATTGTATGAGTAGTTAGTCATACGCTTTGGTCTAACGAATGCACCTAGCACTTGTACGAGGCTTATAAATCATGTTCTGTGTGCATTTATTGGAAAATTTGTTGTCTTTTTTGATGATATTCTCATTTACAGCAAAAATCTTGAAGAGCATGTGATGATAAGTATTAAACTTTACAAATTTCAAGTGGACCAATCACAAGGTCTAGGAAGGCTCAACTAGAAAAGGCTTTAAATGGGATTATTCAAGAGGTCATACATAACCAAAAGGACCTAAATTGGGATAATCCTAGGATGGAAATTAGGGTAAAATTGGAAAAATAAAACTAGGCACATTGTTGTGTCATTTGGACTTTTTGGGCATTTTCATTTTGAGCCCTTAGATGGGAACAAAGGTTAAAATGTAATATTTTATAGGGTTTCTTTTGTTTCCAACTCTTCAATTTTGCTCTAAATTTTGCTCCACATTTTGCTCCAATTTTGGAGTGCCATTTGGACTGATTTTGGGCAGTTTCTTTTCAGCCCTTGGATGAAATCAAGGATTAAGATGTAATATTTTCATAGGATTCCTTTGTAGTCAGCTGCCCCATTTTTTCCATGTTTTGGTCCATGTTTCTACTACCTTTTGTGCATTTTGGCTATTTTTATTTTCAACCCTTAGATGAGATGAAGCCTATGATGTAGTAGAGCTTAGGGTTTGTTTGTATTCTATTAAGAGCAGCTCAGCTACTCGAAAATACAATTTGAATGAAATTTGAATTTTCAGATCATTTGAGAGCACATTCATGCTCTTTATTCCTCTTTAAGCAACTTATCAAGGGATTAGCAACCTTTTTCGCATTGTTTAGCATCCAAGAATTTATGGTGAGTAATATCCATACGTGTTATATCCATTTGTGGTTAGTAATGATGAGAATAATCGAGCTCTACAAATTCGAAGTGGACCAATCACAAGGTCTAGGAAGGCACAACTCAAAAAGGCTTTAAATTGGCTCATTAAAGAGGTCATGCATAATCAAGGGGACCTAAATTGGGAGTGCAATGATTGGGACAATCCTAGGATGGAAATTAGGGAAAAATTGGCAAAATAAAACTAGGCACATTGTTGTGCCATTTGGACTTTTTTGGGCAGCTTTATTTTCAGCCCTTAGATGGAAACAAGTGTTAAGATGTAATATTTATAGGGTTTTCTTTTGTTCTCAGCTGCTCCATATTTTGCTCCAATTTCCATGTGCCATTTAGACTCTTTTTGGGCAGCTTTCTTTGCAACCCTTGGATGAAATCAAGGGTTAAGATGTAATATTTTATAGGATTCCTTTGTGGTCAGCTGCCCCATTTTTTTCCATGTTTTGGTCAATGTTTTCTGCTAGCTTTTCTGCTTTTTGGCTGTGTTTATTTTGAACCCTTGGATGAGATCAAGGGATATGATGTAGTAGAGCTTAGGGTTGGTTTGTATCCTATTAAGAGTAGCTCAGCTGCTGTAAAACATAATTTTTGAATGAAGTTTGAATATTCAGATCATTTGAGAGCTCATTCTTGCTTTTTGTTCCTCTTCAAGCAACTTATCAAGGGATTGACAACCTTTGTGGCGTTGTTTAGCATCAAAGCGTTTGTGGTGAGTAATATCCATACTTGTTAGGGTGTCATTTGTACTAGACTTATCAAGGAAATAGCAGCTCCTTGTGGCGTCTTTTCTCCTCAGAAAAAAGGTGAGTAATATCAATTGATTTATGGAGAAACCCTTTGCTATATAGTATGAAATTAGCTAGATCCTATCCCCTTGGTTCATATCAAGTAATATCCAAGCATTTATGCTAGGCTTATCAAGGAAATAGCACCTCTTTGTGGCGTCTTTTCCCCTCAGAAAAATGGTGAGTAATATTCATTGATTTGTGGAGAAACCTTTGCTATATAATCCAAAATTAGCTAGGTCCTAGCCCCTTAGTTCATATCATTTCGAATCATAACTTAAGAATAGTTGCTAACCATTCCTACCAAAAGCTTAAGCTGTGAGCCGCCAGCAATCCCTTTATAACCATCACGCTTAAACTAGGTTCGAGGCCATACCAGGTCACATGGACATTACCCACCATACGCCACAAAAGCGGCTTCTAAATGACCCTTGGGTGTTACCACCAAGGTTACCCACACCAATGGGCCATGCATATTACTCAACATGGACGCATCATTTCCCCCTCGCAAAGGATGTTCATCCTTGAACTTGTGCTTTTCAAGATTCGAATCCAAGGCCAGGCTTTGATACCAAACTTAGGAATAATAGCTAACCATTCCTATCGAAAGCTTAAGGTGTCAGTTGGGGCGTTAACAATCTCTTTATCCATAACCATCACACTTACCCTAGGTTCAAGGCTATACCAGGTCACATGGACATTACCCACCATGCGCCACATAAGCAGCTTCTAAATGACTCTCGGATGTTACCCACCTAGGTTACTGATGAGTGCTCAAAAAGCACTAAAATAACCATGATTTTATGCACATTAATTGATTAAAAATATATATATTTATATGTTTTATCATATATTTATATAAATTTGTCTTTTTCGGAATCACGGGTATTTTTATTGTTTTTCAGGAATTTTGGCCTAAAAACGCAATGTAAAGACTCAAAGAAGAATACTTGAAGCAATACATCACAAATAAATTAATAAATAAGTGGAAAAAGGTCAACAAACATGGAAAAATTGGACAAAATGGGTCGAAAAGGTCAAAAATGTCAAAAGATCGAAAACGCTACACAAGCCGGCCAAGCGCCACCGCTGGCCAATACACAAGCGCGCGTTGATACCTCTTTCTCGCGCGCGCCGCAGGCGCGAAAGCATCACAGCCATACGCGCGCACCGGCGCGCCCAACGCGTTTTGACCCATTTTTCACGTGCAGCCCCATGACGTCACGGCCGACGTCATTGATGACCTCAGCAGGTCCATTACACGTTTTTTAATTTTTTAATATTTTTTTAACATTTTTTACTCATTTTTTCTCTCCATCCTCACCTATAAATACCCCCTTCCATTCACTTCAAAGCACACCTCAAAACCACACTTCTCTCTTCTTTCTTTCTCTCATTTCTTAGTTTTTGAGTTTTTCTTAGTTTCTTTCTTAGTTTCTAAGCTTTTCTTAGTTTTTCTCTTAGTTTTTAGTTCAATTCTCTTAGGTTTAGAGTTCTTCTCTTTTTGAGAGGAACTTGTAATGTTTTTGTAATAATTTAGATTTTTGATTCAATAAATGGAAGTGCAAATTCCGCTTGGAGGTTTTCTAGCAAGGGGAATAGCGTCGAAGTTCTGTAAGGATTTTAGTTTCTTACGATTATTTTTATGCTTTATTCTTACATGTTATATTTAATTTGTCTGTGATTAAATTTAACTGTGATAGCTGTTTATAATCATGATATAATAATAACGTTGTTATGCTTGCGAAATATTAAATAGGTGAAAATTTCTAAAATGAATTGATTTTATTTTTATTCAAGATTTTATATTAAGGATGTTAGAGAGAAATATATTATTTTTCATTACAAACTTAAATCTGAAGATTAGACTTTAAGGTTTAGTTATCCGGTCTAATTTAGAGTAGTGCTCTTTTATTTGTTGGTACAATCGCCCGGTAGTTAGAATGAAGCTCTATTTCAAAAGTTTTTATAAGAATTATTATGTGAAAATGTATTGACAACATGTTTTCAATAGTGGTTTTAAAACTTGAAAGTTAGTACTCGGATAACTAAATTCTTGGGTTTAATTTGGACACCTTGAATAAAGTTTAAACTGTCTAACCCCACCAAAGGTGGCATTTAAATGGTTCATTTTCAATCTCTTAGAAAAAGGAATTAAATTAATTAACCAAATTAGTTATCAACCCCACCCATAGGTGTTAATTGATTTGTTTAGTTAACAAAGAATATCTAACCCCACCAAAGGTGGTATTCATACAAAAAAGAGAGAATCAATAAAATATCAATTTATATCTTTAATAACCTAGATAATATGAGCAAGCATAATTAATTTAGTTATTATATCCATAAATACTCCACTAATATAAATGATAAAATTTGCATGAATATTTATTGAATCTGTATTTATATTTATTTTTTATTGAATTTGTATCTATGTTTATTTTTTTATTATATTTAATTAATCTGTATATATGTTTATTTTATGTTATTAGATTAGGAACACAAAAACCAAACTATCGTGACAGGATGTTTAGGATTTAATTTCGTTTTTAAAAGTTTGAATAATAAATTAAGAACCACATACATTCCTTCCTTAGATCGACCTTGGGAGTATACTTATCATTTTTTCTACGAAATGATTCGTGCACTTGCGAGAGTTTTACAAATATTAAAACTGATGAGTGCTCAAAAAGCACTAAAATAACCATGATTTTATGCACTTTAATTGATTAAAAATATATATATTTATATGTTTTATCATATATTTATATAAATTTGTCTTTTTCGGAATCACGGGTATTTTTATTGTTTTTCAGGAATTTTGGCCTAAAAACGCAATGTAAAGACTCAAAGAAGAATACTTGAAGCAATACATCACAAATAAATTGATAAATAAGTGGAAAAAGGTCAACAAACATGGAAAAATTGGACAAAATGGGTCGAAAAGGTCAAAAATGTCAAAAGACGGAAAAACGCGCGCCAAATTTCCCAGCGCCCGGCCGTCATGGGCCAGAGTCGCGCGCGGCCGCGTTGATGATCTTCCCGCTGCGCAGCGCCGCTGTTCACGCGCTGCCGAGCGCTGGACCTTCGCCAGCCAATGCCGGCCAGTAGCCACGCGTTTTTCACCCATTTTTCACGCGGCCGCCCCATGACGTCATCTTGGCGTCATTGATGACCTCACCCGGTCCATTACACGCTTTTTATTTTTTTAATATCTCTTTTAACATTTTTTTAATCATTTTTTCTCTCCATCCTCACCTATAAATACCCCCCTTCCATTCACTTCAAAACACACCTAAAAACCTCACTTCTCTCTTCTTTCTTTCTCTCATTTCATAGTTTTTGAGTTTTCTTTAGTTTCTTTCTTAGTTTCTAAGCTTTTCTTTGTTTTTCTCTTAGTTTTTAGTTCAATTGTCTTAGGTTTAGAGTTCTTCTCTTTTTGAGAGGAACTTGTAATGTTTTTGTAATAATTTAGATTTTTGATTCAATAAATGGAAGTGCAAATTCCGCTTGGAGGTTTTCTAGCAACGGGAATAGCGTCGAAGTTCTGTAAGGATTTTATTTTCTTTACTGCTTATTTTTATGCTTTATTCTTACATGTTATATTTAATTTGTCCGTGATTAAATTTAACTGTACAATTGCTTATAATCATGATATAATAATAACGTGGTTATGCTTTCGAAATATTAAATAAGTGAAAATTTCTAAAATGAATTGTTTTTATTTTTATTCAAGATTTTATATTAAGGATGTTAGAGAGAAATACATTATTTTTCATTACAAACTTAAATCGAAAGTTAGACTTTAAGGTTTAGTTATCCTGCCTAATTTAGAGTAGTCTTTCTTTTATTTGTTGGTACAATCGCCTAGGTAGTTAGAGTGAAGCTCTATTTCAAAAGTTTTTATAAGAATTATTATGTGGAAATGTATTGACAACATGTTTTCAATAGTGGTTTTAAAACTTGAAAGTTAAGACTTCGGATAACTAAATTCTTAAGTTTAATTTGACACCTTGAATAAAGTTTAAATCGTCTAACTCACCAAAGGTGGCAGATTTAAATAGTTCATTTTCAATCTCTTGAAAAAGGAATTAATTTAATTAACCAAATTAGTTATCAACCCCACCCATAGGTGTTAATTGATTTGTTTAGTTAACAAAGAAGATCTAACCCCACCAAAGCCAGTATTCATACAAAAAAGAGAGAATCAATAAAATATCAATTTATATCATTAATAACCTAGATAATATGAGCAAGCATAATTAATTTAGTTATTATATCCATAAATACTCCACTAATATAAATGATAAAATTTGCATGAATATTTATTGAATCTGTAATTATTTATTCAATTTGTATCTATGTTTATTTTTTTTTAGATTATATTTAATTAATCTGTATATATGTTTATTTTATGTTATTAGATTAGGAACACAAAAACCAAAACTATCGTGACAGGATGTTTAGGATTTAATTTCGTTTTTAAAAGTTTGAATAATAAATTAAAAACCACATACATTCCTTCCTTAGATCGACTCGAGTATACTTATCATTTTCATTTACGAAATGATTCGTGGCACTTGAGTAGTTTTACAAATATTAAAACCAAAGTATTTGCGAGAATGGCGATCTTATTTCGTTCATCAAGTTTTTAGTAGCGGATTCTTGGAAGGAATAGCGTTTTTAATTTATTTATCAAAATTTTAAAAATATTTTTGTGTTGTAAATAATTGTGATATTTTTAAAAAAAAAAAAAAAAATAATAATAATAATAATAATAATAATAAATAAATAAAATAAAATTTAATCAAATTTCAAATTTCATAAAAAAAAATAAAAAAAAATAAAAAAAATAAAAAATAAAAAAAATATTTAAAATTTTTTTTATAGCATAAAAAGTAAATAATTTAGAAATTTGAAATTTGAAGTAAAAAAAGTTTTTACCGTTAAAAAAAAAAAAAAAAAAAAAATATTTAAAATTTTTTTTAAATTTTAAGTTAATAAAAATAAGATAGCGTGAATAGTAAAATAAAATTACCGTTCGTAAAAAAAAAAAAAAAAAAAAATTATTAAAATTTTTAAAAATTTTAAGTTAATAAGAAATAAGATAGTATGAATAGTAAAATAAAATTACCGTTCGTAAAAAAAAAAAAAAAAAAAAAATTAAATTAAAATTTTTAAAATTTTAAGTTAATAAGAATTATGATAGTGTGAATAGTAAAATAAAATTACCGTCAGTAAAAAAAAAAAAAAAAAAAAAAAATAAAAGGCATGAAAAGTAAAAATCTAAGGGAGTTAAATGCAGGAAATTAGTTCTTTGAAGCGCTTACTAGTCTTTCACAGGAGCGTTGTTACGGTAGGAGAATGGTTTTTAAGGAGCCAAGACCACCATTCTTTCCAGGAACACTTTCTTGGTTATCTTAATTATGTTATTTAAAAAAAAAAAAAAAAAAAAAATTAATTAAAAAAAAAAAAAAAAAAAAAATTGTCTAGTGTTTTGTATTAAATGCCATGGAAATTTTCTAATTTCTTTATTTTTGTTGACAGGAGTTTTAAATTTACGTTTAAAAATAATTACATGCGTGGTAGGAGATCCTTAGGAAACCCCGTAACACCATATCTAAATAATATTCATAACTTTCACCGAGCGTCACCCCCACTGGATCCTATCCATCAACCTGATTTTGAGCCAAACATAGAACGTCTTAATCCTTTACTAGAACCAAAAGAAATGGAGGAAAACCAACATGTTAGTGGAAACCACGATGAAAGAGTTTGCAAGACCTAGGTGATTGGCATCAAGAATCGCCGCTATCCGATTGGGAGAGGTCGCTCGGAATTATGACCTTAAAAATATTCATTTTTCTATGCTTCCTTCCTTCTATGGGCTACCTAATGAAGATTCTCTTTCCTTTATGAGAGATTTCTATGCTACGGTCCAAACATTCCCCCTCGGTTATAAGGATAAGGCTAAAGCTTGGTTGATGTCACTTACCCCTGGTTCTCTGATGACATGGGGTCAAATTTACAATAAATTCATGGGAAAATTCTATTCCCATCAAAAACATCGTAGCCGAGAGGAAAGATTGCTACTTTCTCTCGGATGGAAGGAGAACCATTCCGTGAAGCTTGGGATAGGTTCAAAATGTTTCTCACTCAATGTCCCCATCATAGCTTTCCCTACGGTTGCAGAACCAATTCTTTTACGATGGACTTACACAACAATGTCGGTTCATTGTCGACAACGCTGCGTGAGGAGCAATAGGAGAAAAGACTGCATCGAAACGTATAATCTCTTTGAGATGTTGGGTGCTAATTCCCAGTGAGAAAAGCTCCAGTGAGAAAAGTGGTGTTCATGAGATTGACTCGGTAATGAAGTTCAACTACAACTTGTTCAACCGACTAAGCAAGTTGCCGCTTCTCGCTACACAAACCAACACAAATAATGAACAATATGGTTTGTACGACAACGTGGGACAAGGTATCAAGCCTCGTCCATATCAAGGAGATACAACTGGACCTGAGCAGGTTAATGTGTTGGGAGCATATCAACAAAGACCAAGGTTTGATCCCAATTCAAATACCTATAATCCTGGGCGGAGAAGTCATCCAAATTTCTCTTGGAGGCAAAATCCCCCCCCTTTCCCTCAAAGCTCCAACCAGGCAGGTCAGCCACTCCACCCTCCTATTCCCCGAAGCCTTCCAAATAAACCATCCCTGGAGGACAACTTGAATTCTTTTATTCAAGTTTGTAGGGACAATCAATCAAAAAGCAATCAACGGTTGGACTCCGTGGAAGCTTCTATCAAAAAGGTGGAAGTTCAAGTTGAACAGTTAGTTGAACATTTGCAGAAAGGCAAAATTGAAACTTAAATGAATTCAATGAAGAGGAGACATTGAGTTTTTCATTCTGCAATCTCCAAGCAACGTCTTACTAGAAGACGATAAATTTTAGTCCTACATGGGAGGTCACCCATTATTGTATTTTCCTTTGTTTTAGTTTGCGTGTAAAAAAAAAAAAAAAAAAAATTCAAATGAAATAAATTTGTTTGCTTCAAAAATTGTGTCCCTTCGTTTAAAAAAAAAAAAAAAAAAAAATTTTAGGTTCCTTGCATTTTTTTTTTTTAGAGATATCTACTATTATTTTTAAGAGCAAAATGTTGATTCACAATAGGAGGAGGATCATTTTCAACTACAAATAAACATGGGAGATGCTGAAGATAGGCGGAAAAAGATGAAAGACTATACAATGCCAATCATTGGCAATGTAACTTCCGGCATCCAATTGCAAGAGGCTGCAAGGAATTATGAATTGAAAAAGATTCATTATTCTTTGTTGCCTTCCTTTTACGGTATCCCTAATGAAGATCCTTTGCATTTCATTCGAGAATTCTATGCTATTGTCCAAACCTTTCCACTACATGCAATTAGTGAAGATCAACTTAGGATGAGGTGTTTTCCTTACACTCTCAAAGATAAAGCTTGGTCATGGTTCATTACTCTACAAATGTGTTCTCTTAAAACTTGGGAGGCAGTCTATGAAATTTTTATGGGTAGGTTCTATTCCCATCAAAAGACTGTTGATCTAAGAACAAAGATAGCAACATTTTCTCAAATGAATGAAGAGCCCTTTCATGAAGCTTGGGAACGATTCAAACTCCTTTTCATTCAATGTCAAAATCATAGCTTTCCACTTCTGACTACAAAACCAATTCTTTTACGATGGATTGACACTACAGAGTCAATACATGGTTGATATCTTCTTTGGAGGTCTTTGTAGGAGAAAAGACAACAGAGGAAGCCTATAATCTCTATGAGCTATTGGGTTCTAATTCCCAACAAAGAGGTGGTAGAAGGAAAGCAAAGGTCAATGAGGTCGGCTTTGATGATGAGATAACCTTGCAACTTGCTGAATTGACTAAACAAGTGAAATTCCTCACGTCTCACCAAATTTCAAATCAAGAGGTATGTGGAGTGTGTTGTTCAATTGGGCATGGTACTCATAATTATTCAAATACTTGTGATTCTAGTGTCGATGCCATAGAGGAAGTCCAATATTTTCAAAAGTATCATCCAAACACCTATAATCACCCAACCTACAACCACCCTTACCCACCAAGCCAATCTTTTAAACCAACCTTAGAAGATAGCTTGAATGCTTTTATTCAAGTTAGTCGTGACAACCAACTGATGACTAATCAAAGGTTGAACACCATGGAGGCTTCGGTTAAAAGAATTGAATCTAAAGTTGGGCAACCGGTGAACAAATGCAAAAGAAAGAACCAGGAAAGTTGCCTACCAACTGAATCAAGCAAAAGATGTTAGAACCCTTCGAAGTGGTAAGGTAGTCAATACCGGTGTACACGAAATCTCTAACAAAGAAAGCGACATTCTAATATCGCAAAAAGGAGAAACAAGTGTTAAACTTCACAAGCTTTACGAAAAACTCATTGGGGGTCATCGACACCCCCAAAATTCAAAAGACAACAGAACCACACCGGATGCAAGTACCTTTTCCCCACCGGTTGAAAGAGTCCAAACAAGATAATCAATTCAATGATCTTTTTAATATGCTCTCTAAAGTAAATATCAATTTACCATTATTAGAAGTGATCATGAATGTGCCCTCATATGCCAAGTTTTTCAAAGAGTGCAACACTAAGAAAAGGAGGTATGAATCGAATGAGCAGTAGTAGTGTCGAGAAATTTCTAGCGTACTTGACAAATTACCCCTAAGTTGAAAGACCCTGGAAGTTTTATTATAAACATAACTATGGGGGATAGGAAGGTTGCTAAAGCAATGCTTGATTTAGGTGCTAGTATAAATTTGATGCCCTACTCTATATTCTCACAGACTCAATCTAGGGATTTAAAACCCACAACTATGTCCCCGCAACTTGCGGATAGATCTCTTAAATATCCGGAGGGAATAGTTGAGGATGTTTTGGTACAGGTAGACAAACCGATAATACTGTTGACTTTGTGGTTCTGGATATGCAAGAAAATCGGCATTGAATGAGAGAAGCATACAATATTGCTTGGTAGACCATTTATGGCAACTACTAAAACTATTATTGATGTCCAAGATGGAAATTTGACAATGACAGGTCTTAGGAGAGACTGTTCATTTCAAAGTTTTTGATTCTTCACCTTTCCCTTCTATTTACGCCATCGATGAAATATTCGAAGTTGATCCTTTGGATAATCTTGTCCAAAACACCTTTTTCCAAACCAGGAATAGAAGACAAGCTTGAAACTTGTTCTTACACTTGAAAAGGTTGAAGAAGATTTAGATGAAGAAATTAAGGGGTACCTTGAACAACTACACAATAATGAAGTGATGACAAAATCTAGTGCACTTTTATATCTACCCAGCTTCTTCATCATTAAAGAGGCCAATCCACACGAACTTGAACTCAAAGACTTACCTGAGCACTTAAAATATGTGTTTTTGGGAGAAGGAGAAACATATCCAGTGATAATTTCTTCAACCTTGACCAAACCACAAGAAAAAGAACTCATCAAAGTGCTTAAACAGTTTAAGAAATCTATAGGTTGGAGTATAGGGGATATAAGAGGCATTAGTCCAACAATGTGTATGCACAAGATCAACTTGGAGGATGGTGCTAAACCTGTACGAGAGGCCCAAAGAAGACTAAACCCAAACATGCAAGAGGTAGTTAAAAAGGAAATCCTTAAACTATTAGAAGAAGGGATTATCTATCCTATTGCGGATAGTAAGTGGGTTAGTCCAGTGCATGTGGTACCAAAGAAATCTGGGATAACAGTTGTTAAAAATGATAAAAGTGAATTAGTGCCCACTAGAATAATCACTGGATGGAGAATGTGTATAGATTTTAGGAAACTAAATTTATATACGAAAAAGGATCACTTTCCTCTTCCATTCATTGATCAAATGTTGGAAAGATTAGCTGGGCACGAATTTTACTGTTTTTTGGATGGACTGTCTGGATATTATCAAGTACCCATAGCACCAGAAGATCAGGAAAAGACCACATTTACATGTCCTTTTGGGACATTTGCTTTTCGCAGAATGCCATTTGGGTTATGCAATGCCCCTGCCACTTTCCAGAGATGCATGATATCTATTTTCTCGGACATGGTGGAGAAATTCATTGAAATTTTCATGGACGATTTCTCTGTCTTTGGGAACTCATTTGATGATTGCTTACATAAATTGACTTTGGTTTTAGAAAGATGCATTGAATGCAATCTAACCCTTAGTTGGGAGAAAAGTCATTTTATGGTTCAACAAGGGATAGTTTTAGGACATATAATTTCAAACAAGGGTATTGAAGTTGATAAGGCAAAAGTTGAATTGATATCCAAACTACCTCCCACTACATCTGTGAAGGGGATAAGAAGCTTCTTGGGACATGCAGGATTTTACAGACGATTTATTAAAGATTTCTCTAAAATAAGTCGTCCTTTATGTAACTTATTATCCAAAGATGCTGAATTTGACTTCAACAATGACTGCCTTATTTCCTTTAATACCTTGAAAGAGAAACTAACATCTACCCTGTTATAATGGCACCAAACTGGTCTTTACCTTTTGAGATAATGTGTGATGCTTCGATTATGCAATAGGAGCGATCTGGGACAAAGAGTGGATAAGCGTTTACATGTCATCTCTTATGCTAGCAAAACACTCAATGATGCCCAAATGAATTACACCACCATCGAAAAGGAATTCTTGGCTATAGTATTCTCTTTAGACAAATTTCGGTCTTATTTAGTAGGATCTAAAGTGATTGTACATTCGATCATGCGACTTTAAGATACCTATTAAGTAAACCAAATGCCAAGCCAAGATTAATCGGTGGGTCTTACTCTTACAAGAATTTGACCTAGAGATCAAGGATAAGAAAGGCGGTGAAAACTTAGTAGTGACCATTTGTCTAGGTTGATTTCGACTTCAATTCTCTTAAAGATGAGAGTAATGATGATATAGTTGAAACCTTTCCGATGAACAGTTATTTTTCATAGGTCAGAACCCATGGTATCTTTGATATTGTAAACTATCTTGCCACTTTGGTGTTTTGCGACCTAACACTTCATATCGAGGACAAGAAAAGGTTTTTTAAAACTATTAAGGACTATTTACGGGATGACCCTTATTTATACAAGATTGGTCAAGATCAAGTCATCCCAGGAGATGTGTACCGAGAAAGAAGAACATAAGAGCATTCGACTTTTTGTCATGAACTTCATTGTGGGGGTCATTTTGGAGGTGAAAAAGACAGCCGTAAGATATTCTGATCTGGATTCTTTTGGCCCACTCTTTTTAAAGATGCTCGTATGTTTTGTGCACAATGTGATAGATGTCAAAGAACAGGAAACATAAGCAAAAGAGATGAAATGCCTTTGACATCTAATTTAGTTGTTGAACTTCTTTGATGTATGGGGATTGACTTCATGGGTCCTTTTCCCCCATCTAATGGTTTTCAATACATTTTGGTTCTTTGTGGATTATGTGTCCAAGTGGGTAGAAGCTATCCCCACCAAAACCAATGATGCTAATGTTGTTGTGAAATTCTTGAAAGATTTCATATTCGGTAGGTTCGAACGCCTAGAGCTATAATAAGTGATGGAGGTAGCCATTTTTGTAACAAACTCTTTGATGGAGTACTAAACAAGTACAACATCACACATAAAGAAGCTACTCCATATCATCCTCAAACTTCTGGTTTAGTGGAAGTGAGCAATAAGCAAATTAAGGGGAATACTTGGAACGCACCGTGCGTCCGTCAAGGAAGGATTGGGCATTTAAGCTAAATGATGCCCTATGGGCATACCGCACCGCTTACAAAACACCTATTGGGATGAGCCGCACCGGTTAATCTTTGGGAAAGCGTGCCACCTTCCGATTGAACTTGAACACAAAGCTTATTGGGCAATTAAAGAGTTAAACATGGATTTAGATAAAGCGGTGAAAAACGATTACTTGACTTCATGAGTTGGAAGAAATTAGGAATGAAGCCTATGAGAATGCCAAATTATACAAGGAGCGTACTAAGCGCTATCATGACAAGAGGCTAGTTCCTAAGACTCTTCACCCTGGAATGAATGTTCTTTTATTTAACTCTCGTTTGAGATTGTTTCCAGGAAAGCTCAGATCAAGATGCGAAGGACCATTCAAAATAGTTCAAGTATTTGAACATGGAGTGGTGGAACTATTGGACTCCAAGACACAAAAAACGTTCAAAGTCAATGGCCATCGTGTCAAGCCTTATTTAGAAGAACCAAACAACATTGCTGAAATGGATTGCATTTGGCTGAGAAACCCTTAGCATCAAAAAGATACGTCTTGCTAAGACGTTAAACTAAGCGCTGGATGGGAGGCAACCCATCATTTTAGGTAAAAAAATAATAAAAAAAAAAAAAAAAACAATAAAAAAAATAATAAAAAAAAAAAAAAAATTTGTTTGTTTTTGTTTTATTTACTTAATTTTATTGTTTATTTCATTTTAATTACATGTGAATAATTTTTAAATTATTAAAACTAAAAATATTTGTTGAGATGTTAGAAGTTCACAACGATCTGTCTGTATACACTTTAATGATGAATATGATGGATGCACCTGCATTTTCCATTACTACTTGCACATTCTCAGAAAATAGGTAATCTTTCTTCTCTTCTCTCTTTATCTTTAATTTACAGTTGTTACATTGAGGACAATGTAAGTTCTAGGTTGGGGGTGGTGAAAAGTTACCATGCTTAATTAAAAAAATAAAAAAAATATACTTTTTCATTTTTTGTGTGTTTGGTTTTATTTCTATTTTGTGTGATTTAGTAATTTTTGGAATAAAAAAAAAATATTAAAGTTTCACAAAAATTTATCATTTCTTTAAATCAAATTTAAGTAAATAGTTAAGTCTTTTGTACTGTTAGATTAATTTTTGAAAACATATCATGAAATATTTTGTAATTATTTTTGATAATTAGTTAGTTTTTGTCATAATTAGTATTTCTTGATAAGATGTAGAAATTATATTAAACCCAAAATCGGTGTTTATGAGTTTTTTTAGTGGAGACTACCTTTGTGAGATATAATTTGAGCCTAATTTCCTTTATTCAGAGTGAAATATATATTTTTTCTACTCCAAACACATTTCTTATTTCTTCAAATTTTTAGATGATCTCTATAGGTATTAGCATTGAATGTATGAATTTTTTTCATCTTAATAGAGTATCATATATTTTTGATTATTATTTTTGCTTAGATTAAATGATTTGAGTAGAAATTGATAGTATATGCTTATATCTCATTGATGCATGACTACTACAAAAACAAAAAGACATATCTGGGGTTACCTAAACCAAGATCAAACAAAAAAGCCACAAAATTAACCACTCACCAAAATCCAAAAAAAAAAAAAAAAAATGTACAATCTGTACATGGGTTGACTCTCTAAGAAATACACATATTGAAAAATATCTTCAGAAAAAAAAGAGAGAGATAAAAATAGTATCATCTACATACTATAACCCGCATTGCCTACAAAGTTGTGAGTAAAGGCTAATTACAAAAGAAAGATATAAGAAGTAATTCCCCAAAAAGTCATTGCAATTTCTTCATTTGTAAAAGGCATATATCTTGAAATTCTTTCTTAATGAGTTTGATTTATGCATGAAAATAATTTTTATATATGATATCTTTATAATTTATACATTTGATTCCTTTCATGAGATCAATGTTAAAATAACACTTTGAGCCTTTATTCTTTATACATATGCAAACATATTAGTTCATTTCTATACATCAACTCTTTCGCATATAAATTAGTATGAGTGTTTGAACCCATAGGATTCAGTGTTTTGAGAGTATTGACTTGTGAGGAATAGAGTCGAAGCGAATTCTGATTCATGACACTGAAATTGGGTGAAATTAAATTGATACATTTTTGATATGAAATATGAAAATGATTTTCGACTAATTATTATAATAAATCATGATTGTTTAAAGAGATTAAGATAACTTATGCTTGAGATTTTAATTATGATCTTAAAGGAGATTAAAAAGTATGAGACATTTTTGTGAAATGTTGTTAATTTGTGATTTTGTTGTAAATTTAATTTTTAAGTTGTTTGTTTTTATTGTTTCTCTTGTTTTTACATTTAGTAAAATGTTTGTGGGTATCATTACTGAAAACCCTCACGAGACTCAACCTCGTCCACTAGGGCAACCTAGGGGTTTAAAGGCTTGTTGCATAGGCTAAATGCAACCGTGTCAATCCACGGAAGTGATTTAGGATAGTTTAATTTTTAGTTTTTATCGCTTCTCTTGCTAAGGGACTAGCAAGAAGCTGGGTTGGGGTTGTGATGAGTGCTCAAAAGCACTAAAATAACCATGATTTTATGCACTTTAATTGATTAAAAATATATATATTTATATGTTTTATCATATATTTATATAAATTTGTCTTTTTCGAATCACGGGTATTTTTATTGTTTTTCGTGAATTTTGGCCTAAAAACGCAATGTAAAGACTCAAAGAAGAATACTTGAAGCAATACATCACAAATAAATTGATAAATAAGTGGAAAAAGGTCAACAAACATGGAAAAATTGGACAAAATGGGTCGAAAAGGTCAAAAATGTCAAAGACGGAAAAACGCGCACAGCCTCAGCGCTTAGTCACAAGCGCCAGGCCACAAGGCCGCCAGAGTCACACATACAAGGCCTCCAGGCCGCAGCGCCGCGTTGATGCGTGCTTCACAGCGGCTGCGGCGGGCAGACTGTTCACGCAGCGCGCGCTGGCAGCCGGCCAATAGCGGCCAGCGGTAATGACCAATGCGCGCGCAGCGTTTTCACCCATTTTTCACGTGCAGCCGCCCATGACGTCATGCTGACGTCATTGATGACCTCAGCAGGTCCATTACACGTTTTTATTTTTTAATATTTTTTTAACATTTTTTAATCATTTTTCTCTCCATCCTCACCTATAAATACCCCTTCCATTCACTTCAAAACACACCTAAAAACCTCACTTCTCTCTTCTTTCTTTCTCTCATTTCTTAGTTTTTGAGTTTTCTTTAGTTTCTTTCTTAGTTTCTAAGCTTTTCTTAGTTTTTCTCTTAGTTTTTAGTTCAATTGTCTTAGGTTTAGAGTTCTTCTCTTTTTGAGAGGAACTTGTAATGTTTTTGTAATAATTTAGATTTTTGATTCAATAAATGGAAGTGCAAATTCCGCTTGGAGGTTTTCTAGCAACGGAAGTAGCATCAAAGTTCTGTAAGGATTATATTTTCTTCTGATTATTTTTATGCTTTATTCTTACATG
Organism: Hippophae rhamnoides; assembly: GCA_033030585.1. Classification (NCBI taxonomy): domain Eukaryota; kingdom Viridiplantae; phylum Streptophyta; class Magnoliopsida; order Rosales; family Elaeagnaceae; genus Hippophae; species Hippophae rhamnoides. The sequence continues at coordinate 32,002,122 of CM065431.1, read as the reverse complement.
TTATATTTAATTTATGCGTGATTAAATTTAAGCGTGCTAGTATTTATAATCATGATATAATAATAACGTTGTTATGCTTGCGAAATATTAAATAGGTGAAAATTTCTAAAATGAATTGATTTTATTTTTATTCAAGATTTTATATTAAGGATGTTAGAGAGAAATACATTATTTTTCATTACAAACTTAAATCTGAAAGTTAGACTTTAAGGTTTAGTTATCCGGTCTAATTTAGAGTAGTGCTCTTTTATTTGTTGGTACAATCGCCCGGTAGTTAGAGTGAAGCTCTATTTCAAAAGTTTTTATAAGAATTATTATGTGGAAATGTATTGACAACATGTTTTCAATAGTGATTTTAAAACTTGAAAGTTAGTACTCGGATAACTAAATTCTTAAGTTTAATTTGGACACCTTGAATAAAGTTTAAACTGTCTAACCCCACCAAAGGTGGCATTTAAATGGTTCATTTTCAATCTCTTAGAAAAAGGAATTAATTTAATTAACCAAATTAGTTATCAACCCCACCCATAGGTGTTAATTGATTTGTTTAGTTAACAAAGAGTATCTAACCCCACCAAAGGTGGTATTCATACAAAAAAGAGAGAATCAATAAAATATCAATTTATATCTTTAATAACCTAGATAATATGAGCAAGCATAATTAACTTAGTTATTATATCCATAAATACTCTACTAATATAAATGATAAAATTTGCATGAATATTTATTGAATCTGTATTTATTTATTCAATTTGTATCTATGTTTATTTTTTTTTAGATTATATTTAATTAATCTGTATATATGTTTATTTTATGTTATTAGATTAGGAACACAAAAACCAAAACTATCGTGACAGGATGTTTAGGATTTAATTTCGTTTTTAAAAGTTTGAATAATAAATTAAAAACCACATACATTCCTTCCTTAGATCGACCTTGGGAGTATACTTATCATTTTCTACGAAATGATTCGTGCACTTGCGAGAGTTTTACAAATATTAAAACCAAAGTATTTGCGAGAATCGGCGATGCCGGTTTTCGTTCATCAAAAACCAAAGTATTTGCGAGAATTGGCGATGCCGGTTTTCGCTCATCAAGTTTTTGGCGCCGTTGCCGGGGAAGGAATAGCGTTTTTAATTTATTTATCAAAATTTTAAAAATATTTTTGTGTTGTAAATAATTGTGATTTTTTAAAAAAAAAATAAAAAATAAAAAAATTTTAATCAAATTTCAAATTTCAAATTTCATAAGAAATAAAAATAAATAAAAAATAAAAAAATAAATAAAAAATAAAACAATAAAAAATTAATTATAGCATAAATAGTAAAATAATTTAGAAATTTGAAATTTGAAGTAAAAAGTTTTTACCGTTAATAAATAGTAAAAAAAAAAAAAACTAAAAACTAAAAGGCATGAAAAGTAAAAATTTAAGGGAGTTCTGTCTAGGAGACTAGTTCTTTGAAGCCTTTGTGCCACTAGTCTTTCCTGGGAACGTTGTTCTGGCTAGGAGAATGGTTTTTAAGGAGCCATTGCACCACCATTCTTTCCTGGGAACACTCTTGGTTAATACTGATTATGTTATAAAAAAAAAGTAAAAAAAAATAAAAATTGTCTAGTGTTTTGTATTAAATGCCATGGAAATTTTCTCTAATTTCTTTATTTTTGTTGACAGGAGTTTTAAATTTACGTTTTAAAATAGTCTATGCGTGGTAGGAGATCCTTAGGAAACCACAACACCATATGTAAATAATATTCATAAATTTAAACAAGTGTCAACAACACTGGATCCTACCCATCAACCTGATTTTGAGCCAAACATAGAACCACGTCTTAATCCTTTACTAGAACCAAAAGAAATGGAGGAAAACCAACATGTTAGGGAAACCACGATGAAGGAGTTTGCAAGACCGGTGATTGGCACGGCAAGAATCGCCGCTATCCGATTGGGAGAAGCTGCTCGGAATTATGACCTTAAAAATATTCATTTTTCTATGCTTCCTTCCTTCTATGGGCTACCTAATGAAGATTCTCTTTCCTTTATGAGAGATTTCTATGCTACGGTCCAAACATTCCCCCTCGGTATTCTAAACGAGGATCAGCTTAGAATGAGATGTTTTCCCTACACCTTAAAGGATAAGGCCAAAGCTTGGTTGATGTCACTTCCCTCAGGTTCTCTGATGACATGGGGACACATTTACAATAAATTCATGGGAAAATTCTATTCCCATCAAAAAACATCGGTGAGAGGAAAGATTGCTACTTTCTCTCGGATGGAAGGAGAACCATTCCATGAAGCTTGGGATAGGTTCAAAATGTTTCTCACTCAATGTCCCCATCATAGCTTTCCCTACGGTTGCAGAACCAATTCTTTTACGATGGACTTACACAACAATGTCGGTTCATTGTCGACAACACTTGCGGGAGGAGCAATAGGAGAAAAGGCGCATCGAAACGTATAACCTCTTTGAGATGTTGGGTGCTAATTCCCAATGAGAAAAGCTCCAGTGAGAAAAGGCGGTGTTAATGAGATTGACTCCGGTAATGAAGTTCAACAACAACTTGTTCAACCGACTAAGCAAGTTGCTCTTCTCGCTACACAAACCAACACAAATAATGAACAATATGGTTTGTACTGACAACATGGGACAAGATCTTGAAGCTTTGTCCATATCAAGGAGATACAACTGGACACGAGCGAGGTTAATGTGTTGGGAGCATATCAACGAGACCAAGGTTTGATCCCAATTCAAATACCTATAATCCTGGGTGGAGAAGTCATCCAAATTTCTCTTGGAGGCAAAACAACCCTCCTTTCCCTCAAAGCTCAAATCGGGCGAGGCCAATTCCACCCACCTATTCCAAGAAGCATTCCAAATAAACCAACCCTGGAGGACAACTTGAATTCTTTTATTCAAGTTTGTAGGGATAATCAATCTAAAACCAATCAACGGTTGGACTCTGTGGAAGCTTCTATCAAAAAGGTGGAAGTTCAAGTTGAACAGTTAGTTGAACATTTGCAAAAAGGCAAAGACTAAATTGAAACATAAATGAATTCAATGAAGAGGAGACATTGATTTTTTCATTCTGCAATCTCCAAGCAACGTCTTACTAGAAGACGATAAATTTTAGTCCTACATGGGAGGTCACCCATTATTGTATTTTCCTTTGTTTTAGTTTGCGTGTAATAAAAAAAAAATATTTCAAATAAAATAAATTCGTTTGTTTCAAAAATTGTGTCCCTTCGTTTAAATTAAAAAATATATATATATATATATAATTTAGGTTCCTTGCATTTTTTTAGAGATATCTACCATTGTTTTTAAGAGCAAAATGCTGATTCACAATAGGAGGAGGATCATTTTCAACTACAAACAACCATGGGAGATGCTGAAGATAGGCGGAAAAAGATGAAAGACTATACAATGCCAATCATTGGCATTGTAACTTCCGGCATCCAATTGCAAGAAGCTGCAAGGAATTATGAATTGAAAAAGATTCATTATTCTTTGTTGCCTTCCTTTTACGGTATCCCTAATGAAGACCCTTTGCATTTCATTCGAGAATTCTATGCTATTATCCAAACCTTTCCACTACATGCAATTAATGAAGATCAACTTAGGATGAGGTGTTTTCCTTACACTCTCAAAGATAAAGCTTGGTCATGGTTCATTACTCTACAGTCGGAGTTCTCTTAAAACTTGGGAGGCGATCTATGAAATTTTTATGGGTAGGTTCTATTCCCATCAAAAGACATTGATCTAAGAACAAAGATAGCAACATTTTCTCAAATGAATGAAGAGCCCTTTCATGAAGCTTGGGAACGATTCAAACTCCTTTTCATTCAATGTCAAAATCATAGCTTTCCACTTCTGACTACAAAACCAATTCTTTTACGATGGATTGACACTACAAAGTCAATACATGGTTGATAATCTTCTTGGAGGTCTTTGTAGGAGAAAAGACCATAGAGGAAACCTATAACCTGTATGAACTATTAGGTTCTAATTCCCAACAAAGAGGTGGTAGAAGGAAAGCAAAGGTCAATGAAGTCGGCTTTGATAATGAGATAACCTTGCAACTTACTGAATTGACTAAACAAGTGAAATTCCTCACGTCTCACCAAATTTCAAATCAAGAGGTATGTGGAGTGTGTTGTTCAATTGGGCATGGTACTCATAATTGTTCAAATACTTGTGATTCTAGTGTCGATGCCATAGAGGAAGTCCAATATTTTCAAAAGTATCATCCAAACACTTATAATCACCCAACCTACAACCACCGTTACCCACCAAGCCAATCTTTTAAACCAACCTTAGAAGATAGCTTGAATGCTTTTATTCAAGTTAGTCGTGACAACCAACTGATGACTAATCAAAGGTTGAACACCATGGAGGCTTCGGTTAAAAGAATTGAATATAAAGTTGGGCAACCGTGAACAAATGCAAAAGAAAGAACCAGGAAAGTTGCCTACCAACGGAACAAGCAAAAGATGTTAGAACCGCCCGAAGTGGTAAGGTAGTCAATACTAGTTTACCTGAAATCTCTAAACTACCTTGTAGTTCATGTAACAAAGAAGGCGATATTCTAATATCGCAAAAAGGAGAAACAAGTGTTAAACTTAACAAGCCTTCTGAAAAACTCATTGGGGGGTCATCTGACACTCCCAAAATTCAAAAGACAACGAGAACCACACGGATGCAAGTACCTTTTCCCCACCGGTTGAAAGAATCCAAACAAGATAAGCAATTCAATGATCTTTTTAATATGCTCTCTAAAGTAAATATCAATTTACCATTATTAGAAGTGATCATGAATGTGCCCTCATATGCCAAGTTTTTCAAAGAGTTGAACACTAAGAAAAGGAGGTATGAATCGAATGAGCAGTAGTAGTATCGTAAATTTCTAGCGTACTTGACAAACTACCCCTAAGTTGAAAGACCCTGGAAGTTTTATTATAAACATAACTATGGGGGATAGGAAGGTTGCTAAAGCAATGCTTGATTTAGGTGCTAGTATAAATTTGATGCCACTACTCTATATTCTCACAACTCAATCTAGGGATTTAAAACCCACAACTATGTCCCCGCAACTTGCGGATAGATCTCTTAAATATCCGGAGGGAATAGTTGAGGATGTTTTGGTACAGGGTAGACAAACTAATAATACCTGTTGACTTTGTGGTTACGGATATGCAAGAAAATCCGGCATTGGACGAGAGAGCATACAATATTGCTTGGTAGACCCTTTATGGCAACTACTGAAACTATTATTGATGTCCATGATGGAAATTTGACAATGACGGTCTTAGGAGAAATTTGTTCATTTCAAAGTTTTTGATTCTTCACCTTTCCCTTCTATTTCTGCCATCGATGAAATATTCGAAGTTGATCCTTTGGATAATCTTGTCCAAAACACCTTTTTCCAAACCAGAATAGAAGACAAGCTTGAAACTGTTCTTACACTTGAAAAGGTTGAAGAAGATTTAGATGAAGAAATTAAGGGGTACCTTGAACAACTAGACAATAATGAAGTGATGACAAAATCTAGTGCACTTTTAAATCTACCCAGTTCTTCATCTGTTAAAGAGGCCAATCCACCTGAACTTGAACTCAAAGACTTACCTGAGCACTTAAAATATGTGTTTTTGGGAGAAGGAGAAACATATCCAGTGATAATTTCTTCAACCTTGACCAAACCACAAGAAAAAGAACTCATCAAAGTGCTTAAACAGTTTAAGAAATCTATAGGTTGGAGTATAGGGGATATAAGAGGCATTAGTCCAACAATGTGTATGCACAAGATCAACTTGGAGGATGGTGCTAAGCCTGTGCGAGAGGCCCAAAGAAGACTAAACCCAAACATGCAAGAGGTAGTTAAAAAGGAAATCCTTAAACTATTAGAAGAAGGGATTATCTATCCTATTGCGGATAGTAAGTGGGTTAGTCCAAGGTCATGTGGTACCAAAGAAATCTGGGATAACAGTTGTTAAAAATGATAAAAGTGAATTAGTGCCCACTAGAATAATCACTGGATGGAGAATGTGTATAGATTTTAGGAAACTAAATTTATATACGAAAAAGGATCACTTTCCTCTTCCATTCATTGATCAAATGTTGGAAAGATTAGTGAGTACCTAATTTTCTTGTTTTTGGATGGACTTGTCTGGATATTATCAAGTACCCATAGCAGGAAGATCAGAAAAGACCACATTTACATGTCCTTTTGGGACATTTGCTTTTCGAGAATGCCATTTGGGTTATGCAATGCCCTTGCCACTTTCCGAGAGATGCATGATATCTATTTTCTCGGACATGGTGGAGAAATTCATTGAAATTTTCATGGACGACTTCTCTGTCTTTGGGAACTCATTTGATGATTGCTTACATAAATTGACTTTGGTTTTAGAAAGATGCATTGAATGCAATCTAACCCTTAGTTGGGAGAAAAGTCATTTTATGGTTCAACAAGGGATAGTTTTAGGACATATAATTTCAAACAAGGGTATTGAAGTTGATAAGGCAAAAGTTGAATTGATATCCAAACTACCCCCCTACATCTGTGAAGGGGATAAGAAGCTTCTTGGGACATGCAGGATTTTACAGACGATTTATTAAAGATTTCTCTAAAATAAGTCGTCCTTTATGTAACTTATTATCCAAAGATGTCAATTTGACTTCAACAATGACTGCCTTATTTCCTTTAATACCTTGAAAGAGAAACTAACATCTACCCCTGTTATAATGGCACCAAATGGTCTTTACCTTTTGAGATAATGTGTGATGCTTCGATTATGCAATAGGAGCAATCCTGGGACAAAGAGTGGATAAGCGTTTACATGTCATCTACTATGCTAGCAAAACACTCAATGATGCCCAAATGAATTACACCACCATCGAAAAGGAATTCTTGGCTATAGTATTCTCTTTAGACAAATTTCGGTCTTATTTAGTAGGATCTAAAGTGATTGTACATTACGATCATCTTTGCTTTAAGATACCTATTAAGTAAACCAAATGCCAAGCCAAGATTAATCGGGTGGGTCTTACTCTTACAAGAATTTGACCTAGAAATCAAGGATAAGAAAGGCGGTGAAAACTTAGTAGTGACCATTTGTCTAGGTTGATTTCGACTTCAATTCTCTTAAAGATGAGAGTAATGATGATATAGTTGGAACCTTTCCCGATGAACAGTTATTTTTCATAGGTCCGAACCCGTGGTATCTTTGATATTGTAAACTATCTTGCCACTTGGTGTTTTGCGACCTAACACTTCATATCAGGACAAGAAAAGGTTTTTTAAAACTATTAAGGACTATTTCTGGGATGACCCTTATTTATACAAGATTGGTCAAGATCAAGTCATCAGGAGATGTGTACGGAAGAAGAAGAACATAAGAGCATTCGACTTTTTGTCATGAACTTCATTGTGGGGGTCATTTTGGAGGTGAAAAAGACAGCCGTAAGATATTACGATCTGGATTCTTTTGGCCCACTCTTTTTAAAGATGCTCATATGTTTTGTGCACAATGTGATAGATGTCAAAGAACAGGAAACATAAGCAAAAGAGATGAAATACCTTTGACATCTAATCTAGTTGTTGAACTCTTTGATGTATGGGGATTGACTTCATGGGTCCTTTTCCCCCATCTAATGGTTTTCAATACATTTTGGTTCTTTGTGGATTATGTGTCCAAGTGGGTAGAAGCTATCCCCACCAAAACCAATGATGCTAATGTTGTTGTGAAATTCTTGAAAGATTTCATATTCGGTAGGTTCGAACGCCTAGAGCTATAATAAGTGATGGAGGTAGCCATTTTTGTAACAAACTCTTTGATGGAGTACTAAACAAGTACAACATCACACATAAAGTAGCTACTCCATATCATCCTCAAACTTACGGTTTAGTGGAAGTGAGCAATAGGCAAATTAAGGGAATCTTGGAACGCACCGTGCGTCCGTCAAGGAAGGATTGGGCATTTAAGCTAAATGATGCCCTATGGGCATACCGCACCGCTTACAAAACACCTATTGGGATGAGCCACTTACCGGTTAATCTTTGGGAAAGCGTGCCACCTTCCAGTTGAACTTGAACACAAAGCTTATTGGGCAATTAAAGAGTTAAACATGGATTTAGATAAAGCAGGTGAAAAATGATTACTTCGACTTCATGAGTTGGAAGAAATTAGGAATGAAGCCTATGAGAATGCCAAATTATACAAGGAGCGTACTAAGCGCTATCATGACAAGAGGCTAGTTCTAAGACTCTTCACCCTGGAATGAAAGTTCTTTTATTTAACTCTCGTTTGAGATTGTTTCCAGGAAAGCTGAGATCAAGATGGGATGGACCATTCAAAATAGTTCAAGTATTTGAACATGGAGTAGTGGAACTATTGGACTCCAAGACACAAACAACGTTCAAACTCAATGGCCATCGTGTCAAGCCTTATTTAGAAGAACTAAACAACATTCTTTGAAATGGATTGCATTTGGGTGAGTAACCATAGCACCAAAAAGATACGTCTTGCTAAGACGTTAAACTAAGCGCTGGATGGGAGGCAACCCATCATTTTAGGTAAAAAACAAAAACAAACAATAAAAAAAAGTAAAAAAAAATAAAATAAAAAAAAACAACAAAAAAAAATAAAAAATAAAAAATAAAATAAAAAAATAAAAAATAAAAAATTTTTGTTTGTTATTTGTTTTATTTACTTAATTTTATTGTTTATTTCATTTTAATTACATGTGAATAATTGTTAAATTGTTAAAACTAAAAATATTTGTTGAGATGTTAGAAGTTTACAACGATCTGTCTGTATACACTTTAATGATGAATATGATGGATGCACCTGCATTTTCCATTACTACTTGCACATTCTCAGGAAATAGGTAATCTTTCTTCTCTTCTCTCTTTATCTTTAATTTACAGTTGTTACATTGAGGACAATGTAAGTTCTAGGTTGGGGGTGGTGAAAAGTTACCATGCTTAATTAAAAAAATAAAAAAATGTACTTTTTCATTTTTTTGTGTGTTTGGTTTTATTTCTATTTTGTGTGATTTAGTAATTTTTGGAATAAAAAAAAAAAAACTAAAAAAAAAGTTTCACAAAAATTTATCATTTCTTTAAATCAAATTTAAGTAAATAGTTAAGTCTTTTGTACTGTTAGATTAGTTTTTGAAAACATATCATGAAATATTTTGTAACTATTTTTGATAATTAGTTAGTTTTTGTCATAATTAGTATTTCTTGATAAGATGTAGAAATTATATTAAACCCAAAATCGGTGTTTATGAGTTTTTTTTAGTGGAGACTACCTTTGTGAGATATAATTTGAGCCTAATTTCCTTTATTCAGAGTGAAATATATATTTTTTCTACTCCAAACACATTTCTTATTTCTTCAAATTTTTAGATGATCTCTATAGGTATTAGCATTGAATGTATGAATTTTTTTCTCATCTTAATAGAGTATCATATATTTTTGATTATTATTTTTGCTTAGATTAAATGATTTGAGTAGAAATTGATAGTATATGCTTATATCTCATTTATGCATGACTACTACAAAAACAAAAAGACATATCTGGGGTTACCTAAACCAAGATCAAATAGAAAAGCCACAAAATTAACCACTCACCAAAATCCAAAAAATGTACAATCTGTACATGGGTTGACTCTCTAAAAAAATACACATATTGAGAAATATCTACAGAAAAAAAAATAGAGAGATAAAGAAAAAAAAATAGTATCATCTACATACTATAACCCGCGTTGCCTACAAAGTTGTGAGTAAAGGCTATTTACAAAAGAAAGATATAAGAAGTAATTCCCTAAAAAGTCATTGCAATTTCATCATTTGTAAAAAGCATATATCTTGAAATTCTTTCTTAATGAGTTTGATTTATGCATGAAAATAATTTTTATATATGATATCTTTATAATTTATACATTTGATTCCTTTCATGAGATCAATGTTAAAATAACACTTTGAGCCTTTATTCTTTATACATATGCGAACATATTAGTTCATTTCTATACATCAACTCTTTCGCATATAAAATAGTATGAGTGTTTGAACCCATAGGATTCAGTGTTTCGAGAGTATTGACTTGTGAGGAATAGAGTCGGCGAATTCGATTCATGACAATCGAAATTGGGTGAAATTAAATTGATACATTTTTGACATGAAATATGAAAATGATTTTCGACTAATTATTATAATAAATCATGATTGTTTGAAGAGATTAAGATAACTTATGCTTGAGATTTTAATTATGATCTTAAAGGAGATTAAAAAGTATGAGACATTTTTGTGATATGTTGTTTTCTCTTACTCAAAAAAAAAATTAATTTTTGATTTTGTTGTAATTTTAGTTTTTGATTTCATTGTTTTTTTTTTATTTTTTTTATTTTTACATTTAGTTCAATGTTTGTGGGTATCCTTACTGAAAACCCTCACGAGACTCAAACTCGTCCACTAGGGCAACCTAGGGGTTTAAAGGCTTGTTGTATAGGCTAAATGCAACCGTTTCAATCCACGAAAGTGATTTAGGATAGTTTAATTTTTAGTTTTTATCGCTTCTCTTGCTAAGGGACTAGCAAGAAGCTGGTTGGGGGTTGTGATGAGTGCTCAAAAAGCACTAAAATAACCATGATTTTATGCAAATTAATTGATTAAAAATATATATATTTATATGTTTTATCATATATTTATATAAATTTGTCCTTTTCGGAATCACGGGTATTTTTATTGTTTTTCAAGTATTTTGGCTTAAAAATGCAACTTAAAGACTCAAAGAGGAATACTGGAAGCAATACATCACAAATATATTAATAAATAAATGCGTAAAGGTCGACAAATATGGAAAAATTGGACAAAATGGGTCAAAAAGGTCAAAAATGTCAAAAAGGAGAAAACGGCCGCCAGACCGCCAGCCCGCCGCGCCCAAGACTCAGCTCCGCCCCAAATCGTGCGCGGTATTGTTCATGCGCGCAGCATGCGCGCGGATTACTATTCACGCGCGCAGCAGGCCAAAGACGCGCGTTAGCCGCCCAGCAGCCGCCCCTCCACGCACCCAACGCGTTTTCACCCCATTTTTCACGTGCAGCAGCCCCTGTGACGTCATGCTGACGTCATTGATGACCTCAGCATTTCCATTACACGTTTTTTAATTTTTTAATATTTGTTTTAACATTTTTTTACTCATTTTTTCTCTCCATCCTCACCTATAAATACCCCCCTTCCCTTCACTTCAAAATACACCTTCAAACACCTAAAAACCACACTTCTCTCTTCTTTCTTTCTCTCATTTCTTAGTTTCTTTCTTAGTTTCTAAGCTTTTCTTAGTTTTTCTCTTAGTTTTTAGTTCAATTCTCTTAGGTTTAGAGTTCTTCTCTTTTTGAGAGGAACTTGTAATGTTTTTGTAATAATTTAGATTTTTGATTCAATAAATGGAAGTGCAAATTCCGCTTGGAGGTTTTCTAGCAACGGGAATAGCGTCGAAGTACTGTAAGGATTTTATTTTCTTTACAGTTATTTTTGTGCTTTATTCTTACATGTTATATTTAATTTGTCTGTGATTAAATTTAACTGTGCTAGCTGTTTATAATCATGATATAATAATAATGTTGTTATGCTTGCGAAATATTAAATAGGTGAAAATTTCTAAAATGAATTGATTTTATTTTTATTCAAGATTTTATATTAAGGATGTTAGAGAGAAATATATTATTTTTCATTACAAACTTAAATCTGAAAATTAGATTTTAAGGTTTAGTTATCCGGTCTAATTTAGAGTAGTGCTCTTTTATTTGTTGGTACAATCGCCCGGTAGTTAGAGTGAAACTCTATTTCAAAAGTTTTTATAAGAATTATTATGTGAAAATGTATTGACAACATGTTTTCAATAGTGGTTTTAAAACTTGAAAGTTAGTACTTGGATAACTAAATTCTTAGGTTTAATTTGGACACCTTGAATAAAGTTTAAACTGTCTAACCCCACCAAAGGTGGCATTTAAATGGTTCATTTTCAATCTCTTAGAAAAAGGAATTAATTTAATTAACCAAATTAGTTATCGACCCCACCCATAGGTGTTAATTGATTTGTTTAGTTAACAAAGAATATCTAACCCCACCAAAGGTGGTATTCATACAAAAAAGAGAGAATCAATAAAATATCAATTTATATCTTTAATAACCTAGATAATATGAGCAAGCATAATTAATTTAGTTATTATATCCATAAATACTCCACTAATATAAATGATAAAATTTGCATGAATATTTATTGAATCTGTATTTATTTTTAGATAAATATTTATTGAATTTGTATCTATGTTTATTTTTATGTTTATTTTTTAATTTTTTTTAGATTATATTTAATTAATTTGTATATATGTTTATTTTATGTTATTAGATTAGGAACACAAAAACCAAACTATCGTGACAGGATGTTTAGGATTTAATTTCGTTTTTAAAAGTTTGAATAATAAATTAAAAACCACATACATTCCTTCCTTAGATCGACCTTGGGAGTATACTTATCATTTTCTACGAAATGATTCGTGCACTTGCGAGAGTTTTACAAATATTAAAACCAAAGTATTTGCGAGAATCGGTGATGCCGGTTTTCGCTCATCATCAACCCCAATAGTTAATTATGGGCTTTTAATTATAGTTAATTGTGGGCTTTTTATTTTATGTTTTTTAGTTTTCTCAAGGTTGGATTAGACCAAATCCATAACTAAATAGTCCCATAGGCCCATTTCATGTAAGATTTTGTTTCTTTTAGGGTTTCTTGCTTATAAAGAAGAAGAGTTATGTAATTTAAAAGAAAGAATATCATTAATGAAAAGTATATTTCATATAGCTTTGGGTTTTCCTTCTTGTGTTCTTGATTAATTTCTTGAATTTGACTTATGAAAAGAAGTGATCATCCGTTGTGGCATCTCAGGATGGGGGGTTTTAAGGACTTTGTTTTCTTAGGTTCTAATCTGATCATCTTCAGCACATTCTTAGAAAATCAATTGTTCCTATTCTTTTGAGTTGGTGGATTCCTTGGGTTGTTTGCATAGAGGGTCCGCATCATTTGGCATCAAAGCCATGGTTGTTGAAAACAAGTTATGATATAAACCCCACCAAAAATTGTGATGAAACTAGATAATAATGATGGATCAAAAATGCCAAGATCGTGAGGACAAGATTTGTTGAATCTTAACCCATCACCTAACAAGATTAAAATCAAGACTACAATGGATTGAAATTCCACACCAAGAAAACCAAAGGATTCTCTCAAGAATTCAAGGTGATAAGTTTGGTTGTTTAAATGCTACAAGATTCACTTGAAGTTTAAGAGGAACACAAGACCTCACAAGAAGATAATTTTCTTAATATTTCCAATCCATCCTTTAAATTCATAGTACTTCTCTTATACTTGGAACAACCCTCCAAGAATAGGAAAATTCAAAAATTAGAATAAACAAGTTCTTATCTTTTTTGGACCCTTAGTCTTCAAAAAACAGCTAATAAATAGCTATTTATTGAATTTTAAACATAATTAATAAATGGCTATTTTGGACTTCTTAAGACAGCCAATTTTGATTTCTAAAGACAACCAATAAATAGCTAAATAAATAGATTAAATGTATTTTAACATGCCCATCCAAAACCGAGTTATTCTCCTATTTAAAATTCTTGAAACTTTTCAAATTCACACCCTTTAATGGTCAAACTATGTTGGCTACAAATTTGCATGCTAATAAGCCTCTTCAATTGCTTTGATTATATGGACTAGGCCTTGATTATTATTTGAGCCCATCTTTGTCATTTTAGAATTAGCCTAATTCTCATGGATCAGCCCATTTAGTGCTTGATTGAAACATATCAGACTCGACCATGTCGTGTATGAACAGGCTCCGTAAGATCCATTAGAAAGAATAAGCGATGTGGCATAATCAATTCTAGAATATGTTATATATATTTCACTTATTGAATACTATGGAAATGTATTCATTTCCTCTACATTGACTTGATTTATTATACTATTGGAGTGAAACAAGGGATCTAAAGAAGTACACAGGCTAGAAAAGGGTTGTTTTTTTGTAAATTTCTTAGCTTTCCCTTGATCTACTTTTGCTTAAATGCAAAAGAGAGTGCTTACAAAACTATCATGCAATAGCTCGGTGGCTGTTGAAGAAACTTGTCTTTAGCATGCGTGGAATTTAGAGCATGTGCTAGACAAATGGTTACCTAATATTGCTACACTTGTCTTTATATACATAATATTATGACAGTTGTCATGACACATAGCCAAAAAGGGTACAAACAACTATCGAAAAAAATATACGCAACGTCCTAGTGACAGTGCATGTGCGGTGCAACCATTGTAGTATACAAAAAATAGAGCGCAATGGTCGAGTAGCTATGTGCACAATGACACCCTTCATACACACAATGGCGAAGTAGTTCAGTGCGTAGTGACATCCTTCTTACGTGCATTAGTCGACAGAGATGTTTTGTTCAATTATGAGCTATCTTTCGTCCGAGATTGGTGGTAATTCTGGACTTGAAACTTGACCTTCACCTATGCATTTTTTTAGTATGGACACATGGAAAACTGGATGTATTCAAGAATTTGAGGGTAGTTTCATTTTGTAAACGACCTATCCAATTCGTTCCACAATTTCATAGGGTCCATAGTAGCGGCTGGCAAGTTTTTGATAGGGTCTTTTAGATACCGAATGTTGACGGTAGGGGTGTAGTTTGAGAAAGATAAGATCGCCAATGTTGAATTCAATTTAACTCCTTGTATTTGCTTGTTGTTTCATTGTATTGTCCACAGCAAACAAATTCTCTTTAAGCTGCTTAAGGATTATATCCTTGGTTTTTAATTGTTGATATACATCATTAATAGGACAATTATTTTTATTATAGCATGGAATGATAGGAGGAAGACGTCCATAGTGAGCCTCAAAGTATGTCATTTTGATGGAAGCACAAACATGCATACATCTTTTGGTAGAAAAATTCTCACAAGAGGAATCACAAGTGTGCATAAACATGCATATATATTTTAGCACGACAGAAAACATATATGTTGGCTAATGCGCACAAGAAGGATGTCGTTGCGCACAAAGCTACTCATCCACTGCACGCTATTTTTTGTGTACTGCATCACTCGCGCCCTACCACTAGGACGTTGCATGTATTTTGTTTCCAACAACTGTTTGTACCCTTTTTGGCCATGTGTCGTGACTGATGAGTGCTCAAAAAGCACTAAAATAACCATGATTTTATGCACTTTAATTGATTAAAAATATATATATTTATATGTTTTATCATATATTTATATAAATTTGTCTTTTTCGGAATCACGGGTATTTTTATTGTTTTTCAGGAATTTTGGCCTAAAAACGCAATGTAAAGACTCAAAGAAGAATACTTGAAGCAATACATCACAAATAAATTGATAAATAAGTGGAAAAAGGTCAACAAACATGGAAAAATTGGACAAAATGGGTCGAAAAGGTCAAAAATGTCAAAAGACGGAAAACGCGCGTGGCCAGCCTCCGGCCCCGGGCTGCCAGGCCGCGCGGGGCCCGCCTGTGCCGCGGGGCGCCCGAGGCAGCCAGGAGTCGCGCGCACCACAAGGCGTTGATGCAGCAAGCTCACAAGACGCTGCAGCGCGTGTGCAGCGCTCACGCGCGCGGGCTGGCAGCGCGGCGGCCACGCCCAAAGACGCGCGCCCAACGCGTTCTGACCCATTTTTCACGTGCACCGCCCCCATGACGTCACGTCGACGTCATTGATGACCTCGCAGGTCCAAAACACGTTTTTATTTTTTTAATATTTTTTTTAACATTTTTTTAATCATTTTTTCTCTCCATCCTCACCTATAAATACCCCCTTCCATTCACTTCAAAACACACCTCAAAACCTCACTTCTCTCTTCTTTCTTTTCTCTCATTTCTTAGTTTTTCAGCTTTTCTTTAGTTTCTTTCTTAGTTTCTAAGCTTTTCTTAGCTTTTCTCTTAGTTTTTAGTTCAATTGTCTTAGGTTTTAGAGTTCTTTTCTTTTTGAGAGGAACTTGTAATGTTTTGTAATAATTTAGATTTTTGATTCAATAAATGGAAGTGCAAATTCCGCTTGGAGGTTTTCTAGCAAGGAATAGCGTCGAAGTTACGTAAGGATTTTATTTTCTTTACGCTTATTTTTATGCTTTATTCTTACATGTTATATTTAATTTGTCTGTGATTAAATTTAACTTGTGCTAAGCTGTTTATAATCATGATATAATAATAACGTTGTTATGCTTAAATATTAAATAGGTGAAAATTTCTAAAATGAATTGATTTTATTTTTATTCAAGATTTTATATTAAGGATGTTAGAGAGAAATATATTATTTTTCATTACAAACTTAAATCAAAGTTAGACTTTAAGGTTTAGTTATCCGGTCTAATTTAGAGTAGTGCTCTTTTATTTGTTGGTACAATCGCCCTAGAGTTAAATAAGCTTTCTATTTCAAAAGTTTTTATAAGAATTATTATGTGGAAATGTATTGACAACATGTTTTCAATAGTGATTTTAAAACTTGAAAGTTAGTACGGATAACTAAATTCTTAAGTTTAATTTGGACACCTTGAATAAAGTTTAAATCGTCTAACCCCACCAAATAAGTGGCATTTAAATGGTTCATTTTCAATCTCTTAGAAAAAGGAATTAATTTAATTAACCAAATTAGTTATCAACCCCACCCATAGGTGTTAATTGATTTGTTTAGTTAACAAAGAGTATCTAACCCCACCAAAGGTGGTATTCATACAAAAAAGAGAGAATCAATAAAATATCAATTTATATCTTTAATAACCTAGATAATATGAAAAAGCATAATTAACTTAGTTATTATATCCATAAATACTCCACTAATATAAATGATAAAATTTGCATGAATATTTATTGAATCTGTATTTATATTTATTTATTAAATTTGTATCTATGTTTATTCTTTTTAGATTATATTTAATTAATCTGTATATATGTTTATTTTATGTTATTAGATTAGGAACACAAAAACCAAAACTATCGTGACAGGATGTTTAGGATTTAATTTCGTTTTTAAAAGTTTGAATAATAAATTAAAAACCACATACATTCCTTCCTTAGATCGACCTTGGCAGTATACTTATCATTTTCATTTAAATGATTCGTGCACTTGCGAGTTTTACAAATATTAAAACCAAAGTATTTCATGGTGAATCGGGCGATGCCTGGCCATCGTGACTAGTGTCATAAAATTGTGTTCATAAAGACAACTTTAGCAATATTATGTAACCATATGTCTAGTGGCATGCCCTAAATGCCATGCATGCAAAAGACAAGTATCAGGAATAGCCACCATGTTGTTGCATGACAGTTTTGTAAGCAATATTTTCTGCAGTTAAGCATAAGCAGATCAAGAGTAAAGCTAAGAAATTTACAAACAAAACAACCCTTTTCTAACTCTTGGGACCTATCAATTGGAATTAGCTTGAGAAAATGGTGACAAACCGAGAAAGGATAGTAAGTCTGGAAGCTGGTTTCGGTGGACTGTAGAACAATTTCACACGAATGGAAGTAGGAATCAATGAAAAGTTGTATCAGCTTGAGGAAACCCACCCTTTGTCTCCAAGTTAGCCAAATTTGAGATTCCTCGGTTTTCAAGAAATGATCCTATGGAATGGCTAACTTTAGTGGAGTAATTCTTTGAGTATGAAAGCACAACAGAGATGCAAAAGGTTTCACTAGTTTCCTTCCATCTTGAAGGAAAAGCAAACATGTGTTGGTAGTGGCTATGTCGTATTTACAATTTTATTAATGAAAGAGTAGCTAACATTCTTCGACTTACAGTGCAACCTATAGAACCTTTTAATGTAAGGATAGCAAAGGGTGTTGTCACATTGACATGCATGGGAAGATTTAAAAATGTTTCGATTTTGATTCAAGGTATTTCATTTACCCTCATACTATATGCCTTACCATTAAATGGCTTAGATGTAGTGTTAGGAGTACAATGGTTGGAACAATTAGGAACAATTTCTTGTAACTGGAAACAATCAACCATGGAATTCAGAAGGAAAAACTAATTTCACAAGCTTCTTGGACTTGATAATAGAGCCATAGGAAGAGCCTCAATAAACTCGATTTTTAAAGATATTGGACAAGGGGGCACAACCTTTGTTATATGCCTCCAATCCTTATCAATTCATCCCTACTACAATCCCAACATGATCTCCAACAATTACTACATGACTTTGAAGACATATTCCAAGAGCCTAGGAAATTACCTCCCATCCGAGAGATAGACCATCATATTAATCCAAAGAAAGGAATTTAACCTATTAATGTTAGACACTATAGGTATGCTTACTTTCAGAATCTTTGAAATTGAAAAGGTTCATGATATGGTAAAATTAGGGTTTATACGACCAAGTACTAGTCCATTCTCTTCACTGTGTTGTTGGTTAAGAAAAAATGGTACATGGCAATTTTGCACCGATTATAGGGCTCTCAATAAAGTAACCATCATGAATGATTTCCTATTCCAAGCTGTTGATGGTATGCTTGATGGACTTAATGGAGCTTCCTACTTCACAAAGCTCAATTTGAAAGCTAGTTTCCATCAAGTACGAGTACACCCTCACATGTGCATAAAAATATATTTCGTACTCATAGTGGTCATTATGAATATGTGGTTATGCTCTTTAGTCTTTGCAATGTACAATTCAAGACCTTATGAACTCTATCTTTCACTCTTATATCCATAAGTTTATATTGGTTTTCTTCAATGACATATTGGTATATAGCCCTTATTGGAAACACATATCAATCATGTCAAAACAACATTTGAAATATTGAGACAACATAAGTTCTTCCTTAAATTAAACAAATATATATTCGGATAATAGGAGTTAGAATATCTTGGTCACATAATCATACCACAAGGTATAAGAGTGGACTAAGACAAGGTTAGAGCAATGCTTGATTGGCCTAAACCTACTAAAATTTATGAATTACGAGGATTTTTAGGCCATACTAGATACTACATAAAGTTTGTTTGTGATTATGGCATCATCGCTCGACCTCTGACCAATCTCCTCAAAAAAGGGAACTTTGGATGGTAAAATGAAGCCAATGATGCCTTTCAAAAACTCAAGGAGCCAGTGACTATAACACAAACTCTTACAATGCCAAATTTCAAAGAAATTTTTTTTATTGAAACAGATGTTTCTGGTGAGGGCTGATGAGCAGAATCGTGATCGCCAAATACTTTGATGAACGAAAACTTGATGAACGAAAATCAGCATCGCCGATCCTGCCAATACTTTGGTTTTATACTTATAAAACTCTCGCAAGTGCACGAATCATTTCGTAGAAAATGATAAGTATACTCCCAAGGTCGATCTAAGGAAGGAATGTATGTGGTTTTTAATTTATTATTCAAACTTTTAAAAACGAAATTAAATCCTAAACATCCTGTCACGATATTTTGGGGTTTTGTGTTTTTAATCTACTTACATAAAAATAAACATAGATTCAATAAAGATTCATGCAAATTTTATCTTTTATAAATAGTGGAGTATTTATGGATATAATAACTAAGTTAATTATGATTGCTCGTATTATTTAGGTTATTAAAGATATGAATTGATATTTATTGATTCTCCCTTTTTTGTATGAATACCACCTTTGGTGGGGTTAGATATTCTTTGTTAACTAAACAAATCAATTAACACCTATGGGTGGGGTTGATAACTAATTTGGTTAATTAAATTAATTCCTTTTTCTAAGAGATTGAAAATGAACCATTTAAATGCCACCTTTGGTGGGGTTAGACAGTTTAAACTTTATTCAAGGTGTCCAAATTATACCTAAGAATTTAGTTATCCGAGTACTAACTTTCAAGTTTTAAAACCACTACTGAAAACATGTTGTCAATACATTTTCATATAATAATTCTTATAAAAACTTTTGAAATAGAGCTTCACTCTAACTACCGGGCGATTGTACCAACAAATAAAAGAGCACTACTCTAAATCGAATAGGATAACTAAACCTTAAAATCTAATTTGATTTAAGTTTGTAATGAAAAATAATATATTTCTCTCTAACATTCTTAATATAAAATCTTGAATAAAAATAAAATCAATTCATTTTAGAGATTTTTACCTATTTAATATTTCGCAAGCATAACAACGTTATTATTATATCATGTTTATAAACAACTAGCACAGTTAAATTTAATCACAGACAAATTAAATATAACATGTAAGAATAAAGCATAAAAATAACTGTAAAGAAAATAAAATCCTTACAGAACTTCGACGTTATTCCCGTTGCTAGAAAAACTCCAAGCGGAATTGCACTCCCATTTATTGAATCAAAAAGCTAAAATATTACAAAAACATAACTAGTTCTTCCCTAAAAAGGGAAGAACTCTAAAACTAAGAGAAATTAACTAAGAAAAGCTAAAAACTAAGAAAACATAAGAAAAACTAAAAATCTAAGAAAAGAGAGAAAGAAAGAGAGAAAAGAATGTATTTGGAAGTTTTGAAGGTGTGTTTTGAAGTGAAGGGAAGGGGTATTTATAGGTGAGGATGGAGAGAAAAAATGAGTAAAAAATGTTAAAAAATTAAAAAACGTGTAATGGAAATGCTGAGGTCATCAATGACGTCAACATGACATCACAGGGGCTGCTGCACGTGAAAAATGGGGTGAAAACGCGTTAGGCGCGCGGATGGGCATGTCAACGCGCGCGGCTGGGCTACGGCGCGCGATTTCCGTCTTTTTGACATGTTTTACCTTTTCGACCCATTTTGTCCAATTTTTCCATGTTTGTTGACCTTTTCCCACTTATTTATTAATATATTTGTGATGTATTGCTTCAAGTATTCCTCTTTGAGTCTTTAAATTGCGTTTTTAAGCCAAAATACTTGAAAAACAATAAAAATACCCGTGATTCCGAAAAAGACAAATTTATATAAATATATGATAAAACATATAAATATATATATTTTTAATCAATTAATGTGCATAAAATCATGGTTATTTTAGTGCTTTTTGAGCACTCATCACAACCCCAACCAGCTTCTTGCTAGTCCCTTAGCAAGAGAAGCGATAAAAACTAAAAATTAAACTATCCTAAATCACTTCCGTGGATTGACACGGTTGCATTTAGCCTATGCAACAAGCCTTTAAACCCCTAGGTTGCCCTAGTGGACGAGTTTGAGTCTCGTGAGGTTTTTGATAATCATACCCACAAACATTGAACTAAATGTAAAAACAAAAGAAACAATAAAAACAAACAACTTAAAAATTAAATTTACAACAAAATCACAAATTAACAACATCTCACAAAAATGTCTCATACTATTTAATCTCCTTTAAGATCATAATTAAAATCTCAAGCATAAGTTATTTTAATCTCTTTAAACAATCATGATTTATTATAATAATTAGTCGAAAATCATTTTCATATTTCATGTCAAAAATGTATCAATTTAATTTCACCCAATTTCAGTGTCATGAATCGAGAATTAAACCCGACTCTATTCCTCACAAGTCAATACTCTCAAAACACTGAATCCTATGGGTTCAAACACTCATACTAATTTATATGCGAAAGAGTTGATGTATAGAAATGAACTAATATGTTCGCATATGTATAAAGAATAAAGGCTCAAAGTGTTATTTTAACATTGATATCATGAAAGGAATCAAATGTATAAATTATAAAGATATCATATATAAAAATTATTTTCATGCATAAATCAAACTCATTAAGAAAGAATTTCAAGATATATGCCTTTTACAAATGAAGAGAGTGCAATGACTTTTTAGGGAATTATTTCCTATATCCTTCTTTTGTAATTAGCCTTTACTCACAACTTTGTAGGCAATGTGGGTTATAGTATGTAGATTATACTATATATTCTTTATCTCTCTATTTTTTTTCCTGAAGATATTTCTCAATATATGTATTTTAGAGAGTCAACCCATGTACAGATTGTACATTATTTTTTTTTTTGGATTTTGGTGAGTGGTTAATTTTGTGGCTTTTCTGTTTGATCTTGGTTTAGGTAACCCCATATATGTCTTTTTTTTGTAGCAGTCATGCATGAACGAGATATAAGCATATACTATCAATTTCTACTCAAATCATTTAATCTAAGCAAAAATAATAATAAAAAATATATGATACTCTATTAAGATGAGAAAAAATTCATACATTCAATGCTAATACCTATAGAGATCATCTAAAAATTTGAAGAAATAAGAAATGTGTTTGGAGTAGAAAAAATATATATTTCACTCTGAATAAAGGAAATTAGGCTCAAATTATATCTCACAAAGGTAGTCTCCACTAAAAAAAATTCATAAACACCGATTTTGGGTTTAATATAATTTCTACATCTTATCAAGAAATACTAGTTATGACAAAAACTAACTAATTATCAAAAAATAATTACAAAATATTTCATGATATGTTTTCAAAAATTAATCTAACAGTACAAAAGACTTAACTATTTACTTAAATTTGATTTAAAGAAAAGATAAATTTTTGTGAAATTTTTTTTATTCCAAAAATTACTAAATCACACAAAATAGAAATAAAACCAAACACACAAAAAATGAAAAAGTATATTTTTTTATTTTTAAATTTTTTTATTTTTTTTATTTTTAAATTGGTAAAACTTTTTTTTTAATTAAGCATGGTAACTTTTCACCACCCCCAACCTAGAACTTACATTGTCCTCAATGTAACAACTGTAAATTAAAGATAAAGAGAGAAGAGAAGAAAGATTACCTATTTCCTGAGAATGTGCAAGTAGTAATGGAAAATGCAGGTGCATCCATCATATTCATCATTAAAGTGTATACAGACAGATCGCTGTGAACTTCTAACATCTCAACAAATATTTTTAGTTTTAATAATTTAAAAATTATTCACATGTAATTAAAATGAAATAAACAATAAAATTAAGTAAATAAAACAAATAACAAACAAATTTTTTTTTTACCTAAAATGATGGGTTGCCTCCCATCCAGCGCTTAGTTTAACGTCTTAGCAAGACGTATCTTTTTGGTGCTAAGGGTTACTCAGCCAAATGCAATCCATTTCAGCAATGTTGTTTGGTTTTTCTAAATAAGGCTTGACACGATGGCCATTGACTTTGAACGTTTTTTGTGTCTTGGAGTCCAATAGTTCCACTACTCCATGTTCAAATACTTGAACTATTTTGAATGGTCCATCCCATCTTGATCTCAGCTTTCCTGGAAACAATCTCAAACGAGAGTTAAATAAAAGAACTTTCATTCAAGGGTGAAGAGTCTTAGGAACTAGCCTCTTGTCATGATAGCGCTTAGTACGCTCCTTGTATAATTTGGCATTCTCATAGGCTTCATTCCTAATTTCTTCCAACTCATGAAGCTGGAGTAATCGTTTTTCACCTGCTTTATCTAAATCCATGTTTAACTCTTTAATTGCCCAGTAAGCCTTGTGTTCAAGTTCAACTGGAAGGTGGCACGCTTTCCCAAAGATTAACCGGTAAGGGCTCATCCCAATAGGTGTTTTGTAAGCGGTGCGGTATGCCCATAAGGCATCATTTAGCTTAAATGCCCAATCCTTCCTTGAAGGACGCACAGTGCGTTCCAGTATTCCCTTAATTTGCCTATTACTTACTTCCACTAAACCAGAAGTTTGAGGATGATATGGAGTAGCTACTTTATGTGTGATGTTGTACTTGTTTAGTACTCCATCAAAGAGTTTGTTACAAAAATGGCTACCTCCATCACTTATTATAGCTCTAGGCGTTCCGAACCTACTGAATATGAAATCTTTCAAGAATTTCACAACAACATTAGCATCATTGGTTTTGGTGGGGATAGCTTCTACCCACTTGGACACATAATCCACATCAACCAAAATGTATTGAAAACCATTAGATGGGGGAAAAGGACCCATAAAGTCAATCCCCCATACATCAAAGAGTTCAACAACTAAATTAGATGTCAAAGGCATTTCATCTCTTTTGCTTATGTTTCCTGTTCTTTGACATCTATCACATTGTGCACAAAACATATGAGCATCTTTAAAAAGAGTGGGCCAAAAGAATCCAGACTGTAATATCTTACGGGCTGTCTTTTCACCACCAAAATGACCCCCACAATGAAGTTCATGACAAAAAGTTAGAATGCTCTTATGTTCTTCTTCAGGTACACATCTCCGGATGACTTGATCTTGACCAATCTTGTATAAATAAGGGTCATCCCAGAAATAGTCCTTAATAGTTTTAAAAAACCTTTTCTTGTCCTGATATGAAGTGTTAGGTCGCAAAACACCAGTGGCAAGATAGTTTACAATATCAGCATACCATGGGTTCGGACCTATGAAAAATAACTGTTCATCAGGAAAGGTTTCAACTATATCGTCATTACTCTCATCTTTAAGAGAATTGAAGTCATAAATCAACCTAGACAAATGGTCAGCTACTAAGTTTTCACTGCCTTTCTTATCCTTGATTTCTAGGTCAAATTCTTGTAAGAGTAAGACCCACCTGATTAATCTTGGCTTGGCATTTGGTTTACTTAATAGGTATCTTAAAGCAGCATGATCAGAATGCACAATCACTTTAGATCCTACTAAATAAGACCGAAATTTGTCTAAAGAGAATACTATAGCCAAGAATTCCTTTTCAGTGGTGGTGTAATTCATTTGGGCATCATTGAGTGTTTTGCTAGCATAGTAGATGACATGTAAATGCTTATCCACTCTTTGTCCCAGGACTGCTCCTATTGCATAATCAGAAGCGTCACACATTATTTCAAAAGGTAAAGACCAGTTTGGTGCCATTATAATAGGGGTAGATGTTAGTTTATCTTTCAAGGTATTAAAGGAAATAAGGCAGTCATTGTTGAAGTCAAAATCAGCATCTTTGGATAGCAAGTTACATAAGGTACGACTTATTTTAGAGAAATCTTTAATAAATCGTCTGTAAAATCCTGCATGTCCCAAGAAGCTTCTTATCCCCTTCACAGATGTAGGGGGAGGTAGTTTGGATATCAATTCAACTTTTGCCTTATCAACTTCAATACCCTTGTTTGAAATTATATGTCCTAAAACTATCCCTTGTTGAACCATAAAATGACTTTTCTCCCAACTAAGGGTTAGATTGCATTCAATGCATCTTTCTAAAACCAAAGTCAATTTATGTAAGCAATCATCAAATGAGTTCCCAAAGACAGAGAAATCGTCCATGAAAATCTCAATGAATTTCTCCACCATGTCCGAGAAAATAGATATCATGCATCTCTGGAAAGTGGCAGGGGCATTGCATAACCCAAATGGCATTCTGCGAAAAGCAAATGTCCCAAAAGGACATGTAAATGTGGTCTTTTCCTGATCTTCTAGTGCTATGGGTACTTGATAATATCCAGACAGTCCATCCAAAAAACAGTAAAATTCGTGCCCAGCTAATCTTTCCAACATTTGATCAATGAATGGAAGAGGAAAGTGATCCTTTTTCGTATATAAATTTAGTTTCCTAAAATCTATACACATTCTCCATCCAGTGATTATTCTAGTGGGCACTAATTCACTTTTGTCATTTTTAACAACTGTTATCCCAGATTTCTTTGGTACCACATGCACTGGACTAACCCACTTACTATCCGCAATAGGATAGATAATCCCTTCTTCTAATAATTTAAGGATTTCCTTTTTAACTACCTCTTGCATGTTTGGGTTTAGTCTTCTTTGGGCCTCTCGTACAGGTTTAGCACCATCCTCCAAGTTGATCTTGTGCATACACATTGTTGGACTAATGCCTCTTATATCCCCTATACTCCAACCTATAGATTTCTTAAACTGTTTAAGCACTTTGATGAGTTCTTTTTCTTGTGGTTTGGTCAAGGTTGAAGAAATTATCACTGGATATGTTTCTCCTTCTCCCAAAAACACATATTTTAAGTGCTCAGGTAAGTCTTTGAGTTCAAGTTCAGGTGGATTGGCCTCTTTAACAGATGAAGAACTGGGTAGATTTAAAAGTGTACTAGATTTTGTCATCACTTCATTATTGTCTAGTTGTTCAAGGTACCCCTTAATTTCTTCATCTAAATCTTCTTCAACCTTTTCAAGTGTAAGAACGGTTTCAAGCTTGTCTTCTATTCTGGTTTGGAAAAAGGTGTTTTGGACAAGATTATCCAAAGGATCAACTTCGAATATTTCATCGATGGTAGAAATAGAAGGGAAAGGTGAAGAATCACAAACTTTGAAATGAACAGTCTCTCCTAAGAATGTCATTGTCAAATTTCCATCCTGGACATCAATAATAGTTTTAGTAGTTGCCATAAATGGTCTACCAAGCAATATTGTATGCTCTCTGTCCAATGCCGGATTTTCTTGCATATCCAGAACCACAAAGTCAACAGGTATTATCAGTTTGTCTACCTGTACCAAAACATCCTCAACTATTCCCTCTGGATATTTAAGAGATCTATCTGCAAGTTGCAGGGACATAGTTATGGGTTTTAAATCCCCTAGATTGAGCTGTAAGAATATAGAGTAGGGAATCAAATTTATACTAGCACCTAAATCAAGCATTGCTTTAGCAACCTTCCTATCCCCCATAGTTATGTTTATAATAAAACTTCCAGGGTCTTTCAACTTAGGGGGTAGTTTGTGCTGAAGTACAGCGCTAGAAATTTCTGATACTACTACTTGTTCATTCAGTTCATACCTCCTTTTCTTAGTGTTCAACTCTTTGAAAAACTTGGCATATGAGGGCACATTCATGATCACTTATAATAATGGTAAATTGATATTTACTTTAGAGAGAATATTAAAAAGATCATTGAATTGCTTATCTTGTTTGGATTCTTTCAACCGGTGGGGAAAAGGTACTTGCATCTGGTGTGGTTCTGTTGTCTTTTGAATTTTGGGAGTGTCAGATGACCCCCCAATGAGTTTTTCAGAAGGCTTGTTAAGTTTAACACTTGTTTCTCCTTTTTGCGAGATTAGAATATCACCTTCTTTGTTACATGAACTACAAGGTAGATTGTTAGAGATTTCAGGTAAACTGGTATTGACTACCTTACCACTTCGAAGGGTTCTAACATCTTTTGCTTGTTCTGGTTGACTGGGCAACTTTCCTGGTTCTTTCTTTTGCATTTGTTCAGCCAGTTGCCCAACTTTAGATTCAATTCTTTTAACCGAAGCCTCCATGGTGTTCAACCTTTGATTAGTCATCAATTGGTTGTCACGACTAACTTGAATAAAAGCATTCAAGCTATCTTCTAAGGTTGGTTTAAAAGATTGGCTTGGTGGGTAAGAGTGGTTGTTATCCGACCTTAGTGTTGGATATTGGGTGTAGGTTGGGTGATTATAGGTGTTTGGATGATACTTTTGAAAAGAGTTGAAAACTTTTAATTTTTATTTATTTTTGCAAATCAATATTTTTAACTTATTTATAAGTTATTCTCGTAGTACTGGTATTAAATGTTTTGAATTTAACATTGTTTTACCTCTATCCCATAGAATTTAGATTCCAAACCAATTCTTACATTAAGAAGCATATAAATATCATGTGAAAAATTGAGTTCATGAACCATAGAAATCTTTCTGGCAAGGTAAAAAGATGTTTTTCAAATGATGTATACACCAACGACTAGTCCTGAGCTTTTCCTTTCGATAGGTAGGCAAAATATTTGGCTGTATTGGGAATCAACACTTACAAAGTAAAGAAAATAGTGAGAAAACGTGAGTAAAAATAAATGAATGGAAAAGAAAACTTGAACATTTTTCTAGGTCTATTTTACCAAAAAAATGAGTGAAAATGAAGGCTCCAAATTTTATTCTATTAAAATTATCAAATATTTAAATAGAATTAATTATAACTTAATGCGCTAAACAATCAAACTTTGGATATTTTGTTTATTAATTTTTTTATAATAATTGAAAATTTCTAATTTTTATTTATTTTTGCACTTCAATATTTTTAACTTATTTATAAGTTATTCTCGTAGTACTCGTATTAAATGTTTTGAATTTAACATTGTTTTACCTCTATCCCATAGAATTTAGATTCCAAACCAATTCTTAGAGTAAGAAGCATATAAATATCATGTGAAAAATTGAGTTCATGAACCATGGAAATCTTTCTGGCAAGGTAAAAAGATGTTTTTCAAATGATGTATACACCAACGACTAGTCATGAGCTTTTCCTTTCGGTAGGTAGGAAAAATATTTGGCTGTATTGGGAATCAACACTTACAAAGTAATGAAAATAGTGAGAAAACATGAGTAAAAATAAATGAATGGAAAAGAAAACTTAAACATTCTTTTATGTTTATTTTAGCAAAAAAATGAGTGAAAATAATGGCTCCAAATTTTATTTTATTAAAACTATCAAATATTTAAATATTATTACTTCTAACTTAATACGCTAAACAATCAAACTTTAGATATTTTGTTTATTTATTTTTTTATATGAGTTCAATACTTCTCATTTTCATTTATTTTTTCACATCAATATTTTTAACTTATTTATAAGTTATTCTACTAGTACTAGAATTAAACGTTTTTAATTTAACATTGGTTTACGTGTATCCCATAGAAGTTAGATTCCAAACCAAGTCTTAGAGTAAGAAGCATATAAATATCATGTGAAAAATTGACTTCATGAACCATAGAAATGTTTCTAGCAAGGTAAAAAGATGTTTTTCAAATGATGTATACACCAACAACTAGTCATGAGCTTTTCCTTTCGGTAGGTAGGCAAAATATTTGGCTGTATTGGGAATCAACCCATACAAAGTAAAGAAAATAGTGAGAAAACATGAGTAAAAATAAATGAATGGAAAAGAAAACTTAAACATTTTTTTATGTCTATTTTAGCAAAAAAATGAGTGAAAATAAAGGCTCCAAATTTTATTTTATTAAAATTATCAAATATTTAAATAGAATTAATTATAACTTAATACGCTAAACAATCAAACTTTAGATATTTTGTTTATTAATTTTTTTATAAGAGTTGAAAACTTCTAATTTTTATTTATTTTTGCACATCAATATTTTTAACTTATTTATAAGTTATTCTCGTAGTACTCGTATTAAATGTTTTGAATTTAACATTGTTTTACCTCTATCCCATAGAATTTAGATTCCAAACCAATTCTTAGAGTAAGAAGCATATAAATATCATGTGAAAAATTGAGTTCATGAACCATAGAAATGTTTCTGGCAAGGTAAAAAGATGTTTTTCAAATGATGTATACACCAACGACTAGTCATGAGCTTTTCTTTTCGGTAGGTAGGCAAAATATTTGGCTGTATTGGGAATCAACACTTACAAAGTAATGAAAATAGTGAGAAAACATGAGTAAAAATAAATGAATGGAAAAGAAAACTTAAACATTTTTTTATGTTTATTTTAGCAAAAAAATGAGTGAAAATAAAGGCTCCAAATTTTATTTTATTAAAACTATCAAATATTTAAATATTATTACTTCTAACTTAATACGCTAAACAATCAAACTTTAGATATTTTGTTTATTTATTTTTTTATAGGAGTTCAATACTTCTCATTTTTATTTATTTTTTCACATCAATATTTTTAACTTATTTATAAGTTATTCTATTAGTACTAGAATTAAACGTTTTTAATTTAACATTGGTTTACCTGTATCCCATAGAATTTAGATTCCAAACCAAGTCTTAGAGTAAGAAGCATATAAATATCATGTGAAAAATTGACTTCATGAACCATAGAAATGTTTCTAGCAAGGTAAAAAGATGTTTTTCAAATGATGTATACACCAACGACTAGTCATGAGCTTTTCCTTTCGGTAGGTAGGCAAAATATTTGGCTGTATTGGGAATCAACACTTACAAAGTAAAGAAAATAGTGAGAAAACGTGAGTAAAAATAAATGAATGGAAAAGAAAACTTGAACATTTTTCTAGGTCTATTTTACCAAAAAAATGAGTGAAAATGAAGGCTCCAAATTTTATTCTATTAAAATTATCAAATATTTAAATAGAATTAATTATAACTTAATGCGCTAAACAATCAAACTTTAGATATTTTGTTTATTAATTTTTTTATAATAATTGAAAATTTCTAATTTTTATTTATTTTTGCACTTCAATATTTTTAACTTATTTATAAGTTATTCTCGTAGTACTCGTATTAAACGTTTTGAATTTAACATTGTTTTACCTCTATCCCATAGAATTTAGATTCCAAACCAATTCTTAGAGTAAGAAGCATATAAATATCATGTGAAAAATTGAGTTCATGAACCATGGAAATCTTTCTGGCAAGGTAAAAAGATGTTTTTCAAATGATGTATACACCAACGACTAGTCATGAGCTTTTCCTTTCGGTAGGTAGGCAAAATATTTGGCTGTATTGGGAATCAACACTTACAAAGTAAAGAAAATAGTGAGAAAACATGAGTAAAAATAAATGAATGGAAAAGAAAACTTAAACATTTTTTTATGTCTATTTTAGCAAAAAAATGAGTGAAAATAAAGGCTCCAAATTTTATTTTATTAAAACTATCAAATATTTAAATATTATTACTTCTAACTTAATACGCTAAACAATCAAACTTTAGATATTTTGTTTATTTATTTTTTTATAAGAGTTCAATACTTCTAATTTTTATTTATTTTTGCACATCAATATTTTTAACTTATTTATAAGTTATTCTCGTAGTACTAGAATTAAACGTTTTGAATTTAACATTGTTTTACCTGTATCCCATAGAATTTAGATTCCAAACCAAGTCTTAGAGTAAGAAGCATATAAATATCATGTGAAAAATTGAGTTCATGAACCATAGAAATGTTTCTAGCAAGGTAAAAAGATGTTTTTC
Organism: Hippophae rhamnoides; assembly: GCA_033030585.1. Lineage (NCBI taxonomy): Eukaryota > Viridiplantae > Streptophyta > Magnoliopsida > Rosales > Elaeagnaceae > Hippophae > Hippophae rhamnoides. The sequence continues at coordinate 31,971,212 of CM065431.1, read as the reverse complement.
AAATGATGTATACACCAACGACTAGTCATGAGCTTTTCCTTTCGGTAGGTAGGCAAAATATTTGGCTGTATTGGGAATCAACATTTACAAAGTAAAGAAAATAGTGAGAAAACATGAGTAAAAATAAATGAATGGAAAAAAAACTTAAACATTTTTTTATGTCTATTTTAGCAAAACAAAGAGTGAAAATAAAGGCTCCTGATTTTATTTTATTAAACTTATCAAATATTTAAATAGAATTAATTATAACTTAGTACGCTAAACAATCAAACTTTATATATTTTGTTTATTAATTTTTTTAAGAGTTGAAAACTTTTAATTTTTATTTATTTTTGCACATCAATATTTTTAACTTATTTATAAGTTATTCTCGTAGTACTGGTATTAAATGTTTTGAATTTAACATTGTTTTACCTCTATCCCATAGAATTTAGATTCCAAACCAATTCTTAGAGTAAGAAGCATATAAATATCATGTGAAAAATTGAGTTCATGAACCATAGAAATGTTTCTAGCAAGGTAAAAAGATGTTTTTCAAATGATGTATACACCAACGACTAGTCATGAGCTTTTCCTTTCGGTAGGAAGGAAAAATATTTGGCTGTATTGGGAATCAACATTTACAAAGTAAAGAAAATAGTGAGAAAACATGAGTAAAAATAAATGAATGGAAAAGAAAACTTAAACATTTTTTAGGTCTATTTTAGCAAAAAAATGAATGAAAATAAAGGCTCCAAATTTTATTTTATTAAAACTATCAAATATTTAATATTATTACTTTTAATTTTATACGCTAAACAATCAAACTTTAGATATTTTGTTTATTTATTTTTTTATAGGAGTTCAATAATTCTCATTTTTATTTATTTTTTCACATCAATATTTTAACTTATTTATAAGTTATTCTAATAGTACTGGAATTAATCGTTTTGAATTTAACATTTTTTGACCTCTATCATATATAATTTAGATTCCAAACCAATTCTTAGAGGAAGAAGCATGTAAAGATAATGTGAAAAATTGAGTTCATGAACCATAAAAATGTTTCTGGCAAGGTAAAAAGATGTTTTTCAAATGATGTATACACCAACGACTAGTCATGAGCTTTTCCTTTCGGTAGGTAGGCAAAATATTTGGCTGTATTGGGAATCAACACTTACAAAGTAAAGAAAATAGTGAGAAAACATGAGTAAAAATAAATGAATGGAAAAGAAAACTTAAACATTTTTTAGGTCTATTTTAGCAAAAAAATGAGTGAAAATAAAGGCTCCAAATTTTATTTTATTAAAACTATCAAATATTTAAATATTATTACTTCTAACTTAATACGCTAAACAATCAAACTTTAGATATTTTGTTTATTTATTTTTTTATAGGAGTTCAATAATTCTCATTTTTATTTATTTTTTCACATCAATATTTTTAACTTATTTATAAGTTATTCTAGTAGTACTAGAATTAAACGTTTTGAATTTAACATTGTTTTACCTCTATCCCATAGAATTTAGATTCCAAACCAATTCTTAGAGTAAGAAGCATATAAATATCATGTGAAAAATTGAGTTCATGAACCATAGAAATGTTTCTGGCAAGGTAAAAAGATGTTTTTCAAATGATGTATACACCAACGACTAGTCATGAGCTTTTCCTTTCGGTAGGTAGGCAAAATATTTGGCTGTATTGGGAATCAACACTTACAAAGTAAAGAAAATAGTGAGAAAACATGAGTAAAAATAAATGAATGGAAAAGAAAACTTAAACATTTTTTTATGTTTATTTTAGCAAAAAAATGAGTGAAAATAAAGGCTCCAAATTTTATTTTATTAAAACTATCAAATATTTAAATATTATTACTTCTAACTTAATACGCTAAACAATCAAACTTTAGATATTTTGTTTATTTATTTTTTTATAGGAGTTCAATACTTCTCATTTTTATTTATTTTTTCACATCAATATTTTTAACTTATTTATAAGTTATTCTAGTAGTACTAGAATTAAACGTTTTTAATTTAACATTGGTTTACCTGTATCCCATAGAATTTAGATTCCAAACCAAGTCTTAGAGTAAGAAGCATATAAATATCATGTGAAAAATTGACTTCATGAACCATAGAAAGGTTTCTAGCAAGGTAAAAAGATGTTTTTCAAATGATGTATACACCAACGACTAGTCATGACCTTTTCCTTTCGATAGGTAGGCAAAATATTTGTCTCTATTCGGAATCAACATTTACAAAGTAAAGAAAATAGTGAGAAAAGGTGAGTAAAAATAAATGAATGGAAAAGAAAACTTAAACATTTTTTTAGGTCTATTTTAGCAAAAAAATTAGTGAAAATAAAGGCTACAGATTTTATTTTATTAAACTTATCAAATATTTAAATAGAATTAATTATAACTTAGTACGCTAAACAATCAAACTTTAGATATTTTGTTTATTAATTTTTTTATAAGAGTTGAAAACTTCTAATTTTTATTTATTTTTGCACATCAATATTTTTAACTTATTTATAAGTTATTCTCGTAGTACTAGAATTAAACGTTTTGAATTTAACATTGTTTTACCTCTATCCCATAGAATTTAGATTCCAAACCAAGTCTTAGAGTAAGAAGCATATAAATATCATGTGAAAAATTGAGTCCGTGAACCATAGAAATCTTTCTAGCAAGGTAAAAAGATGTTTTTCAAATGATGTATACACCAACGACTAGTCCTGAGCTTTTCCTTTCGGTAGGTAGGCAAAATATTTGGCTGTATTGGGAATCAACACTTACAAAGTAAAGAAAATAGTGAGAAAACATGAGTAAAAATAAATGAATGGAAAAAAAACTTAAACATTTTTTTATGTCTATTTTAGCAAAACAAAGAGTGAAAATAAAGGCTCCAAATTTTATTTTATTAAAACTATCAAATATTTAAATATTATTACTTCTAACTTAATACGCTAAACAATCAAACTTTAGATATTTTGTTTATTAATTTTTTTATAAGAGTTCAATACTTCTCATTTTTATTTATTTTTGCACATCAATATTTTTAACTTATTTATAAGTTATTCTCGTAGTACTCGTATTAAATGTTTTGGATTTAACATTGTTTTACCTCTATCCCATAGAATTTAGATTCCAAACCAATTCTTAGAGTAAGAAGCATATAAATATCATGTGAAAAATTGAGTTCATGAACCATAGAAATGTTTCTAGCAAGGTAAAAAGATGTTTTTCAAATGATGTATACACCAACGACTAGTCATGACCTTTTCCTTTCGGTAGGTAGGCAAAATATTTGGCTGTATTGGGAATCAACACTTACAAAGTAAAGAAAATAGTGAGAAAACATGAGTAAAAATAAATGAATGGAAAAGAAAACTTAAACATTTTTTTATGTCTATTTTAGGAAAAACATTAGTGAAAACAAAGGCTCCAAATTTTATTCTATTAAAATTATCAAATATTTAAATAGAATTAATTATAACTTAATGCGCTAAACAATCAAACTTTAGATATTTTGTTTATTAATTTTTTTATAAGAGTTCAATAATTCTCATTTTTATTTATTTTTTCACATCAATATTTTAACTTATTTATAAGTTATTCTAATAGTACTGGAATTAAATGTTTTGAATTTAACATTTTTTGACCTCTATCCCATATAATTTAGATTCCAAACCAATTCTTAGAGGAAGAAGCATGTAAAGATAATGTGAAAAATTGAGTTCATTAACCATAAAAATGTTTCTGGGAAGGTAAAAAGATGTTTACAAATAATGTACACACCAACGTCTAGTCATTAGCTTTTCCTTTCGGTAGGTAGGCAAAATATTTGGCTGTATTGGGAATCAACACTTACAAAGTAAAGAAAATAGTGAGAAAACATGAGTAAAAATAAATGAATGGAAAAGAAAACTTAAACATTTTTTTATGTCTATTTTAGCAAAAAAATGAGTGAAAATAAAGGCTCCAAATTTTATTTTATTAAAACTATCAAATATTTAAATATTATTACTTCTAACTTAATACGCTAAACAATCAAACTTTAGATATTTTGTTTATTTATTTTTTTATAGGAGTTCAATACTTCTCATTTTTATTTATTTTTTCACATCAATATTTTTAACTTATTTATAAGTTATTCTAGTAGTACTAGAATTAAACGTTTTTAATTTAACATTGGTTTACCTGTATCCCATAGAATTTAGATTCCAAACCAAGTCTTAGAGTAAGAAGCATATAAATATCATGTGAAAAATTGACTTCATGAACCATAGAAATGTTTCTAGCAAGGTAAAAAGATGTTTTTCAAATGATGTATACACCAACGACTAGTCATGAGCTTTTCCTTTCGGTAGGTAGGCAAAATATTTGGCTGTATTGGGAATCAACACTTACAAAGTAAAGAAAATAGTGAGAAAACGTGAGTAAAAATAAATGAATGGAAAAGAAAACTTAAACATTTTTTTAGGTCTATTTTAGCAAAAAAATGAGTGAAAATAAAGGCTCCAAATTTTATTCTATTAAAATTATCAAATATTTAAATAGAATTAATTATAACTTAATGCGCTAAACAATCAAACTTTAGATATTTTGTTTATTAATTTTTTTATAATAATTGAAAATTTCTAATTTTTATTTATTTTTGCACTTCAATATTTTTAACTTATTTTTAAGTTATTCTCGTAGTACTCGTATTAAATGTTTTGAATTTAACATTGTTTTACCTCTATCCCATAGAATTTAGATTCCAAACCAATTCTTAGAGGAAGAAGCATGTAAAGATAATGTGAAAAATTGAGTTCATGAACCATAAAAATGTTTCTGGCAAGGTAAAAAGATGTTTTTCAAATGATGTATACACCAACGACTAGTCATGAGCTTTTCTTTTCGGTAGGTAGGCAAAATATTTGGCTGTATTGGGAATCAACACTTACAAAGTAATGAAAATAGTGAGAAAACATGAGTAAAAATAAATGAATGGAAAAGAAAACTTAAACATTCTTTTATGTTTATTTTAGCAAAAAAATGAGTGAAAATAATGGCTCCAAATTTTATTTTATTAAAACTATCAAATATTTAAATATTATTACTTCTAACTTAATACGCTAAACAATCAAACTTTAGATATTTTGTTTATTTATTTTTTTATAGGAGTTCAATACTTCTCATTTTTATTTATTTTTTCACATCAATATTTTTAACTTATTTATAAGTTATTCTAGTAGTACTAGAATTAAACGTTTTTAATTTAACATTGGTTTACGTGTATCCCATAGAAGTTAGATTCCAAACCAAGTCTTAGAGTAAGAAGCATATAAATATCATGTGAAAAATTGACTTCATGAACCATAGAAATGTTTCTAGCAAGGTAAAAAGATGTTTTTCAAATGATGTATACACCAACGACTAGTCATGAGCTTTTCCTTTCGGTAGGTAGGCAAAATATTTGGCTGTATTGGGAATCAACACTTACAAAGTAAAGAAAATAGTGAGAAAACATGAGTAAAAATAAATGAATGGAAAAAAAAACTTAAACATTTTTTATGTCTATTTTAGCAAAACAAAGAGTGAAAATAAAGGCTCCTGATTTTATTTTATTAAACTTATCAAATATTTAAATAGAATTAATTATAACTTAGTACGCTAAACAATCAAACTTTATATATTTTGTTTATTAATTTTTTTAAGAGTTGAAAACTTTTAATTTTTATTTATTTTTGCACATCAATATTTTTAACTTATTTATAAGTTATTCTCGTAGTACTAGAATTAAACGTTTTGAATCTAACATTGGTTTACCTGTATCCCATAGAATTTAGATTCCAAACCAAGTCTTAGAGTAAGAAGCATATAAATATCATGTGAAAAGTTGAGTTCATGAACCATAGAAATGTTTCTGGCAAGGTAAAAGGATTTTTTTCAAATGATGTATACACCAACGACTAGTCATGAGCTTTTCCTTTCTGTAGGTAGGCAAAATATTTGGCTGTATTAGGAATCAAGACTTACAAAGTAAAGAAACTAGTGAGAAAACGTGAGTAAAAATAAATGAATGGAAAAGAAAACTTAAACATTTTTTTATGTCTATTTTAGCAAAAAAATGAGTGAAAATAAAGGCTCCAAATTTTATTTTATTAAAACTATCAAATATTTAAATATTATTACTTCTAACTTAATACGCTAAACAATCAAACTTTAGATATTTTGTTTATTTATTTTTTTATAGGAGTTCAATACTTCTCATTTTTATTTATTTTTTCACATCAATATTTTTAACTTATTTATAAGTTATTCTAGTAGTACTAGAATTAAACGTTTTTAATTTAACATTGGTTTACCTGTATCCCATAGAATTTAGATTCCAAACCAAGTCTTAGAGTAAGAAGCATATAAATATCATGTGAAAAATTGACTTCATGAACCATAGAAATGTTTCTAGCAAGGTAAAAAGATGTTTTTCAAATGATGTATACACCAACGACTAGTCATGAGCTTTTCCTTTCGATAGGAAGGCAAAATATTTGGCTGTATTGGGAATCAACATTTACAAAGTAAAGAAAATAGTGAGAAAACGTGAGTAAAAATAAATGAATGGAAAAAAAAAACTTAAACATTTTTTTATGTCTATTTTAGCAAAAAAATGAGTGAAAATAAAGGCTCCAAATTTTATTTTATTAAAACTATCAAATATTTAAATATTATTACTTCTAACTTAATACGCTAAACAATCAAACTTTAGATATTTTGTTTATTAATTTTTTTATAATAATTGAAAATTTCTAATTTTTATTTATTTTTGCACATCACTCTTTTTTACTTATTTATAAATTATTTTAGTAGTAATTAAATGTTTTGAATCTAACATTGGTTTACCTATATCTCATAGAATTTTGATTCCAAACCAAGTATTAGAGTAAGAAGCATATAAATATCATGTGAAAAATTGAGTTCATGAACCATAGAAATGTTTCTGGCAAGGTAAAAGGATTTTTTTCAAATGATGTATACACCAACGACTAGTCATGAGCTTTTCCTTTCTGTAGGTAGGCAAAATATTTGGCTGTATTAGGAATCAAGACTTACAAAGTAAAGAAACTAGTGAGAAAACGTGAGTAAAAATAAATGAATGGAAAAGAAAACTTAAACATTTTTTTATGTCTATTTTAGCAAAAAAATGAGTGAAAATAAAGGCCCCAAATTTTATTTTATTAAAACTATCAAATATTTAAATATTATTACTTCTAATTTAATACGGTAAACAATCAAACTTTAGATATTTTTTTTTATTTTTTTTTATAGAGTTCAATACTTCTCATTTTTATTTATTTTTTCACATCAATATTTTTAACTTATTTATAAGTTATTCTAGTAGTACTAGAATTAAACGTTTTTAATTTAACATTGGTTTACCTGTATCCCATAGAATTTAGATTCCAAACCAAGTCTTAGAGTAAGAAGCATATAAATATCATGTGAAAAATTGAGTTCATGAACCATAGAAATGTTTCTGGCAAGGTAAAAAGATGTTTTTCAAATGATGTATACACCAACGACTAGTCATGAGCTTTTCCTTTCGGTAGGTGCGTAAAATATTTGGCTGTATTGGGAATCAACACATAAAAAGTAAAGAAAATAGTGAGAAAACATGAGTAAAAATAAATGAATGGAAAAGAAAACTTAAACATTTGTATATGCCATGCCAACGTCGTTTCTGAAGAAAAATCTGCAACTACTCCAACAGATTCATTAGAGAGACTATGATAATAGATTTCTATCATTTGCTTCATTAGAATATAGCCCTAAGCCAGAACCAACTTCATTGTGCAATTCATATGGGAATCTCCCAATATACGTTTTTAACTTTTAAAAAGATTAATAAATTAGTCATTATCGATGTAGATATACAGAGAAAGGAGAAACGCTTAATAAATTTTAAAAGTAAATAATTAACATTTTTTAATTAAAATAACAATTATAATAATATCATAATTTATAATAGATAATCAAATTATCAATTCTACATCCAGTCGAATGCTATAAACCTATCATAATAAGATAGGATAATAAAATAAAAATAATAAAAGAGAGTTTTATAAGTTGCCACTCATAAGAGCTTGATGAAAACAAAACAAAGACACATATAAAGAGAAAAACAATAAAAAAGAAAGAAAATAGTAAATCCAAAACATGCAACAGAAGGACAAAAATAATAAATATAAATCCTCTTAAAAGCATAAACAACAATAAAGAGTAAGAAATACGAGCATAAAAAAATAGAAATAAATTACAACAAAACATACCTAAAAAAATATTACTTAATGCTTGAAAAATCATGATTTGGACAAAATTAAAAAAAAAGGCAATAAAACACCACAAGAAATAACTATAGTAAAAAAATTGAAACAAAGAATAATCGAAAAAAGAATAGAAATGAAAATAAAAATAATGAGATAAATATTTTCTATCATTTTTTATTATTAAAAGTCATTTTTTTATATGAAAATTCTCATAAATTGTCTTATAATTGCCACTCTATTAGTCTCACAGTTACTCTAACTTTATACCTAACTAATTTAACATCCAATCCAATTTTGACAATAACTAAATGCATATACTATTATTCTTTCATATATCACGAAGAGAATAAAGCACCCTCACTTGGTAAAAAATTGAAATTATGTTTCTCTTTTTAAAACACAAAATAAAAAATAAAAAAAATATACACATACAAGTTTAAAAATAAGTTAAAAATTCTTCAATCATAGTTTAAAACATACATCAGACTAAATGTCAGTTTGCTTAGCTACCGTTAATAGGCAATCCAAACATTTTAAATTTAACATCATATCCAACAAACACTCACTTGATACATATAATATTATTCAAAAATAAAAAGAGAACCAAGTTAAGGGAGCACACGCAAAACATTAGATTTTAGCATTCAGTGTTAAATATTTACAAGTATCACAACCAATAATGAAAAGTAAAACTCACCATCCTCGCTCTTATATAAAACGAAGAGCTTTCTCTAGAAAAGATGGAGATCCAACCTCTTCCAAAGCAAACAGAACGGGTCTCCTAATAACTTTAGATACCATTGGCTTTTTCGGTATCTACAAAAAGACAACCACCAAAAAGATGGAAAAAGAAATAAAGCACATATTAGAACTTTGCAAATTAACAAACTCCTAGGTCACATAGTAGTAAATTATTTGGGAAAATGATATTGGCATCAGAAAATTTATACTCACAGAGTTTCGTCTTGCACTTTGCATAGATCCATCGTACACTAATGTGGTTTTCGACATGCATGGTGATCGACACTTGTATATGCCATGCCAACGTCGTTTCTGAAGAAAAATCTGCAACTACTCCAACAGATTCATTAGAGAGACTATGATAATAGATTTCTATCATTTGCTTCATTAGAATATAGCCCTAAGCAAGAACCAACTTCATTGTGCAATTCATATGGGAATCTCCCAATATACGTTTTTAACTTTTAAAAAGATTAATAAATTAGTCATTATCGATGTAGATATACAGAGAAAGGAGAAACGCTTAATAAATTTTAAAAGTAAATAATTAACATTTTTTAATTAAAATAACAATTATAATAATATCAAAATTTATAATAGATAATCAAATTATCAATTCTACAGCTAGTCGAATGCTATAAAACTATCATAATAAGATAGGATAATAAAATAAAAATAATAAAAGAGAGTTTTATAAGTTGCCACTCATAAGAGCTTGATGAAAACAAAACAAAGACACATATAAAGAGAAAAACAATAAAAAAAGAAAGAAAATAGTAAATCCAAAACATGCAACAGAAGGACAAAAATAATAAATATAAATCCTCTTAAAAGCATAAACAACAATAAAGAGTAAGAAATACGAGCATAAAAAAATAGAAATAAATTACAACAAAACATACCTAAAAAAATATTACTTAATGCCTGAAAAATCATGATTTGGACAAAATTAAAAAAAAATAAAGGCAATAAAACACCACAACAAATAACTATAGTAAAAAAAATTGAAACAAAGAATAATCGAAAAAAGAATAGAAATGAAAATAAAAATAATGAGATAAATATTTTCTATCATTTTTTATTATTAAAACTCATTTTTTTATATGAAAATTCTCATAAATTGTCTTATAATTGCCACTCTATTAGTCTCACATTACTCTAACTTTATACCTAACTAATTTAACATCCAATCCAATTTGACTATAACTTTTTGACCTTACTAATTTAACATCCAATCCAATTTTGACAATAACTAAATGCATATACTATTATTCTTTCATATATCACGAAGAGAATAAAGCACCCTGACTTGGTAAAGAATTGAAATTATGTTTCTCTTTTTAAAACACAAAATTTCAAAATAAAAAAAATATACACATACAAGTTTAAAAATAAGTTAAAAATTCTTCAATCATAATTTAAACCATCCATCAGACTAAATGTCAATTTGCTTAGCTACCGTTAATAGGCAATCCCATAATTTTTCAATATCTTACATTTTAAATTTAACATCATATCCAACAAAGACTCACTTGATACATATAATATTATTCAAAAATAAAAAGAGAACCAAGTTAAGGGAGCACACGCAAAACATTAGATTTTAGCATTCAGTGTTAAATATTTACAAGTATCACAACCAATAATGAAAAGTAAAACTCACCATTCTCGCTCTTATATAAAACGAAGAGCTTTCTCTAGAAAAGATGGAGATCCAACCTCTTCCAAAGCAAACAGAACGGGTCTCCTAATAACTTTAGATACCATTGGCTTTTTCGGTATCTACAAAAATATAACCACAAAAAGATGGAAAAAGAAATAAATCATAGATTAGAACTTTGCAAATTAACAAACTCCTAGGTCACATAGTAGTAAATTATTTGGGAAAATGATATTGGCATCAGAAAATTTATACTCACAGAGTTTCGTCTTGCACTTTGCATAGATCCATCGTACACTAATGTGGTTTTCGACATGCATGGTGATCGACACTTTATATGCCATGCCAACGTCGTTTTCGAAGAAAAATCTGCAACTACTCCAACAGATTCATTAGAGAGACTATGATAATAGATTTCTATCATTTGCTTCATTAGAATATAGCCCTAAGCAGAGCCAACTTCATTGTGCAATTCATATGTGAATCTCCCAATATACGTTTTTAACTTTTAAAAAGATTAATAAATTAGTCATTATCGATGTAGATATACAGAGAAAGGAGAAACGCTTAATAAATTTTAAAAGTAAATAATTAACATTTTTTAATTAAAATAACAATTATAATAATATCAAAATTTATAATAGATAATCAAATTATCAATTCTACAGCAAGTCGAATGCTATAAACCTATCATAATAAGATAGGATAATAAAATAAAAATAATAAAAGAGAGTTTTATAAGTTGCCACTCATAAGAGCTTGATGAAAACAAAACAAAGACACATATAAAGAGAAAAACAATAAAAAAAGAAAGAAAATAGTAAATCCAAAACATGCAAAAGAAGGACAAAAATAATAAATATAAATCCTCTTTTAAAAGCATAAACAACAATAAAGAGTAAGAAATACGAGCATAAAAAAATAGAAATAAATTACAACAAAACATACCTAAAAAAATATTACTTAATGCCTGAAAAATCATGATTTGGACAAAATTAAAAAAAATAAAGGCAATAAAACACCACAACAAATAACTATAGTAAAAAAATTGAAACAAAGAATAATCGAAAAAAGAATAGAAATGAAAATAAAAATAATGAGATAAATATTTTCTATCATTTTTTATTATTAAAACTCATTTTTTTATATGAAAATTCTCATAAATTGTCTTATAATTGCCACTCTATTAGTCTCACAGTTACTCTAACTTTATACCTAACTAATTTAACATCCAATCCAATTTGACAATAACTTTTTTACCTTACTAATTTAACATCCAATCCAATTTTGACAATAACTAAATGCATATACTATTATTCTTTCATATATCACGAAGAGAATAAAGCACTCTGACTTGGTAAAGAATTGAAATTATGTTTCTCTTTTTAAAACACAAAATAAAAAAATAAAAAAATATACACATATGATGAGCGAAAACCGGCATCGCCAATTCTCGCAAATACTTTGGTTTTAATATTTGTAAAACTCTCGCAAGTGCACGAATCATTTCGTAGAAAATGATAAGTATACTCCCAAGGTCGATCTAAGGAAGGAATGTATGTGGTTTTTAATTTATTATTCAATCTTTTACAAAAGAAATAAGATCCTAAACATTCTGTCACGATAGTTTTGGGTTTTGTGTTCCTAATCTAACAACATAAAATAAACATATATACAGATTAATTAAATATAATCTAAAAAGAATAAACATAGATACAAATTTAATAAATAAATATAAATACAATTCAATAAATATTCATGCAAATTTTATCATTTATATTAGTGGAGTATTTATGGATATAATAACTAAGTTAATTATGCTTGCTCATATTATCTAGGTTATTAAAGATATAAATTGATATTTTATTGATTCTCTCTTTTTGTATGAATACCACCTTTGGCGGGGTTAGATACTTTTGTTAACTAAACAAATCAATTAACACCTATGGAAGGGGTTGATAACTAATTTGGTTAATTAAATTAATTCCTTTTTCTAAGAGATTGAAAATGAACCATTTAAATGCCACCTTTAGCGGGTTAGACAGTTTAAACTTTATTCAAGGTGTCCAAATTAAACTTAAGAATTTAGTTATCCGAGTACTAACTTTCAAGTTTTAAAATCACTATTGAAAACATGTTGTCAATACATTTCCACATAATAATTCTTATAAAAACTTTTGAAATAGAGCTTCACTCTAACTACCGGGCTGATTGTACCAACAAATAAAAGAAAGCACTACTCTAAATTAGATCGGATAACTAAACCTTAAAGTCTAACTTTCGCATTTAAGTTTGTAATGAAAAATAATATATTTCTCTCTAACATCCTTAATATAAAATCTTGAATAAAAATAAAATCAATTCATTTTAGAAATTTTCACCTATTTAATATTTCAAGTAAGCATAACAACGTTATTATTATATCATGATTATAAATGCTAGCACGAGCTTAAATTTAATCACAGACATAAATTAAATATAACATGTAAGAATAAAGCATAAAAATAACTCAGAAAGAAAATAAAATCCTTACAGTAATTCGACGCTATTCCCGCTAAGTTAGAAAACCTCCAAGCGGAATTTGCACTTCCATTTATTGAATCAAAAATCTAAATTATTACAAAACATTACAAGTTCCTCTCAAAAAAGAAAGTAAGAATCTAAACCTAAGACAATTGAACTAAAAACTAAGAGAAAAGCTAAGAAAAGCTAGAAACTAAGAAAGAAACTAAAGAAAACTCAAAACTAAGAAATGAGAGAAAGAAAGAAGAGAGAAGTGAGGTTTTGAGGTGTGTTTGAAGTTGAATGGAAGGGGGTATTTATAGGTGAGGATGGAGAGAAAAATGATTAAAAAAATGTTAAAAAAATATTAAAAAATAAAAACGGTAATGGACTGTGAGAATATCAATGACGCCAAATGACGCCATGCGGCCGCACGTGAAAATGGGTCAAAAACGCTATTGGCGCGCTACCGGGTCATTGGCATGGACTGCCACAAGGCTGGTCGAAGTGGCCCGGGTTTAGCTACAAGGCTGTGAATAGCGCCGCAGGCCGCAGCGCTTGGCGAAGGTAAATTTCAACGCCGCTGGCGCGGCGTTCGGCGCTGGGCGCCTGGCTTGCCGTGGCCGGGCGCATGGCCGGTCAAAAGGCCGTCGTTTTTTTGACATTTTTGACCTTTTCGACCCATTTTGTCCAATTTTTTCCATGTTTGTTGACCTTTTTCCACTTATTTATCAATTTATTTGTGATGTATTGCTTCAAGTATTCTTCTTTGAGTCTTTACATATGCTTTTAGGCCAAAATTCCGAAAAACAATAAAAATACCCGTGATTCGAAAAAGACAAATTTATATAAATATATGATAAAACATATAAATATATATATTTTTTAATCAATTAAAGTGCATAAAATCATGGTTATTTTAGTGCTTTTCGAGCACTCATCACAACCCCAACTTTCCTTGCTAGTCCCTTAGCAAGAGAAGCGATAAAAACTAAAAATTAAACTATCCTAAATCACTTCCGTGGATCGACACTCATTGCATTTGGCGCAACAAGCCTTTAAACCCCTAGGTTGCCTCTTGGGACGAGTTTGAGTCTCGTGAGGGTTTTCAAGAATGATACCCACAAACATTGCACTAAATGTAAAAACAAAAGAAACAATAAAAACAAACAACTTAAAAATTAAATTTACAACAAAATCACAAATTATCAACATTTCACAAAAATGTCTCATACTTTTTAATCTCCTTTAAGATCGTAATTAAAATCTCAAGCATAAGTTATCTTAATCCCTTTAAACAATCATGATTTATTATAATAATTAGTCGAAAATCATTTTCATATTTCATATCAAAAATGTATCCATTTAATTTCACCCAATTTCAGTGTCATGAATCAGAATTCGCTTCGACTCTATTCCTCACAAGTCAATACTCTCAAAACACCGAATCCCATGGTTCAAACACTCATACTAATTTATATGCGAAAGAGTTTGATGTATAGAAATGAACTAATATGTTCGCATATGTATAAAGAATAAAGGCTCAAAGTGTTATTTTAACATTGATCTCATGAAAGGAATCAAATGTATAAATTATAAAGATATCATATATAAAAATTATTTTCATGCATAAATCAAACTCATTAAGAAAGAATTTCAAGATATATGCCTTTACGAAATGAAGAAATTGCAAATGACTTTTGGGGAATTACTTCTTATATCTTTCTTTTGTAATTAGCCTTTACTCACAACTTTGTAGGCAATGCCAAGTTATAGTAATGTAGATGATACTATTTTTATCTCTCTCTTATTTTTTTTTTTTTTTCCGTAGATATTTCTCAATACGTGTATTTCTGTAGAGAGTCAACCCAATGTACAGATTGTACATATTTTTTTGGATTTTTGGTGAGTGGTTAATTTTGTGGTTTTTTTTTTGTTTGATCTTGGTTTAGGTAACCCCGTATATATTTTTTGTTTTTGTAGTAGTCTATGCATCAATGAGATATAAGCATATACTATCAACTTCTACTCAAATCATTTAATCTAAGCAAAAATAATAATCAAAAATATATGATACTCTATTAAAATGAAAAAAAATTCATACATTCTACGCTAATACCTATAGAGATCATCTAAAAATTTGAAGAAATAAGAAATGTGTTCGAGTAGAAAAAATATATATTTCAACTCTGGAATACAAAGGAAATTAGGCTCAAATTATATCTCACAAAGGTAGTCTCCACTAAAAAAAAAAACTCATAAACACCCCATTTTGGGTTTAATATAATTTCAACATCTTATCAAGAAATACTAATTATGACAAAACTAACTAATTATCAAAAATAATTACAAAATATTTCATGATATATTTTCAAAAATTAATCTAACAAGACAAAAGACTTAACTATTTACTTAAATTTGATTTAAAGAAATGATAAACTTTTGTGAAACTTTCTCTTTTTTTTTTTTTTTTTTTATTCCAAAAGTTACTAAATCACACAAAATAGAAATAAAACCAACCAACAACAAAAGTATATTTTTATTATTATTTTTTTTTTAATTAAGCATGGTAACTTTTCACCACCCCCAACCTAGAACTTACATTGTCCTCAATGTAACAACTCAAATTAAAAGATAAAGAGAGAAGAGAAGAAAGATTACCTATTTCCGAGACGTGCAAGTAGTAATGGAAAATGCAGTGTGCATCCATCATATTCATCATTAAAGTGTATACGCATTTATCGACCGAACTTCTAACATCTCAACAAATATTTTTAGTTCTAACAATTTAAAAAATTATTCACATGCAATTAAAATGAAATAAACAATAAAATTAAGTAAAGAAAACAAATAACAAACAAAAAATTTTTTTATTTTACCTAAAATGATGGAAGGTTCCCATCCAACCGGTTAGTTTAAGTCTAGCAAGACGTATCTTTTCGTGCTGGTTATCACCCAAATGCAATCCATTTCAAAGAATGTTGTTCGTGTTCTTCTAAATAAGGCTTGACACGATGGCTATTGACTTTTGAACGTTTTTTGTGTTTTTGAGTCCAATAGTTCCACTACTCCATGTTCAAATACTTGAACTATTTTGAATGGTCCATCCCATCTTGATCTCAAGCTCGAAACAATCTAAACGAGAGTTAAATAAAAGAACTTTCATTCCAGGGTGAAGAGTCTTAGGAACTAGCTCTTTGTCATGATAGCGCTTAGTACGCTCCTTGTATAATTTGGCATTCCTCATAGGCTTCATTCCTAATTTCTTCCAACTCATGGCCGGAGTAATCGTTTTCCACCCGCTTATCTAAATCCATGTTTAACTCTTTAATTGCCCAATAAGCTTCATTGTGTTCAAGTTCAATCGAAGGCACGCTTTCCCAAAGATTAACCGATATGGCTCATCCCAATAGGTGTTTAAATATGGCGCGGTATGCCCATAAGGCATCATTTAGCTTAAATGCCCAATCCTTCCTCGACCTGACGAAGCTGCTGCCTGGCATCTTCCCTTAATTTGCTCATTTGACCACTTCCACTAAACCTAAGTTGAGGATGATCCTTAAGTAGTTACTTTACGTGTGATGTTGTACTTGTTTAGTACTCCATCAAAGAAATTTGTTACAAAAAATGGCTACCTCCATCACTTATTATACTCTCTTATTCCGAACTCATCAATATGAAATTTTTCAAGAATTTCTGCACAACAACATTAGCATCATTGGTTTTAAAGGGATAGCTTCTACCCACTTTGGACACATAATCCACAAAGCAACCAAAATGTATTGAAAAACTTTTCATTAGACGGGAAAAGGACCTATTTAAGTCAATCCCCCATACATCAAAGAAGTTCAACAACTAAATTAGATGTCAAAGGTTATTTATCTCTTTAGTTTATGTTTCGCTCTTTTCGACATCTATCACATTGTGCACAAAAACATACGAGCATCTTTAAAAGATGTACAAAGAATCCAGATCAGAATATCTTACTAGCTGTCTTTTTCACCTCCAAAATGACTTCACAATGAAGTTCATGACAAAAAAGTCGAATGCTCTTACGTTTCTTTTCCGGTACACATCTCCTGGATGACTTGATCTTGACCAATCTTGTATAAATAAGTGGTCATCCTGCAAATAGTCCTTAATAGTTTTAAAACCTTTCTTGTCCTCGATATGAAGGTAGTTAGGTCGCAAAACACCAAGTGGCAAGATAGTTTACAATATCAGATACCATGGGTCTGACCATGAAAAATAACTGCTTCATCAAAAGGTTTCAACTATATCATCATTACTCTCATCTTTAAGAGAATTGAAGTTCTAAATCAACCTAGACAAATGGTCACTACTAAGTTTTCACCGCTTTCTTATCCTTGATCTCTGGTCAAATTCTTGTAAAGAGTAAGCACCCACCGACATCTGGCTGCATTTGGTTTACTTAATAGTATCTTAAAGCAAAGATGATCGTAATGTACAATCACTTTAGATCCTACTAAATAAGACCGAAATTTGTCTAAAGAGAATACTATAGCCAAGAATTCCTTTCAAAAGTGGTAATTCATTTTGGGCATCATACAGTGTTTTGCTAGCATAAGAGATGACATGTAAACGCTTATCCACTCTTTGTCCTTAGGATCCAGCTCCTATTGCATAATCAGAAGCATCACATATAATCTCAAAGGTTTAAGACCAGCCATTATAACAGGGTAGATGTTAGTTTTCTTTCAAGGTATTAAAGTGAAATAAGGCTTGTCATTGTTGAAGTCAAATTCAGCATCTTTGGATAATAAAGTTACATAAAGGACGGATTTATTTAGAGAAATCTTTAATAAATCGTCAGAAAATCCCCGCATGTCCCAAGAAGCTTCTTATCCCCTTCACAGATGTAGGGGGAGGTAGTTTGATATCAATTCAACTTTTGCCTTATCAACTTCAATACCCTTGTTTGAAATTATATGTCCCCAAAACTATCCCTGTTGAACCATAAAATGACTTTTCTCCCAACTAAGGTTAGATTGCATTCAATGCATCTTTCTAAAACCAAAGTCAATTTATGTAAGCAATCATTCAAATGAGTTCCCAAAGACAGAGAAATCGCATGAAAATTTCAATGAATTTCTCCACCACGTCCGAGAAATAGATATCATGCATCTCTCGAAAGTGCAAGGGTATCAGATAACCCAAATGGCATTCTCATGAAAGCAAATTGTCCCAAAAGGACATGTAAATGTGGTCTTTTCTGATCCTTCTGGTGCTACGTACTTGATAATATCCGCATTACCATCCAAGAAACAGAAAATTGCGGTATTTAATCCTTTCCAACATTCGATCAATGAACGGAAGAGGAAAGTGATCCTTTTTCGTGATATAAATTTAGTTTCCTAAAATCTATACACATTCTCCATCCAGTGATTATTCTAGAATGGGCACTAATTCACTTTTATCATTTTTAACAACCGTTATCCCATTTCTTTGGTACATTACATCGGATGACTAACCCACTTACTATCCGCACAGGATGATAATCCTCTTCTGAAACAGTTTAAGGATTTCCTTTAACTACCTTTCATGCTCGATTTAGTCTTGGGCCTCTCGCATGTGCTTCTTAGCACCATCCTCCAAGTTGATCTGCATACACATTGTTGACTAATGCCTCTTATATCCCCTATACTCCAACCTATAGATTTCTTAAACTGCTTAAGCACTTACGAGTTCCTTTCTTGGTGGTCTGGTCAAGGTTGAAGAAATTATCAATCGATATGTTTCTCCTTCTCCCAAAAACACATATTTAAGTGCTCGTGTAAGTCTGAAGTTCAAGTTCGTGCGGATCGCCTCTTTTAACAGATGAAGAACTGTAGATTTAAAAGTGCACTAGATTTTGTCATCACTTCATTATTGTCTAGTCATTTGCTCAAGGTACCTCTTTAATTTCTTCATCTAAATCTTCTTCAACCTTTTCAAGTGTAAGAACATTCAAGCTTGTCTTCTATTCCTGGTTTGGAAAAGGTGTTTTGGATAAGATTATCCAAAGGATCAACTTCGAATATTTCATCGATGGCGTAAAGCGGAAAGGCGAAGAATCAAAACTTTGAAATGGCATCAGCCTCCTAAGACTCATTGTCAAATTTCCATCTTCGACATCAATAATAGTTTTAGTAGTTGCTACAATGGTCTACCAAGCAATATTGTATGTTCCTTCGTCCAATGCCGATTTTCTTGCATATCCAGAACCACAAAGTCAACAGTATTATCATTTGTCTACCTCACTAAAACATCCTCAACTATTCAACCGATATTTAAGAGATCTATCCGCAAGTCAGTAGACATAGTCAAGGGTTTTAGATCCCCAGATTGAATCAGAGAATATTAGAAGTAGGGCATCAAATTTATACTAGCACCTAAATCAAGCACGCATTGAAGAACCTTCCTATCCCCCATAGTTACGTTTTATAATAAAACTTCCAGGGTCTTTCAACTTGTGGGTAAGTTTGGACAATACTAGAAATTTCTCGACACTACTACTGCTTTCATTCCCTATACCTCCTTTTCTTAGTGTTCAACTCTTTGAAAACTTGGCATACGGTAAGTTACATTCATGATCACTTCTAATAATGGTAAATTGATATTTACTTTAGAAAGCATATTAAAAGATCATCAATTGCTTATCTTGTTCGACTCTTTCAACCGTGGGGAAAAAGTGTACTTGCATCCTGGGCGTGTTCTCGTTGTGAGCTTTTGAATTTCAAAGGTCGAAGGGACCCCCAACGAGTTTTTCGTAAGCAAGTTTAACACTTGTTTCTCCTTTTTGCGATATTAGAATGTCGCCTTCTTTGTTGTAGATTTCAAATCGGTATTGACTACCTTACCACTTCATGGTTCTAACATCTTTTGCTTTGTTATGCTGGACTGGCAACTTTCCCGGTTCTTTCTTTTGCATTTGTTCAAATTTGCTGTCTAACTTTAGATTCAATTAACCGAAGCTTCCACGGTGTTCAACCTTGATTAGTCATCAAGTTGTCACGACTAACATTGAATAAAAGTATCAAGCTATCTTCTAAGGTCTGGTTTAAAAGATTGGCTGCATAGGTGTGTGGTCAGTAGGTCACAGATTATAGGTGTTTGGATGATACTTTGAAAATATCGACTTCCTCTATGGCATCGACACTAATCACAAGTATGTTGAATAATTACGAGTACCATGCCCAATTGAACAACACACTCCACATACCTCTTGATTTGAAATTTGAAGTGAGATGTGAGGAATTTCACTTGTTTAGTCAATTCAAAGAATTTGCAAGGTTATATCATCATCAAAGCCGACCTCATTGACCTTTGCTTTCCTTCCACCACTTCTTTGTTGGGAATTAGAACCCAATACCATAGAGATTATGGCTTTTGGCTGTCTTTTCTCCTACAAAGACTCCTCCAAAGAAGATATCGACAACCATGTATTGACTTGTAGTGTCAATCCATCGTAAAAGAATTGGTTTTGTAGGAAGGGAAAGCTATGATTTTGACATTGAATGAAAAGGAGTTTGAATCGCTCCCAAGCTTCATGAAAGGGCTCTTCATTCATTTGAGAAAATGTTGCTATCTGTTCTAGGGATCAACAAATTTTGACGTGGAATAGAACCTACCCATAAAAATTTCATAGACGGCCTCCCAAGTTTTAAGAGAACTCGACCGTAGAGTAATGAACCATGACCAAGCTTTATCTGAGTGTAAGGAAAACACCTCATCCTAAGTTGATCTTCTTCACTAATTTCATGTAAGGGAAAGGTTTGACAATAAAGATAGAATTTCAATGAAATGCAAAGGATCTTCATTAGGGAAACCCGTAGGGAAGGCAACAAAGAATAATGAATCTTTTCAATTCATAATTCCTCGCAGCCTCTTGCAATTGGATGCCTAAGTTACATTGCCAACGATTGGCATTGTATAGTCTTTCATCTTTTTCCGCCTATCTTCAAAAGAGTGTTCCCACGGTTGTTTGTAGTTGAAAATGATCCTCCTCCTATCAGAATCAAAGATTTTGCTTTTAAAAACAATGGTAGATATCTCTAAAAAAATGCAAGGAACCTAAATTATTATTATTATTATTTTTTTTTTTTTTTTTTTTTTTTTTTTTTTAATTTAAACTTATTCACAATTTTTTCTTAAACAAACGAATTTATTTTATTTGAAATATTTTTTTTTTTTTTATTACACGAAAACTAAAACAAAGGAAAATACAATAATGGGTGACCTCCTACGTAGACTAAAATTTATCGTTCTAGTAAGACGTTGCTCGAGATTGGCAGAATGAAAACTCAATGTCTCCTCTTCATTGAATTCATCTAAGTTTCAATTTTTGCCTTTCTCAAATGTTCAACTAACTGCTCAACTTGAACTTCCACCTTTTTGATGTGGCTTTCCACAGAGTCCAACCGTTGATTGGTTTTTGATTGATTGTTCCTACAAACTTGAATAAAAGAATTCAAGTTGTCCTCCAGGTTGGTTTATTTGGAATGCTTCGTGGAATAAAAAGGGTGGAATTGGCCTCGCCCGGGCTTCGAGGTGGAAAGCGAGGGTTATTTTGCCTCCAAGAGAAATTTGGATGACTTCTCCACCCAGGATTATGTATTTGAATCGGGATCAAACCTTGGTCTTCGTTGATACGCTCCCAACACATTAACCTTGGCCAGTCCAGCCAGATTCCTCGACGGGATGCCGCATCTTTGTCCCACGTTGTCGCACAAACCATATTGTTCATTATTTGTGATTCGTGTACGGTATGGCAACTTGCTTAGTCGCTGAACAAGTTGTCTGGAACTTCATTACCGGAGTTAATCTACGAACAACTTTTTCTCACTCGGGAGTTTTTCTCTGGGAATTAGCACCCAACATCTCAAAGAGATTATCTTCGATGCGCCTTTTCTCCTATTGCTCCTCCCTTCGCAGTCTATGTCGACAACGAATCGACATTGTCGTGTAAGTCTGATTAAAGAATTGTTCCGCAATCGCAGGGAAAGCTTTGGCGGGGACATTGATTGAGAAACATTTTGAACCTATCCCAAGCTTACGGAATGGTTCTTTCCTTCCATCCGAGAGAAAGAGCAATCTTTCCTCTCACTGATGTTTTGACGGGAATAGAATTTTCCCATGAATTTATTGTAACACCCATGTCATCGTAGTAACCAGGGTAAATGACATCAACCAAGCTTTTAGCCTTTATCCTTAAGCGTACCTAAAACATCTCATTCTAAGCCGATCTCGTTTAGAATACCGGCGGGGAATGTTTCGGACCGTAGCATAGAAATCTTCATAAAGGAAAGAGAATCTTCATTGGTAGCCCATGTATGAAGCCAAGCATAGAAAATGAATATTTTTAAGGTCATAGTTCATAGCCTTCTCCCAATCTGGCACGGTTAGCCAATCAATATTTCGCAAACTCTTTCATCGTGGTTTCCCTAACATGTCGTTTTCCTCCATTTCTTTCTGGTTCTAGTAAAGGATTAAGACGTATGTTTGGCTCAAAAACTGCTGAAGGATTCAAAGGTTTGCCGACACTTGTTTAAATTTACATAGAATATTATTCTATATACGCTAACAGTGGTTTCATGATCTCCTACCACGCATGACCATTTTTTAAACGTAAATTTAAAACTCCCCAACAAAAATAAAGAAATTAGAAAATTTCATGGCATTTAATACAAAACACTAGACAATTTTTTTTTTTTTTTTTTTTTTTTTCGCTTTATTTGTTATTTTTTATTTTTTTTTTTTTTTTTAAATAACATAATTAGTATTAACCAAGAGTGTTCTGTGAAAGAATGGTGCATTACGTCCTTAAAAACCATTCTCCTAGCCGAACAACGCTCCTGCGAAAGACTAGTGGCGCACAGCGCTTTCAAAGAATCCGCCTCCTGTATTAACTCCTTGCATTTTTACTTTTCTATGCCTTTTAGTTTTTTAATTTTTTTTTTTTTTTTTTTTTTTACCGGTAATTTTATTTTACTATTCACACTATCTTATTTCTTATTAACTTAAAAAATTTTTAATTTTTAATTTTTTTTTTTTTTTTTTTTTTTTTTTTTATGAAATTTTGAAATTTGATTAATTTTATTTTATTTATTTATTATTATTATTATTATTATTTTTTTTTTTAAAAAATATCACAATTATTTACAACACAAAAATATTTTTAAAATTTTGATAAATAAATTAAAAACGCTTATTCTTCATTCCAAGAATCTTACGCTGAAAACTTGATTAGCGAAAAACCCAAGATCGCCAATTCTGTGAAATACTTTGGTTTTAATATTTGTAAAACTCTCATATACCTAATCATTTCGTAGAAAATGATAAGTATACTCCCAAGGTCGATCTATGAAGGAATGTAATGGTTTTTAATTTATTATTCAAACTTTTAAAAACGAAATTAAATCCTAAACATCCTGTCACGATAGTTTTGCTTTTTGTGTTCCTAATCTAATAACATAAAATAAACATATATACAGATTAATTAAATATAATCTAAAAAGAATAAACATAGATACAAATTTAATAAATAAATATAAATACAGATTCAATAAATATTCATGCAAATTTTATCATTTATATTAGTGGAGTATTTAGGGATATAATAACTAAGTTAATTATGCTTGCTCATATTATCTAGGTTATTAAAGATATAAATTGATATTTTATTGATTCTCTCTTTTGTATTTAATACCACCTTTGGCGTTAGATACTTTTTGTTAACTAAACAAATCAATTAACACCTACGGGTTCGATAACTAATTTGGTTAATTAAATTAATTCCTTTTTCTAAGAGATTGGAAAATGAACCATTTAAATGCCACCTTTGGGCGGGTAGATAACTAAACTTTATTCAAGGTGTCCAAATTAAACTTAAGAATTTAGTTATCCGAGTACTAACTTTCAAGTTTTAAAATCACTATTGAAAACATGTTGTCAATACATTTCCACATAATAATTCTTATAAAGAGACTTTTGAAATAGATTTCACTCTAACTACCCATTAGAATATAGCCAACAAATAAAAGAGCACTACTCTAAATTGGGACGGATAACTAAACCCAAAGTCTAACTTTAACGATTTTAAAATAGAAATTAAAAATAATATATTTCTCTCTAACATCCTTAATATAAAATCTTGAATAAAAATAAAATCAATTCATTTTAAAAGAAATTTTCACCTATTTAATATTAATTAAGCATAACAACGTTATTATTATATCATGATTATAAATGTTATAATAGATAATAAAATTTAATCACAGTGAATGTAATTAAATATATAATAAGATAGGATAATAAAGCATAAAAATAACTCAGAAGAAAATAAAATTTAACTTCGACGCTATTCCCGTTGCTAGAAAACAAGCGGAATTTGCACTTCCATTTATTGAATCAAAAATCTAAATTATTACAAAACATTACAAGTTCCTCTCAAAAAGAGAAAGAACTCTAAACCTAAGACAATTGAACTAAAAACTAAGAGAAAAGCTAAGAAAAGAGAAACTAAGAAAGAAACTAAAGAAAACTCAAAAACTAAGAAATATAGAAAGAAAGAAGAGAGAAGTGAGGTTTTGAGGTGTGTTTTAAAGTGAATGGAAGGGGGTATTTATAGGTGAGGATGGGAGAGAAAAATGATTAAAAAAATGTTAAAAAAATATTAAAAAATAAAAACGTGGTAATACATTGCTGAAAGTCATCAATGACGCCAGCATGACGCCACAAGGGCCGCACGGAAAATGGGTCAAAAAGTCATTGGCGCTGCCAATTGAAACAAGACCGGGTAAGCACAAGGCGCAGCCTCGCACAGAATATGCGTCAGCTGAAAGCACGGTTAGGCAACAACGCGCGCGCTGCTCACGCCGATGGCGCAATAAGGGCCGTCAAGGGCTGGCTTCGCTGTCCGGTTTTTTGACATTTTTGACCTTTTTCACCCATTTTGTCCAATTTTTCCACAATTTGTCGACCTTTTTCCACTTATTTATCAATTTATTTGTGATGTATCATCAAGTATTCTTCTTTCGAAGTCTTTTACATTGCTGCTTTAGCCAAAATTCTAAAAACAATAAAAATACCCGTGATTCCGAAAAAGACAAATTTATATAAATATATGATAAAACATATAAATATATATATTTTTAATCAATTAAAGTGCATAAAATCATGGTTATTTTAGTGCTTTTTCAGCACTCATCAACATACAAGTTTAAAAATAAGTTAAAAATTCTTCAATCATAGTTTAAAACATCCATCAGACTAAATGTCAATTTGCTTAGCTACCGTTAATAGGCAATCCCATAATTTTTCAATATCTTACATTTTAAATTTAACATCATATCCAACAAAAACTCACTTGATACATATAATATTATTCAAAAATAAAAAGAGAACCAAGTTAAGGGAGCACACGCAAAACATTAGATTTTAGCATTCAGTGTTAAATATTTACATGTATCACAACCAATAATGAAAAGTAAAACTCACCATGCTCGCTCTTATATAAAACGAAGAGCTTTCTCTAGAAAAGATGGAGATCCAACCTCTTCCAAAGCAAGCAGAATGGGTCTCCTAATAACTTTAGATACCATTGGCTTTTTCGGTATCTACAAAAAGACAACCACAAAAAAAATGGAAAAAGAAATAAAGCCTGATTAGAACTTTGCAAATTAACAAACTCCTAGGTCACATAGTAGTAAATTATTTGGGAAAATGATATTGGCATCAGAAAATTTATACTCACAGAGTTTCGTCTTGCACTTTGCATAGATCCATCGTACACTAATGTGGTTTTCGACATGCATGGTGATCGACACTTGTATATGCCATGCCAACGTCGTTTCTGAAGAAAAATCTGCAACTACTCCAACAGATTCATTAGAGAGACTATGATAATAGATTTCTATCATTTGCTTCATTAGAATATAGCCCTAAGCGAGAACCAACTTCATTGTGCAATTCATATGGGAATCTCCCAATATACGTTTTTAACTTTTAAAAAGATTAATAAATTAGTCATTATCGATGTAGATATACAGAGAAAGGAGAAACGCTTAATAAATTTTAAAAGTAAATAATTAACATTTTTTAATTAAAATAACAATTATAATAATATCAAAATTTATAATAGATAATCAAATTATCAATTCTACAGCCAGTCGAATGTAATAAACCTATCATAATAAGATAGGATAATAAAATAAAAATAATAAAAGAGAGTTTTATAAGTTGCCACTCATAAGAGCTTGATGAAAACAAAACAAAGACACATATAAAGAGAAAAACAATAAAAAAGAAAGAAAATAGTAAATCCAAAACATGCAAAAGAAGGACAAAAATAATAAATATAAATCCTCTTTTAAAAGCATAAACAACAATAAAGAGTAAGAAATACGAGCATTAAAAAATAGAAATAAAATTATAACAAACATACCTAAAAAATGTTACTTAATGCCTGAAAAATCATGATTTGGACAAAATAAAAAAAAAGAAATAAAAGCAATAAAACCCCACAACAAATAACTATAGTAAAAAAAAATTGAAACAAAGAATAATCGAAAAAAGAATAGAAATGAAAATAAAAATAATGAGATAAATATTTTCTATCATTTTTTATTATTAAAACTCATTTTTTTATATGAAAATTCTCATAAATTGTCTTATAATTCCCACACTATTAGTCTCACAATTACTCTAACTTTATACCTAACTAATTTAACATCCAATCCAATTTGACAATAACTTTTTTACCTTACTAATTTAACATCCAATCCAATTTTGACAATAACTAAATGCATATACTATTATTCTTTCATATATCACGAAGAGAATAAAGCACTCTGACTTGGTAAAGAATTGAAATTATGTTTCTCTTTTTAAAACACAAAATTTCAAAATAAAAAAATATACACATACAAGTTTAAAAATAAGTTAAAAATTCTTCAATCATAGTTTAAAACATCCATCAGACTAAATGTCAATTTGCTTAGCTACCGTTAATAGGCAATCCCATAATTTTTCAATATCTTACATTTTAAATTTAACATCATATCCAACAAAAACTCACTTGATACATATAATATTATTCAAAAATAAAAAGAGAACCAAGTTAAGGGAGCACACGCAAAACATTAGATTTTAGCATTTAGTGTTAAATATTTACATGTATCACAACCAATAATGAAAAGTAAAACTCACCATGCTCGCTCTTATATAAAACGAAGAGCTTTCTCTAGAAAAGATGGAGATCCAACCTCTTCCAAAGCAAGCAGAATGGGTCTCCTAAAAACTTTAGATACCATTGGCTTTTTTGGTATCTACAAAAAGACAACCACAAAAAAATGGAAAAAGAAATAAAGCACAGATTAGAACTTTGCAAATTAACAAACTCCTAGGTCACATAGTAGTAAATTATTTGGGAAAATGATATTGGCATCAGAAAATTTATACTCACAGAGTTTCGTCTTGCACTTTGCATAGATCCATCGTACACTAATGTGGTTTTCGACATGCATGGTGATCGACACTTGTATATGCAATGCCAACGTCAAGCTTCAAGAAAAATCTGCAACTACTCCAACAGATTCATTAGAGAGACTATGATAATAGATTTCTATCATTTGCTTCATTAGAATATAGCCACTAAGCTGAACCAACTTCATTGTGCAATTCATATGGGAATCTCCCAATATACGTTTTTAACTTTTAAAAAGATTAATAAATTAGTCATTATCGATGTAGATATACGAGAGAAAGGAGAAACGCTTAATAAATTTTAAAAGTAAATAATTAACATTTTTTAATTAAAATAACAATTATAATAATATCAAAATTTATAATAGATAATCAAATTATCAATTCTACAGCCAGTCGAATGTAATAAACCTATCATAATAAGATAGGATAATAAAATAAAAATAATAAAAGAGAGTTTTATAAGTTGCCACTCATAAGAGCTTGATGAAAACAAAACAAAGACACATATAAAGAGAAAAACAATAAAAAAAGAAAGAAAATAGTAAATCCAAAACATGCAAAAGAAGGACAAAAATAATAAATATAAATCCTCTTTTAAAAGCATAAACAACAATAAAGAGTAAGAAATACGAGCATAAAAAAATAGAAATAAATTACAACAAAACATACCTAAAAAATATTACTTAATGCCTGAAAAATCATGATTTGGACAAAATTAAAAAAAATAAAGGCAATAAAACACCACAACAAATAACTATAGTAAAAAAAAATTGAAACAAAGAATAATCGAAAAAAGAATAGAAATGAAAATAAAAATAATGAGATAAATATTTTCTATCATTTTTTATTATTAAAACTCATTTTTTTATATGAAAATTCTCATAAATTGTCTTATAATTGCCACTCTATTAGTCTCACAGTTACTCTAACTTTATACCTAACTAATTTAACATCCAATCCAATTTGACAATAACTTTTTTACCTTACTAATTTAACATCCAATCCAATTTTGACAATAACTAAATGCATATGCTATTATTCTTTCATATATCACGAAGAGAATAAAGCACTCTGACTTGGTAAAGAATTGAAATTATGTTTCTCTTTTTAAAACACAAAATTTCAAAATAAAAAAATATACACATACAAGTTTAAAAATAAGTTAAAAATTCTTCAATCATAGTTTAAAACATCCATCAGACTAAATGTCAATTTGCTTAGCTACCGTTAATAGGCAATCCCATAATTTTTCAATATCTTACATTTTAAATTTAACATCATATCCAACAAAAACTCACTTGATACATATAATATTATTCAAAAATAAAAAGAGAACCAAGTTAAGGGAGCACACGCAAAACATTAGATTTTAGCATTCAGTGTTAAATATTTACATGTATCACAACCAATAATGAAAAGTAAAACTCACCATGCTCGCTCTTATATAAAACGAAGAGCTTTCTCTAGAAAAGATGGAGATCCAACCTCTTCCAAAGCAAGCAGAATGGGTCTCCTAATAACTTTAGATACCATTGGCTTTTCCGATATCTACAAAAAGACAACCACAAAAAATGGAAAAAGAAATAAAGCACTGATTAGAACTTTGCAAATTAACAAACTCCTAGGTCACATAGTAGTAAATTATTTGGGAAAATGATATTGGCATCGAAAATTTATACTCACGAGTTTCGTCTTGCACTTTGCATAGATCCATCGTACACTAATGTGGTTTTCGGAATGCATGGTGATCGACACTTATATATGCCATGCCAACGTCGTTTACGAAGAAAAATCTGCAACTACTCCAATGATTCATTAGAGAGACTATGATAATAGATTTCTATCATTTGCTTCATTAGAATATAGCCCTAAGCGAACCAACTTCATTGTGCAATTCATATGGGAATCTCCCAATATACGTTTTTAACTTTTAAAAAGATTAATAAATTAGTCATTATCGATGTAGATATACAGAGAAAGGAGAAACGCTTAATAAATTTTAAAAGTAAATAATTAACATTTTTTAATTAAAATAACAATTATAATAATATCAAAATTTATAATAGATAATCAAATTATCAATTCTACAGCCAGTCGAATGTAATAAACCTATCATAATAAGATAGGATAATAAAATAAAAATAATAAAAGAGAGTTTTATAAGTTGCCACTCATAAGAGCTTGATGAAAACAAAACAAAGACACATATAAAGAGAAAAACAATAAAAAAAGAAAGAAAATAGTAAATCCAAAACATGCAAAAGAAGGACAAAAATAATAAATATAAATCCTCTTTTAAAAGCATAAACAACAATAAAGAGTAAGAAATACGAGCATAAAAAATAGAAATAAATTACAACAAAACATACCTAAAAAATATTACTTAATGCTTGAAAAATCATGATTTGGACAAAATTAAAAAAAATAAAGGCAATAAAACACCACAACAAATAACTATAGTAAAAAAAATTGAAACAAAGAATAATCGAAAAAAGAATAGAAATGAAAATAAAAATAATGAGATAAATATTTTCTATCATTTTTTATTATTAAAACTCATTTTTTTATATGAAAATTCTCATAAATTGTCTTATAATTGCCACTCTATTAGTCTCACAATTACTCTAACTTTATACCTAACTAATTTAACATCCAATCCAATTTGACAATAACTTTTTTACCTTACTAATTTAACATCCAATCCAATTTTGACAATAACTAAATGCATATGCTATTATTCTTTCATATATCACGAAGAGAATAAAGCACTCTGACTTGGTAAAAAATTGAAATTATGTTTCTCTTTTTAAAACACAAAATTTCAAAATAAAAAAATATACACATACAAGTTTAAAAATAAGTTAAAAATTCTTCAATCATAGTTTAAAACATCCATCAGACTAAATGTCAATTTGCTTAGCTACCGTTAATAGGCAATCCCATAATTTTTCAATATCTTACATTTTAAATTTAACATCATATCCAACAAAAACTCACTTGATACATATAATATTATTCAAAAATAAAAAGAGAACCAAGTTAAGGGAGCACACGCAAAACATTAGATTTTAGCATTCAGTGTTAAATATTTACATGTATCACAACCAATAATGAAAAGTAAAACTCACCATGCTCGCTCTTATATAAAACGAAGAGCTTTCTCTAGAAAAGATGGAGATCCAACCTCTTCCAAAGCAAGCAGAATGGGTCTCCTAATAACTTTAGATACCATTGGCTTTTTTGGTATCTACAAAAAGACAACCACAAAAAAATGGAAAAAGAAATAAAGCACAGATTAGAACTTTGCAAATTAACAAACTCCTAGGTCACATAGTAGTAAATTATTTGGGAAAATGATATTGGCATCAGAAAATTTATACTCACAGAGTTTCGTCTTGCACTTTGCATAGATCCATCGTACACTAATGTGGTTTTCGACATGCATGGTGATCGACACTTGTATATGCCATGCCAACGTCGTTTCTGAAGAAAAATCTGCAACTACTCCAACAGATTCATTAGAGAGACTATGATAATAGATTTCTATCATTTGCTTCATTAGAATATAGCCCTAAGCCAGAACCAACTTCATTGTGCAATTCATATGGGAATCTCCCAATATACGTTTTTAACTTTTAAAAAGATTAATAAATTAGTCATTATCGATGTAGATATACAGAGAAAGGAGAAACGCTTAATAAATTTTAAAAGTAAATAATTAACATTTTTTAATTAAAATAACAATTATAATAATATCAAAATTTATAATAGATAATCAAATTATCAATTCTACAGCCAGTCGAATGCTATAAACCTATCATAATAAGATAGGATAATAAAATAAAAATAATAAAAGAGAGTTTTATAAGTTGCCACTCATAAGAGCTTGATGAAAACAAAACAAAGACACATATAAAGAGAAAAACAATAAAAAAAGAAAGAAAATAGTAAATCCAAAACATGCAAAAGAAGGACAAAAATAATAAATATAAATCCTCTTTTAAAAGCATAAACAACAATAAAGAGTAAGAAATACGAGCATAAAAAATAGAAATAAATTACAACAAAACATACCTAAAAAAATATTACTTAATGCCTGAAAAATCATGATTTGGACAAAATTAAAAAAAATAAAGGCAATAAAACACCACAACAAATAACTATAGTAAAAAAAATTGAAACAAAGAATAATCGAAAAAAGAATAGAAATGAAAATAAAAATAATGAGATAAATATTTTCTATCATTTTTTATTATTAAAACTCATTTTTTTATATGAAAATTCTCATAAATTGTCTTATAATTGCCACTCTATTAGTCTCACAGTTACTCTAACTTTATACCTAACTAATTTAACATCCAATCCAATTTGACAATAACTTTTTACCTTACTAATTTAACTTCCAATCCAATTTTGACAATAACTAAATGCATATACTATTATTCTTTCATATATCACGAAGAGAATAAAGCACTCTGACTTGGTAAAGAATTGAAATTATGTTTCTCTTTTTAAAACACAAAATTTCAAAATAAAAAAATATACACATACAAGTTTAAAAATAAGTTAAAAATTCTTCAATCATACTTTAAAACATCCATCAGACTAAATGTCAATTTGCTTAGCTACCGTTAATAGGCAATCCCATAATTTTTCAATATCTTACATTTTAAATTTAACATCATATCCAACAAAAACTCACTTGATACATATAATATTATTCAAAAATAAAAAGAGAACCAAGTTAAGGGAGCACACGCAAAACATTAGATTTTAGCATTCAGTGTTAAATATTTACATGTATCACAACCAATAATGAAAAGTAAAACTCACCATGCTCGCTCTTATATAAAACGAAGAGCTTTCTCTAGAAAAGATGGAGATCCAACCTCTTCCAAAGCGAGCAGAATGGGTCTCCTAATAACTTTAGATACCATTGGCTTTTTTTGTATCTACAAAAAGACAACCTCAAAAAAAATGGAAAAAGAAATAAAGCACAGATTAGAACTTTGCAAATTAACAAACTCCTAGGTCACATCGTAGTAAATTATTTGGGAAAATGATATTGGCATCAGAAAATTTATACTCACAGAGTTTCGTCTTGCACTTTCCATAGATCCATCGTACACTAATGTGGTTTTCGACATGCATGGTGATCGACAACGATGAAACCAAGTCACTTCCCCGACGAAAGACCAAACACACACTTCTTTGGGTTCATCTTCAACTGAGATTTTCTTGGTTCCAATCAGATCCGAAAAATGAGAAAGAAATCAAAAGTCAGTGGACCTGAATTGAATCATGACTATATAAGCTATTCTTATATTAAGATTCGATATAGATGAAATCGTGGAAGCGGACCTTTGATTTCCTTGGACCACGTAAGAATTCGTCGTCCGATTGAATCGAAAGAATAGCCCATCCGCAACCCTTTTTAACTAAAAAGAGGGGGCGACACGATATCAATAGAAGTTCCTGTCTACTTAGCATTGCGAACCCATTATTTTCTTTTTTGTAAAACTTGAGACTTTTCCCGCTTCAGGGGGCCCATGCTTTCGCACTCCAGCGTCGGTAGGGACCCAGAGAGCTGCCTTCGCTTTTGGCGTTCCTTCGTAGATCTCCGGATTTCACCCCTACGGTGGGAAAAAAGATAAAACTGATTGAATTATTAAGCAAATTTTAAGTTTGAAACTCATAATATCTTTTCAACTCCATCTTGGGCTTTAGGTGGGGGTAAAATTCTTGGAACTATGAGTTCAATACTCACTAGAAATTAGCAAATGCAATTTGGCCTCTCTTTTTTTTCTTTTTTTTTGAATAAATTCTAGCCATTTTTTTTTGGTTTTTTTGGAATAAATATGCTAATAAATTAAGAGAAAATCAATACAACACCTTCAATATGAGTTTAAGGAATTTTTAAGATTCATAAAAGAGCACATAAATTACGACACAAAGGGGAAATGAAATTTCTGCAGGAACTACCACATAAATACTAGAAAACAACCAAAAATTGCAGAATATATAAGATATTGCAGAATAAGCACGGAAAAATGCAGAATAGATTAAGAAATAGCAGAATTTGCAAGGAAAATTTAGAATACTTTCTAAAATATCAAGATATGCAAGGTTACCACTGAAAAACTTGGGACACAATAGAATTTGCAAGGAAAATGTAGGAAAAACGTGGAAACAAAGAAGAATAATATTTTTAGGGTTTGGAAAATGAATTTTAGCAAGAACAAAAACACAAGGATTTTTTTCTTTGTTTTCTCTATATCAGAAACAAAATTAGAACTCAAGAACAAGAACAAATATAAAGGATAAGAATCTAAAAATTAGCACCTAAAGCTCTGATACCAAATGATATGAACCAAAGGGTTAGGACCTAGCTAATTTTAGATTATGTAGCAAAGGGTTTCTCCACAAATCAATGGATATTACTCACCCTTTTTTCGGGGGGAAAGACGCCACAAAGAGGGCTATTTCCTTGATAAGTCTAGCATAAATGACACCCTAATAAGTATGGATTTTACTCACCATAAATGCTTGGATGCTAAACAATGCCACAAAGGTTTCCAATCCCTTGATAAGTTGCTTAAAGAGGAGCAAAGAGCAATAATGAGCTCTCAAATGATCTGAAAAATCAAATTTCATCCAAAATTGTATTTTCTAGTAGCTGAGCTGCTCTTAATAGGTATAGGTAATAATCCTTAATAGGAATAGGTATAGGTATAGTTGCCCTTTTTTAGCCTTGCAAGCATAATCCTTATTTCTCTTCTCAATTTGCTCATGAATGCGTTCATGGAGCTTCTTCACCATTTCAGCCTTCCTAGCACCATCTAAGTTAGTTTTCTTTGAAATAAGTATAGGTAATAAGTCCAAAAAAGTTAGAAGATTGAAACCATAAACAATTTCGAATGGAGAATGATCAGTAGTAGAATGCACACTTCGGTTATAAGCAAATTCAACAAAAAGGTAAACAATCCTCTCAATTTTTCAAATTCCGTTTTATTACTGCCCTAAGCAACGTGGATAGAGTCCTATTGACTACCTCAATTTTCCCATCTGTTTGGGGGTGACAAGTGGTTGAAAATAAGAGTTTAGTTCCCATTTTAGCCCAAAGAGTTTCAAAAAAAAAACTAAGGAATTTAACATCCCTATCAGACACAATGCTCCTAGGAACTCCATGAAGCCTAACAACCTCCATAAAGCACAACTCTGCTACATTATTGGTGTCATCTGTTTTATGGCACGCTATGAAGTGTGTCATTTTAGAAAACCTATCTACAACCACAAAAAATGGAGTCTCTACCCTTCTTAGACCTAGGTAACCCTAAAACAAAATCCCTGAAAATATCTACCCAAGGTGTTCTTGGTACTAGTAAGGGAGTATATAGTCCTCGTGGTAGGACTTTGGATTTGGCTTGCTTACAAGTGATGCATCTAGTACATATTCTCCCTACATCCCTCCTTGTTGTTGGCCAATAAAAATGCTCACTCAAAACATCTGGAGTCTTCTTAATTCCAAAATGCCCCATTAATCCTCCCTTATGGGCCTCTTTAATCAACAACTCACGCATGGAACATTTGGGTATACACAATTGATTTTCTTTCAATAAATACCCATCTAATTTATAAAAAAATTCCAAAGAAGTTTTTTCATATGCATGGTAAATAGTAGAGAAGTCATCACCATTAGCATACATTTCCTTAACATATTCAAATCCTAGCAATCTAACATTTAAAGTTTAGAGTAAGGCATATCTCCTTGATAAAGCATCGGCTACAACATTCTCCTTACCTCTCTTATATTGAATAATATAAGGAAACATCTTAATGAATTCCATCCATATAGCATGCCTCCTATTCAATTTACCTTGGTGCTTTAGATGTTTCCAGGGTTTTAACCAAGTCATATAGCTCCTTGTCATACGTTGGATAATTGAGGGCTACTCCATGAAGTTTCTCACTGAAATAAGCGATAGGTCGCCGTTCCGGCATCAAAACAGCTCCTATACCTATTCCTGATGCATCACACTCAACTTCAAAGCTTTTAGTAAAATTAGGTAAAGATAAAACAGGTGCAAAA
This sequence comes from Hippophae rhamnoides, assembly GCA_033030585.1. NCBI lineage: Eukaryota > Viridiplantae > Streptophyta > Magnoliopsida > Rosales > Elaeagnaceae > Hippophae > Hippophae rhamnoides. The sequence goes on along the minus strand of CM065431.1, from coordinate 31,935,441 downwards.
CACAAACTATCCTTTAATGTTCTAAAAGCTCTCATTTAAAACCAACAACCTTTTTAATGACCCAGGTTAGAGGTGCAGTTAGTGTACTAAAATATTTGACAAACCTTCGATAAAAACTAGCTAAGCCGTGAAAGCTTCTAACCTCGATTATAGACTTAGGTGTGGGCCATTCTCGAATAGCCTTAACCTTTTTGTCATCTACTTCTATTCCCTTAGAACTAACAATAAAACAAAGAAAAACTAACTTTTCTAAGAAAGAAACACACTTTTTTAGGTTTGCATACAATTGTTCTTTTCTCAAAATTTCAAGCACATACCTAAGATGTAAGACATGTTCTTCAAGATTTTTACTATAAATGAAAATATCATCAAAATAGACAACAATAAGATTTCCAATAAATGCACACAGAACATGATTCATAAGCCACATAAAAGTGCTAGGTGCATTTGTTAGACCAAAGGGTATGACTAACCACTCATACAATCCATGTTTAGTTTTGAAAGCGATTTTCCATTCAATACCCTTTCTCATCCTAATTTGATGGTATCCACTTCTCAAATCAATTTTTGAGAAAATGTAAGAACCAAGTAACTCATCTAACATGTCATCTAGTCTAGGGATAGGATGTCGATATTTTACCATAATGTTGTTGATGGCTCGACAATCAACACACACCTTGCTTGATCCATCCTTCTTGGGAACGAGTAGCACGGGAACGTCACATGGACTTAGGCTCTCCTTGACTTGACCTTTGATCAAGTACTCTTCAACCTGCCTTTGAATCTCCTTAGTGTCTTCGGGGTTGGTCCTATAGGTAGGTCGATATGGAAGAGAAGCTCCTAATATGAAGTCAATTTGATGCTCAATCCTCTTAATTGCTGGCACCTCATCTAGAATCTCTACAAGGAACACGTCCTCAAATTCTTGCAAAAGAGAAACAATGGCAGTAGGCAAAGACTGGTTATGATCGTTAATAGAAAAATTAGCCTTCTTGTACAAAAGTATAATTATGGGCTATTTTGAATAAAACGCCCCTTTAACCTTACTTGCCTTACTATAAATACTCACACTTTTTTCTCTCTTATTTTTCCACTATCCTCTCCTTTTTCTTCTTCTTTTTTTCTTTTTCATTCTTCTCTTTTTCTTCATTTTCACTCTTTTCTTTTCCCCTAACCATCCTTAGTTGATTTTCAAACACTTTCTTAGGTGAAATGGGTACAAGTGTGATGTTTCTATCATTCTTCACAAATGAATACTTGTTTCTATATCCGTCATGTATAACCCTCCTATCATATTGCCAAGGCCTACCTAGCAAGATGTGTCCGGCTTGCATTGGTACCACATCACACATTACTTCATCCTTGTACTTTCCAATGGAGAAGCTCACTACTACTTGCTTATTAACCTTCACTTCCCCACTATCATTTAACCATTGCAACTTGTCAGGCTTAGGGTGTTTAAATATAGGCAACACTAATTTCTCTACTAAGGTAGTACTAGCCACATTGGTGCAAATTCCCCCATGTATGATAACACTACACACTTTGTTATTCACATGACACCTTGTGAAAGATGTTATCTCTTTGTTGTTCAAGGTCATCCTCCTTGACTTGAGTGTCAAAGATCGCTTTATTACAAGTGCTTCTCCATTCACGGGTCCTATGTCCTCTTCACTACCTTCCTCTACAGATGACATCTCATCTTCTTCACTTTCATTATCGGTTTCCACCTCACCCACTAGCTAAGGTGATCATTGCCATCTTTTTTGGACATTGAGAGGTGATGAGAATCATCTAGCTCTACAAATTCCAAGTGGACCAATCACAAGGTCTAGGAAGGTACAACTCGAAAAGGCTTTAAATGGACTCATTCAAGAGGTCATGCATAATCAAGGGAACCTAAATTAGGAGTGCAAGGATTGGGACAATCCTAGGATGGAAATTAGGGCACAATTGGCAAAATAAAACTAGGCACATTGTTGTGCCATTTAAACTTTTTTGGGCAGCTTCATTTTCAGCCTTTAGATGGAAACAAGGGTTAAGATGTAATATTTTATAGGATTCCTTTGTGGTCAGCAGCCCCATTTTTTCCATGTTTTGGTCAATGTTTTCTGCTACCTTTTGTGCTTTTTAGCTGCTTTTATTTTCAACCCATGGATGAGATCAAGGGCTATGATGTAGTAGAGTTTAGGGTTGGTTTGTATCCTATTAAGAGCAGCTCAGCTACTGTAAAATACAATTTTGAATGAAGTTTAAATTTTTAGATCATTTGAGAGCTCATTCTAGCTCTTTGTTCCTCTTTAAGCAACTTATTAAGGGATTGACAACCTTTGTCGTGTTGTTTAGCATCGAAGCATTTGTGGTGAGTAATATCCATACTTGTTAGGGTGTCATTTATGCTAGACTTATAAAGAAAATAGCAGTTCCTTGTGGCGTCTTTTCCCCTCAGAAAAATGGTGAGTAATATCCATAGATTTGTGGAGAAACCCTTTGCTATATAATCTGAAATTAGCTAGGTCCAAACCCCTTTGTTCTTGTTCTCGTGTTCTTGTTGTATTTTTGATACATAAAAAAAAAGAAAAAAATATCATTCTGTTGTGTTCTTACTGAAATTTATGCTCCAAACCCTAAAAATATTGCTCTTCTTTGTTTCCATGTTTTTTCTGCATTTTCCTTTCAAATTCTATTATGTCCAAAGTTTTTCAGCAGTAACCTTGCATATCTTGCTGTTTCTGAAAGTATTCTGAATTTTCCTTTCATATTCTGCATTTTCCTTGTAAATTCTACTATTTTTGAATCTATTCTACATTTTTCCTTGTTTATTCTGCAATATCTAATATATTCTGCAGCTTTTGGTCGTTTTCTAGAATTTCTGTGGTAGCTCCTGCAGAAATTTCATTTTCCCTTTGTGTCGTAATTTATGTGCTATTTTACCTATTTTAAAAATTCCTTAAACTCATATTGAAAGTTTTGTATTGATTTACTCTTGAGTTGTTAGCATAATTGTTCTAAAAAGAAAAAAAAAGATAGAAAAAAGAGGCGAAATTGCATTTGCTAATTTCTAGTGAGTATTAGAACTCATAGTTTCAAGGATTTTACACTTTGATAATTGGGAGGACATGAAGGTCATCATGAGAAAGAGGTTTGTGCCTAGCTACTACTATAGAGAGTTACACCATCGCCTACAAAGATTGACACAATGATATAAATGTATGGATGAGTACTACAAGGAAATGGAAGTGGCCATGGTGAGAGCTAATGTCGAGGAAGATAGAGAGGCATACATGGCTAGGGTTTTTAGTGGGTTGAATCCGGACATTGTCAAGATTGTGGAATTTCATCATTATGTGGAGATGGAGGACATGGTCAACATGGCAATCAAGGTGGAAAGGCAATTAAAGAAACAAAGTTTTCGATCACAAGCATTAAGGTCTAATCCCATTACTCCAAAACCAAACCTTACTAGTCCTTAGAAGTCCAATGAGAAAAAAGATGAAATAGCTACATCCAAACCAAGATTTGAGCCTTACAAAGCCAAAGAGATGGGGGCTAGTAAGGACAAAGGTAAAATCTACACCCCAATTCGTAATCGTTACTTAAGGTGTTTTCGATGTCTTGGTAATGGTCATATAGCCATTCAATGTCCCAAGAATAAGGAAATGATAACCTTAGCAAGTGGTGAGGTTGGAACCGATAATGAAATTGAAGAAGATGAGATGCCATCTGCAAAGGAAGCTAGTGAAGAGGACATAGGACCCGTGAATGGAGAAGCACTTGTAATAAGGCGATCTTTGACACTCAAGTCAAGGAGGATGACCTTGAACAACAAAGAGATAACATCTTTCACACAAGGTGTCATGTGAATAACAAAGTGTGTAGTGTTATCATAGATGGGAGCAGTTGCACCAATGTGGCTAGTACTACCTTAGTAGAGAAATTATGGTTGCCTATATTTAAACACCCTAAGCCTTACAAGTTGCAATGGTTAAATGATAGTGGGGAAGTGAAGGTATTAGCAAGTAGTAGTGAGCTTCTCCATTGGAAAGTACAAGGATGAGGTGATGTGTGATGTGGTACCCATGCAAGCCGGACACATCTTGCTTGGTAGGCCTTGGCAATATGATAGGAGGGTTACACATGACGGATATAGAAACAAGTATTCATTTGTGAAGAATGGTAGAAACATCACACTTGTACCCCTTTCACCCAAGCAAGTCTTTGAAGATCAATTGAGGATTGTTAGAAAAAAGAAAAGAGGGAAAATGAAGAAAAGAGAAGAATGAAAAAGAAAAAAAAGTGAAAGAAAAAAAAGAGTTGAGAAAAAGGAGAGGTGAGTGGAAAAAAAAAGAGAGAAAAAAATGTGAATTTGTATGCTAATGCAAGAGTGAGGTCAAGATGGCTTTTTATTCAAAATAGCCCATACTTTTACTTTTGTAGAAGGAGGCTAATTTTTCTATTAATGATCTTAACTAGTATTTGGCTAGTTCCACTGTTTCTCTTTTGCAGGAATTTGAGGACTTGTTCCCTGAAGAGATTCTCGATGGGGTGCCACTAGTTAGGGGGATTGAGCATAAAATTGACTTTATACCGGGAGCTTCTCTTCCAAATTGACCTGCCTGTAGTACCAACCCGAAAGACACTATGGAGATTCAAAGGTAGGTTGAAGAGTACTTGATCAAAGGTCAAGTCAAGGAGAGCCTAAGCCCATGTGTTGTTCCCGTGCTAGATGAGTTGCATGGTTCTTGCATTTTTTCTAAATTTGATTTAAAAAGTGTATATCACCTAATTAGAATGAAAGAAGGTGATGAATGGAAAAATGCATTTAAGATAAAATATGGTTTATATGAGTGGTTAGTCATACCATTTGGTTTAACTAATACTGAAAGTACTTTCACAAGATTAATGAACTATGTTTTGCATGCTTTTATTGGAAAGTTTGTAGTTATCTATTTTTATCATATTCTCATTTATAGCAAAAATTTGGAAGACCATTTGAAACATTTACAATCTGTTCTTGAAGTGCTTAGGAGAGAGAAACTATTTCCTAAGCTAAAGAAGTGCACATTTTGCACCTATAAGCTTGTGTTGATGGGTTTCATTGTGAGTGCAAAAGGAGTTCAGGTTGATGAAGAAACGATTCGAGCTATCCAGGAGTGGTCCAACCCAACAAGTTTAAGTAATGTTCGAAGTTTTCATGGACTTGCTTGCAAATCAGCGATTTGTGAAAGATTTTAGCATAGCAGCACCGATAACCATAGTCATCAAAAAGAATGTAAGGTTCAAATGGGGAGAAGAGCAAGAAATTTCATTCCAACTGCTTAAGGAAAAATTGACTCGTGCTCTTTTATTGTCTTTACCGAACTTTGCAAAAACTTTTGAAAAAGAGAAAGCAAGGCTCAACATTGAGAGGAGGATTGAACAATATATCAAACAAGCCAACAAAGGACGTCATAGGATGATCTTTGAGCCTGGAGATTGGGTGTGTGTGCATATGAGAAAAGAGCATTTTATAGAACAAAGAAAATCAAATTATCTATCATGGGGAGATGGTCCATTTCAAACAATCGAAAGGATTAATGAAAATGCCTACAAGCTAGACTTTCCTGGTGAGTATAATGTTAGTACCTCTTTTAATGTTTATGATCTTTCTCCTTTTGATTATACAGGAGAAGATTGAGGATGAATCCTCTTGAAGAGAGGGGGAATGATGAGAATCATCGAGCTTTACAAATTCCAAGTGGACCAATCACAAGGTCTAGGAAGGTACAACTTGAAAAGGCTTTAAATGGGCTCATTCAAGAGGTCATGCATAATCAAGGGAACCTAAATTGGGAGTGCAAGGATTGGGACAATCCTTGGATGGAAATTAGGGAAAAATTGGCAAAATAAAACTAGGCACATGTTGTGCCATTTGGACTTTTTTGGGCAGCTTCATTTTCAGCACTTAGATGAAAACAAGGGTTAAGATGTAATATTTTATAGGGTTTCTTTTGTTCTCAGTTGCTTCATATTTTGCTCCAATTTTGGGGTGCATTTGGACATATTTGGTCAGCTTTATTTTCAGCCCTTGGATGAAATCAAGGGTTAAGATGTAATATTTTATAGGATTCCTTTGTGATCAGTTGCCCCATTTTTTCCATGTTTTGGTCAATGTTTTCTACTACCTTTTGTGCTTTTTGGCTGTTTTTATTTTCATCCCTTGGATGAGATCAAGGGCTATGATGTAGTAGAGCTTAAGGTTGGTTTGTATCCTATTAAGAGCAGCTCAATTGCTGTAAAATACAATTTGGAATGAACTTTGAATTTTCAAATCATTTGAGAGCTCATTCTAGCTCTTTGTTCCTCTTTAAGCAACTTATCAAGAGATTGGCAACCTTTATGGCGTTGTTTAGCATCCAAGCATTTGTGGTGAGTAATATCTATACTTGTTAGGGTCTCATTTATGCTACTCTTATCAAGGAAATAGCAGCTCCTTGTGGCGTCTTTTCCCCTCAGAAAAATGGTGAGTAATATCCATAGATTTGTTGAGAAACCCTTTTCTATATAATCTGAAATTAGCTAGGTCCTAACCCCTTGGTTCATATCAAGAGGCTTTTTGACCATTACCAAAACACCGAAAATACTTAAAGTCCTGATTACAAACTGGGGTGTCGATTTTACCTTTGTCCTTGCTAGCCCCCATCTCTTTGACTTTGTAAGGCTCAAATTTGATTTGGAAGTAGCTACTTCATTTTTTTTCTCATTGGACTTCCAAGGACTAGTAGGGTTTGGTTTTGGAGTAATGGGACTAGACCTTGATGGTTGGGACCCAAAACTCTATTTCGATCACAAGCATTAAGGTCTAATCCCATTACTCCAAAACCAAACCTTACTAATCCTTGGAAGTCCAATGAGAAAAAAGATGAAATAGCTACATCCAAACCAAGATTTGAGCCTTACAAAGCCAAAGAGATGGGGGCTAGCAAGGACAAAGGTAAAATCAACACCCCAACTCGTAATCGTGACTTCAAGTGTTTTCGGTGTCTTGGTAATGGTCATATAGCCTCTCAATGTCCCAACAAGAAGGCAATGATAACCTTAGCGAGTAGAGAGGTTGGTACCGATAATGAAAGTGAAGAAGATGAGATGTCATCTGCAGGGGAAGGTAGTGAAGAGGAGATAGGACCCGTGGATGGGGAAGCCCTTGTAATAAGGCGATCTTTGAGCACTCAAGTCAAGGAGGATGACCTTGAACAACAAAGAGATAACATCTTTCACACAAGGTGTCATGTGAATAACAAAGTGTGTAGTGTTATCATAGATGGGGGAAGTTGCACCAATGTGGCTAGTACTACCTTAGTAGAGAAATTAGTGTTGCCTATATTTAAACACCCTAAGCCTGACAAGTTGCAATGGTTAAATGATAGTGGGGAAGTGAAGGTTAATAAGCAAGTATTAGTGAGCTTCTCCATTGGAAAGTACAAGGATGAGGTGATGTGTGATGTGGTACCCATGCAAGCCGGACACATCTTGCTAGGTAGGCCTTGGCAATATGATAGGAGGGTTACACATGACGGATATAGAAACAAGTATTCTTTTGCGAAGAATGGTAGAAACATCACACTTGTACCCCTTTCACCCAAGCAAGTCTTTGAAGATCAATTGAGGATGGTTAGGGAAAAAGAACAAAAAGAGAAAAATGAAAAGGAAAAAAAGAGTGAAAGAAAAAAAAAGAGTGAAGAAAAAGGAGAGGAGAGTGGAAAAAAACTAGAGAAAAAATGTGAGTTTTTATGCTAAGGCAAGTGAGGTCAAGAGGGCTTTTTATTCAAAACAGCCCATACTTGTACTTTTGTACAAGGAAGCAAATTTTTCTATTAACGATCTTTACCAGTCTTTGCCTAGTACCACTATTTCTCTTTTGCAGGAATTTGAAGACGTGTTCCCTGAAGAGATTTCAGATGGGGTGCCACCAATTAGGGGGATTGAGCATCAAATTGACTTTATACTTGGGGCTTCTCTTCCAAACCGACCTACCTATAGGACCAACCCCGAAGAAACTAAGGAGATTCAAAGACAGGTTGAAGAGTACTTGATCAAAGGTCAAGTTAGGGAGAGCCTGAGTCCATGTGCTGTTCCCGTGCTACTCGTTCCCAAGAAGGATGGATCAAGTAGGATGTGTGTTGATTGCCGAGCCATCAACAACATTACGGTAAAATATCGACATCCTATCCCTAGACTAGATGACATGTTAGATGAGTTGTATGGTTCTTGCATTTTTTCAAAAATTGATTTGAGAAGTGGATACCATCAAATTAGTATGAGAGAGGGTGATGAATGGAAAACCGCTTTTAAAACTAAACATGGATTGTATGGGTGGTTAGTCATGCCCTTTGGTCTAAAAAATGTACCTAGCACTTTTATGAGGCTTATGAATCATGTTCTGCGTGCATTTATTGGAAAATTTGTTGTTGTGTATTTTGATGATATTCTCATTTACAGTAAAAATCTTGAAGAACATGTCTTACATCTTAGGTATGTGCTTGAAATTTTGAGAAAAGAACAATTGTATGCGAACTTGAAAAAGTGTGTTTTTTGCATGGACAAGTTAGTTTTTCTTTGTTTTGTTGTTAGTTCTAAAGGGGTAGAGGTAGATGAGGAAAAGTTTAAGGCTATTCGAGAATGGCCCACACCTAAATCTGTAACCGAGGTTAGAAGTTTTCACGGCTTAGCTAGTTTTTATCGAAGGTTTGTCAAAGATTTTAGTACACTAGCTGCGCCTCTAACCGAGGTCATTAAAAAGTCTGTTGGTTTCAAATGGGGCGAGAATCAGGAGAGAGCCTTTAAAGCATTGAAGGATAGTTTGTGTTCTGCACCTGTTTTATCTTTACCTGATTTTTCTAAAACCTTTGAAGTTGAGTGTGATGCATTAGGAATAGGTATAGGAGCTGTTTTGATGCAGGAACGGCGACCTATCGCTTATTTCAGCAAGAAACATCATGTAGCAGCCCTTATTTATCCAACGTATGACAAGGAGCTATATGCCTTGGTTAGGACCCTGGAGACATGGCAACATTACCTTTGGCCTAGAGAATTTGTCATCCACAACGATCATAAATCTCTAAAACATCTTAAGCGCCAAGGTAAATTGAATAGGAGGCATGCTAGATGGATGGAATTCATTGAGACTTTTCCTTATATTGTTCAATATAAGAGAGGTAAGGAGAATGTTGTAGCCGATGCTTTATCACGGAGAGCCAACAAAGGGAGGCGAAGAGTCATTTTTGAGCCTGGTGATTGGGTTTGGGTGCATATGAGGAAGGAACGATTTCTTGAAAAAAGACGGTCTAAGTTGCAACCTCGGGGAGATGGACCTTTCCAAGTGATTGAGCGAATCAATGACAATGCCTAAAAAATTGATCTTCCTGGTGAGTATAATGTTAGTACCTCTTTTAATGTCTCTGATCTTTCTCCTTTTGATTATGCAGGTGATGATTCGAGGACGAATCCTCTTGAAGAGAGGGGGAATGATGAGAATAATCGAGCTCTACAAATTCCAAGTGGACCAATCACAAGGTCTAGGAAGGCACAACTCGAAAAGGCTTTAAATGGGCTCATTCAAGAGGTCATGCATAATCAAGGGGACCTAAATTGGGAGTGCAAGGATTGGGACAATCCTAGGATGGAAATTAGGGCAAAATTGGAAAAATAAAACTAGGCACATTGTTGTGCCATTTGGACTTTTTTGGGCAGCTTCATTTTCAGCCCTTAGATGGAAACAAGGGTTAAGATGTAATATTTTATAGGGTTTTCTTTTATTCTCAGCTGCACCATATTTTGCTCCAATTTCCATGTGCCATTTGGACTCTTTTTGGGCAGCTTTCTTTGCAACCCTTGGATGAAATCAAGGGTTAAGATGTAATATTTTATAGGATTCCTTTGTGGTCAGGTGCCCCATTTTTTTCCATGTTTTGGTCAATATTTTCTGCTAGCTTTTCTGCTTTTTGGCTGTGTTTATTTTGAACCCTTGGATGAGATCAAGGGCTATGATTTAGTAGAGCTTAGGGTTGGTTTGTATCCTATTAAGAGCAGCTCAGCTGTTGTAAAACCTAATTTTTGAATGAAGTTTGAATATTCAGATCATTTGAGAGCTCATTCTTGCTCTTTTTTCCTCTTCAAGCAACTTATCAAGGGATTGGCAACCTTTGTGGCGTTGTTTAGCATCCAAGAATTTGTGGTGAGTAATATCCATACTTGTTAGGGTGTCATTTGTGCTAGACTTATCAAGGAAATAGCAGCTCCTTGTGGCGTCTTTTCTCCTCAGAAAAATGGTGAGTAATATCCATTGATTTGTGGAGAAACCCTTTTCTATATAATCTGAAATTAGCTAGATCCTATCCCCTTGGTTCATATCAAACATCCTTGTGCTTTGGTGTGGGCTATGAACCTTGGTTTTTGTGACAGTTCTAGATAAGAGGATATTGTCACCCCTACTGATAGCCTAATGTTTTGGTAGGAACGGTTAGCTATTGTTACAACACTTGGTATCATAGCCTGGTCTCATGTTCACGTCTTGAAAGAGCATAGTTTCGTGGATGAACTTCCTTTATGAAGGTGGGAATGATGCAACCACGGTGAGTACCATCCATAGGATCGTGGCTATGGTTAACCTTGGTGGGTAATGATGCCATCCCCGGCAACGGCGCCAAAAACTTGATGAGCGAAAACCGGCATCGCCGATCCTGCCAATACTTTGGTTTTAATATTTGTAAAACTCTCGCAAGTGCACGAATCATTTCGTAGAGAATGATAAGTATACTCCCAAGGTCGATCTAAGGAAGGAATGTATGTGGTTTTTAATTTATTATTCAAACTTTTAAAAACGAAATTAAATCCTAAACATCCTGTCACGATATTTTGGGGTTTTGTGTTTTAATCTAATTACAGAAAATTAAACATAGATTCAATAAACATTCATGCAAATTTTATCTTTTATAAATAGTGGAGTATTTATGGATATAATAACTAAGTTAATTATGCTTGCTCGTATTATTTAGGTTATTAAAGATATGAATTGATATTTATTGATTCTCCCTTTTTTGTATGAATACCACCTTTGGTGGGGTTAGATATTCTTTGTTAATTAAACAAATCAATTAACACCTATGGGTGGGGTTGATAACTAATTTGGTTAATTAAATTAATTCCTTTTTCTAAGAGATTGAAAATGAACCATTTAAATGCCACCTTTGGTGGGGTTAGACAGTTTAAACTTTATTCAAGGTGTCCAAATTAAACCTAAGAATTTAGTTATCCGAGTACTAACTTTCAAGTTTTAAAATCACTACTGAAAACATGTTTTCAATACATTTTCAGATAATAATTCTTATAAAAACTTTTGAAATAGAGCTTCACTCTAACTACCGAGCGATTGTACCATCAAATAAAAGAGCACTACTCTAAATCAGACCGGATAACTAAACCTTAAAATCTAATTTTCAGATTTAAGTTTGTAAAGAAAAATAATATATTTCTCTCTAACATTCTTAATATAAAATCTTGAATAAAAATAAAATCAATTCATTTTAGAGATTTTTACCTATTTAATATTTTGCAAGCATAACAACGTTATTATTATATCATGTTTAGAAATAGCTAGCACAGTTAAATTTAATCACAGACAAATTAAATATAACATGTAAGAATAAAGCATAAAAAATAACTGCAAAGAAAATAAAATCCTTACAGTACTTCGATGCCATTCTCGTTGCTAGAAAAACTCCAAGCGGAATTTGCACTCCCATTTATTGAATCAAAAAGCTAAAATATTACAAAAACATAACTAGTTCTTCCCTAAAAAGGGAAGAACTCTAAAACTAAGAGAAATTAACTAAGAAAAGCTAAAAACTAAGAAAACATAAGAAAAACTAAAAATCTAAGAAAAGAGAGAAAGAAAGAGAGAAAAGAATGTATTTGGAGGTTTTGAAGGTGTGTTTTGAAGTGAAGGGAAGGGGGTATTTATAGGTGAGGATGGAGAGAAAAAATGAGTAAAAAAATGTTAAAAAAATGTAAAAATGCGTAATGGAAATGCTGACGTCATTGATGACGTCAGCAGTGCTGCGCGCATGAACAGTAACCTCGCGCGCGCAGTGCTGCGCGCATGAACAGTAACCTCGCGTGCAGTTTGGGGCGGAGCTGGGTGCTGGGGCGCGGCGGCGCGCTTTTCTCCTTTTTGACATTTTTGACCTTTTTGACCCATTTTGTCCAATTTTTCCATATTTGTCGACCTTTACACATTTATTTATTAATATATTTGTGATGTATTGCTTCCAATATTACTCTTTGAGTCTTTAAGTTGCATTTTTAAGCCAAAATACCTGAAAAACAATAAAAATACCCGTGATTCTGAAAAAAATAAATTTATATAAATATATGATAAAACGTATAAATATATATATTTTTAATCAATTAATTTGCATAAAATCATGGTTATTTTAGTGCCTTTTGAGCACTCATCAGGTAACATCCAAGGGTCATTTAGTCTAACTTGTGTGGCACATGGTGGGTACGATCCATGTGAATTGGAGGGGCTTTGAACTTGGGTTAAGTGAAACTCTACTTGATAAGAGGAGTTTCACGCCATCTTGTGACAACCTAATTTTTTGGTTGGAATGGTTAGTCATTGCTTGTTTCTTACCGCCTCTTTTTTCCATGTTTTGGTTCTTGTTTTCTACCAGAATTTATGTTTTTTTGCGGTTTTTATTTTCTACCCTTGTATGAGATCAAGGGCTATGATGTAGTAGAGCTTATGGTTTGGTTGTATCTTATAAATACTAAAGAGCAGCTCAGCTACTGGCAATTTCATATTTTGAATGAAATTTGATTTGTTAGATCTTTTGAGACCTCATTCATGCTCTTTGTTTCTCTTTAAGCAACTTATAAAGGAATTTTCAACCATTGTGGTGATGTTTAGCATCCAAGCATTTGGGGTGAGTAATATCTATACTTGTTAGGGTGTTATTTATGGTAGACTTATCAAGGAAATAGCACCTCCATGTGGCGTCTTTTCCCCTCAGAAAAAATGGTGAGTAATATCCATTGATTTATGGAAAAACCATTTGCTATATAATCTGAAAATTAGCTAGGTCCTATCCCTTTGGTTATAACCAGTAGCTTTCCAGAGGCAGGCCGTCGGTTATCTCCTTGGGTCGTTTTACCTGGACCCCCGCGCTGAAGTGAAGAAAGCTCAATAAACACACACGAACACGATGCAGGGCATGGTCTCTGGTTTGATGGTTGCACGTGCTAAAAATCCGGTACATTCCGTTTTGTTTCCCATTCTAGTCTTTCGCGACACTTCAGGTTTACTTCTTTTGTTAGGTCTCGACTTCTTCGCTATGATCTTCCCAGTAGTTCGACCAAAATTACTAGAACAACACGGGGACTCATTCTTTCTCTCACGTACCCTGTTTCCATCAACTCATTAATCTGTGTTTGTAGTTCCTTCATCTCCTCAGGATTATTCCTACAGGCTGGTCGGTTTGCAATGTTAGCACTAGGTACAAAATAAAATTGATGTTCAATCCCTCGGATAAGAGGTAATCCATTTGGAATATTCTCGGGAAAGACATCCTTAAATTTCTGCAAGATACAAACAATTGAACTAGGAAAGCATCATCAAGTTGTTTAGTATTCAAAAATGTCTCATTGTACAGAAGTATAATCACTGGTTGATTAAGGAATATTGCTTTTTAAATTTCACTGCATCATCAAGTTGATGCAGGAATGATGACCTATCACTTATTTCAGCGAGAAACTTCACGGAGTAGCTCTTAATTATCCATCGTATGACAATGAGCTATATGCCTTGGTTAGGACCCTGGAGACATGGCAACATTACCTTAAGGCAAGGGAATTTGTCATCCATACCGATCATGAATCTCTAAAACATCTTAAGCGCCAAGGTAAATTGAATAGGAGGCATGCTAGATGGATAGAATTCATTGACACATTTCCTAATATTTCAATATAAGAGAGTTAAGGAAAATGTTGTAGCCAATGCTTTATCACGGAGATATAAGCCTTACTCTCAACTTTAAATGCTAGATTGCTAGGATTTGAATATGTTAAAGAAATGTATGCTAATGGTGATGATTTGTCAGCATGTGAAAAAACTTCTTCACAAGGAGAGCCCTCAATATATAACCTAAAAGTGAAGGAGATGAGGAGCAAAGTGAGAATATTTTTCACACAAGATGCCATGTGAAGGATAAGGTATACACAATTATTATTAATAGTGGGAGCTGCACTAATGTAGCTAGTATTTTGTTGGTAGAAAAGTTGAATTTAAAGTGGAAAAGGCATCCCAAATCGTACAAGCTACAATGGCTAAATGATTGTGGAGAAGTGAATGTCAACAAACAAGTTTGGGTTCCTATTTCAATTGGCAAGTATGAGGATGAGGTTCTTTGTGATATGGCACCATTGTATGCTGCTCATATTTTGCTTGGGTAATCGTGTCAGTTTGAGAGGAGCGTGATACATGATGGGTATAAAAATCAGTACTCTTTTGAGATGAACAACTGAAAAGTTGTATTAGCCCCTCACAAACCTTTTCAAGCTTATGTGGACCAAAAGTGTGAGCAAGATGAAAATCAAAAAAGAGAGAAAAGTAAGCACAAAAGAGATAAAAGTGAGCACAAAGTAGAGAAAACTAAGCAAAAAGAAGAGAAAACTTAGCAAAATCTAAAGTTAAACCACATGGCTTGTATATACCTGTACCTAATAAACCTTGGATTGATATATCTATGGATTTTGTATTAGGATTAGCAAGGTCTCAAAGTGGTGAGGATAGCATCTTTGTTCTTGTTGATAGGTTTAGTAAAATGACTCATTTTATTGAATGTTCTAAAACCAATTACGGAACAAATATTGTCGATTTGTTCTTTAAAGAAATGGTTCATTTGCAAGGGTTGCCTAAAAAAATTGTTATTGAAAGAGATATTAAGTTCCTAAGTCATTTTTGGTGCACTTTATAGAATAAACTAGGAACTAAACTGTTATTTTTCACTGTTGCACATACTCAAACGGATGGTCAAACTGAAGTAGTTAATAGGAGACTCACTACTTTGCTGCGAGCTATCATTCAAAAGAATATAGGGCAATGGGAGAAGTGTTTGCCGCACATTGAGTTTGCATATAATAGGACTGTTCATTCTACTTCTTCATTTACTCCTTTTGAAGTTGTTTATACCTTTAATCCTTTAACACCTATTGATATTTTACCTTTACCTACTAATGAGCATGGTAATCTTGATGGTAAGAAAATTGCAGCTTTTGTGAAGGATTTACATGCCAGAGTTCGGGCCAACATTGAAAGGAAGAATGAACAATATGCTAAGCAAGCCAATAAAAGGTGTTTGAAGATTGTTTTCCACCTTGGAGATTGGGTTTGGGTGCATATGCGTAAGGAGAGGTTTCCCACACAATGGAAATCAAAATTACAGCCTTGAGGAGATGGACCTTTTCAAGTTTTAGAACGGATCGATGATAACACCTACAAGATAGATTTGCGAAGTGACTATGGTAATGTTAGTGAAACTTTTAATGTCGTTGATTTATCTTTGTTTGATATAGGTGATTCAAGGATGAATCTTTTCGAAGAGGAGGAGGGGATTGATGGAGATTAAGGTGCTCATCAAGTTGATATTCTCAAATATTCTCAAGATTCTTTGCAAGGAATTGGTTGTCCAATGACTAAGGCAAAGACTAAGAGGAGGAAGGAAGTTCTGCAAGGCTTGATCATGGAAGTGCAATACAAAGAGGTCGTGTTAGAAAAATCAAAAACTAAATTCAAAGATTTTAATGATTCACTAAGGATGGTCTATTAGCTTTCTATGCAAGGGATAGATTTGGAAGATCAAGTTGGAAGCAAAGATTAATTTAGGAAGTAATATTTTTATTTTAGCTAATTATGGGTTTTATGTTTAGTAATTTTTATTTTATTAAATTGTGGGCTTTTTTTATGTTAAGTCCTTTAGTCTTTTATTTTTTAAGGTTGGATTAGGCCCAATCCATAACTAAATAGGCCCATTCCATCTAATGTTTTTTTTCTTTTAGGGTTTCTTGCTTATTAATAAGAAGAGATATGTAATGGAGGCAAGAACGAATATTCATTAATGAAAAGAAAATTTCAGAAAGCTTTTTGCTTTGCCTTCTTGTGTTCTTGATTGAATGCTTGAATTCGACTTATCAAAAGGAGTGATCATCCTTTATGGCATCTCAAGATTTAGGTTTTAAGAACTTTGCTTTCTTAGGGTTCAAATATGATCATATTCAACACGTTCTTAGCTAATCAATTGTTACAATTCCCTTGAGTTATTGGGCTCTTAGGTTGTTCGCCTAAAAGGTCAGCATCACAAACTCAGATTATACTTACGCAATAAGGGATCATGCATAACCCTTGATATAATAAGTTAATCCCATATAGAGACAAGATATGTATGGTAACATCCTTGGGTTTCCTAAGGAAACCACTCTGTTGCAAATAGGTCACAAAACATTAAAAAAGTTATAACGATAATAATAGAAAGTAAAATCACTATTACCTCTATCAATTAGAACTCCGTCCAAACTGCCTAGTGTAGCTCTTCATTTTCTACGTCCGCAATTGTTTTTGGTTCAACAGTGGCAACCAATATGGTGTGATTGGTAACCAATTATCAGTAATCAGAAGTGTATCAACTTATAGCCTCATTGGACACACAGTCTACTATTAATGTCAAATCATGTTCAAAGAACACACAATCAAACCACATACTCACACAGATAATTATTTGATAACTAATCAAAAAAGTGACCCACTCTCAAATGTATGCTCTCCCATATAGCTTGGGAAATATATAGAAATCTTAGAGTGAATTTTGGCAAAGATTTGTCTTTTAAATAATAGGTAAAGATAATATAAATGAGTGAGGTACTTATAGGGCTTGAAAGCCATACCTAGCCATCCATTTTTCAAGCCACTGGCCCACTACCTTACCAAGGATAGTGGTGAGGGTGGTGGTGAGCTTATTAGCAAGCTTGGTGGTAAGGCTCTAAAAAATTTCATTTTACCATTTCCAAAAATACCGAGTACTATCTATAAATAACCACACCTAAAACATGCCAAAAACAACAATTAAAAATGTTGGCTCGCTTGCATTCTTGCTTAACGAAAACCAACACTATACTTAGGATCAAGACTGTGAAAACCAACCCAATGGTGTGTGTAAACAAGCCTACACACAAAATGTACCTAACTAAGGACTTGTATGAGCTAGTGATGAGTGCTCAAAAAGCACTAAAATTACCATGATTTTATGCTCATTAATTGATTAAAAATATATATATTTATATGTTTTATCATATATTTATATAAATTTGTCTTTTTCGGAATCACGGGTATTTTTATTTTTTTTCAGGTATTTTCGCTTAAAAACGTAACTTAAAGACTCAAAGAGAAATACTGGAAGCAATACATCACAATTATATTACTAAATAAATGGGGCAAGGTCAACAAATATGGAAAAATTGGACAAAATGGGTCGAAAAGGTCAAAAATGTCAAAAAGGAGAAAATCGTGCCCGAAGAAATTATCCCGCGTGCTAGCGCACTACCATACTGAAGCGCGCTGCTGGTATCGTTTCATCCGCTACAGATGCGCACGCTGGTACTATTCATCCGCACAAGACAATCGCTACCGCCCTCCGCGCACGCCCACGCCCGTTTCGCCCCATTTTTCACGTGCAGCCGCCCCCATGACGTCATCCTGACGTCATTAATGACCTCAGCATTTCCATTACGCGTTTTTACATTTTTTTACTCATTTTTTCTCTCCATCCTCAACTATAAATACACCCCTTCCCTTCACTTCAAAAACACACCTCAAAACACACTTCTCTCTTCTTTCTTTCTCTCCATTTCTTAGTTTTTAGGTTTTTTTTAGTTTTTCTTATGTTTTCTTAGTTTTTAGTTTTTCTTAGTTAATTTCTCTTAGTTTTAGAGTTCTTCCCTTTTTGGGAAGAACTAGTTATGTTTTTGTAATTTATTAGCTTTTTGATTCAATAAATGGGAGTGCAAATTCCTTTTGGAGGTTTTCTAGCAACGGGAATGGCATTGAAGTACTGTAAGGATTTTATTTTCTTTGCAGTTATTTTTTATGCTTTATTATTACATGTTATATTTAATTTTTCTATGATTAAATTTAACTGTGCTAGCTATTTGTAAACATGATATAATAATAACGTTGTTATGCTTGCGAAATATTAAATAGGTAAAAATCTCTAAAATGAATTGATTTTATTTTTATTCAAGATTTTATATTAAGAATGTTAGAGAGAAAAATATTATTTTTCAATACAAACTTAAATCTGAAAATTATATTTTAAGGTTTAGTTATCCGGTCTAATTTAGAGTAGTGCTCTTTTATTTGTTGGTACAATCGCCCGGTAGTTAGAGTGAAGCTCTATTTCAGAAGTTTTTATAAGAATTATTATCTGAAAATGTATTGAGAACATGTTTTCAGTAGTAGTTTTAAAACTTGAAAGTTAGTACTCGGATAACTAAATTCTTAGGTTTAATTTGGACACCTTGAATAAAGTTTAAACTGTCTAACCCCACCAAAGGAGGCATTTAAATGGTTCATTTTCAATCTCTTAGAAAAAGGAATTAATTTATTTAACCAAATTAGTTATCAACCCCACCCATAGGTGTTAATTGATTTGTTTAGTTAACAAAGAATATCTAACCCCACCAAAGGTGGTATTCATACAAAAAAGGGAGAATCAATAAATATCAATTCATATATTTAATAACCTAAATAATACGAGCAAGCATAATTAACTTAGTTATTATATCCATAAATACTCCACTATTTATAAAAGATAAAATTTGCATAAATTTTTATTGAATCTATGTTTATTTTTATGTTATTAGATTAAAAACACAAAAACCCCAAAATATCGTGACAGGATGTTTAGGATTTAATTTCGTTTTTAAAAGTTTAAATAATAAATTAAAAACCACATACATTCCTTCCTTAGATCGACCTTGGGAGTATACTTATCATTTTCTACGAAATGATTCGTGCACTTGCGAGAGTTTTATAAATATAAAACCAAAGTATTGGCAGGATCGGCTATGCCGGTTTTCGTTTATCAAGTTTTTGGGCCTCCCTAATCAAAAACTCATGCATGGAACATTTGGGTATACGCAATTGATTTTCTTTAAATAAATACCATCTAATTTATAAAAAAATTCTTTTGAATTTTTTTATAAAGCATGGTAAATAGCAGAGAAGTCATCATCATTAGCATACATTTCCTTAGCATACTTAAATCCTAGCAATCTAGCATTTAAAATTTAGAGTAAGGCATACCTGCTTGATAAAGCATCGGCTACAACATTCTCCATACCTCTCTTATATTTAACAATATAAGGAAATGTTTCAATGAATTCCATTGGCCAAAGGTAATGTTGCCATGTCTCCAGAGACCTAACCAAGGCATATAGCTCCTTGTCATATGTTGGATAATTTAGGGTTGCTCCATGAAGTTTCTCACTAAAATAAGCGATGGGTCACCGTTCTTGCATCAAAACAGCACTTATACCTATTCCTAATGCATAACACTAAATTTCAAAGGTTTTAGTAAAATCAGGTAAAGATATAATAGGTGTAGAACACAAACTATCCTTTAATGTTTTAAAAGCTCTCTCTTGATTCTCGCCCCATTTAAAACCAACAAACTTTTTAATGACCTCACTTAGAGGTGCAGCTAGTGTAAGAAATCTTTGACAAACCTTCGATAAAAACTAGTCAAGCCGTGAAAGATTTTAACCTCGGTTACAGATTCAGGATGTTGGCGATTCTTGAATAGCCTTAACCTTTTCCTCATCTACTTATATTCCCTTAGAACTAACAACAAAACCAAGAAAAACTAACTTGTCCATGATTCATTTACTGTAAATATGAATAGACAACAATAAATTTTGAAATAAATGCACACAGAACATGATTCATAAGCCTCATAAAAATGCCAGATGCACTTGTTAGACCAAAGGGCATGACTAACCACTCATATAATCAATGTTTGGTTTAAAAAGTGGTTTTATATTCATCACCCTCTCTCATCCTAATTTGATGATATCCACTTCTCAAATCAAATTTTGTAAAAAAAATTTAAGAAACATGCAACTCATCTAACATGTCATTTAGTCTAGGGATAGAATGTTGATTTTTTACCATAATGTTGTTGATGGCTCGGCAATAAACACACATCTTGCTTGATCCATCCTTCTTGCGAAAGAGTAGCACATGAATAACACATGGACTTAGGCTCTCCTTGACTTTACCTTTGATCAAGTACTCTTTAACCTACCATTCATTCTCCTTAGTTTCATCGGGGTTGGTCCTATAGGAAGGTCAATTTGGAAGAGAAGTTCCCAGTATGAAGTCAATTTCCCATAACCATCTTCAGTTGATCTTCAAAGACTTGCTTGGGTGAAAGGGTATAAGTGTGATGTTTCTACCATTCTTCACAAACAAATACTTGTTTCTATATCCATCATGTGTAACCCTCCTATCATAATGCCAAGGCCTACCTAGTAAGATGTGTCCACCTTGCATGGGTATCACATCATAAATTACCTCATCCTTGTACTTTCCAATAGACAAGCTCACTAATACTTGATTTTCAACCTTCACTTCCCCACTATCATTTACCCATTGCAACTTGTAAGGCTTAGGGTGTTCGAATGTAGGAAACCTTAATTTATCAACTAAGGTATTACTAGCCACATTGGTGCAACTTCCTCTACAGATGGCATCTCATATTCTTCACTTTCATTATTAGTTCCCACCTCACCACTAGATAAGGTGATCCTTTCCTTCTTGTTTGGACATTGAGAGGCTATATGACCATTACCAAGACAGCAAAAACACTTAAAGTCACGATTATGAACTGGGGTGTCGACTTTACCATTATCCTTGCTAGCCCCCATCTCTAAGGTAAGGCTCAAATCATGGTTTGGATGTAGTTCCTTCATCTTTTTTCTCATTGGACTTCCAAGGACCAATTGTGTTCGGTTTTGGAGTATTGAGACTAGACCTTAATAAATTGCTTAAGGAGAACAAAGACCATGAATGAGCTCTCAAATGATCTAAAAAATCAAATTTCATTCAAAAATGTGAATTCCCAATAGCTGAGCTGCCCTTCAATATTTATAGGGTACAAATAAACCCTAAGCTCTACTATATCGTAGCCCTTGATCTCATCCAAGGGTTGAAAATAACAGCCAAAAAGCACAAAAGGTAGCAGAAAACATGGACCAAAACATGGAAAAAAATGGGGCAGCTGACTACAAAGAAATCCTATGAAAATATCACATATTAACCCTTGATTTCATACAAGTGCTGAAAAGAAAGTTTCCCAAAATCAATCCAAATGGCACAACAAAAATGGGGCAAAACATGGAGCAAAATGTTTAGAAATATTGGAGCAGGAAAGAACAAAAAATCCGAATAAGATATTACATCTTAACCTTTATTGTCTTCCAAGTGCTGAAAAGAAAGCTGTCCAAAATTAGTCGAAATGGCACAGTAATGTGCCTAGTTTTCGTTTTCCAATTTTACCCTAATTTCCATCCTAGGCTTGTCCCAATCCTTGCACTCCTAATTTGAGTCCCCTTAGTTATGCATAACCTCTTGAATGAGCCTATTTAAAGCCTCTTCGAGTTGCGCTGATATGATCCAAGGGTTTCTTAACAAATCAATGGATATTACTCACCATTTTTTCTGAGGAGAAAAGACGCCACAAGGAGCTGCTATTTCCTTGACAAGTGTAGCATAAATGACACCCTAACAAGTATGGATATTACGCATCACAAATGCTTGGATGCTAAACAATTCCACAAAGGTTGTCAATCCCTTGATAAGTTGCTTAAAGAGAAACAAAGAGCTAGAATGAGCTCTTAAATGATCTAAAAATTCAAACTTCATTCAAATTATATTTTATAGCAGCTGAGCTGCTCTTAATAGGATGCAAACCAACCCTAAGCTCTACTACATCATAGCCCTTGATCTCATCCAAGGGTTGAAAATAAAAACAGCCAAAAAGCAAAAAAGGTAACAGAAAACGTTGACCAAAACATGGAAAAATGGGGCAGCTAACCACAAAGGAATCCAATAAAATATTACATCTCAACCCTTGATTTCATCCAAGGGCTGAAAAAGAAGGCTGCCCAAAATCAGTCCAAATGGCATTCCCAAATTGGAGCAAAATATGGAGCAGCTGAGAACAAAAGAAACCCTATAAAATATTACATCTTAACCCTTGTTTCCATCTAAGGGCTGAAAATGAAGCTGCCCAAAAAAGTCCAAATGGCACAACAATGTGCCAAGTTTTATTTTTCCAATTGTGCCATAATTTCCATCCTAGAATTGTCCCAATCCTTGCACTCCTAATTTAGGTCCCCTTTGCTATCCATGACCTCTTGAATGAGCCCATTTAAAGTCTTTTCTATTTGTGCCTTCCTAGACCTTGTGATTTGTCCACTTGGAATTTGTAAAGCTCGATGATTCTCATCATATGCCTTCCTAGACCTTATGATTGGTCCAGTTGGATTTGGTAGGGCTTGGTGATTCTCATCACTATGCCCTCACCCGAATCATCTGTTTCAATAACAAAAGTTTCTTTGAAATTTGGCATTGTAAGAGTTGGTGTTATAGTCATTGCCTGCTTGAGTTTTTGAAAGGCATCATTGGCTTCATTTTACCATCCAAAGTTCCCTTTTTTGAGGAGATTGATTAGAGGTCGAGCGATGATGCCATAATCACAAACAAACTTTACGTAGTATCTAGTATGGCCTAAAAATCCCCGTAATTCATAAATGTTAGTAGGTTTAGGCCAATAAAGCATTGCTCAAACCTTGTCTTGGTCCACTCTTACACCTTGTGGTATGATTATGTGACCAAGATATTCTAACTCCTATTATCTGAATACATATTTGTTTAATTTAAGGAAAAACTTATTTTGTGTCAATATTTCAAATGTTGTTTTGACATGATTGATATGTGTTTCCAATAAGGGATATATACCAATATGTCATTGAAGAAAACCAATATAAACTTGTGGATATAAGAATGAAAGATAGAGTTCATAAGGGCTTGAATTGTAGGGGGCATTGCAAAAACTAAAGAGCATAACCACTTGATGGAAGTGGATATAATACAAGTAGTTTGTTTACTTGTTTGGATCTAATATTAGTAAATTTAGAATTGTTTATTCTAAATTTTAGCTCAACATGACCTTATAGACGGATGAATAAAATTTCGTTTATTGAAGAGGCTGCTTTGGAATATGGTTCTATCATTAGTGAAACTTGTGTTGTTATTCTTACCGATCATTGGCATGGTTTGTTTTGTTATGCATTGCTATTGTGTATATTGCCTGAACGAGCATTAAACTTCTTGGCATGTTCTTCTTGTTGTACTTTGAATTATGCTTTGATGTTTTTTTCCTTAATTCTGATGGTTTGTATAGTTTTTTGCTTATTGTACTTTTGATGTAGGGATCTAATTGAAGTCATCATTTCCGACCCTTCAAGTAATGATATTTTCGTTTGTAAATTATTTTATTTTCATCTGAGAAAAATATACAATTTTTTTCTTAAGCATATAGGACTGCACCTTCAGTTGGATTTATGGATAGAATTGATACAATAATTGCAATTGCTTCAAAAAGAGAGAACGTAGAACGAAAGATGGAGCAGGGAATTGTGACACAGTTGACGATCCTCATGGATGGATCTATTATAGGCTTGTTAAAATCAGTTGATGGTAATGCAGACTAATAAACTTTTGATCACACAGACCCATCTACGTTCTTGTCATCAGAGCCACCAATATGTCAAATGCTCTTGAATCTTGATCCTGCACTATGGATGCTTGGTCTATTATTTTATTATCATTTTTTTTGCATATGTGAGGGGTGTACTCGTACTTGATGGAAACTAGCTTTCAAATTGAGCTTTGTGAAGTAGGAAGCTGCATTAAGTCCATCAAGCATACCATCAACAGTTGGAATAGGAAATCTGTCCATGATGGTTACTTTATTGAGAGCCCTATAATTAGTGCAAAATCGCGTTGTGATTAGCGAAAACCGGCATCGCCGATTCTCGCAAATACTTTGGTTTTAATATTTGTAAAACTCTCGCAAGTGCATGAATCATTTCGTAGAAAATGATAAGTATACTCCCAAGGTCGATCTAAGGAAGGAATGTATGTGGTTTTTAATTTATTATTCAAACTTTTAAAAACGAAATTAAATCCTAAACATCCTGTCACGATAGTTTGGTTTTTGTGTTTCTAATCTAATAACATAAAATAAACATATATACAGATTAATTAAATATAATCTAAAAACATAAAAATAAACATAGATACAAATTCAATAAATATTTATCTAAAAATAAATATAAATACAGATTCAATAAATATTCATGCAAATTTTATCATTTATATTAGTGGAGTATTTATGGATATAATAACTAAATTAATTATGCTTGCTCATATTATCTAGGTTATTAAAGATATAAATTGATATTTTATTGATTCTCTCTTTTTTGTATGAATACCACCTTTGGTAGGGTTAGATATTCTTTGTTAACTAAACAAATCAATTAACACCTATGGGTGGGGTTGATAACTAATTTGGTTAATTAAATTAATTCCTTTTTCTAAGAGATTGAAAATGAACCATTTAAATGCCACCTTTGGTGGGGTTAGCAGTTTAAACTTTATTCAAGGTGTCCAAATTAAACTTAAGAATTTAGTTATCCGAGTACTAACTTTCAAGTTTTAAAACCACTATTGAAAACATGTTGTCAATACATTTTCACATAATAATTCTTATAAAAACTTTTGAAATAGAGCTTCACTCTAACTACCAATGGCAAGATAGTTTACAATATCAGCATACCATGGGTTCGGACCTATGAAAAATAACTGTTCATCAGGAAAGGTTTCAACTATATCGTCATTACTCTCATCTTTAAGAGAATTGAAGTCAGAAATCAACCTAGACAAATGGTCAGCTACTAAGTTTTCAACGCTTCTTCTTATCCTTGATTTCTAGGTCAAATTCTTGTAAAGAGTAAGACTCCAATTCGATTAATCTTGGCTTGGCATTTGGTTTACTTAATAGGTATCTTAAAGCAAAGCATGATCAGAATGTACAATCACTTTAGATCCTACTAAATAAGACCGAAATTTGTCTAAAGAGAATACTATAGCCAAGAATTCCTTTTTAGTGGTGGTGTAATTCATTTGGGCATCATTGAGTGTTTTGCTAGCATAGTAGATGACATGTAAACGCTTATCCACTCTTTGTCCAAGGGACCGCCCTATTGCCTAATCAAGCATCACACATTATTTCAAAAGGTAAAGACCATTTGGTGCCATTATAACAGGGGTAGATGTTAGTTTCTCTTCAAGGTATTAAAGGAAATAAGTGCAGTCATTGTTGAAGTCAAATTCAAGATCTTTGGATAGTAAGTTACATAAAGGACGACTTATTTTAGAGAAATCTTTAATAAATCGTCTCAGAAATCCTGCATGTCCCAAGAAGCTTCTTATCCCCTTCACAGTATGTAGGAGTGTAGTTTGGATATCAATTCAACTTTTGCCTTATCAACTTCAATACCCTTGTTTGAAATTATATGTCCCTAAAAACTATCCCTTGTTGAACCATAAAATGAATTTTCTCCCAACTAAGAGTTAGATTGCATTCAATGCATCTTTCTAAAACCAAAGTCAATTTATGTAAGCAATCATCAAATGAGTTCCCAAAGACAGAGAAACCGTCCATGAAAATTACAATGAATTTCTCCACCATGTCCGAGAAAATAGATATCACGCATCTCCGGAAAGTGGCAAGGGCATTGCATAACCCAAATGGCATTCTCGCGAAAAGCAAATTTCCCAAAAGGACATGTAACGTGGTCTTTTCCCGATCTTCGTGCATGGGTACTTGATAATATCCGCATACCCATCCAAAAACAAGAAAATTGCGGCTCTACTAATCTTTCCAACATTTGATCAATGAATGGAAGAGGAAAGTGATCCTTTTTCGTATATAAATTTAGTTTCCTAAAATCTATACACATTCTCCATCCAAAGGATTATTCTAGTGGGCACTAATTCACTTTTATCATTTTTAACAACTATTATCCCGCATTTCTTTGGTACCACATGCAATCGACTAACCCACTTACTATCCGCATAGGATAGATAATCCCTTCTTCTAATAATTTAAGGATTTCCTTTTTAACTACCTCTTGTATGTTTGGGTTTAGTCTTCTTTGGGGCCTCTCGCATGTGTTTAGCACCATCCTCCAAGTTGATTCTTGTGCATACACATTGTTGGGACTAATGCCTCTTATATCCCCTATACTCCAACCTATAGATTTTTTAAACTCATGTTTAAGCACTTTCATGAGTTCTTTTTCTTGTGGTTTGGTCAAGGTTGAAGAAATTATCACTGGATATGTTTCTCCTTCTCCCAAAAACACATATTTTAAGTGCTCGTGTAAAGTCTTTGAGTTCAAGTTCGTGGATTGGCCTCTTTAATGTGATGAAGAATTGGGTAGATTTAAAAGTGTACTAGATTTTGTCATCACTTCATTATTGTCTAGTTGTTCAAGGTACCTTTAATTTCTTCATCTAAATCTTCTTCAACCTTTTCAAGTGTAAGAACTATTTCCAAGCTTGTCTTCTATTCTGGTTTGGAAAAAGGTGTTTTGGACAAGATTATCCAAAGGATCAACTTCGAATATTTCATCGATGGCGTAAATAGAAGCGGAAAGGTGAAGAATCAAAAACTTTGAAATGAACAATGCTCTCCTAAGACTATCATTGTCAAATTTCCATCTCTGACATCAATAATAGTTTTAGTAGTTGCCATAAATGGTCTACCAAGCAATATTGTATGCTCTCTCATTCAATGCCGGATTTTCTTGCATATCTAGAACCACAAAGTCAACTGTGTATTATCGCTTTGTCTACTTATACCAAAACATCCTCAACTATTCCCTCTGGATATTTAAGAGATCTATCCGCAAGTTGCAGGGACATAGTCATGGGTTTTAAATCCCCTAGATCGAAATGTGAGAATGTAGAGTAGTGGCATCAAATTTTTACTAGCACCTAAATCAAGCATTGCTTTAGCAACCTTCCTATCCCTCATAGTTATGTTTATAATAAAACTTCCAGGGTCTTTCAACTTAGGGGTAGCTCAGTTTGCCAAGTACAGCGCTAGAAATTTCTAATACTACTACTGCTCATTCAGCCATACCTCCTTTTCTTAGTGTTCAACTCTTTGAAAAACTTGGCATATTTAGGACACATTCATGATCACTTCTAATAATGGTAAATTGATATTTACTTTAGAGAGCATATTAAAAAGATCATTGAATTGCTTATCTTGTTTGGATTCTTTCAACCTCTGGGGAAAAGGTACTTGCATCCGTGTGGTTCTGTTGTCTTTTGAATTTTTGGGAGTGTCGATGACCCCCAATGAGTTTTTTCGAAGGCTTGTTAAGTTTAACACTTGTTTCTCCTTTTTGCGAGATTAGAATATCGCCTTTCTTTGTTACATGAACTACAAGGTAGTTTAGAGATTTCGTGTAAACCGGTATTGACTACCTTACCACTTCAAGAGTTCTAACATCTTTTGCTTGTTCTGCTGACTCGGGCAACTTTCCTGGTTCTTTTCTTTTGCATTTGTTCAGCCAGCTTGCCCAACTTTAGATTCAATTCTTTTAACCGAAGCTCCATGGTGTTCAACCTTTGATTAGTCATCGCTGGTTGTCACGACTAACTTGAATAAAAGCATTCAAGCTATCTTCTAAGGTTGGTTTAAAAGATTGGCTTCGCGGGTAAGTGGCTGTAGGTTGGGTGATTATAGGTGTTTGGATGATACTTTTGAAAAGATTGGACTTCCTCTATGGCATCGATACTAGAATCACAAGTATTTGAACAATTATGAGTACCATGCCCAATTGAACAACACACTTCACATACCTCTTGATTTGAAATTTGGTGAGACGTGAGGAGAATTTCACTTGTTTAGTCAATTCAAGAAGTTGCAAGGTTATCTCATTATCAAAGCCGACTTCATTGACCTTTGCTTTCCTTCTACCACCTCTTTGTTGGGAATTAGAACCCAATAGCTCAGAGATTATAAGCTCTCTCATGTCTTTCCTCCTACAAAGACCTCCAAAGAAGACATCAACCATGTATTGACTCGTAGTGTCAATCCATCGTAAAAGAATTGGTTTTGTAGCTGTAGTGGAAAGCTATGATTTTGACATTGAATGAAAAGAGTTTGAATCGTTCCCAAGCTTCATGAAAGTGGCTCTTCATTCATTTGAGAAAATGTTGCTATCTTTGTTCTTAGATCAACCGCTTTTTGATGGGAATAGAACCTGCCCATAAAAATTTCATAGATCGCCTCCCAAGTTTTAAGAGAACTCCGACCGTAGAGTAATGAACCATGACCAAGCTTTATCTTTGAGAGTGTAAGGAAAACACCTCATCCTAAGTTGATCTTCATTAATTGCATATAAAGGGAAAGGTTTGGACAATAGCATAGAATTCTCGAATGAAATGCAAAGGGTCTTCATTAGTGGATACCGTAAAGGAAGGTAACAAAGAATAATGAATCTTTTTCAATTCATAATTCCTTGCAGCCTCTTGTAATTGGATGCCGGAAGTTACATTGCCAATGATTGGCATTGTATAGTCTTTCATCTTTTTCCGCCTATCTTCAGTATCTCCCATGGTTGTTTGTAGTTGAAAATGATCCTCCTCCTATTGTGAATCAACATTTTGCTCTTAAAAACAATAGTAGATATCTCTAAAAAAAGTGCAAGGAACCTAAATTTTTTTTTTATTACACGCAAACTAAAACAAAGGAAAATACAATAATGGGTGACCTCCCATGTAGGACTAAAATTTATCGTCTTCTAGTAAGACGTTGCTTGGAGATTGCAGAATGAAAAACTCAATGTCTCCTCTTCATTGAATTCATTTAAGTTTCAAATTAGTCTTTGCCTTTTTGCAAATGTTCAACTAACTGTTCAACTTGAACTTCCACCTTTTTGATAGAAGCTTCCTACGCAGTCCAACCGTTGATTGGTTTTAGATTGATTATTCCTACAAACTTGAATAAAAGAATTCAAGTCGTCTCCTCCGTGTGGGTTTATTTGGAATGCTTCTGGAATAGGTGGGTGGAATCATTGGCTTTGCTTGGTTTGAGCTTTGAGGGAAAGGAGGGTTGTTTTGCCTCCAAGAGAAATTTGGATGACTTCTCCACCCAGATTATAGGTATTTGAATTGGGATCAAACCTTGGTCTCGTTGATACGCTCCCAACACATTAACCCGCTCGTGTCCAGCTTGTATCTCCTCGATATGGACAGGCTTCAGTACCATGTCCCATGTTGCTCGTACAAACCATATTGTTCATTATTGGTGTTGGTTTGTGTACGAGAAGGGAAACTTGCTTAGTCACTTGAACAAGTTGTTGTTGAACTTCATTACCGGAGTCGATTTCACGGTAACACCCGCCTTTTCTCACTCTAGGAGCTTTTCTGTCCGGGGAATTAGCACCCAACATCTCAAAGAGGTTATACGTTTCTCGATGCGCCTTTTCTCCTATTGCTTCCTCCCGCAGCGTTGTCGACAATGAACCGACATTGTGTGTAAGTCCATCGTAAAAGAATTGGTTCGCAACCGTAGAGGGAAAGCTACGATGTGGGACATTTGAGCGAGAAACATTTTGAACCTATCCCAAGCTTCATGGAATGGTTCTTCCTTCCATCCGAGAGAAAGTAGCAATCTTTCCTCTCACATCTCGATGTTTTTGATGGGAATAGAATTTTCCCATCAATTTATTGTAAATGTGACCCCATGTCATCGAGAACCCTGGGGAAGTGACATCAACCAAGCTTTGGCCTTATCCTTTAAGGTGTAGGAAAACATCTCATTCTAAGTCGATCCTCGTTTAGAATACCGAGGGGAATGTTTGGACCGTAGCATAGAAATCTCTCATAAAGGAAAGATAATCTTCATTAGGTAGCCCATAAAAGGAAGGAAGCATAGAAAAATGAATATTTTTAAGTGTCATAATTCGAGAGCCTCTCCTTAACCGGATAAATGGCATTAGCCGTGCCAATCACCTCCTTTCGCAAACTCCTTCATCGTGGTTTCCCTAACATGTTGGTTTTCCTCCATTTCTTTTGGTTCTAGTAAAGGATTAAGACTTGGTTCTATGTTTGGCTCAAAATCAAAGGTTGATTGGGTAGGATCCAAGTGTTGGCTGACACTTGTTTAAATTTATGAATATTATTTACATACGGTGTTAGTGGGTTTCTAAGGATCTCCTACCACGCATGAACTATTTTTAAACGTAAATTTAAAACTCCCGTCAACAAAAATAAAAAAATTAGAGAAAATTTCCATGGCATTTAATACAAAACACTAGACAAAACTAGTTAAAATTTTTTTTTTTTTAAATTTAATTTTTTTTTTTTAAATAACATAATCAAGTATTAACCAAGAGTGCTCCTGCGAAAGAATGGTGCAATGGCTCCTTAAAAACCATTCTCCTAGCCATCAACGTTCCTAGGAAAGACTATGGGCACAAAGGCTTTCAAAGAACTAGTCTCCCTGTATTAACTCCCTTAGATTTTTACTTTTCATGCCTTTTAGTTTTTTTTTTACTTAACGGTAATTTTTATTTTACTATTCACGCTATCTTATTTCTTATTAACTTAAATTTGTTTTTTTTTAATTTTTAATTTTTTTTTTACGAACGGTAATTTTATTTTACTATTCACGCTATCTTATTTCTTATTAACTTAAATTTTTTAATTTTTTTTTTTACTATTCATGAACGGTAATTTTTTTTATTCAAATTTTAAATTCTTAAATTATTTTATTATTCACGGTACAATTTTTATTTAAAAATTTTTTTTTTCATTAACGGTAAAAACTTTTTACTTCAAATTTCAAATTTCTAAATTTTACTATTTATGCTATAGTTAAAATTTTATATATATATATATATTTTATTTTTTTATTTTTTTATATTTTTTTATTTTTTATTTTTTTTATTATTTCTTATGAAATTTGAAATTTGATTAAATTTATTTATTTATTTATTTATTTATTTATTTATTTATTATTTTTTTTAAAAAAAAATCACAATTATTTACAACACAAAAATATTTTTAAAATTTTGATAAATAAATTAAAAACGCTATTCCTTCCCAAGAATCTACAAAAACTTGATTAGCGAAAAACCAGACGCCGATTCTCGCAAATACTTTGGTTTTAATATTTGTAAACTCTCAAGAAAGACATCTAATCATTTCGTAGAAAATGATAACTATACTCCCAAGGTGGATCTAAGGAAGGAATGTGTGTGTTTCTTATTTTATTATTCAAACTTTTAAAAACGAAATTAAATCCTAAACATCCCGTCACGATAGTTTGGTTTTTGTGTTTCTAATCTAATAAAATAAAATAAACATATATACGATTAATTAAATATAATCTAAAAACATAAAAATAAACATAGATACAAATTCAATAAATATTTATCTAAAAATAAATATAAATACAGATTCAATAAATATTCATGCAAATTTTATCATTTATATTAGTTGGAGTATTTATGGATATAATAACTAAATTAATTACGCTTACCATATTATCTAGGTTATTAAAGATATAAATTGATATTTTATTGATTCTCTCTTTTTGTATGAATACCACCTTTGTGGGTTAGATATTCTTGTCATAACTAAACAAATCAATTAACACCTACAATGTGGGGTTGATAACTAATTTGGTTAATTAAATTAATTCCTTTTTCTAAGAGATTGAAAATGAATCATTTAAATGCCACCTTTGGGCGGGTTAGACAATTTAAACTTTATTCAAGGTGTCCAAATTAAACTTAAGAATTTAGTTATCCGAGTACTAACTTTCAAGTTTTAAAACCACTATTGAAAACATGTTGTCAATACATTTTCACATAATAATTCTTATAAAAACTTTTGAAATAGAGCTTCACTCTAACTACCTGCGATTGTACCAACAAATAAAAGAGCACTACTCTAAATTAGACCGATAACTAAACCTTAAAATCTAATTTTCGCATTTAAGTTTGTAATGAAAAATAATATATTTCTCTCTAACATCCTTAATATAAAATCTTGAATAAAAATAAAATCAATTCATTTTAGAAATTTTCACCTATTTAATATTTCGCAAGCATAACAACGTTTATTATTATATCATGATTATAAAAACTAGCAGTACGCTTAAATTTAATCACAGACAAATTAAATATAACATGTAAGAATAAAGCATAAAAATAATCAGAAGAAAATAAAATCCTTACAGAACTTCGACGCTATTCCCGTTGCTAGAAAACCTCCAAGCGGAATTTGCACTTCCATTTATTGAATCAAAAATCTAAATTATTACAAAACATTACAAGTTCCTCTCAAAAAGAGAACTCTAAACCTAAGAGAATTGAACTAAAAACTAAGAGAAAAACTAAGAAAAGCTTAGAAAGTAAGAAAGAAAGTAACAAAAACTCAAAACTAAGAAATGAGAGAAAGAAAGAAGAGAGAAGTGTGGTTTTGAGGTGTGATTTGAAGTGAAGGGAAATGGGGTATTTATAGGTGAGGATGGGAGAGAAAAAATGAGTAAAAAAATGTTAAAAAAATATTAAAAAATTAAAAACGTGTAATGGAAATGCTAAGGTCATCAATGACGTCATGACGACGTCGGGTCATTGCACGTGAAAATGGGGTGAAAACGGCCATGCCGCGGCCGGTCAAGGGCTCAGCGCGCGGGCGATGCCAGCGGCGCCGGACGCTGGGCGCGGGCCGGGCGCTACCGAAGCGCGGCGCGCGATTTTCCTTCTTTTGACATTTTTGACCTTTTCGACCCATTTTGTCCAATTTTTCCATGTTTGTTGACCTTTTCCCACTTATTTATTAATTTATTTGTGATGTATTGCTTCAAGTATTCTTCTTTGAGTCTTTAAATTGCGTTTTAAAGCCAAAATACCTGAAAAACAATAAAAATACCCGTGATTCCGAAAAAGACAAATTTATATAAATATATGATAAAACATATAAATATATATATTTTTAATCAATTAATGTGCATAAAATCATGGTTATTTTAGTGCTTTTTGAGCACTCATCACGTTGTACCATTTTTTCTTAACCAACAACACAGGTGAAGAGAATGGACTAGTACTTGGTTGTATAAACTCTAATTTTAACATGTCATGGACCTGTTTTCAATTTCAGCATTCTGAAAGTAAGCATACCTATAGGGTCTAACATTAATAGGTTCAATTCCTTTCTTTGGATTAATATGATTATCTATCTCTCGGATGGGAGGTAATCTAGGCTCTTGGAATATGTCTTCAAAGTCATGTAGTAATTGTTGGAGATCATGTTGGGATTGCAGTAGGGATGAATTGATAAGGATTGGAGGCATATAGCAAAGGTTGTGCCCCCTTGTCCAATATCTTTAAAAATAGAGTTTATTGAGGCTCTTCCTATGGCTCTATTATCAATTCCAAGAAGCTTGTGACTTTAGTTTTTCCATGTGAACTCCATGGTTGATTGTTTCCAGTTACAAGAAACAGTTCCTAATTGTTCTAACCATTGTACTCCTAACACTACATCTAAGCCATTTAATGGTAAGGCATATAGTATGAGGGTAAATGAAATACCTTGAATCAGAATCGAAACATTTTTAAATCTTCCCATTCATGTCAATGTGACACCCTTTTCTATCCTTACATTAAAAGGTTCTATAGGTTGCACTATAAGTCGAAGAATGTTAGCTACTCTTTCATTAATGAAATTGTAAATACGACATAGCCACTACCACCACTGGTTTGCTTCTCCTTCAAGATGGAAGGAAGCTAGTGAAACGTTTTGCATCTCTGTTGTGCTTTCATACTCGAAGAATTACTCCACTCAAGTTAGCCATTCCATAGGCTTGGAGACAAAGGGTGGCTTTCCTCCTTTAGTATTTCCTAGAGTATCCTCGTGTGGCTCATGGTTTCTACTATGGATTGAATGATTCTCATGAGTTTCTCCTATAGTTTTTAAAGGAGAGTCTTGCATTTGTATCAAGATATTCGAAATCTTGTTGGTGGTTTCCTAAAGCTGATACAACTTTTCATTGATTCTTACTTCCATTCGTGTGAAATTGTTCTACAGTCCACCGAAACCAACTTCCAGACTTACTATCCTTTCTCGGTTTGTCACCATTTACTCAAGCTAATTCCAATTGATAGGTCCCAAGAGTTAAAAATGGTTGTTTTATTTGTAAATTTCTTAGCTTTTCTCTTGATATGCTTATGCTTAACTGCAGAAAATATTGCTTCCAAAACTTTCATGCAACAACATGGTGGCTATTCCTGATACTTGTCTTTTGCATGCATGGCATTTAGGGCATGCGCTAGACATATGGTTACATAATATTGCTAAAGTTGCCTTTATGAACATAATTTTATGACACTAGTGACGACACATGGCCAAAAAGGGTACAAACAGTTGTTGGAAACAAAATACATGCAACGTCCTAGTGGTAGGGCGCGAGTGATGCAGTACACAAAAAATAGCGTGCAGTGGATGAGTAGCTATGTGCGCAGCGACATCCTTCTTGTGCGCATTAGCCAACATATATGTTTTCTGTCGTGCTAAAAGATGTATGCATGTTTATGCTTCCATCAAAATGACACCCTTTGAGGCTCACTATGGACGTCTTCCTCCTATCATTCCATGCTATAATAAAAATACTTGTCCTATTAATGATGTAGATCAACAATTAAAGACCAAGGATATAATCCTTAAGTAGCTTAAAGAGAATTTGTCTGCTGTGGACAATACAATGAAACAACAAGTAGACACAAGGAGGTAAATTGAATTCAACTTTGGTGATCTTATCTTTCTCAAACTACACCCCTACCATCAACTTTCGGTATCTAAAAGACCCTATCAAAAACTTGCCAGCCGCTACTATGGACCCTATGAAGTTAAGGAATGAATTTGATAGGTCGCTTACAAAATGAAACTACCCTCAAATTCTTGAATACATCCATTTTCCATGTGTCCATGCTAAAAAAATGCATAGGTGAAGGTCAAGTTTCAAGTCCAGAATTACCACCAATCTCGGACGAAAGGGAGCTCATAATTGAACAAAACATCTCTGCCGACTAATGCGCGTAAGAAGGATGTCACTACGCATTGAACTACTTGGCCATTGTGCGTATGAAGGGTGTCACTGTGCACATAGGTACTCGACCATTGCGCTCTAATTTTTGTATACTACAATAGTTGTACCGCACATGCACTGTCACTAGGACGTTGCGTGTATTTTTTTTATAGTTGTTTGTCCCTTTTTCGCCATGTGTCA
Source organism: Hippophae rhamnoides (assembly GCA_033030585.1). NCBI lineage: Eukaryota > Viridiplantae > Streptophyta > Magnoliopsida > Rosales > Elaeagnaceae > Hippophae > Hippophae rhamnoides. The sequence continues at coordinate 31,899,910 of CM065431.1, read as the reverse complement.
TGACAAGTGTCATAATATTATGTATATAAAGACAAGTGTAGCAATATTAGGTAACCATTTGTCTAGCGCATGCTCTAAATTCCACGCATGCTAAAGACAAGTGTCTTGAACAGCCATCGAGCTATTGCATGATAGTTTTGTAAGCACTCTCTTTTGCATTTAAGCAAAAAGTAGATCAAGGGAAAGCTAAGAAATTTACAAAAAAACAACAATTTTCTTGCCTCTGTTATTCTTTAGATCCCTTGTTTCACTCCAATAGTATAATAAATCAAGTCAATGTATAAAAACTATTCTAGAATTGATTATGCCACATCGCTTATTCTTTCTAATGGATCTTACAGAGCCGGTTCATACACGACATGGTCGAGTCTGATATGTTTCAAGGAAGCACTAAATGGGCTGATCCATGAGAATTAGGCTAATTCTAAAATGACAAAGATGGGCTCAAATAATAATCAAGGCCTAGTCCACATAATCAAAGCAATTGAAGAGGCTTATTAGCATGAACATTTGTAGTCAACATAGTTTGATCATGAAAGGGTGTGAATTTGAAGAGTTTCATGAATATTATGTCATCAAAGTAATTGAAGAGGCTTATTAGCATGCAAATTTGTATCCAACATAGTTTGACCATTAAAGGGTGTGAATTTAAAAAGTTTTAAGAATATTAAATAGGAGAATAACTCGGTCTTGGCTAGGCATGTTAAAATACATTTAATCTATTCATTTAGCTATTTATTGGTTGTCTTTAGAAATCGAAATTGGCTGTGTTAAGAAGTCCAAAATAGACATTTATTAATTATGTTTAAAATTCAATAAATAACTATTTATTAGCTGTCTTTTGAAGATTAAGGGTCCAAAAAAGATAAGAACTTTTTAGTCTAATTTTTGACTTTGCCTATTCTTGGAGGGTTGTTCCAAGTATAAAAAGAAGTACTATGAATTTAAAGGATATATTGGAAATATTAAGAAAATTATCTTCTTGTGAGGTCTAGTGTTCCTCTTAAACTTATCAAGTTAATCTTGTAGCGTTTAAACAACCAAACTTATCACCTTCAATTCTTGAGAGAATCCTTTGGTTTTCTTGGTGTGGCATGTCAATCCTTCGTAGTCTTGATTTTCATCTGGTTAGGTGACTGGTTAAGACTCAACAAATCTTGTCCTCACGATCTTGGCGTTTTGATCCATCATTATTATCTAGTTTCATCACAATTTTTGTGGGGTTTGTATCATAACTTGTTTTCAACAACCATGGCTTTGATGCCAAATGATGCGGACCCTGTATGCAAACAACCCTATGAATCCACCAACTCAAAAGAATAGGAACGATTGGTTTCCTAAGAATGTGCTGAAGATGATCAGATTAGAGACTAAGAAAACAAAGTCCTTAAAACCCCCCATCCTGAGACGCCACAAAGGATGATCACTTCTTTTCATATGTCAAATTCAAGCAATCAAGAACACAAGAAGGAAAAGCCAAAGCTATATGAAATTTACTTTTCATTAATGATATTCGTTCTTTTAAATTGCATAACTCTTCTTCTTTATAAGCAAGAAACCCTAAAAGAAACAAAATCTTAGCTGAAATGGGCCAATGGGACTATTTAGTTGTGGATTTGGTCTAATCCATCCTTGAGAAAACTAAAAAACTTAAAATAAAAAGCCCACAATTAACTATAATTAAAAGTTTCTAAACATAAAAAGGCCTATAATTAAATAAAAGACTAAAATACTCAAAATAAAACGACAACAATTAACTAAAATAAGAATCATTAAACATAAAAGGCCACTAATTAATTAAAACAAAATTTTCTTCATAAATTAATCCTTGCATCAAACTTTTTTTCCAATATCTATCTCTAGTCATTGGACAACCAATTTCTTGCAAAAGATCTTGAAAATATTTGGTCACATTAACTTGATCAGCACTTAGGAACATTAACTTAATCAGCAACTCCATCTCCATTACTAAAGCTTTTAAAGATAAGTCGAGTGTTAGTGAGGAGGAACTAGTTCAATTTACCTCCACTATTTGTAAGATGGTGACTAGGTCAAAGTATTTAAATGAAATCCTCAACACTACAAAAATATTTGGGCATATTTTTGTTGTCTTCATTATGCAACTGAGGCACAAAAGCTAAATGAAATAAATCTGTCTCAAAAGTCGCTTCAACTAACGTATATGGATGACTCGATTGAATTTTCTAAAAATTATGAACAAATAGATCATTAGTCCCTTATACACCTCACGTTCATATGAGTTAGAGACTATCTCTAAGTTTTGTTTCCCTTCATAAATTCTTTAAATAGGGGGATCTAGGTTAATCACTATTTTCAAGTGATCTATGGGGTTGAGTTGCTTAATTTTTTCCCTATTTGTTTGTTATCTTTCTGTATGTGAATACATGTCTTTTTAATTATGCCTATCTATTTTACACCTTTTCTTGTCCCTCATTCTCACTATTTCAATAGGATTCACATTATGTTAAATATCATATTTTTTCCTTTACATGGCTAACTATCCTTTACTAGTTCTCTCACATACGAGTTACATTGAAATGTTTGGTATGTGCTTCTTTCTTGCATGCTGCTTGTTTCTTCCACTATGGCCTTTTGTATGCTCATCGCATCACATGATCATCATGTAGAGTCAAAGTACTAGATTTTTTCTTTATAGTATCATATCCTTCATATGTCATGTCGTATAGATTGCATATCACCTATTTTTACTAGGTTTCTCTCTCCTTTACCTAGTTTTTGTGTGTTAGTCCCGTGTCTATCTCTTGTTGGTGTTTGTTCTTATTTTGCCTTATGTTCCTTCTCGTGTGTTTTATATGTATCATTGGAGATTTTTGTTGTGTTGTTTGATACCTATACGTTTGTGTGTCTCACTTTTGTGCTTACTCTGTTTTTCCTTGTGGATCCACATGTCATATGGTTTACATACATAACTTCAGGAATTTTGACATACTTGCAATGCTTTATCTAAACTTGTGTGATCTGTTAGTAAATTAGTTTTTTCAGTTGTTGTCTCTATCCAAGCATGTTTTCAATGTTGGAACCAATGCCTTTTTCATTTTCTTAGGCCCTTAATTTACTTTCAGACCCTCCTTGTCTCCTTACTTCTAAATTATTGTTATTATGTTTCTTAGAACTGGCGTCTCTACTCTTTGCTATCGTACTTAGGTAAAATGAATTCTAGAGGAATCATACTGATTTTTGTTTGGGGTGAATTTGAATTGAATTGAAATATGGATGTTTGACATATGTATTTCCTGAGAGCAGTTATGGCTAAATCTTTCTTGTCCATTTCTCATTATTACATCTCTTCTTTACACTTTCTATATCTATGTGAATTTCTATGGTTATTGTTGACAAGTTTGTGTGGATCTCTTGCTTTGATTATTTGCATCTCTACCAAGTTCTAGAATCCACCTTTAGTATCTCTTGAGGCAAAATCCTAAATGCTACTACGATAGAAGGAGCATTTAGGCCATCCTTGATTCTCTTACCCTTTCTTGCCACCATGGTTTTCATATCCATAGTCTCCCTTCTCCGTGCTATCATATTATCCTTTCATTTTCTTGATCCTAAATATGGGTTAGCCTAAATATTTATTCTCACTTAGGTTTTACACCCTTTGTGTTAAGCTTGTCTATTTTGGGTTTGTCTGTTGTACTCACTTTGTTTCATTTAAAAAAAGGGGTGAAATAAGGATCTTAAAGAGGTGTTGAACATATATTAAAAATGGGAAAGTAGAGAAAAGAAAAAGGAAAATAAAAATTGATATTTGTTTGCCAAAAAACAAAGGAAAGAGGACACGAAAAGAAAAATCTTAATGATGAGTATGTTGAGGTGCTTTTACATAAACATCATAGTTGTGTATTATTTCTTTAACATCATTGGCTAAAGTTTGGGAAGTAAAGACAAAAGAACCCTTGTTTGAGGGTATAAGTGTCTTGCATTTGGACATATCTTTTTTATTTGGATGAAAAAAGGTATGTTAAACAAATTTTGCATATCAAACACTATGTGTGGCATCAAATATTTGTCATACTCTTACAAGAATAAAGCATGGATTGAATGTATTGTTAATTCTTTACAGACCCTCTAATTCATTGAACATGTTTTGTTACTTCCCTCATTCTGTATTTCATGATGACTATTGTGTTCTCATTTGTAATGAGGGTTTGCAAGTAGAATACATAACTTGTTTATTATTTCACATGCTTATGTTTAGGGAGGGAGGTGTATGTCTTGTGTATGGTGTCAAGGGAAGTGATGTGTTTGTTTTGTTTCATATTGTTTGTTCTATTTGTGAGTTTTTGCTTTGAGGCACGTTCATGTGGTGCTTGCTTTCCTATAAAGTATCACTGTATGAACCATATATAAATTGGAGTGTTACTATAACATGTTGCATGCATTGTATGCAATCTCTGTTTTACATGTCAAACTTTTGCATTTCCCTGCTTTTGCGTCCTTCTTTCATACTTCTTACTTTCCATTCATTGCCTAGTAACTATTGTTGGAATGCACGACATATGCTTTCTTGGGTAGATTGAGATTTTTTCTATCTACACTTATCTTTGGTTGCCCCATGCATTTAGTTTGTTGCAAACAGCATGCTCCTACCCTACTAGTATCTTGGGGTAGTTTTGTGCCTTTCTCTTAAATCTTGTAGTAATTCTTATTGTATTTGCTTTAATCTTACCTATTGAGTTGCATTAGTGTTAAGATTATAGCATATTTTTATGCCTTCCACCCCTCATATAGGTGTGTTCCTTTGACTTTCAATGTCAAAAAGGGAGATAAGTTTTTATGCACACCTATATGATTGTTGCTATGGTATGGAGTTTGAGTGTAGGTTCACACTACATATTGTTGCTTGACTTGTACACATTCAAGAGAAGTGTTTCATGATGTCATGGTGAGTTGTGTAGTTTACTTGTGTTTGTGACAAACTGTGTATTCCTGTGTAGTGGTAACACGATAGTATGCAACTTAACTAAATGTTGTTTCCACATGATATGTTTTATGGAGTATGTGTTTATTTATTTTGTGTTTAGTGTGCAATTGTACTGAGACTCGCGTGTTTTAGGGTGAGATAATGGAGATGGAGTTCATAAGATGGACACAGTTGGTGTAGGTGCATCTTTTCCGTTTTATTGTGTGTTGCTATGTTATTCATGAGAACAAACAACTTTAGGTCATCATCATGATGATATCATGTTTGTTGAGTGTCTATACCTAGTTGTGCAATTTTTTGACACTGAAAGCCAATTGGAGATAATGTAAGTCCCATTGTACTTAGGACTATGTTATGACGGAGTATACAAAACATGGTGTCTATTTTATTTAATTTACTTACTTTATTTGTCTTCCTTTGTGCATGATTGGTTACTATGGATTAGTAGCTCATACAAGCCCACAGTTAGGTACATTTTGTGTGTAGGCATGTTTACACACACCATTGGGTTGGTTTTCATAGTGTTGATCCTAAGTATAGTGTTGGTTTTCGTTAAGCAAGAATACAAGCAAGCCAACATTTTTAATTGTTGTTTTTGGCATGTTTTAGGTGCGGTTATTTATAGATAGTACTCGGTATTTTTGGAAATGGTAAAATGAAATTTTTTAGAGCCTCACCACCAAGCTTGCTAATAAGCTCACAACTATCCTTGGCAAGGTGGTGGGCCAGTGGCTTGAAAAATGGATGGCTAGGTGTGGCTTTCGAGCCTTATAAGTACCTCACTCATTTCTATTATCTTTACCTATTATTTAAGAGACAAATCTTTGCCAAAATTCACTCTAAGATTTCTATATATTTCCCAAGCTATATGGGAGAGCATACATTTGAGAGTGGGTCACTTTTTTGATTAGTTATCAAATAATTATCTGTGTGAGTATGTGGTTTGATTGTGTGTTCTTTGAACATATTTGACATTAATAGTTGACTGTGTGTCCAATGAGGCTATAAGTTGATACACTTCTAATTACTGATAATTGGTTACCAATCACACCATATTGGTTTCACTATTGAACCAAACAATTGCAGACGTAGCAAATTAAGAGCTACACTAGGCAGTTTGGACGGAGTTCTAATTGATAGAGGTAATAGTGATTTCACTTTCTATTATTACTGTTGTAACTTGTTTAATGTTTTGTGACCTATTTGCAACAGAGTGGTTTCCTTAGGAAACCCAAGGATGTTACTATACATATGTTGTCTCTATAAGGGCTTAACTTATTATATCAAGGGTTATGCATGATCTTTTATTGCGCTAATATAATCTGAGTTTGTGATGCTGACCTTTTAGGCGAACAACCTAGGAACCCACTAACTCAAGGGAACTAAAACGATTGATTTGCTAAGAACGTGTTGAATATGATCAGATTAGAACCCTAAGTAAGCAAAGTTCTTAAAACGTAAATCTTGAGATGCCATAAAGGATGATCACTCCCTTTGATAAGTCGAATTCAAGCATTCAATCAAGAACACAAGAAGAAAAAGCAAAAAGATTTCTGAAATTTTCTTTTCATTAGTGAATATCCGTTCTTGCCTCCATTACATAACTCTTCTTATTAATAAGCAAGAAACCCTAAAACAAAAAAACCTTAGATGGAAAGGGCCTATTTAGTTATGGATTGGGGCTAATCCAACCTTAAAAAATAAAAGACTAAAAGACTTAACATAAAAAAGTCCACAATTTAATAAAATAAAAATTACTAAACATAAAAGCCCATAATTAGCTAAAATAAAAACATTACTTCCTAAATTAATCTTTGCTTACAACTTGATCTTCCAAATCTATCCCTTGCATAGAAAGGTAATAGACCATCCTTAGTGAATCATTAAAATCTTCGAATTTAGTTTTTGATTATTCTAACACGACCTCTTTGTATTGCACTTCCATGATCAACCCTTGCAGAGCTTCCTTCATCCTCTTAGTCTTTGCCATAGTTATTGGACCGCCAATTCCTTGCAAAGAATCTTGAGAATATTTGGGAATATCAACTTGAACAGCACCTTAATCTCCATCATTCCCCTCCTCTTCGAAAAGATTCATCCTTGAATCACCTATATCAAACAAAGATAAATCAACGACATTAAAAGTTGCACTAACATTACCATAGTCACTTCGTAAATCTATCTTGTAGGTGTTATAATTGATCTGTTCCATTGTGTGGGAAACCTCTCCTTACGCATGTGCACCCAAACCCAATCTCCAAGGTGGAAAACAATCTTCAAACACCTTTTATTGGCTTGCTTAGCATATGGTTCATTCTTCCTTTCAATGTTGGCCCGAACTCTGGCATGTAAATCCTTCACAAAAGCTGCCATTTTCTTATCATCAAGATTATCATGCTCATTAGTAGGTAAAGGTAAAATATCAATAGGTGTTAAAGGATTAAAGCTATAAACAACTTCAAAAGAAGAAAATGAAGAAGTAGAATGAACAGTCCTATTATATGCAAACTCAATGTGTGGCAAACACTTCTCCCACTGCCCTATATTCTTTTGAATGATAACTCGTAGCAAAGTAGTGAGTCTCCTATTAACTACTTCAGTTTGACCATCCGTTTGAGTATGTGCAACAATGGAAAATAACAGTTTAGTTCCTAGTTTATTCTATAAAGTGCACCAAAAATGACTTAGGAACTTAACATCTCTATCACTAACAATTGTCTTAGGTAACCCTTGCAAACAAACCATTTCTTTAAAGAACAAATCGGCAATATTTGTTCCATCATTGGTTTTAGAACATTCAATAAAATGAGTCATTTTACTAAACCTATCAACAATAACAAAGATGCTATCCTCACCACTTTGAGACCTTCCTAATCGTAAAACAAAATCCATAAATATATCAATCCAATGCTGATTAGGTACATGTAAAGGGGTATACAAGCCATGTGGTTTAACTTTAGATTTTGCTCAGTTTTCTCTTTTGTGCTTACCTTTCTCTCTTTTGTGATTTTCATCTTGCTCACACTTTTGTTTTTCTCTCAAATTGCACTATCTTCCTAACCTAATTTGGTCCACATAAGCTTGAAAAGGTTTGAGAGGGGCTAATACAACTTTTCGGTTTTTCATTTCAAAAGAGTACTAATTTTTATACCCATCATGTATCACGCTCCTCTCAAACTGACACGATTGCCCAAGCAAAATATGAGCAGCATACATTGGTGCCACATCACAAAGAACCTCATCCTCATACTTGCCCATTGAAATAGGAACCCAAACTTGTTTGTTGACATTCACTTCTCCACAATCATTTAGCCATTGTAGCTTGTACGATTTGGGATGCCTTTTCCACTTTAAATTCAACTTCTATACCAACAAAATACTAGCTACATTAGTGCAGCTCCCACTATTAATAATAACTGTGCATACCTTATCCTTCACATGGCATCTTGTGTGAAAAATAAGCTCACGTTGCTCCTCATCTCCTTCACTCTTAGGCTGTATATTGAGGGCTCTCCTTGTGAAGATGTTTTTTCACATGCACTATAGCAGAAAAATCATCATCATTAGCATACATTTCCTTAACATATTCATATCCTAGCAATCTAGCATTTAAAGTTGAGAGTAAGGTGTATACCTCTGTGATAAAGCATTGGCTACAACATTTTCCTTAACTCTCTTATATTGAAATATAAGGAAATGTGTCAATGAATTCCATCCATCTAGCATGCCTCCTATTCAATTTACCTTGGCGCTTAAGATGTTTTAGAGATTCATGATCGGTATGGATGACAAATTCCCTTGGCTTAAGGTAATGTTGCCATGTCTCCAGGGTCCTAACCAAGGCATATAGCTCCTTGTCATACGTTGGATAATTAAGGGCTACTCTGTGAAGTTTCTCGCTGAAATAAGTGATAGGTCATCGTTCCTGTATCAAAATAGCTCCTATACCTATTCCTGATGCATCACACTCAACTTCAAAGCTTTTAGTAAAATCAGGTATAGATAAAACAGTTGTAGAACACAAACTATCCTTTAATGCTTTAAAGGCTATCTCCTGATTCTCGCCCCATTTAAAACCAACACATTTTTAATGACCTTGGTTAGAGGTGCAGCTAGTGTACTAAAATCTTTAACAAACCTTCATTAAAAACTAACCAAGCAGTGAAAGCTTCTAACCTCGGTTATAGATTTAGGTGTGGGCCATTCTCGAATATCCATAAACTTTTCCCCATCTACTTCTATCCCCTTAGACCTAACAACAAAACCAAGAAAAACTAACTTGTCCATGCAAAAAAACACACTTTTTTTACAGCTTTGAAGCACATACCTAAGATGTAAAGCATGCCGATGCGACTATGGTGAGTAACATTCATCTGCCCATTGGTGTGGCTAACCTAGGTGGGTAACATCCAAGGGTCATTTAGAAGCTACTTGTGTGACGTATGGTGGGTAATGTCCATGTGACCTGGTATATCCTCGAACCTAGGTTAAGTGTGATGGTTCTGGAAAAAGAGATTGTTAACTCCCCAATTGATAGCTTAAGCTTTTGGTAGAAATGGTTAGCTACTGTTCCTAAGTTTGGTATCAGAGCCTGGCCTTGGGTTCGAGTCTCGAAAAGTACAAGTTCGAGGACGAACTTCCTTTGCGAAGGGGGGAATGATGCGACTATGGTTAGTCTCATCCATGGGCCCTTTGGTATGGGTAAGCTTGGTGGGTAACATCCAAGGGTCATTTAGAAGCCGCTTGTGTGGCGCATGGTGGGTAATGTCCATGCGACCTGGTGTGGCCTCGAACCTAGGTTAAGCGTGATGGTTATAAAGGGATTGCTGGCGCACCTACTCACAGCTTAAGCTTTTGGTAGGAATGGTTAGCTACTATTCTTAAGTTATGATTCCAAATGATATGAACCAAGGGGCTAGCACCTAGATATTTTGGATTATATAGCAAAGGTTTCTCCACAAATCAATGGATATTACTCACCACAAATGCTTGGATGCTAAACAATGCGACAAAGGTTTGCTAATCCCTTGATAAGTTGCTTAAAGAGGAACAAAGAGCATGAATGAGCTCTCAAAAGATCTGAAAATTCAAATTTCATTCAAATTGTATTTTCGAGCAGCTGAGCTCTACTACATCATAGCCCTTCATCTCATCCAAGGGTTAAAAATAAAAACAGCCAAAACGCACAAAAGAAAGCAGAAACATGGACCAAAACATGGAAAAAATGGGGCAGCTGAATATAAAGAAATCCTATGAAAATATTACATCTTAATCCCTGTTTCCATCTAAAGGCTGAAAGGAAAGCTGCCCAAAATCAGTCCAAATGGCACTCCAAAATTGGAGCAAAATGTGGAGCAAAATTTAGAGCAAAATTGTAGAGCTGAGAACAAAAGAAACCCTATAAAATATTGCATCTTAACCTTTGTTTCCATCTAAGGGCTCAAAATGAAGATGCCTAAAAAATCCAAATGGCATAACAATTTGCCTAGTTTTATTTTTCCAATTTTACCCTAATTTCCATCCTAGGATTATCCCAATTAAGGTCCTCTTGGTTATGTATGACCTCTTGAATGAGCCCATTTAAAGCCTTTTCTAGTTGTGACTTCCTAGACCTTGTGATTGGTCCACTTGGAATTTGTAAAGTTTAATTATTTTCATCACATGCTCTTCAAGATTTTTACTGTAAATGAGAATATCATCAAAATAGACAACAACAAATTTTCCAATAAATGCACGCAGGAGGTGCTAATAACTCAAGAGTTAATCAATACAACACCTTCAATATGAGTTTAAGGAATTTTTAAGATACGTAAAATAGCACATAAATTACGACACATAGGGGAAATGAAATTTCTGCAAGAACTACCACAAAAATACTAGAAAATAACCAAAAACTGCAGAATATATTAGACATTGCAGAATAAGCAAGGAAAAATTTAGAATAGTTACAGAAATAGAAGAATTTGCAAGGAAAATGCCTATGTATCAGAAATAAAACAAGAAACCAAGAACAAGAACAAATATAAAAAGATAGGAACCTGAAAAATTAGCATCTAAAGCTTTGATACCAAATGATATGAACCAAGGGGTTAGGACCTAGCTAATTTCAGATAATATAGCAAAAGCTTTCTCCACAAATCAATGGATATTACTCATCATTTTTCTGAGGAAAAGATGCCACAAGGAGGTGTAATTTCCTTAATAAGTCTAGCATAAATGACACCCTAACAAGTATGGATATTACTTACCACAAATGCTTGGATGCTAAACAACGCCACAAAGGTTGCCAATCTCTTGACAAGTTGCTTAAAGAGGAACAAAGAGCATAAATGAGCTCTCAAATGATCTAAAAATTCAAATTTAATTCAAAATTGTATTTGCCAGCAGCTGAGCTGCTCTTAATAGGATACAAAAAATTCCTAAGCTCAACTACATCATAGCCCTTGATCTCATCCAAGGTTTCAAAATAAAAACAGCCAAAAAGCACAAAAGGTAGTAGAAAACATGAAGAAAAATGGGGTAGCTGACTACAAAGAAATCCTTGGTTATGCATGACCTCATAAATGAGTTCATTTAAAGCCTTTTTCAAGTTGTGCCCTCCAAGACCTTGTGATTGGTCCACTTGGAATTTGTAGAGCTCGATGATTCTCATTAGAAGTGGAATTAATATAATGGATTCAAAAGATCAAACCTCTCTTTTGCAGGAATTTGATGATGTGTTCCCTGAAGAGATTCCAGTTGGGGTGCCATAAATTAGAGGGATTGAGTATCAAATTGACTTCATACAGGGAGCTTCACTTCCAAACCGACCTGCCTATAGGACCAACCCCGTAGACACTAGGTAGATTCAAATGCAGGTTGAAGAGTAATATTTCAAAGGTCAAGTCTGGGAGAGCCTAAGTCTATGTGAGGTTCCCGTGATACTCGTTCCCAAAAAGGATGGATCAAGTAGGATGTCTGTTGATTTCCGAGCCATCAACAACATTACGGTAATATATCAACATCCTATCCCCAGACTAGATAACATGTTAGATGAGTTGCATCGTTCTTGCATTTTTTCAAAAAATGATTTGAGAAGTGGATACCATCAAATTAGGATAACTGAGGGTGATGAATGGAAATCACTTTTAAAACTAAACATGGATTGTATGAGTGGTTAGTCATGCACTTTGGTCTAACAAATGCACCTAGCACTTTTATGAGGCTAATGAATCATGTTCTGCATGCATTTATTGGAAAATTTGTTGTTGTCTATTTTGATGATATTCTCATTTACAGTAAAAATCTTGAAGAACATGTTTTACATCTTAGGTATGTGCTTGAATTTTTGAGAAAATAACAACTATATGCGAACCTAAAAAAAGTGTGTTTTTTGCATGGACAAGTTAGTTTTTATTGGGTTTGTTGTTAGTTCTAAGGGGATAGAAGTAGATGAGGAAAAGGTTAAGGCTATTCGAGAATGGCCCACAACTAAATCTATAACCGAGGTTAGAAGCTTTCACGGCTTGGATAGTTTTTATCGAAGGTTTGTTAAAGATTTTAGTACACTAGCTATACCTCTAACAGAGGTCATTAAAAAGTTTGTTGGTTTTAAATGGGGCAAGAATAAGAAGATAGCCTTTAAAGCATTAAAGGATAGTTTGTGTTCTACACCTGCTTTATCTTTACCTGATTTTACTAAAAGCTTTAAAGTTGAGTGTGATGCATCAGAAATAGGTATAAGAGTTGTTTTGATGTAGGAATGGTGTCCTATCACTTATTTCAAGGAGAAACTTCACAGTGTAGCCCTTAATTATCCACGTATGACAAGGAGCTATATGCCTTGGTTACAACCCTGGAGACATGGCAACATTACCTTTGGCCAAGGGAATTTTTCATCCGTACCGATCATGAATCTCTAAAACATCTGAAGCACCAAGGTAAATTGAATAGGAGGCATGCTATATGGATGGAATTCATTGAGACGTTTCCTTAGATAGGTATTTATTTAAAGAAAATCAATTGTGTATACCCAAATTTTCCATGCATGAGTTGTTAATTAAGGAGGCCCATAGGGGAGGATTAATGGGGCATTTCGGAATTCAAAAGACTCTAGATGTTTTGCATGAGCATTTTTATTGGCCAACAATAAGGAGGGATGTAGGGAGAATATGTTCTAGATGCATCACTTGTAAGCAAGCCAAATCCAAAATCCTACCACAAGGACTATATACTCCTTTCCTGTACCAAGCACACCTCGGGTAGATATGTCCATGGATTTTGTTTTAGGGTTACCAGGTCTAAGAATGGTAGAGACTCCATTTTTGTGGTTGTAGATTGGTTTTATAAAATGGAAAACTTCATAGCGTGTCATAAAACTGATGAAGCCACTACTGTAGCGGAGTTGTTCTTTAGGGAGGTTGTTAGGCTTCATGGAGTTCCTAGGAGCATTGTGTTTGATAGGGATGTTAAATTCCCTAGTTATTTTTGGAAAACTCTTTAGGCTAAAATGGGCACTAAAGTCTTATTTTCACCACTTGTCACCCCCAAACAGATGAGAAAATTGAGGTAGTCAATAGGACTCTGTCCACATTGCTTAAGGCGGTAATAAAAAGGAATTTGAAAAATTGGGAGGATTGTTTACCTTTTGTTGAATTTGCTTATAATCGGAGTGTGCATTCAACTACTGATCATTCTCCATTCGAAATTGTTTATGGTTTCAATCTTATAACTTTTTTGGACTTATTACGTATACCAATTTCAGAGAAAACTAACTTAGATGGTTCTAGGAAGGTTGAAAAGGTGCAGAACCTCCATGAACACATTCATGAGCAAATTGAGAAGAGAAATAAGGATTATGCTTGTAAGGCCAACAAAGGGCAAAGAAGAGTCATTTTTGAGCCTAATGATTGTGTTTGGGTGGATTTGAGGAAGGAATGGTTTCTTGAAAAAAGACGATCCAAGTTGTAACCTCGGGGAGATGGACCCTTTCAAGTGATTGAGCGAATTAATGACAATGCCTACAAAATCAATCTTCCTAGTGAGTATAATGTTAGTACCTCTTTTAAGGTTTCTGATCTTTCTCCTTTTGATTATGCAGGTGATGATTCGTGGACCAATCCTCTTGAAGAGAGGGGAAATGATGAGAATCATTGAGCTCTAAAAATTCCAAGTGGACCAATCACAAGGTCTACGAGGGCACAACTCGAAAAGAATTTAAATGGGCTCATTGAAGAGGTCATGCATAACCAAAGAGACCTAAATTGGGAGTTCAAGGATTGGGACAATACTAGAATGGAAATTAGGACAAAATTGGCAAAAGAAAACTTGGCACATTGTTGTGCCATTTGGACTTTTTTGGGTAGCTTCATTCTTAGCCCTTAGATGGGTTAGGTTAAGATGTAATATTTTATAGGGATTCATTTGTTCTCAGCTGCTCCAATTTTGCTCAACATTTTGGTCCATTTTTGTTGTGCCATTTGGACTGATTTTGGGCAGCTTTCTTTTCAACCCTTGGATAAAATCAAGGGTTAAGATGTAATATTTTCGTAGGATTTCTTTATAGTCAGCTGCCCCATTTTTCTCCTTGTTTTCTGCTACCTTTTGTGCTTTTTGACTGTTTTTTATTTTAAACTCTTGGATGAGATCAAGGGCTATGATGTAGTAGGGCTTAGGGTTTGTTTGTATCCTATTAAGAGCAGCTCAGCTGCTGGAAAATATAATTTTGAATGAAATTTGATGGCTTTTCTAGATGTCCCAAAAAAAAGGCCTTCAACTCTATGTTATACCTTCATGCCCTAGATTCGAAGGTCCTCATTCTCTAATTTGGCAAGTTGTTATTGTGAACAACAAAGTCAAGGATGCTTCCAGAAACCATCTAGATTCTTCCTAGGAATCTTCCTTCTTTCTGTCCTGTTGAGAGGATGATACTTGGTCATCGTCTATGGTGTTAGATAAAAAAGGTGACCAAATCTAGTTTCGAGGTTGGCCAAACCTAACTTGATGACATGCATATAGCATTTTTTGACCACGTAAAGAGTCTTTCTTGCTTGGTGATCATTCAATGAAGTCATTCTAGATCCTTGACTCATTTCCTTCTCGACCACGTAAAGTGTCTAGTTTTCTTTTGCCAATTTTGCCCTAATTTCCATACTAGGCTTATCCAAATCCTTGAATTCCCATTTTGGGTCCTTTGGTTATACATGACCTCTTGAATCAGCCCATTTAAAGCCTCCTCGAGTTGTGCCATACCAGACATTGTTATTTGTCCACTTGGGATTTGTGTGGCTCCATGATTCTCATCATTCCCTCTCTCTTCAAAAGGATTCATCCTCGAATCGTTACCTGCATAATCAAAAGGAGAAAGATCAGAAAAATTAAAGGAAGTGTTGAAATTATACTTGCCAGGCAATTCTAGCTTGTAGGCATTATCATTGATCCTTTCAATGACTTGAAATGGACCATCTCCTCACTATAGATATTTGATTTTCTTTGTTCTGGAAAATGCACTTTTCTCATGTGCACTCACACCCAATCTCCAGGTTCAAAGTTCAGCCTATGATGCCCTTTCTTGGCTTGTTTGGTGTATTGGTGAGAATCTTGACGAAGAGATTGAGGGTGTGACGCATTGAGCGAGTTATCTAGACCACCCTAGGTGATAGAAAGGGACGTCCAATCAATTAGGGCCAATAAGAAGGCCATCACAGTCCTGGCTGGAGGATTCGCTCAGAGCATTGTCGTGACTCTTAATGCGCTTGGGCTGAAAATGTTTTCAGCTTGCTAAAATGGTGTCTTCTTTGAACGAGTGGTGGATTTCTTCTGGATTCTTTTGTTATAGTGCATGAATGTAATAAGCTTTTAAAAGTATATTGGCAACTTAGGAAAAACCTAAGTTCGAAGTCAACTTTGGTCTTTTCGAAAAGATGAAGGCTCCTTTCGCATTTTTTTGAAGTTTACCTACTAGGCAAGGATAAAGGAAAGGGCTAGGTAGGTCTATTTTCTAGCTCGAGTCTATTAGTTGGCATTGTCTGAGGAGGGAATACTTTCATTTTTGCGAGTCCCCCTTCAAGCCAGTTTTAAAGCGGGATTGTCAATATAAAAATCTCATACTTTAAAGAGCTAGAGAAAGATTTCTTATTTTAAATAAGTAGTCTTTCTTACCTCTCTTAAGTTGCATTGTAGGACCTATTTTCTAGTTCCATTCTAAATGTAAGCCTTTCGATGGTAAACCAGTCGTAATTCTTTGACATCTGCAGGCTACTTCTTTCCCCTTATCCTTGCGGCAAAAGTGTCTTGCTATTACCCTTCCTAACTAAAGCCTTCCTTTCTATATGCTAGTCCTAGTTTCCTACTAAGTCAAGCCAGTATCCAACACTCTTAGGAAAGTGATAGCTTGAGCTCGACCAAAAGGAAGTGGAAATAAGGCAAGCACATAAGGAAAGCCATAAGTTTTCATTAAAAGTATAAGCAAGCAACAGGCAAGCTCTCAAGACAGTGAGAAAGGCCAATTTAAGTAGGATGCTTTTATATGTTTGCTACGCTTTCTTAAGCACTAAAAATAGAATAAGAAAAGAAAGATCATAGCGAATTGAAGGATTATAGCTATGAGTTAGTCTATGATCTACTTGCTGCTATTATTATTCATCAAACGGAAAGCATCAAGCCTGAGAGCTAGTATCAAGCAAAGAAGGGAAAGTCATCCATTGTTCGTTTCCTCTCTCTTTGCTCCAATGAAATGTAGTTTTCTTACAAAATCCAATGATCAAGCTTGTATCAATCATACTTCTTTCTTATGGGGCAATCTTTTACATCCATTTCCATTGGGCCCTTCTCTGATAAGGAAACGAAATAATATCAATTACTAATGCCAAACAAAATTAGCGTTTATGGAAATCCACGCCCAGTGATTTATAGTTTCTAGGTGATAACACATTTTCCTTTCCTTCCACAAGTACCTCTTCAACTCTTTATTCAACTAGGTCAAACACGGAAAGCTCTTTACTTGAGTTAGATTGATTATTTGATCAAATTTGCAAAAAATACGCAGAGTTGGCTCAATTGTCAAATATACAATTACTATATTAGTGGACCATACCGGATCTTATTCGCGTTGTAATAGGAAACAAAGCTTTTCATATCCCAGGGTATCTCTAAGATCACTATTATGATCTTATTTTCTGATCTCATCCAAGGGTTGAAAATAAAAACCGAAAAAATTTGTAATGGTGTTAGAAGACATTTAACAAACCATGGAGAAAAAGGGGCAATTGAGAAACATTATCTGACCATTCAAATGAAAAACTCAAGTTGTCACAAGATGGGGGTGAAACTCCTCTTATCTTGTAGAATCAAACCTAACCTAAGTTCAAAGCCACTCCAAGTCATAAGGATGGAACCCACAATGCGCCATACAAGTCAAAGTAAATAACCCTTCGATGTTACCAACCAAGATTAGCCATAACAATGAGCCCATGGATGGTACTCATCGTGGTTGCATCATTCCAAGCTTCGTAAAGGAATTTCATCAACGAAACTGTGCTCTTACGGGACACGAACATGAGTTCAGGCTTTGATACCAAACTTTGGAACAATAGGCAACCATTCCTACCAAAACATTAAGCTGTCAGTATGGGTGCCAATATTCTCTTATATAGCATTGTCAAAAAACCCAGGTTCATAACCCACAGAAAGTCACAAGGATATTACCCATCATGCGCCACACAAGTATGACTGAATGACCCTTGGTTGTTACTTAGAAAATGATATGAACCAATGTGTTAGGACCTAGCTAATTTTCACATTATGTAGCAAATGGTTTCTCCACAAATCAAAGGATATTACTAAACTTATAATTTAGAGGAAACACGACACAAGGAGGTGCTTTTCCCTGATAAGTCTACCAAAAATGACAACGTACCAAATATGGATGTTACTCACCAGAAATGCTTAGATTCTAAATAACACCACAAAAGTACCCAATCCCTTGATAAGTTACTTAAAGGGGAAGAAAGAGGATGAATGAGCTCTCAAATGATCTGACAAATCAAATTTCATTCGAAATTTTAAATTCCCACCTGCTTAGCTATTCTTTAGTATTTATAAGACACAAAAAACCTTAAAATCTTCTACATCATACCTTCTGATCTCATCCAAGGGTTGAAAATAAAAACCGAAAAAAATTTTAAATGGTGTTAGAAGACATTTAACAAACCATGGAGAAAAAGGGGCAATTGAGAAACATTAAATGACCATTCAAATGAAAAACTCAAGTTGTCACAAGATGGGGGTGAAACTCCTTTTATCTTGTAGAATCAAACCTAACCTAAGTTAAAAGCCACTCCAAGTCATATGGATGGAACCCACAATGCGCCATACAAGTCAAAGTAAATGACCCTTGGATGTTACCAACCAAGATTAGCCATAACAATGAGCCCATGGATGGTACTCATCGTGGTTGCATCATTCCAAGCTTCGTAAAGGAATTTCATCAACGAAATTGTGCATTTACGGGACACGAACATGAGTTCAAGCTTTGATACCAAACTTTGGAACAATAGGCAACCATTCCTACCAAAACATTAAGCTGTCAGTATGGGTGCCAATATTCTCTTATATAGCATTGTCAAAAAACCCAGGTTCATAACCCACAGAAAGTCACAAGGATATTACCCATCATGCGCCACACAAGTATGACTGAATGACCCTTGGTTGTTACTTAGAAAATGATATGAACCAATGTGTTAGGACCTAGCTAATTTTCACATTATGTAGCAAATGGTTTCTCCACAAATCAAAGGATATTACTAAACTTATAATTTAGAGGAAACACGACACAAGGAGGTGCTTTTCCCTGATAAGTCTACCAAAAATGACAACGTACCAAATATGGATGTTACTCACCAGAAATGCTTAGATTCTAAATAACACCACAAAAGTACCCAATCCCTTGATAAGTTACTTAAAGGGGAAGAAAGAGGATGAATGAGCTCTCAAATGATCTGACAAATCAAATTTCATTCGAAATTTTAAATTCCCACCTACTTAGCTATTCTTTAGTATTTATAAGACACAAAAAACCTTAAAATCTTCTACATCATACCTTCTGATCTCATCCAAGGGTTGAAAATAAAAACCGAAAAAAATTTTAAATGGTGTTAGAAGACATTTAACAAACCATGGAGAAAAAGGGGCAATTGAGAAACATTATCTGACCATTCAAATGAAAAACTCAAGTTGTCACAAGATGGGGTGAAACTCCTATTATCTTGTAGAATCAAACTTAACCTAAGTTCAAAGCCACTCTAAGTCATAAGGATGGAACCCACCATGCGCCATACAAGTCAAAGTAAATGACCCTTGGATGTTACCAACCAAGATTAACCATAACAATGAGCCCATGGATGGTACTCATCGTGGTTGCATCATTCCAAGCTTCGTAAAGGAATTTCATCAACGAAACTGTGCTCTTACGGGACACGAACATGAGTTCAGGCTTTGATACCAAACTTTGGAACAATAGGCAACCATTCCTACCAAAACATTAAGCTGTCAGTATGGGTGCCAATATTCTCTTATATAGCACTGTCAAAAAACCCAGGTTCATAACCCACAGAAAGTCACAAGGATATTACCCATCATGCGCCACACAAGTATGACTGAATGACCCTTGGTTGTTACTTAGAAAATGATATGAACCAATGTGTTAGGACCTAGCTAATTTTCACATTATGTAGCAAATGGTTTCTCCACAAATCAAAGGATATTACTAAACTTATCATTTAGAGGAAACAAGACACAAGGAGGTGCTTTTCCCTGATAAGTCTACCAAAAATGACAACGTACCAAATATGGATGTTACTAACCAGAAATGCTTAGATTCTAAATAACACCACAAAAGTACCCAATCCCTTGATAAGTTACTTAAAGGGGAAGAAAGAGGATGAATGAGCTCTCAAATGATCTGACAAATCAAATTTCATTCGAAATTTTAAATTCCCACCTGCTTAGCTATTCTTTAGTATTTATAAGACACAAAAAACCTTAAAATCTTCTACATCATACCTTCTGATCTCATCCAAGGGTTGAAAATAAAAACCGAAAAAAATTTTAAATGGTGTTAGAAGACATTTAACAAACCATGGAGAAAAAGGGGCAATTGAGAAACATTATCTGACCATTCAAATGAAAAACTCAAGTTGTCACAAGATGGGGTGAAACTCCTATTATCTTGTAGAATCAAACTTAACCTAAGTTCAAAGCCACTCTAAGTCATAAGGATGGAACCCACCATGCGCCATACAAGTCAAAGTAAATGACCCTTGGATGTTACCAACCAAGATTAACCATAACAATGAGCCAATGGATGGTACTCATCGTGGTTACATCATTCCAAGCTTCGTAAACGAATTTCATCAACGAAATTGTGCTCTTACAGGACACGAACATTGGATCAGGCTTTGATACCAAACTTTGGAACAATTGCTAATGATTCCAAAAAAAAAATTAAGCTGTCAGTAGGGGCCCCAATATCCTCTTATCTAACACTGTAAAAAAACCACGGTTCATAGCCCACAGCAAGTCACAAGAATATTACCCATCATTCGCCACACAAGTATGACTGAATGACCCTTGGATGTTACTTAGAAAATGATAGGAACCAATGTTTTAGGACCTACCTAATTTTCGCATTATGTAGGAAAAGCTTTCTCAACAAATCAATGAATATTACTCCACTTATAATTTTGAGGAAACATGACACAAGGAGGTGCATATCCTTGATAAATCTACCATAAATGACATCCTACCAAGTATGGATGTTACTCACCAGAAATGCTTAGATGCTAAATTACACCACAAAGGTTCCCAATCCCTTGATAAGTTGCTTAAAGAGGAAGAAAGAGGATGAATGAGCTTTCAAATGATCTGACATATCAAATTTCATTCAATATTTTAAATTCCCAACTACTGCCCTACTCTTTAGTATTTATAAGACACAATAAAACCTTAACCTTTTCTACATCATAGCTCTTGATCTCATCCAAGGGTTGAAAATAAAAATCGAAAAAAACTTAAATGGTGTTAGAAAACATTTAACAAACCATGGAGAAAAAGCGGCAATTGAGAAACATTATCTGACCATTCAAATCAAAAACTCAAGTTGTCACAAGATGGCGCGAAACTCTTCTTATCTTGCAGAATCACACTTAACCTAAGTTCAAAGCCACTCCAAGTCATATGGATGGAATCCACAATGCGCGATACAAGTCAAAGTAAATGACCCTTGGATGTTACCAACCAAGATTAACCATAACAATGAGCCCATGGATGGTACTCATCGTGGTTGCATCATTCCAAGCTTCGTAAAGGAATTTCATCAACGAAACTGTGCTCTTACGGGACACGAACATGAGTTCAGGCTTTGATACCAAACTTTGGAACAATAGGCAACCATTCCTACCAAAACATTAAGCTGTCAGTATGGGTGCCAATATTCTCTTATATAGCACTGTCAAAAAACCTAGGTTCATAGCCCACAGCAAGTCATATGGATATTACCCATCATGCGCCACACAAGT
This sequence comes from Hippophae rhamnoides, assembly GCA_033030585.1. Taxonomy (NCBI): domain Eukaryota; kingdom Viridiplantae; phylum Streptophyta; class Magnoliopsida; order Rosales; family Elaeagnaceae; genus Hippophae; species Hippophae rhamnoides. The sequence goes on along the minus strand of CM065431.1, from coordinate 31,878,391 downwards.
ATGACTGGATGACCCTTGGTTGTTACTTAGAAAATGATATGAACCAATGTGTTAGGACCTAGCTAATTTTCACATTATGTAGCAAATGGTTTCTCCACAAATCAAAGGATATTGCTCAACTTATAATTTAGAGGAAACACGACACAAGGAGGTGCTTTTCCTTGATAAGTCTACCAAAAATGAAAACTTACCATGTATGTTACTTACCAAAAATGCTTAGATGCTAAATAACACCACAAAGGTACCCAATCCCTTGATAAATAACTTAAAGGGGAAGAAAAAGGATGAATGAGCTCTCAAATGATCAGACAAATCAAATTTCATTCAAAATTTTAAATTCCCAACTGCTTAGCTATTCTTTAGTATTTATAAGACACAAAAAAACCTTAAACTTTTCTACATCATACCTTCTGATCTCATCCAAGGGCTGAAAATAAAAACCGAAAAAATTTTTTAATGGTGTTAGAAGACATTTAACAAACCATGGAGTAAAAGGGGGAATTGACAAACATTAAATGACCATTCAAATGAAAAACTCAAGTTGTCACAAGATGGGGGTGAAACTCCTTTTATCTTGTAGAATCAAACCTAACCTAAGTTAAAAGCCACTCCAAGTCATATGGATGGAACCCACAATGCGCCATACAAGTCAAAGTAAATGACCCTTGGATGTTACCAACCAAGATTAGCCATAAAAATGAGCCCATGGATGGTACTCATCGTGGTTGCATCATTCCAAGCTTCGTAAAGGAATTTCATCAACGAAATTGTGCATTTACGGGACACGAACATGAGTTCAAGCTTTGATACCAAACTTTGGAACAATAGCCAACCATTCCTACCAAAACATTAAGCTGTCAGTAGGGGTGCCAATATTCTCTTATATAGCACTGTCAAAAAACCCAGGTTCATAACCCACAGAAAGTCACAAGGATATTACCCATCATGCGCCACACAAGTATGACTGAATGACCCTTGGATGTTACTTAGAAATTGATATGAACCAATGTGTTAGGACCTAGATAATTTTCACATTATGTTGCAAATGGTTTCTCCACAAATCAAAGGATATTACTAAACTTATAATTTAGAGGAAACACGACACAAAGAGATGCTTTTCCCTGATAAGTCTACCATAAAGGACAACGTACCAAGTATGGATGTTACTCACCAGAAATGCTTAGATTCTAAATAACACCACAAAAGTACCCAATCCCTTGATAAATTACTTAAAGGGGAAGAAAGAGGATGAATGAACTCTCAAATGATCTAACAAATCAAATTTCACTCAAAATTTTAAATTCCGAGCTGCTAGCTACTCTTTAGTATTTATAAGACACAAAAAAACCTAAAACTTTTCTACATCATAGCTCTTGATCTCATCCAAGGGTTGAAAATAAAAACCGAAAAAAACTTAAATGGTGTTAGAGAACATGTACCAACCCATGGAGAAAAAGGGGCAATTGAGAAACTGTATCTAACCATTCAAATCAAAATCTTAAGTTGTAACAAGATGGCACGAAACTCCTCTTATCTAGAAGAATCATACTTAACCCAAGTTTAAAGCCACTCCAAGTCATATGGATGGAACCCACACTGCACCATACAAGTCAGACTAAATGACCCTTGGATGTTACCAACCAAGATTAACCATAACAAGGAGCCCATGGATGGTACTCATCGTGGTTGCATCATTCCAAGCTTCGTAAAGGAAGTTCATCAACGAAACTGTGCTCTTTCGGGACACGAAAATGAGATCAGGCTTTTATAGCAAACTTTGGAACAATAGCTAACCATTCCTACCAAAGCATTAAGCTGTCAGTAGGGGCGCCAATATCCTCTTATCTAACACTGTAAAAAAACCACGGTTCATAGCCACAGCAAGTCACAAGGATATTACCCATCATTCGTTACACTTATTTGTCTGAATGACCCTTAGATGTTACTAAGAAAATGATATGAACCAATGTGTCAGTATCTAGCTAATTTTCACATTATGTAGCAAAGGATTTCTCAAAAAATCAATGAATATTACTCAACTTATAATTTAAAGGTACCATGACACAAGTAGGTGCTTTTCCTTGATAAATTTACCATTAATGACAACCAACCAAGCATGGATGTTACTCACCAAAAATGCTTAGATGCTAAATTACACCACAAAGGTTCACAATCCCTTAATAAGTTGCTTAAAGAGGAAGAAAGAGGATGAATAAGCTCTCAAATGATCTGACAAATAAAATTTCTTTCGAAATTTTAAATTCCCAACTACTGACCTACTCTTTAGTATTTATAACACACAAAAAAAACTTAACCCTTTATATATCATAGCTCTTGATCTCATCCAAGTATTGAAAATAAAAACCGAAAAAAACTTAAATGGTGTTAGAAAACATGTACCAACCCATGGAGAAAAAGGGGCAATTGAAAAACAGTATCTAACCATTCAAATCAAAATCTTAGGTTGTCCAAAGATGGCACGAAACTCCTCTTATCTAGCAGAATCAAACTTAACCCAAGTTTAAAGCCACTCCAAGTCATATGGATGGAACCCACACTGCACCATACAAGTCAGACTAAATGACCCTTGGATGTTACCAACCAAGATTAACCATAACAATGAGCCCATGGATGGTACTCATCGTGGTTGCATCATTCCAAGCTTCGTAAAGGAATTTCATCAACGAAATTGTGCTCTTATAGGACACGAACATTGGATCAGGCTTTGATACCAAACTTTGGAACAATTGCTAATGATTCCAAAAAAAACATTAAGCTGTCAGTAGGGGCCCCAATATCCTCTTATCTAGCACTGTCAAAAAACCCAGGTTCATAGCCCACAGCAAGTCACAAGGATATTACCCATCATGCGCCACACAAGTATGACTGAATGACCCTTGGATGTTACTTAGAAATTGATATGAACCAATGTGTTAGGACCTAGATAATTTTCACATTATGTAGCAAATGGTTTCTCCATAAATCAAAGGATATTACTAAACTTATAATTTAGAGGAAACACGACACAAGGAGGTGCTTCTCCTTGATAAGTCTACTATAAATGACAACCTACCAAGTATGAATGTTACTAACCAGAAATGCTTAGATGCTAAATTACAGCACAAAGGTTTCCAATCCCTTTATATGTTGCTTAAAGAGGAAGAAAGAGGATGGATAATCTCTCAAATGATCTCAAAAATCAAATTTCATTCAAAATTTTAAATTCCCAGCTGCTAGCTACTCTTTAGTATTTATAAGACACAAAAAAACCTTAAACTTTTCTACATCATAGCTCTTGATCTCATCCAAGGGTTGAAAATAAAAACCGAAAAAAACTTAAATGGTGTTAGAAAAAATTTAACAAACCATGGAGAAAAAGCGGAAATTGAGAAACATTATCTGACCATTCAAATCAAAAACTCAAGTTGTCCCAAGATGGCGCGAAACTCTTCTTATCTTGAAGAATCACACTTAACCTAAGTTCAAAGCCACTCCAAGTCATATGGATGGAATCCACAATGCGCCATACAAGTCAATGTAAATGACCCTTGGATGTTACCAACCAAGATTAACCATAACAATGAGCCCATGGATGGTACTCATCGTGGTTGCATCATTCCAAGCTTCGTAAAGGAATTAAATCAACGAAATTGTGCTCTTACGGGACACAAACATGAGTTCAGGCTTTGACACCAAACTTTGGTACAATACCCAACCATTCCTACCAAAACATTAAGGTGTCAGTAGGGGTGCCAATATTCTCTTATATAGCACTGTCAAAAAACCCAGGTTCATAGCCCACAGCAAGTCACAAGGATATTACCCATCATGCGCCACACAAGTATGACTGAATGACCCTTGGATGTTACTTAGAAAATGATATGAACCAATGTGTTAGGACCTAGCTAATTTTTCACATTTTGTAGCAAAAGGTTTCTCCATAAATCAAAGGATATTACTAAACTTAGAATTTAGAGGAAACACGACACAAGGAGATGCTTTTCCCTGATAAGTCTACCATAAATGACAACGTACCAAGTATGGGTGTCACTCACCAGAAATGCTTAGATTCTAAATAACACCACAAAGGTACCCAATCCCTTGATAAGTTACTTAAAGGGGAAGAAAGAGGATGAATGAGCTCTCAAATGATCGAACAAATAAAATTTCATTCAAAATTTTAAATTCCCAGCTGCTAGCTACTCTTTAGTATTTATAAGACACAAAAAATCTTAAACTTTTCTACATCATAGCTCTTGATCTCATCCAAGGGTTGAAAATAAAAACCGAAAAAAACTTAAATGGTGTTAGAGAACATGTACCAACCCATGGAGAAAAAGGGGCAATTGAGAAACAGTATCTAACCATTCAAATCAAAATCTTAAGTTGTCACAAGATGGCATGAAACTCCTCTTATCTAGAAGAATCATACTTAACCCAAGTTTAAAGCCACTCCAAGTCATATGGATGGAACCCACACTGCACCATACAAGTCAGACTAAATGACCCTTGGATGTTACCAACCAAGATTAACCATAACAAGGAGCCCATGGATGGTACTCATCGTGGTTGCATCATTCCAAACTTCGTAAAGGAATTTCATCAATGAAACTGTGCTCTTTGGGACACGAAAATGAGATCAGGCTTTTATAGCAAAATTTGGAACAATAGCTAACCAATCCTACCATAGCATTAAGCTGTCAGTATGGGTGCCAATATCCTCTTATCTAACAATGTCAAAAAACCCAAGTTCATAAACCACAGCAAGTCACAACGATATTACCCATCATGCGCCACAAAAGTATGACTGAATGACCCTTGGATGTTACTTAGAAAATAATATGAACCAAAGTGTCAGTATCTAGCTAATTTTCACATTATGTAGCAAAGGATTTCTCACAAATCAATGAATATTAGTGAACTTATAATTTAGAGGAAACATGACATAAGGAGGTGCTTTTCCTTGATAAGTGTACCATAAATGACAACCTACCAAGTATGGATGTTACTCACCTGAAATGGTTAGATGCTAAATTACCCCAGAAAAAAAAACAAGGGTGTTTTTCCAATATTGTTGACCTATTTGATTTTCCTTGTTCTTACTACTCTAATCTAGAATCCTAAAAACTTTAAGTTAGTTTCCTTTGTGCTTTAACAAGTGGGATATTGTGAACTACCTTTTTGTGTGTTTGATAATTCTACAAATTGTTTTGAATTTGTGGATTTGGTTGCTTTGATTAAGAAGTAAGAGGGTTTAAGCGATCAATCTGAGCGCTAAACACATGAGGTATTGAGTGAATTTACATTTAATTTTCTATTTTATTACACTAACCACTTATTGTGTAGAATTGCAAAAATTCCAACAGGGGTAGTCCAGAAGGAAGGCCGGATATGATGTTCATGATGAGGGCACTACAACAATCTTTCGAGAGGATGAACAACTTGATGGTCGTTATGAAAGAAAAATTGGAAAGGCAAGAAAAATCCTTAGCAGCTTTATAGTGAGAAACACCTCCACCCAATCTTAGAAGGTTAATAGGGAAGCTCATATTGGGGATGATATAGAGGAAGAATATAATGAAGAAGAATTGGAGGAAGAAGAAGGAATAATGCCTAGAGGAGGAATAAATGGTAGAGGAGGTATGTGGAGACCCCTACCTAGGGCCCAAGATGGAGTTGATAGAGATATAAGTAGTATAAAAATGAAGATACCACAATTCCAAAGAAAGAATGACCCGGAATTGTATTTGGTGTGGGAGAAGAAGTTGGAGCACATTTTTGAGTGCCACAACTACTCCACGGAGAAAAAATAAAACTCATTGTAATTGAGTTTTCTGACTATGCATTGAATTGGTGGGATCAATTGGTCATTAGTAGGAGGAGAAACCATGAAAGGCCCATAGATAATTGGGAGGACATGAAGGCCATCACGAGGAATAGGTTTGTGCCTAGCTATTACTATAGAGAGTTACACCAATGCCTAGCTATCACTCTCTTTAATAAGTTGAATTCAAGTATTCAATCAAGAACACAAGAAGGCAAACCAAAAAGCTTTCTGAAATTTTCTTTTCATTAATGAATATACGTTCTTATCCTTCATTGCATAGCTCTTCCTGTTTATAAGCACGAAACCCTAAAAGAAAAAAAAACTTTAGATGGAATGGGCCTATTTAGATATGAATTGGGTCTAATCCCACCTTAAAAATAAAAGACAAAAAGACTTAAACATAAAAAGTTCACAGTTTAATAAAATAAAAATCACTATACAGAAAAGCCATAATTAGCTTAAATAAAAATATTACTTCCAAAATTAATCTTTTCTCCCAACTTGATCTTCCAAATCTATCCCTTGTATAGAAAGGTAATAAACCATCCTTGGTGAAGCTTTAGAATCTTCAAATTTAGTTTTTGATTCTTCTAACACGGCATGTTTGTATTGAACTTCCATGATCAAACCTTGCAAAGCTTCTTTCATCCTCTTAGTCTTTACCCTAGTTATTGGACTACCAATTCCGTGCAAAGGATCTTGAGAATATTTGAGAACATCAACTTGATCAACACCTTGATCTCCATTACAACTTGATCATCAACTTTAAATGGGCTCATTAATGAGGTCACGCATAACCAAAGGACACAAAATGGGAGTGCAAGGATTGGGACAAGCCTAGGGTGGAGATTAGGGCAAAATTGGCAAAAGAAAACTAGGCATATTACGGTGTCATTTGCGCTAATTTTGGGCAGCTTTCTTTTCAGCCCTCAGATGAAAACAAGGTTAAGACATAATATTTTATTGGGATTCCTTTGTTTTTTGCTCCATGTAAACTCCACATTTTGCTCCATTTTTGTTGTCATTTGGGCAGCTTTCTTTTCATCCCTTATATGAAATCAAGGGTTAAGATGTAATATTTTCATAGGATTCCTTTGTAGTCAACTCTTCCATTTGTTTCCATATTTTGATCCATATTTTGTGCTACCTTTTTTGCTTTTTGGATGTCTTTATTTTCAACCTTTGGATGAGATCAAGGGTTGTGATGTACTAGAGCTTAGGGTTTATTTGTCTCATATAAATACTTAAGAGCGGCCCAGCTACTGGGATTTTACATTTTGAATGAAATTTGATTTTGCACATCATTTGAAAGCTCATTCATGCTCTTTGTTCTTTTTTAAGCAACTTATCAAGGGATTGACAACCTTTGTGGTGTTATTTAGCATCCAAGCATTTGTGGTGAGTAATATCCATACTTTTTAAGGTGTCATTTATGCTAGACTTATCAAGGACATAATACTTCCTTGTAGCGTCTTTCCCCGCAGATAAATGGTGAGTAATATCAATTGATTTATGGAGAAACCCTTTGCTATATAAGCTGAAAATTTGCTAGGTCCTAACCCCTTGGTTCATATCATTTGGTATCAAAGTTTTAGGTGCTTATTTTAAGATTCTTGTCCTTTATATTTGTTCTTGTTTTTTTGTTCTTGTTTTGTTTCTGATACATATAAAAAAAAGGAAAAAAAATATATATCCTTGTGTTGTGTTCTTACTTAAATTTATTTTCCAAACCCTAAAAATATTGTTCTTCTTTATTTCCACATTTTTCTACATTTCCTTGCAAGGGTTAAGATGTAATATTTTCCTAAACTGTCCCATTTTTCTCCATGTTTTGGTCCATGTTTTCTACTACCTTTTGGGCTTCTCGGTTGTTTTTATTTTCAACCCTTGGATGAGATTAAGGGCTATGATGTAGTAGAGCTTAGGGTTTGTTTGTATCCTCTCAAGAGCATCTCAACTTCTGGAAATTTTACAATTTGAATGAAATTTCATTTTTCAGATCATTTGAGAGCTCATTCATGCTCTTTGTTCATCTTTAAACAACTTATCAAGGGATTGGCAACCTTTGTGGTGTTGTTTAGCATCCAAGCATTTGTGGTGAGTAATATCCATACTTGTTAGGGTGTCATTTATGCTAGACTTATCAAGAAAATAACACCTCCTTGTGGCGTCTTTCCCCTCAGAAAAATGGTGAGTAATAGCCATTGATTTGTGGATAAACCCTTTGCTATATAATCTAAAATTTGCTAGGTCCTAACCCCTTAGTTCATATCATTTGGTATCAGAGCTTTAGGTGCTAATTTTCAGATTCCTATGCTTTATATTTGTTCTTGTTCTTGTGTTCTTGTTTTGTTTTTGATACATAGAAAACAAAGAAAAAAAATGCATGTGTTGTGTTCTTCCTGAAAATTAGTTTCCAAACCCTAAAAATATTGTTCTTCTTTGTTTCCACGTTTTTTTGCATTTTCCTTGCAAATTCTATTGTGTCAAAAAAATTTGAGTAGTAACCTTGCATATCCTAATGTTTTTGAAAGTATTCTCAATTTTCCTTTCATATGCTGCATTTTCCTTGCAAATTCTGCTATTTCTGAAACTATTCTGCATTTTTCCTTGGATGATCTACAATATCTGATATTTTTTGCAGTTTTTGGTTGTTTTCTTGTATTTCTGTGGTAGTTCCTGCAGAAATTTCATTTGCCCTTTGTCTCGTAATTTATGTGCTATATTACGTATCTTAAAAATTCCTTAACCTCATATTGAAGGTGTTGTATTGATTTACTCTTTAGTTATTAGCATATTTGTTCAAAAAAATTAGAAAAGGAGTGGCTAGAATTTATTAAAAAAAAAGACAGAAAAAAAGAGAGGCCCAATTGCATTTGTTAATTTCGAGTGAGTATTTGAACTAATAGTTCCAAAAATTTTACCTTCTGATTATAAATCTCAAATTGTGTGCTTAGTTCCTATAGGGAAATTGTTGTTTCCCAATCGTGTTGATCTATTGATTTTTTGGGTGTTTGATAATTCTACAAATTGTTTGAAATTCCTGGATTTTGTTGATTAAGAACTAAGAGGGTTTGAGCGATCAATCTGAGCGCTAAACATGTGAGGTATTGTGTGAATTTACATTAGTTCTATTTTATTACACTAACCTCTTGTGTAGAATTACATACAAAAATATCCAACGGGGGTAGTCCCGATTGAAAACCAGATTTGATGTTCATGATGAGGGCGCTGCAACAATCTTTTGAGAGGATAAAAACAACTTAATTGTTGATATGAATGAAACATTGGAAAGGCAAGAAATTTCCTTAGCAGCTTTACAACGAGAAACACTTCTAATCAATGTTAGAAGGGTTAATAGGCAAGCTCATGTTGGGGTTGATATAGAGGAAAAAGATTGGGAGGAAGAAGGAAGAATTCCTAGAGGAGGAAGAAATGGGTATAGAAGAGGAAGAAATCGTAGAGGAGGTATGTGGAGACCCCCACTTAGAGCTCAAGATGGTGTTGATAGATATCTAAGTAGTATAAAAATGATGATACCACCTAGTGCCCTAAATGAATTATCCAGAATTGTATTTGGAGTGGGAGAAGAAGGTGGAGCACATATTTTAATTCCACAACTATTCTACGAAGAAAAAAGTAAAACTCGATGTAATTGAGTTTTCTAACTATGCATTGAATTGGTGGGATCAATTATTCATTAATAGGAGGAGAAACCATGAAAAGCCCATAGATAATTGGGAAGACATGAAGGCCATCATGGGAAAGAGGTTTGTACCTAGCTACTACTATAGAGAGGAACACCAATAGCTATAAAGATTGACTCGAGGATATAAATGGCAAGAGCTAATATCGAGGAAGATAGAGAGGCCACCATGATGAGAATCATCGAGCCCAACAAATTCCAAGTGGACCAATCAAAAGGTCTTGGAGGGAACAACTCGAAAAGGCTTTAAATGGGCTCATTCAAGAGGTTATGCATAACCAAGGGGACCTAAATTGGGAGTGCAAGGATTGGGACAATCCTAGGATGGAAATTAGGGCAAAATTGGCAAAAGAAAACTAGGCATATTGCTGTGCCATTTGGACTTTTTTGGGAAGCTTCATTTTAAGCCCTTAGATGGAAACAAAGGTTAAGATGTAATATTTTATACGGATTCCTTTGTTCTCAGCTGCTCCAATTTTGCTGTACCATTTGGACTGATTTTGGGCAGCTTTCTTTTCAGCCCATGGATGAAATCAAGGGTTAAGATGTAATATTCTCATAGGATTCCTTTGTAGTCATCTGCCCCATTTTTCTCCATGGTTTGGTCCATGTTTTCTGCTACCTTTTGTGCTTTTTGGCTGTTTTTAGTTTCAACCCTTGGACGAGATCAAGGGCTATGATATAGTAGAGCTTAGGGTTTGTTTGCGTCCTATTAAGAGCAGCTCCGCTGCTGGGAAAATAAATTTGAATGAATTTTTATTTTTCAGATCATTTGAGAGCTCATTCTTGCTCTTGTTCCTCTTTAAGCAACTTATAAAGGGATTGGAAACCTTTTGTGGTGTTGTTTAGCCTCCAAGCATTTGTGGTGAGTAATATCCATACTTTTTAGGGTGTCATTTATGCTAGACTTTTCAAGGAAATAGCACCTCAGAAAAATGGTGAGTATATACATTGATTTTTGGGGAAACACTTTGTTATATAATCTAAAATTAGCTAGGTCCTAACGCCGTGGTTCATATCATTTGGTATCAGAGCTTTAGGTGTTAATTTTCAGATTCCTATCCTTTATATTTGTTCTTGTTCTTGTGTTCTTGTTTTGTTTATGAGACATAGAAAACAAAGAAAAAAATCCTTGTGATGTGTTCTTGCTGAAATTCATTTTCCAAACCCTAAAAATATTGTTCTTCTTTGTTTCCATGTTTTTTCTACATTTTCCTTGCAAATTCTATTGTGTCCAAAGTTTTTTAGTAGTAACATTGCATATTCTGCTGTTTCTGAAAGTATTCTGAATTTTCCTTTCATATTCTACATTTTCCTTGCAAATTCTGCTATTTTTGAAACTATTCTGCATTTTTCCTTGCTTATTCTGCAATATCTGAATTTTTTTGCAGTTTTAGTTGTTTTTCTAGTATTTTTGCGTAAATTCCTGTAGAAATTTCATTCTCCTTTGTTTCGTAATTTATGTGCTATTTTACGTATCTTAAAAATTCCTTAAACTCATATTGAATGTGTTGTATTGATTTTCTCTTGAATTATTAGCATATTTGTTCCAAAAAGATAAAAAAACAGAAAAAGAGTGGCCAGAATTTATTCAAAAAAAAGACAGAAAAAAAGAGAGGCCAAATTGCATTTGCTAATTTCTAGTGAGTATTTGAACTCATAGTTCCAAGAATTTTACCCTTTGATTATAAATCTCCCATTGTGTGCTTAGCTCGTTTGGGGAAATTGTTGTTTTCCAATTGTGTTGATCTATTGATTTTCCTTGTACTTACTAGTCTAAACACTTAGAGTTAGTTTCCTTTGTGCTTTAACAAGTTTGGGTGTTTAATAATTCTACAAATTTTTTGGAATTCCTAGATTTGGTTACTTTTTTGGGTGTTTAAACACGTGAGGTATTGTGTGAATTTATATTAGTTATATTTTATTACACTAACCTCTTGTTGCGTAGAATTGTAAAAAAAAATTGTCCAACTGGGGTAGTCCCGCAGGAAGACCAGATATGATGTTCTTGATGAGGGAGCTGCAAAAATATTTTGAAAGGATAAACTTAATGGTTAATATGAATGAAAGATTGGAAAGGGAAGAAAATTCCTTAATATCTTTACAACAAGAAACACCTCCACCTAATGTTAGTAGGGTTAATAGGGAAGCTTATGTGGGGGATGATATAGAGGAAGAAGATTGAGAAGAAGAATTGGAGAAAGAAAAGGAAGAATACCTAGAGGAAGAAGAAATGGGAACAGAAGAGGAAGAAATGGTAGAGGAGGTATGTGGAGACCCCCACCTAGAGCCTAAGATGGAGTTGTAGAGATCTAAGTGGTATAAAAATAAAGATACCACAATTCCAAGGAAAGAATGACCCGAAGTTGTATTTGGAGTGGGAGAAGACGGTGGAGCACATTTTTGAATGCCACAAATACTCCACCGAGAAAAAAGTAAATCAAATTGTAATTGAGTTTTTTGACTATGCATTGAATTGGTGGGATCAATTGGTCATTATTAGGAGGAGAAACCGTGAAAGGCCCATAGATAATTGGGAGAACATGAAGGCCATCATAAGAAAGAGGTTTGTGCCTAGATTATAGAGTTACACCAACGCCTACAAATATTGACTCAAGGATATAAATGTGTTGATGAGTACTACAAGGAAATGGAAATAGCAATGGTAAGAGCTGATGTCGAGGATGATAGATAGGCAATCAAGGTGGGTTGAATCCGGACATTGCCAACATCGTGGAACTTCATCATTACGTGGAGATGGAGGACATGGTCCATATGGCAATCAAGGTGGAAAGGCAATTAAAGAAACATAGTTTTCGATCCCAACCATCAAGATCAAGTCCCATTACTCCAAAACAAAACCCTACTAGTCCTTGGAAGTCCAATGAGAAAAAAAATGAAGTAGCTACATCCAAACCAAGATTTGAGCCTTACAAATCCAAAGAGATGGGGGCTAGCAAGGACAAAGGTAAAATCGACACCACAATTCGTAATCATGACTTAAAGTGTTTTCGGTGTCTTAGTAATGGTCATATAGCCTCTCAATGTCCAAATAAGGAGGTAATGATCACCTTAGCTAGTGGTGAGGTGGGAACCGATAAAGAAAGTGAAGAAGATGAGATGCCATATGCAGAGGAAACTAGTGAAAGAGGAGATAGGACCTATGGATGGGGAAGCACTTGTAATAAGGCGATCTTTGAGCACTCAAGTCAAGGAGGATGACCTTGAGCAACAAAGAGATAACATCTTTCACACAAGGTGTCATGTGAGTAACAAAGTGTGTAGTGTTATTTTAGATGGGGGAAGTTACACCAATGTGGCTAGTACTACCTTAGTTGAGAAATTAGGGTTGCCTACATTTCAACACACTAAACCATACAAGTTGCAATGGTTAAATGATAATGGGGAAGTGAAGGTTAATAAGCAACTATTAGTAAGCTTCTCCATTGGAAAGTACAAGGATGGGGTGCCACCAATTAGGGGGATTGAGCATCAAATTGACTTCATACCGGGAGCTTCTCTTCCAAACTAACCTGCCTATAGGACCAACCCCGAAGACACTAAGGAGATTCAAAGGAATGTTGAAGTGTACTTGATCAAAGGTCAAGTCAGGGAGAGCCCAAGTGCATGTGTTGTTCCCATGCTACTCTTTCCCATGCTAATCGTTCCCAAGAAAGATGTATCAAGCAGGATGTGTGTAGATTGCCGAGCCATCAACAACATTACAGTAAAATATCGACATCATATCCCTAGACTAGATGACATGTTAGATGAGTTGCATGGTTCTTACATTTTTTCAAAAATTGATTTCAGAAGTGGATACTATCAAATGAGGATGAGAGAGGGTGATGAATGAAAAAATGCTTTTAAAACTAAACATGGATTGTCTGAGTGGTTAGTCATGCCCTTTGGTGTAACAAATGCACCTAGTACATTTATGAGGCTTATGAAGAAGCATGCATTTATTGGAAAATTTGTTGTGGTCTATTTTGATGATATTCTCATTTGCTGTAAAGAACTTGAAGAGCATGTCTTACATCTTAGGTATGTGCTTGAAATTTTGAGAAAAGAACAATTGTATGCGAACCTGAAAAAGTTTGTTGTTTGCATGAACAAGTTAGTTCTAAAGGGATAGAAGTAGATGAGGAAAAGGTTAAGGCTATTTGAGAATGGCCCACACCTAAATCTATAACCGAGGTTTAAAGCTTTCATGGCTTGGCTAGTTTTTATCGAAGGTTTGTCAAAGATTTTAGTATGCTAGCTGCATGATCGCCACATAAATTGTGTGCAATGAATACGCAAGTATATGTATCATAACAAGTAATATAATGATAAGTAATGATCATTCCCACAGAGACTATTTTTTAGAAACTAATTTTTAAAACTAAAAATAATAAAAATCAATTTTTTTTTGGTGTTTTTATATCTTAAGAAAACAAAATTAAAATAACTAAAAGTAAATAGCAATAATTAATTAAATTAGATTTTGTGACTAAAAAGATATATGAGAAAATATCTAGGAATACTTAATCCCCCAATTTTCTAAACATGCGAATCACTAAAATCCCCCCAATATAATATCAATTAATTACATGATCAATTGAATCTAACTTAGCATGTATTCCTCTCTCAAGTAAACTACACACCATATAGCAATTAATTTAATCACACTCTCATGCCAATTAAATTGCATACTACTCATTAAGTTCATCAATTATGGATCACATATATAAGAATCATACATCTCTACCTAAAAACTATGCATGTTATTTAATCAAGACAAACAATTAAATAATTTTCTCAAATCTATTTAATTGCCTCTATAGATAAATTATTGGTCAAACAATTAATAGCATAAAAATCAAATTAAATACTATAATTAAATTAATATTATAATTGGAAAAAATATTAGATCATCACATGGTGAAAATTGGGTTCATAAGATCCCTAGATTAATAAATTAATTAGACATAATTGTGTACATAAAGTCGAATTTTTCATAAAGAAAGACATAAAATTAATAAAGAAAAGAGTAGAAAAAGAAATATAATCAATCTTTAGAATTGTATAATTAATTTACTATTAAATCTCCACCAAAATTGTGTTGTTTCTTCACTTTTTCTGTATTTTTCTCTTTTTTAGTTCTAAAAACTGACCAAAATTATGCTAAGGAGCCTCATTAGGGTTTATGGAGTGATTAGGGGCTTAAATAAAGCTCAGGTGCGATCTGGACCGTCTGATCAGCTTCAAATCAAGGGTTACGATCAAAACAAGCAAAATTGACAATTTCAGTCAATCATAGCACGACACGTGGTATCAGAAATTCATTGGGCAAATCAGGGAGCAACGCATGGCAAGGGTAGAATGCGTGGATGAATGGCATGGTGACACGTGTCAAGGAGCGTTCACCGATTTCCGAACTCAGATTGAAGGCCATCCTAACACGTGACGCGTGTTTCGTCTTCCTCACATGCAGCACAATGTCATTCGCTCTCCGTGCTTGCGTGGCATCTGCATGGCTTGCCCAGCCAGCTCCTCCGCTTGCGTGTTGTGCCACATGGAAGCTTCTGATTATTCCTGCGTTAAAAATTCATAAAAAATCAATAAAAATTCCAAAAATTATATTTCCTTCCCTTTTCACTAAATAGTTTATATTTTAATTTTTTGGCCATAAAAATACTATTTATTAAATAAAAAAGTAAATATTAAGTAAAAAAGTGCACTAATAACTCTATTTTCATAAAGTTATCACTACACCTCAAATCGAGGTCATTAAGAAGTCGGTTGGTTTTAAATGGGGCGAGAATTAAGAGAGAGCCTTTAAAGCATTAAAAGATAGTTTGTGTTCTACATCTGTTTTATCTTTACCTGATTTTACCAAAACCTTTGAAGTTGAGTGTAATTAATGCATCAAGAATAGGTACATGAGCTGTTTTGATGCAAGAACGACGACCTATCACTTATTTCTGAGAGAAACTTCACGGAGCAGCCCTTAATTAGCCAACGTATGACAAGGAGCTATATGCCTTGGTTAGGACCCTGGAGACATGGCAACATTACCTTTGGCCAAGGGAATTTGTCATCCATACCGATCATGAATCTCTAAAACATCTTAAGCACCAAGGTAAATTGAATAGGAGGCATGCTCGATGGATGGAATTCATTGAGATGTTTCCTTAAATTGATCAATATAAGAGAGGCAAAGAGAATGTTATAGCCAATGCTTTATCACAGAGGTATGCCTTACTCTCAAATTTAAATGCTAGATTGGTAGGATTTGAATATGTTAAGGATTTCGTATGCTAATGATGATGACTTCTGTACTGTTTACCATGCATATGAAAAAACTTCTGTTGAATTTTTTTATAAATTAGATAGGTATTTATTTAAAGAAAATCAATTGTGTATACCCAAATGTTCCATGGGTGAGTTGTTAATTAATGAGGCCTATGTGGGAGGATTAACGGGGCATTTTGGAATGAAGAAGACTATAGATTTTTTGCGTGAGCATTTTTATTGGCCAACAATCAGGAGGGATGTAGGGAGAATATGTTCTAGATGCTTCACTTGTGAGAAAGCCAAATCCGAATTCCTACCACAAGGACTATATACTCCCTTACCCGTACCAAGCACACCTTGGGTAGATATTTCCATGGATTTTGTTTTAGGATTACCTAGGTCTAAGAAGGGTAGAGACTCCATTTTTGTAGTTATAGATAGGTTTTATAAAATGGCACACTTTATAGTTTGTCATAAAACCGATGACGCCTCTAATGTAGCAGAGTTGTTCTTTAGGAAGATTGTTAGGCTTCATGGAGTTCCTAGTAGCATTGTGTCTGATAGGGATGTTAAATTCCTTAGTTATTTTTGGAAAAATCTTTGGGCTAAAATGGGCACTAAAGTATTGTTTTCGACTACTTGTCACCCCTAAACAGATGGGCAAAATGAGGTAGTCAATAGGACTCTTTCCACGTTGCTTAGGGCGATAATAAAAAGGAAATTGAAAAATTGGGAAGATTGTTTACCTTTTGTTGAATTTGCTTATAATTGGAGTGTGCATTCAACTACTGATCATTCTCAATTCGAAATTGTTTATGGTTTCAATCTACTAACTCCTTTGGACTTATTACCTATACCTATTTCAAAGAAAACTAACTTAGATGGTGCTAGGGAGGTTGAAATTGTGAAGAAGCTCCATGAATGCATTCATGAGCAAATTGAGAAGAGAAATAAGGATTATACTTGCAAGGCCAAAAAAGGGCGGCAAAGAGTCATTTTTGAGCCTCATGATTGGGTTTGGGTGCATATGAGGAAAGAACGGTTTCCTAAAAAAAGACGGTCCAAGTTGCAACCTCGAGGAGATGGACCCTTTCAAGTGATTGAGGGAATTAATTACAATGCCTACAAAATCAATCTTCTTTGTGAGTATAATGTTAATTCCTCTTTTAATGTTTAAATCTTTCTTCTTTTTATTATGTAGTGACGATTCGAGGAAGAATCCTCTTGAAGAAAGGGAGTGCAAGGTTTGGGACAATCCAAGGTTGAAAATTAGGGCAAAATTTTCAAAAGAAAAATAGGCACATTGTTGTGCCATTTGGACTTTTTTGGGCAGCTTCATTTTCATCCCTTAGATGGAACAAAGGATGTAATATTTTATAGGAATAATGTAATATTTTATAGGGATTCTTTTGTTCTCAACTGCTCTAATTTTGCTCCACATTTTGATGTGCCATTTGGAATGATTTTAGGCAGCTTTCTTTTTCAGCTTTCTTCTGGGTTGAAAAAGTGACCTACCAAGGCCATATTGGTGAATGAAAGAAATTGTTTATGAGCCCTAGCCTTGTAAGCCCACACTTGTGTAGAATAGATCGTTCAACACCTACGACACAAACCTATTTTTGACCTATTGGTCCTAGTAACATAGGTGACTGAACGACGACCTCCTAATTACTAGACCAACCTACTATAATAATTCCATAAACAACTACCAAAGATATGGAAAACAAATAAAGTAGCCTTATGTTCGAATCTGACAATACCATACCATAATCAAAAGGTACAATGGCCCAAGCAACCAAACTTAACATAAATGTATTCACTGGAGCCATTCTAAAAAAAGAGAAATTAGCACTACTTGGTGAAATAGGTTCTTTTAGAATCAAATTCAAACCATCTACAAGAGGTTGTAACTATCCAAATGATCCCACTACATCAGGACCCTTTCGATGTTGCACAAAAGCCATTACTTTACGTTCAACTAGCACTAAAAAGGCTACTTCTAGTAGGAGTGGTAGAATTATTCCAAGTATTTCAGCTGGAACAACTGTGTACATTTTCGATTTTCTATTCACTCATAATCTGTCCTAATCGACCCAATCATGATATTGAAAGATGGGACCTTTTCTCGAAAAACTCTGGATCCAGATAAGTGTTGCAGATGGTACAACATCGAATCTTGTTACTTCAAATGGAATCTTAGCCCATCTCACTTTATTTCTTTACTACATAAGGGCATAAACTAAGTCAAAGGATTTCATCCTAACTAGTGGCTGAGAGTAAGCACGCTACCTTCACCCAACAGATTTGTGGTTGAGTCAATAACATACTCTCTGTCAAGTTTCTTTATTTACGACAACTTTACTAAGCCAACTGCTCCTTCTCTTATATCTGGTTGCTTCCCACTCCCCAAAACATACTTTGTTTCCTTTCTTCCTTTTGTTATTATTACTTAGCATTCACCCCAATCCCTATGAGACAGGTATCGAGAAAATGATTTCTATGGCTACTCTAGATATTTAAAATGATTTCAAATAGAAGTCCCGAATGGAGATCGTTCGAACGTTACAACATTAGCACTTAAGGGGCAAAGCATTAAAAATACATATCTTAAAGCCTTCATTCAATTTTGATACAGTTATCAGGACATGCAAAGAAAATAAATCTCGAAGGGAACTATCATCTTTATGTCTTGCTGACATGCTAGTCAGCCTTACTTCCTAGAAAAACTATAGCGTGTCCTATGCATGATAATGGTACAGCCAGATAGAACAACATATTGAATAATTTTTCTTTTGCATTCAAAAACTGCCTAAAGGGAAAAGGCCAAAAGCTTTGGATAGATCCTACCTCTCATGCCTGATTGTTTTCAAGAGAGATCAAAATGATACTCTTTGCCCCTAGGACAGCTAGCGAACTGACTTCCTTTCTTGAATGGCCCCGGTCTACATAACTCATCTCCCTATTTCAAGGAGGTGAGTCTCAGACCTTATGCTAAGGGACTAGCAAGAAGCTGGTTGGGGGTTGTGATGAGTGCTAAAAAAGCACTAAAATAACCATGATTTTATGCACATTAATTGATTAAAAATATATATATTTATATGTTTTATCATATATTTATATAAATTTGTCTTTTTCGGAATCACGGGTATTTTTATTGTTTTTCAGGTATTTTGGCTTAAAAACGCAATTTAAAGACTCAAAGAAGAATACTTGAAGCAATACATCACAAATAAATTAATAAATAAGTGGGAAAAGGTCAACAAACATGGAAAAATTGGACAAAATGGGTCGAAAAGGTCAAAAATGTCAAAAGACGGAAAATCGCGCACAGAACCAGTAGCGCCCGCCATACGGCCAATACCACGCGCGCCATACGCGCGCGTTCACTCTCTCTTTCGCGCTGGCACTGCATTCACGTTCCGCTGTGCAGCAAGACAATGATGCCAGACGCGCGCGCCAGCCTTGGCCAGCGCGCCCAACGTTTTCACCCCATTTTCCACGTGCATCAGCCCCTGTGACGTCATGCTGACGTCATTGATGACCTCAGCATTTCCATTACACGTTTTTTAATTTTTTAATATTTTTTTTAACATTTTTTTACTCATTGTTACTCTCCATCCTCACCTATAAATACCCCTTTTCCATTCACTTCAAAGCACACCTCAAAACCACACTTCTCTCTTCTTTCTTTCTCTCATTTCTTAGTTTTTGAGTTTTTCTTAGTTTCTTTCTTAGTTTCTAAGCTTTTCTTAGTTTTTCTCTTAGTTTTTAGTTCAATTCTCTTAGGTTTAGAGTTCTTCTCTTTTTGAGAGGAACTTGTAATGTTTTTGTAATAATTTAGATTTTTGATTCAATAAATGGAAGTGCAAATTCCGCTTGGAGGTTTTCTAGTAACGGGAATAGCGTCGAAGTTCTGTAAGGATTTTATTTTCTTTACAGTTATTTTTATGCTTTATTCTTACATGTTATATTTAATTTGTCTGTGATTAAATTTAACTATGCTAGCTGTTTGTAAAAATGATATAATAATAACGTTGTTATGCTTGCGAAATATTAAATAGGTGAAAATTTCTAAAATGAATTGATTTTATTTTTATTCAAGATTTTATATTAAGGATGTTAGAGAGAAATATATTATTTTTCATTACAAACTTAAATATGAAGATTAGTTTTTTAGTTTTAGTTATCTTGTCTGATTTAGAGTAGTGCTCTTTTATTTGTTGGTACAATCGCCCGGTAGTTAGAGTGAAGCTCTATTTCAAAAGTTTTTATAAGAATTATTATGTGAAAATGTATTGACAACATGTTTTCAATAGTGGTTTTAAAACTTGAAAGTTAGTACTCGGATAACTAAATTCTTGGGTTTAATTTGGACACCTTGAATAAAGTTTAAACTGTCTAACCCCACCAAAGGTGGCATTTAAATGGTTCATTTTCAATCTGTTAGAAAAAGGAATTAATTTAATTAACCAAATTAGTTATCAACCCCACCCATAGGTGTTAATTGATTTGTTTAGTTAACAAAGAATATCTAACCCCACCAAAGGTGGTATTCATAGAAAAAAGAGAGAATCAATAAAATATCAATTTATATCTTTAATAACCTAGATAATATGAGCAAGCATAATTAATTTAGTTATTATATCCATAAATACTCCACTAATATAAATGATAAAATTTGCATTAATATTTATTGAATCTGTACTTATATTTATTTTTAGATAAATATTTATTGATTTTGTATCTATGTTTATTTTTATTTTTTTAGATTATATTTAATTAATCTGTATATATGTTTATTTTATGTTATTAGATTAGGAACACAAAAACCAAACTATCGTGACAGGATGTTTAGGATTTAATTTCGTTTTTAAAAGTTTGAATAATAAATTAAAAACCACATACATTCCTTCCTTAGATCGACCTTGGGAGTATACTTATCATTTTCTACGAAATGATTCGTGCACTTGCGAGAGTTTTACAAATATTAAAACCAAAGTATTTGCGAGAATTGGCGATGCCGGTTTTCGCTTATCAAGTTTTTGGCGCCGTTGCCGGGGAAGGAATAGCGTTTTTAATTTATTTATCAAAATTTTAAAAATATTTTTGTGTTGTAAATAATTGTGATTTTTTTTTAAATAAAAAAAATTTAATCAAATTTCAAATTTCATAAGAAATAATAAAAAAAAATAAAAAAAAATAAAAAAAAATAAAAAAAATAAAAAAATTAATTATAGCATAAATAGTAAAATAATTTAGAAATTTGAAATTTGAAGTAAAAAGTTTTTACCGTTAATGAATAGTAAAAAAATTAACAAAAAAAAAGAAGAAAATTTTTAAATAAAAATTGTACCATGAATAATAAAATAATTTAGAAATTTAAAATTTGAATAAAAAAAAATTACCGTTCATGAATTGTAAAAAAAAATAAATAAATAAAAAAAAACATTTCAAAAATTTTAAGTTAAAAAATAAAACAAACAAATAAATAAATAAATAAATAAAAATAAAAAAAATAAAAAAAAATAAAAAAAATAAAAAAAATAAAAAAATAAAAAAAATAAAAATAAAAAAATAAAAAAATAAAAAAATAAAAAAAAATAAAAAAAAAATAAAAAAAAATAAAACCAAAATTTTAATTTTTTTTTTAGTTTAATTTTTACTATTTTTTTTATTTATTTTAAATCATAATTTTATTTATTTTTATTTTCTTTTACCTTTTTCAATTTTTTTTATTATATTATTTTTTATTTTTCTTTCTTGAACTATTTTTTTCTTCTTCTTGATTTGTAGTTAACTTACTTAACTTAGTTTTTCTTTTACTAACTTAATTAACTTAGATTTTTTTTTAACATGAACTTAGGTTTTTACTTAAATTTTCATTAACTTAATTAACTTAGTTTTTTTTATTTTACTTCACTTAACTTAATTAGCTTAGATTTTTTTTACTTCAATTAACTTAATTAACTTTTTTTTCACTTAACTTAATTAACTTAGATTTTTTTACTTTACTTAGCTTAATTAACTTTTTACTAACTTAATTAACTTAGATTTTTTTCATTTAACTTAATTAACCTTTTCTTTAAACTTAATTAACTTAGATTTTCATTAACTTAAATTTTTATTTAACTTAACTTAATAACATGAAAAGTAAAGATCTAAGGGAGTTCTGTCTAGGAGACTAGTTCTTGGAAGCCTTTGTGCCACTAGTCTTTCCTGGGAACGTTGTTCTGTCTAGGAGGATGGTTTTTAAGGAACCTTTGCACCACCATTATTTCCTGGGAGCACTCTTGGTTAATACTGATTATGTTATTTTTTTTTCTTAAAAACAAAAAAAAACATAAATTCTGAAACTACCTCCAAAATTTTAAAGTTTTAATTATAATCTAAGGAGTTAGTTGCTTTGTTTAATCTAGGTACAATTGTGTTTTTATGCCTTAATTATTTGATTTGTACCTAGTTGTGGGTTATCTAAAACTCAAAGTATGCCTCTAGTTTTAAGTACAAAAAGAAATTTGAAAATCAATAGGGCATGACTGAAAAAGTATAGGTAGACAACCTTGTCTTACCTAAAGGTTTGATTGACTCAATAATGAGGGGACATTGAGTTTACTTAAAATGCAATCCCCAAGTTACGTCTTGCTAAGACGTTAAACTAAGTATTTGGATGGGAGGCAACCCATCATTTTAGGTAATTTTCTTTTATTTCTTTTATTTACTTAATTATTTCATTTTAATTACATGTGAATAATTTTTAAATTGTTAAAACTAAAAATATTTGTTGAGATGTTAGAAGTTCACAGCGATTTGTCTGTATACACTTTAATGATGAATATGATGGATGCACCTGCATTTTCCATTACTACTTGCACATTCTCAGGAAATAGGTAATCTTTCTTCTCTTTTCTCTTTATCTTTAATTTACAGTTGTTACATTGAGGACAATGTAAGTTCTAGGTTGGGGGTGGTAAAAAGTTACCATGCTTAATTAAAAAAAAAGTTTTAACAATTTAAAAATAAAAAATATACTTTTTCATTTTGTGTGTGTTTGGTTTTATTTCTATTTTGTCTGATTTAGTAATTTAAAAAAAAATTCACAAAAATTTATCATTTCTTTAAATCAAATTTAAGTAAATAGTTAAGTCTTTTGTACTGTTAGATTAATTTTTGAAAACATATCATGAAATATTTTGTAATTATTTTTTGATAATTAGTTAGTTTTTGTCATAACTAGTATTTCTTGATAAGATGTAGAAATTATATTAAACCCAAAATCGGTGTTTATGAATTTTTTTAGTGGAGACTACCTTTGTGAGATATAATTTGAGCCTAATTTCCTTTATTCAGAGTGAAATATATATTTTTCTACTCCAAACACATTTCTTATTTCTTCAAATTTTTAGATGATCTCTATAGGTATTAGCATTGAATGTATGAATTTTTTCTCATCTTAATAGAGTATCATATATATTTTTTTATTATTTTTGCTTAGATTAAATGATTTGAGTAGAAATTGATAGTATATGCTTATATCTCGTTCATGCATGACTGCTACACAAAAAAAAGACATATATGGGGTTACCTAAACCAAGATCAAACAGAAAAGCCACAAAATTAACCACTCACCAAAATCCAAAAAAAAAAATGTACAATCTGTACATGGGTTGACTCTCTAAAATACATATATTGAGAAATATCTTCAGAAAAAAATAGAGAGATAAAGAATATATAGTATAATCTACATACTATAACCCACATTGCCTACAAAGTTGTGAGTAAAGGCTAATTACAAAAGAAGGATATAGGAAATAATTCCCTAAAAAGTCATTGCACTCTCTTCATTTGTAAAAGGCATATATCTTGAAATTCTTTCTTAATGAGTTTGATTTATGCATGAAAATAATTTTTATATATGATATCTTTATAATTTATACATTTGATTCCTTTCATGAGATCAATGTTAAAATAACACTTTGAGCCTTTATTCTTTATACATATGCGAACATATTAGTTCATTTCTATACATCAATTCTTTCGCATATAAATTAGTATGAGTGTTTGAACCCATAGGATTCAGTGTTTTGAGAGTATTGACTTGTGAGGAATAGAGTCGAAGCGAATTCTGATTCATGACACTGAAATTGGGTGAAATTAAATTGATTCATTTTTGATATGAAATATGAAAATGATTTTCGACTAATTATTATAATAAATCATGATTGTTTAAAGAGATTAAGATAACTTATGGTTGAGATTTTAATTATGATCTTAAAGGAGATTAAATAGTATGAGACATTTTTGTGAGATGTTGTTAATTTGTGATTTTGTTGTAAATTTAATTTTTAAGTTGTTTGTTTTTATTGTTTCTTTTGTTTTTACATTTAGTTCAATGTTTGTGGGTATCATTACTGAAAACCCTCACGAGACTCAAACTCGTCCACTAGGGCAACCTAGGGGTTTAAAGGCTTGTTGCATAGGCTAAATGCAACCGTGTCAATCCACGGAAGTGATTTAGGATAGTTTAATTTTTAGTTTTTATCGCTTCTCTTGCTAAGGGACTAGCAAGAAGATGGTTGGGGGTTGTGATGAGTGCTCAAAAAGCACTAAAATAACCATGATTTTATGCACATTAATTGATTAAATATATATATATTTATATGTTTTATCATATATTTATATAAATTTGTCTTTTTCGAAATCACGGGTATTTTTATTGTTTTTCAGGTATTTTGGCTTAAAAAACGCAATTTAAAGATTCAAAGAAGAATACTTGAAGCAATACATCACAAATATATTAATAAATAAGTGGGAAAAGGTCAACAAACATGGAAAAATTGGACAAAATGGGTCGAAAAGGTCAAAAATGTCAAAAAGACGGAAAATCGCGCGCCGCAGCCCAGCCGCGCGCGCCCGCGCGCGTTGACATCCCCATCCGCGCGCGGGCACTGTTCACGCGTGCCGAGCTGCGCGCAGCGACAGCCCCAGCGCGCGCGCGCAGCGCCCAGCAGCCGCCCAGCCACGCGCCCAACGCGTTTTCACCCCAATTTTCACGTGCAGAAATTTCACGTGACGTCATGCTGACGTTATTGATGACCTAAGTATTTCCATTACACGGTTTTTAATTTTTTAATATTTTTTTAACATTTTTTTACTCATTTTTTCTCTCCATCCTCACCTATAAATACCCACCTTCCATTCACTTCAAATCACACCTCAAAACCACACTTCTCTCTTCTTTCTTTCTCTCATTTCTTAGTTTTTGAGTTTTTCTTAGTTTCTTTCTTAGTTTCTAAGCTTTTCTTAGTTTTTCTCTTAGTTTTTAGTTCAATTCTCTTAGGTTTAGAGTTCTTCTCTTTTTTGAGAGGAACTTGTAATGTTTTTGTAATAATTTAGATTTTTGATTCAATAAATGGAAGTGCAAATTCCGCTTGGAGGTTTTCTAGCAACGGGAATAGCGTCGAAGTTCTGTAAGGATTTTATTTTCTTTACAGTTATTTTTATGCTTTATTCTTACATGTTATATTTAATTTGTCTGTGATTAAATTTAACTGTGCTAGCTGTTTGTAAAAATGATATAATAATAACGTTGTTATGCTTGCGAAATATTAAACAGGTAAAAATATCTAAAATGAATTGATTTTATTTTTATTCAAGATTTTATATTAAGGATGTTAGAGAGAAATATATTATTTTTCATTACAAACTTAAACCCGAAAATTAGATTTTAAGGTTTAGTTATCCGATCTGATTTAGAGTAGTGCTCTTTTATTTTATGGTACAATCGCCCGGTAGTTAGAGTGAAGCTCTATTTCAAAAGTTTTTATAAGAATTATTATGTGAAAATGTATTGACAACATGTTTTCAATAGTGGTTTTAAAACTTGAAAGTTAGTACTCGGATAACTAAATTCTTAGGTTTAATTTGGACACCTTGAATAAAGTTTAAACTGTCTAACCCCACCAAAGGTGGCATTTAAATGGTTCATTTTCAATCTCTTAGAAAAAGGAATTAATTTAATTAACCAAATTAGTTATCAACCCCACCCATAGGTGTTAATTGATTTGTTTAGTTAACAAAGAATATCTAACCCCACCAAAGGTGGTATTCATACAAAAAAGAGAGAATCAATAAAATATCAATTTATATCTTTAATAACCTAGATAATATGAGCAAGCATAATTAATTTAGTTATTATATCCATAAATACTCCACTAATATAAATGATAAAATTTGCATGAATATTTATTGAATCTGTATTTATATTTATTTTTAGATAAATATTTATTGATTTTGTATCTATGTTTATTTTTATTTTTTTAGATTATATTTAATTAATCTGTATATATGTTTATTTTATGTTATTAGATTAGGAACACAAAAACCAAACTATCGTGACAGGATGTTTAGGATTTAATTTCGTTTTTAAAAGTTTGAATAATAAATTAAAAACCACATACATTCCTTCCTTAGATCGACCTTGGGAGTATACTTATCATTTTCTACGAAATGATTCGTGCACTTGCGAGAGTTTTACAAATATTAAAACCAAAGTATTTGCGAGAATTGGCGATGCCGGTTTTCGCTTATCAGAATACCCAGAAGGGAATTTTGCTCTACTTTCCTCATTCTTCACTTTATGCCACGCCGACTCCAACCCCAGGGCAATGGGGAAAGATGTATATCTATCGGCCTAGATAGACAACTACATAGAGGGTCTCTACAACTATGTATATTCTTTGATTTTGGTCCCCCCTTAAGATCAATATCACAACCAATAAGGTCAGCAAGTTTCACATCTAAGTAATACTTGATCCAATAGTTTACGATATAGGTAGATATTGGTAGTTGTCTAGTCTTACCCAAACAGTAATATTCTTGAGGGAAATGCACCTAAGAACAAATATTTTGAGCCAGCTTCAATGGAAAATTTAGACTTTCTTTTCGATGCTAATCACATAAAAACATGAACTTTGAGGTTCAAATAGCTAAATACATGGAAAATGAATCATGAGCCGAGATCATCAAGAGAAAAATATGAGTAGGAAATTGATATGAACCAAGGGGTTTATCCCTAGCTAATTTCAGATTATATAGCAAAGGGTTTCTCCACAAATCAATAGATATTACTCACCATTTTTCTAAAGAGAAAAGACACCACAAGGAGGTGTTATTTCCTTGATAAGTCTAGCATAAATGACACCCTAACAAGTATAGATATTACTCACCACAAATGCTTGGATACTAAACAACACCATAATGGTTGACAATACCTTGATAAGTTTCTTAAAGAGGAACAAAGAGAATGAATGAGCTCTCAAATGATCTGAAAATTCAAATTTTGTTCAAAATTATATTTTCCAGCAGCTGAGCTGCTCTTAATAGGATACAAACAAACCCTAAGCTCTACTACATCATAGCCCTTGATCTCATCCAAGAGTTGAAAATAAAAAACAGCCAAAAAGCACAAAAGGTAGCAGAAAACATGGACCAAAACATGGAGAAAAATGGGGCAGCTGACTACAAAGAAATCCTACGAAAATATTACATCTTATTTTCATCCAAGGGTTGGAAAGAAACATGGACCAAAATGTGGAGCAAAATTGGAGTAGCTGAGAACAAATGAATCCCTATAAAATATTAAATCTTAACCTAACCCATCTAAGGGCTTAGAATGAAGATACCCAAAAAATTCCAAATGGCACACCAATGTGCTTAGTTTTCTTTTTCCAATTTTTCCCTACTTTCCATTCTAGTATTGTCCTAATCCTTGAACTCCCAATTTAGGTCCCTTTGGTTATGCATGACCTCTTGAATGAGTCCATTTAAATTCTTTCCGAGTTGTGCCCTCCTAGACCTTGTGATTGGTCCACTTGGAATTTGTAGAGCTCTCCTATCTTCAAGAGGATTGGTTCACGAATCGTCACTTGCATAATCATAAGGAGAAAGATCAGAAAAATTAAAAGAGGTACTAACATTATACTCACTAGGACGATCAATTTTGTGGGCATTGTCATTAATTCGCTCAATCACTTGAAAGGGTCCATCCCCCCGAGGTTACAACTTAACCCGTCTTTTTTCGGGAAACCATTCCTTCCTCATATGCACCCAAACCCAATCACTAGGTTCAAAAATGACTCTTATTTTCCCTTTGTTGGCCCTACAAACATAATCCTTATTTCTCTTCTCAATTTTCTCATGAATGTGTTCATGGAGCTTCTTCACCGTTTCAGCCTTCCTAGCACCATCTAAGTTAGTTTTCTCTGAAATAGGTATACGTAATAAGTCTAAAAAAGTTAGAAGATTGAAACAATAAACAATTTCGAATGGAGAATGATCAGTAGTTGAATACACACTCCGATTATAAGCAAATTCAACAAAAGGTAAACAATCCTCCCAATTTTTCATTCCTTTTTATTACCGCCCTAAGCAAGGTGGACATAGTCCTATTGACTACCTCAATTTTCCCATCTGTTTGGGGGTGACTAGTGGTTGAAAATAAGACAATAGTATGCATTTTAGCCCAAAGATTTTTCCAAAAATAACTAGGGAATTTAACATCCATATCAGACACAATGCTCCTAGGAACTCCATGAAGCCTAACAACCTCCCTAAAGAACAACTCTGCTACATTAGTGGTGTCATCGGTTTTATGACACGCTATGAAGTGTGTCATTTTAGAAAACCAATCTACAACCACAAAAATGGAGTCTCTACCCTTCTTAGACCGACGTAACCCTAAAACAAAATCTATGGAAATATCTACCCAAGGTGTGCTTGGTACATGCAAGGGAGTATATAGTCCTTGTGGTAGGACTTTGGATTTGGCTTGCTTACAAGTGATGCAACTAGAACATATTCTCCCTACATCCCTCCTTATTGTTGGCCAATAAAAATGCTCACGCAAAACATCTAGAGTCTTTTGAATTCCGAAATGCCCCATTAATCCTACCCCATGGGCCTCTTTAATTAACAACTCATGCATCGAACACTTGGGTATACACAATTGATTTTCTTTAAATAAATACCCATCTAATTTATAAAAAAATTTGAAAGAAGTTTTTTCACATGCATGGTCAACAGCACATAAGTCATCATCATTAGCATACATTTCCTTAATATATTCAAATCCTAGCAATCTAACATTTAAAGTTGAGAGTAAGTCATACCTCCATGATAAAGCATCGGCTACAACATTCTCCTTAACTCTCTTATATTGAACAATATAAGGAAACGTCTCAATGAATTCCATCCATATAGCATGCCTCCTATTCAATTTACCTTGGCGCTTAAGATGTTTTAGAGATTCATGATCGGTATCGATGACAAATTCCCTTGGCCAAAGGTAATATTGCCATGTATCTAGGGTCCTAACCAAGGAATATAGCTCCCTATCATACGTTGGATAATTAAGGGCTGCTCCATGAAGTTTCTCTCTAAAATAAGTGATAGGTCACCGTTCCTAAAACAAACCAAAATCTTATACCTATTCCTGATGCATCACACTGAACTTCAAAGGTTTTAGTAAAATTAGGTAAAGATAAAGAAGTTGTAGAACACAAACTATCCTTTAATGCTTTAAAAGCTATCTTCTTATTCTTGCCCCATTTAAAACCAACAAACTTTTAAATGACCTCTGTTAGAGGTATAGCTAGTGTACTAAAATCTTTGACAAACCTTCGATAAAAACTATCCAAGCCGTGAAAGCTTCTAACCTCGATTATAGATTTAGGTGTGGGCCATTCTCGAATAGCCTTAACCTTTTCCTCATCTACTTCCATCCCCTTAGAACTAACAACAAACCCAAGAAAAACTAACTTTTCCATGCAAAAAACACACTTTTTTTAGGTTCGCATACAGTTGTCATTTTCTCAAAAATTCAAGCACATACCTAAGATGTAAAACATGTTCTTCAAGATTTTTACTGTAAATGAGAATATCATCAAAATAGACAACAACAAATTTTCCAATTAATGCACGCAGAACATGATTCCTAAGCCTGATAAAAGTGCTAGGTGCATTTGTTAGACCAAAGGGCATGACTAACCACTCATAAAATCCATGTTTAGTTTTAAAAGCAATTTTTCATTCATTACCCTCTCTCATCCTAATTTGATGGTATCCACTTCTCAAATCATTTTTTTTCAAAAAATTCAAGAACCATGCAACTCATCTAACATGTCATCTAGTCTTGGGATAGGATGTTGATATATTAACGTAATGTTGTTTATGGCTCGGCAATCAACACACATCCTGCTTGATCCATCCTTCTTGGGAACGAGTAGCACGGGAACCTCACATAGACTTAGGCTCTCCCTGACTTGACCTTTGATCGATTACTCTTCAACCTGCCTTTGAATCTACTTAGTGTCTTCGGGGTTGGTCCTATAGGCAGGTCAGTTTGGAAGAGATGCTCCCAGTATGAAGTCAATTTGATGCTCAATCCCTCTAATTTGTGGCACCCCAATTGGAATCTCTTCAGAGAACACGTCATCAAATTCCTACAAAAGAGAGGCTTGATCTTTTGAATCCATTATATTAATTCCACTTCTAATGAGAATCATCGAGCTCTACAAATTCCAAGTGGACCAATCACAAGGTCTTGGAGGGCACAACTCGAAAAGGCTTTAAATGGGCTCATTCAAGAGGTCATGCATAACCAAGGAGACCTAAATTGGGAGTGCAAGGAGTGGGACAATCCTAGGATGAAAATTAAGGCAAAATTGGCAAAAGAAAACTAGGCTTTTGGTCCATTTTTCAGCCCTTGGATGAAATCAAGGGTTAAGATGTAATATTTTCATAGGATTTCTTTGTAGTCAGTTGCCCCATTTTTCTCCATGTTTTCTACTACCATTTTTGCTTTTTCACTCTTTTTATTTTGAAACCCTTGGATGAGATGAAGGCCTATGATGTAGTAGAGCTTAGGATTTATTTTTATCCTAATAAGAGTAGGTCACCTACTGGAAAATACAATTTGAATAAAATTTGAATTTTTAGATCATTTGAGAGCTCATTCATGCTCTTTGTTCCTCTTTAAGCATCTTGTTAAGAGATTGGCAACCTTTGTGGCGTTATTTAGCATCCAAGCATTTGTGGTAAGTAATATCCATACTTCTTAGGGTGTCATTTATGCTAGACTTATCAAGGAAATAGCACCTCCTTGTGGCATCTTTTCCCCTCAGAAAAATGGTGAGTAATATCCATTGATTTGTGGATAAACCTTTTGCTATTTTATCTGAAATTAGCTAGGTCCTAACCCCTTGGTGCATATCATTTGGTATCAAAGTTTTAGGTGCTAATTTTCAGGTTCCTATCTTTTTATATCTTCTTCTTGTTCTTGTGTTCTTGTTTTATTTCTGATACATAGAAAACAAAGAAAAAAAATCCTTGTGCTGTGTTCTTGCTGAAATTCATTTTCCAAACCCTAAAAATATTGTTCTTCTTTGTTTCCACGTTTCTTCGGCATTTTCCTTGCAAATTTTGCTATTTCTGTAACTATTCTGAATTTTTCCTTGCTTATTCTCCAATATCTAATATATTCTGCAGTTTTTGGTTGTTTTCTAGTATTTTTGTGGTAGTTCTTGTAGAAATTTCATTTTCCCTTTGTGTCGTAATTTATGTGCTATTTTACGTATCTTAAAAATTCCTTAAACTCATATTGAAGGTGTTGTATTGATTAACTCTTGAGTTATTAGCATATTTATTCCAAAAAAACAAAGAAAAAAAACAGGTAAAAATTGCATTTGCTAATTTCTAGTGAGTATTGATCTCATAGTTCCAAGAATTTTACCCTTTGATTATAAATCTCCCATTGGTGCTTAGTTCTTTTGGGGAAATTGTTGTTTTCCAATCGTGTTGATATATTGATTTTCCTTGTGCTTACTACTCTAAACACTTTGAGTTATTTTCCTTTGTGCTTGAACAGGTGGGATATTGTGAACTACTTTTTTTGGGTGTTTGATAATTCTACAATTGTTTGGAATTTCTGGATTTGGTTGCTTTGATTAGGAACTAAGAGGGTTTCAACGATCAATCCGAGCACTAAACACGTGAGGTATTGTGTGAATTTACATTAGTTCTATTTTATTACACTAACCTATTGTTGTGTAGAATTGCAAAAACAATGTCCAACCGGGGTAGTCCCGAAGGAAGACCAGATATGATGTTCATGATGAGGGTTCTACAACAATATTTTGAGAGGATGAACAACTTAAGGGTTGATAATGAAAGATTGGAAAAGCAAGAAAATTCTTTAGCAGCTTTACAACGAGAAACACCTCCACCTAATGTTAGGAGGGTTAATAGGCAAGCTCATGTTGAGGATGATATAGAGGAAGAAGATTGAGAAGAATAAGTAGCGGAAGAAGAAAGAAGAATGCCTACAGGAGGAAGAAATGAGAATAGAGGAGGAAGAAATGGTAGAAGAGGTATGTGGAGACCCCCACCTAGAGCCCAAGGTGGAGTTGATAGAGATCTAAGTAGTATAAAAATGAAGATACCACAATTCGAAGTAAAGAATAACCCGGAGTTGTATTTGGAATGGGAGAAGAAGGTGGAGCACAATTTTGAATTACATAACTACTCCACGGAGAAAAAAGTAAAACTTGTTGTAATTAAGTTTTCTAACTATGCATTGAATTGGTGGGATCAATTGGTCATTAGTAACAGGACAAATCGTGAAAGGTCCATAGATAATTAGGAGGATATGAAGGCTATCATGAGAAAGTGGTTTGTGCCTAGCTACTACTATAGAGAGTTACACCAACGCCAACAAAGATAGACACAAGGATAAAAATGCATTGATGAGTACTACAAGGTAATAGAAGTGGCGATGGTACGAGTTAATGTCGATTAAGATAGAGAGGCCACCATGGCTAGGTTTCTTAGTGGGTTGAATCCGGACATTGCCAACATTGTGGAACTTCATCATTATGTGGAGATGGAAGACATGGTCCACATGGAAATCAATGTGGAAAGGCAATTAAAGAAAAGGAGTTTTCGATCCCAACCATTAAGTTCTAGTCCCATTACTCCAAAACCAAACCATACTAGTCCTTGGAAGTCCAATGAGAAAAAAGATGAAGTAGCTACATCCAAACAAAGATTTGAGCCTTACAAAGCCAAAGAGATGGGGGCTAGCAAGGATAAAGGTAAAATTGACACCCCAATTCGTAATCACGACTTTAAGTGTTTTCGGTGTCTTGGTAATGGTCATATAGACTCTCAATGTCCAAACAAGAAGGCAATGATCACCTTAGCTAGTGCTGAGGTGGGAATCGATAATGAAAGTGAAGAAGATGAGATGCCATCTGAAGAGGAAGCTAGTTAAGAGGAGATAGTACCCGTGGATGGGGAAGCGCTTGTAATAAGGCGATCTTTGATCACTCAAGTCAAGGAGGATCAACATGAACAACAAAGAGATAACATCTTTCTCACAAGGTGTCATGTGAGTAACAAAGTGTGTAGTGTTATCATAGATGGGGGAAGTTGCACCAATGTGGCTAGTACTACCTTAGTTGAGAAATTAGGGTTGCCTACATTTGAACATCCTAAGCCTTACAAGTTGCAATTGTTAAATGATAGTGGGAAAGTGAATTAGTGAGGTGATATGTGAGCTTCTCCATTGGAAAGTACAAGGATGAGGTGATATGTGATGTAATACCAATGCAAGCGGGACACATCTTGCTAGGTAGGCCTTGGCAATATGATAGGAGGGATATAGAAACAAGTATTTGTTTGTGAAGAATGGTAGAAACTTCATACTTGTACCCTTTCACCTAAGCAAGTCTTTGAAGATCAACTGAGGAT
Source organism: Hippophae rhamnoides (assembly GCA_033030585.1). Lineage (NCBI taxonomy): Eukaryota > Viridiplantae > Streptophyta > Magnoliopsida > Rosales > Elaeagnaceae > Hippophae > Hippophae rhamnoides. Next base: position 31,844,774 of record CM065431.1, on the reverse strand, counting down.
GGTTAGGGGAAAAAATAGGGAAAATGAACAAAAAGAGAATAATGAAAAAGAAAAAAAGAGTGAAAGAAAAAAAAAGAGTGAAGAAAAAGGAGAGGAGAGTGGAAAAATAAGAGAAAAAAATATGAATTTTTATACTAAGGCAAGTGAGGTCAAGGGGGCTTTGTATTCAAAACAGCCCATACTTGTACTTTTGTACAGGGAGGCTAATTTTTATATTAACGATCTTAACCAGTCTTTACCTAATACCACTATTACTCTTTTGTAGGAATTTGAGGACATTTTTCCTGAAGAGATTCCGGATGAGGTGCCACCAGTTAGGGGGATTGAGCATCAAATTGACTTCATATTGGGAGCTTCTCTTCCAAACCGACCAGCCTATAGGACTAACCCCGAAGACAATATGGAGATTCAAAAGCAGGTTGAAGAGTACTTGATCAAAGGTCAATTTAGGGAGAGCCTAAGTCCATGTGTTGTTCTCGTCCTACTAGTTCCCAAGAAGGATGGATCAAGCAGGATGTGTGTTGATTGTCGAGCCATCAACAACATTACAGTAAAATATCGATATCCTATCCCTAGACTAGATGACTTGTTAGATGAGTTACACGGTTCTTGCATTTTTTAAAAAAAATTGATTTGAGAAGTAGATACCATCAAATTAGGATGAGAGAGGGTGATGAATAGAAAATCGCTTTTAAAACTAAACATATATTGTATAAGTAGTTAGTCATGCCCTTTGGTCTAACAAATGCACCTAGCACTTGTATGAGGCTTATGAATCATGTTCTGCATGCATTTATTGGAAAATTTGTTGTTGTCTATTTTGATGATATTCTCATTTACAGTAAAAATCATGAAGAGCATGTGATGAAAATCATTGAACTTTACAAATTCCAAGTGGACCAATCACAAGGTCTAGGAAGGCACAACTGGAAAAGGCTTTAAATGGGCTCATTCAAGAGGTCATACATAACTAAGAGGACCTAAATTGGGATAATCCTAAGATGGAAATTAGGGTAAAATTGGAAAAATAAAACTAGGCACATTGTTGTGCCATTTGGACTTTTTGCGTATCTTCATTTTGAGCTCTTAGATGGGAACAAAGGTTAAGATGTAATATTTTATAGGGTTTCTTTTTTTCTCAGCTCTACAATTTTGCTCTAAAGTTTGCTCCACATTTTGCTCCAATATTGGAGTGCCATTTGGACTGATTTTGGGCAGCTTTCCTTTCAGCCCTTGGATGAAATCAAGGATTAAGATGTAATATTTTCATAGGATTCCTTTGTAGTCAGCTGCCCCATTTTTTCCATGTTTCTGCTACCTTTTGTGCGTTTTGGTTCTTTTTATTTTCAACCCTTGGATGAGATGAAGGGCTATGATGTAGTAGGGCTTAGAGTTTGTTTGTATCCTATTAAGAGCAGCTCAGGTGCTCAAAAATACAATTCGAATGAAATTTGAATTTTTAGATCATTTGAGAGCTCATTCATGCTCTTTGTTCCTCTTTAAGCAACTTATTAAGGGATTAGCAACCTTTGTCGCATTGTTTAGCATCCAAGCATTTGTGGTGAGTAATATCCATACGTGTTATATCCATTTGGGGTGAGTAATATCCAAGCATTTATGCTAGACTTATCAAGGAAATAGCACCTCTTTGTGGCGTCTTTTCCCCTCAGAAAAATAGTGAGTAATATCCATTGATTTGTGGAGAAACCTTTGCTATATAATCCAAAATTAACTAGGTCCTAGCCCCTTGGTTCACATCATTTTGATTCATAACTTAAGAATAGTTGCTAACCATTCCTACCAAAAGCTTAAGCTGTGAGCCGCCAACAATCCCTTTATAACCATCACGCTTAAACTAGGTTCGAGGATATACCAGGTCACATGGACATTCCCCACCATGCGCCACAAAAATGGCTTCTAAATGACCCTTGGATGTTACCCACCAAGGTTACCCATACCAATGGGCCCATGCATGTGACTAACCATAGTCGCATCATTCCCCCCTTCACAAAGGAAGTTCATCCTCGAACTTGTACTTTTTGAGACTCGAACCCAAGGCCAGGCTCTAATACCAAACTTAGGAACAAATAGCTAATCATTCCTACCAAAAGCTTAAGTTATTAGTAAGGGTGCCAACAATCCCTTTATCCAAAACCATCACATATAACCTAGGTTCGAGGCCACACCAGGTCACATGGACATTAACCACCTAGGTTACCCACACCAATGGGCAGATGGATGTTACTCACCATAGTCGCATCACCATGTTTTACATCTTAGGTATGTGCTTGAAATTTTGAGAAACGAACTAATGTATGCGAACCTATAAAAAAGTGTGTTTTTTGCATGGACAAGTTAGTTTTTCTTGGTTTTGTTGTTTGGTCTAAGGGGATAGAAGTAGATGAGGAAAAGTTTAAGGCTATTTGAGAATGGCCCACATCTAAATCTGTAACCGAGGTTAGAAGCTTTCACGGCTTGGTTAGTTTTTAATGAAAGTTTGTCAAAGATTATAGTACACTAGCTGCACCTCTAACCGAGGTCATTAAAAATGTGTTGGTTTTAAATGGGGAGAGAATCAGGAGATAGCCTTTAAAGCATTAAAGGATAGTTTGTGTTCTGCAGCTATTTTATCTTTACCAGATTTTACTAAAAGCTTTGAAGCTGAGTGTGATGCATCAGGAATAGGTATAAGATCTATTTTGATGGAGGAATGATGACCTAGAGACATGGCAACATTACCTTAAGGCAATGGAATTTGTCATCCATACCGATCATGAATCTCTAAAACATCTTAAGCGCCAAGGTAAATTGAATAGGAGGCATGCTAGATGGATGGAATTCATTGAGACATTTCCTTATATTTCAATATAATAGAGTTAAGGAAAATGTTGTAGCCAATGCTTTATCACAGAGGTATACGCCTTACTCTCAACTTTAAAAGCTAGATTGCTAGGATTTGAATATGTTAAGGAAATGTATGCTAATGATGATGATTTTTCTGCTGTAATGCATGTGAAAAAACTTCTTCACAAGGAGAGCCCTCAATATACAGCCTAAGAGTGAAGGAGATGAGGAGCAACGTGAAGGATAAGGTATGCACAGTTATTATTAATAGTGCGAGCTGCACTAATGTAGCTAGTATTTTGTTGGTATAAAAGTTGAATTTAAAGTGGAAAAGGCATCCCAAATCATACAAGCTACAATGGCTAAATGATTGTGGAGAAGTGAATGTCAACAAACAAGTTTGGGTTCCTATTTCAATTGGCAAGTATGAGGATGAGGTTCTCTGTGATGTGGCACCAATGTATGCTGCTCATATTTTACTTGGGCAATCGTGTCAGTTTGAGAGGAGCGTGATGCATGATGGGTATAAAAATTAGTACTCTTTTGAAATGAACAACTGAAAAGTTGTATTAGCCCCTCTCAAACCTTTTCAAGCTTATGTGGACCAAATTAGGTAAGCAAGATAGTGCAATTTGAGAGAAAAACAAAAGTGAGCAAGATGAAAATCACAAAAGAGAGAAAAGTAAGCACAAAAGAGAAAACTGAGCAAAATCTAAAGTTAAACCACATGGCTTGTATACCCCTTTACCTGTACCTAATCAACCTTAGATTGATATATCTATGGATTTTGTTTTAGGATTAGCAAGGTCTCAAAGTGGTGAGGATAGCATCTTTGTTCTTGTTGATAGGTTTAGTAAAATGACTCATTTTATTGAATGTTCTAAAACCAATGATGGAACAAATATTGCCGATTTGTTCTTTAAAGAAATGGTTCTTTACAAGGGTTGCCTTAGGCAATTATTAGTGATAGAGATGTTAAGTTCCTAAGTTATTTTTGGTGCACTTTATAGAATAAACTAGGAACTAAACTGTTGTTTTCCACTCTTGCACATACTCAAACGGATGGTCAAACTGAAGTAGTTAATAGGAGACTCACTACTTTTCTGCGAGCTATCATTCAAAAGAATATAGGGCAGTGGGAGAAGTGTTTGCCACACATTGAGTTTGCATATAAATAGGATTGTTCATTCTACTTCTTCATTTTCTCCTTTTGAATTGTTTATAGCTTTAATCCTTTAACACCTATTGATATTTTACCTTTACCTACTAATGAGCATGCTAATCTTGACGGTATGAAAATGGCAGCTTTTGTGAAGGATTTACATGCAAAAGTTCGGGCCAACATTGAAAGGAAGAATGAACAATATGCTAAGCAAGCCAATAAAAGGTGTTTGAAGATTGTTTTCCACCTTGGAGATTGGGTTTGGGTGCATATGCGTAAGGAGAGATTTCCCACACAATGGAAATCAAAATTACAACCTTGAGGAGATGGACCTTTTCAAGTCTTAGAACGGATCGATGATAACACCTACAAGATAGATTTGCGAAGTGACTATGGTAATGTTAGTGCAACTTTTAATGTCCTTGATTTATCTTTGTTTGATATAGGTGATTCATGGATGAATCTTTTCGAAGAGGAGGGGAATGATGGAGATTAAGGTGCTGATCAAGTTGATATTCTCAAATATTCTCAAGATTCTTTGCAAGGAATTGGTTGTCCAATGACTAGGGCAAAGACTAAGAGGATGAAGGAAGCTCTGCAAGGCTTGATCATGGAAGTGCAATACAAAGAGGTCGTGTTAGAAAAATCAAAAACTAAATTCAAAGATTTTAATGATTCACTAAGGATGGTCTATTAGCTTTCTATGTAAGGGATAGATTTGGAAGATCAAGTTGGAAGCAAAGATAAATTTAGGAAGTAATATTTTTATTTTAGCTATTTATGGGCTTTTATGTTTAGTAATTTTTATTTTATTAAATTGTGGGCTTTTTTATGTTAAGTCTTAGCAAATATATTGTTTCAATTCCCTTGAGTTAGTGGGCTCCTAGGTTGTTCGCCTAAAAGATCAGCATCACAAACTCATATTATACTAACACAATAAGAGATCATGCATAACCCTTGATATAATAAGTTACTCCCATATAGAGACAACATATGTATAGTAACATCCTTGGGTTTCCTAAGGAAACCACTCTGTTGCAAACAGGTCACAAAACATTAAACAAGTTACAACGGTAATAATAGAAAGTAAAATCACTATTACCTATATCAATTAGAACTCTGTCCAAACTGCCTGGTGTAGCTCTTCATTTGCTACATTCGCAACTGTTTTTGGTTCAACAGTGACCACCAATATGGTGTGATTGGTAACCAATTATCAATAATCAGAAGTGTATCAACTTATAGCCTCATTGAACACACAGTCTACTATTAATGTCAAATCATGTTCAAAGAACGTACAATCAAACCACATACTCACACAGATAATTATTTGATAACTAATCAAAAAAGTGACCCACTCTCAAATGTATGCTATCCCATATAGCTTGGGAAATATATAGAAATCTTAGAGTGAATTTTGGCAAAGATTTGTCTCTTAAATAATAGGTAAAGATAATATAAATGAGTGAGGTACTTATAGGGCTCGAAAGCCATACCTAGCCATCCATTTTTCAAGCCACTGGCCCACCACCTTACCAAGGATAGTGGTGAGGGTGCTGGTGAGCTTATTAGCAAGCTTGGTGGTAAGGCTCTAAAAATTTCATTTTACCATTTCCAAAAATACCGAGTGCTATCTATAAATTACCGCACCTAAAAACATGCCAAAAACAACAATTAAAAATGTTGGCTCGCTTGCATTCTTGCTTAACGAAAACCAACACTATACTTAGGATCAACACTATGAAAACCAAACCAATGGTGTGTGTAAACATGCCTACACACAAAATGTACCTAACTATGGGCTTGTATGAGCTACTAATCCATAATAACCAATCATGCACAAAGGAAGACAAATAAAGTAAGTAAATTAAATAAAATAGACACCATGTTTTCTATACCGGAAGTCATAACATAGTCCTAAGTACAATGGGACTTACATTATCTCCAATTGGCTTTCAGTGTCAAAAAATTGCACAACTAGGTATAGACACTCAACAAACATGATATCATTATGATGATGACCCAAAGTTGTTTGTTCTCATGAACAACATAACAACACACAATAAAACCGAAAAGATGCACCTACACCAACTCTGTCCATCTTATGAACTCCATCTCCATTATGTCACCCTAAAACACGTGAGTCTCAATACAATTGCACACTAAACATCTGAAGGTCGAAGACTTCATTGTACACCTATAACCGACACAAAATAAATAAACACATACCCCATGAAACATATCATGTGGAAACAAAATTTAGTCAAGTCACATACTATCGTGTTACCACTACACAGGAATACACAGTTTGTTACAAACACAAGTAAACTACACAACTCCCCATGACATCATGCAACACTTCTCTTGAATGTGTACAAGTCAAGCAACAATATGTAGTGTAATCCTACACTCAAACCCCATAGCATAGCAACAATCATATAGGTGTGCATAAAAACTTATCTCCCTTTTTGACATTGAAAGAAAAAGGAACACACCTACATGAGGGGTGGAAGGCATAAAAATATGCTATAACCTTAGCACTAATGCAACTCAATAGGTAAGATTAAAGCAAATACAATAAGAATTACTACAAGATTTAAGAGAAAGGCACAAAAATACCCCAAGATACTAGTAGGGTAGGAGCATGCTGTTTGCAACAAACTAAATGCATGGGCAACCAAAGATAAGTGTAGATAGAAAACATCTAAATCTACCCAAGAAAGCATATGTCGTACATTCCAACAATAGTTACTAGGCAATGAATGGAAAGTAAGAAGTATGAAAGAAGGAAGCAAAAGCAGGGAAATGCAAAAGTTTGACATTTAAAACAGAGATTGCATACAATGCATCCAACATGTTATAGTAACAGTCCAGTTTATATATGGTTCATGCAATGATACTTTATAGGAAAGCAAGCACCACATGAACGTGCCTCAAAGCAAAAACTCACAAATAGAACAAACAATATGAAACAAAACAAACACATCACTTTGATGAACGAAAACCGGCATCGCCAATTCTCGCAAATACTTTGGTTTTAATATTTGTAAAACTCTCGCAAGTGCACGAATCATTTCGTAGAAAATGACAAGTATACTCCCAAGGACGATCTAAGGAAGGAATGTATGTGGTTTTTAATTTATTATTCAAACTTTTAAAAACGAAATTAAATCCTAAACATCCTGTCACGATAGTTTGGTTTTTGTGTTCCTAATCTAATAACATAAAATAAACATATATACAAATTAATTAAATATAATCTAAAAATAAACATAGATACAAATTCAATAAATAAAAAATAAATATAAATACAGATTCAATAAATATTCATGCAAATTTTATCATTTATATTAGTGGAGTATTTATGGATATAATAACTAAATTAATTATGCTTGCTCATATTATCTAGGTTATTAAAGATATAAATTGATATTTTATTGATTCTCTCTTTTTTGTATGAATACCACCTTTGGTGGGGTTAGATATTCTTTGTTAACTAAACAAATCAATTAACACCTATGGGTGGGGTTGATAACTAATTTGGTTAATTAAATTAATTCCTTTTTCTAAGAGATTGAAAATGAACCATTTAAATGCCACCTTTGGTGGGGTTAGACAGTTTAAACTTTATTCAAGGTGTCCAAATTAAACCTAAGAATTTAGTTATCCGAGTACTAACTTTCAAGTTTTAAAACCACTATTGAAAACATGTTGTCAATACATTTTCACATAATAATTCTTATAAAAACTTTTGAAATAGAGTTTCACTCTAACTACCGGGCGATTGTACCAACAAATAAAAGAGCACTACTCTAAATTAGACCGGATAACTAAACCTTAAAATCTAATCTTCAGATTTAAGTTTGTAATGAAAAATAATATATTTCTCTCTAACATCCTTAATATAAAATCTTGAATAAAAATAAAATCAATTCATTTTAGAAATTTTCACCTATTTAATATTTCGCAAGCATAACAACGTTATTATTATATCATGATTATAAACAGCTAGCACAGTTAAATTTAATCACAGACAAATTAAATATAACATGTAAGAATAAAGCATAAAAATAACTGTAAAGAAAATAAAATCCTTACAGAACTTCGACGCTATTCCCGTTGCTAGAAAACCTCCAAGCGGAATTTGCACTTCCATTTATTGAATCAAAAATCTAAATTATTACAAAAACATTACAAGTTCCTCTCAAAAAGAGAAGAACTCTAAACCTAAGAGAATTGAACTAAAAACTAAGAGAAAAACTAAGAAAAGCTTAGAAACTAAGAAAGAAACTAAAGAAAACTCAAAAACTAAGAAATGAGAGAAAGAAAGAAGAGAGAAGTGAGGTTTTGAGGTGTTTTAAGGTGTGCTTTGAAGTGAATGGAAGAGGGGTATTTATAGGTGAGGATGGAGAGAAAAAATGAGTAAACAAATGTTAAAAAAAATATAAAAAAAATAAAAAACGTGTAGTGGACATGCTGAGGTCATCAATGACGTCAGCATGACGTCATAGGGGCTGCTGCACGTGAAAAATGGGTCAAAAACGCGTTGGGCGCGCGGCTGGGCGGCTGCTGGGCGCTGCGCGCGCGCGTGAACAGTAACCCGCGCGCAGTGCTGCGCGCATGAACAGTACCCCGCGCAGTTTTGGGCGGAGCTGGGTGCTGGGCGCGGCGGCTGGGCGGCGCGGCGGCGCGTTTTTCTGCTTTTTGACATTTTTGACCTTTTCGACCCATTTTGTCCAATTTTTCCATGTTTGTTGACCTTTTTCCACTTATTTATTAATTTATTTGTGATGTATTGCTTCAAGTATTCTTCTTTGAGTCTTTAAATTGCGTTTTTAAGCCAAAATACCTGAAAAACAATAAAAATACCCGTGATTCCGAAAAAGACAAATTTATATAAATATATGATAAAACATATAAATATATATTTTTAATCAATTAATGTGCATAAAATCATGGTTATTTTAGTGCTTTTTGAGCACTTATCACAACCCCCAACCAGCTTCTTGCTAGTCCCTTAGCAAGAGAAGCGATAAAAACTAAAAATTAAACTATCCTAAATCACTTCCGTGGATTGACACGGTTGCATTTAGCCTATGCAACAAGCCTTTAAACCCCTAGGTTGCCCTAGTGGACGAGTTTGAGTCTCGTGAGGGTTTTCAGTAATGATACCCACAAACATTGTACTAAATGTAAAAACAAAAGAAACAATAAAAACAAACAACTTAAAAATTAAATTTACAACAAAATCACAAATTATCAACATCTCACAAAAATGTCTCATACTTTTTAATCTCCTTTAAGATCATAATTAAAATCTCAAGCATAAGTTATTTTAATCTCTTTAAACAATCATGATTTATTATAATAATTAGTCGAAAATCATTTTCATATTTCATATCAAAAATGTTTCAATTTAATTTCACCCAATTTCAGTGTCATGAATCGAATTAAACCCGACTCTATTCCTCACAAGTCAATACTCTCAAAACACTGAATCCTATGGGTTCAAACACTCATACTAATTTATATGCGAAAGAATTGATGTATAGAAATGAACTAATATGTTCGCATATGTATAAAGAATAAAGGCTCAAAGTGTTATTTTAACATTGATCTCATGAAAGGAATCAAATGTATAAATTATAAAGATATCATATATAAAAATTATTTTCATGCATAAATCAAACTCATTAAGAAAGAATTTCAAGATATATGCCTTTTACAAATGAAGAAATTGCAATGACTTTTTGGGGAATTACTTCTTATATCCTTCTTTTGTAATTAGCCTTTACTCACAACTTTGTAGGCAATGTGGGTTATAGTATGTAGATTATACTATATATTCTTTATCTCTCTATTTTTTTCTGAAGATATTTCTCAATATATGTATTTTAGAGAGTCAACCCATGTACAGATTGTACATATTTTGGATTTTGGTGAGATTTTAATTTTGTGGCTTTTCTGTTTGATCTTGGTTTAGGTAACCCCAGATATGTCTTTTTGTTTTTGTAGTAGTCATGCATAAATGAGATATAAGCATATACTATCAACTTCTACTCAAATCATTTAATCTAAGCAAAAATAATAATAAAAAATATATGATACTCTATTAAAATGAGAAAAAACATTCATACATTCAATGCTAATACCTATAGAGATCATCTAAAAATTTGAAGAAATAAGAAATGTGTTTGGAGTAGAAAAAATATATATTTCACTCTGAATAAAGGAAATTAGGCTCAAATTATATCTCACAAAGGTAGTCTCCACTAAAAAAAACTCATAAACACCGATTTTGGGTTTAATATAATTTCTACATCTTATCAAGAAATACTAATTATGACAAAAACTAACTAATTATCAAAAATAATTACAAAATATTTCATGATATGTTTTCAAAAAATTAATCTAACAGTACAAAAGACTTAACTATTTACTTAAATTTGATTTAAAGAAAAGATAAATTTTTGTGAAATTTTTTTTTTTTCAAAAGTTACTAAATCACACAAAATAGAAATAAAACCAAACACACAAAAAATGAAAAAGTATATTTTTTTATTTTTAATTTTTTTTTTTTTAAATTGTTAAAACTTTTTTTTTTAATTAAGAATGGTAACTTTTCACCACCCCCAACCTAGAACTTACATTGTCCTCAATGTAACAACTGTAAATTAAAGATAAAGAGAAAAGAGAAAAAAGATTACCTATTTCTTGAGAAAGTGCAAGTAGTAATGGAAAATGCAGGTGCATCCATCATATTCATCATTAAAGTGTATACAGACAGATCGCTGTGAACTTCTAACATCTCAACAAATATTTTTAGTTTTAACAATTTAAAAATTATTCACATGTAATTAAAATGAAATAATTAAGTAAATAAAAGAAATAAAAGGAAATTACCTAAAATGATGGGTTGCCTCCCATCCAGCGCTTAGTTTAACGTCTTAGCAAGACGTAACTTGGGGATTGCATTTTAAGTAAACTCAATGTCCCCTCATCATTGAGTCAATCAAACCTGCAGGTAAGACAAGGTTGTCTACCTATACTTTTTTCAATCATGCCCTATTGATTTTCAGATTTCTTTCTGTACTTAAAACTAAAGGCATATTTTGAGTTTTAGATAACCCACATCTAGGTACAAATCAAATAATTAAGGCATAAAAACACAATTGTACCTAGATTAAACAAAGCAACTAGCTCCTTAGATTGTAATTAAAACTTTAAAATTTTGGAGATAGTTCAAAAATTTTTGTTTTTTTTAAATAACATAATCAGTATAACCAAGAGTGCTCCCAGGAAAGAATGGTGGTGGAAAGGCTCCGTAAAAACCATCCTCCTAGGCGAACAACGTTCCCAGGGGAAAGACTAGTGGCACAAAGGCTTCCAAGAACTAGTCTCCTGTATTTAACTCCCTTAGATCTTTACTTTTCATGTTATTAAGTTAAGTTAAATAAAACTTTAAGTTAATGAAAATCTAAGTTAATTAAGTTTAAAGAAAAGGTTAATTAAGTTAAGTGAATTAAAAAATCTAAGTTAATTAAGTTAAGTTAAAAAAAATCTAAGTTAATTAAGTTAGTAAAAAGTTAATTAAGCTAAGTGAAGTAAAAAAATCTAATTTAATTAAGTTAAGTGAAAAAAAAAATTAATTAAGTTAAGAAAAAAAAAGTTAATTAAGTTAATGAAAATTTAAGTAAAAACCTAAGTTAATGTTAAAACAAATCTAAGTTAATTAAGTTAGTAAAAAAAAAAACTAAGTTAAGTAAGTTAAATAAAAATCAAGAAGAAAAAAAAAATAGCTAAAGAAAGAAAAATAAAAAAAAAATTGAAAAAGGTAAAAGAAAATAAAAAAATAAAATTATGATTTAAAATAAAAAAAATAGTAAAAATTAAACTAAAAAAAATTAAAATTTTGGTTTTTTTGTTTTATTTTTGTTTTATTTTGTTTTATTTTGTTTTATTTTTTTTATTTTGTTTTATTTATTTTTTTTATTTATATTTTTTTATTTTTTTTATTTAATTATTTTTTTTATTTTTTTTTATTTTTTTTATTTTTTTTTTATTTTTTATTTATTTTTTATTTTTTTTATTTATTTTTATTATTTTTATTTTTTTATTTTTATTTTTATTTAAAATTTATTAAAAAAAATTTTATTTTTTTATTATTTCTTATGAAATTTAAAATTTGAAATTTGATTAAATTTTTTATTTTTTATTTTTTTTAAAAAAAAAATCACAATTATTTACAGCACAAAAATATTTTTAAAATTTTGATAAATAAATTAAAAACGCTATTCCTTCCCTAAGAACGACGCTAAAAACTTGATGAACGAAAATAAGATCGCCAATTCTCGCAAATACTTTGGTTTTAATATTTGTAAAACTCTCATGAAGTGCACGAATCATTTAAGTAGAAAATGACAAGTATACTCCCAAGGTCGACCTGAGGAAGGAATGTATGTGGTTTTTTATTTTTTATTCAAACTTTTAAAAACGAAATTAAATCCTAAACATCCTGTCACGATAGTTTGGTTTTTGTGTTCCTAATCTAATAACATAAAATAAACATATATACTGATTAATTAAATATAATCTAAAAATAAACATAGATACAAATTCAATAAATAAAAAATAAATATAAATACTGATTCAATAAATATTCATGCAAATTTTATCATTTATATTAGTGGAGTATTTATGGATATAATAACTAAATTAATTATGCTTGCTCATATTATCTAGGTTATTAAAGATATAAATTGATATTTTATTGATTCTCTTTTTTGTATGAATACCACCTTTGGTGGGGTTAGATATTCTTTGTTAACTAAACAAATCAATTAACACCTATGGGTGGGGTTGATAACTAATTTGGTTAATTAAATTAATTCCTTTTTCTAAGAGATTGAAAATGAACCATTTAAATGCCACCTTTGGTGGGGTTAGACAGTTTAAACTTTATTCAAGGTGACCAAATTAAGCCTAAGAATTTAGTTATCCGAGTACTAACTTTCAAGTTTTAAAACCACTATTGAAAACATGTTGTCAATACATTTTCACATAATAATTCTTATAAAAACTTTTGAAATAGAGTTTCACTCTAACTACCGGGTGATTGTACCAACAAATAAAAGAGCACTACTCTAAATTAGACAGGATAACTAAACCTTAAAATCTATTCTTCAGATTTAAGTTTGTAATGAAAAATAATATATTTCTCTCTAACATCCTTAATATAAAATCTTGAATAAAAATAAAATCAATTCATTTTAGAAATTTTCACCTATTTAATATTTCGCAAGCATAACAACGTTATTATTATATCATGATTATAAATGACTAGCACGCTTAAATTTAATCAAAGACAAATTAAATATAACATGTAAGAATAAAGCATAAAAATAGCGTAAAGAAAATAAAATCCTTACGAACTTCGACGCTATTCCCGTTGCTAGAAAACCTCCAAGCGGAATTTGCACTTCCATTTATTGAATCAAAAATCTAAATTATTACAAAAACATTACAAGTTCCTCTCAAAAAGAGAAGAACTCTAAACCTAAGAGAATTGAACTAAAAACTAAGAGAAAAACTAAGAAAAGCTTAGAAACTAAGAAAGAAACTAAAGAAAACTCAAAAACTAAGAAATGAGAGAAAGAAAGAAGAGAGAAGTGAGGTTTTGAGGTGTTTGAAGGTGTGCTTTGAAGTGAATGGAAGAGGGGTATTTATAGGTGAGGATGGAGAGAAAAAATGAGTAAACAATGTTAAAAAAAATATAAAAAAAATAAAAAACGTGTAGTGGACATGCTGAGGTCATCAATGACGTCAGCATGACGTCATAGGGGCTGCTGCACGTGAAAAATGGGTCAAAACGCGTTGGGCGCGCGGCTGGGCGGCTGCTGGGCGCTGCGCGCGCGCGGGAACAGTAACCCGCGATCTTCGCGCGCATGAACAGTAACCTCGCGCGCGATCCTGCGCGCATGATAACCGCGCGCGGTGTTGCGCGCATGAACAGAACCCCGCGCGCGATCTTTGCGCGCGCATGAACGATACCAGCGCGATCTTGCCGCACGCATGAACAGTACCCGCGCGCAGTGCTGCGCGCATGAACAGTAACCCGCGCGCAGTTTGGGGCGGAGCTGGGTGCTAGGCGCAGCGGCTGGGCGGCGCGGCGGCGCGTTTTTCTGCTTTTTGACATTTTTGACCTTTTCGACCCATTTTGTCCAATTTTTCCATGTTTGTTGACCTTTTTCCACTTATTTATTAATTTATTTGTGATGTATTGCTTCAAGTATTCTTCTTTGAGTCTTTAAATTGCGTTTTTAAGCCAAAATACCTGAAAAACAATAAAAATACCCGTGATTCCGAAAAAGACAAATTTATATAAATATATGATAAAACATATAAATATATATATTTTTAATCAATTAATGTGCATAAAATCATGGTTATTTTAGTGCTTTTTGAGCACTTATCACACTTCAATACACAAGACATACACCTCCCTCCCTAAACATAAGCATGTGAAATAATAAACAAATTATGTATTCTACTTGCAAACCCTCAATACAAATGAGAACATAATAGTCATCATGAAATATAGAATGAGGGAAGTAAACAAAACATGTTCAATTAATTAGAGGGTCTGTAAAGAATTAACAATACATTCAACCCAAAAGTCTACATGCCCATCAATCCATGCTTTATTCTTGTAAGAGTATGACAAAATATTTGATGCCACACATAGTGTTTGATATGCAAAATTTGTTTAACATACCTTTTTTCATCCAAATAAAAAAGATATGTCCAAATGCAAGACACTTATACCCTCAAACAAGGGCTCTTTTGTCTTTACTTCCCAAAATTTAGCCAATGATGTAAAAGAAATACTACACAAATATGATGTTTATGTAAAAGCACCTCAACATACTCATCATTAATATTTTTCTTTTCGTGTCCTCTTTCCTTTGGTTTTAGGCAAACAAATATCAATTTTTATTTTCCTTTTTCTTTTCTCTATTTTCCCATTTTTAATATATGTTCAACACTTCTTTAAGATCCTTATTTCACCCTTTTTTTTAAATGAAACAAAGTGAGTACAACAGACAAACCCAAAATAGACAAGCTTAACAAAGGGTGTAAAACCTAAGGGAGAATAAATATTTAGGCTAACCCATATTTAGGATCAAGAAAATGAAAGGATAATATGATAGCACACAGAAGGGAGACTATGGATATGAAAATCATGGTGGCAAGAAAGGGTAAAAGAATCAAGGATGGCCTAAATGCTCTTTCTATCCTAGTAGCATTTAGGATTCTCCCTCAAGAGATATTGAAGGTGGATTCTAGAACTTGGTAGAGATGCAAATCATCAAAGCAAGAGATCAACACAAACTTGTCAACAATAACCATTGAAATTCACATAGATATAGAAAATGTAAAGAAGAGATGTAATAACTACTCTTAGGAAATACTTATGTCAAACATCCATATTTCAATTCAATTCAAATTTATGCCAAACAAAAATCAGTATGATTCCTCTAGAATTCATTTTACCTAAGTACGATAGCAAAGAGTAGAGAAGCTAGTTCCAAGAAACATAATAACAATAATTTAGAAGTAAGGAGACATGGAAGGTCTAAAAGTAAATTAAGGGCCTAAGAAAATGAAAAAGGCATTGGTTCCAACATTGAAAACATGCTTGGATAGAGACAACAATTGAAAAAACTAATTTACTAACAGATCACACAAGTTTAGATAAAGCATTTCAATTATGCCAAAATTCCTTAAGTTATGTATGTAAACCATATGACATATGGATCCACAAGGAAAAAACAAAGTAAGCACAGAAGTGAGACACACAAAGGTATAGGTATCAAACAACACAACAAAAATCTCCAATGATACATATAAAACACACGAGAAGGAACATAAGGCAAAATAAGAACAAACACCAACAAGAGATTGACACGGGACTAACACACAAAAAACTAGGTAAAGGAGAGAGAAACCTAGTAAAAATAGGTGATTTGCAATCTATACGACATGACATATGAAGGATATGATACTAGAAAGAAAAAATCTAGTACTTTAACTCTACATGATGATCATGTGGTGCGATGAGCATAAAAAAGGCCATAGCGGAAGGAACAAGCAGTATGCAAGAAAGAAGCACATACCAATCATTTCAAAGTAACTCATATGTGAGAGAACTAGTAAAGGATCAGTTAGCCATGTAAAGGAAAAAATATGATATTTAACATAATGTGCATACTATTGAAATAGTAAGAGTGAGAGACAAGAAAAGGTGTAAAATAGATAGGCATAATTAAAAAGACACGTATTCACTTACAGAAAGATAACAAACAAATAGGGAAAAAAATTAAGCAACTCAACCCCAATAGATCACCTGAAAATAGTGATTAAACTACATCCCCCTATTTAAAGAATTTATAAAGGGCAACAAAACTTAGAGATAGTCTCTAACTCATATGAACGTGAGGTGTATAAGGGACTAATGATCTATTTGTTCATAAATTTTAGAAAATTCAATCGAGTCATTCATATACGTTAGTTGAAACGACTTTTTGAGGCAGATTTATTTCATTCAGGTTTTGTGCCTAAGTTCCATAATGAAGCCTACAAAAATATGCCCAAATATTTTTGTATTGTCAGATTTCATTTAAATTCTTTGATCTAGTCACCATCTTACAAATAATGGAGGTAAAATGAACTAGTTCCTCCTCACTAACACTCGACTTATCTTTAAAAGCTTTAGTGATTGAGATGGAGTTGCTGATTAAGTTGATGTTCCTAAGTGCTGATCAAGTTAATGTTCCCAAATATTTTCAAGATCTTTTGCAAGAAATTGGTTGTCCAATGACTAGAGATAGATATTGAAAAAAACGTTTGATGCAAGGATTAATTTATGAAGAAAATTTTGTTTTAATTAATTAATGGCCTTTTATGTTTAATGATTCTTATTTTAGTTAATTGTTGTCGTTTTATTTTGAGTATTTTAGTCTTTTATTTAATTATAGGCCTTTTTATGTTTAGAAACTTTTAATTATAGTTAATTATGGGCTTTTTTTCAAGTTTTTTAGTTTTCTCAACGATGGATTAGACCAAATCCACAACTAAATAGTCCCATAGGCCCATTTCATCTAAGATTTTGTTTCTTTTAGGGTTTCTTGCTTATAAAGAAGAAGAGTTATGTAATTTAAAAGAAAGAATATCATTCATGGAAAGTATATTTCATATAGCTTTGGGTTTTCCTTCTTGTGTTCTTGATTGATTGCTTGAATTTGACTTATGAAAAGAAGTGATCATCCTTTGGGGCGTCTCAGGATGGGGGGTTTTAAGGACTTTGTTTTCTTAGGTTCTAATCTGATCATTGATGAGTGCTCAAAAAGCACTAAAATAACCATGATTTTATGCACATTAATTGATTAAAAATATATATATTTATATGTTTTATCATATATTTATATAAATTTGTCTTTTTCGGAATCACGGGTATTTTTATTGTTTTTCAGGAATTTTGGCCTAAAAACGCAATGTAAAGACTCAAAGAAGAATACTTGAAGCAATACATCACAAATAAATTAATAAATAAGTGGAAAAAGGTCAACAAACATGGAAAAATTGGACAAAATGGGTCGAAAAGGTCAAAAATGTCAAAAGACGGAAAATCGCGCGTCGCAGCCCAGCCCCAGCGCCCAGCCGCGCGCGCCAGCGCCCAGAGCCGCGCGCGCCAACGCCCAGAGCCGCGCGCTCGCGCGCGTTGATCCTTGCTTCCGCGCGCGCTGCTGGCGCGCTTTCACGCGCGCTGCGCGCCGCGGCCCGGCGCCTTGTCAGCGGCGGCGACCCGGTAGCGCCAACGAGTTTGTGACCCCTTTTTCACGTGCAGCCGCCCCATGACGTCATGCTGATGTCATCAATGACGTCAGCATTTCCATTACGCGTTTTTTATTTTTTTAATATTTTTTTAACATTTTTTTAATCATTTTTTCTCTCCATCCTCACCTATAAATACCCCCCTTCCATTCACTTCAAAACACACCTCAAAACCTCACTTCTCTCTTCTTTCTTTCTCTCATTTCTTAGTTTTTGAGTTTTCTTTAGTTTCTTTCTTAGTTTCTAAGCTTTTCTTAGTTTTTCTCTTAGTTTTTAGTTCAATTGTCTTAGGTTTAGAGTTCTTCTCTTTTTGAGAGGAACTTGTAATGTTTTTGTAATAATTTAGATTTTTGATTCAATAAATGGAAGTGCAAATTCCGCTTGGAGGTTTTCTAGCAACGGGAATAGCGTCGAAGTTCTCGTAAGGATTTTATTTTCTTTACGCTTATTTTTATGCTTTATTCTTACATGTTATATTTAATTTTTACGTGATTAAATTTAAGCGTATGCTAGCTGTTTATAATCATGATATAATAATAACGTTGTTATGCTTGCGAAATATTAAATAGGTGAAAATTTCTAAAATGAATTGATTTTATTTTTATTCAAGATTTTATATTAAGGATGTTAGAGAGAAATACATTATTTTTCATTACAAACTTAAATCAAGATTAGACTTTAAGGTTTAGTTATCCGGTCTAATTTAGAGTAGTGCTCTTTTATTTGTTGGTACAATCGCCTTAGGTAGTTAGAGTGAAGCTATATTTCAAAAGTTTTTATAAGAATTATTATGTGAAAATGTATTGACAACATGTTTTCAATAGTGGTTTTAAAACTTGAAAGTTAGTACTCGGATAACTAAATTCTTAAGTTTAATTTGGACACCTTGAATAAAGTTTAAATCGTCTAACCCCACCAAAAGTGTCATTTAAATGGTTCATTTTCAATCTCTTAGAAAAAGGAATTAATTTAATTAACCAAATTAGTTATCAACCCCACCCATAGGTGTTAATTGATTTGTTTAGTTAACAAAGAATATCTAACCCCACAAAAGGTGGTATTCATACAAAAAAGAGAATCAATAAAATATCAATTTATATCTTTAATAACCTAGATAATATGAAAAGCATAATTAATTTAGTTATTATATCCATAAATACTCCACTAATATAAATGATAAAATTTGCATGAATATTTATTGAATCTGTATTTATATTTATTTTTAGATAAATATTTATTTAATTTGTATCTATGTTTATTTTTACGTTTTTAGATTATATTTAATTAATCTGTATATATGTTTATTTTATGTTATTAGATTAGGAACACAAAAACCAAACTATCGTGACAGGATGTTTAGGATTTAATTTCGTTTTTAAAAGTTTGAATAATAAATTAAAAACCACATACATTCCTTCCTTAGATCGACCTTGGGAGTATACTTATCATTTTCTACGAAATGATTCGTGCACTTGCGAGAGTTTTACAAATATTAAAACCAAAGTATTTGCGAGAATCGGCGATGCTGGTTTTCGCTCATCAAGTTTTTGGCGCCGTTGCCGGGGAAGGAATAGCGTTTTTAATTTATTTATCAAAATTTTAAAAATATTTTTGTGTTGTAAATAATTGTGATTTTTTTAAAAAAATAAATAAATAAAAAAATAAAAAAATAAAAAATTTAATCAAATTTCAAATTTCATAAGAAATAATAAAAAAATAAAATATAAAAAAATATAAAAAAAAATAAAAAAAAATAAAAAAATAAAAAAATAAAAAAATTTTAACTATAGCATAAATAGTAAAATTTAGAAATTTGAAATTTGAAGTAAAAAGTTTTTACCGTTAAAAAAAAAATTAAAAATTAAAATTTTTTAAAAAAAAAATTTTAGTTAATAAGAAATAAGATAGCGTGAATAGTAAAATAAAATTACCGTTCATGAATAGTAAAAAAAAATTAAAATTTAAAAAAAAAATTTAAGTTAATAAGAAATAAGATAGCGTGAATAGTAAAATAAAATTACCGTTCGTAAAAAAAAAAAAAAAAAAAACTAAAAGGCATGAAAAGTAAAAATCTAAGGGAGTTCTGTCTAGGAGACTAGTTCTTTGAAGCCTTTGTGCCACTAGTCTTTCCTGGGAACGTTGTTCTGGCACCACCATTCTTTCTTGGGAACACTCTTGGTTAATACTGATTATGTTATTTAAAAAAAAATTTAACTAGTTTTGTCTAGTGTTTTGTATTAAATGCCATGGAAATTTTCTCTAATTTTTTTATTTTTGTTGACAGGAGTTTTAAATTTACGTTTAAAAATAGTCTATGCGTGGTAGGAGATCCTTAGGAAACCCCCTAACACCATATGTAAATAATATTCATAAATTTAAACAAGTGTCAACAACACTGGATCCTACCCATCAACCTGATTTTGAGCCAAACATAGAACCAAGTCTTAATCCTTTACTAGAACCAAAAGAAATGGAGGAAAACCAACATGTTAGGGAAACCACGATGAAGGAGTTTGCAAGACCGGTGATTGGCAAGAATCGCCGCTATCTAGTTGGGAGAGGCTGCTCGGAATTATGACCTTAAAAATATTCATTTTTCTATGCTTCCTTCCTTTTATGGGCTACCTAATGAAGATTCTCTTTCCTTTATGAGAGATTTCTATGCTACGGTCCAAAAATTCCCCCTCGGTATTCTAAACGAGGATCAACATAGAATGAGATGTTTTCCCTACACCTTAAAGGATAAGGCCAAAGCTTGGTTGATGTCACTTCCCCTGTGTTCTCTCGATGACATGGGGTAACATTTACAATAAATTCATGGGAAAATTCTATTCCCATCAAAAAACATCAGAGCTGAGAGGAAAGATTGCTACTTTCTCTCAGATGGAAGGAGAACCATTCCATGAAGCTTGGGATAGGTTCAAAATGTTTCTCACTCAATGTCCCCATCATAGCTTTCCCTACGGTTGCAGTAACCAATTCTTTTACGATGGACTTACACAACAATGTCGGTTCATTGTCGACAACTTATGCGGGAGGAGCAATAGGAGAAAAGACTGCATCGAAATGTATAACCTCTTTGAGATGTTGGGTGCTAATTCCCAACGTAAAAGCTCCCGAGTGAGAAAAGCCGGTGTTCATGAAATCGACTCCAAGAATGAAGTTCAACAACAACTTGTTCAACTGACTAAACAAGTTGCCGCTTCTCGCTACACAAACCAACACCAATAATGAACAATATGGTTTGTACAAAGAACACGGGACATGGTAGAAGCCTGTCCATATCAAGGAGATACAACCTGGACACGAGCGAGTTAATGTGTTGGGAGCATATCAACAGAGACCAAGGTTTGATCCCAATTCAAATACCTATAATCCGGGGTGGAGAAGTCATCCAAATTTCTCTTGGAGGCAAAACAACCCTCCTTTCCCTCAAAGCTCAAACCAGGCAGCCAAAGAATTCCACCCACCTATTCCAAGAAGCATTCCAAATAAACCAACCCTGGAGGACAACTTGAATTCTTTTATTCAAGTTTGTAGGGATAATCAATCTAAAACCAATCAACGGTTGGACTCTGTGGAAGCTTCTATCAAAAAGGTGGAAGTTCAAGTTGAACAGTTAGTTGAACATTTGCAAAAAGGCAAAGACTAATTTGAAACTTAAATGAATTCAATGAAGAGGAGACATTGAGTTTTTCATTCTGCAATCTCCAAGCAACGTCTTACTAGAAGACGATAAATTTTAGTCCTACATGGGAGGTCACCCATTATTGTATTTTCCTTTGTTTTAGTTTGCGTGTAATAAAAAAAATTAAATTTGTTTGTTTCAAAAATTGTGTCCCTTCGTTTAAATTAAAATTTAAAAAAAAAATATATTTTAGGTTCCTTGCATTTTTTTTAGAGATATCTACTATTGTTTTTAAGAGCAAAATGTTGATTCACAATAGGAGGAGGATCATTTTCAACTACAAACAACCATGGGAGATGCTGAAGATAGGCGGAAAAAGATGAAAGACTATACAATTCCAATCATTGGCAATGTAACTTCCGGCATCCAATTACAAGAGGCTGCAAGGAATTATGAATTGAAAAAGATTCATTATTCTTTGTTGCCTTCCTTTTACGGTATCCCTAATGAAGACCCTTTGCATTTCATTCGAGAATTCTATGCTATTGTCCAAACCTTTCCACTACATGCAATTAATGAAGATCAACTTAGGATGAGGTGTTTTCCTTACACTCTCAAAGATAAAGCTTGGTCATGGTTCATTACTCTACAGTCAGTTCTCTTAAAACTTGGGAGGCGATCTATGAAATTTTTATGGGTAGGTTCTATTCCCATCAAAAGAATGTTGATCTAAGAACAAAGATAGCAACATTTTCTCAAATGAATGAAGAGCCCTTTCATGAAGCTTGGGAACGATTCAAACTCCTTTTCATTCAATGTCAAAATCATAGCTTTCCACTACAGCCTACAAAACCAATTCTTTTACGATGGATTGACACTACAGAGTCAATACATGGTTGATAATCTTCTTTGGAGGTCTTTGTAGGAGAAAAGACCGCAGAGGAAACCTATAATCTCTATGAGCTATTGGGTTCTAATTCCCAACAAAGAGGTGGTAGAAGGAAAGCAAAGGTCAATGAAGTCGGCTTTGATAATGAGATAACCTTGCAACTTGTCAATTGACTAAACAAGTGAAATTCCTCACGTCTCACCAAATTTCAAATCAAGAGGTATGTGAAGTGTGTTGTTCAATTGGGCATGGTACTCATAATTGTTCAAATACTTGTGATTCTAGTGTCGATGCCATAGAGGAAGTCCAATCTTTTCAAAAGTATCATCCAAACACCTATAATCACCCAACCTACAACCACCCTTACCCACCAAGCCAATCTTTTAAACCAACCTTAGAAGATAGCTTGAATGCTTTTATTCAAGTTAGTCGTGACAACCAACTGATGACTAATCAAAGGTTGAACACCATGGAGGCTTCGGTTAAAAGAATTGAATCTAAAGTTGGGCAACTGCTGAACAAATGCAAAAGAAAGAACCAGGAAAGTTGCCTACCAACCAAAACAAGCAAAAGATGTTAGAACTCTTCAAGTGGTAAGGTAGTCAATACCGGTTTACACGAAATCTCTAAACTACCTTGTAGTTCATGTAACAAAGATGGCGATATTCTAATCTCGCAAAAAGGAGAAACAAGTGTTAAACTTAACAAGCCTTCGAAAAACTCATTGGGGGTCATCCGACACTCCCAAAATTCAAAAGACATGAGAACCACACCAGATGCAAGTACCTTTTCCCCACCGGTTGAAAGAATCCAAACAAGATAAGCAATTCAATGATCTTTTTAATATGCTCTCTAAAGTAAATATCAATTTACCATTATTAGAAGTGATCATGAATGTGCCTCATATGCCAAGTTTTTCAAAGAGTTGAACACTAAGAAAAGGAGGTATGGGCTGAATGAACGAGTAGTAGTATCGAGAAATTTCTAGCGACTGTACTTCAAAGACAAACGCCCCTAAGTTGAAAGACCATGGAAGTTTTATTATAAACATAACTATGGGGGATAGGAAGGTTGCTAAAGCAATGCTTGATTTAGGTGCTAGTATAAATTTGATGCCCTACTCTATATTCTTACTGTTCAATCTGTGGGATTTAAAACCCACAACTATGTCCCTGCAACTTGCAGATATATCTCTTAAATATCCAGAGGGAATAGTTGAGGATGTTTTGGTACAGGTAGACAAACTGATAATACCTGTTGACTTTGTGGTTCTGGATATGCAAGAAAATCCAGCATTGGACAGAGAGCATACAATATTTCTTGGTAGACCATTTATGGCAACTACTAAAACTATTATTGATGTCCAAGATGGAAATTTGACAATGACAGTCTTAGGAGAGACTGTTCATTTCAAAGTTTTTGATTCTTCACCTTTCCCTTCTATTCCTGCCATCGATGAAATATTCGAAGTTGATCCTTTGGATAATCTTGTCCACAACACCTTTTTCCAAACCAGAATAGAAGACAAGCTTGAAACCGTTCTTACACTTGAAAAGGTTGAAGAAGATTTAGATGAAGAAATTAAGGGGTACCTTGAACAACTAGACAATAATGAAGTGATGACAAAATCTAGTACACTTTTAAATCTACCCAGTTCTTCATCTGTTAAAAAGGCCAATCCACCCGAACTTGAACTCAAAGACTTACCTGAGCACTTAAAATATGTGTTTTTGGGAGAAGGAGAAACATATCCAGTGATAATTTCTTCAACCTTGACCAAACCACAAGAAAAAGAACTCATCAAAGTGCTTAAACAGTTTAAGAAATCTATAGGTTGGAGTATAGGGGATATAAGAGGCATTAGTCCAACAATGTGTATGCACAAGATCAACTTGGAGGATGGTGCTAAACCTGCATGAGAGGCCCAAAGAAGACTAAACCCAAACATGCAAGAGGTAGTTAAAAAGGAAATCCTTAAATTATTAGAAGAAGGGATTATCTATCCTATTGCGGATAGTAAGTGGGTTAGTCCAGTGCATGTGGTACCAAAGAAATCTGGGATAACAGTTGTTAAAAATGACAAAAGTGAATTAGTGCCCACTAGAATAATCCTTTGGATGGAGAATGTGTATATATTTTAGGAAACTAAATTTATATACGAAAAAGGATCACTTTCCTCTTCCATTCATTGATCAAATGTTGGAAAGATTAGTCTGGCACAAATTTTCTTGTTTTTGGATGGACTGTCTGGATATTATCGAGTAACCATAGCAAGAAGATCAGGAAAAGACCACATTTACATGTCCTTTTGGGACATTTGCTTTTCG
Source organism: Hippophae rhamnoides (assembly GCA_033030585.1). Classification (NCBI taxonomy): domain Eukaryota; kingdom Viridiplantae; phylum Streptophyta; class Magnoliopsida; order Rosales; family Elaeagnaceae; genus Hippophae; species Hippophae rhamnoides. The sequence goes on along the minus strand of CM065431.1, from coordinate 31,820,031 downwards.
AGAATGCCATTTGGGTTATGCAATGCCCCCGCCACTTTCCAGGAGATGCATGATATCTATTTTCTCGGACATGGTGGAGAAATTCATTGAAATTTTCATGGACGATTTCTCTGTCTTTGGGAACTCATTTGATGATTTCTTACATAAATTGACTTTGGTTTTAGAAAGATGCATTGAATGCAATCTAACCCTTAGTTGGGAGAAAAGTCATTTTATGGTTCAACAAGGGATAGTTTTAGGACATATAATTTCAAACAAGGGTATTGAAGTTGATAAGGCAAAAGTTGAATTGATATCCAAACTACCTCCCCCTACATCTGTGAAGGGGATAAGAAGCTTCTTGGGACATGCAGGATTTTACAGATGATTTATTAAAGATTTCTCTAAAATAAGTCGTCCTTTATGTAACTTACTATCCAAAGATGCTGAATTTGACTTCAACTTATTTCCTTTAATACCTTGAAAGAGAAACTAACATCTACCCCTGTTATAATGGCACCAAACTGGTCTTTACCTTTTGAAATAATGTGTGACGCTTCTGATTATGCAATAGGAGCAGTCCTTGGACAAAGAGTGGATAAGCGTTTACATGTCATCTACTATGCTAGCAAAACACTCAATGATACCCAAATGAATTACACCACCACTGAAAAGGAATTCTTGGCTATAGTATTCTCTTTAGACAAATTTCGGTCTTATTTAGTGGGATCTAAAGTGATTGTACATTCTGATCATGCTGCTTTAAGATACCTATTAAGTAAACCAAATGCCAAGCCAAGATTAATCAGGTGGGTCTTACTCTTACAAGAATTTGACCTAGAAATCAAGGATAAGAAAGGCGTTGAAAACTTAGTAGTGACCATTTGTCTAGGTTGATTTCGACTTCAATTCTCTTAAAGATGAGAGTAATGACGATATAGTTGAAACCTTTCCGATGAACAGTTATTTTTCATAGGTCCGAACCCATGGTATCTTTGATATTGTAAACTATCTTGCCACTGGTGTTTTGCGACCTAACACTTCATATCGGACAAGAAAAGGTTTTTAAAAACTATTAAGGACTATTTACGGGATGACCCTTATTTATACAAGATTGGTCAAGATCAAATCATCCTGAGATGTGTACGGAGAAGAAGAACATAAGAGCATTCGACTTTTTGTCATGAACTTCATTGTGGGGTCATTTTGGAGGTGAAAAGACAGCCCGTAAGATATTACTGATCTGGATTCTTTTGGCCCACTCTTTTTAAAGATGCTCATATGTTTTGTGCACAATGTGATAGATGTCAAAGAACAGGAAACATAAGCAAAAGAGATGAAATGCCTTTGACATCTAATTTAGTTGTTGAACTCTTTGATGTATGGGGGATTGACTTCATGGGTCCTTTTCCCCCATCTAAGGGTTTTCAATACATTTTGGTTGCTGTGGATTATGTGTCCAAGTGGGTAGAAGCTATCCCCACCAAAACCAATGATGCTAATGTTGTTGTGAAATTCTTGAAAGATTTCATATTCAGTAGGTTCGGAACGCCTAGAGCTATAATAAGTGATGGAGGTAGCCATTTTTGTAACAAACTCTTTGATGGAGTACTAAACAAGTACAACATCACACATAAAGTAGCTACTCCATATCATCCTCAAACTTCCGGTTTAGTGGAAGTGAGTAATAGGCAAATTAAGGGAATACTGGAACGCACTGTGCGTCCGTCAAGGAAGGATTGGGAATTTAAGCTAAATGATGCCTTATGGGCATACCGCACCGCTTACAAAACACCTATTGGGATGAGCCCTTACCGGTTAATCTTTGGGAAAGCGTGCCACCTTCCAGTTGAACTTGAACACAAAGCTTACTGGGCAATTAAAGAGTTAAACATGGATTTAGATAAAGCAGGTGAAAAACGATTACTCCAGCTTCATGAGTTGGAAGAAATTAGGAATGAAGCCTATGAGAATTCCAAATTATACAAGCAGCGTACTAAGCGCTATCATGACAAGAAGCTAGTTCCTAAGACTCTTCACCTTGGAATGAAAGTTCTTTTATTTAACTCTCGTTTGAGATTGTTTCCAGGAAAGTTGAGATCAAGATGGGATGGACCATTCAAAATAGTTCAAGTATTTGAACATGGAGTAGTGGAACTATTGGACTCCAAGACACAAAAAACGTTCAAAGTCAATGGCCATCGTGTCAAGCCTTATTTAGAAGAACCAAACAACATTGCTGAAATGGATTGCATTTGGCTGAGTAACCCTTAGCACCAAAAAGATACGTCTTGCTAAGACGTTAAACTAAGCGCTGGATGGGAGGCAACCCATCATTTAAAAAAAAAAAAAAAAACCAAAAAAAAAACCAAAAAAAACCAAAAAAAAACAAAAAAAACAATTTTGTTTGTTATTTGTTTTATTTACTTAATTTTATTGTTTATTTCATTTTAATTACATGTGAATAATTTTTAAATTGTTAAAACTAAAAATATTTGTTGAGATGTTAGAAGTTTACAGCGATCTGTCTGTATACACTTTAATGATGAATATGATGGATGCACCTGCATTTTCCATTACTACTTGCACATTCTCAGGAAATAGGTAATCTTTCTTCTCTTCTCTCTTTATCTTTAATTTACAGTTGTTACATTGAGGACAATGTAAGTTCTAGGTTGGGGGTGGTGAAAAGTTACCATACTTAATTAAAAAAAAAATTTGACAATTTAAAAATAAATAAATAAATAAATAAAACTTTTCTCACAAAAATTTATCATTTCTTTAAATCAAATTTAAGTAAATAGTTAAGTCTTTTGTACTGTTAGATTAATTTTTTGAAAACATATCATGAAATATTTTGTAATTATTTTTGATAATTAGTTAGTTTTTGTCATAATTAGTATTTCTTGATAAGATGTAGAAATTATATTAAACCCAAAATCGGTGTTTATGAGTTTTTTTTTAGTGGAGACTACCTTTGTGAGATATAATTTGAGCCTAATTTCCTTTATTCAGAGTGAAATATATATTTTTTCTACTCCAAACACATTTCTTATTTCTTCAAATTTTTAGATGATCTCTATAGGTATTAGCATTGAATGTATGAATTTTTTTTCTCATTTTAATAGAGTATCATATATTTTTTATTATTATTTTTGCTTAGATTAAATGATTTGAGTAGAAGTTGATAGTATATGCTTATATCTCATTTATGCATGACTACTACAAAAACAAAAAGACATATCTGGGGTTACCTAAACCAAGATCAAACAGAAAAGCCACAAAATTAAAATCTCACCAAAATCCAAAATATGTACAATCTGTACATGGGTTGACTCTCTAAAATACATATATTGAGAAATATCTTCAGAAAAAAAATAGAGAGATAAAGAATATATAGTATAATCTACATACTATAACCCACATTGCCTACAAAGTTGTGAGTAAAGGCTAATTACAAAAGAAGGATATAAGAAGTAATTCCCAAAAAGTCATTGCAATTTCTTCATTTGTAAAAGGCATATATCTTGAAATTCTTTCTTAATGAGTTTGATTTATGCATGAAAATAATTTTTATATATGATATCTTTATAATTTATACATTTGATTCCTTTCATGAGATCAATGTTAAAATAACACTTTGAGCCTTTATTCTTTATACATATGCGAACATATTAGTTCATTTCTATACATCAATTCTTTCGCATATAAATTAGTATGAGTGTTTGAACCCATACGATTCAAGTGTTTTGAGAGTATTGACTTGTGAGGAATAGAGTCGGCGAATTCGATTCATGACACGAAATTGGGTGAAATTAAATTGAAACATTTTTGATATGAAATATGAAAATGATTTTCGACTAATTATTATAATAAATCATGATTGTTTAAAGAGATTAAAATAACTTATGCTTGAGATTTTAATTATGATCTTAAAGGAGATTAAAAAGTATGAGACATTTTTGTGAGATGTTGATAATTTGTGATTTTGTTGTAAATTTAATTTTTAAGTTGTTTGTTTTTATTGTTTCTTTTGTTTTTACATTTAGTACAATGTTTGTGGGTATCATTACTGAAAACCCTCACGAGACTCAAACTCGTCCACTAGGGCAACCTAGGGGTTTAAAGGCTTGTTGCATAGGCTAAATGCAACCGTGTCAATCCACGGAAGTGATTTAGGATAGTTTAATTTTTAATTTTTATCGCTTCTCTTGCTAAGGGACTAGCAAGAAGCTGGTTGGGGGTTGTGATGAGTGCTCAAAAAGCACTAAAATAACCATGATTTTATGCACATTAATTGATTAAAAATATATATATTTATATGTTTTATCATATATTTATATAAATTTGTCTTTTTCGGAATCACGGGTATTTTTATTGTTTTTCATGTATTTTGGCTTAAAAACGCAATTTAAAGACTCAAAGAAGAATACTTGAAGCAATACATCACAAATAAATTAATAAATAAGTGGGAAAAGGTCAACAAACATGGAAAAATTGGACAAAATGGATCGAAAAGGTCAAAAATGTCAAAAGATGGAAAATCGCGCGCCGCGTAGCAGCGCGCGCCGGCGCCCGGCCGCGCGCTTCCGGCGCCACGTGATGCGCGCGCCCGCGCGCGTTGACTCCCGTTCCGCGCGCGCCGCAGCGCGTGGGCCTTGTTCATGCGCGCCCGAGCTGCGCGCCAGCGGCCCGCCCGGCCCGCGCGCCAACGCGTTTTCACCCCATTTTTCACGTGCGGCAGCCTGTGACGTCATGCTGACGTCATTGATGACCTCAGCATGTCCATTACACGTTTTTTAATTTTTTAATATTTTTTTTAACATTTTTTTACTCATTTTTTCTCTCCATCCTCACCTATAAATACCTCCCTTCCATTCACTTCAAAGCACTCGTCAAAACCACACTTCTCTCTTCTTTCTTTCTCTCATTTCTTAGTTTTTGAGTTTTTCTTAGTTTCTTTCTTAGTTTCTAAGCTTTTCTTAGTTTTTCTCTTAGTTTTTAGTTCAATTCTCTTAGGTTTAGAGTTCTTCTCTTTTTGAGAGGAACTTGTAATATTTTTGTAATAATTTAGATTTTTGATTCAATAAATGGAAGTGCAAATTCCGCTTGGAGGTTTTCTAGCAACGGGAATAGCGTCGAAGTTCTGTAAGGATTTTATTTTCTTTACTGTTATTTTTATGCTTTATTCTTACATGTTATATTTAATTTGTCTGTGATTAAATTTAACTGTGCTAGCTGTTTATAATCATGATATAATAATAACGTTGTTATGCTTGCGAAATATTAAATAGGTGAAAATTTCTAAAATGAATTGATTTTATTTTTATTCAAGATTTTATATTAAGGATGTTAGAGAGAAATATATTATTTTTCATTACAAACTTAAATCTGAAAATTAGATTTTAAGGTTTAGTTATCCGGTCTAATTTAGAGTAGTGCTCTTTTATTTGTTGGTACAATCGCCTGGTAGTTAGAGTGAAGCTCTATTTCAAAAGTTTTTATAAGAATTATTATGTGAAAATGTATTGACAACATGTTTTCAATAGTGGTTTTAAAACTTGAAAGTTAGTACTCGGATAACTAAATTCTTAAGTTTAATTTGGACACCTTGAATAAAGTTTAAATTGTCTAACCTCACCAAAGGTGGCATTTAAATGGTTCATTTTCAATCTCTTAGAAAAAGGAATTAATTTAATTAACCAAATTAGTTATCAACCCCACCCATAGGTGTTAATTGATTTGTTTAGTTAACAAAGAATATCTAACCCCACCAAAGGTGGTATTCATACAAAAAAGAGAGAATCAATAAAATATCAATTTATATCTTTAATAACCTAGATAATATGAGCAAGCATAATTAATTTAGTTATTATATCCATAAATACTCCACTAATATAAATGATAAAATTTGCATGAATATTTATTGAATCTGTATTTATATTTATTTTTAGATAAATATTTATTTAATTTGTATCTATGTTTATTTTTACGTTTTTAGATTATATTTAATTAATCTGTATATATGTTTATTTTATGTTATTAGATTAGGAACACAAAAACCAAACTATCGTGACAGGATGTTTAGGATTTAATTTCGTTTTTAAAAGTTTGAATAATAAATTAAAAACCACATACGTTCCTTCCTTAGATCGACCTTGGGAGTATACTTATCATTTTCTACGAAATGATTCGTGCACTTGCGAGAGTTTTACAAATATTAAAACCAAAGTATTTGCGAGAATCGGCGATGCCGGTTTTCGTTCATCAAATACTAAAAAACTTGATGATGCTTTGCCTAATTAAATTGTTTGTATCTTTCAGGAATCTAAGGATGTCTTTCTTGAGGAAATTCCTAATGGATTACCTCTTATTCGAGGGATTGAACATCAAATTGATTTTGTACCTTGTGCTAACATTCCAAACTGACTAGCCTGTAGGAATAATCTTGAGAAGAAGAAGGAACAACAAACACAGGTTACTGAGTCGATGGAAACAGGGTACGTGAGAGAAGGAGGCTTTTTATTCAAAATAGCCCATACTTGTACTTTTGTATAAGGAGGGTAATTTTTCTATGAACGATCTTAACCGGTCTTTGCCTAGTGCCATTGTTTCTCTTTTGCAAGAATATGAGGACGTGTTTCCTAAAGAGATTCTGGATGGGGTGCCACCAATTAGGGGGATTAAGCTTGAAATTGACATCATACCGGGAGCTTCTCTTCCAAACCGACCTGCCTGTAGGATCAACCCTGAAGACACTAAGGAGATTCAAAGGCAGGTTTAAGAGTACTTCATCAAAGGTCAAGTCATGGAGATCCTAAGTCCATGTCTCGTTCACGTGCTACTCGTTCCCAAGAAGGATGGATCAAGTAGTATGGGTATTGATTGCCGAGCCATCAACAACATTACGATAAAATATCGAAATCCTATCCCTAGATAGATGACATGTTAGATGAGTTACATGGTTCTTGCATTTTTTCAAAAAATGATTTGAGAAGTGGATACCATCAAATTAGGATGAGAAAGGGTGATGAATGAAAAACACTTTTAAAACTAAACATGGATTGTATGAGTAGTAGTCGCCCTTTGGTCTAACAAATGCACCTAGCACTTTTAAGAGGCTTATGAATCATATTCTACGTGCATTTATTAGGAAATTTGTTGTTTTCTAATTTGATGATATTCTCATTTACAGTAAAAATCTTGAAGAGAATGCAAATGATATGAACCAAGAGGTTTACCTAGCTAATTTTAGATTATATAGCAAATGGTTTCTCTACAAATCAATGGATATTACTCACCATTTTAGGGGAAATACGCCACAAGGAGGTGCTATTTTCTCTAAACATCTTCATTTGATCTTCAAAGACTTGCTTGCGTTAAAGGGGGACAAGTGTGATGTTTCTACCATCTTTCTCAAATGAATACTTGTTTCTCTATCCATCATGTGTAACCCTCTGATCATATTGCTAAGGCCTACCTAGCAGGATGTTTCCAAATTAAATGGGTACCACATCACACAACACCTCATCTTTGTATTTGCCAATGGAGAAGCTCAATAATACTTGCTTATCAACCTTCACTTTTCTACTATCATTTAGCCATTGCAACTTGTAAGGCTTAGGGTGTTCGAATGTAGGCAACCCTAATTTCTCAACTAAGGTAGTACTAGCCACATTGGTGCAACTTCCCCCATCTATGATGATACTACACTCCTTGTTGCTCACATGACACCTTGTGTGAAATATATTATATCTTTGTTGTTTAATGGCTCCCTAACATTTTGCTGAGGTGTTGCTCTTTGTAAAGATGCTAAGGCATTTTCTTGCCATCCCAATCTTTCATTCATATAGACCATCAAGTTGTTCATCCTCTCAAAGGATTGTTGCAAATCCCTCATCATGAACATCATATCTGGTCTTCCTTCAGGACTACCACTGTTGGACATTTTCTTTTTTGCAACTCTACACAATAAGAGGTTAGTGTAATAAAACAGAACTATTGTAAATTCCATCAATACCTCACTTGTTTAGTGCTCGGATTGATCACTCAAACCCTTTTTGTTCCTAATCAAAGTAGCCAAGTCCAAAAATTCCAAACAATTTATAAAATTATCAAACACCTAAAAAGTAGTTCACAATATCCCACTTGTTAAAGCACAAAGGAAACTAACTCGAAGTGTTTAGGATCCTATATTAGAGTAGTAAGCAATAGGAAAATCAACACTATTAGAAAAACAATAATTTCCCCAAAAGAACTAAGCACACAATGAGCGATTTATAATCAAAGGGTAAAATTTTGGGAACTATGAGTTCAAATACTCACTAGAAATTATCAAATGCAATTTGGGACAAATAGCTAATAAACCTTTAATATGAGTTTGATGAATTTTTAAGATACGTAAAATAACACTAAATTACGACACAAAGGGTAAATGAAATTTCTGCAAGAACTACCAGGGAAATACCAAAAAATAACCGAAAACTATAGAAAAAATGAGATATTGCAAAAATGCAAGGAAAATGCAAAATAGTTTCAGAAATAGTAGAATTTGGAAGGAAAATGCAGAATATGAAAGGAAAATTCATAATACTTTCAGAAACAATGAGGATATGCAATGTTCTTCTTTGAAATATTTTGGACACAATAGAATTTTCAAGGAAAATATAAAAACAAATGTGGAAACAAAGAAGAACAATATTTTTAGGATTTGGAAAGTAAATTTCAGCAAGAACACAACGCAAGAATATATATATATTTCTTTTTTTTCTATATATCAGAAACGAAACAAGAACACAAGAACAAATATAAAGGATAGGAATATGAAAATTAGCACCTAAATCTCTAATACCAAATGATATGAACCAAGGGTTTGAGACCTACCTATTTTCATATTATACAACAAAGAGTTTCTCCACAAATCAATGGATATTACTCACCATTTTACTGAGAGGAAAGAAACCACAAGAAGGTGCTATTTCCTTGATAAGTCTAGCATAAATGACACCCTAACAAGTATGGATATTTCCTTGTTAGCGTGTCATTTCTGCTAGACTTATCAAGGAAATAGCACCTCCTTGTGGCGTTATTCCCCTCAAATAAATGGTGAGAAATATTCATTGATTTGTGGAGAAACCCTTTCCTATATAATCTGAAAATTAGCTAGGTCCTAACCTCTTGGTTCATATCATTTGGTGTCAGAGCTTTAGGTTTTAATTTTCAGATTCATATCCTTTATATTTGTTCTTGTTTTATTTCTGATACAAAGAAAAAAAGAAAAAAAATATTCTTATGGTGTGGTCTTGCTGAAATTTATTGTTCTTCTTTGTTTCCACCTTTTTCTGCATTTTCCTTGCATATTCTTTCGTGTCTAAAATTTTCAGCATGATATCCGGCTATTTTTGAAACTATTCTGCATTTTTCTTGCAAATTCTACTATTTTTGATACTATTCTATACTTTTCCTTGCATATTCTATAGTATCTGTTATTTTCAACAATTTCCTGGTATTTCTATGGTAGTTGCTGCAAAAATTTCATTTTCCCTTTGTGTCATAATTTATGTGCTATTTTGCGTATCATACTCATATTGAAGGTGTTGTATTGATTTACTCTTGATGTATTAGCATATTAGATCAAAAAAAGAAAAGAAAAGAGAAACAGTAAAGACGTGGCCATAATATATTCAAAGAAAAAAAAAGACAAAGAAAAGAGGAAAAACCACTTATGTTAATTTCTAGTGAGTGTCTAAACTCATAGTTCCAAGAACTTTACCCTATTATTATAAATTCCTAATAGTGTGTCTTTGAGGAAATTGTTTTTCTTCCAATATTGTTTATCTTTTGATTTCACTTGTGCTCAATTATTCTAGTCTAGGATCCTAAACACTTTGAGTTAGTTTCCTTTGTGCTTTAACAAGTAGGATATTGTGAACTACCTTTTTGGTTGTTTGATAATTTTACAAATTGTTTGAAATTCTAAGATTTGGTTGTTTTGATTAGGAGCTAAGAAGGTTTAAGCGATCAATCCGAGTGCTAAACACATGAGCTATTGAGTAAATTAACATTATTTCTATTTTATTACACTAACCTCTTATTGCATAGAATTGCAAAAATGTCCAACAAGGGTAGTCCCAAAGAAAGGCCAGATATGATATTCATGATGAGGGCGCTGCAAGAATCTTTTGAAAGGATGAACAACTTTATGGTCGATATGATTGAAAGATTGGAAAGGTAAGAAAGTTCCTTAGTAGCTTTACAACAAGAAACACCTCCACCCAATTAAGAGTGTTAAAAGGAAATCTCATGTTGAGGATATTATAGAGGAAGAAGATTGGGAAGAATAATTGGAGGAAGAATGCCTAGAGGAGGAATAAATGGGTATAGAGGAGGAAGAAATGCGTATAGAGGAGGAAGAAATGGAAGAGTAGGTATGTGAAGACCCCCATCTAGGGCCCAAGAAGGAGTTGATAGAGATCGAGGTAGTATAAAAATGACGATACCACAATTCCAAGGAAAGAATTACTCAGAGTTGTATTTGGAGTGGGGGAAGAAGATGGAGCACATTTTTGAGTACCAAAACTACTCCACAGAGAATTAATTAGTCCTTAGTAGGAGGATAAACCCTAAAAGGCCCATAGTTAATTGGGAGGACATGAAAGCCATCATGAGGAAGAGGTTAATGCCTAGTTACTATTATATAGAGTTACACAATGCCCACATAGCTAGGTTTCTTAGTAGGTTGAATACAAACATTGCCAACATTGTGGAACTTCATCATTATATGGAGATGGATAACACGGTGCACGTGATAATTAAGGTGGAAAGGAAATTAAAGAAATGGAGTTTTCCATCCCAAACCAAAATTTAAGTCTTACAATGCCAAAGTGATAAGGGTAAGCAAAGACAAAGGTAAAATCGACACCTAAATTGTAATTGTGACTTGAAGTGTTTTCGGTGTCTTGGTAATAGTCATCTAGCCTCTCAATGTCCAAATAAAAAGGCAATGATCACTTTAGCTAGTGGTAAGGTGGAAATCGGCAATGAAAGTGAAGAAGAAGAGATGACATCTATAGAGGAAGCTAGTGAAGAACAGATAGGACATGTAGATGGGGGGAAGTACTAGTAATAATGCGATCTTTGAGCACTCAAAAAGGAGGATGACCTTGAACAAGAAAGAGATAACATCTTTCGCACAAGGTGCCACGTTAGTAACAAGGTGTGTAGTGTTATCATAGATGAGGGAAGTTGGACTAATGTAGAAAGTACTACCTTAGATGAGAAATTAGGGTTGCCTACATTCAAACACCATAAGCCTTATTAGTTGCAATGGTTATATTATAGTGGGGAAGTGAAAGTTAATAAGCAAGTATTAGTGAGCTTTTCCATTGGAAAGTACAAGGATGAGTTATGTATGATGTGATACCCATGCAAGCTGGACACATCTTGCTAGGTAGGCCTTGGCACCATGATAGGAGGGTTACATATGATAGATATAGAAACAAGTATTTGTTTGTGAAGAATGGAAGAAACATCACACTTGTACCGCTTTCCCTTAAGTAAGTCTTTGAAGATCAACTAATGATGGTTAAGGAAAAAGAAAAGAGTGAAAATGAACAAAAAGAGAAGAATGAAAAAGAAAATAGAGTGAAAGAAAAAAAAGGAGTGAAAATAAACAAAAAGAGACGAATGAAAATGAAAAAAAAAGAGTGAAAATGAACAAAAAGAGTGAAGAAAAAGGAGAGGAGAGTGGAAAATCAAGAGAGAAAAAAGGTGTGACTTTTTATGCTAAGGCAAGTGAGATCAATGGAGCTTTTTATTCGAAATAGCTCGTACTTGTACTTTTGTATAAGGAGGCTAATTTTTCTATTAACGAACTTAACTAGTGTTTGCCTAGTGCCAGTGTTTCTCTTTTACAGAAATTATAGGACTTGCTCCTTGAAGAGATTCCGAATCACCCTGCTAATTAGGGGGATTGAGCATCAAGTTGACTTCATATCGGAAGCTTCTCTTCCAAGCTAACCTACCTATATAGGACCAACCCCGAAGACACTAAGGAGATTGAAAGGCAGGTTGAAGAGTACTTGATCAAAGGCCAAGTCAATGAGAGCCTAAGTCCATGTGCCATTCCTATGAAACTCATTCCCAAGAAGGATGGATCAAGTAGGATGTGTGTTGATTGTCAGGCCATCAACAACATTACTGCAAAATATCGACATCATATACCTAGGCTACATGACATGTTAGATGAGTTGCACAGTTCTTGCATATTTTTCAAAAATTGATTTGAGAAGTAGATATCATCAAATTAAGATGAGAGAGGGTGATGAATGGAAAACCGCTTTTAAAACTAAACATGGATCGTATGAGTGGTTAGTCATGCCCTTTGGTCTAACAAATTCACTTAGCACTTTGATGATGCTTTTGAATCTTGTTCTGCGTGCATTTGTTGGAAAATTTTCTATTGTCTATTTTGATGATATTCTTATTTACAGTAAAAATCTTGAAGAGCATGTCTTACATCTTAGGTATATGCTTGAAATTTTGAGAAAAGAACAACTGTATGCGAACCTGAAAAAGTGTTGTTTGCATAGAAAAAGTTAGTTTTTCTTGGTTTCGTTGTTAGTTCTGAGGGAATAAAAGTAGATGAGGAAAAGGCTAAGGCTATTCGAGAATGGCCTACACTTAAATCTGTAACCTAGGTTAGGAGCTATCATAGCTTGGCTTCTTTTTATCAAAGGTTTGTCAAAGATTTTAGTACATTAGCCGCACCTCTAATCGAGGTCCTTAAAAAGTCTATTCTAAATGGGGCGAGAATCAGGGGAGAGCCTTTAAAACATTAAAGGATAGTTTGTGTTCTGTACCTATTTTATCATTACCTGAAATATGAATGATTGCTTTGCTAAGAACGTGTTGAAGATGATGATATTAAAACCCTAAGGAAAAAAATCCTTAAAACCCCAATCTTGAGACACCACAAAGTATGATCACTTTCTTTGATAATTCGAATTCAAGTATTCAATCAAGAACACAAGAAGGCAAAGCAAAAGCTTTCTGAAATATACTTTTCATTTATGATATTCATACTTCCCCAAATTACATAGCTACTCTTTTATAGCAAGAAACCCTAATAGAGAAACCTTAGTACCACGAGTTTTGTTTGTTGGTGGATTGGGTCTAATACAACCTTATAAAATAAACTAATAAAATAATTAAAATAAAAAGCTCACAATTAATTAAAATAATAATTGTTAAACATAAAAAGGTCCACAAATAATTAAAAAATTACTTCCTAAAATAACCCTTGCACCCAATTTGATCTTTCAAATCTATCCCTAGTCATTAGATCTTAAGAATATTTGTAGGATCTTGAGAATATTTGTAAACAACAACTTAGTTAGTTCCTTAAATCTTAGCTCTATAACCAGGTTGATTTGGTATAACGGATCCATGTATGAAGACTATCAGATGCTGAATTCCTCTCAAAGGAGGTACTTCAGAGGAAATCTCTTTAGGAAGTTGATCCTCAAAGTCCTACAATAAAGATACAACAACATTAGGAAAAGATGAATTAAGATCGTTAGTAAAAAGATAATCCTCCTTGTACATAAGTACAAGTACTTGTATCCTTGCCATCATTGCAATCTTAATCTCATGTTTTTTCAGTAATTACACTCCTTTTTTATTTTTCTCTTCTGTTTGCTCACTTCTCTCTCATGCTTGCTAACATTTTTCTCTCTTTTACTTACTGTTCTCTCCTGTTTGCTTACTTTTTTATTTTTTGCACACTTTTTTCTCCCTTCTGCTCACTTTTCTCTCTCTTTTGTTCATTTTTCTCTCTTTTTTTGCAGACTGTTCTCTCCTTTTCGCTCACTTTTCTTTTCTTTTTCCACTCAACCTAACTTGTTCTCCTTAATCAATTTTATGTTCCCAAATATTTTCAAGATCCTTTGCAAGGAATTAGTTGTCCAATGACTAGGGAAATGACAAAGTGGATGAAGGAAGCTTTGCAAAGCTTCATCATGGAAGTGCAATACAAAGAGGATATGCTAGAAGAATCAAAACCTAAATTTGAAGATTCTAAAGCTTCACTAAGGATGGTCTATTACCTTTTTTATGCAAGGGATAGATTTGCAAGTTTGGGAGAAAGACAAAAAAAATGAAAAAAAGAAAGTAGAAAAGGAGAACATAGTATTAGATTGTTCAAAAATCTAATTCATATTTTCTTTCTTAGTTTTCTTGTTCTTGTTGAAATTGGGTTTCCTTCATTTTCTTCCTATTGTGGAAGACTGATTTAAAAAAAAAGAGAATCATAGTTGATCAAGAGTCTTTCTTTGGAATCCTTTTTGGTCAAGAGTATTTCTTTAGAGTCCCCTTTGGTCAAGAGTCTTTCTTTAGAGTCCTCCTTGGTCAAGAATCATTATTTAGAATCCTCTTTGGTCAAGAGCCTTCCTTTAGAGTCCTCTTTGGTCAAGATTCTTTCTTTAGAGTCCTCTATTTTCAAGAGTCTTTCTTTAGAGTATTCTTTGGTGAAGAGTCTTTCTAAAGAGTACTCTTTGGTCAAGAGTCTTTCTTAAGAGTCAACTTTGGGTCAAGAGTCTTTCTTCAGAATCCTCTTTGGAAATTATTTCCTTAGAGTCCTCTTTGGACTTTCCTTTTGTCAAATTTTTCCATTTAGCTCTTTTAGAAATCGGTATTTTGAGATATTCACCAATAAAAAATTTACTTCTTAAGATTTGATGGTTCTTTGATTTTTTTAAGAACACAAAGGAGGTTGGTGTGAGCTTTGAGTGTTAGAATAAAGAGAGAAAATATTGTTAAAAAAGGAGTGATAACAATATTATTTGAGAGAAAACACGTGAGGACTCGCGTGAGTTATCTCATTTTATTTTACAAGTTGACAACAAGAGTAAGGAAGGAGGAGAACCACAAGTGATTGACTTAAAATTCTTTATCAAATCTGTTCATGACCAATTTAGGAGAAGGAATGCAAGGTTGGAAGATTTAGAATCCTCTCCTGATTCTCAATCACATCGAAGAAGACATAGAAGACATGATTTAGAATCTCTCCTGACTCTAATGTGGAAGAGAGAACCAATTATAAATGGGATAAAAGACTAACTACAAGGAAGATAATAATATAGGCAGTATAAAGTTTCCAATTCCGCTCTTTCAAGGAAAGAATGGTCCTGAGTTATTCTTGGATTGGGAAAGAAAGATTGATCATGTGTTTGATTGTCATAATTATTTTGAGGAGAAGAAAGTAAAGCTATCAGTTGTAGTATTTACAAATTATGTTGATACGGTGGGATCAATTGGTGGTCAATAGGCGAAGAAATGGTGAGAGACCTATTTGGTCATGGAAAGAGATGAAATTGGTGATGTGTAAGAGGTTCATCCCTAGCCATTACTATATGGATCTATATAGAAAGTTGCAAGGGTTGGTCCATGGTTCCATACGTGTAGAAGATTATTATAAGGAGATGGATGTCGCCATGATTAGAGAAAACATAGAGGAAGATAGAGAAGCAACAATGGATAGATTCATTCTCGGGTTAAAAAGGGAAATTGCTGATGTGATCAAATTGTAGCATTACGTAGAGATGGAAGAACTACTATACAAAGCCATCAGAGTGGAGTAGCAAATAAAGTCCAAAGCTACATTTAGAACAAAAGGTGAAGTGAATTCCAACAATTCAGTTGCTGTTTCTAAAGGTAAACCAGAAACAAAAAATCTTACTAAGTGACATGATATTACGAGTTATGGTTATCAAGGACTCGGACATATTCCATTTGAATGCCCAAATAAAAGTGTTATGGTTTTACTGGTCGATGGAGAAATCGAAAGTACTATTTCAAGTGAAAATGAAATGCCACAATTGGAGGATTGTTCTTATGCAGAATTGGAAGAACTTGTGCATAGGGAATTACTTATCCTAAGGAGAGCACTGAGTATACAACCTAAGAATGAAGAAGATGTGGAGTAACATAGGCATATTTTCACATAAGATGCCATGTGAAGGATAAGGTATGAACGATTATTATTGATAATGAGAGCTGTACTAATGTTGGTAGTATTATGTTGGTACAAAAGTTGAATTTGAAGTGGCAAAAGCATCCTAAACCATACAAGCTACATGGCTGAATAATTGTGGAGAAGGAAATGTCAACAAACAAATTTGGGTTCCTTTTTCAATTGGAAAGTATGAGGATGAGGTTCTTTGTGATGTGGTAACAATGTATGCTGCTCATATTTTGCTTGGACCACCGTGGAAATTTGATAGGAGGGTGATTTCTTATGGATATAAAATTGGTACTCTTTTGAAATGCATACCTGAAAAGTTGTATTAGCCGCTCTCAATCTTTTGTAAGAGGAAAATCAAAAAGGATAGAAAAATGAGCACAAAAGAGAGAAAAGTGAGCAAAAAAGAGAGAAAAGTGAGTACAAAAGAGATGAAAGTGATCACAAAGTAGAGAAAAGTGAGAAAAAAAGAAAGAAAAGTGAGCAAGGAAAGAAAACTAAAAAAATAAGTGCATTTGCTGAAAAACATGAGATTAAGAATGTAATGGTGGCAAGGCAACAAGTACTTGTATGTGGATTTGCAATACCAAACCGACCAGCTTACAAAGCTAATCCTAAGGAAATGAAAGAGATACAAAGGGAAGTGGATGAGGTTCTGCACAAGGGATTTGTAAGGGAGAAACTCAACCCATGTTCGGTTCTTGTCATCTTAGTCACAAAGAAAGTTGGAACATGGTTCATGTGTGGGGATTGCCACGCTATTAACAAGATAATGTAAAGTATTGACATCGTATCCTCAGGTTAGATGATATGATTAATGGGTCACATGATTCACATTTGTTTTCTAAAATTAATTAAAAATGACTAATATTAGATTCCCATGAAAGAAGGAGATGAATGGAAAACTGAATTTAAGACTAAATATGCAATGTATGAATGACTAGTAATTCCTTTTGGTTTAACTAATGCACCTAGTACATTTATGAGGTTAATGAACCATGTCTTGCATGCTTTAATGGGGAAATTTGTTGTAGTTTACTTTGATGATATTTTAGTCTATAGCAAAAATTTAGAGTAATAGATGGAATGTGATGAGGTAAGAAGTTTCCATAGTTTAGCTAGTTTTTATCTAAGGTTTATTAAAGCTTTTGGTTCTATTGGTAGACCTTTGAATGAACTTAAAAGAAAGCACCTTTGTTGTGTTTGCTATCGTTGATAAAGCTTTTAAGATAGAATGTGATGCATTGAGATTGGTATAAGAGCTATTTTAGTGTAGGATTCCAAACCAATTGCATACTTTAGCAAAATGCTAAGTGGGGCAGTGTTGAAATATCCTACTTTTGACTGGAGCTTTATGCATAAGTAAGAACTCTACAAAAATGGCAGCATTAATTATGGCCAAGGGATTTCATCATTCATTCCGATCATGAGAGTTTAAAGTTTTTGAAGACCCAAGGTAAGCTTAATAAAACACATGCTAAATGGTTGGAGTTTATAGAAATGTGTCCTTATGTAACCAAGTACAAGCATGGGAGGAAAAAGTTATGGTTGATGCATTGTCTAGGAGGTATATGTTACTTATTTCATTGCATACTAAATTTCTTGGTTTTGAATTGCTTAAGGAATTGTATGCTAATGATTCTGATTTTTGCCAAGCATGGAGTGCATGTGTTAAGTGTGCGTATGATGATTTTTATAGGCATGAAGGAATTCTTTTGAAGAAATAAAAACTATGTGTGCCTATTTGTTCTATTCATGAGTTTCTTGTTAGGGAATGTCATGAGAGAGGTTTGATGGATCACTTTGGTGTTCTAAAGTGGTAAGGATAACATCTTTGTTGTTATAGATTTAGTGAAATGACTCATTTTATTGCATGTTCTAAAACCAATGACACAACACATATTGCTGATTTATTCGTTAAAGAAGTGGTTCATTTGCATGGGTTGCTTAAGATAATTGTTAGTGATAAAGATGGTTAAGTTCCAAAGTCATTTGTGGAGCATTTTATGGAATAAACTACGAACTGAACTATTATTTTCTATTGTTGCACATCCTCAAACGGATGGCCAAACTAAAGTACTTAATAGGACACTCACTACTTTACTGTGTACTATCATTTAAAATAATATAAGGTAGTGGGCGAAGTGTTTGCCACACATTGAGTTTGTATATAATTGGATTGTTCATTCTACTTCATTTTCTCCTTTTAAAGTTGTTTATGGCTTTAATCCTTTTAACACCTAACATCTATTGATATTTTTCCTTTGCCTACTAATATTTATTGTAATAAAAAGGCAGATTTTATGAAGGATTTACATACTAGATTTTGGACCAACATTGAAAGGAAGAATGACTAATATGCTAAGCAAGCCAATAAGGGAAGTTTGAAGGTTGTTTTCCAACCAAGAGATTGGGTTTTGGTGCACATGCGTAAGGAGATGTTTCCTACATAATGGAAATCAAATTTGCAGCCTCGAGAAAATGTACCTTTTTTGAAGTCTTGGAAGGGATCGATGATAACACCTACCAAATAGATTTGCCAAGTGACAATGGTAATGCTAGTGCAACTTTTAATGTTGCTGATTTATCTTAGTTTGATGTAGGTGATTCGAGGATGAATCTTTTCAAAGAGGAAGGGAATAATGGAGATCAAGGTGCTGACCAAGTTGATGTCCCAAATATTTTCTAGATCTCTTGCAAGGAATTGCCGGTCCAATGACTAGGGCAAAGACAAAGAGGATGAAGGAAGCTTTGCGAGGTTTGATCATGGAAGTGCAATACCAAGAGGATTTGCTAGAAGAAATAACAACTAAATTCAAAGATTATAAAGCTTCACCAAGGATTTTCTATTACCTTTTTATGCAAAGGGTACATTTGCAAGATCAAATTGGAAGCAAAAATTAATTTTGGAACTAATATTTTTGTTTTAATTAATTATGGCACTTTTATGTTTAACAATTTTTATTTTAGTGAATCATGGGATTTTTATTTGAAGTCTTTTAGACTTTTATTTTTAAGGTTGGATTAGGCACAATCCATAACTAAATAGGCCCATTAGGCCCATTCCATCTAGGGTTTTTTTCTTTTAGGGTTTCTTGCTTATATAGAAGAAGAGTTATGTAATTTTGAGGCAAGACACAAATATTCATTATTGAAATTTTTTTAGAAAGCTTCTTGTTTGAATACTTGAATCTGACTTATCAAAGGGAGTGATCATCCTTGGTGGCGTCTCAAGGTTTGGGTTTTAAAAACTTTGTTTCCTCGGGGTTCTAATCTGATCATCTTCAAAATATACTTAGCAAATCAATCATTTTTACTCCTTTGATTTTATTGATTCTTAGGTTGTTAGCTTAAAGGGTCTGCATCGAAATGTTTAAGAGGGATTAATACAACTTTTTGATTGTTCATTTCAAAAGAGTATCAATTTTTATATCCATCATGAATCACCCTTCTATCAAACTACCATGATCGTCCAAGCAAAATATGAGTAGCATACATTGGGGCCATATCCCAACAAATCTCATCCTCTTACTTACCAATTTAAAAAGGAACCCAAATTTGTTTTTGGCATTCACTTCTCCACAATCATTCAGCCATTGTAGCTTGTATGGTTTAGGATGCTTTTGGCACTTCAAATTCAACTTTTCTACCAACAAAATACAAGCAATATTAGTGAAACTCCTACTATCAATAATAAATGTGCATAACTTATCCTTCACATGGCATCTTAAGTGAAATTTATACTCATGTTGCTTCTTACCCCGTCCATTCTTAGGCTACATGGCATCTTGTGACAAGTAATTCTCTATACACAGGTTCTCCAATATTAAAACTTGCATTTTTATTACTCCATTTTGTTGTAAAACTTTCCAATTTATAACTTGCTCTTTCTTCCTCATTTGAATCAGTTTCTTCTTTGTTTACCCCATGTCTTGTATGTCTTCTTTTATGTAATTTAGAACTAGAAGAAGACCCTAAATCACCTAACCTTGCAATTAACTTCTTAAACTGGTAATTGAAAGTCTTAAAGAGTACTTTTAAATCAACCACTTATGGTTCTCATCCTTTCTTACTCATATTTCTAACATGTAGAATAAAATGAGATAACTCACACACTAATGAGAATCATCGAGCTCTACAAATTCCAAGTGGACCAATCACGAGGTCTAGGTGGGCATAACTCAAAAAGGGTTTAAATGGTCTTATTCAAGAGGTCATGCATAACCAAGGGAACCTAAATTGGGAGTGCAAGGATTGGGACAATCCTAGGATGGAAATTAGGGCAAAATTGGCAAAGAACTAGGCACATTGTTGTGCCATTTGGACCATTTTAGGAAGCTTCATTTTTAGCCCTTAGATGGAAACAAAAGTTAAGATGTAATATTTTAGGGGGATTCCTTTGTTCTCAACAGCTCCAATTTTGCTCCATATTTTGCTCCATTTTGGCTGTGCCATTTGGACTGATTTTGGGCAGCTTTCTTTTCAGCCCTTGGATGAAATCAAGGGTTAAGATGTAATATTTTCATAGATTCCTTTGTAGTTAGCTGCCCCATTTTTCTCCATGTTTTGGTCCATGTTTTCTGTTACCTTTTGTTCTTTTTGGCTGTTTTTATTTTCAACCCTTGGATGAGATCAAGGGCTATGATGTAGTGGAGCTTGGGGTTTGTTTATATCCTATTAAGAGCAACTCAGCTGCTGGAAAATATAATTTGAATGAATTTTGATTTTTCAGATCAATTGAGAGCTCATTCATGCTCTTTGTTCCTCTTTAAGCAACTTCTTAAGGGATTGGCAACCTTTGTAAAGTTGTTTAGCATCCAAGCATTTGTGGTGAGTAATATCTATTCAAAAACATCAACTTGATTTTCATTACTACCTTCGTACACCTCCTTTACACTTTAGGAGGCATCCGCCTAAGATAAACTACCCACCTTGCGGTTTATTCCCCCTGAATTCTCGGTGCCGAAGTTAGGCAACCCTACACCAAAGAATGGTCTTTTAGGATAGGTCATTGTGTGTCACTACCTCCCACCTATCCTACACCTTCGATAAAGGTTGTCATTGTGAAGCTATAGTTAAGGTGCACAAGGTCTTACCGTCTGGCCGTTAATACTTTGCATCTTCACAAAGAATTCAATTTCACCGGGTCCATGTTGGAGATAGAGGGGCATTCGTTATACCATTCATGTAGGTCGCTACTTATGCGACAAGGAATTGCACTACCTTAGGACATTTATAGTTACTGCCACCGTTTGCTGGGGCTTTCATTCAAAGCTTATAACACTTCTCCTTCCAACCTTCTAGCATTGGGAAGGTGTCAGACTCTACACATCATGTTACCACTTAGTAGAGTCCTATGTTTTTAAGAAACAGTCACCACCCCCTGGTATGTGCCGCTTTCCTAATCAAAAGATTAGAAAGCACACCCCTTATCCCGAAGTTACGGGGTCATTTTGAAGAGTTTTGTCAACATTGTTCTCTTAAGCAACCTAGTATACTCTAATTGTTCACCTATGTGGGCTTCAGGTGCAGTTAGTTCATCGGGAGATTCACCCTCCCAATTAGAAGTTTTTTTCCTGGAAGTTTAAAGCTTGTAGATTATGACAACAATCATGACTATAAATAAACTCGCGACTATGGCAGGGTGGTATAATCTGCTCTCTCGCAACCCTTACTCTAATCAAAAGACTAAAGGTCCTTATTGAAGATTCAAAAGGAGAGCACTGAAACAAGAAAGTAGACTCGTGATTTTGATCAATTCATTCTAAAAGTAAAGCACACACTAGAAAGTGCTTCGAAAGGTGTTAGTAGGTGCACGAAGTCAGAGCTCGGCATTTTTACCCACTGGGCCAAGTGTTCGCCCACTTCAACGTCTTCACCTTTAGATAAAAATCAGTGTCCATTCTTTAGGTTGCCAAAAAAAGACGAGAATTTTTCCTTTGGAAGTGCGGGTGATCGGGCTAGGTCGCATAAAAAAGGGTTTGATAACTCAAGGTGCTTATTCATGCTCTTTGTTCCTCTTTAAACAACTTATCAAGGGATTGGCAACCTTTTAGCTGTTGTTTAGTCTGACTTGTATGACGTATGTTGGGTATCATCCTTGTGACTTGGTATGGGCTTTGAACCTGGGGTAAGTGTGACGATTCTAGATAAGAGGATATTGGCGCCCCCTACTGACAGCTTAAGGTTTTGCTAGTAATGGTTAGCTAGTGTTCCTAAGTTTTGTATCAAAGCCTGGTCTCAGGTTATAGTCCCAAAAAAGCACAAGTTTGAGCGCAAACTTCCTTTATGGAGGAGGGAATGATGCAACCATAGAGAGTAACATCTATGGGCTCATTGTAATGTCCTTGGTGGGTAATATCCAATGGTCATTTAGTCTGACTTGTGTTGCACTTCATGGGTAACATCCATCTGACTTGGTGTGGGGTTTGAACCTCGTTTAAGTTTGATGGTTCTAGATAAGAGGATATTGGGACCCCATAGTGATCGCTTAAGCTTTTGGTAAGAATGGTTTGATATTGTTCCTCAACTGCCCATTTTTCTTCATGTTTTGGTCCATATTTTTTGCTACCATTTGTGCTTTTTGGTAGTTTTTTTTAAACCTTGGATGAGATCAAATGTTATGATATAGTATAGCTTAGGGTTTATTTTGTATATAATAAATACTTAAAAGCAGCTAAACTGTTGGAAATTTCACATTTTGAATGAAATTTTATTTGTCAGATCATATGAGAGCTCATTCATGCTCTTTGTTCCTCTTTAAGCAACTTATCAAACATTTGACAACCTTTTGTGGTTTTTTTAGCATCCAAGCATTTGTGGTAGGTAATATCCATACTTGTTAGGGTGTTATTTATGCTAGACTAATCAAGGAAATAACACCTCCTTGTGGCGTCTTTCCCAAAAGATAAATGGTAAGTAATATCCATTGATTTGTGGAGAAACCCTTTGCAATACAATCTGGAAATTAGCTAGGTCCTAACCCCTTGGTTCATATCATTTGTTGGGTAACATCCAAGGGTCATATAGTCTGACTTGGGTGGTACATAAGGGATAACATCTATATGACTTAGTTTGGGCTTTGAACCTTGATTAAGTATGACGGTTATAGAAAAGAGGATATCGGTGCCTCTTATTGATAGCTTAAGTTTTTGGTAGGAATGGTTAGCTAATGTTCCTAAGTTTGGTATCAAAGCCAAGTCTCAAAAAATCACAAGTTCGAGAAAAAACTTGCTTTAAGAAGGAGGGAATGATACAACCATGGTGAGTAACATCCATGGGCTCATTGTTATGTATAACCTTGGTAGGTAACATACAAGGGTCATTTAATCTGATTTGTGTGGCGCTTGGTGGGTAACATCCACGTGACTTGGTGTGGGCATTGAACATGGGTTAAGTGTGACGGTTCTGGATAGTAGGATATTGGCGCCTCTTACTGAGATCTTAAGCTTTTGGTAGGAATGGTTAGATAATGTTCCTTAGTAGCCCAATTTTTCTCCATATTTTAGTCCTCGCTTTCTGCTACGTTTTGTATTTTTTTGCTGTTTTTATTTTCAACCCTTTCATGAGATCAAAGGCTAGGGTTTATTTTTATCTTATAAATACTTAAGAGCAGCTTAGTTGCTGGGAATTTCACATTTTGAATGAAATTTGATTTGTTTGATCATTTGAGAGCTCATTCATTCTCTTTATTCCTCTTTAAACAAATTATCATCGGATTGGCAACCTTTGTGGTGTTGTTTAGTATCGAAGCAATTTTGCTGAGTAATCCATACTTGTTAGGGTGTCATTTTTGGAAGACTTATCAAGGAAATAGCACCTCCTTGTGGTGTGTTTCCAGTCAAATAAATGGTCAGTATTATCCATTGATTTTCGGAGAAACCCTTTGTTAAATAATTTGAAAATTAGCTAGATCCTAACCCCTTGGTTCATATCATTTGTTGGGTAACATCTAAGAGTCATTTAGTTTGACTTGTGTGACACATGGTGGGTAACATCCATGTGACTTGGTATGGGCTTTGATCTTAAGTGTGACAGTTATGGATAATAGTATATTGATGCACCCTATTGACAGCTTAAGCTTATAGTAGGAATGATTAGCTACTATTCTTAAGTTTTTTATCAGAGCCAGGCCTCAAGTTCGTCTCCCGAAAAAGCACAAGTTTGAGTACGAACTTCCTTTACCAAGGAGAGAATGATGCAACCATGGTGAGTAACATCCATGGACTCATTGTTATGGATTACTTGGGTGGGTAACATTTAAGGGTCATTGAGTCTTACTTGTGTGGGGCATGGTAGGTAACATCCATATGAATTATTGGGGGCTTTGAACATGGGTTAAGTGTGACGATTCTAGATAAGAGAATATGGGCGCCCCTTACTAAAATCTTAAACTTTTGGTTGGAATGGTTATATACTGTTCCTCAGCTTTCCCATTTTTCTCCATGATTTGGTACATGTCTTTTGCTAATTTTTATTTTCAACCATTGGATGAGTTCAAGGGCTACGATGTAGTATATATTAGCATTTATTTGTATGTTATAAATACTTCGGAATTTCACATTTTTAATGAAATTTGATTTGTCAGATCATTTTAGATTTCATTCATGCTCTTTGTTCCTCTTTAAGTAACTTATCAAGGGATTGGAAACCTTTGTGGTGTTGTTTAGCATCTAAGAATTTGTGGTGAGTAATATCTATACTTGTTAGAGTGTTATTTATGTTAGACTTATCAAGGAAATAACACCTCCTTGTGGCGTCTTTCCCAAAAGATAAATTGTGAGTAATATCCATTGATTTGTGGAGAGACCCATTGCAATATAATCTAAAAATTAGCTAGGTCCTAACCCATTGGTTCATATCATTTGCTGGGTAACATCCAAGATTCATTTAATATGACTTGTGTGGCACAATTTGGGTAACATCCAAGTGACTTGGTGTGGGCTTTGAACTTGGATTAAGTGTGACAGTTCTAGATAAGAGTATATTGGTACCCCCTATTGTTCTTAAGTTTGGTATCAAGAACAATTCCCAAAAAAGCACATGTTTGAGGATGAACTTCCTTTACGAAGGAGGGAATGATGCAACCATGCTAAGTAACATCCATAGGCTCATTGTTATGGGTCAATTTGGTGGGTAACAACCAAGGGTTATTTAGTCTAACTTGTGTGGGGCATGGTGGATAACATCAATGTTACTTGGTCTGGGCTTTGAACATGCATTAAGTGTAACTATTCTAGATAAGCGGATATTGGCACCCCTTACTGACATCTTAAGCTTTTGGTTGCAATGGTTAGATACAGTTTGTCAACTCCCAATTTTTCTCTGTGTTTCGGTCCATGCCTTCTCCTACCTTTTGTGCTTTTTGGCTGTTTTTTATTTTCAACCATTGGATGAGATCAAGTGCTATGATGTAGTATAGCTTAGAGTTTATTTGAATGTTATAAATAATTAAGTACAGTTCAGCTGCAGGGAATTTCACATTTTGAATGAAATTTGATTTGTCAGATCATTTGAGATCTCATCCATGCTCTTTGTTCCTCTTTAAGCAACTTTATCAAGGGATTGGAAACCTTTGTGGTGTCGTTTAACATCCAAGCATTCGTGGTGAGTAATATCCATACTTGTTAGAGTGTTATTTATGTTAGACTTATCAAGGAAATAGCACCTCCTAGTCATGTCTTTCCCAAAAAATGGATGGTGACTAATATCCATTGATTTGTGGAGAAACCCTTTGCAATACAATCTGAAAATTAGCTAAGTGCTAACCCCTTGGTTCTATCATTTGCTGGGTAACATCCAAGGGTCATATAGTATGACTTGTGTGGCACATGGTGGGTAATATCCATGTGACTTGCTGTGGCCTTTGAACGTGGATAAAGTGTGACGGTTCTACATAAGAGTATATTGTGCACCTTACTGGCAGATTAAGCTTTTGGAAGGAATGGTTAGCTACTATTCTTATGTTTGGTATCAAAGATAAATCTCAAGTTCGAGTCTCGAAAAAGCATAATTTTGAATACAAACTTCCTTTATGAAGGAGGGAATGATGCAACCATGGTGAGTAACATCCATGGGCTCATTGTTATGGGTAACCTTGGTGGGTAACATCCAAGGGTCAGTTAGTTTACCTTGTTGGATAACATACAGGTGATTTATCGGGGGCTTTGAACATTAGTTAAGTGTGACGTTTATAGATAAAAGAATATTGTCTCGCCTTACTAACAACTTAAGATTTTGGTTGAAATGGTTAGATACTGCTCCTTAGCTTCCTCAGTTTTCTCCATGTTTCGGTCCAATTTTGTGCTACCTTTTGTACTTTTTGGCTATTTTTATTTTCAATCCTTGGATGAGATCAAGGGCTATGATGTAGTAGAGCTTAGGGTTTATTTGTATGTTATAAATACTTAAGAATGGCTCAGTTGTAAGGAATTTTACATTTTGAATTAAATTTGATATGTCAGATCATTTGAAATCTCATTCATGCTCTTTTTTCCTCTTTAAGCAACTTATTAAGGGAATGACAACCTTTGTGATGTTGTTTAGCATCCAAGCATTTGTGGTGAGTAATATCCATACTTGTTAGGATTTCATTTATGCTAGACTTATCAAGGAAATAACACATCCTTGTGGCGTCTTCCCCCTTAGAAAAATGGTGAGTAATATCCATTCATTTGTGAAGAAACCCTTTGCTATATAATCTGAAATTAGCTAGTTCTTAACCCCTTGGTTCATATCAATTGGTATGAGAGCTTTTGGTGCTAATTTTTAGATTCATATCCTTTATATTTGTTCTTGTTCTTGTGTTCTTGTTTTGTTTCTGATTCGTAGAAAAAAAAGGAAAAAAATATATCTTGTTTTTTCTGAAACTATTCTGCATTTTCCTTGCAAATTCTGATATTTTTGAAACTATTGTTGTTTTGGTATTTCTGTGGTATTTCCTATAGAAATTTCATTTCGCCTTTGTGTGGTAATTTATGTGCTATTTTACGTATCTTAAAAATTTCTCAAACTCATATTGAAGGTGTTGTATTGATTTACTCTTAAGTTATTAGCTATTTGTCCCAAACGCAGGTTAGTAAGTTGATGGAAAAAGGGTATATGAGAGAAAGAATGAGTTCACTCGTTGTTATAATAATTTTGGTCCCTAAGAAGGATGGGACAATGAGGATGTACCTAGACTGCCAAGCAATCAACAATATCACGGTAAATTATCATCATCCTATTCCTCACTTAGTTGATATGTTAGATGAGTTGCATGGTTCTTGTGTCTTTTCTAAATTTGATTTGAAAAGTGGATATCACCAAATTATAATGAAAGAAGGTGATGAATGGAAAACTGCATTTAAGACAAAATATGGTTTATATGAGTGGTTAGTCATGCCATTTGGTTTAACTAATATTTCAAGTACTTTCACGACATTAATGAACCATGTTTTGCATTCTTTATATTGGAAAATTTGTAGTTCCTAATCAAGTTGGAAAATTCTATTGGTTGAATTGGTTTGATACTTGATGGAGATTGAGGTGCTAACGAAGTTGATGTTTACCAATATTCTAAAGATTCTAAGATTATACAAATATTGTCAAGATCCTACCCAAGGGATGGATTTGGAATATTCAATTGGATGCAAGGATTAATTTAGGAAGAAATGTTCTTGTTTTAATTACTTATGAGACTTTTATGTTTAGTGATTTTAATTCTTGTAATGGAGGCAAAGCCCACGATTAAATAAAATTAAAATGACAAAATATAAAAGGCTCATAATTAATTAAAACAAGAATATTGCTTCCTAAATTAATCCTTTCATCCAATTTAATATTCCAAATCTATCCCTTGTGTAGGAACTTGAGAATCTTTAGAATATTGGTAAACATCAACTTCGTTAGCACCTCAATCTCCACCAGAAAAATACGCGCTTCCATAAGCTTTTAGCGAGGATTTTGATCTGAGGAAGAGTTGGAAATAGATGTTTTGCTTGTTCTGACCAAATCGGGTATCAACAAGAACTCAAACAGAAAGACTCTCCAAGGGCCTTTCTTTCAGAACCTCTCCCTCTGTTCTGATAGTTGAGCAAGTGACTTCCCTCCGGGGCCTTCCCACGGTACTCTACCGAATTACTACTCGGCCTCCCATAATGCCTTAATTAATCTAACCAAGCGATCGGTATAGATCGATTGACCCAACTCAATCCCGATCAGCAGCTGCCATCCCGGCCAGATCGAGAAGAAAGGGGAAGGTGGTTTACGCACAAGGCCCTGGTCGGGGAAAGAAGTACTACTTGGGGGGCTTGGAAGGAAGTGAAAGGAGACAAAACCGGAGTGGATCCGCGACCGCATTCCGAATCCTGATTTATAAGACTATGCATTTCGGCCTTGAAAAAAGGATGAAACCCTGTTTATCAAACTGCATCCACAGTGTATATAAGTTTATCGAACTTCATTGCTTGACCTACACAAGGCATGGTCCCCCTTACAAATATACAAGGTATGGTCCCCCTTACAAATACACACAGGCCCTTTTGATTCTTTCTAGTATGAAATTCCATCATGCTATGTGTCGAAGAAATAAGAAGATATGGGTAAGAGATTAAACCGGAATGAGATATTCTCCTTGTTTGCTTCACTTCAAGGACAAATAAGAATTGTACCTTACCCTTTTTTTTCTGAAAATTGAAATTGAAAATACTAAGATTAATACAAGGCTGGTTCTAAAGAAAATTCATTCAAAGTTGGGACATATAAAGCCGGTTCATCCAATCATAAAGTGAAAGAATGGAAAGCACCGACTAAAGAAGAGGGGACAGGGTTTCCCTGTAGTAGTAGTTGAGTTGTTGAAGCATCTATACGACGATTGGGGTGAAGCTAAAATGGAGTCTCTCTCTTCTTTATCTACTTTAGTGATAGAGATGTTAAGTTCCTAAGTCATTTTTGGTGAACTTTGTGAAATAAACTTGGAACTAAATTGTTATTTTCCAGTATTGCACATTCTCAAATTGATGGTCAAACTGAAATAGTTAATGGGACACTCACTACTTTGCTATGAGCTATCATTCAATAGAACACAAGGTAGTGGGAGATGTGTTTGTCACACATTGAGTTTGCATATAATAGGACTGTTCATTCTACTTCTTCATTTTCTCCCTTTGAAGTTGTTTATGGATTTAATCCTGTAACACCTATTGATATTGTACTTTTGCCTACTAATGAGCATGCTAATCTTGATGGTAAGAAAAAGACAACTTTTGTGAAGGATTTACATGGTAGAGTTCGAGCCAACATTTGAAGGTTGTTTTCTAACCTGGAGATTGGGTTTGGGTGAACATGTATAAGGAGAGGTTTCCCACACAATGGAAATCAAAATTGCCGCCTCGAGGAGATGGACCTTTTCAAGCCATAGAATGGATCAATGATAACACCTACAAGATAGATTTTCCAAGTGACAGGTAATGTTAGCGCAAATTTTAATGTCATAGATTTATCTATGTTTGATGTAGGTGATTCGAGGATGATTCAATTCGAAGAGGAGGGGAATAATTAAAGATCAAGTTGATGTTCCAAAATATTCTCAAGATACTTTGAAAAGAATTGGCGATTCAATGACTAGGGCAAAGACGAAGAAGGAAGCTTTGCAAATCTTGATCATGGAAGTGCAGTACAAAGAGGTTGTGTTAGAAGAATCAAAAACTAAATTCGAAGATTCTAAAGCTTTACCAAGGATGGTGTATTAACTTTCTATGCAAGGGATATATTTGGAAGATTAAGTTGGGAGCAAAGACTAATTTAGGAAGTAATATTTTTATTTTAGCTAATTATGGCTTTTATGTTTAGTAATTTTTATATTTTTAAATTTGGGCTATTTATGTTAAGTCTTTTAGTCTTTTATTTTTAAGGTGGGATTAGGACCAATCCATAACTAAATAGGCCCATTTCATCTAAGGTTTTTTTTCTTTTAGGGTTTCTTTTAGGCCCATTTCATCTGTTGGTCATACTTTAAAATAAACATTTGACAAATCTCAGTGCAATTTTACACGTTCTTAACATTTGGGTGGAGTATCAAAAAGGCTATTGTAAAATATTAAATCAGATCTCGTATCATTTCTCATAATTAGAGAGGACCACGCTTCGTACAAAAAAATCGAACAAAAATTCAATCATTTACAGACCTTATCGTGGGTTTAAGATTTTTGTCACACATTTTACGTTTTGCTTGGTTAGGATTTTATTCACTACAGGTGTAATGGAGATTGATATGCTATCCAGGAGAAATGTTTGCAAATGATCTAAGTATTGTAAATATCCTACAAATATTCTCTTGATCCAACCCATGGGATAGATTTCGTAAATAAAATGCAAGGATTAATTTTGCAAGCAATTTTTTTTCCTTAGTTAATAATGGAAAATTTATGATTTGCGATTTTATTTTGAGTTAAGTATAGAATTTTATACGTTCTATTCATCCTAAGTAATTTTTTCTATTCATTCTTTAAAGATCGATTGAGAACAATACATAACTAAATAGTCCGACTAGAATTGAATTATTGCATGGGTTAATTTCTAAAAGATATATTTTTCTAGGCTTTAGTTGCTTATAAAAGGAAAAATTAGCATCGTAATGGAGGGAAATCAGATATCATTGATGAAAATTTATTTCAGAAAGCTTTTTTGCTTGACCTTCTTATGTTCTTTATTGAATGCACGAATTCAACTTATCGTAGCGATTATTTGTCTCTTGTGGCGTCTTAAGTTTGGAGTTTTATGGACTTCTTTTTATAGCTTTCCTCTTTTGATTTGGTGTCTTATTTCCCTGTAAAATCTTCATATCTTATACTTATTCTTCATTTCTATGGTCAATCTATCTTTGTTCTTTAAAAAAAGGTAGGTGGAAAATAAAAAATAGGATGTCGTTCATAGTTTAAAGTAAACATTTGATAAATCTCAGTGCAATTTTACACGTTCTTAACATTTGGGTGGAGTATCAAAAAGTCTATTGTAAAATATTAAATCAGATCTCGTATCATTTCTCATAATTAGAGAGGACCATGCTTCGTACAAAAAAAATCGAACAAAAATTCAATCATATACAGAGCTTACCGAAGGTTTAAGGTTTTTGTCACACATTTTACGTTTTGCTTTGTTACGATTTTATTCAGTACAGTTGTTATGGAGATTGATGTGCTAAAGAAGAGAAATTTTTTGCAAATGAACTAGGTATTCTAAATATCCTTCAAATATTCGCTTGATCCGACCCATGTGATAGATTTCGTAAATAAAATGTAGGTATTAATTTTGCAAGCAAATATTTTTCCTTCGCTAACTATGGGACATTTTTGTTTTGTGATTTTATTTTGAGTTAAGTGTAGAATTATATACGTTTTAATCGTCATAAGTAATTTTTTCTATTCATTCTTTAAAGATCGATTGAGAACAATATACAACTAAATAGTCCGACTAGGATTGAACTATTGCATGGGTTAATTTCTATAAGATAAATTTTTTCTAGTCTTTAGTTGCTTATAAAAGGAAACAATAGCATCGTAATGGAGGGAAATCAGATATCATTGATGAAAATTTATTTCAGAAAGCTTTTTTTCTTGACCTTCTTATGTTCTTGATTGAATGCACGAATTCAACTTATCGTAGCGATTAATTGTCTCTTGTGGCGTCTTAAGGTTGGGGTTTTATGGACTTCTTTTTATTGCTTTCCTCTTTTGATTTGGTTTCTTATTTCTCTATAAAATCTTCATATCTTATACTTATTCTTCATTTCTATGGTCAATCTATCTTTGTTCTTTAAAAAAAGGTAGGTGGAAAATAAAAAATTGTGTGTTGTTCATAGTTTAAAATAAACATTTGACAAATCTCAGTGCAATTTTACACGTTCTTAATATTTGGGTGGAGTATCAAAAAGTCTATTGTAAAATATTAAATCAGATCTCGTATGATTTCTCATAATTAGAGAGGACCATGCTCGTACAAAAATATCGAACAAAAATTCAATCATATACAGACCTTATCGTGGGTTTAAGATTTTTGTTACACATTTTACGTTTTGCTTGGTTACGATTTTATTCACTACAGGTGTAATGGAGATTGATGTGCTAAAGAAGAGAAATGTTTTGCAAATGAACTAGGTATTCTAAATATCCTTCAAATATTCTCTTGATCCAACCCATGGGATAGATTTCGTAAATAAAATGTAGGGATTAATTTTGCAAGCAATTTTTTTTCCTTAGCTAATTATGGGACATTTTTGATCTGCGATTTTATTTTGAGTTAAGTGTAGAATTATATACGTTTTATTCGTCATAAGTAATTTTTTCTATTCATTCTTTAAAGATCGATTGAGAACAATATACAACTAAATAGTCCGACTAGGATTGAACTATGGCATGGGTTAATTTCTATAAGATAAAGTTTTTTTAGGCTTTAGTTGCTTATAACAGGAAACAACAGCAACGTAATGGAGGGAAATCAGTTATAATTGATGAAAATTTATTTCAGAAAGCTTTTTTTCTTGGCCTTCTTATGTTCTTAATTGAATGCACGAATTCAACTTATCGTAGCGATTAATTGTCTCTTGTGGCGTCTTAAGCTTGGGTTTTATGGACTTCTTTTTATTGCTTTCCTCTTTTGATTTGGTTTCTTATTTCTCTGTAAAATCTTCATATCTTATACTTATTCTTCATTTCTATGTTCAATCTATCTTTGTTCTTTTAAAAAAGGTAGATGAAAAATAAAAAACAATCTATTGTTCACAGTTGAAAATAAACATTTGATAAATCTCAGTGCAATATTACACGTTCTATGTTCAATCTATCTTTGTTCTTCAAAAAAAGGTAGATGGAAAATAAAAAGCAGTCTGTTGTTCACAGTTTAAAAAAAGCATTTGATAAATCAGAGTGTAATTTTACACGTTCTTAACATTTGGGTGGAGTATGAAAAAGTCCATTGTAAAATATTAAATCAGATCTCGTATCATTTCTCATAATTAGAGAGGACCACGCTTCGTACCAAAAAAATCGAACAAAAATTCAATCATATACAGAGCTTACCGCGGGTTTAAGGTTTTTGTCACACATTTTACGTTTTACTTTGTTACAATTTTATTCAGTACATTTGTAATGGAGATTGATGTGCTAAAGAATAGAAATGTTTTGCAAATGAACTAGGTATTCTAAATATCCTACAAATATTCTCTTGATCCAACCCATGGGATAGATTTCGTTAATAAAATGCAAGGATTAATTTTGCAAGCAATTTTTTTCCTCAGCTAATTATGGGACATTTTTGATTTGCGATTTTATTTTCAGTTAAGCGAAGAATTTTATACGTTTTATTCATCATAAGTAATTTTTTCTATTCATTCTTTAAAGATCGATTGAGAACAATACACAACTAAATAGTCCGACTAGGATTGAACTATTGCATGGGTTAATTTCTATAAGATAATTTTTTTCTAGTCTTTAGTTGCATATAAAAGGAAACAATAGCATCGTAATGGAGGGAAATCAGATATCATTGATGAAAATTTATTTCAGAAAGCTTTTTTTCTTGGCCTTCTTATGTTCTTGATTGAATGCACGAATTCAACTTATCGTAGCGATTAATTGTCTCTTGTGGCGTCATAAGGTTGGGGTTTTATGGATTTCTTTTTATTACTTTCCTCTTTTTGTTCATTTTCCTTCTTTTCTTTCTCCCTAACCATCCTTAGTTGATCTTCAAAGACTTGCTTGGTTGAAGCTCTGATACCAAATGATATGAACCAAAGGGTTAGAACCTAACAAATTTTCACATTATATAGCAAATGGTTTCTCCACAAATCAATAGATATTACTCAATATTTATTTTAGAGGAAACACGGCACAAGGAGGTGTTATTTCCTTGATAAGTCTACCATAAATGACAACATACCAAGTATGCATATTACTCACCACAAATGCTTGGATGCTAAATTCCAACACAAAGGTTCCCAATCCCTTGATAAGTTGCTTAAAGAGGAACAAAGAGCATGAATGAGCTCTCAAATGATCTAACAAATCAAATTTCATAAAAATTTGAAATTCCCAGCTGTTGAACTACTCTTTAGTATTTATAAGACACAAACAAACCACAAGCTCTTCTACGTCATAGCCCTTGATCTCTCATACGAGGTTGAATATAGAAACAGAAAAAAAGCACAAAGTGTGGTAGAAAACATGGACCAAAACATGGAGAAAAATAAGGAAGTTGAGAAACAGTAGCCAACCATTCCAACCAAAATCATAAGCTCTCACTAGATGGT
This sequence comes from Hippophae rhamnoides, assembly GCA_033030585.1. Taxonomy (NCBI): domain Eukaryota; kingdom Viridiplantae; phylum Streptophyta; class Magnoliopsida; order Rosales; family Elaeagnaceae; genus Hippophae; species Hippophae rhamnoides. The sequence goes on along the minus strand of CM065431.1, from coordinate 31,785,751 downwards.
GTCAAACTCCTCTTTCTTAGCACTATCACAATTATACCAGGTTCAAAACCCCACCAAGTCACATGGATGGTACCCACTATGCCCCACACAAGTCAAAATAAATGACTCTTGTATGTTACCCACCAAGGTTAACCATAACAATGATCCTATGGATGGTACTCTCCATGGTTGGATCATTCCCACCTTCGTAAAGAAAGTTTCTCCACAATCCTGTGCTCTTTCGGGACACGAACATTAGACCAAGCTCTCATACGAAACTTTGGAACAATAGCTAACCATTCCTACCAAAACATTTTTGCTGTCAGTAAGGGGGGCCAATATCCTCTCACTTAGAACTGTCACAATAACCCAAGTTCAAAGTCCACACCAAATCACAAAGATCTTACCCACCATGCGCCATACAAGTTAGAATAAATTACCCTTGGATGTTACCTAGCAAATGATTAGAACCAATGGATTAGGACCTAGCTAATTTTCAGTTTAAGGTTTTTTTGTGTCTTATAAATACTAAAGAGTAGCTCAGATGATGGGAATTTAAAATTTTGAATGAAATTTGATTTGTCAGATCATTTGAGAGCTCATTAATCCTCTTTAAGCAACTTATCAATGGATTAGGAACCTTTGTGGTGTAATTTAGCATCTAAGCATTTTTGGTGAGTAACATCCATATTTGGTAGGTTGTCATTTATGGTAGACTTATCAAGGAAAAGCACCTCCTTGTGTTCTATTTCCTCTAAATTAAACGTTGAGTAATATCCATTGATTTTAAGAGAAACCATTTGCTATATAATGTGAAAATTACCTAGGTCCTAACCCTTTGGTTCATATCATTTTCTATGTAACATCCAAGGGTCATTCAGTTATACTTGTGTGGCGCATGATGGGTAATATCATTTTGACTTGATGTGGGCTATGAACCTGGGTTTTTTGATAGTGCTAGATAAGAGGATATTGGTGCCCCTACTGATAACTTAATGTTTTGGTACGTGATGAGTGCTCAAAAGCACTAAAATTACCATGATTTTATGCTCATTAATTGATTAAATATATATATATTTATATGTTTTATCATATATTTATATAAAGTTGTCTTTTTCGGAATCACGGGTATTTTTATTGTTTTTCAGGTATTTTGGCTTAAAAACGCAATTTAAAGACTTAAAGAGGAATACTTGAAGCAATACATCACAAATATATCAATAAATAAATGGGGAAAGGTCAACAAATATGGAAAAACTGGACAAAATGGGTCGAAAAGGTCAAAAATGTCAAAAAAGAGAAAATCGCGCCGCCGGCCGCGCCGCCAGACTCGCCCAAGCTGGCGATGCTTGTTGACCGCGACTCGTTCATCTACTGATCTTGTTCATCCGTGGTAGTCTTGTTCAGCCATTTGTTCATCGATCTTGTTCATCCGCGAATCGTTCATCCGCGATGCGTTTCATACGCACATCTTGTTCATCCGCATCTTGTTCATCCCGTCTTGTCTGGCCGCCCTGTCATCTTGGCGTCATCAAATGGCGTCGCCAATCACTAATCCACGTTTTTACATTTTTTTAACATTTTTTTCTCTATTTTTTCTCTCCATCCTCACCTATAAATACCCCACTTCCCTTCACTTCAAAACACACCTTCAAAAACACCTCCAAATACATTCTTTTCTCTCTTTTCTTAGATTTTTAGGATTATTTAGTTTTTCTTAGTTTTTCTTATGTTTTCTTAGTTTTTAGTTTTTCTTAGTTAATTTCTCTTAGATTTAGAGTTCTTCCCTTTTTGGGAAGAACTAGTTATGTTTTTGTAATATTTTAGCTTTTTGATTCAATAAATGGGAGTGCAAATTCCGCTTGGAGGTTTTCTAGCAACGGGAATGGCATTGAAGTACTGTAAGGATTTTATTTTCTTTGCAGTTATTTTTTATGCTTTATTCTTACATGTTATATTTAATTTGTCTGTGATTAAATTTAACTGTGCTAGCTATTTGTAAACATGATATAATAATAACGTTGTTATGCTTGCGAAATATTAAATAGGTAAAAATCTCTAAAATGAATTGATTTTATTTTTATTCAAGATTTTATATTAAGAATGTTAGAGAGAAATATATTATTTTTCATTACAAACTTAAACCTGAAAATTAGATTTTAAGGTTTAGTTATCCGGTCTAATTTAGAGTAGTGCTCTTTTATTTGTTGGTACAATCGCCCGGTAGTTAGAGTGAAGCTCTATTTCAAAAGTTTTTATAAGAATTATTATCTGAAAATGTATTAACAACATGTTTTCAGTAGTGGTTTTAAAACTTGAAAGTTAGTACTCGGATAACTAAATTCTTAGGTTTAATTTGGACACCTTGAATAAAGTTTAAACTGTCTAACCCCACCAAAGGTGGCATTTAAATGGTTCATTTTCAATCTCTTAGAAAAAGGAATTAATTTAATTAAGCATATTAGTTATCAACCCCACCTATAGGTGTTAATTGAGTTGTTTAGTTAACAAAGAATATCTAACCGCACCAAAGGTGGTATTCATACAAAAAAGGGAGAATCAATAAATATCAATTCATATCTTTAATAACCTAAATAATACGAGCAAGCATAATTAACTTAGTTATTATATCCATAAATACTCCACTATTTATAAAAGATAAAATTTGCATGAATGTTTATTGAATCTATGTTTAATTTTCTGTAATTAGATTAAAAACACAAAACCCCAAAATATCGTGACAGGATGTTTAGGATTAAATTTCGTTTTTAAAAGTTTGAATAATAAATTAAAAACCACATACATTCCTTCCTTAGATCGACCTTGGGAGTATACTTATCATTTTCTACGAAATGATTCGTGCACTTGCGAGAGTTTTATAAATATAAAACCAAAGTATTTGCGAGAATCGGCGATGCCGGTTTTCGCTCATCAACAAATATACCAGGCGATTGTACCAACAAATAAAAGAGCACTACTCTAAATTAGACCGGATAACTAAACCTTAAAATCTAATTTTCAGATTTAAGTTTGTAATGAAAAATAATATATTTCTCTCTAACATCCTTAATATAAAATCTTGAATAAAAATAAAATCAATTCATTTTAGAAATTTTCACCTATTTAATATTTCGCAAGCATAACAACGTTATTATTATATCATGATTATAAACAGTACTATGCAGTTAAATTTAATCACGGACAAATTAAATATAACATGTAAGAATAAAGCATAAAAATAGCGTAAAGAAAATAAAATCCTTACAGAACTTCGACGCTATTCCCGTTGCTAGAAAACCTCCAAGCGGAATTTGCACTTCCATTTATTGAATCAAAAATCTAAATTATTACAAAACATTACAAGTTCCTCTCAAAAAGAGAACTCTAAACCTAAGAGAATTGAACTAAAAACTAAGAGAAAAACTAAGAAAAGCTTAGAAACTAAGAAAGAAACTAAGAAAAACTCAAAAACTAAGAAATGAGAGAAAGAAAGAAGAGAGAAGTGTGGTTTTGAGGTGTGATTTGAAGTGAAGGGAAGGGGGGTATTTATAGGTGAGGATGGAGAGAAAAAATGAGTAAAAAAATGTTAAAAAAAATATTAAAAAATTAAAAAACGTGTAATGGAAATGATGAGGTCATCAATGACGTCAGCATGACGTCACAGGGGCTGCTGCACGTGAAAAATGGGGTGAAAACGCATTGGGCGCGCGGTGACGGCTGGCGGCTGCAGCGCATGAACGCATGACGATTACTGCTTGCGGCTGCGACAGCGCACGAATGGGATGTCAACGCGCGCGGGCACTGTTCATTTTTTCTATTCATTCTTTAAAGATCAATTGAGAATAATACACAACTAAATAGTCTAACTAGGATTGAACTATTGCATGGGTTATTTTCTATAAGATAAATTTTTTCTAGTCTTTAATTGCTTATAAAAGGAAACAATAGCATCGTAATGGATGGAAATCAGATATCATTGATGAAAATTTATTTCAGAAAGCTTTTTTGCTTGACCTTCTTATGTTCTTGATTGAATGCATGAATTCAACTTATCGTAGCGATTAATTGTCTCTTGTGGCGTCTTAAGGTTGGGGTTTTATGGACTTCTTTTTATTGCTTTCCTCTTTTGATTTGGTTTCTTATTTCTCTATAAAATCTTCATATCTTATACTTATTCTTCATTTCTATGGTCAATCTATCTTTGTTCATTAAAAAAAGGTAGATGGAAAATAAAAAATTGTCTATTGTTCATAGTTTAAAATAAACATTTGACAACTCCCAGTGCAATTTTACACGTTCTTGACATTTGGGTGGAGTATCAAAAAGTCTATTGTAAAATATTAAATCAGATATCGTATCATTTCTCATAATTAGAGAGGACCATGCTTCATACAAAAAAATCGAACAAAAATTCAATCATATACAGACCTTATCGTGGGTTTAAGATTTTTGTCACACATTTTACGTTTTGCTTGGTTACGATTTTATTCACTACAGGTGTAATGGAGATTGATGTGCTTACCAGGAGAAATGTTTGCAAATGATCTAAGTATTGTAAATATCCTACAAATATTCTCTTGATCCAACCCATGGGATAGATTTCGTAAATAAAATGCAAGGATTAATTTTGCAAGCAATTTTTTTTCCTTAGTTAATAATGGAAAATTTATGATTTGCGATTTTATTTTGAGTTAAGTATAGAATTTTATACATTCTATTCATCCTAAGTAATTTTTTCTATTCATTCTTTAAAGAACGATTGAGAACAATACATAACTAAATAGTCCGACTAGGATTGAATTATTGCATGGGTTAATTTCTAAAAGATAAATTTTTCTAGGCTTTAGTTGCTTATAAAAGGAAAAATTAGCATCGTAACGGAGGGAAATCAGATATCATTGATGCAAATTTATTTCAGAAAGCTTTTTTGCTTGACCTTCTTATGTTCTTTATTGAATGCACGAATTCAACTTATCGTAGCGATTAATTGTCTCTTGTGGCGTCTTAAGTTTGGATTTTTATGGATTACTTTTTATAGCTTTCCTCTTTTGATTTGGTTTCTTATTTCTCTGTAAAATCTTCATATCTTATACTTATTCTTCATTTCTATGGTCAATCTATCTTTGTTCTTTAAAAAAAGGTAGGTGGAAAATAAAAAATAGGCTGTGGTTCATAGTTTAAAGTAAACATTTGATAAATCTCAGTGCAATTTTACACATTCTTAACATTTGGGTGGAGTATCAAAAAGTCTATTGTAAAATATTAAATCAGATCTCGTGTCATTTCTCATAATTAGAGAGGACCATGCTTCGTACAAAAAAAATCGAACAAAAATTCAATCATATACAGAGCTTACCGAAGGTTTAAGGTTTTTGTCACACATTTTACGTTTTGCTTTGTTACGATTTTATTCAGTACAGTTGTTATGGAGATTGATGTGCTAAAGAAGAGAAATATTTTGCAAATGAACTAGGTATTCTAAATATCCTTCAAATATTCTCTTGATCCAACCCATGGGATAGATTTCATAAATAAAATGTAGGTATTAATTTTGCAAGCAAATTTTTTTCCTTAGCTAACTATAGGACATTTTTGATTTGCGATTTTATTTTGAGTTAAGTGTAGAATTATATACGTTTTAATCGTCATAAGTAATTTTTTCTATTCATTCTTTAAAGATCGATTGAGAACAATATACAACTAAATAGTCCGACTAGGATTGAACTATTGCATGGTTTAATTTCAATAAGATAAAGTTTTTTTAGGCTTTAGTTGCTTATAACAGGAAACAACAGCAACGTAATGGAGGGAAATCAGTTATAATTGATGAAAATTTATTTCAGAAAGCTTTTTTTCTTGGCCTTCTTATGTTCTTAATTGAATGCACGAATTCAACTTATCGTAGCGATTAATTGTCTCTTGTGGCGTCTTAAGCTTGGGTTTTATGGACTTCTTTTTATTGCTTTCCTCTTTTGATTTGGTTTCTTATTTCTCTGTAAAATCTTCATATCTTATACTTATTCTTCATTTCTATGTCAATCTATCTTTGTTCTTTTAAAAAAGGTAGATGAAAAATAAAAAACAATCTATTGTTCACAGTTGAAAATAAACATTTGATAAATCTCAGTGCAATATTACACGTTCTATGTTCAATCTATCTTTGTTCTTCAAAAAAAGGTAGATGGAAAATAAAAACGATCTGTTGTTCACAGTTTAAAAAAAGCATTTGATAAATCAGAGTGTAATTTTACACGTTCTTAACATTTGGGTGGAGTATGAAAAAGTCCATTGTAAAATATTAAATCGGATCTCGTATCATTTCTCATAATTAGAGAGGACCACGCTTCGTACCAAAAAAATCGAAAAAAATTCAATCATATACAGAGCTTACCGCGGGTTTAAGGTTTTTGTCACACATTTTACGTTTTACTTTGTTACAATTTTATTCAGTACATTTGTAATGGAGATTGATGTGCTAAAGAATAGAAATGTTTTGCAAATGAACTAGGTATTCTAAATATCCTACAAATATTCTCTTGATCCAACCCATGGGATAGATTTCGTTAATAAAATGCAAGGATTAATTTTGCAAGCAATTTTTTTCCTCAGCTAATTATGGGACATTTTTGATTTGCGATTTTATTTTCAGTTAAGCGAAGAATTTTATACGTTTTATTCATCATAAGTAATTTTTTCTATTCATTCTTTAAAGATCGATTGAGAACAATACACAACTAAATAGTCCGACTAGGATTGAACTATTGCATGGGTTAATTTCTATAAGATAATTTTTTTCTAGTCTTTAGTTGCATATAAAAGGAAACAATAGCATCGTAATGGAGGGAAATCAGATATCATTGATGAAAATTTATTTCAGAAAGCTTTTTTTCTTGGCCTTCTTATGTTCTTGATTGAATGCACGAATTCAACTTATCGTAGCGATTAATTGTCTCTTGTGGCGTCATAAGGTTGGGGTTTTATGGATTTCTTTTTATTACTTTCCTCTTTTGATTTGGTTTCTTATTTCTCTGTAAAATCTTCATATCTTATACTTATTCTTCATTACTATGTTCAATCTATCTTTGTTCTTTTAAAAAAGGTAGATGAAAAATAAAAAACAATCTATTGTTCACAGTTGAAAATAAACATTTGATAAATCTCAGTGCAATATTACACGTTCTATGTTCATCTATCTTTGTTCTTCAAAAAAAGGTAGATGGAAAATAAAAAGCAGTTTGTTGTTCACAGTTTAAAAAAAGCATTTGATAAATTAGAGTGTAATTTTACACGTTCTTAACATTTGGGTGGAGTATGAAAAAGTCCATTGTAAAATATTAAATCAGATCTCGTATCATTTCTCATAATTAGAGAGGACCACGCTTCGTACCAAAAAAATCAAACAAAAATTCAATCATAGACAGAGCTTACCGTGGGTTTAAGGTTTTTGTCACACATTTTACGTTTTACTTTGTTACAATTTTATTCAGTACAGTTGTAATGGAGATTGATGTGCTAAAGAATAGAAATGTTTTGCAAATGAACTAGGTATTCTAAATATCCTACAAATATTCTCTTGATCCAACCCATGGGATAGATTTCGTTAATAAAATGCAAGGATTAATTTTGCAAGCAATTTTTCCTCATCTAATTATGGGACATTTTTTATTTGCGATTTTATTTTCAGTTAAGTGTAGAATTTTATACGTTTTATTCATCATAAGTAATTTTTTCTATTCATTATTTAAAGATCGATTGAGAACAATACACAACTAAATAGTCTGACTAGGATTGAACTATTGCATGGGTTAATTTCTATACGATAAATGTTTTCTAGTATTTAGTTGCTTATAAAAGGAAACAATAGGTTCGTAATGCATGGAAATCAGATATAAATTGATGAAAATTTATTTCAGAAAGCTTTTTTTCTTGGCCTTCTTATGTTCTTGATTGAATGCACGAATTCAACTTATCGTAGCGATTAATTGTCTCTTGTGGCGTCTTAAGGTTGGGGTTTTATGGATTTCTTTTTATTGCTTTCCTCTTTTGATTTGGTTTCTTATTTCTCTGTAAAATATTCATATCTTATACTTATTCTTCATATCTATGGTCAATCTATCTTTGTTCTTTAAAAAAAGGTAGATGGAAAATAAAAAATAGGCTGTCGTTCATAGTTTAAAATAAACATTTGAAAAATCTCAGTGCAATTTTACACGTTCTTAACATTTGGGTGGAGTATCAAAAAGTCTATTGTAAAATATTAAATCAGATCTCGTATCATTTCTCATAATTAGAAAGGACCATGCTTCGTACAAAAAAAATCGAACAAAAATTCAATCATATACAGAGCTTACCGAAGGTTTAAGGTTTTTGTCATTCATTTGACGTTTTGCTTTGTTACGATTTTATTCAGTACAGTTGTTATGGAGATTGATGCGCTAAAGAAGAGAAATGTTTTGCAAATGAACTAGGTATTCTAAATATCCTTCAAATATTCTCTTGATCCAACCCATGGCATAGATTTCGTAAATAGAATGCAAGGATTAATTTTGCAAGCAATTACTTTTCCTTAGTTAATAATGGAACATTTATGATTTGCGATTTTATTTTGAGTTAAGCGTAGAATTTTATAATTTCTATTCATTCTAAGTAATTTTTTCTATTCATTCTTTAAAGATCGATTGAGAACAATACACAACTAAATAGTCCGACTAGGATTTGACTATGGCTTCGGTTAATTTCTATAAGATAAAGTTTTTCTAGGCTTTAGTTGCTTATAATAGGAAACAACAGCAACGTAATGGACGGAAATAAGATATCATTGATGAAAAGTTATTTCAGAAAACTTTTTTTCTTGGCCTTCTTATGTTCTGGATTGAATGCACGAATTGAACTTATCGTAGGGAGTAATTGTCTCTTGTGGCGTCTTAAGGTTGGGGTTTTATGGACTTCTTTTTATTGCTTTCCTCTTTCGATTTGGTTTCTTATTTCTTTGTAAAATCATCATATCTTATACTTATTCTTCATTTCTATGGTCAATCTATCTTTGTTCTTTAAAAAAAGGTAGATGGAAAATAAAAAATAGGCTGTTGTTCATAGTTTAAAATAAACATTTGATAAATCTCAGTGGAATTTTACACGTTCTTAACATTTGGGTGGAGTATCAAAAAGTCTATTGTAAAATATTAAATTAGATCTCGTATCATTTCTAAAAATTTGAGAGGACCATGCTTCGTACAAAAAAATCGAACAAAAATTCAATCATATACAGACCTTATCATGGGTTTAAGATTTTTGTCACACATTTTATGTTTTGCTCGGTTACGATTTTATTCACTACACGTGTAATGGAGATTGATGTGCTTACCAGGAGAAATGTTTGCAAATGAACTAAGTATTGTAAATATCCTACAAATATTATCTTGATCCAACCCATGGGATAGATTTCGTAAATAAAATGCAAGGATTAATTTTGCAAACAATTTTTTTTTCTTAGTTAAAAATGGGACATTTATGATTTGCAATTTTATTTTGAATTAAGTGTAGAATTTTATACGTTTTATTCATCATAAGTAATTTTTTCTATTCATTCTTTAAAGATCGATTGAGAACAATACACAACTAAATCGTCCGACTTAGACTGAACTATTGCATGGGTTAATTTCAATAAGATAAAGTTTTTCTAGGCTTTAGTTGCTTATAATAGGAAACAACAGCAACGTAATGGACGGAAGTAAGATATCATTGATGAAAAGTTATTTCAGAAAGCTTTTTTTCTTGGCCTCCTTATGTTCTAGATTGAATGCACGAATTCAACTTATCGTAGGGAGTAATTGTCTCTTGTGGCGTCTTAAGGTTGGGGTTTTAAGGACTTGTTATTATTGCTTTCCCCTTTTGATTTGGTTTCTTACTTCTCTATAAAATATTCATATCCTATACTTATTCTTTTATTTCTATGCTCAATCAATCTTTGTTCTTCAAAAAAAGGTAGATGGAAAATAAAAACAGTCTGTTGTTCACAGTTTAAAAAAAGCATTTCATAAATCGGAGTGCAAGTTTGCACGTTCTTAACATTAGGGTGGAGTATCAAAAAGTCTATTGTAAAATATTAAATCCGATCTCGTATCATTTCTCAAAATTAGAGAGGACCATGCTTCGTACAAAAAAAATCGAACAAAAATTCAATCATATATAGAGCTTACCGAAGGTTTAAGGTTTCTGCACACATTTTACGTTTTGCTTTATTACGATTTTATTCAGTATAGTTGTAATGGAGATTGATGTGCTGACTAGGAGAAATTTTTGCAAATGAACTAAGTAATGTAAATATCCCACAAATATTCTCTTGATCCAACCCATGGGATAGATTTCGTAAATAAAATGTAAGGATTAATTTTGCAAGCAATATTTTTTCTTAGTTAAAAATGGGACATTTATGATTTGCGATTTTATTTTGAATTAAGTGTAGAATTTTATACGTTTTATTCATCATAAGTAATTTTTTCTATTCATTCTTTAAAGATCGATTGAGAACAATACACAACTAAATCGTCCGACTAGGACTGAACTATTGCATGGGTTAATTTCTATAAGATAAAGTTTTTCTAGGCTTTAGTTGCTTATAATAGGAAACAACAGAAACGTAATGGACGGAAATAAGATATCATTGATGAAAAGTTATTTCAGAAAGCTTTTTTGCTTGGCCTTCTTATGTTCTTGATTGAATGCACGAATTCAACTTATCGTAAGGAGTAATTGTCTCTTGTGGCGTCTTAAGGTTGGGGTTTTATGGACTTCTTTATATTGCTTTCCTCTTTTGATTTGGTTTCTTATTTCTCTGTAAATCTTCATATCTTATACTTATTCTTCATTTCTATGGTTAATCTATCTTTGTTCTTTAAAAAAAAGGTAGATGGAAAATAAAAAATAGGCTGTTGTTCATAGTTTAAAAAAAACATTTGATAAATCTCAGTGCAATTTTACACGTTCTTAACATTTGGGTGGAGTATCAAAAAGTCTATTGTAAAATATTAAATCAGATCTCGTATCATTTCTCATAATTAGAGAGGACCATGCTTCGTACAAAAAAAAATCGAACAAAAATTCAATCATATACAAAGCTTACCGTGGGTTTAAGGTTTTTGTCAAACATTTTACGTTTTGCATGGTTACAATTTTATTCAGTACAGTTGTAATGGAGATTGATGTGCTGACTAGGAGAAATGTTTGCAAATGAACTAAGTAATGTAAATATCCCACAAATATTCTCTTGATCCAACCCATGGGATAGATTTCGTAAATAAAATGTAAGGATTAATTTTGCAAGCAATTTTTTTTCTTAGTTAAAAATGGGACATTTATGATTTGCGATTTTATTTTGAATTAAGTGTAGAATTTTATACGTTTTATTCATCATAAGTAATTTTTTCTATTCATTCTTTAAAGATCGATTGAGAACAATACACAACTAAATCGTCTGACTAGGACTGAACTATTGCATGGGTTAATTTCTATAAGATAAAGTTTTTCTAGGCTTTAGTTGCTTATAATAGGAAACAACAGAAACGTAATGGACGGATATAAGATATCATTGATGAAAAGTTATTTCAGAAAGCTTTTTTTCTTGGCCTTCTTATGTTCTTGATTGAATGCACGAATTCAACTTATCGTAAGGAGTAATTGTCTCTTGTGGCGTCTTAAGGTTGGGGTTTTATGGACTTCTTTTTATTGCTTTCCTCTTTTGATTTGGTTTCTTATTTCTCTGTAAAATCATCATATCTTATACTTATTCTTCATTTCTATGATCAATCTATCTTTGTTCTTTAAAAAAAGGTAGATGGAAAATAAAAAATATGCTGTTGTTCATAGTTTAAAATAAACATCTGATAAATCTCAGTGCAATTTTACACGTTCTTAACATTTGGGTGGAATATCAAAAAGTCTATAGTAAAATATTAAATCAGATCTCGTATCATTTCTCATAATTAGAGAGGACCTTGTTTCGTACAAAAAAATGGAAAAAAAATTCAATCATATACAGAGCTTACCGATGGTTTAAGATTTTTGTCACACATTTTATGTTTTGCTTGGTTACGATTTTATTCAGTACAGTTGTAATGGAGATTGATGTGCTGACTAGGAGAAATGTTTGCAAATGAACTAAGTATTGTAAATATCCTACAAATATTCTCTTGATCCAACCCATGGGATAGATTTCGTAAATAAAATGCAAGGATTAATTTTGCAAGCAATTTTTTTTCTTTAGCTAATTGTGGGACATTTTTGATTTGCGATTTTATTTTGAGTTAAGTGTAGAATTTTATACGTTTTATTCATCATAAGTAATTTTTTCTATTCATTCTTTTAAGATCGATTGAGAACAATACACAACTAAATCGTCCGACTAGGATTGATCTATTGCATGGGTTAATTTCTATAAGATAAAGTTTTTCTAGGCTTTATTTGCTTAAAAAAGGAAACAACAGCAACGTAATGGAGGGAAATAAGATATCATTGATGAAAATTTATTTCAGAAAGCTTTTTTGCTTGACCTTCTTAGTTCTTGATTGAATGCACGAATTCAACTTATCGTAGCGATTAATGGTCTCTTGTGGCGTCTTAAGGTTGGGTTTTTATGGACTTCTTTTTATTGCATTACTCTTTTAATTTGGTTTCTTATTTCTCTGTAAAATCTTCATATCTTATTCTTATTCTTCATTTCTATGTTCAATCTTTCTTTGTTCTTTAAAAAAAGGTAGATGGAAAATAAAAAATTGTCTTCTGTTCACAGTTTAAAACAAACATTTGAAAAATCTCAGTGCAATTTTACACGTTCTTAACATTTGGGTGGAGTATCAAAAAGTCTATTGTAAAATATTAAATCAGATCTCGTATCATTTCTCATAATTAGAGAGGACCATGATTCGTACAAAAAAAATCGAACAAAAATTCAATCATATACAGAGCTTACCAAAGGTTTAAGTTTTTTGTCACACATATTACGTTTTGCTTGGTTACGATTTTATTCAGTAAAGTTGTAATGGAGATTGATGTGCTCAGCAAGAGAAATGTTTGCAAATGATCTCAGTATTGTAGATATACTACATATATTCTCTTGATCCAACCCATAGGATAGAATTCGTAAATAAAATGCAAGGATTAATTTTGCAACAATTTCTTTTCCTTTGTTAATTATGGGACACTAATGATTTGTGATATTATTTTGAGTTAAGTGTCGAATTTTATACGTTGTATTCATCATAAGTAATTTTTTTTGTTCATTCTTTAAAGATCGATTAGAACAATACACAACTAAATCGTCCGACTAGGACTGAACTATTGCATGGGTTAATTTCTATAAGATAAAGTTTTTCTAGGCTTTAGTTGCTTATAATAGGAAACAACAGCAACGTAATGGACGGAAATAAGATTTCATTGATGAAAAGTTATTTCAGAAAGCTTTTTTTCTTGGCCTTCTTATGTTCTGGATTGAATGCACGAATTCAACGTATCGTAAGGAGTAATTGTCTCTTGTGGCGTCTTAAGGTTGGGGTTTTATGGACTTCTTTTTATTGCTTTCCTCTTTTGATTTGGTTTCTTATTTCTCTGTAAAATCATCATATCTTATACTTATTCTTCATTTCTATGGTCAATCTATCTTTGTTCTTTAAAAAAAGGTAGATGGAAAATAAAAAATAGGCTGTTGTTCATAGTTTAAAATAAACATCTGATAAATCTCAGTGTAATTTTACACGTTCTTAACATTTGGGTGGAATATCAAAAAGTCTATAGTAAAATATTAAATCAGATCTCGTATCATTTCTCATAATTAGAGAGGACAATGCTTCGTACAAAAAAATGGAAAAAAAATTCAATCATATACAGAGCTTACCGATGGTTTAAGATTTTTGTCACACATTTTATGTTTTGCTTGGTTACGATTTTATTCAGTACAGTTGTAATGGAGATTGATGTGCTGACTAGGAGAAATGTTTGCAAATGAACTAAGTATTGTAAATATCCTACAAATATTCTCTTGATCCAACCCATGGGATAGATTTCGTAAATAAAATGCAAGGATTAATTTTGCAAGCAATTTTTTTTCTTTAGCTAATTATGGGACATTTTTGATTTGCGATTTTATTTTGAGTTAAGTGTAGAATTTTATACGTTTTATTCATCATAAGTAATTTTTTCTATTCATTCTTTTAAGATCGATTGAGAACAATACACAACTAAATCGTCCGACTAGGATTGAACTATTGCATGGGTTAATTTCTATAAGATAAAGTTTTCTAGGCTTTATTTGCTTAAAAAATAAAACAACAGCAACGTAATGGAGGGAAATAAGATATCATTGATGAAAATTTATTTCAGAAAGCTTTTTTGCTTGACCTTCTTAGTTCTTGATTGAATGCACGAATTCAACTTATCGTAGCGATTAATGGTCTCTTGTGGCTTCTTAAGGTTGGGGTTTTATGGACTTCTTTTTATTGCTTTACTCTTTTAATTTGGTTTCTTATTTCTCTGTAAAATCTTCATATCTTATTCTTATTCTTCATTTCTATGTTCAATCTTTCTTTGTTCTTTAAGAAAAGGTAGATGGAAAATTAAAAATTGTCTTTTGTTCATAGTTAAAAACAAACATTTGAAAAATCTCAGTGCAATTTTATACGTTCTTCACATTTGGGTGGAGTATCAAAAAGACTATTGTAAAATATTAAATCAGATCTCGTATCATTTCTCATAATTAGAGAGGACCATGATTCGTACAAAAAAAATCGAACAAAAATTCAATCATATACAGAGCTTACCAAAGGTTTAAGGTTTTTGTCACACATTTTACGTTTTGCTTGATTACAATTTTATTCAGAAAAGTTGTAATGGAGATTGATGTGCTCACCAAGAGAAATGTTTGCAAATGATTTGAGTATTGTAAATATCCTACATATATTCTCTTGATCCAACCCATAGGATAGAATTCGTAAATAAAATGCAAGGTTTAATTTTGCAACAATTTCTTTTCCTTTATTAATTATGGGACACTAATGATTTGTGATTTTATTTTGAGTTAAGTGTCGAATTTTATACGTTGTATTCATCATAAGTAATTTTTTTTATTCATTCTTTAAAGATCGATTGAGAACAATACACAACTAAATCGTCCGACTAGGACTGAACTATTGCATGGGTTAATTTCTATAAGATAAAGTTTTTCTAGGCTTTAGTTGCTTATAATAGGAAACAACAGCAACGTAATGGACGGAAATAAGATATCATTGATGAAAAGTTTTTTCAGAAAGCTTTTTTCCTTGGCCTTCTTATGTTCTGGATTGAATGCACGAATTCAACTTATCGTAGGGAGTAATTGTCTCTTGTGGCGTCTTAAGGTTGGGGTTTTATGGACTTCTTTTTATTGCTTTCCTCTTTTGATTTGGTTTCTTATTTCTCTATAAAATCATCATATCTTATACTTATTCTTCATTTCTATGGTCAATCCATCTTTGTTCTTTAAAAAAAGGTAGATGGAAAATAAAAAATAGGCTGTTGTTCATAGTTTTAAATAAAGATTTGATAAATCTCAGTGCAATTTTACACGTTCTTAACATTTGGGTGGAGTATCAAAAAGTCTATTGTAAAATATTAAATCAGATCTCGTATCATTTCTCATAATTAGAGAGGACCATGCTTCGTACAAAAAAAATCGAACAAAAATTCAATCATATACAGAGCTTACCGATGGTTTAAGGTTTTTGTCACACATTTTATGTTTTGCTTGGTTACGATTTTATTCAGTACAGTTGTAATGGAGATTGATGTGCTGAACAAGAGAAATGTTTGCAAATGAACTAAGTATTCTAAATATCCTACAAATATTCTCTTGATCCAACCCATGGGATAGATTTCGTAAATAAAATGCAAGGATTAATTTTGCAAGCAATTTTTTTTCTTTAGCTAATTATGGGACATTTTTGATTTGCGATTTTATTTTGAGTTAAGTGTAGAATTTTATACGTTTTATTCATCATAAGTAATTTTTTCTATTCATTCTTTTAAGATCGATTGAGAACAATACACAACTAAATCGTCCGACTAGGATTGAACTATTGCATGGGTTAATTTCTATAAGATAAAGTTTTCTAGGCTTTATTTGCTTAAAAAATAAAACAACAGCAACGTAATGGAGGGAAATAAGATATCATTGATGAAAATTTATTTGAAAGCTTTTTGCTTGACCTTCTTAGTTCTTGATTGAATGCACGAATTCAACTTATCGTAGCGATTAATGGTCTCTTGTGGCTTCTTAAGGTTGGGGTTTTATGGACTTCTTTTTATTGCTTTACTCTTTTAATTTGGTTTCTTATTTCTCTGTAAAATCTTCATATCTTATTCTTATTCTTCATTTCTATGTTCAATCTTTCTTTGTTCTTTAAGAAAAGGTAGATGGAAAATTAAAAATTGTCTTTTGTTCATAGTTAAAAACAAACATTTGAAAAATCTCAGTGCAATTTTATACGTTCTTCACATTTGGGTGGAGTATCAAAAAGACTATTGTAAAATATTAAATCAGATCTCGTATCATTTCTCATAATTAGAGAGGACCATGATTCGTACAAAAAAAATCGAACAAAAATTCAATCATATCTGAGCTTACCGAATGTTTAAGGTTTTTGTCACACATTTTACGTTTTGCTTGGTTACGATTTTATTCAGTAAAGTTGTAATGGAGATTGATGTGCTCACCAAGAGAAATGTTTGCAAATGATCTGAGTATTGTAAATATCCTACATATATTCTCTTGATCCAACCCATAGGATAGAATTCGTAAATAAAATGCAAGGATTAATTTTGCAACAATTTCTTTTCCTTTGTTAATTATGGGACACTAATGATTTGGGATTTTATTTTGAGTTAAGTGTCGAATTTTATACGTTGTATTCATCTTAAGTAATTTTTTTTGTTCATTCTTTAAAGATCGATTGAGAACAATACACAACTAAATCGTCCGACTAGGACTGAACTATTGCATGGGTTAATTTCTATAAGATAAAGTTTTTCTAGGCTTTAGTTGCTTATAATAGGAAACAACAGCAACGTAATGGACGGAAATAAGATATCATTGATGAAAAGTTATTTCAGAAAGCTTTTTTTCTTGGCCTTCTTATGTTCTGGATTGAATGCACGAATTCAACTTATCGTAGGGAGTAATTGTCTCTTGTGGCGTCTTAAGGTTGGGGTTTTATGGACTTCTTTTTATTGCTTTCCTCTTTTGATTTGGTTTCTTATTTCTCTGTAAAATCATCATATCTTATACTTATTCTTCATTTCTATGGTCAATCTATCTTTGTTCTTTAAAAAAAGGTAGATGGAAAATAAAAAATAGGCTGTTGTTCATAGTTTAAAATAAACATTTGATAAATCTCAGTGCAATTTTACACGTTCTTAACATTTGGGTGGAGTATCAAAAAGTCTATTGTAAAATATTAAATCAGATCTCGTATCATTTCTCATAATTAGAGAGGACCATGCTTCGTACAAAAAAATCGAACAAAAATTCAATCATATACAGAGCTTACCGATGGTTTAAGGTTTTTGTCACACATTTTACGTTTTGCTTGGTTACGATTTTATTCAGTACAGTTGTAATGGAGATTGATGTGCTGAACAAGAGAAATGTTTGCAAATGAACTAAGTATTCTAAATATCCTACAAATATTCTCTTGATCCAACCCATGGGATAGATTTCGTAAATAAAATGCAAGGATTAATTTTGCAAGCAATTTTTTTTCTTTAGCTAATTATGGGACATTTATGATTTGCGATTTTATTTTGAATTAAGTGTAGAATTTTATACGTTTTATTCATCATAAGTAATTTTTTCTATTCATTCTTTAAAGATCGATTGAGAACAATACACAACTAAATCGTCCGACTAGGACTGAACTATTGCATGGGTTAATTTCTATAAGATAAAGTTTTTCTATGCTTTAGTTGCTTATAATAGGAAACAACAGCAACGTAATGGACGGAAATAAGATATCATTGATGAAAAGTTATTTCAGAAAGCTTTTTTTCTTGGCCTTCTTATGTTCTGGATTGAATGCACGAATTCAACTTATCGTAGGGAGTAATTGTCTCTTGTGGCGTCTTAAGGTTGGGGTTTTATGGACTTCTTTTTATTGCTTTCCTCTTTTGATTTGGTTTCTTATTTCTCTGTAAAATCATCATATCTTATACTTATTCTTCATTTCTATGGTCAATCTATCTTTGTTCTTTAAAAAAAGGTAGATGGAAAATAAAAAATAGGCTGTTGTTCATAGTTTAAAAAAAACATTTGATAAATCTCAGTGCAATTTTACACGTTCTTAACATTTGGGTGGAGTATCAAAAAGTCTATTGTATAATATTAAATCAGATCTCGTATCATTTCTCATAATTAGAGAGGACTATGCTTCTCCCAAAAAAATCGAACAAAAATTCAATCATATACAGACCTTATCGTGGGTTTAAGATTTTTGTCACACATTTTACGTTTTGCTTGGTTACGATTTTATTCACTACTGGTGTAATGGAGATTGATCTGCTTAGCAGGAGAAATGTTTGCAAATGAACTAAGTATTGTAAACATCCTACAAATCTTCTCTTGATCCAACCCATGGGATAGATTTCGTAAATAAAATGCAAGGATTAATTTTGCAAGCAATTACTTTTACTTAGTTAATAATGGAACATTTATGATTTGCCATTTTATTTTGAGTTAACGTAGAATTTTATACGTTCTATTCACTCTAAGTAATTTTTTCTATTCATTCTTTAAAGATCGATTGAGAACAATACACAGCTAAATAGTCCGACTGGTATTTAAATATTGCCTTGGTTAATTTCTATAAGATAATTTTTTTCTGGGCTTTAGTTGCTTATAAAAGGAAACAATAGCATCGTAATGGAGGGAAATCAGATATCATTGATGAAAATTTATTTCATAAAGCTTTTTTGCTTGACCTTCTTATGTTCTTTATTGAATGCACGAATTCAACTTATCGTAGTGATTAATTGTCTCTTGTGGCGTCTTAAGGTTGGGGTTTTATGGACTTCTTTTTATTGCTTTCCTCTTTTGATTTGGTTTCTTATTTCTCTGTAAAATCTTCATATCTTATACTTTTTCTTCATTTCTATGGTCAATCTATCTTTGTTCTTTAAAAAAAGGTAGATGAAAAATAAAAAATAGGTTGTTGTTCATAGTTTAAAATAAACATTTGATAAATCTCATTGCAATTTTACACGTTCTTAACTTTTGGGTGGAGTATCAAAAAGTCTATTGTAAAATATTAAATCAGATCTCGTATCATTTCTCATAATTAGAGAGGACCATGCTTCGTACAAAAAAAATCGAACAAAAATTCAATCATATACAGAGCTTACCGAAGGTTTAAGGTTTTTGTCACACATTTTACGTTTTGCTTTGTTACGATTTTATTAAGTACAGTTGTTATGGAGATTGATGTGCTAAAGAAGAGAAATGTTTTGCAAATGAACTAGGTATTCTAAATATCCTTCAAATATTCTCTTGATCCAACCCATGGGATAGATTTCGTAAATAAAATGCAAGGATTAATTTTGCAAGCAATTACTTTTACTTAGTTAATAATGGAAAATTTATGATTTGCGATTTTATTTTGAGTTAACGTAGAATTTTATACGTTCTATTCACTCTAAGTAATTTTTTCTATTCATTCTTTAAAGATCGATTGAGAACAATACATAGCTAAATAGTCCGACTGGGATTTAACTATTGCCTTGGGTAATTTCTATAAGATAATTTTTTTCTGGGCTTTAGTTGCTTATAAAAGGAAACAATAGCATCGTAATGGAGGGAAATCAGATATCATTGATGAAAATTTATTTCATAAAACTTTTTTGCTTGACCTTCTTATGTTCTTTATTGAATGCACGAATTCAACTTATCGTAGCGATTAATTGTCTCTTGTGGCGTCTTAAGGTTGGGGTTTTATGGACTTCTTTTTATTGCTTTCCTCTTTTGATTTGGTTTCTTATTTCTCTGTAAAATCATCATATCTTATACTTATTCTTCATTTCTATGGTCAATCTACCTTTGTTCTTTAAAAAAAGGTAGACGGAAAATAAAAAATTGTTTGTTGTTCATAGTTTAAAATAAACATTTGATAAATCTCAGTGCAATTTTACACGTTCTTAACATTTGGGTGGAGTATCAAAAAGTCTATTGTAAAATATTAAATCAGATCTCGTATCATTTCTCATAATTAGAGAGGACCATGCTTCGTACAAAAAAATCGAACAAAAATTCAATCATATACAGAGCTTACCGATGGTTTAAGGTTTTTGTCACACATTTTACGTTTTGCTTTGTTACGATTTTATTCAGTACAGTTGTTATGGAGATTGATGCGCTAAAGAAGAGAAATGTTTTGCAAATGAACTAGGTATTCTAAATATCCTTCAAATATTCTCTTGATCCAACCCATGCGATAGATTTCTTAAATAAAATGCAAGGATTAATTTTGCAAGCAATTACTCTTCCTTAGTTAATAATGGAAAATTTATGATTTGCGATTTTGTTTGGAGTTAAGCGTAGAATTTTATACGTTCTATTCATTCTAAGTAATTTTTTCTATTAATTCTTTAAAGATCGATTGAGAACAATACACAGCTAAACAGTCCGACTAGGATTTAACTATTGCCTGGGTTAATTTCAATAAGATAATTTTTTTCTGGGCTTTAGTTGCTTATAAAAGAAAACAATAGCATCGTAATGGAGGGAAATCAGATATCATTGATGAAAATTTATTTCATAAAGCTTTTTTGCTTGACCTTCTTATGTTCTTTATTGAATGCACGAATTCAACTTATCGTAGCGATTAATTGTCTCTTGTGGCGTCTTAAGGTTGGGGTTTTATGGACTTCTTTTTATTGCTTTCCTCTTTTGATTTGGTTTCTTATTTCTCTGTAAAATCTTCATATCTTATACTTATTCTTCCTTTCTATGGTCAATCTATCTTTGTCCTTTAAAAAAAGGTAGATGGAAAATAAAAAATAGGCTGTTGTTCATAGTTTAAAATAAACATTTGATAAATCTCAGTGCAATTTTACACGTTCTTAACATTTGGGTGGAGTATCAAAAAGTCTATTGTAAAATATTAAATCAGATCTCGTATCATTTCTCATAATTAGAGAGGACCATGCTTCGTACAAAAAAAATCGAACAAAAATTCAATCATATACAGAGCTTACCGATGGTTTAAGGTTTTTGTCACACATTTTACGTTTTGCTTTGTTACGATTGTATTGATCTGATTGTTATGGAGATTGATGCGCTAAAGAAGAGAAATGTTTTGCAAATGAACTAGGTATTCTAAATATCCTTCAAATATTCTCTTGATCCAACCCATGCGATAGATTTCATAAATAAAATGCAAGGATTAATTTTGCAAGCAATTACTTTTCCTTAGTTAATAATGGAACATTTATGATTTGCTATTTTATTTGGAGTTAAGCGTAGAATTTTATACGTTCTATTCACTCTAAGTAATTTTTTCTATTGATTCTTTAAACATCGATTGAGAACAATACACACCTAAATAGTCCGACTAGGATTTAACTATTGCCTCAGTTAATTTCTATAAGTTAATTTTTTTCTAGGCTTTAGTTGCTTATAAAAGAAAACAATAGCATCGTAATGGAGGGAAATCAGATATCATTGATGAAAATTTATTTCATAAAGCTTTTTTGCTTGACCTTCTTATGTTCTTTATTGAATGCACGAATTCAACTTATCGTAGCGAATAATTGTCTCTTGTGGCGTCTTAAGGTTGGGGTTTTATGGACATCTTTTTATTGCTTTCCTCTTTTGATTTGGTTTCTTATTTCTCTGTAAAATCATCATATCTTATACTTATTCTTCATTTCTATGGTCAATCTATCTTTGTTCTTTAAAAAAAGGTAGATGGAAAATAAAAAATAGGCTGTTGTTCATAGTTTAAAAAAAACATTTGATAAATCTCAGTGCAATTTTACACGTTCTTAACATTTGGGTGGAGTATCAAAAAGTCTATTGTAAAATATTAAATCAGATCTCGTATCATTTCTCATAATTAGAGAGGACCATGCTTCGTACAAAAAAAATCGAACAAAAATTCAATCATATACAGAGCTTACCGATGGTTTAAGGTTTTTGTCACACATTTTACGTTTTGCTTTGTTACGATTTTATTCAGTACAGTTGTTATGGAGATTGATGCGCTAAAGAAGAGAAATGTTTTGCAAATGAACTAGGTATTCTAAATATCCTTCAAATATTCTCTTGATCCAACCCATGCGATAGATTTCATAAATAAAATGCAAGGATTAATTTTGCAAGCAATTACTTTTCCTTAGTTAATAATGGAACATTTATGATTTGCTATTTTATTTGGAGTTAAGCATAGAATTTTATACGTTCTATTCATTCTAAGTAATTTTTTCTATTGATTCTTTAAAGATCGATTGAGAACAATACACAGCTAAATAGTCCGCCTAGGATTTAACTATTGCCTCGGTTAATTTCTATAAGTTAATTTTTTTCTAGGCTTTAGTTGCTTATAAAAGAAAACAATAGCATCGTAATGGAGGGAAATCAGATATCATTGATGAAAATTTATTTCATAAAGCTTTTTTGCTTGACCTTCTTAAGTTCTTTATTGAATGCACGAATTCAACTTATCGTAGCGAATAATTGTCTCTTGTGGCGTCTTAAGGTTGGGGTTTTATGGACATCTTTTTATTGCTTTCCTCTTTTGATTTGGTTTCTTATTTCTCTGTAAAATCATCATATCTTATACTTATTCTTCATTTCTATGGTCAATCTATCTTTGTTCTTTAAAAAAGGTAGATGGAAAATAAAAAATTGTCTATTGTTCATAGTTTAAAGTAAACAATTGATAAATCTCAGTGCAATTTTACACGTTCTTACATTTGGGTGGAGTATCAAAAATTCTATTGTAAAATATTCAATCAGATCTCGTATAATTTCTCATAATTAGAGAGGACCATGCTTCGTACAAAAAAAATCGAACAAAAATTCAATCACATACAGAGCTTACCGAAGGTTTAAGGGTTTTGTCACACATTTTACGTTTTGCTTTGTTACGATTTTATTCAATAAAATTGTTATGTAGATTGATGTGCTAAAGAAGACAAATTTTTTGCCAATGAACTAGGTATTCTAAATATCCTACAAATATTCTCTTGATCCAACCCATGCGATAGATTTCATAAATAAAATGCAAGGATTAATTTTGCAAGCAATTACTTTTCCTTAGTTAATAATGGAACATTTATGATTTGCGATTTTATTTGGAGTTAACCGTAGAATTTTATACGTTCTATTCATTCTAAGTAATTTTTTCTATTCATTCTTTAAAGATCGATTGAGAACAATACACAGCTAAACAGTCCGCCTAGGATTTAACTATTGCCTGGGTTAATTTCTATAAGATAATTTTTTTCTCGGCTTTAGTTGCTTATAAAAGAAAACAATAGCATCATAATGGAGGGAAATCAGATATCATTGATGAAAATTTATTTCATAAAGCTTTTTTGCTTGACCTTCTTATGTTCTTTATTGAATGCACGAATTCAACTTATCGTAGCGATTAATTGTCGCTTGTGCCGTCTTAAGGTTGGGGTTTTATGGACTTCTTTTTATTGCTTTCCTCTTTTGATTTGGTTTCTTATTTCTCTGTAAAATCTTCATATCTTATACTTATTCTTCATTTCTATGGTCAATCTATCTTTGTTCTTTAAAAAAAGGTAGATGGAAAATAAAAAATAGGCTGTTGTTCATAGTTTAAAAAAAACATTTGATAAATCTCAGTGCAATTTTACACGTTCTTAACATTTGGGTGGAGTATCAAAAAGTCTATTGTAAAATATTAAATAATATCTCGTATCATTTCTCATAATTAGAGAGGACCATGCTTGGTACAAAAAAATCGAACAAAAATTCAATCATATACAGAGCTTACCGATGGTTTAAGGTTTTTGTCACACATTTTACGTTTTGCTTTGTTACGATTTTATTCAGTACAGTTGTTATGGAGATTGATGCGCTAAAGAAGAGAAATGTTTTGCAAATGAACTAGGTATTCTAAATATCCTTCAAATAGTCTCTTGATCCAACCCATGCGATAGATTTCATAAATAAAATGCAAGGATTAATTTTGCAAGCAATTACTTTTCCTTAGTTAATAATGGAACATTTATGATTTGCGATTTTGTTTGGAGTTAAGCGTAGAATTTTATACGTTCTATTCATTCTAAGTAATTTTTTCTATTAATTCTTTAAAGATCGATTGAGAACAATACACAGCTAAACAGTCCGACTAGGATTTAACTATTGCCTGGGTTAATTTCAATAAGATAATTTTTTTCTGGGCTTTAGTTGCTTATAAAAGAAAACAATAGCATCGTAATGGAGGGAAATCAGATATCATTGATGAAAATTTATTTCATAAAGCTTTTTTGCTTGACCTTCTTATGTTCTTTATTGAATGCACGAATTCAACTTATCGTAGCGATTAATTGTCTCTTGTGGCGTCTTAAGGTTGGGGTTTTATGGACTTCTTTTTATTGCTTTCCTCTTTTGATTTGGTTTCTTATTTCTCTGTAAAATCTTCATATCTTATACTTATTCTTCCTTTCTATGGTCAATCTATCTTTGTTCTTTTAAAAAAGGTAGATGGAAAATAAAAAATAGGCTGTTGTTCATAGTTTAAAATAAACATTTGATAAATCTCAGTGCAATTTTACACGTTCTTAACATTTGGGTGGAGTATCAAAAAGTCTATTGTAAAATATTAAATCAGATCTCGTATCATTTCTCATAATTAGAGAGGACCATGCTTCGGACAAAAAAATCGAACAAAAATTCAATCATATCTGAGCTTACCGATGGTTTAAGGTTTTTGTCACACATTTTACGTTTTGCTTTGTTACGATTTTATTCAGTACAGTTGTTATGGAGATTGATGCGCTAAAGAAGAGAAATGTTTTGCAAATGAACTAGGTATTCTAAATATCCTTCAAATATTCTCTTGATCCAACCCATGCGATAGATTTCATAAATAAAATGCAAGGATTAATTTTGCAAGCAATTACTTTTCCATAGTTAATAATGGAACATTTATGATTTGCGATTTTATTTGGAGTTAAGCGTAGAATTTTATACGTTCTATTCATTCTAAGTAGTTTTTTCTATTCATTCTTTAAAGATCGATTGAGAAAAATACACACCTAAATAGTCCGACTAGGATTTAACTATTGCCTGGGTTAATTTCTATAAGATAATTTTTTTCTGGGCTTTAGTTGCTTATAAAAGGAAACAATAGCATCGTAATGGAGGGAAACCATATATCATTGATGAAAATTTATTTCATAAAGCTTTTTTGCTTGACCTTCTTATGTTCTTTATTGAATGCACGAATTCAACTTATCGTAGCGATTAATTGTCTCTTGTGGCGTCTTAGGGTTAGGGTTTTATGGACTTCTTTTTATTGCTTTCCTCTTTTGATTTGGTTTCTTATTTCTCTGTAAAATCTTCATATCTTATACTTATTCTTCATTTCTATGGTCAATCTATCTTTGTTCTTTAAAAAAGGTAGATGGAAAATAAAAAATTGTCTATTGTTCATAGTTTAAAATAAACATTTGACAAATCTCAGTGCAATTTTACACGTTCTTAACATTTGGGTGGAGTATCAAAAAGTCTATTGTAAAATATTAAATCAGATCTCGTATCATTTCTCATAATTAGAGAGGACCATGCTTCATACAAAAAAATCGAACAAAAATTCAATCATATACTGAGCTTACCGATGGTTTAAGGTTTTTGTCACACATTTTACGTTTTGCTTTGTTACGATTTTATTCAAGATCTGATTGTTATGGAGATTGATGCGCTAAAGAAGAGAAATGTTTGCAAATGAACTAAGTATTGTAAATATCCTTCAAATATTCTCTTGATCCTACCCATGGGATAGATTTCGTAAATAAAATGCAAGGATTAATTTTGCAAGTAATATTTTTTCCTTAGTTAATAATGGAACATTTATGATTTGCGATTTTATTTTGAGTTAAGTGTAGAATTTTATACCTTCTATTCATCCTAAGTAAGTTTTTCTATTCATTCTTTAAAGATCAATTGAGAACAATACACAACTAAATAGTCCGACTAGGATTGAACTATTGCATGGGTTAATTTCTAAAAGATAAATTTTTTTGGCTTTAGTTGCTTATAAAAGGAAACAATAGCATCGTAATGGAGGGAAATCAGATATCATTGATGAAAATTTATTTCAGAAAGCTTTTTTGCTTGACCTTCTTATGTTCTTTATTGAATGCATGAATTCAACTTATCGTAGCGATTAATTGTCTCTTGTGGCGTCTTAAGGTTGGGGTTTTATGGACTTCTTGTTATTGCTTTCCTCTTTTGATTTGGTTTCTTATTTCTCTGTAAAATCTTCATATCTTATAATTATTCTTCATTTCTATGTTCAATCTATCTTTGTTCTTCAAAAAAAGGTAGATGGAAAATAAAAAACAGTCTGTTGTTCACAGTTTAAAATAAACATTTGATAAATCTCAGTGCAATTTTACACGTTCTTAACATTTGGGTGGAGTATCAAAAATTCTATGGTAAAATATTAAATCAGATCTCGTATCATTTCTCATAATTAGAGAGGACCATGCTTCGTACAAAAAAATCGAACAAAAATTCAATCATATACAGACCTTACCGTGGGTTTAAGATTTTTGTCACACATTTTACGTTTTGCTTGGTTACAATTTTATTCACTCTGATTGTTATGGAGATTGATGTGCTAAAGAAGAGAAATGTTTGCAAATGATCTAAGTATTGTAAATATCCTACAAATATTCTCTTGATCCAACCAATGGGAAAGATTTCGTAAATATAATGCAAGGATTAATTTTGCAAGCAATTTTTTTTCCTTAGTTAATAATGGAAAATTTATGATTTGCGATTTTATTTTGAGTTAAGTGTAGAATTATATACGTTTTATTCATCATAAGTAATTTTTTCTTTTCATTCTTTAAAGATCGATTGAGAACAATACACAACTAAATAGTCTAACTAGGATTGAACTATTGCATGGGTTAATTTCTATAAGATAAATTTTTTCTAGTCTTTAGTTGCTTATAAAAGGAAACAATAGCATCGTAATGGATGGAAATCAGATATCATTGATGAAAATTTATTTCAGAAAGCTTTTTTGCTTGACCTTCTTATGTTCTTGATTGAATGCACGAATTCAACTTATCGTAGCGATTAATTGTCTCTTGTGGCGTCTTAAGGTTGGGGTTTTATGGA
This sequence comes from Hippophae rhamnoides, assembly GCA_033030585.1. Classification (NCBI taxonomy): domain Eukaryota; kingdom Viridiplantae; phylum Streptophyta; class Magnoliopsida; order Rosales; family Elaeagnaceae; genus Hippophae; species Hippophae rhamnoides. The sequence continues at coordinate 31,758,372 of CM065431.1, read as the reverse complement.
CTTCTTTTTATTGCTTTCCTCTTTTGATTTGGTTTCTTATTTCTCTGTAAAATCTTCATATCTTATACTTATTCTTCATTTCTATGGTCAATCTATCTTTGTTCTTTAAAAAAAGGTAGATGGAAAATAAAAAATAGGTTGTTGTTCATAGTTTAAAATAAACATTTGAAAACTCTCCGTGCAATTTTACACGTTCTTAACATTTGGGTGGAGTATCAAAAAGTCTATTGTAAAATATTAAATCAGATCTCGTATCATTTCTCATAATTAGAGAGGACCATGCTTCGTACAAAAAAAATCGAACAAAAATTCAATCATATACAGAGCTTACCGAAGGTTTAAGGTTTTTGTCACACATTTGACGTTTTGATTTGTTACGATTTTATTCAGTACAGTTGTTATGGAGATTGATGCGCTAAAGAAGAGAAATGTTTTGCAAATGAACTAGGTATTCTAAATATCCTTTAAATATTCTCTTGATCCAACCCATGGCATAGATTTCGTAAATAAAATGCAAGGATTAATTTTGCAAGCAATTACTTTTCCTTAGTTAATAATGGAAAATTTATTATTTGCGATTTTATTTTGAGTTAAGCGTAGAATTTTATACGTTCAATTCATTCTAAGTAATTTTTTCTATTCATTCTTTAAAGATCGATTGAGAACAATACACAACTAAATAGTCCGACTAGGATTTAACTATTGCCTGGGTTAATTTCTATAAGATAAAGTTTTTCTAGGCTTTAGTTGCTTATAATAGGAAACAACAGCAACGTAATGGACGGAAATAAGATATCATTGATGAAAAGTTATTTCAGAAAGCTTTTTTTCTTGGCCTTCTTATGTTCTTGATTGAATGCACGAATTCAACTTATCGTAGCGATTAATTGTCTCTTGTGGCGTCTTAAGGTTGGGGTTTTATGGATTTCTTTTTATTGCTTTCCTCTTTTGATTTGGTTTCTTATTTCTCTGTAAAATTTTCATATCTTATACTTATTCTTCATTTCTATGGTCAATCTATCTTTGTTCTTTAAAAAAGGTAGATGGAAAATAAAAAATTGTCTATTGTTCATATTTTAAAATAAACATTTGAGAAATCTCAGTGCAATTTTACAAGTTCTTAACATTTGGGTGGAGTATCAAAAAGTCTATTGTAAAATATTAAATCAGATCTCGTATCATTTCTCATAATTAGAGAGGACCATGCTTCGTACAAAAAAATCGAACAAAAATTCAATCATATACAGACCTTACCGAAGGTTTAAGGTTTTTGTCACACATTTTACGTTTTGCTTTGTTACGATTTTATTCATCTGATTGTTATGGAGATTGATGCGCTAAAGAAGAAATGTTTTGCAAATGAACTAAGTATTGTAAATATCCTTCAAATATTCTCTTGATCCTACCCATGGGATAGATTTCGTAAATAAAATGCAAGGATTAATTTTGCAAGTAATATTTTTTCCTTAGTTAATAATGGGACATTTATGATTTGCGATTTTATTTTGAGTTAAGTGTAGAATTTTACACGTTTTATTCACCATAAGTAATTTTTTCTATTCATTCTTTAAAGATCGATTGAGAACAATACATAACTAAATAGTCCGACTAGGATTGAACTTTTGCATGGGTTAATTTCTAAAAGATAAATTTTTCTAGGCTTTAGTTGCTTATAAAAGGAAACAATAGCATCGTAATGGAGGGAAATAAGATATCATTGATGAAAATTTATTTCAGAAAGCTTTTTAGCTTGACCTTCTTATGTTCTTTATTGAATGCACGAATTCAACTTATCGTAGCGTTTAGTTGTCTCTTGTGGCGTCTTTAGGTTGGGGTTTTATGGATTTCTTTTTATTGCTTTCCTCTTTTGATTTGGTTTCTTATTTCTCTGTAAAATCTTCATATCTTATACTTATTCTTCATTTCTATGGTCAATCTATCTTTGTTCTTTAAAAAAGGTAGATGGAAAATAAAAAATTGTCTATTGTTCATAGTTTAAAATAAACATTTGAGAAATCTCAGTGCAATTTTACACGTTCTTAACATTTGGGTGGAGTATCAAAAAGTCTATTGTAAAATATTAAATCAGATCTCGTATCATTTCTCATAATTAGAGAGGACCATGCTTCGTACAAAAAAATCGAACAAAAATTCAATCATATACAGAGCTTACCGATGGTTTAAGGTTTTTGTCACACATTTTACGTTTTGCTTTGTTACGATTTTATTCAGTACAGTTGTTATGGAGATTGATGCGCTAAAGAAGAGAAATGTTTTGCAAATGAACTAGTATTCTAAATATCCTTCAAATATTCTCTTGATCTAACCCATGGGATAGATTTCGTAAATGAAATGCAAGGATTAATTTTGCAAGCAATTGTTTTTCCTTTGTTAATAATGGGACAATTATAATTTGCGATTTTATTTTGAGTTAAGTGTAGAATTTTATACGTTGTATTCATCCTAAGTAATTTTTTCTATTCATTCTTTAAATATCGATTGAGAACAATACACAACAAAATAGTCCGATTAGGATTTAACTATTGCATGGGTTAATTTCTATAAGAGAATTTTTTTCTAGTCTTTAGTTGCTTATAAAAGGAAACAATAGCATCGTAATGGAGGGAAATCAGATATCATTGATGAAAATTTATTTCAGAAAGCTTTTTTGCTTGACCATCTTATGTTCTTGATTGAATGCACGAATTCAACTTATCGTAGCGATTAATTGTCTCTTGTGGCGTCTTAAGGTTGGGGTTTTATGGACTTCTTTTTATTGCTTTCCTCTTTTGATTTGGTTTCTTATTTCTCTGTAAAATCTTCATATCTTATACTTATTCTTCATTTCTATGGTCAATCTATCTTTGGTCATTAAAAAAAGGAAGACGGAAAATAAAAAATTGTTTGTTGTTCATAGTTTAAAATAAACATTTGATAAATCTCAGTGCAATTTTACACGTTCTTAACATTTGGGTGGAGTATCAAAAAGTCTATTGGAAAATATTAAATTAGATCTCGTATCATTTCTCATAATTAGAGAGGACCATGCTTCGTACAAGAAAATCGAACAAAAATTCAATCATATACAGACCTTATCGTGGGTTTAAGATTTTTGTCACACATTTTACGTTTTGCTTGGTTACGATTTTATTCAGTACAGTTGTAATGGAGATTGATGTGCTGACTAGGAGAAATGTTTGCAAATGAACTAAGTATTGTAAATATCCTACAAATATTCTCTTGATCCAACCCATGGGATAGATTTCGTAAATAAAATGCAAGGATTAATTTTGCAAGCAATTTTTTTTTCTTAGTTAAAAATGGGACATTTATGATTTGCGATTTTATTTTGAGTTAAGTGTAGAATTTTATACGTTTTATTCATCATAAGTAATTTTTTCTATTCATTCTTTAAAGATCGATTGAGAACAATACACAACTAAATCGTCCGACTATGACTGCACTATTGCATGGGTTAATTTCTATAAGACAAAGTTTTTCTAGGCTTTAGTTTGTTATAATAGGAAACAACAGCAACGTAATGGACGGAAATAAGATATCATTGATGAAAAGTTATTTCAGAAAGCTTTTTTTCTTGGCCTTCTTATGTTCTGGATTGAATGCACGAATTCAACTTATCGTAGGGAGTAATTGTCTCTTGTGGCGTCTTAAATTTGGGGTTTTATGGATTTCTTTTTATTGCTTTCCTCTTTTGATTTGGTTTCTTATTTCTCTGTAAAATCTTCATATCTTATACTTATTCTTCATTTCTATGGTCAATCTATCTTTGTTCTTTAAAAAAGGTAGATGGAAAATAAAAAATTGTCTATTGTTCATAGTTTAAAATAAACATTTGAGAAATCTCAGTGCAATTTTACACGTTCTTAACATTTGGGTGGAGTATCAAAAAGTCTATTGTAAAATATTAAATCAGATCTCGTATCATTTCTCATAATTAGAGAGGACCATGCTTCGTACAAAAAAATCGAACAAAAATTCAATCATATACAGACCTTATCGTGGGTTTAAGATTTTTGTCACACAATTTATGTTTTGCTTGGTTACGATTTTATTCACTACAGGTGTAATGGAGATTGATGTGCTTACCAGGAGAAATGTTTGCAAATGAACTAAGTATTGTAAATATCCTACAAATATTCTCTTGATCCAACCCATGGGATAGATTTCGTAAATAAAATGCAAGGATTAATTTTGCAAGCAATGTTTTTTCTTAGTTAATAATGGGACATTTATGATTTGCGATTTTATTTTGAGTTAAGTGTAGAATTTTATACGTTTTATTCATCATAAGTAATTTTTTCTATTCATTCTTTAAAGATCGATTGAGAACAATACACAACTAAATCGTCCGACTAGGACTGAACTATTGCATGGGTTAATTTCTATAAGATAAAGTTTTTCTATGCTTTAGTTGCTTATAATAGGAAACAACAGCAACGTAATGGACGGAAATAAGATATCATTGATGATAAGTTATTTCAGAAAGCTTTTTTTCTTGGCCATCTTATGTTCTGGATTGAATTCACGAATTCAACTTATCGTAGGGAGTAATTTTCTCTTGTGGCATCTTAAGGTTGGGGTTTTATGGACTTCTTTTTATTGCTTTCCTCTTTTGATTTGGTTTCTTATTTCTCTGTAAAATCATCATATCTTATACTTATTCTTCATTTCTATGGTCAATCTATCTTTGTTCTTTAAAAAAAGGTAGTTGTAAAATAAAAAATTGTTTGTTGTTCATAGTTTAAAATAAACATTTGATAAATCTTAGTGAAATTTTACACGTTCTTAATATTTGGGTGGAGTATGAAAAAGTCTATTGTAAAATATTAAATCCGATCTCGTATCATTTCTCATAATTAGAGAGGACCATGCTTCGTACAAAAAAAATCGTACAAAAATTCAATCATATACAGAGCTTACCGAAGGTTTAAGGTTTTTGTCACACATTTTAGGTTTTGCTTTGTTACGATTTTATTCAGTACAGTTGTTATGGAGATTGATGCGCTAAAGAAGAGAAATGTTTTGCAAATGAACTAGGTATTCTAAATATCCTTCAAATATTCTCTTGATCCAACCCATGGGATAGATTTCGTAAATAAAATGCAAGGATTAATTTTGCAAGCAATTACTTTTACTTAGTTAATAATGGAACATTTATGATTTGCGATTTTATTTTGAGTTAAGCATAGAATTTTATACGTTCTATTAATTCTAAGTAATTTTTTCTATTCATTCTTTAAAGATCGATTGAGAACAATACACAACTAAATAGCCCGACTAGGATTTAACTATTGCCTGGGTTAATTTCTATAAGATAAAGTTTTTCTAGGCTTTAGTTGCTTATAATAGGAAACAACAGCAACGTAATGGACGGAAATAAGATATCATTGATGAAAAGTTATTTCAGAAAGCTTTTTTGTTTGGCCTTCTTATGTTCTTGATTGAATGCACGAATTCAACTTATCGTAGCGATTAATTGTCTCTTGTCGCGTCTTAAGGTTGGGGTTTTATGGACTTCTTTTTATTGCTTTCCTCTTTTGATTTGGTTTCTTATTTCTCTGTAAAATCTTCATATCTTATACTTATTCTTCATTTCTATGGTCAATCTATCTTTGTTCTTTAAAAAAAGGTAGATGGAAAATAAAAAATAGGCTGTTGTTCATAGTTTAAAATAAACATTTGATAAATCTCAGTGCAATTTTACACGTTCTTAACATTTGGGTGGAGTATCAAAAAGTCTATTGTAAAATATTAAATCAGATCTCGTATCATTTCTCATAATTAGAGAGGACCATGCTTCGTACAAAAAAAATCGAACAAAAATTCAATCATATACAGAGCTTACCGATGGTTTAAGGTTTTTGTCACACATTTTACGTTTTGCTTTGTTACGATTTTATTCATTTCAGTTGTTATGGAGATTGATGTGCTAAAGAAGAGCAATGTTTTGCCAATGAGCTAGGTATTCTAAATATCCTACAAATATTCTCTTGATCCAACCCATGGGATAGATTTCGTAAATAAAATGCAAGGATTAATTTTGCAAGCAATGTTTTTTCTTAGTTAATAATGGGACATTTATGATTTGCGATTTTATTTTGAGTTAAGTGTAGAATTTTACACGTTTTATTCACCATAAGTAATTTTTTCTATTCATTCTTTAAAGATCGATTGAGAACAATACATAACTAAATAGTCCGACTAGGATTGAACTATTGCATGGGTTAATTTCTAAAAGATAAATTTTTCTAGGCTTTAGTTGCTTATAAAAGGAAACAATAGCATCGTAATGGAGGGAAATCAGATATCATTGATGAAAATTTATTTCAGAAAGCTTTTTTGCTTGACCTTCTTATGTTCTTTATTGAATGCATGAATTCAACTTATCGTAGCGATTAATTGTCTCTTGTGGCGTCTTAAGGTTGGGGTTTTATGGACTTCTTTTTATTGCTTTCCTCTTTTGATTTGGTTTCTTATTTCTCTGTAAAATCATCATATCTTATACTTATTCTTCATTTCTATGGTCAATCTATCTTTGTTCTTTAAAAAAAGGTAGATGGAAAATAAAAAATAGGCTGTTGTTCATAGTTTAAAATAAACATTTGATAAATCTCAGTGCAATTTTACACGTTCTTAACATTTGGGTGGAGTATCAAAAAGTCTATTGTAAAATATTAAATCAGATCTCGTATCATTTCTCATAATTAGAGAGGACCATGCTTCGTACAAAAAAAATCGAACAAAAATTCAATCATATACAGAGCTTTCCGTGGGTTTAAGGTTTTTGTCAAACATTTTACGTTTTGCATGGTTACAATTTTATTCAGTATAGTTGTAATGGAGATTGATGTGCTGACTAGGAGAAATGTTTGCAAATGAACCATGTTTTGTAAATATCCTACAAATATTCTATTGATCCAACCCATGGTATAGATTTCGTAAATAAAATGCAAGGATTAATTTTGCAAGCAATTTTTTTTTCTTAGTTAAAAATGGTACATTTATGATTTGCGATTTTATTTTGAATTAAGTGTAGAATTTTATACGTTTTATTCATCATAAGTAATTTTTTCTATTCATTCTTTAAAGATCGATTGAGAACAATACACGACTAAATCGTCCGATTAGGACTGAACTATTGCATGGGTTAATTTCTATAAGATAAAGTTTTTCTGGGCTTTAGTTGCTTATAATAGGAAACAACAGCAACGTAATGGACAGAAATAAGATACCATTGATGAAAAGTTATTTCAAAAAGCTTTTTTTCTTGGCCTTCTTATGTTCTGGATTGAATGCACGAATTCAACTTATCGTAGGGAGTAATTGTCTCTTGTGGCGTCTTAAATTTGGGGTTTTATGGATTTCTTTTTATTGCTTTCCTCTTTTGATTTGGTTTCTTATTTCTCTGTAAAATCTTCATATCTTATACTTATTCTTCATTTCTATGGTCAATCTATCTTTGTTCTTTAAAAAAAGGTAGATGGAAAATAAAAAATAGGCTGTTGTTCATAGTTTAAAATAAACATTTGATAAATCTTAGTTCAATTTTACACGTTCTTAACATTTGGGTAGAATATCAAAAAGTCTATTGTAAAATATTAAATCAGATCTCGTATCATTTCTCATAATTAGAGAGGACCATGCTTCGTACAAAAAAAATGGAAAAAAAATTCAATCATATACAGAGCTTACCGATGGTTTAAGGTTTTTGTCACACATTTTACGTTTTGCTTGGTTACGATTTTATTCAGTACAGTTGTAATGGAGATTGATGTGCTGAACAAGAGAAATGTTTGCAAATGAACTAAGTATTCTAAATATCCTACAAATATTCTCTTGATCCAACCCATGGGATAGATTTCGTAAATAAAATGCAAGGATTAATTTTGCAAGCAATTTTTTTTCCTTTGCTAATTATGGGACATTTTTGATTTGCGATTTTATTTTGAGTTAAGTGTAGAATTTTATACGTTTTATTCATCATAAGTAATTTTTTCTATTCATTCTTTAAAGATCGATTGAGAACAATACACAACTAAATCGTCCGACTAGGATTGAACTATTGCATGGGTTAATTTCTATAAGATAAAGTTTTTCTAGGCTTTAGTTGCTTAAAAAAGGAAACAACAGCAACGTAATGGAGGGAAATAAGATATCATTGATGAAAATTTATTTCAGAAAGCTTTTTTGCTTGACCTTCTTATGTTCTTGATTGAATGCACGAATTCAACTTATCGTAGCGATTAATTTTCTCTTGTGGCGTCTTAAGGTTGGGGTTTTATGGACTTGTGGTTATTGCTTTCCTCTTTTGATTTGGTTTCTTATTTCTCTGTAAAATCTTCATATCTTATACTTATTCTTCATTTCTATGTTCAATCTATCTTTGTTCTTCAAAAAAAGGTAGATGGAAAATAAAAAACAGTCTGTTGTTCACAGTTGAAAATAAACATTTGATAAATCGGAGTGAAATTTTACACGTTCTTAACATTTGGGTGGAGTATGAAAAAGTCTATTGTAAAATATTAAATCAGATCTCGTATCATTTCTCATAATTAGAGGAGACTATGCTTCGTACAAAAAAAACCGAACAAAAATTCAATCATATACAGAGCTTACCGTGGGTTTAAGGTTTTTGTCACACATTTTACGTTTTGCTTGGTTACGATTTTATTCAGTACAGTTGTAATGGAGATTGATGTGCTGACTAGGAGAAATGTTTGCAAATGAACTAAGTATTGTAAATATCCTACAAATATTCTCTTGATCCTACCCATGGGATAGATTTCGTAAATAAAATGCAAGGATTAATTTTGCAAGCAATTTTTTTTCTTAGTTAATAATGGGACATTTATGATTTGCGATTTTATTTTGAGTTAAGTGTAGAATTTTATACGTTTTATTCATCATAAGTAATTTTTTCTATTCATTCTTTAAAGATCCATTGAGAACAATACACAACTAAATCGTCCGACTAGGATTGAACTATTGCATGGGTTAATTTCTATAAGATAAAGTTTTTCTAGGTTTTAGTTGCTTATAAAAGGAAGCAACAGAACCGTCATGGAGGAAAATAAGATATAATTGATGAAAATTTATTTCAGAAAGCTTTTTTCTTGGCCTTCTTATGTTTTTTATTTCAATGGACGAATTCAACTTATCGTAGGGAGTAATTGTCTCTTGTGGAGTCTTAAGGTTGGGGTTTTATGGACTTCTGGTCATTGCTTTCCTCTTTTGCTTTGGTTTCTTATTTCTCTGTAAAATCTTCATATCTTATACTTATTCTTCATTTCTATGTTCAATATATCTTTGTTCTACAAAAAAAGGTAGATGGAAAATAAAAAACAATCGGTTGTTCACAGCTGAAAATAAACATTTGATAAACGTGATTGAAATTTTACACGTTCTTAACATTTGGGTGGAGTATGAAAAAGTCTATTGTAAAATATTAAATCAGATCTCGTATCATTTCTCATAATTAGAGAGGACCATGCTTCGTACAAAAAAATCGAACAAAAATTCAATCATATATAGAGCTTACCGATGGTTTAAGGTTTTTGTCACACATTTTACGTTTTGCTTGGTTGCGATTTTATTCAGAACAGTTGTAAAGGAGATTGATGTGCTGACTAGGAGAAATGTTTGCAAATGAACTAACTATTGTAAATATCCTACAAATATTCTCTTGATCCTACCCATGGGATAGATTTCGTAAATAAAATGCAAGGATTAATGATGCAAGCAATTTTTTTTCTTAGTTAATAATGGGACATTTATGATTTGCAATTTTATTTTGAGTTAAATGTAGAATTTTATACGTTTTATTCATCATAAGTAATTTTTTCTATTCATTCTTTAAAGATCCATTGAGAACAATACACAACTATATCGTCCGACTAGGATTGAACTATTGCATGGGTTAATTTCTATAAGATAAAGTTTTTCTAGGCTTTAGTTGCTTATAAAAGGAAGCAACAGCAACGTAATGGAGGAAAATAAGATATAATTGATGAAAATTTATTTCAGAAAGCTTTTTTCTTGGCCTTCTTATGTTTTTTATTTCAATGGACGAATTCAACTTATCGTAGGGAGTAATTGTCTCTTGTGGAGTCTTAAGGTTGGGGTTTTATGGACTTCTGGTCATTGCTTTCCTCTTTTGCTTTGGTTTCTTATTTCTCTGTAAAATCTTCATATCTTATACTTATTCTTCATTTCTATGTTCAATATATCTTTGTTCTACAAAAAAAGGTAGATGGAAAATAAAAAACAATCGGTTGTTCACAGCTGAAAATAAACATTTGATAAATGGGAGTGAAATTTTACACGTTCTTAACATTTGGGTGGAGTATGAAAAAGTCTATTGTAAAATATTAAATCAGATCTCATATCATTTCTCATAATTAGAGAGGACCATGCTTCGTACAAAAAAAATCGAACAAAAATTCAATCATATACAGAGCTTACCGATGGTTTAAGATTTTTGTCACACATTTTACGTTTTGCTTGGTTACCATTTTATTCACTACAGGTGTAATGGAGATTGATGTGCTTACCAGGAGAAAAGTTTGCAAATGAACTAAGTATTGTAAATATCCTACAAATATTCTCTTGATCCAACCCATGGGATAGATTTCGTAAATAAAAGGCAAGGATTAATTTTGCAAGCAATTTTTTTTCTTAGTTAATAATGGGACATTTATGATTTGCGATTTTATTTTGAGTTAAGTGTAGAATTTTATACGTTTTATTCATCATAAGTAATATTTTCTATTCATTCTTTAAAGATCGATTGAGAACAATACACAACTAAATCTTCCAACTAGGATTGACCTATTGCATGGGTTAATTTCTATAAGATAAAGTTTTTCTAGGCTTTAGTTGCTTATAAAAGGAAACAACAGCAACGTAATGGAGGAAAATAAGATATCATTGATGAAAATTTATTTCAGAAAGCTTTTTTCTTGGCCTTCTTATGTTCTTGATTCAATGCACGAATTCAACTTATCGTAGGGAGTAATTGTCTCTTGTGGCGTCTTATGGATGGGGTTTTATGTACTTGTGGTTATTGCTTTCCTCTTTTGATTTGGTTTCTTATTTCTGTGTAATATATTCATATCTTATACTTATTCTTCATTTCTATGTTCAATCTATCTTTGTTCTTCAAAAAAGGTAGATGGAAAATAAAAAACAATCTGTTGTTCACAGTTGAAAATAAACATTGAATAAATCGGAGTGAAATTTTACACGTTCTTAACATTTGGGTGGAGTATGAAAAAGTCTATTGTAAAATATTAAATCAGATCTCATATAATTTCTCATAATTAGAGAGGACCATGCTTCGTACAAAAAAGAATCGAACAAAAATTCAATAATATACAAAGCTTACCGATGGTTTAAGGTTTTTGTCACACATTTTACGTTTTGCTTGGTTGCGATTTTATTCAGAACAGTTGTAAAGGAGATTGATGTGCTGACTAGGAGAAATGTTTGCAAATGAACTAATTATTGTAAATATCCAACAAATATTCTCTTGATCCTACCCATGGGATAGATTTCGTAAATAAAATGCAAGGATTAATTTTGCAAGCAATTTTTTTTCTTTAGCTAATTATGGGACATTTATGATTTGCGATTTTTTTGGAGTTCAGTGTAGAATTTAATACGTTTTATTCATCATAAGTAATATTTTCTATTCATTCTTTAAAGATCGATTGAGAACAATACACAACTAAATCGTCCGACTAGGATTGAACTATTGCATGGGTTAATTTCTATAAGATAAAGTTTTCTAGGCTTTAGTTGCTTATAAAAGGAAACAACATCAACGTAATGGAGGAAAATATGATATCATTGATGAAAATTTATTTCAGAAAGCTTTTTTGCTTGACCTTCTTATGTTCTTTATTGAATGCACGAATTCAACTTATCGTAGCGATTAATTGTCTCTTGTGGCGTCTTAAGGTTGGGGTTTTATGGACTTGTGGTTATTGCTTTCCTCTTTTGCTTTGGTTTCTTATTTCTCCGTAAAATCTTCATATCTTATACTTATTCTTCATTTCTATGTTCAATCTATCTTTGTTCTTCAAAAAAAGGTAGATGGAAAATAAAAAACAATCTGTTGTTCACAGTTGAAAATAAACATTTGATAAATCGGAGTGAAATTTTACACGTTCTTAACATTTGGGTGGAGTATGAAAAAGTCTATTGTAAAATATTAAATCAGATCTCGTATCATTTCTCATAATTAGAGAGGACCATGCTTCGTACAAAAAAAATCGAACAAAAATTCAATCATATAGAGAGCTTAAAGTGGCTTTAAGGTTTTTGTCACACATTTTACGTTTTGCTTGGTTACGATTTTATTCAGTACAATTGTAAAGGAGATTGATGTGCTGACTAGGAGAAATGTTTGCAAATGAACTAACTATTGTAAATATCCTACAAATATTCTCTTGATCCTACCCATGGGATAGATTTCGTAAATAAAATGCAAGGATTAATGTTGCAAGCAATTTTTTTTCTTAGTTAATAATGGGACATTTATGATTTGCGATTTTATTTTGAGTTAAGTGTAGAATTTTATACGTTTTATTCATCATAAGTAATTTTTTCTATTCATTCTTTAAAGATCGATTGAGAACAATACACAACTAAATCGTTCGACTAGGATTGAACTATTGCATGGGTTAATTTCTATAAGATAAAGTTTTTCTAGGCTTTAGTTGCTTAAAAAAGGAAACAACAGCAACGTAATGGAGGAAAATATGATATCATTGATGAAAATTTATTTCAGAAAGCTTTTTTGTTGGCTTTCTTATGTTCTTGATTCAATGCACGAATTCAACTTATCGTAGGGAATAATTGTCTCTTGTGGCGTCTTAAGGTTGGGGTTTTATGGACTTGTGGTTATTGCTTTCCTCTTTTGCTTTGGTTTCTTATTTCTCCGTAAAATATTCATATGTTATACTTATTCTTCATTTCTATGTTCAATCTATCTTTGTTCTTCAAAAAAAGGTAGATGGAAAATAAAAAACAATCTGTTGTTCACAGTTGAAAATAAACATTTGATAAATCAGAGTGAAATTTTACACGTTCTTAACATTTGGGTGGAGTATGAAAAAGTCTATTGTAAAATATTAAATCAAATCTCGTATCATTTCTCATAATTAGAGAGTACCATGCTTCGTACAAAAAAATCGAACAAAAATTCAATCATATACAGACCTTACCGTGGGTTTAAGGTTTTTGTCACACATTTTACGTTTTGCTTGGTTACTATTTTATTGAGTACAGTTGTAAAGGAGATTTATGTGCTAACTAGGAGAAATGTTTGCAAATGAACTAACTATTGTAAATATCCTACAAATATTCTCTTGATCCTACACATGGGATAGATTTCGTAAATAAAATGCAAGGATTAATGTTGCAAGCAATTTTTTTTCTTAGTTAATAATGGGACATTTATGATTTGCGATTTTACTTTGAGTTAAGTGTAGAATTTTATACGTTTTATTCATCATAAGTAATATTTTCTATTCATTCTTTAAAGATCGATTTAGAACAATACCCACCTAAATCGTCTGACTAGCATTGAACTATTGCATGGGTTAATTTCTAAGATAAAGTTTTTCTAGGCTTTAGTTGTTTAAAAAAGGAAACAACAGCAACGTAATGGAGGAAAATATGATATCATTGATGAAAATTTATTTCAAAAAGCTTTTTTGTTGGCTTTCTTATGTTCTTGATTCAATGCACGAATTCAAGTTATCGTAGGGAATAATTGTCTCTTGTGGCGTCTTAAGGTTGGGGTTTTATGGACTTGTGGTTATTGCTTTCCTCTTTTGCTTTGGTTTCTTATTTCTCCGTAAAATCTTCATATCTTATACTTATTCTTGATTTCTATGTTCAATCTATCTTTGTTCTTCAAAAAAAGGTAGATGGAAAATAAAAAACAATCTGTTGTTCACAGTTGAAAATAAACATTTGATAAATCAGAGTGAAATTTTACACGTTCTTAACATTTGGGTGGAGTATGAAAAAGTCTATTGTAAAATATTAAATCAAATCTTGTTCATTTCTCATAATTAGAGAGGACCATGCTTCGTACAAAAAAAAATCGAACAAAAATTCAATCATATAGAGAGCTTACCGTGGGTTTAAGGTTTTTGTCACACATTTTACGTTTTGCTTGGATACGATTTTATTCAGTACAGTTGTAAAGGAGATTGATGTGCTGACTAGGAGAAATGTTTGCAAATGAACTAAGTATTGTAAATATCCTACAAATATTCTCTTGATCCTACCCATGGGATAGATTTCGTAAATAAAATGCAACGATTAATTTTGCAAGCAATTTTTTGTCGTAGTTAATAATGGGACATTTATGATTTGCGATTTTATTTTGAGTTCAGTGTAGAATTTTATACGTTTTATTCATCATAAGTAATATTTTCTATTCATTCTTTAAAGATCGATTTAGAACAATACCCAACTAAATCGTCCGACTAGGATTGAACTATTGCATGGGTTAATTTCTAAGATAAAGTTTTTCTAGGCTTTAGTTGCTTAAAAAAGGAAACAACAGCAACGTAATGGAGGAAGATATGATATCATTGATGAAAATTTATTTCAGAAAGCTTTTTTGTTGGCTTTCTTATGTTCTTGATTCAATGCACGAATTCAACTTATCGTAGGGAATAATTGTCTCTTGTGGCGTCTTAAGGTTGGGGTTTTATGGACTTGTGGTTATTGCTTTCCTCTTTTGCTTTGGTTTCTTATTTTTCCGTAAAATCTTCATATCTTATACTTATTCTTGATTTCTATGTTCAATCTATCTTTGTTTTTCAAAAAAAGGTAGATGGAAAATAAAAAACAATCTGTTGTTCACAGTTGAAAACAAACATTTGATAAATCAGAGTGAAATTTTACACGTTCTTAACATTTGGGTGGTGTATGAAAAAGTCTATTGTAAAATATTAAATCAAATCTCGTTCATTTCTCATAATTAGTGAGGACCATGCTTCGTACAAAAAAAATCGAACAAAAATTCAATCATGTAGAGAGCTTAGCGTGGGTTTAAGGTCTGTGTCACCCATTTTACGTTTTGCCTGGATACGATTTTATTCAGTACAGTTGTAAAGGAGATTGATGTGCTGGCTAGGAGAAATGTTTGCAAATGAACTAAGTATTGTAAATATCCTACAAATATTCTCTTGATCCTACCCATGGGATAGATTTCGTAAATAAAATGCAACGATTAATTTTGCAAGCAATTTTTTGTCTTAGTTAATAATGGGACATTTATGATTTGCGATTTTATTTTGAGTTCAGTGTAGAATTTTATACGTTTTATTCATCATAAGTAATATTTTCTATTCATTCTTTAAAGAAAGATTTAGAACAATACCCAACTAAATCGTCCGACTAGGATTGAACTATTGCATGGGTTAATTTCTATAAGATAAAGTTTTTCTAGGCTTTAGTTGCTTAAAAAAGGAAACAACAGCAACGTAATGGAGGAAAATATGATATCATTGATGAAAATTTATTTCAGAAAAGCTTTTTGTTGGCTTTCTTATGTTCTTGATTCAATGCACGAATTCAACTTATCGTAGGGAATAATTGTCTCTTGTGGCGTCTTAAGGTTGGGGTTTTATGGACTTGTGGTTATTGCTTTCCTCTTTTGATTTGGTTTCTTATTTCTCTGTAAAATCTTCATATCTTATACTTATTCTTCATTTCTAAGTTCAATCTATCTTTGTTCTTTAAAAAAAGGTAGATGAAAAATAAAAAACAATCTGTTGTTCATAGTTGAAAATAAACATTTGATAAATCGGAGTGAAATTTTACACGTTCTAAACATTTGGGTGGAGTATGAAAAAGTCTATTGTAAAATATTAAATCAGATCTCATATCATTTCTCATAATTAGAGAGGACCATGCTTCGTACAAAAAAAATCGAACAAAAATTCAATCATATACAGAGCTTACCGATGGTTTAAGGTTTTTGTCACACATTTTACGTTTTGCTTGGTTACGATTTTATTCAGTACAATTGTAAAGGAGATTGATGTGCTGACTAGGAGAAATGTTTGCAAATGAACTAACTATTGTAAATATCCTACAAATATTCTCTTGATCCTACCCATGGGATAGATTTCGTAAATAAAATGCAAGGATTAATGTTGCAAGCAATTTTTTGTCTTAGTTAATAATGGGACATTTATGATTTGCGATTTTATTTTGAGTTCAGTGTAGAATTTTATACGTTTTATTCATCATAAGTAATATTTTCTATTCATTCTTTAAAGATCGATTGAGAACAATACACAACTAAATCGTTCGACTAGGATTGAACTATTGCATGGGTTAATTTCTATAAGATAAAGTTTTTCTAGGCTTTAGTTGCTTATAAAAGGAAACAACAGCAACGTAATGGAGGGAAATAAGATATCATTGATGAAAATTTATTTCAGAAAAGTTTTTTCTTGGCCTTCTTATGTTCTTGATTGAATGCACGAATTCACCTTATCGTAGGGAGTAATTGTCTCTTCTGGCGTCTTAAGGTTGGGGTTTTATGGACTTGTGGTTATTGCTTTCCTCTTTTTCTTTGGTTTCTTATTTCTCCGTAAAATCTTCATATCTTATACTTATTCTTCATTTCTATGTTCAATCTATCTTTGTTCTTCAAAAAAAGGTAGATGGAAAATAAAAAACAATCTGTTGTTCACAGTTGAAAATAAACATTTGATAAATCAGAGTGAAATTTTACACGTTCTTAACATTTGGGTGGAGTATGAAAAAGTCTATTGTAAAATATTAAATCAAATCTCGTTCATTTCTCATAATTAGAGAGGACCATGCTTCGTACAAAAAAAATCGAACAAAAATTCAATCATATAGAGAGCTTACCGTGGGTTTAAGGTTTTTGTCACACATTTTACGTTTTGCTTGGATACGATTTTATTCAGTACAGTTGTAAAGGAGATTGATGTGCTGACTAGGAGAAATGTTTGCAAATGAACTAAGTATTGTAAATATCCTACAAATATTCTCTTGATCCTACCCATGGGATAGATTTCGTAAATAAAATGCAACGATAATTTTGCAAGCAATTTTTTGTCTTAGTTAATAATGGGACATTTATGATTTGCGATTTTATTTTGAGTTCAGTGTAGAATTTTATACGTTTTATTCATCATAAGTAATATTTTCTATTCATTCTTTAAAGATCGATTTAGAACAATACCCAACTAAATCGTCCGACTAGGATTGAACTATTGCATGGGTTAATTTCTAAGATAAAGTTTTTCTAGGCTTTAGTTGCTTAAAAAAGGAAACAACAGCAACGTAATGGAGGAAAATATGATATCATTGATGAAAATTTATTTCAGAAAGCTTTTTTGTTGGCTTTCTTATGTTCTTGATTCAATGCACGAATTCAACTTATCGTAGGGAATAATTGTCTCTTGTGGCGTCTTAAGGTTGGGGTTTTATGGACTTGTGGTTATTGCTTTCCTCTTTTGCTTTGGTTTCTTATTTCTCCGTAAAATCTTCATATCTTACACTTATTCTTGATTTCTATGTTCAATCTATCTTTGTTTTTCAAAAAAAGGTAGATGGAAAATAAAAAACAATCTGTTGTTCACAGTTGAAAATAAACATTTGATAAATCAGAGTGAAATTTTACACGTTCTTAACATTTGGGTGGTGTATGAAAAAGTCTATTGTAAAATATTAAATCAAATCTCGTTCATTTCTCATAATTAGTGAGGACCATGCTTCGTACAAAAAAAATCGAACAAAAATTCAATCATATAGAGAGCTTACCGTGGGTTTAAGGTTTTTGTCACACATTTTACGTTTTGCTTGGATACGATTTTATTCAAGACTGATTGTAAAGGAGATTGATGTGCTGGCTAGGAGAAATGTTTGCAAATGAACTAAGTATTGTAAATATCCTACAAATATTCTCTTGATCCTACCCATGGGATAGATTTCGTAAATAAAATGCAACGATTAATTTTGCAAGCAATTTTTTGTCTTAGTTAATAATGGGACATTTATGATTTGCGATTTTATTTTGAGTTCAGTGTAGAATTTTATACGTTTTATTCATCATAAGTAATATTTTCTATTCATTCTTTAAAGATCGGTTTAGAACAATACCCAACTAAATCGTCCGACTAGGATTGAACTATTGCATGGGTTAATTTCTATAAGATAAAGTTTTTCTAGGCTTTAGTTGCTTAAAAAAGCAAACAACAAAGAACGTAATGGAGGAAAATATGATATCATTGATGAAAATTTATTTCAGAAAGCTTTTTTGTTGGCTTTCTTATGTTCTTGATTCAATGCACGAATTCAACTTATCGTAGGGAATAATTGTCTCTTGTGGCGTCTTAAGGTTGGGGTTTTATGGACTTGTGGTTATTGCTTTCCTCTTTTGCTTTGGTTTCTTATTTCTCCGTAAAATCTTCATATCTTATACTTATTCTTCATTTCTATGTTCAATCTATCTTTGTTCTTCAAAAAAAGGTAGATGGAAAATAAAAAACAATCTGTTGTTCACAGTTGAAAATAAACATTTGATAAATCGGAGTGAAATTTTACACGTTCTTAACATTTGGGTGTAGTATGAAAAATTCTATTGTAAAATATTAAATCAGATCTTGTATCATTTCTCATAATTAAAGAGGACCATGCTCCGTACAAAAAAAATCGAACAAAAATTCAATCATATACAGACCTTATCGTGGGTTTAAGATTTTTGTCACACATTTTACGTTTTGCTTGGTTACGATTTTATTCAGTACAGTTGTAAAGGAGATTGATGTGCTGACTAGGAGAAATGTTTGCAAATGAACTAAGTATTGTAAATATCCTACAAATATTCTCTTGATCCTACCCATGGGATAGATTTCGTAAATAAAATGCAACGATTAATTTTGCAAGCAATTTTTTGTCTTAGTTAATAATGGGACATTTATGATTTGCGATTTTATTTTGAGTTCAGTGTAGAATTTTATACGTTTTATTCTTCATAAGTAATATTTTCTATTCATTCTTTAAAGAAAGATTTAGAACAATACCCAACTAAATCGTCCGACTAGGATTGAACTATTGCATGGGTTAATTTCTAAGATAAAGTTTTTCTAGGCTTTAGTTGCTTAAAAAAGGAAACAACAGCAACGTAATGGAGGAAAATATGATATCATTGATGAAAATTTATTTCAGAAAGCTTTTTTGTTGGCTTTCTTATGTTCTTGATTCAATGCACGAATTCAACTTATCGTAGGGAATAATTGTCTCTTGTGGCGTCTTAAGGTTGGGGTTTTATGGACTTGTGGTTATTGCTTTCCTCTTTTGCTTTGGTTTCTTATTTCTCCGTGAAATCTTCATATCTTATACTTATTCTTGATTTCTATGTTCAATCTATCTTTGTTCTTCAAAAAAAGGTAGATGGAAAATAAAAAACAATCTGTTGTTCACAGTTGAAAATAAACATTTGATAAATCAGAGTGAAATTTTACACGTTCTTAACATTTGGGTGGAGTATGAAAAAGTCTATTGTAAAATATTAAATCAAATCTCGTTCATTTCTCATAATTAGAGAGGACCATGCTTTGTACAAAAAAAATCCAACAAAAATTCAATCATATAGAGAGCTTACCGTGGGTTTAAGGTTTTTGTCACACATTTTACGTTTTGCTTGGATACGATTTTATTCAGTACAGTTGTAAAGGAGATTGATGTGCTGACTAGGAGAAATGTTTGCAAATGAACTAAGTATTGTAAATATCCTACAAATATTCTCTTGATCCTACCCATGGGATAGATTTCGTTAATAAAATGCAACGATTAATTTTGCAAGCAATTTTTTGTCTTAGTTAATAATGGGAAATTTATGATTTGCGATTTTATTTTTAGTTCAGTGTAGAATTTTATACGTTTTATTCATCATAAGTAATATTTTCTATTCATTCTTTAAAGATCGATTTAGAACAATACCCAACTAAATCGTCCGACTAGGATTGAACTATTGCATGGGTTAATTTCTATAAGATAAAGTTTTTCTAGGCTTTAGTTGCTTAAAAAAGGAAACAACAGCAACGTAATGGAGGAAAATATGATATCATTGATGAAAATTTATTTCAGAAAGCTTTTTTGTTGGCTTTCTTATGTTCTTGATTCAATGCACGAATTCAACTTATCGTAGGGAATAATTGTCTCTTGTGGCGTCTTAAGGTTGGGGTTTTATGGACTTGTGGTTATTGCTTTCCTCTTTTGCTTTGGTTTCTTATTTCTCCGTAAAATCTTCATATCTTATACTTATTCTTCATTTCTATGTTCAATCTATCTTTGTTCTTCAAAAAAGGTAGATGGAAAATAAAAAACAATCTGTTTTTCACAGTTGGAAATAAACTTTTGATAAATCAGAGTGAAATTTTACACGTTCTTAGCATTTGGGTGGAGTGTGAAAAAGTCTATTGTAAAATATTAAATCAACTCTCGTATCATTTCTCATAATTAGAGAGGACCATGCTTCGTACAAAAAAATCCAACAAAAATTCAATCATATAGAGAGCTTACCGTGGGTTTAAGGTTTTTGTTACACATTTTACGTTTTGCTTGGATACGATTTTATTCACTACAATTGTAAAGGAGATTGATGTCTTGACTAGGAGAAATGTTTGCAAATGAACTAAGTATTGTAAATATCCTACAAATATTCTCTTGATCCTACCCATGGGATAGATTTCGTAAATAAAATGCAACGATTAATTTTGCAAGCAATTTTTTGTCTTAGTTAATAATGGGACATTTATGATTTGCGATTTTATTTTGAGTTCAGTGTAGAACTTTATACGTTTTATTCATCATAAGTAATATTTTCTATTCATTCTTTAAAGATCGATTTAGAACAATACCCAACTAAATCGTCCGACTAGGATTGAACTATTGCATGGGTTAATTTCTATAAGGTAAAGTTTTTCTAGGCTTTAGTTGCTTAAAAAAGGAAACAACAGCAACGTAATGGAGGAAAATATGATATCATTGATGAAAATTTATTTCAGAAAGCTTTTTTGTTGGCTTTCTTATGTTCTTGATTCAATGAACGAATTCAACTTATCGTAGGGAATAATTGTCTCTTGTGGCGTCTTAAGGTTGGGGTTTTATGGACTTGTGGTTATTGCTTTCCTCTTTTGCTTTGGTTTCTTATTTCTCCGTAAAATCTTCATATCTTATACTTATTCTTCATTTCTATGTTCAATCTATCTTTGTTCTTCAAAAAAAGGTAGATGGAAAATAAAAAACAATCTGTTGTTCACAGTTGAAAATAAACATTTGATAAATCAGAGTGAAATTTTACACGTTCTTAACATTTGGGTGGAGTATGGAAAAGTCTATTGTAAAATATTAAATCAAATCTCGTTCATTTCTCATAATTAGAGAGGACCATGCTTCGTACAAAAAAAATCCAACAAAAATTCAATCATATAGAGAGCTTACCGTGGGTTTAAGGTTTTTGTCACACATTTTACGTTTTGCTTGGATACGATTTTATTCAGTACAGTTGTAAAGGAGATTGATGTGCTGACTAGGAGAAATGTTTGCAAATGAACTAAGTATTCTAAATATCCTACAAATATTCTCTTGATCCTACCCATGGGATAGATTTCGTAAATAAAATGCAACGATTAATTTTGCAAGCAATTTTTTGTCTTAGTTAATAATGGGACATTTATGATTTGCGATTTTATTTTGAGTTCAGTGTAGAATTTTATACGTTTTATTCATCATAAGTAATATTTTCTATTCATTCTTTAAAGATCGATTTAGAACAATACCCAACTAAATCGTCCGACTAGGATTGAACTATTGCATGGGTTAATTTCTATAAGATAAAGTTTTTCTAGGCTTTAGTTGCTTAAAAAAGGAAACAACAGCAACGTAATGGAGGAAAATATGATATCATTGATGAAAATTTATTTCAGAAAGCTTTTTTGTTGGCTTTCTTATGTTCTTGATTCAATGCACGAATTCAAGTTATCGTAGGGAATAATTGTCTCTTGTGGCGTCTTAAGGTTGGGGTTTTATGGACTTGTGGTTATTGCTTTCCTCTTTTGCTTTGGTTTCTTATTTCTCCGTAAAATCTTCATATCTTATACTTATTCTTCATTTCTATGTTCAAAATATCTTTGTTCTTCAAAAAAAGGTAGATGGAAAATAAAAAACAATCTGTTGTTCACAGTTGAAAATAAACATTTGATAAATCAGAGTGAAATTTTACACGTTCTTAACATTTGGGTGGAGTATGAAAAAGTCTATTGTAAAATATTAAATCAAATCTCGTTCATTTCTCATAATTAGAGAGGACCATGCTTTGTACAAAAAAAATCCAACAAAAATTCAATCATATAGAGAGCTTACCGTGGGTTTAAGGTTTTTGTCACACATTTTACGTTTTGCTTGGATACGATTTTATTCAAGACTGAGTTGTAAAGGAGATTCATGTGCGACTAGGAGAAATGTTTGCAAATGAACTAAGTATTGTAAATATCCTACAAATATTCTCTTGATCCTACCCATTGGGATAGATTTCGTAAATAAAATGCAACGATTAATTTTGCAAGCAATTTTTTGTCTTAGTTAATAATGGGACATTTATGATTTGCGATTTTATTTTGAGTTCAGTGTAGAATTTTATACGTTTTATTCATCATAAGTAATATTTTCTATTCATTCTTTAAAGATCGATTTAGAACAATACCCAACTAAATCGTCCGACTAGGATTGAACTATTGCATGGGTTAATTTCTAAGATAAAGTTTTTCTAGGCTTTAGTTGCTTAAAAAAGGAAACAACAGCAACGTAATGGAGGAAAATATGATATCATTGATGAAAATTTATTTCAGAAAGCTTTTTTGTTGGCTTTCTTATGTTCTTGATTCAATGCACGAATTCAACTTATCGTAGGGCATAATTGTCTCTTGTGGCGTCTTAAGGTTGGGGTTTTATGGACTTGTGGTTATTGCTTTCCTCTTTTGCTTTGGTTTCTTATTTCTCCGTAAAATCTTCATATCTTATACTTATTCTTGATTTCTATGTTCAATCTATCTTTTTTTTTCAAAAAAGGGTAGATGGAAAATAAAAAACAATCTGTTGTTCACAGTTGAAAATAAACATTTGATAAATCAGAGTGAAATTTTACACGTTCTTAACATTTGGGTGGTGTATGAAAAAGTCTATTGTAAAATATTAAATCAAATCTCGTTCATTTCTCATAATTAGTGAGGACCATGCTTCGTACAAAAAAAAATCGAAAACAAATTCAATCATATAGAGAGCTTACCGTGGGTTTAAGGTTTTTGTCACACATTTTACGTTTTGCTTGGATACGATTTTATTCAGTACAGTTGTAAAGGAGATTGATGTGCTGGCTAGGAGAAATGTTTGCAAATGAACTAAGTATTGTAAATATCCTACAAATATTCTCTTGATCCTACCCATGGGATAGATTTCGTAAATAAAATGCAACGATTAATTTTGCAAGGAATTTTTTGTCTTAGTTAATAATGGGACATTTATGATTTGCGATTTTATTTTGAGTTCAGTGTAGAATTTTATACGTTTTATTCATCATAAGTAATATTTTCTATTCATTCTTTAAAGAAAGATTTAGAACAATACCCAACTAAATCGTCCGACTAGGATTGAACTATTGCATGGGTTAATTTCTATAAGATAAAGTTTTTCTAGGCTTTAGTTGCTTAAAAAAGGAAACAACAGCAACGTAATGGAGGAAAATATGATATCATTGATGAAAATTTATTTCAGAAAGCTTTTTTGTTGGCTTTCTTATGTTCTTGATTCAATGCACGAATTCAAGTTATCGTAGGGAATAATTGTCTCTTGTGGCGTCTTAAGGTTAGGGTTTTATGGACTGGTGGTTATTGCTTTCCTCTTTTGCTTTGGTTTCTTATTTCTCCGTAAAATCTTCATATCTTATACTTATTCTTCATTTCTATGTTCAATCTATCTTTGTTCTTCAAAAAAAGGTAGATGGAAAATAAAAAACAATCTGTTGTTCACAGTTGAAAATAAACATTTGATAAATCAGAGTGAAATTTTACACGTTCTTAACATTTGGGTGGAGTATGTGATGAGTGCTCAAAAAGCACTAAAATAACCATGATTTTATGCACTTTAATTGATTAAAAATATATATATTTATATGTTTTATCATATATTTATATAAATTTGTCTTTTTCGGAATCACGGGTATTTTTATTGTTTTTCAGGTATTTTGGCTTAAAAATGCAACTTAAAGACTCAAAGAGGAATACTGGAAGCAATACATCACAAATATATTAATAAATAAATGCGTAAAGGTCGACAAATATGGAAAAATTGGACAAAATGGGTCAAAAGGTCAAAAATGTCAAAAGGAGAAAAAGCCACGCTGCCGCCGGCAGCCCGGCGACTAACTCCGCCTTGTTGCGCGCAACATCGTTTCATCCGCGGTACCGTTTCATCCGCGGGTACTGTTCATCCGCGGCATCGTTCATCCGCTACAGATCGTTCATCCGCGACACTATTCATCCGCGGTCTTGTTCATCCGCGGTACTTGTTCATCCGCTGGTATCGTTTCATCCGCGGCACCGTTCATCCGCGCAGATCGTTCATCCGCGACACTGTTCATCCGCGTTATCGTTCATCCGCGGATCTTGTGCAGCCGCTGATCGTTCATCCGCGATGCTGCAGCCGCCTCGTCATGCTGACGTCATTGATGACGTCAGCAATCACTAATCCGCGTTTTTACATTTTTTTAACATTTTTTTCTCTATTTTTTCTCTCCATCCTCACCTATAAATACCCCCCTTCCCTTCACTTCAAAACACCTCAAAACCTCTCTTCTCTCTTCTTTCTTTCTCTCATTTCTTAGTTTTTGAGTTTTCTTTAGTTTCTTTCTTAGTTTCTAAGCTTTTCTTAGTTTTTCTCTTAGTTTTTAGTTCAATTGTCTTAGGTTTAGAGTTCTTCTCTTTTTGAGAGGAACTTGTAATGTTTTTGTAATAATTTAGATTTTTGATTCAATAAATGGAAGTGCAAATTCCGCTTGGAGGTTTTCTAGCAACGGGAATAGCGTCGAAGTTCTGTAAGGATTTTATTTTCTTTACAGTTATTTTTATGCTTTATTCCTACATGTTATATTTAATTTGTCTGTGATTAAATTTAACTGCAAGCCGTTTATAATCATGATATAATAATAACGTTGTTATGCTTGCGAAATATTAAATAGGTGAAAATTTCTAAAATGAATTGATTTTATTTTTATTCAAGATTTTATATTAAGGATGTTAGAGAGAAATATATTATTTTTCATTACAAACTTAAATCAAGATTAGACTTTAAGGTTTAGTTATCCGGTCTAATTTAGAGTAGTGCTTTCTTTTATTTGTTGGTACAATCGCCCTAGGTAGTTAGAGTGAAGCTCTATTTCAAAAGTTTTTATAAGAATTATTATGTGAAAATGTATTGACCTCATGTTTCCAAGAGTGGTTTTAAAACTTGAAAGTTAGTGATCGGATATCTAAATTGTTTGGTTTAATGTGGACACCTTGAATAAAGTTTAAACTGTCTAACCCCACCAAAGGTGGCATTTAAATGGTTCATTTTCAATCTCTTAGAAAAAGGAATTAATTTAATTAACCAAATTAGTTATCAACCCCACCCATAGGTGTTAATTGATTTGTTTAGTTAACAAAGAGTATCTAACACCACCAAAGGTGGAATTCATACAAAAAAGAGAGAACCAATAAAATACCAATGTATATCTTTAATAGCCTAGATAATATGAGCAAGATAATTAACTTAGTTATTATATCCATAAATACTCCACTAATATAAATGATAAAATTTGCATGAATATTTATTGAATCTGTAATTATATTTATTTGTAGATAAATATTTATTGAATTTGTATCTATGTTTAGATTATATTTAATTAATCTGTATATATGTTTATTTTATGTTATTAGATTAGAAACACAAAAACCAAACTATCGTGACAGGATGTTTAGGATTTAATTTCGTTTTTTAAAAGTTTGAATAATAAATTAAGAACCACATACATTCCTTCCTTAGATCGACCTTGGGAGTATACTTATCATTTTCTACGAAATGATTCGTGCACTTGTGAGAGTTTGACAAATATTAAAACCAAAGAATTTGGGAGAATTAGCGATCTTAGGTTTTCGTTCATCAAGTTTTTACGTCATTCTTGAAGGAATAGCGTTTTTAATTTATTTATCAAAATTTTAAAAATATTTTTGTGTTGTAAATAATTGTGATATTTAAAAAAAAAAATAATAATAATAAATAAATAAAATAAAAATTAATCAAATTTCAAATTTCATAAAAAAATAATAAATAATAAATAAATAAATAAATAAATAAATAAATAAAAAAAAAAAAATTAAATTTTTTTTTATTATAGCATAAAAAGTAAATAATTTAGAAATTTGAAATTTGAAGTAAAAAGTTTTTACCGCTTGAAAAAAAAAAAAAAAAAAAAAAAATTTAAATTTTTAAGTTAATAAGAAATAAGATAGTGTGAATAGTAAAATAAAATTACCGTACGTAAAAAAAAAAAAAAAAAATTAAAATTTTTTTTTAAAATTTTAAGAAATAAGATAGTGTGAATAGTAAAATAAAATTACCGTACGAAAAAAAAAAAAAAAAAAAAAAAAAAATTAAAAAAACTAAAAGGCATGAAAAGTAAAAATCTAAAGGGAATTGCATACAGGAGACTAGTTCTTTGAAGCCTTTGTGCCACTAGTCTTTCCAGGAACGTTGTTCGCTAGGAGAATGGTTTTTAAGGAGCCATAAGACCACCATTCTTTCCTGGGAACACTCTTGGTTAATACTAATTATGTTATTTAAAAAAAAAAGAAAAATAAAAAAATAAAAAAATAAAAAATATAAAAAAATAAAAAAGAATTAAAAAAAAAAAAAAATTGTCTAGTGTTTTGAATTAAATGCCATGGAAATTTTCTAATTTCTTTATTTTTGTTGACAGGAGTTTTAAATTTACGTTTAAAAATAGTCTATGCGTGGTAGGAGATCCTTAGGAAACCCCCTAACACCATATGTAAATAATATTCATAAATTTAAACAAGTGTCAACAACACTGGATCCTACCCATCAACAAGTTTTTGAGCCAAACATAGAACGTCTTAATCCTTTACTAGAACCAAAAGAAATGGAGGAAAACCAACATGTTAGGGAAACCACGATGAAAGAGTTTGCAAGACCGGTGATTGGCACGGCAACTGCCGCTATCCAGTTGGGAGAGGCTGCTAGGAATTATGACCTTAAAAATATTCATTTTTCTATGCTTCCTTCCTTCTATGGGCTACCTAATGAAGATTCTCTTTCCTTTATGAGAGATTTCTATGCTACGGTCCAAACATTCCCCCTCGGTATTCTAAACGAGGATCAGCTTAGAATGAGATGTTTTCCGTACACCTTAAAGGATAAGGCTAAAGCTTGGTTGATGTCACTTACCCCTGGTTCTCTGATGACATGGGGTCAAATTTACAATAAATTCATGGGAAAATTCTATTCCCATCAAAAAACATCAGAGCTGAGAGGAAAGATTGCTACTTTCTCTCAGATGGAAGGAGAACCATTCCATGAAGCTTGGGATAGGTTCAAAATGTTTCTCACTCAATGTCCCCACCATAGCTTTCCCCTACAGTTGCAGAACCAATTCTTTTACGATGGACTTACACAACAATGTCAGTTCATTGTCGACAACGCTGCAGGAGGAGCAATAGGAGAAAAGACTGCATCAGAAACGTATAATCTCTTTGAGATGTTGGGTGCTAATTCCCAGCAGAAAAGCTCCAGAGTGAGAAAAGCTGGTGTTCATGAGATTGACTCCAGTAATGAAGTTCAACAACAACTTGTTCAACTGACTAAGCAAGTTGCCCTTCTCGCTACACAAACCAACACAAATAATGAACAATATGGTTTGTACAGCAACATGGGACAAGGTACTGAAGCCTGTCCATATCAAGGAGATACAATTGGGCCTGAGCAGGTTAATGTGTTGGGAGCATATCAACAAAGACCAAGGTTTGATCCCAATTCAAATACCTATAATCCTGGGTGGAGAAGTCATCCAAATTTCTCTTGGAGGCAAAATAACCCTCCTTTCCCTCAAAGCTCAAACCAGGCAGGTCAGCAATTCCACCCACCTATTCCACGAAGCATTCCAAATAAACCAACCCTGGAGGACAACTTGAATTCTTTTATTCAAGTTTGTAGGGACAATCAATCTAAAACCAATCAACGGTTGGACTCTGTGGAAGCTTCTATCAAAAAGGTGGAAGTTCAAGTTGAACAGTTAGTTGAACATTTGCAGAAAGGCAAAATTGAAACTTAGATGAATTCAATGAAAAGGAGACATTGAGTTTTTCATTCTGCAATCTCCAAGCAACGTCTTACTAGAAGACGATAAATTTTAGTCCTACATGGGAGGTCACCCATTATTGTATTTTCCTTTGTTTTGCGTGTAATGAAAAAAAAAAAAAAAAAAAATTTCAAATAAAATAAATTTGTTTGTTTCAAAAATTGTGTCCCTTCGTTTAAATTAAAATTAAAAAAAAAAAAAAAAAAAAAATTTAGGTTCCTTGCAATTTTTTTTAGAGATATCTACTATTGTTTTTAAGAGCAAAATGTTGATTCACAATAGGAGGAGGATCATTTTCAACCACAAATAACCATGGGAGATGCTGAAGATAGGCGGAAAAAGATGAAAGACTATACAATGCCAATCATTGGCAATGTAACTTCCGGCATCCAATTGCAAGAGGCTGCAAGGAATTATGAATTGAAAAAGATTCATTATTCTTTGTTGCCTTCCTTTTACGGTATCCCTAATGAAGATCCTTTGCATTTCATTCGAGAATTCTATGCTATTGTCCAAACCTTTCCACTACATGCAATTAGTGAAGATCAACTTAGGATGAGGTGTTTTCCTTACACTCTCAAAGATAAAGCTTGGTCATGGTTCATTACTCTACAGTCAGGTTCTCTTAAAACTTGGGAGGCAGTCTATGAAATTTTTATGGGTAGGTTCTATTCCCATCAAAAGATCATTGATCTAAGAACAAAGATAGCAACATTTTCTCAAATGAATGAAGAGCCCTTTCATGAAGCTTGGGAACGATTCAAACTCCTTTTCATTCAATGTCAAAATCATAGCTTTCCACTACAGCCTACAAAACCAATTCTTTTTACGATGGATTGACACTACAGAGTCAATACATGGTTGATAATGTCTTGGAGGTCTTTGTAGGAGAAAAGACAACAGAGGAAGCCTATAATCTCTATGAGCTATCGGGTTCTAATTCCCAACAAAGAGGTGGTAGAAGGAAAGCAAAGGTCAATGAAGTCGGCTTTGATAATGAGATAACCTTGCAACTTGTGAATTGACTAAACAAGTGAAATTCCTCACGACTCACCAAACTTCAAATCAAGAGGTATGTGGAGTGTGTTGTTCAATTGGGCATGGTATTCTTAATTGTTCAAATACTTGTGATTCTAGTGTCGATGCCATAGAGGAAGTCCAATATTTTCAAAAGTATCATCCAAACACCTATGATCACCCAACCTACAACCACCCTTACCCACCAAGCCAATCTTTTAAACCAACCTTAGAAGATAGCTTGAATGCTTTTATTCAAGTTAGTCGTGACAACCAACTGATGACTAATCAAAGGTTGAATACCATGGAGGCTTCGGTTAAAAGAATTGAATATAAAGTTGGGCAACCGTCGAACAAATGCAAAAGAAAGAACCAGGAAAGTTGCCTACCAACTGAACAAGCAAAAGATGTTAGAACCCTTCAAGTGGTAAGGTAGTCAATACCGGTGTACACGAAATCTCTAACAAAGAAGGCGACATTCTAATCTCACAAAAAGGAGAAACAAGTGTTAAACTTCACAAGCTTTCGAAAAACTCATTGGGGTCATCCGACACTCCCAAAATTCAAAAGACAACAGAACCACACCGGATGCAAGTACCTTTTCCCCACCTATTGAAAGAATCCAAACAAGATAAGCAATTCAATGATCTTTTTAATATGCTCTCTAAAGTAAATATCAATTTACCATTATTAGAAGTGATCATGAATGTGCCTCATATGCCAAGTTTTTCAAAGAATTGAACACTAAGAAAAGCGAGGTATGAATGAATGAACGAGTAGTAGTATCGTAAATTTCTAGCTACAGCTTCAAAGACAAACTACCCCTAAGTTGAAAGACCCTGGAAGTTTTATTATAAACATAACTATGGGGATAGGAAGGTTGCTAAAGCAATGCTTGATTTAGGTGCTAGTATAAATTTGATGCCCTACTCTATATTCTCACAACCAATCTAGGGGATTTAAAACCCACAACTATGTCCCCGCAACTTGCAGATAGATCTCTTAAATATCCGGAGGGAATAGTTGAGGATGTTTTGGTACAGGTAGACAAACCGATAATACCTGTTGACTTTGTGGTTCTCGGATATGCAAGAAAATCCGGCATTGGATGAGAGAGCATACAATATTGCTTGGTAGACCATTTATGGCAACTACTAAAACTATTATTGATGTCCAAGATGGAAATTTGACAATGACAGTCTTAGGAGAGACTGTTCATTTCAAAGTTTTTGATTCTTCACCTTTCCCTTCTATTTCTGCCATCGATGAAATATTTGAAGTTGATCCTTTGGATAATCTTGTCCAAAACACCTTTTTCCAAACCAGAATAGAAGACAAGCTTGAAACCGTTCTTACAATTGAAAAGGCTGAAGAAGATTTAGATGAAGAAATTAAGGGGTACCTTGAACAACTAGACAATAATGAAGTGATGACAAAATCTAGTGCACTTTTAAATCTACCCAGTTCTTCATCTATTAAAGAGGCCAATCCACCTGAACTTGAACTCAAAGACTTACCTGAGCACTTAAAATATGTGTTTTTGGGGGAAGGAAAAACATATTCAAAGGATAATTTCTTCAACCTTGACCAAACCACAAGAAAAGGAACTCATCAAAGTTGCTTAAACAGTTTAAGAAATCTATAGGTTGGAGTATAGGGGATATAAGAGGCATTAGTCCAACAATGTGTATGCACAAGATCAACTTGGAGGATGGTGCTAAACCTGCATTTGCAGGCCCAAAGAAGACTAAACCCAAACATGCAAGAGGTAGTTAAAAAGGAAATCCTTAAATTGTTAGGAGAAGGGATTATCTATCCTATTACGGATAGTAAGTGGGTTAGTCCAGTGCATGTGGTACCAAAGAAATCTGGGATAACAGTTGTTAAAAATGATAAAAGTGAATTAGTGCCCACTAGAATAATCACTGGATGGAGAATGTGTATAGATTTTAGGAAACTAAATTTATATACGAAAAAGGATCACTTTCCTCTCCCATTCATTGATCAAATGTTGGAAAGATTAGTCAAGTACCTAATTTTACTGCTTTTGGAAGGACTGTCTGGATCTTATCAAGTCCCCATAGCACCAGAAGATCAGGAAAAGACCACATTTACATGTCCTTTTGGGACATTTGCTTTTCGCAGAATGCCATTTGGGTTATGCAATGCTCCTGCCACTTTCCAGAGATGCATGATATCCATTTTCTCGGACATGGTGGAGAAGTTCATTGAAATTTTCATGGACGATTTCTCTGCCTTTGGGAACTCATTTGATGATTGCTTACATAAATTGACTTTGGTTTTAGAAAGATGCATTGAATGCAATCTAACCCTTAGTTGGGAGAAAAGTCATTTTATGGTTCAACAAGGGATAGTTTTGGGACATATAATTTCAAACAAGGGTATTGAAGTTGATAAGGCAAAAGTTGAATTGATATCCAAACTAGCTCCCGCTAGATCTGTGAAGGGGATAAGAAGCTTCTTGGGACATGCAGGATTTTACGTGACGATTTATTAAAGATTTCTCTAAAATAAGTCGCCCTTTATGTAACTTATTATCCAAAGATGCTGAATTTGACTTCAACAATGACTGCCATTTTATTTCCTTTAATACCTTGAAAGAGAAACCGACATCTACCCCTCGTTATAATGGCACCAAACCGGTCTTTACCTTTTGAGATAATGTGTGACGCTTCGATTATGCAATAGGAGCATCCTGGGACAAAGAGTGGATAAGCGTTTACATGTCATCTACTATGCTAGCAAAACACTCAATGATGCCCAAATGAATTACACCACCACCGAAAAGGAATTCTTGGCTATAGTATTCTCTTTAGACAAATTTCGGTCTTATTTAGTAGGATCTAAAGTGATTGTACATTCTGATCACGCCGCTTTAAGATACCTATTAAGTAAACCAAATGCCAAGCCAAGATTAATCAAAAGGGTCTTACTCTTACAAGAATTTGACCTAGAGATCAAGGATAAGAAAGGCAAGTGAAAACTTAGTAGCCGACCATTTGTCTAGGTTGATTTGACTTCAATTCTCTTAAAGATGAGAGTAATGATGATATAGTTGAAACCTTTCCGATGAATGCTTATTTTTCATAGGTCCGAACCCATGGTATGCTTGATATTGTAAACTATCTTGCCACCGGTGTTTTGCGACCCAACACTTCATATCAGACAAGAAAAGGTTTTTTAAAACTATTAAGGACTATTTCTGGGATGACTTTATTTATACAAGATTGGTCAAGATCAAGTCATCCTGAGATGTGTACCGTAAGAAGAACATAAGAGCATTCTGACTTTTTGTCATGAACTTCATTGTGGGGGTCATTTTGGAGGTGAAAAGACAGCCCGTAAGATATTACAGTCTAGATTCTTTTGGCCCACTCTTTTTAAAGATGCTCATATGTTTTGTGCACAATGTGATAGATGTCAAAGAACAGGAAACATAAGCAAAAGAGATGAAATGCCTTTGACATCTAATTTAGTTGTTGAACTTTTTGATGTATGGGATTGACTTCACGGGTCCTTTTCCCCCATCTAATGGTTTTCAATACATTTTGGTCATTGTGGATTATGTGGCCAGGTGGGTAGAAACTATACCCACTAAAACTAATTATGCTAATGTTGTTGTGAAATTCTTGAAAGATTTCATATTCAAGAGGTTCGAATGCCTAGAGCTATAATAAGTGACGAGGTAGCCATTTTTGTAACAAACTCTTTGATGGAGTACTAAACAAGTACAACATCACACACAAAGTAGCTACCCCATATCATCCTCAAACTTCCGGTTTAGTGGAAGTGAGCAATAGGCAAATTATGGAGTACCGAACGCACCGTGCGTCCGTCAAGGAAGGATTGGGCATTTAAGCTAAATGATGCCTTATGGGCATACCGCACCGCTTACAAAACACCTATTGGGATGAGCCCTTATCGGTTAATCTTTGGGAAAGCGTGCCACCTTCCGGGATTGAACTTGAACACAAAGCTTATCGGGCAATTAAAGAGTTAAACATGGATTTAGATAAAGCAGGTGAAAAACGATTACTCCAGCTTCATGAGTTGGAAGAAATTAGGAATGAAGCCTATGAGAATGCCAAATTATACAAGGAGCGTACTAAGCGCTATCATGACAAGAGGCTAGTTCCTAAGACTCTTCACCCTGGAATGAAAGTTCTTTTATTTAACTCTCGTTTGAGATTGTTTCCGTGAAAGCCGAGATCAAGATGGGATGGACCATTCAAAATAGTTCAAGTATTTGAACATGGAGTAGTGGAACTATTGGACTCCAAGACACAAAAAACGTTCAAAGTCAATGGCCATCGTGTCAAGCCTTATTTAGAAGAACCAAACAACATTGCTGAAATGGATTGCATTTGGCTGAGTAACCCTTAGCACCAAAAAGATACGTCTTGCTAAGACGTTAAACTAAGCGCTGGATGGGAGGCAACCCATCATTTTAGGTAAAATATAAAAAAAATAATTTTTGTTTGTTATTTGTTTTCTTTACTTAATTTTATTGTTTATTTCATTTTAATTGCATGTGAATAATTTTTAAATTGTTAGAACTAAAAATATTTGTTGAGATGTTAGAAGTTTACAGCGATTTGTCTGTATACACTTTAATGATGAATATGATGGATGCACCTGCATGTTCCATTACTACTTGCACATTCTCGTGAAATAGGTAATCTTTCTTCTCTTCTCTCTTTATCTTTAATTTACGCTTGTTACATTGAGGACAATGTAAGTTCTAGGTTGTGGGTGGTGAAAAGTTACCATGCTTAATTAAAAAAAATAAAAAAAAAATATACTTTTTGTGTGTTTGGTTTTATTTCTATTCTGTGTGATTTAGTAATTTTTGGAATATAAAAAAAATATAAAAAAAAAAGAGTTTCACAAAAGTTTATCATTTCTTTAAATCAAATTTAAGTAAATAGTTAAGTCTTTTGTACTGTTAGATTAATTTTTGAAAACATATCATGAAATATTTTGTAATTATTTTTGATAATTAGTTAGTTTTTGTCATAATTAGTATTTCTTGATAAGATGTTGAAATTATATTAAACCCAAAATCGGTGTTTATGAAGTTTTTTTTAGTGGAGACTACCTTTGTGAGATATAATTTGAGCCTAATTTCCTTTATTCAGAGTGAAATATATATTTTTTCTACTCCAAACACATTTCTTATTTCTTCAAATTTTTAGATGATCTCTATAGGTATTAGCATTGAATGTATGAATTTTTTTCATTTTAATAGAGTATCATATATTTTTGATTATTATTTTTGCTTAGATTAAATGATTTGAGTAGAAGTTGATAGTATATGCTTATATCTCATTTATGCATGACTACTACAAAAAAAAAAAAAAAAAAAAAAAAAAAGACATATCTGGGGTTACCTAAACCAAGATCAAACAGAAAAGTCACAAAATTAACCACTCACCAAAATCCAAAATATGTACAATCTGTACATGGGTTGACTCTCTAAGAAATACACATATTGAAAAATATCTACAGAAAAAAAAAAAGAGAGAGATAAAAATAGTATCATCTACATACTATAACCCGCATTGCCTACAAAGTTGTGAGTAAAGGCTAATTACAAAAGAAAGATATAAGAAGTAATTCCCCAAGAAGTCATTGCAAATTCTTCACTTGTAAAAGGCATATTTCTTGAAATTCTTTCTTAGTGAGTTTGATTTATGCATGAAAATAAGTTTTATATATGATATCTTTATAATTTATACATTTGATTCCTTTCATGAGATCAATGTTAAAATAACACTTTGAGCCTTTATTCTTTATACATATGCGAACATATTAGTTCATTTCTATACATCAACTCTTTCGCATATAAATTAGTATTTAGTGTTTGAACCCATAGGATTCATTGTTTTGAGAGTATTGACTTGTGAGGAATGTAGTCGAAGTTTAATTCGATTCATGACACTGAAATTGGGTGAAATTAAATGGATACATTTTTGATATGAAATATGAAAATGATTTTCGACTAATTATTATAATAAATCATGATTGTTTAAAGAGATTAAGATAACTTATGCTTGAGATTTTAATTATGATCTTAAAGGAGATTAAAAAGTATGAGACATTTTTGTGAAATGTTGTTAATTTGTGATTTTGTTGCAAACTTAATTTTTAAGTTGTTTGTTTTTATTGTTTCTTTTGTTTTTACATTTAGTGCAATGTTTGTGGGTATCATTATCGAAAACCCTCACGAGACTCAAACTCGTCCACTGTGGCAACCTAGGGGTTTAAAGGCTTGTTGCATAGGCTAAATGCAACCGTGTCAATCCACGGAAGTGATTTAGGATAGTTTAATTTTTAGTTTTTATCGCTTCTCTTGCTAAGGGACTAGCAAGAAGTCGGTTTGGGGTTGTGATGAGTGCTCAAAAAGCACTAAAATAACCATGATTTTATGCACTTTAATTGATTAAAAATATATATATTTATATGTTTTATCATATATTTATATAAATTTGTCTTTTTCGAATCACGGGTATTTTTATTGTTTTTCGTATTTTGGCTTAAAAATGCAACTTAAAGACTCAAAGAGGAATACCGAAGCAATACATCACAAATATATTAATAAATAAATGCGTAAAGGTCGACAAATATGGAAAAATTGGACAAAATGGGTCAAAAAGGTCAAAAATGTCAAAAGGAGAAAAACGCGCGCCGCCGCCGGCCACAAGGCCGCCCAACTCCGCCCCAAGCTCCGCGCAACACTGTTCATCCGCTGGTCTTGTTCATCCGCGGGTACTGTTCATCCGCTGACTGTTCATCCGCGACACTATTCATCCGCTGGTATCGTTTCATCCGCGGTATCGTTCATCCGCGGTATCGTTCATCCGCTGCATCGTTTCATCCGCGTATCGTTCATCCGCGACATCGTTTCATCCGCGTTATCGTTCATCCGCGGTCTTGTGCAGCCGCAGATCGTTTCATCCGCTGTCTGCGGCCGCTTCGTCATCTTTGAGGTCATTGATGACGCCAAGAATCACTAATCCGCGTTTTTACATTTTTTTAACATTTTTTTCTCTATTTTTTCTCTCCATCCTCACCTATAAATACCCCCCTTCCCTTCACTTCAAAACACACCTTCAAAACACCTCAAAACCTCTCTTCTCTCTTCTTTCTTTCTCTCATTTCTTAGTTTTTGAGTTTTCTTTAGTTTCTTTCTTAGTTTCTAAGCTTTTCTTAGTTTTTCTCTTAGTTTTTAGTTCAATTGTCTTAGGTTTAGAGTTCTTCTCTTTTTGAGAGGAACTTGTAATGTTTTTGTAATAATTTAGATTTTTGATTCAATAAATGGAAGTGCAAATTCCGCTGAGGTTTTCTAGCAACGGAATAGCGTCAAGTTCTGTAAGGATTTTATTTTCTTTACGCTTATTTTTATGCTTTATTCCTACATGTTATATTTAATTTGTCCGTGATTAAATTTAACTGCTAGCTGTTTATAATCATGATATAATAATAACGTTGTTATGCTTGCGAAATATTAAATAGGTGAAAATTTCTAAAATGAATTGATTTTATTTTTATTCAAGATTTTATATTAAGGATGTTAGAGAGAAATATATTATTTTTCATTACAAACTTAAATCAAGATTAGACTTTAAGGTTTAGTTATCGGTCTAATTTAGAGTAGTGCTCTTTTATTTGTTGGTACAATCGCCTCGTAGTTAGACCGAAGCTCTATTTTAAAACTTTTTATAAGAATTATTATGTGAAAATGTATTGACAATATGTTTTCAAGAGTGGTTTTAAAACTTGAAAGTTAGTACTCGGATAACTAAATTCTTAGGTTTAATTTGGACACCTTGAATAAAGTTTAAATCGCCTAACCCCACCAAAGGTGGCATTTAAATGGTTCATTTTCAATTTCTTAGAAAAACGAATTTAATTTAATTAACCAATTTAGTTATCAACCCCACCCATACGTGTTAATTGATTTGTTTAGTATACAAAGAGTATCTAACCTCACCAAAGGTGGTATTCATACAAAAAAGAGAGAATCAATAAAATATCAATTTATATCTTTAATAGCCTAGATAATATGAGCAAGCATAATTAACTTAGTTATTATATCCATAAATACTCCACTAATATAAATGATAAAATTTGCATGAATATTTATTGAATCTGTAATTATATTTATTTGTAGATAAATATTTATTGAATTTGTATCTATGTTTAGATTATATTTAATTAATCTGTATATATGTTTATTTTATGTTATTAGATTAGAAACACAAAAACCAAACTATCGTGACAGGATGTTTAGGATTTAATTTCGTTTTTAAAAGTTTGAATAATAAATTAAGAACCACATACATTCCTTCCTTAGATCGACCTTGGGAGTATACTTATCATTTTCTACGAAATGATTCGTGCACTTGCGAGAGTTTTACAAATATTAAAACCAAAGTATTTGCGAGAATTGGCGATGCAGGTTTTCGTTCATCAGTATGAAAAAGTCTATTGTAAAATATTAAATCAAATCTCGTTCATTTCTCATAATTAGAGAGGACCATGCTTCGTACAAAAAAAATCGAACAAAAATTCAATCATATAGAGAGCTTACCGTGGGTTTAAGGTTTTTGTCACACATTTTACGTTTTGCTTGGATACGATTTTATTCAAGACTGATTGTAAAGGAGATTGATGTCTTGACTAGGAGAAATGTTTGCAAATGAACTAAGTATTGCAAATATCCTACAAATATTCTCTTGATCCTACCCATGGGATAGATTTCGTAAATAAAATGCAACGATTAATTTTGCAAGCAATTTTTTGTCTTAGTTAATAATGGGACATTTATGATTTGCAACTTTATTTTGAGTTCAGTGTAGAATTTTATACGTTTTATTCATCATAAGTAATATTTTCTATTCATTCTTTAAAGATCGATTTAGAACAATACCCAACTAAATCGTCCGACTAGGGTTGAACTATTGCATGGGTTAATTTCTAAGATAAAGTTTTTCTAGGCTTTAGTTGCTTAAAAAAGGAAACAACAAAGAACGTAATGGAGGAAAATATGATATCATTGATGAAAATTTATTTCAGAAAGCTTTTTTGTTGGCTTTCTTATGTTCTTGATTCAATGCACGAATTCAACTTATCGTAGGGAATAATTGTCTCTTGTGGCGTCTTAAGGTTGGGGTTTTATGGACTTGTGGTTATTGCTTTCCTCTTTTGCTTTGGTTTCTTATTTCTCCGTAAAATCTTCATATCTTATACTTATTCTTCATTTCTATGTTCAATCTATCTTTGTTCTTCAAAAAAAGGTAGATGGAAAATAAAAAACAATCTGTTGTTCACAGTTGAAAATAAATATTTGATAAATCAGAGTGAAATTTTACACGTTCTTAACATTTGGGTGGAGTATGAAAAAGTCTATTGTAAAATATTAAATCAAATCTCGTTCATTTCTCATAATTAGAGAGGACCATGCTTCGTACAAAAAAATCCAACAAAAATTCAATCATATAGAGAGCTTACCGTGGGTTTAAGGTTTTTGTCACACATTTTACGTTTTGCTTGGATACGATTTTATTCAAGATGTTTGTAAAGGAGATTGATGTCGACTAGGAGAAATGTTTGCAAATGAACTAAGTATTGTAAATATCCTACAAATATTCTCTTGATCCTACCCACGCCATACATTTCGTAAATAAAATGCAACGATTAATTTTGCAAGCAATTTTTTGTCTTAGTTAATAATGGGACATTTATGATTTGCGATTTTATTTTGAGTTCAGTGTAGAATTTTATACGTTTTATTCATCATAAGTAATATTTTCTATTCATTCTTTAAAGATCGATTTAGAACAATACCCAACTAAATCGTCCGACTAGGATTGAACTATTGCATGGGTTAATTTCTATAAGATAAAGTTTTTCTAGGCTTTAGTTGCTTAAAAAAGGAAACAACAGCAACGTAATGGAGGAAAATATGATATCATTGATGAAAATTTATTTCAGAAAGCTTTTTTGTTGGCTTTCTTATGTTCTTGATTCAATGCACGAATTCAAGTTATCGTAGGGAATAATTGTCTCTTGTGGCGTCTTAAGGTTGGGGTTTTATGGACTTGTGGTTATTGCTTTCCTCTTTTGCTTTGGTTTCTTATTTCTCCGTAAAATCTTCATATCTTATACTTATTCTTCATTTCTATGTTCAATCTATCTTTGTTCTTCAAAAAAAGGTAGATGGAAAATAAAAAACAATCTGTTGTTCACAGTTGAAAATAAACATTTGATAAATCAGAGTGAAATTTTACACGTTCTTAACATTTGGGTGGAGTATGAAAAAGTCTATTGTAAAATATTAAATCAAATCTCGGTCATTTCTCATAATTAGAGAGGACCATGCTTCGTACAAAAAAAATCGAACAAAAATTCAATCATATAGAGAGCTTACCGTGGGTTTAAGGTTTTTGTCACACATTTTACGTTTTGCTTGGATACGATTTTATTCAAGATCTGGGCTTGTAAAGGAGATTGATGTGTCGACTAGGAGAAATGTTTGCAAATGAACTAAGTATTGTAAATATCCTACAAATATTCTCTTGATCCTACCCAATGGGATAGATTTCGTAAATAAAATGCAACGATTAATTTTGCAAGCAATTTTTTGTCTTAGTTAATAATGGGACATTTATGATTTGCGATTTTATTTTGAGTTCGGTGTAGAATTTTATACGTTTTATTCATCATAAGTAATATTTTCTATTCATTCTTTAAAGATCGATTTAGAACAATACCCAACTAAATCGTCCGACTAGGATTGAACTATTGCATGGGCTAATTTCTATAAGATAAAGTTTTTCTAGGCGTTAGTTGCTTAAAAAAGGAAACAACAAGAACGTAATGGAGGAAAATATGATATCATTGATGAAAATTTATTTCGTAAAGCTTTTTTGTTGGCTTTCTTATGTTCTTGATTCAATGCACGAATTCAACTTTTCGTAGGGAATAATTGTCTCTTGTGGCGTCTTAAGGTTGGGGTTTTATGGACTTGTGGTTATTGCTTTCCTCTTTTGCTTTGGTTTCTTATTTCTCCGTAAAATCTTCATATCTTATACTTATTCTTCATTTCTATGTTCAATCTATCTTTGTTCTTCAAAAAAGGTAGATGGAAAATAAAAAACAATCATTGTTCACAGCTTGAAAATAAATATTTGATAAATCAGAGTGAAATTTTACACGTTCTTAACATTTGGGTGGAGTATGAAAAAGTCTATTGTAAAATATTAAATCAAATCTCGTTCATTTCTCATAATTAGAGAGGACCATGCTTCGTACAAAAAAAATCCAACAAAAATTCAATCATATAGAGAGCTTACCGTGGGTTTAAGGTTTTTGTTACACATTTTACGTTTTGCTTGGATACGATTTTATTCAGTACAGTTGTAAAGGAGATTGATGTGCTGACTAGGAGAAATGTTTGCAAATGAACTAAGTATTGTAAATATCCTACAAATATTCTCTTGATCCTACCCATGGGATAGATTTCGTAAATAAAATGCAACGATTAATTTTGCAAGCAATTTTTTGTCTTAGTTAATAATGGGACATTTATGATTTGCGATTTTATTTTGAGTTCAGTGTAGAATTTTATACGTTTTATTCATCATAAGTAATATTTTCTATTCATTCTTTAAAGATCGATTTAGAACAATACCCTACTAAATCGTCCGACTAGGATTGAACTATTGCATGGGTTAATTTCTAAGATAAAGTTTTTCTAGGCTTTAGTTGCTTAAAAAAGGAAACAACAGCAACGTAATGGAG
Organism: Hippophae rhamnoides; assembly: GCA_033030585.1. Lineage (NCBI taxonomy): Eukaryota > Viridiplantae > Streptophyta > Magnoliopsida > Rosales > Elaeagnaceae > Hippophae > Hippophae rhamnoides. The sequence continues at coordinate 31,717,031 of CM065431.1, read as the reverse complement.
GAAAATATGATATCATTGATGAAAATTTATTTCAGAAAGCTTTTTTGTTGGCTTTCTTATGTTCTTGATTCAATGCACGAATTCAAGTTATCGTAGGGAATAATTGTCTCTTGTGGCGTCTTAAGGTTGGGGTTTTATGGACTTGTGGTTATTGCTTTCCTCTTTTGCTTTGGTTTCTTATTTCTCCGTAAAATCTTCATATCTTATACTTATTCTTCATTTCTATGTTCAATCTATCTTTGTTCTTCAAAAAAAGGTAGATGGAAAATAAAAAACAATCTGTTGTTCACAGTTGAAAATAAACATTTGATAAATCAGAGTGAAATTTTACACGTTCTTAACATTTGGGTGGAGTATGAAAAAGTCTATTGTAAAATATTAAATCAAATCTCGTTCATTTCTCATAATTAGAGAGGACCATGCTTCGTACAAAAAAAATCGAACAAAAATTCAATCATATAGAGAGCTTACCGTGGGTTTAAGGTTTTTGTCACACATTTTACGTTTTGCTTGGATACGATTTTATTCAGTACAGTTGTAAAGTAGATTGATGTGCTGACTAGGAGAAATGTTTGCAAATGAACTAAGTATTCTAAATATCCTACAAATATTCTCTTGATCCTACCCATGGGATAGATTTCGTAAATAAAATGCAACGATTAATTTTGCAAGCAATTTTTTGTCTTAGTTAATAATGGGACATTTATGATTTGCGATTTTATTTTGAGTTCAGTGTAGAATTTTATACGTTTTATTCATCATAAGTAATATTTTCTATTCATTCTTTAAAGATCGATTTAGAACAATACCCAACTAAATCGTCCGACTAGGATTGAACTATTGCATGGGTTAATTTCTATAAGATAAAGTTTTTCTAGGCTATAGTTGCCTAAAAAAGGAAACAACAAAGAACGTAATGGAGGAAAATATGATATCATTGATGAAAATTTATTTCGTAAAGCTTTTTGTTGGCTTTCTTATGTTCTTGATTCAATGCACCTAATTCAAGTTATCGTAGGGAATAATTGTCTCTTGTGGCGTCTTAAGGTTGGGGTTTTATGGACTTGTGGTTTTTGCTTTCCTCTTTTGCTTTGGTTTCTTATTTCTCCGTAAAATATTCATATCTTATACTTATTCTTCATTTCTAGGTTCAATCTATCTTTGTTCTTCAAAAAAAGGTAGATGGAAAATAAAAAACAAACAATTGTTCACAGTTGTAAATAAACAGATGATAAATCGAGTGAAATTTTACACGTTCTTAACATTTGGGTGGAGTATGAAAAAGTCTATTGTAAAATATTAAATCAAATCTCTGCTCATTTCTCATAATTAGATAGGACCATGCTTCAGACAAAAAAATCGAACAAAAATTCAATCATATAGAGAGCTTACCGTGGGTTTAAGGTTTTTGTCACACATTTTACGTTTTGCTTGGATACGATTTTATTCAAGACAGTTGTAAAGGAGATTGATGTCTTGACTAGGAGAAATGTTTGCAAATGAACTAAGTATTGTAAATATCCTACAAATATTTTCTTGATCCTACCCATGGGATAGATTTCGTAAATAAAATGCAACGATTAATTTTGCAAGCAATTTTTTGTCTTAGTTAATAATGGGACATTTATGATTTGCGATTTTATTTTGAGTTCAAGTGTAGAATTTTATACGCTTTTATTCATCATAAGTAATTCTTTCTATTCATTCTTTAAAGATCGATTTAGAACAATACCCAACTAAATCGTCCGACTAGGATTGAACTGTTGCATGGGTTAATTTCTATAAGATAAAGTTTTTCTAGGCTTTAGTTGCTTAAAAAAGGAAACAACAAAGAACGTAATGGAGGAAAAATATGATATCATTGATGAAAATTTATTTCGTAAAGCTTTTTTGTTGGCTTTCTTATGTTCTTGATTCAATGCACGAATTCAACTTATCGTAGGGAATAATTGTCTCTTGTGGCGTCTTAAGGTTGGGGTTTTATGGACTTGTGGTTATTGCTTTCCTCTTTTGCTTTGGTTTCTTATTTCTCCGTAAAATCTTCATATCTTATACTTATTCTTCATTTCTATGTTCAATCTATCTTTGTTCTTCAAAAAAAGGTAGATGGAAAATAAAAAACAATCTGTTGTTCACAGTTGAAAATAAATATTTGATAAATCAGAGTGAAATTTTACACGTTCTTAACATTTGGGTGGAGTATGAAAAAGTCTATTGTAAAATATTAAATCAAATCTCGTTCATTTCTCATAATTAGAGAGGACCATGCTTCGTACAAAAAAAATCCAACAAAAATTCAATCATATAGAGAGCTTACCGTGGGTTTAAGGTTTTTGTCACACATTTTACGTTTTGCTTGGATACGATTTTATTCAGTACAGTTGTAAAGGAGATTGATGTGCTGACTAGGAGAAATGTTTGCAAATGAACTAAGTATTGTAAATATCCTACAAATATTCTCTTGATCCTACCCATGGGATAGATTTCGTAAATAAAATGCAACGATTAATTTTGCAAGCAATTTTTTGTCTTAGTTAATAATGGGACATTTATGATTTGCGATTTTATTTTGAGTTCAGTGTAGAATTTTATACGTTTTATTCATCATAAGTAATATTTTCTATTCATTCTTTAAAGATCGATTTAGAACAATACCCAACTAAATCGTCCGACTAGGATTGAACTATTGCATGGGTTAATTTCTAAGATAAAGTTTTTCTAGGCTTTAGTTGCTTAAAAAAGGAAACAACAGCAACGTAATGGAGGAAAATATGATATCATTGATGAAAATTTATTTCAGAAAGCTTTTTGTTGGCTTTCTTATGTTCTTGATTCAATGCACGAATTCAACTTATCGTAGGGAATAATTGTCTCTTGTGGCGTCTTAAGGTTGGGGTTTTATGGACTTGTGGTTATTGCTTTCCTCTTTTGCTTTGGTTTCTTATTTCTCCGTAAAATCTTCATATCTTATACTTATTCTTCATTTCTATGTTCAATCTATCTTTGTTCTTCAAAAAAAGGTAGATGGAAAATAAAAAACAATCATTGTTCACAGTTGAAAATAAACATTTGATAAATCAGAGTGAAATTTTACACGTTCTTAACATTTGGGTGGAGTATGAAAAAGTCTATTGTAAAATATTAAATCAAATCTCGTTCATTTCTCATAATTAGAGAGGACCATGCTTCGTACAAAAAAAATCGAACAAAAATTCAATCATATAGAGAGCTTACCGTGGGTTTAAGGTTTTTGTCACACATTTTACGTTTTGCTTGGATACGATTTTATTCAGTACAGTTGTAAAGGAGATTGATGTGCTGACTAGGAGAAATGTTTGCAAATGAACTAAGTATTGTAAATATCCTACAAATATTCTCTTGATCCTACCCATGGGATAGATTTCGTAAATAAAATGCAACGATTAATTTTGCAAGCAATTTTTTGTCTTAGTTAATAATGGGACATTTATGATTTGCGATTTTATTTTGAGTTCAGTGTAGAATTTTATACGTTTTATTCATCATAAGTAATATTTTCTATTCATTCTTTAAAGATCGATTTAGAACAATACCCAACTAAATCGTCCGACTAGGATTGAACTATTGCATGGGTTAATTTCTATAAGATAAAGTTTTTCTAGGCTTTAGTTGCTTAAAAAGGAAACAACAAAGAACGTAATGGAGGAAAATATGATATCATTGATGAAAATTTATTTCTAAAGCTTTTTTGTTGGCTTTCTTATGTTCTTGATTCAATGCACGAATTCAAGTTATCGTAGGGAATAATTGTCTCTTGTGGCGTCTTAAGGTTGGGGTTTTATGGACTTGTGGTTATTGCTTTCCTCTTTTGCTTTGGTTTCTTATTTCTCCGTAAAATCTTCATATCTTATACTTATTCTTCATTTCTATGTTCAATCTATCTTTGTTCTTCAAAAAAAGGTAGATGGAAAATAAAAAACAATCTGTTGTTCACAGTTGAAAATAAACATTTGATAAATCAGAGTGAAATTTTACACGTTCTTATCATTTGGGTGGAGTATGAAAAAGTCTATTGTAAAATATTAAATCAAATCTCGTTCATTTCTCATAATTAGAGAGGACCATGCTTCGAACAAAAAAAATCGAACAAAAATTCAATCATATAGAGAGCTTACCGTGGGTTTAAGGTTTTTGTCACACATTTTACGTTTTGCTTGGATACGATTTTATTCAGTACAGTTGTAAAGGAGATTGATGTGCTGACTAGGAGAAATGTTTGCAAATGAACTAAGTATTGTAAATATCCTACAAATATTCTCTTGATCCTACCCATGGGATAGATTTCGTAAATAAAATGCAACGATTAATTTTGCAAGCAATTTTTTGTCTTAGTTAATAATGGGACATTTATGATTTGCGATTTTATTTTGAGTTCAGTGTAGAATTTTATACGTTTTATTCATCATAAGTAATATTTTCTATTCATTCTTTAAAGATCGATTTAGAACAATACCCAACTAAATCGTCCGACTAGGATTGAACTATTGCATGGGTTAATTTCTATAAGATAAAGTTTTTCTAGGCTTTAGTTGCTTAAAAAAGGAAACAACAGCAACGTAATGGAGGAAAATATGATATCATTGATGAAAATTTATTTCAGAAAGCTTTTTTGTTGGCTTTCTTATGTTCTTGATTCAATGCACGAATTCAACTTATCGTAGGGAATAATTGTCTCTTGTGGCGTCTTAAGGTTGGGGTTTTATGGACTTGTGGTTATTGCTTTCCTCTTTTGCTTTGGTTTCTTATTTCTCCGTAAAATCTTCATATCTTATACTTATTCTTCATTTCTATGTTCAATCTATCTTTGTTCTTCAAAAAGGTAGATGGAAAATAAAAAACAATCATTGTTCACGATTGAAAATAAACATTTGATAAATCAGTGAAATTTTACACGTTCTTAACATTTGGGTGGAGTATGGAAAAGTCTATTGTAAAATATTAAATCAAATCTCGTTCATTTCTCATAATTAGAGAGGACCATGCTTCAGACAAAAAATCCAACAAAAATTCAATCATATAGAGAGCTTACCGTGGGTTTAAGGTTTTTGTCACACATTTTACGTTTTGCTTGGATACGATTTTATTCAAGATGCTGATTGTAAAGGAGATTGATGTCTTGACTAGGAGAAATGTTTGCAAATGAACTAAGTATTCTAAATATCCTACAAATATTCTCTTGATCCTACCCATGGGATAGATTTCGTAAATAAAATGCAACGATTAATTTTGCAAGCAATTTTTTGTCTTAGTTAATAATGGGACATTTATGATTTGCGATTTTATTTTGAGTTCAGTGTAGAATTTTATACGTTTTATTCATCATAAGTAATATTTTCTATTCATTCTTTAAAGATCGATTTAGAACAATACCCAACTAAATCGTCCGACTAGGATTGAACTATTGCATGGGTTAATTTCTATAAGATAAAGTTTTTCTAGGCTTTAGTTGCTTAAAAAAGGAAACAACAGCAACGTAATGGAGGAAAATATGATATCATTGATGAAAATTTATTTGAAAGCTTTTTTGTTGGCTTTCTTATGTTCTTGATTCAATGCACGAATTCAACTTATCGTAGGGAATAATTGTCTCTTGTGGCGTCTTAAGGTTGGGGTTTTATGGACTTGTGGTTATTGCTTTCCTCTTTTGCTTTGGTTTCTTATTTCTCCGTAAAATCTTCATATCTTATACTTATTCTTCATTTCTATGTTCAATCTATGTTTGTTCTTCAAAAAAGGTAGATGGAAAATAAAAAACAATCATTGTTCACAGTTGAAAATAAACATTTGATAAATCGAGTGAAATTTTACACGTTCTTAACATTTGGGTGGAGTATGAAAAAGTCTATTGTAAAATATTAAATCAAATCTCGCTCATTTCTCATAATTAGAGAGGACCATGCTTCGTACAAAAAAAATCGAACAAAAATTCAATCATATAGAGAGCTTACCGTGGGTTTAAGGTTTTTGTCACACATTTTACGTTTTGCTTGGATACGATTTTATTCATTACAGTTGTAAAGGAGATTGATGTCTTGACTAGGAGAAATGTTTGCAAATGAACTAAGTATTGTAAATATCCTACAAATATTCTCTTGATCCTACCCACGGGATAGATTTCGTAAATAAAATGCAACGATTAATTTTGCAAGCAATTTTTTGTCTTAGTTAATAATGGGACATTTATGATTTGCGATTTTATTTTGAGTTAAGTGTAGAATTTTATACGTTTTATTCATCATAAGTAATATTTTCTATTCATTCTTTAAAGATCGATTTAGAACAATACCCAACTAAATCGTCCGACTAGGATTGAACTATTGCATGGGTTAATTTCTATAAGATAAAGTTTTTCTAGGCTTTAGTTGCTTAAAAAAGGAAACAACAAAGAACGTAATGGAGGAAAATATGATATCATTGATGAAAATTTATTTCAGAAAGCTTTTTTGTTGGCTTTCTTATGTTCTTGATTCAATGCACGAATTCAAGTTATCGTAGGGAATAATTGTCTCTTGTGGCGTCTTAAGGTTGGGGTTTTATGGACTTGTGGTTATTGCTTTCCTCTTTTGCTTTGGTTTCTTATTTCTCCGTAAAATCTTCATATCTTATACTTATTCTTCATTTCTATGTTCAATATCTTTGTTCTTCAAAAAAAGGTAGATGGAAAATAAAAAACAATCTGTTGTTCACAGTTGAAAATAAACATTTGATAAATCAGAGTGAAATTTTACACGTTCTTAACATTTGGGTGGAGTATGGAAAAGTCTATTGTAAAATATTAAATCAAATCTCGTTCATTTCTCATAATTAGAGAGGACCATGCTTCGTACAAAAAAAAATCGAACAAAAATTCAATCATATAGAGAGCTTACCGTGGGTTTAAGGTTTTTGTCACACATTTTACGTTTTGCTTGGATACGATTTTATTCAGTACAGTTGTAAAGGAGATTGATGTGCTGACTAGGAGAAATGTTTGCAAATGAACTAAGTATTCTAAATATCCTACAAATATTCTCTTGATCCTACCCATGGGATAGATTTCGTAAATAAAATGCAACGATTAATTTTGCAAGCAATTTTTTGTCTTAGTTAATAATGGGACATTTATGATTTGCGATTTTATTTTGAGTTCAGTGTAGAGTTTTATACGTTTTATTCATCATAAGTAATATTTTCTATTCATTCTTTAAAGATCGATTTAGAACAATACCCAACTAAATCGTCCGACTAGGATTGAACTATTGCATGGGTTAATTTCTATAAGATAAAGTTTTTCTAGGCTTTAGTTGCTTAAAAAAGGAAACAACAGCAACGTAATGGAGGAAAATATGATATCATTGATGAAAATTTATTTCGTAAAGCTTTTTGTTGGCTTTCTTATGTTCTTGATTCAATGCACCTAATTCAACTTATCGTAGGGAATAATTGTCTCTTGTGGCGTCTTAAGGTTGGGGTTTTATGGACTTGTGGTTATTGCTTTCCTCTTTTGCTTTGGTTTCTTATTTCTCCGTAAAATCTTCATATCTTATACTTATTCTTCATTTCTATGTTCAATCTATCTTTGTTCTTCAAAAAAAGGTAGATGGAAAATAAAAAACAATCTGTTGTTCACAGTTGAAAATAAACATTTGATAAATCAGAGTGAAATTTTACACGTTCTTAACATTTGGGTGGAGTATGGAAAAGTCTATTGTAAAATATTAAATCAAATCTCGTTCATTTCTCATAATTTGAGAGGACCATGCTTCGTAAAAAAAAAATCCAACAAAAATTCAATCATATAGAGAGCTTACCGTGGGTTTAAGGTTTTTGTCACACATTTTACGTTTTGCTTGGATACGATTTTATTCAGTACAGTTGTAAAGGAGATTGATGTGCTGACTAGGAGAAATGTTTGCAAATGAACTAAGTATTCTAAATATCCTACAAATATTCTCTTGATCCTACCCATGGGATAGATTTCGTAAACAAAATGCAACGATTAATTTTGCAAGCAATTTTTTGTCTTAGTTAATAATGGGACATTTATGATTTGCGATTTTATTTTGAGTTCAGTGTAGAATTTTATACGTTTTATTCATCATAAGTAATATTTTCTATTCATTCTTTAAAGATCGATTTAGAACAATACGCAACTAAATCGTCCGACTAGGATTGAACTATTGCATGGGTTAATTTCTATAAGATAAAGTTTTTCTAGGCTTTAGTTGCTTAAAAAAGGAAACAACAGCAACGTAATGGAGGAAAATATGATATCATTGATGAAAATTTATTTAGAAAGCTTTTTTGTTGGCTTTCTTATGTTCTTGATTCAATGCACGAATTCAAGTTATCGTAGGGAATAATTGTCTCTTGTTGCGTCTTAAGGTTGGGGTTTTCTGGACTTGTAGTTATTGCTTTCTTCTTTTGCTTTGGTTTCTTATTTCTCCGTAAAATCTTCATATCTTATACTTATTCTTCATTTCTATGTTCAATCTATCTTTGTTCTTCAAAAAAGGTAGATGGAAAATAAAAAACAATCTGTTGTTCACGAGTTGAAAATAAACATTTGATAAATCAGTGAAATTTTACACGTTCTTAACATTTGGGTGGAGTATGAAAAAGTCTATTGTAAAATATTAAATCAAATCTCGTTCATTTCTCATAATTAGAGAGGACCATGCTTCGTACAAAAAAATCGAACAAAAATTCAATCATATAGAGAGCTTACCGTGGGTTTAAGGTTTTTGTCACACATTTTACGTTTTGCTTGGATACGATTTTATTCAAGACAATTGTAAAGTAGATTGATGTCCTGACTAGGAGAAATGTTTGCAAATGAACTAAGTATTGTAAATATCCTACAAATATTCTCTTGATCCTACCCATGGGATAGATTTCGTAAATAAAATGCAACGATTAATTTTGCAAGCAATTTTTTGTCTTAGTTAATAATGGGACATTTATGATTTGCGATTTTATTTTGAGTTCAGTGTAGAATTTTATACGTTTTATTCATCATAAGTAATATTTTCTATTCATTCTTTAAAGATCGATTTAGAACAATACCCAACTAAATCGTCCGACTAGGATTGAACTATTGCATGGGTTAATTTCTAAGATAAAGTTTTTCTAGGCTTTAGTTGCTTAAAAAAGGAAACAACAGCAACGTAATGGAGGAAAATATGATATCATTGATGAAAATTTATTTGAGAAAGCTTTTTTGTTGGCTTTCTTATGTTCTTGATTCAATGCACGAATTCAACTTATCGTAGGGAATAATTGTCTCTTGTGGCGTGTTAAGGTTGGGGTTTTATGGACTTGTGGTTATTATTTTCCTCTTTTGCTTTGGTTTCTTATTTCTCCGTAAAATCTTCATATCTTATACTTATTCTTCATTTCTATGTTCAATCTATCTTTGTTCTTCAAAAAAATGTAGATGGAAAATAAAAAACAATCTGTTGTTCACAGTTGAAAATAAACATTTGATAAATCAGAGTGAAATTTTACACGTTCTTAACATTTGGGTGGAGTATGAAAAAGTCTATTGTAAAATATTAAATCAAATCTCGTTCATTTCTCATAATTAGATAGGACCATGCTTCGTACAAAAAAAATCGAACAAAAATTCAATCATATAGAGAGCTTACCGTGGGTTTAAGGTTTTTGTCACACATTTTACGTTTTGCTTGGATACGATTTTATTCAGTACAGTTGTAAAGGAGATTGATGTGCTGACTAGGAGAAATGTTTGCAAATGAACTAAGTATTGTAAATATCCTACAAATATTCTCTTGATCCTACCCATGGGATAGATTTCGTAAATAAAATGCAACGATTAATTTTGCAAGCAATTTTTTGTCTTAGTTAATAATGGGACATTTATGATTTGCGATTTTATTTTGAGTTTAGTGTAGAATTTTATACGTTTTATTCATCATAAGTAATATTTTCTATTCATTCTTTAAAGATCGATTTAGAATAATACCCAACTAAATCGTCCGACTAGGATTGAACTATTGCATGGGTTAATTTCTATAAGATAAAGTTTTTCTAGGCTTTAGTTGCTTAAAAAAGGAAACAACAGCAACGTAATGGAGGAAAATATGATATCATTGATGAAAATTTATTTCGGAATGCTTTTTTGTTGGCTTTCTTATGTTCTTGATTCAATGCACGAATTCAAGTTATCGTAGGGAATAATTGTCTCTTGTGGCGTCTTAAGGTTGGGGTTTTATGGACTTGTGGTTATTGCTTTCCTCTTTTGCTTTGGTTTCTTATTTCTCCGTAAAATCTTCATATCTTATACTTATTCTTCATTTCTATGTTCAATCTATCTTTGTTCTTCAAAAAAAGGTAGATGGAAAATAAAAAACAATCTGTTGTTCACAGTTGAAAATAAACATTTGATAAATCAGAGTGAAATTTTACACGTTCTTAACATTTGGGTGGAGTATGAAAAAGGCTATTGTAAAATATTAAATCAAATCTCGTTCATTTCTCATAATTAGAGAGGACCATGCTTCGTACAAAAAAAATCCAACAAAAATTCAATCATATAGAGAGCTTACCGTGGGTTTAAGGTTTTTGTCACACATTTTACGTTTTTCTTGGATACGATTTTATTCAGTACAGTTATAAAGGAGATTGATGTGCTGACTAGGAGAAATGTTTGCAAATGAACTAAGTATTGTAAATATCCTACAAATATTCTCTTGATCCTACCCATGGGATAGATTTCGTAAATAAAATGCAAAGATTAATTTTGCAAGCAATTTTTTGTCTTAGTTAATAATGGGACATTTACGATTTGCGATTTTATTTTGAGTTCAGTGTAGAATTTTATACGTTTTATTCATCATAAGTAATATTTTCTATTCATTCTTTAAAGATCGATTTAGAACAATACCCAACTAAATCGTCCGACTAGGATTGAACTATTGCATGGGTTAATTTCTATAAGATAAAGTTTTTCTAGGCTTTAGTTGCTTAAAAAAGGAAACAACAGCAACGTAATGGAGGAAAATATGATATCATTGATGAAAATTTATTTCAGATAGCTTTTTTGTTGGCTTTCTTATGTTCTTGATTCAATGCACGAATTCAAGTTATCGTAGGGAATAATTGTCTCTTGTGGCGTCTTAAGGTTGGGGTTTTATGGACTTGTGGTTATTTCTTTCCTCTTTTGCTTTGGTTTCTTATTTCTCCGTAAAATCTTCATATCTTATACTTATTCTTCATTTCTATGTTCAATCTATCTTTGTTCTTCAAAAAAAGGTAGATGGAAAATAAAAAACAATCTGTTGTTCACAGTTGAAAATAAACATTTGATAAATCAGAGTGAAATTTTACACGTTCTTAACATTTGGGTGGAGTATGAAAAAGTCTATTGTAAAATATTAAATCAAATCTCGTTCATTTCTCATAATTAGAGAGGACCATGCTTCGTACAAAAAAAATCCAACAAAAATTCAATCATATAGAGAGCTTACCGTGGGTTTAAGGTTTTTGTCACACATTTTACGTTTTTCTTGGATACGATTTTATTCAGTACAGTTATAACGGAGATTGATGTGCTGACTAGGAGAAATGTTTGCAAATGAACTAAGTATTGTAAATATCCTACAAATATTCTCTTGATCCTACCCATGGGATAGATTTCGTAAATAAAATGCAAAGATTAATTTTGCAAGCAATTTTTTGTCTTAGTTAATAATGGGACATTTACGATTTGCGATTTTATTTTGAGTTCAGTGTAGAATTTTATAATGCTTTATTCATCATAAGTAATCTTTTCTATTCATTCTTTAAAGATCGATTTAGAACAATACCCAACTAAATCGTCCGACTAGGATTGAACTATTGCATGGGTTAATTTCTATAAGATAAAGTTTTTCTAGGCTTTAGTTGCTTAAAAAAGGAAACAACAAAGAACGTAATGGAGGAAAATATGATATCATTGATGAAAATTTATTTCAGAAAGCTTTTTGTTGGCTTTCTTATGTTCTTGATTCAATGCACGAATTCAAGTTATCGTAGGGAATAATTGTCTCTTGTGGCGTCTTAAGGTTGGGGTTTTATGGACTTGTGGTTATTTCTTTCCTCTTTTGCTTTGGTTTCTTATTTCTCCGTAAAATCTTCATATCTTATACTTATTCTTCATTTCTATGTTCAATCTATCTTTGTTCTTCCAAAAAGGTAGATGGAAAATAAAAAACAATCATTGTTCACAGTTGAAAATAAACATTTGATAAATCAGAGTGAAATTTTACACGTTCTTAACATTTGGGTGGAGTATGAAAAAGTCTATTGTAAAATATTAAATCAAATCTCGTTCATTTCTCATAATTAGAGAGGACCATGCTTCGTACAAAAAAAATCCAACAAAAATTCAATCATATAGAGAGCTTACCGTGGGTTTAAGGTTTTTGTCACACATTTTACGTTTTGCTTGGATACGATTTTATTCAGTACAGTTGTAAAGGAGATTGATGTGCTGACTAGGAGAAATGTTTGCAAATGAACTAAGTATTGTAAATATCCTACAAATATTCTCTTGATCCTACCCATGGGATAGATTTCGTAAATAAAATGCAACGATTAATTTTGCAAGCAATTTTTTGTCTTAGTTAATAATGGGACATTTATGATTTGCGATTTTATTTTGAGTTCAGTGTAGAATTTTATACGTTTTATTCATCATAAGTAATATTTTCTATTCATTCTTTAAAGATCGATTTAGAACAATACCCAACTAAATCGTCCTACTAGGATTGAACTATTGCATGGGTTAATTTCTATAAGATAAAGTTTTTCTAGGCTTTAGCTGCTTAAAAAAGGAAACAACAGCAACGTAATGGAGGAAAATATGATATCATTGATGAAAATTTATTTCAGAAAGCTTTTTTGTTGGCTTTCTTATGTTCTTGATTCAATGCACGAATTGAAGTTATCGTAGGGAATAATTGTCTCTTGTGGCGTCTTAAGGTTGGGGTTTTATGGACTTGTGGTTATTGCTTTTTTCTTTTGCTTTGGTTTCTTATTTCTCCGTAAAATCTTCATATCTTATACTTATTCTTCATTTCTATGTTCAATCTATCTTTGTTCTTCAAAAAAAGGTAGATGGAAAATAAAAAACAATCTGTTGTTCACAGTTGAAAATAAACATTTGATAAATCAGAGTGAAATTTTACACGTTCTTAACATTTGGGTGGAGTATGAAAAAGTCTATTGTAAAATATTAAATCAAATCTCGTTCATTTCTCATAATTAGAGAGGACCATGCTTCGTACAAAAAATCGAACAAAAAATTCAATCATATAGAGAGCTTACCGTGGGTTTAAGGTTTTTGTCACACATTTTACGTTTTGCTTGGATACGATTTTATTCAAGATCTGATTGTAAAGGAGATTGATGTATTGACTAGGAGAAAGGTTTGCAAATGAACTAAGTATTGTAAATATCCTACAAATATTCTCTTGATCCTACCCATGGGATAGATTTCGTAAATAAAATGCAACGATTAATTTTGCAAGCAATTTTGTGTCTTAGTTAATAATGGGACATTTATGATTTGCGATTTTATTTTGAGTTCAGTGTAGAATTTTATACGTTTTATTCATCATAAGTAATATTTTCTATTCATTCTTTAAAGATCGATTTAGAAAAATAGCCAACTAAATCGTCCGACTAGGATTGAACTATTGCATGGGATAATTTCTATAAGATAAAGTTTTTCTAGGCTTTAGTTGCTTAAAAAAGGAAACAACAAAGAACGTAATGGAGGAAAATATGATATCATTGATGAAAATTTATTTCAGAAAGCTTTTTTGTTGGCTTTCTTATGTTCTTGATTCAATGCACGAATTCAAGTTATCGTAAGGAATAATTGTCTCTTGTGGCGTCTTAAGGTTGGGGTTTTATGGACTTGTGGTTATTGCTTTCCTCTTTTGCTTTGGTTTCTTATTTCTCCGTAAAATCTTCATATCTTATACTTATTCTTCATTTCTATGTTCAATCTATCTTTGTTCTTCAAAAAAAGGTAGATGGAAAATAAAAAACAATCTGTTGTTCACAGTTGAAAATAAACATTTGATAAATCAGAGTGAAATTTTACACGTTCTGAACATTTGGGTGGAGTATGAAAACGTCTATTGTAAAATATTAAATCAAATCTCGTTCATTTCTCATAATTAGAGAGGACCATGCTTCGTACAAAAAACATCGAACAAAAATTCAATCATATAGAGAGCTTACCGTGGGTTTAAGGTTTTTGTCACACATTTTACGTTTTGCTTGGATACGATTTTATTCAGTACAGTTATAAAGGAGATTGATGTCTTTGACTAGGAGAAATGTTTGCAAATGAACTAAGTATTGTAAATATCCTACAAATATTCTCTTGATCCTACCCATGTGGATAGATTTCGTAAATAAAATGCAAAGATTAATTTTGCAAGCAATTTTTTGTCTTAGTTAATAATGGGACATTTACGATTTGCGATTTTATTTTGAGTTCGGTGTAGAATTTTATACGTTTTATTCATCATAAGTAATATTTTCTATTCATTCTTTAAAGATCGATTGAGAACAATACACAACTAAATCGTCCGACTAGGATTGAACTATTGCATGTGTTAATTTCTATAAGATAAAGTTTTTTCTAGGCTTTAGTTGCTTATAAAAGGAAACAACAGCAACGTAATGGAGGAAAATATGATATCATTGTTGAAAATTTATTTCAGAAAGCTTTTTTGTTGGCTTTCTTATGTTCTTGATTCAATGCACGAATTCAAGTTATCGTAAGGAATAATTGTCTCTTGTGGCGTCTTAAGGTTGGGGTTTTATGGACTTGTGGTTATTGCTTTCCTCTTTTGCTTTGGTTTCTTATTTGTCCGTAAAATCTTCATATCTTATACTTATTCTTCATTTCTATGTTCAATCTATCTTTGTTCTTCAAAAAAAGGTAGATGGAAAATAAAAAACAATCTGTTGTTCACAGTTGAAAATAAACATTTGATAAATCAGAGTGAAATTTTACACGTTCTTAACATTTGGGTGGAGTATGAAAAAGTCTATTGTAAAATATTAAATCAAATCTCGTTCATTTCTCATAATTAGAGAGGACCATGCTTCGTACAAAAAAAATCGAACAAAAATTCAATCATATAGAGAGCTTACCGTGGGTTTAAGGTTTTTGTCACACATCTTACGTTTTGCTTGGATACGATTTTATTCAGTACAGTTGTAAAGGAGATTGATGTGCTGACTAGGAGAAATGTTTGCAAATGAACTAAGTATTGTAAATATATTACAAATATTCTCTTGATCCTACCCATGGGATAGATTTCGTAAATGAAATGCAAGGATTAATTTTGCAAGCAATTTTTTGTCTTAGTTAATAATGGGACATTTATGATTTGCGATTTTATTTTGAGTTCAGTGTAGAATTTTATACGTTTTATTCATCATAAGTAATATTTTCTATTCATTCTTTAAACATCGATTTAGAACAATACCCAACTAAATCGTCCTACTAGGATTGAACTATTGCATGGGTTAATTTCTATAAGATAAAGTTTTTCTAGGCTTTAGTTGCTTAAAAAAGGAAACAACAGCAACGTAATGGAGGAAAATATGATATCATTGATGAAAATTTATTTCAGAAAGCTTTTTTGTTGGCTTTCTTATGTTCTTGATTCAATGCACGAATTCAAGTTATCGTAGGGTATAATTGTCTCTTGTGGCGTCTTAAGGTTGGGGTTTTATGGACTTGTGGTTATTGCTTTCCTCTTTTGCTTTGGTTTCTTATTTCTCCGTAAAATCTTCATATCTTATACTTATTCTTCATTTCTATGTTCAATCTATCTTTGTTCTTCAAAAAAGGTAGATGGAAAATAAAAAACAATCTGTTGTTCACGTTGAAAATAAACATTTGATAAATCAGTGAAATTTTACACGTTCTTAACATTTGGGTGGAGTATGAAAAAGTCTATTGTAAAATATTAAATCAAATCTCGTTCATTTCTCATAATTAGAGAGGACCATGCTTCGTACAAAAAAAATCGAACAAAAATTCAATCATATAGAGAGCTTACCGTGGGTTTAAGGTTTTTGTCACACATTTTACGTTTTGCTTGGATACGATTTTATTCAGTACAGTTGTAAAGGAGATTGATGTGCTGACTAGGAGAAATGTTTGCAAATGAACTAAGTATTGTAAATATCCTACAAATAATCTCTTGATCCTACCCATGGGATAGATTTCGTAAATAAAATGCAAAGATTAATTTTGCAAGCAATTTTTTGTCTTAGTTAATAATGGGACATTTACGATTTGCGATTTTATTTTGAGTTCAGTGTAGAATTTTATACGTTTTATTCATCATAAGTAATATTTTCTATTCATTCTTTAAAGATCGATTGAGAACAATACACAACTAAATCGTCCGACTAGGATTGAACTATTGCATGTGTTAATTTCTATAAGATAAAGTTTTTCTAGGCTTTAGTTGCTTATAAAAGGAAACAACAGCAACGTAATGGAGGAAAATATGATATCATTGTTGAAAATTTATTTCAGAAAGCTTTTTTGTTGGCTTTCTTATGTTCTTGATTCAATGCACGAATTCAAGTTATCGTAAGGAATAATTGTCTCTTGTGGCGTCTTAAGGTTGGGGTTTTATGGACTTGTGGTTATTGCTTTCCTCTTTTGCTTTGGTTTCTTATCTGTCCGTAAAATCTTCATATCTTATACTTATTCTTCATTTCTATGTTCAATCTATCTTTGTTCTTCAAAAAAAGGTAGATGGAAAATAAAAAACAATCTGTTGTTCACAGTTGAAAATAAACATTTGATAAATCAGAGTGAAATTTTACACGTTCTTAACATTTGGGTGGAGTATGAAAAAGTCTATTGTAAAATATTAAATCAAATCTCGTTCATTTCTCATAATTAGAGAGGACCAGGCTTCGTACAAAAAAAATCCAACAAAAATTCAATCATATAGAGAACTTACCGTGGGTTTTAGGTTTTTGTCACACATTTTACGGTTTGTTTTGATACGATTTTATTCAAGACAGCTTATAAAGGAGATTGATGTGCTGACTAGGAGAAATGTTTGCAAATGAACTAAGTATTGTAAATATCCTATAACTATTCTCTTGATCCTACCCATGGGATAGATTTCGTAAATAAAATGCAACGATTAATTTTGCAAGCAATTTTTTGTCTTAGTTAATAATGGGACATTTATGATTTACGATTTTATTTTGAGTTCAGTGTAGAATTTTATACGTTTTATTCATCATAAGTAATATTTTCTATTCATTCTTTAAAGATCGATTTAGAACAATACCCAACTAAATCGTCCGACTAGGATTGAACTATTGCATGGGTTAATTTCTATAAGATAAAGTTTTTCTAGGCTTTAGTTGCTTAAAAAAGGGAACAACAGCAACGTAATGGAGGAAAATATGATATCATTGATGAAAATTTATTTCAGAAAGCTTTTTTGTTGGCTTTCTTATGTTCTTGATTCAATGCACGAATTCAAGTTATCGTAAGGAATAATTGTCTCTTGTGGCGTCTTAAGGTTGGGGTTTTATGGACTTGTGGTTATTGCTTTCCTCTTTTGCTTTGGTTTCTTATTTCTCCGTAAAATCTTCATATCTTATACTTATTCTTCATTTCTATGTTCAATCTATCTTTGTTCTTCAAAAAAAGGTAGACGGAAAATAAAAACCAATCTGTTGTTCACAGTTGAAAATAAACATTTGATAAATCAGAGTGAAATTTTACACGTTCTGAACATTTGGGTGGAGTATGAAAAAGTCTATTGTAAAATATTAAATCAAATCTCGTTCATTTCTCATAATTAGAGAGGACCATGCTTCGTACAAAAAAAATCGAACAAAAATTCAATCATATAGAGAGCTTACCGTGGGTTTAAGGTTTTTGTCACACATTTTACGTTTTGCTTGGATACGATTTTATTCAGTACAGTTATAAAGGAGATTGATGTGCTGACTAGGAGAAATGTTTGCAAATGAACTAAGTATTGTAAATATCCTACAAATATTCTCTTGATCCTACCCATGGGATAGATTTCGTAAATAAAATGCAAAGATTAATTTTGCAAGCAATTTTTTGTCTTAGTTAATAATGGGACATTTACGATTTGCGATTTTATTTTGAGTTCAGTGTAGAATTTTATACGTTTTATTCATCATAAGTAATATTTTCTATTCATTCTTTAAAGATCGATTGAGAACAATACACAACTAAATCGTCCGACTAGGATTGAACTATTGCATGTGTTAATTTCTATAAGATAAAGTTTTTCTAGGCTTTAGTTGCTTATAAAAGGAAACAACAGCAACGTAATGGAGGAAAATATGATATCATTGTTGAAAATTTATTTCAGAAAGCTTTTTTGTTGGCTTTCTTATGTTCTTGATTCAATGCACGAATTCAAGTTATCGTAAGGAATAATTGTCTCTTGTGGCGTCTTAAGGTTGGGGTTTTATGGACTTGTGGTTATTGCTTTCCTCTTTTGCTTTGGTTTCTTATTTGTCCGTAAAATCTTCATATCTTATACTTATTCTTCATTTCTATGTTCAATCTATCTTTGTTCTTCAAAAAAAGGTAGATGGAAAATAAAAAACAATCTGTTGTTCACAGTTGAAAATAAACATTTGATAAATCAGAGTGAAATTTTACACGTTCTTAACATTTGGGTGGAGTATGAAAAAGTCTATTGTAAAATATTAAATCAAATCTCGTTCATTTCTCATAATTAGAGAGGACCATGCTTCGTACAAAAAAAATCGAACAAAAATTCAATCATATAGAGAGCTTACCGTGGGTTTAAGGTTTTTGTCACACATTTTACGTTTTGCTTGGATACGATTTTATTCAGTACAGTTATAAAGGAGATTGATGTGCTGACTAGGAGAAATGTTTGCAAATGAACTAAGTATTGTAAATATCCTACAACTATTCTCTTGATCCTACCCATGGGATAGATTTCGTAAATAAAATGCAACGATTAATTTTGCAAGCAATTTTTTGTCTTAGTTAATAATGGGACATTTATGATTTACGATTTTATTTTGAGTTCAGTGTAGAATTTTATACGTTTTATTCATCATAAGTAATATTTTCTATTCATTCTTTTAAGATCGATTTAGAACAATACCCAACTAAATCGTCCGACTAGGATTGAACTATTGCATGGGTTAATTTCTATAAGATAAAGTTTTTCTAGGCTTTAGTTGCTTAAAAAAGGAAACAACAGCAACGTAATGGAGGAAAATATGATATCATTGATGAAAATTTATTTCAGAAAGCTTTTTTGTTGGCTTTCTTATGTTCTTGATTCAATGCACGAATTCAAGTTATCGTAAGGAATAATTGTCTCTTGTGGCGTCTTAAGGTTGGGGTTTTATGGACTTGTGGTTATTGCTTTCCTCTTTTGCTTTGGTTTCTTATTTCTCCGTAAAATCTTCATATCTTATACTTATTCTTCATTTCTATGTTCAATCTATCTTTGTTCTTCAAAAAAAGGTAGATGGAAAATAAAAAACAATCTGTTGTTCACAGTTGAAAATAAACATTTGATAAATCAGAGTGAAATTTTACACGTTCTTAACATTTGGGTGGAGTATGAAAAAGTCTATTGTAAAATATTAAATCAAATCTCGTTCATTTCTCATAATTAGAGAGGACCATGCTTCGTACAAAAAAAATCGAACAAAAATTCAATCATATAGAGAGCTTACCGTGGGTTTAAGGTTTTTGTCACACATTTTACGTTTTGCTTGGATACGATTTTATTCAGTACAGTTGTAAAGGAGATTGATGTGCTGACTAGGAGAAATGTTTGCAAATGAACTAAGTATTGTAAATATCCTACAAATATTCTCTTGATCCTACCCATGGGATAGATTTCGTAAATAAAATGCAAAGATTAATTTTGCAAGCAATTTTTTGTCTTAGTTAATAATGGGACATTTATGATTTGCGATTTTATTTTGAGTTCAGTGTAGAATTTTATACGTTTTATTCATCATAAGTAATATTTTCTATTCATTCTTTAAAGATCGATTGAGAACAATACACAACTAAATCGTCCGACTAGGATTGAACTATTGCATGTGTTAATTTCTATAAGATAAAGTTTTTCTAGGCTTTAGTTGCTTATAAAAGGAAACAACAGCAACGTAATGGAGGAAAATATGATATCATTGTTGAAAATTTATTTCAGAAAGCTTTTTTGTTGGCTTTCTTATGTTCTTGATTCAATGGACGAATTCAAGTTATTGTAAGGAATAATTGTCTCTTGTGGCGTCTTAAGGTTGGGGTTTTATGGACTTTTGGTTATTTCTTTCCTCTTTTGCTTTGGTTTCTTATTTCTCCGTAAAATCTTCATATATTATACTTATTCTTCATTTCTATGTTCAATCTATCTTTGTTCTTCAAAAAAATGTAGATGGAAAATAAAAAACAATCTGTTGTTCACAGTTGAAAATAAACATTTGATAAATCCGAGTGAAATTTTACACGTTCTTAACATTTGGGTGGAGTATGAAAAAGTCTATTGTAAAATATTAAATCAGATCTCGTTCATTTTGATGAGTGCTCAAAAAGCACTAAAATAACCATGATTTTATGCACATTAATTGATTAAAAATATATATATTTATATGTATTATCATATATATATATAAATTTGTCTTTTTCGGAATCACGGGTATTATTATTGTTTTTCAGGTATTTTGGCTTAAAAACGCAATTTAAAGACTCAAAGAAGAATACTTGAAGCAATACATCACAAATATATTAATAAATAAGTGGGAAAAGGTCAACAAACATGGAAAAATTGGACAAAATGGGTCGAAAAGGTTAAAAATGTCAAAAAGACGGAAATCGTGCGCCATGACCATACGTGACATTGACCAGCGCTACCCAGTTCTATGTCGCCACACACCGCGTTGACACCCCCATCCGTGTGCCGCAGCTGCGGCATCGTTCACGCCACTGCCGAAAGGCGCGACAAGCCACAAGGCGCGCCGCAAGCCAACGCGTTTTCACCCCATTTTTCACGTGCGGCAGCCTCAGGACGTCATGCCGACGTCATTGATGACCTCAGATTTCCATTACACGTTTTTTAATTTTTTAATATTTTTTTTAACATTGTTTTACTCATTTTTTCTCTCCATCCTCACCTATAAATACCCCCCTTCCATTCACTTCAAATCACACCTCCAAAACCACACTTCTCTCTTCTTTCTTTCTCTCATTTCTTAGTTTTTGAGTTTTTCTTAGTTTCTAAGCTTTTCTTAGTTTTTCTCTTAGTTTTTAGTTCAATTCTCTTAGGTTTAGAGTTCTTCTCTTTTTGAGAGGAACTTGTAATGTTTTTGTAATAATTTAGATTTTTGATTCAATAAATAGAAGTGCAAATTCCGCTTGGAGGTTTTCTAGCAACAGGAATAGCGTCGAAGTTCTGTAAGGATTTTATTTTCTTTACAGTTATTTTTATGCTTTATTCTTACATGTTATATTTAATTTGTCTGTGATTAAATTTAACTGTGCTAGCTGTTTATAATCATGATATAATAATAACGTTGTTATGCTTGCGAAATATTAAATAGGTGAAAATTTCTAAAATGAATTGATTTTATTTTTATTCAAGATTTTATATTAAGGATGTTAGAGAGAAATATATTATTTTTCATTACAAACTTAAATCTGAAAATTATATTTTAAGGTTTAGTTATCCGGTCTAATTTAGAGTAGTGCTCTTTTATTTGTTGGTACAATCGCCCGGTAGTTAGAGTGAAACTCTATTTCAAAAGTTTTTATAAGAATTATTATGTGAAAATGTATTGACAACATGTTTTCAATAGTGGTTTTAAAACTTCAAATTTAGTACTCGGATAACTAAATTCTTAGGTTTAATTTGGACACCTTGAATAAAGTTTAAACTGTCTAACCCCACCAAATGGTGGCATTTAAATGGTTCATTTTCAATCTCTTAGAAAAAGGAATTAATTTAATTAACCAAATTAGTTATCAACCCCACCCATAGGTGTTAATTGATTTGTTTAGTTAACAAAGAATATCTAACCCCACCAAAGGTGGTATTCATACAAAAAAGAGAGAATCAATAAAATATCAATTTATATCTTTAATAACCTAGATAATATGAGCAAGCATAATTAATTTAGTTATTATATCCATAAATACTCCACTAATATAAATGATAAAATTTGCATGAATATTTATTGAATCTGTATTTATATTTATTTTTAGATAATTATTTATTGAATTTGTACTATGTTTATTTTTATGTTTTTAGATTATATTTAATTAATCTGTATATATGTTTATTTTATGTTATTAGATTAAGAACACAAAAACCAAACTATCGTGACAGGATGTTTAGGATTTAATTTCGTTTTTAAAAGTTTGAATAATAAATTAAAAACCACATACATTCCTTCCTTAGATCGACCTTGGGAGTATACTTATCATTTTCTACGAAATGATTCGTGCACTTGCGAGAGTTTTACAAATATTAAAACCAAAGTATTTGCGAGAATCGGCGATGCCGGTTTTCGTTCATCACATTTCTCATAATTAGAGAGGACCTTGCTTCGTACAAAAAAAATCGAACAAAAATTTAATCATATACAGAGCTTACCTATGGTTTAAGGTTTTTGTCACACATTTTACGTTTTGCTTGGTTACTATTTTATTCAGTACAGTTGTAAAGGAGATTGATGTGCTGACTAGGAGAAATGTTTGCAAATGAACTAACTATTGTAAATATCCAACAAATATTCTCTTGATCCTACCCATTGATAGATTTCGTAAATAAAATGCAAGGATTAATTTTGCAAGCAATTTTTTTTCTTATTTAATAATGGGACATTTATGATTTGCGATTTTATTTCGAGTTTAGTGTAGAATTTTATACGTTTTATTCATCATAAGTAATATTTTCTATTCATTCTTTAAATATCGATTGAGAACAATACCCAACTAAATCGTCCGACTAGGATTGAACTATTGCATGGGTTAATTTCTATAAGATAAAGTTTTTCTACGCTTTAGTTGCTTAAAAAAGGAAACAACAGCAACGTAATGGAGGAAAATATGATATCATTGATGAAAATTTATTTCAGAAAGCTTTTTTGTTGGCTTTCTTATGTTCTTGATTCAATGCACGAATTCAACTTATCGTAAGAAATAATTGTCTCTTGTGGCGTCTTAAGGTTGGGGTTTTATGGACTTGTGGTTATTGCTTTCCTCTTTTTCTTTGGTGTCTTATTTCTCCGTAAAATCTTCATATCTTATACTAATTCTTCATTTCTATGTTCAATCTATCTTTGTTCTTCAAAAAAAGGTAGATGGAAAATAAAAAACAATCTGTTCTTCACAGTTGAAAATAAACATTTGATAAATCCGAGTGAAATTTTACACGTTCTTAACATTTGGGTGGAGTATGAAAAAGTCTATTGTAAAATATTAAATCTGATCTCGTTCATTTCTCATAATTAGAGAGGACCATGCTTCGTACAAAAAAAATCGAACAAAAATTTAATCATATACAGAGCTTACCTATGGTTTAAGGTTTTTGTCACACATTTTAAGTTTTGCTTGGTTACGATTTTATTCAGTACAGTTGTAAAGGAGATTGATGTGCTGACTAGGAGAAATGTTTGCAAATGAACTAACTATTGTAAATATCCAACAAATATTCTCTTCATCCTACCCATGGGATAGATTTCGTAAATAAAATGCAAGGATTAATTTTGCAAGCAATATTTTTTCTTATTTAATAATGGGACATTTATGATTTGCGATTTTATTTTGAGTTCAGTGTAGAATTTTATACGTTTTATTCATCATAAGTAATATTTTCTATTCATTCTTTAAAGATCGATTGAGAACAATACCCAACTAAATCGTCCGACTAGGATTGAACTATTGCATGGGTTAATTTCTATAAGATAAAGTTTTTCTAGGCTTTAGTTGCTTAAAAAAGGAAACAACAGCAACGTAATGGAGGAAAATATGATATCATTGGTGAAAATTTATTTCAGAAAGCTTTTTTGTTGGCTTTCTTATGTTCTTGATTCAATGCACGAATTCAACTTATCGTAAGGAATAATTGTCTCTTGTGGCGTCTTAAGGTTGGGATTTTATGGACTTGTGGTTATTGCTTTCCTCTTTTGCTTTGGTTTCTTATTTCTCCGTAAAATCTTCATATCTTATACTTATTCTTCATTTCTATGATCAATCTATCTTTGTTCTTCAAAAAAAGGTAGATGGAAAATAAAAAACAATCTGTTGTTCACAGTTGAAAATAAACATTTGATAAATTCGAGTGAAATTTTACACGTTCTTAACATTTGGGTGGAGTATGAAAATATCTATTGTAAAATATTAAATCAGATCTCGTTCATTTCTCATAATTAGAGAGGACCATGCTTCGTACAAAAAAATCGAACAAAAATTCAATCATATACCGAGCTTACCGATGGTTTAATTTTTTTGTCACACATTTTACGTTTTGCTTGGTTACGATTTTATTCAGTACAGTTGTAAAGGAGATTGATGTGCTGACTAGGAGAAATGTTCGCAAATGAACTAACTATTGTAAATGTCCAAAAAATTTTCTCTTGATCCTACCCATGGGATAGATTTCGTAAATAAAATGCAAGGATTAATTTTGCAAGCAATTTTTTTTCTTAGTTAATAATTGGACATTTATGATTTGCGATTTTATTTTGAGTTAAGTGTAGAATTTTATACGTTTTATTCATCATAACTAATTTTTTATATTCCTTCTTTAAAGATATATTGAGATTAATACACAACTAAATTGTCCGACTAGGATTGACCTGTTGCATAGGTTACTTTCTATAAGTTAAATTTTGTCTTGGCTTTAGTTGCTTATAAAAGGAAACAATAGCCTTGTAATGGAGGGAAATAAGATATCATTGATGAAAATTTTTTTCAGAAAGTTTTTTCTTGACCTTCTTATGTTCTTGATTGAATGCACGAATTCAACTTATCGTAGGGAGTAATTGTCTCTTGTGGCGTCTTAAGGTTAGGGTTTTCTGGACTTGTGGTTATTGCTTTCCTCTTTTGCTTTGGTTTCTTATTTCTCCGTAAAATCTTCATATCTTATACTTATTCTTCATTTCTATGTTCAATCTATCTTTCTTCTTCAAAAAAAGGTATATGGAAAATAAAAAACAATATGTTGTTCACAGTTGAAAATAAACATTTGATAAATCCGAGTGAAATTTTACACATTCTTAACATTTGGGTGGAGTATGAAAAAGTCTATTGTAAAATATTAAATCAGATCTCGTTCATTTCTCATAATTAGAGAGGACCATGCTTCGTACAAAAAAAATCGAACATAAATTTAATCATATACAGAGCTTACCTATGGTTTAAGGTTTTTGTCACACATTTTACGTTTTGCTTGGTTACGATTTTATTCAGTACAGTTGTAAAGGAGATTGATGTGCTGACTAGGAGAAATGTTTGCAAATGAACTAACTATTGTAAATATCCAACAAATATTCTCTTCATCCTACCCATGGGATAGAATTCGTAAATAAAATGCAAGGATTAATTTTGCAAGCAATTTTTTTTCTTATTTAATAATGGGACATTTATGATTTGCGATTTTATTTTGAGTTAAGTGTAGAATTTTATCCGTTTTATTCATCATAAGTAATATTTTCTATTCATTCTTTAAAGAACGATTGAGAACAATACCCAACTAAATCGTCCGACTAGGATTGAACTATTGCATGGGTTAATTTCTATAGGATAAAGTTTTTCTAGGCTTTAGTTGCTTAAAAAAGGAAACAATAGCCTTGTAATGGAGGGAAATAAGATATCATTGATGAAAATTTTTTTCAGAAAGTTTTTTCTTGACCTTCTTATGTTCTTGATTGAATGCACGAATTCAACTTATCGTAGGGAGTAATTGTCTCTTGTGGCGTCTTAAGGTTGGGGTTTTCTGGACTTGTGGTTATTGCTTTCCTCTTTTGCTTTGGTTTCTTATTTCTCCGTAAAATCTTCATATCTTATACTTATTCTTCATTTCTATGTTCAATCTATCTTTCTTCTTCAAAAAAAGGTATATGGAAAATAAAAAACAATATGTTGTTCACAGTTGAAAATAAACATTTGATAAATCCGAGTGAAATTTTACACATTCTTAACATTTGGGTGGAGTATGAAAAAGTCTATTGTAAAATATTAAATCAGATCTCGTTCATTTCTCATAATTAGAGAGGACCATGCTTCGTACAAAAAAAATCGAACATAAATTTAATCATATACAGAGCTTACCTATGGTTTAAGGTTTTTGTCACACATTTTACGTTTTGCTTGGTTACGATTTTATTCAGTACAGTTGTAAAGGAGATTGATATGCTGACTAGGAGAAATGTTTGCAAATGAACTAACTATTGTAAATATCCAACAAATATTCTCTTCATCCTACCCATGGGATAGAATTCGTAAATAAAATGCAAGGATTAATTTTGCAAGCAATTTTTTTTCTTATTTAATAATGGGACATTTATGATTTGCGATTTTATTTTGAGTTAAGTGTAGAATTTTATACGTTTTATTCATCATAAGTAATTTTTCTATTCATTCTTTAAAGATCGATTGAGAACAATACACAACTAAATCGTCCGACTAGGATTGAACTATTGGATGGGTTAATTTCTATAAGATAAAGTTTTTCTAGGCTTTAGTTGCTTATAAAAGGAAACAACAGCAATGTAATGGAGGAAAATAAGATATCATTGATGAAAATTTATTTCAGAAAGCTTTTTTGTTGGCTTTCTTATGTTCTTGATTCAATGCACGAATTCAACTTATCGTAGGGAGTAAAAATCTCTTGTAGCGTCTTAAGGTTGGGGTTTTATGGACTTGTGGTTATTGCTTTCCTCTTTTGCTTTGGTTTCTTATTTCTCCGTAAAATCTTCATATCTTATACTTATTCTTCATTTCTATGTTCTATCTATATTTGTTCTTCAAAAAAGCTAGATGGAAAATAAAAAACAATCTGTTGTTCACAGTTGAATATAAACATTTGATAAATCGGAGTGAAATTTTACACGTTCTTAACATTTGGGTGGAGTATGAAGAATTCTATTGTAAAATATTAAATCAGATCTCATATCATTTCCCATAATTAGAGAGAATCATGCTTCGTACAAAAAAAATCGAACAAAAATTCAATCATATACAGAGCTTACCGATGGTTTAATTTTTTTGTCACACATTTTACGTTTTGCTTGGTTACGATTTTATTCAGTACAGTTGTAAAGTAGACTGATGTGCTGACTAGGAGAAATGTTCGCAAATGAACTAACTATGGTAAATGTCCAACAAATTTTCTCCTGATCCTACCAATGGGATAGATTTCGTAAATAAAATGCAAGGATTAATTTTGCAAGCAATTTTTTTTCTTAGTTAATAATGGGACATTTATGATTTGCGATTTTATTTTGAGTTAAGTGTAGAATTTTATACGTTTTATTCATCATAAGTAATTTTTTCTATTCATTCTTTAAAGATAGATTGAGAACAATACACAACTAAATCGTCCGACTAGGATTGAACTATTGGATTGGTTAATTTCTATAAGATAAAGTTTTTCTAGGCTTTAGTTGCTTATAAAAGGAAACAACAGCAATGTAATGGAGGAAAATAAGATATCATTGATGAAAATTTATTTCAGAAAGCTTTTTTGTTGGCTTTCTTATGTTCTTGATTCAATGCACGAATTCAACTTATCGTAGGGAGTAAAAATCTCTTGTAGCGTCTTAAGGTTGGGGTTTTATGGACTTGTGGTTATTGCTTTCCTGTTTTGCTTTGGTTTCTTATTTCTCCGTAAAATCTTCATATCTTATACTTATTCTTCATTTCTATGTTCTATCTATCTTTGTTCTTCAAAAAAGCTAGATGGAAAATAACAAACAATCTGTTGTTCACAGTTGAATATAAACATTTGATAAATCGGAGTGAAATTTTACACGTTCTTAACATTTCGGTGGAGTATGAAAAAGTATATTGTAAAATATTAAATCAGATCTTATATAATTTCTCATAATTAGAGAGGACCATGCTTCGTACAAAAAAGAATCGAACAAAAATTCAATAATATACAAAGCTTACCGGTGGTTTAAGGTTTTTGTCACACATTTTACGTTTTGCATGGTTACGATTTTATTCAGTATAGTTGTAAGGCAGATTGATGTGCTGACTAGGAGAAATGTTTGCAAATGAACTAAGTATTGTAAATATCCTACAAATATTCTCTTGATCCAACCCATGGGATACATTTCGTAAATAAAATGCAAGGATTAATTTTGCAAGCAATTTTTTTTCTTAGTTAATAATAGGACATTTATGATTTGCAATTTTATTTTGAGTTAAGTGTAGAATTTTATACGTTTTATTCATCATAAGTAATTTTTTCTATTCATTCTTTAAAATCGATTGAGAACAATACACAACTAAATCGTCCGATTAGGATTGAACTATTGCATGGGTTAATTTCTATAAGATAAAGTTTTTCTAGGCTTTAGTTGCTTAAAAAAGGAAACAACAGCAACGTAATGGAGGGAAATAAGATATCATTGATGAAAATTTATTTCAGAAAGCTTTTTTGCTTGACCTTCTTATGTTCTTGATTGAATGCACAAATTCAACTTATCGTAAGGAGTAATATATGAGCAGAATCGTGATCGCCAAATACTTTGATGAACAAAAACTTGATGAGCGAAAACCAGCATCGCCGATCCTGCCAATACTTTGGTTTTATATTTATAAAACTCTCACAAGTGCACGAATCATTTCGTAGAAAATGATAAGTATACTCCCAAGGTCGATCTAAGGAAGGAATGTATGTGGTTTTTAATTTATTATTCAAACTTTTAAAAACGAAATTAAATCCTAAACATCCTTTCACGATATTTTGGGGTTTTGTGTTTTTAATCTAATAATAGAAAATTAAACATAGATTCAATAAACATTCATGCAAATTTTATCTTTTAGAAATAGTGGAGTATTTATGGATATAATAACTAAGTTAATTATGCTTGCTCGTATTATCTAGGTTATTAAAGATATGAATTGATATTTATTGATTCTCCCTTTTTTGTATGAATACCACCTTTGGTGGGGTTAGATATTCTTTGTTAACTAAACAAATCAATTAACACCTATGGGTGGGGTTGATAACTAATTTGGTTAATTAAATTAATTCCTTTTTCTAAGAGATTAAAAATGAACCATTTAAATGCCACCTTTGGTGGGGTTAGACAGTTTAAACTTTATTCAAGGTGTCCAAATTAAACCTAAGAATTTAGTTATCCGAGTACTAACTTTCAAGTTTTAAAATCACTACCGAAAACATGTCGTCAATACATTTTCAGATAATAATTCTTATAAAAACTTTTGAAATAGAGCTTCACTCTAACTACCGGGCGATTGTACCATCAAATAAAAGAGCACTACTCTAAATCAGACCGGATAACTAAACCTTAAAATCTAATTTTCAGATTTAAGTTTGTAATGAAAAATAATATATTTCTCTCTAACATCCTTAATATAAAATCTTGAATAAAAATAAAATCAATTCATTTTAGAAATTTTCACCTATTTAATATTTCGCAAGCATAATAACGTTATTATTATATCATGATTATAAATAGCTAGCACAGTTAAATTTAATCATACACAAATTAAATATAACATGTAAGAATAAAGCATAAAAAATAACTGCAAAGAAAATAAAATCCTTACAGTACTTCGATGCCATTCCCGTTGCTAGAAAAACTCCAAGCGGAATTTACACTCCCATTTATTGAATCAAAAAGCTAATAATATTACAAAAACATAACTAGTTCTTCCCAAAAAGGGAAGAACTCTAAATCTAAGAGAAATTAACTAAGAAAAACTAAAAACTAAGAAAACATAAGAAAAACTAAAAATCTAAGAAAAGAGAGAAAGAAAGAGAGAAAAGAATGTATTTGGAGGTTTTGAAGGTGTGTTTTGAAGTGAAGGGAGGGGGTATTTATAGGTGAGGATGGAGAGAAAAAATGAGTAAAAAAATGTTAAAAAAATATTAAAAAATTAAAAACGTGTAATGGAAATGCCGAGGTCATCAATGACGCCGCATGACATCACAGGGGCTGCCGCACGTGAAAAATGGGGTGAAAACGCGCGGCGCGGCAGGGTTGGGCATGGCGCGCGCGCTGGGCTGTCGCTGCCGCGCGTGAACGAACTCCACGTGCAAAGGTCTTGTGCGCATGAACAGTAACCTCGCCCGCACAGTGCTGCGCGCATGAACAGTAACCCGTGCGCAGTGCTGCGCGCATGAACAGTACCCGTGCGTAGTTTGGGGCGAAGCTGGGTGCTGGGCGCGGCGGCGCGTTTTTCTCCTTTTTGACATTTTTGACCTTTTTGACCCATTTTGTCCAATTTTTCCATATTTGTCGACCTTTACGCATTTATTTATTAATATATTTGTGATGTATTGCTTCCAGTATTCCTCTTTGAGTCTTTAAGTTGCATTTTTAAGCCAAAATACCTGAAAAACAATAAAAATAACCGTGATTCCGAAAAAGACAAATTTATATAAATATATGATAAAACATATAAATATATATATTTTTAATCAATTAATTTGCATAAAATCATGGTTATTTTAGTGCTTTTTGAGCACTCATCAGTAAATATCTCTTGTGGTGTCTTAAGGTTAGGGTTTTATGGACTTGTGGTTATTGCTTTCCTCTTTTGATTTGTTTTCTTATTTCTCTATAAAATCTTCAAATCTTATAATTATTCTTCATTTCTTTGTTCAATCTATCTTTCTTCTTTAAAAAAAGGTAGATGGAAAATAAAAAATAGTGTTTTGTTCATAGTTGAAAAAAACCATTTGATAAATCGGAGTGCAATTTTACACGTTCTTAACATTTCGGTGGAGTATCAAGAATTCTATTGTAAAATATTAAATCAGATCTCATATCATTTCTCATAATTAGAGAGGACCATGCTTCGTACAATAAAATCGAACAAAAATTCAATCATATACAGACCTTACCGTGGGTTTAAGATTTTTGTCACACATTTTACGTTTTGCTTGGTTACAATTTTATTCACTACAGGTGTAATGGAGATTGATGTGCTTACCAGGAGAAATGTTTGCAAATGAACTAAGTATTGTAAATATCCTACAAATATTCTCTTGATCTAACCCATGGGATAGATTTCGTAAATAAGATGCAAGGATTAATTTTGCAAGCAATTTCTTTTCCTTAGTTAATAATGGGACATTTATGATTTACAATTTTATTTTGAGTTAAGTGTAGAATTTTATACGTTTTATTCATCATATGTAATTTTTTCTATTCATTCTTTAAAGATCGATTGAGAACAATACACAACTAAATCGTCCGACTAGGATTGAACTAATGCATGGGTAAATTTCTATAAGGTAAAGTTTTTCTGGGCTTTAGTTGCTTATAAAAGGAAACAAAAGCAACGTAATGGAGGAAAATATGATATCATTGTTGAAAATTTATTTCAGAAAGCTTTTTTCTTGGCCTTCTTATGTTCTTGATTCAATGCAAGAACTCAACTTATCGTAGCGATTAATTGTCTCTTGTGGCGTCTTAAGGTTGGGGTTTTATGGACTTGTGGTTATTGCTTTGCTCTTTTGCTTTGGTTTCTTATTTCTCTATAAAATCTTCATATCTTATAATTATTCTTCATTTCTATGTTCAATCTATCATTGTACTTCAAAAAAAGGTAGATGGAAAATAAAAAACAGTCTATTTTTCATAGTTGAAAATAAACATTTGATAAATGGGAGTGAAATTTTACACGTTCTTAACATTTGGGGGATTATGAAAATGTCTATTGTAAAATATTAAATCAGATCTCATATCATTTCTCATAATTAGAGAGGACCATGCTTCGTACAAAAAAAAATCGAACAAAAATTCAATCATATACAGAGCTTACTGATGGTTTAAGGTTTTTGTCACACATTTTACGTTTTGCTTGGTTACGATTTTATTCAGTACAGTTGTAATGGAGATTGATGTGCTGACTAGGAGAAATGTTTGCAAATGAACTAAGTATTGTAAATATCCTACAAATATTCTATTGATCCAACCCATGGGATAGATTTTGTAAATAAAATGCAAGGATTAATTTTGCAAGCAATTTTTTTTCCTTAGCTTATTATGGGACATTTTTGATTTGTGATTTTATTTTGAGTTAAGTGTAGAATTTTATACGTTTTATTCATCATAATTAATTTTTTCTATTCATTCTTTAAAGATCGATTGAGAACAATACACAACTAAATCGTCCGACTAGGATTGATATTTACTTTAGAGAGCATATTAAAAAGATCATTGAATTGCTTATCTTGTTTGGATTCTTTCAACCTGTGGGGAAAAGGTACTTGCATCTGGTGTGATTCTGTTGTCTTTTGAATTTTGGGACTGTCAGATGACCCCCCAATGAGTTTTTCAGAAGGCTTGTTAAGTTTAACACTTGTTTCTCCTTTTTGTGAGATTAGAATATCGCCTTCTTTGTTATATGAACTACAAGGTAGTTTAGAGATTTCAGGTAAACTGGTATTGACTACCTTACCACTTCGAAGAGTTCTAACATCTTTTGCTTGTTCTGGTTGACTGGGCAACTTTCCTGGTTCTTTCTTTTGCATTTGTTCAGCCAGTTGCCCAACTTTAGATTCAATTCTTTTAACCGAAGCCTCCATGGTGTTCAACCTTTGATTAGTCATCAGTTGGTTGTCACGACTAACTTGAATAAAAGCATTCAAGCTATCTTCTAAGGTTGGTTTAAAAGATTGGCTTGGTGGGTAAGGGTGGTTGTAGGTTGGGTGATTATAGGTGTTTGGATGATACTTTTGAAAAGATTGGACTTCCTCTATGGCATCGACACTAGAATCACAAGTATTTGAACAATTATGAGTACCATGCCCAATTGAACAACACACTCCACATACCTCTTGATTTGAAATTTGGTGAGACGTGAGGAATTTCACTTGTTTAGTCAATTCACAAGTTGCAAGGTTATCTCATTATCAAAGCCGACTTCATTGACCTTTGCTTTCCTTCTACCACCTCTTTGTTGGGAATTAGAAACCAATAGCTCATAGAGTGTATAGGGTTCCTCTGCGGTCTTTTCTCCTACAAAGACCTCCAAAGAAGATTATCAACCATGTATTGACTCGTAGTGTCAATCCATCGTAAAAGATTTGGTTATGTAGTTGTAGTGGAAAGCTATGATTTTGACATTGAATGAAAAGGAGTTTGAATCGTTCCCAAGCTTCATGAAAGGGCACTTCATTCGTTTGAGAAAATGTTGCTATCTTTGTTCTTAGATCAACAGTCTTTTGATGGGAATAGAACCTACCCATAAAAATTTCATAGATCGCCTCCCAAGTTTTAAGAGAACTCCGACCGTAGAGTAATGAACCATGACCAAGCTTTATCTTTGAGAGTGTAAGGAAAACACCTCATCCTAAGTTGATCTTCATTAATTGCATGTAGTGGAAAAGTTTGGACAATAGCATAGAATTCTCGAATGAAATGCAAAGTGGTCTTCATTAGGGATACCGTAAAAGGAAGGTAACAAAGAATAATGAATCTTTTTCAATTCATAATTCCTTGCAGCCTCTTGTAATTGGATGCCGGAAGTTACATTGCCAATGATTGGCATTGTATAGTCTTTCATCTTTTTCCGCCTATCTTCAGCATCTCCCATGGTTGTTTGTGGTTGAAAATGATCCTCCTCCTATTGTGAATCAACATTTTGCTCTTAAAAACAATAGTAGATATCTCTAAAAAAATGCAAGGAACCTAATTTTTTTTTTTAATTTTAATTTAAACGAAGGGACACAATTTTTGAAACAAACGAATTTATTTTATTTGAAATATATTTTTTTTATTACACGCAAACTAAAACAAAGGAAAATACAATAATGGGTGACCTCCCATGTAGGACTAAAATTTATCGTCTTTCTAGTAAGATGTTGCTTGGAGATTGCAGAATGAAAAACTCAATGTCTCCTC
The DNA here is from genome assembly GCA_033030585.1 of Hippophae rhamnoides. Classification (NCBI taxonomy): domain Eukaryota; kingdom Viridiplantae; phylum Streptophyta; class Magnoliopsida; order Rosales; family Elaeagnaceae; genus Hippophae; species Hippophae rhamnoides. The sequence continues at coordinate 31,682,849 of CM065431.1, read as the reverse complement.
TTCATTGAATTCATTTAAGTTTCAAATTATTCTTTGCCTTTTTGCAAATGTTCAACTAACTGTTCAACTTGAACTTCCACCTTTTTGATAGAAGCTTCCACAGAGTCCAACCGTTGATTGGTTTTAGATTGATTATCCCTACAAACTTGAATAAAAGAATTCAAGTTGTCCTCCAGGGTTGGTTTATTTGGAATGCTTCTTGGAATAGGTGGGTGGAATTGCTGGCCTGCCTGGGGGTTGTTTTGCCTCCAAGAGAAATTTGGATGACTTCTCCACCCAGGATTATAGGTATTTGAATTGGGATCAAACCTTGGTCTCTGTTGATATGCTCCCAACACATTAACCTGCTCAGGTCCAGTTATATCTCCTTGATATGGACAGGCTTCAGTACCATGTCCCATGTTGCTGTACAAACCATATTGTTCATTATTGGTGTTGGTTTGTGTAGCGAGAAGGGCAACTTGCTTAGTCAGTTGAACAAGTTGTTGTTGAACTTCATTACTGGAGTCGATTTCATGAACACCAGCTTTTCTCACTCGGGAGCTTTTCTGTTGGGAATTAGCACCCAACATCTCAAAGAGGTTATACGTTTCGATGCGCCTTTTCTCCTATCGCTCCTCCCGCAAAGATTGTCGACAATGAACCGACATTGTTGTGTAAGTCCATCGTAAAAGAATTGGTTCTCGCAACCGTAGGGAAAGCTATGATGGGGACATTGAGTGAGAAACATTTTGAACCTATCCCAAGCTTCATGGAATGGTTCACCTTCCATCCGAGAGAAAGTAGCAATCTTTCCTCTCACTCGATGTTTTTGATGGGAATAGAATTTTCCCATGAATTTATTGTAAATGTTACCCCATGTCATCGCAGAACCCTGGGAAGTGACATCAACCAAGCTTTGGCTTTATCCTTTAAAGTGTAGGAAAACATCTCATTCTAAGTTGATCCTCGTTTAGAATACCGAGGGGGAATGTTTGGACCGTAGCATAGAAATCTCTCATAAAGGAAAGAGAATCTTCATTAGGTAGCCCATAAAAGGAAGGAAGCATAGAAAAATGAATATTTTTAAGGTCATAATTCCGAGCAGCCTCTCCCAACTGGATAGCGGCAGTTGCCGTGCCAATCACCGGTCTTGCAAACTCCTTCATCGTGGTTTCCCTAACATGTTGGTTTTCCTCCATTTCTTTTGGTTCTAGTAAAGGATTAAGATTTGGTTCTATGTTTGGCTCAAAATCAGGTTGATGGGTAGGATCCAGTGTTGTTGACACTTGTTTAAATTTATGAATATTATTTACATATGGTGTTAGGGGGTTTCCTAAGGATCTCCTACCACGCATAGACTATTTTTAAACGTAAATTTAAAACTCCTGTCAACAAAAATAAAAAAATTAGAGAAAATTTCCATGGCATTTAATACAAAACACTAGTGGCACAAAGGCTTCAAAGAACTAGTCTCCTAGACAGAACTCCCTTAAATTTTTACTTTTCATGCCTTTTAGTTTTTTTTTTTTTACGAACGGTAATTTTATTTTACTATTCACGCTATCTTATTTCTTATTAACTTAAATTTTTTTAAAAATTTAAATTTTTTTTTTACGAACGGTAATTTTATTTTACTATTCACGCTATCTTATTTCTTATTAACTTAAATTTTTAAAATTTTAAAATTTTAAATTTTTTTTTTTTTTTTTAAATTTTTTTACTATTCATTAACAGTAAAAACTTTTTACTTCAAATTTCAAATTTCTAAATTTTACTATTTATGCTATAGTTAAAAATTTTTTTATTTTTATATTTTTTTTATATTTTTTTTATATTTTTTTTATTTTTTTATTTTTTTATTTTTTTTTATTATTTCTTATGAAATTTGAAATTTGATTAAATTTTTTATTTATTTATTTTTATTTATTTATTTATTTATTTATTTTTATTTTTTTAAAAAATCACAATTATTTACAACACAAAAATATTTTTAAACTTTTGATAAATAAATTAAAAACGCTATTCCTTCCCCGGCAACGGCGCCAAAAACTTGATGAACAAAAACCGGCATCGCCGATTCTCGCAAATACTTTGGTTTTAATATTTGTAAAACTCTCGCAAGTGCACGAATCATTTCGTAGAAAATGATAAGTATACTCCCAAGGTCGATCTAAGGAAGGAATGTATGTGGTTCTTAATTTATTATTCAAACTTTTAAAAACGAAATTAAATCCTAAACATCCTGTCACGATAGTTTGGTTTTTGTGTTCCTAGTCTAATAACATAAAATAAACATATATACAGATTAATTAAATATAATCTAAAAAACGTAAAAATAAACATAGATACAAATTCAATAAATATTTATCTACAAATAAATATAATTACAGATTCAATAAATATTCATGCAAATTTTATTATTTATATTAGTGGAGTATTTATGGATATAATAACTAAATTAATTATGCTTGCTCATATTATCTAGGTTATTAATGATATAAATTGATATTTTATTGATTCTCTCTTTTTTGTATGAATACCACCTTTGGTGGGGTTAGATATTCTTTGTTAACTAAACAAATCAATTAACACCTATGGGTGGGGTTGATAACTAATTTGGTTAATTAAATTAATTCCTTTTTCTAAGAGATTAAAAATGAACCATTTAAATGCCACCTTTGGTGGGGTTAGACAGTTTAAACTTTATTCAAGGTGTCCAAATTAAACTTAAGAATTTAGTTATCCGAGTACTAACTTTCAAGTTTTAAAACCACTATTGAAAACATGTTGTCAATACATTTTCACATAATAATTCTTATAAAAACTTTTGAAATAGAGCTTCACTCTAACTACCTAAGGCGATTGTAGCAACAAATACAAGAGCACTACTCTAAATTAAACCGGATAACTAAACCTTAAAGTCTAATCTTCAGATTTAAGTTTGTAATGAAAAATAATATATTTCTCTCTAACATCCTTAATATAAAATCTTGAATAAAAAAAAAATCAATTCATTTTAGAAATTTTCACCTATTTAATATTTCGCAAGCATAACAAAGGTATTAATATATGATGAGTATAAATGTTTAGCACAGTTAAATTTAATCACAGACAAATTAAATATAACATGTAAGAATAAAGCAAAAAAATAACAGTAAAGAAAATAAAATCCTTACAGAACATCGACACTATTCCCGTTGCTAGAAAACCTCCAAGCGGAATTTGCACTTCCATTTATTGAATCAAAAATCTAAATTATTACAAAAACATTACAAGTTCCTCTCAAAAAGAGAAGAACTCTAAACCTAAGAGAATTGAACTAAAAACTAAGAGAAAAACTAAGAAAAGCTTAGAAACTAAGAAAGAAACTAAGAAAAACTCAAAAACTAAGAAATGAGAAAAAGAAAGAAGAGAGAAGTGAGGTTTTGAGGGGTGATTTGAAGTGAATGGAAGAGGGGTAGTTATAGGTGAGGATGGAGAGAAAAAATAGAGAAAAAAATGTTAAAAAAATATTAAAAATTAAAAACGTGTAATGGACATGCCGAGGTCATCAATGATGTCGCATGACGTCACGGGGGCGGCTGCACGTGGAAAATGGGGCAAAAACGCTTTGGGCGCGCGGCCGGGCTGCCGAAGGCCGCGCGCCAGCCGGCGCGCGTGAAACGATGCCCGCCACCGTGGCGCACGCGGAAGGAAGAGTGAACGCGCGCAGGCACGCGCGGCAATGGGTGTTGGCGCGCGCGCGGCTGGGCGCTGGCTGGGCGCGCGGCTGGGCTGCGATGCGCGATTTTCCGTCTTTTGACATTTTTGACCTTTTCGACCCATTTTGTCCAATTTTTCCATGTTTGTTGACCTTTTCCCACTTATTTATTAATGTGCATAAAATCATGGTTATTTTAGTGCTTTTTGAGCACTAATCACTTATACTTATTCTTCATTTCTATGTTCAATCTATCTTTGTTCTTTAAAAAAAGGTAGATGAAAAATAAAAAAAATCTGTTGTTCATAGTTGAAAATAAACATTTGATAAATCGGAGTGAAATTTTACATGTTCTTAACAATTGGGTGGAGTATCAAAAAGTCTATTGTAAAATATTAAATCAGATCCCGTATCATTTCTCATAATTAGAGAGGACCATGCTTGGTACAAAAAAAATTGAACAAAAATTCAATCATATACAGAACTTACCGAAGGTTTAAGGTTTTTGTCACACATTTTACGTTTTGCTTGGTTACGATTTTCTTCAGTACAATTGTTATGTAGATTGATGTGCTAAACAAGAGAAATGTTTTGCAAATGAACTAGGTATTCTAAATATCCGACATATATTCTCTTGATCCAACCAATGGGATAGATTTCGTAAATAAAATGCAAGGATTAATTTTGCAAGCAATTTCTTTTCCTTAGTTAATAATGGGAAATTTATGATTTGCAATTTTATTTTGAGTTAAGTTTAGAATTTTTTACGTTTTATTCCTTATAAGTAATTTTTTCTATTCATTCTTTAAAGATCGATTGAGAAGAATACACAACTAAATCGTCCGACTAGGATTGAACTATTGCATGGGTTAATTTCTATAAGATAGTTTTTTTCTAGGCTTTAGTTGCTTAAAAAAGGAAACAACAGCAACGTAATGGAAGGAAATAAGATATCATTGATGAAGTTTTATTTCAGAAAGCTTTTTTTCTTGGCATTCTTATGTTCTTGATTGAATGCACGAATTCAACTTATCGTAGGGAGTAATTGTCTCTTGTGGCGTCTTAAGGTTAGGGTTTTATGGACTTGTGGTTATTGCTTTCCCCTTTTTCTTTGGTTTTTTATTTCTCTGTAAAATCTTCATATCTTATACTTATTCTTCATTTCTATGTTCAATCTAGCTTTGTTCTTCAAAAAAAGGTAGATGGAAAATAAAAAACAGTCTGTTGTTCACAGCTTAAAAAAAAGATTTGATAAATCGGAGTGAATTTTTACACGTTCTTAAAATTTTGGGTGGTGAACGAAAAAATCTATTGTAAAATATTAAATCAGATCTCGTATCATTTCTCATAATTAGAGAGGACCATGCTTCGTACAAAAAACAATTGAACAAAAATTCAATCATATACAGAGCTTACCGATGGTTTAAGGTTTTTGTCACACATTTTAAATTTTGCTTGGTTACGATTTTATTCAGTACAGTTGTAATGGAGATTGATGTGCTGAACAAGAGAAATGTTTGCAAATGAACTAAGCATTCTAAATATCCTACAAATATTCTCTTGATCCAACCCATGGGATAGATTTCGTAAATAAAATGAAAGGATGAATTTTGCAAGCAATTTTTTTTGCTTAGTTAATTATGGGTCATTTATGATTGGCGATTTTATTTTGAGTTAAGTTTAGAATTTTATACGTTGTATTCATCATAAGTAATTTTTTCTATTCATTCTTTAAAGATCGATTGAGAACAATACACAACTAAATAGTCCGACTAGGATTGACCTATATCATAGGTTACTTTCTATAAGATAATTTTTGTCTTACCTTTAGTTGCTTATTAAAGGAAACAATATCATTGTAATGGAGGGAAATCAGATATCGTTGATGAAAATTTATTTCAGAAAGCTTTTTTGCTTGACATTCTTTTGTTCTTGATTGAATGCAAGAATTCAACTTATCGTAGCGAGTAATTGTCAGTTGTGGCGTCTTAAGGTTGGGTTTGATGGACTTGTTCTTATTGCTTTCCTCTTTTTATTTGGTTTCTTATTTCTCTGTAAAATCATCATATCTTATACTTATTCTTTATTTCTATTTTCTATCTCTCTTTGTTCTTCAAAAAAAGGTAGATGGAAAATATAAAACAGTCTGTTGTTCACAGTTTAAAAAAATCATTTGATAAATCGGTTTGCAATTTTACACGTTCTTAACATTTGGGTGGAGTATCAAAAACTCTATTGTAAAATATTAAATCTGATCTCGTATCATTTCTCATAATTAGAGATGACCATGCTTCTTACAAAAATAATCGAACAAAAATTCAATCCTATACAGAGCTTACCGAAGGTTTAAGGTTTTTGTCACACATTTTACGTTTTGCTTTGTTACGATTATATTCAGTACAGTTATAATGGAGATTGATCTGCTGACCAAGAGAAATGTTTGCAAATTACCTAAGTATTCTAAATATCCTACAAATATTCTCTTGATCCAACCCATGGGATAGATTTCGTAAATAAAATGCAAGGATTAATTTTGCAAGCAATTTTTTTTCTTAGTTAATTATGGGACATTTATGATTTCCGATTTTATTTTGAGTTAAGTGTAGAATTTTATACGTTTTATTCATCATAAGTAATTTTTTCTATTCATTCTTTAAAGATCGATTGAAAATAATACCCAACTAAATTGTCCGACTAGGATTGACCTATTGCATGGGTTACTTTCTATAAGATAAATTTTGTCTAGGCTTTTGTTGCTTACAAAAGGACACAATAGCATTGTAATGGAGGGAAATCAGATATCAATGATGAAAATTTATTTCAGAAAGCTTTTTTCTTGAAATACTTATGTTCTTGATGGGATGCACGAATTCAACTTATCGTAGAGAGTATTTGTCTCTTGTGGCTTCTTAAGGTTTGGGTTTGATGGACTTGTTGTTATTGCTTTCCTCTTTTTATTTGGTTTCTTATTTCTCTATAAAATCATCATATCTTATACTTATTCTTTATTTCTATTTTCTATCTCTCTTTGTTCTTCAAAAAAAGGTAGATGGAAAATATAAAACAGTCTGTTGTTCACAGTTTAAAAAAATCATTTGATGAATCGGTTTGCAATTTTACACGTTCTTAACATTTGGGTGGAGTATCAAAAAGTCTATTGTAAAATATTAAATCGGATCTCGTATCATTTATCATAATTAGAGAGGACCATGCTTCTTACAAAAATAATCGAACAAAAATTCAATCATATACAGAGCTTACCGAAGGTTTAAGGTTTTTGTCACCCATTTTACATTTGCTTTGTTACGATTATATTCAGTACAGTTATAATGGAGATTGATGTGCTGACCAAGAGAAATGTTTGCAAATGACCTAATTACTAAATATCCTACAAATATTCTCTTGATCCAACCCATGGGATAGATTTCGTAAATAAAATACAAGGATTAATGTTGCAAGCAATTTTTTTTTCTTAGTTAATTATGGGACATTTATGATTTACGATTTTATTTTGAGTTAAGTGTAGAGTTTTATACGTTGTATTCATCATAAGTAATTTTTTCTATTCATTCTTTAAAGATCCATTGAGAACAATACACAACTAAATAGTCCGACTAGTATTGACCTATATCATAGGTTACTTTCTATAAGATAAATTTTGTCTAGGCTTTAGTTTCTTATTAAAGTAAAAAATAGCATCGTAATGGAGGGAAATCAGATATCATTTATGAAAATTTATTTCAGAAAGCTTTTTTGCTAGACCTTCTTATGTTCTAGATTGAATGCAAGAATTCAACTTATTGTAGCGTCTTAAGGTTGGGTTTTATGGACTTGTTCTTATTTCTTTCCACTTTTGATTTGGTTTCTTACTTCTCTGTAAAATCTTCATCTCTTATACTTATTCTTCATTTCTATGTTCAATCTATCTTTGTTCTTTAAAAAAAGGTAGATGGAAAATAAAAAACAGTTTGTCGTTCACAGTTTAAAATAAACATTTAATAAATCTTAGTGCAATTTTACACGTTCTTAACATTTGGGTGGAGTATCAAAAAGTCTATTGTAAAATATTAAATCGGATCTCGTATCATTTCTCATAATTCAAGAAGACCATGCTTCTTACAAAAAAAAATCGAACAAAAATTCAATCATATACAGAGCTTACTGAAGGTTTAAGGTTTTTGTCACCCATTTTACGTTTCGCTTTGTTACGATTATATTCAGTACAGTTATAATGGAGATTGATGTGCTGACCAAGAGAAATGTTTGCAAATGGCCTAATTATTCTAAATATCCTTCAAATATTCTCTTGATCCAACCCATGGGATAGATTTCGTAAATAAAATGCAAGGATTAATTTTGCAAGCAATTTTTTTTTCTAAGTTAATTATGGGACATTTATGATTTGCGATTTTATTTTGAGTTAAGTGTAGAGTTTTATACGTTGTATTCATCAAAAGTAATTTTTTATATTCCTTCTTTAAAGATAGATTGACAATAATACCCAACTAAATTGTCCAACTAGGATTGACCTGTTGCATGGGTTACTTTCTATAAGATAAATTTCGTCTAGGCTTTAGTTGCTTATAAAAGAAACAATAGCATTGTAATGGAGGGAAATCAGATATCATTGATGAAAATTTATTTCAGAAATCATTTTTCTTGACCTTCTTATGTTCTTGATTGAATGCACGAATTCCACTTATCGTAGGGAGTAATTGTCTCTTGTGGCGTCTTAAGGTTGGGGTTTTATGGACTTGTTGTTATTGCTATTCTCTTTTGATTTGGTTCCATATTTCTCTATAAAATCTTCATATCTTACACTTATTCTTCATGTCTATGTTCAATCTATCTTTGTTCTTCAAGAAAAGGTAGATGGAAAATAAAAAACAGTATGTTGTTCATAGTTTAAAAAAAGAATTTGTTAAATCGGAGTGCAATTTTACACGTTCTTATTATTTGGGTGGAGTATCAAAAAGTCTATTGTAAAATATTTAATCAGATCTCGTATCATTTCTCATAATTAGAGAGGACCATGCTTCGTACAAAAACAATCGAACAAAAATTCAAGCATATACAGAGCTTACCGCGGGTTTAAGGTTTTTGTCACACGTTTTACGTTTTGCTTGGTTACGATTTTATTCACTACAGGTGTAATGGAGATTGATGTGCTTACCAGGAGAAATGTTTGCAAATGATCTAAGTATTGTAAATATGCAACAAAAAGTCCCTTTATCCAACCCATGGGGTAGTTTTCGTAAATAAAATGCAAGGATTAATTTTGCAAGCAATTTTTTTTTCTTAGTTAATAATGGTACATTTATGATTTGCGATTTTATTTTGAGTTAAGTGTAGAGTTTTATATGTTTTATTCATCTTAAGTAATTTTTTATATTCCTTCTTTAAAGATAGATTGAGAATAATACACAACTAAATTGTCCGACTAGGATTGACCTGGTTCATTGGTTGCTTTCTATAAGATAAATTATGTCTAGGCTTTAGTTGCTTATAAAAGGAAACAATAGCCTTGTAATGGAGGGAAATCAGATATCATTTATGAAAATTAATTTCAGAAAACTTTTTTCTTGGCCTTTTTTTGTTCTTGATTGAATGCACGAATTCAACTTATCGTAGGGAGTAATTGTCTCTTGTGGCGTCTTAAGGTTTGGGTTTCATGGACTTGTTGTTATTGCTTTCCCCTTTTAATTTTGTTTCTTATTTCTCTGTAAAATCTTAATATCTTATACTTATTCTTTATTTTTATGTTCAATCTATCTTTGTTCTTCAAAAAAAGGTAGATGGAAAATAAAAAACAGTTTGTTGCTGACAGTTTAAAAAAGCATTTGATAAATGAGATGCAATTTTACACGTTCTTAAAATTTGGGTGGAGTATGAAAAAGTCTATTGTAAAATATTTAATCAGATCTCATGTCATTTCTCAAAATTAGAGAGGACCATGCTTCGTACAAAAAAATCGAACAACAATTCAATCATATACAGAGCTTACTGTTGGTTTAATGTTTTTGTCACACGTTTTACGTTTTGCTTGGTTACGATTTTTTTCACTACAGTTGTAATGGAGATTGATGTGTTGACCAAGAGAAATGTTTGCAAAAGATCTAAATATTCTCAATATCCGACAAATATTCTCTTGATCCAACACATGGGATAAATTTCGTAAATAAAATGCAAGGATTAATTTTGCAAGCAATTTTTTTTCTTAGTTAATTATGGGACATTTATGATTTGCGATTTTATTTTGAGTTAAGTGTAGAGTTTTATACATTGTATTCATCATAAGTAATTTTTTATATTCCTTCTTTAAAGATGGATTCAAAATAATACCCAACTAAATTGTCCGACTAGGATTGACCTATTCCATGGGTTACTTTCTATAAGATAAATTTTGTCTAGGCTTTAGTTGCTTATAAAAGGAAACCATAGCATTGTAATGGAGGGAAATCAGATATCATTGATGAAAATTTATTTCAGAAAGCTTTTTTCTTGACCTTCTTATGTTCTTGATTGAATGCACGAATTCAACTTATCGTAGGGAGTAATTGTCTCTTGTGGCGTATTAAGGTTTGGGTTTTATGGACTTGTTGTTATTTCTTTCCCCTTTTCATGTGGTTTCTTACTTCTCTGTAAAATCTTCATATCCTATACTTATTCTTTTATTTCTATGCTCAATCTATCTTTGTTCTTCAAAAAAAGGTAGATGGAAAATAAAAAGCAGTCTGTTGTTCACAGTTTAAAAAAAGCATTTCATAAATCGGAGTGCAATTTTACACGTTCTTAACATTTGGGCGGAGTATCAAAAAGTCTATTGTAAAATATTTAATCAGATCTCGTATCATTTCTCATAATTAGAGAGGACCATGCTTCGTACAAAAAAATCGAACAAAAATTCAAGCGTATACAGAGCTTACCGTGGGTTTAAGGTGTTTTTCACACGTTTTACGTTTTGCTTGGTTACGATTTTATTCACTATAGGTGTAATGTAGATTGATGTACTTACCAGGAGAAATGTTTGCAAATGATCTAAGTATTGTAAATATGCAACAAATATTCTCGGAATCCAACCCATGGGATAGATTTCGTAAATAAAATGCAAGGATTAATTTTGAAAGCAATTTGTTTTTCTTAGTTAATTATGGGACATTTATGATTTGCGATTTTATTTTGAGTTAAGTGTAGAGTTTTATACGTTGTATTCATCATAAGTAATTTTTTATATTCCTTCTATAAAGATAGATTGAGAATAATACACAACTAAATTGTCCGACTAGGATTGACCTGTTGCATGGGTTACTTTCTATAAGATAAATTTCGTCTAGGCTTTAGTTGCTTATAAAAGGAAATAATAGCATTGTAATGGAGGGAAATCAGATATCATTGATGAAAATTTATTTCAGAAATTGTTTTCTTGGCCTTCTTATGTTCTTGATGGAATGCACGAATTCAACTTATCGTAGGGAGTAATTATCTCTTGTGGCGTATTAAGGTTTGGGTTTTATGGACTTGTTGTTATTGCTTTCCCCTTTTGATTTGGTTTCTTACTTCTCTGTAAAATATACATATCCTATACTTATTCTTTTATTTCTATGCTCAGTCTATCATTGTTCTTCAAAAAAAGGTAGATGGAAAATAAAAAACAGTCTGTCGTTCACAGTTTAAAAAAAAGCATTTCATAAATCGGAGTGCAATTTTACACGTTCTTAACATTTGGGTGGAGTATCAAAAAGTCTATTGTAAAATATTTAATCAGATCTCGTATCATTTCTCATAATTAGAGAGGACCATGCTTCAAAAAAAATCGACAAAAATTCAATCATATAGAGAGCTTACCGTGGGTTTAATGTTTTTTTCACACGTTTTACATTTTGCTTGGTTACGATTTTTTTCACTACTTTCATAATGGAGATTGATGTGCTGACCAAGAGAAATGTGTGCAAATGATCTAAGTATTCTAAATATCCTACGAAAATTCACTTGATCCAACCCATGGGATAGATTTCGTAAATAAAAACCAAGGAATAATTTTTCAAGCAATTTTTTTTCTTAGTTAATTATGGGACATTTATGATTTGCGATTTTATTTTGAGTTAAGTGTAGAGTTTTATACCTTTATATTCATCATAAATAATTTGTTCTATTCCTTCTTTAAAGATAGATTGAAAATAATACCCAACTAAATTGTCCGACCAGGATTGACCTATATCATGGGTTACTTTCTACAAGATAAATTTTGTCAAGGCTTTAGTTGCTTATAAAAGGAAACAATAGCATTGTAATGGAGGGAAATCAGATATCATTGATGAAAATTTATTTCAGAAAGTTTTTTCTTGACCTTCTTATGTTCTTGATTGAATGCACGAATTCAACTTATCGTAGGGAGTAATTGTCTCTTGTGGTGTATAAAAGTTTGCGTTTTATGGACTTGTTTTTATTGCTTTCCCCTTTTGATTTGGTTTCTTACTTCTCTGTAAAATATTCATATCTTACACTTATTCTTCATGTCTATGTTCAATCTATCTTTGTTCTTTAAAAAAAGGTAAATGGAAAATAAAAAATAGTATGTTGTTCACAGTTTAAAAAAAGCATTTGTTAAATCGGAGTGCAATTTTACACGTTCTGAACATTTGGGTGGAGTATCAAAAAGTCTATTGTAAAATATTTAATCAGATCTCGTATCATTTCTCATAATTAGAGAGGACCATGCTTCGTACAAAAAAAAAATCGAACAAAAATTCCAGTATATACAGAGCTTACAGTGAAGTTAAGGTTTTTGTCACACGTTTTATGTTTTCCTTGGTTACGATTTTATTCACTACTGTCGTAATGGAGATTGATGTACTGACCAAGAGAAATGTGTGCAAATGATCTAAGTATTCTAAATATCCTACGAAAATTCACTTGATCCAACCCATGGGATAGATTTCGTAAATAAAAACCAAGGAATAATTTTTCAAGCAAATTTTTTTCTTTGTTAATTATGGGACATTTATGATTTGCGATTTTATTTTGAGTTAAGTGTAGAGTTTTATACCTTTATATTCATCATAAATAATTTGTTCTATTCCTTCTTTAAAGATAGATTGAAAATAATACCCAACTAAATTGTCCGACCAGGATTGACCTATATCATGGGTTACTTTCTACAAGATAAATTTTGTCAAGGCTTTAGTTGCTTATAAAAGGAAACAATAGCATTGTAATGGAGGGAAATCAGATATCATTGATGAAAATTTATTTCAGAAAGTTTTTTCTTGACCTTCTTATGTTCTTGATTGAATGCACGAATTCAACTTATCGTAGGGAGTAATTGTCTCTTGTGGTGTATAAAAGTTTGCGTTTTATGGACTTGTTTTTATTGCTTTCCCCTTTTGATTTGGTTTCTTACTTCTCTGTAAAATATTCATATCTTACACTTATTCTTCATGTCTATGTTCAATCTATCTTTGTTCTTTAAAAAAAGGTAAATGGAAAATAAAAAATAGTATGTTGTTCACAGTTTAAAAAAAGCATTTGTTAAATCGGAGTGCAATTTTACACGTTCTGAACATTTGGGTGGAGTATCAAAAAGTCTATTGTAAAATATTTAATTAGATCTCATATTATTTCTCATAATTAGAGAGGACCATGCTTCGTACAAAAAAAATCGAACAAAAATTCAATCATATACAGAGCTTACCGTGGGTTTAATGTTTTTGTCACACGTTTTACGTTTTGCTTGGTTACGATTTTATTCACTACTTTCGTAATGGAGATTGATGTGCTGACCAAGAGAAATGTGTGCAAATGATCTAAGTATTCTAAATATCCTACGAAAATTCACTTGATCCAACCCATGGGATAGATTTCGTAAATAAAAAGCAAGGATTAATTTTTCAAGCAATTTTTTTTCTTAGTTAATTATGGGACATTTATGATTTGCGATTTTGTTTTGAGTTAAGTGTAGAGTTTTATACCTTTATATTCATCATAAATAATTTTTTCTATTCCTTCTTTAAAGATAGATTGAAAATAATACCCAACTAAATTGTCCGACCAGGATTGACCTATATCATGGGTTACTTTCTACAAGATAAATTTTGTCAAGGCTTTAGTTGCTTATAAAAGGAAACAATGGCATTGTAATGGAGGGAAATCAGATATCATTGATGAAAATTTATTTCATAAAGTTTTTTTTGACCTTCTTATGTTCTTGATTGAATGCACGAATTCAACTTATCGTAGGGAGTAATTGCCTCTTGTGGCGTCTTAAGGTTGGGGTTTGATGGACTTGTTGTTATTGCTATTCTCTTTTGATTTGGTTTCTTATTTCTCTGTAAAATCTTCATATCTTACACTCATTCTTCATGTCTTTGTTCAATCTATCTTTGTTCTTTAAAAAAAGGTAGATGGAAAATAAAAAACAGTATGTTGGTCACAGTTTAAAAAAAGAATTTGTTAAATCGAAGTGCAATTTTACACGTTCTTAACATTTGGGTGGAGTACCAAAAAGTCTATTGTAAAATATTTAATCAGATCACGTATCATTTCTCATAATTAGAGAGGAATATGCTTCGTACAAAAAAAATCGAACAAAAATTCGGGCATATACAGAGCTTACCGTGGGTATAAGGCTTTTGTCACACGTTTTATGTTTTGCTTGGTTACGATTTTATTCACTACTGTCGTAATGGAGATTGAGGTGCTGACCAAGAGAAATGTGTACAAGTGATCTAAGTATTCTAAATATCCTACAAATATTCTCTTGATCCAACCCATGGGATAGATTTCGTAAATAAAATGCAAGGATTAATTTTGCAAGCAATTTTGTTTTTAGTTAATTATGGGACATTTATGATTTGCGATTTTATTTTGAGTTAAATCTAGAGTTTTATACATTGTATTCATCATAAGTAATTTTTTATATTCCTTCTTTAAAGATAGATTGAAAATAATACACAACTAAATTGTCCAACTAGGATTGACCTGTTGCATGGGTTACATTCTATAAGATAAATTATGTCTAGGCTTCAGTTGCTTATAACAGGAAACAATAGCCTTGTAATGGAGGGAAATCAGATATCATTTATTAAAATTAATTTCAGAAAACCTTTTTCTTGGCCTTCTTATGTTCTTGATCGAATGCACGAATTCAACTTATCGTACGGAGTAATTGTCTCTTGTGGCATCTTAAGGTTTGGGTTTTATGGACTTGTTGTTATTGCTTTCCCCTTTTGATTTGGGTTCTTATTTCTCTGTAAAATCTTCATATCTTATACTTATTCTTTATTTCTATGTTCAATCTATCTTTGTTCTTCAAAAAAAGGTAGATGGAAAATAAAAAACAGTCTATTGTTCAAAATTTTAAAAAAGCATTTGTTAAATACCAGTGCAATTTTACACGTTTTTAACATTTAGGTGGAGTATCAAAAAGTCTATTGTAAAATATTTAATCAGATCTCTTATCATTTCTCATAATCAGAGAGGACCATGCTTCGTACAAAAAAAAACGAACAAAAATTCAAGCGTATACAGAGCTTACCGTGGGTTTAAGTTTTTTGTCACAGGTTTTACGTTTTGCTTGGTTACGATTTTATTCACTACAGGTGTAATGGAGATTGATGTGCTTACCAGCAAAATGTTTGCAAATGATCTAAGTGTTGTAAATATGCAATAAATATTCTCTTTATCCAACCAATGGGATAGATTTCGTAAATAAAAAGCAAGGATTAATTTTTCAAGCAATTTTTTTTCTTAGTTAATTATGGGACATTTATGATTTGCGATTTTATTTTGAGTTAAGTGTAGAGTTTTATACCTTTATATTCATCATAAATAATTTTTTCTATTCCTTCTTTAAAGATAGATTGAAAATAATACCCAACTAAATTGTCCGACCAGGATTGACCTATATCATGGGTTACTTTCTACAAGATAAATTTTGTCAAGGCTTTAGTTGCTTATAAAAGGAAACAATAGCATTGTAATGGAGGGAAATCGGATATCATTGATGAAAATTTATATCAGAAAGTTTTTTCTTGACCTTCTTATGTTCTTGATTGAATGCACGAATTCAACTTATCGTAGGGAGTAATTGTCTCTTGTGGCGTCTTAAGGTTGGGGTTTGATTGACTTGTTGTTATTGCTATTCTCTTTTGATTTGGTTTCTTATTTCTCTGTAAAATCTTCATATCTTACACTTATTCTTCATGTCTTTGTTCAATCTATCTTTGTTCTTTAAAAAAAGGTAGATGGAAAATAAAAAACAGTATGTTGGTCACAGTTTAAAAAAAGAATTTGTTAAATCGGAGTGCAATTTTACATGTTCTGAACATTTGGGTGAAGTATCAAAAAGTCTATTATAAAATATTTAATTAGATCTCGTATTATTTCTCATAATTAGAGAGGACCATGCTTCGTACAAAAAAAATCGAACAAAAATTCAATCATATACAGAGCTTTCCGTGGGTTTACTGTTTTTGTCACACATTTTACGTTTTGCTTGGTTACGATTTTATTCACTACTTTCGTAATGGAGATTGATGTGCTGACCAAGAGAAATGTGTGCAAATGATCTAAGTATTCTAAATATCGTACGAAAATTCACTTGATCCAACCCATGGGATAGATTTCGTAAATAAAATGCAAGTATTAATTTTGCAAGCAATTTTTTTTAATTAATTATGGCACATTTATGATTTGCGATTTTATTTTGAGTTAAAATTAGAGTTTTATACATTGTATTCATCATAAGTAATTTTTTATATTCCTTCTTTAAAGATAGATTTAAAATAATACCCAACTAAATTGTCCGACTAGGATTGACCTATTGCATGGGTTACTTTCTATAAGATAAATTTTGTCTAGGCTTTAGTTGCTTATAAAAGGAAACAATAGCATTGTAATGGAGGGAAATCAGATATCATTGATGAAAATTTATTTCAGAAACTTTTTTCTTGACCTTCTTATGTTCTTGATTGAATGCACGAATTCAACTTATCGTAGGGAGTAATTATCTCTTGTGGCGTATTAAGGTTTGCGTTTTATGAACTTCTTGTTATTGCTTTCCCCTTTTGATTTGGTTTCTTACTTCTCTGTAAAATATTCATATCCTATACTTATTCTTTTATTTCTATGCTCAATCTATCTTTGTTCTTCAAAAAAAGATAGATGGAAAATAAAAAACAGTCTGTTGTTCACAGTTTAAAAAAAGCATTTCATAAATCGGAGTGCAATTTTACACGTTCTTAACATTTGGGTGGAGTATCAAAAAGTCTATTGTAAAATATTTAATCAGATCTCGTATCATTTCTCATAATTAGAGAGGACCATGCTTCGTACAAAAAAAAATCGGACAAAAATTCAATCATATACAGAGCTTACCGTGGGTTTAATGTTTTTGTCACACGTTTTACGTTTTGCTTGGTTACGATTTTATTCACTACTTTCGTAATGGAGATTGATGTGCTGACCAAGAGAAATGAGTGCAAATGATCTAAGTATTCTAAATATCCTACGAAAATTCACTTGATCCAACCAATGGGATAGATTTCGTAAATAAAAAGCAAGGATTAATTTTTCAAGCAATTTTTTTTCTTAGTTAATTATGGGACATTTATGATTTGCGATTTTGTTTTGAGTTAAGTGTAGAGTTTTATACCTTTATATTCATCATAAATAATATTTTCTATTCCTTCTTTAAAGATAGATTGAAAATAATACCCAACTAAATTGTCCGACCAGGATTGACCTATATCATGGGTTACTTTCTACAAGATAAATTTTGTCAAGGCTTTAGTTGCTTATAAAAGGAAACAATAGCATTTTAATGGAGGGAAATCGGATATCATTGATGAAAATTTATATCAGAAAGTTTTTTCTTGACCTTCTTATGTTCTTGATTGAATGCACGAATTCAACTTATCGTAGGGAGTAATTGTCTCTTGTGGCGTCTTAAGGTTGGGGTTTGATGGACTTGTTGTTATTGCTATTCTCTTTTGATTTGGTTTCTTATTTCTCTGTAAAATCTTCATATCTTACACTTATTCTTCATGTCTTTATTCAATCTATCTTTGTTCTTTAAAAAAAGGTAGATGGAAAATAAAAAAGAGTATGTTGGTCACAGTTTAAAAAAAGAATTTGTTAAATCGGAGTGCAATTTTACATGTTCAGAACATTTGGGTGAAGTATCAAAAAGTCTATTGTAAAATATTTAATCAGATCTCGTATCATTTCTCATAATTAGAGAGGACCATGCTTCGTACAAAAAAAATCGAACAAAAATTCAATCATATACAGAGCTTACCGTGGGTTTAATGTTTTTGTCACACGTTGTACGTTTTGCTTGGTTACGATTTTATTCACTACTTTCGTAATGGAGATTGATGTGCTGACCAAGAGAAATGTGTGCAAATGATCTAAGTATTCTAAATATCCTACGAAAGTTCACTTGATCCAACCCATGGGATAGATTTCGTAAATAAAAAGCAAGGATTAATTTTTCAAGCAATTTTTTTTCTTAGTTAATTATGGGACATTTATGATTTTCGATTTTATTTTGAGTTAAGTGTAGAGTTTTATACCTTTATATTCATCATAAATAATTTTTTCTATTCCTTCTTTAAAGATAGATTGAAAATAATACCCAACTAAATTGTCCGACCAGGATTGACCTATATCATGGGTTACTTTCTACAAGATAAATTTTGTCAAGGCTTTAGTTGCTTATAAAAGGAAACAATAGCATTGTAATGGAGGGAAATCAGATATCATTGATGAAAATTTATATCAGAAAGTTTTTTCTTGACCTTCTTATGTTCTTGATTGAATGGACGAATTCAACTTATAGTAGGGAGTAATTGTCTCTTGTGGCATCTTAAGGTTGGGGTTTGATGGACTTGTTGTTATTACTATTCTCTTTTGATTTGGTTTCTTATTTCTCTGTAAAATCTTCATATCTTACACTTATTCTTCATGTCTTTGTTCAATCTATCTTTGTTCTATAAAAAAAGGTAGAGGGAAAATAAAAAAGAGTATGTTGGTCACAGTTTAAAAAAAGAATTTGTTAAATCGGAGTGCAATTTTACCTGTTCTGAACATTTGGGTGAAGTATCAAAAAGTCTATTGTAAAATATTTAATTAGATCTCGTATTATTTCTCATAATTAGAGAGGACCATGCTTCGTACAAAAAAAATCGAACAAAAATTCAATGATATACAGAGCTTACCGTGGGTTTACTGTTTTTGTTACACGTTTTACGTTTTGCTTGGTTACGATTTTATTCACCACTTTCGTAATGGAGATTGATGTGCTGACCAAGAGAAATGTGTGCAAATGATCTAAGTATTCTAAATATCCTACGAAAATTCACTTGATCCAACCCATGGGATAGATTTCGTAAATAAAAAGCAAGGATTAATTTTTCAAGCAATTTTTTTTCTTAGTTAATTATGGGACATTTATGATTTTCCATTTTATTTTGAGTTAAGTGTAGAGTTTTATACCTTTATATTCATCATAAATAATTTTTTCTATTCCTTCTTTAAAGATAGATTGAAAATAATACCCAACTAAATTGTCCGACCATGATTGACCTATATCATGGGTTACTTTCTACAAGATAAATTTTGTCAAGGCTTTAGTTGCTTATAAAACGAAACAACAGCAATGGAATGGAGGGAAAGCAGATATCATTGATGAAAATTTATATCAGAAAGTTTTTTCTTGACCTTCTTATGTTCTTGATTGAATGCACGAATTCAACTTATCGTAGGGAGTAATTGTCTCTTGTGGCATCTTAAGGTTGGGGTTTGATGGACTTGTTGTCATTACTATTCTCTTTTGATTTGGTTTCTTATTTCTCTGTAAAATCTTCATATCTTACACTTATTCTTCATGTCTTTGTTCAATCTATCTTTGTTCTATAAAAAAAGGTAGATGGAAAATAAAAAAGAGTATGTTGGTCACAGTTTAAAAAAAGAATTTGTTAAATCGGAGTGCAATTTTACCTGTTCTGAACATTTGGGTGAAGTATCAAAAAGTCTATTGTAAAATATTTAATTAGATCTCGTATTATTTCTCATAATTAGAGAGGACCATGCTTCGTACAAAAAAAATCGAACAAAAATTCAATCATATACAGAGCTTACCGTGGGTTTACTGTTTTTGTTACACGTTTTACGTTTTGCTTGGTTACGATTTTATTCACTACTTTCGTAATGGAGATTGATGTGCTGACCAAGAGAAATGTGTGCAAATGATCTAAGTATTCTAAATATCCTACGAAAGTTCACTTGATCCAACCCATGGGATAGATTTCGTAAATAAAAAGCAAGGATTAATTTTTCAAGCAATTTTTTTTCTTAGTTAATTATGGGACATTTATGATTTTCGATTTTATTTTGAGTTAAGTGTAGAGTTTTATACCTTTATATTCATCATAAATAATTTTTTCTATTCCTTCTTTAAAGATAGATTGAAAATAATACCCAACTAAATTGTCCGACCAGGATTGACCTATATCATGGGTTACTTTCTACAAGATAAATTTTGTCAAGGCTTTAGTTGCTTATAAAACGAAACAATAGCATTGTAATGGAGGGAAATCAGATATCATTGATGAAAATTTATATCAGAAATTTTTTTCTTGACCTTCTTATGTTCTTGATTGAATGCACGAATTCAACTTATCGTAGGGAGTAATTGTCTCTTGTGGCATCTTAAGGTTGGGGTTTGATGGACTTGTTGTTATTACTATTCTCTTTTGATTTGGTTTCTTATTTCTCTGTAAAATCTTCATATCTTACACTTATTCTTCATGTCTTTGTTTAATCTATCTTTGTTCTATAAAAAAAGGTAGATGGAAAATAAAAAAGGTATGTTGGTCACAGTTTAAAAAAAGAATTTGTTAAATCGGAGTGCAATTTTACCTGTTCTGAACATTTGGGTGAAGTATCAAAAAGTCTATTGTAAAATATTTAATTAGATCTCATATTATTTCTCATAATTAGAGAGGACCATGCTTCGTACAAAAAAAATCGAACAAAAATTCAATGATATACAGAGCTTACCGTGGGTTTACTATTTTTGTTACACGTTTTACGTTTTGCTTGGTTACGATTTTATTCACCACTTTCGTAATGGAGATTGATGTGCTGACCAAGAGAAATGTGTGCAAATGATCTAAGTATTCTAAATATCCTACGAAAATTCACTTGATCCAACCCATGGGATAGATTTCGTAAATAAAAAGCAAGGATTAATTTTTCAAGCAATTTTTTTTCTTAGTTAATTATGGGACATTTATGATTTTCCATTTTATTTTTGAGTTAAGTGTAGAGTTTTATACCTTTATATTCATCATAAATAATTTTTTCTATTCCTTCTTTAAAGATAGATTGAAAATAATACCCAACTAAATTGTCCGACCATGATTGACCTATATCATGGGTTACTTTCTACAAGATAAATTTTGTTAAGGCTTTAGTTGCTTATAAAACGAAACAATAGCATTGTAATGGAGGGAAATCAGATATCATTGATGAAAATTTATATCAGAAAGTTTTTTCTTGACCTTCTTATGTTCTTGATTGAATGCACGAATTCAACTTATCGTAGGGAGTAATTGTCTCTTGTGGCGTCTTAAGGTTGGTGTTTGATGGACTTGTTGTTATTACTATTCTCTTTTGATTTGGTTTCTTATTTCTCTATAAAATCTTCATATCTTACACTTATTCTTCATGTCTTTGTTCAATCTATCTTTGTTCTATAAAAAAAGGTAGATGGAAAATAAAAAAGAGTATGTTGGTCACAGTTTAAAAAAAGAATTTGTTAAATCGGAGTGCAATTTTACCTGTTCTGAACATTTGGGTGAAGTATCAAAAAGTCTATTGTAAAATATTTAATTAGATCTCGTATTATTTCTCATAATTAGAGAGGACCATGCTTCGTACAAAAAAATCGAACAAAAATTCAATCATATACGTAGCTTACCGTGGGTTTACTGTTTTTGTTACACGTTTTACGTTTTGCTTGGTTACGATTTTATTCACTACTTTCGTAACGGAGATTGATGTGCTGACCAAGAGAAATGTGTGCAAATGATCTAAGTATTCTAAATATCCTACGAAAATTCACTTGATCCAACCCATGGGATAGATTTCGTAAATAAAAAGCAAGGATTAATTTTTCAAGCAATTTTTTTTCTTAGTTAATTATGGGACATTTATGATTTTCGATTTTATTTTGAGTTAAGTGTAGAGTTTTATACCTTTATATTCATCATAAATAATTTTTTCTATTCCTTCTTTAAAGATAGATTGAAAATAATACCCAACTAAATTGTCCGACCATGATTGACCTATATCATGGGTTACTTTCTACAAGATAAATTTTGTCAAGGCTTTAGTTGCTTATAAAAGGAAACAATAGCATTGTAATGGAGGGAAATCAGATATCATTGATGAAAATTTATTTCATAAAGTTTTTTCTTGACCTTCTTATGTTCTTGATTGAATGCACGAATTCAACTTATCGTAGGGAGTAATTGTCTATTGTGGCGTCTTAAGGTTGGAGTTTGATGGACTTGTTGTTATTGCTATTCTCTTTTGATTTGGTTTCTTATTTCTCTGTAAAATCTTCATATCTTACACTTATTCTTCATGTCTTTGTTCAATCTATCTTTGTTCTTTAAAAAAAGGTAGATGGAAAATAAAAAACAGTATGTTGGTCATAGTTTAAAAAAAGAATTTGTTATATCGGAGTGCAATTTTACATGTTCTGAACATTTGGGTGAAGTATCAAAAAGTCTATTGTAAAATATTTAATTAGATCTCGTATTATATCTCATAATTAGAGAGGACCATGCTTCGTACAAAAAAAATCGAACAAAAATTCAATCATATACAGAGCTTTCCGTGGGTTTACTGTTTTTGTCACACGTTTTACGTTTTGCTTGGTTACGATTTTATTCACTAATGTCGTAATGGAGATTGATGTGCTGACCAAGAGAAATGTGTGCAAATGATCTAAGTATTCTACATATCCTACGAAAATTCACTTGATCCAACCCATGGGATAGATTTCGTAAATAAAATGCAAGTATTAATTTTGCAAGCAATTTTTTTTTAATTAATTATGGCACATTTATGATTTGCGATTTTATTTTGAGTTAAGTGTAGAGTTTTATACCTTTATATTCATCATAAATAATTTTTTCTATTCCTTCTTTAAAGATAGATTGAAAATAATACCCAACTAAATTGTCCGACCAGGATTGACCTATATCATGGGTTACTTTCTACAAGATAAATTTTGTCAAGGCTTTAGTTGCTTATAAAAGGAAACAATAGCATTGTAATGGAGGGAAATCAGATATCATTGATGAAAATTTATATCAGAAAGTTTTTTCTTGACCTTCTTATGTTCTTGATTGAATGCACGAATTCAACTTATCGTAGGGAGTAATTGTCTCTTGTGGCATCTTAAGGTTGGGGTTTGATGGACTTGTTGTTATTACTATTCTCTTTTGATTTGGTTTCTTATTTCTCTGTAAAATCTTCATATCTTACACTTATTCTTCATGTCTTTGTTCAATCTATCTTTGTTCTATAAAAAAAGGTAGATGGAAAATAAAAAAGAGTATGTTGGTCACAGTTTAAAAAAAGAATTTGTTAAATCGGAGTGCAATTTTACCTGTTCTGAACATTTGGGTGAAGTATCAAAAAGTCTATTGTAAAATATTTAATTAGATATCGTATTATTTCTCATAATTAGAAAGGACCATGCTTCGTACAAAAAAAATCGAACAAAAATTCAATCATATACAGAGCTTACCGTGGGTTTACTGTTTTTGTTACACGTTTTACGTTTTGCTTGGTTACGATTTTATTCACTACTTTCGTAATGGAGATTGATGTGCTGACCAAGAGAAATGTGTGCAAATGATCTAAGTATTCTAAATATCCTACGAAAGTTCACTTGATCCAACCCATGGGATAGATTTCGTAAATAAAAAGCAAGGATTAATTTTTCAAGCAATTTTTTTTCTTAGTTAATTATGGGACATTTATGATTTTCGATTTTATTTTGAGTTAAGTGTAGAGTTTTATACCTTTATATTCATCATAAATAATTTTTTCTATTCCTTCTTTAAAGATAGATTGAAAATAATACCCAACTAAATTGTCCGACCAGGATTGACCTATATCATGGGTTACTTTCTACAAGATAAATTTTGTCAAGGCTTTAGTTGCTTATAAAAGGAAACAATAGCATTGTAATGGAGGGAAATCGGATATCATTGATGAAAATTTATATCAGAAAGTTTTTTCTTGACCTTCTTATGTTCTTGATTGAATGCACGAATTCAACTTATCGTAGGGAGTAATTGTCTCTTGTGGCGTCTTAAGGTTGGGGTTTGATGGACTTGTTGTTATTGCTATTCTCTTTTGATTTGGTTTCTTATTTCTCTGTAAAATCTTCATATCTTACACTTATTCTTCATGTCTTTGTTCAATCTATCTTTGTTCTTTAAAAAAAGGTAGATGGAAAATAAAAAACAGTATGTTGGTCACAGTTTAAAAAAAGAATTTGTTAAATCGGAGTGCAATTTTACATGTTCTGAACATTTGGGTGAAGTATCAAAAAGTCTATTGTAAAATATTTAATTAGATCTCGTATTATTTCTCATAATTAGAGAGGACCATGCTTCGTACAAAAAAAATCGAACAAAAATTCAATCATATACAGAGCTTTCCGTGGGTTTACTGTTTTTGTCACAGGTTTTACGTTTTGCTTGGTTACGATTTTATTCACTAATGTCGTAATGGAGATTGATGTGCTGACCAAGAGAAATGTGTGTAAATGATCTAAGTATTCTACATATCCTACGAAAATTAACTTGATCCAACCCATGGGATAGATTTCGTAAATAAAATGCAAGTATTAATTTTGCAAGCAATTTCTTTTTAATTAATTATGGCACATTTATGATTTGCGATTTTATTTTGAGTTAAGTGTAGAGTTTTATACCTTTATATTCATCATGAATAATTTTTTCTATTCCTTCTTTAAAGATAGATTGAAAATAATACCCAACTAAAATGCCGACCAGGATTGACCTATATCATGGGTTACTTTCTACAAGATAAATTTTGTCAAGGCTTTAGTTGCTTATAAAACGAAACAATAGCATTGTAATGGAGGGAAATCAGATATCATTGATGAAAATTTATATCAGAAAGTTTTTTCTTGACCTTCTTATGTTCTTGATTGAATGCACGAATTCAACTTATCGTAGGGAGTAATTGTCTCTTGTGGCATCTTAAGGTTGGGGTTTGATGGACTTGTTGTTATTACTATTCTCTTTTGATTTGGTTTCTTATTTCTCTGTAAAATCTTCATATCTTACACTTATTCTTCATGTCTTTGTTCAATCTATCTTTGTTCTATAAAAAAAGGTAGATGGAAAATAAAAAAGAGTATGTTGGTCACAGTTTAAAAAAGAATTTGTTAAATCGGAGTGCAATTTTACCTCGTACGAACATTTGGGTGAAGTATCAAAAAGTCTATTGTAAAATATTTAATTAGATCTCGTATTATTTCTCATAATTAGAGAGGACCATGCTTCGTACAAAAAAAATCGAACAAAAATTCAATGATATACGTAGCTTACCGTGGGTTTACTGTTTTTGTTACACGTTTTACGTTTTGCTTGGTTACGATTTTATTCACTACTTTCGTAATGGAGATTGATGTCTTGACCAAGAGAAATGTGTGCAAATGATCTAAGTATTCTAAATATCCTACGAAAGTTCACTTGATCCAACCCATGGGATAGATTTCGTAAATAAAAAGCAAGGATTAATTTTTCAAGCAATTTTTTTTCTTAGTTAATTATGGGACATTTATGATTTTCGATTTTATTTTGAGTTAAGTGTAGAGTTTTATACCTTTATATTCATCATAAATAATTTTTTCTATTCCTTCTTTAAAGATAGATTGAAAATAATACCCAACTAAATTGTCCGACTGTGATTGACCTATATCATGGGTTACTTTCTACAAGATAAATTTTGTCAAGGCTTTAGTTGCTTATAAAAGGAAACAATAGCATTGTAATGGAGGGAAATCGGATATCATTGATGAAAATTTATATCAGAAAGGTTTTTCTTGACCTTCTTATGTTCTTGATTGAATGCACGAATTCAACTTATCGTAGGGAGTAATTGTCTCTTGTGGCGTCTTAAGGTTGGGGTTTGATGGACTTGTTGTTATTGCTATTCTCTTTTGATTTGGTTTCTTATTTCTCTGTAAAATCTTCATATCTTACACTTATTCTCTTATTTCTATGCTCAATC
This sequence comes from Hippophae rhamnoides, assembly GCA_033030585.1. Taxonomy (NCBI): domain Eukaryota; kingdom Viridiplantae; phylum Streptophyta; class Magnoliopsida; order Rosales; family Elaeagnaceae; genus Hippophae; species Hippophae rhamnoides. The sequence continues at coordinate 31,656,817 of CM065431.1, read as the reverse complement.
TATCTTTCTTCTTCAAAAAAAGGTAGATGGAAAATAAAAAACAGTCTGTTGTTCACAGTTTAAAAAAAGCATTTCATAAATCGGAGTGCAATTTTACACGTTCTTAACATTTGGTTGGAGTATCAAAAAGTCTATTGTAAAATATTTAATCAGATCTCGTATCATTTCTCATAATTAGAGAGGACCATGCTTCGTACAAAAAAAATCGAACAAAAATTCAATCATATACAGAGCTTACCGTGGTTTAATGTTTTTGTCACACGTTTTACGTTTTGCTTGGTTACGATTTTGTTCACTACTTTCGTAATGGAGATTGATGTGCTGACCAAGAGAAATGTGTGCAAATGATCTAAGTATTCTAAATATCCTACGAAAATTCACTTGATCCAACCCATGGGATAGATGTCGTAAATAAAAAGCAAGGATTAATTTTTCAAGCAATTTTTTTTCTTAGTTAATTATGGGACATTTATGATTTGCGATTTTATTTTGAGTTAAGTGTAGAGTTTTATACCTTTATATTCATCATAAATAATTTTTTCTATTCCTTCTTTAAAGATAGATTGAAAATAATACCCAACTAAATTGTCCGACCATGATTGACCTATATCATGGGTTACTTTCTACAAGATAAATTTTGTCAAGGCTTTAGTTGCTTATAAAAGGAAACAATAGCATTGTAATGGAGGGAAATCAGATATCATTGATGAAAATTTATATCAGAAAGTTTTTTCTTGACCTTCTTATGTTCTTGATTGAATGCACGAATTCTATTTATCGTAGGGAGTAATTGTCTCTTGTGGCGTCTTTAGGTTGGGGTTTGATGGACTCGTTGTTATTGCTATTCTCTTTTGATTTGGTTTCTTATTTCTCTGTAAAATCTTCATATCTTACACTTATTCTTCATGTCTATGTTCAATCTATCTTTGGTCTTTAAAAAAAGGTAGATGGAAAATGAAAAACAGTCTGTTGTTCAAAATTTTTAAAAAGCATTTGTTAAATCGCAGTGCAATTTTACACGTTTTTAACATTTGGGTGGAGTATCAAAAAGTCTATTGTAAAATATTTAATGAGATCTCTTATCATTTCTCATAATCAGAGAGGACCATGCTTCGTACAAAAAAAGCGAACAAAAATTCAAGCGTATACAGAGCTTACCGTGGGTTTAAGTTTTTTGTCACACGTTTTACGTTTTGCTTGGTTACGATTTTATTCACTACAGGTGTAATGGAGATTGATGTGCTTACCAACAGAAATGTTTGCAAATGATCTAAGTATTGTAAATATGCAACAAATATTCTCTTTATCCAAACCATGGGATAGATTTCGTAAATAAAATGCAAGGATTAATTTTGCAATCAATATTTTTTTCTTAGTTAATTATGGGAAATTTATGATTTGCGATTTTATTTTGAGTTAAGTGTAGAGTTTTATACGTTGTATTCATCTTAAGTAATTTTTTATATTCCTTCTTTAAAGATAGATTGAAAATAATACTCAACCAAATTGTCCGACTAGGATTGACCTGTTGCATGGGTTACTTTCTAAAAGATAAATTTCGTCTAGGCTTTAGTTGCTTATAAAAGGAAACAATAGCATTGTAATGGTGGGAAATCAGATATCATTGATGAAAATTTATTTCAGAAAGCTTTTTTCTTGACCTTCTTATGTTGTTGATTGAATGCACGAATTCAACTTATCGTAGGGAGTAATTGTCTCTTGTGGCGTCTTAAGGTTGGGGTTTTATGGACTTGTTGTTATTGCTATTCTCTTTTGTTTTGGTTTCTTATTTCTCTGTAAAATCTTCATATCTTACACTTATTCTTCATGTCTATGTTCAATCTATCTTTGTTCTTTAAAAAAAGGTAGATGGAAAATAAAAAACAGCATGTTGTTCACAGTTTAAAAAAAGCATTTGTTATATCGAAGTGTAATTTTACATGTTCTTAAGATTTGGGTGGAGTATCAAGAAGTCTATTGTAAAACATTTAATCAGATCTCGTATCATTTCTCATAATTACAGAGGACCATGCTTTATACAAAAAAAATCGAACAAAAATTTAATCATATATAGAGCTTACCGTGGGTTTAAGGATTTTGTCATACGTTTTATTTTTTGCTTTGTTACGATTTTATTCACTACTGTCGTAATGGAGATTGATGTACTGACCAAGAGAAATGTGTGCAAATGATCTAAGTATTCTAAATATCCTACAAATATTCTATAGATCCAACCCATGCGATAGATTTCGTAAATAAAATGCAAGGATTAATTTTGCAAGCAATTTTTTTTTAATTAATTATGGCACATTTATGATTTGCGATTTTATTTTGAGTTAAATGTAGAGTTTTATACATTGTATTCATCATAAGTAATTTTTTATATTCCTTCTTTAAAGATAGATTTAAAATAATACCCAACTAAATTGTCCGACTAGGATTGACCTGTTGCATGGGTTACTTTCGATAAGATAAATTTCGTCTAGGCTTTAGTTGCTTATAAAAGGAAACAATAGCATTGTAATGGTGGGAAATCAGATATTATTGATGAATATTTATTTCATAACGTTTTTTCTTGACATTCTTATGTTCTTGATTGAATGCACAAATTCAACTTATCGTAGTGAGTAATTGTCTCTTGTGGCGTATAAAGGTTTGTGTTTTAAGGACTTGTTGTTATTGCTTTCCCCTTTTGATTTGGTTTCTTACTTCTCTGTAAAATATTCATATCCTATACTTATTCTTTTATTTCTATGCTCAATCTATCGTTGTTCTTCAAAAAAAGGTAGATGGAAAATAAAAAACAGTCTGTTGTTCACAGTTTAAAAAAAGTATTTCATAAATCGGAGTGCAATTTTACACGTTCTTAACATTTGGGTGGAGTATCAAAAAGTCTATTGTAAAATATTTAATCAGATCTGGTATCATTTCTCATAATTAGAGAGGACCATGCTTCGTAGAAAAAAAATCGAACAAAAATTCAATCATATACAGAGCTTACCGTGAAGTTAAGGTTTTTGTCACACGTGTTATGTTTTGCTTGGTTACGATTTTATTCACTACTGTCGTAATGGAGATTGATGTGCTGACCAAGAGAAATGTGTGCAAATGATCTAAGTATTCTAAATATCCTTCAAATATTCTCTTGATATAACCCATGGGATAGATTTCGTAAAAAAATGCAAGGATTAATTTTGCAATCAATTTTTTCTTAGTTAATTATGGGACATTTATGATTTGCGATTTTATTTTGAGTTAAATGTAGAGTTTTATACGTTGTATTCATCATAAGTAATTTTTTATATTCCTTCTTTAAAGATATATTGAGATTAATACACAACTAAATTGTCCGACTAGGATTGACCTGTTGCATAGGTTACTTTCTATAAGTTAACTTTTGTCTTGGGTTTAGTTGCTTATAAAAGGAAACAATAGCCTTGTAATGGAGGGAAATAAGATATCATTGATGAAAATTTGTTTCAGTAAGTTTTTTCTTGACCTTCTTATGTTCTTGATTGAATGCACGAATTCAACTTATCGTAGGGATTAATTGTCTCTTGTGGTGTATTAAGGTTTGGGTTTTAAGGACTTGTTGTTATTGCTTTCTCCTTTTGATTTGGTTTCTTACTTCTCTGTAAAATATTCATATCTTATACTTATTCTTTTATTTCTATGCTCAATCTATCTTTGTTCTTCAAAAAAAGCTAGATGGAAAATAAAAAACAGTCTGTTGTTCACAGTTTAAGAAAAGCATTTCATAAATCTGAGTGCAATTGTACACGTTCTTAACATTTGGGTGGAGTATCAAAAAGTCTATTGTAAAATATTTAATCAGATCTCGTATCATTTCTCATAATTGGAGGGGACCATGCTTCGTACAAAAAAAATCGAACAAAAATTCAAGCATATACAGAGCTTACCGTGGGTTTAAGGTTTTTGTCATACGTTTTACATTTTCTTTGGTTACGAATTTAATCACTACATTTGTAATGGAGATTGATGTATTGACCAAGATAAATGTTTGCAAATGATCTAAGTATTCTAAATATCCTACAAATATTCTCTTGAGCCAACCAATGGGATAGATTTCGTAAATAAAATGCAAGGATTAATTTTGCAAGCAATTTATTTTTCTTAGTTAATTATGGGACATTTATGATTTGCGATTTTATTTTGAGTTAAGTGTAGAGTTTTATACGTTGTATTCATCATAAGTAATTTTTTATATTCCTTCTTTAAAGATAGATTCAAAATAATACCCAACTAAATTGTCCGACTAGGATAGACCTATTGCATAGGTTACTTTCTGTAAGATAAATTTTGTCTAGGCTTTAGTTGCTTATAAAAGGAAACAATAGCATTGTAATGGAGGGAAATCAGATATCATTGATGAAAATTTATTTCAGAAACTTTTTTCTTGACCTTCTTATGTTCTTGATTGAATGCACGAATTCAACTTATCGTAGGGAATAATTGTGTCTTGTGGTGTCTTAAGGTTGGGGTTTTATGGACTTTGTTGTTATTGCTATTCTCTTTTCATTTGGTTTCATATTTCTATACAAAATCTTCGTATCTTACACTTATTCTTTTATTTCTCTATGTTCAATCTATCTTTGTTCTTTAAAAAAAAAGTTGATGGAAAATAAAAAACAGTATGTTGTTCATAGTTTAAAAAAAGAATTTGTTAAATCGGAGTGCAATATTACACGTTCTTAACATATGGGTGGAGTAGCAAAAAGTCTATTGTAAAATATTTAATCAGATCCCGTATCATTTCTCATAATTAGAGAGGACCCCATTTCGTACAAAAAAAATCGAACAAAAATCAAAGCATATATACACAGCTTTCCGTAGGTTTAAGGTTTTTGTCACACGTTTTACGTTTTCCTTGGTTACGATTTTCTTCACTACATTTGTAATGGAGATTGTAAATATGCAACAAATATTCTCTTGATCCAACCCACGGGATAGATTTCGTAAATAAAATGCAAGGATTAATTTTGCAAGCAATTTTTTTTTTAGTTAATTATGGGACATTTATAATTTGCGATTTTATTTTGAGTTAAGTGTAGAGTTTTATACGTTGCATTCATCATAAGTAATTTTTTATATTCCTTCTTTAAAGATAGATTCAAAATAATACCCAACTAAATATTCCGACTAGGATTGACCTGTTGCATGGGTTACTTTCAATAAGATAAATTTCGTCTAGGCTTTAGTTGCTTATAAAAGGAAACAATAGCATTGTAATGAAGAGAAATCAGATATCATTGATGAAAATTTATTTCATAAAGTTTTTTCTTGACCTTCTTATGTTCTTGATTTAATGCACGAATTCAATTTATCGTAGGGAGTAATTGTCTCTTGTGGCGTATAAAGGTTTGGGTTTTAAGGACTTGTTGTTATTGCTATTCTCTTTTGATTTATTTTCATATTTCTCTTTAAAATCTTCATATCTTACATTTATTCTTCATGTCTATGGTCAATCTATCTTTGTTCTTTAAAAAAAGGTAGATGGAAAATAAAAAACAGTATGTAGTTCACAATTTAAAAAAAGCATTTGTTAAATCGAAGTGCAATTTTACACGTTCTTAACATTTGGGTGGAGTATCAAAAAGTCTATTGTAAAATATTTAATGAGATCTCATATCATTTCTCATAATTAGAGAGGACCATGCTTCGTACAAAAAAAAATGAACAAAAATTCAAGCATATACATAGCTTACCGTGGGTTTAAGGTTTTTGTCACATGTTTTACGTTTTGCTTGGTTACGATTTTATTCACTACATTTGTAATGGAGATTGGTGTGTTGACCAAGAGAAATGTTTGCAAATGATCTAAGTATTCTAAATATCCTACAAATATTCTCTTGATCCAACCAATGGGATAGATTTCGTAAATAAAATGTAAGGATTAAGTTTGCAAGCAATGTTTTTTTCTTAGTTAAGTATGGGACATTTATGATTTGCGATTTTATTTTGAGTTAAGTGTAGAGTTTTATACGTTGTATTCATCATAAGTAATTTTTTATATTCCTTCTTTAAAGATAGATTGAAAATAATACCCAACTAAATTGTCCGACTAGGATTGACCTGTTGCATGGGTTACTTTCTAATGATAAATTTCGTCTAGGCTTTAGTTGCTTATAAAAGGAAACAATAGCATTGTAATGGTGGGAAATCAGATATCATTGATGAAAATTTATTTCAGAAAGGTTTTTCTTGACCTTCTTATGTTCTTGATTGAATGCACGAATTCAAATTATCGTAGGGAGTAATTGTCTCTTGTGGCGTATAAAGGTTTGGGTTTTAAGGACTTGTTGTTATTGCTTTCCCCTTTTGATTTTGTTTCTTACTTCTCTGTAAAATATTCATATCCTATACTTATTCTTTTATTTCTATGCAAATCTATCTTTGTTCTTCAAAAAAAGATGGATGGAAAATAAAAAACAGTCTGTTGTTCACAGTTTAAAAAAAGTATTTCATAAATCGGAGTGCAATTTTAAACGTTCTTAACATTAGGGTGGAGTATCAAAAAGTCTATTTGATGAGTGCTCAAAAAGCACTAAAATAACCATGATTTTATGCACATTAATTGATTAAAAATATATATATTTATATGTTTTATCATATATTTATATAAATTTGTCTTTTTCGGAATCACGGGTATTTTTATTGTTTTTCAGGTATTTTGGCTTAAAAACGCAATTTAAAGACTCAAAGAAGAATACTTGAAGCAATACATCACAAATAAATTAATAAATAAGTGGAAAAAGGTCAACAAACATGGAAAAATTGGACAAAATGGGTCGAAAAGGTCACAAATGTCAAAGAGCAGAAAAGCGTGCCGCCGCTTGGCCGCGCCTAAGACTCGCCCCAGCTGCGCGTGGAGTGTGTTCATGCGCGGCATTGCGCGCGGTTCTGTGTTCATGCGACAGATCGCGCGGGTTCAGCACGCAGCGCGGCATCGGCGGCCAGCGCGCCCAACGCGTTTTTGACCCATTTTTCACGTGCAGCAGCCTATGACGTCACGCCGACGTCATTGATGACCTCAAAGATGTCCACTACACGTTTTTATTTTTTTATATTTTTTTTAACATTTTTTTACTCATTTTTTCTCTCCATCCTCACCTATAAATACCCCTATTCCATTCACTTCAAAGGACACCTCAAAACCTCACTTCTCTCTTCTTTCTTTCTCTCACTTCTTAGTTTTTGAGTTTTCTTTAGTTTCTTTCTTAGTTTCTAAGCTTTTCTTAGTTTTTCTTAATTTTTAGTTTTTTCTTAGGTTTAGAGTTCTTCTCTTTTTGAGAGGAACTTGTAATGTTTTTGTAATAATTTAGATTTTTGATTCAATAAATGGAAGTGCAAATTCCGCTTGGAGGTTTTCTAGCAACGGGAATAGCGTCGAAGTTCTGTAAGGATTTTATTTTCTTTACGCTATTTTTATGCTTTATTCTTACATGTTATATTTAATTTGTGCGTGATTAAATTTAACTGTATTGCTTATAATCATGATATAATAATAACGTTGTTATGCTTGCGAAATATTAAATAGGTGAAAATTTCTAAAATGAATTGAGTTTATTTTTATTCAAGATTTTATATTAAGGATGTTAGAGAGAAATATATTATTTTTCATTACAAACTTAAATCAAAGTTAGACTTTAAGGTTTAGTTATCCTGTCTAATTTAGAGTAGTGCTCTTTTATTTGTTGGTACAATCGCCTCTAGTTAGAGTGAAGCTCTACTTCAAAAGTTTTTATAAGAATTATTATGTGGAAATGTATTGACAACACGTCTTCAATAGTGATTTTAAAACTTGTAAGATAGTACTCGGATAACTAAATTCTTAAGTTTAATTTGGACACCTTGAATAAAGTTTAAATCGCCTAACCCCACCATAGCTGGCATTTAAATGGTTCATTTTCAGTCTCTTAGAAAAAGGAATTAATTTAATTAACCAAATTAGTTACCTACCCCACCCATAAGGGTTAATTGACTTGTTTAGTTAACAAAGAAGATCTAACTCACCAAAGGCCAGATTCATACAAAAAAGAGAGAATCGATATAATGTCAATTTATATCTTTAATAACCTAGATAATATGAGCAAGCCTAATTAACTTAGTTATTATATCCATAAATACTCCACTAATATAAATGATAAAATTTGCATGAATATTTATTGAATCTGTATTTATATTTATTTATTGAATTTGTATCTATGTTTATTCTTTTTAGATTATATTTAATTAATCAGTATATATGTTTATTTTATGTTATTAGATTAGGAACACAAAAACCAAAACTATCGTGACAGATGTTTAGGATTTAATTTCGCTTTTTAAAAGTTTGAATAATAAATTAAAAACCACATACATTCCTTCCTTAGATCGACTCGTGAGTATACTTATCATTTTCTACGAAATGATTCGCACTCATGAGAGTTTTACAAATATTAAACCCAAAGTATTTGCGAGAATTGGCGATCTGGGTTTTTCATCAAGTTTTTAGCGCGATTCTTGAAGGAAGGAATAGCGTTTTTAATTTATATATCAAAATTTTAAAAATATTTTTGTGTTGTAAATAATTGTGATATTTTAAAAAAAAAAATAATAATAATAAATAAATAAAATAAAATAAAATTTAATCAAATTTCAAATTTCATAAAAAATAAATAAAAAATAAATAAAAAAATAAAAAAAATAAAAAATAAATTTTTTTTTATTATAGCATAAAAAGTAAATAATTTAGAAATTTGAAATTTGAAGTAAAAAAGTTTTTACCGTTAAAAAAAAAAAAAAAAAAAAATTAAATTTTTTTTTAAAATTTTAAGTTAATAAGAAATAAGATAGTGTGAATAGTAAAATAAAATTACCGTTCGTAAAAAAAAAAAAATGAAAAAAAAAAAAAACTAAAAGGCATGAAAAGTAAAAATCTAAGGAGTTCTGTTTGAGACTAGTTCTTTGAAGCCTTTGTGCCACTTAGTCTTTCCCCGGGAACGTTGTTCGCTAGAGAATGGGTTTTAAGGAGCCATACAAGACCACCATTCTTTCCTGGGAACACTCTTGGTTAATACTAATTATGTTATTTAAAAAAAAATTAATTTAAAAAAAAAATTGTCTAGTGTTTTGTATTAAATGCCATGGAAATTTTCTCTAATTTCTTTATTTTTGTTGACAGGAGTTTTAAATTTACGTTTTAAAATAGTCTATGCGTGGTAGGAGATCCTTAGGAAACCCCCTAACACCATATGTAAATAATATTCATAAATTTAAACAAGTGTCAACAACACTGGATCCTACCCATCAACCTGATTTTGAGCCAAACATAGAACCACGTCTTAATCCTTTACTAGAACCAAAAGAAATGGAGGAAAACCAACATGTTAGGGAAACCACGATGAAGGAGTTTGCAAGACCAGGTGATTGGCATCAAGAATCGCCGCTATCCGGTTGGGAGAGGTCGCTAGGAATTATGACCTTAAAAATATTGATTTTTCTATGCTTCCTTCCTTCTATGGGCTACCTAATGAAGATTCTCTTTCCTTTATGAGAGATTTCTATGCTACGGTCCAAACATTCCCCCTCGGTATTCTAAACGAGGATCAGCTTAGAATGAGATGTTTTCCGTACACCTTAAAGGATAAGGCTAAAGCTTGGTTGATGTCACTTCCCCTGGTTCTCTGATGACATGGGGTCAAATTTACAATAAATTCATGGGAAAATTCTATTCCCATCAAAAAACATCAGAGCTGAGAGGAAAGATTGGTACGTTCTCTCAGATGGAAGGAAGAACCATTCCATGAAGCTTGGGATAGGTTCAAAATGTTTCTCACTCAATGTCCCCATCATAGCTTTCCCCTACAGTTGCAGAACCAATTCTTTTACGATGGACTTACACAACAATGTCAGTTCATTGTCGACAACGCTGCAGGAGGAGCAATAGGAGAAAAGACTGCATCAGAAACGTATAATCTCTTTGAGATGTTGGGTGCTAATTCCCAGCAGAAAAGCTCCAGAGTGAGAAAAGCTGGTGTTCATGAGATTGACTCCAGTAATGAAGTTCAACAACAACTTGTTCAACTGACTAAGCAAGTTGCCCTTCTCGCTACACAAACCAACACAAATAATGAACAATATGGTTTGTACACAAGAACGTGGGACAAGATCAAACTGTCCATATCAAGGAGATACAACTGGACCTGAGCAGGTTAATGTGTTGGGAGCATATCAACAGAGACCAAGGTTTGATCCCAATTCAAATACTTATAATCCTGGGTGGAGAAGTCATCCAAATTTCTCTTGGAGGCAAAACAACCCTCCTTTCCCTCAAAGCTCAAATCAATTCCACCCACCTATTCCACGAAGCATTCCAAATAAACCAACTGGAAGACAACTTGAATTCTTTTATTCAAGTTTGTAGGGACAATCAATCTAAAACCAATCAACGGTTGGACTCTGTGGAAGCTTCTATCAAAAAGGTGGAAGTTCAAGTTGAACAGTTAGTTGAACATTTGCAAAAAGGCAAAGACTAAAACTTAAATGAATTCAATGAAGAGGAGACATTGAGTTTTTCATTCTGCAATCTCCAAGCAACGTCTTACTAGAAGACGATAAATTTTAGTCCTACATGGGAGGTCACCCATTATTGTATTTTCCTTTGTTTTAGTTTGCGTGTAATAAAAAAAAATATTTCAAATAAAATAAATTCGTTTGTTTCAAAAATTGTGTCCCTTCGTTTAAATTAAAAAAAAAATAATAATTTAGGTTCCTTGCATTTTTTTAGAGATATCTACCATTGTTTTTAAAAGCAAAATGCTGATTCACAATAGGAGGAGGATCATTTTCAACTACAAACAACCATGGGAGATGCTGAAGATAGGCGGAAAAAGATGAAAGACTATACAATGCCAATCATTGGCAATGTAACTTCCGGCATCCAATTGCAAGAGGCTGCAAGGAATTATGAATTGAAAAAGATTCATTATTCTTTGTTGCCTTCCTTTTACGGTATCCCTAATGAAGATCCTTTGCATTTCATTCGAGAATTCTATGCTATTGTCCAAACCTTTCCACTACATGCAATTAGTGAAGATCAACTTAGGATGAGGTGTTTTCCTTACACTCTCAAAGATAAAGCTTGGTCATGGTTCATTACTCTACAAATCAGGTTCTCTTAAAACTTGGGAGGCAGCCTATGAAATTTTTATGGGTAGGTTCTATTCCCATCAAAAGACTGTTGATCTAAGAACAAAGATAGCAACATTTTCTCAAATGAATGAAGAGCCCTTTCATGAAGCTTGGGAACGATTCAAACTCCTTTTCATTCAATGTCAAAATCATAGCTTTCCACTTCTGACTACAAAACCAATTCTTTTACGATGGATTGACACTACAAAGTCAATACATGGTTGATAATCTTCTTGGAGGTCTTTGTAGGAGAAAAGACCGCAGAGGAAACCTATAACCTCTATGAGCTATTGGGTTCTAATTCCCAACAAAGAGGTGGTAGAAGGAAAGCAAAGGTCAATGAAGTCGGCTTTGATAATGAGATAACCTTGCAACTTGCTGAACTGACTAAACAAGTGAAATTCCTCACGTCTCACCAAATTTCAAGTCAAGAGGTATGTGGAGTGTGTTGTTCAATTGGGCATGGTACTCATAATTATTCAAATACTTGTGATTCTAGTGTCGATGCCATAGAGGAAGTCCAATATTTTCAAAAGTATCATCCAAACACCTATGATCACCCAACCTACAACCACCCTTACCCACCAAGCCAATCTTTTAAACCAACCTTAGAAGATAGCTTGAATGCTTTTATTCAAGTTAGTCGTGACAACCAACTGATGACTAATCAAAGGTTGAACACCATGGAGGCTTCGGTTAAAAGAATTGAATCTAAAGTTGGGCAACCGGTGAACAAATGCAAAAGAAAGAACCAGGAAAGTTGCCTACCAACCGTAACAAGCAAAAGATGTTAGAACCCTTCCAAGTGGTAAGGTAGTCAATACCAGTGTACCTGAAATCTCTAAACTACCTTGTAGTTCATGTAACAAAGAAGGCGATATTCTAATCTCGCAAAAAGGAGAAACAAGTGTTAAACTTAACAAGCCTTCTGAAAAACTCATTGGGGGGTCATCTGACACTCCCAAAATTCAAAAGACAACAGTAATCCACACCGGATGCAAGTACCTTTTCCCCACCGGTTGAAAGAATCCAAACAAGATAAGCAATTCAATGATCTTTTTAATATGCTCTCTAAAGTAAATATCAATTTACCATTATTAGAAGTGATCATGAATGTGCCCTCATATGCCAAGTTTTTCAAAGAGTTGAACACTAAGAAAAGGAGGTATGAATCGAATGAACGAGTAGTAGTATCGTAAATTTCTAGCAGATTTCAAAGACAAACTACCCCTAAGTTGAAAGACCCTGGAAGTTTTATTATAAACATAACTATGGGGGTAGGAAGGTTGCTAAAGCAATGCTTGATTTAGGTGCTAGTATAAATTTGATGCCCTACTCTATATTCTCACACTCAATCTAGGGGATTTAAAACCCACAACTATGTCCCCGCAACTTGAGATAGATCTCTTAAATATCCAGAGGGAATAGTTGAGGATGTTTTGGTACAGGTAGACAAACCGATAATACACGTTGACTTTGTGGTTCTCGATATGCAAGAAAATCCGGCATTGGACAGAGAGCATACAATATTGCTTGGTAGACCATTTATGGCAACTACTAAAACTATTATTGATGTCCAAGATGGAAATTTGACAATGACAAATTCTTAGGAGAGACTGCTCATTTCAAAGTTTTTGATTCTTCACCTTTCCCTTCTATTTACGCCATCGATGAAATATTCGAAGTTGATCCTTTGGATAATCTTGTCCAAAACACCTTTTTCCAAACCGTAATAGAAGACAAGCTTGAAACTGTTCTTACACTTGAAAAGGTTGAAGAAGATTTAGATGAAGAAATTAAGGGGTACCTTGAACAACTAGACAATAATGAAGTGATGACAAAATCTAGTGCACTTTTAAATCTACCCAGTTCTTCATCTGTTAAAGAGGCCAATCCACCTGAACTTGAACTCAAAGACTTACCTGAGCACTTAAAATATGTGTTTTTGGGAGAAGGAGAAACATATCCAGTGATAATTTCTTCAACCTTGACCAAACCACAAGAAAAAGAACTCATCAAAGTGCTTAAACAGTTTAAGAAATCTATAGGTTGGAGTATAGGGGATATAAGAGGCATTAGTCCAACAATGTGTATGCACAAGATCAACTTGGAGGATGGTGCTAAACCTGTACGAGAGGCCCAAAGAAGACTAAACCCAAACATGCAAGAGGTAGTTAAAAAGGAAATCCTTAAACTATTAGAAGAAGGGATTATCTATCCTATTGCGGATAGTAAGTGGGTTAGTCCAGTACATGTGGTACCAAAGAAATCTGGGATAACAGTTGTTAAAAATGATAAAAGTGAATTAGTGCCCACTAGAATAATCACTGGATGGAGAATGTGTATAGATTTTAGGAAACTAAATTTATATACGAAAAAGGATCACTTTCCTCTTCCATTCATTGATCAAATGTTGGAAAGATTAGCTGGGCACGAATTTTACTGTTTCTTGGATGGACATGCGGATATTATCAAGTACCCATAACACTAGAAGATTAGAAAAAGACCACATTTACATGTCCTTTTGGGACATTTGATTTTCGAAGAATGCCACTTGGGTTATGCAATGCCCCAGCCACTTTCCAGAGATGCATGATGTCTATTTTCTTGAACATAGTGGAAAAATCATTGAGATTTTCATGGACGACTTCTCTGTCTTTGGGAACTCATTTGATGATTACTTACATAAATTGACTTTGGTTTTAGAAAGATGTATTGAATGCAATCTAACCCTTAGTTGGGAGAAAAGTCATTTTATGGTTCAACAAGGGATAGTGTTAAGACATATAATTTCAAACAAGGGTATTGAAGTTGATAAGGAAAAAGTTGAATTGATTTCAAAATTGCCTCCCTACATCTGTGAAGGGGATAAGAAGCTTCTTAGGACATGTAGGATTTTATAGACAATTTATTAAAGATTTTTCTATAATAAGTTGTTTCTTATGTAACTTGTTATCAAAAGATGCTGAATTTGACTTCAACAATGATCGCCTTATTTCCTTTAATACCTTGAAAGAGAAACTAACATCTACCCCTGTTATAATGGCACCAAACCGGTCTTTACCTTTTGAGATAATGTGTGATGCTTCGATTATGCAATAGGAGCAGTCCTGGGACAAAGAGTGGATAAGCGTTTACATGTCATCTACTATGCTAGCAAAACACTCAATGATGCCCAAATGAATTACACCACCACCGAAAAGGAATTCTTGGCTATAGTATTCTCTTTAGACAAATTTCGGTCTTATTTAGTAGGATCTAAAGTGATTGTACATTCTGATCACGCCGCTTTAAGATACCTATTAAGTAAACCAAATGCCAAGCCAAGATTAATCGGGTGGGTCTTACTCTTACAAGAATTTGACCTAGAAATCAAGGATAAGAAAGGCAAAGTGAAAACTTAGTAGCCGACCATTTGTCTAGGTTGATTTCGACTTCAATTCTCTTAAAGATGAGAGTAATGATGATATAGTTGAAACCTTTCCCGATGAACGCTATTTTTCATAGTCAGAACCCATGGTATTGATATTGTAAACTATCTTGCCACTTTGGTGTTTTGCGACCTAACACTTCATATCAGACAAGAAAAGGTTTTTTAAAACTATTAAGGACTATTTCTGGGATGACCCTTATTTATACAAGATTGGTCAAGATCAAGTCATCCTGAGATGTGTACCCAGAAGAAGAACATAAGAGCATTCGACTTTTTGTCATGAACTTCATTGTGGGGGTCATTTTGGAGGTGAAAAGACAGCCCGTAAGATATTACAAATCCGGATTCTTTTGGCCCACTCTTTTAAAGATGCTCATATGTTTTGTGCACAATGTGATAGATGTCAAAGAACAGGAAACATAGGAAAATGAGATGAAATGCCTTCGACATCTAATTTAGTTGTTGAAGTATTTGATGTATGAGATTGACTTTATGAGTCCCTTTCCCCTATCTAATGGTTTTCAATACATTTTGGTTCTTTGTGGATTATGTGGTCCAGTGGGTGTAAGCTATCCCCACCAAAACCAATGATGCTAATGTTGTTGTGAAATTCTTGAAAGATTTCATATTCGGTAGGTTCTAACGCCTAGAGCTATAATAAGTGATGGAGGTAGCCATTTTTGTAACAAACTCTTTGATGGAGTACTAAACAAGTACAACATCACACATAAAGTAGCTACTCCATATCATCCTCAAACTTAGGTTTAGTGGAAGTGAGTAATAGGCAAATTAAGGGAATACTTGGAACGCACCGTGCGTCCGTCAAGGAAGGATTGGGCATTTAAGCTAAATGATGCCCTATGGGCATACCGCACCGCTTACAAAACACCTATTGGGATGAGCCACTTACCGGTTAATCTTTGGGAAAGCGTGCCACCTTCCGTTGAACTTGAACACAAAGCTTATTGGGCAATTAAAGAGTTAAACATGGATTTAGATAAAGCGGTGAAAAACGATTACTTGACTTCATGAGTTGGAAGAAATTAGGAATGAAGCCTATGAGAATGCCAAATTATACAAGGAGCGTACTAAGCGCTATCATGACAAGAGGCTAGTTCCTAAGACTCTTCACCCTGGAATGAAAGTTCTTTTATTTAACTCTCGTTTGAGATTGTTTCCAGGAAAGCTGAGATCAAGATGGGATGGACCATTCAAAATAGTTCAAGTATTTGAACATGTAGTAGTGGAACTATTGGACTGCAAGACACAAAAAACGTTCAAAGTCAATGGCCATCGTGTCAAGCCTTATTTAGAAGAACCAAACAACATTGTTGAAATGGATTGCATTTGGCTGAGTAACCCTTAGCACCAAAAAGATACGTCTTGCTAAGACGTTAAACTAAGCGCTGGATGGGAGGCAACCCATCATTTTAGGTAAAAAACAAAAACAAACAATAAAAAAAAAGTAAAAAAAAAACAACAAAAAAACAACAAAAATATAAAAATATAAAAAATATAAAAAAAAATAAAAAAATAAAAATTTTTTGTTTGTTATTTGTTTTATTTACTTAATTTTATTGTTTATTTCATTTTAATTACATGTGAATAATTGTTAAATTGTTAAAACTAAAAATATTTGTTGAGATGTTAGAAGTTTACAGCGATCTGTCTGTATACACTTTAATGATGAATATGATGGATGCACCTGCATTTTCCATTACTACTTGCACATTCTCAGGAAATAGGTAATCTTTCTTCTCTTCTCTCTTTATCTTTAATTTACAGTTGTTACGTTGAGGACAATGTAAGTTCTAGGTTGGGGGTGGTGAAAAGTTACCATGCTTAATTAAAAAAATAAAAAAAATGTACTTTTTCATTTTTTTGTGTGTTTGGTTTTATTTCTATTTTGTGTGATTTAGTAATTTTTGGAATAAAAAAAAAAACTAAAAAAAAAAGTTTCACAAAAATTTATCATTTCTTTAAATCAAATTTAAGTAAATAGTTAAGTCTTTTGTACTGTTAGATTAGTTTTTGAAAACATATCATGAAATATTTTGTAACTATTTTTGATAATTAGTTAGTTTTTGTCATAATTAGTATTTCTTGATAAGATGTAGAAATTATATTAAACCCAAAATCAGTGTTTATGAGTTTTTTTTTTTTAGTGGAGACTACCTTTGTGAGATATAATTTGAGCCTAATTTCCTTTATTCAGAGTGAAATATATATTTTTTCTACTCCAAACACATTTCTTATTTCTTCAAATTTTTAGATGATCTCTATAGGTATTAGCATTGAATGTATGAATTTTTTTCATCTTAATAGAGTATCATATATTTTTGATTATTATTTTTGCTTAGATTAAATGATTTGAGTAGAAATTGATAGTATATGCTTATATCTCATTTATGCATGACTACTACAAAAACAAAAAGACATATCTGGGGTTACCTAAACCAAGATCAAACAGAAAAGCCACAAAATTAACCACTCACCAAAATCGAAAAAATGTACAATCTGTACATGGGTTGACTCTCTAAAAAAATACATATATTGAGAAATATCTTCAGAAAAAAAAATAGAGAGATAAAGAAAACAAATAGTATCATCTACATACTATAACCCGCATTGCCTACAAAGTTGTGAGTAAAGGCTAATTACAAAAGAAAGATATAAGAAGTAATTCCCTAAAAAGTCATTGCAATTTCTTCATTTGTAAAAGGCATATATCTTGAAATTCTTTCTTAATGAGTTTGATTTATGCATGAAAATAATTTTTATATATGATATCTTTATAATTTATACATTTGATTCCTTTCATGAGATCAATGTTAAAATAACACTTTGAGCCTTTATTCTTTATACATATGCGAACATATTAGTTCATTTCTATACATCAACTCTTTCGCATATAAATTAGTATGAGTGTTTGAACCCATAGGATTCGGTGTTTTGAGAGTATTGACTAGTGAGGAATAGAGTCGAAGCGAATCGATTCATGACACCGAAATTGGGTGAAATTAAATTGATACATTTTTGATATGAAATATGAAAATGATTTTCGACTAATTATTATAATAAATCATGATTGTTTAAAGAGATTAAAATAACTTATGCTTGAGATTTTAATTATGATCTTAAAGGAGATTAAAAAGTATGAGACATTTTTGTGAGATGTTGATAATTTGTGATTTTGTTGTAAATTTAATTTTTAAGTTGTTTGTTTTTATTGTTTCTTTTGTTTTTACATTTAGTACAATGTTTGTGGGTATCATTACTGAAAACCCTCACGAGACTCAAACTCGTCCACTAGGGCAACCTAGGGGTTTAAAGGCTTGTTGCATAGGCTAAATGCAACCGTGTCAATCCACGGAAGTGATTTAGGATAGTTTAATTTTTAGTTTTTATCGCTTCTCTTGCTAAGGGACTAGCAAGAAGTCGGTGGGGGGTTGTGATGAGTGCTCAAAAAGCACTAAAAAAGCATTGATTTTATGCACATTAATTGATTAAAAATATATTGTTTATTATGTTTTATCATATATTTATATAAATTTGTCTTTTTCGAATCACGGGTATTTTTATTGTTTTTCAGGTATTTTGGCTTAAAAACGCAATTTAAAGACTCAAAGAAGAATACTTGAAGCAATACATCACAAATAAATTAATAAATAAGTGGAAAAAGGTCAACAAACATGGAAAAATTGGACAAAATGGGTCGAAAAGGTCAAAAATGTCAAAAAGCGTAAAACGTGCCAGCCAATACCAAAGACTCATCTCCGCCTCAAAATCTGCAGTACTGTTCATGCTACAAGAAGATCAAGGCTGGGTTAGTCACGCAGCAAGGCATACCAGCCGCCAAATAGCTACCAACGCGTTTTTGACCCATTTTTCACGTGCAAAGAGTTCTATGACGTCATGCCGACGTCATTGATGACCTCAAAGATGTCCACTACACGTTTTTTATTTTTTTTATATTTTGTTTAACATTTTTTTACTCATTTTTTCTCTCCATCCTCACCTATAAATACCCCTATTCCATTCACTTCAAAGCACACCTCAAAACCTCACTTCTCTCTTCTTTCTTTCTCTCATTTCTTAGTTTTTGAGTTTTCTTTAGTTTCTTTCTTAATTTCTAAGCTTTTCTTAGTTTTTCTCTTAGTTTTTAGTTCAATTGTCTTAGGTTTAGAGTTCTTCTCTTTTTGAGAGGAACTTGTAATGTTTTTGTAATAATTTAGATTTTTGATTCAATAAATGGAAGTGCAAATTCCGCTTGGAGGTTTTCTAGCAACGGAATAGCGTCGAAGTTCTGTAAGGATTTTATTTTCTTTACAGTTATTTTTATGCTTTATTCTTACATGTTATATTTAATTTGTCTGTGATTAAATTTAACTGTGCTAGCTGTTTATAATCATGATATAATAATAACGTTGTTATTTAAATAGGTGAAAATTTCTAAAATGAATTGATTTTATTTTTATTCAAGATTTTATATTAAGGATGTTAGAGAGAAATATATTATTTTTCATTACAAACTTAAATCTGAAAGTTAGACTTTAAGGTTTAGTTATCCAGTCTAATTTAGAGTAGTGCTCTTTTATTTGTTGGTACAATCGCCCGGTAGTTAGAGTGAAGCTCTATTTCAAAAGTTTTTATAAGAATTATTATGTGGAAATGTATTGACAACATGTTTTCAATAGTGGTTTTAAAACTTGAAAGTTAGTACTCGGATAACTAAATTCTTAAGTTTAATTTGGACACCTTGAATAAAGTTGAAATAGTCTAACCCCACCAAAGGTGGCATTTAAATGGTTCATTTTCAATCTCTTAGAAAAAGGAATTAATTTAATTAACCAAATTAGTTATCAACCCCACCCATAGGTGTTAATTGATTTGTTTAGTTAACAAAGAGTATCTAACCCCACCAAAGGTGGTATTCATACAAAAAAGAGAGAATCAATAAAATATCAATTTATATCTTTAATAACCTAGATAATATGAGCAAGCATAATTAACTTAGTTATTATATCCATAAATACTCCACTAATATAAATGATAAAATTTGCATGAATATTTATTGAATCTGTATTTATATTTATTTATTGAATTTGTATCTATGTTTATTCTTTTTAGATTATATTTAATTAATCTGTATATATATGTTTATTTTATGTTATTAGATTAGGAACACAAAAACCAAAACTATCGTGACAGGATGTTTAGGATTTAATTTCGTTTTTAAAAGTTTGAATAATAAATTAAAAACCACATACATTCCTTCCTTAGATCGACCTTGGGAGTATACTTATCATTTTCTACGAAATGATTCGTGCACTTGCGAGAGTTTTACAAATATTAAAACCAAAGTATTTGCGAGAATTGGCGATGCCGGTTTTCGCTCATCACTATTTTAAATTATTAAATAAGATCTCGTATCATTTCTCATAATTAGAGAGGACCATGCTTCGTACAAAAAAAATCGATCAAAAATTCAAGCATATACAAAGCTTACCGTGGGTTTAAGGTTTTTGTCACACGTTTTACATTTTCCTTGGTTACGAATTTATTCACTACATTTGTAATGGAGATTGATGTGTTGAACAAGATAAATGTTTGCAAATGATCTATGTATTCTAAATATCCTACAAATATTCTCTTGATCCAACCAATGGGATAGATTTCATAAATAAAATGCAAGGATTAATTTTGCAAGCAATTTTTTTTTTCTTAGTTAATTATGGGACATTTATGATTTGCGATTTTATTTTGAGTTAAGTGTAGAGTTTTATACGTTGTATTCATCATAAGTAATTTTTTATATTCCTTCTTTAAAGATAGATTCAAAATAATACCCAACTATATTGTCCCACTAGGATTGACCTATTGCATGGGTTACTTTCTATAAGATAAATTTCGTCTAGGCTTTAGTTTCTTATAAAAGGAAACAATAGGATTGTAATGGAGGGAAATCAGATATCATTGATGAAAATTTATTTCAGCACGCTTTTTTCTTGACCTTGTTATGTTCTTGATTTAATGCACGAATTCAACTTATCGTAGGGAGTAATTGTCTGTTCTGGCGTATTAAGGTTTGGGTTTTAAGGACTTGTTGTTATTGCTTTCCCCTTTTGATTTGGTTTCTTACTTCTCTGTAAAATATTCATATCCTATACTTATTCTTTTATTTCTATGCTCAATCTATCTTTGTTCTTCAAAAAAAGATAGATAGAAAATAAAAAACAGTCAGTTGTTCAAAGTTTAAAAAAAGCATTTCATAAATCGGAGTGCAATTTTACACGTTCTTAACATCTGGGATGACTATCAAAAAGTCTATTGTAAAATATTTAATTAGAGCTCTTATCATTTCTCATAATTAGAGAGGACCATGCTTCGTACAAAAAAATCGAACAAAAATTCGAGCATAGACAGAGCTGACCTTGAAGTTAAGGTTTTTGTCACACGTTTTATGTTTTGCTTGGTTACGATTTTATTCACTACTGTGGTAATGGAGATTGATGTGCTGACCAAGAGAAATGTGTGCAAATGATCTAAGTATTCTAAATAGCCTACCAATATTCTCTTGATCCAACCAATGGGATAGATTTCGTAAATAAAATGTAAGGATTAAGTTTGCAAGCAATTTTTTTTTCTTGGTTAAGTATGGGACATTTATGATTTGCGATTTTATTTTGAGTTAAGTGTAGAGTTTTATACGTTGTATTCATCATAAGTAATTTTTTATATTCCTTCTTTAAAGATAGATTCAAAATAATACCCAACTAAATTGTCCAACTAGGATTGACCTGTTGCATGGGTTACTTTCTATAAGATAAATTTCGTCTAGGCTTTAGTTGCTTATAAAAGGAAACAATAGCATTGTAACGGTGGGAAATCAGATATCATTGATCAAAATTTATTTCATAAAGTTTTTTCTTGGCCTTCTTATGTTCTTGATTGAATGCACGAATTCAACCTATCGTAGTGAGTAATTGTCTCTTGTGGCGTATAACGGTTTAGGTTTTAAGGACTTGTTGTTATTGCTTTCCCCTTTTGATTTGGTTTCTTACTTCTCTTTAAAATATTCATATCCTATACATATTCTTTTATTTCTATGCTCAATCTATCTTTGTTCTTCAAAAAAAGATAGATGGAAAATAAAAAAGAGTCTATTGTTCACAGTTTAAAAAATGCATTTTATAAATCGGAGTGCAATTTTACACGTTCTTAACATTTGGGTGCAGTATCAAAAAGTCTATTGTAAAATATTTAATCAGATCTCGTATCATTTCTCATAATTAGGGAGGACCATGCTTCGTACAAAAAAAAATCGAACAAAATTTCGAGCGTATACAGAGCTTACCGTGAAGTTAAGGTTTTTGTCACACGTTTTACGTTTTGCTTGATTACGATTTTATTCACTACAGTCGTAATGGAGATTTATGTACTGACGAAGAGAAATGTGTGCAAATGATCTAAGTATTCTAAATATCCTTCAAATATTCTCTTGACCCAACCCATGGGATATATTTCGTAAATAAAATGCAAGGATTAATTTTGCAAGCAATTTTTTTTTCTTAGTTAATTATGGGACATTTATCATTTGCGATTTTATTTTGAGTTAAGTGTAGAGTTTTATACGTTTGATTCATCATAAGTAATTTTTTATATTCCTTCTTTAAAGATAGATTAAAAATAATACCCAACTAAATTGTCCGACTAGGATTGACCTGTTGCATGGGTTACTTTCTATAAGATAAATTTCATCTAGGCTTTAGTTGCTTATAAAAGGAAACAATAGCATTGTAATGGTGGGAAATCAGATATCATTGATGAAAATTTATTTCATAACGTTTTTTCTTGACCTTCTTATGTTCTTGATTGAATGCACAAATTCAACTTATCGTAGTGAGTAATTGTCTCTTGTGGCGTATAAAGGTTTGGGTTTTAAGGACTTGTTGTTATTGCTTTCCCCTTTTGATTTGGTTTCTTACTTCTCTGTAAAATATTCATATCCTATACTTATTCTTTTATTTCTATGCACAATCTATATTTGTTCTTCAAAAAAAGATAGATGGAAAATAAAAAATAGTCGGTTGTTCACAATTTAAAAAAAGCATTACATAAATCGGAGTGCAATTTTACACGTTCTTAACATTTGGGTGGAGTATCAAAAAGTCTATTGTAAAATATTTAATCAGATCTCGTATCATTTCTCATAATTAGAGAGGACCATGCTTCGTACAAAAAAAATCGAACAAAATTTCGATCATATACATAGCTTACCGTGAAGTTAAGGTTTTTGTCACACGTTTTACGTTTTGCTTGATTACGATTTTATTCACTATAGTCGTAATGGAGATTGATGTGCTGACGAAGAGAAATGTGTGCAAATGATCTAAGTATTCTAAATATCCTTCAAATATTCTCTTGATCCAACCCATGGGATAGATTTCGTAAATAAAATGCAAGGATTAATTTTGCAAGCAATTTTTTTTCTTAGTTAATTATGGGACATTTATGATTTGCGATTTTATTTTGAGTTAAGTGTAGAGTTTTATACGTTTGATTCATCATAAGTAATTTTTTATATTCCTTCTTTAAAGATAGATTAAAAATAATACCCAACTAAATTGTCCGACTAGGATTGACCTGTTGCATGGGTTACTTTCTATAAGATAAATTTCGTCTAGGCTTTAGTTGCTTATAAAAGGAAACAATAGCATTGTAATGGTGGGAAATCAGATATTATTGATGAAAATTTATTTCATAACGTTTTTTCTTGACATTCTTATGTTCTTGATTGAATGCACAAATTCAACTTATCGTAGTGAGTAATTGTCTCTTGTGGCGTATAAAGGTTTGTGTTTTAAGGACTTGTTGTTATTGCTTTCCCCTTTTGATTTGGTTTCTTACTTCTCTGTAAAATATTCATATCCTATATTTATTCTTTTATTTCTATGCTCAATCTATCGTTGTTCTTCAAAAAAAGTTAGATGGAAAATAAAAAACAGTCTGTTGTTCACAGTTTAAAAAAAGCATTTCATAAATCGGAGTGCAATTTTCCACGTTCTTAACATTTGGGTGGAGTATCAAAAAGTCTATTGTAAAATATTTAATCAGATCTCGTATAATTTCTCATAATTAGAGAGGACCATGCTTCGTAGAAAAAAAATCGAACAAAAATTCAATCATATACAGAGCTTACCGTGAAGTTAAGGTTTTTGTCACACGTGTTTTTTTTTGCTTGGTTACGATTTTATTCACTACTGTCGTAATGGAGATTGATGTGCTGACCAAGAGAAATGTGTGCAAATGATCTAAGTATTCTAAATATCCTACAAATATTCTCTTGATTCAACCCATGGGATAGATTTCGTAAATAAAATGCAAGGATCAATTTTGCAAGCAATTTTTTTTTTCTTAGTTAATTATGGGACATTTATCATTTGCGATTTTATTTTGAGTTAAGTGTAGAGTTTTATACGTTTGATTCATCATAAGTAATTTTTTATATTCCTTCTTTAAAGATAGATTAAAAATAATACCCAACTAAATTGTCCGACTAGGATTGACCTGTTGCATGGGTTACTTTCTATAAGATAAATTTCGTCTAGGCTTTAGTTGCTTATAAAAGGAAACAATAGCATTGTAATGGTGGGAAATCAGATATCATTGATGAAAATTTATTTCATAAAGTTTTTTCTTGACCTTCTTATGTTCTTGATTGAATGCACGAATTCAACTTATCGTAGTGAGTAATTGTCTCTTGTGGCGTATAAAGGTTTGGGTTTTAAGGACTTGTTTTTATTGCTTTCCCCTTTTGATTTGGTTTCTTACTTCTCTGTAAAATATTCATATCCTATACTTATTCTTTTATTTCTATGCTCAATCTATCTTTGTTCTTCAAAAAAAGATAGATGGAAAATAAAAAATAGTCTGTTGTTCAAAGTTTAAAAAAAGCATTTCATAAATCGGAGTGCAATTTTACACGTTCTTAACATTTGGGTGCAGTATCAAAAAGTCTATTGTAAAATATTTAATCAGATCTCGTATCATTTCTCATAATTAGAGAGGACCATGCTTCGTACAAAAAAAATCGAACAAAATTTCAAGCATATACATAGCTTACCGTAAAGTTAAATTTTTTGTCACACGTGTTATGTTTTGCTTGGTTACGATTTTATTCACTACTGTCGTAATGGAGATTGATGTGCTGACCAAGAGAAATGTGTGCAAATGATCTAAGTATTCTAAATATCCTTCAAATATTCTCTTGATCCAACCCATGGGATAGATTTCATAAATAAAATGCAAGGATGAATTTTGCAAGCAATTTTTTTTTTCTTAGTTAATTATAGGACATTTACGATTTGCGATTTTATTTTGAGTTAAGTGTAGAGTTTTATACGTTTGATTCATCATAAGTAATTTTTTATATTCCTTCTTTAAAGATAGATTAAAAATAATACCCAACTAAATTGTCCGACTAGGATTGACCTGTTGCATGGGTTACTTTCTATAAGATAAATTTCGTCTAGGCTTTAGTTGCTTATAAAAGGAAACAATAGCATTGTAATGGTGGGAAATCAGATATCATTGATGAAAATTTATTTCATAAAGTTTTTTCTTGACCTTCTTATGTTCTTGATTGAATGCACGAATTCAACTTATCGTAGTGAGTAATTGTCTCTTGTGGCGTATAAAGGTTTGGGTTTTAAGGACTTGTTTTTATTGCTTTCCCCTTTTGATTTGGTTTCTTACTTCTCCGTAAAATATTCATATCCTATACTTATTGTTTTATTTCTATGCTCAATCTATCTTTGTTCTTCAAAAAAAGATAGATGGAAAATAAAAAAAAAGTCTGTTGTTCACAGTTTAAAAAAAGCATTTCATAAATCGGAGTGCAATTTTACATGTTCTTAACATTTGGGTGGAGTATAAAAAAGTCTATTGTAAAATATTTAATCAGATCTCGTATCATTTCTCATAATTAGAGAGGAGCATGCTTCGTACAAAAAAAAATCGAACAAAAATTCGAGCATAGACAAAGCTTACCGTGAAGTTAAGGTTTTTGTTACACGTTTTACGTTTTGCTTGGTTACGATTTTATTCACTACTGTCGTAATGGAGATTGATGTGCTGACCAAGAGAAATGTGTGCAAATGATCTAAGTATTCTAAATATCCTACAAATATTCTCTTGATCCAACCCATGGGATAGATTTCGTAAGTAAAATGCAAGGATTAATTTTGCAAGCAATTTTTTTTTCTTAGTTAATTATGGGACATTTATGATTTGCGATTTTATTTTGAGTTAAGTGTAGAGTTTTATACGTTGTATTCATCATAATTAATTTTTTATATTCATTCTTTAAAGATAGATTCAAAATAATACCCAACTAAATTGTCCGACTAGGATTGACCTGTTGCATGGGTTACTTTCTATAAGATATATTACGTCTAGGCTTTAGTTGCTTATGAAAGTAAACAATAGCATTGTAATGGAGGGAAATCAGATATCATTGATGAAAATTTATTTCAGCACGTTTTTTTCTTGACCTTCTTATGTTCTTGATTTAATGCCCGAATTCAACTTATCGTAGGGAGTAATTGTCTCTTGTGGCGTATTAAGGTTTGGGTTTTAAGGATTATTGTTATTGCTTTCCCTTTGGATTTGGTTTCTTACCTCTCTGTAAAATATTCATATCCTATACTTATTCTTTTATTTCTATGCTCAATCTATCTTTGTTGTTCAAAAAAAGATAGATGGAAAATAAAAAACAGTCTATTGTTCACAGTTTAAAAAAAGCATTTCATAAATCGGAGTGCAATTTTACACGTTCTTAACATCTGGGTGGAGTATCAAAAGTCTATTGTAAAATATTTAATCAGATCTCGTATAATTTCTCATAATTAGAGAGGACCATGCTTTGTACAAAAAAAATCGAACAAAAATTCGAGCATATACAGAGCTTACCGTGAAGTTAAGGTTTTTGTCACACGTTTTACGTTTTGCTTGGTTACGATTTTATTCACTACTGTCGTAATGGAGATTGATGTGTTGACCAAGAGAAATGTGTGCAAATGATCTAAGTATTCTAAATATCCTACAAATATTCTCTTGATCCAACCCAATGGGATAGATTTCGTAAATAAAATGCTAGGATTAATTTTGCAAGCAATTTTTTTTTCTTAGTTAATAATGGGACATTTATGATTTATGATTTTATTTTGAGTTAAATGTAGAGTTTTATACGTTGTATTCATCATAAGTAATTTTTTATATTCCTTCTTTAAAGATGGATTCAAAATAATACCCAACTAAATTGTCCGACTAGGATTGACCTATTGCATTGGTTACTTTCTATAAGATAAATTTTGTCTAGGCTTTAGTTGCTTATAAAAGGAAACAATAGCATTGTAATGGAGGGAAATCAGATATCATTGATGACTATTTATTTCAGAAAGCTTTTTTCTTGACCTTCTTATGTTCTTGATTGAATGCACGAATTCAACTTATCGTAGTGAGTAATTGTCTCTTGTGGCGTATTAAGGTTTGGGTTTTAAGGACTTGTTGTTATTGCTTTCCCCTTTTGATTTGGTTTCTTACTTCTCTGTAAAATATTCATATCCTATACTTATTCTTTTATTTCTATGTTCACTCTATCTTTGTTCTTCAAAAAAAGGTAGATGGAAAATAAAAAACAGTCTGTTGTTCACATTTTAAAAAAAGCATTTCATAAATCGGATTGCAAATTTACACGTTCTAAACATTTGGGTGGAGTATCAAAAAGTCTATTGTAAAATATTTAATCAGATCTCGTATCATTTCTCATAATTAGAGAGGACCATGCTTCGTACAAAAAAAAATCGAACAAAAATTCGAGCATATACAGAGCTTACCGTGAAGTTAAGGTTTTTGTCACACGTTTTACGTTTTGCTTGGTTACGATTTTATTCACTACTGTCGTAATGGAGATTGATGTGCTGACCAAGAGAAATGTGTGCAAATGATCTAAGTATTCTAAATATCCTACAAATATTCTCTTGATCCAACCCATGGGATAGATTTCGTAAATAAAATTCAAGGATTAATTTTGCAAGCAATTTTTTTTTCTTAGTTAATTGTGGGACATTTATGATTTGCGATTTTATTTTGAGTTAAGTGTAGAGTTTTATACGTTGTATTCATGATAAGTAATTTTTTATATTCCTTCTTGAAAGATGGATTCAAAATAATACCCAACTAAATTGTCCGACTAGGATTGACCTATTTCATTGGTTACTTTCTATAAGATAAATTTTGTCTAGGCTTTAGTTGCTTATAAAAGGAAACAATAGCATTGTAAGTGAGGGAAATCAGATATCATTGATGAAAATTTATTTCATAAAGTTTTTTCTTGACCTTCTTATGTTCTTGATTGAATGCACGAATTCAACTTATCGTAGGGATTAATTGTCTCTTGTGGCGTATTAAGGTTTGGGTTTTAAGGACTTGTTGTTATTGCTTTCCCCTTTTGATTTGGTTTCTTACTTCTCTGTAAAATATTCATATCCTATACTTATTCTTTTATTTCTATGTTCACTCTATCTTTGTTCTTCAAAAAAAGATAGATGGAAAATAAAAAACAGTCGGTTGTTCACAGTTTAAAAAAAGCATTTCATAAATCGGAGTGCAATTTTACACGTTCTAAACATTTGGGTGGAGTATCAAAAAGTCTATTGTAAAATATTTAATCAGATCTCGTATCATTTCTCATATTTAGAGAGGACAATGCTTCGTACAAAAAAAATCGAACAAAAATTCGAGCATATACAGAGCTTACCGTGAAGTTAAGGTTTTTCTCACACGTTTTACGTTTTGCTTGGTTACGATTTTATTCACTACTGTCGTAATGGAGATTGATGTGTTGACCAAGAGAAATGTGTGCAAATGATATAAGTATTCTAAATATCCTACAAATATTCTCTTGATCCAACCCAATGGGATAGATTTCGTAAATAAAATGCTACGATTAATTTTGCAAGCAATTTTTTTTCTTAGTTAATAATGGGACATTTATGATTTTCGATTTTATTTTGAGTTAAATGTAGAGTTTTATACGTTGTATTCATCATAAGTAATTTTTCATATTCCTTCTTTAAAGATGGATTCCAAATAATACCCAACTAAATTGTCCGACTAGGATTGACCTATTGCATTGGTTACATTCTATAAGATAAATTTTGTCTAGGCTTTAGTTGCGTATAAAAGGAAACAATAGCATTGTAATGGAGGGAAATCAGATATCATTGATGAAAATTTATTTCATAAAGTTTTTTCTTGACCTTCTTATGTTCTTGGTTGAATGCACGAATTCAACTTATCGTAGGGAGTAATTGTCTCTTGTGGTGTATTAAGGTTTGGGTTTTAAGGACGTGTTTTTATTGCTTTCCCCTTTTGATTTGGTTTCTTACTTCTCTGTAAAATATTCATATCCTATACATATTCGTTTATTTCTATGCTCAATCTATCTTTGTTCTTCAAAAAAAGATAGATGGAAAATAAAAAACAGTCTGTTGTTCACAGTTTAAAAAAAGAATTTCATAAATCGGAGTGCAATTTTACACGTTCTAAACATTTGGGTGGAGTATCAAAAAGTCTATTGTAAAATATTTAATCAGATCTCGTATCATTTTTAATAATTAGAGAGGACCATGCTTCGTACAAAATAAAATCGAACAAAAATTCGAGCATATACAGAGCTTACCGTGAAGTTAAGGTTTTTGTCACACGTTTTACGTTTTGCTTGGTTACGATTTTATTCACTACTGTCGTAATGGAGATTGATGTGCTGACCAAGAGAAATGTGTGCAAATGATCTAAGTATTCTAAATATCCTACAAATATTCTCTTGATCCAACCCATGGGATAGATTTCGTAAATAAAATTCAAGGATTAATTTTGCAAGCAATTTTTTTTTTCTTAGTTAATTGTGGGACATTTATGATTTTCGATTTTATTTTGAGTTAAATGTAGAGTTTTATACGTTGTATTCATCATAAGTAATTTTTTATATTCCTTCTTGAAAGATGGATTCAAAATAATACCCAACTAAATTGTCCGACTAGGATTGACCTATTTCATTGGTTACTTTCTATAAGATAAATTTTGTCTAGGCTTTAGTTGCTTATAAAAGGAAACAATAGCATTGTAATGGAGGGAAATCAGATATCATTGATGAAAATTTATTTCATAAAGTTTTTTCTTGACCTTCTTATCTTCTTGATTGAATGCACGAATTCAACTTATCGTAGGGAGTAATTGTCTCTTGTGGCGTATTAACGTTTGGGTTTTAAGGATGTGTTTTTAATGCTTTCCCCTTTTGATTTGGTTTCTTACTTCTCTGTAAAATATTCATGTCCTATACTTATTCTTTTATTTCTATGTTCACTCTATCTTTGTTCTTCAAAAAAAGATAGATGGAAAATAAAAAACAGTCGGTTGTTCACAATTTAAAAAAAGCATTTCATAAATCGGAGTGCAATTTTACACGTTCTATACATTTGGGTGGAGTATCAAAAAGTCTATTGTAAAATATTTAATCAGATCTCGTATCATTTCTCATAATTAGAGAGGACCATGCTTCGTACAAAAAAAATCGAACAAAAATTCCAGCATATACAGAGCTTACCGTGAAGTTAAGGTTTTTGTCACACGTTTTACGTTTTGCTTGGTTACGATTTTATTCACTACTGTCGTAATGGAGATTGATGTGTTGACCAAGAGAAATGTGTGCAAATGATCAAAGTATTCTAAATATCCTACAAATATTCTCATGATCCAACCCATGGGATAGATTTCGTAAATAAAATTCAAGGATTAATTTTGCAAGCAATTTTTTTTCTCTTAGTTAATTGTGGGACATTTATGATTTGCGATTTTATTTTGAGTTAAGTGTAGAGTTTTATACGTTGTATTCATGATAAGTAATTTTTTATATTCCTTCTTGAAAGATGGATTCAAAATAATACCCAACTAAATTGTCCGACTAGGATTGACCTATTTCATTGGTTACTTTCTATAAGATAAATTTTGTCTAGGCTTTAGTTGCTTATAAAAGGAAACAATAGCATTGTAATGGAGGGAAATCAGATATCATTGATGAAAATTTATTTCATAAAGTTTTTTCTTGACCTTCTTATCTTCTTGATTGAATGCACGAATTCAACTTATCGTAGGGAGTAATTGTCTCTTGTGGCGTATTAAGGTTTGGGTTTTAAGGACTTGTTGTTATTGCTTTCCCCTTTTGATTTTGTTTCTTACTTCTTTGTAAAATATTCATATCCTATACTTATTCTTTTATTTCTATGTTCAATCTATCTTTGTTCTTCAAAAAAAGATAGATGGAAAATAAAAAAAAATCTGTTGTTCACAGTTTAAAAAAAGCATTTCATAAATGGGAGTGCAATTTTACACGTTCTAAACATTTGGGTGGAGTATCAAAAAGTCTATTGTAAAATATTTAATCAGATCTCGTATCATTTCTCATAATTAGAGAGGACCATGCTTTGTACAAAAAAAAATCGAACAAATATTCGAGCATATACAGAGCTTACCGTGAAGTTAAGGTTTTTGTCACACGTTTTACGTTTTACTTGGTTACGATTTTATTCACTACTGTCGTAATGGAGATTGATGTGCTGACCAAGAGAAATGTGTGCAAATGGTCTAAGTATTCTAAATATCCTACAAATATTCTCTTGATCCAACCCATGGGATAGATTTCGTAAATATAATTCATGGAATAATTTTGCAAGCAATTTTTTTTTTCTTAGTTAATTATGGGACATTTATGATTTGCGATTTTATTTTGAGTTAAGTGTAGAGTTTTATACGTTGTATTCATGATAAGTAATTTTTTATATTCCTTCTTGAAAGATGGATTCAAAATAATACCCAACTAAATTGTCCGACTAGGATTGACCTATTTCATTGGTTACTTTCTATAAGATAAATTTTGTCTAGGCTTTAGTTGCTTATAAAAGGAAACAATAGCATTGTAATGGAGGGAAATCAGATATCATTGATGAAAATTTATTTCATAAAGTTTTTTCTTGACCTTCTTATCTTCTTGATTGAATGCACGAATTCAACTTATCGTAGGGAGTAATTGTCTCTTGTGGCGTATTAAGGTTTGGGTTTTAAGGACTTGTTGTTATTGCTTTCCCCTTTTGATTTGGTTTCTTACTTCTCTGTAAAATATTCATATCCTATACTTATTCTTTTATTTCTATGTTCACTCTATCTTTGTTCTTCAAAAAAAGATAGATGGAAAATAAAAAACAGTCGGTTGTTCACAGTTTAAAAAAAGCATTTCATAAATTGGAGTGCAATTTTACACGTTCTATACATTTGGGTGGAGTATCAAAAAGTCTATTGTAAAATATTTAATCAGATCTCGTATCATTTCTCATAATTAGAGAGGACCATGCTTCGTACAAAAAAAAAATCGAACAAAAATTCCAGCATATACAGAGCTTACCGTGAAGTTAAGGTTTTTGTCACACGTTTTACGTTTTGCTTGGTTACGATTTTATTCACTACTGTCGTAATGGAGATTGATGTGCTGACCAAGAGAAATGTGTGCAAATGATCGAAGTATTCTAAATATCCTACAAATATTCTCTTGATCCAACCCATGGGATAGATTTCGTAAATAAAATTCAAGGATTAATTTTGCAAGCAATTTTTTTTCTTAGTTAATTGTGGGACATTTATGATTTGCTATTTTATTTTGAGTTAAGTGTAGAGTTTTATACGTTGTATTCATCATAAGTAATTTTTTATATTCCTTGTTTAAAGATGGATTCAAAATAATACCCAAATAAATTGTCCGACTAGGATTGACCTATTTCATTGGTTACTTTCTATAAGATAAATTTTGTCTAGGCTTTAGTTTCTTATAAAAGGAAACAATAGCATTGTAATGGAGGGAAATCAGATATCATTGATGAAAATTTATTTCATAAAGTTTTTTCTTGACCATCTTATCTTCTTGATTGAATGCACGAATTCAACTTATCGTAGGGAGTAATTGTCTCTTGTGGCGTATTAAGGTTTGGGTTTTAAGGACTTGTTGTTATTGCTTTCCCCTTTTGATTTGGTTTCTTACTTCTCTGTAAAATATTCATATCCTATACTTATTCTTTTATTTCTATGTTCACTCTATCTTTGTTCTTCAAAAAAAGATAGATGGAAAATAAAAAACAGTCGGTTGTTCACAGTTTAAAAAAAGCATTTCATAAATTGGAGTGCAATTTTACACGTTCTATACATTTGGGTGGAGTATCAAAAAGTCTATTGTAAAATATTTAATCAGATCTCGTATCATTTCTCATAATTAGAGAGGACCATGCTTCGTTCAAAAAAAAATCGAACAAAAATTCCAGCATATATAGAGCTTACCGTGAAGTTAAGGTTTTTCTCACACGTTTTACGTTTTACTTGGTTACGATTTTATTCACTACTGTCGTAATGGAGATTGATGTGCTGACCAAGGGAAATGTGTGCAAATGATCTAAGTATTCTAAATATCCTACAAATATTCTCTTGATCCAACCCAATGGGATAGATTTTGTAAATAAAATGCTAGGATTAATTTTGCAAGCAATTTTTTTTTCTTAGTTAATTGTGGGACATTTATGATTTGCGATTTTATTTTGAGTTAAGGGTAGAGTTTTATACGTTGTATTCATGATAAGTAATTTTTTATATTCCTTCTTGAAAGATGGATTCAAAATAATACCCAACTAAATTGTCCGACTAGGATTGACCTATTGAATTGGTTACTTTCTATAAGATATAATTTTGTCTAGGCTTTAGTTGCTTATAAAAGGAAACAATAGCGTTGTAATGGAGGGAAATCAGATATCATTGATGAAAATTTATTTCATAAAGTTTTTTCTTTACCTTTTATGTTCTTGATTGAATGCACGAATCCAACTTATCGTAGGGAGTAATTGTCTCTTGTGGCATATTAAGGTTTGGGTTTTAAGGACTGGTTGTTATTGCTTTCCCCTTTTCATTTGGTTTCTTACTTCTCTGTAAAATATTCATATCCTATACTTATTCTTTTATTACTATGCTCAATCTATCTTTGTTCTTCAAAAAAAGATAGATGGAAAATAAAAAACTGTCTATTGTTCACAGTTGAAAAAAAGCATTTCATAAATTGGAGTGAAATTTTACACGTTCTAAACATTTGGGTGGAGTATCAAAAAGTCTATTGTAAAATATTTAATCAGATCTCGTATCATTTCTCATAATTAGAGAGGACCATGCTTCGTACAAAAAAAAATCGAACAAAAATTCCAGCATATACAGAGCTTACCGGGAAGTTAAGGTTTTTGTCGCACGTTTTACGTTTTACTTGGTTACGATTTTATTCACTACTGTCGTAATGGAGATTGATGTGCTGACCAAGAGAAATGTGTGCAAATGATCTAAGTATTCTAAATATCCTACAAATATTCTCTTGATCCAACCCAATGGGATAGATTTCGTAAATAAAATGCTAGGATTAATTTTGCAAGCAATTTTTTTTTCTTAGTTAATAATGGGACATTTATGATTTTCGATTTTATTTTGAGTTAAATGTAGAGTTTTATACGTTGTATTCATCATAAGTAATTTTTTATATTCCTTCTTTAAAGATGGATTCAAAATAATACCCAACTAAATTGTCCGATTAGGATTGACCTATTGCATTGGTTACTTTTTATAAGATAAATTTTGTCTAGGCTTTAGTTGCGTATAAAAGGAAACAATAGCATTGTAATGGAGGGAAATCAGATATCATTGATGAAAATTTATTTCATAAAGTTTTTTCTTGACCTTCTTATGTTCTTGATTGAATGCACGAATTCAACTTATCGTAGGGAGTAATTGTCTCTTGTGGCGTATTAAGGTTTGGGTTTTAAGGACGTGTTTTTATTGCTTTCCCCTTTTGATTTGGTTTCTTACTTCTTTGTAAAATATTCATATCCTATACTTATTCTTTTATTTCTATGCTCAATCTATCTTTGTTCTTCAAAAAAAGGTAGATGGAAAATAAAAAACAGTTTGTCGTTGACAGTTTAAAAAAAAGAATTTCATAAATCGGAGTGCAATTTTACACGTTCTTAACATTTGGGTGGAGTATCAAAAAGTCTATTGTAAAATATTTAATCAGATCTCGTATCATTTCTCATAATTAGAGAGGACCATGCTTCGTACAAAAAAAAATCGAACAAAAATTCGAGCATATACAGAGCTTACCGTGAAGTTAAGGTTTTTGTCACACGTTTTACGTTTTGCTTGGTTACGATTTTATTCACTACTGTCGTAATGGAGATTGATGTGCTGACCAAGAGAAATGTGTGCAAATGATCTAAGTATTCTAAATATCCTACAAATATTCTCTTGATCCAACCCATGGGATAGATTTCGTAAATAAAATGCAAGGATTAATTTTGCAAGCAATTTTTTTTTCTTAGTTAATTATGGGACATTTATGATTTGCGATTTTATTTTGAGTTAAGTGTAGAGTTTTATACGTTGTATTCATCATAAGTAATTTTTTATGTTCCTTCTTTAAAGATGGATTCAAAATAATACCCAACTAAATTGTCCGACTAGGATTGACCTATTTCATTGGTAACTTTCTATAAGATAAATTTTGTCTAGGCTTTAGTTGCTTATAAAAGGAAACAATAGCATTGTAATGGAGGGAAATCAGATATCATTGATGAAAATTTATTTCATAAAGTTTTTTCTTGACCTTCTTATGTTCTTGATTGAATGCACGAATTCAACTTATCGTAGGAGTAATTGTCTCTTGTGGCGTATTAAGGTTTGGGTTTTAAGGACTTGTTGTTATTGCTTTCCCCTTTTGATTTGGTTTCTTACTTCTCTTAAAATATTCATATCCTATACTTATTCTTTTATTTCTATGCTCAATCTATCTTTGTTCTTCAAAAAAAGATTGATGGAAAATAAAAAATAGTCTATTGTTCACGCTTAAAAAAAGCATTTCATAAATCGGAGTGCAATTTTACACGTTCTTAACATTTGGGTGGAGTATCAAAAAGTCTATTGTAAAATATTTAATCAGATCTCGTATCATTTCTCATAATTAGAGAGGACCATGCTTCGTACAAAAAAAAATCGAACAAAAATTCGAGCATATACAGAGCTTACCATGAAGTTAAAGTTTTTGTCACACGTTTTACGTTTTGCTTGGTTACGATTTTATTCACTACTATCGTAATAGAGATTGATGTGCTAACCAAGAGAAATGTTTGCAAATGATCCAAGTATTCTAAATATCCTATAAAATTCTCTTGATCCAACCCATGGGATAGATTTCGTAAATTATGGGACATTTATGATTTGCGATTTTATTTTGAGTTAAGTGTAGAGTTTTATACGTTGTATTCACCATAAGTAATTTTTTATGTTCCTTCTTTAAAGATGGATTCAAAATAATACCCAACTAAATTGTCCGACTAGGATTGACCTATTTCATTGGTTACTTTCTATAAGATAAATTTTGTCTAGGCTTTAGTTGCTTATAAAAGGAAACAATAGCATTGTAATGGAGGGAAATCAGATATCATTGATGAAAATTTATTTCATAAAGTTTTTTCTTGACCTTCTTATCTTCTTGATTGAATGCACGAATTCAACTTATCTAGCGAGTAATTGTCTCTTATGGCGTATTAAGGTTTGGGTTTTAAGGACTTGTTGTTATTGCTTTCCCCTTTTGATTTGGTTTCTTACTTCTCTGTAAAATATTCATATCCTATACTTATTCTTTTATTTCTATGTTCAATCTATCTTTGTTCTTCAAAAAAATTGATGGAAAATAAAAAAAAATCTATTTTTCACAGTTTAAAAAAAGCATTTCATAAATGGGAGTGCAATTTTACACGTTCTAAACATTTGGGTGGAGTATCAAAAAGTCTATTGTAAAATATTTAATCAGATCTCGTATCATTTCTCATAATTAGAGAGGACCATGCTTTGTACAAAAAAAAATCGAACAAAAATTCCAGCATATACAGAGCTTACCGTGAAGTTAAGGTTTTTGTCACACGTTTTACGTTTTACTTGGTTACGATTTTATTCACTACTGTCGTAATGGAGATTGATGTGCTGACCAAGAGAAATGTGTGCAAATGATCTAAGTATTCTAAATATCCTACAAATATTCTCTTGATCCAACCCAATGGGATAGATTTTGTAAATAAAATGCAAGGATTAATTTTGCAAGCAATTTTTTTTCTTAGTTTATTATGGGACATTTATGATTTGCGATTTTATTTTGAGTTAAGTGTAGAGTTTTATACGTTGTATTCATCATAAGTAATTTTTTATGTTCCTTCTTTAAAGATGGATTCAAAATAATACCCAACTAAATTGTCCGACTAGGATTGACCTATTTCATTGGTTACTTTCTATAAGATAAATTTTGTCTAGGCTTTAGTTGCTTATAAAAGGAAACAATAGCATTGTAATGGAGGGAAATCAGATATCATTGATGAAAATTTATTTCATAAAGTTTTTTCTTGACCTTCTTATGTTCTTGATTGAATGCACGAATTCAACTTATCGTAGGGAGTAATTGTCTCTTGTGGCGTATTAAGGTTTGGGTTTTAAGGACTTGTTGTTATTGCTTTCCCCTTTTGATTTGGTTTCTTACTTCTCTGTAAAATATTCATATCCTATACTTATTCTTTTATTTCTATGCTCAATCTATCTTTGTTCTTCAAAAAATGATAGATGGAAAATAAAAAACTATCTATTGTTCACAGTTTAAAAAAAGCATTTCATAAATCGGAGTGCAATTTTACACGTTCTAAACATTTGGGTGGAGTATCAAAAAGTCTATTGTAAAATATTTAATCAGATCTCGTATCATTTCTCATAATTAGAGAGGACCATGCTTCGTACAAAAAAAAATCGAACAAAAATTCCAGCATATACAGAGCTTACCGTGAAGTTAAGGTTTTTGTCACACGTTTTACGTTTTGCTTGGTTACGATTTTATTCACTACTGTCGTAATGGAGATTGATGTGCTGACCAAGAGAAATGTGTGCAAATGATCTAAGTATTCTAAATATCCTACAAATATTCTCTTGATCCAACCCATGGGATAGATTTCGTAAATAAAATGCAAGGATTAATTTTGCAAGCAATTTTTTTTTCTTAGTTAATTATGGGACATTTATGATTTGCGATTTTATTTTGAGTTAAGTGTAGAGTTTTATACGTTTGATTCATCATAAGTAATTTTTTATATTCCTTCTTTAAAGATAGATTAAAAATAATACCCAACTAAATTGTCCGACTAGGATTGACCTGTTGCATGGGTTACTTTCTATAAGATAAATTTCGTCTAGGCTTTAGTTGCTTATAAAAGGAAACAATAGCATTGTAATGGTGGGAAATCAGATATCATTGATGAAAATTTATTTCATAAAGTTTTTTCTTGACCTTCTTATGTTCTTGATTGAATGCACGAATTCAACTTATCGTAGTGAGTAATTGTCTCTTGTGGCGTATAAAGGTTTGGGTTTTGAGGACTTGTTTTTATTGCTTTCCCCTTTTGATTTGGTTTCTTACTTCTCCGTAAAATATTCATATCCTATACTTATTCTTTTATTTCTATGCTCAATCTATCTTTGTTCTTCAAAACAAGATAGATGGAAAATAAAAAATAGTGTGTTGTTCACAGTTTAAAAAAAGCATTTCATAAATCGGAGTGCAATTTTACACGTTCTTAACATTTGGGTGCAGTATCAAAAAGTCTATTGTAAAATATTTAATCAGATCTCGTATCATTTCTCATAATTAGAGAGGACCATGCTTCCGACAAAAAATCGAACAAAATTTCGAGCATATACATAGCTTACCGTGAAGTTAAGGTTTTTGTCACACGTTTTATGTTTTGCTTGGTTACGATTTTATTCACTACTGTCGTAATGGAGATTGATGTGCTGACCAAGAGAAATGTGTGCAAATGATCTAAGTATTCTAAATATCCTACAAATATTCTCTTGATCCAACCCATGGGATAGATTTCGTAAATAAAATGCAAGGATTAATTTTGCAAGCAATTTTTTTTTCTTAGTTAATTATGGGACATTTATGATTTGCGATTTTATTTTGAGTTAAGTGTAGAGTTTTATACGTTTGATTCATCATAAGTAATTTTTTATATTCCTTCTTTAAAGATAGATTCAAAATAATACCCAACTAAATTGTCCGACTAGGATTGACCTATTGTATTGGTTATTTTCTATAAGATAAATTTTGTCTAGGCTTTAGTTGCTTATAAAAGGAAACAATAGCATTGTAATGGTGGGAAATCAGATATCATTGATGAAAATTTATTTCATAAAGTTTTTTCTTGACCTTCTTATGTTCTTGATTGAATGCACGAATTCAACTTATCGTAGTGAGTAATTGTCTCTTGTGGCGTATAAAGGTTTGGGTTTTAAGGACTTGTTGTTATTGCTTTCCCCTTTTGATTTGGTTTCTTACTTCTCTGTAAAATATTCATATCCTATACTTATTCTTTTATTTCTATGCTCAATCTATCTTTGTTCTTCAAAAAAAGATAGATGGAAAATAAAAAATAGTCTGTTGTTAGCGTTTTAAAGAAAGCATTTCATAAATCGGAGTGCAATTTTACACGTTCTTAACATTTGGGTGGAGTATCAAAAAGTCTATTGTAAAATATTTAATCAGATCTCGTATCATTTCTCATAATTAGAGAGGACCATGCTTCGTACAAAAAAAATCGAACAAAAATTCGAGCATATACAGAGCTTACCGTGAAGTTAAGGTTTTTGTCACACGTTTTACGTTTTGCTTGGTTACGATTTTATTCACTACTATCGTAATGGAGATTGATGTGCTGACCAAGAGAAATGTGTGCAAATGATCTAAGTATTCTAAATATCCTACAAATATTCTCTTGATCCAACCCATGGGATAGATTTCGTAAATAAAATGCAAGGATTAATTTTGCAAGCAATTTTTTTTTCTTAGTTAATTATGGGACATTTATGATTTGCGATTTTATTTTGAGTTAAGTGTAGAGTTTTATACGTTGTATTCATCATAAGTAATTTTTTATGTTCCTTCTTTAAAGATGGATTCAAAATAATAACCAACTAAATTGTCCGACTAGGATTGACCTATTGCATTGGTTACTTTCTATAAGATAAATTTTGTCTAGGCTTTAGTTGCTTATAAAAGGAAACAATAGCATTGTAATGGAGGGACATCAGATATCATTGATGAAAATTTATTTCATAAAGTTTTTTCTTGACCTTCTTATGTTCTTGATTGAATGCACGAATTCAACTTATCGTAGGGAGTAATTGTCTCTTGTGGCGTATTAAGGTTTGGGTTTTAAGGACTTGTTCTTATTGCTTTTCCCTTCTGATTTGGATTCTTACTTCTCTGTAAAATATTCATATCCTATACTTATTCTTTTATTTCTATGCTCAATCTATCTTTGTTCTTCAAGAAAAGATAGATGGAAAATAAAAAACAGTCTTTTGTTCACAGTTTAAAAAAAGCATTTCATAAATCGGAGTGCAATTTTACACGTTCTTAAAATTTGCGTGGAGTATCAAAAAGTCTATTGTAAAATATTTAATCAGATCTCGTATCATTTCTCATAATTAGAGAGGACCATGCTTCGTACAAAAAATAATCGAACAAAAATTCGAGCATATACAGAGCTTACCGTGAAGTTAAGGTTTTTGTCACACGTTTTACGTTTTGCTTGGTTACGATTTTATTCACTACTGTCGTAATGGAGATTGATGTGCTGACAAAGAGAAATGTGTGCAAATGATCTAAGTATTCTAAATATCCTACAAATATTCTCTTGATCCAACCCATAGGATAGATTTCGTAAATAAAATGCAAGGATCAATTTTGCAAGCAATTTTTTTTTTAGTTAATTATGGGACATTTATGATTTGCGATTTTATTTTGAGTTAAGTGTAGCGTTTTATACGTTGTATTCATCATAAGTAATTTTTTATATTCCTTCTTTAAAGATGGATTCAAAATAATACCCAACTAAATTGTCCGACTAGGATTGACCTATTGCATTGGTTACTTTCTATAAGATAAATTTTGTCTAGGCTTTAGTTGCTTATAAAAGGAAACAATAGCATTGTAATGGAGGGAAATCAGATATCATTGATGAAAATTTATTTCATAAAGTTTTTTCTTGACCTTCTTATCTTCTTGATTGAATGCACGAATTCAACTTATCGTAGGGAGTAATTGTCTCTTGTGGCGTATTAAGGTTTGGGTTTTATGGACTTGTTGTTATTGCTTTCCCCTTTTGATTTGGTTTCTTACTTCTCTGTAAAATATTCATATCCTATACTTATTCTTTTATTTCTATGCTTAATCTATCTTTGTTCTTCAAAAAAAGATAGATGGAAAATAAAAAACAGTCTGTTGTTCACAGTTTAAAAAAAATAATTTCATAAATCGGAGTGCAATTTTACACGTTCTTAACATTTGGGTGGAGTATCAAAAAGTCTATTGTAAAATATTTAATCAGATCTCGTATCATTTCTAATAATTAGAGAGGACCATGCTTCGTACAATAAAAATCGAACAAAAATTTGAGCATATACAGAGCTTACCGTGAAGTTAAGGTTTTTTGTCACACGTTTTACGTTTTTCTTGGTTACGATTTTATTCACTACTGTCGTAATGGAGATTGATGTGCTGACCAAGAGAAATGTGTGCAAATGATCTAAGTATTCTAAATATCCTACAAATATTTTCTTGATCCAACCCATTGGATAGATTTCGTAAATAAAATTCAAGGATTAATTTTGCAAGCAATTTTTTTTCTTAGTTAATTATGGGACATTTAGGATTTGCGATTTTATTTTGGGTTAAGTGTAGAGTTTTATACGTTGTATTCATCATAAGTAATTTTTTATATTCCTTCTTGAAAGATGGATTCAAAATAATACCCAACTAATTTGTCCGACTAGGATTGACCTATTGCATTGGTTACTTTCAATAAGATAAATTTTGTCTTGCCTTTAGTTGCTTATAAAAGGAAACAATAGCATGGTAATGGAGGGAAATCAGATATCATTGATGAAAATTTAATTCAAAAAGTTTTTTTGACCTTCTTATGTTCTTGATTGAATGCACGAATTCAATTTATCGTAGGGAGTAATTGTCTCTTGTGGCGTATTTAGGTTTGTATTTTAAGCACTTGTTCTTTTTGCTTGTCCCTTTTGATTTGGTTTCTTACTTCTCTGTAAAATATTCATATCCTATACTTATTCTTTTATTTCTATGCTCAATCTATCTTTGTTCTTCAAAAAAAGATAGATGGAAAATAAAAAATAGTCTGTTGTTCATAGTTTAAAAAAAGCATTTCATAAATCGGAGTGCAATTTTACACGTTCTTAACATTTGGGTGGAGTATCAAAAAGTCTATTGTAAAATATTTAATCAGATCTCGTATCATTTCTCATAATTATAGAGGACCATGCTTCGTACAAAAAAAAATCGAACAAAATTTCGAGCATATACAGAGCTTACCGTGAAGTTAAGGTTTTTGTCACACGTTTTATGTTTTGCTTGATTATGATTTTATTCACTACTGTCGTAATGGAGATTGATGGGCAAAACAATAGAAATGTGTGCAAATGATCTAAGTATTCTAAATATCCTACAAATATTCTCTTGATCCAACCCATAGGATAGATTTCGTAAATAAAATGCAAGGATCAATTTTGCAAGCAATTTTTTTTTTAGTTAATTATGGGACATTTATGATTTGCGATTTTATTTTGAGTTAAGTGTAGCGTTTTATACGTTGTATTCATCATAAGTAATTTTTTATATTCCTTCTTTAAAGATGGATTCAAAATAATACCCAAATAAATTGTCCGACTAGGATTGCCCTATTGCATTGGTTATTTTCTATAAGATAAATTTTGTCTAGGCTTTAGTTGCTTATAAAAGGAAATAATAGCATTGTAATGGAGGGAAATCATATATCATTGATGAAAATTTATTTCATAAGGTTTTTCTTGACCTTCTTTTGTTCTTGATTGAATGCACGAATTCAACTTATCGTTGGGAGTAATTGTCTCTTGTGGCGTATTAAGGTTTGGGTTTTAAGGACTTGTTGTTATTGCTTTGCCCTTTTGATTTGGATTCTTACTTCTCTGTAAAATATTCATATCCTATACTTATTCTTTTATTTCTATGCTCAATCTATCTTTGTTCTTCAAGAAAAGATAGATGGAAAATAAAAAACAGTCTTTTGTTCACAGTTTAAAAAAAGCATTTCATAAATCGGAGTCCAATTTTACACGTTCTTAAAATTTGGGTGGAGTATCAAAAAGTCTATTGTAAAATATTAAATCAGATCTCGTATCATTTCTCATAATTATAGAGGACCATGCTTCGTACAAAAATAATCTAACAAAAATTCGAGCATATACAGAGCTTACCGTGAAGTTAAGGTTTTTGTCACACGTTTTACGTTTTGCTTGGTTACGATTTTATTCACTACTGTCGTAATGGATATTGATGTCTTGACCAAGAGAGATGTGTGCAAGTGATCTAAGTATTCTAAATATCCTACAAATATTCTCTTGATCCAACCCATGGGATAGATTTCGTAAATAAAATGCAAGGATTAATTTTGCAAGCAATTTTTTTTCTTAGTTAATTATGGGACATTTATGATTTGCGATTTTATTTTGAGTTAAGTGTAGAGTTTTATACGTTGTATTCATCATAAGTAATTTTTTATGTTCCTTCTTTAAAGATGGATTCAAAATAATAACCAACTAAATTGTCCGACTAGGATTGACCTATTGCATTGGTTACTTTCTATAAGATAAATTTTGTCTAGGCTTTAGTTGCTTATAAAAGGAAACAATAGCATTGTAATGGAGGGAAATCAGATATCATTGATGAAAATTTATTTCAAAAAGTTTTTTCTTGACCTTCTTATGTTCTTGATTGAATGCACGAATTCAACTTATCGTATGGAGTAATGTCTCTTGTGGCGTATTAAGGTTTGGGTTTTAAGGACTTGTTCTTATTGCTTTCCCCTTTTGATTTGGTTTCTTACTTCTCTGTAAAATATTAATATCCTATACTTATTCTTTTATTTCTATGCTCAATCTATCTTTGTTTTTCAAAAAAAGATAGATGGAAAATAAAAAACAATCTGTTGTTCACAGTTTAAAAAAAAGAATTTCATAAATCGGAGTGCAATTTTACACGTTCTTAATATTTGGGTGGAGTATCAAAAAGTCTATTGTAAAATATTTAATCAGATCTCGTATCATTTCTCATAATTAGAGAGGACCATGCTTCGTACAAAAATAATCGAACAAA
The DNA here is from genome assembly GCA_033030585.1 of Hippophae rhamnoides. Lineage (NCBI taxonomy): Eukaryota > Viridiplantae > Streptophyta > Magnoliopsida > Rosales > Elaeagnaceae > Hippophae > Hippophae rhamnoides. The sequence goes on along the minus strand of CM065431.1, from coordinate 31,612,748 downwards.
AATTCGAGCATATACAGAGCTTACCGTGAAGTTAAGGTTTTTGTCACACGTTTTACGTTTTGCTTGGTTACGATTTTATTCACTACTGTCGTAATGGAGATTGATGTGCTGACCAAGAGAAATGTGTGCAAATGATCTCAGTATTCTAAATATCCTACAAATATTCTCTTGATCCAACCCATGGGATAGATTTCGTAAATAAAATGCAAGGATTAATTTTGCAAGCAATTTTTTTTCTTAGTTAATTATGGGACATTTATGATTTGCGATTTTATTTTGAGTTATGTGTATAGTTTTATACTTTGTATTCAGCATAAGTAATTTTTTATATTCCTTCTTTAAAGATGGATTCAAAATAATACCCAACTAAATTGTCCGACTAGGATTGACCTATTGCATTGGTTACTTTCTATAAGATAAATTTTGTCTAGGCTTTAGTTGCTTATAAAAGGAAACAATAGCATTGTAATGGAGGGAAATCAGATATCATTGATGAAAATTTATTTCATAAAGTTTTTTCTTGACCTTCTTATGTTCTTGATTGAATGCACGAATTCAACTTATCGTAGGGAGTAATTGTCTCTTGTGGCGTATTAAGGTTTGGGTTTTAAGGACTTGTTGTTATTGCTTTCCCCTTTTGATTTGGTTTCTTACTTCTCTGTAAAATATTCATATCCTATACTTATTCTTTTATTTCTATGCTCAATCTATCTTTGTTCTTCAAAAAAAGATAGATGGAAAATAAAAAACAGTCTGTTGTTCACAGTTTAAAAAAAGCATTTCATAAATCGGAGTGCAATTTTACACGTTCTTAACATTTGGGTGGAGTATCAAAAAGTCTATTGTAAAATATTTAATCAGATCTCGTATCATTTCTCATAATTAGAGAGGACCATGCTTCGTACAAAAAAAATCGAACAAAAATTCGAGCATATACAGAGCTCAACATGAAGTTAAGGTTTTTGTCACACGTTTTACGTTTTGCTTGGTTACGATTTTATTCACTACTGTCGTAATGGAGATTGATGTGCTGACCAAGAGAAATGTGTGCAAATGATCTAAGTATTCTAAATATCCTACAAATATTCTCTTGATCCAACCCATGGGATAGATTTCGTAAATAAAATGCAAGGATTAATTTTGCAAGCAATTTTTTTTTCTTAGTTAATTATGGGACATTTATGATTTGCGATTTTATTTTGAGTTAAGTGTAGAGTTTTATACGTTGTATTCATCATAAGTAATTTTTTATGTTCCTTCTTTAAAGATGGATTCAAAATAATACCCAACTAAATTGTCCGACTAGGATTGACCTATTTCATTGGTAACTTTCTATAAGATAAATTTTGTCTAGGCTTTAGTTGCTTATAAAAGGAAACAATAGCATTGTAATGGAGGGAAATCAGATATCATTGATGGAAATTTATTTCAAAAAGTTTTTTCTTGACCTTCTTATGTTCTTGATTGAATGCACGAATTCAACTTATCGTATGGAGTAATGTCTCTTGTGGCGTATTAAGGTTTGGGTTTTAAGGACTTGTTCTTATTGCTTTCCCCTTTTGATTTGGTTTCTTACTTCTCTGTAAAATATTCATATCCTATACTTATTCTTTTATTTCTATGCTCAATCTATCTTTGTTCTTCAAAAAAGATAGATGGAAAATAAAAAACAGTATGTTGTTCACAGTTTTAAAAAAGCATTTCATAAATCGGAGTGCAATTTTACACGTTCTTAACATTTGGGTGGAGTATCAAAAAGTCTATTGTAAAATATTTAATCAGATCTCGTATCATTTCTCATAATTAGAGAGGACCATGCTTCGTACAAAAAATAATCGAACAAAAATTCGAGCATATACAGAGCTTACCGTGAAGTTAAGGTTTTTGTCACACGTTTTACGTTTTGCTTGGTTACGATTTTATTCACTACTGTCGTAATGGAGATTGATGTGCTTACCAATAGAAATTTGTGCAAATGATCTAAGTATTGTAAATATCCTACAAATATTCTCTTGATCACACCCATGGGATAGATTTCGTAAATAAAATGCAAGGATTAATTTTGCAAGCAATTTTTTTTCTTAGTTTATTATGGTACATTTATGATTTGCGATTTTATTTTGAGTTAAGTGTAGAGTTTTATACGTTGTATTCACCATAAGTAATTTTTTATGTTCCTTCTTTAAAGATGGATTCAAAATAATACCCAACTAAATTGTCCGACTAGGATTGACCTATTTCATTGGTTACTTTCTATAAGATAAATTTTGTCTAGGCTTTAGTTGCTTATAAAAGGAAACAATAGCATTGTAATGGAAAGAAATCAGATATCATTGATGGAAATTTATTTCAAAATTTTTTTTCTTGACCTTCTTATGTTCTTGATTGAATGCACGAATTCAACTTATCGTATGGAGTAATTGTCTCTTGTGGCGTATTAAGGTTTGGGTTTTAAGGACTTGTTCTTATTGCTTTCCCCTTTTGATTTGGTTTCTTACTTCTCTGTAAAATATTCATATCCTATACTTATTCTTTTATTTCTATGCTCAATCTATCTTTGTTCTTCAAAAAAAGATAGATGGAAAATAAAAAACAGTCTGTTGTTCACAGTTTAAAAAAAGCATTTCATAAATCGGAGTGCAATTTTACACGTTCTTAAAATTTGGGTGGAGTATCAAAAAGTCTATTGTAAAATATTTAATCAGATCTCGTATCATTTCTCATAATTAGAGAGGACCATGCTTCGTACAAAAAAAATCGAACAAAAATTCGAGCATATACAGAGCTTACCGTGAAGTTAAGGTTTTTGTCACACGTTTTACGTTTTGCTTGGTTACGATTTTATTCACTACTGTCGTAATGGAGATTGATGTGCTTACCAATAGAAATTTGTGCAAATGATCTAAGTATTCTAAATATCCTACAAATATTCTCTTGATCACACCCATGGGATAGATTTCGTAAATAAAATGCAAGGATTAATTTTGCAAGCAATTTTGTTTTCTTGTTAATTATGGGACATTTATGATTTGCGATTTTATTTTGAGTTAAGTGTAGAGTTTTATACGTTGTATTCATCATAAGTAATTTTTTATGTTCCTTCTTTAAAGATGGATTCAAAATAATAACCAACTAAATTGTCCGACTAGGATTGACCTATTGCATTGGTTACTTTCTATAAGATAAATTTTGTCTAGGCTTTAGTTGCTTATAAAAGGAAACAATAGCATTGTAATGGAGGGAAATCAGATATCATTGATGAAAATTTATTTCATAAAGTTTTTTCTTGACCTTCTTATGTTCTTGATTGAATGCACGAATTCAACTTATCGTAGGGAGTAATTGTCTCTTGTGGCGTATTAAGGTTTGGGTTTTAAGGACTTGTTGTTATTGCTTTCGCCTTTGGATTTGGTTTATTACTTCTCTGTAAAATATTCATATCCTATACTTATTCTTTTATTTCTATGCTCAATCTATCTTTGTTCTTCAAAAAAAGATAGATGGAAAATAAAAAACAGTCTCTTGTTCACGCTTTAAAAAAGCATTTCATAAATCGGAGTGCAATTTTACACGTTCTTAACTTTTGGGTTCTGTATTAAAAAGTCTATTGTAAAATATTTATTCAGATCTCTTACCATTTCTCATACTTAGAGAGGATCATTCTTCTTACAAAAAAAATCAAACCAATTTTCGAGCTTATACATAGCTTACCGTGAAGTTAAGGTTTTTGTCACACGTTTTTTGTTTTGCTTGGTTACGATTTTATTCACTCTTGTCGTAATGGAGATTGATGTCTTGACCAAGAGAAATGTGTGCAAATGATCTAAGTATTCTAAATATCCTACAAATATTCTCTTGATCACACGCATGGGATAGATTTCGTAAATAAAATGCAAGGATTAATTTTGCAAGCAATTTTTTTTCTTAGTTTATTATGGGACATTTATGATTTGCGATTTTATTTTGAGTTAAGTGTAGAGTTTTATACGTTGTATTCATCATAAGTAATTTTTTATATTCCTTCTTTAAAGATGGATTCAAAATAATACCCAACTAAATTGTCCGACTAGGATTGACCTATTGCATTGGTTACTTTCTATAAGATAAATTTTGTCTAGGCTTTAGTTGCTTATAAAAGGAAACAATAGCATTGTAATGGAGGGAAATCAGATATCATTGATGAAAATTTATTTCATAAAGTTTTTTCTTGACCTTCTTATGTTCTTGATTGAATGCACGAATTCAACTTATCGTAGGGAGTAATTGTCTCTTGTGGCGTATTAAGGTTTGGGTTTTAAGGACTTGTTGTTATTGCTTTCGCCTTTGGATTTGGTTTCTTACTTCTCTGTAAAATATTCATATCCTATACTTATTCTTTTATTTGTATGCTGAATCTATCTTTGTTCTTCAACAAAAAAATAAGGGAAGGAAAATAAGAATAGTTCTGTTGTTCACAGTTTAAAAAAAGAATTTCATAAATCGGAGTGCAATTTTACACGTTCTTAACATTTGGGTGGAGTATCAAAAAGTCTATTGTAAAATATTTAATCAGATCTCGTATCATTTCTCATAATTAGAGAGGACCATGCTTCGTACAAAAAAAAATCGAACAAAAACTCCAGCATATACAGAGCTTACCGTGAAGTTAAGGTTTTTGTCACACGTTTTACGTTTTGCTTGGTTACGATTTTATTCACTACTGTCGTAATGGAGATTGATGTGCTTACCAATAGAAATTTGTGCAAATGATCTAAGTATTCTAAATATCCTACAAATATTCTCTTGATCACACCCATGGGATAGATTTCGTAAATAAAATGCAAGGATTAATTTTGCAAGCAATTTTTTTTCTTAGTTTATTATGGGACATTTATGATTTGCGATTTTATTTTGAGTTAAGTGTAGAGTTTTATACGTTGTATTCATCATAAGTAATTTTTTATGTTCCTTCTTTAAAGATGGATTCAAAATAATACCCAACTAAATTGTCCGACTAGGATTGACCTATTGCATTGGTTACTTTCTATAAGATAAATTTTGTCTAGGCTTTAGTTGCTTATAAAAGGAAACAATAGCATTGTAATGGAGGGAAATCAGATATCATTGATGAAAATTTATTTCATAAAGTTTTTTTTGACCTTCTTATGTTCTTGATTGAATGCACGAATTCAACTTATCGTAGGGAGTAATTGTCTCTTGTGGCGTATTAAGGTTTGGGTTTTAAGGACTTGTTGTTATTGCTTTCCCCTTTTGATTTGGTTTCTTACTTCTCTGTAAAATATTCATATCCTATACTTATTCTTTTATTTCTATGCTCAATCTATCTTTGTTCTTCAAAAAAAGATAGATGGAAAATAAAAAACAGTCTGTCGTTCACAGTTTAAAAAAAGCATTTCATAAATCGGAGTGCAATTTTACACGTTCTTAACATTTGGGTGGAGTATCAAAAAGTCTATTGTAAAATATTTAATCAGATCTCGTATCATTTCTCATAATTAGAGAGGACCATGCTTCGTACAAAAAAAATCGAACAAAAATTCGAGCATATACAGAGCTTACCGTGAAGTTAAGGTTTTTGTCACACGTTTTACGTTTTGCTTGGTTACGATTTTATTCACTACTGTCGTAATGGAGATTGATGTGCTGACCAAGAGAAATGTGTGCAAATGATCTAAGTATTCTAAATATCCTACAAATATTCTCTTGATCCAACCCATGGGATAGATTTCGTAAATAAAATGCAAGGATTAATTTTGCAAGCAATTTTTTTTTCTTAGTTAATTATGGGACATTTATGATTTGCGATTTTATTTTGAGTTAAGTGTAGAGTTTTATACGTTGTATTCATCATAAGTAATTTTTTATATTCCTTCTTTAAAGATGGATTCAAAATAATACCCAACTAAATTGTCCGACTAGGATTGACCTATTTCATTGGTTACTTTCTATAAGATAAATTTTGTCTAGGCTTTAGTTGCTTATAAAAGGAAACAATAGCATTGTAATGGAGGGAAATCAGATATCATTGATGAAAATTTATTTCATAAAGTTTTTTCTTGACCTTCTTATGTTCTTGATTGAATGCACGAATTCAACTTATCGTAGGGAGTAATTGTCTCTTGTGGCGTATTAAGGTTTGGGTTTTAAGGACTTGTTGTTATTGCTTTCCCCTTTTGATTTGGTTTCTTACTTCTCTGTAAAATATTCATATCCTATACTTATTCTTTTATTTCTATGCTCAATCTATCTTTGTTCTTCAAAAAAAGATAGATGGAAAATAAAAAATAGTCTGTTGTTCACAGTTTAAAAAAAGCATTTCATAAATCGGAGTGCAATTTTACACGTTCTTAACATTTGGGTGCAGTATCAAAAAGTCTATTGTAAAATATTTAATCAGATCTCGTATCATTTCTCATAATTAGAGAGGACCATGCTTCGTACAAAAAGAATCGAACAAAATTCCAGCATATACAGAGCTTACCGTGAAGTTAAGGTTTTTGTCACACGTTTTACGTTTTGCTTGGTTACGATTTTATTCACTACTGTTGTAATGGAGATTGATGTGCTGACCAAGAGAAATGTGTGCAAATGATCTAAGTATTCTAAATATCCTACAAATATTCTCTTGATCCAACCCATGGGATAGATTTCGTAAATAAAATGCAAGGATTAATTTTGCAAGCAATTTTTTTTCTTAGTTAATTATGGGACATTTATGATTTGCGATTTTATTTTGAGTTAAGTGTAGAGTTTTATACGTTGTATTCATCATAAGTAATTTTTTATATTCCTTCTTTAAAGATGGATTCAAAATAATACCCAACTAAATTGTCCGACTAGGATTGACCTATTGCATTGGTTACTTTCTATAAGATAAATTTTGTCTTGGCCTTAGTTGCTTATAAAAGGAAACAATAGCATTGTAATGGAGGGAAATCAGATATCATTGATGAAAATTTATTTCATAATGTTTTATCTTGACCTTCTTATGTTCTTGATTGAATGCACGAATTCAACTTATCGTAGGGAGTAATTGTCTCTTGTGGCGTATTAAGGTTTGGGTTTTAAGGACTTGTTGTTATTGCTTTCCCCTATTGATTTGCTTTCTTACTTCTCTATAAAATATTCATATCCTATACTTATTCTTTTATTTCTATGCTCAATCTATCTTTGTTCTTCAAAAAAGATAGATGGAAAATAAAAAACAGTATGTTGTTCACAGTTTAAAAAAAGAATTTCATAAATCGGAGTGCAATTTTACACGTTCTTAACATTTGGGTGGAGTATAAAAAAGTCTATTGTAAAATATTTAATCAGATCTCGTATCATTTCTCATAATTAGAGAGGATCATGCTTCGTACAAAAAACAATCGAACAAAAATTCCAACATATACAGAGCTTACCGTGAAGTTAAGGTTTTTGTCACACGTTTTACGTTTTGCTTGGTTACGATTTTATTCACTACTGTCGTAATTTAGATTTATGTGCTGACCAAGAGAAATGTGTGCAAATGATCTTAGTATTCTAAATATCCTACAAATATTCTCTTGATCACATCCATGGGATAGATTTCGTAAATAAAATGCAAGGATTAATTTTGCAAGCAATTTTTTTTCTTAGTTTATTATGGGACATTTATGATTTGCGATTTTATTTTGAGTTAAGTGTAGAGTTTTATACGTTGTATTCATCATAAGTAATTTTTTATATTCCTTCTTTAAAGATGGATTCAAAATAATACCCAACTAAATTGTCCGACTAGGATTGACCTATTGCATTGGTTACTTTCTATAAGATAAATTTTGTCTAGGCTTTAGTTGCTTATAAAAGGAAACAATAGCATTGTAATGGAGGGAAATCAGATATCATTGATGAAAATTTATTTCATAAAGTTTTTTTTGACCTTCTTATGTTCTTGATTGAATGCACGAATTCAACTTATCGTAGGGAGTAATTGTCTCTTGTGGCGTATTAAGGTTTGGGTTTTAAGGACTTGTTGTTATTGCTTTCCCCTTTTGATTTGGTTTCTTACTTCTCTGTAAAATATTCATATCCTATACTTATTCTTTTATTTCTATGCTCAATCTATCTTTGTTCTTCAAAAAAAGATAGATGGAAAATAAAAAACAGTCTGTTGTTCACAGTTTAAAAAAAGCATTTCATAAATCGGAGTGCAATTTTACACGTTCTTAACATTTGGGTGCAGTATCAAAAAGTCTATTGTAAAATATTTAATCAGATCTCGTATCATTTCTCATAATTAGAGAGGACCATGCTTCGTACAAAAAAAATCGAACAAAAATTCGAGCATATACAGAGCTTACCGTGAAGTTAAGGTTTTTGTCACACGTTTTACGTTTTGCTTGGTTACGATTTTATTCACTACTGTCGTAATGGAGATTGATGTGCTGACCAAGAGAAATGTGTGCAAATGATCTAAGTATTCTAAATATCCTACAAATATTCTCTTGATCCAACCCATGGGATAGATTTCGTAAATAAAATGCAAGGATTAATTTTGCAAGCAATTTTTTTTTTCTTAGTTAATTATGGGACATTTATGATTTGCGATTTTATTTTGAGTTAAGTGTAGAGTTTTATACGTTGTATTCATCATAAGTAATTTTTTATATTCCTTCTTTAAAGATGGATTCAAAATAATACCCAACTAAATTGTCCGACTAGGATTGACCTATTGCATTGGTTACTTTCTATAAGATAAATTTTGTCTAGGCTTTAGTTGCTTATAAAAGGAAACAATAGCATTGTAATGGAGGGAAATCAGATATCATTGATGAAAATTTATTTCATAAAGTTTTTTCTTGACCTTCTTATGTTCTTGATTGAATGCACGAATTCAACTTATCGTAGGGAGTAATTGTCTCTTGTGGCGTATTAAGGTTTGGGTTTTAAGGACTTGTTGTTATTGCTTTCCCCTTTTGATTTGGTTTCTTACTTCTCTGTAAAATATTCATATCCTATACTTATTCTTTTATTTCTATGCTCAATCTATCTTTGTTCTTCAAAAAAAGATAGATGGAAAATAAAAAATAGTCTGTTGTTCACAGTTTAAAAAAAGCATTTCATAAATCGGAGTGCAATTTTACACGTTCTTAACATTTGGGTGCAGTATCAAAAAGTCTATTGTAAAATATTTAATCAGATCTCGTATCATTTCTCATAATTAGAGAGGACCATGCTTCGTACAAAAAAAATCGAACAAAATTTCGAGCATATACATAGCTTACCGTGAAGTTAAGGTTTTTGTCACACGTTTTACGTTTTGCTTGGTTACGATTTTATTCACTACTGTCGTAATGGAGATTGATGTGCTGACCAAGAGAAATGTGTGCAAATGATCTAAGTATTCTAAATATCCTACAAATATTCTCTTGATCACACCCATGGGATAGATTTCGTAAATAAAATGCAAGGATTAATTTTGCAAGCAATTTTTTTTTCTTAGTTAATTATGGGACATTTATGATTTGCGATTTTATTTTGAGTTAAGTGTAGAGTTTTATACATTGTATTCATCATAAGTAATTTTTTATTTCCTTCTTTAAAGATGGATTCAAAATAATACCCAACTAAATTGTCCGACTAGAATTGACCTATTGAATTGGTTACTTTCTATAAGATAAATTTTGTCTAGGCTTTAGTTGCTTATAAAAGGAAACAATAGCATTGTAATGGAGGGAAATCAGATATCATTGATGGAAATTTATTTCAAAAAGTTTTTTCTTGACCTTCTTATGTTCTTGATTGAATGCACGAATTCAACTTATCGTATGGAGTAATGTCTCTTGTGGCGTATTAAGGTTTGGGTTTTAAGGACTTGTTCTTATTGCTTTCCCCTTTTGATTTGGTTTCTTACTTCTCTGTAAAATATTAATATCCTATACTTATTCTTTTATTTCTATGCTCAATCTATCTTTGTTCTTCATAAAAAGATAGATGGAAAATAAAAAATAGTCACATTGTTCACAGTTTAAAAAAGCATTTCATAAATCGGAGTGCAATTTTACACGTTCTTAACATTTGGGTGCAGTATCAAAAAGTCTATTGTAAAATATTTAATCAGATCTCGTATCATTTCTCATAATTAGAGAGGACCATGCTTCGTACAAAAAAAATCGAACAAAATTTCGAGCATATACATAGCTTACCGTGAAGTTAAGGTTTTTGTCACACGTTTTATGTTTTGCTTGGTTACGATTTTATTCACTACTGTCGTAATGGAGATTGATGTGCTGACCAAGAGAAATGTGTGCAAATGATCTAAGTATTCTAAATATCCTACAAATATTCTCTTGATCCAACCCATGGGATAGATTTCGTAAATAAAATGCAAGGATTAATTTTGCAAGCAATTTTTTTTCTTAGTTAATTATGGGACATTTATGATTTGCGATTTTATTTTGAGTTAAGTGTAGAGTTTTATACGTTGTATTCATCATAAGTAATTTTTTATATTCCTTCTTTAAAGATGGATTCAAAATAATACCCAACTAAATTGTCCGACTAGGATTGACCTATTGCATTGGTTACTTTCTATAAGATAAATTTTGTCTAGGCTTTAGTTGCTTATAAAAGGAAACAATAGCATTGTAATGGAGGGAAATCAGATATCATTGATGAAAATTTATTTCATAAAGTTTTTTCTTGACCTTCTTATGTTCTTGATTGAATGCACGAATTCAACTTATCGTAGGGAGTAATTGTCTCTTGTGGCGTATTAAGGTTTGGGTTTTAAGGACTTGTTGTTATTGCTTTCCCCTTTTGATTTGCTTTCTTACTTCTCTGTAAAATATTCATATCCTATACTTATTCTTTTATTTCTATGCTCAATCTATCTTTTTTCTTCAAAAAAAAGATAGATGGAAAATAAAAAACTGTCTGTTGTTCACAGTTTAAAAAAGCATTTCATAAATCGGAGTGCAATTTTACACGTTTTTAACATTTGGATGGAATATCAAAAATTCTATTGTAAAATGTTTAATGAGATCTCGTATCATTTCTCATAATTAGAGAGGACTATACTTCGTACAAAAAAAAATCGAAAAAAAATTCCAACATATATACAGAGCTTACCGTGAAGTTAAGGTTTTTGTCACACGTTTTACGTTTTTCTTGGTTACGATTTTATTCACTACTGTCGTAATGGAGATTGATGTGCTGACCAAGAGAAATGTGTGCAAATGATCTAAGTATTCTAAATATCCTACAAATATTCTCTTGATCCAACCCATGGGATAGATTTCGTAAATAAAATGCAAGGATTAATTTTGCAAGCAATTTTTTTTTCTTAGTTAATTATGGGACATTTATGATTTGCGATTTTATTTTGAGTTAAGTGTAGAGTTTTATACGTTGTATTCATCATAAGTAATTTTTTATATTCCTTCTTTAAAGATGGATTCAAAATAATACCCAACTAAATTGTCCGACTAGGATTGACCTATTGCATTGGTTACTTTCTATAAGATAAAGTTTGTCTAGGCTTTAGTTGCTTATAAAAGGAAACAATAGCATTGTAATGGAGGGAAATCATATATCATTGATGAAAATTTATTTCATAAGGTTTTTCTTGACCTTCTTTTGTTCTTGATTGAATGCACGAATTCAACTTATCGTTGGGAGTAATTGTCTCTTGTGGCGTATTAAGGTTTGGGTTTTAAGGACTTGTTGTTATTGCTTTGCCCTTTTGATTTGGTTTCTTACTTCTCTGTAAAATTTTCATATCCTTTCCTTATTCTTTTATTTCTATGCTCAATCTATCTTTGTTCTTCAAGAAAAGATAGATGGAAAATAAAAAACAGTCTCTTGTTCACAGTTTAAAAAAAGCATTTCATAAATCGGAGTGCAATTTTACACGTTCTTAACATTTGGGTGGAGTATCAAAAAGTCTATTGTAAAATATTTAATCAGATCTCGTATCATTTCTCATAATTAGAGAGGACCATGCTTCGTACAAAAAAAATCGAACAAAATTTCGAGCATATACATAGCTTACCGTGAAGTTAAGGTTTTTGTCACACGTTTTACGTTTTGCTTGGTTACGATTTTATTCACTACTGTCGTAATGGAGATTGATGTGCGACCAAGAGAAATGTGTGCAAATGATCTAAGTATTCTAAATATCCTACAAATATTCTCTTGATCCAACCCATGGGATAGATTTCGTAAATAAAATGCAAGGATTAATTTTGCAAGCAATTTTTTTTTCTTAGTTAATTATGGGACATTTATGATTTGCGATTTTATTTTGAGTTAAGTGTAGAGTTTTATACGTTGTATTCATCATAAGTAATTTTTTATGTTCCTTCTTTAAAGATGGATTCAAAATAATAACCAACTAAATTGTCCGACTAGGATTGACCTATTGCATTGGTTACTTTCTATAAGATAAATTTTGTCTAGGCTTTAGTTGCTTATAAAAGGAAACAATAGCATTGTAATGGAGGGAAATCAGATATCATTGATGAAAATTTATTTCATAAAGTTTTTTCTTGACCTTCTTATGTTCTTGATTGAATGCACGAATTCAACTTATCGTAGGGAGTAATTGTCTCTTGTGGCGTATTAAGGTTTGGGTTTTAAGGACTTGTTGTTATTGCTTTCCCCTTTTGATTTGGTTTCTTACTTCTCTGTAAAATATTCATATCCTATACTTATTCTTTTATTTCTATGCTCAATCTATCTTTGTTCTTCAAAAAAAGATAGATGGAAAATAAAAAATAGTCTGTTGTTCACAGTTTAAAAAAAGCATTTCATAAATCGGAGTGCAATTTTACACGTTCTTAACATTTGGGTGGAGTATCAAAAAGTCTATTGTAAAATATTTAATCAGATCTCGTATCATTTCTCATAATTAGAGAGGACCATGCTTCGTACAAAAAAAATCGAACAAAAATTCGAGCATATACAGAGCTTACCGTGAAGTTAAGGTTTTTGTCACACGTTTTACGTTTTGCTTGGTTACGATTTTATTCACTACTGTCGTAATGGAGATTGATGTGCTTACCAATAGAAATTTGTGCAAATGATCTAAGTATTCTAAATATCCTACAAATATTCTCTTGATCACACCCATGGGATAGATTTCGTAAATAAAATGCAAGGATTAATTTTGCAAGCAATTTTTTTTTCTTAGTTAATTATGGGACATTTATGATTTGCGATTTTATTTTGAGTTAAGTGTAGAGTTTTATACGTTGTATTCATCATAAGTAATTTTTTATATTCCTTCTTTAAAGATGGATTCAAAATAATACCCAACTAAATTGTCCGACTAGGATTGACCTATTGCATTGGTTACTTTCTATAAGATAAATTTTGTCTAGGCTTTAGTTGCTTATAAAAGGAAACAATAGCATTGTAATGGAGGGAAATCAGATATCATTGATGAAAATTTATTTCATAAAGTTTTTTCTTGACCTTCTTATGTTCTTGATTGAATGCACGAATTCAACTTATCGTAGGGAGTAATTGTCTCTTGTGGCGTATTAAGGTTTGGGTTTTAAGGACTTGTTGTTATTGCTTTCCCCTTTTGATTTGGTTTCTTACTTCTCTGTAAAATATTCATATCCTATACTTATTCTTTTATTTCTATGCTCAATCTATCTTTGTTCTTCAAAAAAAGATAGATGGAAAATAAAAAACAGTCTGTTGTTCACAGTTTAAAAAAAGCATTTCATAAATCGGAGTGCAATTTTACACGTTCTTAACATTTGGGTGGAGTATCAAAAAGTCTATTGTAAAATATTTAATCAGATCTCGTATCATTTCTCATAATTAGAGAGGACCATGCTTCGTACAAAAAAAAATCGAACAAAAATTCCAGCATATACAGAGCTTACCGTGAAGTTAAGGTTTTTGTCACACGTTTTACGTTTTGCTTGGTTACGATTTTATTCACTACATTTGTAATGGAGATTGGTGTGTTGACCAAGAGAAATGTTTGCAAATGATCTAAGTATTCTAAATATCCTACAAATATTCTCTTGATCCAACCCATGGGGTAGATTTCGTAAATAAAATGCAAGGATTAATTTTGCAAGCAATTGTTTTTTCATAGTTAATTATGGGACATTTATGATTTGCGATTTTATTTGAGTTAAGTGTTGAGTTTTATAAGTTGTATTCATCTTAAGTAATTTTTTATATTCCTTCTTTAAAGATAGATTGAGAATAATACACAACTAAATTGTCCGACTATGATTGACCTATTATATGGGTTACTTTCTCTAAGATAAATTTTGTCTAGGCTTTAGTTGCTTATAAAAGGAAACAATAGCATTGTAATGGAGGGAAATCAGATATCATTGATGGAAATTTATTTCAAAAAGTTTTTTCTTGACCTTCTTATGTTCTTGATTGAATGCACGAATTCAACTTATCGTATGGAGTAATTGTCTCTTGTGGCGTATTAAGGTTTGGGTTTTAAGGACTGGTTGTTATTGCTTTCCCCTTTTCATTTGGTTTCTTACTTCTCTGTAAAATATTCATATCCTATACTTATTCTTTTATTACTATGCTCAATCTATCTTTGTTCTTCAAAAAAAGATAGATGGAAAATAAAAAACAGTCTGTTGTTCACAGTTTAAAAAAAGCATTTCATAAATCGGAGTGCAATTTTACACGTTCTTAACATTTGGGTGGAGTATCAAAAAGTCTATTGTAAAATATTTAATAAGATCTCGTATCATTTCTCATAATTAGAGAGGACCATGCTTCCTACAAAAAAAATCGAACAAAAATTCGAGCATATACAAAGCTTACCGTGAAGTTAAGGTTTTTGTCACACGTTTTACGTTTTGCTTGGTTACGATTTTATTCACTACTGTCATAATGGAGATTGATGTGCTGACCAAGAGAAATGTGTGCAAATGATCTAAGTATTCTAAATATCCTACAAATATTCTCTTGATCCAACCCATGGGATAGATTTCGTAAATAAAATGCAAGGATTAATTTTGCAAGCAATTTTTTTTCTTAGTTAATTATGGGACATTTATGATTTGCGATTTTATTTTGAGTTAAGTGTAGAGTTTTATACGTTGTATTCATCATAAGTAATTTTTTATGTTCCTTCTTTAAAGATGGATTCAAAATAATAACCAACTAAATTGTCCGACTAGGATTGACCTATTGCATTGGTTACTTTCTATAAGATAAATTTTGTCTAGGCTTTAGTTGCTTATAAAAGGAAACAATAGCATTGTAATGGAGGGAAATCAGATATCATTGATGAAAATTTATTTCATAAAGTTTTTTCTTGACCTTCTTATGTTCTTGATTGAATGCACGAATTCAACTTATCGTAGGGAGTAATTGTCTCTTGTGGCGTATTAAGGTTTGGGTTTTAAGGACTTGTTGTTATTGCTTTCCCCTTTTGATTTGGATTCTTACTTCTCTTAAAATATTCATATCCTATACTTATTCTTTTATTTCTATGCTCAATCTATCTTTGTTCTTCAAAAAAAGATAGATGGAAAATAAAAAATAGTGTGTTGTTCACAGTTTAAAAAAAGCATTTCATAAATCGGAGTGCAATTTTACACGTTCTTAACATTTGGGTGCAGTATCAAAAAGTCTATTGTAAAATATTTAATCAGATCTCGTATCATTTCTCATAATTATAGAGGACCATGCTTCGTACAAAAAAAAATCGAACAAAATTTCGAGCATATACAGAGCTTACCGTGAAGTTCAGGTTTTTGTCACACGTTTTACGTTTTGCTTGATTATGATTTTATTCACTACTGTCGTAATGGAGATTGATGTGCTGACCAAGAGAAATCTGTGCAAATGATCTAAGTATTCTAAATATCCTACAAATATTCTCTTGATCCAACCCATGGGATAGATTTCGTAAATAAAATGCAAGGATCAATTTTGCAAGCAATTTTTTTTTCTTAGTTAATTATGGGACATTTATCATTTGCGATTTTATTTTGAGTTAAGTGTAGAGTTTTATACGTTGTATTCATCATAAGTAATTTTTTATATTCCTTCTTTAAAGATGGATTCAAAATAATACCCAACTAAATTGTCCGACTAGGATTGACCTATTGCATTGGTTACTTTCTATAAGATAAATTTTGTCTAGGCTTTAGTTGCTTATAAAAGGAAACAATAGCATTGTAATGGAGGGAAATCATATATCATTGATGAAAATTTATTTCATAAGGTTTTTCTTGACCTTCTTATGTTCTTGATTGAATGCACGAATTCAACTTATCGTAGTGAGTAATTGTCTCTTGTGGCGTATAAAGGTTTGGGTTTTAAGGACTTGTTTTTATTGCTTTCCCCTTTTGATTTGGTTTCTTACTTCTCCGTAAAATATTCATATCCTATACTTATTCTTTTATTTCTATGCTCAATCTATCTTTGTTCTTCAAAACAAGATAGATGGAAAATAAAAAATAGTGTGTTGTTCACAGTTTAAAAAAAGCATTTCATAAATCGGAGTGCAATTTTACACGTTCTTAACATTTGGGTGCAGTATCAAAAAGTCTATTGTAAAATATTTAATCAGATCTCGTATCATTTCTCATAATTAGAGAGGACCATGCTTCGTACAAAAAAAAATCGAACAAAATTTCGAGCATATACAGAGCTTACCGTGAAGTTAAGGTTTTTGTCACACGTTTTACGTTTTGCTTGGTTACGATTTTATTCACTACTGTCGTAATGGAAATTGAAGTCTTGACCAAGAGAAATGTGTGCAAATGATCTAAGTATTCTAAATATCCTACAAATATTCTCTTGATCCAACCCATGGGATAGATTTCGTAAATAAAATGCAAGGATTAATTTTGCAAGCAATTTTTTTTTTCTTAGTTAATTATGGGACATTTATGATTTGCGATTTTATTTTGAGTTAAGTGTAGAGTTTTATACGTTGTATTCATCATAAGTAATTTTTTATATTCCTTCTTTAAAGATAGATTCAAAATAATACCCAACTAAATTGTCCGACTAGGATTGACCTATTGCATTGGTTATTTTCTATAAGATAAATTTTGTCTAGGCTTTAGGTTCTTATAAAAGGAAACAATAGCACTATAATGGTGGGAAATCAGATATCATTGATGAAAATTTATTTCATAAAGTTTTTTCTTGACCTTCTTATGTTCTTGATTGAATGCACGAATTCAACTTATCGTAGTGAGTAATTGTCTCTTGTGGCGTATAAAGGTTTGGGTTTTAAGGACTTGTTTTTATTGCTTTCCCCTTTTGATTTGGTTTCTTACTTCTCTGTAAAATATTCATATCCTATACTTATTCTTTTATTTCTATGCTCAATCTATCTTTGTTCTTCAAAACAAGATAGATGGAAAATAAAAAATAGTCTGTTGTTCACAGTTTAAAAAAAGCATTTCATAAATCGGAGTGCAATTTTACACGTTCTTAACATTTGGGTGCAGTATCAAAAAGTCTATTGTAAAATATTTAATCAGATCTCGTATCATTTCTCATAATTAGAGAGGACCATGCTTCGTACAAAAAAAATCAAACAAAATTTCGAGCATATACATAGCTTACCGTGAAGTTAAGGTTTTTGTCACACGTTTTATGTTTTGCTTGGTTACGATTTTATTCACTACTGTCGTAATGGAGATTGATGTGCTGACCAAGAGAAATGTGTGCAAATGATCTAAGTATTCTAAATATCCTACAAATATTCTCTTGATTCAACCCATGGGATAGATTTCGTAAATAAAATGCAAGGATCAATTTTGCAAGCAATTTTTTTTTTCTTAGTTAATTATGGGACATTTATCATTTGCGATTTTATTTTGAGTTAAGTGTAGAGTTTTATACGTTTGATTCATCATAAGTAATTTTTTATATTCCTTCTTTAAAGATAGATTTAAAATAATACCCAACTAAATTGTCCGACTAGGATTGACCTATTGCATTGGTTACTTTCTATAAGATAAATTTTGTCTAGGCTTTAGTTGCTTATAAAAGGAAACAATAGCATTGTAATGGAGGGAAATCAGATATCATTGATGAAAATTTATTTCATAAAGTTTTTTCTTGACCTTCTTATGTTCTTGATTGAATGCACGAATTCAACTTATCGTAGGGAGTAATTGTCTCTTGTGGCGTATTAAGGTTTGGGTTTTATGGACTTGTTGTTATTGCTTTCCCCTTTTGATTTGGTTTCTTACTTCTCTGTAAAATATTCATATCCTATACTTATTCTTTTATTTCTATGCTCAATCTATCTTTGTTCTTCAAAAAAAGATAGATGGAAAATAAAAAACAGTCTGTTGTTCACAGTTTAAAAAAAGCATTTCATAAATCGGAGTGCAATTTTACACGTTCTTAACATTTGGGTGGAGTATCAAAAAGTCTATTGTAAAATATTTAATCAGATCTCGTATCATTTCTCATAATTAGAGAGGACCATGCTTCGTACAAAAAAAATCGAACAAAAATTCGAGCATATACATAGCTTACCGTGGGTTTAAGGTTTTTGTCACAGGTTTTACGTTTTGCTTGGTTACGATTTTATTCACTACTGTCGTAATGGAGAATGATGTGCGGACCAAGAGAAATTTGTGCAAATGATCTAAGTATTCTAAATATCCTACAAATATTCTCTTGATCACACCCATGGGATAGATTTCGTAAATAAAATGCAAGGATTAATTTTGCAAGCAATTTTTTTTTCTTAGTTAATTATGGGACATTTATGATTTGTGATTTTATTTTTAGTTAAGTGTAGCGTTTTATACGTTGTATTCATCATAAGTAATTTTTTATATTCCTTCTTTAAAGATGGATTCAAAATAATACCCAAATAAATTGTCCGACTAGGATTGCCCTATTGCATTGGTTATTTTCTATAAGATAAATTTTGTCTAGGCTTTAGTTGCTTATAAAAGGAAACAATAGCATTGTAATGGAGGGAAATCAGATATCATTGATGGAAATTTATTTCATAAAGGTTTTTCTTGACCTTCTTATGTTCTTGATTGAATGCACGAATTCAACTTATCGTAGGGAGTAATTGTCTCTTGTGGCGTATTAAGGTTTGGGTTTTAAGGACTTGTTGTTATTGCTTTCCCCTTTTGATTTGGTTTCTTACTTCTCTGTAAAATATTCATATCCTATACTTATTCTTTTATTTCTATGCTCAATCTATCTTTGTTCTTCAAAAAAAGATAGATGGAAAATAAAAAACAATCTGTTGTTCACAGTTTAAAAAAAGCATTTCATAAATCGGAGTGCAATTTTACACGTTCTTAACATTTGGGTGGAGTATCAAAAAGTCTATTGTAAAATATTTAATCAGATCTCGTATCATTTCTCATAATTAGAGAGGACCATGCTTCGTACAAAAAAAATCGAACAAAAATTCCAGCATATACAGAGCTTACCGTGAAGTTAAGGTTTTTGTCACACGTTTTACGTTTTGCTTGGTTACGATTTTATTCACTACTGTCGTAATGGAGATTGATGTGCTGACCAAGAGAAATGTGTGCAAATGATCTAAGTATTCTAAATATCCTACAAATATTCTCTTGATCCAACCCATTGGATAGATTTCGTAAATAAAATTCAAGGATTAATTTTGCAAGCAATTTTTTTTTTCTTAGTTAATTATGGGACATTTATGATTTGCGATTTTATTTTGAGTTAAGTGTAGAGTTTTATACGTTGTATTCATCATAAGTAATTTTTTATATTCCTTCTTGAAAGATGGATTCAAAATAATACCCAACTAAATTGTCCGACTAGGATTGACCTATTGCATTGGTTACTTTCAATAAGATAAATTTTGTCTAGGCTTTAGTTGCTTATAAAAGGAAACAATAGCATTGTAATGGAGGGAAATCAGATATCATTGATGAAAATTTAATTCATAAAGTTTTTTTTGACCTTCTTATGTTCTTGATTGAATGCACGAATTCAACTTATCGTAGGGAGTAATTGTCTCTTGTGGCGTATTAAGCTTTGGGTTTTAAGGACTTGTTGTTATTGCTTCTCCCTTTTGATTTGGTTTCTTACTTCTCTGTAAAATATTCATATCCTATACTTATTCTTTTTTTTCTATGCTTAATCTATCTTTGTTCTTCAAAAAAGATAGATGGAAAATAAAAAATAGTCTGTTGTTCACGCTTAAAAAAGAATTTCATAAATCGGAGTGCAATTTTACACGTTCTTAACATTTGGGTGGAGTATCAAAAAGTCTATTGTAAAATATTTAATCAGATCTCGTATCATTTCTCATAATTAGAGAGGACCATGCTTCGTACAAAAAAAATCGAACAAAAATTCGAGCATATATAGAGCTTACCGTGAAGTTAAGGTTTTTGTCACACGTTTTACGTTTTGCTTGGTTACGATTTTATTCACTATTGTCGTAATGGAGATTGGTGTGCTGACCAAGAGAAATGTGTGCAAATGATCTAAGTATTCTAAATATCCTACAAATATTCTCTTGATCCAACCCATGGGATAGATTTCGTAAATAAAATGCAAGGATTAATTTTGCAAGCAATTTTTTTTTCTTAGTTAATTATGGGACATTTATGATTTGCGATTTTATTTTGAGTTAAGTGTAGAGTTTTATACGTTGTATTCATCATAAGTAATTTTTTATATTCCTTCTTTAAAGATGGATTCAAAATAATACCCAACTAAATTGTCCGACTAGGATTGACCTATTGCATTGGTTACTTTCTATAAGATAAATTTTGTCTAGGCTTTAGTTGCTTATAAAAGGAAACAATAGCATTGTAATGGTGGGAAATCAGATATCATTGATGAAAATTTATTTCATAAAGTTTTTTCTTGACCTTCTTATGTTCTTGATTGAATGCACGAATTCAACTTATCGTAGTGAGTAATTGTCTCTTGTGGCGTATAAAGGTTTGGGTTTTAGGGACTTGCTGTTATTGCTTTCCCCTTTTGATTTGGTTTCTTACTTCTCCGTAAAATATTCATATCCTATACTTATTCTTTTATTTCTATGCTCAATCTATCTTTGTTCTTCAAAACAAGATAGATGGAAAATAAAAAATAGTGTGTTGTTCACAGTTTAAAAAAAGCATTTCATAAATCGGAGTGCAATTTTACACGTTCTTAACATTTGGGTGCAGTATCAAAAAGTCTATTGTAAAATATTTAATCAGATCTCGTATCATTTCTCATAATTAGAGAGGACCATGCTTCGTACAAAAAAAATCAAACAAAATTTCGAGCATATACATAGCTTACCGTGAAGTTAAGGTTTTTGTCACACGTTTTATGTTTTGCTTGGTTACGATTTTATTCACTACCTGCCCTAATGGATATTGATGTGCTGACCAAGAGAAATGTGTGCAAATGATCTAAGTATTCTAAATATCCTACAAAATTCTCATGATCCAAACCATGGGATAGATTTCGTAAATAAAATGCAAGAATTCATTTTGCAAGCAATTTTTTTTTCTTCGTTAATGATGGGACATTTATGATTTCCAATTTTATTTTGAGTTAAGTGTAGAGTTTTATACGTTGTATTCATCATAAGTTATTTTTTATATTCCTTCTTTAAAGATGGATTCAAAATAATACCCAACAAAATTGTCCGACTAGGATTGACCTATTGCATGGGTTACTTTCTATAAGATAAATTTTGTCTAGGCTTTAGTTGCTTATAAAAGGAAACAATATCATTGTAATGGAGGGAAATCAGATATCATTGATGAAAATTTATTTCAGAAAATTTTTCTTGACCTTCTTATGTTCTTGATTGAATGCACGAATTCAACTTATCGTAGGGAGTAATTGTCTCTTGTGGCGTATTAAGGTTTGGGTTTTATGGACTTGTTGTTATTGCTTTCCCCTTTTGATTTGGTTTCTTACTTCTCTGTAAAATATTCATATCCTATACTTATTCTTTTATTTCTATGCTCAATCTATCTTTGTTCTTCAAAAAAAGATAGATGGAAAATAAAAAACAGTCTGTTGTTCACAGTTTAAAAAAAGCATTTCATAAATCGGAGTGCAATTTTACACGTTCTTAACATTTGGGTGGAGTATCAAAAAGTCTATTGTAAAATATTTAATCAGATCTCGTATCATTTCTCATAATTAGAGAGGACCATGCTTCGTACAAAAAAAAATCGAACAAAAATTCGAGCATATACAGAGCTTACCGTGAAGTTAAGGTTTTTGTCACACGTTTTACGTTTTGCTTGGTTACGATTTTATTCACTACTGTCGTAATGGAGATTGATGTGCTGACCAAGAGAAATGTGTGCAAATGATCTAAGTATTCTAAATATCCTACAAATATTCTCTTGATCCAACCCATGGGATAGATTTCGTAAATAAAATGCAAGGATTAATTTTGCAAGCAAATTTTTTTTTCACAGTTAATTATGGGACATTTATGATTTGCGATTTTATTTTGAGTTAAGTGTAGAGTTTTATACGTTGTATTCATCATAAGTTATTTTTTATATTCCTTCTTTAAAGATGGATTCAAAATAATACCCAACTAAATTGTCCGACTAGGATTGACCTATTGCATTGGTTACTTTCTATAAGATAAATTTTGTCTAGGCTTTAGTTGCTTATAAAAGGAAACAATAGCATTGTAATGGAGGGAAATCAGATATCATTGATGAAAATTTATTTCATAAAGTTTTTTTTGACCTTCTTATGTTCTTGATTGAATGCACGAATTCAACTTATCGTAGGGAGTAATTGTCTCTTGTGGCGTATTAAGGTTTGGGTTTTATGGACTTGTTGTTATTGCTTTCCCCTTTTGATTTGGTTTCTTACTTCTCTGTAAAATATACATATCCTATACTTATTCTTTTATTTCTATGCTCAATCTATCTTTGTTCTTCAAAAAAAGGTAGATGGAAAATAAAAAACAGTCTGTTGTTCACAGTTTAAAAAAAAGAATTTCATAAATCGGAGTGCAATTTTACACGTTCTTAACATTTGGGTGGAGTATCAAAAAGTCTATTGTAAAATATTTAATCAGATCTCGTATCATTTCTCATAATTAGAGAGGACCATGCTTCGTACAAAAAAAATCGAACAAAAATTCGAGCATATACAGAGCTTACCGTGAAGTTAAGGTTTTTGTCACACGTTTTACGTTTTGCTTGGTTACGATTTTATTCACTACTGTCGTAATGGAGATTGATGTGCTGACCAAGAGAAATGTGTGCAAATGATCTAAGTATTCTAAATATCCTACAAAATTCTCTTGATCCAACCCATGGGATAGATTTCGTAAATAAAATGCAAGAATTAATTTTGCAAGCAATTTTTTTTTCTTAGTTAATTATGGGATATTTATGATTTGCGATTTTATTTTGAGTTAAGTGTAGAGTTTTATACGTTGTATTCATCATAAGTTATTTTTTATATTCCTTCTTTAAAGATGGATTCAAAATAATACCCAAATAAATTGTCCGACTAGGATTGACCTATTGCATTGGTTACTTTCTATAAGCTAAATTTTGTCTAGGCTTTAGTTGCTTATAAAAGGAAACAATAGCATTGTAATGGAGGGAAATCAGATATCATTGATGAAAATTTATTTCATAAAGTTTTTTCTTGACCTTCTTATGTTCTTGATTGAATGCACGAATTCAACTTATCGTAGGGAGTAATTGTCTCTTGTGGCGTATTAAGGTTTGGGTTTTATGGACTTGTTGTTATTGCTTTCCCCTTTTGATTTGGTTTCTTACTTCTCTGTAAAATATTCATATCCTATACTTATTCTTTTATTTCTATGCTCAATCTATCTTTGTTCTTCAAAAAAAGATAGATGGAAAATAAAAAATAGTCTGTTGTTCACAGTTTAAAAAAAGCATTTCATAAATCGGAGTGCAATTTTACACGTTCTTAACATTTGGGTGGAGTATCAAAAAGTCTATTGTAAAATATTTAATCAGATCTCGTATCATTTCTCATAATTAGAGAGGACCATGCTTCGTACAAAACAAATCGAACAAAAATTCGAGCATATACAGAGCTTACCGTGAAGTTAAGGTTTTTGTCACACGTTTTACGTTTTGCTTGGTTACGATTTTATTCACTACTGTCGTAATGGAGATTGATGTGCTGACCAAGAGAAATGTGTGCAAATGATCGAAGTATTCTAAATATCCTACAAATATTCTCTTGATCCAACCCATGGGATAGATTTCGTAAATAAAATTCAAGGATTAATTTTGCAAGAAATTTTTTTTTCTTAGTTAATTATGGGACATTTATGATTTGCGATTTTATTTTGAGTTAAGTGTAGAGTTTTATACGTTGTATTCATCATAAGTTATTTTTTATATTCCTTCTTGAAAGTTGGATTCAAAATAATACCCAACTAAATTGTCCGACTAGGATTGACCTATTGCATTGGTTACTTTCTATAAGCTAAATTTTGTCTAGGCTTTAGTTGCTTATAAAAGGAAACAATAGCATTGTAATGGAGGGAAATCAGATATCATTGATGAAAATTTATTTCATAAACAATTTTTTGACCTTCTTATGTTCTTGATTGAATGCACGAATTCAACTTATCGTAGGGAGTAATTGTCTCTTGTGGCGTATTAAGGTTTGGGTTTTATGGACTTGTTGTTATTGCTTTCCGATTTTGAATTGGTTTCTTACTTCTCCGTAAAATATTCATATCCTATACTTATTCTTTTATTTCTATGCTCAATCTATCTTTGTTCTTCAAAAAAAGATAGATGGAAAATAAAAAATAGTCTGTTGTTCACAGTTTAAAAAAAGCATTTCATAAATCGGAGTGCAATTTTACACGTTCTTAACATTTGGGTGGAGTATCAAAAAGTCTATTGTAAAATATTTAATCAGATCTCGTACCATTTCTCATAATTAGAGAGGACCATGCTTCGTACAAAAAAAATCGAACAAAATTTCGAGCATATACATAGCTTACCGTGAAGTTAAGGTTTTTGTCACACGTTTTACGTTTTGCTTGGTTACGATTTTATTCACTACTGTCGTAATGGAGATTGATGTGCTGACCAAGAGAAATGTGTGCAAATGATCTAAGTATTCTAAATATCCTACAAATATTCTCTTGATCCAACCCATGGGATAGATTTCGTAAATAAAATTCAAGGATTAATTTTGCAAGCAATTTTTTTTCTTAGTTAATTATGGGACATTTATGATTTGCGATTTTATTTTGAGTTAAGTGTAGAGTTTTATACGTTGTATTCATCATAAGTTATTTTTTATATTCCTTCTTTAATGATGGATTCAAAATAATACCCAATTAAATTGTCCGACTAGGATTGACCTATTGCATTGGTTACTTTCTATAAGCTAAATTTTGTCTAGGCTTTAGTTGCTTATAAAAGGAAACAATAGCATTGTAATGGAGGGAAATCAGATATCATTGATGAAAATTTATTTCATAAAGTTTTTTTTGACCTTCTTATGTTCTTGATTGAATGCACGAATTCAACTTATCGTAGGGAGTAATTGTCTCTTGTGGCGTATTAAGGTTTGGGTTTTATGGACTTGTTGTTATTGCTTTCCCCTTTTGATTTGGTTTCTTACTTCTCTGTAAAATATTCATATCCTATACTTATTCTTTTATTTCTATGCTCAATCTATCTTTGTTCTTCAAAAAAAGATATATGGAAAATAAAAAACAGTCTGTTGTTCACAGTTTAAAAAAAAGAATTTCATAAATCGGAGTGCAATTTTACACGTTCTTAACATTTGGGTGGAGTATCAAAAAGTCTATTGTAAAATATTTAATCAGATCTCGTATCATTTCTCATAATTAGAGAGGACCATGCTTCGTACAAAAAAAATCGAACAAAAATTCGAGCATATACAGAGCTTACCGTGAAGTTAAGGTTTTTGTCACACGTTTTACGTTTTGCTTGGTTACGATTTTATTCACTACTGTCGTAATGGAGATTGATGTGCTGACCAAGAGAAATGTGTGCAAATGATCGAAGTATTCTAAATATCCTACAAATATTCTCTTGATCCAACCCATGGGATAGATTTCGTAAATAAAATTCAAGGATTAATTTTGCAAGCAATTTTTTTTCCATAGGCAATTATGGGATATTTATGATTTGCGATTTTATTTTGTGTTAAGTGTAGAGTTTTATACGTTGTATTCATCATAAGTAATATTTTATATTCCTTCTTTAAAGATGGATTCAAAATAATACCCAAATAAATTGTCCGACTAGGATTGACCTATTGCATTGGTTACTTTCTATAAGCTAAATTTTGTCTAGGCTTTAGTTGCTTATAAAAGGAAACAATAGCATTGTAATGGAGGGATATTAGATATCATTGATGAAAATTTATTTCATAAACTTTTTTTTGACCTTCTTATGTTCTTGATTGAATGCACGAATTCAACTTATCGTAGGGAGTAATTGTCTCTTGTGGCGTATTAAGGTTTGGGTTTTATGGACTTGTTGTTATTGCTTTCCCCTTTTGATTTGGTTTCTTTCTTCTCTGTAAAATATACATATCCTATACTTATTCTTTTATTTCTATGCTCAGTCTATCATTGTTCTTCAAAAAAAGGTAGATGGAAAATAAAAAAGAGTTTGTGGGTCACAATTTAAAACAAGCATTTCATAAATCGGAGTGCAATTTTACACGTTCTTAACATTTGGGTGGAGTATCAAAAAGTCTATTGTAAAATATTTAATCAGATCTCGTATCATTTCTCATAATTAGAGAGGACCATGCTTCGTACAAAAAAAAATCGAACAAAAATTCGAGCATATACAGAGCTTACCGTGAAGTTAAGGTTTTTGTCACACGTTTTACGTTTTGCTTGGTTACGATTTTATTCACTACTGTCGTAATGGAGATTGATGTGCTGACCAAGAGAAATGTGTGCAAATGATCGAAGTATTCTAAATATCCTACAAATATTCTCTTGATCCAACCCATGGGATAGATTTCGTAAATAAAATTCAAGGATTAATTTTGCAAGCAATTTTTTTTCTTAGTTAATTGTGGGACATTTATGATTTGCTATTTTATTTTGAGTTAAGTGTAGAGTTTTATACGTTGTATTCATCATAAGTTATTTTTTATATTCCTTCTTGAAAGATGGATTCAAAATAATACCCAACTAAATTGTCCGACTAGGATTGACCTATTGCATTGTGATACTTTCTATAAGCTAAATTTTGTCTAGGCTTTAGTTGCTTATAAAAGGAAACAATAGCATTGTAATGGAGGGAAATCAGATATCATTGATGAAAATTTATTTCATAAAGTTTTTTTTGACCTTCTTATGTTCTTGATTGAATGCACGAATTCAACTTATCGTAGGGAGTAATTGTCTCTTGTGGCGTATTAAGGTTTGGGTTTTATGGACTTGTTGTTATTGCTTTCCCCTTTTGATTTGGTTTCTTACTTCTCGGTAAAATATACATATCCTATACTTATTCTTTTATTTCTATGCTCAATCTATATTTGTTCTTCAAAAAAACATAGATGGAAAATAAAAAACAGTCTGTCGTTCACAGTTTAAAAAAAGCATTTCATAAATCGGAGTGCAATTTTACACGTTCTTAACATTTGGGTGGAGTATCAAAAAGTCTATTGTAAAATATTTAATCAGATCTCGTATCATTTCTCATAATTAGAGAGGACCATGCTTCGTACAAAAAAAATCGAACAAAAATTCGAGCATATACAGAGCTTACCGTGAAGTTAAGGTTTTTGTCACACGTTTTACGTTTTGCTTGGTTACGATTTTATTCACTACTGTCGTAATGGAGATTGATGTGCTGACCAAGAGAAATGTGTGCAAATGATCTAAGTATTCTAAATATCCTACAAATATTCTCTTGATCCAACCCATGGGATAGATTTCGTAAATAAAATTCAAGGATTAATTTTGCAAGCAATTTTTTTTCTTAGTTAATTGTGGGACATTTATGATTTGCTATTTTATTTTGAGTTAAGTGTAGAGTTTTATACGTTGTATTCATCATAAGTTATTTTTTATATTCCTTCTTGAAAGATGGATTCAAAATAATACCCAACTAAATTGTCCGACTAGGATTGACCTATTGCATTGGTTACTTTCTATAAGCTAAATTTTGTCTAGGCTTTAGTTGCTTATAAAAGGAAACAATAGCATTGTAATGGAGGGAAATCAGATATCATTGATGAAAATTTATTTCATAAAGTTTTTTTTGACCTTCTTATGTTCTTGATTGAATGCACGAATTCAACTTATCGTAGGGAGTAATTGTCTCTTGTGGCGTATTAAGGTTTGGGTTTTATGGACTTGTTGTTATTGCTTTCCCCTTTTGATTTGGTTTCTTACTTCTCTGTAAAATATTAATATCCTATACTTATTCTTTTATATCTATGCTCAATCTATCTTTGTTCTTCTAAAAAAGATATATGGAAAATAAAAAACAGTCTGTTGTTCACAGTTAAAAAAAAAGAATTTCATAAATCGGAGTGCAATTTTACACGTTCTTAACATTTGGGTGGAGTATCAAAAAGTCTATTGTAAAATATTTAATCAGATCTCGTATCATTTCTCATAATTAGAGAGGACCATGCTTCGTACAAAAAAAAATCGAACAAAAATTCGAGCATATACAGAGCTTACCGTGAAGTTAAGGTTTTTGTCACACGTTTTACGTTTTGCTTGGTTACGATTTTATTCACTACTGTCGTAATGGAGATTGATGTGCTGACCAAGAGAAATGTGTGCAAATGATCTAAGTATTCTAAATATCCTACAAATATTCTCTTGATCCAACCCATGGGATAGATTTCGTAAATAAAATTCAAGGATTAATTTTGCAAGCAATTTTTTTTCTTAGTTAATTATGGGACATTTATGATTTGCGATTTTATTTTGAGTTAAGTGTAGAGTTTTATACGTTGTATTCATCATAAGTTATTTTTTATATTCCTTCTTTAAAGATGGATTCAAAATAATACCCAACTAAATTGTCCGACTAGGATTGACCTATTGCATTGGTTACTTTCTATAAGATAAATTTTGTCTAGGCTTTAGTTGCTTATAAAAGGAAACAATAGCATTGTAATGGAGGGAAATCAGATATCATTGATGAAAATTTATTTCATAAACTTTTTTTTGACATTCTTATGTTCTTGATTGAATGCACGAATTCAACTTATCGTAGGGAGTAATTGTCTCTTGTGGTGTATTAAGGTTTGGGTTTTAAGTACTTGTTGTTATTGCTTTCCCCTTTTGATTTGGTTTCTTACTTCTCTGTAAAATATTCATATCCTATACTTATTGTTTTATATCTATGCTGAATCTATCTTTGTTGTTCAAAAAAAGATAGATGGAAAATAAAAAACAGTCTATTGTTCACAGTTTAAAAAAAGCATTTCATAAATCGGAGTGCAATTTTACACGTTCTTAACTTTTGGGTGGAGTATCAAAAAGTCTATTGTAAAATATTTAATCAGATCTCGTATCATTTCTCATAATTAGAGAGGACCATGCTTCGTACAAAAAAAATCGAACAAAAATTCAATCATATACAGAGCTTACCGGGGGTTTAAGATTTTTGTCACACAATTTACGTTTTGCTTGGTTACAATTTTTTTCACTACAATTGTAATGGAGATTGATGTGCTGACCAAGAGAAATGTTTGCAAATGATCTAAGTATTCTAAATATCCTACAAATATTCACTTGATCCAACCTATGGGATAGATTTCGTAAATAAAATGCAAGGATTAATTTTGCAAGCAATTTTTTTTCTTAGTTAATTATGGGACATTTATGATTTGCGATTTTATTTTGAGTTAAGTGTAGAATTTTATACTTTGTATTCATCATAAGTAATATTTTCTATTCATTCTTTAAAGATGGATTGAGAACAATACACCACTAAATAGTACGACTAGGATTGACCTATTGCATGGGTTACTTTCTATAAGATAAAATTTGTCTAGGCTTTAGTTGCTTATAAAAGGAAACAACAACCTTGTAATGGAGGGAAATCATATATCATTAATGGAAATTTATTTCAGAAAGCATTTTTCTTGACCTTCTCATGTTCTGGATTGAATGCACGAATTCAACTTATCATAGGGAGTAATTGTCTTTTGTGGCGTCTTAAGGTTGGAGTTTTATGGACTTGTTGTTATTGCTTTCCCCTTTTGATTTGGTTTCTTATTTCTCTGTAAAATCTTCTTATCTTATACTTATTCTTTTTTTCTATGTTCAATCTATCTTTGTTCTTCAAAAAAAGGTAGATGGAAAATAAAAAATAATCTATTGTTCAGAGTTAAAAAAAAACATTTGATAAATCGGAGTGCAATTTTACACGTTCTTAACATTTGGGTGGAGTATCGAAATGGCTATTGTAAAATATTAAATCAGATCTCATATCGATTCCCATAATTAGAATGGTCCCTACTACAGACAAAAAAATTCGAAGACAAATTCAATCATATACAGAGCTTACCGAGGGTTTAAAGTTTTTGTCGCACGTTTTACGTTTTCCTTTATTAGGATTTTATTCAATACAGTTGTAATGGAGATCAATGTGCTAACCAAATGAAATTTTTTTAAATGATCTAAATATTCTAAATATCGTACAAATATTCACTTGATCCAACCCAAGGGATAGATTTCCTAAATAAAATTCTAGTATTAATTTTGCAAGCAATTGTTTTTCTTAGTTAATTATGGGACATTTATGATTTACGATTTTATTTCGAGTTATGTGTAAAATTTTATACTTTGTATTCATCATAAGTAATATTTTCTATTCATTCTTTAAAGATGGATTGGGAACAATACCCAACTAAATTGTCCGACAAGGATTGACCTATTTCATGGGTTACTTTTTAAATATAAATTTTGCCTACAGTTTAGTTGCTTATAAAAGAAAACATCAGCCTTGTAATGGAGGGTAATCAGATATCATCAATGAAATTGTTTTTCAGAAAGCCTTTTGCTTTGCCTTCATGGGTTCTTGAATGAATATATGAATTCAACTTATCGGAGGGAGTAATTATCACTTATGGCGTCTGAAAATTAGGGTTTTATGGACTTGTTGTTGTTGCTTTCCTCTTTTGATTTGGTCTCTTATTTCTCTCTGAAATCTTCATATCTTATACTTATTCTTTATTTGTATGTTCAATATATCTTTGTTCTTCAAAAAATAGGAGATGGAAAATAAAGAAGAGTCTATTGTTCACAATTTTAAAAAAAAATTTGATAAATTGTAGTGCAATTTTACACGTTCATAACATTTAGGTGGAGTATCGAAAAGTCTATTGTAAAATATTAAATTAGATCTCATATCATTTCTCATAATTAGAGTGGACCATGCTTCTGACGAAAAAATCAAACAAAAATTCAATCATATACAGAGCTTATCGAGGATTTAAGGTTTTTGTTGCAAATTTTATATTTTCCTTGATTATGATTTTATTCAATACAGTTGTAATGGAGATTGATGTGCTGACGAAATGAAATGTTTGTAAATGATCTAAATATTCTAAATATCCTACAAATATTCACTTGATCCAACCCAAGGGATAGATTTCATAAATAAAATTCTAGCATTAATTTTGCAAGCAATTTCTTTTTCTAAGTTAATTATGGGTCATTTATGATTTGCGATTATATTTTAAGTTAAGAGTGGAATTTTATATGTCTTATTCTTCATAAATAATATTTTCATTCATTCTTTAAATATGGATTCAGCACATTACACAACTAAATAGGGCGAGTAGGATTGAACTATTACGAGGCTTACTTTCTTTAAGATAAATTTTGCGTAGGGTTTAGTTGCTTATAAAAGAAAACAACAACCTTGTAATGGAGGGAAGTCTGATATCATTAATGAAAATTTATTTCAGAAAGATTTTGCTTTGCCTTCTTGTGTTCTTGAATGAGTGCATGAATTCAACTTATGAGAGGGAGTAATTATCTTTTGTGGCGTCTTAAGGTTGGGGTTTTATGGACTAGTTGCTGTTGCTTTCCTCTTTTGATTTGGTTTCTTATTTCTCTATAAAATCTTCATATCTTTTTGTTCTTCTTTATTTATATGTTCAAGCTATCTTTTTTCTTCAAAAAATGGGATATGGAAAATAAAGAAGAGTGTGTTATTCATAGGTTAAAAAAACATATGATAAATCGGATTGCAATTTTACAGGTTGATAAGATTTGGGTGGAGTATCAAAACAACTATTGTAAAATATTAAATTAGATCTCGTATCAATTCACATAATTAAAGTGGCCCCTGCTATGGACAAAAAAATTCAAACACATATTCAATCATATACAGAGCTTGCCGAGGGTTTAAAGTTTTTGTCGCACATTTTACGTTTTGCTAGATTTCGATTTTATTCAATACAGTTGTAATGGAGATAGATGTGCTAACCAAGAGAAATGTTTGCAAATGATCCATCTATTCTAAATATCCTACAAATTTTCTCTGGATCCAACCCATGGGATAGATTTCGTAAATAAAATGCAAGGATTAATTTTGCAAGCAATTTTTTTTTCTTAGTAAATTTTGGGCCATTTATGATTTGCCATTTTATTTTAGGTTAAGTGTAGAATTTTATACTTTCTATTCATCATAAGTAATGTTTTCTATTCATTCTTTTAATATTGATTGAGAACAATACACAACTAAATAGGCCGACTAGGATTGAACTATTGCTTTGGTTTCTTTCTATAAGATAAATTTTGTCTAGGGTTTAGTTTCTTATGAAAGAAAACAAAAGCAACGTAATGGAGGGAAATCAAATATCATTAATGGAAATTTATTTTAGAAATATTTTTGCTTTGCCTTCTTATGTTCTCGATTGAATGCATGAATTCTACTTATCGGAGGGAGTAATTATCTCTTGTAGCGTCTTAAGGTTGGCTTTTTATGGACTTGTTATTGCTACTTTTCCTATTTTGATTTGGTTTCTTATTTCTCTATAAAATATTCATCTCTTATACTTATTCTTTATTTCTATGTTCAAGCTATATTTTTTCTTCAAAAAAAGGGAGATGGAAAATAAAGAAGGGTTTATAGTTCTCAGTTTAAAAAAACATTTGATAAATGAGAGTGCAATTTTACACATTCATAACATTTGGGTGGAGTATCGAAACAACTATTGTAAAATATTAAAACAGATCTCATATTGGTTACCATATTATAGTGGACCATGCAACAGACAAAAAAATTTGAAGACAAATTCAATCATATACAGAGCTTATCGAGGGTTTAAAGTTTTTGTCACACGCTTTACATTTTACTTGATTTCGATTTTATTCAATACAGTTGTAATATAGATTGATGAACTAAACAAGAGAAATGTTTGCAAATGATCTAAGTATTATAGATATCCTACAAATATTCTCTTGATCCAACCCAAGGGATAGATTTCGTAAATAAAATGCAAGGATTAATTTTGCAAGCAGTTTTTTTTTCTTAGTTAATTTTGGCCATTTATGATTTGCCATTTTATTTTGGGTTAAATGTAGAATTTTATACTTTGTATTCATCATAAGTAATGTTTTCTATTCATTCTTTAAATATTGATTGAGAACAATACACAACTAAATAGGCCGACTAGGATTGAACTATTACTTTGGTTTCTTTCTATAAGATAAATTTTGTCTAGGGTTTAGTTTCTTATGAAAGAAAACAAAAGCCTCGTAATGGAGGGAAATCAAATATCATTAATGGAAATTTATTTCAGAAATATTTTTGCTTTGCCTTCTTGTGTTCTCGATTGAATGCATGAATTCAACTTATCGGAGGGAGTAATTATCTCTTGTAGCGTCTTAAGGTTGGGGTTTTATGGACTTGTTATTGTTGCTTTTCCTATTTTGATTTGGTTTCTTATTTCTCTATAAAATCTTCATATCTTATACTTATTCTTTATTTCTATGTTCAAGCTATCTTTTTTCTTCAAAAAAGAGAGATGGAAAATAAAGAAGGGTCTATAGTTCTCAGTTTAAAAAAACATTTGATAAATGAGAGTGCAATTTTACACATTCATAACATTTGGGTGGAGTATCAAAACAACTATTGTAAAATATTAAATTAGATCTCATATTGGTTACCATAATTATAGTGGACCATGCAACAGACAAAAAAATTCGAAGACAAATTCAATCATATACAGAGCTTATCGAGGGTTTAAAGTTTTTGTCACACGTTTTACATTTTACTTGATTTCGATTTTATTCAATACAGTTGTAATATAGATCGATGAACTAAACATAAGAAATGTTTGCAAATGATCTAAGTATTATAAATATCCTACAAATATTCTCTTGATCCAACCCAAGGGATAGATTTTGTAAATAAAATGCCAGGATTAATTTTGCAACCCATTTTTTATTTCTTAGTTAATTATGGGACATTTATGATTTGCGATTTTATTTTGAGTTAAGTGTGGAATTTTATATGTCTTATTCATTATAAGTAATTTTTTTCTTTCATTCTTTAAGTATGGAGTGAGCACATTACAAAAATAAATAGACTTACTAGGATTGAAATATTGCTAGGTTTACTTTCTTTAAGATAAATTTTGTCTAGGGTTTGGTTGCTTATAAAAGAAAACAACAGCCTTGTAATGGAGGGAAGTCAGATATCATTAATATAAATTTATTTCAGAAAGATTTTTGCTTTGCCTACTTGTGTTCTTGATTGAATGCATGAATTCAACTTATCGGAGGGAGTAATTATCTCTTGTGGCGTCTTAAGGTTAGGGTTTTATGGACTTCTTCTTGTTGCTTTCCTCTTTTGATTTGTTGTCTTATTTTTTTGTAAAATTTTCATATCTTATACTTATTCTTTATTTCTATGTTCAATCTATCTTTGTTCTTCAAATAAAGGGAAATGGAAAATAAAGAAGAGTTTGTTGTTCTCAGTTTAAAAAAAAACATTTGATAAATCGGAGTGCAATTTTCCACGTTTATAACATTCTGGTAGAGTATCAAAACAACTATTGTAAAGTAGTAAATCAAATCTCATATCAATTTTACATGTTTTACATTTTGCTTGATTTTGATTTTTTTCGATACAGTTGTAATGGAGATCAATGTGCTGACCAATAGAAATGTATGCAAATGATCTAAATATTCTAAATATCCTACAAATATTCTCTTGATCCAACCCAAGGGATAGATTTTGTAAATAAAATGCCAGGATTAATTTTGCAACCCATTTTTTTATTTCTTAGTTAATTATGGATAATTTATTATTTGCGATTTTATTATGAGTTAAGTGTAGAATTTTATATGTCTTATTCATCATAAGTTAATTTTTTCTTTCATTTTTTAAATATGGAGAGAGCGCATTACACCAATAAATATGCCAACAAGGATTGAACTATTGCTTGGGTTTCTTTCTATAAGATAAATTTTGTCATGGTTTAGGTGCTTATAAAAGAAAACAACAGACTTGTAATGTAGCGAAATCACATATCATTAATGAAAATTTATTTCAGAAAGCTTTTTCCTTTGCCTTCTTGTGTTCTTGATTGAAGGCATGAATTCAACTTATTGGTGGGAGTACTTATCAGTTGTGGCGTCCTAAAGTTGGGGTTTTATGGACTTGTTGTTGTTGCTTTCCTCTTTTGATTTGGTTTCTTATTTCTCTGTGAAATCTTCATATCTTATACTTATTCTTTATTTGTATGTTCAATCTATCTTTGTTCTTCAAAAAAAGGGAGATGGAAAATAAAGAAGAGTCTATTGTTCGCAGTTTAAAAAAAACATTTGATAAATCAGACTGCTATTTTACATGTTCATAACATTTGGGTCTAGTATCATAAAGTCTATTGTAAAATATTAAATCAGATATCGTATCATTTCTTAGAATCAGAGTGGACCATGCTTCTTACATAAAAATCGAACAAAAATTGAATCATATAGAAAGCTTACCGAGGGTTTAAGGTTTTTGTCCCACATTTAACGTTTTTCTTGATTACAATTTTATTCAATACAATTGTAATGGTGATCGATGTGCTGACCAAGAGAATTGTTTGCAAATGATATAAGTACTCTAAATATCCTACAAATATTCTGTTGATCTAACCAATGGGATATATTTCGTAAATAAAATGCATGGATTAATTTTGCAAGCAATTTTTTTTTCTTAGTTAATTATGGTATATTTATGATTTATGATTTTATTTTGAGTTAAGTGTAAAATTTTATATGTCTTATTCATCATAAGTAATTTTTTCTTTCATTATTTAAATATGGAGTGAGCACAATGATGAGCGAAAACCGGCATCGTCGATTCTCGCAAATACTTTGGTTTTAATATTTGTAAAACTCTCGCAAGTGCACGAATGTATGTGGTTTTTAATTTATTATTCAAACTTTTAAAAACGAAATTAAATCCTAAACATCCTGTCACGATATTTTGGGGTTTTGTGTTTTTAATCTAATAACAGAAAATTAAACATAGATTCAATAAACATTCATGCAAATTTTATCTTTTATAAATAGTGGAGTATTTATGGATATAATAACTAAGTTAATTATGCTTGCTCGTATTATCTAGGTTATTAAAGATATGAATTGATATTTATTGATTCTCCCTTTTTTGTATGAATACCACCTTTGGTGGGGTTAGATATTCTTTGTTAACTAAACAAATCAATTAACACCTATGGGTGGGGTTGATAACTAATTTGGTTAATTAAATTAATTCCCTTTTCTAAAAGATTGAAAATGAACCATTTAAATGCCACCTTTGGTGGGTTAGACAGTTTAAACTTTATTCAAGGTGTCCAAATTAAACCTAAGAATTTAGTTATTCGAGTACTAACTTTCAAGTTTTAAAACTACTACTCAAAACATGTTGTCAATACATTTTCAAATAATAATTCTTATAAAAAATTTTGAAATAGAGCTTCACTCTAACTACCGGGCGATTATACCAACAAATAAAAGAGCACTACTCTAAATCAGACCGGATAACTAAACCTTAAAATATAATTTTGATTTAGGTTTGTAATGAAAAATAGTATATTTCTCTCTAACATTCTTAATATAAAATCTTGAATAAAAATAAAATCAATTCATTTTAGAGATTTTCACCTATTTAATATTTCGCAAGCATAACAACGTTATTATTATATCATGATTATAAACATACTAGCAGTTAAATTTAATCAGACAAATTAAATATAACATGTAAGAATAAAGCATAAAAATAAGCGTCAAAGAAAATAAAATCCTTACAGAACTTGACGCTATTCCCGCTGCTAGAAAACCTCCAAGCCCAATTCGCACTTCCATTTATTGAATCAAAAATCTAAAATATTACAAAAACAAAACCAGTCCTTCCCAAAAAGGGAAGAACTCTAAATCTAAGAGAAACTAGCTAAAACATAAGAAAAACTAGCTAAAACATAAGAAAAACTAAAAAAAACTAAAAACTAAGAAATGAGAGAAAGAAAGAAGAGAGAAGTGTGGTTTTAAGGTGTTTGAAGGTGAATGGAAGGGGGGTATTTATAGGTGAGGATGGAGAGAAAAAATGAAGAAAAAAATGTTAAAACAAATATTAAAAAATTAAAAAACGTGTAATGGACATGCTGAGGTCATCAATGACGCGCGACATGACGTCACGAGGCTGCTTGCACGTGAAAAATGGGGTGAAAACGCATTGGGCGCGCGGAGGGCGGCTGAGGCCGCGGCCTTGTGGCCGGCTGCATTGCGCGCGTGAACGATAACCGTCGTGATCGGTCGCGCGCATGAAACGATAACCTCGTGCTTGATCGCGCATGAACGATAACCCGCGCGTGATTGCCGCGCGCATGAACAGTAACCCGCGCGATTTGGGCGGAGAGGCTGAGTCTTGGCGCTTGACGGCGCGTTTTCCTCCGTTTTGACATTTTTGACCTTTTTGACCCATTTTGTCCAATTTTTCCATATTTTTCGACCTTTACGCATTTATTTATTAATATTTTTGTGATGTATTGCTTCCAGTATTCCTATTTGAGTCTTTAAGTTGCATTTTTAAGCCAAAATACCTGAAAAACAATAAAAATACCCGTGATTCCGAAAAAGACAAATTTATATAAATATATGATAAAACATATAAATATATATATATTTTTAATCAATTAATGTGCATAAAATCATGGTTATTTTAGTGCTTTTTGAGCACTCATCACACAATACAAAACTAAATAGGTCGACTAGGATTGAACTATTGCTTCGGTTACTTTCTTTAAGATAAATTTTGCGTAGGGTTTAGTTGGTTATAAAACAAAACAACAGCCTTGTAATGGAGGGAAATCAGTTATCATTAATGAAAATTTATTTCAGAAAGCTTTTTTCTTTGCTTTTTTGTGTTCTTGATTGAATGCATGAATTCAACTTATTGGAGGGAGTACTTCTCAGTTGTGGCGTCTTAAAGTTAGGGTTTTATGGACTTGTTGTTGTCGCTTTCCTCTTTTGATTTGGTTTCTTATTTCTCTGTGAAATCTTCATATCTTATACTTATTCTTTATTTCTATGTTCAATCTATCTTTGTTCTTCAAATAAAGGGAGATGGAAAATAAAGAACAGTATGTTGTTCTCAGTTTAAAAAAAACATTTGATAAATCGTAGTGCAATTTTACACATTCTTAAAATTTGGTAGAGTATCAAAACGACTATTGTAAAGTAGTAAATCAGATCTCATATCAATCTTATACAGAGCTTACCGAGGGTTTAAAGTTTTTGTCGCACGTTTTACATTTTGCTTGATTTCGATTTTATTCAATACAGTTGTAATATAGATCGATGAACTAAACAAGAGAAATGTTTGCAAATGATCTAAGTATTATAGATATCCTACAAATATTCTCTTGATCCAACCCAAGGGATAGATTTCGTAAATAAAATGCAAGGATTAATTTTGCAAGCAATATTTTTTTCTTAGTTAATTTTGGCCATTTATGATTTGCCATTTTATTTTGGGTTAAATGTAGAATTTTATACTTTGTATTCATCATAAGTTAATTTTTTCTTTCATTTTTTAAATATGGAGAGGGCACATTACACAAATAAATATGACAACTAGGATTGAACTATTGCTTGGGTTTCTTTCTATAAGATAAAAATTTTTCAGGGTTTAGTTCCTTATAAAAGAAAACAACAGCCTCGTAATGGAGCGAAATCAGATATCATTAATGAAAATTTATTTTAGAAAGCTTTTTCCTTTGCTTTTTTGTGTTCTTGATTGAATGCATGAATTCAACTTATTGGAGGGAGTACTTCTCATTTGTGGCGTCTTAAAGTTAGGGTTTTATGGACTTGTTGTTGTTGCTTTCCTCTTTTGATTTGGTTTCTTATTTCTCTGTGAAATCTTCATATCTTATACTTATTATTTATTTGTATGTTCATTCTATCTTTGTTCTTCAAAAAAAGAGAGATGGAAAATAAAGAAGAGTCTGTTGTTCACAG
The DNA here is from genome assembly GCA_033030585.1 of Hippophae rhamnoides. Taxonomy (NCBI): domain Eukaryota; kingdom Viridiplantae; phylum Streptophyta; class Magnoliopsida; order Rosales; family Elaeagnaceae; genus Hippophae; species Hippophae rhamnoides. Next base: position 31,573,318 of record CM065431.1, on the reverse strand, counting down.
TTTAAAAAAAACATTTGATAAATCAGAGTGCTATTTTACACGTTCATAACATTTGGGTCTAGTATCGAAAATTCTATTGTAAAATATTAAATCAGATATTGTATCATTTCTCAGAATTAGAGTGGACCATGCTTCTTACATAAAAATCGAACAAAAATTCAATCATATACAGAGCTTACCGAGGGTTTAAGGTTTTTGTCCCACATTTTTCATTTTATGTGATTACGATTTTATTCCAAACAGTTGTAATGCAAATAGATGTGCTAACGAAGAGAAATGTTGGCAATTGATGTAAGTATTCTAAATATCCTACAAATATTCTCTTGATCCAACCAATGGGATAGATTTCGTAAATGAAATCCAAGGATTAATTTTGCAAGCAATATTTTTTCTTAGAATTTTATACGTCTTATTCATCACAAGTATTTTTTTTCTTTCCTTCTTTAAATATGGAGTGAGCACAATACATAACTAAATAGTTCGACTAGGATTGATCTATTGCTCGGGTTACTTTCTATAAGATAAATTTTGTTAGGGTTTAGTTACTTATAAAAGAAAACAACAGCCTTGTAATGGAAGGAAATCAGATATCATTAATGAAAATTTATTTCAGAAATCTTTTTGCTTTGCCTTCTTGTGTTCTTGATTGAATGCATGAATTCAACTTATCGGAGGGAGTAATAATCTTTTGTGGCATCTTAAGGTTGAGGTTTTATGCACTAGTTGTTGTTGCTTTCCTCTTTTGATTTGGTTTCTTATTTCTCTATGAAATCTTCATATCTTATTCTTCTTCTTTATTTCTATGTTCAATCTATCTTTGTTCTTCAAAAAACAAACTTGGAAAATAAAGAAGAGTGTGTTTTTCATAGTTTAAAAAAACATATGATAAATCGGAGTGCAATTTTACACATTCATAACATTTTGGTGTAGTATAGAAATGACTATTGTAAAATTTTAAATCAAATCATGTAACAATTCACATAATTAGAGTGGCCCCTACTACAGACAAAATAATTCGAACACAAATTCAATCATATACAGAGCTTACCGAGAGTTTAAAGTTTTTGTCGCGCATTTTACGTTTGGCTTGATTTCGATTTTATACAATACAGTTGTAATGGATATCAATTTGCTGACAAAGAGAATTGTTTGAAAATGATCTAAGTATTCTAAATATCCTACAAATAATCTCTTGATCCAATCCATTGGATAGATTTCGTAAATAAAATGCAAGGATTAATTTTGCAACCAATTTCTTTTTCTAAGGTAATTATGGGTCATTTATGATTTGCGATTTTATTTTTAGTTAAGTGTAGAATTTTATATGTCTTATTCATCATAAGTAATTTTTTTTCTTTCCTTCTGTATATATGGAGTGAGCAAAATAAATAACTAAATAGGCCGACTAGGATTGAACTATTACAAGGGTTACTTTCTTTAAGATAAATTTTGCCTTGGTTTTATTTGCTTATAAAAGAGAACAACAGCCTTGTAATAGAGGGAAATCTGATTTCATTAATGAAATTTATTTCAGAAATATTTTTGCTTTGCCTTCTTGTGTTCTTTATTGAATGCATGAATTCAACTTATTGGAGGGAGTAACTATCTTTTGTGGTGTCTTAAGGTTGAGGTTTATGGATTAGTTATTGTTGCTTTCCTCTTTTGATTTTGTTTCTTATTTCTCTATGAAATCTTCATATCTTATTCTTCTTCCTTATTTCTATGTTCAATCTATCTTTGTTCTTCAAAAAAAAGGGAAATGGAAAATAAAGAAGAGTCTGTTGTTCACAGTTTAAAAAAACATTTGATAAATCAGACTGTTATTTTACATGTTCATAACATTTGGGTCTAGTATCATAAAGTCTATTGTAAAATATTAAATCATATCTCATATCGATTCACATAATTAGAGTGGCCCCTGCTATAGACAAAATAATTTGAACACAAATTCAATCATATACAAAGCTTACCGAGGGTTTAAAGTTTTTTTTGCACATTTTACATTTTGCTTGATTTCGATTGTATTCAATATAGTTGTAATGGAGATAGATGTGCTAACCAAGAGATATGTTTGGATATGATCTAAGTATTCTAAATATCCTACAAATATTCTCTTGATCCAACCCATGAGATAGATTTCGAAAATAAAATGCAAGGATTAATTTTGCAACCAATTTCTTTTTCTAAGTTAATTATGGGTCATTTATGATTTGCGATTTTATTTTTAGTTAAGTGTAGAATTTTATATGTCTTATTCATCAATATAATATTTTTCATTCCTTCTTTATATATGGATTGAGCACATTACACAACTAAATAGGCCGACTAGGATTGCACTTTTGCGAGGGTTACTTTCTTTAAGATAAATTTTTCCTTGGTTTTAGTTGCTTATAAAAGAAAACGACAGCCTTGTAATAGAGGGAAATTTGATATCATTAATGAAAATTTATTTTAGAAAGATTTTTGCTTTGCCTTCTTGTGTTCTCTATTGAATGCATGAATTCAACTTATCAGATGGAGTAATTATCTTTTATGGCGTCTTAAGGTTGGTGTTTTATGGACTAGTTGTTGTTGCTTTCCACTTTTGATTTTGTTTCTTATTTCTCTATGAAATCTTCATATCTTATTCTTCTTCTTTATTTCTATGTTCAATCTATCTTTGTTCTTCAAAAAAAGGGACATGGAAAATAAAGAAGAGTGTGTTGTTCATAGTTTAAAAAGAACATATGATAAATCGAAGTGCAATTTTACACGTCCATAACATTTGGATGTGTTTCCCGAATTCCATACTGCTCCCCACACAGATTGGGGCCAACCTAGCCGAGCAATCAACGTGTTGGGTGGGACCCACATGTCTGTTACGCAAAACATATTTCCCATGAGATGTAGTCCATCTAATCTACGTGTGCCCACCCATTACACTGAATATGAAGCTTCCATGTGTCTCGTTATTCTTCCAGCAAATTAGATGACGACGCGTGGCATGAGTTTTGTAAAATAAAAATGCAGAAACATCGCACGCTTTCCAACCTGTTTTGTGTCTCCCACGCATGTTAAATATTATTTTCGATGTAATATTTTGTCCCTCACTTTTACACCTGTGTTAAAAAAATATATATTGTGATAATATTCGGCGGGGTTGGACAAAGGACTGTGGAATATGCAGAAGAAATATGGCTTTTGTTGTGGTTATGCGTAGGATTAATTTAGAGAGGAGATGAAACACTTTTAATTTTTTTTGTTGTTCTTCGTTTAATATTCCTTAAATGTTTTGATATTTTCGTTTTGTATTTTTAGTTTTTGTTATGAACTAATTTAATTTTTCTAGTGTTGCATTGTAACTTAATTTATGAAGCTTGAATGAATTATTTTTGAATGATTTATGAGATTTTTAATTTGTTTATTCTATTTGTGCTTAATGCTTTTGATTGATTGGAAGATTAATCATTTGATTTATGACACTTAAATAAACTTGAAAAAGGTATTTTTGTGACACTTCCATAAACTTGGAAAGGCATTTTTGTTTAATTGCTCGTAGATAGAATAACATATATATATAAAGGATAGCAATATACCTTTATTGTACATGTGGCTATTTGAGAACTTTAAACGTAATGAATCTTGGTGAATTTAATTCTCATAGGAATATAGTGAATTATTTTAGCGAGATGTGTCTATATGGAGCTCGGAAGACATATATGGATAAAATTAGGAGTTCTTGGTTGACAAATTAAATTAAAAAAAATATAAATCAAGAGAAAATAATATGATTCAAGTGGATTAATTTGGTCAAACTACATTCCTAGAATTTTCTTATTTATTGTTATTAAAAATCAGTTTAGTTAATACTCCATCAACTTTCGATTGTTTGGATAAAATTAGAGTGAAACAATTTTAGAACTAAATAAACTGTAGTAACAAATCTCCGTGGGAACGATATTTTACTTATCATTTTATTACTTGTGACTGTGTATATTTACACGTATTCATGTTCTCCTAAAGAGAAAACAAGATGCTTATAAAAGAAACAACAGCCTTGTAATGGAGGGAAATCAGATATCATTAATGAAAATTTAATTCAGAAAGCTTTTTGCATTGTCTTCTTGTGTTCTTGATTGAATGCATGAATTTGAGTTATCGGAGCGAGTAATTATCTTTTGTGGCGTCTTGAGGTTAGGGTTTTATGGACTTGTTGTTGCTTTCCTCTTCTAATTTGGTTTCTTATTTCTCTATGAAATCTACAGATCTTATTCTTCTTCTTTATTTCTATGTTCAACCTATCTTTGTTCTTCAAAAAAATGGAAATGGAAAATAAAGAAGAGTTTGTTGTTCTTAGTTTGAAAAAAAACTTTTTATAAATCGGAGTGCAATTTTACACTTTCATAACATTTGGGTGGAGTATCAAAACTACAATTATAAAATATTAAATCAGAGCTCATATCCATTCACATAATTAGAGTGGACTATGCTATTGACAAAAAAATTTGAACAAAAATTCAACCATACATAGCACTTACCGAGGGTTTAAAGTTTTTGTCGCACCTTTTACGTTTAGCTTGATTTCAATTTTATTCAATATAATTGTAATGAATATCTATGTGCTAAAAAGGCGAAATGTTTGCAAATGATCTAAATATTCTCTTGATCTAACGAAAGGGATAGATTTCATAAATAAAATACAAGTATTAATTTTGCAAGAAATGTTTTTTACTTAGTTAATTATGGGCCATTTATGATTTGCGATTTTATTTTGAGTTAAGTGTAGAATTTTTTATATCGTATTCATCATAATTAATTTTTTCATTCATTCTTTAAAGATGGATTGAGCACAATACACAACTAAATAGGCCCACTAGGATTGAACTATTGCTAGGGTTACTTTCTATAAGATAAATTTTGTGTCGGGTTTAGTTACTTATAAAAGAAAACAACAGCCTCGTAATGGAGAGAAATTAGATATCATTAATGAAAATTTATTTCAGAAATCTTTTTCCTTTGCGTTCTTTTGTTCTTGATTGAATGTATGATTTCGACTTATTAGAGGGAGTAATTACTTTTGTGGCGTATTAAGGTTGCAATTTTATGGACTTCTTGATGCTTTCCTCTTTTGATTTGGTTTCTTATTTCTCTGTGAAATCTTCATATCTTATTCATCTTCTTTATTTCTATGTTTAATCTATCTTTTTTCTTCAAAAAAAAAGGAGATGGAAAATAAAGAAGGGTCTGTTGTTCACAATTTAAAAAAACCATTTGATAAATCAAAGTGCAATTTTACAACTTCATAACATTTGGGTGGAGTATCGAAATGACTATTGTAAAATATTAAATTAGAGCTCGTATGATTTCCCATAATTAGAATGCACCCAGCTACAGACACAAAAATTCAAGCACAAATTCAATCATATACAGAGTTACTGTGGGTTTAAAGTTTTTGTCGCACATTGTACGTTATTCTTGATTTTAATTTTATTCAATACAGTTATAATGGAGATCGATTTGCTGATAAAGAGAAATTTTTGGAAATGATCTATGTATTCCAAATATTCTAAAAATATTCTCTTGATCCAATCCAAGGGATAGATTTCATAAAAAAATGCAAGGATTAATTTTGCAAGAAATATTTTTTATTAGTTAATTATGGGCCATTTATGATTGGCGATTTTATTTTGAGTTAAGTGTAGAATTTTATACATTGCATTCATCATAAGTAATTTTTTTCATAAAGATGGATTGAGCACAATCCACAACTAAGTAGTCCCACAAGGATTGAACTATTTCTAGGGTTACTTTCTATAAGATAAATTATTTCTTGGGTTTAGTTGCTTATAAAGGAAAAAAATAGAATTGTAATGGAGGGAAATCAGATATCATTAATGCTAATTTATTTTAGAAGGCTTTTTGCTTTGAATTCTTGTGTTCTTTATTGAATGTATGAATTCATCTTATCGGAGGGAATAATTATCTTTTGTGGCTTATTAAGGTTGGGGGTATGGACTTGTTGTTATTGCTTTCCTATTTTGATTTTGGTTTCTTATTTCTCTATGAAATCTTCATATCTTATACTTATTATTTATTTGTATGTTCATTCTATCTTTGTTCTTCAAAAAAATGGAGATGGAAAATAAAGAAGAGTCTCTTGTTCACAGTTTAAAAAAACATTTGATAAATCGGAGTGCTATTTTACACGTTCATAACATTTGTGTGGAGTATCAAAAAGTCTATTGTAAAATATTAAATCAGATCTCGTATCATTTCTCAGAATTAGAGTGGACCCTACTATGGACAAAAAAATTCGAACACAAATTCAATCATATACACAACTTACTGAGGGTTTAAAGTTTTTGTCACACATTTTAAGTTTGGTTTGATTTCGGTTTTATTCAATATAATTGTAATAGAGATCAATGTGCTGACCAAGAGAAATGTTTGCAAATGATCTACATATTCTAAATATCATACAAATATTCTCTTGATCCAACCCAAGGGATAGATTTCATAAATAAAATGCAAGTATTAATTTAGCAAGAAATGTTTTTACTTAGTTAATTATGGGCCATTTATTATTTTTAATTTTATTTTGAGTTAAGTGTAGAATTTTATATGTCGTATTCATCATAGTAATTTTTTAATTCATTTTTAATTTTGATTGAGTACAATACACAACTAAATGGCCGACTAGGATTGAACCATTGCCAGGGTTACTTTTTATAAGATATATTTTGTCTAGGGGTTAATTGCTTATAAAAGAAAACAACAGCCTTGTAATGGAGAGAAATCAGATATCATTAATGAAAATTTATTTTCGGAAAGCTTTTTGCTTTGCCTTCTTTTGTTCTTGATTGAATGCATGAATTTGATTTATCAGAGTGAGTAATTATCTTTTACGGCGTACTAAGGTTGGGGTTTTATGGACTTGTTGTTCTTGCTTTCCCCTTTTTATTTGGTTTGTTATTTCTCTGTGAAATCTTCATATCTTATTCTTCTTCTTTATTTCTATGGTCAATCTATCTTTGTTCTTCAAAAAAAGGGAGATGGAAAATAAAGATGAGTCTCTTGTTCACAGTTTAAATAAAACATTTGATAAATCGGAGTTCAATTTTACACATCCATAATTTTATGGGTGGAGTAACAAATCGACTATCCTAAAATATTCACTTAGATCTCATATTGATTCCCATAATTAGAGTGAAAATTCAATCATATACACAGCTTACCGATGGTTTAAAGTTTTTTTTTGCATATTTTACGTTTTGCTTGATTTCGATTTTATTCAATATAGTTGTAATGGAGATCAATGTGCTGAGCAAGAGAAATGTTTGCAAATGATCTAAATATTCTATTTATCTTACCAATATTCTCTTCATCCAACCCAAGGGAGATATTTCGTAAATAAAATGCAAGTATTAATTTTATAAAAATTTATGGAAAACAAAGGAGAGTCTCGTGTTCACAGTTTTATAAAAACATTTGATAAATCTGTGTGGAATTTTATCCGTTAAAAATATTTGGGTGGAGTATAGAAATGACTATTAAAAAATATTAAATCACAACTCGTATCAATTTCCGTAATTATAGTGGACCCTACTACGAACAAAAAAATTTGAACACAATTTCAATCATTTACACAGCTTACCTAAGGTTAAACGTTTTTGTCGCACCTTTTATGTTTTGCTTGATTTTGATTTTATTCAATACAGTAGTAATGGAGATCGATGTGTTGACCAAGAGAAATGTTTAAAATTATCTAAATATTCTAAATAACCTACAAATATTCTCTTGATCCAACCCAAGGGATAGATTTCACTAATAAAATGGAAGGATTAATTTTGGAAGCCATTTTTTTATTTAGTTAATTATGGGCCATTTATGAATTGCAATTTTATTTTTAGTTAAGTGTAGAATTTTATACGTCTTACTCATCATATGTAATTTTTTTCATTCGTTCTTTAAAGATGGATTGGGCACAATCCACAACTAAATAGGTCAACTAGGATTGAACTATTGCTAGGGTTACTTTCTATAACATAAATGTTTTCTAGGGTTTAGTTGCTTATTGAAGAAAACAACAGCCTTGTAATGGAGGAAAATCTTATATCATTAATGAAAATATATTTTATAAAAAGATTTTTCTTTGCCTTTTTTTGTTTTTTTTATTGAATTATTGAATTTGACTTATCGAAGGAAGTAATTATATTTTGTGGGGACTCAAGGTTGGGGTTTTATGGAATTTTTATTGTTGCATTCCTTTTTTCATTTTCTTTCTTATTTCTCTATGAAATCTTCATATCTTATTCTTCTTGTTTATTTCTTTGTTCAATATATCGTTGTTCTTCAAAAAAAGGGAGATTGAAAATAATGAAGAGTATATAGTTCACCATTTTAAGAAAAACATTTGATAAGTTGGAGTGCAATTTTACATGTTCATAACATTTGGATGGAGTATCCAAACGATTATTGTAAAATATTAAATTAGAGCTTGTATCGATTCCTATAATTAGAGTGGACAATACTAAGGACAAAACAATTTGAACACAAATTCAATCATCTACACAACTTACGAAGGGTTTAAAGTTTTTATTGCACCTTTTACGTTTTGCTTGATTTAGATTTTTTTCAATACAATAGTAATGGAGATCGATATGCTGACGAAGAGAAATGTTTACAAATTATCTAAATATTCTAAATATCATACAAATATTCTCTTGATCCAACCCAAGGGATAGATTTCGCAAATAAAATGCAAGGTTTAATTTTGGAAACCATTTCTTTTATTTAGTTAATTATGGGCCATTTATAATTTGCGATTTTAATTTTAGTTAAGTGTAGAATTGTATACATCTTATTCATCATAAGTAATTTTTGTCATTCGTTCTATAAAGATGGATTGGACACAATCCACAACTAAATAGGCCGACTAGGATTGAACTATTGCAAGGGTTACTCTCTATAAGATAAATGTTTTCTAGGATTCATTTGCTCATAGAAGCAAACAACTTCCTTATGATGGAGGTAAATCTTATATTTTTAATAAAAATTTATTTAAGAAATATTTTGCTTTGCCTTATTGTGTTCTTGATTGAATTCATGAGTTCGACTTATCGAAGGAAGTAATTATATTTTGTGGTGCCTCAAGGTTGGGGTTTTATGGAATTTTTATTGTTGCTTTAATCTTTCAATTTTGTTTCTTATTTCTGTTTGAAATATTCATATCTTATTCTTCTTTATTTCTATGTTCAATCTATCTTTGTTCTTCTAAAAATGGGAGATGGAAAATAATGAAGAATCTCTGATGAGCGAAAACCGGCATCGCCGATCTTGCCAATACTTTGGTTTTAATATTTGTAAAACTCTCGCAAGTGCACGAATCATTTCGTAGAAAATGATAAGTATACTCCCAAGGTCGATCTAAGGAAGGAATGTATGTGGTTCTTAATTTATTATTCAAACTTTTAAAAAACGAAATTAAATCCTAAACATCCTGTCACGATAGTTTGGTTTTTTGTGTTCCTAATCTAATAACATAAAATAAACATATATACATATTAATTAAATATATTAAAATAATAAACATAGCTACAAATTCAATAAATAAATATATATACAGATTCAATAAATATTCATAGAAATTTTATCTTTTATATTAGTGGAGTATTTATGGATATAATAACTAAATTAATTATGCTTGCTCATATTAACTAGGTTATTAAAGATATAAATTGATATTTTATTATTGATTCTGCCTTTTTTGTATTTAATACCACCTTTGCGGGTTAGATATTCTTTGTTAACTAAACAAATCAATTAACACCCATGGGGTTGATAACTAATTTGGTTAATTAAATTAATTCCTTTTTCAAGAGATTGAAAATGAACCATTTAAATGCCACCTTTGGTGCGGGTTAGATGCTTAAACTTTATTCAAGGTGTCCAAATTAAACCCAAGAATTTATTTATCCGAGTACTAACTTTCAAGTTTTAAAACGACTACCTAAAACATGTCACAATACATTTTCAGATAATAATTCTTATAAAAACTTTTGAAATAGAGCTTCACTCTAACTACCATTGTACCATCAAATAAAAGAGCACTACTCTAAATCGAATCGGATAACTAAACCTTTAAAATCTAATTTTCGTGTTTAAGTTTGTAATGAAAAATAATATATTTCTCTCTAACATTCTTAATATAAAATCTTGAATAAAAATAAAATCAATTCATTTTAGAAATTTTCACCTATTTAATATTTCGCAAGCATAACAACGTTATTATTATATCATTTTTACAAATAGCTAGCACAGGTAAATTTAATCATAGACAAATTAAATATAACATGTAAGAATAAAGCATAAAAAATAACCTAAAGAAAATAAAATCCTTACAAGATTTCTTCGATGCCATTCCCTTTGCTAGAAAAACTCCAAGCGGAATTTGCACTCCCATTTATTGAATCAAAAAGCTAAAATATTACAAAAACATAACTAGTTCTTCCCTAAAAAGGGAAGAACTCTAAAACTAAGAGAAACTAGCTAAAACATAAGAAAAACTAGCTAAAACATAAGAAAAACTCAAAAACTAAGAAATGAGAGAGAAAGAAAGAAGAGAGAAGTGTGGTTTTGAGGTGTTTTGAAGGTGTTTGAAGGTGTGTTTTGAAGTGAATGGAAGGGGGGTATTTATAGGTGAGGATGGAGAGAAAAAATGAGTAAAAAAATGTTAAAAAAAATATTAAAAAATTAAAAAACGTGTAATGGAAATGTCCGAGGTCATCAATGACGTCAAAGATGACGACAATGGGGCGGGCCGCACGTGGAAAATGGGGCAAAAACGGCTTGGGCGCGCGTGGAGGAGACAAGGCCGCCATTGCACGGCGCGTGAACAAGTACCGCGCAAAGACCGCGTATGAACAGTACTCGCTACAGCAAGGCTGCGCGCATGAACATGAACAGAATCCGCGTGCTGGCGCGAATGAACAAGTACTCCGCGCCAGCTTGGGGCGCGTAGCTTGGCGGCATGCGGCGCGTTTTTTCTCCTTTTTGACATTTTTGACCTTTTCGACTCCATTTTGTCCAATTTTTCCATATTTTTCGACCTTTACGCATTTATTTATTAATATATTTGTGATGTATTGCTTCCAAAGATTCCTCTTTGAGTCTTTAAGTTGCATTTTTAAGCCAAAATACCGAAAAACAATAAAAATACCCGTGATTCGAAAAAAGACAAATTTATATAAATATATGATAAAACATATAAATATATATATTTTTAATCAATTAATTTGCATAAAATTATGGTTATTTTAGTGCTTTTCGAAAGCACTCATCACAACTCCTTAACCAGAACCTTCGCTAGTCCCTTAGCAAGAGATAAAAACTAAAAATTAAACTATCCTAAATCACTTTCTGGATTGAAACTAAGCAGTATTTAGCCTATGCAACAAGCCTTTAAACCCCTAGGTTGCACTTAGTGGACGAGTTTGAGTCTCGTGGAGGGTTTTCAAGAATGATACCCACAAACATTGAACTAAATGTAAAAATAAAAAAAACAATAAAAACAATGAAATCAAAAACTAAAATTACAACAAAATCAAATATTAATTTTTTTTTTGAATAAGAGAAAACAACATATCACAAAAAATGTCTCATACTTTTTAATCTCCTTTAAGATCATAATTAAAATCTCAAGCATAAGTTATTTTAATCTCTTCAAACAATCATGATTTATTATAATAATTATTCGAAAATCATTTTCATATTTCATGTCAAAAATGTATCAATTTAATTTCACCCAATTTCAAAGGTCATGAATTAGAATTCGCTCGACTCTATTCCTCACAAGTCAATACTCTAAACACTCGAATCCTATGGTTCAAACCCTCATATTATTTTATATGCGAAAGAGTTGATGTATAGAAATGAACTAATATGTTCGCATATGTATAAAGAATAAAGGCTCAAAGTGTTATTTTAACATTGATCTCATGAAAGGAATCAAATGTATAAATTATAAAGATATCATATATAAAAATTATTTTCATGCATAAATCAAACTCATTAAGAAAGAATTTCAAGATATATGCTTTTACAAATGAAGAAATTGCAATGACTTTTTAGGGAATTACTTCCTATATCTTTCTTTGTAAATAGCCTCGTACTCACAACTTTGTAGTAACGCTGGTCATAGTATATGATGATACTATTTTTTATCTCTCTATTTTTTTTTTCTGTAGATATTTTTCAATACGTGTATTTTTTAGAGAGTCAACCCATAATTAGATTGTACATTTTTTGGATTTTGGCGAGTGGTTAATTTTGTGGCTTTTCTGTTTGATCTTGGTTTAGGTAACCCCATATATGTCTTTTTTTGTGTAGCAATATGCATGAACGAGATATAAGCATATACCATCAATTTCTACTCAAATCATTTAATCTAAGCAAAAATAATAATAAAAAATATATGATACTCTATTAAGATGAGAAAAATTCATACATTCAATGCTAATACCTATGAGATCATCTAAAAATTTGAAGAAATAAGAAATGTGTTCGAGTAGAAAAAATATATATTTCACTCGAATAAAGCAAATTAGGCTCAAATTATATCTCACAAAGGTAGTCTCCACTAAAAAAATTCATAAACACCGATTTTCAGTTTAATATAATTTCTACATCTTATCAAGAAATACTAGTTATGACAAAAACTAACTAATTATCAAAAATAATTACAAAATATTTCATGATATGTTTTTAAAAATTAATCTAACAAATATTAAAAGACTTAACTATTTACTTAAATTTGATTTAAAGAAATGATAAAATTTTTTGAGAAAAGTTTTTTTTTTTAATTCCAAAAATTACTAAATCACACAAAATAGAAATAAAACCAAACACACAAAAAAATGAAAATGTGAACATAAAAATAAAAATAAAATTATTATATATATATATATTTTTTTTATTTTTTATTTTTTTTTATTTTTAAATTGTCAAAAAAAAATTTAAATTAAGCATGGTAACTTTTCACCACCCCCAACCTAGAACTTACATTGTCCTCAATGTAACAACTGTAAATTAAAGATAAAGAGAAAAGAGAAGAAAGATTACCTATTTCTTGAGAAAGTGCAAGTAGTAATGGAAAATGCAGGTGCATCTATCATATTCATCATTAAAGTGTATACGTATCACCTGAACTTCTAACATCTCAACAAATATTTTTAGTTTTAACAATTTAAAAATTATTCACATGTAATTAAAATGAAATAAACAATAAAATTAAGTAAATAAAACAAATAAAAGAAAATTACCTAAAATGACGGGTTGCCTCCCATCCAAATAGCCGCTTAACGCCTTACCAAGACGAATTGGGATTGCATTTTAAGTAAACTCAATGTCCCCTCATCATTGAGTCAATCAAACCTACGTAAGACAAGGTTATTCACCTATACTTTTTCAAATACGCCTATTGATTTTCAAATTTCTTCGTACTTAAAACTAGTGGGCATACTTTTGAGTTTTAGATAACCCACATCTAGGTGCAAATCAAAAAATTAAGGCAAAAAAACACAATTGAACCTAGATTAAACAAAGCAACTAACTCCTTAAATTAGAATTAAAACTTTAAAATTTTGGAGATAGTTTTAATTTATGTTTTTTTTTGTTTTGTTTTTTTAAAGATAAAATAACATAATCAAGATAACCAAGAGTGCTCCCAGAAAGAATGGTGGTGCAAAGGCTCCTTAAAACCATCCTCCTGACGTATTAACAACGTTCTCCAGGAAAGACTACGCACAAAGGCTTCCAAGAACTAGTCTCCTATTTAACTCCCTTAGATCTTTACTTTTCATGTTATTAAGTTAAGTTAAATAAAAATTTAAGTTAATTAAGTTAATGAAAATCTAAGTTAATTATAAAGTTAAGTTAATTAAGTTAATCAAGTAAAAAATCTAAGTTAATTAAGTTAAGTTAAAAAATCTAAGTTAATTAAGTTAGTAAAAAAATTAATTAAGCTAAGTTAAGTAAAAATCTAAGTTAATTAAGTAAAAAAAATTAATTAAGTTAATGAAAATCTAAGTTAATTAAGTTAAGTGAAAAAAGTTAGTTAAGTTAAGTGAAATGAAAAAAAAATCTAAGTTAAATAAGTTAAGTGAAAAAAAAGTTAATTAAGTTAAGTGAAGTAAAAAAAAAGTTAATTAAGTTAGTAAAAAAAAACTAAGTTAAGTAAGTTAAATAAAAATCAAGAAGAAAAAAAATAACTAAAGAAAGAAAAATAATAAAATAAAATAAAATTGAAAAAGATAAAAGAAAAAAAAAAAAAAAAAAATATGATTTAAAATAAATAAAAAAATAGTAAAAACTAAACTCAAAAAATTAAAATTTTGGTTTTTTTTATTTTTTTTATTATTTTATTATTTTATTATTTTTTTTTATTTTTTTTATTTTTTTATTTTTTTATTTTTTATTTTTTTATTTTTTATTTTTTTTAATTAATTTTTTTTTACTATTTATGAATGGTAAAAATTTTTACTTCAAATTTCAAATTTCTAAATTATTTTACAAAAACAAATTTTTTTTTTATTTATATTTTTTTTATTCTTTTTTATTTCTATTTCTAATTTTTTTTATTTTTATTTAAAATTTATTAAAAAAAATTATTTTTTTATTTTTTATTATTTCTTATGAAATTTAAAATTTGAAATTTGATTAAATTTTTATTTTTTTTTTATTTTTTTACAAAAACAAAAAAAATCACAATTATTTACAGCACAAAAATATTTTTAAAATTTTGATAAATAAATTAAAAACGCTATTCCTTCATCAAGAATCCGCTAGCCAAAAACTGATGCTATCATAACGGCGCTACAAAACTTGATGGTAGACCGTGATCGCCAAATACTTTGATGAACGAAAACTTGATGAACAAAAAATGCATCGCTGATCCTCGCCAATACTTTGGTTTTAATATTTGTAAAACTCTCGCAGTTATACACGAATCATTTCGTAGAAAATGA
This sequence comes from Hippophae rhamnoides, assembly GCA_033030585.1. Lineage (NCBI taxonomy): Eukaryota > Viridiplantae > Streptophyta > Magnoliopsida > Rosales > Elaeagnaceae > Hippophae > Hippophae rhamnoides. The sequence goes on along the minus strand of CM065431.1, from coordinate 31,558,316 downwards.
TAAGTATACTCCCAAGGTCGATCTAAGGAAGGAATGTAATGTGGTTCTTAATTTATTATTCAAACTTTTAAAAACGAAATTAAATCCTAAACATCCCGTCACGATAGTTTGGTTTTTTGTGTTCCTAATCTAATAACATAAAATAAACATATATACGTATTAATTAACTATAATAAAAAATAAACATAGATACAAATTCAATAAATAAATATAAATACAGATTCAATAAATATTCATGCAAATTTTATCATTTATATTAGTGAGTATTTATGGATATAATAACTAAATTAATTACGTCAAGCCATATTATCTAGGTTATTAAAGATATAAATAGATATTTTATCGATTCTGTTTTTCAGTATGAATACCACCTTTCAAGGGTTAGATATTCTTTGTTAACTAAACAAATCAATTAACACCTACGTGGTAATAGTCGATAACTAATTTGGTTAATTAAATTAATTCCTTTTTCTAAGAGATTGAAAATGAACTATTTAAATGCCAATTGGGGTTGTATACTTTTAAACTTTATTCAAGGTGTCCAAATTAAACCCAAGAATTTAGTTATCCGAGTACTAACTTTCAAGTTTTAAAACCACTACCGAAAACATGTCGTCAATACATTTTCAGATAATAATTCTTATAAAACTTTTGAAATAGAGAGCTTCACTCTAACTACCGCGATTGTACCATCAAATAAAAGAGCACTACTCTAAATCGAGATCGGATAACTAAACCTTAAAATCTAATTTTCGTGTTTAAGTTTGTAATGAAAAATAATATATTTCTTCTAACATTCTTAATATAAAATCTTGAATAAAAATAAAATCAATTCATTTTAGAAATTTTCACCTATTTAATATTCCGCAAGCTTAACAACGTTATTATTATATCATTTTTACAACAAATAGTACGCTTAAATTTAATCACGCATAAATTAAATATAACATGTAAGAATAAAGCATAAAAATAGTCGCAAAAGAAAATAAAATCCTTACAAGATTTCGATGCCATTCCCTTTGCTAGAAAACCCAAGCGGAATTTGCACTCCCATTTATTGAATCAAAAAGCTAAAATATTACAAAACATAACTAGTTCTTCCCCTAAAAGGGAAGAACTCTAAAACTAAGAGAAACTAGCTAAAACATAAGAAAAACTAGCTAAAACATAAGAAAACTCAAAAACTAAGAAATGAGAGAGAAAAGAAAGAAGAGAGAAGGTTTCGAGGTGTTTTCAAGGTGCTCAAGGTGTGTTTTGAAGTGAATGGCGGGGTATTTATAGTGAGGATGAGAGAAAAATGAGTAAAAAAATGTTAAAAAATATTAAAAAATTAAAAAACGTAATGGAAATGCCGAGGTCATCAATGACGTCAAAGATGACGACAATGGGGCGGTTGCACGTGGAAAATGGGGCAAAAACGCTGCCGGGCGCGCGAGGAGTGCCGGGCGCCGCGCACAAATGACGCCGCGCGTGAACAAGGCCGCGCGCGCAAAGACCGCGCGTATGAACAGCACTCTCGCGCGCCGCGCGCATGAACAGAATAACCCGCGCGCGTCGCGCGCGAATGAACAAGTACCCGTAGCTTGGGGCGTAGCTTACACTGCGCGCGGCGCGTTTTTTCTCCTTTGACATTTTTGACCTTTTTGACCCATTTGTCCAATTTTTCCATATTTTTTCGACCTTTACGCATTTATTTATTAATATATTTGTGATGTATTGCTTCCAAGATTCCTCTTTGAGTCTTTAAGTTGCATTTTTAAGCCAAAATACCTGAAAAACAATAAAAATACCCGTGATTCCGAAAAAGACAAATTTATATAAATATATGATAAAACATATAAATATATATATTTTTAATCAATTAATTTGCATAAAATTATGGTTATTTTAGTGCTTTTTGAGCACTCATCAAGAGAAGCGATAAAAACTAAAAATTAAACTATCCTAAATCACTTTCGTGGATTGAAACGGTTGCATTTAGCCTATAATTATAGTGGACCCTACTACGGATAAAAAAATTCGAACACAAATTCAATCTTGTACACAACTTACGGAACTTTTAAAGTTTTTGTCACACCTTTTACGGTTTGCGGGATTTCGATTTTATTCATTACAGTAGTAATGGATATCGATGTGCTCACCAATAGAAATGTTTGCAAATGATATAAATATCCTACAAATATTCTCTTGATCCAACCCAAGGGATAGATTTGGCAAATAAAATGCAACGATTAATTTTGGAAGCCATTTTTTTTACTTAGTTAATTATGGGCCATTTTTTATTTGCGATTTTTCTTTGGGTAAGTGTAGAATTTTATACGACTTATTCATCGTAAGTAATTTTTGTCATTCTTTCTTTAAAAATGATTTGGGCACAATCCACAAATAAATCGGCCAAATAGGATTGAACTATTGCTCGGGTTACTCTCTATAAGATAAATGTTTTCTAGGGTTTAGTTGATTATAGAAAAAAACAACTTCCTTCTAAGGGAGGTAAATCTCTTATTTTTAATGAAAATTTATTTCCGAAATATTTTGATTTGCATTAATGTGTTCTTGATTGAATTCTAGAGTTCGACTTATCAATGAAAGTAATTATATTTTGTGGGTCTCAAGGTTGGGGTTTTATGGAATTTTTATTGTTGCTTTTGTCCTTTAATTTCGTTTCTTATTTCTCTAGAAAATCTTCACACCTTATTCTTCTTCTTTATTTCTATGTTCGATCTATCTTTATTTTTCATAAAATGGGAGATGGAAAATAAAGAAGAGTTTGTTTTTCACAGTTTAAAAAAAACATTTCATATATCGGAGTGGATTTTTACCCTTTCAAAATATTTGGGTGGAGTATCGAAACGATTATTGTAAAATATTAAATCACAGCTCGTATCAATTCCTATAATTATACTAGACCCTACTATGGACAAAAAATTTCTAACACATATTCAATCATTTACATAGCTTGCCGAGGGTTTAAAGTTTTTGTCGCACATTTTACGTTTATCTTGATTTCGATTTTATTCAATACAGTATAAATAGAAATCAATGTGCTCACCAAGAGAAAAGTTTGCAAATGATCTAAATATTCTAAATATCCTACGAATATTCTCTTGATCCAAACCAATGGTTAGATTTGGCAAATAAAATGCAACGATTAATTTTGGAAGACATTTTTTTTACTTAGTTAAATATAGGCCATTTATGATTTGCGTTTTTAGTTTTAGTTAAGTGTAGAATTTTATACGTCTTATTCATTATAAGTAATTTTTTCCATTCATTCTTTAAAGATGGATTGGACACAATCCATAACTAAATAGGCCGATTAGGATTGAGCAATTTAAAGGGTTACTCTCTATATGCTAAATGCTTTCTAGGGTTTAGTTGCTTATAGAAGAAAACAACTTCCTTATAATGGTGGTAAATATTATATTTTCAATAAAAATATTTTTCAGAAATATTTTGATTTGCCTTATTGTGTTCTTGATTCCATTTATGAGTTCGACTTATCGAAGGAAGTAATTATATTTTGTGGCGTCTCAAGGTTGGGGTTTTATGGAATTTTTATTGTTGCTTTCATCTTTTTGATTTCGTTTCTTATTTCTCTATGAAATCTTCATATCTTATTCTTCTTCTTTATTTCTATGTTCGATCTATCTTTGTTCTTCTAAAACAGGGAGATGGAAAATAATGAAGAGTCTGGTGTTCGTAGTTTCAAAAACAACATTTGATAAATCAGAGTACAATTTTACCCATTCAAAATATTTTGGTGGAGTATAGAAACGACTATTGTAAAATATTAAATCACAACCCATATCAATTTCCATAATTATAGTGGACCCTACTACGGATAAAAAAATTCGAACACAAATTCAATCTTTACACAACTTACCGAGCTTTTAAAGTTTTTGTCATACCTTTTACGGTTTGCGGGATTTCGATTTTATTCATTACAGTAGTAATGGATATCGATGTGCTCACCAAGAGAAATTTTTGCAAATGATCTAAATATTCTAAATATCCTACAAATATTCTCTCGATCCAACCCAAGGGATAGATTTGGCAAATAAAATACAACGATTAATTTTGGAAGCCATTTTTTTTACTTAGTTAATTATGGGCCATTTTTTATTTGCGATTTTTTTTTGGATAAGTGTAGAATTTTATACTACTTATTCATCATAAGTAATTTTTGTCACTCGTTCTTTAAAGATAGATTGGGTACAATCCACAACTAAATAGGCAGACTAGGATTGAACTATTGCTTGTGTTACTCTCTATAAGATAAATGTTTTCTAGGGTTTAGTTGATTATAGAAGGAAACAACTTCCTTGTAAAGGAGGTAAATCTTATATTTTTAATGAAAATTTATTTCAAAAATATTTTGCTTTGCCTTATTTTGTTCTTGATTGAATTCATGAGTTTGACTTATCGAAGGAAGTAATTATATTTTTGTGGCGTCTCAAGGTTGGGGTTTTATGGAATTTTTATTTTTACTTTCATCATTTTATTTCGTTTCTTATTTCTCTATGAAATCTTCATATCTTATTATTCTTCTTTATTTCTATGTGCAATCTATCTTTGTTCGTCTAGAAAAGGGAGATGGAAAATAAAGAAGAGTTCGTTTTTTTAAAGTTTAAAAAAACATTTGATAAATCGGAGTGCAATTTTACATGTTCATAACATTTGGGTGGAGTATCAAATTACTATTGTAAAATATTAAATCAACACTCGTATCAATTTCCATAATTTCTATAACATTTAAAGTTTTTGTCACACCTTTTACGTTTTGTTTGATTTCGATTTTATTCAATATAGTTGTAGTGGAGATCGATGTGCTGAGCAAGAGAAATGTTTGCAAAGAATCTAAATATTTAAAATATCCTACAAATATTTAGGTGTAGTATCGAAATGACTATTGTAAAATATTAAATCACAGCTCATATCAATTCCCATAATTATAGTGGACCTTCCTACGGACAAAAAATTAATTCAATCGTTTACACATCTCACCGAGTGTTTATAGTTTTTGTTGCACCTTTTAAGTGTTGCTTGATTTCAATCTTATTCAATATAGTTGTAATGTAGATCGATGTGATGACCAAGAGAAATGTTTGCAAATGATCTAATATTTCTAAATATCCTACAAATATTCTATTGATCCAACCCAATTGATAGATTTAGTAAATAAAATGCAAGGATTAATTTTGGAAACAATTTTTTTACTTAGTTAATTATGGGAAATTTTTTATTTGCGATTTCATTTTTAGTTAAGTGTTAAATTTTTTACGTCTTATTCATTATAAGCAATTTTATTCATTCATCATTTAAAGAATTATTTTGCACAATCCACAAATAAATAGGCCGACTTTCTATTGTATTTTTGTTATGATTTAAATGTTGATATTAGTGTGAAAATTGTGTTTATTTGATTATTTAATCCACAAATGTCATTTCATGGGTATTTCATGTTTAAAGTGAAATTTCGGGTAAAATCATGATTTTGGAGAAGTTTCGGACAAATTTCAATGATCGGGATTGAGTGAAAATAAAAAGAAAACAAAGTTTCAAAATTTACAAATCCCGTCGTCGGCAAGAATATTCTCCCCACTTGTGAAAATCTCACGGCAAAAATCCTTCCCGAGAGCACGGATTTTGGCAAATTCATCTTGCCGTCGGCCAACATAATTTTGCCGCTGGTCAAGTGATCTCGCCGCCGGCACACTCAATCAGACCACCTAATTTTCCACTCTGAAAATCAAATGTTCAAGTGCAAATTCGATCTTATCCTATCCTCCCTAGGATACCGCCCCAATGTACTTTCCTTACTAGCCCCTACTCTATTTTCACAGTTTTTAAAATTAACGTGAACGATTTTCAAGCCAACATTCCAATAAGCTTCTCGCTAATCAGATACGTTCTCGAGTTAACTACAAAATGGTTAGCACAAAAACACAAATACTCGTGGTGTTTTAGAATAGATTTAATAATGAATAATCACAACTAGATAATTTAAAACATATGTTATTTAATTCAAATCAACTAGCACATTCTAGAATAAAAAAATTAAGAACAATAGTTTCTTTGAAATTTAATAATCATATTAAATAATTATGATCACACATAAAATTAATTAATCTAAACATGTAAAAATCTAATCAATAAGAAACTATATAAATGTAAAAATACCAAATACATTTACTAATAAATATATCTAGTATAATATCAATTTAGTATTAACCAACCTATTTAATCATTGTATTCTAATTAATAAAAATTCATTAATTAAGAAAATATTGTAATTATTAAAATTATTAAACTTTTTATAAGCAACATCTTATAAATCAATAAATATATATATTAATTATATTTTAATTACCTCTGTCGCCCAAAATGGAAATATGTAAGAACTGTATAACAATCGGAAGCAAAATAACCCTTTTATGACAATATTAAATACATATATCTAAGAGATAACTAATTGATAATTTCATAAATTGATTCAAGTTTAAATAAATATTTTTGCACCAAAATAATTTCATATTTATGAACATGTGCTATTAAATGCATGAATAAAATCTTTTGTGTCGTATTTATAAAACAATATACGTAGAGTACGATTATGTGAAACTCAAGCATTTGGCTTCAAATCCTTATTGTACATTAGTTCAGTTTACATAGAAATAAAGGAAGTGTAAAGAATAGTCATATAGTATGCATTCATACTAATCAAGCTTAATTAAATCTGTTTTCCCCCTATATGAATAAAAAATTACAAACATGGAAGTAAAACACATTATTCTCTCCTTCTTTTTGACATACAAGAAGGACAAAGCATTAGGCAAAGTAATGAAGTTAAACTTCTCCTAAAGATATAGCAATGTAAAAGCAGAGTAATGTAGAAGTGAAATGTGCTTTAAACCCACTCTAAGTTCAATGATTCTCTAACTTAGAAACAAATTAAAAAGGTAATAAATAAAAAGATGAAAATGAAAAAAAAAATCTGATTTTTTTTAATTTGCATAAATAGCCATATAAGATATTAAAGTCATTTAATCACAAATGAGAACATAACCAATTGAGACCTCATCATTCTTTATCTAAAATTTTTATTGTTTATTACATAAATAAGAAAGTAAAGTAGAAGAGGCACACAAGTACACAAGTACATATAATGAAATATTGACATCTACTTAAAAGTAGTGTATATGTTTGAACTCTACAAATATACCAGTGAATTCATTTATGACCAATCAAGAAAGACTCAAAATAAAATAAATATCACCTATCATATAAATTTATAATCGAGTCCTTAATCTTACAAAGTAAAATATATCTACTAAAAGAGTACTCAAATTTTTCTTTATTTTATGAATGAGGCACATGAATTTTTTTTTAAACTCTATTGGCTCTTTCCTTTTATGCATTCCAAGTACAAGTTTTATAAGCAGTAGCTTTTTGCACAATCTTTCCTTCCTTTTTTTGGGCATGAGCCATAAACCTAACATGATGATTTTACACTAGTTATGAGGTAACCCTCTCTGCTCACTGTGGTAGCTTCACACATCATAGTAGGTAGCCCTCTCAATATTGGGTGCCTCCATATGGTAAATTTTTAAAAAGTAAGAAATATAATTCAACAAAATTTTATAGTCAAGATTAGTTGAAGTCTTAAAGTCTTTAAAGAAAATTATTAAACTTCAAGCATAGCATATATGTGTGTTTGTGAGTGATAAGAGCCAAATTATTGCATTTTTGTTATGATTTAAATGTTGATATTAGTGTGAAAATTGTGTTTATTTGATTATTTAATCCATAAATATCATTTCACAGGTATTTCGTGTTTAAAGTGCAATTTCAGGTAAAATCATGATTTTGGAGAAGTTTTGGACAAAGTAAAATGATCGGGATTGAGTGAAAATAAAAAGAAAACAAAGTTTCAAAATTTAGAAATCCCACCGTCGGCAAGAATATTCTCGCCACCGGTGAAAATCTCACGGCAAAAATCTTCCCGAGAGCACGGATTTTGGCAAATTCATCTTGCCGTCAGCCAACATAATCTTGCCATTGGCCAAGTGATCTCGCCGCCGGTGAGAATCAGCGGAACCAAAATCATAGCTTTTCTTGAAATCTGGCCGCGGCGAGAATAATATCGCCACCGGCGAGTTTCGTCCGAAAACACATTTTTTATGTTGTTTTGTTCCAAAATTGCCCCCAAAACCCTAGATCTATATATACAATATGATGGAGAAAGAGGCCACGGTAGAGAGAGCAGATCTAAGTTATTTTTGGATGAGAGAAGGCAATTTTGGAGAGAAAGTTTGGCTTCTGATTTAGATGATTTGTTGCATTATATTGAGACCAAGAGGAGATGTGTAATGAATGCTTCTTGTAATAAATACCGTATGTTGATTGCGAGTGTGAGACCTAATGCATGATGTATGTGGTTATTCTAGAAATTTCATAAATCGTAATGTGCTTGTTTGTGATTAAATCTTCATAGAAATATAGTTGGTTTTCATAGATAAGTAATTCTAATATAACTCGAGAGAGAGTATTAGGTAATTTTGGGTTTTTCAACCATCACTTTTAGCTTTGATTCTCATATAACATGACTTGAAATCAGATTGAATTGATTTAGCGAAATCAAATGCCTTAGCTTTTTTAATCATTTGTGAACAACATTCAATTGTGTTATTTGCATTTATTTTTAAGTTAATTTGCTTCTTAAACAATTTCAACAATTGGGTTTTCAAATAAAATTAAGATTAGTCAATTTCGGTACTTAGTAACGCCATTCCTTGTGGGTTCAATATCCATACTTTTGTACACTTTATTACTTGAACGATTCGTACACTTGCAAAAATACGCATCAAGTTTTTGGCACCATTGCCGGGGAATGGTTTGATTTTATTAATATCAATACTACCTAATCTTAGTTTTAATTTGAAGTTAATTTGCTTTATCATTGTTTCATTTTTAATTTTGTTTTAAATTGAGCTTGTTGAGTTGTGTTAATTATTTGTTCATTTAGAGTTGTTGCTGCTCGTTTGCATTATTTATTTTAGTCATTTCTTGCAATTTTTTAGTTTTTTTTTATTTTGCTCTTTTATTTTATTTATCATAAAAAAAGGGTAACTTTGTGTTGTTTTTGTGCTAGTTGATTTTCAGGTTGTAGGATTTTTGTATGAGACGTGCAAGAAGCCTTAACCTTCTTCCATTTGATCTGGACATTGATAAAACATATAGGCATCTAACCTGCTAGAGAAGGCGCTCAACCTCAGCTCCTAATAAACAATCAGCCATGGATCCACCATTTGTTGAGGGAGGTGGAAATCGTAGAGCTTTGAGGGATTATGCTGAGCCTAATGTTGCTGGAACTACTTTGGGTATAAGGAGGCCAACTTTTCAAGCCAATAACTTTGAGATAAAACCATCCTTTATCCAAATGGTTCAATCAAATCTGTTTGGGGGAATGTCAAAGGATGATCCAAATGCACATATTTCTTACTTTCTGGAGGTGTGTGATCTTTACAAGATAAATGGTGTGTTTGAAGATGCTGTAAGATTGAGGGTTTTTCCTTTTTTACTTCGAGGTATAGCCAATGAGTGGCTAAACTCATTACCATCGGGATCAATTACAACATGGAATGAGTTGGTTCAGAAATTCTTGTCCAAGTTCTTTCCTCCTACTAAGACGGCAAAATTGAGGAATGAAATCACATCTTTTACACAGTATGACCAAGAATCATTGTATGAAGCTTGTGAAAGATTCAAAGAAATGTTAAGGAAGTGCCTACATCATGGTATACCGATTTGGCTACAAGTCTATACATTTTATAATGGGTTGGTTTCAAACTATAGGGCAATGATTGATGTTGCAGCTAGATGGTCTTTAATGGGAAAAACACCAAAGGATGCTCATGAGTTGTTAGAGTTATGGTAGAAAACAACAATCAGTGGCATTCAGAATGGGTAACTGCAAAAAGACCAGTAGTAGTGCATGAAATTGATTTAGTGAATGCTTTGTCGGCTCAAGTTGCTACTCTTTCAAGAAAGATGGATTCTTTGTCATCTAAGTTCGAATCCAAACAAACTGTAGGATGTGATTTATGTGGTGGAAATCATGCTAGTATCGAGTGCCAAGTTGGAAATCCATTTGCTTCGCCAAATGCTGAGCAAGAAAATTATGTTTCAAATTTCCAAAGACCTTAACCTAACCCATATTCGAACACCTACAATCCAAGTTGGAGAAATCATCCAAATTTGTCATGGGGAAATAACCAAGGGGGATTCAAACTATCATCATCTTCCTACCAACCCCAAGAGAAGAAACAAACAGATTTGGAAGGAATTTTGGGAAAGTTCATTGAGGTGTCAAGAACAAATTTCAGAAATCAAGAGGCAATCAACAGGGACATCCAAAACCAACTGGGGCAGCTTTCAAAGCAGATTGTAGAAAGGTCTCAAGGATCGTTGCCTAGTGACACAATAAATCCCAAAGAGCATGCAAAGGCTATCACATTGAGAAGTGGTAAAGAACTTGAATGGTAGATGAAATCGGAGAAAAAGATGGAAGAATCTAAAGAAAATCCATCAACATTCCAAGATGTTCAACCTTCCCCAAATGCAAAATATGAGCCTCCTATCCCATATTTTCCCTGTAGATTTCATGGTGCTTGACATGGAGGAAGATATAGAGGTACTTTTGATATTGGGGAGACTGTTCCTTGCAACTAGAAGAACATTGATTGATGTTCAGCAAGGAAAGCTCATTCTACGGGTGTAAGATGAACAAGTGACTTTTGATGTTTTTGAAGCAATGAAATTTCCAAGTGAGGTACATTCTTGTTTTCAAATTAACATTCTTAACAGGTTAATCTCGGAAACTTTTGAGGAGAGAACTCCATTGCTACCACTAGAAGCTTGCCTTGTGAAATCTGCAACAATTGAGGAGGAAGATGAGGGAGTGAGACAATGTTTCGAATTTTTGGCACTTGATGAATATTTGTTCAAGGATGAAACATTCAAGGAGTTGGGAACAAATGAAACTCCAACCTCAATGGTAAAGAAGGAAGCCAACAATATTGAGCTAAAGCCACTGCCATCCCATCTAAGGTATGCCTACCTTGAAGACTCTGAATCTTTTTCTGTTATTATTAACAATTCTTTGAATGATGAAGAGGAAAACAAGCTATTAGGAGTTCTTCGAACTCACAAAGCGGCAATTGGATGGACAATAGCGGACATCAAAGGGATTAGCAACTCTATTTGCATGCATAAAATCTTGATGAATGAGGATTACAAGCCCACAATCCAGCCATAAAGGTGCTTAAACCCAACAATGTAAGCAGTGGTCAAGGCTGAGGTGATTAAGCTTTTGGATGTTGGGGTAATTTATCCGATTTCAGATAGTGCTTGGGTAAGCCCAATTCATTGTGTACCAAAGAAAGGAGGAATCACAGTTGTAGAAAATGAAAACAATGAGCTTATTCCAACAAGGACAGTGACTAGGTGGAGAGTGTGTATTGATTATCGAAAGTTGAACGATGCCACCCAAAAAGATCATTTTCCTTTGCCATTTATTGATCAAATGTTGGAAAGATTGGTTGGACATGCTTATTATTGTTTTCTTGATGGATATTTGGGGTACAACCAAATTGCAATTGCACTAGAGGATCAAGATAAGACAACATTTACATGCCCTTATGGTACTTTTGCATACAAAAGGATGCCATTTGGTTTATGTAATGCACCTGCAACTTTCCAAAGTTGCATGATAGCGATTTTCTCTTATATGGTCGAAAAGTTTATTGAGGTTTTTATGGATGATTTTTTTGTTTTTGGCTATTCTTTTGATAATTGCTTGCACAATCTCTCTTTAGTCTTGCAGCGTTGTAAAGACACAAATTTAGTGCTAAATTGGTAGAAATGTCACTTCATGGTTCAAGAAGGTATTGTTCTTAGCCATCGAATTTCGACAAAGGGAATAGAAGTGGACCGTGCAAAGGTGGAAGTGATTGAAAAATTACCACCTCCAACAACTGTAAAGGGAGTTAGAAGTTTCTTGGGAAATGCTGGGTTTTATAGAAGATTTATTAAATATTTTTCAAAAATAACAAAACCTCTTTGCAGTTTGTTAGTTAAAAATGTACAGTTTAATTTTTCTTCTGATTGTTTACAAACTTTTAACCTTTTGAAGGAGAAGCTCACTTCGGCCCCTATAATTTGTGCACCTGATTGGAGTCTTCCATTTGAGGTAATGTGTGATGCCAATGACTATGCTATAGGTGTTATTTTGGGCCAAAGGAAGAATAAGTTGCTGCATGTGATTTATTATGCAAGCAAGACATTGACAGATGCACAACTTAATTATGCAACAATTGAGAAAGAGCTTTTGGTAGTAGTTTTTGCATTTGATAAGTTTAGATCTTATTTAATTGGGTCTAAAATCATTGTTTTAACTGATCATTCTGCTCTTAAGTATTTGCTAGCCAAGAAAGATGCCAAACCGCAATTACTAAGATGGATTCTTCTCTTGCAATAATTTGACTTAGAAATCCGTGACAAAAAGGGGACCAAAAATTTGGTTGCTGACCATTTGTCTAGGTTGGAGGAAGATTACTTTGAGGTTGAAGGACAAATTAATGAAACATTTCCTGATGAGCAATTGCTTGCTATCCGAACGGCTCCATGGTTTGCTGATTATGCAAATTATTTGGTTAAGAAAATTTTACCTCCTGACATGTCTTATCAAAAAAGAAGGAAATTCTTTTCTGATTTGAAACAATATTTTTAGGATGAACCTTACTTGTATAAACATTGTGCAGATCAAATTATTAGAAGATGTGTACCGGAGGAAGAAATGGAAAGCATTCTTTGTCATTGCCATTCGAAGGAAGTTGGAGGACATTTTGGTGGAACAAAAACTGTAGGAAAAATTTTGCAATCTGGATTCTATTGGCCTTCATTGTTTAAAGATGCTGTCAAGTTTGTTTCAATGTGTGAGGATTGCCAAAGGAGCGGAAATATTTCACGGAGACATGAAATGCCCTTAAATGATATTTTAATAATTGATTTATTTGATGTTTGGGGTATTGATTTTATGGGGCCTTTTCCTTTATCTCATTCTAATAAATACATTCTTGTTGGTGTAGATTATGTCTCTAAATAGGTGGAAGCAGTTGCCTTGCCTACCAATGATGCTAGGGTTGTCATAAATTTTCTCAAGAACATATTTTCCAGATTTGGCACACCTAGAGCAATTATAAGTGATGGAGGTAAGCATTTTTGCAATAACCAATTTGTGGCTTTGTTGCAAAAATATAGAGTAACACACTGGATAGCAACACCTTACCATCCTCAAACTAGTGGACAAGTTGAAGTGTCAAACTGAGAGTTGAAGAGGATCCTTGAAAAGACCATAAATAACTCACGCAAGGATTGGTCAAGGAAACTAGATGATGCACTTTGGGCCTATAGGAAAGATTTCCAGACACCCATGGGCATGTCTCTATACCGATTGGTGTAAGAAAAAGCTTATCACCTTCCAGTTGAATTGGAACATCGGGCAAATTGGGTAATTAAAATTCTGAATTTTGATCTTAAGGTAGCAGGTGAAAAGAGGGTGTTGCAATTGAATGAGATGGATGAAATGAGGAATGATGCTTATGATAATGCCCGAATATACAAGGACAAGACGAAGGTTTGGCATGATAAGCACATTTTGAGGCGAAACTTTGAGGTGGGACAGAAAGTGCTGCTTTATAATTCCTGTCTCAAACTTTTTCTGGGAAAGCTAAAATCTCGTTGGTTAGGACCTTTTCTAGTAACCAAGGTGTTTCCTTATGGAGCAGTTGAGATCAGTCATGAAACAAAGGGAACTTTCAAGGTGAATGGACAACGGTTGAAGCCATATTTTGACGGAGAATTCAGCAAGCAGAAAGATTCTCTAGAGTTACAACAACCGCAGTAAAGAATGATAGAAAGTCTAGCTAATGACTATAACTTAAAGCACTTAATGGGAGGCAACCCATCATATTTGTTTTCTCATCTTTTATCTCATTTTATTTTAGCAATTTTAAATTTTAAATTTTAGCTTAAATTTTAAGTTTTGGTGAATTATTAGTTAGATTTTAAATTCTGCACTTCATTTTATGATAATTTTATTTTTAATTAAATTTTCTTATTTTATTTGTCTTGCAGATAAAAAAAATCTTATGTTCGCCGCCGATGGATATGAGATCTCACTGTGGCGAGATTATTTTCGCCGCCGGCCAGAATCGATTTAAATAGGATTTTCGCTGCGGCCAGCTCTTTTTCTCTTTGTGATGTCGATAGCCATTTGTAGTTTTTCTTTCTTACATTGAGGACAAAGTATGGTTTTGGTTGGGGGTGCGGTAAACGGTAAATCTTTTCTTCGCTTCATTTTTAGTAGTTTTGTTTGTGTGTTTATTTGTGTTTAATTTTGATTTTCCATTTATTTTTCTACATTTTGATTTAATTTCTTTTATTTCTTTATTGTCTTTTTTTTATTTTTTTTTATTTTTTTTCTCATTTGCATTTTACTTGTTTTAATTTGCATGTTGATGATAATAGTGTGATTGTGATAACAAGTAGCTTTTAGAAGACATTAAATTTTGCTTCGGTTTAAAGATAATTTCAAATGTTGATTTTACCTAGTTGGCGACTCTTTTAGTATGTGGTATGATTTGGTTGATTAGTCTAAATGCTTAGAGAAGTCTTCTGTGTGAAATTTTCATGGACATTTTTGTGATCTCAATAAACTCTAGAACTCATTTGGAAACCTCTTGAGGCGGAATAATTTGGAATTGCACTATTTAGGATATGATGTAGGCCATTTTGTATCGATTGTGCCATTTTAAGCCTACCTTGTTATCCTTATATCACTAGTTACCTCTTTGAGCCTAGTTAAATATATTGTTAGCCTTATTTGTCTTTCTTTTGGCCTTCTATAACCTACCTTTTATTTAGCCAAAATATATATATATAATTCCTACCTTATTTGTTAAGAGCACTTAATTTTGAACACAAAATTTTCAAGAGCAATTGGAGTAAGGATGGAATAAAAAAAAGCCTTCACATTCTAGTAAATAAAAGAGTGTTAGTGATGGATGTACTAAGGTGAAAGATTGAGGAAGAATTTTGTTTATCTTTAGAAAAATGGGATATGATCGGAAGAAACAATTTGGGTTTAATGGTGTTAATCTTTTACTTAATTGGTTGTGTTTAATCTAATAAATTCTCTTATTTGTATTTTGACAATTCCCGTTCTTTCTTAACCTAATACCTAAGCCTAACATTACAAGCCTCATAAAGTCCTATTGATCCGAAGTGGTGTATTTTCCTTCATTAGTGGAGAGAGGTTTGAAAAGTGAGCCTATGGAGTTTGAGATTTCACCTTTTTGTTTATGGATGTTGTGCATAATATTATCTAGGAATTATGGCTATTGGTTTGTGGTTTGATGGATGTTTAAGAGTCAATAACAAAAGTGAAATTGGCATTTGAGATTTCTTAAAGCTTAGGTGACATTTAATTATTCTATGTGTTGTGTGTTATTTACAATTTTTGAGACATTTGTGTAAATTAATTGTTGTGTGATTTTATTGTTTTGAGTTAGGATAGTTATAGGTAAGATGTTTGTGGGTATCATCATTGGAAGCCCTCACAAGACTACAACTCGTTCTACTAGGGCCGCCTAGGGGTTTAAAGGCTTATTGCATAAGCTTAATGTAATTTTGTAAATAGAATAAATTTTCTTTGAATTTTTCTTTTAATCTCCTTTGAACTTATTCATAGATCGCTTTTCTTGCTAGAGACTAGCAAGAAGCTCGTTGGGGGTTGTTGATAAGAGTCAAATTATTGCATTTTTGTTATGATTTAAATGTTGATATTTGTGTGAAAATTATGTTTATTTGATTATTTAATCCACAAATGTCATTTCACGGGTATTTCGTGTTTAAAGTGCAATTTTAGGTAAAATCATGATTTTGGAGAAGTTTGGGACAAATTTCAATGATCGGGATTGAGTGAAAATAAAAAGAAAACAAAGTTTCAAAATTTAGAAATCCCTCCGTCGGCAAGAATCTTACAGAGAGCATGGCGAAAATCTTACAGAGAGCACAGGTTTTGGCAGATGCAAATATCACCGCCGACGAGATTATTTCACCTCCGGTGAGACACCTTTCACCGCTGGCCAAATTCATCTCGCCACCGGCAAGAATCAGAGGAACCAAAATTTTAATTTTTCCAGAAATCTCGCCGTGGCGAGAATAATGTCACCACCGGCGAGTTTCATCCGAAAACACATTTTTTATGTTGTTTTGTTCCAAAATTGCCCCAAAAACCCTAGATCTATATATACAATATGATGGAGAAAGAGGCCACGGCAGAGAGAGCAGATTTGATTTATTTTTGGAGGAGAGAAGGCAATTTTGGAGAGAAAGTTTGGAGAAGCTTGAAGGATCATCACCATTGTTGCTACCAAGTCTTCATCTTCAAGAGTTTTTCATCTCTTCTCCTTAGCTTTTATTTTCTGCATTTTATTCAGATTTTTTATTCATGGATTCAATGGAGAATATGTTTGTTCTTATTTATATTATGAACTAATTCATTTTTGCTAAGGCTATGATGTAGTTGAATCAAGAAAATCTGATTTCTTTTGTTATAGTTATATGAGTTCATTGTTTTCAAGTTGAGTATTTATTTCCATGCTTAATGCTTTTAAATTTCTGGCCAAGATTTAGATGATTTGTTGCATTATATTGAGACCGAGAGGAGATGTGTAATGAATGCTTCTTGTGATAAATACCGTATGTTGAATGCGAGTGTGAGACCTAATGCATGATGTATGTGGTTATTCTAGAAATTCCATAAATCGTAATGTGCTTGTTTGTGATTAAATCTTCATAGAAATATAGTTGGTTTTCATAGATAAGTAATTCTAATATAACTCGAGAGAGAGTATTAGGTAAATTTGGGTTTTTCAACCATCACTTTTAGCTTTGATTCTCATATAACATGACTTGAAATCGGATTGAATTGATTTAGCGAAATCAAATGCCTTAGCATTTTTAATCATTTGTGAACAACATTCAATTGTGTTATTTGCATTTATTTTTAAGTTAATTTGCTTCTTAAACAATTTCAACAATTGGGTTTTCAAATAAAATTAAGATTAGTCAATTTCGGTACTTAGTAACGCCATTCCTTGTGGGTTCGATAACCGTACTTTTGTACACTTTATTACTTGCACGATTCGTACACTTGCAAAAATAGGCAATAGGTTATAAAACAAAAAAAACATAGTAATAGAGGTAAATCTTATATCATTAACGAAAATTTATTTTAGAAAGATTTTGCTTTACCTTCTTGTGTTCTTGAATGAATACTTGAATTCGACTTATCGAAGGAAGTAATTATATTTTGTGGCATCTCAAGGTTGGGGTTTTATGGACTTGTTGTTGTTGCTTTCCTCTTTTGATTTCGTTTCTTATTTCTCTATGAAATCTTCATATCTTATTCTTCTTCTTTATTTCTATTTTCAATATGTCTTTGTTCTTCAAAAAAAAGGAGATGGAATATAAAGAAGAGTATGTTGTTCACAGTTTTTAAAACAACATTTGATAAATCGGAGTGCAATTTTACACGTTCAATATATTTGGGTGTAGTACTGAAATGACTATAGAAAAATATTAAATCACAGCCCGTATCAATTCCCCTAATTATAGTGGACCTTCATAATGACAAAAAATTCGAACACAAATTCAATCATTTACACATCTCACCGAGTGTTTATAGTTTTTGTCTCAACTTTTAAGTTTTGCTTGATTTCAATGTTATTCAATACAGTTGTAATGGAGATGGATGTGCTGACCAAGAGAAATGTTTGCAAATGATATAAATATTCTAAATATCCTACAAATATTCTCTTGATCCTACCCAAATGATAGCTGATAACTGTATTTTATAGAGTTATTTTTATCAATTTTAGTAATGATAATTGCTATGTTCGTTTAATATTTATTAATTTTTGTTAAATAAATTAATATTTTCTTTTTATTTGCTAAAAATACATTTTTAATAAAATTCAATAATTTGTATCGAAAATGTACTTAATTTCAAATTTCTGTCCACAAATATAATTTCACAATAAATAAGTATTTAATTGCAATTTATCAATGTTGAAAATATAAATTAAATTAAATTTGGGCTTAATTTTAGTTATTAAAAGTTTAAAATTTAATTTAAAATTAGTAAAGGGCTGTATTGCAATTAAACAAAGTTTAAAATGTAATTTGAAATATATTTGTGGGTGAAAACATAATTAAAAGAAGTTATTTTTCTGCGCAGGGGAGAAGAAGGCCACGCGCAAGATCACACTCGCCAAACGTGGACCGTCCGATCAAAGGATCAACGGCTCAGATTCGCGCGTGTTCATCAAGCCCGACCAAGGAGAGTGGGTACAGAGATATTCCTTTGCGCAGGCTGGCGTGCCAGTGGGCCCCACGTGTCGCGCAGGCCGGCGTCAGAGTGGGACCCACATGTCGGCTGCACAGATTCCCCCGAGGCGATCGCTGATCGTTGGATCAGATCAACGGTCCAGATTGAAGCGCGTGTAACCAAGCTATCGCTCACTGAACCTTATGTGTAGAAATCGTGTGTGATGCAGATTATGGTAGCAGCATGCATCCTCAGTTTTTACAGAATAAGAATCAACCACGTGTCCCACTAATTTTTAAGCGAATAATATTCTGACACGTGGTATGTTATCATGAGCAAGACTGCACTAAATCAAACCCCCATTTCCAGTCGTTGCCTCAGTTTTCGGCGCCCCAATCCTGTGCGCCGTTCCTGCGTGCAGCCGATTTGTTCAGCCAATGATGTGCTGCCACGTGGCCATAGGGAATCTTGCAGCGAATCAGATTTTGACACGTGGCACGCACAATGAATTAAAAAAATGCAGAACCGGCACCCCTGTTTCACGCGTGAATTAAATAATGTTTTTTGATACCAAAATCGATACGCGTGATTTTTATTTTTCGATAAAAATTATTACGCGTTTTTGATAAAAAAAATAAAATAAAAATGTAATATTTTAGATGTATTTTTTAGCTATAAATAGGTGATGTTATGATAGAGTTTGAGAGTTTTTTTTAGTTTAGAAATTTTGTAGTGTTCGGTTTTGGACTGTAGAACACGCAGAAACCATTTTTTTGGCTTTTGTTGTGTTCTGCGTGTGCCAAATATTTTCGTTTATTGATTTTTTAATTTTCCTTATTCTTCATCTTATTTTTCTGAATCTGTTGTAATTTTAATTTTAATTTTATGAAGTAATTTAATTTTTCTAGGGTTGCATTTGATCTAAATTTATGAAGCTTTAATTTTAATTATTTTTGTTTATAGATTTATAAGACGTTCGATTTGTTTGTTCTATTTTGTGCTTAATGTTTTTTGATTATTTACGAATTTTATCAAAACGATTTGTGGCATAAAAATAAACTTGAGAAAGGCATTTTTGTGTATATTGCTCGTAAATAGAATGACATGTATGATGAAGGATAGGAATATACCCTAATTGTATGTGTGGCCATTTGAGAACTTAGAACTTAATGAATCTTGGTGAATTTAATTCTCATAGAGATATAGTGAATTAATTTAACGAGGTGTGTTTGTACGGAGCTCGGAAGAGATGTATGAATAAAAAAAAGAAGTTTTCGGTTGACAAATTAAATGTACAAAAAAATATAAATCCAAAGAAAATAATATGATTGGAGTGGATTAGTTTGGTGAAAAATTGCAATCCTAGAGTTCTCTTATTTTATTTTTAAACTTTTTCTTAATTAACGATTGTTTTGGATAAAATCAGAAAGATACAATTTTAGTACTCAACAAACTATAGTAACAAATCCTCGTGGGAACGATACTCTACTTACAAATCTTTATTACTTGTGACCGTGTATACTTGCACGTTTTATGTGTGTTTCAAAACACACAACAATAGCTTTCGCAAATAAAATGCAAGGATTAATTTTGGAAGCAATTGTTTTTACTTGGTTAATTATGCACCATTTTTTATTTGCATTTTTATTTTTAGTTAAGTGTAGAATTTTATACGTCTTATTCATCATAAGTAATTTTGTTTCATTCCTTCTTTAAAGAAGGATTGAGTAGAATTCACAAATAAACAGGCCGACTAGGATAGACCTATTGCTAGTGTTACTTTCTATTAGATAAATTTTGTCTAGGGTTTACTTGCTTATAAATGAAAACAACAGCCTTGTAATGGAGGTAAATCTTATATCACTAGTGAAATTTTATTTTAGGAAGATTTTGCTTTACTTTCTTGTGTTCTTGATTGAATTCTGGAATTCCACTTATCGAAGGAAGTAATTATATTTTGTGGCATCTCAAGGTTGGGGTTTTATGGAGTTGTTGTTGTTGCTTTCCTCTTTTGATGTCATTTCTTATTTCTCCATGAAATCTTCATATCTTAATCTTCTTCTTTATTTCTATGTTCAATCTCATTTTGTTCTTCAAAAAAAGGAAGATGGAAAACAAAGAAGAGTCTAGTGTTCACAGTTTTAAAAATACATTTGATAAATGAGAGTGCAATTTTACATGTTCATAACATTTGGCTGGAGTATCCAAAGGATTATTGTAATATAATAAATCAGAGCTCATATTGTTTCCCATAATTAGAGTGGACCGTACTATGGACAAAAAAATTCGAACACAAATTCATTCATGTACACAGCCTACCGAGGGTTTAATATTTTTGTCGCACCTTTTATGATATTGATTTTGTTCAATACAGTTGTAATGGAGATGGATGTGCTAACCAAGGGAATTTTTTAAAAATGATCTAAATATTCTAAATATCCACCAAATATTGTATTGATCCAACCCAAGGGATATCTTTCGTAAATAAAATGCAAGGATTAATTTTGGAAGCATTTGTTTTTACTTAGTTAATTATGGGTCATTTTTTATTTGCATTTTTATTTTTAGTTAAGTGTAGAATTTTATACATCTTAGTCATCATAATTAATTTTATTCATTCATTCTTTAAAGAAAGATTGGGCATAATCCACAAATAAACAGGCCGACTAGGATAGAACTATTGCTAGTATTACTTTCTATTAGATAAATTTTGTCTAGGGTTTAGTTTCTTATAAATGAAAACAACAGCCTTGTAATGGAGGTAAATCTTATATCATTAGTGAACCGGCATTGCCGATCCTGCCAATACTTTGGTTTTATATTTATAAAACTCTCGCAAGTGCACGAATCATTTCGTAAAAAATGATAAGTATACGCCCAAGGTTGATCTAAGGAAGGAATATATGTGGTTTTTAATTTATTATTCAAAATTTTAAAAACAAAATTAAATCCTAAACATTCTATCATGATATTTGGGTTTTTGTGTTTCTAATCTAAGAAAATAGAAATAAATATAGATATGGATTCAATAAACATCTATGCAAATTTTATCATTTATAATAGTGGAGTATTTATGGATATAATAACTATGTTAATTATGCTTGCTCATATTATTTAGGTTATTAAAGATATAAATTGATATTTATTAATTCTCCCTTTTTTGTATGAATACCACATTTGGTGGGGTTAGACAGTTTAAACTTTATTCAAGGTGTCCAAATTAAACCTAAGAATTTAGTTATCCGAGTACTAACTTTCAAGTTTTAAAACTACTACTAAAAACATGTTGTCAATAAATTTTCAGATAAAAATTCTTATAAAATTTTTTGAAATAGAGCTTCACTCTAACTACCGGGCGATTGTACCAACAAATAAAAGAGCACTACTCTAAATCAGACCGGATAACAAAACCATAAAATCTAATTTTCAGATTTAAGTTTGTAATGAAAAATAATATATTTCTCTCTAACATTCTTAATATAAAATCTTGAATAAAAATAAAATCAATTCATTTTAGAGATTTTTACCTATTTAATATTTCGCAGGCATAACAACTATATTATTATATCATGTTTACAAACAACCAGCAATGTTAAATTTAATGACAGACAAATTAAATATAACATATAAGAATAAACCATAAAAAATAATTGCAAAGAAAATAAAATCCTTACAGTACTTTGATGCTAACTCTATTGTTGGAAAACCTCCAAACGGAATTTGCACTTCCATTTATTGAAACAAAAAGCAAATAAATTACAAAAACATAATTATTTTATCTCAAAAAGAGAAGAACTCTAAAACTAAGAAAAAAAAACTAAAAACTAAGAAATGGAGAGAAAGAAAGAGAAGAGAAGATGTATTTTTAGGTGTGTTTTGTTATGAAGAGAATGGTGGCATTTATAGGTGAGGAAAGGAATAAATATTGGATGAAAAAATGATTAAAAATGGAGGAAACGTGTACTAGGTGATGATGACGTCAGCGGGTAGGTGAGGCGCGGCAGTGCACGCGGAATGGAGCAAAGGCGCGCGCGGACTAGGTGCTGATGGGTGAAGAGGCGCGTGCGGATTGGGTGTTGTGCTGACGCGGCTAGGTGCGACTGTGCGACTGCGTCCGCGATTTCCTCCTTTTTGACATTTTTTACCCTTTTGACCCATTTTGTCCAATTTTCCATCTTTTTTGACTTTTCCTCAATTAATTTATGAATATATTTGTGATGTATTGCCTCCGGTATTTTTCTTTGAGTCTTTAAGTTACATTTTTAAACGAAAATACCTAAAAAACAATAAAAATACCTGTGATTCCGAAAAGATAGATTTATATAGAAATATGAAAATAAATATATATATATATATATATATATATATATATATATATATATTTAATCAATTAAAGTGAATAAAATCATCGTAATTTTAGTGTTTTTTGAGGACTCATCAGTTTTTCAAAAAAAGGAAGATGGAAAATAAAGAAGAGTCTGGTGTTCACAATTTAAAAAAAACATTTGATAAATCGGAGTGCAATTTTACATGTTCATAACATTTGGCTGGAGTATCCAAAGGATTATTGTAAAATATTAAATCAAAGCTCCTATAGATTCCCATAATTAGAGTGGACCCTATTATGGACCAAAATATTGGAACACAAATTCAATCATGTACAAAGCTTACCGAGGGTTTAAAATTTTTTTCGCACCTTTTCTGATGTCTATTTTATTCAATACAGTTGTAATGGAGATGTGTTCGCCAAGAGAATTGTTTGCATATGATCTAAATATTCTAACTATCCAAAAAATATTCTATTGATCCAACCCAAGGGATAGCTTTCACAAATAAAATGCAAGGATTAATTTTGGAAGCAATTGTTTTTACTTAGTTAATTATGCGCCATTTTTTATTTTTTGTTAAGTGTAGAATTTTATACGTCTTATTCATCATAAGTAATTTTATTCATTCATTCTTTAAAAAGGGATTGGGCAAAATCCACAAATAAACAGGCCGATTATGATAGAGCTATTGCTAGTGTTACTTTCTATTAGATAAATTTTGTCTAGGGTATATTTGCTTATAAAAGAAAACAAAAACCTTGTAATGGAGGTAAATCTTATATCATTAGTAAAAATTTATTTCAGATAGATTTTGCTTTACTTTCTTGTGTTCTTTATTGAGTTCTTGAATTCGACTTATCAAAGGAAGTAATTATATTTTGTGGCGTCTCAAGGTTGGGGTTTTATGGAGTTGTTGTTGTTGCTTTCCTCTTTTGATGTCGTTTCCTATTTGTCTATGAAATCTTCATATCTTAATCTTCTTCTTTATTTCTATGTTCAATCTCACTTTGTCCTTAAAAAAAAGGAAGATGGAAAATAAAAAAGAGTCTGGTGTTCATAGTTTTAAAAATACATTTGATAAATCAGAGTGCAATTTTACATGTTCATAACATTTGACTAGACTATCCAAAGGATTATTATAATATAATAAATCAGAGCATGTATCGATTCCCATAATTAGAGTGGACCCTACTATGGACAAAAAAATTCGAACACAAATTCAATCATGTACATAACTTACCGAGGGTTTAAATTTTTTGTCGCACCTTTTATGATATCGATTTTATTCAATATAGTTGTAATGGAGATAGATGTGCTGACCAAGATAATATTTTTGCAAATGATCTAAATATTTTAAATACCCAACAAATATTCTATTGATCCATCCCAAGGGATAGCTTTCACAAATAAAATGCAAGGATTAATTTTGGAAGCAATTGTTTTTACTTAGTAAATTATGCGCCATTTTTTATTTGCAATTTTATTTTTAGTTAAGTGAAGAAATTTATATGTCTTATTCATTCATTCTTTAAAAAAGGATTAAGTAGAATCCACAAATAAACAGGCCGACTAGGATAGACCTATTGCTAGTGTTACATTCTATTAGATAAATTTGGTCTAGGGTTTAGTTGCTTATAAATGAAAGCAACAGCCTTGTAATGGAGGTAAATCTTATATCATTAGTGAAAATTTATTTCAGGAAGATTTTGCTTTACTTTCTTGTTTTCTTGATTGAATTCTGGAATTCCACTTATTGAAGGAAGTAATTATATTTTGTGGCATCTCAAGGTTGGGGTTTTATGGAGTTGTTGTTGTTGCTTTCCTCTTTTGATGTCGTTTCTTATTTCTCCATGAAATCTTCATATCTTAATCTTCTTCTTTATTTTTATGTTCAATCTCACTTTGTTCTTCAAAAAAAGGAAGATGGAAAACAAAGAAGAGTCTAGTGTTCATAGTTTTAAAAATACATTTAATAAATGAGAGTGTAAATTTTCATGTTCATAACATTTGGCGGGAGTATACAAAAGATTATTGTAATATAATAAATCATAGCTCGTATCGATTCCCATAATTAGAGTGGACCGTACTATGGACAAAACAATTCGTACACAAATTCAATCATGTACACAACTTACTGAGGGTTTAAAATATTTTTCCCACCTTTTATGATGTTAATTTTATTCAATACAATTGTAATAGAGACTGTTGTGCTGGCCAAGAGAATTTTTTGCAAATGATCTACAGATTCTAAATATCCAACAAATATTCTATTGATCTAACCCAAGGGATAGCTTTTGCAAATAAAATGCAAGGATTAATTTTGGAAGCAATATTTTTTTACTTAGTTAATTATGGGCCATTTTTTATTTGCGATTTTATTTTTAGTTAAGTTTATAATTTTATATGTCTTATTCATCATGAGTAATTTTATTCATTCATTCTTTAAAGAAGTATTGGGCACAATCCACAAATAAATAAGCCGACTAGGATAGAACTATTACTAGTGTTACTTTCTATTAGATAAATTTTGTCTAGGGTTTAGTTGCTTATAAAACAAAACAACAGCCTTGTAATGGAGGTAAATCTTATATCATTAGTGAAAATTTATTTTAGAAAGATTTTGCTTTACTTTCTTGTGTTCTTGATTGAATTCTTGAATTCGACTTATCGAAGGAAGTATTTATATTTTGTGGCATCTCAAGGTTAAGGTTTTATGGAGTTGTTGTTGTTGCTTTCCTCTTTTGATTTCGTTTCTTATTTCTCTATGAAATCTTCATATCTTATTGTTCATATTTTTAAAAATACATTTGATAAATCTTTGTGCAATTTTACACGTTCAAAATATTTGGGTGGGGTATGGAAACGACTATTGTAAAATATTAAATCAGAGCTCGTATCAATTCCCATAATTAGAGTGGACCCTTCTACAGACAAAAATATTCGAACACAAATTTAATCATTTCATAGCTTACCGAGGTTTTAAAGTTTTCAATTTTATTCAACATTGTTGTAATTTAGATCGATGTGCTAACCACGAGAAATGTTTGCAAATGATCTAAATATTCTAAATATCCTACAAATTTTCTCTTCATCCTACACAACAAATATATTTTGCATATAGAATGCATGGTTTAATTTTGGAAGCAATATTTTTTACCTCGTTTATTATGGCCCATTAATGATTTCGATTTTATTTTAAGTTAAGTGTGGAATTTTATATATCTTATTGATCATAACTATTTTTAGTTATTCATTCTTTAAAGATGGATTGGGCTCAATCCACAACTAAATTGGCCGACTAGGATTGAACTATTGCTAGGGTTACTTTCTATAAGATATATTTTGTCTAGGGTTTAGTTGCTTATAAACAAAACAAAAGCCTTGTAATGGAGGTAAATCTTATATTATTAATGAAAATTTATTTCAAAAAGATTTTGCTTTGCCTTATTGTGTTCTTGATTGAATTATTGAATTTGACTTGTCATAGGAAGTAATTTTATTTTGTGGTGTCTAAAGGTTGTTGCTTTATGCAATTATTGTTGTTGCTTTCCTCTTTCAATTTTGTTTCTAAGTTCTCTAGGAAATCTTCATATCTTATTCTTCTTCTTTATTTCTATGTTCATTATATCTTTTTTCTTCAAAAATTGGGTGAAGGAAAATAAAGAAGAGTCTACTATTCATAGTTAAAAAAAAGTGTTTGATAAATCGGAGTGCAATTTAATACGTTCATAAATTTTGGCTTAGGTATCAAAACAACAATTGTAAAATATTAAATCAGATCTCTTATCGATTCCTATAATTATAGTGGACCATGCTATGGGAAACAAAAATTCAAACACAAATTGAATCATTTACATAGCTTACCAAGGGTTGAAATTTTTTGTCGCACCTTTTACATTTTGCTTGATTTCGATTTTATTCACTATAGCTTTAATGGAGATTGATGTGCTAACCAAGATTTATGTTTAGAAATGATCTAAATATTCGCAATATCTTACAAATATACTCTTGAATCTTCACAGTGGATAGATTTGGAATATAAAATTCAAGGATTAATTTTGGAAGCAATTTTCTTTTTAGTGTTGTGTGGAATTTTATACGTCTTTTTAATCATAAGTTTTTTTAGTCATACATTCTTTAAAGATGGATTAGGCAAAAGGCATAACTAAATACGTCGAGTAGGATTGAACTATTGCTAGGGTTACTTTCTATAAGATAAATTTTGTCTAGGGTTTATTTGCTTATAAAAGAAACAATATCCTTGTAATGGAGGAAAATATCATATCATTAATGAAAATTTATTTCAGAAAGCTTTTTGCTTTGCCTTCTTATGTTCTTGATTGAATTCTTGAATTCGACTTATCGAAAGAACAAATTATCTTTTGTGGGGTCTTAAGGTTGGGGTTCTATGGACTTGTTTTTGTTGCTTTCCTCTTTTGATTTCATTTCTTATATCTCTTTGAAATATTCATATCATATTCTTCTTCTTTATTTTTGTGTCCAATATATCTTTGTTCTTCAGCAAAAGGAAGCAAGAAAATAAAGAAGAGTTTGTTGTTCACAGGAATAACAAAAACATTTGATAAATCAGAGTACAATTTTACACTTTCAAAATTTTTGGCTCAGGTATGGAAAAGACAATTTTCAAATATTAAAACAAAGCTCGTATTGATTTCCATAATTAGAGTGGACCCTGATATGGAAAAAATTTCAAAAACAAATTCAATAATTTTGAAAAAAAAGTTCAAATATTGTTGTACCCTTTTCTTTCTATATGATTTTGATTTTATTCAATATAGTTGTAATGGAGATCGATGAGCTGAAGAAGAATAATATTTGCAAATAATCTAAATGTTCTAAATATCCTACAAGTATTCTCTTGATCCTACACAACGGATAGATTATGCATATAAAATGCAAGGATTATATTTGGAAGCAATATTTTTTACTTAGTTAATTATGGGGCATTTATGATTTGCGATTTTAATTTAAGTTTGGAATTTTATATGTCTTATTTATCATAAGTATTTTTAGTCATTCATTCTTTAAAGATGGATTAGGAAAAATCCATTACTAAATAGGTGACTATCATTGAACAATTCCTAAGGTTATTTTCAATAAGAAAAAGTATGTCTAGAGTTCACTTGCTTATAAAAGAAAACAATAACCTTAAAATGGAGGGAAATCTAATATCTTTAATGCAAATTTATTTCATAAATTTGTTTGCTTTGCCTTCTTGTGTTTTTGATTGAAGGCTTGAATTCGACTTATCATAGGGAGTAATTATCTTTTGTGGCGTCTTAAGGGTGGGGTTTTATGGACTTGTTTTTATTACTTTCCTCTTTTGATTTTTTTTCTTAGTTCTCTTTGAAATCTTCATATCTTATTCGTCTTCATTATTTCTATGTTCAGTCTATCATTGGTCTTCAAAAAAAGTGAGAAGTAAAATAAAAAAGAGTTTGCTATTCACCATTTTAACAAAAACATTTGATAAATAGGAGGGCAATATTACACTTTCATAACTTTTGGTTCAGGTATCGAAAGCACTATTGTAAAATATTAAATGAGAGCTCGTATCGATTCCCATAATTAGAGTGGGCCTTTCTAGGGAAAAAAAATTCGAACAAAAATTCAATCTTTTACACTGCTTACCGAGGGTTTAAAGTTTTTGTCGCACCTTTTACGTTTTTCTTGATTTCGATTTTATTCAATTCACTTGTAATGGAGATCCATGTGCTGACCATGACTAATGTTTGCAAATGATCAAAATAATATAAATATATTACAAATATTCTCTTGATCCTACACAACGGATATATTTCGCATATAAAAATCAAGGATTAATTTTGGAAGCAAATGTTTTAACTTAGTTAATTATGGGCCATTTATGATTTGCAATTTTAATTGAAGTGTGGAATTTTATATATCTTATTTATCATAAGTTTTTTTAGTCATTCATTCTTTAAAGATGGATTAGGCACAATCCATTACTAAAGAGGCGACTATTATTGAACAATTGCTAGGATTACTTTCTATGAGATAAATTTTGTCTAGGGTTTACTTGTTTATAAAAGAAAACAACAACCTTGCAATAGATGGAAATCTGATATCTATAATGCAAATTGATTTCAGAAATTTTTTTGCGTTGCCTTCTTTTGTTTTTGATTGAATGTTGGAATTTGACTTATCATGGGGAGTAATTATCTTTTGTGGCGTCTTATGCGTGGGGTTTTATGGACTTTTTGTTATTGCTTTCCTCTTTTGATTTCTTTTCTTTGTTCTCTTTAAAATTTTCATATCTTATTCTTTTTCGTTATTTCTAAGTTCAATCTCTCATTGCTCTTCAAAAAATGTGAGCAGTAAAATAAAGGAGAGTTTGTTGTTCACAGGTTGAAAAAAAAATATTTGATAAATTGGAGTGCAATTTTACACTTTCTTAATTTATACGTCTTATTTATCATAAGTATTTTTAGTCATTCATTCTTTCAATATGGATTAGGCACAATCCATTACTAAATAGGCAACTATCATTGAACAATTCCTACGGTTACTTTCAATAAGAAAACTTTTGTCTAGGGATTACTTGCTTATAATAGAAAACAATAGCTCTGAAATGGAGGGAAATCTAATATCTTTAATGCAAATATATTTCAGAAAGTTTTTTGCTTTCCCTTCATGTGTTTTTATTTGAATGCTTGAATCCGACATATCATAGGGAGTAATTATTTTTATGGTGTCTTAAGGGTGGAGTTTTATGGACTTGTTGTTATTGCTTTCCGCTTTTGATTACATTTCTTAATTCTCTTTAAAATCTTCATATCTTATTCTTCTTCGTTATTTCTGTGTCCATTAATCTTTGTTCTTCAAAAAACGTGAGAAGTAAAATGAAGAAGAGTTTGTTGTTCACAATTTTAACAAAAACATTTCATAAATTGGAGTGCAATTTTATATTTCCTTACCTATGGGAAAAAAATTCCGAACACAAACTCAATCATTTCCACTACTTTCGGAGGGTTTAAAGTTTTTGTCGCACCTTTTACTTTTTGCTTGATTTCGATTTTATTCAATACACTTGTAATGGAGATCGATGTGCTGACCAAGAGTAATGTTTGCAAATGATCTAAATATTCTAAATATCTTACCAATATTCTCTTGATCCTACACAACGGATATATTTCGCATATAAAAATCAAGGGTTAATTTTGCAAGAAAAGTTTTTTATTTAGTTGATTATGGGCCATTTTTGATTTGCAATTTTAATTTAATTTTGGAATTTTATACGTCTTATTCATCATATGTTTTTTTAGTCATTCATTCTTTAAGGATGGATTAGGCACAATCCATTACTATATAGGCGACTATCATTGAACAATATCTAGGGTTACTTTCTATGAGATAAAGTTTCTCTAGGTATTACTTGTTTGTAAAAGAAAACAACAACCTTGCAATAGAGGGAAATCTGATATTATTAATGCAAATATATTTTAGAATTTTTTTGGCTTTCCCTTCTCATGTTTTTGATTGAATGCTTGAATTCGACTTATTATTGGGAGTAATTATCATTTGTGGCATCTGAAAGGTGGGGTTTTATGGAATTGTTGTTATTGCTTTCCTCTTTTGATTTCGTTTCTTAGTTCTCTTCAAAATTTTCATATCTTATTCTTCTTCGTTATTTCTAAGTTCAATCTCTCATTGCTCTTCAAAAAATGCAAGCAGTAAAATAAAGGAGAGTTTGTTGTTCACAGTTTTAAAAAAAATATTTGATAAATTGGAATGCAATTTTACACTTTCTTACCTTTTGGTTCGGGTATCGAAACAACTATTGTAAAATATTAAATGAGAGCTCGTATCGATTCCCATAATTAGAGTGGGACCTTCTATGGAAAAAAAATTCGAACACAAGTTCAATCATTTCCACTACTTACGAAGGGTTTAAAGTTTTTGTCGCACCTTTTAAGTTTTGCTTGATTACGATTTTATTCATTACACTTGTAATGGAGATCGATGTGTTGACCAAGAGTAATGTTTACAAATGATCTAAATATTCTAAATAGCTTACCAATATTCTCTTGATCCTACACAACGGATATATTTCGAATATAAAAATCAAGGATTAATTTCGGAAGCAAATATTTTTACTTAGTTAATTATGGGCCATTTATGATTTGCAATTTTAATTTAATTATGGAATTTTATACGTCTTATTCATCATAAGTTATTTTACTCATTCATTCTTTAAAGATGAAATAGGCACAATCCATTACTAAATAGGCAACTATCATTGAACAATTGCTAGGGTCACTTTCTATGAGATAAATTATCTCTAGGTTTTACATGTTTGTAAAAGAAAAAAACAACCTTGCAATAGATGGAAATCTGATATCATTAGCGCAAATATATTTCAGAAAGTTTTTTGCTTTTCCGACTTGTGTTTTTGATTGAATGCTTGAATTCGACTTATCATTGGGAGTAATTATTATTTGTGGCGTCTTAAGGGTGGGGTTTTATGGACTTGTTGTTATTGCTTTCCTCTTTTGATTTCATTTCTTAGTTCTCTTTAAAATATTCATATCTTATTCTTCTACGTTATTTCTAAGTTAAATCTCTCATTACTCTTCAAAAAATGCGAGAAGCAAAATAAAGAAGAGTTTGTTGTTCACAGTTTTAAAACTTTTTTGATAAATTGGAGTGCAATTTTACACTTTCTTAACTTTTGGCTCGGGTATCGATACAATTATTGTAAAATATTAAATGAGAGCTCGTATTGATTCCCATAATTAAAGTGGGCCCTTCTATAGGGAAAATATTTCGAACACAAATTCAATCATTTCCACTACTTACGGAGGGTTTAAAGTTTTTGTCGCACCTTTTACGTTTTGCTTGATTTCGATTTTATTCAATACACTTGTAATAGCGATCGATGTGCTGACCAAGAGTAATGTTTTCAAATGATCTAAATATTCTAAATATCTTACCAATATTCTCTTGATCCTACACAACAGATATATTTTGCATATAAAAATCAAGAATTAATTTTACAAGAAATTTTTTTTACTTAGTTAATTATGGGCCATTTAGGATTTGTGGTTTCAATTTAGGGGTGGAATTTTATACCTCTTATTTATCATAAGTTTGTTTAGTCTTTCTTTCTTTAAAGATGGAATAGGCACAATCCATTACTAAATAGGAGACTATCTTTGAACAATTGCTAGGTTCACTTTCTATGAGATAAATTTTCTCTAGGTTTTACTTGATTGTAAAAGAAAACAACAACCTTGCAATAGAGGGAAATCTGATATCATTAATGCAAATATATTTCAAAAAGTTTTTTGCTTTTCCTTCTCGTATTTTTGATTGAATGCTTGAATTCGACTTATCATTGGGAGTAATTACCATTTGTGGCATCTTAAAGGTGGGATTTTATGGACTTGTTGTTATTGCTTTCCTCTTTTGATTTTGTTTCTTAGTTCTCTTTAAAATTTTCATATCTTATTCTTCTTCGTTATTTCTAAGTTCAATCTCTCAATGCTCTTCAAAAAAAGTGTGAAGTAAAATAAAGAAGAGTTTGTTGGTCACAGTTTTAACAAAAAATTTGATAAATTGGATTGCAATTTTAGATATTCTTAAATTTTGGATCGGGTATCGAGAACTCTATTGTAAAATATTAAATGAGAGCTCGTATCGATTCCCATAATTAGAGTGAGCCCTTCTATGGAAAAAAAATTTCGAACGCAAATTCAATCATTTCCACTGCTTACGGAGGATTTAAAGTTTTTGTCGCACCTTTTACGTTTTGCTTGATTTCGATTTTATTCAATACACTTGTAATAGCGATCGATGTGCTGACCAAGAGTAATGTTTTCAAATGATCTAAATATTCTAAATATGTTACCAATATTCTCTTGATCCTACACAATAGATATATTTTGCATATAAAAATCAAGAATTAATTTTACAAGAAATTTTTTTTATTTAGTTAATTATGGGCCATTTTGGATTTGTGATTTTAATTTAGGGGTGGAATTTTATACCTCTTCTTTATCATAAGTTTCTTTAGTCTTTTTTCTTTAAAGATGGAATAGGCACAATCCATTACTAAATAGGCAACTATCATTGAACAATTGTTAGGGTCACTTTCTATGAGATATATTTTCTCTAGGTATTACTTGTTTGTAAAAGAAAACAACAAACTTGCAATAGAGGGAAATCTGATATTATTAATGCAAATATATTTTAGAATTTTTTTGACTTTCCCTTCTCATGTTTTTGATTGAATGCTTGAATTCGACTTATCATTGGGAGTAATTATCATTTGTGGCATCTTAAAGGTGGGGTTTTATGGAATTGTTGTTATTTCTTTCCTTTTTTGATTTCGTTTCTTAGTTCTCTTTAAAATTTTCATATCTTTTTCTTCTTCGTTATTTCTAAGTTTAATCTCTCATTGCTCTTCAAAAAATGCAAGCAGTAAAATAAAGGAGAGTCTGTTGTTCACAGTTTTAAAAAAAATATTTGATAAATTGGAGTGCAATTTTACACTTTCTTAACTTTTGGTTCGAGTATCGAAACAACTATTGTAAAATATTAAATGAGAGCTCGTATCGATTCCCATAATTAGAGTGGGACCTTCTATGGAAAAAAAATTTCAAACACAAATTCAATCATTTCCACTACTTACGAAGGGTTTAAAGTTTTTTTCGCACCTTTTACGTTTTGCTTGATTTCGATTTTATTCATTACACTTGTAATGGAGATCGATGTGTTGACCAAGAGTAATGTTTGCAAATGATCTAAATATATTACCAATATTCTCTTGATCCTACACAACCGATATATTTCGAATATAAAAATCAAGGATTAATTTTGCAAGCAAATTTTTTTATTTATTTAATTATGGGCCATTTATGATTTGCTATTTTTATTTAGGGGTGGAATTTTATATGTCTTATTTATCATAAGTTTTTTTAGTTATTCATTCTTTAAAGATGGAATAGGCACAATGCATTACTAAATAGGCGACTATCATTGAACAATTGCTAGGTTCAATTTCTATGAGATAAATTCTTCTACGTTGTACTTGTTTGTAAAAGAAAACAACAACCTTGCAATAGATGGAAATCTGATATCTATAATGCAAATATATTTCAGAAAGTTTTTTGCTTTGCCTTCTTGTGTTTTTGATTGAATGCTTGAATTCGACTTATCATAGGGAGTAATTACCATTTGTGGCGACTTAAGGGTGGGGTTTTATGGACTTCTTGTTATTGCTTTCCTCTTTTGATTTCGTTTCTTAGTTCTCTTTAAAATCTTCATATCTTTTTCTTCTTCGTTATTTCCATGTTCAATCTCTCATTGCTCTTCAAAAAATGCAAGCAGTAAAATAAAGGAGAGTTTGTTGTTCATGATTTTAAAAAATATTTGATAAATTGGAGTGCAATTTTACACTTTCTTAACTTTTGGTTCGAGTATCGAAACAACTATTGTAAAATATTAAATGAGAGCTCGTATCGATTCCCATAATTAGAGTGGGACCTTCTATGGAAACAAAATTTCAAACACAAATTCAATCATTTCCACTACTTACGAAGGGTTTAAAGTTTTTGTCGCACCTTTGAAGTTTTGCTTGATTACGATTTTATTCATTACACTTGTAATAGAGATCGATGTGTTGACCAAGAGTAATGTTTGCAAATGATCTAAATATATTACCAATATTCTCTTGATCCTACACAACCGATATATTTCGAATATAAAAATCAAGGATTAATTTTGCAAGCAAATTTTTTTATTTATTTAATTATGGGCCATTTATGATTTGCTATTTTTATTTAGGGGTGGAATTTTATATGTCTTATTTATCATAAGTTTTTTTAGTTATTCATTCTTTAAAGATGCAATAGGCACAATGCATTACTAAATAGGCGACTATCATTGAACAATTGCTAGGTTCAATTTCTATGAGATAAATTCTTCTACGTTGTACTTGTTTGTAAAAGAAAACAACAACCTTGCAATAGATGGAAATCTGATATCTATAATGCAAATATATTTCAGAAAGTTTTTTGCTTTGCCTTCTTGTGTTTTTGATTGAATGCTTGAATTCGACTTATCATAGGGAGTAATTACCATTTGTGGCGACTTAAGGGTGGGGTTTTATGGACTTCTTGTTATTGCTTTCCTCTTTTGATTTCGTTTCTTAGTTCTCTTTAAAATCTTCATATCTTTTTCTTCTTCGTTATTTCCATGTTCAATCTCTCATTGCTCTTCAAAAAATGCAAGCAAGAAATAAAGGAGAGTTTGTTGTTCACAGCTTTAAAAAAATATTTGATAAATTGGAGTGCAATTTTACACTTTCTTAACTTTTGGTTCGAGTATCGAAACAACTATTGTAAAATATTAAATGAGAGCTCGTATCGATTCCCATAATTAGAGTGGGACCTTCTATGGAAAAAAAATTTCAAACACAAATTCAATCATTTCCACTAATTACGAAGGGTTTAAAGTTTTTGTCGCACCTTTTACGTTTTGCTTGATTTCGATTTTATTCATTACACTTGTAATGGAGATCGATGTGTTGACCAAGAGTAATTTTTGCAAATGATCTAAATATATTACCAATATTCTCTTGATCCTACACAACCGATATATTTCGAATATAAAAATCAAGGATTAATTTTGCAAGCAAAATTTTTTATTTATTTAATTATGGGCCATTTATGATTTGCTATTTTTATTTAGGGGTGGAATTTTATATGTCTTATTTATCATAAGTTTTTTTAGTTATTCATTCTTTAAAGATGGAATAGGCACAATGCATTACTAAATAGGCGACTATCATTGAACAATTGTTAGGTTCAATTTCTATGAGATAAATTCTTCTACGTTGTACTTGTTTGTAAAAGAAAACAACAACCTTGCAATAGATGGAAATCTGATATCTATAATGCAAATATATTTCAGAAAGTTTTTTGCTTTGCCTTCTTGTGTTTTTGATTGAATGCTTGAATTCGACTTATCATAGGGAGTAATTACCATTTGTGGCGACTTAAGGGTGGGGTTTTATGGACTTCTTGTTATTGCTTTCCTCTTTTGATTTCGCTTTCTTAGTTCTCTTTAAAATCTTCATATCTTTTTCTTCTTCGTTATTTCCATGTTCAATCTCTCATTGCTCTTCAAAAAATGCAAGCAGTAAAATAAAGGAGAGTTTGTTGTTCACAGTTTTAAAAAAAATATTTGATAAATTGGAGTGCAATTTTACACTTTCTTAACTTTTGGTTCGAGTATCGAAACAACTATTGTAAAATATTAAATGAGAGCTCGTATCGATTCCCATAATTAGAGTGGGACCTTCTATGGAAAAAAAATTTCAAACACAAATTCAATCATTTCCACTACTTACGAAGGGTTTAAAGTTTTTGTCGCACCTTTTACGTTTTGCTTGATTTCGATTTTATTCATTACACTTGTAATGGAGATCGATGTGTTGACCAAGAGTAATTTTTGCAAATGATCTAAATATATTACCAATATTCTCTTGATCCTACACAACCGATATATTTCGAATATAAAAATCAAGGATTAATTTTGCAAGCAAATTTTTTTATTTATTTAATTATGGGCCATTTATGATTTGCTATTTTTATTTAGGGGTGGAATTTTATATGTCTTATTTATCATAAGTTTTTTTAGTTATTCATTCTTTAAAGATGGAATAGGCACAATGCATTACTAAATAGGCGACTATCATTGAACAATTGCTAGGTTCAATTTCTATGAGATAAATTCTTCTACGTTGTACTTGTTTGTAAAAGAAAACAACAACCTTGCAATACATGGAAATCGATATCTATATTGCAAGTATGTTTGAGAAGGTTTTTTGCTTTGCCTTCTTGTGTTTTTGATTGAATGCTTGAATTCGACTTATCATAGGGAGTAATTACCATTTGTGGCGACTTAAGGGTGGGGTTTTATGGACTTCTTGTTATTGCTTTCCTCTTTTGATTTCGTTTCTTAGTTCTCTTTAAAATCTTCATATCTTTTTCTTCTTCGTTATTTCCATGTTCAATCTCTCATTGCTCTTCAAAAAATGCAAGCAGTAAAATAAAGGAGAGTTTGTTGTTCAAAGTTTTAAAAAAAATATTTGATAAATTGGAGTGCAATTTTACACTTTCTTAACTTTTGGTTCGAGTATCGAAACAACTATTGTAAAATATTAAATGAGAGCTCGTATCGATTCCCATAATTAGAGTGGGACCTTCTATGGAAAAAAAATTTCAAACACAAATTCAATAATTTCCACTACTTACGAAGGGTTTAAAGTTTTTGTCGCACCTTTTACGTTTTGCTTGATTTCGATTTTATTCATTACACTTGTAATGAAGATCGATGTGTTGACCAAGAGTAATTTTTGCAAATGATCTAAATATATTACCAATATTCTCTTGATCCTACACAACCGATATATTTCGAATATAAAAATCAAGGATTAATTTTGCAAGCAAATTTTTTTATTTATTTAATTATGGGCCATTTATGATTTGCTATTTTTATTTAGGGGTGGAATTTTATATGTCTTATTTATCATAAGTTTTTTTAGTTATTCATTCTTTAAAGATGGAATAGGCACAATGCATTACTAAATAGGCGACTATCATTGAACAATTGCTAGGTTCAATTTCTATGAGATAAATTCTTCTACGTTGTACTTGTTTGTAAAAGAAAACAACAACCTTGCAATAGATGGAAATCTGATATCTATAATGCAAATATATTTCAGAAAGTTTTTTGCTTTGCCTTCTTGTGTTTTTGATTGAATGCTTGAATTCGACTTATCATAGGGAGTAATTACCATTTGTGGCGACTTAAGGGTGGGGTTTTATGGACTTCTTGTTATTGCTTTCCTCTTTTGATTTCGTTTCTTAGTTCTCTTTAAAATCTTCATATCTTTTTCTTCTTCGTTATTTCCATGTTCAATCTCTCATTGCTCTTCAAAAAATGCAAGCAGTAAAATAAAGGAGAGTTTGTTGTTCACAGTTTTAAAAAAAATATTTGATAAATTGGAGTGCAATTTTACACTTTCTTAACTTTTGGTTCGAGTATCGAAACAACTATTGTAAAATATTAAATGAGAGCTCGTATCGATTCCCATAATTAGAGTGGGACCTTCTATGGAAAAAAAATTTCAAACACAAATTCAATAATTTCCACTACTTACGAAGGGTTTAAAGTTTTTGTCGCACCTTTTACGTTTTGCTTGATTTCGATTTTATTCATTACACTTGTAATGGAGATCGATGTGTTGACCAAGAGTAATTTTTGCAAATGATCTAAATATATTACCAATATTCTCTTGATCCTACACAACCGATATATTTCGAATATAAAAATCAAGGATTAATTTTGCAAGCAAATTTTTTTATTTATTTAATTATGGGCCATTTATGATTTGCTATTTTTATTTAGGGGTGGAATTTTATATGTCTTATTTATCATAAGTTTTTTTAGTTATTCATTCTTTAAAGATGGAATAGGCACAATGCATTACTAAATAGGCGACTATCATTGAACAATTGCTAGGTTCAATTTCTATGAGATAAATTCTTCTACGTTGTACTTGTTTGTAAAAGAAAACAACAACCTTGCAATAGATGGAAATCTGATATCTATAATGCAAATATATTTCAGAAAGTTTTTTGCTTTGCCTTCTTGTGTTTTTGATTGAATGCTTGAATTCGACTTATCATAGGGAGTAATTACCATTTGTGGCGACTTAAGGGTGGGGTTTTATGGACTTGTTGTTATTGCTTTCCTCTTTTGATTTTGTTTCATAGTTCTCTTTAAAATCTTCATATCTTATTCTTCTTCGTTATTTCCATGTTCAATCTCTCATTGCTGGTCACAAAAAGTGAGAAGTAAAATAAAGAAGAGTTTGTTGTTCATAGTTTTAACAAAAACATTTGATTAAGTGGAGTGAAATTTTAGACATTCTTAACTTTTGGATTGGGTATCGAGACAACTATTGTAAAATATTAAATGGGAGCTCGTATCGATTCCCATTATTAGAGTGAGCACTTCTATGGAAAAAAAATTTCGGACACAAATTCAATCATTTCCACTGCTTACGGAGTTTAAAGTTTTTGTCGCACCTTTTACGTTTTGCTTGATTTCGATTTTATTCAATACACTTGTAATGGAGATCGATTTGCTGACCAAGAGTAATGTTTGCAAATGATCTAAATATATTACCAATATTCTCTTGATCCTACACAACCGATATATTTCGAATATAAAAATCAAGGATTAATTTTGCAAGCAAATTTTTTTATTTATTTAATTATGGGCCATTTATGATTTGCTATTTTTATTTAGGGGTGGAATTTTATATGTCTTATTTATCATAAGTTTTTTTAGTTATTCATTCTTTAAAGATGGAATAGGCACAATGCATTACTAAATAGGCGACTATCATTGAACAATTTCTAGGTTCAATTTCTATGAGATAAATTCTTCTACGTTGTACTTGTTTGTAAAAGAAAACAACAACCTCGCAATAGATGGAAATCTGATATCTATAATGCAAATATATTTCAGAAAGTTTTTTGCTTTGCCTTCTTGTGTTTTTGATTGAATGCTTGAATTCGACTTATCATAGGGAGTAATTACCATTTGTGGCGACTTAAGGGTGGGGTTTTATGGACTTCTTGTTATTGCTTTCCTCTTTTGATTTCGTTTCTTAGTTCTCTTTAAAATCTTCATATCTTTTTCTTCTTCGTTATTTCCATGTTCAATCTCTCATTGCTCTTCAAAAAATGCAAGCAGTAAAATAAAGGAGAGTTTGTTGTTCACAGTTTTAAAAAAAATATTTGATAAATTGGAGTGCAATTTTACACTTTCTTAACTTTTGGTTCGAGTATCGAAACAACTATTGTAAAATATTAAATGAGAGCTCGTATCGATTCCCATAATTAGAGTGGGACCTTCTATGGAAACAAAATTTCAAACACAAATTCAATCATTTCCACTACTTACGAAGGGTTTAAAGTTTTTGTCGCACCTTTGAAGTTTTGCTTGATTACGATTTTTTTCATTACACTTGTAATAGAGATCGATGTGTTGACCAAGAGTAATGTTTGCAAATGATCTAAATATATTACCAATATTCTCTTGATCCTACACAACCGATATATTTCGAATATAAAAATCAAGGATTAATTTTGCAAGCAAATTTTTTTATTTATTTAATTATGGGCCATTTATGATTTGCTATTTTTATTTAGGGGTGGAATTTTATATGTCTTATTTATCATAAGTTTTTTTAGTTATTCATTCTTTAAAGATGGAATAGGCACAATGCATTACTAAATAGGCGACTATCATTGAACAATTGCTAGGTTCAATTTCTATGAGATAAATTCTTCTACGTTGTACTTGTTTGTAAAAGAAAACAACAACCTTGCAATAGATGGAAATCTGATATCTATAATGCAAATATATTTCAGAAAGTTTTTTGCTTTGCCTTCTTGTGTTTTTGATTGAATGCTTGAATTCGACTTATCATAGGGAGTAATTACCATTTGTGGCGACTTAAGGGTGGGGTTTTATGGACTTCTTGTTATTGCTTTCCTCTTTTGATTTCGTTTCTTAGTTCTCTTTAAAATCTTCATATCTTTTTCTTCTTCGTTATTTCCATGTTCAATCTCTCATTGCTCTTCAAAAAATGCAAGCAGTAAAATAAAGGAGAGTTTGTTGTTCACAGTTTTAAAAAAAATATTTGATAAATTGGAGTGCAATTTTACACTTTCTTAACTTTTGGCTCCGGTATCGAAACAACTATTGTAAAATATTAAATGAGAGCTCGTATCGATTCCCATAATTAGAGTGGGCCCTTCTATGGAAAAAACATTTTGAACACATATTCAATCATTTCCAATTATTATGGAGGGTTTAAAGTTTTTGTCGCACCTTTTATGTTTTGTTTGATTTCGATTATATTCAATATACTTGTAATGGAGATCGATGTGCTGAATAAAAGAGTAATGTTTGAAAATGATCTAAATATTCTAAATATCTTACCAATATTCTCTTGATCCTACACAACCGATATATTTCGAATATAAAAATCAAGGATTAATTTTGCAAGCAAATTTTTTTATTTATTTAATTATGGGCCATTTATGATTTGCTATTTTTATTTAGGGGTGGAATTTTATACGTCTTATTTATCATAAGTTTTTTTAGTCATTCATTCTTTAAAGATGGAATAGGCACAATGCATTACTAAATAGGCGACTATCATTGAACAATTGCTAGGTTCACTTTCTATGAGATAAACTCTTCTACGTTGTACTTGTTTGTAAAAGAAAACAACAACCTTGCAATAGATGGAAATCTGATATCTATAATGCAAATATATTTCAGAAAGTTTTTTGCTTTGCCTTCTTGTGTTTTTGATTGAATGCTTGAATTCGACTTATCATAGGGAGTAATTACCATTTGTGGCGACTTAAGGGTGGGGTTTTATGGACTTGTTGTTATTGCTTTCCTCTTTTGATTTTGTTTCTTAGTTCTCTTTAAAATCTTCATATCTTTTTCTTCTTCGTTATTTCCATGTTCAATCTCTCATTGCTCTTCAAAAAATGCAAGCAGTAAAATAAAGGAGAGTTTGTTGTTCACAGTTTTAAAAAAAATATTTGATAAATTGGAGTGCAATTTTACACTTTCTTAACTTTTGGTTCGAGTATCGAAACAACTATTGTAAAATATTAAATGAGAGCTCGTATCGATTCCCATAATTAGAGTGGGACCTTCTATGGAAAAAAAATTTCAAACACAAATTCAATCATTTCCACTACTTACGAAGGGTTTAAAGTTTTTGTCGCACCTTTTACGTTTTGCTTGATTTCGATTTTATTCATTACACTTGTAATGGAGATCGATGTGTTGACCAAGAGTAATTTTTGCAAATGATCTAAATATAAATATCTTACCAATATTCTCTTGATCCTACACAACCGATATATTTCGAATATAAAAATCAAGGATTAATTTTGCAAGCAAATTTTTTTATTTATTTAATTATGGGCCATTTATGATTTGCTATTTTTATTTAGGGGTGGAATTTTATATGTCTTATTTATCATAAGTTTTTTTAGTTATTCATTCTTTAAAGATGGAATAGGCACAATGCATTACTAAATAGGCGACTATCATTGAACAATTGCTAGGTTCAATTTCTATGAGATAAATTCTTCTACGTTGTACTTGTTTGTAAAAGAAAACAACAACCTTGCAATAGATGGAAATCGATATCTATAATGCAAATATATTTCAGAAAGTTTTTTGCTTTGCCTTCTTGTGTTTTTGATTGAATGCTTGAATTCGACTTATCATAGGGAGTAATTACCATTTGTGGCGACTTAAG
Organism: Hippophae rhamnoides; assembly: GCA_033030585.1. Taxonomy (NCBI): domain Eukaryota; kingdom Viridiplantae; phylum Streptophyta; class Magnoliopsida; order Rosales; family Elaeagnaceae; genus Hippophae; species Hippophae rhamnoides. The sequence continues at coordinate 31,516,114 of CM065431.1, read as the reverse complement.
GGTGGGGTTTTATGGACTTCTTGTTATTGCTTTCCTCTTTTGATTTCGTTTCTTAGTTCTCTTTAAAATCTTCATATCTTTTTCTTCTTCGTTATTTCCATGTTCAATCTCTCATTGCTCTTCAAAAAATGCAAGCAGTAAAATAAAGGAGAGTTTGTTGTTCACAGTTTTAAAAAAAATATTTCATAAATTGGAGTGCAATTTTACACTTTCTTAACTTTTGGTTCGAGTATCGAAACAACTATTGTAAAATATTAAATGAGAGCTCGTATCGATTCCCATAATTAGAGTGGGACCTTCTATGGAAAAAAAATTTCAAACACAAATTCAATAATTTCCACTACTTACGAAGGGTTTAAAGTTTTTGTCGCACCTTTTACGTTTTGCTTGATTTCGATTTTATTCATTACACTTGTAATGGAGATCGATGTGTTGACCAAGAGTAATTTTTGCAAATGATCTAAATATATTACCAATATTCTCTTGATCCTACACAACCGATATATTTCGAATATAAAAATCAAGGATTAATTTTGCAAGCAAATTTTTTATTTATTTAATTATGGGCCATTTATGATTTGCTATTTTTATTTAATTATGGAATTTTATATGACTTATTTATCATAGGTTTTTTTAGTTATTCATTCTTTAAAGATGGAATAGGCACAATGCATTACTAAATAGGCGACTATCATTGAACAATTTCTAGGTTCAATTTCTATGAGATAAATTCTTCTACGTTGTACTTGTTTGTAAAAGAAAACAACAACCTTGCAATAGATGGAAATCTGATATCTATAATGCAAATATATTTCAGAAAGTTTTTTGCTTTGCCTTCTTGTGTTTTTGATTGAATGCTTGAATTCGACTTATCATATGGAGTAATTATCATTTGTGGTGACTTAAGGGTGGGGTTTTATGGACTTGTTGTTATTGCTTTCCTCTTTTGATTTTGTTTCTTAGTTCTCTTTAAAATCTTCATATCTTATTCTTCTTCGTTATTTCTATGTTCAATCTCTCATTTCTCTTCAAAAAATGCACGCAGTAAAATAAAGAAGAGTTTGTTGTTCACAGTTTTAACAAAAACATTTGATAAATTGGAGTACAATTTTAGACATTCTTAACTTTTGGCTCGGGTATAGAGACAAATATTGTAAAATATTAATTGAGAACTCGTATCGATTCCCATAATTATAGGGGGCCCTTCTATGGAAAAATAATTTCGAACACAAATTCAATCATTTCCACTGCATACGGAGGGTTTAAAGTTTTTGTAGCACCTTTTATGTTTTGAATGATTTAGATTTTCTTCAATTCACTTGTAATGGAGTTCGATGTTCTGACCAAGAGTAATGTTTGCAAATTATCAAAATATTCTAAATATATTACCAATATTCTCTTGATCCTACACAACGGATATATTTCGAATATAAAAATCAAGGATTAATTTCGGAAGCAAATATTTTTACTTAGTTAATTATGGGCCATTTATGATTTGCAATTTTAATTTAATTATGGAATTTTATACGTCTAATTCATCATAAGTTATTTTAGTCTTTCATTCTTTAAAGATGGAATAGGCACAATCCATTACTAAATAGGCGACTATCATTGCACAATTGCTAGGGTCACTTTCTATGAGATAAATTTTCTGTAGGTATTACTTGTTTGTAAAAGAAAACAACAAACTTCCAATAGAGGGAAATTAGATATTATTAATGAAAATATATTTCAGAATGTTTTTTGCTTTGCCTTCTCGTGTTTTTGATTGAATGCTTGAATTCGACTTATCATTGGGAGTAATTATCATTTGTGGCATCTTAAAGGTGGGTTTTTTTGGACTTGTTGTTATTGCTTTCCTCTTTTGATTTCGTTTCTTAGTTCTCTTTAAAATTTTCATATCTTATTCTTCTTCGTTATTTCTAAGTTCAATCTCTCATCTCTCTTCAAAAAATGCGAGCAGTAAAATAAAGGATAGTTTGTTGTTCACAGTTTTAAATAAAACATTCGATAAATTGGAGTGCAATTTTACACTTTCTTACCTTTTGGTTCGGGTATTGAAAGAACTATTGTAAAATATTAAATGAGAGCTCGTATTGATTCCCATAATTATAGTGGGCCCTTCTTTGGAAAAAATATTTGGAACACAAATTCAATTATTTCGACTACTTACCGAGTGTTTAAAGTTTTTGTCACACCTTTTACGTTTTGCTTGATTTCGATTTTATGAAATACACTTGTAATGGTTATCGATGTGTTGACCAAGAGTAATGTTTTCAAATTATCTAAATATCTTACCAATATTCTCTTGATCCTACACCACAGATATATTTCGAATATAAAAATCAAGGATTAATTTTGCAAGCAAATTTTTTTATTTAGTTAATTATGGGCCATTTATGATTTGCTATTTTTATTTAGGGGTGGAATTTTATACATCTTATTTATCATAAGTTTTTTTAGTCATTCATTCTTTAAATATGGAATAGGCAGAATCCATTACTAAATAGGCGACAATCATTCAACAATTTCTAGGGTCACTTTCTATGCGATAAAGTTTTCTAGGTTTTACTTGTTTGTAAAAGAAAACAACAACCTTGCAATAGATGGAAATCTGATATCTATAATGCAAATATATTTCAGAAAGTTTTTTGCTTTGCCTTCTTTTGTTTTTGATTGAATGCTTGAATTCAACTTATCATATGGAGTAATTATCATTTGTGGTGACTTAAGAGTGGGGTTTTATGGACTTGTTGTTATTGCTTTCCTCTTTTGATTTTGTTTCTTAGTTCTCTTTAAAATCTTCATATCTTATTCTTCTTCGTTATTTCTATGTTCAATCTCTCATTGCACGTCAAAAAGAGTGAGAAGTAAAATAAAGAAGAGTTTATTGTTCAAAGTTTTAACAAAAACATTTGATAAATTGGAGTGCAATTTTAGACATTCTTAACTTTTGGATCGGGTATCGAGAACTCTATTGTAAAATATTAAATGGGAGCTCGTATCGATTCCCATAATAAGAGTGAGCCCTTCTATTGAAAAAAAATTTCGAACACAAATTCAATCATTTCCACAGCTTAAGGAGGATTTAAAGTTTTTGTCGCACCTTTTACGTTTTGCTTGATTTCGATTTTATTCAATACACTTGTAATGGAGATCGATGAGCTGACCAAGAGTAATGTTTGCAAATGATCTAAATATTCTAAATATCTTACCAATATTCTCTTGATCATACACAAAGGATATATTTTGCATATAAAAATCAACGATTAATTTTGCAAAAAAAAAATTTACTTAGTTAATTATGGTGTATTTATGATTTGCAATTTTAATTTAATTATGAAATTTTATACGTCTTATTCATCATAATTTTTTTTAGGCTTTCATTCTTTAAAGAAGGAATAGGCACAATCCATTACTAAATTGGCGAGTATCATTGAACAATTGCTAGGGTCACTTTCTATGAGATAATTTTCTCTAGGTATTACTTGTTTGTAAAAAAAAACAACAACCATGCAATAGAGGGAAATCTGATATTATTAATGCAAATATATTTCAGAATGTTTTTGGCTTTGCCTTCTCGTGTTTTTGATGGAATGCTTGAATTCGACTTATCATTGGGAATAATTATCATTTGTGGCATCATAAATGTGGGGTTTTATGGACTTGTTGTTATTGCTTTCCTCTTTTGATTTCATTTCTTAGTTCTCTTTAAAATCTTCATATCTTATTATTCTTCGTTATTTCTATGTTCAATCTCTCATTGCTCTTCAAAAAATTCGCGCAGTAAAATAAAGAAGAGTAACAGTGCACAGTTTTAACAAAAACATTTGATAAATTGGAGTACAATTTTAGACATTCTTAACTTTTGCCTCGGGTATCGAGACAACTATTGTAAAATATTAATTGAGAGCTCGTATCGATTCCCATAATTATAGTGGGTCCTTTTATGGAAAAAAAATTTCGAACACAAATTCAATCATTTCCACTACTTACGGAGGGTTTAAATTTTATGTCGCCCCTTTTACGTTTTGCTTGATATAGATTTTATTCAATTCACTTGTAATGTAGATCGATGTTCTGACCAAGAGTAATGTTTGCAAATTCTCTAAATATTCTTTATATCTTACAAATATTCTATGGATCCTACACAATGGATATATTTCGAATATAAAAATCAAGGATTAATTTCGGAAGCAAATATTTTTACTTAGTTAATTAGGGCCATTTATGATTTTCAATTTTAATTTACTTATGGAATTTTATACGTCTTATTCATCATAAGTTATTTTAGTCTTTTATTCTTTAAAGATGGAATAGGCACAATCCATTACTAAATAGGCGACTATCATTGTACAATTGCTAGGGTCACTTTCTATGAGATAAATTTTCTCTAGGTTTTACTTGTTTGTAAAAGAAAACAACAACCTTGCAATAAAGGGAAATATGATATCTTTAATGCTAATATATTTCAGAAAGTTTTTTGCCTAGCCTTCTTGTGTTTTTGATTGAATGCTTGAATTCGACTTATTATTGGGAGTAATTATCATTTGTGGCATCTTTAGGGAGGGATTTTATTGACTTGTTATTGCTTTCCTCTTTTGATTTCGTTTCTTTGTTCTCTTTAAAATATTCATATCTTATTCTTCTTCGTTATATCTACGTTCATCCTCTCTTTGCTATTCAAAAAAGGCAAGAAGCAAAATAAAGAAGAGTTTGTTTTTCACAGTTTTAACAAAAACATTTGATAAATTGGAGTGCAATTTTAGACATTCTTAACTTTTGGCTCGGGTATCGAAACAACTATTGTAAAATATTAAATGAGAGCTCGTATCGATTCCCATAATTAGAGTGAGCCCTCCTATGGGAAATATATTTCGAACACAAATCCAATCATTTCCACTGCTTAAGGAGGGTTTAATGTTTTTGTCGCACCTTTTAAGTTTTGAATAATTTAGATTTTATTCAATTCACTTGTAATGGAGATCGATGTTCTGACCAAGAGTAATTTTTGCAAATTATCAAATTATTCGAAATATCTTACCAATATTCTCTTGATCCTACACAACAGATATATTTCGAATATAAAAATCAAGGATTAATTTCGGAAGCAAATATTTTTACTTAGTTAATTTTGGGCCATTTATGATTCGCAATTTTAATTTAATTATGGAATTTTATACGTCTTATTCATCATAAGTTATTTTATCCATTCATTATTTAAAGATGGAATAGGCACAATCCATTACTAAATAGGCGACTATCTTTGAACAATTGCTAGGGTCACTTTCTATGAGATAAATTTTCTCTAGGTATTACTTGTTTGTAAAAGAAAACAACAACCTTGCAACAGAGGGATATCTGATATCATTAATGCAAATATATTTCAGAAAGTTTTTTGCTTTGCCTTCTCGTGTTTTTGTTTGAATGCTTGAATTCGACTTATCATTGGGAGTAATTATCATTTGTGGCATCTTAAAGGTGGGGTTTTATGGACTTGGTGTTATTGCTTTCCTCTTTTGATTTCGTTTCTTAGTTCTCTTTAAAATTTTCATATCTTATTCTTCTTCGTTATTTCTAAGTTCAATCTCTCATTGCTCTTCAAAAAAAGCGTGAAGTAAAATAAAGAAGAGTTTGTTGGTCACAGTTTTAACAAAAACATTCGATAAATTGGATTGCAATTTTAGACATTCTTAACTTTTGGACCGGGTGTCGAGAACTCTATTGTAAAATATTAAATGAGAGCTCGTATCGATTCCCATAATTAGAGTGAGCTCTTCTATGGAAAAAAACATTTCGAACACAAATTCAATCATTTCCACTGCTTATGGAGGGTTTAAAGTTTTTGTCGCACCTTTTATGTTTTGAATGATTTAGATTTTATTCAATTCCCTTGTAATGGAGATCGATGTTCTGACCAAGAGTAATGTTTGCAAATTATCAAAAGATTATAAATATCTTACCAATATTCTCTTGATCCTACACAATGGATATATTCCGAATATAAAAATCAAGGATTAATTTCGGAAGCAAATATTTTTACTTAGTTAATTATGGGCCATTTATGATTTGCAATTTTAATTTAATTATGGAATTTTATACGTCTTATTCATCATAAGTTATTTTAGTCTTTCATTCTTTAAAGATGGAATAGGCACAATCCATTACTAAATAAACAACTATCATTGAAAAATTGCTAGGGTCACTTTCTATGAGATAAAGTTTCTCTAGGTTTTACTTGTTTGTAAAAGAAAACAACAACCTTGCAATAAAGGGAAATCTGATATCGTTAATGCTAATATATTTCAGAAAATTTTTTGCCTAGCCTTCCTGTGTTTTTGATTGAATGCTTGAATTCGACTTATTATTGGGAGTAATTATCATTTGTGGCATCTTAAGGGAGGGATTTTATTGACTTTTTGTTATTGCTTTCCTCTTTTGATTTCGTTTCTTTGTTCTCTTTAAAATCTTCATATCTTATTATTCTTCTTTATTTCTACGTTCATCCTCCCTTTGCTATTCAAAAAAGGCAAGAAGCAAAATAAAGAAGAGTTTGTTGTTCACAGTTTTAACAAAAATATTTGATAAATTCGAGTGCAATTTTACACTTTCTTAACTTTTGGCTCGGGTATCGAACAAATTATTGTAAAATATTAAATGAGAGCTCATATCGATTCCCATAATTAGAGTGAGCCCTCCTATGGGAAATATATTTCGAACACAAATCCAATCATTTCCACTGCTTACGGAGGGTTTAATGTTTTTGTCGCACCTTTTAAGTTTTGAATAATTTAGATTTTATTCAATTCACTTGTAATGGAGATCGATGTTCTGACCAAGAGTAATTTTTGCAAATTATCAAATTATTCGAAATATCTTACCAATATTCTCTTGATCCTACACAACAGATATATTTCGAATATAAAAATCAAGGATTAATTTCGGAAGAAAATATTATTACTTAGTTAATTTTGGGCAATTTATGATTCGCAATTTTAATTTAATTATGGAATTTTATACGTCTTATTCATCATAAGTTATTTTATTCATTCATTATTTAAAGATGGAATAGGCACAATCCATTACTAAATAGGCGACTATCTTTGAACAATTGCTAGGGTCACTTTCTATGAGATAAATTTTCTCTAGGTATTACTTGTTTGTAAAAGAAAACAACAACCTTGCAATAGAGGGATATCTGATATCATTAATGCAAATATATTTCAGAAAGTTTTTTGCTTTGCCTTCTCGTGTTTTTGTTTGAATGCTTGAATTCGACTTATCATTGGGAGTAATTATCATTTGTGGCATCTTAAAGGTGGGGTTTTATGGACTTGTTGTTATTGCTTTCCTCTTTTGATTTCGTTTCTTAGTTCTCTTTAAAATTTTCATATCTTATTCTTCTTCGTTATTTCTAAGTTCAATCTCTCATTGCTCTTCAAAAAAAGCGTGAAGTAAAATAAAGAAGAGTTTGTTGGTCACAGTTTTAACAAAAACATTCGATAAATTGGATTGCAATTTTAGACATTCATAACTTTTGGACCGGGTGTCGAGAAATCTATTTTAAAATATTAAATGAGAGCTCGTATCGATTCCCATTATTAGAGTGAGCTCTTCTATGGAAAAAAACATTTCGAACACAAATTCAATCATTGTCGCACCTTTTATGTTTTGAATGATTTAGATTTTATTCAATTCACTTGTAATGGAGATCGATGTTCTGACCAAGTGTAATGTTTGCAAATTATCAAAATATTCTAAATATCTTACCAATATTCTCTTGATCCTACACAACGGATATATTCCGAATATAAAAATCAAGGATTAATTTCGGAAGCAAATATTTTTACTTAGTTAATTTTGGGCCATTTATGATTCGCAATTTTAATTTAATTATGGAATTTTATACGTCTTATTCATCATAAGTTATTTTATTCATTCATTATTTAAAGATGGAATAGGCACAATCCATTACTAAATAGGCGACTATCTTTGAACAATTGCTAGGGTCACTTTCTATGAGATAAATTTTCTCTAGGTATTACTTGTTTGTAAAAGAAAACAACAACCTTGCAATAGAGGGATATCTGATATCATTAATGCAAATATATTTCAGAAAGTTTTTTGCTTTGCCTTCTCGTGTTTTTGTTGGAATGCTTGAATTCGACTTATCATTGGGAGTAATTATCATTTGTGGCATCTTAAAGGTGGGGTTTTATGGACTTGTTGTTATTGCTTTCCTCTTTTGATTTCGTTTCTTAGTTCTCTTCAAAATTTTCATATCTTATTCTTCTTCGTTATTTCTAAGTTCAATCTCTCAATGCTCTTCAAAAAAAGTGTGACGTAAAATAAAGAAGAGTTTGTTGGTCACAGTTTTAACAAAAACATTTGATAAATTGGATTGCAAATTTAGATATTCTTAAATTTTGGATCGGGTATCGAGAACTCTATTGTAAAATATTAAATGAGAGCTCGTATCGATTCCCATAATTAGAGTGAGCCCTTCTATGGAAAAAAAATTTCGAACGCAAATTCAATCATTTCCACTGCTTACGGAGGATTTAAAGTTTTTGTCGCACCTTTTACGTTTTGCTTGATTTCGATTTTATTCAATACACTTGTAATGGAGATCGATGTGCTGACCAAGAGTAATGTTTGCAAATGATCTAAATATATTACCAATATTCTCTTGATCCTACACAACCGATATATTTCGAATATAAAAATCAAGGATTAATTTTGCAAGCAAATTTTTTTATTTATTTAATTATGGGCCATTTATGATTTGCTATTTTTATTTAGGGGTGGAATTTTATATGTCTTATTTATCATAAGTTTTTTTAGTTATTCATTCTTTAAAGAAGGAATAGGCACAATCCATTACTAAATAGGCAACTATCATTGAACAATTGTTAGGGTCACTTTCTATGTAATAAATTTTCTGTTGGTATTACTTGTTTGTAAAAGAAAACAACAAACTTGCAATAGAGGGAAATTAGATATTATTAATGAAAATATATTTCAGAATGTTTTTTGCTTTGCCTTCTCGTGTTTTTGATAGAATGCTTGAATTCGACTTATCATTGGGAGTAATTATCATTTGTGGCATCTTAAAGGTGGGGTTTTATGGACTTGTTGTTATTGCTTTCCTCTTTTGATTTCGTTTCTTTGTTCTCTTTAAAATATTCATATCTTATTCTTCTTCGTTATTTCTAAGTTCAATCTCTCATTGCTCTTTAAAAAATGCGAGCAGTAAAATAAAGGAGAGTTTGTTGTTCACAGTTTTAAAAACAATATTTGATAAATTGGAGTGCAATTTTTCCCTTTCTTAACTTTTGGCTCGGGTATCGAAACAACTATTGTTAAATATTAAATGAGAGCTCGTATTGATTCCCATAATTAGAATGAGCCCTCCTATGGGAAAAATATTTCAAACACAAATTCAATTATTTCGACAACTTACCGAGTGTTTAAAGTTTTTGTCACATCTTTTACGTTTTGCTTGATTTTGATTTTATGAAATACACTTGTAATGGAGATCAATGTGTTGACAAAGAGTAATGTTTGCTAATTATATAAATATCTTACCCATATTCTCTTGATCCTACACAACGGATATATTTCGCATATAAAAATCAAGGATTAATTTTGCAAGAATATTTTTTTACTTAGTTAATTATGGGCCATTTAGAATTTGTCATTTTAATTTAGGGGTGGAATTTTATAAGTCTTATTTATCATAAGTTTTTTTGTCTTTCATTCTTTAAGGATGGAATACGCACAATCCATTACTATATAGGAGACTATCTTTGAACAATTGCTAGGATCACTTTCTATGAGATAAATTTTCTCTAGGTTTTACTTGTTTGTAAAAGAAAACAACAACCTTGCAATAGAGGGAAATCTGATATCATTATTGCAAATATATTTCAGAAAGTTTTTTGCTTTCCCATCTTGTGTTTTTGATTGAATGCTTGAATTTGACTTATCGTTCGAAGTAATTATCATTTGTGGCGTCTTATGGGTTGGGTTTTATAGACTTGCTGTTATTGCTTTCCTATTTTATTTTCGTTTCTTAGTTCTCTTTAAAATCTTCATATGTTATTCTTCTTCAATATTTCTAAGTTCAATCTCTCATTGCTCTTCAAAAAAAGCGTGAAGTAAAATAAAGAAGAGTTTGTTGTTCACAGTTTTAACAAAAAAATTTGATAAATTGGATTTCAATTTTAGAGATTCTTAACTTTTGGATCGGGTATCTAGAACTCTATTGTAAAATATTAAATGAGAGCTCGTATCGATTCCTATAATTAGAGTAAGCCCTTCTATGGAAAACATATTTCGAACACAAATTCAATCATTTCCACTGTTACGGAGGATTTAAAGTTTTTGTCGCACCTTTTACGTTTTGCTTGATTTCGATTGTATTCAATACACTTGTAATGAATATCGATGTGCTGACCAAGAGTAATGTTTGCAAATGATCTAAATATTCTAAATATCTTACCAATATTCTCTTGATCATACACAAAGGATATATTTTGCATATAAAAATCAAGGATTAATTTTGCAAAAAACTTTTTTTACTTAGTTAATTATGGCCCATTTATGATTTACAATTTTAATTTCTTTATGAAATTTTATACGTCTTATTCATCATAAGTGTTTTTAGTCTTTCATTCTTTAAAGAAGGAATAGGCACAATCCATTACTAAATAGGCAACTATCATTGAACAATTGTTAGGGTCACTTTCTATGAGATAAATTTTCTGTAGGTATTACTTGTTTGTAAAAGAAAACAACAAACTTGCAATAGAGGGAAATTAGATATTATTAATGAAAATATATTTCAGAATGTTTTTTGCTTTGCCTCCTCGTGCTTTTGATTGATTGCTTGAATTCGACTTATCATTGGGAGTAATTATCATTTGTGGCATCTTAAAGGTGGGGTTTTATGGACTTGTTGTTATTGCTTTCCTCTTTTGATTTCGTTTCTTTGTTCTCTTTAAAATTTTCATATCTTATTCTTTTTCGTTATTTCTAAGTTCAATCTCTCATTGCTCTTAAAAAAATGCGAGCAGTAAAATAAAGGAGAGTTTGTTGTTCACAGTTTTAAAAAAAATATTTGATAAATTGGAGTGAATTTTGCACTTTCTTAACTTTTGGTTCGGGTATCGAAACAACTATTGTAAAATAATAAATGAGAGCTCATATCGATTCCCATAATTATAGTGAGCCCTTCTATGGAAAAAATATTTGGAACACAAATTCAATTATTTCGACAACTTACCGAGTGTTTAAAGTTTTTGTCACACCTTTTACGTTTTGCTTGATTTCGATTTTATGAAATACACTTGTAATGGAGATCGATGTGTTGACAAAGAGTAATTTTTGCTAATTATATAAATATCTTACCAATATTCTCTTGATCCTACACAACAGATATATTTCGAATATAAAAATCAAGGATTAATTTTGCAAGCAAATTTTTTTACTTAGTTAATTATGGGCCATTTATGATTTGCTATTTTTATTTAGGGGTGGAATTTTATACGTCTTATTCATCATAAGTTATTTTTTTCATTCATTCTTTAAAGATGAAATAGGCACAATCCATTACTAAATAGGCGACTATCATTGAACAATTGCTAGGGTCACTTTCTATGAGATAAATTTTCTCTAGGTTTTACATGTTTGTAAAAGAAAACACATAAACTTGCAATAGAGGGAAATCTAATATCATTAATGCAAATATATTTCAGAAAGTTTTTTGCTTTGCCTTCTTGTGTTTTTGATTGAATGCTTGAATTCGACTTATCATTGGGAGTAATCATTTGTGGCGTCTTAAGGGTGGGGTTTTATTGACTTGTTGTTATTGCTTTCCTCTTTTGATTTTGTTTCTTAGTTCTCTTTAAAATCTTCATATCTTATTCTTCTTCGTTATTTCTATGTTCAATCTCTCATTGCATGTCAAAAAAAGTGAGAAGTAAAATAAAGATGAGTTTATTGTTCATAGTTTTAACAAAAACATTTGATAAATTGGAGTGCAATTTTAGACATTCTTAACTTTTGGATCGGGTATTGAGACAACTATTGTAAAATATTAAATGAGAGCTCGTATCGATTCCCATAATTATAGTGCGCCCTTCTATGGAAAAAAAAATTTCGAACACAAATTCAATCATTTCCACTACGTACGGAGGGTTTAAAGCTTTTGTCACACCTTTTACGTTTTTCTTGATTTAGATTTTATTCAATTCACTTGTAATAGAGATCGATGTGCTGACCAAGAGTAATGTTTGCAAATGATCTAAATATTCTAAATATCTTACCAATATTCTCTTGCTCCTACACAACATATATATTTTGCATATAAGAATCAAGGATTAATTTTGCAAGAAATTTTTTTTACTTAGTTAATTATGGGCCATTTATGATTTGCAATTTTAATTTAGGGGTGGAATTTTATACGTTTTATTTATCATAAGTTTTTTTAGTCATTCATTCTTTAAAGATGGAATAGGCACAATCCATTACTAAATAGGCGACTATTATTGAACAATTGCTAGGGTCACTTTCTATGAGATAAATTTTCTCTAGGTTTTACTTGTTTGTAAAAGAAAACAACAACCTTGCAATAGTTGGAAATCTGATATCATTAATGCAAATATATTATAGAAAGTTTTTTGCTTTGCCTTCATATGTTTTTGATTGAAGGCCTGAATTCGACTTATCATAGGGAGTAATTATCATTTGTGGGGTTTTATGGACTTGTTGTTATTGCTTTCCTCTTTTGATTTCGTTTCTTAGTTCTCTTTAAAATATTCATATCTTATTCTTCTACGTTATTTCTAAGTTCAATCTCTCATTTTGCCTTCAAAAAATGCGAGAAGCAAAATAAAGAAGAGTTTGTTGTTCACAGTTTTAACAAAAATATTTGATAAATTGGAGTGCAATTTTACACTTTCTTAAATTTTGCCTCGGGTATCAAAATAATTATTGTAAAATATTAAATGAGAGCTCGTATCGATTCCCATAATTATAGTGGACCCTTCTATGGAAAAAATATTTCGAACAGAAAATCAATCATTTCCACTGCTTACCGAGGGTTTAAAGTTTTTGTGGCACCTTTTACATTTTTCTTGATTTCGATTTAATTCAATACACTTGTAATGGAGATCGATGTGATTACCAAGAGTAATGTTTGCAAATGATCTAAATATCTTACCAATATTCTCTTGATCCTACACAACGGATATATTTCGCATATAAAAATCAAGGATTAATTTTGCAAGAAATGTTTTTTACCTAGTTAATTATGGGCCATTTATGATTTGCGATTTTTATTTAATTATGGAATTTTATAGATCTTATTCATCATAAGTTTTTTTAGTCATTCATTCTTTAGAGATGGAATAGGCACAATCCATTACTAAATAGGCGACTATCATTGAACAATTGCTAGGGTCACTTTCTATGAGATAAATTTTCTCTAGGTTTTACTTTTTTGTAAAAGAAAACAACAACCATGAAATAGAGGGATATCTTATATCATTAATGCAAATATATTTCAGAAAGTTTTTTGCTTTGACTTCTTGTGTTTTTGATAGAATGCTTGAATTCGAATTATCATTGGGAGTAATTATCATTTGTGGCGTCTTAAGGGTGGGGTTTTATGGACTTGTTGTTATTGCTTTGCTCTTTTGATTTTGTTTCTTAGTTCTCTTTAAAATCTTCATATCTTATTCTTCTTCGTTATTTCTAAGTTCAATCTCTCATTGCTCTTCAAAAAATACGAGAAGCAAAATAAAGAAGAGTTTGTTGTTTACAATTTTAACAAAAGTTTTTGATAAATTGGAGTGCAATTTTACACTTTCTTAACTTTTGGCTCGGTATCGAAACAATTATTGTAAATATATTAAATGAGAGCTTGTATTGATTCCCATAATTAGAGTGGGCCCTTCTATGGAAAAAAAATTTGACCACATATTCAATCATTTCCACTGCTTACGGAAGGTTTAAAGTTTTTATCGCACCTTTTACATTTTGCTTGATTTCGATTTTATTCAATACACTTGTAATGGAGATCGATGTGTTGACCAAGAGTAATGTTTGCAAATGATCTAAATATCTTACCAATATTCTCTTGATCCTACACAACGGAAATATTTCGAATCTAAAAATCAAGGATTAATTATGGAAGCTAATTTTTTTACTTAGGTAATTAATGGCCATTTATGATTTGCAATTTTAATTTAATTATGGAATTTTATATGTCTTATTCATCATAAGTTTTTTTAGTAATTCATTCTTTAAAGATGGAAAAGGCACAATCCATTACTAAATAGCCGACTATCATTGAACAATTGCTAGTGTCACTTTCTATGAGATAAATTTTCTCTAGGTTTTACTTGTTTGTAAAAGAAAACAACAACCTTGCAATTGAGGGAAATCTGATATCATTAATGCAAATATATTTCAGAAATTTTTTTGCTTTGCCTTCTTGTGTTTTTGATTGAATGCTTGAATTCGACTTATAATTGGGAGTAATTATCATTTGTGGCGTCTTAAGGGTGCGGTTTTATGGACTTGTTGTTAGTGCTTTCCTCTTTTGATTTCCTTTCTTAGTTCTCTTTAAAATCTTCACATCTTATTCTTCTACGTTATTTCTAAGTTCAATCTCTCATTGCTCTTCAAAAAATGCGAGAAGCAAAATAAAGAAGAGTTTGTTGTTCAAAGTTTTAACAAAAATATTTGATAAATTTGAGTGCAATTTTACTTTTTCTTAACTTTTGGCTCGGGTATCGAAACAAATATTGTAAAATATTAAATGAGAGTTCGTATCGATTCCCATAATTAGAGTGGGCCCTTCTATGGAAAAAAAATATCGAATACAATAAATTTTATTGTCGCACCTTTTACGTTTTGCTGTATTTAGATTTTATTCAATAAATTTTAATTTAAATATAAATTATTTTATTTAAATATGTATATTTAGTTTTATTTAAATATCTTATACTATTTATAATATATTTTAATTTAATTTAATATAATTATATTTAATATTTAATTTATTCGGTACATTACATCATTCGGATAACATTACATGGTTGACACCTTGTTGCAGATGTATCTTCAACTTTTTGAAAAGTCATACGTAATGTTAAATTTATGACCTGTGCTTTTTGGCCGAGAAACATAAGTCCTCTGCTTTTTCGCTCAGAACAAAAGTTTTATGCTTTTTTCGCTTTTGTCTATACATGCAATAATGCAATATAGTGGATGAAAATGTGGACGTGGTTAGTGATATGTTCTCAATAATATCATTTTTTATACGTCTTAATATTAATATATAATTTTTATATATTTTAATTAAATTATTATAAAAATATTTTTATGATTAAAATATAACTTAAATATTTTTATATTAAAATATTTTAAATATTATAGATATTTTAGTTAAAATGTTATTAAAATATTATTAAAATGTTGAATAAAATAACAAAAATATTAATTTTTTCTTTTTAATAAATAATATATTTTATTTTATTTAACATATTTACTATATATAAGTACTTCTAAAAATAAACATACAATGAAATTTATTTCATACCATCTATATTTATTATCTATAGTAGTTAAAATTAAATAGTATATTTAATTATTTTAAATATTTTAATTAATTACATAAAATATTTTATGTATATAAAAAGATATATATTAAATAAAAAAATTAATTTAAATTATAAATATTTTTTTGTTTCGATGGTTAATAAAGTTTTATAAAAAGAATTTATATTTTTAATAAATTTTTTATACTTTTTATGATTTTTAATTTTTTTTTTCAAAAATAATAATATTTTTAATATTTTTACTGTATTGATATTTTAGCGATAACTATGTATTAATCAAGTTGGAGTAGTATCTTGTCAAACAAAACAAAAATAAGGGTTTTTTTATTTGTTAAAAAGAAAAATCAAGGTTGAGTAGTATTATGAACGACAATTTTCCTTTCAGGGGGGCCCTCATCTCCTTTTTTTCTCACTCCATCCGTACTATTAATTGCATCGTCTACTTCTATTTATTAGATGTAAATTATATATTTTTAATCAAAAGATTAAAATATTATTTTTAAATTATTACATATATTAAATATAAAATTTATAACTAAAATTTAAAAATAAACATGAGTAGAAAAATATCTTAATCTCCTTTTTATTCGTTTTTTTATAGAATCTTTTCATTCATATTTTATCAAATTATATTTTACATAATTCAAACATATAACTTAAAACAAAAAAAAAGATAAGTTTTACCGTCATATTATTAGTCTCTTTTCTTTCCTTTAATGCCATACAAATAGCATAACATTAATTCCAAAAAATTAACTTATAAAAATAAAAAATAATATTAATAACTTTTTTTATATTATTTAACATAATAATTATAATAGTAACAATCTTATAATTTTTATAAAATAATAACAATCTTATAATTTTTTATAAAATAATTATTATGTCTCAAAAATTATATATTAAAATTTAATAGATTGGTTCTAACTATCAAAGTAATTTCTTATATAATTTATTAGGTGTAATTTAGTACATCACTTGTGACAAGAAAATAGTGATTCTAATCAGCAAAATATCTTAAGAGCAAAGCCCAATAAGCATTAAGTCATTAGATAAACATGATTATAGAATAAACTCAATAAAGAGATAAGTGCTTAATGATTATCCTAAAGAGATAATTGCATATGGATGTCCATTATGATACAAGTTTATCTACATAGATAAAAAAACATATTAGCTATTTTTTATATATATATTCACATATATACACATTCATAATATATGATATCTCACACATGATAGAGAATCATAATCGAACACTATATTTTCTCTCAATCACATAAAGAGACCTAAATCTCGTCTAACCTTCATCATCTTGTTATTGAGTTATGCATCGGAGAGCCAAAGACCACCCTCTATGGTGGTTTAACATCCTAGTGGTTTGTTTCATCTTGTAGATCCATAGAGGATAGTTTTACCTAGTGTCAACAAAAATTGACATCAACATCTGGTGCCATCTGTGGAAAAGAAATGTATTCTACGTAGTAGAGAAATCAAAATTGTAAGACTCTTAAAAAGTTCTCTAATTCTTGATCTGCAATATACATATATGTCTTTGAAAAGAGGCTAAGGAGCATCAAGTTTTTCCAAGAGAAGGCTTCATATTCGTCTGGTCCCTCGCATCTACCACCTTAACTTTCTAAAATTTTAAGCAAGGTCATGAACCAATCAACTAGCTCTACCACCCAGACCTTGACTAATAGTTAAGAGGTCTAACTTGCCAACTAGTAGACCATCCATCCACCAATCCTTTTAGCTCCACCACAACGTAATAGCAATGCAGGTCATGCACATGCACCAACTTGCCACAACAGGCCAGGCATGTTTAAAGGAGGAAGCCCATGTCAGAGCATATCTGGATCAAATAGACAAAAAAACTCCAAACCTTTTGTAGCATCTACCAAAGCCACCAGTTCTTAAACTAATACTTGCCTCATAAAACATCCTTATGAAATCTTCCAATGCCCACAGTGTACAAGGCCAAACCCATAACCATCCAGATCTTAGCTAGCAAGATGACCATCTACAATGAGACTAGCCGACCAGACTTTGCTACATGTACTATTTACATCTATCCAAGCACAGATGCTAGGACACAATCCTACCAACCATCCATCCTGGACCAATTAGGGCCAATGATAACTGTATTTTATAAAGTTATTTTCACCTACTTTATTAATTATAATTGCTATGTTCTTTCTATTTTTAGTTAATTTTAGTTTAATAAATTAGTATTTACTGTTTATTATATATTTTAAGGAAATTAAATAATTTGTATCGAAAACGTACTTATTTGCCAATTTGTGTTCAAAAATATAATTTCAAATAAATAAGTTCCTAATTGCAATTTATTAAAGTCGAAAATATAATTTAAATTAAAATCGGGCTTAATCTTAATAATTAAAAGTTTAAAATTTAATTTAAATTAGAAAAGGGCTATATTGTAATTAACCAAAGTTTATAATTTAATTTGAAATATATTTGTGGGTTAAAATGCAATCACGGATCACTAATCGTGCGATTAGGCACCGAACGGTTGAGATGAGGCGCGTGAGATCAGATCCGACAAAAGAGATTGGATGCGGGATTTTAAGTTCACGCGGATCGGCACAGTGGGGCCCACCTGCTGCACAGGCCGGCATCCAGGGTGGGACCCACGTGTCTGTTACGTGTCTGCCAAATGTTTGATCTGGTGCGGCTGAAACACGTGCAATCGTTCCCTCTAGCCATTTAAAGTATGCCATGTGTCCCACTTTCCCCTTGAACGAATCAAGAGAGGATGCGTGGTACGTTTCGATGAATGCAAAAGCGTAGAATCTCGCACGCGTTCCAGCCACTGTCCCCACCTTCGCGCGCCTCTACTCCTCTACGCTGATCTCTGTGTGCAGCCGATTCTTCCGCGAATGAAAGCTTGCCGCGTGTCTGCATTAATCCTTGTAGCTAATCAGATGCCGACACGTGGAAACTTGAATTAAAGAAAAACAGAGACGCGCATGATCCCATTTTGCGTTCTCGATATCAGTTTTTGCGTTTCGATACATTTTTGTCCCCACGCGTAATATTTTATTATTTTTGCCATATCTCTCTGTTACGCGTGTATTATATTGTATTATTTTAGATGTATTTTTGTAGCTTTAAATAGGTGATAAGATTATAGAGTTAAGGATTTTTTGGGGGAGTTTAGTTTTGGATTTTCTGTAGTGTTTGGGGCTGGACGGTGGAACACGCAGAAGCCAATTTTGGCTTCTGTTGTGTTCTACGTGTGCCAAATATTTACGATCCGAAATGTTTTAATTTTCTTTCTTCTTCTTCTAATTTTTGTGCATCTGTTGTACTTTTTATTTTAAATTAATGAAGTAATTTAATTTTTCTAGGGTTGCATTTGATCTAAATTTATGAAGCTTTGATTTTAATTATTTTTGATAGATTTATAAGACGTTCGATTTGTTCACTCTATCTTGTGCTTAATGCTTTTTGATTATTTACGAATTTTATCAAAATGATTCGTGGCACATTAATAAACTTGAGAGAGGCATTTTTGTGTATATTGCTCTTGGATAGAATGACATGTATGATGAAGGATAGGAATATACCCTGATTGTATGTGTGGCCATTTGAAAACTTTGAACGTAATGAATCTTATTAAATTTAATTCTTATAGAGATATAGTGAATTAGTTTAACGAGATGTGTTTATACGGAGCTCGGAAGAGATGTATGAATAAAATTAGAAGTTTTCGGTTGACAAATTAAATGTACTAAAAAATATAAATCAAAAGAAAATAACACGATTTGAGTGGATTAGTTTAGTGAAAAATTGCAATCCTAGATTTCTTTTATTTTATTTTTAAACCTTTTTCTTAACTTGTTACAATCAACGATTAGTTTGGATAAAATTAGAGAGATACAATTTTAGTACTCAACAAACTGTAGTAGCAAATCTCTGTGGGAACGATACTTTACTTACAAATCTTTATTACTTGTGACCGTGTATACTTGCACGTTTTTATGTTCTCGAAAAGAGACAACAAGTTTTTGGTGCCATTGCCGGGGATTTGTTTTATATTTTCATTGTTGATATTAACACCAATCAATCTGATTTTAATTCAAAAAAAAATTTATTGTTGCGTGTTTAATTTATTTTTCAATTTTCTCGTGAGTTGAGATTTTGTTTGTCACACAAATCTTACCTCACAAAAAGAAAAATAATTTTTTTTCTTATTGTTTGTTGTTTTTTTTATTTTGCAATTTTCTCGTGGGTTGAGATTTTGTTTGACACACAAATCTTAACTTATAAAAAGAAAAACAAATTGAGAAGTCAAGCGGAAGACTATAAATCAAGCGCTTCTTGGGAGGCAACCCATGTGTTTTATATTTATTTTTCACATGTATTGCTTTTTATATTTTGTTATGTTAATTTTTTCTTTCGTAGGTGCAAATTGGAGGTAATGAAGCTATTTTGGCTTAACCAATCAAAAAAACCAGGAAGTTTCTTTAAACCCATCTCATATGTTCAACTCTAACACATTGAGGACAATGTGTATATTAAGTTTGGGGGTGGTAGATATATTGAACTTAATTGAAATACTTTCTGGATGTTCTTGCTCGTGAATTTGTTTTTTGTTTGTTTGGTTGATTGAAGATATTTTGCTATGAATAGTGATTTAATTTTTTTTTTTCGATTTAAATGATGCATATCTCTTTGAAAAATTTGAATATTGTCTAAGTGATGAAATTTTTTTACGTATGTTTCATTTTTACAAGAATAAATATTTATGAGCACTAGTCTTGATTTTTTATTTGTTATGTTAATTTAGAGAAGGTTTATGTGAGTATGGAATTCGATTGATATTTGTGGTGTCACAATTTTTAGAATTTGTTTGATTTTCTCTCGAGGCGAAATGATAGATAACATTTAACTAAGAAAATGATTTATGCCATCTTTGGATCGTTTGAGCCTTTCTATCTACCTTTACATACATTATCTATAGTATACCCCTTTTGAGCTTCAAATTTGATATATATATTTTTCTCATTTCAAAATCCTACCTTAAAATATATATATATATATATATATATATATATATATATATATATATATATATATATATATATATATCAGAAAAAAGAGGGTACTAAAAAAAAGAGGGTACTAACATGTGACAATTATTAGTAAATATTTAAAGATATATCAGAAAAAAGAGGGTACTAAAAAAGAGAGGAAAAAAAGCAGAAAAGAAAAAAAACAGATTCTGAAAAGAAAAAAAAAATAGAAAAAAAAACAGAAAAAAATCTGATTATTGTATGTGATATTAAATCCCAAAGTGGGAAATGTTTATTTTCATGATAGAAGTTATCTTTTTCAATCCTAAAATGTTATGTTTGGGAAAAGTTGAGCTAATTATTATCCTTTATCATACCTTAACCTAAGCCATACATTACAAGCTTAATAAAGTCCTATTGATTTGGTGTTTTGTGTTTGTCTACATTAGTGGAGAGAGAAATGAAAAATAAACTATGAGATTTGTGATTTCATGACAATTTGTTTGATTTTATATTTGTATAAACTGATCCGGATTGCATGTGATGAAATATGAAAAGACTTCACACACACTCTAACATTCATTGTGAAAATTTAATATACTTTTAAATTGATTTTGATACTTTGATAAAATTCTCTTATTTCTTTGAGTTATGTAATTCAGAAATACTAAAAAAAATATTTTAAAAATCACTATTTTAAATGCAGTTATCTTTGTTTTATTTCTTTCCTTTTGCTCGACGACTAGTAAAAACTTAAGTTTGGGGGTGTTGATAACTGTATTTTATAAAGTTATTTTCACCTATTTTATTAATTATAATTGCTATGTTCTTTCTATTTTTAGTTTAATAAATTAGTATTTACTGTTTATTATATATTTTAAGGAAATTAAATAATTTGTATCGAAAACGTACTTATTTGCCAATTTGTGTTCAAAAATATAATTTCAAATAAATAAGTGCCTAATTGCAATTTATTAAAGTCGAAAATATAATTTAAATTAAAATCGGGCTTAATCTTAATAATTAAAAGTTTAAAATTTAATTTAAATTAGAAAAGGGCTATATTGTAATTAACCAAAGTTTATAATTTAATTTGAAATATATTTGTGGGTTAAAATGCAATTAAGAAAATTTATTTTCTGCGCAGGAAAAATAGGCCACGCGCTCCATCACAATCGCGGATCACCAACCGTGCGATCAGGCACCGAACAGCTGAGATGAGGCGCGTGAGATCAGACCCGACAAAAGAGATTGGATGCGGGATTTCAAGTTCACGCGGCTCGGCACAGTGGGGCCCACCTGCCGCACATGCAGGCATCCAGGGTGGGACCCACGTGTCTGTTACGTGTCTGCCAAATGTTTGATCTGGTGCGGCTGAAACACGTGCAATCGTTCCCTCTAGCCATTTAAAGTATGCCACGTGTCCTACTTTTCGCTTGAACGAATCAAGAGAGTACGCATGGTACGTTTTGATGAATGCAAAAGCGCAGAATCTCGCACGCAGTCCAGCCACTGTCCCCACCTTCGCGCGCCTCTACTCCTCTACGCTGATCTCTGCGTGCAGCCGATTCTTCCGCGAATGAAAGCCTGCCGCGTGTCTGCATTAATCCTTGTAGCTAATCAGATGCCGACACATGGCAACTTGAATTAAAGAAAAACAGAGACGCGCATGATCCCATTTTGCGTTCTCGATATCAGTTTTTGCGTTTCGATACATTTTTCTCCCCACGCGTAATATTTTATTATTTTTTCCATATCTCTCTGTTACGCGTGTATTATATTGTAATATTTTAGATGTATTTTTGTAGCTTTAAATAGGTGATAAGATGATAGAGTTAAGGATTTTTTGGGGGAGTTTAGTTTTGGATTTTCTGTAGTGTTTGGGGCTGGACGGTGGAACACGCAGAAGCCAATTTTGGCTTCTGTTGTGTTCTACATGTGCCAAATATTTACGATCCGAAATGTTTTAATTTTCTTTCTTCTTCTTCTAATTTTTCTGCATCTGTTGTAATTTTTATTTTAAATTAATGAAGTAATTTAGTTTTTCTAGGGTTGCATTTGATCTAAATTTATGAAGCTTTGATTTTAATTATTTTTGATAGATTTATAAGACGTTCGATTTGTTCACTCTATCTTGTGCTTAATGCTTTTTGATTATTTACGAATTTTATCAAAATGATTCGTGGCACATTAATAAACTTGAGAGAGGCATTTTTGTGTATATTGCTCTTGGATAGAATGACATGTATGATGAAGGATAGGAATATACCCTAATTGTATGTGTGGCCATTTGAAAACTTAGAACATAATGAATCTTATTAAATTTAATTCTCATAGAGATATAGTGAATTAGTTTAACGAGATGTGTTTATACGGAGCTCGGAAGAGATGTATGAATAAAATTAGAAGTTTTCGGTTGACAAATTAAATGTACTAAAAAATATAAATAAATAAATAAATAACACAATTTGAGTGGATTAGTTTAGTGAAAAATTGCAATCCTAGATTTATTTTATTTTATTTTTAAACCTTTTTCTTAACTTGTTACAATCAACGATTAGTTTGGATAAAATTAGAGAGATACAATTTTAGTACTCAACAAACTGTAGTAGCAAATCTCTGTGGGAACGATACTTTACTTACAAATCTTTATTACTTGTGACCGTGTATACTTGCACGTTTTTATGTTCTCCAAAGGAGACAACAGCCAACCTAAGAGGCTTCTATCCATTATGATTTACACGACCATTTTGATAAACTTTGCTAATATAAGTTGTGTGCTAGCGCATGGTAGGATGATATAAAAAATAGAAAAACCTTAGGCGAGATAAGTCTCGATACTATAAGTTCCATAACAATACTAGCCTTTCTGGGAGTTAAATAATGAAATTTAGTACCTAGTCAAAGATACGTAGAAGATTTTATGAACATTTCAAGGCCATAACAATAATGTCTCTAACCTCCCACACAAAAAGACTAGCCTTAAGGACATGAATTGTGGGAGCTTAGAGACATCATAGGAAGCCTTGCTATGGGTAGTTCTAACAATGCCCAATAAGTACTTATTCAAGAAGCCATCTCTAGCCCATAAATTTTATAGGTTATCGCTACAAGTAACCTTGGAAAGGATTCTAAACTTATAGGCTTAAATATTATATTTTTGGAAAGAAAAGCTCGTAGGTTGATCCATCCTCACATAAACGCTCTGTTAGTCATCTTTATAGTTGCTATCGTAACTCTACACCAAATATTGGTGGGTATTGTCAGGTGAATCGACATCCTATTCTTTGAGGCTTGGAAAACAATTAAGCTCTCCTTCCTTCTCAAGCTAGTCACTTCACTTTTGGTAGAATTCTCTAGACTTCTACTTGTCCTAGAAGGCAATGTAACCATACCATTCAGAATTGGGAAGGGCACCAACATAAGAACAATCATGGTGAACTTTAACATTGTGGATTGTCCATCTTTATAAAATAACATCCTGGGAAGACCATTCTTTCATATGGCTAGGGCTATAGCTTAAACCTACCAACTTGGCTTAAAGTTTTCACCTAATATGGGTATACACACATGCTAAGGTAGTGAATAAGAAGCATATCCATAGGTGAGCTCTACACTTTAGGGCCCAAGCCAGCAAACAATCAACCAAAGCTGGGCACTTTAACTTACAAATAGGATGCACTCTAATCAAGTTTATTTTCTTTGAGAGAGATTACATACAAGGGGAACACATTGAGTTTTCAAGTTTATTCACAAAAGGAGAGTAATATTTAAATATTTCATCTATTGTTACTCATCATT
This sequence comes from Hippophae rhamnoides, assembly GCA_033030585.1. Lineage (NCBI taxonomy): Eukaryota > Viridiplantae > Streptophyta > Magnoliopsida > Rosales > Elaeagnaceae > Hippophae > Hippophae rhamnoides. The sequence continues at coordinate 31,491,642 of CM065431.1, read as the reverse complement.
TATGTCTATTTTTTTTATTTTTTTGTTATTATATACATTGAGCTAATAAACAATGAATCCTTAGGGATAAGTTGTGTATTTATTTGTGTTTTTGTTTTACAATGTACTTACGAGCTGTCAAGATTCAAGCAAAGATGGCTTCACCGAACCATAGGATAATTCCACTATGTAAAATACTTTTTTCCTATGAGTGTGATATAGTAAAAGAAAGATTTTGTAACAAGAATAAGCAAAAGAGGGAGATTGAAAAGTTTATAAGTATTGGTGATATTTGTGAAAAAAAACATTTAAATGTAATTTAGTTTCTAGGTGAGTCTTTTAGGAACACTTTTCAAATGGAATAAACTATTGAGCTTCAAATAAACACATCTCAAGTATATCTCTGTTCTTATGCACGTTAGATTTCATATTAGACATATAGGAACATTTTACACTTCGATTACTTGATCAATCGAGACATGTCTGGATCAATGAAGGTGAGTAGATTGATCGAGAATCGATCTACCTTGTTTAAAAATTTCTTGATTTAGTTTTTAATTGAGGTAGATTGATAATGTTCGATTGATTGAGTACTAGATCGATCGAGAATTGATATACTTGTCTCAAAATGTATTTTTAATACCTTAGATTGATCAAGGATTGGTTAGATCAATCGACCTTTTTGACTCGATAGATGAAGCTTTACCTAGATCGATTGAGCTCAGCTTAGATCGATCAAGATGCCATGGTCTCAAATTTAACCTAATTGTTTACTTGAGTCAAATATTCCAATTACCATTTTGTCACTATTATTTACTATTATATGAATTTTTAATGTACATAATTATAATTGGACTTTAACCTAGCATTATAGCTTCATTCTTTTCTATATAAAGAACCTAATGATTCATGTTTTAATTAACCACAAGAGCATTAATCTTTTTATCTTAAGCTCTCTCTTTTAAATTGTTTTGCAAATATAAAATCATATTTCTTTGTATTTCTTTCTTTAATTAATATGTTAAACATTGGTGGTCGTGTTTGATTGGTTAATAAACTAAACTAGTTTATGATATTTTGATTACATATTCATATAGCTTCTTCTTTATTTTATTTTTGAATTATTAGATCAAATAATTATATGTGTAATATTATAATTATTTGGTTTGATTATTTATCTTTAAAGAAGCTTTCTTTGTTGAATTTGTGCTTAATCTGTTTATTATAGGATTACTAAATGGTTTAAAATTAACTAATATTTTTTTGCATCTTCTAGTTAGGGTTATTCATTATTGAATCGACTATAGGAGACATTTCACACTTGTGTTATTTGTGCTAACTTTTCATATGCTAGATGAATAAGTTTGATTGCTCGTCCGACTCGAGTTACAGGAACATTGGTCTGGATTCAAATACTTTTATTGTGAAGACTTTCAAGGAAAGTAATGGCTTGTAAGTAGATTACTTGGAAGCATTATCTTGGATGATAGTTTATGTCATGGCCTTATAATTAGACCTTTATTTTCATAGTGTATAGTTAGGTAGTCCAACGGATTTTCTCTTAAATTATTGGTGTAACTGAGGCTATTTCCATCTAAAATATCGTATGTTAATTATCTATATTTATTTTTCGTTTATTTTATGTACATGCAATTGCATGAGTGATCATTTGTGAAATTTTAATTTAACATAATTCAATTAATTATTTATTTTTATATCCAATCAATAATTGACATGTCACTTAATGTATATAATAAATTGATGCATATAACATTTCAAAAACATTATATTTACCACTATTAATTAATATAATAATACTTTTTCACTATTTACGTGGTAAATAGAAATTAAATATATATATATATATATGAATTATATTTATTGCTTGATTTATATTACATACATTTTTTTACTAATTACAATTTTATTTGTTAATTGTTGTGGACGAGTATATTGAATTAATATGAATAAAAAATTTGGTATATTATATTTGAATATTTAATTTTTTTATCTTTTAGAAATATATATTAATATATAAGTTTAATTTATTTAAAAATAAAATGAACTTTAATTTACATAAATTTAAATGAGTTAAATTGAGTTATAACTCATTTAAGGTGAGTTTAGTCAACTCAACTTATTTTTACACATCTAGGTATATATTGTAGAGAGATAGCTTTCCTTAATAAATAATTAATCTTTGGATTGTAATCTTATACATAATAATTTGTATTAGAATTGTGGCCCAATTTTTATTACATGAATATATATAAGTTAGATCTTTAAGATAAAAGTAAACCTGTCTAAGTATCACATGTGACCAAAATTTGAATAAATAATGGGCATTCTGTTATACCGAGATAGAAAAATTCTACGATGGTATTTTAGTCTCATACATGATGAACTTTTGAGTTATAATTAAAGTTGGTGTGAGTTCTTTTCTCATTTCTTACCACAATTCATGAAATTGATGGAGTATAAATATCTGGTTAACGATAATGAGGCTAAACGTATTGGTGGTCCATGATATATATGTTCTCGTTCGAGTGCGTTCGAGGGAATATAATTAATAAACAATTTGAGTTGTAAGCCAATCTAAACACAATCATTACTAATTTTAACAGTAGTATTTACTATATATATAGCATTACTTACCAATTTAAATTGATTGTATTACTTACTAATTTAAGTTGTCTGTAATCAATTTTTAAAACATGCTGTTCAAGCGTTGTAGAATTGAAACTTGAAGAAACTGTAGGACATGTCATTGTTCGGTGGTGGGCATGTCGTAGGGGTAAACGTATGGTGGTTGGTGAAACGGTGGAAGGTTTTGAGTGGTGGGATGGTATTAGAAGTTGGATAAGGGATGTGTAGTTAAAAAACTAAGTTTTTAATATTTTTTATTTATTTTAATTAAATTCTACTTTTATACTTCAAAAATGTCAAAAAAAATTTCTTTTTCAAATTAGACTTAAAAACATCTTAAATATTAATGTACTGGAACAACTTAGCTAAAAAGATATTTAACTAAAATACATGTTTTAATTATAGGACATGTTCTGCATCAAACCCCATTAGATACTATTCTTCCAATATTTCTTAATTTAAAATTTATTAATCATATGTTTTCTCGTGAACTTCATCTATTCTGATCAACACTATTAGCCAGTAACACTCTAGCCAGCTATATAATCAAATTCCAAAAGTGTAATGTTATTTAAAGTTGGACTGAGATAAGTGCATACATAATATAAAGAATCCTTTTATATATTCACGATCTGACGTTTATATATATATATCTAATGAACACGTTATCATAAAAAAAACAAATATTTTTTCAGCAATTAATAGTGTATAAAATTTACATATCATAATTTTTTATTGTTTATGTATAAATGTAACCATAATTATTTTAACATTTCATAACTTATTCATACAATCAATTTATATATATAACCAACATTATATTTATCACTATTAATTAATATATTCATGATTCTGTAACAAATTAATCGATAAATATTAATAGAATATATATCATAGAATATGAATTATATTTATTATATATGACATTTAATTTTTAGTTAATTATAATTTTTAGTCTATTATAATTTTACATATCAATTCTGGTGTATATACTATTGATTAAACTAGTTTCATATTGAATAAATACAAAAAAAATTTAGGTATATAATTTTTTAATTTTTTGTTTAGTTATTTTTAAAATAAGAATGAATAAGCATAAATTGTTTGAATAATTCATTTAAAAGTAAATTTAACTAAAATTAATTTACATAAATTTAAAAGAGTTAAGTTGAGTATTTTTCACCTAACCATTTGACATTTTTAGATATATAATTGAGACGTGTTACTCAGCATGAAATGTTACTCAATTATGAATAAATAGTGGGTCTTACGCATTATGTACTCTCGTGGTGTTAATTTGTAATTAAATTAAGGTCAGTTTTTTTTTTAAATTTCTTATCGATAGAATATAAATATTTAATTAAAGAGAATAAACTTTAAAATATGAATAATCCTTAATTTATGTGTGATAATCGGAGAATACAAATAACAAATTGTATATATAATTTATAAACTAATTGATTTATAACCAATCTCAACAATTAAATTACTAATTTTAACAGTAATATCTACCATATATTACTTTAATCCAGTAAATCCCTCCATGTTATATACCTCAAGTCTTCCCTATATCAAACAGTTAGTTAAGAAATCATGGGCACTATCTCTTCATGTAGTAAAATATTACTTTTGCTCTCAATTCTTGTTTTTGGTTTATGTTTGCAAAGTCGTGTAGCAACTAATGTTCCTAACAATGTGGTACTTCAAACAAAGAGGGAAACACTGGAAATAATAATAGGTGGTGGTGGAAGCAACAATCCTCCCCCTGAATCACCAACTCCTCCCGAGCCTTTATGCCCTCCGCCGCCACAACCAACACCGCCACCAATCGTAACGTCGACAAATCCCCGTCTAGACATGGTTCGGCCGGTAATTGAAAGATTCAAAGCCAAAGTGACTGAAGACCCATTTGGAATTTTAGAAACATGGAAAGGAAATGACATTACCCAATACAAGGGCTTAATGACTGACATAGTTCCTCCCTATAAACAAAGAGGATTAGTAGGAATAGCCTTCAATGGGTTTAAGTTTGGTGGTTCTGATTTAACACTTGATGGGTTCATAGAAGAATTACCAGACATAGTAGTTTTTCATGCAAATTCCAACAATTTCAAAGGTAAAATTCCTGCCAAAATTAAAGAACTTAAATATTTTTTTGAACTTGATATAAGCAACAACAAATTTGAAGGAGAATTTCCAATGACAGTACTTGGTGCTACACAATTAACTTTTGTGGATCTTAGATTCAATTCATTTTATGGTAAAGTCCCACCTGAATTATACAATCTTGATATTCTTTATCTAATTTTTATAAACAATAATAAGTTCGTCCAACCACTTCCTGAAAATATTGGATCCACACCAGCTTTGTATCTCACTTTTGCTAATAATAAGTTCACTGGTCAAATCCCAAAAAGTATAGGAAATGCTTCAAAAACACTTAAGGAAGTTCTATTCTTGAACAATCAGCTTACTGGGTGCTTACCATTTGAAATTGGGTATTTGAAAAAAGCAATTTTATTTGATGCTAGTTGTAATTTCTTAACTGGACCAATACCAAACTCATTTGGTTGTTTAGAGAAAATGCAGCTTCTTAATTTTACTAACAATTTTCTTTATGGTTCAGTACCTGAATTGGTTTGTAAATTGCCTGAGTTAGGAAAGTTTTCTTTGGAAAATAATTATATAACTCAAGTTGGACCAGAATGTAGAAAGTTGATAAATAAAGGGGTACTTGAAGTTAATAATAATTGCATATTGGGTCTTCAGAATCAGAGATCAAAGGTTGAATGTACACAGTTCTTCTCCAAGCACAGGTTTTGTCCTAATGAGAAGTCTATGAGTTATGTTCCTTGTAACAAAACTTTGTCTAAGATTTCAAAGTCGCTCAAGCCAAACTCAACAACTACTGTTGCTTCACCCAGACTTTATGCAGCTCTTAGACCAGATAATTCGTGATTCATCATTCACAATAAATATCAAAATGGCTATAGCTTATTAGCTTGTCTTGTATTAATTAATTAATGTTTTGTACATTTGATTATATATGTGTATCAACTTCTAGTTTAGCTTCTTAAAGTTGTCAAGAAGTTGCAGATCGAAAATAAGAAAAATCCTATTCTAGTCTATGAGTTTTTATTTGCATTAATTTGTTTAATAAGAGTTTAGTTGTCTAATTTTAACCGTGTATTGTTAATTTAAAGTTTAAAAGAGTACAAATATTTAAAACATAAATATTTCAAATTTTTATTTTGTAATAATAGCTTTAAATTCATGATGTACATAGGAAAATGCATGTTGTTAACATTTAAAAGCAAACAAACGCTAAATGTAGAATACATTAATCCTTTATTCTAATATATAACACTAGACTTCAAAAGCTGTTTGATATATTTTTTAGGTGGGTTCTAGATGAGAAAACGACATTATTTGGAGATAAAGCTACTTGATCAACTAAATATATTTTTGTACATTGAAAGGGGGGTAAAAATCTCTCCCCTTATACACAAATTTATTACAACTTATTAGCAGTATTGAATAGACAAACAAGTTGAAAGTATAATGATGTATAATTTTAAATCAGAATTATACAGATACATTTACATATAAAAATACAAATACAAAATTTGGTAATAAAAATAAATGAAAGATCGAGTTCCGTATACTACACAATACCTTTAATATAATTTTATCGTTAATCGAGAGTGTTTGAAAACTCTAAATATTATCTTTCGGAATACAATGATTAACAAAATAGGTTAATTGCTCTACCCAAATTAAGTATCTAAATTCTATAACAAACAATCTAGCTTTAAATTGAAAATATAAAAATCGATAAAAGTTTTGGTTTCTTTCCTTCTCATCTATATAGAGAGTTCAAAAACAAATTTGGCCAAAAATTTACGAGGAATTAAAAAAAATAACATTTGAATGGGAACCCAAACCCAAACGATTTGTACGATGATATCCAATTAATCAATACCATTTCTCACACTGGAAGAAAGCAAAATGGTTTCAACTTAAAAAAAAAATAAAAACCAGTTTTTTATTCAAAATATTTTCAACTTCCAATAATTCCCTGCATTAATGAAAAATTAGCATAAGTTTTAAAAAGAACAACTCAAGTCCAATTTGACACAAAGATATAATTTAATGGTCTAAAACTTGCATAAGATAAATAAGTGTTACCCTTTGAATATCTTTGTGAGAATATATTTATATTTTTCATTGGATGTCCTTGAACTATTATGTCATTTATGTAAATGATGACATACTTTATTTATGTCTTTTTCGGATACAATAAACTTCTCAATGTTATGTTTGTTTTGGTACACAAAACTTAAAACTTATTTAATATTTGTTTAGGTGGTTGTAGATGAGAAATTATAATATAAGGAGATAAAAGCTACTTGATCTACTAAATTTTTTTTGAATATTGAGAAAAAGGACATCCATTATACATAAATTTATTACAACTTGTTTGCAATATTGAATTGACAAATAAAGTTGAATATGTAATATTGTATAATTTTAAATCATAATTACATAAATATAAATACATATAAAAATATAAATATAAAAATTTAGATGACAAAATTTAGCACAAAAAAAAAAGGAAAAGACTGAGATCTATGTATCACATAGCGTCCTTAAATTTATTGCTCACCGAAGATATTTGTGAACTCTAAAAAGCTATCTCTCAAGATATATTGATCAACAAAATAGCAAACTTACACCATTATTAATTTTCCCACCAAACTACGAAGTGTTTGAATTCTATGAAAAATAACATAACTATAAAGTCAAAATACAAAAATTGTTAGTTTTGCTTTCCTTAATTTTTTTATTTTTCCATCCACAGTATGAGTGGAAGCTCATCCATATAGAGAGCCTGCAAACAAATTAAGCCAAAAAAATAAGACGATTTTTTTTGGGAATTCTAATAACATCTCACATATATCTCCTTATACATACCCTTCTTTTTATTTTAATTGATGTAAGTGGTACAAGTTTTTTATTAATTTTTGTAAAGCTTACAAAAATCATGAAAATTTCTTGGTTAGTAGTTTATTTGTTATTATGTAAATGGCTCTCATAACGAATCAATAACTAGTTTTTTTGTAACATTAGTTGTTACTTGCAGATTATTATTTAAAAACAAACTTTTAAGTTGTTTATCAAAACATTGATTAAATTTGTAATTTTCTTATGTTTGTTTTTATACAAACTTGAGTCTTGTTTCATTGTTTTCATTTTCTTATTTATTAGTTTTATAAGTGTTATAAACAAATATTTAATCATTCAAGATTGTTAATTGACTTAGAATTATAATTATCATACCTAAATTTAATAGGTCCACCATGCTATTTTCTTTTGTTATTCGTCTTCTTTTATTACACCTAATATGCCTCGGCTTGTTCTATCATTGATACCTTCCTAGTAATGATAAACCTCTTCATTCATATATAGTATGACATACAATATATACTTATTAGATAATTGGAAAAGTGTGATTGTACCTATTTTTATTCATAATATTAATAATTATTACAATTCTTAAAGCCGACTATGAACCTTGAAGAGATTCTTAGTCGCTCATAGTTGCTAGATACATAGATGAGATAAATAATTTCTTAGAGTATAGAAGCAGCTATTGTTTATGCTATGTGTCCAACTAATGAAAATGAGAGTTTCTTTTATAGGATAAGGAATCTCTATTTACAATAGTGAGAAGTCATTGCTCACCCTACTTTAATAGTTCTCACCTAACTTTTTTCTTTTGACATTTGAATTATGCCTTACATTTCCTTTGCATGAATTGCTGACTAAATATGTGGGTTCATCTTTATTATTCTTTGTTATTTTCTACTGATAGTTCTTTTGATGACATAGCTGATGACACATCTTCATCTTCTCAATCTCTAATGCAGTAATTACATTTGTGATCCTTTGTGGTTTTCTTGGTTTAAAAGTCAAATGCCTTTATTTTTTCTTGAAAAATTTCTAGATTATTATTATTAAACTTTTTTTAAACTTATTGATTTTCTTTCCATTTTCTTTAGTGATGGCCACATTGCTATGTGAAGTAATCATAACTTTACTAGTCAAATAATTTACCTTGACTTCACAAGAGTGATAAATTTTCTTTCATGATAATTTGACTTAGCATTTGTCATCTCATAATACAGACTTCTCTACTAGTACTGGAAATCCTTATTTTGATAAAATGGTAGGAACTAATACAAACTTCTTCATTCTAGTGTATGAGTGAACTGAAAATTTGAGATACATAGGCTTGTCACCTACTTTGATCTTCTTCCTGAAGTTTTTGATAGTCTTCTTAAAACTTTTAAGAAAACAATTTAACTTAGTTAAATTAATTCCTAGATATAAGTTTTCAATTAAACCTGCATAGAGAGTTTTATAAACAAAGATTGAAACAACTCCATAAAGAATATTAAATTTAATGCTTGTAAAGAATTCTTTTTCGATAGTTCATGAGTAGATTTTTAGGCTAAGTTATAGGGAATCAACCATTGTGGTCTAGTTAAATTTCTATATTGGTCTTTTTATCTTAAACGGCCAATGTACTCCTCGGGAATATTTTCTTAGATAGTACTCGTGGTCATACTATCTTTCCTATCTCCGTGGGAGATGGTTCTTTGAATAGTGTTGGTGGTCATACTATCTTTACTAGGGTCTTAACCTACTTGGTGGTGTTGGTTATTGTTGTAATGCTATAGAGTAATTTTCAATTATATATTCTAGAGTTAATAGCTTTTATACTCTATAGTTTACATAACTACCTTAAGCTTCTATTCTATTAGTGAAACCTTTGTGAGTTATTCCACTAAATTTGATAATAACTTTCCTTGCTCCAGGCCAATTGTTGTAAATTTATTGTTTTGGATCATTATAGACCACATAAGTCTTTTTGGTCTTCTTTTTCTACTTCTTTAGCCTAATTGAGCTTGTATTTTTTTTTCCTTTTTAGAGACATTACTTTATTTGTGTTATGATAACCTTGAACTGTTAGGTTCTTTCTTTTCATTTTGAATTCTTTCTTTAAAAGTCTTACCTTCCTTAGAATAAATTTTTGAGGTGAATTCCTCTTTAGAGTTTTTGGACTCAAGTGTTGGTTTTGAGCTATTAAGTTTGTATGTCCTATAAGTCCTTTGAGTCTTTATTGGTGTTCCTATGTTTAACACACAAAATTTGTTTTATTTTACTTAGTCAATTTTATTTCTTTGTGTAAGGTTGGTTACTAATGATCAATAATGCACACATGTATATAGTTAGGTATACTTTGTATATTAAAAAAGTTTACACACACCACGAGCTTGGTTTTCAAAGTGTGTATGCTAGGTTGAGTGTTATGGTTTTGTTTTGTTTTGTTTTGTATGTGAGTATTTATGAAAACTTACTGGACAATTTTTGAAAACCAAAAATCATATTTTTGGTGGCTCGATGACTTCCTCGCCTACACCTCAATAAGGAATTTAACAGCTAGTTGGCTTGTTGGGGTTGGTTGTTCCCCTCGTCAAAAGGATCAAAAAGAGGGTCAAAGAGGCACCCTAGAATATTGAAAATTTTCTATAAAACCCTCTCTATTTGTGTTCTTTAATCAAGAAATTTGAAGAAAAGCTTCGCTGAAATTTTAACTCCTTTTTGATACAATTTCACAAATCATTTTGAGTGTATATTAATGTTTTTGTTACATACTTGTAAAAGGAAAATAGCATTATTAAGTTGTGAGCACTTAAGATTGTTTTTACTAGTTACTTGTGAGCAAAACTCCATTCTTGGGTTAGGCTTAGTCATATATGTGTATTCCCAAGATAGTGTTTGCTTGTTTTAGTGGTTAAGATGGTTCCCATATTACTGTATGTGGTGTTAGCTCTAAAGGAGAGTTGGATCTGTGTGTTAGATGAAGTAGTTTGGAGGTAGTGAATGAGGGCAATAACAAGCAGTTAGGGAAACGTGGTCTTGATTGATAAAGGTACTTGCATTTATAATTTTATTAAATTGTATATGTTTATTATTATTAGTGAATTTTTTATTGTTGAGTGGTTTCCATAAGAAACTTGAGAATTTTATCACATAGGTAAGGATTCTATGTGGGTTTACCTCGTTATTTATGTTGTTATGTATGATCCGTTGTTGTGTTAGTATAATTTGAGTTTTTTGTGTGTATGTTCCAATATAAGACATTTAGACTCTAATTATAAAGCGTATTTGATTTATGTTATTGCATGCTTCTTTCCTCTCTTCATAGCATGCCTATATCTTTTCTATTATTTGTCTATTGTATTAAGTTAATCTGCCTACTCTTTAGTTTGGAGTGAGTTTTAAAGATGTCAATATCTCTTTACCCTGGTTGTGTATAGGGCGTCATACTAATTCAATTGGTATTAAAGCAGTTTCACCTTATTCAGCTTGATTGCTTCATTGTCAATTCTATCTAAACCTACCTTTTACACACACATACTTCCTTTTATTGGAATCAGGAGAAGACGGCAAGGTAGATAGACCTATACTTTTTGATAAGAGCTAAATTATTGCATTTTTGTTATGATTTAAATGTTGATATTTGTGTGAAAATTGTGTTTATTTGATTATTTAATCCACAAATGTCATTTCATGGGTATTTCGTGTTTAAAGTGCAATTTCAGGTAAAATCATGATTTTGGAGAAGTTAGGGACAAAGTACAATGATCGGGATTGAATGAAAATAAAAAGAGAACAAAATTTCAAAATTTGGAATTTCGCCGCCGGCGAAAACCTTATGGAGAAAATGTTGAAAATCATGCAGGAAGCACGGATTTTGGCCAAGTGAATCTCGCCGCCGGCCAAAGTACTCTCGCCGTTGGCCATATTCATCTCGCCGCCATCTAAAATCTTGGCGAAAATCTTCCCGAGAGCACAAATTTTGGTAAACTCATCTCACCGCCGGCCAAATAATCTAGCTGCCGGCCAAAATCAGAAAAACAAAATTTAAATTGCCAGAAATCTCGTCGCGGCGAGAATAATGTCGCCGCCGGTGAGTTTCGTCCGAAAACACATTTTTTTGTTGTTTTGTTCCAAAATTGCCCCCCAAACCCTAGATCTATATATACATTATGATGGAGAAATAGGGGGACGGCATAGAGAGCAGAATTGAGTTATTTTTGCAGGAGAAAAGGAAATTTTGGAGAGAAAGGTTGGAGAAGCTTGAAGGATCATCACCATTGTTGCTACCAAGTCTTCCTCTACAAGAGTTTTTCATCTCTTCTCCTTAGCTCTTATTTTCTGCATTTTATTCAGAATGTTTGTTCATGGATTCAATTGAGAATATGTTTGTTCTTATTTTCATTATGAACTAATTCATTTTTGCTAAGGCTATGATGTAGTTTAATCATGAAAATCTGATTTCTTGTGTTATCGTTATATGAATTCGTTGTTTTCAAGTTGAGTATTTATTTCTATGCTTAATGCTTTTAAATTTCTGATCAAGATTTAAATGATTTGTTGCATTATATTGAGACCGAGAGGAGATGTGTAATGAATGCTTCTTGTGATAAATACCGTATGTTGAATGCGAGTTTGACATCTAATGCATGATGCATGTGGTTATTCTAGAAATTCCATAAATCGTAATGTGCTTATTTGTGATTAAATCTTCATAGAAATATAGTTGGTTTTCATAGATAAGTAATTCTAATATAACTCGAGAGAGAGTATTAGATAAGTTTGGGTTTTTCAACCATCACTTTTAACTTTGATTTTCATATAACATGACTCGAAATCAGATTGAATTGATTTAGCGAAATCAAATGCCTTAGCATTTTTAATCATTTGTGAACAACATTAAATTTTTTTATTTGAGTTTAGTTTTAAGTTAATTTACTTTTTATACAAATTCAAAAATTCGGTTTTCAAATAAAATTACGGTTAGTCAATTTCGGTACTTAGTAACGCCATTCCTTGTGGGTTCGATATCCGTACTTTTGTACACTTTATTACTTGAACAATTCATACACTTGCGAAAATACGCATCAAGTTTTTGGCGCCGTTACCGGGGAATGGTTTGATTTTATTAATATCGATACTACCTAATCTTAGTTTTAATTTGAAGTTAATTTTCTTTATCATTGTTTCATTTTTAATTTTGTATATTTTGCTCTTTTATTTCATTTATCATAAAAAAAGAAGGTAACTTTGTGTTGTTTTTGTGCTAGTTAATTTTCTAGTTGTAGGAGTGTTGTATGAGACGTACAAGAAGCCTTAACCAATTTCCATTTGATCCAGAGATTGATAGAACATTTAGGCATCTAAACCGAGAGAGAAGGCGTTCAACCTCACCTCCTAATAGACAATCAACTATGGATCCACCATTTGTTGAGGGAGGTGGAAATCATAGAGCTTTGATGGATTATGTTGTGCCTAATGTTGCTGAAACTACTTCGGGTATAAGGAGGCCAACTGTTCAAGCAAATAACTTTGAGATAAAACCATCCTTTATCCAAATGGTTCAATCAAATCAGTTTGGGGGAATGTCAAAGGATGATCCAAATGCACATATTGCTTACTTTCTGGAGGTGAGTGATCTTTACAAGATAAATGGTGTGTCTGAAGATGCTATAAGATTGAGGGTTTTTCCTTTTTCACTTCGGGATAAAGCCAAGGAGTGGCTAAATTCATTACCACCGGGATCAATTACAACATGGAATGAGTTGGTTCAGAAATTCTTGTCTAAGTTCTTTCCTCCTACTAAGACGGAAAAATTGAGGAATGAAATCACATCTTTTACACAGTATGACCAAGAATCATTGTATGAAGCTTGGGAAAGATTCAAAGAAATGTTGAGGAAGTGCCCACATCATGGTATACCAATTTGGCTGCAAGTCTCTACATTTTATAATGGGTTGGTTTCAAACTATCGTGCAATGATTGATCTTTGAAATTTGGAGGGTCTTTAATGGGAAAAACACCGGAGGATGCTCATGAGTTATTAGAGATCATGGCAGAAAACAATAATCAGTGGCATTCAGAGCGGGTAATTGCAAAAAGACCAGTAGCAGTGCATGAAATTGATTCAGTGAATGCTTTGTCGGCTCAAGTTGCTGCTCTTTCAAGAAAGATGGATTCTTTGTCATCCAAATTCGAATCCAAACCAACTACACAATGTGATTTATGTGGTGGAAATCATGCTAGTATCGAGTGCCAAGCTGGAAATCCATTTGCTTCACAAAATGCTGAGCAAGCAAATTATGTTTCAAATTTCCAAAAACCTCAACATAACCCATATTCGAACACCTACAATCTAGGTTGGAGAAATCATCCAAATTTGTCATGGGGAAATAACCAAGGGGGATTCAAACCATCATCATCTTCCTACCAACACCAAGAGAAGAAACAAACAAATTTGGAAGGAATTTTGGGAAAGTTCATTGAGGAGATAAGAACAAATTTCAGAAATCAAGAGGCAATAAACAGGGACATCCAAAACCAACTAGGGCAGCTTTCAAAGCAGATTGCAGAAAGGTCTCAAGGATCATTGCCTAGTGACACAATAAATCCCAAAGAGCATGTAAAGGCTATCACATTAAGAAGCAGTAAAGAACTTGAATGGCAAGGGAAATCAGAGAAAATGATGGAAAAATCTAAAGAAAAGTCATCAACATCCCAAGATGTTCAACCTTCCCCAAATGCGAAATATGAGCCTCCTATCCCATATCCTCAAAGATTGAATACGAAAAAGCTTGATAATCAATTTGATAAATTTTTGGATATTTTTAAGAAATTGCATATTAACATTCCTTTTGCAGAGATGTTGGAACAAATGCCCAAGTATGCAAAATTCATGAAGGAAATTCTATCAAAGAAGAGGAAGCTGGGAGATTATGAAACTATCATGCTAAATGAGGAGTGCAGTGCAGTTCTTCAAAGAAAACTGCCACATAAATTGAAATACCCAGGAAGTTTTACTATACCTTGTACTATAGGAAGTTGCAATTTTGATAAAGTCCTATGTGATTTAGGAGCAAGCATTAATTTGATGCCACTTTCTATTTTCAGAAAACTAGGCCTAGGAGAAGTAAAACCCACTTCAATCTCTCTACAATTAGCGGATCGATCGGTGAAATATCCTCGAGGGGTAATTGAGGATGTTTTAATTAAAGTTGACAAATTTATTTTCCCTGTAGATTTCGTGGTGCTTGACATGGAGGAAGATAGAGAGGTACCGTTGATATTGGGGAGACCGTTCCTTGCAACTGGAAGAACATTGATTGATGTTCAGCAAGGAAAGCTCATTCTACGGGTGCAAGAAGAACAAGTGACTTTTGATGTTTTTGAAGCAATGAAATTTCCAAGTGAGGTACATTCCTTTTTTCAAATTAACACTCTTGACAAGTTAATCTTGGAAACTTTTGAGGAGAGAACTCCATTGCTACCACTAGAAGCTTGCCTTGTGAAATCTGCAACAAATGAGATGGATGAAATGAGGAATGATGCTTATGAGAATGACCAAATATACAAGGACAAGATGAAGGTTTGGCATGATAAGCACATTTTGAGGCAAAACTTTGAGGTGGGACAGAAAGTGTTGCTTTATAAATCCCGTCTCAGACTTTTTCCAAGAAAACTAAAATATCTTTGGTCATGACCTTTTCTAGTAACCAAGGTGTTTCCTTATGGAACAATTGAGATCAGTCATGAAACAAAGGGAACTTTCAAGGTAAATGGACAACAGTTGAGGCCATATTTTGACGAAGAATTCAGCAAGCAGAAAGATGACATAAAGTCTAGCTAATGACTATAAATTAAAGTGCTTAATGGGAGGCAACCCATCAGATTTGTTTTCTCATCTTTTATCTCATTTCATTTTAGAAATTTTAAATTCTGCATTTCATTTTATGATAATTTTATTTTTAATTAAATTTGCTTATTTTATTTGTCTTGCAGGTAAAAAAAAGCCATTTACAGTTTTTCTTTCTTACATTGAGGACAATGTAAGGTTTTGATTGGGGTGCGGTAAACGGTAAATCTTTTCTTCCCTTCATTTTTATTAGTTTTGTTTGGGTTTATTTGTGTTTAATTTTGATTTTCCATTTATTTTTCTGCATTTTGATTTAATTTCTTTTATTTGCATTTTACTTATTTTAATTTGCACGTTGATGATAATAATGTGATTGTGATAACAAGTAGCTTTTAGAAGACATTAAATTTTGCTTCGGTTTAAAGATAATTTCAAATGTTGATTTTACCTAGTTGGCGACTCTTTTGGTATGTGGTATGCTTTGGTTGATTAGTCTAAATTCTTAGAGAAGTCTTATGTGCGAATTTTTCATGGACATTTTTGTGATCTCAACAAACTCTAGAACTCATTTGAAAACCTCTTGAGGCGAAATAATTTGGGATTGCACTGTTTAGGAGATGATGTAGGCCATTTTTGGATCGATTGTGCCATTTTAAGCCTACCTTGTTATCCTTATATCACTAGTTACCTCTTTGAACCTATTTATATATATTGTTAGCCTTATTTTTCTTTCTTTTTGCCTTATATAACCTACCTTTTACTGAGCCAAATATATATATATATATATATATATATATATATATATATATATATATATATATATAATTCCTACCTTATTTGTTAAGAGCACTTAATTTTGAACACAAAATTTTCAAGAGAAATTGGAGTAAGGATGGAATAATAAAAAAAAGACATCTTCCACATATATTGGAAGAAATTGGTTGGGGGTTATGTTAAAAAAAAGAGAAGAAAAGAAAAAAAAAAGAAAAGAAAAGAGAAAAAAAGGGCATTCACACTCTAGTAAATAAAAGAGTGTTAGTAATGGATGTACTGAGGTGAAAGATTGAGGAAGAATTATTGTTTATCTTTGGAAAAATGGGTTATGATCGGAAGAAACAATTTGGGTTAAATGGTGTTACTCTTTTACTTAATTGGTTGTGTTTAATCTAATAAGTGCTATTATTTGTATTTTGACACTTCCCGTTCTTTCTTAACCAAATACCTAAGCCTAACATTACAAGCCTAATAAGTCCTATTGATCCGAAGTGGTGTATTTTTCTTCATTAGTGGAGAGAGTTTTGAAGAGTGAGCCTTTGGAGTTTGAGATTTCACCTTTTTGTTTGTGGATGTTCTGCATAATACTATCTGGGCATTATGGCTATTGGTTTGTGGTTTGATGGATGTTTAAGAGTCAATAACAAAAATGGAATTGGCATTTGAGATTTCTTAAAGCTTAGGTGACATTTAATTATTCTATGTGTTGTGTGTTATTTACAATTTTTGAGACATTTGTGCAAATTAATTTTTGTGTGATTTTATTGTTTTAAGTTAGGATAGTTATAGGTAAGATGTTTGTGGGTATCAACACTGGAAGCCCTCACGAGACTACAACTCATCCTACTAGGGCCGCCTAGCAGTTTAAAGGCTTATTGCATACGCTTAATGTAATTTTGTAAATAGAATAAAATTTTCTTTGAAGTTTCTCTTAATGTCTCCTTTGAATTTATTAAATAGATCGTTTTTCTTGCTAGAGACTAGTAAGAAGCTGGTTGGGGGTTGTTGATAAGAGATAAATTATTGCATTTTTGTTATGATTTAAATGTTGATATTTGTGTGAAAATTGTGTTTATTTGATTATTTAATCCACAAATGTCATTTCACGGGTATTTCGTATTTAAAGTGCAATTTCAGGTAAAATCATGATTTTGTAGAAGTTAGGGACAAAATACAATGATCGGGATTGAATGAAAATAAAAAGAGAACAAAATTTCAAAATTTGGAATTTCGCCGCCGGCGAAAACCTTACGGAGAAAATGTTGAAAATCATGCAGGAAGCACGGATTTTGGCCAAGTGAATCTCGCCGCCGGCTAAAATCTTGGCGAAAATCTTCCCGAGAGCACAAATTTTGGTAAACTCATCTCGCCACCGGCCAAATAATCTAGCCGCTGGCCACATTAATTTGGCCACCGGCCAAAATCAGAAAAACAAAATTTAAATTGCTAGAAATCTCGCTGCGGCGAGAATAATGTCGCCGCCGGCGAGTTTCGTCCGAAAAGACATTTTTTTTGTTGTTTTGTTCCAAAATTGCCCCCCAAACCCTAGATCTATATATACATTATGATGGAGAAAGAGGGGGACGGCAGAGAGAGCAGAATTGAGTTATTTTTGCAGGAGAAAAGGAAATTTTGGAGAGAAAGGTTGGAGAAGCTTGAAGGATCATCACGATTGTTGCTACCAAGTCTTCCTCTTCAAGAGTTTTTCATCTCTTCTCCTTAGCTTTTATTTTCTGCATTTTATTCAGATTGTTTGTTCATGGATTCAATTGAGAATATGTTTTTTCTTATTTTCGTTATGAACTAATTCATTTTTGCTAAGGCTATGATGTAGTTGAATCATGAAAATCTGATTTCTTGTGTTATCGTTATATGAATTCGTTGTTTTCAAGTTGAGTATTTATTTCCATGCTTAATGCTTTTAAATTTCTGGCCAAGATTTAGATGATTTGTTGCATTATATTGAGACCGAGAGGAGATGTGTAATGAATGCTTCTTGTGATAAATATCGTATGTTGAATGCGAGTTTGACACCTAATGCATGATGTATGTGGTTATTCAAGAAATTCCATAAATCGTAATGTGCTTATTTGTGATTAAATCTTCATAGAAATATAGTTGGTTTTCATAGATAAGTAATTCTAATATAACTCGAGAGAGAGTATTAGATAAGTTTGGGTTTTTCAACCATCACTTTTAACTTTGATTTTCATATAACATGACTCGAAATCGGATTGAATTGATTTAGCGAAATCAAATGCCTTAGCGTTTTTAATAATTTGTGAACAACATTAAATTTTGTTATTTGCGTTTAGTTTTAAGTTAATTTACTTTTTAAACAAATTCAAAAATTTAGTTTTCAAATAAAATTAGGGTTAGTCAATTTCGGTACTTAGTAACGCCATTCCTTGTGGGTTCGATATCCGTACTTTTGTACACTTTATTACTTGAACGATTCGTACACTTGCGAAAATACGCATCACTTTTCAATGGGATGAACTATGCCTATTAGAAGTCCTAGATTCGGGCTTTCTTGTGGTCACCAGGGAACTATGTCTAGTTTCTAATTGAAAGTGGATAGATGTATCCAATAAAAGCCCTCCCAAACAACACAGTTTTTACAAAGCCAATGATAGAATGGACTAATATGGAGAGTAAAGAATTTGAATGGAATAACAAAGGGATTTATGCCATCATTAAAGCTATTACTCCTAATGAGTATAGAATAATTCAAAGCAACACTAAGTCCAAGAAAGCATAGGACATACTTGAGACCATAAATGATGGTACTTCTGAGGTGAAAATGTCTAGAATGTTGAAGCTGAGCAGAGATTTTGAGCTCTATATTATGGAAAAAGATGAGATGTTTGATAAGTTTTATGTACACTTTTCCAACATTCTCAATAGTAAATATAATTTGGGGAGACTTATAGGTGAGGAGAAATAGATTGAGAAAAATTGCAAGTCTTCTAAACTATTTCCATGCCAAAGTCATGGTTATTGAGCTGTTATACAAGTTAGGAGAACTAACTATCATTGATTTGGTAGGTGACCTTCAAGTCTTCAAACTTCATCACCTTCTCTCTAGACAAAATCAAAATGTTACTGGTAAAGGAAAGGGTATTTCATTCAAAACCACTAAAGGTAGTAGTGCTAACAAGGATGTAAGTACTACAATTGTTTGTGATGAAAAACCACTAAGGGCAGTGGTTCCAAGAAGGATGTAAGTATTATGGTTATAAGTGATGAAGACTCAAGTCCTAATGAAGAAAAAATGGAATTGTTGGAAAAAGTTTTTACAATATTCTTTCAGAATAAGAAGAGTTTTTTTGGTGTAGTTAGAAGAGATAGCTCGAGTAAAAAAGACTCAAGATTAGGAAAGAATGTTGACTCTGAGGATGAGTAAAAAAAACATGGAAGGAGCCATATTAACAAGATTAAGTGCTTCAAGTGTGGAAAGCTTGGACATATTACTACAAAGGAATTCTCTAAGTAGAAATGCATGAACAAGCATACAATGAAGGATAATACTAACTTCTTAGTCTTCCTAGCATCGAGAATTGTTGAGGATCCTCCAACTACTACCTTAGAGGGCTAAGAAGTGATTGAAAACATTGATGATGACTAAGATGACTTGTTTGGAACCTACAGTAAGCTCTTGTTAAAACATACCAAGTCTAAGAAAGCTAAGAATAAAGGCTTTGGAAAGCTTTGAATTAAGAAAGCATGAGATAAGCATGCAAAAGGCTGCTCTTGAGGAGAGCAAGTCCTTAATCGAAAATGATAAAAGTGATCTTAGAAACAAGTGTGAGGTTGTAAAGAAAAGCATTCAACTTTGTAAGAAAAATTTAATACAATTATGCTAAGTTGAAAAGTTTTGAGGAGGACTTGAAGAATTCTGTAATTGTTAAAACTACTCTTTCGTATGCTAGTTATGATCCTTCTTCTGATCAGACTTCTAAAATTACTCACTTGAGAAAGTAGGTGATTATACTTAAAAGTGATAAAGAGTATTTGAAATATGCTCTTATTGAGAAGGAAGCAGAACTTGAGTAGCTACATGCCAAAGTTAATATTCTCAATACTTTTACAATCTACCTTGAATCTTTCCTTCAAGAAAAGAAAGATTTGATTAGATCTTTGAAGGATATGCTCTTAGTAAGTAAGAAGGAGCTCTTTCATTCCTTCTATATAGTTAGTAAGTTGATGATTGGCTCTCAGAAACTTAATGAGATCATCAGTAACTCCAAGTCTTTTGGTGATAAAAGAGGAATAGTGTTTGAAGAATGGGTTTCTACTTCTACAAGTGTTGCCCCCTTGTTTTTCAAATCAAAACTCTAGAACCCAAGACAAAATCTAATGTAGAAGTAGAAATCTTAAGTACCTCAAGTTCTTAGAAGAGGTACCATCTCAGGAGGGTCTTCCCCAACAAAAAAAAATGGATGGTCGGTAAAATGAGTGATAATTGGGAGGGACCTTATCAAATAATGGAGATAACACCAGGAGGGGCCTACTTATTGAAAATTTGGAATGCCAGACACTTGAAAAGATACAATTTCTAAAAACACATGTATTAACCCACATATTTTTTTGTAACAACGACGCATGACGTGTATCTATGAAATAAATTGATCATTTATGCAAGATCTTCCCCTTACAATGGGAATCAAGGGCTGTGCACATAGATAAATAAATTAGGTAGGACACCCTAATAAGTTGAAGAGGTCAAGCGACCCACCTCAGTCAGAATCTAGGTTGGTGCTCTACTAGTAAAAACAAAATATAGAGAACCTCGGTTAAGAACCAGGTTAAGATTTTTCCATTATAATGGGCATCAAGGGCTACGCACCAAGATAAATAAATAAGGTAGGACGCCTTAACAATTTGAAGAGGTTGAGCGACCCACCTCAGTTAGAATCTAGGTCAGCACTCTACCAGTAAAAAAAGTATAGAGAACCTCGGTCAAGAACTAGGTTAAGATTTTCCATTATAATAGGCATAAAGGGCTGCGTGCCTAGATATATAATTCAGGTAGAATGCCCTAACAATTTGAAGAGGTCGAGCGACCCACCTCGGTCATAATCCAGGTTGACACTCTACCAGTAAAAAAAGTATAGAGAACCTCGGTCAAGAACTAGGTTAAGCTTTTCCATTATAATAGGCATAAAGGGCTGCGTGCCTAGATATATAATTCAGGTAGAATGCCCTAACAATTTGAAGAGGTCGAGCGACCCACCTCGGTCATAATCCAGGTTGACACTCTACCAGTAAAAAAATATATAGAGAACCTAGGTCAAGAACTAGGTTAAGCTTTTTCCATTACAAGGGGCATCAAGGGCCACGAACCTAGATAAATAAATCAGGTACGATGCCCTAACAAGTTGAAGAGGTCGAGCGACCCATCTCAATCAAAATCCAGCTTCAGTCACTTAGATCTTACTAAATACCTTACAATTGCATTATACCAAGCATGCACTATACATTAACACATGTAGCTCTGATTGTTCATTATTAAGAAAAAAATTATTAAATTATTAATTATTACACACTGCTCATATTGGCCTTCATTATAAACATATACATATATACTACAAACTCTTCAAGCGCTTGGACATACGGCCAGTATTTGGATCATCATTTTCCTCAACCAAAGGTAACTATTCGGCCTGAATCTCAACAACCTTCTCACGAGCATATTTCACAGGTTCAGGGTGCGTGACCATCATGGAAAGCAGCCCCCATTCCAGCTCCTCTGTAACCTCCATAACCTTGAGAAAAACACTTTCAGATCGGTTCATATAAAAACTTGCCCAGTGCGATTCTTGGTCAACAAGAATGGCCATACTAGCCAAGGTTCTCTTTTCTCAAGCTTGGGTTTGGATTAATTGCTCCTTACAAGTAGCAAGCTCATACACTATCTCTTTAGCATCACACTTTAGTTTCACGACCTCAACTTTAAGCAAACTAACTTCGTCCTTAAGCCTACCATTGGCAATACGAAATGCCCGAACTAACTACCTATTTGTCCGATCAGAATTCATAATGCCCGAGCAAAAAAGTTGGAGGTATCAGCTTGTTTCCCAAAAACGTGAATCAAACTATTATTCTCCAACCCCTTTTTATAGGAAAGGAAAATTAAATAAATTTTATTTTTTCTTTTTCTTTACATAAAGGACAAAAGGTAGGTCAACATCATAAATACATAATAAATAGTCAAACTAATTCATTTATTTAATATCGCTTACAAGAACAGGTAAAAGCTTGCATCTATACAAGCCAAAGACATATCGAGCTTTCAAAATTAAATATATAAAAACATAATAATAAGTATATATAAATAAAACAAAACAAAATGCTCAAATATCAACAGTCCTACCTCAGGAACCTCGGGGCCATCCTCACCACCAGAGGAGCCCAACCCTTCCCCCTCTTCCTCAGCTGAGTAGCCTTGATTATAAGGCAATGTAACGGGGATATACAGAATGCGATAGTAATATTCACCCAAATCTTTCCTTTTGGCCTCCGTCTTAAAAGTCTTCATCACTAACTCATAAGCACGCTCGACACTATACTCGAGCTTCTATGCCATAGCATCCACGTTGGCTTTGGCTTGACATCGTGCCTCATCGACAGAGGCCTCAACTTGTCTGCGTACCTCCCTCACACCCTCCTCCAACTCGGTCACTCGCCAAACATTGGCATTAAGCTAGGAGACCACCTTTTTTAACTTCTCCTCCTTATCAATGGTCTCTCTCTCCTACTTTGCTACTCTCGCAAGTAGAGTGGTGTATTTTGAGCGCAATGATGCATGAGCATATTTCTCCAAGCTCAGACTTTAAATAGCCCACGTTGTGAGCTTGATCAAAGTCACAAATCAACATTAACTATACACAAAAAGGTAAAAAAGGTTAAGCAAACAAAAACTGAGCTCACATTGCAATGCGTTACATATTGCAAAGGAAAAAAATATAAACACACTTGACATAGCTGATGGCGAATGATCTTGCCAACATCGGCCCCTTTGCAAATAGTTGTGAGCTACTCTTTGCACCCATCCATTGAGATTTGGCTTGTACAACAATCAAGGTACTAGGGTGCCAAGCCCCGATTCAACACTAGCCCATCAATACCCGCAGTAAGGTCCTCAACAATATCCTTCCCCCTCTTTAAATCCCTTAAAGGATTTCCAGATTCTTTGGAGCCAGTAAAGGGAGTTGAGGACCCGGGATGTTCAGCCAAAGGAGGACAAACATTCATAGCTTCAGGGTCAAAGGTAGTTTCATCTACATTTATTCTTTTTCTTCTTTAGAGAAGAGGTACAACCTTTAAGAGAGGAGTTACCCCTCTTCTTACCCACTAAGGATCCTTTCCCAAGAGTAGGGCATGCACCGGTCAGTGCTTTGTTTACTCTCGATGTCACCTTGGTCTTCATTCGAGCAAAAAGATGATCAGCGGGCAAACCATGGAACTTTCCGAATAACAAAAAAAAAAACATGGGATGAACACCTCAAAAAAATATATACATAAAGTAAAAAAGGGGGTGCAAAGAAACTAATGGTCACCATCTTCCCGCACCACCTCGAACTGTCCCCTAAAAGCTATAGGAGGAGTTTGATCTTTAATAAAAGCCCGAGCACTAGAAAAAGCTTAGGGTTTATGATTCAACCTAAGAGGAGGCTCCACAGCACCATGCCTCATTAACCCACAAGCAACCAAATACGGAGTATTTTAAAGAACCCTTCGATTCATTCTCTCAAGAAGATAGTTTTTCATATCAACCAACCTCTACTTTGCATCAAGATTCAAGGTCGTGATCAGAGAGCCATATTCCTAATCACGACCTTAGTATCATTCCAGACACATCGTACCAATCCAATATCACTTGTGGGGGACTCCCATCGACTTGATACATAGAAAAAATGTTCTTTCCAATTTTTTTCATTTTCAGGGAGCGACACGTTCACCCCACGATCCTGTTTCACTGAAATATACACCCTTCTTGGGTTTGTGGGATTCTGTTTCAGAATATACACGTCGTTAAACTTGGCCATCTCCAAATTCACCCCAAGTTCTTAACATATAAGTGTTAGGTAGAGTAGATATCTCCACCCATTAGGCATCAATTGCCTCGGTACAAGCTGTGTCCTAACCAAAAATTTCCTAATGAGAGGATACAGAGGAAACCTTACCCCTAGCCATAGAGCTTTCTCATGGAAAATAGTCCAACCAATTGGAGGTGCATCACTATCACATGCCCCCTCAGAAGGGATCATTATCTGAGCTATTGGAGGCATATCATAGGTCTTCCTTATTATTTCTTCATCTAGAGGAAACAACCCATAAGTTTTAGGGTCTCAATGGTTTGATGCAAAAAGGCTGAACAAAGAATATTATAGTAAAAACTAAATTCTTACCACCAAACTAAAAATATTTCACCACTCGAAAGGAAACAAATAAGTGTTTTCTCTCACAATTTCTCAATTTTGTAGGTAAGTAAAAATAAGTCCCAACCCAAGCACCCCTTTATATAGCGGCATTGGATTTCTCTCTCCAATCAACTAACACACATTTATGATGGGAGTTCAATGGTTCATATCCTGTGCCTGGTATTCACTCTTCCATCTCAGACAAAAGCCCAAGCTAAAAGAGTGGGGGACTTGATGTTTGGACATTTAGACCGACCCAAAGGCCAAACCTTGTAACCTACCCAAGACAAGTCTAGTCCAAGACAGAAGATGAAGTACCTTAGACAAACTAAGCCCAATGTCAGCTTGAGCCTTATACAGAGCAAGCCCAAGTTCAGCTTGAGCCTTATACAAACCAAGCCCAAGGTCAGCTCGAGCCTTATACAGATCAAGCCTATGGTCAGCCTCAGATGGAAATAGACCAAGCCAAAGGTCAGCTCGAGTTGGAGTATACATGAGTAATACTCTACCTTGATCTCTAACACATTGTACTTTAGGCTAATCATTCCCTCTTGACATGTAATTACGTATACAAATTGTATAGCTGACACTTGTACCCATAAATGTCCTATAAATAGATGGACCACTTATGAGGTTCCACACATTGACCCCTTCACACACATCTCTCTCTAACCTCTCTCTACAAGTTATTAAGTCTCAATAGTAGCCATACCAAAAGGTAAGTTGGTTGCTACATCTTATTCTTTCTCCTCTAGTAAGGTGAACACTTTACCTATTGCTAGTTCTACTCATTGCACCAGTTGCAGTCTCTTGCCTTTAACCACTACTACTTCTTCTCCTACTTGTCACCATTATGGTAAACATGGGCATCTGAGACAATTAATTTTCTTCCTTGCATGAAAGTTAATATAAGTGTTTCTTCCTTTTCTTCTCCTCCATGCGTTACTCCACGGAGTCAGAGATCCAGATTCTTTCATTTCTCCACTTTCTTGTGCCATCTATGTGGAACTATTGCCATATTGCTAGGTAGTTTCCTAGATATGTACATATTATGAATCAATGTTCTCTACCTTTCTCCCCCTTTTGTCCCCTTAGGGTGTAGCTATTGTGGCTCATCTAAGAGTGTTCAAGCTGCATGCATTATGCATCTAAGGCATACCATCCAAAGAAATCAAACTTCTTCTAAACTTTTGCATGTCCATGTGTATCTGGATCACTAGATTGGTTTTTTGAGGATTTCAAAACAAAATATTCCTCGAGTGCCTCATACACCATATGCTCATATGAACCAAAGACTGCACTTTGACACTGTTGCCCTTCATAAATTGTTTAAACATAAGGTTGTAGTTTGATCTTTCTTTCTTGTGATTAGAATGGGGTTGAGTTGACCTTTTCTTTTATCCCTATTTTCTTGTAGCATTTTTGTACTTGGTTTATGTGTTTTACCTTGATTATATGATATTTATTTATGTTTTTTTTTTCATTTACTGTTTGAAAAATAAAAAAAATATCTATGTTTTGTGGTTTAGCACTATCTTTCTCTCATTCACTCTTTTCCTAAGATGTGCTATGTCTTCTTGTTGTTCCTAGCCACCCTCTCATTAAGCTACTCAACAAGGTGAATTTTTTACACACTTGTCGTGGGTCTCACCGAGCACCCAGACGGGGGTCAGCGAGCTACAAGAATTTTTATGTAAACCCTCGCTGTTCATTTCTTCATACCATAGACTTGTTATCCTTCTCTTATTGCTAAATATATGCCCATCTTACCTTCTCTTTTTAATAAAATGGCCCAAAATGTTCTCGAGGAGCAAGAAAAACCAAACATTTAAAACCTACTGAACCTTCTACCCATCCTCTATTTATGTCCTGTGGTTATTATTGACTTTTACTAGATCCATGAAAGTTTGGCCTACTTCTCTTGGCTTTCTCTTTTTAATCTTTCCTAATCTTATGATCTAGTCTTTTTAAAGAAATTTTATGCTACCCTATCCCCTTTTAGTGTTATAGACTTTACTACCACTCTCATCCTCAATAGGTGAAGGGCCACTTAGAATGTTGTATCTTCTCGATATTGATGAACCTTCTCTCATTGTCATATCCTTTGAATTTGAGAACATCACTTCTTATGAACTTCGTTTTGAGTTTTCTTTGATTGTTGAGTGCGACATTCAAAAGATGTCTAACCTGTTGGTTAGGCTTGGCCACATTTATAGTGGTGGTAACTTACTATTAATAAAGATCTGCGTGGTCGTCGTGTCAATGATGTTGTGAATGCAATCATACCACTCATTATATTATCACTAAGTGTAGAGGACACTTCCTTTATACTATCCTTAACAGTGAGACTATAGATCTTGAATGAATGATTTATAGGACAATCATTTTTTCAATTTGTTGCCATTTCTCTCTCATCTCTTCATTATCCTTCTTTGATCATTTGGTAGGGAAAATTCTTTCTTCTTGATATTTCTTTTTCTACGAAGAGTCATATTACTCTTTAACTCTCATACTTTCCTTCTAGTAGAGATTCATAATTTTCTATAGTCACATTTTTCCTTTTCTTTTCATAGAATGTTGCTCAATCTACTTATTATACCTCTAGTCCTATTTCTTCCTTTTCTTATCAGGATGATCTTATCATTTCCATATGTCAAGAAATCTCTACTTTCACTATTGAGATGCATTCCTTCTTTCAAAATTTCATGGATATTTAGAGGGTTCAAGCTCAGAATAGTTTGTATCACCCTACTCTTCCACCATCTATTCATGGTTCTCCTCACTTTTTAGCCTTGGTTATACCTTAACCTATTGGATCTAGAGACCACTCTCATCATTCATACTCTAGTGCCTCCTCATCTATTCTCTTGCCTCCCTTTTCATAAATTTCGAATTAGATGACCCTGGCCCTTATTTTAACCACTTTATTTCTTCCTACTCTCACCATCAATCATTTGCACCACCTACAGACCATTGGGATCTTGGTGAATCTTCAAGCAGTGTAATCCAAAATATTGATGATGGAGAGGGTGGCAGAGAGTGCTAAGTTTGTGTTTTTATGGTGTTTTGGATGTATTTTCATTTTAATTTTAGAATAAAAATGTAATCAAAACTTTTCTTAATGTTAATGAAATTGTGTTGGTTCATTATCTTTTCATAATGTTCTTTCTATGTTTGCATGTGTTTCTTGTTATTATTTATGTACTAATCTTCTCTAATGTGTTGCATGAGTGTTAGGATTATTGAATTCTTGTATGTCTTCTCTCCCTTATGTAGCGGTGTTCTTTTGACTTTATGTGTCAAAAGAGGGAGAAATTGGTGTGCATAACTTGGTATTTGTTAACATGTTATGTGTTTTCATGGGATGTGATTGTATGATTGCATTACATTTTGTTGCCTAACCTGCATTCACTTAGTGGGAGTGTGGCATGAAGTTAGAGAGAATTGTGTACTTTGTATGTTTTCCTATGGTAGGTTTAACTATGCTTAGCTTATCGGTATGTACCTATCTAGGGGTAAAACAATAGCATTTGGATAGATAACACATTGTTTATGATGATACATTCACGAGATATATGTTTGTTTTGTGTGTGCAACTTTAAAGTGTAGATTGTCAGACTTGTAGAGTTTGGATGTGTTGATCTTGAAGATGGATGCACTTGGAATAAGTGTGTTTCTAGGTGTTGGGTTTTCATTGATGTTTTGATCATGGGAATAGCCATCTTTAGGTCATCTTCATGATCACTCATATTTTATGAGCGTTTGTACTTAGTTGTGTAGTGTTTTTCCATGGAAACTAAAGTGGGAGAATGTAAGCTTCTAAGTCCTTTGAGTCTTTATTGGTATTCCTGTCTGCAAAACATAGAGTTTTTTTTATTTTACTTTGTGTATTTGTCTATTTATAGCTTTTTTTTAATGATCAATGATGCACACATGCATATAATTAGGTACACTTGGTATTTTAGCATGTTTGCATGCACCATGGTGTTGGTTTTTGTAACGTGCATGCTATGTTAAGTGTTATGGTTTATTTTCATTTTGTTTGTAGGAATTTTTGAAAAATTACTTGGAAATTTTTGAAAACAAAAAATCATATTTTTGGTGGATCAATAACTCCATCGTCTACCCCTTGATGACCCTGGTCGTTTGGTTTCCTTTTTAGGTTTGATTGCTCCCCTCGTTGGGGAAGGGGGAGGTGTCAATAAGAGGGTCAGTGAGGCATCCTAGAATGCTATTTCTTTTCTCTATAAATACTCCCCTCTTTGTGTTTTTAATCAAGAATTTGAAGCGAAGCTTAGTTGAAATTTTAACTCATTTCTAATTTTCTTTCAAAAATCATTTAGATCGTATCACAATTTTTGTGTTACGCACTTGTGAGAGTAAAATATCATTCTTAATTTTTGAGTACTTAAGACTATTTTATTATTTGGTTGTGAGTAAAACTACATTCTTGGGTTAGGCTTATTCATATCTATATATTCCTAAGACAATGATAGCTCGTTGTAGTGGTTGAGGTGGTTCCCACATTATGGTACACTTTGTCAATCTTTGGTTACTAATCACACTATAATGTGCAATGTTTGCTGTGGAGGAGATTCAGATTCGTGTATCGAATCAAGTATTTACGGAGGCAACAAGCGAGGAGATATCATTAGCATGATTTTGGTCAATTTTTGGAGCTAAAAATGGAGAAAAATAGAAAAATATTCATGAGGAGATACAATTTTGGTGGAGATTCAAAAGAAGATTAACACTACAATTCAAGAGATTGTGATTATCTAATATTAATATAGGGATCTTATGAACCTAATTTTCATCACGTGATGATATAATATTTTACCCCATTTATAATTATAATTTAATTATATTATTTAATCTAATTTTTTTGTTATTAATTGTTTAGCCAACAATTTATCTATAGAGACAATTAAATAGATTTGGGAGAATTATTTAATTGCTTGTATTGATTAAATAACATGCATAGTTTCTAGGCAGAGATGTATGATTCTTATGTATATGATCCATAATTGATAAATTTAATGAGTAGTATGCAATTTTATTGGCATAAGAGTGTGAGTAAATTAATTATTATATAGTGTGTAGTTTACTTGAGAGAGGAATACATGCTATATTAGAGTCAATTGATTATGTAATTGATTGATAATTATAATCGTGGGATTTTAGCGATTCACATGTATAGAAAATTGAGAGATTAAGTATTCTTAGATATTTTCTCTTATATCTTCTTAGTTACCAAACCTAATTTAGTTAATTATTACTATTTACTTTTAGTTATTTTAATTTTGTTTTCTTAAAATATAAAAACACAAAAAAATATATTTTTATTTTTTTATTTTTAAAAATTAATTTATACTAAAATAATCTGTGGGAACGATCTTTTCTTATCATTATATTACTTATTGTGATACATATACTTGTGTATTTATTGCACACACTTCTTGTGTGGCAATCAATTATTATTAGTAAATTCTTTACTGATGAGTGGTTACCTAAGTAACCCAAGGATTTTACCACATGATCATATGTTGTGTTAGTATAATTTGAGTTTCTATTGTGTATGTTATAAGAAAAAGGATTTAGACCCTAATTAAAAAACATATTTAATCTATGTTGTTACATGCCTTCTTTCCTTTATTTTATAGCATGCACGTAGTTTTCTTATTATTGTTCAGTTATATTAAATTAATTTGACTACTCTTTGCTTAATTTTAGTTTGCTTCTGCTATATTTTGTTTATGTTTACGTTTGTTGTTAGTGAGTTTAATGTGAGTTTTTAAAAGGTCAATATCTCCTTACCTTCATTGTGTACCATGTGTCTTACTCATTCAAATTTCTTCCAGTTTAATTCATATAATCAAAAGAGACTTCTCTAGGTATAAAACCTCAAGTTGTTCAAGGAGGATTTTTATCTCCTTTTCTTTTATCTTGATCTTGATATCAAGATATTCCATTGCAGTGAAAACAAAAATAGTTAATGGTGCTAATTCTCTTATAAGGGCACCTACTAAACTATTCTTATTTCCTAGAAGATGTTCAACATCAAAATTATAGTGGTTAAACCATTGTTTTCTTGTTACTAATCTTCCATGCTTATAATCACCTACAATATTAGTTCTTAAAAATTAACTAAAGTTCTTAGCTTCAGTTCTAATAATGAATTTGGAACTTATTACATATGTTACAAATTCTTAATAGCTTTGACAGTTAAATATTCTTTTTTGTTATTGTGATAATTTAATTTTTGACCTTATAAAGATTCTAACGTGTATCCACAAAAATATTTATATTTGTTATCTGATTTTCATATTAAAGTTACTCCCTAATTTTCAAGTGAAGTATCTGTTTCAAATATTATTTTATCATAGGGACCTGGATGGTATAAAGTTGGTAAATTCTTTACTTGAGCTTTTACCTTGTCCGTGTATAAAGTATCTTGTTATGTCCTTTTTAAATATGTGATTTTTCTTTAATTCTAGTTGTAAATGTTTTCCCATTTCTACAAGCTTCCTGATGTATACTTTATCATATGTTAAACATTCTAAAAATCTCTGTAATTATTTTTTGTATTTTAATTCACTAAAAAATCCTTGAATGTTATTTAATATAGGGGTTGTAAATAATGTTTTTCTTCTTCAATTTCCAACCCTAAATAAGATTTTACTAAGAAATTATTGCTTTCTTCTCATAAAGTACAATGCTTACTTTCATGCAGTCTTGTAAAATAATAATAATATCTAAATAATGTTTATTTAATTTATTATTGAAAACTAAAATAGCATTTATATAAAGACAAAAAATATTTTGTAATTTCTTAAAAGTGTTGTCAATATATCTTTGAAAAATACTTGAAGCTTGTTTTAAACCAAATAGTGATAATCCATTGGAATTTTCCTATGGGGAAACTAAATTCCATTGGTTTTTGAGATTCCTCATCAAATCTTATTTGCAAAAATTCACTTTTGGAGTTAAAACTTGAGAAAAATTTCTTCCTTTTTATTTATCGTAATAATTCTTCTTTCTTCAGAATGAAGTATCCATCATCAATGTTTCCTTTATTCAATTCTTTAAAGTTTATTACCATTCTATTTTTTGCTCTTCCTTTTTCATCTTATTTTGAAACCAAGAATGTAGACTAGAGTGAGGTGAATTACTTAGTATTATGAGTTTTATTTCCAAAAGTATTGAATTTGTTTTTCAATCTCAAGCATGTATTCTGGAATATAAATCATGAGTTTTACTATAATGATTTTTTTAAAGTCTTTATGTTAGTGCATAAAAGTTGGGTTTGATACAATCAAAGCTTTTCTTACTTTTGACACATAAAGATTTCACCATCAAGTGTGTTATTAGACTTATTTTTTTCAAAATATTGTGTAAAGGGTTGATATAAGTTTAGGAAGTTATTCCCTTTTAATAAATAAACTCATGTTTCTTATTGATATATGATAGGGATGTGCATGTTGTCTTTCATGTGCTTGATATGCGAGATGAAACGAAATGCATTGCTACCCCTTTTTTGTTGGGTAGGCCTTTTATGAAAATGGCTCGCACTAAAATTTTTGTCCATAATGGGACATTAACTATGGAATTTGATGGAGATTATACACATTTAAACATCTTTGAATCCATGATGTATCATATTCATTTACATGTGTGTTATAATATTGATATCGTAGATGAAAACTCCATGAAAATAGAGTCATCAATGCATTTTTCTGCTTAATATTTATTCGTTTTATTTAATAAGTAGTATATTTGGGATTAAAAATATTAAATATTAAATTTCTAATGAAAAGGGAAGCCAAATGGAGCACACCGCATGTGTCGACTGACGTAGGCGTTGCCATGTAGCATCACAACATTCACTCTGAGTTTTGTCGAGTAGTCAATGAGACTACCATGGTTGTCATGAGATTAATTCGTTCTTTTCACCAAGGTGCAATGCAATCTGAATTAGCAAATCAATGTGAGCCACTTATTGCTAACTCAAACCACATTGAACAACACTAGTATGCCCCTGCCACACATTGCGTATTTAGTGTAATTAGTTCATTTGTTGAATAAAATTGAAATCATGCAAAACGTAAAAGGTGTGACAAAAACTTTAAACCCTCGGTAAGCTTTGTAATTGATTGAATTTGTGTTCGAATTTTTTTTCTATAGCAGGGTCCACTCTAATTATGGGAATAAATATGAGCTCTAATTAAAAATTTTGCAATAGTTATTTCTATACCCGAGCCAAAAGTTATGAAAGTGTAAAATTGTACTCCGATTTATCAAATGTTTTTTTAAAAACTGTGAACAACAGAATCTTCTTTATTTTCCTTCTCCCTTTTTTTGGAAAAATAAGATAGATTGAACACAGCAATAAAGAAGAAGAATACGATATGAAGATTTAAAATAGAACTAAGAAACGAATTCAAAAGAGGAAAGCAACAACAACAAGTCTATAAAAACCCTAACCTTAAGACGCCATAAAACATAATTACTCCCTTTGATAAGTTGAATTCAAGCATTCAATCAAGAACACAAGAAGGTGAAGCAAAAAGCTTTCTGATATAAATTTTCATTAATGATACCAGATTTATGTCCCTTGCAAGGGTCTTCTTTTTTTAATAAACAAGTAAACCCTAGACACAATTTATCTTATAGAAAGTAACCCTAATGATGGTTCAATCCTAGTCGCCCTATTTAGTTATGGATTGTGCCTAATCCATCTTTAAAGAATGAATT
The DNA here is from genome assembly GCA_033030585.1 of Hippophae rhamnoides. NCBI lineage: Eukaryota > Viridiplantae > Streptophyta > Magnoliopsida > Rosales > Elaeagnaceae > Hippophae > Hippophae rhamnoides. Next base: position 31,458,264 of record CM065431.1, on the reverse strand, counting down.
ACTAAAATTACTTATGATAAATAAGACGTATAAAATTACACACTTTACTAAAAATAAAATCTCTTATCAAAAATGGTCCATAATTAACTAAGTAAAAAATATTTGCTTCCAAAATCAATCCTTGCATTTTATATATGAAATCTATCCCTTGTGTAGGAGCAAGAGAATATTTGAAGGATATTTAGAATATTTAGATCATTTGTAAACATTACTCTTAGTTAGCACATCGATCTCCATTACAAATTAACTAAATAAAATTGAAATCAACCAAAACGTAAAAGGTGCGACAAAATCTGTAAACCCTCAGTAAGCTATGTAAATGATTTAATTTGTGTTCGAAATTGTTTTTTCCTTAGCAGGGTCCACTCTAATTATGGGAAACAATACGACCTCTAATTTAAAATTTTGCAATAGTCATTTCTATACCCGGGCCAAAAGTTATGAAAGTATAAAATTGTACCCCAACCTTAAGATGTCACAAAAGATAATTACTCCCTTTGATAAGTCAAATTCAAGCATTCAATCAAACACAAGAAGGTAAAGTAAAAAGCTTTCTGAAATAAAATTTCATTAATGATATTAGATTTAGGTCCATTGAAAGGTTGTTGTTTTCTCTTATAAGCAAGTAAACCCTAGAAAAAATTTATCTTATAGAAAGTAACCCAAACAATGTTTCAATCCTAGTCGTCCTATTTAGTTATGGATTGTGCCTTATCCATCTTTAAAGAATGAATGACTAAAAATACGTATGATAAATAAGAGGTATAAATTTCTATACTTCACTAAAAATAAAATCGCCAACCCCCAACCAGCTTCTTGCTAGTCCCTTAGCAAGAGAAGCGATAAAAACTAAAAATTAAACTATCCTAAATCACTTCCGTGGATTGACACGGTTGCATTTAGCCTATGCAACAAGCCTTTAAACCCCTAGGTTGCCCTAGTGGACGAAGCTCGAGTCTCGTGGGGGTTTTCAGTAATGATACCCACAAACATTGCACTAAATGTAAAAACAAAAGAAACAATAAAAACAAACAACTTAAAAATTAAATTTACAACAAAATCACAAATTAATTTTTTTTTGAATAAGAGAAAACAACATATCACAAAAATGTATCATACTTTTTAATCTCCTTTAAGATCATAATTAAAATCTTAAGCATAAGTTATTTTAATCTCTTCAAACAATCATGATTTATTATAATAATTAGTCGAAAATCATTTTCATATTTCATGTCAAAAATGTATCAATTTAATTTCACCCAATTTCAGTGTCATGAATTAGAATTCGCTTCGACTCTATTCCTCACAAGTCAATACTCTCGAAACACTTAATCCTATGGGTTCAAACACTCATACTATTTTATATGCGAAAGAGTCGATGTATAGAAATGAACTAATATGTTCGCATATGTATAAAGAATAAAGGCTCAAAGTGTTATTTTAACATTGATCTCATGAAAGGAATCAAATGTATAAATTATAAAGATATCATATATAAAAATTATTTTCATGCATAAATCAAACTCATTAAGAAAGAATTTCAAGATATATGCTTTTACAAATGAAGAAATTGCAATGACTTTTAGTGGAATTACTTCCTATATCTTTCTTTGTAAATACCCCGTACTCACAACTTTCAGAGGCAACGTGGGTCATAAGATATGTATGATACTATTTTTTATCTCTATTTTTTTTTTCTCAGATATTTTTCAATATATGTATTTTTGTAGAAGTCAACCCATGTACAGATTGTACATTTTTATCTTGATTTTGGTGAAAGGGTTAATTTTGTGGCTTTTCTGTTTGATTCTAGGTAAATCCGTATATGTCTCTTTTTTTTGTAGATTACATGATGAACGATATAAGCATATACTATCAATTTCTACTCAAATCATTTAATCTAAGCAAAAAAAAATAATAAAAATATACGATACTCTATTAAGATGAGAAAAAATTCATACATTCAATGCTAATACCTATAGAGATCATCTAAAATTTGAAGAAATAAGAAATGTGTTTGGAGTAGAAAAATATATATTTCATCAATAAAGGAATTTAGGCTCAAATTATATCTCACAAAGGTAGTCTCCACTAAAAAAAATTCATAAACACCGATTGGTTTAATATAATTTCTACATCTTATCAAGAAATACTAGTTATGACAAAAACTAACTAATTATCAAAAATAATTACAAAATATTTCTTGAAATGTTTTCAAAAATAAATCTAAAAGGACAAAAAACTTAACAATATAATTAAATTTGATTTAAAGAAATGATAAATTTTTGTGAAAAATTTTTTTTATTCCAAAAATTACTAAATCACACAAAATAGAAATAAAACCAAACACATAAAAAATGAAAAAGTATATTTTTTTTATTTTTAAATTTTGTTTTTATTTTTAAATTGTTAAAACTTTTTTTTTTTTAATTAAGCATGTTAACTTTTCACCACCCCCAACCTAGAACTTACATTGTCCTCAATGTAACAACTGTAAATTAAAGATAAAGAAAATAGAGAAGAAATATTACCTATTTCTCGAGAAAGTGCAAGTAGTAATGGAAAATGCAGTGTGCATCCATCATATTCATCATTAAACAGTATACGACAAATCATTGCGGAACTTCTAACATCTCAACAAATATTTTTAGTTTTAACAATTTAAAAATTATTCACATGTAATTAAAATGAAATAATTAAGTAAATAAAAGAAAATTACTCTAAAATGATGGGTTGCCTCCCATCCAAATAAGTTAGTTTAACGCCTTAGCAAGACGAATTGGGATTGTATTTTAAGTAAACTCAATGTCCCCTCATCATCAGGTCAATCAAACCTCGGCAGTTACGCAAGGTTGCCTACCTATACTTTTTCACCATGCCCTATTGATTTTCAGATTTCTTATGTACTTAAAACTAGAGGCATATTTTGAGTTTTAGATAACCCACATCTAGGTGCAAATCAAATAATTAAGTCATTAAAACATAATTGTACCTAGATCAAACAAAGCAACTAACTCTTAGATTATAATTAAAACTTTAAAATTTCGAGATAGTTTAGAAATTTTTTTTTTTGTTTTTGTTTTTAAGAAAAAAATAACATAATCCGCATAACCAAGAAAGTTGCTCCTGTGAAAGAAACGGTGGCAAAGGCTCCTTAAAAACCAACCTCCTGTATTTAACAACGCTCCCAGGAAAGACTAAAGGGCACAAAGGCTTCCAAGAACTAGTCTCCTAGACAGAACTCCCTTAGATCTTTACTTTTCATGCTATTAAGTTAATTAAATTAAGTTAAGTAAAAATCTAAGTTAATGAAAATCTAAGTAAAAAAAAAGGTTAATTAAGTTAAGTGAAGTAAAAAAAAAATCTAAGTTAATTAAGTTGGTAAAAAAAAATTTAAGTTAATTAAGTTAGTAAAAAAAACTAAGTTAAGTAAGTTAAATAAAAATCAAGAAGAAAAAAAAATGCTAAAGAAAGAAAAAAAAATAATAGTAATAAAATAAAATAAAATTGAAAAAGGTAAAGAAAAATAAAAAAATAAAATTACGATTTAATAAATAAAAAATAGTAAAACTAAACTCAAAAAAAAAATTAAATTTTTGGTTTTTTTTATTTTTTTATTTTTTTTATTTTTTTTATTTTTTTTTATTTTTTTTATTTTTTTTATTTTTTTATTTTTTTATTTTTATTTATTTTATTTTTATTTATTTTTTTTATTTTTTTTCTTCGAAATTTCAAATTCCAAAATTATTTTACTATTAACACTATACTTATTAAACAATTTAAAATTAGAATTTTATTATTTTTACTATTTATGAATGGTAACTTTATTTTACTATTTACAATGTTTTTTTTAACCTAAAATTTTTGAACTTTTTTTTTACTATTCATGAACGGTAATTTTTTTTTTCAAATTTTAAATTTCTAAATTAATTTATTATTCACGGTAAAATTTTTATTTAAAAATATTATTTTTTTTAATTGTTTTTTTACTATTCATGAACGGTAAAAACTTTTTACTTCATATTTCAAATTTCTAAATTATTGTACTATTCACGCTACAAATTTTTTTAATTTTTTTTAAATATTTAATTTTTTTAATTTTTTTTTATTATTTCTTATGAAATTTGAAATTTGATTAAATGTTTTTTTTTACAAAAACAAAAAAAAATCACAATTATTTACAGCACAAAAATATTTTTAAAATTTTGATAAATAAATTAAAAACGCTATTCTTCACTGCAAGAATCGCCAAAAACTTGATGAAAGCGTAATCGTGATTGCTAAATACTTTGATTTAACTAAAATCCAAGATTGATCCTCGCCAATACTTTGGTTTTATACTTATAAAACTCTCGCATACCTAATCATTTCGCAGAAAATGATAAGATACTCCTGCCATTGATCTGCCGGAACGAATGCTGGGTTTTAATTTATTATTCAAACTTTTAAAAACGAAATTAAATCCTAAACATCCGTCACGATATTTCGGGGTTTTGTGTTTTAATCTAATTACGTAAAATTAAACATAGATTCAATAAACATTCATGCAAATTTTATCTTTATAAATAATGAAAGATGCTGATATAATAACTAAGTTAATTACCGTATTATTTAGGTTATTAAAGATATGAATCGATATTTATTGATTCTCCCTTTTAGTATTTAATACCACCTTCATGCTAGATATTCTTCATAACTAAACAAATCAATTAACACCCACAAAGCATTGATAACTAATTTGGTTAATTAAATTAATTCCTTGTTCTAAGAGATTGAAAATGAACTATTTAAATGCCAATTTTTGGGGTTAAGGGCTTAAACTTTATTCAAGCCATTCAAATTAAACCTAAGAATTTAGTTATCCGAAAGTACTAACTTTCAAGTTTTAAAACCACTACCGAAAACACGTCAATACATTTTCAGATAATAATTTTATAAAAACTTTTGAAATGTAGCTTCACTCTAACTACCGGCGATTGTACCATCAAATAAAAGAGCACTACTCTAAATCGACGGATAACTAAACCTTAAAATCTAATTTTCAGATTTAAGTCAGAATGAAAAATAATATATTTCTCTCTAACATTCTTAATATAAAATCTTGAATAAAAATAAAATCAATTCATTTTAGAGATTTTTACCTATTTAATATTTCGCAAGATAACAACGCTATTATTACATCATGTTTACTAAATGTACCATCACAATTAAATTTAACCACGTATTAAATTAAATATAACATGTAAGAATAAAAGATAAAATAACTCAGAAGAAAATAAAATCCTTACGTAACTCCTCGACGCTTATTCCCGCTGGCCGGAAAACTCCAAGCGGAATTTGCACTCCCATTTATTGAATCAAAGAGCTAAAATATTACAAAACATAACTAGTTCTTCCCAAAAAGGAAGAACTCTAAAACTAAGCAAAACTAACTAAAACATAAGAGAAACTAGCTAAAACATAAGAAAAACTAAAAAACTAAAAACTAAGAAACGAGAGAAAGAAAGAAGAGAGAAGTGAGTTTTTGAGGTGTGTTTTGAAGTGAAGTGAAGGTATTTATAAAGTGAGATGGAGAGAAAAATGAGTAAAACAATGTTAAAAAATATTAAAAAATTAAAAAACGGTAATGGAAATGCCGAGGTCATCAATGACGCCGATGACGTCAGTGGTCAGCCGCACGTGAAAATGGGGTGAAAACGCGTCGCGCGGAGGGCGCGCTGGAGGCCGCGCCGCGTTGCCGGGGCCGTCACCGCGCGCGTGAACAAGAACCGCTGCGCGTTGCCGGCGGCTGAACGGAGTCAACGCGCGGGCGCACAGCACGGGCGCTCTGGCGGCCGGGACGATGCTGCAGGCGCTGGCCGGGCGCTGACGGGCGCTGGCGGGGCCGGGCGCTGGCCGGGCGCTGGGCCGGGCCATGGCGTCGCGCGCGCGATTTTCTATCTTTTTGACATTTTTGACCTTTTGACCCATTTTGTCCAATTTTTCCATGTTGCTGACCTTTTTCCCACTTATTTATTAATTTATTTGTGATGTATTGCTTCAAGTATTCTTCTTTGAGTCTTTAAATTGCGTTTTTAAGCCAAAATACCTGAAAAACAATAAAAATACCCGTGATTCCAAAAAAGACAAATTTATATAAATATATGATAAAACATATAAATATATATATTTTTAATCAATTAATGTGCATAAAATCATGGTTATTTTAGTGCTTTTTGAGCACTCATCACTAATCATAAATGGCCCATAATTAACCCAAGTAAAAAAAATTTACTTTAAAAATTAATCCTTGCATTTAATATGTGAAATATATCCCTTGTGTAGGATGAAGAAAATATTTGTAGGATATTTAGAATATTTAGATCATTTGTAAACATTACTATTGGTCAGTTCATCGTTCTGCATTACAATTGTATTGAATAACTGATTGAATTTTTGTTCAAAATTGTTTTTTTCCATAGGAAGGTCCACTCTAATAATGGGAATCGATACAAGCTCTAATTTAAAATTTTACAATAGTAGTTTCGATACCCGAGCCAAAAGTTACGTAATTGTAAAATTGTACTCTAATTTATCAAATGTTTTTTTAAACTGTGAACAACAGACTCTTCTTTATTTTCCTTCTCCCTTTTTCGGAAAAACAAAGATAGATTGAACATAGAAATAAAGAAGAAGATTTTGATATGAAGATTTCAATCAGAACTAAGAAAGTAATTCAAAAGAGGAAAGCAACAACAACAAGTCCATAAAACCCCAACCTTAAGATGCCACAAAAGAGAATTACTCCCTTTGAAAAGTAGAATGCATGCATTCAATCAAGACACAAGAAGGTAAAGCAAAAAGCTTTCTGAAATAAATTTTCATTAATGATATCAAATTTACCTCCATTACAAGGCCGTCTTTTTCTTTTATAAGCTAGTAAACCCTAGACAAAATTTATCTTAAAGAATGTAACCCTAACAATGGTTCAATCCTAGTCGCCCTATTTAGTTATGGATTGTGCCTAATCCATCTTTAAAGAATGAAGGACTAAAAATAATTATGATAAATAAGTTGTATAAAATTCTACATTTCCTTAAAAATAAAATCGCTAAATATAAATGGCCCCTAATTAACCGTGTAAACAAAATTTGCTTCGAAAATTAAACCTTGCATTTTATATGCGAAATCTATCCCTTGTGTAGGATCCAAGAGAATATTTGTAGGATATTTAGAATATTTAGATCATTTGTAAACATTACTCATGGTCAGTACATCGATTTCCATTACAATTGTATTGAATAAAATCGAAATCAAGCAAAATATAAAAGGTGCGACAAAAACTTTAAACCCTCAATAAGCTGTGTAATTGTTTGAATTTGTGTTCGAAATTGTTTCTTCCATAGCAGGGTCCACACTAAGATTAGGAATTGATACAAGCTCTAATTGAAAATTTTACAATTGTCATTTCGATACTTGATCCAAAAGTTATGAAATTGTAAAATTATACTGTGATTTATAATTGGTTTTTCTGAAAAACAAAGTTTGATTGAACACAGAAATAAAGAAGAAGAATATGATATGAAAATTTCAAAAAGAACTTAGAAACAAAATCAAAAGTGGAAAGCAACAAAAACAAGTCCATGAAATTGCAACCTTAAGATGCCAAAAAAGATAATTACTCCCTTTGATAAGTCGAATTCAAGCATTCAATCAAGAACGAAAGAAGCAAAGCAAAAAGCTTTCTGAAATAAATTTTCATTAATGATATTAGATTTACCTCCATTACAAGGATATTGTTTTCTTTTATAAGCAAGTAAACCCTAGACAAAATTTACCTTATAGAAAGTAACACTCACAATCATTCAATCCTAGTCCGCCTATTTAGTTATAAATTGTGCCTAATCCTTCTTTAAAGAATGAATGACTAAAAATAATTTTAATAAAAAAGATATATAAAATTCTACACTTGACTAAAAATAATATCGCAAATCATAAATGGTACATAATTAACTAAGTAAAAAACATTGCTTCAAAAATTTATCCTTGCCTATGATATTCGAAATCTATCCCTTGTGTAGGATCAAGAGAATATTTGTAAAAACTTTAGAATATTTAGATCATTTGTAAACATTACCCTCGGAATGTTTTGTAAATGATTAAATTTGTGTTCAAAATTGTTTTTTTCTATAGCAGGGTCCACTCTAATTATGAGAATCGATATGAGCTCTAATTTAAAATTTTATGATAGTTTTTTGATACCCGAGCCAAAAGTTATGAAAGTGGAAAATTATACTCCGATTTAACAATTGATTTTTTTAAACTGTGAACAACACACTCTTCTTTATTTTCCTTCTCCCTTTTTTCGGAAAAAAATTATAGATTGAACACAAAAGTAAAGAAGAAGAATATTAAATGAAGATTTCAGAGAGAACTAAGAAACAAAATCCAAAGTCGAAAGCAACAACAACGAGTCTATAAACCCCCACCCTTAAGACACCACAAAAGATAATTACTCCCTATGATAAGTCAAATTCAAGAATTCAATCAAGAACACAAGAAGGCAAAGCAATAAAATTTCTAAAATAAATTTACATTAATGATATCAGATTTCCCTCTTTTGCAAGGTTGTTGTTTTCTCTTATAAACAAGTAAACCCTAGACAAAATTTATCTCATAGAAAGTAACCCTAGCAATTGTTCAATGATAGTCGCCTATTTAGTAATGGATTGTGCCTATTCCATCTTTACAGAATGAATGACTAAAAAAACTTATGATAAATAAGACATATAAAATTCCATAATTAAATTAAAATCGTAAATCATAAATGGCCCATAATTAACTAAGTAAAAAAATTTGCTTGCAAAATTAATCCTTGATTTTGATATGCGAAATATATCTTTTGTGTAGGATCAAGACAATATTCGTAGGATATTTATAATATTTAGATGATTTGCAAACATTACTCTTGGTCAGCACAACGATCTCCATTACAAGTGTATTGAATAAAATTGAAATCAAGCAAAATGTAAAAGGTGCGACAAAAACTTTAAACCCTCGGTAAGCAGTGGAAATGATTGACTTTGTGTTCGAATTTTTTTTTCATAGAAGGGCCCACTCTAATTATGGGAATCGATACGAGCTCTCATTTAATATTTTACAATAATTGTTTCGATACCCGAGCCAAAAGTTAAGAAAGTGTAAAATTGCACTCCAATTTATCAAATGTTTTTGTTAAAACTGTGAACATAACACTCTTCTTTATTTTACTTCTCGCTTTTTTTTGAAGAGCAATGAGAGATTTAACTCATAAATAACGAAGAAGAATAAGATATGAAGATTTGAAAGAGAACTAAGAAACGAAATCAAAATAGGAAAGCAGTAACAACAAGTCCATAAAACCCCACCCTTAAGACGCCACAAAAGATAATTACTCTCTATGATAAGTCAAATTCAAGCATTCAATCAAAAACACAAGAAGGCAAAGCAAAAAACTTTCTGAAATAAATTTGCATTAATGATATCAGATTTCCCTCTATTGCAAGGTTATTGTTTTCTTTTATAAAAAATTAAACCCTAGACAAAATTTATCTCATAGAAAGTAGACCTAGCCATTGTTCAATGATAGTCGCCTATTTACTAATGGATTGTGCCTAATCCATCTTTAAAGAATGAATGACTAAAAAAACTTATGATAAATAAGACGTATAAAATTCCACACATAAATTAAAATCGCAAATCATAAATGACCCATAATTAACTAAGTAAAACAATTTGCTTCCAAAATTAAACCATGATTTTTATATGCGAAATATATCTGTTGTGTAGGATCAAGACAATATTGGTAGGATATTTAGAATATTTAGATCATTTCCAAAAATTACTCCTGGTCATCATATCGATCTCTATTACAAGTGTATTTAATAAAATCGAAATCAAGCAAAACATAAAAGGTACGACAAAATCTTTAATCCCCCGGTAAGAAGTGGGAATGATTAAATTTGTGTTCAAACTATTTTTTTCCAAAGAAGGGCCCACTCTAATTATGGGAATCAATACGAACTCTCATTTAATATTTTACAATAGTTGTTTCGATACCCGAGGCAAAAGTTAAGAAAGTGTTAAATTTCCCTCCAATTTATCAAATGTTTTTGTTAAAACTATGAACAAAAAACTCTTCTTTATTTTACTTCTTGCTTTTTTTTGAAGAACAATGATAGATTGAGCTTAGAAAAAACCAAGAAGAATAAGATATGAAGATTTCAAAGAGGACTAAGAAACGAAATCAAAAGATGAAAGCAATAACAACAAGTCCATAAAACCCCACCCATATGACGCCACAAATGAAAATTACTCCCTATGATAAGTCAAATTCAAGCATTCAATCAAAAACAAAAGAAGGCAAAGCAAAAAAATTTTTGAAATAAATTTCCATTAATGATATCAGGTTTCCCACCATTTCAAGGTTGTTGTTTTCTTTCATAAACAAGTAAACCCAGAGAAATTTTATCTCAAAGAAAGTAACCCTAGAAATTGTTCAATAATAATCGCCTATTTAGTAATGGATTGTGCATAATCCAACTTTAAAGAATGAATGATTCAATTTTTTTATGATAAATAAGATGTATAAAATTCCACCCCTAAATTAAAATCGCAAATCATAAATTGCCCATAATTAACTAAGAAAAAATATTTGCTTGCAAAATTAATCCTTGATTTTTAAATGAGAAATATATCCGTTGTGTAGGATCAAGAGAATATTGGTAAGATATTTAGAATATTTAGATCATTTGCAAACATTACTCTTGGTCAGCACATCGATCTCCATTACAAGGGTATTGAATAAAATCGAAATCAAGCAAAACGTAAAAGGTGCGACAAAAGCTTTGAACCCTCGATAAGCAGTGGAAATGATTGAATTTGTGTTCAAAATTTTTTTTTCCATAGAAGGGCCCGCTCTAATTATGGGAATCAATACGAACTGTCATTTAATATTTTAAAATAGTTGTTTCGATACCCGAGCCAAAATTTAAGAAAGGGTAAAATTGCACTCCAATTTATCAAATATTTTTGTTAAAACTGTGAACAACAAACTCTTCTTTATTTTAGTTCTCGATTTTTTTGAAGGGAAATGAGAGATTGAAAAATATATTTGCAGTATAGATATCAGATTTTTATCTATTTCAAGGATGTTGTTTTCTTTTACAAACAAGTAAAACCTTGACAAAATTTATCTCATAGAAAGTGACCCTAGCAATTGTTCAATGATAGTCGCCTATTTAGTAATGGATTGTGCCTATTCCATCTTTAAAGAATGAAAGACTAAAAAAACTTATGATGAATAAGACGTATAAAATTCCATAATTAAATTAAAATTGCAAATCATAAATGTCCCATAATTAAATAAGTACAAAAGTTTTCTTGCAAAATTAATCCTTGATTTTTATATGCGAAATATATCTATTGTGTAGGATCAAGAGAATATTGGTAAGATATTTAGAATATTTAGATCATTTGCAAACATTACTCTTGGTCAGCACATCGATCTCCATTACAAGTGTATTGAATAAAATCGAAATCAAGAAAAAGGTAAAAGGTGCGACAAAAACTTTAAACCCTCCGTAAGCAGTGGAAATGATTGAATTTGTGTTCGAAATTTTTTTCCATTGAAGGGCTCACTCTAATTATGGGAATTGATACGAGCTCGCATTTAATATTTTACAATAGTTTTCTCGATACCCGATCCAAAAGTTAAGAATGTCTAAAATTGCACTCCAATTTATCAAATGTTTTTGTTAAAACTGTGAACAAAAACTCTTCTTCATTTTGCTTCTCGCATTTTTTGAAGAGCAATGAGAGATTGAACTTAGAAATAACGAAGAAGAATAAGATATGAATATTTTAAAGAGAAATAAGAAATGAAATCAAAAGAGGAAAGCAATAACAACAAGTCCATAAAACCCCACCCTTAAGACTGCACAAATGATAATTACTCCCAATGATAAGTCGAATTCAAGCATTCAATCAAAAACACAATAAGGCAAAGCAAAAAACTTTCTGAAATATATTTGCATTAATGATATCAGATTTCCGTCTATTGCAAGGTTGTTGTTTTCTTTTACAAACAAGTAAAACCTAGAGAAAATTTATCTCATAAAAAGTGACCCTAACAATTGTTCAATGATAGTCGCCTATTTAGTAATGGATTGTGCCTATTCCATCTTTAAAGAATGAACGACTAAAAAAACTTATGATAAATAAGATGTATAAAATTCCACCCCTAAATTAAAATCGTAAATGATAAATGGCCCATAATTAACTAAGTAAAAAAGTTTTCTTCCAAAATTAATCCTTAATTTTTACATTCGAAATATATTCGTTGTGTAGGATCAAGATAATATTGGTAAGATATTTAGAATATTTTGATAATTTGCAAACATTACTCTTGGTCAGAACATCGATCTCCATTACAAGTGAATCGAATAAAATCTAAATCATTCAAAACTTAAAAGCTGCGACAAAAACTTTAAACCCTTCGTAAGCAGTGGAAATGATTGAATTTGTGTTCGAAGTTTTTTTTCCATAGAATGGCCCACTCTAATTATTTGTATCTATATGAGCTCTCATTTAATATTTTACAATAGAGTTCTCGATACCCGATCCAAAAGTTAAGAATGTCTAAAATTGCACTCAAATTTATCAAATGTTTTTGTTAAACCTGTGAACAACAAACTCTTCTTTATTTTACGTCACGATTTTTTTGAAGAGCAATGAGAGATTGAACTTAGAAATAACGAAGAAGAATAACATATGAAGATTTTAAAGAGAACTAAGAAACGAAAATAAAAGAGGATAGCAATAACAGGAAGTCCATAAAACCCCACCTTTAAGATGCGACAAATGATAATTACTCCCAATGATAAGTCGAATTCAAGCATTCAATCAAAAACACAAGAAGGAAAAGCAAAAGACTTTCTGAAATATATTTGCAGTATAGATATCAAATTTTTATCTATTTCAAGGATGTTGTTTTCTTTTACAAACAAGTAAAACCTTGAGAAACTTTATCTCATAGAAAGTGATCCTAGCAATTGTTCAAAGATAGTCTCCTATTTAGTAATGGATTGTGCCTATTCCATCTTTAAAGAATGAAAGACTAAACAAACTTATGATAAATAAGACGTATAAAATTCCACCCTGATGAGTGCTCAAAAAGCACTAAAATTACCATGATTTTATGCACATTAATTGATTAAAAATATATATATTTATATGTTTTATCATATATTTATATAAATTTGTCTTTTTCGGAATCACGGGTATTTTTATTGTTTTTCAAGTATTTTCGCTTAAAAACGTAACTTAAAGACTCAAAGAGGAATATTGGAACCAATACATCACAATTATATTACTAAATAAATAGGGCAAGCTCAACAAATATGGAAAAATGGACAAAATGGGTCGAAAAGGTCAAAAATGTCAAAAAGGAGAAAATCGCGCCCGGAGCAGCCCATCCCGCGCGCGCCAGCGCCCAGCCGCGCGGAGCTGCGCGCGTTGGTATTGTTCATCCGCACAGAGCTGCGCGCGCTGGTACTGTTCATCCGCGCCGAGCTGCGCGCGCTGGTACTGTTCATCCGCGCAGAGCTGCGCGCGCGGTACTGTTCATCCGCGCACAGATGCGCGCGCGGGTACTGTTCATCCGCGCACAGCTGCGCGCGCCCAGCTGCCCTCCGCGCGCGCCGATGCCATTTCGCCCCATTTTTCACGTGCAGCCGCCCCCATGACGTCATGCTGACGTCATTAATGACCTCAGCATTTCCATTACACCCTTTTGCATTTTTTAACATTTTTTTACTCATTTTTTCTCTCCATCCTCACCTATAAATACCCCCCTTCCCTTCACTTCAAAACACACCTCAAAACACACTTCTCTCTTCTTTCTTTCTCTCCATTTCTTAGTTTTTAGGTTTTTTTTAGTTTTTCTTATGTTTTAGCTAGTTTCTCTTAGTTTTAGAGTTCTTCCCTTTTTGGGAAGAACTAGTTATGTTTTTGTAATTTATTAGCTTTTTGATTCAATAAATGGGAGTGCAAATTCCGTTTGGAGGTTTTCTAGCAACGGGAATGGCATCGAAGTACTGTAAGGATTTTATTTTCTTTGCAGTTATTTTTTATGCTTTATTCTTACATGTTATATTTAATTTGTCTGTGATTAAATTTAACTGTGCTAGCTGTTTGTAAAAATGATATAATAATAACGTTGTTATGCTTGCGAAATATTAAATAGGTAAAAATCTCTAAAATGAATTGATTTTATTTTTATTCAAGATTTTATATTAAGAATGTTAGAGAGAAATATATTATTTTTCATTACAAACTTAAATATGAAAATTAGATTTTAAGGTTTAGTTATCCGGTCTGATTTAGAGTAGTGCTCTTTTATTTGTTGGTACAATCGCCCGGTAGTTAGAGTGAAGCTCTATTTCAAAAGTTTTTATAAGAATTATTATCTGAAAATGTATTGACAACACGTTTTCAGTAGTAGTTTTAAAACTTGAAAGTTAGTACTCGGATAACTAAATTCTTAGGTTTAATTTGGACACATTGAATAAAGTTTAAACTGTCTAACCCCACCAAAGGTGGCATTTAAATGGTTCATTTTCAATCTCTTAGAAAAAGGAATTAATTTAATTAACTAAATTAGTTATCAACCCCACCCATAGGTGTTAATTGATTTGTTTAGTTAACAAAGAATATCTAACCCCACCAAAGGTGGTATTAATACAAAAAATGGAGAATCAATTAAGTACAAAAAGAAATTTGAAAATCAATAGGGCATGACTGAAAAAGTATAGGTAGACAACATTGTCTTACTTGTAGGTTTGATTGACTCAATGATGAGGGGACATTGAGTTTACTTAAAATGCAATCCCCAAGTTACGTCTTGCTAAGACGTTAAACTAAGCGCTGGATGGGAGGCAACCCATCATTTTAGGTAATTTTCTTTTATTTCTTTTATTTACTTAATTTTATTGTTTATTTCATTTTAATTACATGTGAATAATTTTTAAATTGTTAAAACAAAATATTTGTTGAGATGTTAGAAGTTCACAAATGACCGTCTTCGTATACACTTTAATGATGAATATGATGGATGCACCTGCATTTTCCATTACTACTTGCACTTTCTCAAGAAATAGGTAATCTTTCTTCTCTTTTCTCTTTATCTTTAATTTACAGTTGTTACATTGAGGACAATGTAAGTTCTAGGTTGGGGGTGGTGAAAAGTTACCATGCTTAATTTAAAAAAAAAATTTGACAATTTAAAAATAAAAAAATAAAAAAATAAAAAAATATATATAATAATATTTTATTTTATTTATATGTTCACATTTTCATTTTTTTGTGTGTTTGGTTTTATTTCTATTTTGTGTGATTTAGTAATTTTTGGAACAAAAAAAAACTTTTCTCACAAAAATTTATCATTTCTTTAAATCAAATTTAAGTAAATAGTTAAGTCTTTTGTATTGTTAGATTAATTTTTGAAAACATATCATGAAATATTTTGTAATTATTTTTTGATAATTAGTTAGTTTTTGTCATAACTAGTATTTCTTGAAAAGATGTATAAATTATATTAAACCCAAAATCGGTGTTTATGAATTTTTTTTAGTGGAGACTACCTTTGTGAGATATAATTTGAGCCTAATTTCTTTTATTCAGAGTGAAATATATATTTTTTCTACTCCAAACACAATTCTTATTTCTTCAAATTTTTAGATGATCTCTCTAGGTATTAGCATTGAATGTATGAATTTTTTTCTCATCTTAATAGAGTATCATATATTGTTTTTTATTATTTTTGCTTAGATTAAATGATTTGAGTAGAAATTGATAGTATATGCTTATATCTCGTTCATGCATGACTGCTACAAAAAAAAAGACATATCTGGGGTTACCAAAACCAAGATCAAATAGAAAAGCCACAAAATTAACCACTCACCAAAATCCAAAAAAAAATGTACAATCTGTACATGGGTTGACTATCTAAAATATATATATTGAGAAATATCTTCAGAAAAAAATAGAGAGATAAAAAAAATATAGTATAATCTACATACTATAACCCACATTGCCTACAAAGTTGTGAGTAAAGGCTAATTATAAAAGAACGATATAGGAAATAATTCCCTAAAAAGTCATTGCACTCTCTTCATTTGTAAAAGGCATATATCTTGAAATTCTTTCTTAATGAGTTTGATTTATGCATGAAAATAATTTTTATATATGATATCTTTATAATTTATACATTTGATTCCTTTCATGAGATCAATGTTAAAATAACACTTTGAGCCTTTATTCTTTATACATATGCGAACATATTAGTTCATTTCTATACATCAACTCTTTCGCATATAAAATAGTATGAGTGTTTGAACCCATAGGATTCAGTGTTTCGAGAGTATTGACTTGTGAAGAATAGAGTCGAAGCGAATTCTGATTCATGACACTAAAATTGGGTGAAATTAAATTGATACATTTTTGACATGAAATATGAAAATGATTTTTGACTAATTATTATAATAAATCATGATTGTTTAAAGAGATTAAAATAACTTATGCTTGAGATTTTAATTATGATCTTAAAGGAGATTAAAAAGTATGAGACATTTTTGTGAGATGTTGTTAATTTGTGATTTTGTTGTAAATTTAATTTTTAAGTTGTTTGTTTTTATTGTTTCTTTTGATTTTTACATTTAGTTGAATGTTTGTGGGTATCATTACTGAAAACCCTCACGAGACTCAAACTCATCTACTAGGGCAACCTAAGGGTTTAAAGGCTTGTTTCATAGGCTAAATGCAACCGTGTCAATCCACAGAAGTGATTTAGGATAGTTTAATTTTTAGTTTTTATCGCTTCTCTTGCTAAGGGACTAGCAAGAAGCTGGTTGGGGGTTGTGATGAGTGCTCAA
Source organism: Hippophae rhamnoides (assembly GCA_033030585.1). Taxonomy (NCBI): domain Eukaryota; kingdom Viridiplantae; phylum Streptophyta; class Magnoliopsida; order Rosales; family Elaeagnaceae; genus Hippophae; species Hippophae rhamnoides. The sequence continues at coordinate 31,441,315 of CM065431.1, read as the reverse complement.
AAAGCACTAAAATTACCATGATTTTATGCACATTAATTGATTAAAAAATATATATTTATATGTTTTATCATATATTTATATAAATTTGTCTTTTTCGGAATCACGGGTATTTTTATTGTTTTTCAGGTATTTTTGCTTAAAAACGTAACTTAAAGACTCAAAGAGCAATACTGCAAGAAATACATCACAATTATATTACTAAACAAATGGGGCAAGGTCAACAAATATGGAAAAATTGGACAAAATGGGTCGAAAAGGTTAAAAATGTCAAAAAGGAGAAAATCGCGCCCGGAGCAGACCATCCCGCGCGCACCAGCGCCCAGCTGGGCGCGTTGGTACTGTTCATCTGCACATAGCTACACGTGCTGGTACTGTTCATACGCGCCGAGCTGCGCGCGCTGGTAATGTTAATCCGCGCCGAGCTGCGCGCGCGGGTACTGTTCATCCGCGCACAGCTGCGCGCACCCAGTTGCCCTCCGCGCGCGCCGACGCCATTTCGCCCCATTTTTCACGTGCAATCGCTCCCATGACGTCATGCTGACATCATTAATGACCTCAGCATTTCCATTACGCGTTTTTGCATTTCTTAACATTTTTTTACTCATTGTTTCTCTCCATCCTCACCTATAAATACCCCCCTTCCCTTCACTTCAAAACACACCTCAAAACACACTTCTCTCTTCTTTCTTTCTCTCCATTTTTTAGTTTTTAGGTTTTTTTTAGTTTTTCTTATGTTTTAGCTAGTTTCTCTTAGGTTTTTAGTTTTTCTTATATTTTCTTAGTTTTTAGCTTTTCTTAGTTAATTTCTCTTAGTTTTAGAGTTCTTCCCTTTTTAGGGAAGAACTAGTTATGTTTTTTGTAATATTTTAGCTTTTTGATTCAATAAATGAGAGTGCAAATTCCGCTTGGAGTTTTTCTAGCAACGGGAATAGCGTCGAAGTTCTGTAAGGATTTTATTTTCTTTACAGTTATTTTTATGCTTTATTCTTACATGTTATATTTAATTTGTCTGTGATTAAATTTAACTGTGCTAGCTATTTGTAAACATGATATAATAATAACGTTGTTATGCTCGCAAAATATTAAATAGGTAAAAATCTATAAAATGAATTGATTTTATTTTTATTCAAGATTTTATATTAAGAATGTTAAAGAGAAATATATTATTTTTCATTACAAACTTAAATTTGAAAATTAGATTTTAAGGTTTAGTTATCCGGTCTAATTTAGAGTAGTGCTCTTTTATTTGTTGGTACAATCGCCCGGTAGTTAGAGTGAAGCTCTATTTCAAAAGTTTTTATAAGAATTATTATCTGAAAATGTATTGACGACATGTTTTCGGTAGTGATTTTAAAACTTGAAAGTTAGTACTCGGATAACTAAATTCTTAGGTTTAATTTGGACACCTTGAATAAAGTTTAAACTGTCTAACCCCACCAAAGGTGGCATTTAAATGATTCATTTTCAATCTCTTAGAAAAGGGAATTAATTTAATTAACCAAATTAGTTATCAACCCCACCCATAGGTGTTAATTGATTTGTTTAGTTAACAAAGAATATCTAACCCCACCAAAGGTGGTATTCATACAAAAAAGGGAGAATCAATAAATATCAATTCATATCTTTAGTAACCTAAATAATACGAGCAAGCATAATTAACTTAGTTATTATATCCATAAATACTCCACTATTTATAAAAGATAAAATTTGCATGAATGTTTATTGAATCTATGTTTAATTTTCTGTAATTAGATTAAAACACAAAACCCCAAAATATCGTGACAGATGTTTAGGATTTAATTTCGTTTTTAAAAGTTTGAATAATAAATTAAAAACCACATACATTCCTTCCTTAGATCAACCTTGGGAGTATACTTATCATTTTCTATGAAATGATTCGTGCACTTGCGAGAGTTTTATAAATATAAAACCAAATTATTAGCAGGATCGGCGATGCCGGTTTTCGTTAATCAAGTTTTCGTTCATCAAAGTATTTGGCGATCACGATTCTGCTCATCACTATATTGAATAAAATCGAAATCAAGCAAAATGTAAAAGGTGTGACAAAACATTTCAATCCTCGGTAAGCTATATAAATGATTCAATTTGTGTTTGAATTTTTGTTTCCCCAAGCATTTTCCACTCTAATTATAGGAATCGATAAGAGATCTAATTTAATATTTTACAATTGTTGTTTTGATACCTAAGCCAAAATTTATGAACGTATTAAATTGCACTCCGATTTATCAAACACTTTTTTTTAACTGTGAATAGTAGACTCTTCTTTATTTTCCTTCACCCAATTTTTGAAGAAAAAAGATATAATGAACATAGAAATAAAGAAGAAGAATGAGATATGAAGATTTCCTAGAGAACTTAGAAACAAAATCGAAAGAGGAAAGAAACAACAATAATTGCATAAAGCAACAACCTTTAGACACCACAAAATATAATTACTTCATATGACAAGTCAAATTCAATAATTCAATCAAGAACACAATAAGGCAAAGCAAAATCTTTCTGAAATAAATTTTCATTAATAATATAAGATTTACCTCCATTACAAGGCTTTTGTTTTGTTTATAAGCAACTAAACCCTACACAAAATATATCTTATAGAAAGTAACCCTAGCAATAGTTCAATCCTAGTCGGCCAATTTAGTTGTGGATTGACCCCAATCCATCTTTAAAGAATGAATAACTAAAAATAGTTATGATCAATAAGACATATAAAATTCCACACTTAACTTAAAATAAAATCGAAATCATTAATGGGCCATAATAAACGAGGTAAAAAATATTGCTTCCAAAATTAACCCATGCATTTTATATGCAAAATATATTCGTTGTGTAGGATCAAGAGAAAATTTGTAGGATATTTAGAATATTTAGATCATTTGCAAACATTTCTCCTGGTCAGCACATCGATCTCCATTACAACAATATTGAATAAAATCGAAAACTTTAAAACCTCGGTAAGCTATGAAATGATTAAATTTGTGTTCGATTTTTTTTGTCTGTAGAAGGGTCCACTCTAATTATGGGAATTGATACGAGCTCTGATTTAATATTTTACAATAGTCATTTCCATACCCCACCCAAATATTTTGAATGTGTAAAATTGCACAAAGATTTATCAAATGTATTTTTAAAACTATGAACAATAAGATATGAAGATTTCATAGAGAAATAAGAAACGAAATCAAAAGAGGAAAGCAACAACAACAACTCCATAAAACCTTAACCTTGAGATGCCAAAAAATATAATTACTTCCTTCGATAAGTCGAATTCAAGAATTCAATCAAGAACACAAGAAAGTAAAGCAAAATCTTTCTAAAATAAATTTTCACTAATGATATAAGATTTACCTCCATTACAAGGCTGTTGTTTTGTTTTATAAGCAGCTAAACCCTAGACAAAATTTATCTAATAGAAAGTAACACTAGTAATAGTTCTATCCTAGTCGGCTTATTTATTTGTGGATTGTGCCCAATACTTCTTTAAAGAATGAATGAATAAAATTACTCATGATGAATAAGACATATAAAATTATAAACTTAACTAAAAATAAAATTGCAAATAAAAAATGGCCCATAATTAACTAAGTAAAAAAAATTGCTTCCAAAATTAATCCTTGCATTTTATTTGCGAAAGCTATCCCTTGGGTTAGATCAATAGAATATTTGTTGGATATTTAGAATCTTTAGATCATTTGCAAAAAATTCTCTTGGCCAGCACAACAGTCTCTATTACAACTGTATTGAATAAAATTGACATCATAAAAGGTGGGAAAAATATTTTAAACCCTCAGTAAGTTGTGTACATGATTGAATTTGTGTACGAATTGTTTTGTCCATAGTACGGCCCACTCTAATTATAGGAATCGATACGAGCTCTGATTTATTATATTACAATAATCTTTTGTATACTCCCGCCAAATGTTATGAACATGAAAATTTACACTCTCATTTATCAAATGTACTTTTAAAACTGTGAACACTAGACTCTTCTTTGTTTTCCATCTTCCTTTTTTTTGAAGAACAAAGTGAGATTGAACATAGAAATAAAGAAGAAGATTAAGATATGAAGATTTCATGGAGAAATAAGAAACGACATCAAAAGAGGAAAGCAACAACAACAACTCCATAAAACCCAAACCTTGAGATGCCATAAAATATATTTACTTCCTTCAATAAGTGGAATTCCAGAACTCAATCAAGAACACAAGAAAGTAAAGCAAAATCTTCCTGAAATAAATTTTCACTAATGATATAAGATTTACCTCCATTACAAGGCTGTTTTTTTCATTTATAAGCAACTAAACCCTAGACAAAATTTATCTAATAGAATGTCACACTAGCAATAGGTCTATCCTAGTCGGCCTGTTTATTTGTGAATTCTACTCAATCCTTCTTTAAAGAATGAATGAAACAAAATTACTTATGATGAATAAGACGTATAAAATTCTACACTTAACTAAAAATAAAAATGCAAATAAAAAATGGCGCATAATTAACTAAGTAAAAACAATTGCTTCCAAAATTAATCCTTGCATTTTATTTGCGAAAGCTATCCCTTGGGTAGGATCAATAGAATATTTGTAGGATATTTAGAATATTTATATCATTTGCAAAAATTTCTCTTGGTCAGCACATCCATCTCCATTACAACTGTATTGAATAAAATTGAAATCAAGCAAAACTTAAAAGTTGAGACAAAAACTATAAACACTCGGTGAGATGTGTAAATGATTGAATTTGTGTTTGAATTTTTTTCCCGTATGAAGGTCCACTATAATTAGGGGAATTGATATGAGCTGTGATTTAATATTTTTCAATAGTCATTTCAGTACTACACCCAAATATATTGAACGTGTAAAATTGCACTCCGATTTATCAAATGTTGTTTTAAAAACTGTGAACAACATACTCTTCTTTATATTCCATCTCCCTTTTTTTGAAGAACAAAGACATATTGAAAATAGAAATAAAGAAGAAGAATAAGATATGAATATTTCATAGAGAAATAAGAAATGAAATCAAAAGAGGAAAGCAACAACAACAAGTCCATAAAACCCCAACCTTGAGATGCCACAAAATATAATTACTTCCTTCGATAAGTCGAATTCAAGAACACAAGAAGGTAAAGCAAAATCTTTCTAAAATAAATTTTCGTTAATGATATAAGATTTACCTCTATTACTATGTTGTTTTTTTTGTTTTATAACCTATTGCCTATTTTTGCAAGTGTACGAATCGTGCAAGTAATAAAGTGTACAAAAGTACGGTTATCGAACCTACAAGGAATGGCGTTACTAAGTATCGAAATTGACTAATCTTAATTTTATTTGAAAACCCAATTGTTGAAATTGTTTAAGAAGCAAATTAACTTAAAAATAAATGCAAATAACACAATTCAATGTTGTTCACAAATGATTAAAAACGCTAACGCATTTGATTTCGCTAAATCAATTCAATCCGATTTCAAGTCATGTTATATGAGAATCAAAGCTAAAAGTGATGGTTGAAAAACCCAAATTTACCTAATACTCTCTCTCGAGTTATATTAGAATTACTTATATATGAAAACCAACTATATTTCTATGAAGATTTAATCACAAACAAGCACATTACGATTTATGGAATTTCTAGAATAACCACATACATCATGCATTAGGTCTCACACTCGCAATCAACATACGGTATTTATCATAAGAAGCATTCATTACACATCTCCTCTCGGTCTCAATATAATGCAACAATTAATCTAAATCTTGGCCAGAAATTTAAAAGCATTAAGCATGGAAATAAATACTCAACTTGAAAACAATGAACTCATATAACAATAACAAAAGAAATCAGATTTTCTTGATTCAACTACATCATAGCCTTAGCAAACACGAATTAGTTCATAATATAAATAAGAACAAACATATTCTCCATTGAATCCATGAATAAAAAATCTGAATAAAATGCAGAAAATAAAAGCTAAGGAGAAGAGATGTAAAACTCTTGAAGATGAAGACTTGGTAGCAACAATGGTGATGATCCTTCAAGCTTCTCCAAACTTTCTCTCCAAAATTGCCTTCGCTCTTCCAAAAATAACTCAAATCTGCTCTCTCTGCCGTGGCCTCTTTCTAGAACATATTGTATATATAGATCTAGGGTTTTGGGGGCAATTTTGGAACAAAACAACATAAATAATGTGTTTTCAGACGAAACTCACCGGTGGCGACATTATTCTTGCCGCGGCGAGATTTCTGGAAAAATTAAAATTTTGGTTCCTCTGATTCTTGCCGGCGGCGAGATGAATTTGGCCAGCGGCGAAAGGTGTCTCGCCGGAGGTGAAATAATCTCGTCGGTGGTGATATTTGCATCTGCCAAAACCTGTGCTCTCTGTAAGATTTTTGCTGTGCTCTCTATAAGATTTTCGCCGGCGGTGGGATTTCCAAATTTTGAAACTTTGTTTTTTTTATTTTCACTTAATCCCGATCATTGAAATTTGTCCCAAACTTCTCCAAAATCATGATTTTACCTAAAATTTCACTTTAAACACGAAATACCCGTGAAATGACATTTGTGGATTAAATAATCAAATAAACATAATTTTCACACAAATATCAACATTGAAATCATAACAAAAATGCAATAATTTGACTCTTATCAACAACCCCCAACCAGCTTCTTGCTATTATCTAGCAAGAAAAAGCGATCTATGAATAAGTTCAAAGGAGATTAAAAGAAAAATTCAAAGAAAATTTATTCTATTTACAAAATTACATTAAGCGTATGCAATAAGCCTTTAAACCCCTAGACGACCCTAGTAGGATGAGTTGTAGTCTTGTGAGGGCTTCCAGTTATGATACCTACAAACATCTTACCTATAACTATCCTAACTCAAAACAATAAAATCACACAACAATTAATTTACACAAATGTCTCAAAAATTGTAAATAACACACAACACATAGAATAATTAAATGTCACCTAAGCTTTAAGAAATCTCAAATGCCAATTTCACTTTTGTTATTGACTCTTAAACATCCATCAAACCACAAACCAATATCCATAATTCCTAGATAAAATTATGCACAACATCCATAAACAAAAAGGTGAAATCTCAAACTCCATAGGCTCACTTTTCAAACCTCTCTCCACTAATGAAGGAAAATACACCACTTCGGATCAATAGGACTTTATGAGGCTTGTAATGTTAGGCTTAGGTATTTGGTTAAGAAAGAACGAGAAGTGTCAAAATACAAATAAGAGAATTTATTAGATTAAACACAACCAATTAAGTAAAAGATTAACACCATTAAACTCAAATTGTTTCTTCTGATCATATCCCATTTTTCTAAAGATAAACAAAATTCTTCCTCAATCTTTCACCTTAGTACATCCATCACTAACACTCTTTTATTTACTAGAATGTGAAGGCTTTTTTTTATTCCATCCTTACTCCAATTGCTCTTGAAAAGTTTGTGTTCAAAATTAAGTGCTCTTAACAAATAAGGTAGGAATTATATATATATATATATATTGGCTAAATAAAAGGTAGGTTATAGAAGGCCAAAAGAAAGACAAATAAGGCTAACAATATATTTAACTAGGCTCAAAGAGGTAACTAGTGATATAAGGATAACAAGGTAGGCTTAAAATGGCACAATCGATCCAAAATAGCCTACATCATATCCTAAATAGTGCAATTCCAAATTATTCCCCCTCAAGAGGTTTCCAAATGAGTTATAGAGTTTGTTGAGATCACAAAAATGTTCATGAAAAATTCACACAGAAGACTTCTCTAAGCATTTAGACTAATCAACCAAATCATACCACATACCAAAAGAGTCGCCAACTAGGTAAAATCAACATTTGAAATTATCTTTAAACCGAAGCAAAATTTAATGTCTTCTAAAAGCTACTTGTTATCACAATCACACTATTATCATCAACATGCAAATTAAAACAAGTAAAATGCAAATGAGAAAAAAAATAAAATAAAAAATAAAAATAAGACAATAAAGAAATAAAAGAAATTAAATCAAAATGTAGAAAAATAAATGGAAAATCAAAATTAAACACAAATAAACACACAAACAAAACTACTAAAAATGAAGCGAAGAAAAGATTTACCGTTTACCGCACCCCAACCAAAACCATACATTGTCCTCAATGTAAGAAAGAAAAACTACAAATGGCTATCGACATCACAAAGAAAAAAAGAGCTGGCCGCAGTGAAAATCCTATTTAAATCGATTCTCGCCGGCGGCAAAAATAATCTCGCCGCAGCGAGATCTCATTTCCGTCGGCGACGAACATAAGATTTTTTTTTATCTGCAAGACAAATAAAATAAGAAAATTTAATTAAAAATAAAATTATCATAAAATGAAGTGCAGAATTTAAAATCTAACTAATAATTCACCAAAACTTAAAATTTAAGCTAAAATTTAAAATTTAAAAGTGCTAAAATAAAATGAGATAAAAGATGAGAAAACAAATATGATGGGTTGCCTCCCATTAAGTGCTTTAAGTTATAGTCATTAGCTAGTTTATATCATTCTTTACTGCGGTTGTTGAAACTCTAGAGAATATTTCTGCTTGCTGAATTCTCCGTCAAAATATGGCTTCAACCGTTGTCCATTGACCTTGAAAGTTCCCTTTGTTTCATGACTGATCTCAACTGCTCCATAAGGAAACACCTTGGTTACTAGAAAAGGTCCTAACCAACGAGATTTTAGCTTTCCCAGAAAAAGTCTGAGACAGGAATTATAAAGCAGCACTTTCTGTCCCACCTCAAAGTTTCGCCTCAAAATGTTCTTATCATGCCAAACCTTCGTCTTGTCCTTGTATATTCGGGCATTATCATAAGAATCATTCCTCATTTCATCCATCTCATTCAATTGCAACACCCTCTTTTCACCTGCTGCCTTAAGATCAAAATTCAGAATTTTAATTACCCAATTTGCCCAATGTTCCAATTCAACTGGAAGGTGATAAGATTTTTCTTACACCAATCGGTATAGAGACATACCGATGGGTGTCTAGAAAGCTATCCTATAGGCCCAAAGTGCATCATCTAGTTTCCTTGACCAATCCTTGCATGAGTTATTTATGGTCTTTTCAAGGATTCTCTTCAACTCTCGGTTTGACACTTCAACTTTTCCACTAGTTTGAGGATGGTAAGGTGTTTCTATCCGGTGTGTTACTCTATATTTTTGCACCAAAGCCACAAATTGGTTATTGCAAAAATGCTTACCTCCATCACTTATAGTTGCTCTAGGTGTGCCAAATCTGGAAAATATGTTCTTCTTGAGAAAATTTATGACAACCCTAGCATCATTGGTAGGCAAGGAAACTGCTTCCACCTATTTAGAGACATAATCTACACCAACAAGAATGTATTTATTAGAATGAGATGAAGGAAAAGGCCCCATAAAATCAATACCCCAAACATCAAATAAATCAATTATTAAAATATCATTTAAGGGCATTTCATGTCTCTGTGAAATATTTCTGCTCCTTTGGCAATCCTCACACATTGAAACAAACTTGAAAGCATCTTTAAACAATGAAGGGCAATAGAATCCAGATTGCAAAATTTTTCCTGCAGTTTTTGGTCCACCAAAATGTCTTCCAACTTCCTTCGAATGGCAATGACAAATAATGCTTTCCATTTCTTCCTCTGGTACACATCTTCTAATAATTTGATCTGCACAATGTTTATACAAGTAAGGTTCATCCCAAAAATATTGTTTCAAATCAGAAAAGAATTTCCTTCTTTTTTGATAAGACATGTCAGGAGGTAAAATTTTCTTAACCAAATAATTTGCATAATCAGCAAACCATGGAGCCGTTCAGATAGCAAGCAATTGCTCATCAGGAAATGTTTCATTATTTTGTCTTTCAACCTCAAAGTAATCTTCCTCCAACCTGGACAAATGCTCAACAACCAAATTTTCGTTCCCCTTTTTGTCACGGATTTCTAAGTCAAATTCTTGCAAGAGAAGAATCCATCTTAGTAATTGCGGTTTGGCATATTTCTTGGCTAGCAAATACTTAAGAGCAAAATGATTAGTTTAAACAATGATTTTAGACCCAATTAAATAAGATCTAAACTTATCAAATGCAAAAATTACTACCAAAAGCTCTTTCTCAATTGTTGCATAATTAAGTTGTGCATCTGTCAATGTCCTGCTTGCATAATAAATCACATGCAGCAACTTATTCTTCCTTTGGCCCAAAATAGCACCTATAGCATAGTCACTGGCATCACACATTACCTCAAATGGAAGACTCCAATCCGGTGCACAAATTATAGGGGCCGAAGTGAGCTTCTCCTTCAAAAGGTTAAAAGCCTGCAAACAATCAGAAGAAAAATCAAACTGTGCATTTTTAACTAACAAACTGCAAAGAGGTTTTGTTATTTTTGAAAAATCTTTAATAAATCTTCTATAAAACCCAGCATGTCCCAAGAAACTTCTAACGCCCTTTACAGTTGTTGGAGGTGGTAATTTTTCAATCACTTCCACCTTTGCACGGTCCATTTCTATTCCCTTTGCTGAAATTCGATGGCTAAGAACAATACCTTCTTGAACCATGAAGTGACATTTCTCCCAATTTAGCACTAAATTTGTGTCTTTACAACGCTGCAAGACTAAAGAGAGATTATGCAAGCAATTATCAAAAGAATAGCCAAAAACAGAAAAATCATCCATAAAAACCTCAATAAACTTTTCGACCATATCACAGAAAATTGCTACCATGCAACTTTGGAAAGTTGTAGGTGCATTACATAAACCAAATGGCATCCTTTTGTATGCAAAAGTACCATAAGGGCATGCAAATGTTGTCTTATCTTGATCCTCTGGTGAAATTGCAATTTGGTTGTACCCCAAATATCCATCAAGAAAATAATAATAAGCATGTCCAACCAATCTTTCCAACATTTGATCAATAAATGGCAAAGGAAAATGATCTTTTTGGGTGGCATCGTTCAAATTTCGATAATCAATACACACTTTCCACCTAGTCATTGTCTTTGTTAGAATAAGCTCATTGTTTTCATTTTCTACAACTGTGATTCCTCCTTTCTTTGGTACACAATGAATTGGGCTTACCCAAGCACTATCTGAAATCGGATAAATTACCCCAACATCCAAAAGCTTAATCACCTCAGCCTTGACCACTGCTTACATTGTTGGGTTTAAACTCCTTTGTGGCTGAATTGTGGGCTTGTAATCCTCATTCATCAAGATTTTATGCATGCAAATAGAGTTGCTAATCCCTTTGATGTCCGCTATTGTCCATCCAATTCCCACTTTGTGAGTTCGAAGAACTCCTAATAGCTTGTTTTCCTCTTCATCATTCAAAGAATTGTTAATAATAACAGGAAAAGATTCAGAGTCTTCAAGGTAGGCATACCTTAGATGGGATGGAAGTGGCTTTAGCTCAATATTGTTGGCTTCCTTCTTTACCATTAAGGTTGGAGTTTCATTTGTTCCCAACTCCTTGAATGTTTCATCATTGAACAAATATTCATCAAGTGCCAAAAATTCGAAACATTGTCTCACTCCCTCATCTTCCTCCTCAATTGTTGTAGATTTCACAAGGCAAGCTTCAAGTGGTAGCAATGGAGTTCTCTCCTCAAAAGTTTCCGAGATTAACCTGTCAAGAATGTTAATTTGAAAACAAGAATGTACCTCACTTGGAAATTTCATTGCTTCAAAAACATCAAAAGTCACTTGTTCATCTTATACCCGTAGAATGAGCTTTCCTTGCTGAACATCAATCAATGTTCTTCTAGTTGCAAGGAACGGTCTCCCCAATATCAAAAGTACGTCTCTATCTTCCTCCATGTCAAGCACCACGAAATCTGCAGGGAAAATATGGGATATGAGGCTCATATTTTTCATTTGGGGAAGGTTGAACATCTTGGCATGTTGATGGCTTTTCTTTAGATTCTTCCATCTTTTTCTCCGATTTCATCTACCATTCAAGTTCTTTACCGCTTCTCAATGTGATAGCCTTTGCATGCTCTTTGGGATTTATTGTGTCACTAGGCAACGATCCTTGAGACCTTTCTACAATCTGCTTTGAAAGCTGCCCCAGTTGGTTTTGGATGTCCTTGTTGATTGCCTCTTGATTTCTGAAATTTGTTCTTGACTCCTCAATGAACTTTCCCAAAATTCCTTCCAAATCTGTTTGTTTCTTCTCTTGGGGTTGGTAGGAAGATGATGACAGTTTGAATCCCCCTTGGTTATTTCCCCATGACAAATTTGGATGATTTCTCCAACCTGGATTGTAGGTGTTCGAATATGGGTTATGTTGAGGTCTTTGGAAATTTGAAACATAATTTTCTTGCTCAGCATTTGGTGAAGCAAATGGATTTCCAACTTGGCACTCGATACTAGCATGATTTCCACCACATAAATCACATCCTACAGTTGGTTTGGATTCGAACTTAGATGACAAAGAATCCATCTTTCTTGAAAGAGTAGCAACTTGAGCCGACAAAGCATTCACTGAATCAATTTCATGCACTGTTGTTGGTCTTTTTGCAGTTACCCACTCTGAATGCCACTGATTGTTGTTTTCTGCCATAATCTCTAACAACTCATGAGCATCCTTTGGTGTTTTTCCCATTAAAGACCCTCCAGCTGCAACATCAATCATTGCCCTATAGTTTGAAACCAACCATTATAAAATGTAGAGACTTGTAGCCAAATCAGTATACTATGATGTAGGCACTTCCTTAACATTTCTTTGAATCTTTCCCAAGCTTCATACAATGATTCTTGGTCATACTGTGTAAAAGATGTGATTTCATTCCTCAATTTTGCCGTCTTAGCAGGAGGAAATAACTTGAACAAGAATTTCTGATCCAACTCATTCCATGTTGTAATTGATCCCGGTGGTAATGAGTTTAGCCACTCATTGGCTATATCTCGAAGTAAAAAAGGAAAAACCCTCAATCTTACAGCATCTTCAAACACACCATTTATCTTGTAAAGATCACACACCTCCAGAAAGTAAGCAATATGTGCATTTGGATCATCCTTTGACATTCCCCCAAACTAATTTGATTGAACCATTTGGATAAAGGATGGTTTTATCTTAAAGTTATTGGCTTGAACAGTTGGCCTCCTTATACCCGAAGTAGTTCCAGCAACATTAGGCATAGCATAATCCCTCAAAGCTCTACGATTTCCACCTCCCTCAACAAATGGTGGATCCATGGCTGATTGTCTATTAGGAGCTGAGGTTGAACGCCTTCTCTCTCAGTTTAGATACCTATATGTTCTATCAATCTCTAGATCAAATGGAAGAAGGTTAAGGCTTCTTTCACGTCTCATACAAAAATCCTACAACCTGAAAATCAACTAGCACAAAAACAACACAAAGTTACCCTTTTTTTATGATAAATAAAATAAAAGAGCAAAATAAACAAAATGAAAATTTGCAAGAATTGACTAAAATAAATAATGCAAACGAGCAGCAACAACTCTAAATGAAACAACAATTAACACAACTCAACAAGCTCAATTTAAAACAAAATTAAAAATGAAACAATGATAAAGAAAATTAACTTCAAATTAAAACTAAGATTAGGTAGTATTGATATTAATAAAATCAAACCATTCCCTGGCAACGGTGCCAAAAACTTGATGCGCATTTTTTCAAGTGTACGAATCGTTCAAGTAATAAAGTGTACAAAAGTACGGATATCGAACCCACAAGGAATGGCGTTACTAAGTACCGAAATTGACTAATCTTAATTTTATTTGAAAACTCAATTGTTGAAATTGTTTAAGAAGCAAATTAACTTAAAAATAAATGCAAATAACACAATTCAATGTTGTTCACAAATGATTAAAAACGCTAACGCATTTGATTTCTCTAAATCAATTCAATCCGATTTCAAGTCATGTTATATGAGAATCAAAGCTAAAAGTGATGGTTGAAAAACCCAAATTTACCTAATACTCTCTCTCGAGTTATATTAGAATTACTTATATATGAAAACCAACTATATTTCTATGAAGATTTAATCACAAACAAGCACATTACGATTTATGGAATTTCTAGAATAACCACATACATCATGCATTAGGTCTCACACTCGCAATCAACATACGGTATTTATCACAAGAAGCATTCATTACACATCTCCTCTCGGTCTCAATATAATGCAACAATTAATCTAAATCTTGGCCAGAAATTTAAAAGCATTAAGCATGGAAATAAATACTCAACTTGAAAACAATGAACTCATATAACAATAACAAAAGAAATCAGATTTTCTTGATTCAACTACATCATAGCCTTAGCAAACACGAATTAGTTCATAATATAAATAAGAACAAACATTATTTCAATTGAATCCATGAATAACAAATCTAAATAAAATGCAGAAAATAAAAGCTAAGGAGAAGAGATGAAAGAGTCTTGAAGATGAAGACTTGGTAGCAACAATGGTGATGATCCTTCAAGCTTCTCCAAACTTTCTCTCCAAAATTGCCTTCGCTCTTCCAAAAATAACTCAAATCTGCTCTCTCTGCCGTGGCCTCTTTTTCTAGAACATATTGTATATATAGATCTAGGGTTTTGGGGGCAATTTTGGAAAAAAAAAATATAAAAAATGTGTTTTCGGACGAAACTCGCCGGTGGCAATATTATTCTCGCTGCGGCGAGATTTCTAGAAAAGTTATGATTTTGGTTCCGCTGATTCTCACCGGCGGCGAGATCACTTGGCCAACGGCAAGATTATGTTGGCTGGTGGCAAGATGAATTTGCCAAAATCCGTGCTCTCGGGAAGATTTTTGCCGTGAGATTTTCACCGGTGGCGAGAATATTCTTGCCGACGGCGGGATTTCTAAATTTTGAAACTTTGTTTTCTTTTTATTTTCACTCAATCCCGATCATTTTACTTTGTCCAAAACTTCTCCAAAATCATGATTTTACCTGAAATTGCACTTTAAACACGAAATACCTGTGAAATGACATTTGTGGATTAAATAATCAAATAAACACAATTTTCACACTAATATCAACATTTAAATCATAACAAAAATGCAATAATTTGGCTCTTATCACTCACAAACACACATATATGCTATGCTTGAAGTTTAATAATTTTCTTTAAAGACTTTAAGACTTCAACTAATCTTGACTATAAAATTTTGTTGAATTATATTTCTTACTTTTTAAAAATTTACCATATGGAGGCACCCAGTATTGAGAGTGCTACCTACTATGATGTGTGAAGCTACCACAGTGAGCAGAGAGGGTTACCTCATAACTAGTGTAAAATCATCATGTTAGGTTTATGGCTCATGCCCAAAAAAAGGAAGGAAAGATTGTGCAAAAAGCTACTGCTTATAAAACTTGTACTTGGAATGCACAAAAGGAAAGAGCCAATAGAGTTTAAAAAACAATTCATGTGCCTCATTCATAAAATAAAGAAAAATTTGAGTACTCTTTTAGTAGATATATTTTACTTTGTAAGATTAAGGACTCGATTATAAATTTATATGATAGGTGATATTTATTTTATTTTGAGTCTTTCTTGATTGGTCATAAATGAATTCACTGGTATATTTGTAGAGTTCAAACATATACACTACTTTTAAGTAGATGTCAATATTTCATTATATGTACTTGTGTACTTGTGTGCCTCTTCTACTTTACTTTCTTATTTATGTAATAAACAATAAAAATTTTAGATAAAGAATGATGAGTTCTCAATTGGTTATGTTCTCATTTGTGATTAAATGACTTTAATATCTTATATGGCTATTTATGCAAATTAAAAAAAATTAGATTTTTTTTTCATTTACATCTTTTTATTTATTACCTTTTTAATTTGTTTCTAAGTTAGAGAATCATTGAACTTAGAGGGGGTTTAAAGCACATTTCACTTCTACATTACTCTGCTTTTACATTGCTATATCTTTAGGAAGAGTTTAACTTCATTACTTTGCCTAATGCTTTGTCCTTCTTGTATGTCAAAAAGGAGGAGAGAATAATGTGTTTTACTTCCATGTTTGTAATTTTTTATTCATATAGGGGGAAAACAGATTTAATTAAGCTTGATTAGTATGAATGCTTACTATATGACTATTCTTTACACTTCCCTTATTTCTAGGTAAACTGAACTAATGTACAATGAGGTTTTGAAGCCAAATGCTTGAGTTTCACATAATCGTATTCTACGTATATTTTTTTATAAATACGACACACAAGATTGTATTCATGAATTTAATAGCACATGTTCATAAATATGAAATTTTTTTGGTGCAAAAATATTTATTTAAACTTGAATCAATTTATGAAATTATCAATTAGTTATCTCTTAGATATATGTATTTAATATTGTCAAAAAAGGGTTATTTGGCTTCCGATTGTTATACAGTTATTACATATTTCCATTTTGGGCGACAGAGGTCATTAACGTATAATTAATATATATATTTATTGATTTATAAGATTATATATGTGTATTGATTTATAAGATGTTGCTTATAAAAAGTTAAATAATTTTAAAAATTACAATATTTTCTTAATTAATGAATTTTTTATTAATTAGAATACAATGATTAAATAGGTTGGTTAATACTAAATTGATATTATACTAGATATATTTATTAGTAAATATATTTGGTATTTTTACATTTATATAGTTTCTTATTGATTAGATTTTTACATGTTTAGATTAAATAATTTTATGTGTGATCATAATTATTTAATATGATTATTAAATTTCAAAGAAACTATTTTTGTTGTACTTGTTCTTAATTTTTTTATTCTAAAATGTGCTAGTTGATTTGAATTAAATAACATATGTTTTAAATTATCTAGTTGTGATTATTCATTATTAAATCTGTTCTAAAACACCACGGGTACTTGTGTTTTTGTGTTAACCATTTTGCAATTAACTCGAGAACGTATCTGATTGGCGAGAAGCTTATTGGAATATTGGATTGAACATCGTTCACGTTAATTTTAAAAACTGTGAAAATAGAGTAGGGGCTCGTAAGTAAAGTACATTGGGGCGGTATCCTAAGGAGAATAGGATAAGATCGAATTTGCACTTGAACATTTGATTTTCAGAGTGAAAAATTAGGTGGTCTGATTGACCGGTGGTTTTTCTCTTAGGTCATGGTTTAGGTTATTAAATTATAAATTAGTAAAAATTAAAAAGAACATATTCACCTCCTCTAAGTTAATTAAATCTATATCTTATAAATTTTTTAATAACTAAAAATTTGTATAAATGTTAACTTATTAGTCCTAAAATTAATTCAAATAATTACAACAAATATATGTCCAATGAATTTGCCAACTCATGAACCTCTTGCATGTTACTACATTGATATAATTTAAACAGAAAATAAAAAAATACATGCAATAATCACTATAATTTAAATTATAAAAGAAAAATAAGATAATAGCTAGCAAAAATAGGTAAGAGTAAATTAAATATCAAAACAAGTGTAAAATAGTCACAGATATTATGATTAAAGAACATAAATATATAAATTAAATGATAAATCATGCAGAAAATAAAAAGTTCAAAATATATAAGTTGCTAAGAAATAATCAAAAGATATTTTTTCAACAAATGCTATAATATTTAAGATATATATATATTTTTTAAAATGATAGTTTTCGACGATGATATTTTTTCGAAAATATATCACAACATTTTTAAATTTTTTTTATATTTATGTCATAAGATAAATATTACATATCCATATCAAAATTTCAAAAATCTCAAATAAGTCAATAATTGGTAATTGGGTTTCCCGTGAGAATACATAGAAAAAAAATGTTAATTGAGTTTCCCGTCAGAATAAGGAGGAAAAAAGTGTTATATATCCTTGAAATTCAAAAACAATCTAGCACGGGTATTGACTTCAAAATTCATGAAATCTTTTTTTTTCAAGCTTTTTACAAACTCAACCAAATGTTACCTCAAATTGTTAAATGAACAAACTACCTTAGCGGCTCATATCCAAATTCTATAAAAATACGCAATAATATTCGTTCTACACTTTTAGGTTATGTGTTTACATAGCTTTTTTTTTAATATTTGTGAAAAAAATACTTAATAATTTTAAATTAAAAAACTATATGTTTTTGATACTCGTCGAGATCTTGTTGAGATGTCAACAAGGGCTTGTTGAGATCATCATTTTGTGAAATATGGCTTACCAAGGTGAACTCGGTAAGGCTAATGAGTGTTTGTTGAGTATCAATCAATGAGTGGGTATGATGGTTGTTATCCTCGCCAAAGGTCAATGAACATATCAGAAGCGGAAGAATATCCTATAAATACTCAACGTTTTATTTGTTTTCTCAATTAGAAATATGAAAGTTCTTGTAAAATCAAATCTCAGTTTTGAAATCATTTTTCTTGTTCAGTGTATCGGTAACACATTTTAAAAGTTATCTTACAAAAATACATTTTGAAGGATTTAATTTAAATAAATTAAAATCAAGACGTATTTTAGTTATCTAAGTTCACGTACATGAGAGTTTTTCAAACTTAAATTGTTCACTATATTGAGCCGTGGTTGAGTACAATCACGTGGTAGTGAAGCTACAGAAGAGAACTACATCATATTGATTTGGTTATTATGCAAACAAGATGATCCCTTGTTGTGTTGTGTTGTGTTGTACCAACTACATTAAATGGCCATACTACTTGTCATAACACCAATCCTCTTTAGATCAAGTTCGTCTCACAGGCACCATTGTGATTCACAGTAGATTACATGCCTAAGGTTTGTGGATCTCCTAAGTGATGATTCTCCGATAAGCATGTTTGAAATCACTCTTATGCAAACCTAGCCCAATCTCACATGATTTACATTCAATCCAATATATGATGTATGAATACATAATTATTTTATATCTATGTCCAATATAATATGACAATGTTTCCCATACTAGACATTCACATAAAAATAGACCAAAATGGCAAGAAATTAAATTATAGGGCTTGTCTCAATTCTGAACAAGGTAGAAATGAAATCGTTAGGATATTATTGGATAGATCAACTGTCACCATTCACGGGTACTTTATTAGAAGTTCACCAACTAGCAACAAAGCGCACAAACCAACCACTGAAGTCAGCGAACTAAATCCACATAACCATTGAACTAAAATAGTACGCTACAAGAGAAATTGTTTTCAATGACAAATCACTTTGTCAAAAAAACACCAACATCTATCTCTAAAAACACTTCCTCGATAAATTATTTTGTCGGGACGGTTGTTCCAATAACCTATCATTGAAAATGTTTTCTTAACAATGCCAATATTCATTGGAAAAAGTATTTTTCTAAACAAAAAATTTGTCAAAGAAAGTATTTTTGCCTCAGAAATATTTGTCAAAGAAAGTGAATTTCCTGACCAAAACAATTTGACGAAGAAATAATTTTTTCGATAAAATAAATTGTGGGAAACTCCTTTTACTTGCAAAGTTTGTCAATGAAAATAATCTTCTTCAATAAAAAAATTATTTAGAAAATTATTTTCATCTAACATTTGTTGCAAAGTCTTTAATTAAAAAAAAATACAAAGATAAACTAAAACTTGGATACATCTATCTAGTAACAACACTTGGTAGTATTAGAGCTATAGTTACAAGTGAGAAAATCAATGCTACAATACTAGATAAAATCAATCTCCTGAGACAAAAACATGTTTGCTAAATATTAAAAAACATTATCTCCAAGAGAAAACAAATCGAGACCAAAAATGTTAGAGGCATATCCAATGTAGATGATATGCTACCAGAGTAACTTTGTCGCATGCTAATCAGGAATCATGCTTTGAGGATACAAATGACATAATTTGAATGTCTAGTTAAATAATTGATGTCTTTCCACTCATGCCATCAGCTTTCAATTGCCGTGCATGGTATGGAAAAAAATACATTGAAGATAAAAATTAGAAACTTCTGATGATGGATATACTCCATTTATTGAATAATTAAAAAAACGACAAATTTAAAATGCTTATGATGCAATGGCATGCTAATGCTTTAACAAATAAAAAATTGTATAAAATAGCATAATATGGTAATCATAAAAACAACTAAATTTAATACTTGAAGAATTATCATACCGGGACCATACAAATGATTATGTTGTATAATAGTATACATAATCATTTGCATGACATAATGATGTTTTTTTCTTTATTGTTTTAAATATTCCTTTCCTTGTATTATTGAGATGGATTAAGAAGATACATCAGAGTATTTTTCTCTTCGATTATTTTTTTGTACATGGTATTAGAGCAAATATGTATTTTTGGACTCTGTTCACTTGAGCTCTTTTCTTTAGATTTTAGGTCTCCATCTACGACATTAATTCCTTCCAATTTAATTAAATTTTGTCATTAACATTTCAGTCAAATTCTCCACACCCATCTCTTTTTATTTCTTCACCTTCAGACGAAGCTATTGATTCCAAAGCACCCACCTGGTCTTCAAGTTTATAAAGTTTCAAGTTGATAGAATATTATTATAAGACCTTTTGATTAGAGCTTTCCAGGGATTCCATCAAGAACTGCATTAACAAGATAATATTGATGTTGTTTTAGCTTCACAACTCATTAAGAACTACGTGTTGTGTACAACGAAACCTCTTTGCCTTGTAAAGATTGTGCACCAAGGAGGTGTGAGTTATGGAATCTTTTATCCTCATCGACTCAAAGAACTCCATGGATCGATCTATCTGACTAGATTTACATAGACTCAAAGTTTCAAAAAAAGAAAAGAGTGATTATGCAGAAGCTGTTTTATTTCTTAATTCAAGTGTTGTTCTACCACTTGATATATATTAGCTTCCATTTAGAAATTAATTAAGAAATATTAGTTTCTTATTATTACTAAGAAGGAGGGATACTACAGATCAAGCTGAAGAAACAAGCAGAGTTACTGTATCAAGTAAAGAATTTTATAATTCTAATGGAGATCCTTATTTACTCCAAATTTCAAATCATCTTGGAATGGTGCTTGTAATAGCACTTTGACGAGAGATAATTACCTCATTTGGAGTAGATCTATGAAGATTACTTTTGGAGCCAAGTTGAAGCTAAGTTTCGTTGATGGTAGACTTGAGAAGAGCTAACTAAATGGTAACTTCTTAGATACTTAATTCATTATCCAATGACCTTGTTGATAGCTTTCTCTATACAACTTCAACCGAGAGTTGTGGGATGAGATAGCTGAAAGATATGGTGAGATCAATGGGCCCTTGCTTTATCAGATTCGAAGAGATATTACTTCAATATCTCAAGGCAATGATTCTATTGCGAAATATTATGAAAAACTGAAGCACTTATGGGATGAATTTGCTTGCCTTATGTTTTTACCTCCCTACACATGTGGAGCTGCAAACATAATTTCAATTTTCTACTCTGAATAAATTAATGCAATTCCTTATGGGATTAAATGAATGCTACGACCCGACTAGAAATCAAATTCTAGTCATAGATCCATTGCCAACTGTAAATCGTGCTTATTCAATGCTTATTAGTGTTGAAAAATAGAAAGAGGTTCATGTTAATTTTAATGAACTCAAGTGATAATGAATCAATTTAAGAAAGAAACTTCTATGAAAGGAGCTGCTACTAAGAAGAAAGAAAAGGGGGTAAATATGGTTGATAGTCCACTTGATTATGAAGATATGAATGAAGCCATAGGAGAGAAACAAGGTGATTTGGCTAATCTAGTTCAACAAGAGTTGATGAAGTTTATCAACAACAAGATGACTGTGAATGGTAACTATGCAAACTTTGCTCGTTTCAACAATTCTGCATGTAACACTTTCTCCTTTCAAAGTACTTTAAGTTCTGCTACTAGTACTATTGAGTTGTTGAAAATTGGTACTTGGATAGTGGACTCAGGGGCCACCAATCACATGTCAGGTGTTAGAAATATTTTTAGCAATCTAAGAAAGCCTAAAAGACCTTCACCAGTTTATTTACCAGATGGATCTGTGAAATATGTTCATAACATAAGAGAAATTAATCTTCCTAATAAAATTTGCATGATAAATTTCTTATACATACCAAGTTTTAAATTTAATCTTATATATGTTCAAAAACTTACTAACCATGCCCAAATGGAATTTCATTGTACACCAACTACTTGTATTCTACAGGACCTATAGACTAAAGAGATTGTAGAAGTAGGAAAAGCTATAGAAAGTCTCTACGTTTTAGATACTACTAGTTTTCAAGATTTAAATTGTAATAATTTTATTAAAAATGTTGAGTTTTTAAAATTAAATCCTCGTGGATTGAATTGTAGTGATGAAGTTTCTATCAATGAAAAAAAATAGATTTCTTAAAACTTAATTGTGGCATAGCAGATTGGGACACTATCTTATAGATGTTTTGAAACACAATGTTTTTTTAAAGAACAAGATTTAATTTTTTTTATCAATGTGAAGTTTGTCACAAGTCCAAACAACAAAGATTACCTTTTCCCATTGGTCATACTAGAGCCCCACAACCTTTTGAACTGATTCACTTAGACTTATGTAGTCCTTATGGCCAAGTCTCTGTTGAAGGAGCCAGATATATTCTAACTATTATTGATGACCACAGAAGGGCCACCCAGACTTACCTCATGATCCACAAAAGCCAGACCAGTTCTTTTTTTACCAACTTCGTCAACATGACTCATACACAGTATAGGAAACATATTAAAGTCATAAGGAGTGACAATGATACATAATTCACAAATTTAGAATTTCAATCATTTCTTTTTAGTAAAGGAATAATTAATCAAAAATCATGTCCTTATACTCCTTAACAAAATGGGGTAGTAGAAAGGAAACACAAACATCTCTTGCAAATAACCAAAGCTCTCATATTTCAGGCATGTTTACCAAATAAATTTTGGGATTCTTCAATCCTTATGGCCACTTACATCATAAATAGACTTCCAACATCAATTTTAAATTGGAAAACCCCCATAGAAATACTTCTCTCAAAACCACCAGATTATTCAAACCTTAGAGTCTTTAGAGTTGTGCTATGTGACAAATGTTTTACTAAATAAAGACAAATTTACTGAAAGAGCTTTCAAATGTATATTTCTTGGATACATTAAAGCTCAAAAGGCCTTTAGAGTTTATGATTTGGTAAAACATAAATTATATGTTTCAAGAGATGTAAAATTTTATGAATAAATTCTTCCTTGTAAAATTGAAAATGGTATTATCGAAAACATAGAACAAGATGTCTTACCTATTCCTATAAGTAAAAATGACATTGAACCAATCATCTTAAACATAGACCAATCTCCTTTTACACCCACAATTGATCAAAATATTTCAGATCATACATCTGCTCCTAATGATGATTATGATTTGCCTAATTTCATAGAAGAATATCCAGGTAGAACCCAAATAACCAATGAAGTTCAAAAACACAATACCAGAATTAGAAGTAAGCCAACATAGATGGAAGATTATGTTCTTAATTTAGTTATCAAATCTTTAGATAAAATCTCTTGTCCTCCACAGGATCTCAGAACATATACTCCACAAACCTTCCCTTTTACAAAATCTCCTATATTTTCTGATGTGTACATGTCCTTTTTGAAAAATATGTCCAATGTTTAAGAACCAAGTTCTTACAAGAAAGCTAGTACTAGTGCAGAATGGATAGAAGCCATGAATCAAGAGCTGAATGCTCTTGAAAAGAACAATACATGAGAGTTAACATACTTTCCAGAAGGTAAGCAAGCAATAGGATCAAAATGGGTTTATAAAATGAAGTTAAAACCTGATGAAAGTGTGGATAGGCACAAGGCAAGATTGGTTGCAAAAGGTTTTAATCAAATTAAAGGAATCAATTATTTTGAAAGTTTTTCCATTGTATCCAAAATTGTTATGGTTCGAATTCTACTTGTTGCAACTTCTAAATGGTGGCCAATTCGTCAATTAGATATAAACAATGCTTTCCTACATGGCTTCATGAAAGAAGATGTCTATATGTTACCACCTGAAGGATACAACAGGATAAAATTAATCAAGTTTGTAAATTGTAAAGATCACTGTATGGACTCAAGCAAGCCTCAAGATAGTGGAATGTCCAATTCTATGAAAAAATAACTTGTTTTGGATTCACACAATCTGCTCATGACAACTGTTTTATTATCAAAGAAACTGAATCTTCCTTTACAACTTTGCTTATTTATATAGATGATGTTCTTCTAATAAGAACTTCAGAGAAGGAGATCGCATTGGTTAAGAAACATTTGGATAATCAATTCACTATTAATGATCTTGGTTATGCAAAATATTTTCTTGGATTATAAATTGCAATAGGACCTTCTAGAACTGTTATAAACCAATGAAAATATCTACTAGATATTCTTTTTGATTAAGGTCTTCTTGGAGCTAAACCAACAAAGACACCTTTTCCTAAAGGTCAAAAATTGGTTGCTGAAGAGGGCTCTCCTCTTCTTGAGCTAGAGAAATACAAGCATTTAATTGGAAGTTTATTGTATTTGAACATCATTCGACCAGATATAAGCTATCCTATGCAACAATTGAGTCAATTTTCCAATACCCTTTGCAAGCCTCATTGGGATGGAGCTATGCATTTACTGAGATACCTAAAAGGGTGCCTATCCAAAGGGTTATTTTATCCTAGTCATAATGGTCTTCATTTGGAAGCTTATAGTGATGCTGATTGGACATCTTGTCTTGACACTAGAAAGTCTTTAACAGGTTTTTGCATCTTCTTAGGTCCAGCTCTCATATCTTGGAAAACTAAGAAGCAGACTATTGTTTCTCGATCTTCTATTGAAGCAGAATATTGTAGCTTAGCTACAACAGTCTCTAAGGTACAATGGATTTCATATATTTTGAAAGACTTCAAGATTGATTTCAATACTCCTATCTCACTCTGGTGCTACAACAAAGCTGCCATTCACATAACAGAAAATCCAGTGTTCCATGAAAGAATGAAGCACCTGGATATTGATTGTCACTTGGTTAGAAATCATTTCAAGGAAGGTTTCATTAAACCGCAATATGTGTCCTCACAAGAAAAAATAGCACACATGTTCACCAAATCCTTATCAGCTCATCAATTTAGCATGTTAATGTTCAAGTTGGGTTTGTATGATATCCATCATACAAACCATGGAGTAATTCATGGAGCAAAACATGGAGATTGTCATAAAGCTCCTTAATTTAAGAAGCAAAACATGGAGTAAAACATGGAGCAAAACAAGGAGCAAAACATGGAGCAAAACATGGAGCAAAACAAGGAGCAAAACATGGAGCAAAACAAGGAGCAAAACAAGGAACAAAACATGGAGCAATTCATGGAGCAAAACAAGGAGCTTAATTCAAGAAGCAATTTAAGGAACCATTAATTTAAGGAGTAATTCAAGGAGTGAATTTTCCTATAAATAGATATGTAATTGTAATGAATTAATCATCCAAAGTGTTCATTCCAATTGAGAGAAAAGCTTAGAGAGAAAAGCTTTTGTGAAAGAAAATTAAGAGTAATTTTCTTGGGTGTAATTGGGTTGTGAGTTGTTAGTGTTGTAAACACCTTGTGTAATTTCTCCCATTTCAGTAAAAAGATCTGCAGCAGGTCCGGAGACGTAAGCAAGATTGGCCGAACTCCGTTATCAAATTTTGTGTGTTATTTTTCTATTCTTGCTTTCTCATAAATCTGGCTTATCGGGAATTTGCGTAATTTCCCAACAACTGGTATCAGAGCTATTGGTGGTGATTTCTGTCAATTTTCTGCAAGGTTACTATTTACGTGAATAGTGAATTACGTGAATAGTGAAATTTTGTTGACGATATTTGTTCGTTGACGGAGGTGTTCTAATACACGGTGGTTTACAGAAATAGTCAGAAACGATCCAGAGGAAGTCAGATTTTAGTGGGAGCAATGGCCGCAGATGAAGGAAGGGTGAAACTCGAGAAATTTGATGGCACAGATTTTGGGTTTTGGAAAATGCAGATAGAGGATTATCTGTATCAAAGAAATCTATATCAACCTCTCTCAGGGAAGAAACTAGAAGCTATGAAGGAAGAAGATTGGAATCTTCTAGACAGACAAGCCCTCGGAGTTATTCGGTTGACGCTATCCCGTAATGTTGCCTTCAACATAGCAAAGGAAAAGACCACGGCGGGTCTTATGGCAGCTCTCTCCAATATGTATGAGAAGCCATCAGCCTCAAACAAAGTGCACTTGATGAGGCGTTTGTTCAATTTGCGGATGAATGAAGGCGCATCGGTAGCTCAACATCTCAATGAACTCAACACAGTCACAACCCAGTTGAGTTCAGTGGAAATTAAATTCGATGAAGAAGTACGAGCATTAATACTTTTTTCTTCTTTACCAGAAAGTTGGAATGCTACTGTCACGGCTGTGAGTAGCTCATCAGGAAGCAATAAGTTAAAATTTGATGATGTTTGTGATTTGGTTCTCAGTGAAGAGATCCGACGTAGAGAGTCAGGTGAATCGTCAACTTCTTCAGTTTTGCATACAGAGTCAAGAGGAAGAAATTCAACCAAAGGGAATTGACGTGGCAGAACAGACTACCGAGGTAGATCAAAGGACAGGAGGTCCAAATCCAGGAATCCTAATAATTCCCATATCTCGAAGACTATCGAGTGTTGGAATTATGGAAGAACCGAGCACTACAAAAATTAGTGCAAGAGTGCACCGAAGGAAAAACAAGTGAAGGCAGAGGCAAATGTTACTTCCACCTCAGGAGGAGACGATGCATTGATATGCTCTTTGGAGAGCAAGGAAGAATCTTGGGTGTTAGACTCTGGAGCATCGTTCCGTGCTACTTCATGATGAGTGCTCAAAAAGCATTAAAATTACCATGATTTTATGCTCATTAATTGATTAAAAAAATATATATTTATATGTTTTATCATATATTTATATAAATTTGTCTTTTTCGGAATCACGGGTATTTTTATTGTTTTTCAGGTATTTTCGCTTAAGAACGTAACTTAAAGACTCAAAGAGGAATACTGGAAGGAATACATCACAATTATATTACTAAATAAATGGGGCAAGGTCAACAAATATGGAAAAATTGGACAAAATGGGTCGAAAAGGTCAAAAATGTCAAAAAGGAAAAAATCGCGCCCGGAGCAGCCCATCCCGCGCGCGCCAGTGCCCAGCCGCACCGAGCTGTGCGCGCAGGTACTGTTCATCTGCACCGAGCTGCGTGCACGGGTACTGTTCATCTGCGCACAGATGCGCGCGTGGGTACTGTTCATCTGCGCACACCTGCGCGTGCCCAGCTGCCTCCGCGCGCGCCGACTCCTGTTTCGCCCCATTTTTCACGTGCAGCCGCCCCATGACGTCATTAATGACCTCAGCATTTCCATTACGCATTTTTACATTTTTTTACTCATTTTTTCTCTCCATCATCACCTATAAATACCCCCCATTCCCTTCACTTCAAAAACACACCTCAAAACACACTTCTCTCTTCTTTCTTTCTCTCCATTTCTTAGTTTTTAGTTTTTTTTAGTTTTTCTTATGTTTTAGTTAGTTTTAGAGTTCTTCCTTTTTTGGGAAGAACTAGTTATGTTTTTGTAATTTATTAGCTTTTTGATTCAATAAATGGGAGTGCAAATTCCGTTTGGAGGTTTTCTAGCAACGGGAATGGCATCGAAGTACTGTAAGGATTTTATTTTCTTTGCAGTTATTTTTTGTGCTTTATTCTTACATGTTATATTTAATTTGTCTGTGATTAAATTTAACTGTGCTAGCTGTTTGTAAAAATGATATAATAATAACGTTGTTATGCTTGCGAAATATTAAATAGGTAAAAATCTCTAAAATGAATTGATTTTATTTTTATTCAAGATTTTATATTAAGAATGTTAGAGAGAAATATATTATTTTTCATTACAAACTTAAATCTGAAAATTAGATTTTAAGGTTTAGTTATCCGGTCTGATTTAGAGTAGTGCTCTTTTATTTGTTGGTACAATCGGCCGGTAGTTAGAGTGAAGCTCTATTTCAAAAGTTTTATAAGAATTATTATCTGAAAATGTTTGACAACATGTTTTCAGTAGTGGTTTTAAAACTTGAAAGTTAGTACTCGGATAACTAAATTCTTAGGTTTAATTTGGACACCTTGAATAAAGTTTAAACTGTCTAACCCCACCAAAGGTGGCATTTAAATGGTTCATTTTCAATCTCTTAGAAAAATGAATTAATTTAATTAACCAAATTAGTTATCAACCCCACCCATAGGTGTTAATTGATTTGTTTAGTTAACAAAGAATATCTAACCCCACCAAAGGTGGTATTCATACAAAAAAGGGAGAATCAATAAATATCAATTCATATCTTTAATAACCTAAATAATACGAGCAAGCATAATTAACTTAGTTCTTATATCCATAAATACTCCACTATTTATAAAAGATAAAATTTGCATGAATGTTTATTGAATCTATGTTTAATTTTCTGTAATTAGATTAAAAATACAAAAACCCCAAAATATCGTGACAGGATGTTTAGGATTTAATTTCGTTTTTAAAAGTTTGAATAATAAATTAAAAACCACATACATTCCTTCCTTAGATCGACCTTGGGAGTATACTTATCATTTTCTACGAAATGATTCGTATTGGCAGAATCGGCGATGCCGGTTTTGGTTCATCAAGTTTTTGGCGCCGTTTCCGGGGATGACTCCGTTGCGGGGATGGCATCAAAATTTTTGGCAATCCCGATTCTGCTCATCACTTCACAAAACGAATTCTTCGAGAAATATGTCCCCAGAAACCTTGGAAAGGTATATCTTAGTGATGATCAACCATGTGCTATTATTGGCAAAGGTGTAGTGAAGATTAAGTTGAACGGATCTGTTTGGGAACTGAAGGATGTCAGGCATATTCCCGATCTCAGAAGGAACTTAATCTCAGTGGGGCAGT
Organism: Hippophae rhamnoides; assembly: GCA_033030585.1. Taxonomy (NCBI): domain Eukaryota; kingdom Viridiplantae; phylum Streptophyta; class Magnoliopsida; order Rosales; family Elaeagnaceae; genus Hippophae; species Hippophae rhamnoides. The sequence goes on along the minus strand of CM065431.1, from coordinate 31,412,346 downwards.
TGGCCAGTGAAGGCTACACAACGATCTTCCATGGTGATGTTTGGAAGATTTCAAAGGGTGCAATGACAGTTGCTCGAGGCAAGAAAAGTGGCACTCTTTACATGACAGTAGAGGCACGTTGTTCAATTATAGTTGCAGCAGGCAATAAAACACCAAATATGTGGCACCAGAGACTAGCTCATATGAGTGAGAAGGGGATGAAGATTATGCACTCAAAGGGAAAACTTCTAGGTCTATAGTCTACGGAGATAGACATGTGCGAAGATTGCATACTTGGAAAGAAAAAGAGAGTCAGTTTTCAAACAAGTTGCAGAATCCCAAAGAAGGAAAGGCTAGAGCTTATTCACTCTAATGTTTGGGGACCAACGACCATCTCATCTATTGGTGGGAAACACTAATTCGTGACTTTCATCGATGATCACTCTCGGAAGGTATGGGTTTACTTTCTAAAGCATAAGTCTGAAGTATTTGAGGCTTTCAAAAGATGGAAAGCTATGGTGGAAAATGAGATGGGTTTAAAGATCAAAAAGTCAGAACCGATAATGGTGGTGAATATGAAGACACCAGATTCAAAACTTTTTGCTATGAGCACGGGATCAGAATGGAAAGAACTGTTCCAGGCACACCTCAACACAATGGTGTAGCTGAGCGTATAAACCGAACATTGACAGAAAGAGCCAGAAGCATTCATATACAGTCAGGTCTACCGAAGCAGTTCTGGGCAGAAGTAGTCAACACGGCAGCTTACTTGATCAACCGAGGCCCATCTGTTCCATTGGAGCATAGAATACCAGAGGAGGTATGGAAAGGAAAAGAGGTGAAACTATCACATCTAAAAGTTTTTGGCTGTGTAGCATTTGTGCATATCAGTGATCAAGGTAGGAATAAGCTTGATCCCAAATCCAAGAAATGCACATTCATTGGCTATGGTGAAGATGAGTTTGCTACCACATTTGGGATGACGAAAAGAAGAAAGTTATCCGTAGTAGAGATGTGATTTTCAACGAAAGGGTGATGTATAAGGACATGCATAAAATAGACGCCAATGACTCAGAGCAGAATGAGTCAGTATTTGCAGATGCAGATGATGTCCCAGATAGTTCCGCAACAGAACCAATTGTAACAAGTCCTCAGCCAGAGGAACTTGTTGGACAGAGCAGTACACATCATTCCGACACATCACAACCTCTTACTCCAGCTCCTGTATTGAGAAGGTCTTCTCGACCTCATGTGCCTAACAGGAGATACATGAACTATATGTTGCTGACTGATGGAGGGGAGCCTGAATGCTATGATGAAGCTTGTCAGACTCGAGATTCCAACAAGTGGGAGCTTGCTATGAAAGAAGAAATGAAATCTCTCATCTCCAACCAGACATGGGAACTAGCTGAGTTACCTATGGGAAAGAAGGCACTTCACAACAAATGAGTGTACTGGGTGAAGAAGGAGCATGATGGTTCCAAGAGATACAAAGCCCGCGTAGTTGTCAAAGGGTTTCAACAGAAGGAAGGAGTTGAATACACTGACATTTTCGCTCATGTTGTGAAGCTTAATACTATCAGATCAGTATTGAGTATTGTAGCCATCGAAGATCTTCATCTTGAACAGTTGGATGTGAAGACTGCATTCCTTCATGGAGATTTAGATGAAGAGATATACATGTACCAGCCAGAAGGTTTCTCAGAAAGGGGGAAGAAGAACATGGTGTGCAGACTTAAGAAGAGTTTGTATGGCCTGAAACAAGCCCCGAGACAATGGTACAGAAAGTTTGACAGCTTCATGCACAAGGAAGGTTTCCAGAAGTGCAATGCTGATCATTGTTGCTACTTCAAGAGATATAGGTCCAGTTATATCATTTTAATACTTTATGTTGATGATATGTTAGTAGCAGGTTCAGATATGGATGATATTAAAAGGTTGAAGCAGCAATTGTCAAAGGAATTTGACATGAAAGACTTGGGTCCAGCAAAGAAGATTCTTGGAATGCAAATCACAAGAAATAAGAAGAAAGGATCCTTGCAGTTAGCTCAGGCAGAATACATCGATCGTGTTTTGCAAAGATTCAACATGGGCCATGCCAAGCCAGTTAGCACACCCTTGGCCAGTCATTTTCGCCTATCCAAGGATTAGTCCCCTCAGACAGAGGAAGAGAGAGAATTCATGGCTAAGGTTCCTTATGCCTCAGCCATTGGAAGTTTGATGTACGCAATGGTCTGTACGAGACCAGACATTGGCCATGCAGTGGGAGTTGTTAGCAGATTTATGTCAAATCTAGGGAAAACTCATTGGGAAGCAGTCAAGTGGATTTTGAGGTATCTGTGAGGCACCACAGAAAAGTGCTTGTACTTTAGTAAAGGAGAGTTAAAAGTACAAGGGTACGTAGACGCAGACTTTGGAGGTGAAGTTGATCACCGAAGAAGCACCACCGGTTATATATTTACTGTTGGAACTACAGCTGTTAGTTGGATGTCACAAATACAGAAAATTGTCACTCTATCCACTACAGAGGCTAAATATGTAGCAGTAACTGAAGCTAGTAAAGAGATGATATGGCTTCAAGGTTTGTTAATTGAGCTAGGATTCAAACAAGAGAAGAATGTTCTGCATAGTGATAGTCAAAGTGCAATACACTTGGCGAAGAATTCAGCATTTCATTCTAGAACAAAGCATATTGGACTTCGTTATCATTTCATCAGATCTCTATTAGAAGATGATGTGTTAATACTGGAGAAGATTCAAGGAAGCAAAAATCCAGCAGATATGTTAACAAAGGTGGTGACTATTGACAAACTGAAGTTGTGCTCAATTTCAGTTGGTCTGCTAGAGTAATAAAGACTAGAAAAGTTGCTGCATTGATCGATGTGTGAAGACAAATTGAAATCAGTCTTCAAGTGGGGTTGGAGATTGTCATAAAGCTCCTTAATTTAAGGAGCAAAACATGGAGTAAAACATGGAGCAAAACAAGGAGCAAAACATGGAGCAATTCATGGAGCAAAACAAGGAGCTTAATTCAAGGAGCAATTTAAGGAACCATTAATTTATAGGAAAATTCACTAATTTAAGGAGTAATTCAAGGAGTGAATTTTCCTATAAATAGATGTGTAATTGTAATGAATTAATCATCCAAAGTGTTCAATCCAATTGAGAGAAAAGCTTAGAGAGAAAAGCTTTTGTGAGAGAAAATTGAGAGTAATTTTCTTGGGTGTAATTGGGTTGTGAGTTGTGAGTGCTGTAAACACCTTGTGTAATTTCTACCTTTTCAGTAAAAAGATCTACAGCAGGTCCGGAGACGTAAGAAAGATTGGCCGAACTCCGTTATCAAATTTTGTGTGTTATTTTTCTATTCTTGCTTTCTCATAAATCTGGCTTATCGGGAATTTGAGTAATTTCCCAACATTAATAGTTATCCAACATATGGAACTGCTTTACCTGAGAAGCGCATCTTTGAGTAGATACGGTACATGAGAGCCAATCATACCCAAGGCTCGAGACTATCAAAATACATAAATAGTATAATTAATATGTTAGCATATGTCAATGCAAGTAAGTAAACCTTTGTTCAAATATAATCAAGCATTGAATTTTATTACCTGCAATTGCCAAAATTTAAGCAAAAAAAATACTGGAATCTACATACTGTCTATTGCTTTCAACATACCTGATATAAGCACAAAAGCTTGAGGTTAGTAAGTTCAAATCAAAATCAAAATATCCACATGATTAGTTACCATGGTTATTATTATTTCTCAATCTTTGATTCTAGCAATGATGACAATTCAACCCTACACACTTGTAAATCATTCATCGTGTAGGATTTATGTTCTAAAAACTGTGAAAAATAAAAAACAAAATATTAGACATATAAAATGACACTATCTCTAAATTTTGGCAAAGTGTTTTCTTAATTTTTTAACGTCACTTTTGAGAAAAAAATGCACATATATTACAAAGACTAATTTATCACAATCATTTAACAAATTGACAAAATACCAGGCAAAGAGAAATATCCAATCTAATTGATGAAAATTAACTTAAAAAAGTGCTACATACCTAGTAGATTTTTTTATAAAACTGACCAGAAAAATATTAAATACTTGGTCAGTTTTTTATAAAAACTAAGTTTTACATAACTAGTGTATTTTAAAAATAAAAATAAAAACTGATAGGATAGGTTAATTTGCAACCAATAACATTCTTGCTATTATTTGTTGCCAGCTTCTTGCGTATATAACAACATCCCAAAATCTAAACCAGTAAAAAAGTAGGCAGCAGGGTCGATAAGTTACAAAATAAAAATTAGAATATAAATATACAAGATTGATTATCAAAATAAACCATAGATACATGTTATGTTTAACCAACATACATAACTAATACTGAAAGTACTTATATAGCAACACAATATATGTTCACCATTTTACAAAATATGTGTGATGTTTGTTAAGCTTTGACCTGTGGAAATTAAACTAAGTGGGCATTACATTAGGAGCAAGCTAATCACCTTCATTCAACCAAAGTATCATTTCCAAAATATAAGATGAACGTATCTTTACCTGATTCTTCTACAAGTTCACCTCGTTCAACCAAATCCAGTGTTCTTCCTTGTACAATTTGTTCCGAAATCAAATAATTTGCTTTAACAATGAATAATAGTAATTAAAGAGAAGATATCTTATTCATTGTTTAACAAAACAGTAGAAAACTAATACCAAAGCCTTTGAATTTTGATTTTTCTTTTCTTAAATATCTTTGATTTTGTAAGTCTCATTGTACTTGTGTCTGTGTGTTGGCTTCCCGTGTACAAAACACGGTGTTTGTTTTATTTTATATAATGTATTTGTCTTCTTCTGTATAAAGTTTATTACTACGGATCAATAATTCACACATGCATATAATTAAATACACTTTGTTTGCAAGTATGTTTACACACATCACAAGGTTTGTTTTCATAGTGTGCATGCTAGATAAAGTATTGGTTTTCAATGAGTGAGCATGTAAGCAAGCTAACACTTTTACTTATGGTTTTTGGCATATTTCAAGTGTGGGTAACAATGAATAGTACTCAACATTATTGGAAATATAAAAAAATGCATCTTTTAACATCTCACCAACAAGCTCACCATGGACGTCGATACCATCCTCACCACTACCCCTTGGCAAGGTGGTTGGCAAGGTGTACATTTAAAGCCCTATAAATACCCTACTATTTTCTCTTCTCTTTACCCATTATTTAAGAGCCAAAAATCTAACAAAATTCACACTGAGATTTATATCTACTTTTGAAATTATTTTGGAGAGCTTACATTTTAAGAGTGGGTCATTTTGTGGTTGGTTATCAAATCATTATCTATGTGAGTATGTGGTTTGACTGTGTCTCTTGTATGTGATTTGATACTTATAATGGACTATGTGTCTCGCGAGGTTGTGGGTTGATACACTTCCAATTACTGATTATTGGTCTCATGCTACATTAGGTGGTTTCGATAGTGGGTGACAGTCGAGTTCAAGTATTGAACCAAACAATTATAGAAGTAACAAGTGAAGAGAAGGAGTAGATAGTTTGGACAGAGGTTGTAGGTAATAGAGGTAATAATGGTTTTACTATCTATTAGTGTTGTAACTTGTTTACTATTTAGTGAATTATTTGCTCCTAAGTGATTGCCTTAAGAAACCTAAGGATGTTACCATATAGATACAGCCTTTATATGGTTTTACTTTTTTATATCAATTGTTGTGCATGATTTAATATTGTTTTAGTACAAACCAAGTTTAAGGTGTGTATGTTTGAACATACTATAAGCTTAAACTTTGATTAGAAAGCATTCATTATTTTCTTGACTATTTGTTATATAATATATGTTATTAAAGTCATATGCTTTTGATATTATATTTTGATTAGAAAGAATTCATTATTGTGAATTGTTTAAGTGTTTCATTGTCTTGTTTCTTGCGAATTAGGTTCGAGTCCATTAAGAATTTGTGTCTCTTTAACTTGGTGGTTAACTGGGTCATGGACTCTTTCAATTGGTATCAGAGCGGATGCACCCATTTTTTCTTAACCACTCTGGTGTTCATTTTGTGTCACACACACACTCTCTTTGATGGAGGTAGTCTTCCATTTTTCAAAAGACTAAACTATGCCAATTGAAAATCACAAATGAGGGCATTCTTTTGTCCACAAAGAGACCATGTGTGGTTCCTTGTTGAGAATGGATAGAACTACCAAAAAAAACCTACCTAATAATACTATTATAGATAAATCAATGATTGAGTCGATGAAGGAACAATCCAAGGAGTTCAAATAGAAGAATAAAAGTTTATATGCTATCATGAAGGCTATGACATTTAATAAGTTTAGAAGGATTTCGAGTTGTACAATTTCTAAACAAGCTTGGGAGATTCTGGAGACAACTCATGAAGGTACTTGAGAAGTTAATAGGCTTAGAATGCTAAAGTTGAATAAAAACGTTTCTATGCATTATGCAAGAAGATAAGACTTTCTATAAATTTTATACATGGTTCTCCAACATTGTCAATTACTCATACAACATTGGTAGCCCATCAATGAGGAAATATATATTGAGAAAATATTTCTCAATCTACTCTACCAATTTCATGCTAAAGTTATTGTACTTGAGTCTATGTACAAATATGATGAGCTTTCAGTAAATAAGCTAGTTAGTGACTTACATGTCTTCAAACTATATCACCTCTTACCAAGAAAAGAGCAATCTACTTTCAAGAAGGGAAAAATCTTGACTCTCGAGACAATCAAGGAAAGTGGTCCAAGCAAATATATTTTTGCAACATTTATTGGTAATGATGATTCTCATCTCAATGAGGAGAAAATGGGTATGCTCGCCCTGAGATTTACTTTTTTTTAGAAAGAAGAAAGCCACTTTTGGGGGTATTGGAAAAAGTAATTCAAGTTCTAAAAACTCAAAATCTACAAAAGTTGTCGATGACACATATAATGAATTCGAGAGACCTAGAAAAAGGCACTTAATTAAATACAAATGCTTCAAATGTGGGAAGTTTAGTCACCTTGCAACAAATTGCATTTAGAAATAAAAAGTGCACAAATAAGCATCCGATGAAGGTTGAGGTTACTATTTTGAATACTACCAGTAGTAATAAGGAGGATGACTATAATATTCTAGCCTTAGTTTCTTCGAGTAGTGTTATTGATCCTCCAACTATTGCCTTAGATGTTCAAGAGATTGAATCAAAAGATGAGCAAGATGAATTACCTCGCTCCTATAATGCACTTATATTGGAGAACATCAAATCAGAAAAGCTAAGAAAAAGGCTTTGGAAATCCTGAATGAAAAGGAGCTCGAGATAAGTGCTATGGAGAAACTATTGAGATAAGTAAGTTCTCAACTAATGATTAACAACATGAAATACGTAATAAGTGTGAGGTCATTCAAAAGAGGCATTTACCATTGCAAGAAGAGTTTTAGGAAAATCTTGAGAAGATGAAGACACTTGAGGAACAATTGAAGTGTTCCACCTTTGATGTAGCTACTCCTTTGTATGCCAATCATGATCCCTCGAATGATCAGAAGGATGATGTTGAACAGTTAAAGAAGTAGATAATTATCTTTGAAAGTGGCAAGGAGTGTCTAACTTATGCTTTCATTGAGAAAGAAGCTAAAGTGAAACATATGAATGAGAGAGTTGGGATTCTTAAGAATTCAACAAATTATTTGGAATCTTTCCTTATAGAAAAGAAAGAGTTGATTATAAATTTAAAAAATAAACTTGAGTGAAAAAGAACTAGTTTAGTCTTCCTTTACTATCAACAAAATGATTTATGGTTCCTAAAAATTAAGCGAAATTATCAACAATGCAAAGTAGTTTGGTTATAAATGTGGTATTATGTATAATGAAATGGTTTATACTTCTACTTCTACTACTCCCAATTTGTAAAGTCTACAGATCAAGATTTTAAGTTGAAGTCAGTTGTTGTCGTCCCTAAAGGTAAGTCGACTGTTATATTCCAGCTTAGTTACTCTAGTAAGGTGAACCATTCATCTAAGACTAACACTTTCCATCACTTTGGTAATGGTCTAATGCCTCTACCTACTACTATCCCTATTTGTTACCAGTGAACTAGGGTATATGAGACCTCACTATGGAAAATTAACTTCTCATTCTCATATAGCAGTTAACATGAACACATCTTCTTTCTTCCTTCACGTACAACTCCTTGAGTTAGGGACACAGATCCTCTAACTCCATTCATCGTACCTGTTATCTTTGTGGCATTACTAGCCAACTCACTAGGTAGTGCCCTAGATATACGAGGAATTCTTCTTGGAGTACTTCACCTCATTTACCCCCACCTTCTTTGTCTGGATGTAGCTACTATGGCTTATCTAAGCATGTCTAAGAAGGTTGCATTATGTACCTGAGGTACAATGTAGAAAGATTTAAATCTACTTCAAAAATTCTATTAGGCCAGCTTATATGGATGACTCCACTAAATTTTCTAAATCTATAAACTAAATAGATCATGAGTTCTATATACACCTCATGCCCATTTGAGTCAGAGACTATCTCCAATTTCTATTACCCCCTCAAAAATTATTTAAATGAAGGGATGTAGTTTGATCACTATTTTTTGATGACCTATTAGGGTTGAGTTTCTTATTTTCATTGCATTCTTTGTTTGTCATTTAGGGTTGAGTTTCTTATTTTCATTGCATTCTTTGTTTTTCATTTAGGGTTGAGTTTCTTATTTTCATTGCATTCTTTGTTTGTCATCTTTCTATATGTGAATTTATGTCATTTTGTTTGTGTTCATTTATTTAACACTTATTGTTTGTTTCTTACTATTTCCTTGGCATACACAGTATGTATTATATTTGTTTCTTTACCTGTCTGACTGGTCCTTTACTAGTTTTCTCATATGCTAGTTGCTTTGACATGCTCCATATGTGTGTTTGCCTTGCATACTTCCTATTTTTTACTCTATTGTCTTTTGTGTGTGCATCACATCACATGCTCACCATGTAGAATCAAAGTATTAGGATTATACCTTTTATAGTCTTTTTATTCATATTCCATGTCATATAGATTGCATCTCACCTATTTTTACTAGGTTTTTTTCCTATGCGTAGTAGGTTGTGTGTTAGTCCTCTGTCTATCTACTATTGGTGTCTATTCTTATTTTTCCTGATCTTCCTTCTCTTATGTTTTATGTGTATCTTTGAAGATTTCTAAGATGTTTCTTCATGCATATACCTTTGTATGTCTCACTATTCTATTCTTGCTCTAGTTTGTCTTATGCATCTATATGTCATGTAGATTATTTACCTGTATTTAGGACTTTTGACATACTTGCAATGCTTATCTTAATATGTGTGATTTGTTAGCACTTCTGGTTTTTGAGATGTTTTCCCTATTAAAGAAAGTCGTGTGTTTTGTGTTGAAACATGTGGCTTTCTCATTTGCTTGGACGTTTTAGTAATATCCTTTGTTTCTGATATTCATTAAAGCTCCAAAAAGTGTGATAAATATGTTTCAAGTATTTTTCTTTATTTTAACATTTATATATTAAAATACATGCAAAACATTACAATATACCCATTAATCTGAACAAATAGATTTGTTTAAAATATAATAGAATAAAGTAAATACAAATTTATTTTATTAATTAAATGACATTAAAACATGGTATATTTAGTGTTTTTTAAGCACTCATCATAACCCACAACCAGTTTCTTGCTTGTCTCTTCTCAAGAGAAGCCGTTAAAACTATAAATTAAACTGACCTAAATCACTTCTGTGGATTGACATGGTTGTATTTAACATATGCAACAAGCCGTTAAACTCCTAGGTTTCCCTATTGGACGAGTTTAAGTCTCATGAGGGTTTTCAGTAATGATACCCACAAACATTAACAAAAAAATGAAAACAAAATAAAACAAATAAAATAAGAAGTTAACTAAAATTTAAAATAAAGTAAAAAGACTAAAATAAAATAAAGAAATGAAATACAAAAATATCTTATGCGTATAATTTCTTTTAAATTTCATAATTAAAATCTTAAGCATAGATTATTCCAACTTCCTCAACATTTATAATTTATTATAATAATTAGTTGAAAATCATTTTCATAATTCATACAAAAAATGTATCAATTTAATTTCACCCAAACTCAATGTTAGGAATCTGAATTCACTTCCAATCTATTCCTCACAAGCCAATACTCTCAAAAACACTAAATTCTATAGGTTCAAACACTTATACTAATTTATATGCGAAAGAGTTGATGTATAGAAATGAACTAATATGTTTGCATATGTATAAAGAAGAAAAGTTCAAAATGTTATTTTAACGTTGATCTCATGAAAGGAATCAAATGTAAGGACTAGTAAAATATTATATATTAATTTCATGCATCAATCAAATTCATCAAATAAAAATATCAAGTGATTTGCCTTTTAGAAAATGTAAGAAAATGCGATGACTTCTGAGGGAATTACTTCCTATATTTTCTTTTGCATTAAACTATTTCTCACAACTGTTTAGGCTTTTTTAGTCATAGTTTATAAATTATACTATTCATTTTCCTCTCTTTCTTTCTTTTATATTATTTTTTATAAGAAAATCATTTTTTTATAAAGTGGACCCATGTACAGTTTGTACATTTTTTATATGGTAAGGTGAGTGGTTAATATTTGACTTTTCTGTTGGTAAATATGTAACCCTAGATATATCTTTTTTTTAATAGAAGTTATACATGAATGAAGAAATGTATATACTATCAATTTCTAATTAAATCATTTAATCTAAGCAAATAAAAATTAATATATAACACTTAATTAAGATGTAAAAATCGAGACATTCAATGCTAAGTCCTATAGAGATAATCTAATAATGACGAAGAAATAAGAATAGTGTTTAGAGTAGAAAAAATAATATTTATCAATCAAAATAAAGGATAATGGGCTCAAAGTATTTCTCACAAGGGTATTCTCCACTATTTGATTCCTAAAGACCGATTTTGGAAATTAGTCTAATAGTGCAAAAAAACTTGATCATCATTTAAATTTAATTCTAAGACCTGATCAATTTTTGTAAAAATTTTTAAAATTACTAAATAGAAACTAAAAATTACTAAACAAATAAATTACAAATAAAAGTAATAAATAAAATTTTGTGAAAGTTTTTTAAATTATCTAAGAATAAAAAAAGTGTAAAATGTGTAACTTTTATATAACCACCCCAACCTAGAATTTATATTGTCCTCAATGTTTACGAAATTTAAAAATCAAGAATAGAGATACTAAATTTATCGATACATTTGATGTGGAAAACAAAGTGTAACCAACATCACTTTGAAATAATTATGCTAACAGACAGAATACTGTAAATTCTAACACATCTCAAAACGTTATTTATATTAATGCTTAAAATAAATAAAAAAACATAAAAGAAACAAATTAAATAAAATTACATAAAAGAAAAATTACTTACATGGATGGATTGCCTCCCATCTAGCGCTTGGTTTAACGTCTCAACAAGACACATCTTTATGGTTTTTAGGATCAAGTTATCAATATGGAATCAATGTCAGTCATATTGTATTCTCCTTTTAAATAAAGCTATACATGGTGCCTATTGACTTTGAAAGTTATTTTTCTTTGGATTCAATAACTCTACTCAATGTGAAAAAACTTGGACAATTGTGTAAGTTCCATCCCATCTCCATCTCAATTTTCCTAGAAACAATCTCAAACGAGAGTTAAATAAAAGAACTTTCATTCTAGGAAAAAAAAGACTTAGGAACTATCTGATGAGCAGAACCGGCATCGCCGGTTCTACCAATACTTTGGTTTTATATTTATAAAACTCTCGCAAGTGCACGAATCATTTCGTAGAAAATGATAAGTATACTCCCAAGGTCGATCTAAGGAAGGAATATATGTGGTTTTTAATTTATTATTCAAACTTTTAAAAACGAAATTAAATCCTAAACATCTTGTCACGATATTTGGGTTTTTGTGTTTCTAATCTAATAACATAAAAATAAACATAGATACAGATTCAATAAATATTGATGCAAATTTTATCAGTTAAAATTGTGGAGTATTTATGGATATACTAACTAAGTTAATTATGCTTGCTCATATTATTTAGGTTATTAAAGATATGAATTGATATTAATTGATTCTCTCTTTTATATATGAATACCACCTTTGGTGGAGTTAGATATTCTTTGTTAACAAAACAAATCAATTAACACCTATGGGTGGGGGGTTGATAACTAATTTGGTTAATTAAATTAATTCCTTTTTCTAAGAGATTGAAAATGAACCATTTAAATGCCACCTTTAGTGGGGTTAGATAGTTTAAACTTTATTCAAGGTGTCTAAATTAAACCTAAGAATTTAGTTATCCGAGTACTAACTTTCAAGTTTTAAAACCATTACTGAAAACATGTTGTCAATACATTTTCAGATAATAATTCTTATAAAAAATTTTGAAATAGAGCCTCACTCTAACTATCGGGCGATTGTACCAACAAATAAAAGAGCACTACTCTAAATCTGACTGGATAACTAAACCTTAAAATCTAATTTTCAGATTTAAGTTTGTAATGAAAAATAATATATTTCTCTCTAACATTCTTAATATAAAATCTTGAATAAAAATAAAATCAATTCATTTCAGAGATTTTTACTTATTTAATATTTCGCAAGCATAAAAACGTTATTATTATATCATATTTACAAATAGCCAGCAAAGTTAAATTTAATCACAGACAAATTAAATATAACATGTAAGAATAAAGCATAAAAAAATAACTGCAAAGAAAATAAAATCCTTACAGTAAATTACAAAAACATAACTAGTTCTTCTCAGAAAGAGAAGAACTCTACAACTAAGGAAAACTAACTAAGAAAAGCTAAAAACTAAGAAAAAACTATAAAAACTAAAAAACTAAGAAATGAGAGAAAGAAAGAGAAGAGATGATGTGTTTTGAGGTGTGGTATGAAGTGAAGAGAATGGGGGTATTTATAGGTGAGGATGGATAGAAAAAGTGGGTGAAAAAATGATAAAAAATGGTGGAAACACGGAGTAGTGAAATTGATGACGTCAGCATGACGTGGGAGGCGGCTGTCCGCGGATTGGGGCGCAGATGGCAGCGGTGCGCGCGGAAGGAAACAGTGGCGCGTAGGGGCACTCGCGGAAAAGGAGTGGAGCGCGCACGGGACTAGGCGCGGCTGAGTGGCTGGGCAGTGTGGTTGGGCGATTTCCTCCTTTGACATTTTTGACCTTTTTGACCCATTTTGTCCAATTTTTCCATATTTGTTGATCTTTCCTCATTTATTTCTTAATATATTTGTGATGTATTGCTTCCAGTATTCCTTTTTGAGTCTTTAAGTTACGTTTTTAAGCGAAAATACCTGAAAAACAATAAAAATATTCGTGATTAAAAAAAACAAATTTATATAAATATATGATAAAATCATATAAATATATATATTTTTAATCAATTAATGTGCATAAAATCATGGTAATTTTAGTGCTTTTTGAGCACTCATCACTATCCTCTTGTCATGATAGTGTTTAGTATACTTTTTGTATAATTTTGCATTTTCATAGGCCTTTTCCATAATCTCTTCCAACCCATTAAGATGGAGCAACCATTTTTCTCCTACTTTATCTAAATCCATGTTTTGCTCTTTAATTTCCCAGTAAGCCTTATGTTTGAGTTAAATGGGAAGGTGGCACAATTTCCTAAAGATTAACTGGTAAAGGCTCATCCCAATGGGTGTTTTGTAAGCTATGAGGTATGCTAATAAGGAATGATTCAACTTGATTGCCCATTCCTTTCTTGAAGGATGCACGATGCATTCTAAAATTTTCTTGATTTGCCTAATACTTACTTCCACTTGACCCAAAGTTTGAGGATGATAAGGACTTGCCACTCTATGTGAAACATTGTATTTCTTTAGTACTCTATCAAAGATTCTATTACAAAAATGGCTACCTACATCACTTATTATTGCTCTAGGTGTCTTGAATCTACTAAATATTGAATCCTTAATGAAATTCAAAAAACAATTTGCATCATTTGTTTTAGTGTTTATAGCTTCTACCCACTTAGATACATAATCTACATCGACCAAGATATATTCAAAACCATTGGATGAGGAAAAGGACCCATAAAGTCAATCCTTTATACATCAAAAATTTTAACAACTAAATTAAATGTCAAAGGTATTTCAACTCTTTTTTTTATATTGCCTATTCTTTGACATCTATCACATTGTGCATAAAACATATTAGCATCTTTTAAAAAGATTTGGCCAATAGAATCTAGACTGTGATACCTTTAGGGAAGTTTTCTTACCACTAAAATGGCCTCCATAATGAAATTCATGACAAAATGTCAAAATTCTCTTATGTTATTCTTCAGGCACACACCTTCGGATGACTTGACCTTGACCAACTATGAATAAATAAGGGTCATCCCAAAATTTTTGCCTAGAAAATGTTAGAAACCTTTTCTTTACCTGAGAAGAAATGTCAAGTCTTAAAACACTAGTGGATATATAGTTAGGGATATCTACATACCAAGGGCTTGGACGTACTGAAAATAATTGTTCATCAGGAAATGTTTCAATTATATCTTTTTTACTCTTGCCTTCAAGAGAGTTGAAGTCAAAAACTAACCTAGATAAATGGTCAACTACAAATTTTTCACTTCCCTTCTTATCTTTGATTTCTAAGTCAAATTCTTGTAAGAGTAAGACCTACGTGATTAATCTTGGCTTTGTGTTAGGATTACTTAATAGGTATCTCAAAGAAGTGTGATAAGAATGCACAATTACTTTCAAAGTGACAAAGTAAGACCTAAATTTGTCTAAAGAAAATACAATAGCCAAGAATTCTTTCTCAATGGTGGAATAACTAATTTGGGCATCATTGAGTGTTTTTCTCATATAGTATATGACATGCAAACATTTTTCCACTCTTTGTCCCAAAACTACTCTGATTGCATAATTAGAAGCATCGCACATTATTTTAAAAGGAAGATAACATCTTGGTGCCATAATAAGAGGGGTAGTTGTTAACTTTTCATTTAAAGTATTGATGAGTGCTCAAAAAGCACTAAAATTACCATGATTTTATGCATATTAACTGATTAAAAATATATATATTTATATGTTTTATCATATATTTATATAAATTTATCTTTTTCAGAATCACGGGTATTTTTATTGTTTTTCAGGTATTTTCGCTTAAAAACGTAACTTGAAGACTCAAAGAAGAATACTGGAAGCAATACATCACAAATATATCAATAAATAAATGGGGAAAGGTCAACAAATATGGAAAAATTGGACAAAATGGGTCAAAAAGGTCAAAAATGTCAAAAAGGAGAAAATTGCGCCCGGAGCAGCCCATCCCGCGCGCGCCAGCGCCCAGTCGCGCCGAGCTGCGCGCGTAGCGCACTGTCACTGTTCACGCGCACGCACACTGCTGCTGCCTTCTGCGCGTGCCGACGCCATTTCGCCCCATTTTTCACGTGCATCCGCCCCCATGATGTCATCCTGATGTCATCAATGACCTCCATAATTGCACTACGCGTTTTCAGCATTTTTTCACCCACTTTTTCTCTCCATCCTCACCTATAAATACCCCCCTTCTCTTCACTTCATACCACACCTAAAAACACACTTCTCTCTTCTTTCTTTCTCTCCATTTCTTAGTTTTTAGTTTTTTTTAGTTTTGCTTAGTTTTAGAGTTCTTCCCTTTTTGGGAAGAACTAGTTATGTTTTTGTAATTTATTAGCTTTTTGATTCAATAAATGGGAGTGCAAATTCTGTTTGGAGGTTTTCTAGCAACGGGAATGGCATCGAAGTACTGTAAGGATTTTATTTTCTTTGCAGTTATTTTTTATGCTTTATTCTTACATGTTATATTTAATTTGTCTATGATTAAATTTAACTATGCTAGCTGTTTGTAAAAATGATATAATAATAACGTTGTTATGCTTGCGAAATATTAAATAAGTAAAAATCTCTAAAATGAATTGATTTTATTTTTATTCAAGATTTTATATTAAGAATGTTAGAGAGAAATATATTATTTTTCATTACAAACTTAAATCTGAAAATTAGATTTTAAGGTTTAGTTATCCGGTCTGATTTAGAGTAGTGCTCTTTTATTTGTTGGTACAATCGCCTAGTAGTTAGAGTGAAGCTCTATTTCAAAAGTTTTTATAAGAATTATTATCTGAAAATGTATTGACAACATGTTTTCAGTAGTAGTTTTAAAACTTGAAAGTTAGTACTCGGATAACTAAATTCTTAGGTTTAATTTGGACACCTTGAATAAAGTTTAAACTGTCTAACCCCACCAAAGGTCGCATTTAAATGGTTCATTTTCAATCTCTTAGAACAAGGAATTAATTTAATTAACCAAATTAGTTATCAACCCCACCCATAGGTGTTAATTGATTTGTTTAGTTAACAAAGAATATCTAACCCCACCAAAGGTGGTATTCATACAAAAAGGGAGAATCAATAAATATCAATTCATATCTTTAATAACCTAAATAATATGAGCAAGCATAATTAACTTAGTTATTATATCCATAAATATTCCACTATTATAAATGATAAAATTTGCATAAATATTTATTGAATCTATGTGTATTTTTATGTTAGTAGATTAAAAACACAAAACCCAAAATATCGTGACAGGATGTTTAGGATTTAATTTCGTTTTTAAAAGTTTGAATAATAAATTAAAAACCACATACATTCCTTCCTTAGATCGACCTTGGGAGTATACTTATCATTTTCTATGAAATGATTCGTGCACTTGAGAGAGTTTTATAAATATAAAACCAAAGTATTGGCAGGATCATCGATGCCGGTTTTCGCTCATCAAAGTTTTTGACAATCCCGATTCTCCTCATCAAGTATCAAAGGCAATAAGGCATTTTTCATCAAATCAGCATCACTATAAGCTTGAAAATTAAGTCCATTATGAATATGATAAAATAACCCTATGGATGGGCACCCTTTTAGGTATCTCAATAAATGCATGGCCATCCTAATAAGTCTTGCAAGGACTATTGACAAATTGACTCAATTTTTGTACATGATACCTTATAAATGGTCAACTAATGTTCAAATACAAGAGCCTACCAATTAAACACCTGTATTTTTTGGCTCAAGAAGAGGAGAACTTTTTCATCAACCAATTTCTAACCTTTGGGAAAAGGTGTCCTTATTGGTTTAGCTCCAAGAAGACCTGAATCACAAAGAATATCTAGCAAATATTTTCATTGGTTTATAACAGTTCGAGAAGGCCCTATTGCAATTTATAATCCAAGAAAATATTTTGCATAACCAAGATCATTAATAGTGAATTAATTATCCAAATGTTTCTTAACCAATTTGATCTCCTTTTATGAAGTACCTGTTAGAAGAACATCATCCACATAAATGAGAAAAGCCATAAAAGAAGA
Organism: Hippophae rhamnoides; assembly: GCA_033030585.1. Lineage (NCBI taxonomy): Eukaryota > Viridiplantae > Streptophyta > Magnoliopsida > Rosales > Elaeagnaceae > Hippophae > Hippophae rhamnoides. Next base: position 31,394,843 of record CM065431.1, on the reverse strand, counting down.
TTTAGTTTCTTTGATAAAAAAACAGTTGTCATGAGCAGATTGCATGAATCCAAAACAAGTTATTTTTTCACAGAATTTGACATTGCAGTGTCTTGAGGCTTTCTTGAGCCCATATAGTGATATTTTCAATTTGCAAACTTGGATTAATTTTAGCGTTGTTATATCCTTCAGGTGGTAACATATAGACTTCTTCATTCAAGAAGCCATGTAGGAAAGCATTGTTTATGTCTAATTAATGATTTGGCCACCCTTTAGAAGTTGCCATAAAAAGTAGAATTCGAGACTTAATAATTTTGGCTGTAGGAGAAAATCTTTCAAAAAATCTATTCCTTCAATTTGATTAAACCCCTTTGCAACCAATCTTACCTTGTGCCTATCCACACTTCCATTAGGTTTTAACTTCATTTTATAAACGCATTTTGATCCTATTTCTTTCTTACCTTCTAGCAAGTATGCTAACTCTCATGTATTGTTCTTTTCAAGAGAATTTGGCTCCTGATTCATGGCTTATATCCATTCTACACTAGTACTAGCTTCTTTGTAAGAACTTGGTTCTTGAACATTGGACATATTTGCCAAAAAGGACATGTAAGCATCAAATAATATATAAGATTTTATAAAAGGGAAGGTTTGTGGACTATATGTTCTGAGATCCTATGAATGATGAGTTTCTATCTGAAGACTTGATAACTAAATTAAGAACATAATATGCCATCTATGTTGGCTTACTTCTAATTCTGGTATTGTGTTTTTGAACTACATTGGTTATTTGGGTTTTAAATGGATATTCTTCTATGGAATTAGGCAAATCATGATCATCATTAGGAGTAGATGAATCATCTGAAATATTTTGATCAGTTATGGGTATAGAAGGTAATTGGTCTGTGTTTAATATGATTGGTTCAGTGTCATTATCACTTATAGGAAGAGGTACCACATCTTGTTTTATGTTTTCAATACTCACATTTTCAATTTTATAAGGAAAAATTTGTTCATAAAATTTTATATCTCTTGAAACATATAATTTATGTTTTCTAAATCACAAACTCTAAAGGCATTTTGAGCTAAAACATATCCAAGAAATATACATTTGAAAGCTCTTTCAGTAAATTTGTCTTTATTTGGTAAAACATTTGTCATATAGCACAAGCATCCAAAGACTATAAAGTTTGAATAATCTGGTGGTTTTGAGATAAGTATTTCTATGGCGGTTTTCCAATTTAAAATTGATGATGGAAGTCTATTTATAATGTAAGTGGCCACAAGGATTGAAGAACCCCAAAATTTCTTTGGTAAACCTACCTGAAATATGAGAGCTTTGGCTATTTGCCAGAGATGTTTGTGTTTCCTTTCTACTACCCCATTTTGTTGAGGAGTATAAGAACGTGATTTTTGATGAATTATTCCTTTACTAAAGAAATTATTGAAATTATGAATTTTTGAATTCGGTACCATTGTCACTTTTTATGAATTTAATCTATTTCCCATACTGTGTATGAATCATGTTGACGAAGTTGGTAAAAAAGGAACTGGTCTTTATTTATAGATCATGAGGTAAGTCCAAGTGGCCCTTGTATGGTCATCAATAATAGTTAGAATATATCTGGCTCCTTCAATAGAGACTTGGCCATAAGGACCCCATAAGTCTAAGTGAACCAGTTCAAAAGGTTGTGAGGCTCTAGTATGACTAATGGGAAAAGGTAATCTCTGTTGTTTGGACTTGTGAAAAACTTCACATTGATAAAAAAAATTTAATTCTTGTTCCTTAAAAAAAACATTATGTTTCAAAATATCTCTAGGATAGTGTCCCAATCTGCTATGCCACAAATGAGTTTTAAGAAATCTTTTCTTTTCATTGATAAAAACTTCATCACTATAATTCAATCCATGAGGATTTGATTTTAGAAACTCAGCATTTGTAATAAAGCTATGACAATTGAAATCTTGAAAACTAGTAGTATCTAAAACATAGAGGTTTCCTAGAGCTTTACCTACTGCCAGAATCTCTTTAGTCTACAAGTCCTACATAATACAAGTAGTTGGTGTAAAATGAAATTCTATTTGGGCAAGGTGAGCTAGCTTTTGAACAGATATAACATTAAATTTAAAACTCAGTATGTATAAGACATTTTTTAGGCAAATTTTATTAGGAAGATTAATGTCTCCTATGCTATGAACATATTTCACATATTCATCTGGTAAATAAATTGGTGATAGTCTTTTAGGCTTTCTTAGATTGCTAAATTTTTCTAACGCCTAACATGTGATTGGTAGCCCTAAGTCCACTATCCAAGTACCATTTTTCAACAACTCAATAGTACTAGTAGCAGAAGTTAAAGTGCATTAAAGAAAGAAAATGTTACCTGCAGAATTGTTGAAACTAGCAAAGTTTGCATAGTTACCCTCCATAGTCATTTTTCCATTGATCAACTTCATCCACTCTTGCAGAACTAGATTAGCTAAATCACCTTAATTTTCTCTTCTAGCTTCATTAATATCTTCATAATCAAGTGGACTATCAACCACATTTACCATAGCTTTGTTAGTACCTTTCTTCTATGAACCCTTTAATTCCTTATACCAGTCTGGAACTTCATGAATTTTAAAACAAGTATCTTTTCCATGCCCTTTAATTCTACAATATTAATAGCCCTTATTCTCCTTTTATTTCTTCTTAATAGAAACTTCTTTCATAGAAGTTTATTTCTTAAATTGATTCTTTCTCACTTGAGTTCTAGCTAGTAATCTAGCAGCTTTAATGCTTTCATTAAATTAAGATGAACCTCTTTTTTTGTTTTTCAACACTATGAAGTATTGAATAAGAATAATTCATAGTTGGCAATGGATCCATGACCAGAATTTGATTTCTAATAGGGTCATAGCATTTATTTAATACCATAAGGAATTGCATCAGTCTATTCATAGAGTAAAAATTTGAAATTACCTTTGCAGCTCCACATATGCAAAGAAGTAAAGGCATAAAGCAAGAAAATTCTTCCCACGAGTGCTTTAGTTTGCCATAATATTTTGCAATAGAATCATTACCTTGAGATATTGAAGTAATATCTCTTTGAATCTAATAAAGAAAGGGCCCATTGCTCTCACCATATCTTTCAGTTATCTCATCCCATAACTCTTTAGCTAAAGTTGTATAAAGAAAACTATCAACAAGGTCCTTGGATATGGAATTAACTATCCAAGAAGTTACTATGTAGTTAGCTCTTGTCTAGAGTTCATACTCTATATTTTCTTCATTAGGCATAGAAAGCCTACCATCAACGAAACCCATCTTCATCTTAGCTCCAAGAGCAATCTTCATAGATCTGCTCCAAGAGAGGTAATTACCTCTAGTCAGAGGTGTCATTATAGCACCATTTCAAGATGATATGAACTTTGCAGAAAATAGGGATCTCTATTAGGATTATAAAATTCTTTACTTGATCAAACAACTTTGCTTTTTTCTTCAGTTTGAGTTGTAGTATCCCTCATTCTTAGTAACAATAAGAAACTCTAAGTTTTCACAATCAATTTCGTAATATATATCAAGTAGGATAACAAGAGACAGAAAAATACTTTCTTCAATTAAGAAATAAAATAGCTTCTGCATAAACACTTTTTTTTGTTTGCCATATAATAAGAGGGTATATTAGAAAAGAGAGACGATTTTCCTAAAATCGTGATACAACGGCATTTTGTTTTTTAGGTTAAAATACATGTGTTTTCCTCTATGTCTTCATGGCACTTTAAATCAGCATATCCAATCATGATAAAAAATGAAGGCGAGGTAGAAGAAATCTCCCATCGTTGAGAAATCCCTGGCTGAGAAGAAGCCAAAAGCTGGCAAGAAACTCCTTAAAAAGGTAGTGTCGTAGTTGGAGACAAGAAGAAGAAGAGGAAGAAGAAAAGTGTGGAGACTTACAAGATCTACATCTTCAAGGTTTTGAAGCATGTTCACCCAGAAATCAGGATCTTAAGTAAAGCCATAGGTATTATGAATAGTTTCATCAACGATATCTTTGAAAAGCTTGCTCAAGAATCTTCAAGACTTGCTAGGTGAAACAAGAATCTTACTATCACTTCTCTTGAGATCCAAACTTCTGTGAGACTTGTACTTTATGGTGAGTTGGCCAAGCACATTGTTTTTAAGGGAGATCAGGAAGTATCAAAAGAGCACCGAGATTCTGATCCGTAAGCTTCCATTCCTGAGATTGGTGAGAGAAATTGCTCAGGACTTCAAAACCGATATCCGTTTCTAGAGTAGTTTGTATCTATTATTATACCATGAACAAAATAATGTAAGAAGATAAAACTTTTCTCTAATTTCTCTTATTCAAATTACAACAGTACATGGAATATCATATATATTCTAATGTAAACATTATTATGCCAATATCATTATGCCACACAAAATGATTATGTTGCATAATCAATCTCTCTACCACTATGAAACATATTCATTTTTCCTCATGCCATATAATAATTCTTCAATTTCCTATCAAAAAGAAGTCACTATTATTAAGTAATAGTTGAACACTACCACCAATGAGGATGCTTTTTATGCATCCACTGCTTAATGACTAGAGATATTTTTATGCATTACCCTCCTTGGTAAGAAGCTGGAGCTTACAATAGAGATGGCTGAATTTTGATATGAGGTGTAACCACTTGGGATACTCGTGGGCGCAACACCGAGCACATGTGGCGCATGAGTAAAATAGGTGGCGCAGAGGTATACGCAATGATACAGTTGAAATGTATGAGTAGGGGACCATTGTTAGATAATTTAGTGTTGGTTGGTACCATGTTTTTGTAATTCCAATGTGCATGTAAGGCTGTATATAGCCATAGTTAATTCAATAAAAGAATCAAATAATTATACTTCCAATCAACCCCTCTTTGGATCAGTTCTTTGATTGCCACACACGAAGTATGTGCAATGAATACACAAGTATACGTATCGCAACAAGTAATATAATGATAAGAAAATATTGTTCTCACAGACATTATTTTATTAGAAACTAATTTTTAAAATTAAAAAAATAAAAATCCATTTTTTTTGTGTTTTTATATTTTAAGAAAGCAAAATTAAAATAACTAAAAGTAAATAGCAATAATTAATTAAATCAAATTTGCTAACTAAACAGATATATGAGAAAATATCTAGGAATACTTAATCTCCCAATTTTCTAAACATGTGAATCGTTAAAATCCTCCTAATATATTTATCAATTAATTATATGATCAATTGAATCTAACCTAACATGTATTCCTCTTTCAAGTAAACTACACACCATATAGTAATTAATTTAATCACACTTTCATGCCAATTAAATTGCATACTACTCATTATGTTCATCAATTATGGATTACATACATAAGAATCATACATCTCTGCATAGAAACTATGCATGTTATTTAATCAAGACAAAAAATTAAATAATTCTCTCAAATCTATTTAATTTCCTCTATAGATAAATTGTTGGCCAAACAATTAATAGCATACAAATCAGATTAAATAATATAATTAAATTATAATTATAATTGGGGTAAAATATTAAATCATCACATGGTGAAAATTGGGTTCATAAGATCTCTTGATTAATAAATTAAATACACATAATTGTGTTCATAAAGCTCATATTTTTCATAAAGAAAGACATGAAAATTGATAAAGAAAAGAGTAGAAGAAGAAATACAATCAATCTCTTGAATTTTAGTATTAATATCCTCTTGAATCTCCACCAAAATTGTGTCTTCTCTTTAATTTTTCTATATTTTTATCTCTTTTTAGCTCCAAAAATTAACCAAAATTATGCTAATGGAGGCCACTTAGGGTTTATGGAGTGATTAGGAGCTTAAATATTTCTCAGGTGCGATCTGGACAGTCAGATCAACTTTTAGATCATTGGCTATGATCAAAACCACTAAAATTGACAGTTCTAGCCACTCATAATGCGACACATGATTTATTGGGTGAATCAGGTTGCGATGCATGGAAAAGGAGACCAGTCAAAGTTAACGCTCACTAAGTTAGCGACATGCGCTGCAATGTGATTCGCGGAGATGGATGGTATGGTCCATGGGTGGAACCCATGGAGCAATGGCGTAGTGACAAGTGGCATGACGTGTGGACCAATTTTTGAACTCGGATTGAATGCCATATTGACACATGGCATGCATTTCATCCTCCTCACACGCGGCGTAACATGATTCGCTCTCCGTGCTTGCATGGCATTCGTATGGCTTGCCATGTCAGCTCCTCTACTCGCGTGACATGCCATGTGGTAGCTGCCAATTGATCATGCATTAAAAATTCTTAAAAAATCCATAAAAATTTCAAAAAAATCCCAAAAATTCCAAAAATTATATTTTTTCCATAAAAATACTATTTATTGAATAAAAAAGTAAATATTGAGTGAAAAATTGCGCTAATGACTATACTTTCATAGAGTCATCATTCTTCCTCTCTTCTTCTTCCTCTTGGTAACTACTCGTATTAGTGGTATCAAAGTCAATTTTCGCTATGGACACCCAAGGAAAGTCTAATGCTGAGTCTCGTAATGATGTCCTGGAAACTATAGCATGACATGAGACATGTTTCAACCAAGTAGATGCCACAATGAAGTTGTACTCACCAAGTTGTAGGAATTTCACGCAACTCCCAACTTACCCGAGATCAATCCTTTTTCCAAAGAAGAACCTGAGCACCTATGCCCCCACACTTCCCAATTAAACCTTGAGAACCTCCTTTGTAAGTTGTATACCCTAATGCTAGCACCTTCTTAGGCTTCTCTAGCATACTTTTTCCTAGTATTGTTTGACTCCCTAATCACACATAATCCTCCATGTATGGAATGGATGATATAAACATTACCATCTATACCAGAATAAGTCCTTTCAATGGGTAGAGCTTATAGTCAAAGTAAATTTCTAGCTATCAAGGCTTGAGTTGTCTATTATTATCACTCATAAAGTTACCAAGTACCCCTTTGAAATTACCTCTTCAATTTCTCTCTTTAAATGTCTATAGTCCTTTGTATCATGGTTGATATCTTTATAGAAGGAACACAACTCAATCGTGTCTCAATGTTATAGTGGACCTCTAATGGGGGAGAAAAACTTTCCTATGGCTTGACGTGTCTATTCCACTAATTGCCTCTCTAAAAAGGTAGACTAGTAGATAGATTACTTGTTGAAGTTTTCATAACTCTTGTTTTGTCAGGGCTCAAATCTCTTTTATCTTATCCTATTAAGGGAATATCAATTGTTAAAATTTCTTTCGTAACTAACCTTAACTCTCTCTCAAGGTAGCCAAACTTTGTTGCTTTCTCATAACTCTCTACCATTGTCTGAGGTACCATCTTAGTAAGTTTTGCAAACAATCCCAAATTCCTTGTAACTCCCCTTTTGAATTCTTGTACTCTTATGGAGTTTGACAATTAGATATTTCCATCTTCTCCCAAAATCATTTTATATATGCCTCAATAGATTCCTTGACTAATTATGTAACTAAAACAAGTAACGTGACTCCATCCTCAATTGGTTATTATTGGCTTAGTTAGTGACAAATAATCTTATAAGCTCAACAAAGGTTGTAATGAAACTAGGTGTTAAACCATTAAACCATTTCAATGTTGAATCGTGTAAAGTAGTCATGAAAGACTTACACAAAATTGCATACTTCTTATCTCGTGACATGATAATAGAGGCCATGGTCATCTTGAAAATGAGGACATGAGCAAAAATTTATTTAATCCCTTTGTGGCCCAGAATTTTAGGAGAAGCAACTTTCTCAGGTCGCTCACTCAACTCAATTGTATCAAAGAAGGGAGATCTTACCAGTAATTTGTAGTACCTTTCTAGGTTAGACTATGTCTTTTCCATGTTTTGCTTCTAATTTGATCCTCTAAGACAATCACTTTATTTTTCCAAGCATTCTTCTTCTAGGGTAGCATCAACATATCCTTATGATAATGGTACCTTTTAAATCTATGCTAATGTTCTTGATATTGTTGATAATGTAGTTAAGGTATGGAATGTCCTAGTCCTATTTGGGCCAAATGATATAAATGCTCATTATTATTTAGTGAATATTAGGGAAGGTGAGTGACATACATATTCAAAGAATGTTAATTTTTCTACGGTACTTGAAACCTTAACTATAGAAGAGGCTGAATGGAATTATACTAGTTGGAAACATAAGAGTTTTGAAGCCAAGTAATTGGGAAAGGTTACCCATATTTGGAATTACTTTGGGTGTTCAAGATTAATGCCCACTTGACATTACAATTTTGTTGATAGAGAATGGGCAATTTTACTATATGCTATTACATCCAAGATGCCTATGGATATAGGCCATATAATTCATCACATGATCAAGCTATTAGCTAACAACCACCGTTTGAGTTACTTTTCCCCCAATTAATTACCAATTTATGTAAGAAAGCGGGGTACCTATAATTACACCTCGTGAAGTATTAAATATAGCCTATCTTAATGAACTCACCTTTAGTACCAACATATCCCAAAGGAAAGAAAATGCCATTATTTCATCAAAGCTAACTATAAAAGATGAAATTCATAATTTTGGTGAAAGAGAGAGCTACATGGAATAGTGCCAGCAATCCTACACAACCCAATAAGCTACATTTTGGAATTGACAACGTTGTGATCAGATTGATTATAACCAATTGATGTATGAAATGAACCAATTTTAACTCAACCATCTCAAGGTGGATATAATCAATTTAGTAATTTTTGAGTATAAATATTGTATATGTTACACCTTTGAAAGATCATGACATCAACTTGAAGAACAAGATCCGGATGACATTGAGGATTGAGCTCCAAATTTGTTTCCAAGTTTTAAAAGTTTTTATTTTATTTATTTTGTTTTATTTTGAGAACTTTAGTTTAATTGTTTTTGAATATTATGCTTACTTTTGTTTTATATTAATTATTTTATTCTTTTATCATGTGATATTTGTTTAGAACTATAAATTTTATAATTGTTTGTTGAAATTTGTTAGAAGTATATAGTATGTTATGTGTGTAAATTTAAATGTTTAGAATGATAGATGCACCTACAATTACATAAATACTTGATCTCGTTTAGCAAATGGGTGAATTTTCTATTCTTTACTCTTTATATTTAATTTACAATTTTAATTTGAGGCCAATATAAATTCTAGGTTAAAGGTGAGAAAAGTTACATATTTATTATATATTTTTTTACTCTTTTAAACACTTTTAATTTTTTATCAATTTCAAATTGTTAGATGATCTCTATAGGTTTTGTATTGAATGCTACGATTTTTACATCTAATAAGGTGTCATATATTTACTTTTATTATAAATAGAATAAATTAAATAGAAATCAAATGTATATGTCATTCTCTTCATTCATGCATTACTTCTAAAAAGGAAATATCTATGGAGTTACCTAAGCCAATGAAAAAGAACACGTCAAAAATTAGCCCACATTACACTTTTTTGCTTCATATTTGTTTGTTTTATTCAATAAGTAGTAATTTTGGGGTTCAAAATATTAAAATGTGAACTTTATTGTGAAAAGGGGTGAAAACATATTTTTTGAGATTTGTTTGAATTTTTTTGGAATTTTTAAGTATTTTTTATGAAATTTTTAATGCAAGACCAATTATAATAGGACATGTGGATGCCATGCATGCAAAGAGATTTAATGAGAGCGTCCCGTGTGTAGAGCTGACCAATCGTTACCACATGGATGCCAAACAAGCAAAGGGGAGCCAATCAGAGCGCATTGTATGTACGAGGTGAAGCAAGCATGGCCACTTGTCGACGAGTGTGCCATACATAATCATAGGATATTCAAGAGGAGATTGATACTAAAATTCAAGAGATTGATTATATTTATTCTTATTCTCCTTTATTTATTAATTTTATGTCTTTCTTAGTTAAAAATATTATATTTATGAACAAAATCTTGTCTAGCTAGTTTTACATATGATGATCTAATATTTTACACCAATTATGATTTCAATTTAATTATATTATTTAATATAGCTTTTATGTTATTAATTGTTTATCTTCATTAATTAACATGCATAGTTTATAGACATATATATATGATTCTTATGTTTGTGATCCATAATTGATGAACTTAATGATTAGTATGCAATTTAATTGACATGAGAGTGTGATTAGGTTAATTACTATATGGTGTGTAGTTTACTTGGGAGAGGAATACACGTTAGGTTAAATTCAATGGACCATGTAATTGATTGCTATTTATATTGGGGAGATTCTAGTGATTCAGATGTTAAGAAAATTAAGATTAAATATTTTTTTGATATTTTCTCAAATATTTCCTTAGAAGCTAATTTTGAGTTAATTAATTACTCTTATTTATTTTTATTTATTTTAATTTTTCTTTCTCAACACATAAAATTGATCATTACTTTTTAGTTTTAAAATTAATTGCTAATAACATAATCTTTATGGAAACGTTATTTTTTTTATCATTATAATACTTGTTTGTGATATGTATGCACCCCTAACCATTGCACACAATTTGTGTCAGCCAAGTTTTTGGCACCTTTTTTGGGGATTATAAACATTATAAATTAATCTTTATTTTATTTTATTTTTTGTATATTTATTTAATTTTTATCTTTTTATTTAGTTATTTATTTTTAATTTTTATTTAGTTATTTTTTTAAAATATCTTTTAGTGCTATTAGAAATATATTTGGCTCTATTGCATGAATATAGTCTGTAAGATAGAAAATTTTCCTTTAGATCCCAAAATCGAGCGTACTTTGAGATCAATAAAAAAAATAAGTTGTCACCTAAGTTGAAGAAATGGCTAATCCATTAGAAATAAATAATGATGAGCTAAATTTGAACAACCATATACCTTTAGTGGATGATATGGATAGAGCTATGAATGAATATGCATTATCTCTATTAAAAGAGCTGAATTCAAGTATTACAAGGCCAAATATTCAAGATAATTAGTTTGAACTAAAGCTAGTGATATTTCAAATGTTACAAATAGTTGGACAATTCAGTGGATTACCAACAGATGATCCTCATTTACATCTTAGATTGTTTATTAAAGTTAGAAATTCATTCAAGTTTAGTCATGTGATCGATGAGGCGTTTAGGCTTAAATTTTTCCTTTACTCTTTATGAGACCTTACTCGAGCTTGACTAAACTCTTTTACACCTGATTCTATTACAACTTGAAATGATTTGGTAGAGAAATTCTTGAAGAAATACTCCCCACCAACAAAGAATTCCAAGCTTAGGGTTGATATTACCTCGTACCAATAAATTGAAGGGGAATCTTTGTACGAAGCATGGGAAATATTCAAATAATTCCTAGGGAAGTTTCCTCACCATGGTATCCCTCATTGGATTCAAATGAAGACTTTCTACAATGGTCTCAATGATCAAACAAGAACCATTGTTGAGGCATCCACTAATAGAGCTCTACTGGCCAAATTTTACATTCAAGCTTATGATTTACTTGAGAAAATGGCCATCAATAATTATCAATTACTAATGGATAAAATGGTAGCCACAAGAAGAGTAGCTAGAGTGCATGAGGTAAATGATATCATGACATGTACATCTCTAGTATCATCTTTAGTGAATCTTTTAGAGGCTCAAAACTCACCAACAAGTATAAACTTGGTCCAAGATTCAAGAGTATCTTGTGTCTTTTGTAGGGGGTCTCATTTGTTTGATAATTGTCCAAATAATAATTAATAGTATTCTATATGGGTAATGTGAATGAAAACAATAATCTGTACTCAAACACATATAACCCCTGATGGAGACAACATCCAAATTTCTCTTGGATTAATAAAAACAATCAAGGTGGTAATGAGCAAAATACAAATTCTTTAATGCTGATGATGAAAGACTTAATCCAATTAGTAAATACAAAAGTATCCATTCACGAGGCTTTAATTTGAAGTTTAGAGACCCAAATGGGGCATCTTGCACATGCCATAAGTTAAAGGCCTCAAGGTAACCTTCCAAGTGACACAATCATAAACCTAAGAGCATTATAATGCCATAGTTTTAAGGAGTGGTAAAACTCTAGAGAAGGTAGGTTGGTAATGGGTAAAGCGAAATCCACTTTAGTAATATTACAAATGGTAGATAGATCAATTAAGTGACCTTGAGATGTTGTACAAGATGTGCTAGTGAAAGTAGACAAGTTCATCTTCCCGACGGATTTCATTATACTAGATATGGAAGAGGACCATAACATTCCTATCATACATGGTTATCCATTCTTAGCAACTAGAAAAGTAATCATTGAGGTACAAAAAGGAGAGGTTACAATGAGAGTGCAAGATAAACAAGTAACATCTAAAGTTTTTAAAGCATCTGAACCCCTTGATATTGATAATGTTAATGAATGCTTTAGGATAGATGTCACTGATCATGATGATAACTTAAAAACATTTATTGAGTCACCCACACTTACAACTACTACACATGAAGCTATCAATAATGAAGTAAACTCACCAAGAGATAACTCAATCTATTTCAATTTTAAAAGTATGGAAACTATGATTGATATTGTCGACTATGTGAACTATTTGAAGGATATACCTCCTATATTTATACCTAATTAGTTGCAAAGAGTTTTGAGATAGGATCTAAGCTCAAACAATCTATTAAGGACCTACCAAGGTTAGACCTCACACCTTTACCCTACAATGAAAAGAGAAAAAGTACAATAAAGAGTTTAAAAGGATGCTCAAAATACATAAATTAGATGAGCTATAGTGGAGTGCTCATAAGAATGCCAAAAAGTAAAAAAAAATGCATGATAAAAGAATTGAGCACCATATTCTTAAACAGACACATAATGTACTATTGAAGCCCTCAAGACTCAAATTAATTTTGACAAAACTCAATAGTAAATGGATATAGAGGGAAGCACCTTAGAAGTTGATATGATCGTTTAGTCAAAAACATTAAACGTGATGTTGGTTAGGAGGTAACCTAATATTATTTTATTTATATTTTTAATGTTTTTATTTTGTAGTTGAATTAATTGGAGAGTAATGGCCCAACAAGATTTAGCAATTTCTAGACAGATGTGGTGTGATAAGACTAAGGGAGTTTCCTTTCCTTTTACATTTTCATATGTGCATATTGGGGACAATGTGCAATTTAAGTTTGGGGGAGAGAACTTCATGCTCTACTTTAGTATTTAGTATGCATATTCAATTTAAAAAAACATTATTTTTAGGATGTTTTTAATTATGATTTGGGTAGAAATTTATAAATACATGGAAACAAAATACATGCATGCTTGATATGATACGTATGAACCCAGTGATATATTTGTTGTCATGACTAGGATAAATAATGTAACATGCTAATTAAGATACATTAATCATGTGATATGATTGCTATTTTTAATTGGATTGATTCAAAGTTAATGCAAATGCTCATGATTGATTTTGGTGTTCTTATTGGGAGAAAATTTGAGGTGATTAATATAGTCGATAAGGTATACCATGTTTTAGAATCTATTTGATCATCCCTTCAGGAAAAATCCTAAATAGTATTTATCATAAGAAATGATTTAGGCCTTATGTGGATCGATCGAGCCTTTCAAACTAACCATTGTTAATATATTTAGTCATCCATTTGAGCCCAATTAAGAACCTTTCATATCTTTAAGGCACATTTTATGTCTAACCAATAAGAATTACCTTTACCCTTACACCTTTAACTTGTATGAAAAGATAAAAATGCAATCATATGCTATGCTATAGAGTAAGGTGCATGGGTTATGATGCACCCTATAAAAACTAGAAAGGGGGAAAAACTCAAAACACAATGACCACATTTGTAAAATAAAGTTGAAAATAAGTTTGGAGATGTTGTGAAGTTACAAAAAATATGTGGAATAAAATACTATGAAAAGCATGGAAAGATAGGGTCCACTAAAACATCAAGTAAAAATTTAATTGTAGTTAAAAAGTGTATGATGAATAAAAAGAAAGCTAAGGTATGAAAAGAACCTAAATGTCTTCATTTATTGATGATAACTCTATGTTTTAGAGTTATTTTGTCCAATTTATTAATTATAATTGTTATGTTCTTAATGTTTTTAGTTAATTTTAAGTTCTTAAATTATTATTTACTGTTAGTTTTTTAAGAAATATATTTTTAGAGAAAATTACACAATTTAAGTTTATAAAGGACTGATGCAAATACCAAAATTTGAAAATTTAATTTGAATTAAAAAGAGGGCTTAAATGCAATTAACTAAAATTTGAATTTAATATTATTTTCTACGTAGAAAGGGAGTACCACGCGCGACATTGTTAAACGTGCCTCACACACATTAGATTAGAAATTTAATGGTGAGGATCAAGAGAGTGATATGAAAACGCTACGTGGGTGAGTGGACATGATTTCCAGCTATGTTGCACAGTTTGGCATGCAAAGTGGAGTCCACCTGTCTGCGCATTTTGGAGCGTAGAGTGGTGTCCACCTATTTGCGCATTTGATTTTCTATGAGACGTGATCTTTGTTACCCACCATCAAATCAAATGATGAACGGTTCTGATTGTGCGTGTTGTCCATGCTCCACGCATAAGAGTCACGAGTGGAGTCCAATTGTCCTGCACCGCCCAGAGCGCAAAATTCTCTTACAACACGGTCTACCGATTCTGTGTGTGCCCTAGCATCTCACCTAGTCCGAAGCTGTCTCGTGTCATATTATCTTGAAAACAAATCATAGATCTCCATGTGTCATGGGTAGGCTAAAAACAATTTAGGAAATTGTACATTGCCACAGCTCATTCTACACAGTTTTTCTACCCTTTTGCACGCCTGTTTTGAGGAATATTTTTAGTGTATTTTTGGAGAGAGTAGAGGCCATAAATAAGGGGTTATTCTCTTGCTAAAATAAGGGGGAACAAGCAGAAGCCATTTTTGGCTTTTTTTGTTGTTTTGTTAGGTAAAAATACAGAGAAGGAAGACAACAAAGAAGAAGAAAAAGGGAGGAATTTTATTTTTTCATTGAGGAATCGTGAAAGAGTTTCTTTTAATTTTATTTCTCTGAAATAACTAAATATTTTTGTATTGTAATTTCAATATTTTCTATGAACTAAATTATTTGTTCTAGGGTTGCAATGTAGCTTAAATTATGAAACTTGAATTAATTATTTTTGAATGATTTGTGAGATGTTTTTATTTTTTTTATTCTATTTGTGCTTAATGCCTTTGATTATTGGAAGATTAATTAATTGATCTGTGAACCCTAATGAACTTGGAAAAGGAATTTTTGTGTTTTGCTCATGGATAGAATAACATGTATTTATATGGGATAAGAATATACCTTTATTGTTTGTGTAGCTATTGAGAACTTTGAGCTTAATGAATCTTTGGTAAATTTAATTCTCATAGGAATATAGTAAATTATTTTAGCAAGATGTGTCTATTTGTTATCGGAAGAGACATGTGGATAAATTAGTAGTTCTTGGTTGACAAATTAAATGTGAAAACATAAATCAAGAGAAAATAATATGATTCAAGTGGATTAATTTCGTGAAATTGCAATCCTAGAGTTTTCTTCAACTGTTAATTTCAAATATTGTTATTTAAAATTGGTTTAGTTAAACTCTATCCAACTATCGATTGTTTGAATAAAATTAGGTTGAAACAATTTTAGTACTTAACAAATATTAGTAAAAAATCTCCATGTGAACGATATCTTATTTATCACTTATTACTTGTGACCGTGTATACTTACGCGTTCATGTTCTCTTAAGAGACCAACAATTGACCCCACCTAAGCCTTACATTACAAGCATGTGCAACCCTTATTGATCTTTAGCTAAGTGTATATTTATATTAATAGAGAATAATGTGAAAAATAGAATTATGAGACTTTATCTATGATTGAATTGATTAGCATGCTCATATAGGTTATTTCATGAGTGCATTGAAAAAATTCATGTGCAAAACACACATATATGAATCAATTAGTCAAAAACCTCGTTTGTCCTTTTATTGATGGAACGTTGATTGACAAATATGTGAAGCTCCATGTCATAGAATTGAACAACTTTTGAGAGGATAGTTTTAGCTAAATATGCATGTATTAATAGACATATATTTATAAATATATTACTCATGTCATTTCATCGAGATAGACTTAGCTTTACTTGAAGGCAAGCAAGGAGTTAAGTTTGGGATGTGATAACTCTATGAAAGTGGAGTCATTAGTACACTTTTTTCCTTAATATTTGTTTGTTTTATTCAATAAGTAGTACCTTTGGGATTAAAAATATTAAAATATGAACTTTCTAGTGAAAAGGGATGAAAATATATTTTTCAAAACTTTTCTAGAAGTTTTTGGAATTTTTAAGGATTTTTTATGAATATTTTAATGCATGACCAATTAGAAAGAGACATATGGATGCCATGCAAGTAAGGGAGCCAATCGGAGTGTTTCATACCAACGATTGACTAGTCATCACCACGTGGACACCATGCAAGAAAAAGGGATACGACCGGAGGGTGTTGCATGTACCTTGTGATATAGACGTTGCCACCTATCGATAAGGCATTTATTGTGAGTTTTGCTAAGCGATCAATGAACGTACCAAGAATCATTGTGGAATTCATCCGTTCATTCCACCATGGCACCATGCAATCTGGATTAATAAATCATAGTGCACCATGTGTCATTGACTCAACAAACATTGACTAGAATCAGGCTGACTACCATGTGTCGTGTGCTGATTTGTCTCGTGCTTATTCTTACCATATGTCACGATCCCATTTGGCCAATTTTGTTTAATTTTCCTCTTTCATCTCAACCTTTCATATGAAGATGATTTGAATGTCCAGATTCCATCTGAGCCTAATTTAACCCCCTAATTGCACCAAAAACCCTACATAGTTGAAATTACAATTTTTTTATCAGTTTTTGGTGCCATGAAGAGAAAAAATAAAAAAAAGATTCAAGAGGAGATACAATTTTGGTGGAGACTGGTGCTACAGTTCTTTATTAATTTGTATGTCTTTCTTGGTGAAAAATATGAGATTTATGCCAAAAAAAATCATATCTAGCTAATTTATTAATCTAGGGGTCTTATGGACCTAATTTTTTACATGTGATGATCTAATATTTTACCCCAATTATGATTTCAATTTAATTATATTATTTAGTCAATTTTTATGTTATTAATTTCTTGGCTAACAATGAATCTATAAAGGCAATTAAATAGATTTGGGATAATTATTCAATTGTTTATCTTGATTAAATAACATACATAGTTTCTAGGTAGAGATATAGGATTCATATGTATGTGATCCATAATTGATGAACTTAATGAGTTTTATGCAATTCAATTGACATGAGAGTGTGAATAGGTTAATTACTATATGGTATGTAGTTTACATGAGAGAGAAATACATGTTAGGCTAAATTCAATTGACCATGTAATTGATTGGTAATTATATTAGGGAGATTTTAGTGATTCACATATTTATAAATTTGTAAAATTAAGTATTCCTAGATATTTTCTCATATATTTCCTTAGCTGCTAATTTTGAGTTAATTAATTACTACTATTTATTTTTAATTCTTTTAATTTTTTTTTCTAAAATCATGTAAAATGTATCTTTACCTTTTAGTTTTAAAATTAGTTTTTAATAACATAATATTCGAGGAAACAATCTTTTCTTATCATTATATCACTTGTTTACAATATGTATACTTGTGTATCCATTGCACACAATTTGTGTCGATCAATTGCACATGTGTCCTCTCTATAAAAAATATGAAAAAAAGAGAGAAAAATGAATAGCATAAATTAAGTAGTATGACCCAAGTATCCTACAAAGTTGTGAAAGGTTAAGTACAAAAGAATAATAGAAAATAAATCCCCAAAAAGTCATTGCATTTTCTTCATCTCTTGAAGGCATATAATTTGAAATTTTTATTACATGAATTTGATTGATGAATGAAAGTGGTATTTTATATCTTTATAAAATCATTTCATTCTATTATTTTCATGCGATCAATATCGTGCACTACTTTGAACCTTTTATTATTTAAACATATGCAAATTTATTAGTTCATTTCTTTAAATAAATTAGATTCGCATATATCTTTGACTAAGGGATTGAAGCAATACGATTAGTGTTATTGGGAGGATGCCTTATGAGGATAGAGTCACTAATTATTATAGTAAACTATAATGTTTAGAGTATTAAAATGACTTGTGCTATGGATTTTAGTTGTGAACTTAAAAGAAATTAAAAGCAAGAAAAGTTTTGCTTTCTTTTTTACTTTGTTATTTTTTTATTTCTATTTTGTGTAAAATTTTATTTGTTTATGTGTTATTTGTTTGTTTTTGTTATTTTTAATGTTTTTATTTAGTTTGATGTTTGTGGGTATCATCTTTAAAAGCCCTCACAAGACTTAAACTCATCCACTAGGGAAGCATAAGGGTTTAAAGATGACTTGTATACACTAAATGCAACCATGTCAATCTACAAAAATGATTTAGGATAGTTTAATTTTATTTTAGTTTTTGTTTTTTTTTTATTTTCTTGATATAATGTGACTTTATACACTTTAAATGATATGATAGATTTATATTTGCAAAATTTTATCAATATTTATGTAAATCTATCTTTTCAAAATCATGAGTATGTTTTGCTATTTTTTAGGTATTTTTAGCTTCAAAATAATTTAACTGGTCAACACTTGAAGAATAGTACCTGAAAGCACTCCATTATGACATTGAAGCGTAAACGATTAACATATGTAAAGCTTACATATGTTCTAAACTATTGTAAAAGGTGTGTTCAAAAAATAGGGCTTTTATAAGCTTAGAGGAAAATGGGTCGTAGCAAGGAAATATTGTGTGTTGTGGCATGAATAAAATGGATCGAGGATTTAGCATGTACAGCATGTCTTATGCCACAACATGAAATAGAAATGTGTTACACCGCTGGCCTATATAATTGACATTTCTCTCATATTCCTTACCTATAAAATGGACACTAAACCCCAATTGTAAATCATCCCTCAGCTCTCTTCTAACTACAATTTATAGTTTCTCTTCACTTTTTATTTTCTTTTTATAGTTTTAAAGTTCTTCTCTCAAATTGAGAGTTGAACAAGTACAGATTATGTAGTAGTTTTCATTTTGATTCAAGAAAAATGTTGGCAATTATGTTCAACAATTTTCCAAATATAGAAATGATGTTGAAAGTTTTGTAAGAATACACTTAAGGTATATTTTAAATGTATTCTGTTTAGATTAACTTTATGTGTTTTTTTGAATTCTATGTTTAATTTACTAGTCATTGATTAAATTAAGTATGTCTAGCATAAAATACTATGTGATATGATGAGTGCTCAAAAGTACCTAAAATTACCATGATTTCACGCACATTAATTGATTAAAAATATATATATTTATATGATTTTATCATATATTTATATATATTTTTCTTTTCAAAATCATGCGTATTTTTATTATTTTTCAGATATTTTCGCTTAAAAATGTAACTTAAAGACTCAAAGAAAAATACTGGAGGCAATACATCACAAATATATTCATAAAAAAATGAGGAAAAGTCAACATATATTGAAAAATTGGGCAAAATGGGTCAGAAAGGTCAAAAATGTCAAAAAGGTTTAAAATGTCAAAAAGGAGGAAATCGCGCCGCCCGACCACCCAGCAACGCGCGCACCGTGTGCACCCCTGATCCCATCCGCACGCGCCTGTGCCCAGCCTGCTCCCATCCGCACACGCCTATGCCCAGCCTACTACCATCCGCGCGCGCCTACACCCAGCCTGTTCCCATCTGCGCCCATCTGCGCCCCATCTATGGGCGTCGTAGCCCCTTACATCAGCATGACGTCATCATTCACTACTCTGCATTTTCACCATTTTTATCATTTTTTCACCCACTTTTTCTTCCCATCCTCACCTATAAATACCCCCATTCTCTTCATAACTAAACACACCTTAAAACATATCTTCTCTTCTTTTTCTTTATCTCATTTCTTAGTTTTTAAGTTTTTCTTAGTTTTTAGCTTTTCTTAGTTAGTTTCTCTTAGTTTTAGAGTTCTTCTCTTTTTGAGAAGAACTAGTTATGTTTTTGTAATTTATTTGCTTTTCGATTCAATAAATGGGAGTGCAAATTCCGTTTTGGAGGTTTTCCAGCAACGGGAATAGCAACAAATTACTGTAAGGATTTTATTTTCTTTATAGTTATTTTTTATGCTTTATTCTTACATGTTATATTTAATTTGTCTGTGATTAAATTTAACTTTGCTGGCTGTTTCTAAACATGATATAATAATAACGTTGTAATGCTTACGAAATATAAAAATCTCTAAAATGAATTTATTTTATTTTTATTCAAGATTTTATATTAAGAATGTTAGAGAGAAATATATTATTTTTCATTACAAACTTAAATCTGAAAATTATATTTTTTAAGGTTTAGTTATCCGGTCTGATATAGAGTAGTGCTCTTTTATTTGTTGGTACAATCGCCCAGTAGTTAGAGTGAAGCTCTATTTCAAAAGTTTTTATAAGAATTATTATGTGAAAATGTATTGACAACATGTTTTCAGTAGTAGTTTTAAAACTTGAAAGTTAGTACTCGGATAATTAAATTCTTAGGTTTAATTTGGACACCTTGAATAAAGTTTCAACTGTCTAACCCCACCAAAGGTGGCATTTAAATGGTTCATTTTCAATCTCTTAGAAAAAAGGAATTAATTTAATTAACCAAATTAGTTATCAACCCCACCCATAGGTGTTAATTGATTTGTTTAGTTAACAAAGAATATCTAACCCCACCAAAGGTGGTATTCATATAAAAAAGAGAGAATCAATAAATATCAATTTATATCTTTAATAACCTAAATAATATGAGCAAGCATAATTAACTTAGTTATTATATCCATAAATACTCCACTATTTTAACTGATAAATTTGCATAAATGTTTATTGAATCTCTATCTATGTTTATTTTTATGTTCTTAGATTAAAAAAACACAAAAACCCAAATATCAAGACAGGATGTTTAGGATTTAATTTCGTTTTTAAAAGTTTGAATAATAAATTAAAAACCACATATATTCCTTCCTTAGATCAACCTTGGGAGTATACTTATCATTTTATACGAAATGATTCGTGCACTTACGAGAGTTTTATAAATATAAAACCAAAGTATTGGCAGGATCAGTGATGTCGGTTCTGCTCATCATGATATTAATAATGTTGTTATGCTTGTCAAATATTAAAATAGATAAAATATTTTTATAAAATCAAATAAGTTTTATATTTTCATCCAAATTTATACAAAAAGTTTGTTAAAGAAAAATATATAGCTTAGTATTTTTCGTAATAAACAAAAGAGTTAGATTTAATATTTAATGGTCTGAATCTAATTTAGAGTCAACTCTTTGAGTTTGGATTAGTTTATTTGGATCTTTAGAGAACTCTATTTTAAAGATTTTATAAAAATTATTATTGAAAAAATATATTGACCACCTATTTTTAGTAATAGTTTTCAAATAAGAAAGTTAGTTTCTAAATATATAATCATAAACCTAACTTTGATACCTTGAATGAAATTCTGATTAAATGCTCGTCCTTAAGTAGTAATTAGATGGTTTGTCAATTCCTTATAAATAAATTGTAATTTAATAATTAATCAATTGGTAATCCCAATTTTAAGATATTAGTTTATCTGTTATTAATAAAGAATTTGATCCCTATCTTAGGATATTTTCTTATTAAAAAGTGAGAATCAATTATCCTAATTCATATTTTTAATAATCTTATTAATATTGAACAAGTATGATTAACTAACTAATCTATCCCATAAATTCTCGCTAAATGTAAATGTTTATTTACCAATTATTCATTTAATTTATCTTTACTTTTATATTATTAAATTAAATATTTCAAAACCAACTATTGTTGCATAATGTTTGGGTTTAATTTTTATTTTTAAGAATTTATGGAATTATTTAGAAATCATGTGATTTGACTTTAGACCAACTTTAAAAGTGTACTTATCATTTTTTACAAGTGATTCATGTACTTACAAACAATTTAAAAATATACAAAAAATTTGCCCCATGTTTTGGCACATCACCGACCAAAAAGAATGGTGGTAGCAAATTACCACCTCATTACTTTCAGTTTGTGTTTGGTAGTACAACTTCATTTAAGGAACTTAGCATATTGTATTACCTATTTGATTACATCCAAAAGTGTGATGTTAACTTGGATTTGGGAATGGTTTTTAGGATCTCTTCTCATGTTCCTCCTCCTCTAGTAAATCTGCTTGGAAAAGGTAACATTATGTATCAAAATGATGTAGAGTCTTAGGAACTACTTGAGATGTGATGATTCCAATTGATGGAGTAGGAGCTCCATATTCTATTTTTCTCTTCATGTGTGGGCTCCACCAAATACTTACCACCTTTTAGAGTTATTGCACTAGCGTTCTCCTTTAGGTTTATCAAAGTTTGAGATGGAAGTTCTTTAGATGTCTAAGCTTTCAATCTTCCCACATTTATGTGCAGCTATCGCAGTTGTCTTTCCTACTTCCTTATAGATGTTTGTATGTCCTACTGAAACTTTAGTATTAGTAGCAATGGAATTTATTAATTCCTTAAGGGATTTACCTTGGGGTTGTTAAGGAGGATGTAGCCTAAGTTGGCACTATTGATGTTGTCTGGGTAAGAAAAACCATGTGGGTGGTTAAGTGTAGTTGCCTAACTATTACTTGCATGACTAAAATTGGAATGATCCCACCATCTCAGGTTATAAGTGTTAACATACAAATCATACTGATGAACAAGATTGGTGGCAATGCAATGTAGATCTTGCAAAGACTTTGGTTTTATATTTGTAAAACTCTTGCAAGTGAACGAATCATTTTATTTAAAATTACAAGTATATTCCCAAAGTCGATCTAATGAAGGAATATATGTGATTTTTAATTTATTATTTAAAATCTTAAAAACAAAATTAAATCATAAAGATCTTGTCACGATATTTTGGTTTGTTTGTTTCTTAATCTAAAAATATAAAAACAAAATAAGCATATATATGGATACAATAAATAATTATACAAATTTTTATCATTAATAATAGTGAAGTATTTAAGAATATAATAATTAAGTTTATTATGCTTGCTCATATTATTTAGGTTACTACATATATAAATTGATATTTATTGATTCTCTTTTTTTATATGAATATCACATTTGGTGGGGTTGGATATTCTTTATTAATTAAACAAATAAACTAACACCTATGAACCATTTAAATGCCACCTTTGGAGGGGTTAGATATCTTAAACTTTATTCAAGGTGTCCAAATTAAACCTAAGAATTTAATTATCTCAGTACTAACTTTCAAGTTTTAAAACCATTACTGAAAATATGTTTTCAATACATTTTCGAATAATAATTCTTATAAAAACTTTTGAAATAGAGCTTCACTCTAACTATCGGGTGATTGTACCAACAAATAAAAGAGTACTACTGTAAATCAGACCGGATAATTAAACCTTAAAATCCAATTTTTAGATTTAAGTTTGTAATGAAAAATAATATATTTCTCTCTGTAATCCTTAACATAAAATTTTGAATAAAAACAAAATCAATTTATTTTATAGAAAAGTTTTACCTATTTAATATTCGCAAGCATAACAACGTTATTATTATATCATATTTACATACAACCAATTATGTTAAATTCAATCATAGAAAAATTAAACATAACATATAAAAATAAAACATAAAAAATAACTATCAAGAATTCATTTCAAAATTATATCTCAAAAGAATTCTGACAGAACTTTGATGCTAATTTTACTGCTGCAAAAACCTCCAAACGGATTTGTATTTCCGTTTATTGAATCAAAAACTAAAAATATATAAAATCAAAGCTAGTTCTTCTCAAAAAGGGAAGAACTTTAAAACTAAGAAAACTTTCTAAAGAGAGAATGAGGTGAGAAAATTTTGTGTTTTACAATGAGGGAAGAGGTTCTATTTATATGTGAGAAAAAGGCCAAAAAAGTTGATAAAATATTTCAAAAAATTGACTTTTGATGCATTTGGATAGGCTAGCATGCATGTGCTGGTGCGTGGGAGAGACGGCACAGGTGTGTGCTAGCCCACACGAAAATTGGCGCGGCCTGTGCTGGGCGTGTGCTGGGTGTGTGGTTGTTGTGTGTGCACGTGTATTAGCAGCATGCGAGTGTGTGCTAGGCATTTTTAGACTACAATCAGGTGTGTGCTAGGCATTCGTGCACTAGTGTGCATGAGACTCGGCATGACGGGCAGCTACGGGCGAGATTTCGACCTTTTAACATTTTTTACCGTTTTTACCCATTTGTCCAATTTTTTCATCTTTTTGACTTTTCTTCATTTATTTTCTCAACATATTTGTGATGTATTACCTCCAGTATGTTTCTTTGAGTCTTTACATTATTTTTGAACAAAAATACCTGAAAAACAAAAAAATATACATGTGATTCCGGAAAAAAATTATATAAAAATATGATAAAATCATAAAAATGTAAATCTATTTAATCAATTAAATTACCTTAAATCATGATAATTTTAGTTTTTTTTAAGTACTCATCACATATCTTGGTCATTGTTGCAAAAATGTACTTGTAGCATGTGCATGCTCTTGGGTGCCTTCTTGGAGGGCAAGACACATATCTTGAGGGTGTCTTACTATGGAGCATATACCACATCATTCCATTTGTTCTTTTTCTCCTTGTTGCACCAAAGCTATTAGAGTACTAAGGTTTTTTCTAAATGACATAAAAGTGACTTAACTCATTTACTAGTTTGGGGGAGGATCATTTCTTGTAACAAACTATTGATAGTTAGCAACTATAGTTGCAATTAAAGTTCTTTCCTTAGTTGGTGTTTTGTTCACCATGATCCTACCACTTTCATCATCGATCATGCGTCATTCCATTCATGACATTCATTCATAAAAACTAGTTAAGTAGTTGATCACTGATTCGATTTGCTAGGAAACTAGGATATAATCGTTTGAATCATTCCCAATACTCATACAATGTCTCCTCATTATACTACCTAATACTATATATTTCCTTTCTTATTAGGGGAACCCTTGAAGTAGGGTACTCTCCCTCTCTCGAAACTATTTCATCTCAATCCAAGTAGTGATTAACCTTGATTTTATTAAAAATATCAATTGTTAGCATAGTTGCAAGAAAGAGCCATTACCACTAGAGGATTGATCACAATCAAAATATTAAAGCTAACAATTTAAGAATAGAAAAGTAAAAGAGGCATTTTTTTGTTTGTTTTCAAAAAAGGCAACGGAACATTAAAAAAACAAAATTAATGAAAAATCATAAATAGATATTGATAATACAAGAGCATGGGATTGAGAGACTATCTTCACCCTAGACTCTAATTCAACCATTTATGATAAAGTTAATTATTTTATTTTATATTCTTCATTAAATCACATAGTTAGGCCCTAATTGTATCGGTAACTTTAGCTTTAGAAGAACTATATCGCCTAAGGCTTCTTACCCTTTTTTATAGTGTAATTGACTATGGCATGATTAATAATCAACTCTATTTGTTAAATATCATAATGACATGATCAATAATGAACTCAAATTACTAAATAAAAAAATGACACGATAAACAAATTCAATTTAACAATAGCATTAATTTCTAAAAGAATAATCACCAAACTAGAAAAAATCAATTTTGTTGACAACGTTTTACCTATGCAATCATTTTACAGGTGATTAGTAGGCCAAAAGTTGGTATTTTCATATTATAAAGATTAGCCATTATTGCCTAAAATTGTAACCTAGCATAAAATACTCTAGATAAATAATTAGTAACTATCCTAACCATTCAAATCCAATATTTTGACATTCATGCATAAAATCAATTACATCACTAATGAAATAAATGGATAAAAATTAATTTTTAATAGTTAATTTGTATAATAAACTAGATTTGAATCATCATCTATAGCTTCGAAATTTCACTTAATCACATAAAATAGTTGAGCTATTCATAAACATCATATAAACTAAGAAATAATTCACACAAATCTTTTAGATTGAGAATAAGAAAGATTATAAAAGATCTTATTGAAACTGATGATGATGAACATACTCAAATTCAACAATCTTTTCTATCTCCTTCGTGTTCTTTCTCCAAAACTCTATAGAATTTCTTTGTATTCACTCTCTCCTTTGTTAGTTGTGTAGTTATGTGTTTTGATGACCTAATATATTTACTATATAGTATATTTCCTCAGTGGACTTTAACTTCACCTAATTTGCTTGATCCAACAACTAAGATTAAAAATTTGGTCTAAAAACTACCAATTTCATGTGCTGATTGGATACCTTGATCGATCATGACCAAATGCTTAATTGAGGTAGCAATACTAAGTTCCCACCAGAGAGCTCTCAATCAATCCTTAATCGATCATTGATCAATCATGGGGGCTCAATCGATCGAGTTCCATGTTGGATTGATCGAGTAATGTTAAGTCTAATATAGTTTTTGTCCAAAGCATCTCAATCAATGTAATGGTACCTCAATCAAACAACCTGTAGCTAGATCAATGGAGCTTATTGGTTCACTTTTCTATCCAAAGATCCTCAATTGAAGTTTGATCAATCAAGTACCCTGTTTCTACTCTAAACACATATTTTTGGTTATTTTGCTTATTTTGATTCCATGCACCTACCAAATAACAATTAAACAAATAGAGGGCATTTGGAACACAAATTGATGATAAATGAGATGAAAATGATATATAAAAAAATATATAAATTAATATCTATCAAATTATACATATTTAATATTTGATATTCCTAGAGCAAACTCATAATTAAGCCATCATGAACAAGTACTTTGGCCTTTCATCCCAAGAGCTTACGAAATTAAAGTCTTAAATTCAAATAAATGTTAAATAGTATCTTTAGTAAACCCCTTTCTCTAGCTACCATATTATAACAATGCTCAAAGGTGTGTCATATAGCCTATATTAATAATAATAATAAAATCATGTAATGTAAACAATTGAGAACATTTCTACTCTAATAGAAGATTACCATTCTTCCTAGCATTGAATTAGACACCATAGAATTTTTTTCTTAAAATTGTATCTCCATTCACCAAAAATCATTCCCTAGAATCTAAAGATCTTGCATTTGGTTGTAATGGTGTTAGGCTTGTTAGTTCAAAAAAATTAAAAGGATAGGAGAAAAAATATTTCATAAGCCCATGAAGTAAAAGAAAGAGGCCTACAAATAATATTATCCTAAGACCAACCATATAAACAAAATAAGGTCAAATATCCTTATTTTGGACCCAAACCTTAATTTTTATCTTTTCTCCCTTTTTCTTCTCTTTGTTTACTTCCCAACATGTATCCCGTCTTTGTATTTCTTTTCAACTAGTCCCCTTTTATTTATTTATTTCCCTATTTTTTTAAAGAAAACAAACTATGGGATACATAGTAAAGCGTGGGATGTTTTATATGCATTGGATATATATTCAATGACAACACAGTTGACACACTTAATCTTATTCTAGCATTTTTATAGCATCTATTCTCTTTTGAAGCAACTCCATTTATTCATGATCAATAGGGTATGCCTGAAGTTCTTGTTTCAAAAGATAAAGAGTGGGTACAATCAAGTGACTCATATAAGCTAAAATTGTTTCACTATAACAGTTGTTGTTGAAAAAACTAAAACGATTGAGTGTGGTACAATTTAGCCAAGGATTAATTGTAATTGGCTTAATCATTTTTCAATAAATACGTTTGGAATTTGCTTTGATTAACCTATGGAAATGTTATAGATCTTCTTCATAGGTCAATGAAATCATAGCAATGTTTTAAGGGATTCACAACATCATTTACAAGTTTAAGTACATGAGTTTCCTTATCACCAATTTAGCTATTGTGCATGCAAGTTTTGTGCAAAGCTATCATAAAAGGCTATGCCAGCTATCATTTAAAGGCTATACCAACTATCATTTATATGAATATATAGATATAGGATCTAGTATATGTGTACCAAATAAATATGTATTCCCAGAAGAACATTGGAAATAGGTACCAAAAGATTTAATTGTGAGAATTACTAATAATAAGGTTTTAAAATATACATATATAATGATAGGAAGAGAAAATTTTCATATTCCTATCATATATAAACAAGAAACATGAGTTAATTTATTAATAAGAAATAATTTTCTAAACTTATATAAATCTTTTGCACAATATTTAGACAAAATAAGTCAAATAATACTAGATGGTGAAACTATATATATATTAAAAATAAGATCTTTGACTATACTAAACCCAACTTTTATGCAACAATATAAAAATTGAAAATGTGGTGAGATAGACACAAAGGAACAAAAATCTTGTTTAGAAAATATTTCATTAGATATAGAAGAGAAACAAAACTCTTTTCTTAATGAAATACAGGAAGATAAAGCCCTAGTAAGAATCAAAAAATCATTAAAAGTAGTAAGTTTAGAAAATCATTTAGATCTAAAAAATTAATAAATCTAAAATGATTGCCAACATAAAATTAAGAAGCCCTAACAAGGTTATCAGAGTAAAATTAATGATTTATACTCCAAAAGCCATGATTCAATTTGAAAAATAAATTCAAGAAATTTTGGAACTAAAAGTCATAATACCAAGTAATTCACCTCACTCTAATATGATATTCTTAGTCGAAAAGGAATCCAAGAAAAGAAGAAAATAAAAAGAGAATGGTAATAAACTTCAAAGTATTAAATAAAGAAATCATTGATGATGAATACTTTATTCCAAAGAAAAAGGAATTTTTATCATCAATAAAAGGAAAGAAAGAAATACTTCTCAAGTTTTAATTACAAAAGTTGATTTTGGAACATAAGACTAGATGAATAATCTCAAAAATTAACGGCATTTGGTTTCCCCTAAGGAAATTTCCAATGGACTGTTGTACCATTTGGATTAAAACAAACTCTAGGTATCTTTCAAAGATATATGGATAACATCTTTAAGAAATTACAAAATATTTTTTGTATTTACATAGATGATATTTTGGTTTTCAATAATGATTTAAATAGACATTATTTATATATAATTAATCTTTTACAAGAATGCAGGAAGGATGGTATTGTACTTTCAGATAAGAAAGTAGTAATTGCTCAACAAAAGATTAAATATTTAGGGTTGGAAATTGCAGGTAGAAAACATAATCTACAAGCTCATACACTAAATAAATTCAAGCATTCGCCAGTGAATTAAAGGGAAAAAGCTAATTACAAAAATTTCAAGGATGTTTGACATATGCTGAAGCTTATTTCAAGAAACTTACATAAATGCGAAAACCCTTACAAGCAAAATTAACAAAAGATCATGTCTAGAAATGGATAAAACAAGATACTATGTATATGGATAAAGTACAAGCATATGTAAAACATTTACCAACTTTATACCATCCAGGTCTAGGTGATAAAATGATAATTGAAATTGATGTTTCACATGAATATTAAGGAGCAGTTTTCAAAGCAAAATTAAATGACAAAGATGAATATCTTTGTGGATATACATTAGGATCTTTTCATTGTCTAGAATTAAATTATCATAGTAATGAAAAAGAATAATCAACTATTAAAAAGGCTATTAAGAACTTTGCAATATATGCCATAAGTTCCAGATTCGTTATTAGAACTAATAATAAGAATTTTAGTTATTTTTTAAGGACTAATATTGCATATGATTATAAACAAAAAAGACTAGTCAGATGATAACAATGGTTTAATCATTATAATTTTGATGTTGAACATCTTCAAGAAACAAGAATAATTTAGCGAATACTCTTACTAAAGAATTAGCACCTTTAACTATTTTTTTTCTTACATGAATGGAACATCTTGATATCAAGATCAAGATAAAGGAAAATGATATAAAAATCCTTCAGTAACAAGTTGAGCTTTTATATCTCAAGAAGTCTCTTTTAGAGACAAGAAATAAATAGGAATAATTTAATTATTCAAAACATCTGTTAGAGCCCAAAAAATCTAAAAAATTCAATCTAATGAAGATAAAAATTATGAAGAAAGAATTCAAAATAAGAAGGAAAATATTTTTAAAATATAAAAGGAAAAGCTTGGTTGGGCTCATAAAGTAGAAAAAACAAAAAAAAAGATTTATGTAGTGTACAATGGCCCAAAACTAGGAATATACAATAATTGAGTAGACGCAAGTAAAGCTATTATTGGGTTTAGTAGAGTAACTCATATAGCCTTCACAATAAAATAGAAGTTGAAGGAAATTATGCCAATTATAAAACACCAAAGTTAATAACTTAAAAGGAAATTATAAAAAATTACTCTATAGTACTAAAAACTCTAGGAAAGATAGAACGACCACCAGTACTATTCAAAGAGACACCCCTCACAAAAATAACAAGGCTAGTATGACCATTAATATTATTTAAGAAAACAAACTCTAAAAATACAACAATTATCGAAGAAGAAAATGATTAATACAGGAATTTTTCTAAACTATAATGGTTGAGCCTTTATAACTTAGCTAGAAAATCTTCCTAGTAACATATTGAAGATATAAAATTCTACGACATAAAAGGAATTTCCAAAGGAAGTAAATTTAATATTCTTGAAGGAACTAATCCATTTTTTGTCTATAGGGCATATAATGCAAGTCTTATTTAGAACCTGCATCCAAGAATTAATTTAAGTGAATTATATTACTTTCATGAATGTTTCAAAAAAGACATTAAGAAATTCAAGAATAAGATTAGAGTAGGTGAAAAACCTATGTATTTTAGATCTTTTAGTTCAATAATGGACAGGAATGAAGAAAATTGTATTACAAGTCATTGATTTATAGTCTTCAGCTTGACTTCTCAATTTGTTTTTCTTTTTATAAGTTAAAATTTGTGTGTCAAACAAAATCTCAACTTACGAGAAAATTGAAAAATAAATTAAGCAAGCATAAATAACATTAAAATTTTTTTCTATTTTTTTTCGTTTTTTTTTTCTTTTTGTGTGTTAAGATTTGTGTGTCAAACAAAATCTCAACGCACGAGAAAATTTCAAAATAAAATAAACAACAAACAATAAGCAAAAAAAAATAATAATAATAATAAAAAAAATATATTTATTTTTCTTTGTGCGAGATAAGATTTGTGTGTCAAACAAAATCTCAACCCACGAGAAAATTGAAAAATAAATTAAACAAGCAACAATAAAAAAAAACAAGATTTTTTTTTGAATTAAAACCAGATTGATTGGTATTAATATCAACAATGAAAATAGTAAAACAAATCCCCGGCAACGGCGCCAAAAACTTGTTGCGTGTTTTTCAACACACGAACTCGTGCAAGTATACACGGTCGCAAGTAATAACATTTATAAGTAAAGATCGATCCCACGGAGATTTGTTACTATAGTTTGTTGAGTACTAAAATTATTTCTCTCTGATTTTATCCAAAATAATCGTTGATATGGAAAAAAGGTAAAAAGAAAATAAAAGAACTCTAGGATTGCAATTTTTCACCAAACTAATCCACTACAATCATATTATTTTCTTTGGATTTATATTTTTTAGTACATTTAATTTGTCAACCGAAAACTTCTTTTTTTATTCATACATCTCTTCCGAGCTCCGTACAAACACACCTCGTTAAATTAATTCACTATATCTCTATGAGAATTAAATTCACCAAGATTCATTAAGTTCTAAGTTTTCAAATGGCCACACATACAATTAGGGTATATTCCTATCCTTCATCATACATGTCATTCTATTTACGAGCAATATACACAAAAATGCCTTTCTCAAGTTTATTTTTATGCCACAAATCGTTTTGATAAAATTCGTAAATAATCAAAAAGCATTAAGCACAAAATAGAACGAACAAATCGAACGTCTTATAAATCTATAAACAAAAATAATTAAAATTAAAGCTTCATAAATTTAGATCAAATGCAACCCTAGAAAAATTAAATTACTTCATAAAATTAAAATTAAAATTACAACAGATTCATAAAAATAAGATGAAGAATAAGGAAAAATTAAAACATCAAGAAAAGAAAATATTTGGCACACGCAGAACACAACAAAAGCCAAAAAAATGGCTTCTGCGTGTTCTGCAGTCCAAAACCGAACACTACAAAATTTCTAAACTCCACAAAAACTCTTCTCCAACCCACAAAAAAATTTTTTACAACTAAAAACTATCTCCTATTTATAGCTAAAAAATACATCCAAAAATAATACATTTCTTTTTTTTTTAAAACGCGTAAGGAATATTTTTGTATCGAAAATAGAATCGACGCGTATTGATTTTCGATATTATTATTTTAATTTACGCGTGAAACAGGGCGCCGATTCTGCGTTTTTTTTTAATTCAAAGTGCATGCCACGTGTCGCTTTCTGATTCGCGGACACAATTAGTGGGACACGTGGCAGCATCTCATTCGTTGAAGCGCATGGGCGCACGCAGACCTTGTCGCACGGGATTGGGGCGCGCGCAAAGGACGCAACGGCTGGAAACGGGGCGTGATCCAGCGCGGTCGCGCGCATTGTAAATAGCCACGTGTCGGACTTTGATTAGCTTAAATATTCGTGGGACACGTGGCAGATTCTTATTCTGTAAAAATTGAAGATGCACGCCGCTTGTATGGACCGCGTCACACAGGATTTTTACATTAGCGGCTCGGTGCGCGACAGCTTGGATGGACGCGCTTCAATCTGGACCGTCGATCTGATCCAACGGTCAGCGATCGCCTCGGGGGAATCTGCGCAGCCGACATGTGGGTCCCACTCTGACGCCGGCCTGCGCGACACGTGGGGCCCACTGGCACGCCGAGCCGCGCGAAGACTGTACACGCGATTTTTCCTCGTCTGATTGCACGCGCCAAATCTGGACCGTTGAATCTTTGATCGGACGGTGGGTGATGATTTTCGTGATTTGTGCGAGTGCGATTCTTTTCCTGCGCAGAAAATTCAAACTTTTATTAATTATATTTTGACCCACAAATTTAATCCAAATTACATTTTTGTACTTTCTTAAATTACACTTTAGCCCTTTTCTAATTTTAAATTAAATTTTTAACTTTTAATAATTATAATTAAGCCCAAATTTAATTTAAATTATATTTTCGATTTATATAAATTGTAATTAAGAAACTATATTATCATAAATTATATTTGTGGACAAAAATATGAAATTAAGTACATTTTCGATACAAATTATTTAATTTTATTAAAAATGTATTTTTAGCAAATAAAAGGAAAATATTAATTTATTTAACAAAAATTAATAAATATTAAACGAACATAGCAATTATCATTACTAAAATTGATGCAAATAACTGTATAAAATACAGTTATCAACACCCCCAAACTTAAGTTTTTGCTAGTCCTCGAGCAAAAGGAAGAAAATAAAACAAAGATATCTGCATTTAAAATAGTGATTTTCAAAATATTTCTTTTTAAACATTCCATATAACATAACTCAAAGAAATAAAAGAATTTTATCTAAGCATCAAAATCAATTTAAAAGTATATAACCTTTTTACCATGAACTTTTAAGTGTGTGTGTGAAGTCTTTTCAAATTTCATCACATGCAATCCGGATCAGTTTATACAAATATAAAATCAAACAAATTATCATGAAATCACAAATCTCATAAGTTTATTTTTCATTTCTCTCTCCACTAATGTAGACAAACACAAAACACCAAATCAATAGGACTTTATAAAGCTTGTAATGTATGGCTTAGGTAAAGGAAGGAATGAAGGACAATATTTAGCTTAAAACTTTTCCCGAGCATAACATTTCAGGATTGAAAAAGATAATTCTATCATCACCATAATTACAACCAGATTTGGGATTTATCATCACATACACCATATTTGTTTTTTTTTTCTTTTCTGATTTCTTTTCTTTCTATTCTTTTTTTTTTGTAACCCTTTTTTTTCGATATATCCTTCAACATTTACTAAAATTGATGCAAATAACTGTATAAAATACAGTTATCATGTACCATGTTATAGATTCCTTCAATTGATATCAAAGTAGATGCACCTTTATAGGCTTAACTGCTCTAGTATTGGTCTTGGTAACTTGCTTTTTTACACACACATTCTCTCTGATAGAGTCATGAGAATGAGGTAATGTAGGTAGATCTATACTTTTCAATAGGCCTAACTATGCCTATTGGAAATCTAAAATTAATGCCTTTTTATGGTTCAAAAGAGACCATGTGTGGTTTCTTTTTGAAAATGGTTACGTATACCCCTAGTAAAATCCTACTTGATAATATTGTTATCCCAAAACCTATGATCGAATGGACCAAGGAAGAATCTAAGGATTCTAAATGGAACAATAAAGGGTTATATGGTATCATTACAGCTTTATAGCCAAACGAATATAGAAGGATTCAGAGTTGTATGACTTCTAAATAGGCTTGGGATATTCTGGAAAAATAACATATAAAGGTACTTCTGTAGTAAAGATATCCAGAATATTGAAGCTTGATACAAACTTTGAATTGTGTATTATGCAAGAAGATGAGACCTTTAACCATTTTTATGCAGAATTATCCAATACTGTCAATTGTTCTCACAACTTAAGTAGACCAATAAGTGAAGAATACAAATTGAAAAAATAATTGTGAGTCTACCTTATAGATTTCAAACTAAGGCCACTATACTAGAGTCAATGTACAAACTAGGTGAGCTTACTATAAATGAACTAGTTGGTGACTTGCAAGTCTTTAAACTACATCACATTTTATGAAGGCAAGAGCAGATTGCTTCAGAGAAAGGGAAAATCTTTGCCTTCAAGATTATTAATGGGAATGAACTATTCAAAGATGTATGTATCATAGGTGGTGATAATGATGATTCTGATCTTGATAAGAAGAAAATAGCCTTCCTTGCTCAGAGATTTACCAAATTCTTTAGAAATAAGAAACCTTCCTTTGAGACTACTTAGAGAGATACTTCAAGTTCCAAAACCTTAAGATCTACTAAAGATGATAAAGACTTAGAAAATGGTTCTACGAAACTGAGCAAAGGTCGCTTGAATAAAATAAGGTGCTTTGAATATGGAAAGTGTTTTCAAAAGATAAATCAGATAAAAAAATGTGCCATGAAAGTTTAGGTTACTATTTTGAACAATACTAGTAATGATGATGAGAATGATACTACTTTTATGGCCTTCGTTGCCTTCAATAGTGTTGTTAACCCTCCCATTGCTACCACGATATTAAAAAGATGACAACTAAAGTTGGTGATGACATGATGTATAAGATGATCTCCTTTATTCTTACAATGTACTTCTCTTAGAGGACATCAAGTTTGAGAAGATAAAGAAAAAGGCTTTGGAAAGGCTTGATGAAACGAAGCATGAGATATATGCTTTAAAGAAAAATATAGAGCAAAATAAGTCATCCAATGATGATCAAATAAATTGACCTCACCAAAAAGTGTGAGGTTATTCAAAAGAAATATTCAGACTTACTTGAGGATTTTAATGAAAATCAAGAAAAAGTGAAGAAGCTTGAGGAATAATGAAGGTTCCCATCTCTGGTAAAGTCACAAATTTGTTTATCACCCTTGATCCCTCTCCTAATCAAAATGCCAAGGTTGAAGGATTGAAAAAGAAAATTATTATTATGGAGAGTATAAAGGATCACACAGCCTATCTTATTTCTAAAAAGGAAGCTAAAATTAATCAACTAAATGAGAAAATTGGAATTCTAAACAACTTTGTAACTCATCTTGAGTTCTTTCTCAAAGAAAAAGAAGATTTGATTGTTTCCTTAAAGGACAAACTTAAAGTCAATGAGAAGGACGTGGTCATGTCTCAATTGAACAAAATGATGGCTAGCTATAATAACCCAAATGATATACTCAACAACACTTAACACGTTGAGGACAAATAAGGTATTGGCCACAGTGAAAAATTTTCTACCTCTAACAGTTGTTCTAGCAAGTTTGTTAAAGCTTCCAATCGAAATTCAAAGTTGAAATCTATATCACTTAAACAAAAGGTAAGTCGATTGTGTCTTCTTAGACAAACTCTTCTAGTATGGTGAAATCCTCATCTAAGGCTAGCTTTTATTGTGGCTCTAATGTTGGTCTATTGCCCTTACTTGTTACCATTCCCACATACCACCACTATGGTGAACTTCAACATTTGAGATCACACAGTGAGAAATTGACTTTTCATCATTATGTGAAATTCAATGTGAGTGCTTCCTCTTCTTCTTTTTCATGCACTACTCCTCAAAATCAGGGACTTCCCTAGCTCCACTAGTTGTCCCAATTATTATTGTGGCATTGCTGGCTATATTGCTAGGAAATATCTTAGATCTATGAAAGGTATAACTCAGAGTCTTTCACTTTTCCCTTTCACATCTTCTTTGTAAGGATGTAGCTACTATGGCACACCTAAGTATGTTCATATAGTTTGCATTATGCATCTGAGGCATAAATATGAAAGAAATAAATCTGGCTAAAAAAATCCACCACACTTTATTTATATGGATGATTGGACTAGTTTTAGTAGAAACTTTAAACAAAACAATCAGCGAGTTCCATATATTCCTCATGCTCACATGAGTCAGAGACTATCTCCAAGTTTTGTTACCCCTCACAAATACTTTAAATGGAAGGATGCAGCTTGATCAATATTTTCAGCTAATGTATTGGAGGTAGAGTTGCTTACTTTCATTTCTCTTTATGTTTGTTGTTTTTGTATGTGAAATTATGTCATTTTGTTTGTGTACATCTGTTTGAAACTCCTTGTCTATTGCTTAATGTTTCTGAGTCGTGCACAATATATTATTTGTTATATTTATTACTTTAACTTTTTAAATGATCTTTTACTAGCTTTCTCAAATGCTAGTTTCTTTGACATGTTCCTTATGTGCGTTTATCTTGTATACTTCCTGCTTCTTCCTCTATGGCCTATTATATGTGCATCATTTCACATGTTTTCATCATATAGTATCATTATATTATAATTCTCTATTTGTGATCCTATCTTTCTTATGACATGACATTTAGAATGCTTCTCATTTTTCTTACTAGGTTTTACATTCTTTCACCTAGTATATTGTGTGTTGATTATTTGTTTGTCTTTTGTTGACTTCTATCTTTATTTTACCTATCTTTTTCCTTCTTATCCTTCTGGTTTACTGTAGTTATTTCTTTGAATTTAATTAAGATATCTTTCTTGTTTGTATCTTTGCGTACACTCCTATTGTTTGTGATGTTGTCCCTATCCAAGTATGTCTTGTGTTCTATGTTGGAACTTTTGTCCTTCTCACATGTTTAATGGTTCTAGTAGCATCCCTTATTTCTTCCTTATTTTAGGGATGTTACTTATGAAACTCACTAGTTAATCAATTTCTTTCTTTCTCCTAACTAGAAATGATGTTAGTGTTGATGCTTATCTCTTTCGAGACTTCCTTTTAGGCATTGATATGTTTTGTGCCTCTTCTTTTTGTCTCACTTGTTAGTCATTATTCTATGTTTCGTGAGACTGATGGCTTTTCTCTTTGCTATATTATTGCATGTAAAATGAATTTTAGAGGAATCATGTTCATATATGTTTGGCATACATTTGACCTGAATTGAAATGTGGATTTTTTGACATTGTATTCTATAAGAGCATGTATAACTAAATTGTTTTCTTGTTTGTCTTATATGAAATGAAATTATCTTTTACACATGACATATATTTGTGAATTTATATGGTTATTTTGAAAATCTTGTGTGAATCTCCTACTTTGATTATTTGTATTTCTCTTACAAGCTCTAGAATCCACCTTTAGTGTCTCTCAAGGAAAAATTCTAAGTGCTACTTAATTAAAAAGAGGATTTAGGTCATCCTTGAATTGTGTGTTCCTTTCTTGCCACCATTTTTCTCATACCCTTAGTATTCCCTCTTTGAGCCTTTGTGGTATCCCTTCATTTCTTTTCTCATAAATACTAGCCTAGCCAAAATATATTTTTTCCACTTCCCTTATCCACCCTTTGATTGAGCTTGTATGTTCTGGGTTTTTCAGTTTTATCCTCTTGGTTTCTATATATGTATATATGTATATATGTATATATGTATATATATGTATATATATGTATATATGTATATATATATATATGTATGTATATATATATGTATATGTATATATATGTATATGTATATATATATGTATATATATATGTATGTATATATGTATGTGTGTATATAAAGAGGAAAAGAGAAATGGGGAATAAAAACGGAAAAGGGTTCAAAATAGATTGATGAATATAAAAAAGAGTCTTAAGATTTGTGTCTATAAAAATAGAAGGAAGGTGGAAAGAAAAGAAAAAAAAGTGAAAGAATGATGAGTGTGTTGAAGTAATGTTGCATAAACATCTTTTTATTACGTACTATTCTCTCAACTTCATTGATTGATGTTTGAGAAGTAAAGAAAAAAGAACCCATGTTTAAGAGTACAAGTGTCATGGAATATAAACTTATCTATTTGTTTGGATCAACAAAGGTATGTTCATGCCCCAATGTCTTCTCTCCCTATCCATTGCTTAGCCTTTCATTACAATCTTTGAAAGACCTATTGATTTCTTCTTAGCTGGCACTTACATTAGTGGAGAGAGAGAGAATAATTATGTGTGATGAGTGCTCAAAAAGCACTAAAATAACCATGATTTTATGCACATTAATTGATTAAAAATATATATATATATGTTTTATCATATATTTATATAAATTTGTCTTTTTCGGAATCACGGGTATTTTTATTGTTTTTCAGGAATTTTGGCCTAAAAACGCAATGTAAAGACTCAAAGAAGAATACTTGAAGCAATACATCACAAATAAATTAATAAATAAGTGGGAAAAGGTCAACAAACATGGAAAAATTGGACAAAATGGGTCGAAAAGGTCAAAAATGTCAAAAGACGGAAAATCGCATACTGCCTTGACCAGCGCCAGCAAGGCGCTAACGCCATTGCCACGCGCGCCCGCGTTCATTCCTTCCTTCCGCGCGCCGCAGCGCTGCGGGCACTGTTCACGCGCGCCGAGCTACGCGCGGCCCAACGCCACCAGCGCGCCCAACGCGTTTTTGCCCCATTTTCCACGTGCGGCCGCCCCCATGACGTCAAGCCGACGTCATTGATATTCTCGACATGTCCATTACACGTTTTTTAATTTTTTAATATTTTTTTAACATTTTTTTACTCATTTTTTCTCTCCATCCCCACCTAAATATACCCCCCTTCCACTCACTTCAAATCACACCTATACACCACACTTCTCTCTTCTTTCTTTCTCTGATTTCTTAGTTTTTGAGTTTTTCTTAGTTTCTTTCTTAGTTTCTAAGCTTTTCTTAGTTTTCTCTTTGTTTTTAGTTCATTACTCTTAGGCTTAGAGTTCCTCTCTTTTTGAGAGGAACTTGTAATGTTTTTGTAGTAATTTAGATTTTTGATTCAATAAATGGAAGTGCAAATTCCGCTTGGAGGTTTTCTAGCAATGGGAATAGCGTCGAAGTTACGTAAGGATTTTATTTTCTTTACGATTATTTTTATGCTTTATTCTTACATGTTATATTTAATTTATGCGTGATTAAATTTAAGCGTGCTAGTCATTTATAATCATGATATAATAATAACGTTGTTATGCTTGCGAAATATTAAATAGGTGAAAATTTCTAAAATGAATTGATTTTATTTTTATTCAAGATTTTATATTAAGGATGTTAGAGAGAAATATATTATTTTTCATTACAAACTTAAATCTGAAGATTAGACTTTAAGGTTTAGTTATCCGGTCTAATTTAGAGAAGTGCTCTTTTATTTGTTGGTACAATCGCCTTGGTAGTTAGAGTGAAGCTCTATTTCAAAAGTTTTTATAAGAATTATTATGTGAAAATGTATTGACAACATGTTTTCAATAGTGGTTTTAAAACTTGAAAGTTAGTACTCGGATAACTAAATTCTTGGGTTTAATTTGGACACCTTGAATAAAGTTTAAACTGTCTAACCCCACCAAAGGTGGCATTTAAATGATTCATTTTCAATCTCTTAGAAAAAAGGAATTAATTTAATTAACCAAATTAGTTATCAACCCCACCCATAGGTGTTAATTGATTTGTTTAGTTAACAAAGAATATCTAACCCCACCAAAGGTGGTATTCATACAAAAAAGAGAGAATCAATAAAATATCAATTTATATCATTAATAACCTAGATAATATGAGCAAGCATAATTAATTTAGTTATTATATCCATAAATACTCCACTAATATAAATGATAAAATTTGCATGAATATTTATTGAATCTGTAATTATATTTATTTGTAGATAAATATTTATTGAATTTGTATCTATGTTTATTTTTACGTTTTTAGATTATATTTAATTAATCTGTATATATGTTTATTTTATGTTATTAGATTAGGAACACAAAAACCAAACTATCGTGACAGGATGTTTAGGATTTAATTTCGTTTTTAAAAGTTTGAATAATAAATTAAAAACCACATACATTCCTTCCTTAGATCGACCTTGGGAGTATACTTATCATTTTCTACGAAATGATTCGTGCACTTGCGAGAGTTTTACAAATATTAAAACCAAAGTATCTGCGAGAATCAGCGATCTTGATTTTATTTCATCAAGTTTTTGGCGCGTTCTTGAAGGAATAGCGTTTTTAATTTATTTATCAAAAGTTTAAAAATATTTTTGTGTTGTAAATAATTGTGATTTTTTAAAAAAAAAAATAAATAAATAAATAAATAAAAAATTTAATCAAATTTCAAATTTCATAAGAAATAATAAAAAAATAAAATATAAAAAAAATAAAAATTTTAACTATAGCATAAATAGTAAAATTTAGAAATTTGAAATTTGAAGTAAAAAGTTTTTACCGTTAATGAATAGTAAAAAAAAATTAAAAAAAAGAAAAAAAAAATTTAAAATTTTATAAAAAAAAAAATTAAGTTAATAAGAAATAAGATAGCGTGAATAGTAAAATAAAATTACCGTTCGTAAAAAAAAAATTTAAAATTTTAAAAATTTAAGTTAATAAGAAATAAGATAGCGTGAATAGTAAAATAAAATTACCGTTCGTAAAAAAAAAAAACTAAAAGGCATGAAAAGTAAAAATCTAAGGGAGTTCTGTCTAGGAGACTAGTTCTTTGAAGCCTTTGTGCCACTAGTCTTTCCTGGGAACATTGTTCTGGCTAGGAGAATGGTTTTTAAGGAGCCATTGCACCACCATTCTTTCCTGGGAACACTCTTGGTTAATACTGATTATGTTATTTAAAAAAAAAAAAATTTAACTAGTTTTGTCTAGTGTTTTGTATTAAATGCCATGTAAATTTTCTCTAATTTTTTTTATTTTTGTTGACAGGAGTTTTAAATTTACGTTTAAAAATAGTCTATGCGTGGTAGGAGATCCTTAGGAAACCCCCTAACACCATATGTAAATAATATTCATAAATTTAAACAAGTGTCAACAACACTGGATCCTACCCATCAACCTGATTTTGAGCCAAACATAGAACCAAGTCTTAATCCTTTACTAGAACCAAAAGAAATGGAGGAAAACCAACATGTTAGGAAACCACGATGAAGGAGTTTGCAAGACCGGTGATTGGCATGGCAATCGCCGCTATCCAAATTGGGAGAGGTCGCTCGGAATTATGACCTTAAAAATACTCATTTTTCTATGCTTCCTTCCTTTTATGGGCTACCTAATGAAGATTCTCTTTCCTTTATGAGAGATTTCTATGCTACGGTCCAAACATTCCCCCTCGGTATTCTAAACGAGGATCAACTTAGAATGAGATGTTTTCCCTACACCTTAAAGGATAAGGCCAAAGCTTGGTTGATGTCACTTCCCCAGGTTCTCTGATGACATGGGGTCACATTTACAATAAATTCATGGGAAAATTCTATTCCCATCAAAAAACATCAGAGCTGAGAGGAAAGATTGCTACTTTCTCTCAGATGGAAGGAGAACCATTCCATGAAGCTTGGGATAGGTTCAAAATGTTTCTCACTCAATGTCCCCATCATAGCTTTCCCCTACAGTTGCAGAACCAATTCTTTTACGATGGACTTACACAATGATGAACGAAAACCGGCATCGCCGATTCTCGCAAATACTTTGGTTTTAATATTTGTAAAACTCTCGCAAGTGCACGAATCATTTCGTAGAAAATGATAAGTATACTCCCAAGGTCGATCTAAGGAAGGAATGTATGTGGTTCTTAATTTATTATTCAAACTTTTAAAAACGAAATTAAATCCTAAACATCCTGTCACGATAGTTTGGTTTTTGTGTTTCTAATCTAATAACATAAAATAAACATATATACAGATTAATTAAATAAAAAATAAACATAGATACAAATTCAATAAATATTTATCTACAAATAAATATAATTACAGATTCAATAAATATTCATGCAAATTTTATCATTTATATTAGTGGAGTATTTATGGATATAATAACTAAGTTAATTATGCTTGCTCATATTATCTAGGTTATTAAAGATATAAATTGATATTTTATTGATTCTCTCTTTTTTGTATGAATACCACCTTTGGTGGGGTTAGATACTCTTTGTTAACTAAACAAATCAATTAACACCTATGGGTGGGGTTGATAACTAATTTGGTTAATTAAATTAATTCCTTTTTCTAAGAGATTGAAAATGAACCATTTAAATGCCACCTTTGGTGGGGTTAGACGGTTTAACCTTTATCCAAGGTGTCCAAATTAAACCCAAGAATTTAGTTATCCGAGTACTAACTTTCAAGTTTTAAAACCACTATTGAAAACATGTTGTCAATACATTTTCACATAATAATTCTTATAAAAACTTTTGAAATAGAGCTTCACTCTAACTACAGGGCGATTGTACCAACAAATAAAAGAGCACTACTCTAAATTAGACCGGATAACTAAACCTTAAAATCTAATTTTCAGATTTAAGTTTGTAATGAAAAATAATGTATTTCTCTCTAACATCCTTAATATAAAATCTTGAATAAAAATAAAATCAATTCATTTTAGAAATTTTCTCCTATTTAATATTTCCGAAGCATAACAACGTTATTATTATATCATGATTATAAACAGCTAGCACAGTTAAATTTAATCACAGACAAATTAAATATAACATGTAAGAATAAAGCATAAAAATAACTGTAAAGAAAATAAAATCCTTACAGAACTTCGACGCTATTCCCGTTGCTAGAAAACCTCCAAGCGAAATTTGCACTTCCATTTATTGAATCAAAAATCTAAATTATTACAAAAACATTACAAGTTCCTCTCAAAAAGAGAAGAACTCTAAACCTAAGACAATTGAACTAAAAACTAAGAGAAAAACTAAGAAAAGCTTAGAAACTAAGAAAGAAACTAAAGAAAACTCAAAAACTAAGAAATGAGAGAAAGAAAGAAGAGAGAAGTGAGGTTTTGAGGTGTGTTTTGAAGTGAATGGAAGGGGGGTATTTATAGGTGAGGATGGAGAGAAAAAATGATTAAAAAAATGTTAAAAAAAAATTAAAAAATAAAAACGTGTAATGGACCTCTTTGAGGTCATCAATGACGTCGGCGATGACGTCATGGGGCCGCACGTGAAAAATGGGTCAAAAACGCGTTGGGCGCGCTTGTATGGGCCGCGCTGGCGCTGGCGTGAAACGATGCCGCTTGCGTGACGAGGATCAACGCCCGCGCGGCTCTGGCGCCGAGCCTTGTGGTGGCGGGTGCGCGCGATTTTCTGTCTTTTGACATTTTTGACCTTTTCGACCCATTTTGTCCAATTTTTCCATGTTTGTTGACCTTTTTCCACTTATTTATTAATTTATTTGTGATGTATTGCTTCAAGTATTCTTCTTTGAGTCTTTACATTGCGTTTTTAGGCCAAAATTCCTGAAAAACAATAAAAATACCCGTGATTCCGAAAAAAACAAATTTATATAAATATATGATAAAACATATAAATATATATATTTTTAATCAATTAATGTGCATAAAATCATGGTTATTTTAGTGCTTTTTGAGCACTCATCACAACCCCCAACCAGCTTCTTGCTAGTCTCTTAGCAAGAGAAGCGATAAAAATTAATAAAATTAAAAATTAAGCTATCTTAAATTACTTACGTGGATTGACACGATTGCATTTAGCCTATCCAACAAGACTTTAACCCCCTAGGTTGCCCTAGTGGACGAGTTTGAGTCTCGTG
The DNA here is from genome assembly GCA_033030585.1 of Hippophae rhamnoides. Taxonomy (NCBI): domain Eukaryota; kingdom Viridiplantae; phylum Streptophyta; class Magnoliopsida; order Rosales; family Elaeagnaceae; genus Hippophae; species Hippophae rhamnoides. Next base: position 31,350,477 of record CM065431.1, on the reverse strand, counting down.
AGGGTTTTGATAATGATACCCACAAACATTGTACTTAATGTAAAAACAAAAGAAACAATAAAAACAAACAACTTAAAAATTAAATTTACAACAAAATCACAAATTAACAACATCTCACAAAAATGTCTCATACTATTTAATCTCCTTTAAGATCATAATTAAAATCTCAAGCATAAGTTATCTTAATCTCTTTAAACAATCATGATTTATTATAATAATTAGTCGAAAATCATTTTCATATTTCATATAAAAAATGTATCAATTTAATTTCACCCAATTTCAGTGTCATGAATCAGAATTCGCTTTGACTCTATTCCTCACAAGTCAATACTCTCAAAACACTGAATCCTATGGGTTCAAACACTCATACTAATTTATATGCGAAAGAGTTGATGTATAGAAATGAACTAATATGTTCGCATATGTATAAAGAATAAAGGCTCAAAGTGTTATTTTAACATTGATCTCATGAAAGGAATCAAATGTATAAATTATAAAGATATCATATATAAAAATTATTTTCATGCAAAAATCAAACTCATTAAGAAAGAATTTCAAGATATATGCCTTTTACAAATGAAGAAATTGCAATGACTTTTTAGGGAATTACTTCTTATATCTTTCTTTTGTAATTAGCCTTTACTCACAACTTTGTAGGCAATGCGGGTTATAGTATGTAGATGATACTATTTTTTTTCTTTATCTCTCTATTTTTTTTTCTGAAGATATTTCTCAATATATGTATTTTTTTAGAGAGTCAACCCATGTACAGATTGTACATTTTTTGGATTTTGGTGAGTGGTTAATTTTGTGGCTTTTCTGTTTGATCTTGGTTTAGGTAACCCCAGATATGTCTTTTTGTTTTTGTAGTAGTCATGCATAAATGAGATATAAGCATATACTATCAATTTCTACTCAAATCATTTAATCTAAGCAAAAATAATAATCAAAAATATATGATACTCTATTAAGATGAAAAAAATTCATACATTCAATGCTAATACCTATAGAGATCATCTACAAATTTGAAGAAATAAGAAATGTGTTTGGAGTAGAAAAAATATATATTTCACTCTGAATAAAGGAAATTAGGCTCAAATTATATCTCACAAAGGTAGTCTCCACTAAAAAAAACTCATAAACATTGATTTTGGGTTTAATATAATTTCTACATCTTATCAAGAAATACTAATTATGACAAAAACTAACTAATTATCAAAAATAGTTACAAAATATTTCATGATATGTTTTCAAAAACTAATCTAACAGTACAAAAGACTTAACTATTTACTTAAATTTGATTTAAAGAAATGATAAATTTTTGTGAAACTTTTTTTTAGTTTTTTTTTTTTTTTTTTTATTCCAAAAATTACTAAATCACACAAAATAGAAATAAAACCAAACACACAAAAAATGAAAAACTACATTTTTTTTATTTTTTTAATTAAGCATGGTAACTTTTCACCACCCCCAACCTAGAACTTACATTGTCCTCAATGTAACAACTGTAAATTAAAGATAAAGAGAGAAGAGAAGAAAGATTACCTATTTCCTGAGAATGTGCAAGTAGTAATGGAAAATGCAGGTGCATCCATCATATTCATCATTAAAGTGTATACAGACAGATCGCTGTAAACTTCTAACATCTCAACAAATATTTTTAGTTTTAACAATTTAACAATTATTCACATGTAATTAAAATGAAATAAACAATAAAATTAAGTAAATAAAACAAATAACAAACAAAAATTTTTTATTTTTTTTATTTTTTTTTTATATTTTTTTATATATTTTTTTTTTGTTGTTTTTTTTTTTACTTTTTTTTATTGTTTGTTTTTGTTTTTTACCTAAAATGATGGGTTGCCTCCCATCCAGCGCTTAGTTTAACGTCTTAGCAAGACGTATCTTTTTGGTGCTAAGGGTTACTCAGCCAAATGCAATCCATTTCAGCAATGTTGTTTGGTTCTTCTAAATAAGGCTTGACACGATGGCCATTGACTTTGAATGTTTTTTGTGTCTTGGAGTCCAATAGTTCCACTACTCCATGTTCAAATACTTGAACTATTTTGAATGGTCCATCCCATCTTGATCTCGGCTTTTCCTGAAACAATCTCAAACGAGAGTTAAATAAAAGAACTTTCATTCCAGGGTGAAGAGTCTTAGGAACTAGCCTCTTGTCATGATAGCGCTTAGTACGCTCCTTGTATAATTTGGCATTCTCATAGGCTTCATTCCTAATTTCTTCCAACTCATGAAGTGAAGTAATCGTTTTTCACCTGCTTTATCTAAATCCATGTTTAACTCTTTAATTGCCCAATAAGCTTTGTGTTCAAGTTCAATCGGAAGGTGGCACGCTTTCCCAAAGATTAACCGGTAAGTGGCTCATCCCAATAGGTGTTTTGTAAGCGGTGCGGTATGCCCATAGGGCATCATTTAGCTTAAATGCCCAATCCTTCCTTGACGGACGCCTGATGCGTTCCGGTATTCCCTTAATTTGCCTATTGCTCACTTCCACTAAACCAGAAGTTTGAGGATGATATGGAGTAGCTACTTTATGTGTGATGGTGTACTTGTTTAGTACTCCATCAAAGAGGTTGTTACAAAAATGGCTACCTCCATCACTTATTATAGCTCTAGGCGTTCGAACCTACCGAATATGAAATCTTTCAAGAATTTCACAACAACATTAGCATCATTGGTTTTGGTGGGGATAGCTTCTACCCACTTGGACACATAATCCACAAAGAACCAAAATGTATTGAAAACCATTAGATGGGGGAAAAGGACCCATGAAGTCAATCCCCCATACATCAAAGAGTTCAACAACTAGATTATATGTCAAAGGCATTTCATCTCTTTTGCTTATGTTTCCTGTTCTTTGACATCTATCACATTGTGCACAAAACATATGAGCATCTTTAAAAAGAGTGGCCAAAAGAATCCGGATCGTAATATCTTACGGGCTGTCTTTTCACCTCCAAAATGACCCCACAATGAAGTTCATGACAAAAAGTCGAATGCTCTTATGTTCTTCTTCTCGTACACATCTCAGGATGACTTGATCTTGACCAATCTTGTATAAATAAGGGTCATCCCGTAAATAGTCCTTAATAGTTTTAAAAACCTTTTCTTGTCCCGATATGAAGTGTTAGGTCGCAAAACACCAAAGTGGCAAGATAGTTTACAATATCAAAGATACCATGGGTTCGGACCTATGAAAAATAACTGTTCATCAGCAAAGGTTTCAACTATATCATCATTACTCTCATCTTTAAGAGAATTGAAGTCAGAAATCAACCTAGACAAAAGGTCACCTAGTAAGTGTTCACTGCCCTTCCTATCCTTGTTCTCTAGGTCAAAGGCTTGGATGAGTAAGACCCACGATTAATCTTGGCTTGGCATTTGGTTTACTTAATAGGTATCTTAAAGCAAAGATGATCAGAATGTACAATCACTTTAGATCCTACTAAATAAGACCGAAATTTGTCTAAAGAGAATACTATAGCCAAGAATTCCTTTTCAGTGGTGGTGTAATTCATTTGGGCATCATTGAGTGTTTTGCTAGCATAGTAGATGACATGTAAACGCTTATCCACTCTTTGTCCCAGGACTGCTCCTATTGCATAATCAGAAGCGTCACACATTATCTCAAAAGGTAAAGACCAGTTTGGTGCCATTATCACAGGGGTAGATGTTAGTTTCTCTTTCAAAGTATTAAAGGAAATAAGGCAGTCATTGTTGAAGTCAAATTCAGCATCTTTGGATAGTAAATTACATAAAGGACGACTTATTTTAGAGAAATCTTTAATAAATCGTCTGTAAAATCCTGCATGTCCCAAGAAGCTTCTTATCCCCTTCACAGATGTAGGGGGAGGTAGTTTGGATATCAATTCAACTTTTGCCTTATCAACTTCAATACCCTTGTTTGAAATTATATGTCCTAAAACTATCCCTTGTTGAACCATAAAATGACTTTTCTCCCAACTAAGGGTTAGATTGCATTCAATGCATCTTTCTAAAACCAAAGTCAATTTATGTAAGCAATCATCAAATGAGTTCCCAAAGACAGAGAAGTCGTCCATGAAAATTTCAATGAATTTCTCCACCATGTCCGAGAAAATAGATATCATGCATCTCTGGAAAGTGGCAGGGGCATTGCATAACCCAAATGGCATTCTGCGAAAAGCAAATGTCCCAAAAGGACATGTAAATGTGGTCTTTTCCTGATCTTCTGGTGCTATGGGTACTTGATAATATCCAGATAGTATATCCAAAAAACAGTAAAATTCATGCCCAGCTAATCTTTCCAACATATGATCAATGAATGGAAGAGGAAAGTGATCCTTTTTCGTATATAAATTTAGTTTCCTAAAATCTATACACATTCTCCATCCAGTGATTATTCTAGTGGGCACTAATTCACTTTTATCATTTTTAACAACTGTTATCCCAGATTTCTTTGGTACCACATGCACTGGACTAACCCACTTACTATCCGCAATAGGATAGATAATCCCTTCTTCTAATAGTTTAAGGATTTCCTTTTTAACTACCTCTTGCATGTTTGGGTTTAGTCTTCTTTGGGCCTCTCGTACAGGTTTAGCACCATCCTCCAAGTTGATCTTGTGCATACACATTGTTGGACTAATGCCTCTTATATCCCCTATACTCCAACCTATAGATTTCTTAAATTGTTTAAGCACTTTGATGAGTTCTTTTTCTTGTGGTTTGGTCAAGGTTGAAGAAATTATCACTGGATATGTTTCTCCTTCTCCCAAAAACACATATTTTAAGTGCTCAGGCAAGTCTTTGAGTTCAAGTTCAGGTGGATTGGCCTCTTTAACAGATGAAGAACTGGGTAGATCTAAAAGTGCACTAGATTTTGTCATCACTTCATTATTGTCTAGTTGTTCAAGGTACCCCTTAATTTCTTCATCTAAATCTTCTTCAACTTTTTCAAGTGTAAGAACAGTTTCAAGCTTGTCTTCTATTCTGGTTTGGAAAAAGGTGTTTTGGATAAGATTATCCAAAGGATCAACTTCGAATATTTCATCGATGGCAGAAATAGAAGGGAAAGGTGAAGAATCAAAAACTTTGAAATGAACAGTCTCTCCTAAGACTGTCATTGTCAAATTTCCATCTTGGACATCAATAATAGTTTTAGTAGTTGCCATAAATGGTCTACCAAGCAATATTGTATGCTCTCTGTCCAATGCCGGATTTTCTTGCATATCCGTAACCACAAAGTCAACAGGTATTATCGGTTTGTCTACCTGTACCAAAACATCCTCAACTATTCCCTCCTGGATATTTAAGAGATCTATCCGCAAGTTGTAGGGACATAGTTGTGGGTTTTAAATCCCCTAGATTGAAATTTGTGAGAATATAGAGTAGGGCATCAAATTTATACTAGCACCTAAATCAAGCATTGCTTTAGCAACCTTCCTATCCCCATAGTTATGTTTATAATAAAACTTCCAGGGTCTTTCAACTTAGGGTAGTTTGTCTTTGAAAGTACCGCTAGAAATTTCGATACCACTACTCGTTCATTCGGTTCATACCTCCTTTTCTTAGTGTTCAACTCTTTGAAAAACTTGGCATATGAGGCACATTCATGATCACTTCTAATAATGGTAAATTGATATTTACTTTAGATAGCATATTAAAAAGATCATTGAATTGCTTATCTTGTTTGGATTCTTTCAACCGGTGGGGAAAAGGTACTTGCATCCGGTGTGGTTCTGTTGTCTTTTGAATTTTGGGAGTGTCGATGACCCCCAATGAGTTTTTCGTAAAGCTTGTGAAGTTTAACACTTGTTTCTCCTTTTTGCGATATTAGAATGTCGCCTTCTTTGTTAAATGAACTACAAGGTAGTTTAGAGATTTCGTGTACACCGGTATTGACTACCTTACCACTTGAAGGGTTCTAACATCTTTTGCTTGTTGGTTGATCGGGCAACTTTCCTGGTTCTTTCTTTTGCATTTGTTCACCAGTTGCCCAACTTTAGATTCAATTCTTTTAACCGAAGCCTCCATGGTGTTCAACCTTTGATTAGTCATCGGTTGGTTGTCATGACTAACTTGAATAAAAGCATTCAAGCTATCTTCTAAGGTTGGTTTAAAAGATTGGCTTGGTGGGTAAGGGTGGTTGTAGGTTGGGTGATTATAGGTGTTTGGATGATACTTTTGAAAATATTGGACTTCCTCTATGGCATCGACACTAGAATCACAAGTATTTGAACAATTATGAGTACCATGCCCAATTGAACAACACACTCCACATACCTCTTGATTTGAAATTTGGTGAGACGTGAGGAATTTCACTTGTTTAGTCAATTCAACAAGTTGCAAGGTTATCTCATTATCAAAGCCGACTTCATTGACCTTTGCTTTCCTTCTACCACCTCTTTGTTGGGAATTAGAACCCAATAGCTCATAGAGATTATAGGTTTCCTCTGCGGTCTTTTCTCCTACAAAGACCTCCAAGACATTATCAACCATGTATTGACTCGTAGTGTCAATCCATCGTAAAAGAATTGGTTTTGTAGCAGTAGTGGAAAGCTATGATTTTGACATTGAATGAAAAGGAGTTTGAATCGTTCCCAAGCTTCATGAAAGGGTTCTTCATTCATTTGAGAAAATGTTGCTATCTTTGTTCTTAGATCAACAGTCTTTTGATGGGAATAGAACCTACCCATAAAAATTTCATAGATCGCCTCCCAAGTTTTAAGAGAACCCGACCGTAGAGTAATGAACCATGACCAAGCTTTATCTTTGAGAGTGTAAGGAAAACACCTCATCCTAAGTTGATCTTCACTAATTGCATGTAGTGGAAAGGTTTGGACAATAGCATAGAATTCTCGAATGAAATGCAAAGGATCTTCATTAGGGATACCGTAAAAGGAAGGCAACAAAGAATAATGAATCTTTTTCAATTCATAATTCCTTGCAGCCTCTTGCAATTGGATGCCGGAAGTTACATTGCCAATGATTGGCATTGTATAGTCTTTCATCTTTTTCCGCCTATCTTCAGCATCTCCCATGTTTATTTGTAGTTGAAAATGATCCTCCTCCTATTGTGAATCAACATTTTGCTCTTAAAAATAATAGTAGATATCTCTAAAAAAAATGCAAGGAACCTAAATTTTTTTTTTTTTTTTTTTTAAAACGAAGGGACACAATTTTTGAAGCAAACAAATTTATTTCATTTGAATTTTTTTTTTTTTTTTTTTTACACGCAAACTAAAACAAAGGAAAATACAATAATGGGTGACCTCCCATGTAGGACTAAAATTTATCGTCTTCTAGTAAGACGTTGCTTGGAGATTGCAGAATGAAAAACTCAATGTCTCCTCTTCATTGAATTCATTTAAGTTTCAATTTTGCCTTTCTGCAAATGTTCAACTAACTGTTCAACTTGAACTTCCACCTTTTTGATAGAAGCTTCCACAGAGTCCAACCGTTGATTGGTTTTTGATTGATTGTCCCTACAAACTTGAATAAAAGAATTCAAGTTGTCCTCCAGGGTTGGTTTATTTGGAATGCTTCGTGGAATAGGTGGGTGGAATTCTTGGCTTTGCCTGGTTTGAGCTTTGAGGGAAAGGAGGGTTGTTTTGCCTCCAAGAGAAATTTGGATGACTTCTCCACCCAGGATTATAGGTATTTGAATTGGGATCAAACCTTGGTCTCTGTTGATATGCTCCCAACACATTAACCTGCTCAGGTCCAGTTGTATCTCCTTGATATGGACAGGCTTCAGTACCTTGTCCCATGTTGCTGTACAAACCATATTGTTCATTATTTGTGTTGGTTTGTGTAGCGAGAAGGGCAACTTGCTTAGTCAGTTGAACAAGTTGTTGTTGAACTTCATTACTGGAGTCAATCTCATGAACACCAGCTTTTCTCACTCTGGAGCTTTTCTGCTGGGAATTAGCACCCAACATCTCAAAGAGATTATACGTTTCTGATGCAGTCTTTTCTCCTATTGCTCCTCCTGCAGCGTTGGCGACAATGGACTGACACTGGTGTGTAGGCCCATCGGAAGACAATTGGTTCTCGCAACCGTAGGGAAAGCTATGATGGGGACATTGAGTGAGAAACATTTTGAACCTATCCCAAGCTTCATGGAATGGTTCTCCTTCCATCCGAGAGAAAGTAGCAATCTTTCCTCTCACTCGATGTTTTTGATGGGAATAGAATTTTCCCATGAATTTATTGTAAATTTGACCCCATGTCATCAGAGAACCAGGGGGAAGTGACATCAACCAAGCTTTAGCCTTATCCTTTAAGGTGTACGGAAAACATCTCATTCTAAGCTGATCCTCGTTTAGAATACCGAGGGGGAATGTTTGGACCGTAGCATAGAAATCTCTCATAAAGGAAAGAGAATCTTCATTAGGTAGCCCATAGAAGGAAGGAAGCATAGAAAAATGAATATTTTTAAGGTCATAATTCCGAGCAGCTTCTCCCAACTGGATAGCGGCAGTTGCCGTGCCAATCACCGGTCTTGCAAACTCCTTCATTGTGGTTTCCCTAACATGTTGGTTTTCCTCCATTTCTTTTGGTTCTAGTAAAGGATTAAGACGTTCTATGTTTGGCTCAAAATCAGGTTGATGGGTAGGATCCAGTGTTGTTGACACTTGTTTAAATTTATGAATATTATTTACATATGGTGTTAGGGGGTTTCCTAAGGATCTCCTACCACGCATAGACTATTTTTAAACGTAAATTTAAAACTCCTGTCAACAAAAATAAAGAAATTAGAAAATTTCCATGGCATTTAATACAAAACACTAGACAATTTTTTTTTTTTATATATTTTTTTTATTTTATTTTTTTTTCTTTTTTTTTTAAATAACATAATTAGTATTAACCAAGAGTGTTCCCAGGAAAGAATGGTGGTGCTATGGCTCCTTAAAAACCATTCTCCTAGCCAGAACAACGTTCCCAGGAAAGACTAGTGGCACAAAGGCTTCAAAGAACTAGTCTCCTGTATTTAACTCCCTTAGATTTTTACTTTTCATCTTTTTTTTTTTTTTTTTTTTTTACGAACCGAAATTTTATTTTACTATTCACGCTATCTTATTTCTTATTAACTTAAAATTTTAAAAAAAAATTTTAAATATATATATATATATTTTTATTTATTTATTTTTTTATTTATTTTTTATGAAATTTGAAATTTGATTAAATTTTATTTTATTTTATTTTATTTTATTTATTTATTATTATTATTATTTTTTTTTTAAAAATATCACAATTATTTACAACACAAAAATATTTTTAAAATTTTGATAAATAAATTAAAAACGCTATTCCTTCCCCGGCAACGGCGCCAAAAACTTGATGAACGAAAACCGGCATCGCCAATTCTCGCAAATACTTTGGTTTTAATATTTGTAAAACTCTCGCAAGTGCACGAATCATTTCGTAGAAAATGATAAGTATACTCCCAAGGTCGATCTAAGGAAGGAATGTATGTGGTTCTTAATTTATTATTCAAACTTTTAAAAACGAAATTAAATCCTAAACATCCTGTCACGATAGTTTGGTTTTTGTGTTTCTAATCTAATAACATAAAATAAACATATATACAGATTAATTAAATAAAAAAAATAAACATAGATACAAATTCAATAAATATTTATCTACAAATAAATATAATTACAGATTCAATAAATATTCATGCAAATTTTATCATTTATATTAGTGGAGTATTTATGGATATAATAACTAAGTTAATTATGCTTGCTCATATTATCTAGGTTATTAAAGATATAAATTGATATTTTATTGATTCTCTCTTTTTTGTATGAATACCACCTTTGGTGGGGTTAGATACTCTTTGTTAACTAAACAAATCAATTAACACCTATGGGTGGGGTTGATAACTAATTTGGTTAATTAAATTAATTCCTTTTTCTAAGAGATTGAAAATGAACCATTTAAATGCCACCTTTGGTGGGGTTAGACAGATTTAAACTTTATCCAAGGTGTCCAAATTAAACCCAAGAATTTAGTTATCCGAGTACTAACTTTCAAGTTTTAAAACCACTATTGAAAACATGTTGTCAATACATTTTCACATAATAATTCTTATAAAAACTTTTGAAATAGAGCTTCACTCTAACTACCGGCGATTGTACCAACAAATAAAAGAGCACTACTCTAAATTAGATCCGATCAATAAACCTTAAAATCTAATTTTCAGATTTAAGTTTGTAATGAAAAATAATGTATTTCTCTCTAACATCCTTAATATAAAATCTTGAATAAAAATAAAATCAATTCATTTTAGAAATTTTCACCTATTTAATATTTCGCAAGCATAACAACGTTATTATTATATCATGATTATAAACAATAGCACGCTTAAATTTAATCACAGACAAATTAAATATAACATGTAAGAATAAAGCATAAAAATAATCAGAAGAAAATAAAATCCTTACAGAACTTCGACGCTATTCCCGTTGCTAGAAAACCTCCAAGCGGAATTTGCACTTCCATTTATTGAATCAAAAATCTAAATTATTACAAAAACATTACAAGTTCCTCTCAAAAAGAGAAGAACTCTAAACCTAAGACAATTGAACTAAAAACTAAGAGAAAAACTAAGAAAAGCTTAGAAACTAAGAAAGAAACTAAAGAAAACTCAAAAACTAAGAAATGAGAGAAAGAAAGAAGAGAGAAGTGAGGTTTTGAGGTGTGTTTTGAAGTGAATGGAAGGGGGGTATTTATAGGTGAGAATGGAGAGAAAAAATGATTAAAAAAAATGTTAAAAAAAATATTAAAAAAATAAAAAACGTGTAATGGACATGCTGAGGTCATCAATGACGTCAGCATGACGTCATGGGGGCGGGTGCACGTGAAAAATGGGTCAAAACGCGTTGGGCGCGCTACTGGCGGCTATTGGCGCCGCCGCGTGCCATTGGGCCGGCACAGCCGCGCTGCGTGAACGATGCCCGCGCGCGAAGCGTGGATCAACGCGCGGGCGCGTGCAGCTCGGGCGTTGGCGCGCGCGGCTGCAGCCCAGCGGCTGCGCGCGCTGGGCCCGGCGCTGGCCGGCGGCGCGCGGCCGCGCTGGTCAAGCGGCGGTGCGCGATTTTCCGTCTTTTGACATTTTTGACCTTTTCGACCCATTTTGTCCAATTTTTCCATGTTTGTTGACCTTTTTCCACTTATTTATTAATTTATTTGTGATGTATTGCTTCAAGTATTCTTCTTTGAGTCTTTACATTGCGTTTTTAGGCCAAAATTCCTGAAAAACAATAAAAATACCCGTGATTCCAAAAAAGACAAATTTATATAAATATATGATAAAACATATAAATATATATATTTTAATCAATTAATGTGCATAAAATCATGGTTATTTTAGTGCTTTTTGAGCACTCATCACACAACAATGTCAGTTCATTGTCGACAACGCTGCAGGAGGAGCAATAGGAGAAAAGACTACATCAGAAACGTATAACCTCTTTGAGATGTTGGGTGCTAATTCCCAACAGAAAAGCTCCCGAGTGAGAAAAGCTGGTGTTCATGAAATCGACTCCAGTAATGAAGTTCAACAACAACTTGTTCAACTGACTAAGCAAGTTGCCCTTCTCGCTACACAAACCAACACCAATAATGAACAATATGGTTTGTACAAAGAATACATGGGACATGGAACTGAAGCCTGTCCATATCAAGGAGATACAACTGGACCTGAGCAGGTTAATGTGTTGGGAGCATATCAACAGAGACCAAGGTTTGATCCCAATTCAAATACCTATAATCCTGGGTGGAGAAGTCATCCAAATTTCTCTTGGAGGCAAAACAACCCTCCTTTTCCTCAAAGCTCAAACCAGGCAGGCCAGCAATTCCACCCACCTATTCCAAGAAGCATTCCAAATAAACCAACCCTGGAGGACAACTTGAATTCTTTTATTCAAGTTTGTAGGGATAATCAATCTAAAACCAATCAACGGTTGGACTTTGTAGAAGCTTCTATCAAAAAGGTGGAAGTTCAAGTTGAACAGTTAGTTGAACATTTGCAAAAAGGCAAAGACTAATTTGAAACTTAAATGAATTCAATGAAGAGGAGACATTGAGTTTTTCATTCTGCAATCTCCAAGCAACGTCTTACTAGAACACGATAAATTTTAGTCCTACATGGGAGGTCACCCATTATTGTATTTTCCTTTGTTTTGGTTTGCGTGTAATAAAAAAAAATTCAAATGAAATAAATTTGTTTGTTTCAAAAAATTGTGTCCCTTCGTTTAAATTAAAATAAAAAAAAATTAGGTTCCTTGCATTTTTTAGAGATATCTACTATTGTTTTTAAGAGCAAAATGTTGATTCACAATAGGAGGAGGATCATTTTCAACTACAAACAACCATGGGAGATGCTGAAGATAGGCGGAAAAAGATGAAAGAATATGCAATGCCAATCATTGGCAATGTAACTTCCGGCATCCAATTGCAAGAGGCTGCAAGGAATTATGAATTGAAAAAGATTCATTATTCTTTGTTGCCTTCCTTTTACGGTATCCCTAATGAAGATCCTTTGCATTTCATTTGAGAATTCTATGCTATTGTCCAAACCTTTCCACTACATTCAATTAATGAAGATCAACTTAGGATGAGGTGTTTTCCTTACACTCTCAAAGATAAAGCTTGGTCATGGTTCATTACTCTACAAATCAGTTCTCTTAAAACTTGGGAGGCGATCTATGAAATTTTTATGGGTAGGTTCTATTCCCATCAAAAGACCGTTGATCTAAGAACAAAGATAGCAACATTTTCTCAAATGAATGAAGAGCCCTTTCATGAAGCTTGGGAACGATTCAAACTCCTTTTCATTCAATGTCAAAATCATAGCTTTCCACTACAGCCTACAAAACCAATTCTTTTATGATGGATTGACACTACAGAGTCAATACATGGTTGATAATCTTCTTTGGAGGTCTTTGTAGGAGAGAAAAGACCGCAGAGGAAACCTATAATCTCTATGAGCTATTGGGTTCTAATTCCCAACAAAGAGGTGGTAGAAGGAAAGCAAAGGTCAATGAAGTTGGCTTTGATAATGAGATAACCTTGCAACTTGTCAATTGACTAAACAAGTGAAATTCCTCACGTCTCACCAAATTTCAAATCAAGAGGTATGTGGAGTGTGTTGTTCAATTGGGCATGGTACTCATAACTGTTCAAATACTTGTGATTCTAGTGTCGATGCCATAGAGGAAGTCCAATCTTTTCAAAAGTATCATCCAAACACCTATAATCACCCAACCTACAACCACCCTTACCCACCAAGCCAATCTTTTAAACCAACCTTAGAAGATAGCTTGAATGCTTTTATTCAAGTTAGTCGTGACAACCAACTGATGACTAATCAAAGGTTGAATACCATGGAGGCTTCGGTTAAAAGAATTGAATCTAAAGTTGGGCAACTGGCTGAACAAATGCAAAAGAAAGAACCAGGAAAGTTGCCCAGTCAACCAGAACAAGCAAAAGATGTTAGAACTCTTCGAAGTGGTAAGGTAGTCAATACCAGTTTACCTGAAATCTCTAAACTACCTTGTAGTTCATGTAATAAAGAAGGCGATATTCTAATCTCTCAAAAAGGAGAAACAAGTGTTAAACTTAACAAGCCTTCTGAAAAACTCATTGGGGGGTCATCTGACACTCCCAAAATTCAAAAGACAACAGAACCACACCAGATGCAAGTACCTTTTCCCCACCGTTTGAAAGAATCCAAACAAGATAAGCAATTCAATGATCTTTTTAATATGCTCTCTAAAGTAAATATCAATTTACCATTATTAGAAGTGATCATGAATGTGCCCTCATATGCCAAGTTTTTCAAAGATTTGAACACTAAGAAAAGGAGGTATGAACTGAATGAACGAGTAGTAGTATCAGAAATTTCTAGCGCTGTACTTCAGCACAAACTACCCCTAAGTTGAAAGACCCTGGAAGTTTTATTATAAACATAACTATGGGGGATAGGAAGGTTGCTAAAGCAATGCTTGATTTAGGTGCTAGTATAAATTTGATGCCCTACTCTATATTCTCACAAATTTCAATCTAGGGGATTTAAAACCCACAACTATGTCCCTGCAACTTGCAGATATATCTCTTAAATATCCAGAGGGAATAGTTGAGGATGTTTTGGTACAAGTAGACAAACTGATAATACCTGTTGACTTTGTGGTTCTGGATATGCAAGAAAATCCGGCATTGGACAGAAAGCATACAATATTGCTTGGTAGACCATTTATGGCAACTACTAAAACTATTATTGATGTCCAAGATGGAAATTTGACAATGACAGTCTTAGGAGAGACTGTTCATTTCAAAGTTTTTGATTCTTCACCTTTCCCTTCTATTTCTGCCATCGATGAAATATTCGAAGTTGATCCTTTGGATAATCTTGTCCACAACACCTTTTTCCAAACCAGAATAGAAGACAAGCTTGAAACCGTTCTTACACTTGAAAAGGTTGAGGAAGATTTAGATGAAGAAATTAAGGGGTACCTTGAACAACTAGACAATAATGAAGTGATGACAAAATCTAGTACACTTTTAAATCTACCCAGCTTCTTCATCTGTTAAAGGGGCCAATCCACCTGAACTTGAACTCAAAGACTTACCTGAGCACTTAAAATATGTGTTTTTGGGAGAAGGAGAAACATATCCAGTGATAATTTCTTCAACCTTGACCAAATCACAAGAAAAAGAACTCATCAAAGTTGCTTAAACAGGTTTAAGAAATCTATAGGTTGGAGTATAGGGGATATAAGAGGCATTAGTCCAACAATGTGTATGCACAAGATCAACTTGGAGGATGGTGCTAAACCCGCATTGCAGAGGCCCAAAGAAGACTAAACCCAAACATGCAAGAGGTAGTTAAAAAGGAAATCCTTAAATTATTAGAAGAAGGGATAATCTATCCTATTGCGGATAGTAAGTGGGTTAGTCCAAAGGTAATGTGGTACCAAAGAAATGCGGGATAACATTTGTTAAAAATGATAAAAGTGAATTAGTGCCCACTAGAATAATCACTTTGGATGGAGAATGTGTATAGATTTTAGGAAACTAAATTTATATACGAAAAAGGATCACTTTCCTCTTCCATTCATTGATCAAATGTTGGAAAGATTAGTCAAGTACCTAATTTTCTTGTTTTTGGATGGACTGTCAGGATATTATCAAGTACCCATAGCACCGAAGATCAGAAAAGACCACATTTACATGTCCTTTTGGGACATTTGCTTTTCGCAGAATGCCATTTGGGTTATGCAATGCCCCCGCCACTTTCCGAGAGATGCATGATATCTATTTTCTCGGACATGGTGGAGAAATTCATTGAAATTTTCATGGACGACTTCTCTGTCTTTGGGAACTCATTTGATGATTGCTTACATAAATTGACTTTGGTTTTAGAAAGATGCATTGAATGCAATCTAACCCTTAGTTGGGAGAAAAGTCATTTTATGGTTCAACAAGGGATAGTTTTAGGACATATAATTTCAAACAAGGGTATTGAAGTTGATAAGGCAAAAGTTGAATTGATATCCAAACTACCTCCCCCTACATCTGTGAAGGGGATAAGAAGCTTCTTGGGACATGCAGGATTTTACAGACGATTTATTAAAGATTTCTCTAAAATAAGTTGTCCTTTATGTAACTTACTATCCAAAGATGCTGAATTTGACTTCAACAATGACTGCCTTATTTCCTTTAATACCTTGAAAGAGAAACTAACATCTACCCCTGTTATAATGGCACCAAACTGGTCTTTACCTTTTGAGATAATGTGTGACGCTTCTGATTATGCAATAGGAGCAGTCCTGGGACAAAGAGTGGATAAGCGTTTACATGTCATCTACTATGCTAGCAAAACACTCAATGATGCCCAAATGAATTACACCACCACTGAAAAGGAATTCTTGGCTATAGTATTCTCTTTAGACAAATTTCGGTCTTATTTAGTAGGATCTAAAGTGATTGTACATTATGATCATGCTGCTTTAAGATACCTATTAAGTAAACCAAATGCCAAGCCAAGATTAATCAGGTGGGTCTTACTCTTACAAGAATTTGACCTAGAAATCAAGGATAAGAAAGGCAGTGAAAACTTAGTAGCTGACCATTTGTCTAGGTTGATTTGTGACTTCAATTCTCTTAAAGATGAGAGTAATGACGATATAGTTGAAACCTTTCCTGATGAACAGTTATTTTTCATAGGTCCGAACCCATGGTATCTTTGATATTGTAAACTATCTTGCCACCGGTGTTTTGCGACCTAACACTTCATATCAAGACAAGAAAAGGTTTTTTAAAACTATTAAGGACTATTTCGGGATGACCCTTATTTATACAAGATTGGTCAAGATCAAGTCATCCTGAGATGTGTACGAGAAGAAGAACATAAGAGCATTCGACTTTTGTCATGAACTTCATTGTGGGGTCATTTTGGAGGTGAAAAGACAGCCCGTAAGATATTACAGTCAGGATTCTTTTGGCCCACTCTTTTTAAAGATGCTCATATGTTTTGTGCACAATGTGATAGATGTCAAACAACAGAAACATAAGCAAAAGAGATGAAATGCCTTTGACATCTAATGTAGTTGTTGAACTCTTTGATGTATGGGATTGACTTCACGGGTCCTTTTCCCCATCTAATGGTTTTCAATACATTTTGGTTCTTGTGGATTATGTGTCCAAGTGGGTAGAAGCTATCCCCACCAAAACCAATGATGCTAATGTTGTTGTGAAATTCTTGAAAGATTTCATATTCTCAGAGGTTCGAACGCCTAGAGCTATAATAAGTGATGGAGGTAGCCATTTTTGTAACAAACTCTTTGATGGAGTACTAAACAAGTACAACATCACACATAAAGTAGCTACTCCATATCATCCTCAAACTTAGGTTTAGTGGAAGTGAGCAATAGGCAAATTAAGGGAATACTTGGAACGCACCGTGCGTCCGTCAAGGAAGGATTGGGAATTTAAGCTAAATGATGCCTTATGGGCATACCGCACCGCTTACAAAACACCTATTGGGATGAGCCCTTACCGGTTAATCTTTGGGAAAGCGTGCCACCTTCCGATTGAACTTGAATACAAAGCTTATTGGGCAATTAAAGAGTTAAACATGGATTTAGATAAAGCGGTGAAAAACGATTACTCCAACTTAATGAGTTGGAAGAAATTAGGAATGAAGCCTATGAGAATGCCAAATTATACAAAGAGCGTACTAAGCGCTATCATGACAAGAGGCTAGTTCCTAAGACTCTTCACCCTGGAATGAAAGTTCTTTTATTTAACTCTCGTTTGAGATTGTTTCCAGGAAAAGTCGAGATCAAGATGGGATGGACCATTCAAAATAGTTCAAGTATTTGAACATGGAGTAGTGGAACTATTGGACTCCAAGACACAAAAACGTTCAAAGTCAATGGCCATCGTGTCAAGCCTTATTTAGAAGAACCAAACAACATTCTTGAAATGGATTGCATTTGGTGAGTAACCCTTAGCACCAAAAGATACGTCTTGCTAAGACGTTAAACTAAGCTACTGGATGGGAGGCAACCCATCATTTTAGGTAAAAAACAAAAACAAACAATAAAAAAAAAGTAAAAAATAAAAAAATAAAAAAAAAAATAAAAAAAAATAAAAAAACTAAAAAATAAAAAAAAAATTTGTTATTTGTTTTATTTACTTAATTTTATTGTTTATTTCATTTTAATTACATGTGAATAATTTTTAAATTGTTAAAACTAAAAATATTTGTTGAGATGTTAGAAGTTTACAGCGATGTGTCTGTATACACTTTAATGATGAATATGATGGATGCACCTGCATTTTCCATTACTACTTGCACATTCTCAGGAAATAGGTAATCTTTCTTCTCTTCTCTCTTTATCTTTAATTTACAGTTGTTACATTGAGAACAATGTAAGTTCTAGGTTGGGGGTGGTGAAAAGTTACCATACTTAAATAAAAAAAAACAAATTTACAATTTAAAAATAAATAAATAAATAAAAACTAAAAAAAAACTTTTCTCACAAAAATTTATCATTTCTTTAAATCAAATTTAAGTAAATAGTTAAGTCTTTTGTACTGTTAGATTAATTTTTTTTTTGAAAACATATCATGAAATATTTTGTAACTATTTTTGATAATTAGTTAGTTTTTGTCATAATTAGTATTTCTTGATAAGATGTAGAAATTATATTAAACCCAAAATCGGTGTTTATGAGTTTTTTTTTAGTGGAGACTACCTTTGTGAGATATAATTTGAGCCTAATTTCCTTTATTCAGAGTGAAATATATATTTTTTTCTACTCCAAACACATTTCTTATTTCTTCAAATTTTTAGATGATCTCTATAGGTATTAGCATTGAATGTATGAATTTTTTTTCATCTTAATAGAGTATCATATATTTTTGATTATTATTTTTGCTTAGATTAAATGATTTGAGTAGAAATTGATAGTATATGCTTATATCTCATTTATGCATGACTACTACAAAAAACAAAAAGACATATCTGGGGTTACCTAAACCAAGATCAAACAGAAAAGCCACAAAATTAACCACTCACCAAAATCCAAAAAAAAAAATGTACAATCTGTACATGGGTTGACTCTCTAAAAAATAAACATATTGAAAAATATCTACAGAAAAAAAGAGAGAGATAAAAATAGTATCATCTACATACTATAACCCGCATTGCCTACAAAGTTGTGAGTAAAGGCTAATTACAAAAGAAAGATATAAGAAGTAATTCCCTAAAAAGTCATTGCAATTTCTTCATTTGTAAAAGGCATATATCTTGAAATTCTTTCTTAATGAGTTTGATTTATGCATGAAAATAATTTTTATATATGATATCTTTATAATTTATACATTTGATTCCTTTCATGAGATCAATGTTAAAATAACACTTTGAGCCTTTATTCTTTATACATATGCGAACATATTAGTTCATTTCTATACATCAACTCTTTCGCATATAAATTAGTATGAGTGTTTGAACCCATAGGATTCAGTGTTTTGAGAGTATTGACTTGTGAGGAATAGAGTCGAAGCGAATTCTGATTCATGACACTGAAATTGGGTGAAATTAAATTGATACATTTTTTATATGAAATATGAAAATGATTTTCGACTAATTATTATAATAAATCATGATTATTTAAAGAGATTAAAATAACTTATGCTTGATATTTTAATTATGATCTTAAAGGAGATTAAAAAGTATGAGACATTTTTATGAGATGTTGATAATTTGTGATGTTGTTGTAAATTTAATTTTTAAGTTGTTTGTTTTTATTGTTTCTTTTGTTTTTACATTTAGTACAATGTTTGTGGGTATCATTACTGAAAACCCTCACGAGACTCAAACTCGTCCACTAGGGCAACCTAGGGGTTTAAAGGCTTGTTGCATAGGCTAAATGCAACCGTGTCAATCCACGGAAGTGATTTAGGATAGTTTAATTTTTAGTTTTTATCACTTCTCTTGCTAAGAGACTAGCAAGAAGCTGGTTGGGGTTGTGATAAGTGCTCAAAAAATACTAAAATTACCATGATTTTATGCACATTAATTGATTATATATATATATATATATGTTTTATCATATATTTATATAAATTTGTCTTTTTCAGAATCACGGGTATTTTTATTGTTTTTCAGGAATTTTGGCCTAAAAACGCAATGTAAAGACTCAAAGAAGAATACTTGAAGCAATACATCACAAATAAATTAATAAATAAGTGGGAAAAGGTCAACAAACATGGAAAAATTGGACAAAATGGGTCGAAAAGGTCAAAAATGTCAAAAGACGGAAAATCGCACGCCCAGCGCGCTGCGCGCGCGCTAACGCCCATTGCCACGCGCGCCGCTGCGTTCATTCCTCCTTCCGCGCGCCGCAGCGCGCGGCATTCACGCGCGTTAGCCGCGCTAGCCTAACCGCCCACCCGCGCGCCCAACGCGTTTTTGCCCCATTTTCCCCGTGCAGCCGCCCCCCATGACGTCATGCTGACGTCATTGATGACCTCAGCATGTCCATTACACGTTTTTTAATTTTTTAATATTTTTTTTAACATTTTTTTACTCATTTTTTCTCTCCATCCTCACCTATAAATACCCCCCTTCCATTCACTTCAAAGCACACCTAAAAACCACACTTCTCTCTTCTTTCTTTCTCTCATTTCTTAGTTTTTGAGTTTTTCTTAGTTTCTTTCTTAGTTTCTAAGCTTTTCTTAGTTTTCTCTTAGTTTTTAGTTCAATACTCTTAGGTTTAGAGTTCTTCTCTTTTTGAGAGGAACTTGTAATGTTTTTGTAATAATTTAGATTTTTGATTCAATAAATGGAAGTGCAAATTCCGCTTGGAGGTTTTCTAGCAACGGGAATAGCGTCGAAGTACTGTAAGGATTTTATTTTCTTTACACTTATTTTTATGCTTTATTCTTACATGTTATATTTAATTTGTCTGTGATTAAATTTAACTGTGCTAGCTGTTTATAATCATGATATAATAATAACGTTGTTATGCTTGCGAAATATTAAATAGGTGAAAATTTCTAAAATGAATTGATTTTATTTTTATTCAAGATTTTATATTAAGGATGTTAGAGAGAAATATATTATTTTTCATTACAAACTTAAATCAAGATTAGACTTTAAGGTTTAGTTATCCGGTCTAATTTAGAGTAGTGCTCTTTTATTTGTTGGTACAATCGCCAGATAGTTAGAGTGAAGCTCTATTTCAAAAGTTTTTATAAGAATTATTATGTGAAAATGTATTGACAACATGTTTTCAATAGTGGTTTTAAAACTTGAAAGTTAGTACTCGGATAACTAAATTCTTGGGTTTAATTTGGACACCTTGAATAAAGTTTAAACTGTCTAACCCCACCAAAGGTGGCATTTAAATGGTTCATTTTCAATCTCTTAGAAAAAAGGAATTAATTTAATTAACCAAATTAGTTATCAACCCCACCCATAGGTGTTAATTGATTTGTTTAGTTAACAAAGAATATCTAACCCCACCAAAGGTGGTATTCATACAAAAAAGAGAGAATCAATAAAATATCAATTTATATCATTAATAACCTAGATAATATGAGCAAGCATAATTAATTTAGTTATTATATCCATAAATACTCCACTAATATAAATGATAAAATTTGCATGAATATTTATTGAATCTGTAATTATATTTATTTGTAGATAAATATTTATTGAATTTGTATCTATGTTTATTTTTACGTTTTTAGATTATATTTAATTAATCTGTATATATGTTTATTTTATGTTATTAGATTAGGAACACAAAACCAAACTATCGTGACAGGATGTTTAGGATTTAATTTCGTTTTTAAAAGTTTGAATAATAAATTAAAAACCACATACATTCCTTCCTTAGATCGACCTTGGGAGTATACTTATCATTTTCTACGAAATGATTCGTGCACTTGCGAGAGTTTTACAAATATTAAAACCAAAGTATTTGCGAGAATCGGCGATGCCGGTTTTCGCTCATCAGACATATGAAGCATGGTTTAACTTGAGTCTATATTTTGATTTGCTTGGTTCACATAAGCATATCATGATAGCATATAGAGTAAACAAATTTTGCTTGTCATACACTATTCATGGCATCAAAAAACTTTAGTCATACCCTTACATGAATATATCATGGATTGATGGACATGTGGATATTTGTATTGAATGTATTGTTTATCCTCTTCAAACCCTCTAGTTCGTTGGTAACAAGTTTTGTTTGCTTCCTTTGTTCTATATTTTGTGTTGACCACTGTTTGTAGATTCCTTTGTGTTGTGGGGTTTGCAAATAGAATGCATAACTTATTTATTACATCATATGCATACTTTTAGGTGTCAAGGTGTATGGCTTATGTATCTTTTCAAGGGAAGTGATGTGTTGTCATACTTCCTATTGTTTGCCATATTTTTGAGTTTTTATTATGCTGCACATTCATGTGGTGCTTCCTTCTCTATGAAGTATCACTGTATGAACCATGCATAAATAGGATTGTTAGTATGACATTGTTGCATGTATTTTATGAAGTCTTTAGTTTCACATGTCTACCTTCGTGTTTCCTTGCTTCTGTTTCCTTCTTGCATGCTTCTTACTTGTCATTCATTACCTAGTAGTTATTGCTATGGTGCTTTATGTGTCTTTGTCTCTTGAAGTATGTGATACTTCTTATTTGCTTTGCTTTGATCTTCTCTAATGTAGTGCATAAGTGTTAGGATTATAGCATATTTGTATGCCCTCTCTCCCTTATATAGGGATGTTCCATTGACTTTCTGTATCAAAAAGGGGGGAGAACTTGTTATGCACAACTACATATTTGTTTCCATGTTGTTCATTGCATAGATTTTGAATGTAGGATTGCACTATATATTATTCTTTGACTTTCATGCATCCAGAGAGTGTGTTACATGTAGTCAGGGGGAGTTATGCATGTTTGCTTGTGTTTGTGCCTATCATTATGTACCTATGTATTTTGACTACATTTTGTTTATACAAGATGCATTCATATGATATATGTGTGTTTTTTTTGTGCAAGTTACAGATGTAAAGTGAAGTCTTCATGCTTCTAGTGTGATGTATTGTTCTGTCTTTTGGGTTTTGGTGTGTTGTTGTGTTATTCATGGGAACAAACCATCTTAGAACATCTTCATGATCATCTCATGTTTGATGAGTGTATGTACCTAGTTGTGCAGCAATTTGACAAGGAAACCAAAAGAGGGAGTATATAAATCCCATTGTACTTGTGTTTCTTTGTTGGCTTCCCGTGTACAAAACATGATGCATATTTTATTTTACTTAGTATATTTGTCTTCCTCTATGTAGGATTGGTTACTGTAGATCAATAATTCACACATGCACTATGCAAACATGTTTACACACACTACGGGGTTGGTTTTCATAGAGTACACGATCGTTCGCTATCATTTTTAATTGTGGTTTTTGGCTTGTTTCAAGTGCGGGTATTTATCACCTCACCATCAAGCTCTCCACCACCCTTGGTGAGGTGGCTAGCAAGGTGTCCATTCCAAGCCCAATAAATACCTCACCCATTTCTCTTCTCTTCACTCATTGTTTTAAAGCTGAAACTCTACCAAAATTCACAATGAGATTTATATCTATTTTCAAACTTATTTTGGAGAGCTAACATTTGATAGTGGGTCATTTTGGAAATCAATTATCAAATTATTATCTAAGTGAGTACGTGGTTTGACTATGTGTTGATGAGTGCTTAAAAAGCACTAAAATTACCATTATTTAATAAACTTTAATTGATTAAATAGATTTATATTTGTATAATTTTATCATATTTCTATATAAATTTGTCTTTTCATAATAATGAGTGTATTTTTATTCTTTTTCAGGTATTTTCGTTCAAAAATAACTTAAATAATCGAAGAAAAATACTAAAGGAAATACATCACAAATATGTTGAAACAAAATGAGAAAAAGTCAAAAATAGAAAAATTGGACAAAATGGGTCAAAACAGTCAAAAATGTCAAGTCCCACGCGCGCTAACACACCCACGCGACAACTCCCGCAGCACACACCCTCGCTGAGTCCAGTGCATGCTAGCACATGCCTACATTGAGTCCCACGTGCCCTCGCGCATGCCAACACCATTCTACCGCAAATCTAGCCCCCATATGCGTGCAATCCTATCCAAATACGTCCAAAATCAATTTTTGTGATATTTTCTCACCTTTTTGGCATTTTCTTCATCTATAAAAGGACCCTTTCCTCCATTGTAAACATCATCCCTCAAATTCCTCAAATTATCTTCTCTCTCTAGCTTTCTCTCTCTAGTTTTTAGTTTTTTTTTAGTTTTAAAGTTCTTCTCTTTTTTAGAAGAATTAGTTATGCTTTTATAGATGTTTGATTTTTGATTCAATAAACGGAAATGCAAATCCATTTGGAGGTTTTTCAGCAACAGAATTAGCATCAAAGTTCTATAAGGATTCTTTTGAGGTATAATTTTAAAATAAATTCTCTACATTTATTTTTTTTTTTTGTTTTTGTTTTATTCTTATATGTTATGTTTAATTTTTCTATGATTAAATTTAACATGGCTAGCTATTTGTAAATATGATATAATAATGTTGTTATGCTTGCAAAATATTAAATAGGTAAAACATTTATATAAGATAAATTGATTTTGTTGGTACAATCACCCGGTAGTTAGAGTGAAGCTCTATTTTAAAAATTTTTTATAAGAACTATTATTTGAAAAATGTATTGACAACAAATTTTTAATGATGGTTTTAAAACTTGAAAGTTAGTACTTTGATAATTAAATTCTTAGGTTTAATTTGGACATCTTGAATAAAGTTTAAAATGTCTAATCCCACCAAAGGTGGCATTTAAATGGTTCATTTTCAATCTCTTAGAAAAAATTTAATTTAATTAACCAAATTAATTATCGACCCCACACATAGCTATTAATTGATTTGTTTAATTAATAAAGAATATCTAACCCCACCAAAGGTAGTATTCATATAAAAAAGAGAGAATCAATAAATATCAATTTATATATTTAATAACCTAAATAATATGAGCAATCATAATTAACTTAATTATTATATCCATAAATACTCCACTTTTATTAATGATACAAATTTGCATAATTTTTTATTGAATCATATCTATGTTTCTTTTTTTGTTATTAGATTAGGAAACACAAAAATCAAAATATCATAACAGGATATTTAGGATTTAATTTCATTTTTAGATCGACATTAGGAGTATACTTCTCATTTTCTATAAAATGTTTTGTGCACTTGTGAGAGTTTTACAAATATAAAACAAAACTATCTGCAAGATCAATATTGCTAACTTTATGCCGGTCTTGTGTTGTGTTCATCATGTGTCTCTCATACACCATTTGATAATATTAGTGGACTGTGTGTCCCATGAGGTATGAGTTGATACACTTCTAGTTATTGATCATTGGTTACCAATTACACCATATTGGGTGGTGTTGGCTTTGGAGGACAACCGAGTTCGAGTGTTTAACCAAATAGTTACGGAAGCAGCAAGTGAAAACAATAGTAGGCAGTTTGGACGGAGGTCCTGACCAATAGAAGTAATAGTGCTTTTACTGTCTATTAGTGTTGTAACTTGTTTACTATTTAGTGAATTATTTACTATTAAGTGGTTGCCTTAAGCAACCCAAAGATGCTACTATATAGATATAGTCTCCATATGGGTTTATCTCATTATATCTATTGCTATGCATAATCTGATATTGTGTTAATACAATCCAAGTCTAAGGTGTGTATGTTTTAACATACTTTAAGCTTAAACTTTGATTAGAAAGCATTTATTATTTACTCTATTTTTGTTTGATATATAATGTCTTTTATTAAATTCATTTGCTTTTGATATTATATTTTTTGTGCTTCTGTTGTGTGAGCTGTTTAAGTGTTTTGCATTTTCTATTTGTGCGAGTTAAGGTTGAGTCGTTAAAAATTTTATATTTCCTTATCCGGGTAGTCTATCGTGCCGTAAACTCTTTCAAGTCCCTACCATTTTATCAAGTTAGGGATTTCTAACACAAACAGAAAAGTTCTTAAGCCAAGGGCACTTCTAGAAAAATAATTCAACATAGATGAACTATATGTATTAAAAGGCCTGATGCTAGGACAAATTTACCATAAACTCAGGAAGATTGACAACTCTACTAAGATTAAAGTAAATTATTCAACTAGTAAATTCATCATCACTTTCCATTGTAATATGGCTCTCACTGAAGAAGATGATGCAAAATTAGCAAATTCGAGGAAAATTTCAACAGCAACTTAGGATTTGTCAAGAAATGAGGAAGGTTTTTTGCTTCTATGCAGATTAAAGATCACAAATGCATTTACTACATCAAGGACTAAGAAGACGAAGATGCATAATCATCTGCATCATCAAAATTATCGACAAAAAAATAACAAGGAATAATGAAGATAAAGGACTGTCGGTAGAAATCAACCAAGAAAAATAAATATGTAGAATCCATATCTTTAGTCGACAGCACATGCCAAAGAAAAGGAATGACTAAGATTCAAAGGCAAAATCAAAAAAATCAGATGAATTATTAAAGTAAAGTTAAGATAGTGATTCTTCATTTTGTAAAGAATGATTATTTATTCTATAAAAAGAACCTTTATTTTCATTAGGAGAGCATAGCTTCAAACAAAGCATACTCTCTACCTCATAAAATTATTCATCTAATAGTTATGTATCTAGAATCATAAGCAATTAGAATATTTTCAAGGTTCTTAGTTGGCTTTTAGTATTGTAATAATTATTAATATTATGAATAAAATGGAGTGCAATCACTCTTTTCCTACTTCTTAATTAGTCTAATTTAGACACCATAATATGTATGGATTCAAAGGTTTCACCATTACCAAAAGGGTATTAAGGTTTGAGCAAGTTGAAGCATATCAAATGCAATAAAAGAAGACAATTAATAGAAGGGAAAATTATGATAGATCTGTTAAATTTAGATATAATAATTATAACTTTAAAGCAATTAAGAATATTGAATGTTTAAAAATTTGTTCTTAATAAATATAAAACTAAGAAATAAGAAGAGTATAAAAATTATAAAAATATCACAATTTTATAATAAAAAAATTAAAAATTTATCTTTAATTAATAATATACAGAATTAACAATTAACGTTAAAAAACTAGCCCCAATTTAACATTAGAGCCATAGGAAAGAAAAATACATTAGATGGAATGTTAACATCGTTAATCATTCAAGAATATTAGTGATATTAACTATAAATCTTAGACGTATTAGAACTCTTTTTACAAACCTCATAGACATGAGTGAAAATATGTTGAATCTCAAGGGCATTAGTGGCAAATTTTCCAACAAAAATACAAACATATTCGTAATAAGGTGTCTAATCTTAAAAACTAATTCATGATAATTGCAAAGAACTGGGATAGTATTGTAATGTCATCGTAGGTATTATTTGATCAAATGATTCTTAAATGGGACACGTTCATTTATCAAAATATGAAGAAAAAAAATTCAAAAATTTTCTTCAATGTCAACTTAAAATTATTGAATTTAACGAACCTACTACAATAATTATACTACTAAAGCACTAATTAAATAAAATTACATATTTAAACCGACTCAAAACCCGTTAAGATACTTTAGGTATATATCCTAAATGATATAAGGTTAAAGTATTATATTTAAAAATTATATGGACCTTAACGCAAAAAGAAAAGAAAAAAAGACTGCAATGCACCATAAATCCTTTTTTTTTAATTGAGTACTTTGGATACAATGTCTTATAATTATGAAAAATTAGCACATCTAATCCCAGAAAATTTAAATCCCATAATTGCAAAAATGAATATTCCTAGCCCTATTAGGAAAACCAATTTTTCAATCACAATGCCCAACTTTCGCAATAATAGTAGTAGAAATACCCAACCAATGAATTACGAAAATAAAGTGCATATTTGCACATAATAACAACACTATAAAGACCTTTTTATCTAAATAATAATAATAAGCAGCAGCAAAATATGTGTAAAGTCTGAAAGCATCTGCAGTTTCCTTGCGGAGAATTGATAATTCTAGTTGCCAATGACCAAACAAAGTTTAACTTGTTGGACATTATCTCAGTTTTTATAAATTATGGAAGCAAAACACAAAACTATTTTCCTAAGAGAAGTTGCACTTGGCCACTTGCCACTAATCTCACTCTTATAATTTGCTTGTACTTTGTCTCTGAGCAGATGCACAAGGATTACACAGCCAACTAGCTCCATAACCAATTATTTGCAACATATATCGATCTTCAAAGTAATGTTTTAATGGCATTGTCCTACCTACACAAGAATGATAATTACTTGTGTGGCTTTCTTCACTTCTGACTTCTTTTCTTCGATGATTAGGTCAAATTTTTACTAGCCCTACATGGCTTCATATAAAACACGATGTTCCAGTAGTTGTGACAAAATGCTACTCGTTTTGTCGATAGACACCGGTTTGAGTACTACTCCATCCATACCAACCCTCCTGCAACTCTCCTTGGTCAACTTGTCCGTACTTCCAGTAAGCGCCACTAAGAGTGGTCTTTCATGTTGTTTTGCAAATTTCTCATGTATACGCACTGCCATTCCATAACCATCCGTGCCAATATCTAAAAACACTACCTTGTATTCCTGGGAAACAATACGCAAGCACTCGTCGATCGAGCTTACTGTTGTTGCATCACATCCCAGGTGCACAAGAAGTCCTTGTGTTGCCATCCTGCTTACCCTGTATCATATAGTAACAACATTTTCTCAACATGCGACAACTACAAGTACAATATAGTTTCATGAATTCATGCAACACTTTTTTTCTTTGTTTTTATTATTATTTTCTTTTTGTTGAGCAAATAGTGCCGCTTAACTTGATATTATTGATATTCTATAGTAAAACAGGCCAAATACAAGCCTTACTAACCAAATTAAGTTGTACCTCTTTACAAATTTGCAAAAAGGTTTCCCTGCATTAAGTTATTGAGTCAAAAAGTGGTCCCCAGTGGACTAAGTAAAATGGTGCATGACTACTTTATGGCATTTAGGAACACAATGACCTCGTGGCATAAAATGAGTAGTTTAAATCGACTCATCTAAGGTTAATTCAATCAGTTAAAAATGCTTAACTCTTCTATCTCATAAACGTCACAACCTCATTTAACAAAATGTATTTGTCAAAAAATAATTATCATAATGTTATCACTTTGAAAAAACACAATAAATGTTTTTTTTCATGTTTTACAAAAATATAATTAAAAGATAATATTTATATCAACATTGTTGTTCTCACAAAGTGACCTCTCGTTTACTTGGTCCTAAAAATCATTCCAAAACAGTACACTCGTTTTGGGACCAATGGGAAGTACATCAGAGGTCAGAACAATGTAATAGCATAAAAGGGAAGAAAGTAACATAACTATTAAGGGTATAAGAGACTACTATTTAGAGAGAGAGAAAGAGGTCAGGGGACCCTTCCTGGCACTAACTATGGGAGAAAATTTCACTCATACCCCTGAAGTTTCAATTATCTTCAAAGATATACCTAACCTTTTAAAAATGAGGTGCAATGCCCTCAAAATTTAATAAAAACTTCAAAGATGCCCCTCATTTGTAAAGGAGTTAGCAAATCCGTTACTTGTATAATATCTTCAAAAATATCTGACCACAAATTACTTATTTTGCCCCCTAAGCCAACCCGGTCTTCATTTATGAACCAGACAAATACCATTAGCATTAAATTAATTATAGAGAAAAATGTCACAGAATTCCCATAAATTAATCCAAAGAAGTCATTTAGTCCCTTAAAAAATTATTTTTATAAAAAAAAAGGACTAACTTGTCATTTGGTCCTTTACTTTTATAAAAAAAGGTCAAATAACAAAAAGTATTATTTTATTCTTGCTCCAATTAAATATCGTTGTTCTTTATTTTATTCGTGTATATTGAGAGGATAAAAGGACTTTTCGTAAGGGTTTTTAAAGAGGAAGAAAAAACTCAAAAGGGGTCGTGGGCTGCGCCTAGTAGACCTGTGGTAGCAGAGGGCTGAGATTGGAGACCAAAGGGCTGGAGAGTAGCATCTGGAGGTCAAAAGAGTGACTGGATAGGTGGGGACTGACGACTTGGCTCGCTTATGAAGACTTCATTTTGTCGCCAAAAAAACAGTTTTGGGGGGAGAACTAATGGCCCTTGTTTTGTTTTTTTGTTAATCACACAACTATCCCCTGTTAATGAAACATGTGCCGGCACATGGCTCATTACAATAAAAACTATTAAAATATTGAGTAGAGTGAAATTTGCCCTCTTTTTATACTTTTTACAAAATTTAAAGGATTAAATAACACATTTTATAATACAAGGGACTAATTGACATAAACCTCCTAATATAATGGATCTATACAACACCTCACTTTAATTATAATTATTTACAACATCCTGATTGCAGAAAGAAGATGTGTAAATTTAAATGACAATTAAGAAAAAGCTCATTTATTGCTTGAAATGAAAAGATTGACGCTAATTACAATTTAGCTATAATAAGTTCTCTCCTTCCCTCTCCTGTCCAGATCCTTCATGTGTCATCACCACTAGAGAATATTCTAAGACCAAGCAATAAGGAGCCATCAAAAAATTTAACATGAAGGTTGACTCATCCACTTCATGGTACCCTCCATTGGTAAATCCTATCATTTTTTACTCACAGCAAAAGCCATACGTGAGATTTTGCCCACCACTTTGACCTCAAAACACGGCTTTGGGAGAAAAATGTAATTGATTATTATATGGAAATGACATCAATATTGCATGAATTTAATCTCAGTTCTGAAGAAGAGTGGCATTGCCCAAAAGATAGTGTATGTTACTAGAAAAGGCTTAAAAATGAATGAATGTTTGAATTCCTTGCCGGACTGAACAAGGAGCTAGACAATGTTTGCAATAGAATCCTCAACCGATGACCTCTACCATCGGTCAACAAAGTTTTCTCCAAGATACGACGAGAATACCATCGATAGAGGGTTATGTTAGATAGGGTCGCATTGTCGCCCACTCTTATGTCTCTCAAGTCTCTTGGAAATGCTTGTGAGAAATCAATCCTAAAGGCTAAACTTAATGGATAGGATGGACTTAATTGGCTAGGAAATAACGAGCAAAGAAATGTGTGGGCTTAATGAGATGAATTATGGGTTGTGTCATGGAAATCAAAGCAAATCTACCCATGGGCCACATGGATATCAAACTTGACCAGACCTAAATTCAAAACAAAAAAAACATTTTTTTGTGGATACTATCGAAAACCTAGACACACAAAAGACATTTGTTGAGAAATTTACGAAAAGCTCATAGATTGAAAATTTAGACAAAATAGATCTCATAGTTAC
Organism: Hippophae rhamnoides; assembly: GCA_033030585.1. NCBI lineage: Eukaryota > Viridiplantae > Streptophyta > Magnoliopsida > Rosales > Elaeagnaceae > Hippophae > Hippophae rhamnoides. Next base: position 31,319,501 of record CM065431.1, on the reverse strand, counting down.
CAAGCCCCAGTTGACCACCAAACAATGGGAGCTTTTAAGCTGAGACAACCGGATCGACTTTACAAGTTTCCCAATTTAAAAGTGCTAGTTAGTCATCCGCAAATGCATCATTTGCCTCATTAACCTACAAAAGTAACCATTTAAGTGCGTTTTTTACCCCTTCACAGACCAAAATCCCTTAGATTGTTGATTATAGAGCATCAAATCAAATAATTGATACCTATCATTTATTTATCACTTACTCACCTTTTGCTAGGAATCATAAAGTTATGAATATCTCCCATCTATTTCTCAAAAAAAGAGTATTCAATTTTTGAATTCTCTCTCAATTCTATATTTCACCTCAAAAATGCCTAAAAAAAGTACAAGGAGATGTAATTCTAACTTTCACATATCTCATCAATCTATGCTTAGTTAGTTTTCTCTTATGAAACATCATTTCAAAAATTATAACATTTTTTTACCACATCTCATCTATGGTCAAATCTGACTTTGAAAGTGTTTGATTGTATTACATTTGTTCAAGACTATTCAAAAAATACATTGAAACTTGATCTAAAAGCTAATAAATGCATTTTTATTAGGTATTCTCCTACTCAAAAAGGGCAAGTGCTATGATCCCACTACTAACAGGATCTTTGTCAGTCTCAATGTTACTTTCTTTAAAAACATCCCCCTATTACCAAAAACCCTCTCCTCCTCAAGGGAGAATGGTATAAGAGAGGAAAGAACTTTTATTCAATACTTGAGTTTTGATCTCACCCTTGATTTCATTCCTCTCGATCTCACTTCAACTACTATTACTCATGATCAGAGTGATAATCCCATAGCTCAAACAGAGAATTCTAGCTAACACACTTCTCATAAACTCGTACTACTCTGCTATCTACAAAGAGTAACTTGAACCAGGGGAAAGAAATAGAGAAACAAAATAGCAAATATACAATTACTTACGGACGTCAATATTAAAAGGCAAGGAGAATTGTTCCTTGAAGCACCAAAAGAGTCAAAATCAATGGTATATCCAATATCCATGAATCTACATTGAATCCAAGTAACTCGAAATCTCGTAAGTCTCTTGAGTTACCTATTAATCTTAGAAAACAAACATGATCTTGTACACTTCCACCTATCTCTAAAATTGTTTCATATAAAACTTTATCCTCTGTATGCCTTTATCTCTAACCTTGATTGAACAAAAATTTCAAAAAATATTCATGAAGCCTTGAAAATCACAAAATGGAAAGAACCAATTATGAAAAAATACAAGCACTTAAGAAAAATGGAACATGAGATGTAACATTGCTATCAAATGAAAAGCGTCCATGCAAGTAGCTTTTTACTATAAAAATAAGTTTGATGAGACCATAGAGCTATACAAAACCCGACTAATTGCAAAAGGATTTATAGAAACCTTATGAAATTGACCACATTGAACCATTTGCATCTGTGGCTAAACGAAATATAGTCATAATCCTTCTATCTCTAGCAATAAATTTGGATTGATCACTTCACCAATTAGACATAAAAAATGCTCTTAGATGGAAAATTAGAAGAAAGTCTTTATGACCATGCCTCTAGGGTTCTACAAAGGAGAGAATACCGTGCGTAAACTAAAAAACCACTCTATGACCTTAAACAATCGCCTAGAACTTGGTTTGATAGACTTGCAAAGGTAGTGAGGAAACAAGATAAAAGTAAGACAATCAGATCATAAAATGTTTTCCAACACTAGTAATGAGTGGAAAACAATTTTGATAGTGTAAATTGATGATATAATTATGAGTGGAGACAATCTGGAATAAATCGAAAGATCGAAGAAAACCCTATCCACAGAAATGGAAATGAAGGATTTGGGACAAATGAAGTCTTTCTTAGGGATGGAAGTTGCAAGACCAAAAAAAGGAATAGTGCATCTCAACAAAAATACATCCTTGATCTCCTCACCGAAATCGGTATGGTCGGATGTAAACCAAATGACACTATGATAAAAATTGGGAAGAATAATGAAGATATGGGAAAACCAATGGACAGAGACATCAAATATCAAATATTAGTAGAAAAGTTAATCTACTTGTCTCACAACAGACCTGCCATTACATTTTCAATTAGTGTCATAAGTGTTGTATGCACTTTTGATAAGAACCAAGGGTTTAGGACCTAGCTAATTTCAGATTATATAGCAAAGGGTTTCTCCACAAATCAATGGATATTACTCACCATTTTTCTGAGGAGAAAAGACGCCACAAGGAGCTGCTAATTCCTTGATAAGTCTAGCATAAATGACACCCTAACAAGTATGGATATTACTCACCACAAATGCTTGGATGCTAAACAACGCCACAAAGGTTGCCAATCCCTTGATAAGTTGCTTGAAGAGGAACAAAGAGCTAGAATGAGCTCTCAAATGATCTGAATATTCAAACTTCATTCAAAAATTGTTTTACAAGAAGAAATTAGGCCGCTTCTTAAAAGGATTCAAACCAACCCTAAGCTATAATACATCATAGCCCTGATCTCATCCAAGGGTTGAAAATAAACACACCAAAAAGCGTAAAAGGTAGCAAAGCAAACATTGACCAAAATACATGGAAAAATCAAACCGACCACAAAGCAATCCCATAAAGTATTACATCTTAACCCTTGATTTCATCCAAGTGGTCGAAAAGTGCTATAGCCGCCAAAATCGCACCAAATGGCACTCCAAAATTGGAGCAAAACACGGCAAGTAGCCGAGAACAAAAGAAACCCTATAAAATATTACATTCTTGACCTCGTTTCCATCTAAGTGGCCGAAAATTGAAGCCCAAAAGTCCAAATGGCACAAAAATGTGCCTAGTTTTATTTTGCCAATTTTTCCGTAATTTCCCTCCTAGGATTGTCCCAATCCTCGCACTCCCAATTTAGGTCCCCTTGATTATGAATGACCTCTTGAATGATCCCATTTAAAGCTCTTCGAGTCAGGCCTTCCTAGACCTCAGTGAATGGTCCACTTGGAATTTGTAGGCCCATGATTCTCATCATTCCCCTCTCTTCAAGAGGATTCTGGCCCTCGAATCATCACCGCATAATCAAAAGCGAGATAAATCGAAACATTAAAAGAGGTACTAACATTATACTCACCAGAAGATCAATTTTGTAGGCATTGTCATTGATTCGCTCAATCACTTGAAAGTGGTCCATCTCCCCGAGGTCGCAACTTGGACCGTCTTTTTCAGAAACCGTTCTCTTTCTCATATGCACCCAAACCCAATCACTGTGCTCAAAAATGACTCTTCGCCTCCCTTTGTTGGCTCAGAAGCATAATCCTTATTTCTCTTTCTCAATTTGCTCTACGAATGCGTTCATGGAGCTTCTTCACCATTTCAATTTCTTCCTTGCACCATCTAAGTTAGTTTTCTCCGAAATAGGAATAGGTAATAAGTCCAAAGGAGTTAAGTGGATTGAAACCATAAACAATTTCAAATGGAGAATGATCGTAGGTTGAATGCACACTCCTGCTTATAAGCAAATTCAACAAAAGGTAAATAATCCTCCCAATTTTTCAAATTCCTTTTTATTACCACCCTAAGCAACGTGACAGAGCCCTATTGACTACCTCATTGGGCCATCTGTTTGAGGGTGACAAGTAGTCGAAAACAAGAGTTTAGTACCCATTTTAGCCCAAAGAGTTTTCCAAAAATAACTAAGGAATTTAACATCCCTATCGACACAATGCTCCTAGAACCCACGAAGCCTAACAACCTCCCTAAAGAACAACTCTCATACATTAAGGGCATCATCTGGTTTTATGACATGCTATAAAGCGTGCCATTTTAGAAAACCTATCTACAACCACAAAAATGGAGTCTCTACCCTTCTTAGACCTAGGTAACCCTAAAACAAAATCCATGGAAATATCTACCCAAGGGCGTGTAATGGTACGGCATGAAAGATATACCCTCATGGTAGACTTTGGATTTGGCTTACAAGCGATGCATCTGTAACATATTCTCCCTACATCCTTCCTTATTGTTGCCAATACAAAATGCTCACGCAAAACATCTAAAGTCTTCTTTAATTCCAAAATGCCCCATTAATCCCCCCTATGGGCCTCCTTAATTAACAACTCACGCATGGAACATTCGGGTATACACAGCTGATTTTCTTTAAATAAATACCCATCTAATTTATAAAACTTTTTCAAAGGAAGTTTTTTCACATGCATGGTAAATAGCAGTAGAAGTCATCATCATTAGCATACATTTCCTTAACATATTCAAATCCTAGCAATCTAGCATTTAAAGTCGAGAGTAAGGCATACCTCCGTGATAAAGCATCGGCTACAACATTCTCCTTACCTCTCTTATATTGAAGAATATAAGGAAAAGTCTCAATGAATTCCATCCATCTACCATGCCTCCTATTCAATTTACCTTGGCGCTCAGATGTTTTAGTAGATTCATGACCTGTGATGGATGACAAATTCTCGTCAAAGGTAATGCCGTTGCCTTCTGTGGTCCTAACCAAGGCATATAGCTCCTGTCATACGTTGATAATTAAGGGTCGCTCCATGAAGTTTCTCACGAAATAAGCGATAGTGTTGCTCCCGCATCAAAACAATTTCCTATACCTATTCCCGATGCATCACACTCAACTTCAAAGGTTTTAGTAAAATCAGGTAAAGATAAAACAAAAAGTAACATAAACTATCCTTCAATGCTTTAAAGGCTCTCTCTCCGATTATCACCCCATTTGAAACCAACAGACTTTTTAATGACCTCGTTGAGGTGCAAACTTAGTGTACTAAAAATCTTTGACAAACCTTCGATAAAAACTAGCTAAGCCATGAAAACTTCTAACCCTACATTGATTTAAAGGGCCATTCTTGAATAGCCTTAACCTTTTCCTCATCTACTTTACCCTTAGAACAAACAACAAAACCAAGAAAAACACACTTTTCCATGCAAAAAACACACTTTTTCAGGTTCACATACAATTGTTCTTTTCTCAAAATTTCAAGCACATACCTAAGATGTAAGACATGCTCTTCAAGATTTTTACTGTAAAAGAGAATATCATCAAAATAGACAACAACAAATTTTCCAATAAATGCACGCAGAATATGATTCATAAGCCTCATAAAAGTGCTAGGTGCATTTGTTAGACCAAAGTGTGCATGACTAACCACTCATACAATCCATGTTTAGTTTTAAAAGCGGTTTTCCATTCATCACCCTTTCTCATCCTAATTGATGGTATCCACTTCTCAAATCAATTTTTGAAAAATGCAAGAACCATGCAACTCATCTAACATGTCATCTAGTCTAGGAATAGGATGTCGATATTTTATCAGTAATGTTGTTGATGGCTCCCAAGAATCAACACACATCCCGCTTGATCCATCCTTCTTGGGAACGAGTAGCACGGAACAAAGACACGGACTCAAGTTTCTAACTCGACCTCGATCAAGTACTCTTCAACCCGTCTTTGAATCTCCTTAGTTTCTTCGGGGTTGGTCCTATAGGCGTGTCGGTTTGGAAGAGAAGCCCCGGTATAAAGTCAATTGATGCTCAATCCCCCCGACCTATGGTGCACCCATCCGGAATCTCTTCAGTGGAACACGCTTTCAAATTCCCGCAAAAGAGAAATAGTGGGTACTAGGCAAAGACCGTTAAGATCGTTAATGTAGAAAAATTTGCCTCCCTTGTACAAAAGTACAAGACAATGCTTTTGAATAAAAAGCCCTCGACCTCACTTGCCTTAGCATAAAAATTCACATTTTTTTCTCTAGTATTTTTCCACTCTCCTCTCCTTTTTCTTCACTCTTTTTTTTCTTTCACTCTTTTTTTCTTTTTCATTCTTCTCTTTTTTTTCTTTTTTCCCTAACCATCCTCAATTGATCTTCAAAGACTTGCTTTGGTGAAAGTGGATACAAGTGTGATGTTTCTACCATTCTTCACAAACGAATACTTGTTTCTATATCCGTCACGTGTAACCCTCCTATCATATTGCCAAGGCCTACCTAGCAAGACGTGTCCAAATGGGTACCACATCACACATCACCTCATCCTTGTACTTTCCAATGGAGTAAGCTCACTAATACTGCTTATTAACCTTCACTTCCCCACTATCATTTAACCATTGCAACTTGTAAGGCTTAGTGGTGTTCAAATGCGGGCAACCCTAATTTCTCAACTAAGGTAGTACTAGCCACATTGGTGCAACTTCCCCATCTATGATAACACTACACACTTTGTTACTCACATGACATCTTGTGTGGAAGATGTTATCTCTTTGTTGTTCAAGGTCATCCTCCTTGACTCGAGTGCTCAAAGATCGCCTCTTATTACAAGTGCTTCCCCATCCACGGGTCCTATCTCCTCTTCACTAACTTCCCTACGATGGCGTCTCCTCATCTTCTTCACTTTCATTATCTGCTCCAACCTCACCACTTGCTAAGGTGATCATTACCTCTTATTGGGACATTGAGAGGCTATATGACCATTACCAAGACACCGAAAACACCTTAAGTCACGATTACTAATCGAGTGTCGATTTTACCTTTGTCCTTGCTAGCCCCCCATCTCTCTTTGGCTTTGTAAGGCTCAAATGTTGGTTTGGATGTAGCTATTTCATCTTTTTCTCATCGACTTCCAAGGACTAGTAAGGTTTGGTTTTTGAGTAATGGGACTAGACCTTAATGATTGGGATCGAAAAACTCCGTTTCTTTAATTGTCTTTCCACCTTGATTGCCATATGGACCATGTCCTCCATCTCCACATAATGATGAAGTTCCACAATGTTGGCAATGTCCCATTCAACCCACTAAGAAACCTAGCCATGGTTGCTCTCTATCTTCCTCAACATTAGCTTCGCCATAGCCACTTCCATTTCCTGTAGTACTCATCAACACATTTATATCCTCGAGTCAATCTTTGTAAGCTGCTGGTGTAACTTCTTATAGGCATAGAGTAGCTAGGCACAAACCTCTTCTCATGATAGCCTTCATGTCCTCCCAATTATCTACGGGTCTTTCAAGTTTCTCCTCCTACTAATGACCAATTGATCCCACCAATTCAATGCATAGTCATAAAACTCAATTACAAGAAGTTTTACTTTTTTCTCCGTGAGTAGTCAGGACATTCAAAAATATGCTCCACTTTCTTCTCCCACTCCAAATACAACTCCGGTCATTCTTTCCTTGGAATTGTGGTATCTTCATTTTTATACTACTTAGATCTCTCAAATTCCATTCTGAGCTCTAAAGGGGGTCTCCACATACCTCCTCTACCATTTCTTCCACCTCTATTCCCATTTCTTCCTCCTCTGTGCATTCTTTCCCCTCTTCCTCCAATTCTTCTTCCCAATCTTCTTCCTCTATATCATCCCCAACACGAGCTTGCATATTAACCCTCCTAACATCATGGAGTGTGTCCCTCGTTGTAAAGTCACTATGGAATTTTTCTTTGCCTTTCCACCTTTCATTCATATCAACTACCAAGTTGTTCATCCTTTCAAATGATTGTCATAGCTTCCCTCATCATGAACATCATATCCGGCCTTCCTCTAGGACTACCATTTGCTTGACATTTTTTTTCAATTCTACACAACAATAGGTTAGTGTAATAAAATAGAACTAATGTAAATTCACAATACCTCACGTGTTTAGCGCTTACTGATTGATCGCTCAAACCCTCTTAGTTCCTAATCAAAGCAACCAAATCTAGGAATTCCAACCAATTTGTAGAATTATCAAACACCCAAAAAAACAAATGGTTCACAATATCCCACTTGTTAAAGCACAAAGGAAACTAACTCAAAGTGTTTAGAGAGTAAGCACAAGAAAAAGCAATAGAACAACATGATTGGAAAACAACAATTTCCCAAAGGAACTAAGCACACAATGGAATATTTATAATCAAAGTGCAAAATCCTTGAAACTACGTAGTTCTAATACTCACTAGAAATTAGCAATTGCAATTTGGCCAACTGTTTTTTTTTTTCCGTTTTTTTTTTCGAATTACTTTCTGCCACTCTTTTTCTCTCGTTTTTTTTTTCTTTTGGGACAATTATGCCAATAACTCTAGGGTAAATCAATACAATACTTTCAATATGAGTTTAAGTGATGTTTAAGATTGGTAAAATAGCACATAAATTACGACACAGTGGAAAATGAAATTTCTCATAGAACTACCACGTTAAATACTAGAAAACAACCAAAACCGCAGAATATTTTGGATTTTGTAGAATAAGCAAGGAAAAGTACATAATAGATTCAAGAATAGCGTAATTTGCAGGAAAATGCAAAAAAACGTGGAAACAAAGAAGAGCATATATTTTTAGTGGTAATGGAGAATAAATTTCAAAGAAGAACACACAGAATGATATTTATTTTTTTGTTTTTTTTTGTGTCGTAAATACAACAAGAACACAAGAACAAGAACACAAGAACAAGATCAAATATAAAGGATAGGAATCAAAATTAGCACCAAAAGCTCGATACCAAATGATAAGAACCAAGTGGTTTAGACCTAGCTAATTTCGTGACATTATATTAAAGGGTTTCTCCACAAATCAATGGATATTACTCACCATTTTTCCGAGGAGAAAAGACGCCACAAGCCGCTAATTCCTTGATAAGTCTAGCATAAATGACACCCTAACAAGTATGGATATTACTCACCACAAATGCTTGGATGCTAAACAACGCCACAAAGGTTGCCTAATCCCTTGATAAGTTGCTCAAGAGGAACAAAGAGCTAGAATGAAGCTCTCAAATGATCTCAATATTCAAACTTCATTCAAAAATTTCGTTTTTTACGAACAGCCGGCTTCTTAAAAGGATTCAAACCAACCCTTAAGCTATAATACATCATAGCCCTGATCTCATCCAAGGGTTGAAAATAAACACACCAAAAAGGAAAAAGGTAGCAGTAAACATTGACCAAAATACATGGAAAATCGGGGGTACCACCACAAAGCAATCCCATAAAGTATTACATCTTAACCCTTGATTTCATCCAAGAAATTTGAAAAGAGAGCTGCCAAAATCGCCAAAATGGCACTCCAAAATTGGAGCAAAACACGGGCAATGAGAACAAAAGAAACCTTATAAAATATTACATCTGACCTCGTTTCCATCTGGGTGGTCGAAATTGCGCTCAAAAAAGTCCAAATGGCACAACAACGTGCCTAGTTTTATTTTGCCAATTTTGCCCTAATTTCCATCCTAGGATTGTCCCAATCCTTGCACTCCCAATTTAGGTCCCCTTGATTATGAATGACCTCTTGAATGATCCCATTTAAAGCCTTTTCGAGTTGTGCCTTCCTAGACCTTGTGAATGGTCCACTTGGAATTTGTAGCGCTCTATGATTCTCATCAACTTTCCAAAAGAAGTCCACTTCCGAAGCTATCTATAAAGTTCTCAAGTATCTCAAAGGAATACCATGCCAAGAATTGTTCTTTAAGAGGAGTGAAACTAATGATATAGAAGTCTTTACTAATGTAGATTGAGTTGTCTTAATAAAGATAGAAGATCCACGACCTGATATTGTACTATTGTTTTTGAAAACTTAGTAACTTGTAGAAGTAAGAAACTGAATGTAATGGCCAAAAGCAGTGCTGAAGCAAACTTTAAAGCAATTACACATGGATTGTATGAAGCTTTGTAGTAAAAAAACTCTTAAATGAACTTTAGGTCACAATAAAGCTCCCAATTAAACTTTACTGTGATAACAAAACCACCATCAATATCACTCTTATTCTAGTTCAGCATGATAGAACTAAATATGCATAAGTGGACAGACATTTCATCGAAGGGGAGATTGAAGATGGTACTATTTATATGACTTATGTCCCCAAAGGAACAAACTAATATATGTCAATGGATAACTTAGCTGTCCATAACAGATTTGCTATAATTTGTTGTCCATATTCATTTAGCTGTACATAGCTGCTATTCATAGTCATTTTTAGTTGTAAATAACTATCCATAAATATTTGTTGATAGCTGTCCATAGATAGCAATCCATGGCTGTCCACAACTGTCCATAGACAATTTTGTTGTATTTTGTAGCTTTGTTGTATTTTGTAAAGTCTATAAATAAAAATAAGTCATAAGACCAAATCATTTGATCATTTTCATACAACATTCTTGACTTATTTCTGACATGGTATCAGAGCTTTTATTAAAAAAAAATCAATTTTCTATTTCTAAGGAAATCTTCATTGATATTTTTTAGCGTTTCCTGCTAAACAAGTGTTCTTCAACAATCTCTGTTTAACGTCATTTTCTCGATTTCTTTAATTTCAACATTATATTTTTGAGGAAATCTTCATTGATATTTTTTAGCGTTTTCGGCTAAACAAGTGTTCTTCGGCAATCTCTGTCTAAGGTCTTTATCTCTGTTTCTTTAATTTTTTTGAATATTTCTCGGGTTCCATTTACTTGCAATGGACACTGCACCAGTATGTGTTAAGTTTACGGAAAAAAATTACTCTACCTGGGTTTTCCAATTTGAACTTTTTCTCAACGGAAAAGACCTTTGGAGCCATATTGATGGCATAAATGTTATACCAACATCTGACACTGCCAACTCTAAGGAAGTTGTCTTCTCCTTCTTGGGTTGTGCTTGATGCTCGAATTATGTCTTAGCTTCTTAGTTCTGTGGAGCCACATATTATCACCAACTTGATGGCTCATCGCTCTGCTCAATCCATGTGGAATTATTTGAAGAAAGTTTATCATCAAGACAATGATACTCGTCGCTTTCAGTTGGAACGTGTGATTGTCATGTTTCAACATGGTAGTCTTTCCATCCAGGATTATTATTTGACATTTTTGACTCTTTGGTATGAATATACTGATACAGCAAATGTTCTTGTTGCTGCTATATCAATTATTCAAAATCTCCACAGGACTGATCAACGTGATCAATTTCTTATGAAATTACGCTCGAAATATGAATCAGTTCGCTCTTCTCTATTGAACAGATCTCATGTTCCCTCTCTGGATATTTTTTTTATGAGTTACTTCGTGAGGAACGTCTTTGTACTCAAGCTATTCTGTAACAATCTTATGGCAGTTCCACGACGGCAACTATGACTTATGCAGCCCAAGGATGTGGATCACCTATGCCTTCTAAAAATCTCCAATGTTTTTGCTACAAAGAATATGGGCCTATTGTTGCCATTTGTCCTGAAAAATGTTGTTCTTATTGCAAGAAAAAGGGTCATATTATCAAAGAATGTCGTGTTCGTCCCCAGAATCGTCAGGCCCAAGCATTTCAGACTTCTATTGTTGTTCCTCCAGTAGTTGCTACTACTGTAGCATATGTGTCTTCCTCATGTGGTTCTCCTAACCTTCCACCTTCTACAGCAACTTAATGCACTCTTGAAATGGTGCAACAAATGCTAATTTTGACATTATCTGTAATGGGATTTCAAGGTAAAAATTCTACTACACATTGGTATGTAGACTCAGGAGCTTCTAATCATGTGACGAATACTCCCACAACTTTGTCTCATGTTCGGCCTTATGTTGGCCAATCTACTATTCATACTACCAATGGCAGTTCTTTGCCAATCAAAGTTGTTGGAAATACTTCTACATTTACTAATGTGTTTCTTGCTCCTCAACTTTCTACAAATATCATTTATGTTGGTCAATTAGTTGATAACAATTGTGATGTTAACTTTTCTGGTGATGGTTGTGTTGTGTAAGACCAGGTAACAGGGGAGCCGATCGCAAAGGGACCTAAAGTGGGACGTTTGTTTCCATTACTTTTACCTATTCCAGTACTTTATCCAATTCCTTCTATTAAGTCTTTTGCTTGTAATAATATTTCTGATCTAAATATGGTGTGGCATCGTCGTTTAGGCCATCCTAATACTCAAGTCTTATCTCATATATTGAACTCGGGCTTTCTTGGTAATATAAAACGTTCTTCTTTACCTTTTGAGTGTGATTCTTGTAAACTTGATAAAAGCAAAACTCTTCAATTTCTTTTGCATGCTAGTAGAGTTTCTCACTGCTTTGACTAATGTGGCTAAAATGAGGAGACCTTTGCTCCTGTGGCTAAAATGACTTGTTCGAACGATTCTAGCTCTTGTTGCTTCCAATGATTGGCCACTACATCAGATGGATGTTAAGAATGTTTTCCTTCATAGAGATCTTAAAGAATGTATTTATATGAAGCCACCTCCGGGGTTGTTTTCCTCTCCGACATCCAATGTGTGTAAACTTTGTCGCTCTCTTTATGGTCTTAAACAAGCTCCACGAGTGTGGTTTGAAAAATTTTGAATCACTTTATTACAATTTTCTTTCATGCAAAGCGAGTATGACACTTCATTGTTTCTTCGAAAATCAGACATGGGTATTGTTGTCCTTTTGGTTTATGTTGATGATATTGTGATCACTGGTTCTGATTCTACTTTATTTGTCCAGCTCAGACCCATCTCTCACAATCCTTTCATATGAAGGATTTTGGATTTCTTACATATTTTCTTGGTCTTGAGGTGCATCGTAACCCTTTTGGTATCTCCCTCAATCAACACAAATATGCTAGTGATTTGGTGACTACAGCTAATCTGCAGGAAGCTACCTCTGTCGATACTCCTATGGAATTAAATGTCAAGCTTCGCAAAGAGGAAAGTGACTTAATTATTGATCCCAACTTATATCGGAAATTGGTGAGTAGCCTTGTCTATCTCACCATCACTAGACCAGATATTTCTTTTGTTGTACAACAAGTCAGCCAATTTCTCCAGGCTCCTCGTCATCTTCATTTGGTTGTTGTCCGTCTGATCATACGTTATGTTCAGGGCACTTCTACCCATGGCTTATTCTTTCCTTCAGGCAATTCTCGTCGTCTTATTGCTTATAGCGATGTTGATTGGGCTAGTTGTGCTGATACTAGTCGCTCCATCACTGGTTGGTGCATGTTCTTAGGTGATGCATTGATCTACTGGAAGAGTAAAAAGCAAGACAGAGTTTCTAAGTCATCTACAAAATCTGAGTATCGAGCAATGTCTCTTACTTGTTCCGAAATTATTTGGCTTCGAGGTTTGCTAGCTGAGTTAGACTTCTCTGAGACCGATCCTACACCTTTACATGCAGATAATACAAGTGTTATTCAGATTACGGCCAATCCTGTCTATCAAGAGCGCACAAAACATATTGAAGTCGACTGTCACTCTATCCGTGAAGCCTTTGATGCTCGTGTTATCACTCTTCCACATATTTCTACTGAACTACAAATTGCTGATATTTTCACCAAGTATCTCACTCGTCATCGACATTGCTTCCTAAGTCGCAAATTGATACTTGTTGATCAACCCGCATCAATTTAAGGAGGGCTGTCAATGATTAGCTTAGCTGTCCTTAACAGCTTTGCTGTGTTTCATTGACAGCTTAGCTGTGTTCCATTGACAACTTAGCTGTCCATAATAGCTTTGCTGTAATTTGTTGTTCATATTCATTTAGTTGTCCATAGTTGCTGTCCATGGTCATTTTTAGTTGTAAATAACTGTCCATAAACAGCAATTCATGGTTGTCCACAACTGTCCATAAACAGCTGTCCACAGACAGATTGTGTTTTGTAGCTTTGTTGTATTTTGTAAAGTCTATAAATAGAAAGAAGTCATAAGACCAAATCATTCGGTCATTTTCATACAACATTCTTGACTTATTTCTAACAATATATTCACGAAATGACTTCCCTAATCGAACTTCAATGATTTCATCTACATGTTGGATATGATCAACATTTATGATCCAACTTAAGAGAGTTGAAATCCTTGACAACTAATGAAATCCTTAACATCTAGCATTTATAATTATAGGAATTTATTCCAATAAATTAGGAAAAACCATGAATTAAATTGTATTAAAGTAGCTTCCTTCTAAAGTATTTTATTTTGTACCATAAATTAGAACCTTTACTTTGTACAAAACTGTAAAACTTAGAACTCACTCTTATATTTCTCATTCAAAGACACCACCTATTTATATACAAAGTTAGAGACAATCTTAGGTGACATACACCTACTACACAACTAAGACACCTAATACACAACTAATATATTCACCTAGTGTTAGACATCTAATACACACACAACTAATCATCATTAACATTCCCCCTCAAGTTGGAGCATAGTTATTAATCATGCCCAACTTGTTACAAAGATAATCAACCCGAACCCCACTTATAGCTTTCGTGAAGATATCTCCTAGTTGTTCTCCAGTCTTCATATATCCTGTAGAAATCAAACCTTGTTGAATTTTCTCGCGAACAAAATGACAATCAATTTCAATGTGTTTAGTTCGCTCATGAAACACAGGATTAGAAGCAATATGAAGAGCAGCTTGGTTATCACACCACAATTTCGTTGGTACTGAAGTTTTAAGACCTACTTCATCCAAGAGCTGATATATCAATATTATCTCAGACGCAGATTGTGTCATAGCCCTATATTCTGACTCTGTACTCGATCGTGACACAACATTCTGCTTCTTACTTTTCCATGAGACCAAATTTCCTCCAATGAAAATACAATAGCCTGATGTGGATCTTCTATCCACTTTGGAACCTGCCCAATCTGCATCTGAAAAACATTCAATATGAGTGTGTCTGATAAGAGCCAAATTATTGCATTTTTGTTATGATTTAAATGTTAATATTTGTGTGAAATTGTGTTTATTTGATTATTTAATCCACAAATGTCATTTCATGGGTATTTCGTGTTTAAAGTGCAATTTCAGGTAAAATCATGATTTTGGAAAAGTTTGGAACAAAGTACAATGATCGGGACTGAGTGAAAATAAAAAGAAAACAAATTTTCAAAATTTAGAAATCTCGCCGCCGACGAGAATATTATCGCCGCCGACAAAAAATCTTACCCATAGCACGGCGAAATTCTTCCCGAGAGCACGGATTTTGGCAAATGCATCTCGCCGCCGGCCAACATAATATCGCCGCCGGCCAACATAATCTCGCCGCCGGCCAAGTGATCTCGTCGCCGGCCACATTCATCTCACCACCGGCCACATTCAACGAAACCAAAATTGTAACTTTTCCAGAAATCTCGTCGCGGCGAGTTTCGTCCGAAAACACATTTTTTATGTTATTTTGTTCCAAAATTACCCCCAAAACCCTAGATCTATATATACAATATGATGGAGAAAGAGGCCACGGAGAGAAAGCAGATCTGAGTCATTTTTGGAAGAGAAAAGGCAAATTTTGGAGAGAGTTTGGAGAAGCTTGAAGGATCATCACCATTGTTGCTACCAAGTCTTCATCTTCAAGACTCTTTCATCTCTTCTCCTTAGCTTTTATTTTCTGCATTTTATTTAGATTTGTTATTCATGGATTCAATTGAAATAATGTTTGTTCTTATTTCCGTTATGAACTAATTTATTTTTACTAAGGCTATGATGTAGTTAAATCAAGAAAATCTGATTTCTTGTGTTATCGTTATATGAATTCATTGTTTTCAAGTTGAGTATTTATTTACATGCCTAATGCTTTTAAATTTCTGGCCAAGATTTAGATGATTTGTTGCATTATATTGAGACCGAGAGGAGATGTGTAATGAACGTTTCTTGTGATAAATACCGTATGTTGAATGCGAGTGTGAGAACTAATGCATGATGTATGTGGTTATTCTAGAAATTCCATAAATCGTAATGTGCTTGTTTGTGATTAAATCTTCATAGAAATATAGTTGGTTTTCATATATAAGTAATTCTAATATAACTCGAGAGAGAGTATTAGGTAAATTTGGGTTTTTCAATCATCACTTTTAACTTTGATTCTCATATAACATGACTTGAAATCAGATTGAATTGATTTAGCGAAATCAAATGCCTTAGCGTTTTTAATCATTTGTGAACAACATTAAATTTTGTTATTTGCGTTTAGTTTTAAGTTAATTTGCTTCTTAAATAATTTCAACAATTCGGTTTTCAAATAAAATTAGGATTAGTCAATTTTGATACTTAGTAACGCCATTCTTTGTGGGTTCGATATCCGTACTTTTATACACTTTATTACTTGAACGATTCGTACACTTGCAAAAATACGCACCAGTGTCCATGATTTGCATACAAGATACCATGTCCAGGTGCTCCTTCCAAGTAACACAAAATTTGTTCTAACGCTGCCCAATGATGAACTGTTGGGGATGACATAAATATGCTAACAACACTAACCAAATATGCAATATCTGGACGAGTCACGGTAAGGTAATTCAGCTTTCCAACCACCCTTCGATATCTCTCAAAATCTTTAAAGAGTTCTCCATCTCTTGTAAGGTGGATGTTCAGAGTCATTGGAGCACTACAAGGTTTTGCTCCTAATTTTCCTGTCTCAGTTAATAAGTGCAGGACATATTTTCTCTAAGATAGAAAGATACCTTTTTTTACTCCTTGTGACTCCAACACCCAAGAAATATTTTAGCATCCCAAAATCCTTCGTGTGAAACTGAGTATGTAAGAAAGACTTAAAAGATGAAATTCCCGTAGTATCACTTCCAGTAATAACAATGTCATCTACATACACAACTAAAAGAATGATACCAGCTTCTGATTGTTTGTAGAACACAGAATGGTCAGACTTGCTTTTCATCATACCAAACGTTTCTATAGCTTGACTAAATTTTCCAAACCAAACACGAGGGCTCTGTTTCAAACCATACAAAGATTTGCACTTGCCTAGACTCCCCCTGAGCAACAAAACCAAGAGGTTGCTCCATAAACACCTCCTCTTGAAGATCACCATGAAGAAAAGCATTCTTGATATCTAGTTGATGCAAAGGCCAATGGTGAGTAGCCGCCATAGAAATAAATAATCGAACAGATGTCAATTTAGCAACAGGAGAGAAAGTGTCAAAATAGTCCACTCCATAGGTTTGAGCATATCCCTTAGCAACAAGACGAGCCTTTAATCGAGCAACTGACCCATTTGGATTAACCTTAACTGTGAACACCCATTTGCATCCGATAGCCCGTTGCCCCGAAGGTAAATTAACCAAGTCCCAAGTACCATTGTCATCCAACGCATTCATTTCCTCGATCATTGCATGATGCCAACCAGGATGAGATATGGCTTCATGAACAGTTTTAGGGATAGAAATAGAATCAAGAGAGGCAATAAAAGAGCAAGAGGAAGACGACAAGCAATTATACGAAACAAAAGAAGAAATAGGATAAGTACATTGACGTTTACCTTTGCGTAATGCAATAGGAAGATCATCGTTCAGGACTGGATCTGATGACGAAGAAGCAGGTGCCGGACATGAATCAGAAGGTCTATGTCTGGAGTAGACTTGAGTTATATGAGACCTAACAGAAACTGGATCAGAGACAGATTCAGATGATGTGATAGAATAGACTAACAAATCGTCATCCTCCCCTTGACATGCAAGAGGGAGGAGGAGAAGACGAAAAATAAGACGTGTCTTCCATGAAGGTAACATCAATTGAGACAAGATATTTGTTAAGACTAGGACAATAACATCTATAATCTTTTTGGAGACGAGAATAACCAAGGAAGATACACTTCAAAGACTTGGGATCTAATTTAGTAACATACGGACGAACATCCCAAACAAAACAAGTGCTACCAAATATCCTAGGGTTAACCAAAAATAGTGACTTATTAGGAAACAAAATTTTGTAAGGAATCTCACCATGAAGAACAAATGAGAGCATGCGATTAATAAGAAAACATGCTGTTGAAACTACATCGGCCCAAAAAGGTTTAGAAACATTCATTTGAAATAATAAGGCACGTGCAGTTTCAAAAAGATGTCTATTCTTACGTTCGGCCACTCCATTTTGAGATGGAGTATCAACACACGAAGTTTCATGAAGCATGCCATTTTGAACCATATAAGATTGAAACAAAGCTGATGTATATTCTTTGGCATTATCACTTCGCAAAGTACGAATTGAAACATTAAATTGAGTTTTAATCTCAACACAAAATGCGTAAAAAATAGAAAATAATTCAGAACTCTTCATTAAATATAACCAAATTACACGAGAATAATCATCCACAAAAGTAACAAAATACTTAAATCCAGGTTTAGACAAAATAGGACAAGGACCCCAAACATCAGAATGAACTAATTCAAAAGGAACACTAGCACGTTTATTAACTCTTGGATTTGAACTAAGACGATGATGTTTTGCAAATTGACAAGACTCGCAATCTAATGAAGACACCTTACTAAACTGATAACAAAGTTTCTTCAATAAAGAAATAGATGGATGACCCAATCTACAATGTGTCTCGAAGGGAGAGGTTACACTAGAGCAAGCGACAGATTTCGGTATTGGTGTGTCAAGAATATAGAGGCCTCCAGACTCATGTCCTTTACCAATAGTCTTCTTCGTCATAAGATCCTAAAATAAGCAACGATCATGAAAAAATGAGATGCAACAGTTAAGATTGCGAGTAAGTTGACTTACGGAGATCAAATTAAAGGATAAGCTAGGTAAATGTAAGATAGACGACAAAGGAAGCAAAGGAGTGAGAATAATTGTGTCAGACCCAATAACATGAGATGGTGACCCATCGGCTAAGGTAACAGTAGAGGTAGAAGTGTGTGACTGAAGAGTAGAAAAGAGACTAGAATTACCTGTCATATGATCTGTGGCACCAGAATCAATAACCCATTTGGAAGATGAGGAAATGAGATACGCATTTGATTTACCTGAATCAGCAATAGCAGTGACAGAAGGTGATGAAGACCTTAGTGATTCTTGATACTGTGAGAACTTGGTAAATTCATCTATAGAGATAAGAACCAATTTTTCAGAAGTATCAAAAGTGGATGCAATATGAGCCGAGTGACCTTTCTGATGCTTGTACTGAAGCTTTGTACAGTCATGTTTCGTATGTCCTGGTTTGTGACAATAGTGACATACAATACCTCCTAGGTCCTGTGGTCGAGTTTCAAACCTGTGCAAGCCGCCTCCTTTGTTTCTGTTCATATAAGTTGATCGTCCATGCTCATAATTATTACTTCGATTGACCAAAGCACCATTTAATTGAGCAGGTGGAGGTGGAGTGCCTTCTGTACGAAGTACTCGACTAAACTCCTCTTGTAAAGAGGAGATCTCAGAACCAGAAAGAACCTAAGACTTAGCAGTCTCAAAAGTAGAGGGAAGACCGGCAAGAAAACTCATGACCGCCATTTGTTCCCGTTGGCTTTGTTGAACCTTTACATCAGGGCTAAAAGGCATCAAACTATTGAGCTCCTCATAAGTCCTTTTAAATTCCATAAAATAATTTGTGAGTGACTGATCTTGTTTGTCTGCACGGTAAAATGCTTTGCATACCTCATATATGCGAGAAAGATTTCCTTTACCAGAATATAAGAAATCCAAATAATCCATCAATTCCTTAACGAATTCACAATGATTGATCAAGTCAATTACATTGCTTTCAATAGAATTCCGAATCTACGAAAATAAGCGAGCATTGTCTCTAAGCCATGTCTGCTTTGAATCATCTTTAAGAGGATCATTAGTCAAATGAGTATCTTTTTCGATACTTCTCAAATAAATTCGAATGGTCTTGCTCCAAGCCAAATAATTCGAGCCATTGAGCTTATAGTCCGTGATTTTAGACATCACAGGCACCATATCCGTTACAACATTAGATTTCTTTTCAGCCATAACTCTTACAAACGACAAGACAGCGAGCAAACGAACAAACAAAATCCAACAACAGCAGCGACCAAACACGCAACGTAGCGAACAAGAACACAAACTTGGAAGAACACAAACCTGAACATCACAAGCGATGAGTGCCAAACCACCACAGATGACGCAGGGGAACGGCAGAGAGCGACACGAGGTCGACCGGAGAAGAATTCTGCACGGACGCGCTGTCACGCGCCGGCGCGTGGAAAGATGACAGAAAGTCGCGGTGGAGCGTGTGGCTCACTCGAGGCTCGTCTGGTGACCGAACTTCGGGGTTTGGCCGGTCGGCGGCTGTTCTTCCTCCCTGTGTCGACGATGAAACGTGTGGAAATTTGACAGAAAGTCGCGGTGACGCGTGTGGCTCACTCGCGGCTCTTCTTGTGACCGGACTTCAGGTTTTGGTTGGTCAGCGGCTGGTTTTCCTCTCTGTGCCGGCGGTGAGAAAACATTTGCACTCCAAAAAGGTGTTCCGAGTTGGAACTCAAAAATGCACCAAATCTTAATCTGTGTTTACCCAAAATCAACCCCCAATTTGAACGGAAAAAAAAATTCCCAAATTTTGTAACCCAAATGCTCTTATACCATATAAAACTCAGAATTCACTCTTATATTTCTCATTCAAAGACACCATCTATTTATATACAAAGTTAGAGACAATCTTAGGTGACATACACCTAATACACAACTAAGACACCTAATACGCAACTAATATATTCACCTAGTGTTAGACACCTAATACACACACAACTAATCATCTTTAACAAAAACATTCTCAGAAAATACAAAAGAGCAAACTGTTCTACAGCCCATTCCTTCCTGCTATCAATTCTAGAAGAAGACTATGCTATGGACTAAGCATACTCCTAAGTTCTCAGAGTTACATCCTAGACTGTCACTCCCTAATTATTGTCTCCTGGTACCTTCTAACTTAAAACCTTTTTCCCTCAAATATAAGTTGAACCAGGAATTATCCTAACCCAGCTGAACAGAAGGACAAAAAGAGTATACTGAATAAAGGTAAAATGCATTGTTGTACAAAAAAAGAATGTTACTGACCCATTTTCATCCATCACAAGAACCTTAAGCCCCGTAAAGTTTGTCTGAGAATGATTGGCTTGCACCATGGATACTAAAGGTAGCTTTGATTCATTTGATCGCTCTGGACATCCAAGTTTCACAATGAAACTAGCAGTACATCCTTTGCCAAGACCTTCGCTTTCTATCCATATATGTCCTTCCATAAGATTTACAAACCTGGTAAGGTTACATGAAAAAGACATTAACACTGCATCTTCATGAAATTCTTAGAAAATTTTCACTCTTAACAGCATATAAATTAACGTCCCAGAAGATAATATGACGTTGTTAAAGAAGAACAGTACAGTACCTCTTACAAATTGCAAGGCCAAGTCCACTGCTACCAGAACTTTTGGTTGGAAATGGCTGAGTTTGCGTGAATTTGGTAAATAGCTTAGGGATATCCTGAGGGTTAATTCCTGATCCTAAATCTTTTACCTGCATTGAGAAAAGGAAATCTTCCTGTCAAGCTCATTGAAAACTTTAACCAAAAAACACAAACATCTCCAAAAAGAGTATGCAAATTAGCTCTGATTAAGCCGACCTGAACACACAAATGAAAATGATTATCACTTGGAACTGGATAAAAATCAGGAAACCGTAAATCTCTTAAAGAATCTGTGTTTGCAATGAATGAAGTTACGGAAATACTGCCCTCTTTTGAGAACTTGATTGCATTTCCAACAAGATTTAAAATAATTTGCAAGAGGCGTTTTTCATCCCCTGAAGCATATACAGGCAAGTCTGGAGCTAAACTTAGCATGACCAACAGCTTTTTCACTGATGCAACAGGTTTGATCAAGTTAATGACCTGCAATCAGAGATGGTATGGTTATAACAATTTCTCGAGCCAAATGCAATCTGAATCATTTGCAGGTAATCCAACCTCTCGAAATAAAGAGTGAAGATTAAATGTTTGGATGTCAAGTTGAAGGCTTCCATCTTCTGGCCTTGAAAGATCTAATACATCATTTATAAGTGTAGCTAAAAGGTTACTACTCTTCAATATTGTTTCAACCATAAGGCGCTGCTCAGGAGTTAGCTCGGTTTCTTGCATCAAGGAAGAAAGTGCAACAATAGCATGCATAGGGATTCTCATCTCATGATTCATAATGGCAAGGAAGTCATTGCGAGCACAAATTGCTGTTTCTGCCTCCCTTCTAGCAAGATCAAGTGCAACATTCTGCTCCATTAGAAGATCTCTTGCCCTCATTGATTCTTCTAATATAGCAGCATGTGAAAGAGCCACTGCCACCTGAGTTCACAATAAAATTAGATAATTAATTATTTAGCATTTCGTAAACCATATAAATGAGTATAGCAGTGCAAAGGGTAAACACAACTTCTTCAATTTTTCTATTTTCTTTTGCTTCGCAATCCACTTCTTTACTTTTCATTTTTGAGAAAAATACCCCATGGGTGTTTTATTATTGCAAAAATGACACTTAGGTCCTATCTTATTTTTTATAACAACTTAGTCTTATTATTATTAAAAAGTAACTGCACAAAAACAAAAGTAAATTTTTTATTTTATTTTTTAATTTTTTTCAATTATATTAGATAGAGATTATTATAGCTTAAATAAATTGTAACTGAAAAAAATTGAAAAAAAAATAAAATAAAAATATAAAAATAGTTATTTGTTCTTGTGCTGTCACTTTTTCATAACAATAGAACTAAATTACTACAAAAAAATAAGTACAAGACCTAAGTGTTACTTTTAGAATAAATATAGTACCTTTTCAATCACTTTTCCTTCATTTTTATATGTTGTTTCACTAGCTTTCCAAATTATAATAAGTTAAGCAGTTATGACTAATCACGATTCCTAATGTTGCTCCCTACATTCACCATTGTAAGGTATTATAAATGTTTGATTTTCATGGCCAAAACCTTATTTTGTAAACTAGTTTTGAGATTCGTTATCACGACCTTCAAGTAAAGCTAAAAACACTCGAGTTCCAATTAGTCGCACATTAGGTATAATATTTATAATTATCACACTTAGAATTGCATTCAGGTATTCACAAGCAAATACTACAACACTTTAAATTATTTGTTGTGCTCAAATTATTACTGCTCGATCAATCGATCAATTAACCAAGGGTTTCAATCGATCGAGTTCAATCTATTTGCTCTTAGGTTGCAAAATTTAGGGACTCACTTAATCGAGTTCCCTCGAGTTGAAATTCTAATCTAACTTATTGTTGCTAGATCGATCAAGTAAGGCTCGATTAAACGAGTTCATGTTTTTCAATTTTAAAATCTTTATTTTAACTCGAGTCAATTGATGAAATTACCACAAACTCATTTATTATATGAGAATTACAAATCCTTTTAGGAAGAGGGTCATTTTACAAGATCTAGTTTAGGATTTAAAGTCTTCTTATAAATATAAATTTATTGCTCATTGTTTCATAACTCGCATAAGCCATATCAATTTGCCAAGAGCAGTCAAATTCCTATATGTGCTTCACCGTTCTTACTTCTCTTGTTGATTTCATATCTAGGTTGTCTTTTATATATCTAGTAATCTATGAGTATTTCTAGACTAATCACTACCTAGGTATGAAATTTTGGTATCTGTTCTAGAATTCTTAGTTCCATGTTTATTGAAATTTTTTGAACTAGGATTTAAGGATTTATTTGTTATTGAAATCCATCTAAAACACACATGGCACTTATAACCCTTTTTATAGGTTGCATCTTGAAAATGAAGAACCAAGCATTGTAAGTCTTTACAACTATAAGGCAATGAGCTCTAGTTGTTGTCCATGATTTCAAAGTCGAATCTAAAAATTATTACCTTCCTTTATTTTTTTCAAAATAATATCCTAAAATGTCCAATTCTCATTGAATTCAAGCTTTGGTTTATTACTATTTGAGGAAAAGGGCGACAAGAAGGATCTTTTTAATTTTATGTTTCTTCAAGCACAAATCTAATTAAAGTGAACTGTCCATTTAAACTTCAAAATTGAAACAACTATCAAGTCAAGCCAAATTTTACATAAACGGAAATTTAAGGGGTCAATTATATTTTATACCCACAACGTATGAGACAATTTACAAAAATGCCTAAAACATTTACTTTTGCAATTATGCATATAATGTATGAGTAACAATAAAAACATACTCAATAACATGCATTTTTAAAGTTATAATTATGCTCAGAACACAGATAATGAAGCAATTATACCCAAAGTTGAGCATTTTTTATCGCTACCCATACGTTGTGGCATAATTACAATAAAGTAAACGTTTTGAACATTTTTTTAAAATGCCACATACATTGTGGGCATAAAACATAAATAATCCAAATTTAATAGACAATGTATTCCATATCATATGACCCAATAACACCATCCTATAGGAGAAATAAGTTGTCAGAATGCATTACTTATAAAACCTAATATTAGTAGAAAAGAAAATAAATCTTTTCACATTCCAACTGTTTCTTTAAGGATTTAAGAACAAATCCCCCAAAAGAAAAAAACTTACAAAGCAGATACAAATAAAAATAATGGTGGAGTTGCCACAAGTCCTTAACCTTTCACCACATGAAACCACTTCAGTCCCAAATTAATTATTTCGAAAACTTAGGTCTAAATCTTTATAGATATGGAGAGTATAGTACAAAATTTATAGCATGTTAGATTTCTAATAGATAAGGTCATGAACTTTGATAATGACCTCACTTATTATGGGGATGAATTGTTTAAGGACTGAGAAAGTTGAGGATTAAATTGTTCAACTGATAAAACATTGCCAATCACTATCTAAGAGAGTGGTAAATGTTGGCATTTTCCTAGGAATATATGGTTTGAATCCACCACAACCTAAGTATCTCACTCCCGAAGTAGGGGTACAATAAAAAAAATTATAAAAACCCCAGGGCCCTACAGGGTCATTTTCAGGATTCTTCCTTTAGAATTACAGCTGTTATTGGTTTGGACTAAAATCCATACAAAAATAGTTTGGGAGCTGAGTTTTCGGAAACATAAATCCGGGATCATATTGTCCAAATGACACAGGATTGAGAAATTGTAGAACAAATTTCCTTAAAATAATACTATGAAACGCTTTTAAGAGTATATTAAATAAAACAAACCTGATCAGCAACCACTTCAACTAGCTCCAATTCATGAACATGCCATTGCCTTGCACTACCAGAGGGAAGCATCAAGACCATCAAAGCATAGTGTTTTGTTGAAAAATCTGGCCAATCATTAATTTGGAAGTTAGGGAGATGTAAAAGAGGAACTCGAACAGCAACAACCTCCCCAGGCATGTACTTTCCATCAAGAGGTCGCAATCTAGCCACTGGGGCATTAGGTGATATTTTTACTGCATGGTTGCTACTAAAGACTTGCTTGATCACAGGAAGATGGATAGGCACAGTATATCCAACTGGGTTTTGCTGACAAAGTGTGTATGAGAGTTGAAGCTCAAAACCAGTACGTGTAGGCATCCACAAGGCACACTCTTCCAATGCCAAAGTTCTCCCCAGTTCAATAAGTGTGGTTTTAAGTATAGTATGTCTATCAAGAGTACTCCGAATCTCATGAGTCAACATTCTAACATGACGACCTGTTTCTTCTTGTGTACGAATCAAGCCCATTTCTCTATCAAGTTCTGCAGCCTTGTTTTTCAAGAATAACTCTCTAGTTTTAACACTCAATAAATCAGGAATAATATGGACAAGCATGAGGGCAGTTGCACAAGACACCACGGCAGTCAAAACTTTAGAAATGGTCATTACAATAGCAACAGTTCTTGAGTGCATGCTGAATGTCCACAAATTAATAAGATGAGTAGCTCCACATAATACAATGAAAGCACCAAACTGAACAAGGACCCATCTGTATGGAAACACAGAAGACTTCTTGACAAAGTATATAAGCTCCAAAGGGATAGAGAAATATGCAATAGCTATGAAGAAGTCTGAGATATACTGATACTTGATCAACAATTCATCGGCTGGCCATTGTGGTTCAAAGCAATTGCAGGACTCCATGATTATTAAAATTGAGCCACTCTAGAGTACCCCTTCCCCTTCATAGAAACAGAACATACATAAGTAGAAAACAAACACAATGACAAACAAACAGAGAAACTCTTAAAAACTAGAGACAGAGAGAGAGAACCTCCATCATCTGCACAACATCATCTGTAAAACAATGTTTTTGGACTTTCATTTTTAGTGAAGTACCCATGTCCATGGGGCACTCCAATTTGGTGTAAATTTACTGAAAATTTAGAAAAATGGGCGTACCCCAAACCCAGATAATATCCAAAAATTTCCCACTCTCACACCGTAACATAGCTGTAAAAACCACTGGATATTAAAAGAGCAATACAAAATTAGCACAATTTACTACCTGCAGGTGGGCTAACTTATAAGAAATATGGACAAATAGGTGTTCAATATTCAAGAGATACCCCACACAAACTTTAAAATTACATCTTCTAAAAGAAAATTAACATTAATATATAATGATCATTTCAATAAAACATATTCAATGAAAAAAAAATCACACATATATATAATAAGAAATTTTGGCCAAACATACAAATCTTCTACTCCAAAATCTCACCCCGATTGAATTCTCCACACCAAATCAAAAGAAAGCCCAAAATACTAAACTGATTCATTTCCGCCAAAAATTGACAACAGAGAAGAAAATCAAATACAGATAACACAAAACATGAATGCATGCAGATACACAAAGCAGCCTATTAAATCCAATTCGTATATTGCAATTTTCAGAACCCATTCAATTCTTCTTCTTCAAAGTTTATATTAAAAGCTGATCCTAATAAATTCTTAAACAGCATCAACAAAACTCAACGAAAAAAAGTTATAAAAGAAGATCGATAAAGAGAAATATATATATTTAAAAAAATAGCAAGAAAGAGATACACATAGTTAGCTAAAGAGCCAAAGCTGGAAGCTTCAGTAAACTATGGTTTGTTTGGCTTTACCTTTGCTTGGGGTTTTCTGGTATCCTTTTGTTTGAAAAGGACAAGAGAGGTGGTTCGACTTCGATTCAAGTCAAAAAACAATATAAAAAAAAGAAAAATGGCGTTTCTCACAATGCTTCACTTACTTTCTTTTATTTGCACCGTAACACCTCTAAATTTTGTTTTATTTCCCTTTGAGTCGGCAAATATTAATTTATTTTTTTTTAATTTTGATAATTATTTTTATTATTATCATAACAAATATTAATTTTAACTTTAATAATATCTACATTTATAATTTTAACTAATAAAACTACGATCTCGTCACTTTTTTTTTCATTTATTAATATATTGAAATAACTTGAATTTGACTTCTTTTGTCTCACTTGCTTGGTTTTGTTTTTCATTTATGGTCAATAGCATTTATACATTAACCTTAAAAGCAAAGCCCCACAAGGTAATCATTCTGAAGCTTTTTATATATAACTAAGACCGGTGACATCTGTTCAATTATATTATTTTCAATGTTTGAAATACCGATATAATTTTTATAAAATTATAAAAAATTTATTAAAAATATGAAAAAAAATTATAAAACTTTATAAAATATTGAAATAATTAGTTACTTAATTTTAAACTAAGTTTTTATTTAATACATGATTTTTAAATATATAAAATATTTATTTTAATTAATATTTATCAATTAATTAAAATATTATATAATAAATTATTTATTTATTTATTTTCTAAATATTTTATAATAATAATTAAAGAGTTTGAAGTAATTAAATATACTATCTAATTGTATCTATTATAAATAAATAAATTTTGATAATATAAAAATAAATTTCATTTATTATTTATTCTTATACTTATATATACAGCAAACATGCTACAAATAAAAAATAATATATTATTTCCTACAAAAGTGAGAAATTTGAATGGAAATAATTGATCTTAAAGAAGAAAAAAGAGTAAAATAAATCAAAACTTAGTATTTTTAATATTTTGTTTGACATTTTAAAGATATTTTAGTTTTAATATCTTGAGTATTTTGGTCAAAAGAAACATTTAACTAAAGAATATCGAAATTTCGATATCAAGATATGTAATAATGTTAATGATATCGGTGAAATTTTCATTTTTTATTATCTTATAATCTTATAATTATTATAAATAAATGAGTTTATACTTTTATATAAAAATAATCACCCTAGCTTTATTTGTGACATAACATGTTTTGATTGATAAGGGCTACTATAAATATTAATATATATTTTTATATAACATAATTCAATTATAATGTAATTTTAGTTAATTGTTTTTTTAAATTATATTTAATGTAAAAATAATTGATTATATGTATCAATTATCTTTTAGAATTGAAATTAAAAGGAAAAATGAAAAGATATCTAAAATAATTTATTTTATGTGAATAAATTTAAAATTTATAAATTATCTCATTTTGAATTTTAAAAAGGAAAAATAAAAATAAAAACTCATAATAATTATAATTATTATCTATTATTATAGAATTAAAGAAAAGAAAAAAAATCAAAAGTCCCCAAAATATATGTTAAATTTTAATTTATTTTTAAAATTATATTTAATATAAAAATAATTTATTATATGTATTAATAATTATCTTTTTGTTGAAGAATTAAAATGAAAAATTAAAAAAAATCCTAAATTTTTTTATTTTTGTATGGAATATTTGATTTTATGTAAAAGAGTTAATTAAATTTATAATTAAAGAAAATTAAAAGGCTCATGAATATTATATTAATTTTCTATTATTTAGAAGTAAAAGAAAAATTAAAAATCTTCTAAATATGTGCTGAATTAATATACCTAAAAAAGAGTTTATAGTAAGTATAAATGTATTTCCTCATATAACACAATAAAACTATAATTTAATTTAGTTAATTTATTTTCTAATTATATTTAGTATAAAATAATATATTATACTATATATATTAATTTTTTGTGAAAAAATTAAAAGAGAAAACCAAAACTCCTAAAATATTTGATTTTTTATGGAATATTTGATTTTATATAAAAGACTTAATAAAATTGATAAATATAATAAAATTTAAAAAACCTATGAATATTTATTATTAAAAAATTAAAAAAGAAAATAAGTCTTATAAATATGTGATAAATTAGAATACTTTAAAAAATTTAAATCCATAATATATGATTAAAAAAATTATAAAAAGAACCTCTTTTTCTCTTCTTTATATTTTATAATTCATTCAATATTTTTGAAAATTTTAATACTTTTCTCATTTTATTCTTTTAATTTTGAATGTGATGTATTGAGGTATTAGTACATATATTGCAAACAAGTAAAATGATATCAAAGTAATTCTCTTTTTTATGTTTTTAATTTGAAATATATATATAATCATGCATTCAAGTATAAAATCATTTTAATAAACGTAAAATTTAAATGTTTTGTGTGATAAATGAAGTTTTATTTAATTAATAAATTTTAAAATTATAAAAATCATTGCATGTCATTATTATTTTTTGTGGTTATATATGTTTTAGTATGAGATTAATTATTGACATATTTTTGCTTTAACTTATTTTTAATTCATTACTTTGATTTTGGTTTTGATTTTTTAGCTTTATATATTTTTAACTTTTTAAGTTAATAATGTCAAAATTAAGAGAAACATAATCTTATAAATCTACACAAAAAAAACTAAAATGATTATTAAATTTTATGTATTTTTAAATTAAATTTTTATATATCATTTAAATTAATTATAATATTTTAAATTAATTTTTTTAACGTAGAACATACCTTTTATTAACTAGTTAGGCACACCATTTAATTATTCATTTACTTATAAACATATAATATTTTACCATACTTGTATTAGGTTGATATATTATCGACTTAAAAATATTTTATTAAAATGTATTATTTTAATTTAAAAAACATTGATTAATTCATTTGAGTTTTGTAAGTAAAGGTATTTTGTTTTGTAAATTATTACATAATATTTTATTTAATTAATCATATTTAAACTGAATTTACAAATTATAAATTTAAAAAATAATTAATTAAAATACATGCTTTAAGTTAAAAATGATTTGTTAAATTCATTTAGTATTGTCGTGTTTGTTCCGATTAACATGAATTGCCCTAAAATAAAAGAGGTATAACTTTGAGAATAAATCTCAACCTGAAAAAAAAAAGAATTACGTATGTGGACGTTAATGCCCCCATCTAATATAAAGTGTGTGATTTTTGTGTCTAATTTATTCCTACATGAGTGAACATATTGTAAAAAACAATATGATATTATTAATACTTCAATGCGAATAAATAAAATAATTATTGACTAGAAATTATAGTGAAAATAATAATTATAATGGTAATAATATTCAACACACAAAAAATTATAAAAAAAGTATATAAATTATTCATGATACACTTACATTTAGTTACTATTTAATACTGTTATTTTTAAATAAAATTATAATAAATTAAAAATATTATAAAAATAATAATTATGATTATGATAATATTTAACACAAAAAATATTGATAAAGGAAAGGAAAAATATTGAAAAATATTGAAAAGTAATAGCTAGAAAACGATGAGACGAACATTGAAGCTAAACTCTCACTTTTTATATATCCGATAAGAATTTTCATTAATGAAAAATTACTATGATACTAATAATTGTGATTATGATAATATTTAACACTTAAAAAATATTACAAAATATAAAATATATAAATTATCTATTATATTATTATATTTAATATTATTGTTATTAAATAAAATAAATAAAAAAATATTAATAAATATGATTGTGATAATATATTTCACACAATAAATATTAAAAAAAAGTACAAAAAAACAAAAAAGTTAAACACGAGTTCGACGACTACGAACGTCGAAATCTAATTCCTACTTTATTTATTTATTTATATATATATATATATGCAGAAACTAATTTTTCTTCCTATGTATTTATTATTACTTTCAAGAAAACAAATTGAAAATAATTTGTTTTTGCTAATATTAAAAAATTATTCTTAGACCATTTTGCTTATTAATGAAATATTCGAAGTATTGGTGTCGTTTTTTTACCTATGTCAAAGAAGAGTGTACTTCTCAATATTGTAATCTTTTAAATAAAGAATACTAATTAAGATCTTAAATCATCATGGAGTGTGTTGTTTTTTACCCATATGATACTTAAGTTAGTTCAAATAATGGCAATAAAAGAATATATTAGAGTCTTTCTATGATTAAGGGAGAAAAAGTGGAGATAGAGAAATATTGTGGATATGTTTTGTTTGTATAATTAATGAACTTGTTGTATGAAATATACAAGGTTAGTATATATAGGGGAGAATATTTAATTAATGATGATCATTTATTTGTGGAGATAGGTTTAATTTAGGATTTGAATTATCTTTCTATAATTATCTCCTTCGAATAATTTGAGGATATTTATTATTTATTCATTTCTTTAGTCGTTTATCTAGTGGTTGTGCAAATCTTTTAACTCAACACTTATTAGACAAACTAATAAGTCATACTACTTAGTAAAATCAATCATATTCAACCATACGACATGGATTTATTTTATACCCAACATTAACCCTTATGCGTTTTGGGCCTAGATACATTGGTTAGAAGGAGTGTTTGTAATTTTATTGATGTCGAGACACCAAAAATTTCAATCACGCTATTGACACCCAACCAACATTTTCATGCTAATCCGCTTATGTAATTGTTAAGATTTGAACTCTGGATGGCCGTTTAAATGTGAATGGAAATTTTCCATTACTAACAATATTTTCAAATTTTCAATCAAGCTTCCAGTGAAAGAGTTATGTCAAAGTCAAAGTTACTCTTAAAAAGTCAACTCTAGAATCACATGGTTCTTTTCACCTTTTGTACTATCGAGCATGCCTACCATACTTTTCAAATCTATGTAGAGAGATATGTCTGTCAAGACCTTTTTGAGCCTTTACACTTTCTTTCTTAACTACACTCCACTTTCCAGAATAGAAAAGTTATACTTGAACATGTTTCCTACCACCAAGTCATTAGTATTCCATGTCGTAGTTGTGCCACTACTTTTTTGCATTGGAGGTATAAAAAAATTTAGTTACAAAGGATGGGAAGATATATGGATAAATGTGGTTTTTGTCGCCATGGATGCATGTTGGAACATAAGTGTATCATAAGGGTTCACATTGTATGGTGGCTAGATGGTAAACAAGCAATGGTGAGGTTTCGTCCGATAATTTTGTCTGGCTAATTTGTCTGATGGATCTGTTCGACAGGTCTATTCGATAGGTCTACTCAGAAGATCTATCTGATGAGTCTATCTAATTGATTTATCTGGTTGGTCTGTTCGACAGGTCTTTCTTAAGTTAAAGTTTATCAATTTATTTAATATTGCTTAATTTCATTATTACATTTTTAGATCATAATACAATGAATGAATTAAATCTAGTAAATAGAATTTTAGATTGTTCAGGATTTAGGTTGATTAATAATTGAATTATTAATCAATTACACTAAAAGAAAATATAGTTTTAAGTGTAAGTAGATTTCTAAAACTAAAGTTAGGGATTCAAGCGGGATTTTAAATTATGAATTTTATTTAGAACTTGAGAAATTAATTTTGATTCATGATATCAATAGTTGAATTGTAGGCTAGTTGTAGGGATAATCATATGATCACATATCTCTCATTATTTATTCTAAAAAAATTATGTTTTTAACATTTTCTTTATTTTTATGTTATTTTTATCTTTTTTTTCACAATCAATCTAAAACCTCCATTTCTAACTTAAATTAACTTCCTAACAAACTAGTAATTACAAAAAGAATTGTTACTAATCCTCTGTGGGTTCAACCTTTACTTCAATTATAATACCAATGACACTTTTTGATAAAAATAAAGTATAAATTTTGATGTGCTTTTTTGGGGTGTAACACAGCTCTTAGATATGAGATTTGGCAAATGGATGTGAAGAAAAAATCTTCAATTTCTATCTTGAGGTGGCCATATACATAGTCTAATTAGAAGGCTTCATAGTTAAATGCCAAGAGCAAAATGTTTGCAAGCTTAAGTGGTCCATTAATGGACTAAAGCAAGCATCAAGATCATGGAATATGAAATTTTATAAAACCGTCAAGTCTTATGGTTTTAATCAAAATGTTGATGAATGTTGTGTAGATAAGCTCATCAAAGTCAACAAGATGGTTTTCTTGGTTTTATGGGGACAACATCCTACTCATTGGGAATAATACCTATTATCATATATGAAGCAATGATTAGTTTCGTAGGTGGTATGTCCTGAAAGCTACGTAGTTGAAATATATATAATATTTGTTTGTATTCAATTAATCAAATAAACATTCATTGAAGTATTGTTATATCTTTCTAATGTTTTTTAACATTATTGGTTCTATAGTGGGAGTTATAGGAGGTATGGTGCTTCATATAGAGGCTCATGTATGGTTATTCCTCTAAAATAGATGTCCACACATTAAGTAATACCTTGTTAATGATCACTAGTAAAGTGTATCTCAAAAATGCATCATGAGGTGGTAGCTTACCCTAATCACAAGTGAAGATGGCTCTTCACAGTTAAAGATAATGTGAGGGGCATTGGACGAGATCATTGGCCAAATGTATAGTTTCAATAAAGAATTGTCACATGAATTTTACAAACTAGTCAATGATAACTCTCAATCATATGGAATAGTGTGGCTAAGACTATACCTTTATGTTTTGGGTAACTACAGGGTATGCTCTATACCAAACACTTCCCTTTGTAAATATATATTTTAAATGTGTGAGTACATACACATTTAATCAATGAAAAATGAGCTCAATAATGGTTGGCTCTTTGTGATGGATAAATGTGAGAGATATGGAGAGTTCTAGAGCACACCAAGATAAATTAAATTCTATGTACAAAAAATCATGGTTAACCATGTAATTCACTGCTTTTGAATAATCTAAGAGAGATGTCTTTGAAATTTGGAATAATGTTTGTATGATTATTTGTGATCCATATGTGTATTTACCATGGATCCATAACTGATGCT
The DNA here is from genome assembly GCA_033030585.1 of Hippophae rhamnoides. Lineage (NCBI taxonomy): Eukaryota > Viridiplantae > Streptophyta > Magnoliopsida > Rosales > Elaeagnaceae > Hippophae > Hippophae rhamnoides. The sequence continues at coordinate 31,285,667 of CM065431.1, read as the reverse complement.
TCTGTAAGTGTAAAGTCAAATACTTATAAACTAAAAGTTAAGTAGGGATAAATAAATCTTTTGTCAATTAAGGAGTTGAAGTTACCAAAATATTTATGGCATATATGTATTAACTAATTAATATCCTATGATTAATAATTTATGTGTAAATTATTATTCAAAACTCAAATATAATTAAATTAATATAGAAGGACAAAACAGTAAAAATAAGCCTTAGAAAAATAGTTGATGTGATAAGCCAACCTGGTACCATATGTAAAACACGTAACAACTATATGGGTAATATGTGACAACCATGTAGACACATCGTGCATGTCATATGGATAATGAGGGTGTGAGTTTGGGTGTAAGCTAGAAACCCTACTTGCCTTGTTAGATGCATTCTAATTTAGATAGAATTTGATTTGGTTAATTGTTTTATTAAACGAGAGAAAAGTTGGATACTAAATCCTATCCGATAAAGATACTTGAATGAGAGCCAAATCTATTTCTATAAGTTTGTAATTGGCGAAGACAATAATTGGACTGTTAGGTCTACGCCATACTCTCTTATAAATAGAGTGTTGTTCTTCATAATTCTTTAGCGTTCAAATTTAGAAGTTACATCTTTATAAAATTGTGAAGTTTTGTCTGACCAGTTCTTTTTTCTCAATTATTGGTACAACTATACCTAGCACAATATTTTCCTAGGATAACATATATAAAGGTTATAAGGTATGCTTGATACCACCTCTACTCATAGATGTTGTGCACTAATTTTGTATGAGTTACTAATTGCTTGGTAATTATTAAAACAATGGTAAACAAAGGTACAAGTATTTTATTTTATTAAAGAAAATTTATAAGTTGGAAAATTTTTAAAACCTATTCATCTTCTACTGCTCTAAAAATTCAACCTACGAAAAAATACTTTCAACGTAACTAGATTAATCAAAATGAAGGATTATGGAGAGAAATTTATGTATGTTCTTAGAATTCATATCACTTATGGTAACAAGAATAATTTGTTAGCCCTATCTTAAGCATCATACATTGACAAAGTATTGATGTGATTTGTGATACAGAATTCTAAGAAAGGTAACTTTCCTACTAGACATGGAATTATTATTTCTAAAGATTAGTGCCCTAAGATGCCTAAAGAGGAAGAGGATAGAGAAAATGTCATATGCATCAACAATCGATAGTCGAATGTACGTTATGTTGTGTACTAAGTCTAACATCTATTTTGTTGTTATTGTAATCAATTTATAGCAATAAAGTCCCAAAAAATCACTAATTAAGTATATTCTCAAATATCTTGGGAGAAAATAATTATATAAGATGATGTCATGTGTATCAACAATTGATATTTGAATGTATGTCATGTTGTGTATTAGGCCTGACATCTATTTTTTTTTTTGGTGTAGTTAGTTTATAGCAGTTCAACTTAGAAAATCATTGGGTTGCAATTAAGTGTATTCTCAAGTTTCTAGGGAGAAAATAATTATATCCTAGTTTATTCTAGTGTTTATTTTATCTTTATGGGATATATAGACTCTAACTTTCTAACAAACAATGATTATCCAAAACCACTTTTAGGTCAATGTTCGTTCTTGGTAGAGGATACATAGTGTGAAGAGTCATAAAGTAAGGGTGTATGGTTGACTTTACTGTGGTTGCCGAGCATATTGTCACTTGTGAAGCATCAAAGGAAGACATATGGCTCCATAAGTTCTTAACCGATTTGCAAATTATTCACAACATGGATAAGTTGCTCATAATTTATTGTGATAACAACGGTGGAGTAGTGGTAAATTTAAAGGAACCAATTAGCCACAATAGATGAAAGAATATAGAATGCAAATTTTATTTTATCAGAGAAATTATGCATCAATGAGATGTGGTAGTTATGAAGATTTCTTCAGAGACCAAACTTGATTACTTATTTACAAAGACATTGTTTACCAAGAGTTTTAAAGATTACTTAGAAGGGATAAATTTAAGAGACATGTCCCATTTGCTCTACGACTAGTGGTATCTAAATTGTTAGGATATCACTCTTAAATTGAAAATGTATATATTTATATCAATGAAATTAGAATGAAATAAGAGTATACTTTATTCATATGCATGTTATACTTAATTCTTCAATGAATTGTACAAAATTCTTGATTAATTGTGTTGCTTAAACACATCATATTATTAAAGTATATACAAGAGGATTGAATTTAAGTGAAACCATCTAAATAATCTATGACTATAGAATACCATTGAAGTTATGATCTTTATAAGTCAATATTACAATACATATCCATTTGAAATATAGTAGTCCTGATCTAATGTCGTTAATATGAACTTACAATATATGTGATAGTTATAGATACTTGTTAATATGAATAATGCGTACTCAAAAACAAATGATAATTAGAGGGAAACAATGGACATTTGACTCAACTCTAATTATAGACTTGTTATGGAGGATTGATCTACATGCAATGGTTAAACATAAAGATTACTCAAGTAACATGTATTTAGTCAAATAACTCTAGAGTTAATAAAACCGATAATTAATAAAGGGAAAAGAGTTCTATGGGTCCCTTTTACTTTAACAAAAATGCACTAAGTGCCTTAATTACTTTTAAAGTTCACGTAAGTTCAATTTGGGATAATTATGTAATGATTGCTATTTAATCATGAAAAAGTCATTGTTATCATAAATTAGGGATAAAGTTATCAATAATAAAAAACATTTATTTTCCATCCAAAAATAAACTATCCCTCCCATTACTTGCACTTTAAAAATATTTACATTATCGATAAATTTACACCTCATTTACGGTGATATGTGACTTTTTAATTTTTAAATAGTAATCAAATTCATATAGTTAACACAAATTAAACTTACATGCAAGTTAAAATTAACATGGAGGCTTGCACAACATTTTAAAAAATTAGAAGCAAAAGTGCACATTTTAAAAGTAAATGGACTCCTAAGAGCTCTTTCTCAAATAATAAAAGTCTTAATTAATATATCAAGTTTTATTAAAGCTTGAATTTATAGTTTTGTTAGTAGTAAAGTTTGCTCCATTATAACTTGATATTTCTTTTCAAAAAATATACATAATTAACTTTGAATTAATTATTTGATCAAATGACTTATGAGAAATTTTAGGATATACATAAACGACAAATATATGTTTATGGGTAATATAGTAAGTAAATATTTGATTTAATTTATTAATTAAATTGTATATTATTTAGTTTACTAAAAAATATGTATTTTATTAATAGAAATTAATAATGTCAATTTTACATATGATAAGCGTGTAACACTTGTCGGACAAGTCTTAGCATTTTGGTAAAAATCATATTAGATTGATTTGGATCAAACATTCAATATAATTTAAATTAAATTAGGAATCTTAAGTCAATTCTTAGTGGTTAAAAATTAAACTATCCCAAGAGGAAATTAAAAACAAAAATCCCTTATGCATGGGACACTATTGAAGGAGGAAAAATAGTTTCCCAATTAGACACAAATTGGATTTGGTCTAATCCCTTAGGCTACTTCAATTGGGAATAGGATTCATATTTGACCTAAACTAGCACACTTTATATAAGTAGGGGTGTTTACGGCTTGGTTTTGTTTGGTTTTGAGTAAAAACATTTAACCGCATCAGACCCTTTATATTGTTCAAACTAGATCAGACTGGACCATTTGATTATTAAAAATGTTATAACTGAACGGTTTGGTTAATGATTTTCAATAGTTTGGTTTGGTTAATAATACATAAATATGATACACCTAATGATATATCTTTGATTAAAATATGAAAAAATTAATCAACGATTTATGAAAAGTGATACGGAAAATTTAATATATTATTAAAATCGGTTCTGTCTGACTAGTTTAAAAATTAATATAACCAGATCAAAATGTTTGAAAAATAATTTTAGTTAATACAAATCAGATAGGACCATTTTATTTATAAAATTGTTTGGACCCGTCTGATTTTCTAGTTTAATCCCGTCTGATTTTCTAGTTTAATTCAATTTGGTCCAATTTTTGGGTAATAAGGAGCATCCTTGGCCATACAATAGAATTGGAAAATGCCAGTTTAATTGAAAAAGAATTTTGTGAGACATATTTACCAAACATGTGAGAGATTTATAATAACAGTCATGTCCATTGGAAGAACTTGTGGAATTCCTATAAGGTGGTTCTTCTTGGAAGAAAGTGTTGTTTCTTTAATCATATTGGTACAAGCATGAATACTTGCACGTTTCAATGAAAAATCATTGGAAAATAAAACTTAGAGCATCGAAGGTTCCAATTTCTCTTCAACAAATAAAAGATATATTTACTTATCTTATTTTAATGAAATAATTTACTCCATAATTATTCAAATGTATAATTTTTTTTATTTACCTATACTAGCTGTTTTGATAAAATATCCCTTTTTAAGTTTTGCAAATTTTTCGTGTAAAAACTCGACTTTGCATAAATGAATATTTAAGTAGTTTCTCAAATAAGCATATAAATGATAAACATGAAAATAGAATAGTTGGAAAGTAAAGAAAATAGATATAAAGAAATTGTAAATAAAGATATTTTATCATAGTTTGCAAAGCATTCAATGCTTTTCTTATATCTGCACCTCTAGCACAACCTAACTAGAGGATTCTCCACTATTTAAAACCTTTGAATACAATTGCTTGGAGAAACCACACTCCAAGTCTTTTTACAATCTCACCTTGTGATCCCTTACATTAGAACTTTTCTTACTAAGAAATACCTCACTCTAAGAATTTTACTCACATGATATTATCTCATATCAAGATTTACAATCCATGAATTAAGAAATTGTTTGGTTTCAAAAAAACCTCTCAAAGAGTTGATATACAAAAGATAATTTCAAGTTTTTGATTCATCACAAAATATAATCAAGTTTTGGCTCAATAATATTTATTTTTGATGAAAGAATTTGATCACTTGAATCACTTTCCAAAATTCCATAAAGGTATGATTCAGGCTTTATTTCTTTACTCATTAACACTGAGAAAATGTTACCATTTTCTATACAGGCACCCATATTTGAATTGAAAACTCTCTCATTACACTTGAAACATGCATATTTGGGAGACAATGACCCACTACCTATCATCATTGCTAGCCACTTATCTTGTGAACAAGAGGACAAACTTCTAAAAGTCTTGAGAGATCACAATACTGCCAAAGAATGGACCATTATTGATATTAAAATATAATTTCTTTCATATACATGCATAAAATATTACTCGAGGATGAAGCTAAACTAATAAGAAAGGTATAATGATGGCTAAATCTTCCAATGATGAAGATAGTAAGGAAAGAAATACTCAAATGGTTAAATGTGGTGGTCATCCATCCCATCTCTAATAGTAAATATGTAAGTCTAGTGTAGGGGTACCAAAGAAATCTGAAATAATAGTATTTAAGAATGACAAGTGATTTGGTACCAATAAGAATCCAAACAAGTTGGAGAGTATGCATGGACTATAGGAAGGTCAAAATAAATATTAGGAAATATTATTTTCCTTTACCCTTCATTGATTAAATGGTAGAAAGGTTAGCTAGCCACACTTTTTGTTATTTTCTTAATGGCTATTCATGTTACAAGTGATGTGTATTTTCGCAAGTGTACGAATCATTCAAGTAATAAAGTGTACAAAAGTACAGATATCGAACCCACAAGGAATGGCGTTACTAAGTACCGAAATTGACTAACCCTAATTTTATTTGAAAACCGAATTGTTGAAATTGTTTTAAAAGAAAATTAACATAAAACTAAAGCAAATAACAAAATTTAATGTTGTTCACAAATGATTAAAAATTCTAAGGCATTTGATTTCGCTAAATCAATTCAATCCGATTTCAAGTCATGTTATATGAAAATCAAAGCTAAAAGTGATGGTTGAAAAACCCAAACTTATCTAATACTCTCTCTCGAGTTATATTAAAATTACTTATCTATGAAAACCAACTATATTTCTATGAAGATTTAATCACAAATAAGCACATTACGATTTATGAAATTTCTAGAATAACCACATACATCATGCATTAGGTGTCAAACTTGCATTCAACATACGGTATTTATCACAGGAAGCATTCATTACACATCTCCTCTCGGTCTCAATATAATGCAACAAATCATCTAAATCTTGATCAGAAATTTAAAAGCATTAATCATGGAAATAAATACTCGACTTGAAAACAACGAATTCATATTACAATAACACAAGAAATCAGATTTTCATGATTCAACTACATCATAGCCTTAGCAAAAACGAATTAGTTCATAACGAAAATAAGAACAAACATTATTTCAATTGAATCCATGAATAACAAATATCAATAAACTACAGAATATAAAAACTAAGGAGAAGAGATAAAAAACTCTAGAAGATGAAGGCTTGGTAGCAACAATGGTGAAGATCCTTCAAGTTTCTCCAAAATTTCCTTCTCTTCTCCAAAAATGCCTTTGAACTCTGCTTTCTGCCGTCCCCTCCTTCTCCATCATAATGTATATATAGATCTAGGGTTTTGGAGGGCAATTTTGGAACAAAACAGGAAAAAAAAAATGTTTTCGAATGAAACTCGCTGGCGGCGAAGTTATTCTCGCCGCGGCGATATTTCTGGAAAACTTACGATTTCGGTTCCGCTAAATCTCGCCGACGGTGGGATTATTGTGGCTGGTGGCGAGAATATTCTCGCCGGCGGTGAAATTCCAAATGTTGAACTTTTGTTTTCTTTTTATTTGCACTCAATCCCGGTCATTGAAATTTGTCCCAAACTTCTCCATAATTATGATTTTACCTGAAATTGCACTTTAAACACGAAATACCCGTGAAATGACATTTGTGGATTAAATAATAAAATAAAACGCAATTTTCACACAAATATCCACCTTTAAATCATAACAAAAATGCAATAATTTGACTCCTATCAACAAGCGAATTGCTAAAACACCTTAAGTTCAAGAGAAAACTACATTCACCTATCTCTTTGAAACATGTGTTTTTTGAAAAATGTGATTCAACCTCTACAATGCCCCAATCACCTTTCAAATGTGTATGGTAAGTATCTTTTCAAAATTTATAGAGAAAATTATAAAGATTTTTATGAATGATTTTACATGTTGATCAAGATGTAGGTTGATAGATCAAGCTTCGTTCGCATGCTTTAGGGTTGGAAATTGAAATGAGTTGATCAATCAAGAAGTCTAGTAAACCCATAAATTTAGTAATTTTCAATACAACTTCTAATGGAAAAAAAGAAAACAAAATTGAAAATAAGTTTAGGAGTGTTGTGAAGTTATAAAAAAAGATTTGGAATAAAAGAATATGAAAATAATGATAAGATAGGGTGTACTAAAATATCAAGTAAAAGCTCAATTGTGGGTAAAAAGTGCATGATAAATAAAAAGAAAGCTAAGGTGTGGAAAAAGCCTAAATGTCTTCATTTATCAACCCCACCTAAGCCTTACATTATAAGCATGTAAAGTCCTTATTAATCTTTAGCTATGTGCATATTATGAGACTTGTTCTAAGATTGAATTGATTAGCATGCTCATATAGGTTAATTTCATGAGTCATTGGATGATATCATGTTTAACACACACATGAACCAATTTGTCAAAAACCTTATATATCCTTATATTGTTGGAACGTTGATTGATGACTATATAAACCTTATACTCATATAATTGTACAAATTTTGCGGATGATAGTTTTCGCTAAATATGCATGTATTTATAGATATTTATTTATAAATATATTACCCATGTTAGTTTATTTAGTTAAACTTGGTTTTACTTGAAAACAAGCAAATAGTTAAGTTTGGGGGTGCAATGACTCTATAAAAGTAGACTCATCAGTGCACTTTTTTGTTTAATATTTGCTCATTTTATTCAATAAGTAGTATTTTTTAGGGTTAAAAATATTAAAATATGAATTTTCTAGTGAAAAAATGAAAATATATTTTGAGAATTTTTTGAATTTTTTTGTAATTTGTTTGGATTTTTTATGAATGTTTTGATGTAGGACCAATCAAAAGATGGATTCCACACGAGTAGGGGACATACCACATTGATGCCACCCAAGTAGAGAGGGCTAATTGTGCAACACCGCATGTATTGTGTGATGTAGTTTCATGTCACGTGTCAACATGATGTTCATTTCAAGTTTCACAGCACTATCCAAGGGTGTGCCACTCATGGTCACCTTATTCATCTATTCTTCCCACCGGGGTGACACGCAAGCCGTAACCGCAAATCACATCATGCCACATGAAATATCTTAATCGAGTTGACCATACGAGTCTTTTAGTGCCACACGTCGTGTGTTGATTCACCAAGTAAATCCCCCTATGTCACGTGTCGTGTTTTTATTGGCTGGTGTTGTTAATATTCTCTTTTATGATCTCAACCCTTGATCTGAAGTTGATCTAACAGTCCAAATTCTATCTGACCTTAAATTAACCCCTTAATTACCTCATAAATCTTAATAAGTTGAAATTAACATAATTTTTATCAGAGTTTGGAGCCAAAAGAGAAAAAAAATACAGAAAAATTCAAAAAGAGATAATTTTGGTGGAGATTCAAGAAAATATTGGTGCTACAATTCAAGAGATTCATTGTATTTTTTCTTCTTCTCCTTTCTTTATCAATTTTTATGTCTTTCTCTATAAAAATATAAATTTTATAAACAAAACTATGTCCTGTTATTTTATTAATCTAGGGGTTCTATGAACCCAATTTTCTAGATGTGATGATCTAATATTTTATCTCAATTTTGATTTCAATTTAATAATATTATTTAACCTAATTTTTGTTATATTAATCGTTTGATAAAGAATTGATTTATAGAACCAATTAAATAAATTTGTCTTGATTAAATAGCATACATATATTTTATAAGTAGAGATGTATGATTCATATGTGTGTGATCCATAATTGATAAAATGAATGAGTAGTATGCAATTTAATTGACATGAAAGTATGATTGGGTTAATAATTATATGTTGTGTAGTTTATTTGAGAGAGAAATACATGTTAGGTTAGATTTAATTGATCATGTAATTAATTAATAATTATATTAGATAGATTTTAATGATTCACATATTTAAAAAATTTTAGGATTAAATATTTTAAAATATTTTCTCATATATCTTTTTAGTTGCCAAGTGTGAGTATTATATTTATTATTATGTATTTTTAGTTATTTTAATTTTCATTTCTTAAAACATAAAAACACAACAAAAAAATTATTTTTTGTTTTTTTTTTAATTAATTTATAATAACGTAATCTTTATTGAAATAATATTTTTTATTATTATATTATTTATTGTAATAATTATACCTGACAAAAGCAAGGCCACCTTCTCTTCTTCTTCCTTACCCCATGGACAACTTTTATGTACTCTAAACAAGAAAAAACACAAGCGTCGAATCAAAAGTAGAGGCTTACCTAAATTTTTGGTTTTGCTGCCCCGTTATGTAAAGTAATATTCTTGGGCTTTACTGAATATCAGTGCAAGGCAAAGGCAGATTTTAATTGTTCACTTGAATTTGAACGGGTATCCTTCATTTTCAGCAGGTAACCAAGGGATGTAGGGAAGAAGCACTTCTTAGAGATGGCAGGTGCGTTTTGGGGAACAAGAGTGATGGAGATAGTAAAGAAGCATGACTCTATAGGTCAGCTTTAGCAAACTCACTCCCACTCGTAAAGCCAATGCTAAGAAGAGCCTCCTCCATGTATGGCAGAATGAGGCTGTACTGAAGGCATGTTATGAACCACCTCCTTTTAAAACTTCAAGGGTTGTTGGTGATTGAGTTATTGAGAATACCAGCAAGAGTACTCAATGATTAGTAAGAAGATGGGTTGAACTGGAAGGAATTGTTGGAGGATCTCGTTTTTATTTATTACCCTTCTATGCGGTATATCTTTAAGGGACTTGTTTTGATCTTCACACATTTAGAGTTATAAGAAGGTGGCCGGATAAATTTTCGCGTAGAATCGAATGATAGGTATTGTATGTTATTGGACTATAATATCGATTATAATCATGTATGATTTGAACAAAGTTTCCAATGAACTTCGTTAAAAAAAAAACTAAATTTGTATTGCCATTCCTAAATAGTTAAAAATGGAGTTTATTTGAATATTAAATTTGAATTTTTTGAAAAATATAGATAGTAAATAAACATTTTTTATATCATGAATATTATAATAATACCCTTTTAAAACATAATAAATTTATAATTTTTTTTATAAAACGTTGGTATTTTAAAAACAATGCATATTGGGTCTTTGAAATAGTTCAAATCATTTTGATAATAATAAGTTTGATCTGTTTTACCGAGAAGGTCTACGGTTCGAGAACGTATAGCCCTAAATAAAAAAAAATATTTCTTTTAGAATTCGATTTCTATATATATTAGAAATATATAGAATATAGATTCTTATTCTATTTTTATATTTATTAAAAATTTCTATCTAAAATTAGAAATAATTTAGATAGAAAAAGAATATCAAATTCTAAACTAAACAAAAAATTCGAATTCTATTTGTAATTCCCTTTCTTTAATTCTTTATAGAAACTTTGAAGTCTAAAATAAGAGAGTCTTATTTGTATAAGAAGAATATAGACTAACTGATATTCTATCTATATCGAAATAGTGTATAATCTTGAATCAAGACATATACCACAGTAAACAAATGAAACTGGGCGATTCGATCAAAACTAATGTTTTGACTAAACGGTTATGTTATAGATGGCTTGATAGTTAATTCTAATTCGAATCGACTAATATCAATCCGGTATATTTTCTACATTAATAGGAGTACTCTATGTTTCTGCTTTACGAATATGATATTTTCTGGACATTTCTAATAATATCAAGTGTTATTCCTGTTTTGGCATTTCTAATTTCCGGAGTTTTAGCCCCGATTAGAAAAGGACCTGAAAAACTTTCTAGTTATGAATCGGGAATAGAACCAATGGGGGATGCTTGGTTACAATTTCGAATTTGTTATTATATGTTTGCTCTAGTTTTTGTTGTTTTTGATGTTGAAAGACGCATTAAATTAAAAATCTATATATAGGAATTCCCATAAGTAATTGAGTGGGAGAGCCAAATGAATTGAAAAATTCATGTTCGGTTCGGGAAGGGATCGTGGAAGTTTTGAAATGAATGGAAAGATAATCTACTTTCATTGAGTGATTTATTAGATAATCGAAAACAGAGGATCTTGAAAACTATTCGAAATTCAGAAGAACTACAGGAGAGGGCCCTGGAACAGCTAGAAAAAGCCCGAGACCGCTTACGTAAAGTAGAAATGGAGGCGGATAAGTTTCGAGTGAATGGATACTCTGAAATAGAATGAGAAAAATTGAATTTGATTAATTTAACTTTTAAGACCTTGGAACAATTAGAAAATTACAAAAATGAAACCATTCATTTTGAACAAAAAAGAGCGATTAATCAAGTTCGACAACGTGTTTTCCAACAAGCCTTACAGGGGGCTCTAGGAACTCTAAATAGTTGTTTAAACAATGAGTTACATTTACGTACCATTAGTACTAATATTGGCATGTTTGGAACGATGAAAGAAATAACGGGTTAGTCCTTCTACAGCAGGCATTATTTTTTTGTCTTTCAAACAAACATAAAGAATTAAGAAATACTCATGGTAACCATTCGAGCAGATGAAATTAGTAATATTATTCGTGAATGTTTTGAGCAATATAATAGAGAAGTAAAGATTTTAAATACTGGTACTATACTTCAAGTAGGCGATGGCATTGCTCGTATTTATGGTCTTGATGAAGTAATGGCAGGTGAATTAGTAGAATTTGAAGAGGGTACGATAGGCATTGCTCTAAATTTGGAATCAAATAATGTCGGTGTGGTATTAATGGGTGACGGTTTGATGATACAAGAGGGAAGTTCTGTAAAAGCAACAGGGAAAATTGCTCAGATACCGGTAAGTGAGGCTTTTTTGGGCCGTGTTATAAACGCCCTTGCTAAACCTATCGATGGTCGAGGTGAAATTGAAGCTTTTGAATTTCGGTTAATTGAATCTCCTACTCTGGGTATTATTTCGAGACATCCTCTATTGTCTCTTAGTCTCTCAGTTTTTGTGCTTGTTTCTTTATGGGTTTTAGGTACCATTGGTCTTGACATGATTTGATGAAAGCATGTCATGTGTTTGTCAAAATGGATAAAAAACAAAATTCATGAAATTAACTTATCTTTATTCCATGTTTATAGTTCTGAAATCTTCACTATGAATTTTATGTATTTGTAGGTAGGTGTTTGAAATTGGAGGATATTGATTTTAAAAGGCATGAGAATATGATTCCAATTGAAATAAACTACTATAAAAGAACATCAGTGATTAGTGGTTGAAAGAAAATGATACAACTGATTTAGGGATTTGTTAATAAATTTTGTCCCATGAAATCACTTCTTTTACCCTTTTCTTTCCTCGTTCTGTCATCACCTATGATTCAATTCCCAATCAATCTTCAAATACAACCTCGATGAAAAGTGGACACCTATTGATGTTGCGCTTCTCTACTTTCTTCCTACTTTTCCCTTCAAACTTGACCAGGTGTATGCAGCACTTGTAGAATGTTGTTTTCCAGGTGATTATCTTTAAAGAAGTAGCTTATGGGGGTATGAAATAAAAAAAATTACCCTTTCTTTTTTTATCACATGAGCAACATAATACTAAAATCCCAAATAAAACGCATGTATTATTCATTTTTTTGTAAATTTTGAAATCATTTATAAAACATGGATATTAAATTAGAACTTTTTCAAAATATAAGTGAAAAAGAATTCTAGTCTCAAATGATAGATACCTATGTAGTACCAAACCTTCATTTGGAGGCCAAAATGAAAACATGAAATCCTAATTAAGTTGAATAATATGAAAGGAATAGTTTATTTCAATCGCTTATTAAAATACCCATAACTAATACCAATATTTTGAATTTGACACAACTCTTAAAGGAAGTATAATATGTAACATTAGAGTGGTGCAACATAATGGTAAACCGTGATGACGGTTCGGTTTCGTCGGAACCGTACGTCAGTTCCGAAACCGAATGAGGTTCTTGATGGGAGAACCTTAATAAAGCATCAGCTCCTCTCACTATTAACTGTTGATTTCAGATACACCATCAAAACATAGAGAATAAGTGTGAGAAACCAATGAGAGCATCAAATCAAAAATCCATTGGAATTCCCGTGTAAGTGTTGAAATTTGATCAATGATAGGAGGTATGTTTTCAATCAAATTTTGTTTCCGCTGCATTTAAATTATACGTTCATATAATTTTCTGAACGTTTCTGGATTGAATTGTGATCTTACATTTGGTATCAAAGCCATTTTTGAAAACATCTCTGTTATGCTCTGTTTCACGAGGAACTGAAATTTTGGGTTTTTTATTTTGCTTGTTTTTGATGCATATGGAAATTATAAATTGTTTCAATATTGATTTTAGAGTGATTTTGTGAATTTAAACTTGAAAAACAATGAAGAAAATAAATCCAATTTGCCGTGGGTATTTATTTGAATCATTAATTAACTTTTTATTTAAAATGATGTTTTTACTTCAAATTGAGACCATGAATCACTCGAAAATCGAATTCTGAGAATTTTGATAAAAAGAACGCCAAAATAGAAAGATACGACTGGGTATCCGTTAGGATCAAAATTGATTCGGGTTGACCCGGATAGAGGTTGAAGATGAAGTTAAAAAAAAATGTTTTTTTGGGAATCGAACCCAGACCTCTTGGTTAAGAGTACAACGTGATGTCCACTAGAGCAGGACACACACTGTATTATAGTAGGCACCAAAATTACCTTTATATATATTAGGAATTTTAAAATTTTTTAAAAATGTTTTAGTTGGGAATCAAACCCAGGCTTCACTGATGGGTATAAGAGAGGATGTCCACTGGGTTGCAACGATTGTTACATTTTATTAAGTATCTGACTTATTTTTATATATGTATTCTGAATTTTATTTTATTAAAAAAAATTCGAATATAATTTTATTTTATTATACATGTGATATTATTTAAATAATTTTTGTACACATTAAAAAACATTTATTTAAATACATTATACTTAAATTATTTGTTTTGGTATTTGTATGTGTAAATTTTGTAATTAATTATACATATGAAAATTTGGTTAAATAATTTATGCATAATGGAATTAATTGTTAATGATTCTTATGAATTTAATTAGTGCTTATATTATTTATTTTTGCTTTTATAATTTATTGTCATATATGCAATCTTAAGATATATAATATATGAACATTTGAAATTAAATTAATATTGTTTATGGTTTTATGCAATAATTGAGCCTAAGGATTTAATTAATATTTAAGTGATTCATATAATTTAATTAATTAGGGAGTAGCCACAACATCTTTAAGTAATTAAAACTATAATACAGTTTATTTAGCATTACATTTAGAAAATAAACATTAATTGTAATTAGTCATATATGATATAATAAATCTTATCCCACAGAAATTTTTATTATATTTTTGTGTAATTAATTAGGATATAATATTAAATTATATTTTCTAATTTACCCACAAGGATTAGGAAAAGGAACATAATTTGATAGTTTTATCGTAAAGTTAGGATGAATCTAATTGAATTAAAACTTTACCCCACAGGCAAGTTTTATGTCACTAGATTCATATTTTTCATGATTTATATTGGTAAATAATGACTATAATTTAGGTCTCAAATTTTAATAAGCATATAATCTTTAATTACAGCTTTTCAACCTGTAAATTTCTCTGATATTCACTCTGACATTTCCGATTTGCAAGGGGATAATTATAAAATATAGAAGGAAAGAATTCTCCTTCAACTAGGGTGGATGGATATTGATTATGCTATTAGGAAAAACAAACCATCTAAAATTACTCAAACCAGTACTCCAAAGAATATCATGCTTTATGATCAACATAATAATGTTCAAGACTTACTAAAGGTTATTGATGATCAATTTGTCACTTCAGATAAGGCTTTAGCAAGCACCCTTATTATGAAGTTCTCTTCTTTAAGACTTACCAGTGTGAAAGGTGTGCGCGATCACATTATGCAAATGAGGGACATTGCAGCTCAACTTAAGCATCTCGAGGTTGAGATGTCAAAATCCTTCTTGGTGTACTATATCCTTAACACTCTCCCACATCAGTAAGGGCTATTCAAAATCTCGTACAATACACATAAGGATAAATGGTCCATCAATGAACCAATGACCATGTGTGTTCAAGAGGAAGGGAGGCTTGTTATGGAATTTGATGAAAGTGCAATGTTGGCTACAACGTACAGGAAAGGAAAATCTCAATACAAGCATAAAAGAAAAGGGATAATTCCACCTTAGGCTGATATTAAGAAAGAATCCAAGTGTTTCTTTTGTAAAAAGAAGGGACACATGAAGAAGGATTGTATCAGATTCCAGAAATGACTTGAGAATAAAGGTAATCCAATCTCATTTGTTTGTTATGAATCTAATATAGTTAATGTTAATATTAACACTTGGTGGATTGATTGTGGATCTACAATCCATGTTGCAAACTCCTTACATGGTATGCCAAATCTAAGGAAGCCAGTGGGAAGTAAGCAATACATCTTATCCTGTAACAAGATGGGCTCACATGTGAAGGCTGTAGGGACATGCAGTTTGATTTTAAGTAGTGGTTTTATTTTAGAATTAGAAAAGACCTTTTATGTTCCAAGTTTCTCTAGAAACTTGATTTCAATTTCAAGACTTGTACCTTTTGGTTATTCCTTTCACTTTTTAGAAACATCTTTTAGTTTATTTAATAAATCTGATTGTGTTGGGAATGATATTTTGTCTGAAGGTCTTTACTATATTAATTTACAAAATAATTCCACTCATAATGCTATGCATGTTCAAGCTGGCACTAAAAGGTGTATTATTGACGAGGACTCTTCTACGTTATGGCATAGGAGATTAGGACATATCTCCATAGAAAGAATTAAAAGATTAGTGAAAGATGGGGTACTTAGTACTCTAGATTTTATTGATTTTGAGACATGTGTGGACTGCATTAAGGGAAAGCAGGCTAGCAAGTCAAAGAAAGGTGCCAATATGAGTTCAAACATATTAGAAATCATACATACATATATATGTTGTCCAAACATAGACATTCAAGGTCAGAAATATTTTATCACATTTATTGATAATTTTTCTCAATATATGTATCTCTATATACTTCATAATAAGAGCGAAGCATTAGATGCCTTCAAGAGCTTTAAGGTTGAAGTAGAGAAACAATGTGGAAAACAAATAAAGATCGAGAGATCAGATAGAGGTGGTGAATATTATTGTAGATATACTGAGAATGGACAAGCGTCTGGTCCATTTACTAAGTTTCTTCAAGAACATGGGATAGTTGTCCAATACACTATGCCTGGTTCACCAGACCAGAATGATGTAGCAGAAATAAGAAACCAAACACTATTGGACATGGTGCGGAGTATGCTTAGCAACTCCAATCTTCCTAAATCCTTATGGATTGAAGCTTTAAAGACGACTGTGTATATATTAAACCGAGTTCCAACCACGGCTGTCTCAAAGATTCCATTTGAATTATGGAAAGTTTGGAAACCGAGTTTGCAACATATGCACGTTTGGGGATGCTCATCTAAAGTGAGGATTTATAATTCACAAGAGAAGAAGCTGGACCCAAGGACCATTAGTGGGTATTTCATTGGATATGTTGAATGGTCTAAGGGTTATAGATTTTACTGTCCATCTCACAACACTAGGTTTGTAGAATCAAGAAATGTAAAATTTCTTGAGAATTACTTGATTAGTGGGAGCGCTCGATCCGAGGGCATTGGTTCTGAGAAAGATCATTCAGATGCTCAATGTACCACTTCAAGTAATGGATTGATCTTTATTGTTAACAACATGCCTCGAGTACAAACGCGTGTTGAAGAACTAGTCTTGAAAGTACCACAAGTTGTTAATCCTGATCCAGTAGATGTTGAAGTTCAACAGATGCCTACAACTGTTGAACAACCAGCTGAACAACATGATCCTACTCCTCAGAAGAATGTTGATGCAACATTAAGAAGATCTACTAGAGTAAGGAAATCATTGATTCCTAGTGATTATGTTGGGTATCTACAAGAATGTGACTATAATATTGGAGCTGAAAATGATCCTGAGAAATTTTCACAAGCAATGAGTTTTGAGGTTTTAAACTTATGGTACAATGCCATGAAAGAAGAGATGGATTCTATGGCGTCTAATCGAGTCTGGGATCTTGTTAAGTTGCCTGATGGTGTGAAATCCATTGGATGTAAATGGGTCTTTAAAACAAAGAAAGACTCATAAGGCAACATTGAGAGACACAAGGCAAGACTCGTTTCCAAATGATTCACTCAAAGGGAAGGAATCGAATACACAAAGACATTTTCTCATGTATATAAGAAAGATTCACTTCGTGTGGTCATGGCATTAGTTGCCCATTTTGATTTGGATTTGCATAAAATGGATGCGAAAATGAATTTCCTTAATGCTAACCTAGAGGAAGAGGTTTATATGAAACAACCTGAAGGATTCTTCTCTAGTTATGGTCAGCATTTGGTTTGTAAGCTTAATAAATCCATATATGGATTAAAATAAGCTTCCTGTCAATGGTATGTGAAATTCCATAACGTTATCACTTCATTTGGTTTTGAAGTGAATGTCATGGATGAATGTATATACCAGAAGGTTAGTGGGAGTAAGATTTGTTTTTTGGTGCTATATGTGAATGATATTTTGCTTGCAACCAATGATAAGGGTTGGCTACATGAGGTAAAAAAATTCCTTTCTAAAAATGTTGATATGAAGGATATGGGTAAGGCATCTTATGTCATTGACATTAAGATCCATAGAGATAGACTTCGAGGCATCTTGGGTTTATCTTAGGAAACTTATATCAATAAAGTTTTAGAGAGATTTCGGATGAAAGATTGTTCACCAAATGTCGCTCCCATTGTAAAGGGTGATAAGTTCAATTTGGACCAATGTCCAAAGAATGATTTTGAAAGAGATCAGATGAAAACCATTCCATATGCTTCAACCATTGGAAGCCTGATGTATGCTCAGGTCTGTACTAGACTTGACATTGCATTTGTTGTTGGGATGCTAGGGAGATATCAGAGTAACCCAAGTGTTGACCATTGGAAAGTTGCAAAGAAAGTGATGAGGTACCTACGAGGAACCAAGGATTATATGCTCATGTATAGATGAATTGATAAACTGGAAGTAATTGGCTACTCTGATGTGGACTTCGTTGGTTGCATTGATTCACGAAAATCAACATCTGGTTACATTTTCATGCTTACCAGTGGAGTCGTGTCTTGGAGGAGTGCGAAACAGTCTATGACTGCTACTTCCACTATAAAGGCCGAGTTCATGTCATATTTTGAGGCCACATCACATGGTGTATGGTTGAAGAGTTTCATTTCTAGGCTTAGAGTAGTCGACTCTATTTCTAGGCCATTGAGATTGTACTGTGACAACTCAACTACTGTGTTTATGGCTAAGAACAAAAAAGTGGTAGTCGTAGTAAGCACATCGACATTAAATACTTGGCCATAAGAGAACGTGTTAAAGAAAAGAAAGTGGTCATTGAGCACGTAAGCAATGAGTTGATGATTACTGATCCTTGGACTAAAGGCATGCCACCAATGAAATTCAAGGATCATGTAGAGAAAATGGGATTTGGTTCCACTTTATAAATGTATATATACAATTTATTAATGAAACTTTTATTTATTGTGATATTTTCTCATATTCATATGCACCTTAATTTATTTGAGAAAATATATATTTTATTGGACCAAGAATAAATATAGGATTTATTCATTAAGTTTTGTTACCATATAAAGTATAGTACTTGAGAAACTAAATACATTGTAATACATGGAAGATAATACTCGCTCTTAGAGGACCTATCACTATGATTCATGTATTTTGTTATTCAAGAGAATTTTGCTTAATGTTTGCACCAAGTGGGAGAATGTAAAATCAGAGTGGTGCAACGTAATGGTGAACCGTGGTGACGGTTCGGTTTCTTCAAAACCGTACATCGATTCCGAAACTGAATAAGGTTCTTGATGAGAAAACCTTAATAAAGCATCGGCTCCTCTCACTATTAACTGCTGAATTCAGATACACCATCAAAACGTAGAGAATAAGTGTGAGAAACCAGTGAGAGCATCAAATCGAAAATCCATTGGAATTCCCATGTAAGTGCTGAAATTTGTTCAATGGTAGGAGGTATGTTTTCAATCCAATTTTGTTTTCGCTGCATTTAAATTATACGTTCATATAATTTTCTGAACGTTTCTGGATTGAATTATGATCTTAACATAATATTCACATAAAATCCTATAGCCTTTATATAAGATATTATTCAAATAGCTTTATTCTCAAAATTTCAATATCAAAAAATAAAATGTTCGTGGTCAACTTTCGAAATAATGTGCCAAAGTGTTTGCATGCTTTCTATAAAGATATAGCATGGCTTCTGACATCTTCAACTGGGGCATATTAATTTTGAAAGACTAGAGTTATTATCCAATATGGAGATGTTGAAAGGCGTATCTTCCACCAACCCTAATCAATTCTATGAATGATGCTTACTTTACAAGAAAATTAGGAAAAGCTTTCTAGACACCACAAGAAAAATAGGTTTTTAGCTACAAATATTTTGGTAATTGTTGTTTCAGGTGTGTAAAAACAAGATAAGAACAATTTTATTAATATATTGAAATATACTGCTTGGGTTGAATTGCGGACTAAGTCGTTCTCTTTAAGACGTTTCGTGACTCTGCCTAAATTTGTGCAAGAAAACACAATCTCTTCATCTCCTGGATAAAATAGCCCAGAATCTTTTTTTTCTATCTCAAAGCTTCACTGCACTAATGAAGTTTGGAATGTTGCACCTCTAAAGTATTTATGTTGCTTGAAAAACCAAAAAAAATAATTTTCAATTTTATTTTCTTGGGTTTGCTGTGAAGTGCAGTTTTTATTTTGAGTTGTGTGTTAAAACGGAGAGCTCTGACCCTCTTTTATAGCTGAAAAAGTATGAACGTTAATTTTCACAAAATAATGGTCACAAAGAAAACTGTCACAAAAAACGATCACAAAGAAAACGGTCACAAATAATGGTAAAAAAATAATGGTCACATTATGGGTGATGCAGTTTGGATAAGAACAAAATTTATAGTTGTTGGAAAAAATATTTTTAATAGTGAAAATTTTCCAAAAATAAAGTGCGACCTCACCTCATCTTACACGTACATGCACTCAAACTCACCTAAGCATGGCACGACCGGTCGGTTGGATAGACAACGACGAAGGTACGTGCGTGTGTATGGAACCACAATTGCCTAGGTCCTCTACCCTTTCACAAAATGGGTGCCTCTTGGGGCCCAATCCCAATTGTAAATCTTTCTCTATTTAAACACCTCCTAAGGGATGTAAATTAGCAATGAGGGATAAAATTTTAAGAGAGTAAAATTTAGCACTTATTCTCATCATTTTTTATTTAAATGTACACTATTTCCAATAATCCCTCACTTGAATTTTATATAAAAATAGTTTTCATCGAGTAACCGATCAATTAAAAGTATAAGATTGTGTCTCAACAAAAGGTGTCTATCGACTTGAACTTTTGCATAGTATTGATGATTTAGAATATAGTATAGTAACTCATAGTTTTGAACTCTATCTCTAACAAAATTAAACACACAACCTTTCCAAGGTGTAGTTCGAAAAGCCCTTGCTTTACGGTTATGTACGTGTATCCAGTATAGTGAATGCTCTTGTAAAATTTTCCTGAAAAGTTCATAAGAAGTGGCCACACTTCCATATTCACATAGTTGAGTCTATCAAGAGTACTCTTATAGCTATGTACTCCACTACACATAGAGTATATAACTCATTAAGAGCTAATAATTAACTCACCCTTTCTGTTACTTCAGGACTTCATGCTTCTAACAAAATAGAATGGGACTTCAAAATAGCACAATTCATCTTATATCACTTTATGACTTTTTATTACCCATTGAACTTATTTCTTAGGATATCTAGTCTAGTTGGGTTTCCATAATGAGTGACTCTTCAGTCTAAGGACATCAGTCCCATTCATTTCGAGGTTTTGAAAACCTTCTCTCTTGCTAATCCTGTCGTCAAATGATCAACCAAATTTTCATTAGTACGTACATGATCCACTCTTATAGCTCCTATAGAGAGAAATTATTTAACAGTATTATGCTTACGATGTATCTATCGTCTCTTGTTGTTGTAATAATGGTTCTGAATCTTTATAATAGTTGTGGTACTATCGTAGTGGATCAGGACAACTGATATCAGGCTCTCCTATAAAGGGATCTCAGCTAACATAATTCTTAACCAGCTTACTTCTTCACTAGTAGTAGCTAGGACTATCATTTCAGACTCTATCATAGATTGAGCCAAAATTGTCTATTTCTTAGACTTTCAAGAAACAACTCCACCAGTAATGCTAAATATATAGCCGTTAGTTGCTTTGGAGTCTTCCATTATGGTATTCCAATCAACATCACTGTGACTATCTAGAACAGCGGGAAAATTCTTATAATGTAATCCAAGGTTCATAGTTCACTTAAGGTAGCTCATGACCCTTTCAATTGCATTGCAATACTCTATATTAGGTTTACTGGTAAACCTACATACTAGTGCCACAACATCTATGTCTGGCCTAGTGCAGTTAGTAGCATAGAATAAGCTACCAATGATTCTTGCATACTTAATTTGTCTAACACCATTTTCAAGTGTTCTTGAACAACTTTACACTAAGATCATAAGGAGTACATGTAGGTTTACAATTAAAGTAATTATATTTCTTTAATATCTTCTCAATGTAATGAGATTTATCTAGAGAATGTCTTTTTTCAGACCTAGTACTCTTTATACCACGGACTACACTCGCTTTTCCGAGGTCTTTCATATCAAAGTTAACATACAACAAAATTTTCACATTATTCACAACATGAATATTTGACCCAAAAATAAGCATGTCATCCACATATAAACAAATAATAGTGCAAATGTCATATTCTGATTTATAATAAATGCATTTATCACTTTCATTCATTTTGAATCCATATGAGATAACTAGATTATTAAATTTTTCATGACATTGCTTAGTTGCTTGTTTTAGCCATAAGGCGATTTATCTAGTTTACAAACTTTATTTTCCTGACCTGGGACAACAAAGCCCTCAGGTTGGTCCATATAAATCTCTTCTTCTAAGTCACCATTTAAGAAGGTAGTTTTAACATCCATTTGGTGTACTACTAAATCATGGTTAGTAGTAAGAGAGAAAAGAACACATATGGAAGTTATTCGTGTGACTGGTGAAAAAGTATCAAAGAAAATGGTCACAAAAGTCTTTGCCTATACCCTTTGGCTACAAGATGAGCTTTGCATTTTTCAATAGTACCATCGGCTTTTAATTTCTTCTTTAGTATCCATTTACATCCTATGGTTTTGTAACCATGAGGTAAGTCAAATAAATTCCAAGTTCTATTATACTCAAGAGAGTCCATTACATCATTTATGGCTTTTTACTATAAGTTGGCATCTAAAGAAGATAAGGTTTTTGAAGAGTTTGGGGATATTCTCCTAAAGTACTCACATTCTTGATTATGTGTTTATTAACATGACAAAGTCTAGCATGCCAAATATTAAAAGAACTCAACATATAAGCAGAAGAAGAAGCTTTATTAATTTCAACATTTAATTTAAACATTCCATCAGTGGCGTAGCCTTTCCCAACAAAAATATTATTTTTAATTATTGTATACAAATCATCCCCTATAGTTTGGGTAAACCCATCTTTGTTGAGAAGGTAGCCCGAGACTAGTTCTTTCTCATTTATGAAGTATGGAGAACATCCTTCAAAATGACAGTCTTTCTAGAGATAAACTTCAATTTCACCTCACCAGTACCAACAGCTTTAATGGAGTGGGAGTCATCTAACATCACTTTCTTATCCTCAACTAAACATGTCACGATCATAGTAAACATAGCGAGAAGCCCCGGTGTCCACCCACCACCCCTCAGATCCACCAAAAAAGTTGATTTTAGATATCATAGCAATAAGTTGATCTTCAGTAGGGTTTGCCTGTGAGGTAAGATGATTCCTGTTCCAGCAGTTCCTAGCCACTCTAAGCCTATTACAACTATAACACATGAATGTGTTATTTCTTAAGAGGGGTTGAGGTTCATTATGTGGAAGATTATTTCTATTTTTATTTTGGTTGTTACGGTTCTTATTATTATTGTAATTTTGAGTTTTCATGTTTCTTCCTTTAGGTTTTAGAATTACAGAGAAAGATTTCTTATTGACACTATTGTTTGAGACAATGAGTACTTCATCTTTTTTATCTTGTTTTCGAGCTACTTCCTCTATTCTTAGACGGGTTATTAGACTTTCTAAAAAGAATTCCTTAGTTTTATCTCTAAGTGAATTCTTAAAATCGTTCCATGTAGGGGATAATTTATCTATAATAACAGCAACTTGATATTGTTTATCGAAAGCCATATGATAACTGTATTTTATACAGTTATTTGCATCAATTTTAGTAATGATAATTGCTATGTTCGTTTAATATTTATTAATTTTTGTTAAATTAATTAATATTTTCCTTTTATTTGCTAAAAATACATTTTTAATAAAATTAAATAATTTGTATCGGAAATGTAGTTAATTTCGTATTTTTGTCCACAAATATAATTTATGATAATATAGTTTCTTAATTACAATTTATATAAATCGAAAATATAATTTAAATTAAATTTGGGCTTAATTATAATTATTAAAAGTTAAAAATTTAATTTAAAATTAATAAAGGGCTAAATCAGTAATTTAAGAAAGTTTAAAATGTAATTTGAAATATATACGTAAGTGAAAATATAATTAATAAAAGTTTAGTTTTCGCTACAGAGAAGGCCACGCTAATATTACACTCGCTAAACGTGGAATCGTCCGATCAAAGATTCAACGGCCAGATTCGCTGCTCATCAAGTTCAATTAAGGAGAAACTGGGTGCAGAGACAACTTCTGGCGCTTCTGGCAGGCCGGGCTGGCCCCACGTGTCGCGTCAGCCGCGCCGAATTGGACCCACATGTTTGGCCGCGCGATTCCCCGGAGATCGCCGACCGCTGGATCGCATCGACGGTCCAGATTGCCGCGTCCATCCAAGCCGCCGCGCACCGAGCCGCATCGTGACAATCCTCTCGTGACGCTGGCCCATACAAGAGGCGGCATCTTCGTGTTACCGTAATGTAACCGCCACGTGTCCCACGAAGATTTAAGCTAATCGACGCCGACACGTGGCTATTTACAATGCGTGCGACCGCGCCTGGATCACAACCCGTTTCCACCGCGTCTCGCGCGTGCCAATCCTACGCGCCGTTCCTACGCCAAGTGCACCTTGCCAGGTACCCAATGATGCTACCACGTGCTCCTTTGGAAATCTTTCGTCAATCGTACGCCGACACGTGGCATGACTTTGAATTTAAAAAAATCGTAACTACGTCTGCTTTCACGCGTAAATTAAATAAGATTTTCGATACAAAAATCGATACGCTGATTTTATTTTTTTCGATAAAAATTATTACGTTTTTCGATAAAAAATAAAATAAAAATGTAATATTTAGATGTATTTTTAGCTATAACAGGAGATAGTTTTTAGTTGTAAAAAAGTTTTTTTGGTCGATAAGAGTTTTTGGAGTTTAGAAATTTAGTAGTGTTCTGCTTTTGGATCCGTAGAACACGCAGAAGCCATTTTTTGGCTTTTGTAAGCAGTCTATGCGGTGCCAAATATTTTCAAGCTTTCTTGGATGTTTTAATTTTCCTTATTCTTCATCTTATTTTTCTCGAATCCGTTGTAATTTTAATTTTAATTTTACAAGTAATTTAATTTTTCTAAGGTTGGATTTGATCTAAATTTACGAAGTTTTTTAATTTTAATTATTTTTGTTTATAGATTTATAAGACGTTTCGATTTGCTCGTTTCTATTTTGTGCTTAATGCTTTTTGATTATTTACTTAATTTTATCAAAACGATTTGCGGGGCATAAAAATAAACTTCAGAAAGGCATTTTTGTATATTGCTCGTAAATAGAATGACATGTATGACTTAAGGATAGGAATATACCCTAATCAGATGCGGTGTCCATTTCGAGAACTTAGAACTTAATTTAATCTTATTAAATTTAATTTCATGTAGAGATATAGTGAATTAATTTAACCGGTGTGTTTTGTAACGAGTTCTAAGAGATGTATGAATAAAAAAGAAGTTTTCTATGACAAATTAAATGTACTAAAAAATATAAATCCAAAGAAAATAATATGACAGAAGTGGATTAGTTTGGTGAAGATTTGCAATCCTAGAGTTCTTTTATTTTCTTTTTACCTTTTTTTTTTCATATCAACGATTATTTTGGATAAAATCAGAGAGAAATAATTTTAGTACTCAACAAACTATAGTAACAAATCTCTGTGGGATCGATCTTTACTTATAAATGTTATTACTTGCGACCATGTATACTTGCACGAGTTCGTGTGTTGAAAAACACGCAACAAGTTTTTGGCGCCGTATAAAATACAGTTATCACCATACCTTCAGAAGTTATTTCTATGTGCTATCTTTTGCAATTCATATGATTGAGCTTCCACAATTTTTCATCACTCATTTGGTACTTCATGTATCTATTGACATCATACTTCTTTCTTCAAGTTTCCTCATTGTCATACTTCTTCTGAAGTGCATCCCAAATTTTCTTACTTGACTTATCAAAATTATAATAGTTATACAAATCATCAACTAAACCATTAAGAATAAAAGTTTTGCATAGAAAATCATTTTCCATCCAGGTGTCTAAGTCCTTAGTTGTAGCTTTAGTAGGAGGATTAGGTAGTGTTGGTTTTTCAGTAGTAAGAACAGAAGAAACATTTTCATGCTTTAGAAAAATAACATCTTTTGTCTCCATCATTTAAAGTGTAGTCCATCGAAACGAAACGATTTGTTGAGATCAACAGTTAACATTTCAGTAGACATGACAGATAGAAAACATCTTAAATTATTGTTTTAGGTTTGTAAAAACAAGATAAGAAATTTTTTACCAATATATTAAAATATACTGTTTCGGTTGAGTCACAGACTAAGTCACTCTCTTTAAGATGTTTATGGCTTTGCCCAAATTTGTGCAAGCAAACACAACCTCGTCGTTCACAGGATAAAACAACCTAGAATCTTTTTTTTTGTATCGAAGCTTCACTGCACTGATAAAGTCCAAAATGCTATACCTTTAAAGTAATTATGTTTCTCGAAAACTGAAAAAAATAATTTTGAATTTTCTTTTCTTGGGTTTCCTATGAAGAGCTGTTTTTTAGTTGTGTTAAAATTAAGAACTATGACCCTTTTTTATAGTAGAAAAATATGAATATTAATGTTCACAAAATAACGATCATAAATAAAATGGTCACAAAATAATAGTAAAAAAATAATGGTCATATTACAATGAAATTTAAAAAATGTAATTTGCTACGAATATCCTAATTTCATAAAAACAATTCTACGAGTATATTATTTTCATAGAAACTTTTGCAATAAAAATTTAAAAATATAGTTTCCTACGAATATCCTAATTTCCTAGCAAATTTGCTACAAATCTCCTAATTTTGTAATAAATTTTCTACAAATGTTTTAAGTTCGTAGCAAATTTGACTTTCACTACAAAAAGGGAGGTCTATAGTTATGAATATTTAGCTACAATTTGGAATGAAAGGGTTCGCTTTAATTGTTTAGAATGGATAACCTATTTTGAATTAAATCTCCTCGAGTAGGATTTGAACCTATAACTAATTAGTCAACAACTGAACGCTAAAAGATCGAAATGGATGACTACAATTTGATTTGGATGTCAGTAGAAGATTGGAAGTTTTACGATATTTGACATGCACAATGCCCGACATTCTTTATGTTGTTGGACATGTGAATCATTGCATGAAGAATCCAACAATCACCCATTTCAAAACTACTAAGAAGATCCTTGCTATATAAATGCGCAATTGAATTTGACTCATTATACTCATTTCATAATGACTATAAGCTTTTAAGATTTTGGGATAGTGATTGGAGTGATGATAGAAAAAATCACCCTAGGGTTTGTTTAATTTATAGGAGATACTATTTTTA
This sequence comes from Hippophae rhamnoides, assembly GCA_033030585.1. Classification (NCBI taxonomy): domain Eukaryota; kingdom Viridiplantae; phylum Streptophyta; class Magnoliopsida; order Rosales; family Elaeagnaceae; genus Hippophae; species Hippophae rhamnoides. The sequence goes on along the minus strand of CM065431.1, from coordinate 31,258,320 downwards.
CATGGATGTCAAAGAAACAACGTTATAGGTGCAAAATTATATGTAATATTCGGTATCAATCCCATTTTCTTTACATTTATTTTATGTTTCAAATATACTTAAATTTTATATTTTACAAGCACTCTAGAGAAAAAGGAACCCAAAAAAGGACAAAAAATGGATGAAAAAAATGGAGTTTTAGATGAAAACTTGTTTTGTAAATTTTTGGTTTAGGGTTCAATAGGCACCCAAGCACAAATCTCCATAATATTATGAAATTTTTCTTCTTTTGTGTGATTTTGTCTATTTTATGAGATATAATGGCCTAGATTACTCATATTTCAAATTGAGAGAGAGAGAGAGAGAACTATACAAGCAATTGAGACAGAAAAGTTGAAGATTAAAGTAGAAGATGAGGATTTTTCAATATTATTCTTCACTGATCAACCAACAATCAATTGCATAAGCTTTATCTTTCCTTTCTCAATGTTTTTATGGATTGTTGTTTAGTCGGATATAGATTATTAAGGGTTAGTTCTAAGCATAAAACTATGATTTTGATTTATTTAATTAAATGAATTAATCTCTTTTCATTAAATTATTTTGTAGATGTGTTTGATTTATTATTCCAATTCCAATATCAAATTCTTGATTGATTAGGTAACAAACTATTTGATCGGATATTTTGATATATTACTAAATTATAATTATTAGTGTTGTATAGCTCCTTGGTGAGAAAATTGAAAAAGTCTCACATTGGTTAGAAATGAAGGTGGTATTGTATTTTAGGCTATAAATAAAGTTTTTTCCTTCACTTCTAAAGCATCTCAAAATTTGTAAATCTTCCTCTCTTTTGTAAGGGTAATTTATTAGTTCAATTTTTTTCAATTACTTGTAATTTTGGAGTTCATCTATTTGGAGATAGTGAAAGTGATCAACGACGCCCGAGGGCTTAGGTAACATTTATACCAAACCTCGTTAAATTTTTGGTGTTTTTATTTTTTCTGTTTTAATATTTTTGCTTCAATATATGCTTTAGTTTATTTTAGCATTATATTTCCAATAACATTATTTTTTCGGGTTAGTTTGAGTTCTATTCATTTAAATCATAAGTGAATAGTAACTATTTAGAATAAGAAAAATATACCCAATTTTCCCAACAATTGGTATCAGAGTTGAAGGTTTCTACCTAGGCATTTGTTTTTAGTCTGTTTGTTTGCTATTGGAATATAGTTGTTAATTGTTTTAATTTGAAGAAATGGCGGAAGAAAAATTTCTTTCAAACAAAGGCCAATCATCCACGTCAGGCAGAACTATGCTAATGAATGCAAGGTTCGAGGTGGAGAAGTTTGATGGAACCAGTCATTTTGGCATGTGGCAAGGCGAAGTTCTAAATGCTTTGTTTCAACAAGGTTTAGACATCGCCATTGAAGAAGAGAAACCAGATGGAGTAGATGAAGTCGAGTGGAAAAATATCAACTCATTGGCATACTGTACAATCTATTGGTGTCTCTCAAGAGAACAAAAGTACACATTCATGAAGAAGACATCCATAAGTAAGTTGGGAAGGTGTTGGAGAACAAGTTCATGAAGAAGAGTGGACAAAATCAGCTCTATTTGAAGAAGAAGTTGTTTCATTTTGAATACCTTCCAGATATCACAATAAACTACCACATTATTACTTTTAATCAATTAGTAGTATATTTGTTAAATACGAATACAACTTTTAAAGATGAAGATTTAGCCTTGATGTTGTTAGCTTCCCTTCCTGATGAGTTTGATCATCTTATTACGAGCTTACTCATTAGGAAGGATAAAGTACCTTTTGAGGAAGTTTGTACTACTTTGTATAGTTATGAAATTAGAAAGAAAGATAAAAAGAAAGTAGGAATGAAGCAACATAGGCACTATCTGTAAGAGGACGTCCGCAAACACAACAGAAAGGAAATAGAGGTAGATCTCTATCAAAAGGAAGGCTTGGTAAATATGAATGTGCCTTTTGTCATGAAAAAGGCCATTGGAAGAAAAAAATATTTGAAGCTGCAAAAGAAAAGAAAAGTTATGTCGTCTGATACATCCATAGCTAAAAGCAATTCAAATTTAGATTTTGCATTGGTTAGTTCGTCAACAGCATCCCATCCCAGTGATTGGATTTTTGATTCAGCGGGTAAATCCATATGTCTCCTAATAAAAAGTGGTTCTTTAACTTTGAAGAACTAGAGGGTGGAGTTGTTTTCATGGGTAATGATTATCCATGCAAAGTTTTGGGGATCAGTACAATTTGTTTGAAGAATCAAGATGGTTCAACCAAGGTCTTGACAGATGTTCATTATGTTCGAGATATGAAGAAGAATCTTATTATTGTGGGAGTCTTAGAATCAAAAGGCTTCACTGTGACCATACAAAATGGGGCATTGAAGGTTACTTCTAGTGAACTTGTGGCAATGAAATGTGTTCGCAAGAATAACTTGCACTACTACCTTGATAATACAATTATTGGGACAACATCAGCAACTGTTTCATAGGAAGAAAGAGATTCAAAAACTACCAAGCTGTGGCATATGTATTTGGGACATGTTGGTGAAAAAAGCTTTACAAATTCTAGTAAAGCAAGGCCTTTTAAAAGGTGTGAGAACCGGCAATTTGGAATTCTGTGAGCATTGTGTATTAGGGAAGCAGAAAAGAGTAAGCTTTGACACTGCTCTCTATAATACAAAGGGAATTTTGGATTACATCCATACTGATGTATGGGGGCCAACTAGAACTCAATCCATGAGTGGAAAACATTATTATATCACTTTGTTGATGACTTCTCCAAAAGAGTTTGGGTGTATCTCATGAAGAAGAAGAATGAAGTGCTGGGAATTTTTCTCAAGTGGAAGAAGATGATCAAGTGCCTAAGGTATGATAATGGCACTAAGTACACAAATGATCCATTTATGAAAGTTTATGAAGAAGGGATAGTGCAACACTTCACTATTCGAAAAACACTAGAACAAAATGGAGTTACAGAACGTATGAACCATACTTTACTGGAGAAGGATCGATGTATGCTGTCAAATGCTGGGTTAGGCAAGAAGTATTAGGCTGAGGTTGTGACATATGCATGTCATCTCGTCAACCGTCTACCATCATCTACTCTTGAGGAAAAATTCCTATGGAGGTATGGTCTAGAAAACCCACTAGAGAATACAATTTCTTACATGTGTTTGGTTCTTAGCATACTACCATATAACGGAATCAAAGTTGGATCGAAGAGCCAAGAAAGCTATTTTTTGGGAATCTCTTCTGGTTTTAAGGGATATCGACTATGGTGCCTTGAAATGAAAAGGATAATCTTTAGCAGAGATGTTACCTTTGATGAATCTACCTTGTTGAGAAAGGTAATTGAGAAGATTGATGGCACTTTGGAACAGATGGAGCAAACTCTGAAACAGGTGGAGTTTGAAAGCAGAATTGTTAATCCAGTTAGTGAAGATAAGACAGAAGTTGTTCCTCCATTGAGAGAAGATGAATCAGATGAAGAGGTTTTAACCCAAGAACCTCGACAACAATAAGAAGAAACTGCAGTTGATATGCCACGATGATAAAATTTCAAGGTGCCTGCTCGATATAAAGATTTTGAAGACCTATTTTCTTAGTTTAAGAATACGGTGGTCTGTGCACTTTCAGTTGTGCATAATGATGTTCCTTCCATATATAAAGAAGCAATCAAAAGCCCTGAATTTGAAAGATGGAAGGAATCCATGGACAAAGAACTTTTGTCCTTTCAAAAGAATAAGACATGGAAGTTGACACAACTACCAAATGGTAAGAAGGCAATTGGCTACAAATGGGTATTTGCAAAGAAAGAGGGATTTCCTAACAAAGATGGTGTTCGCTACAAGGCAAGGTTGGTGTCTAAGGCTACACTCAGAAGGAGAAAATCGATTATAATGAGGTATTTTCTCTAGTTTTAAAACATTCCTGCATTAGAATTTTGTTGGCCTTGGTAGCACATTTGGATTTAGAACTAATTCAACTTGATGTGAAAATCGCATTTCTACACGGTGACTTAGAAAAAGGAAATCTATATGTCTTAGCCATAAGAGTTTAATGTTGCTAGTATCTGAATTGGGTTTGCAAGTTGAAAAAAATCATTGTATGGATTGAAGCAATCTCCGAGGTAGTGGTAAAAATTATTTGATTAGTTTATGTTGAAGCAGAAGTACACCAGAAGCACACATAATCATTATGTGTATTTTCGTAAGTTACAAGATGAGTCTTTCATCTATCTCCTATTGTATGTCAACGATATGTTGATTGCATCGAAGAGCCAAGCAGAAATTGAGAAGTTGAAGGCTCAACTAAATCAGGAGTTCGAGATGAAAGATCTAGGAGAAGCCAAGAAGATTCTCGGCATGGAGATAAGTAGAGACAAAAAGAAAGGGGAAGCTTAGTTTGACCCAGAGTCAATATTTGAAGAAGGTACTACAAAGTTTTGCTATGAATAAATAGACAAAACTTGTAAGTACTTCGCTTGTTCCTCATTTCAAGTATAATGCTCAATTATCTCCTAAGAATGATATAGAACGAGAATACATGACAAAGGTATCGTATGCAAATGTTGTTGGTAGCTTGATGTATGCAATGATGTGTACAAGACCTGACATTTCACATGTGGTTAGTGTTGTAAGAAGGTACATGCATAATCCTAGTAAAGGACATTGGTTGGCTATGAAATGGATTCTACAGTATATTCTAAATATTGTAGATGTTGGTTTAGTATTTCAGTAGGATAATACCGTTGGTCAATGTGCAATCGGATATTATGATTTCGACTATACAAGAGATTTAGATAAGCGTCGATCAACTACTGGTTATGTGTTTACTCTCGCTAGAGCTCCAGTCAATTGGAAGTCTACTTTATAGTCCATAGTTGCTTTGTCTACTATGGAGGCAGAGTATGTGGCAGTTACAAAGGCTGTAAAAGAAGCTATTTGGTTATGATATTTTCTTGAAGACTAGGGAGTTGGTCAAAAAAATATTAAGGTGTTTTGTGACAATCAAAGTGCTATTCATTTAGCAAAGAACCAAGTCTACCATGCACGTACAAAGCACATTGACATTTGTTATCATTTCTTGCGAGAGATTATTGAAGAAGGTGGAGTACTAGTTCAGAAGATCAATACTATAGAGAATCTTGTAGATATGATGACCAAGGTGGTAACGACAATCAAGTTCAAACATTGTTTGGACTTAATTAACATCCTATATATTTGAATTGGCAATGACGTCGCTGATCTAAAGATTGAAGAAATCATTGAAGAATCACTAAGTTGCTAAGGTGGAGATTTATTGTATAGCTCCTTAGTGAGAAAATTAAAAAAATCCCACATTGGTTAGGAATGAAGGTGGTGTTGTATTTTAGGCTATAAATAAAGCTCCTTCCTCCACTTCTAAAGCATCCCAAAATTTGTAAATCTTCCTCTCTTTTATAAAGGTAATTGATTAGCTCAATTTTGTCCAATTAGTTGTAATTTTGGAGTTAATCCATTTAGAGATAATGAAAGTGGTCAACGACGCCCGAAAACCTAAATAACATTTATACTGAATCTCGTTAAATTTCTAGTGTTTTCATTTTTTTTATTTTAATATTTCTACTTCAATATCTACTTTAGTTTATTTTAGCATTATATTTCCAATAACATTATTTTGTAGGGTTAATTTAAGTTCTATTCATTTAAATCATAAGTGAATAGTAATTATTTAGAATACGAAAAATATACCTGATTTTCTCAACAATTAGTATGTAATAGGTAATTATTTTAATTTTTGATAGAAATTTGTGAATTTTTATTTGTAAAATAGATTAAACACTTAGGTTAAAAATTGTAAACAAACTTCAATTTTACCTAGTTTGATTATTACTCCTTGAGATGTTTTGCTATTGTTGGATTAAATAAAGTGTTTGTTTTGTAATTAATTCTGTTTTTAAGTTTCAGTTTTTAAAATCAAGTTTTAAAAATGAGTTTAATCCAAGTTCATAACGTGGTTATAGCTCACATTTTATTGTTTTTGAAACTTAAAAAGGTTTTGAAAACTATATTTAAGTTTAAATTTTTTTTGTTATGACTTGAAAACAAATGAAATAATAAAACATGATTTTTTATCACACAGATTTTTATTTTTCTCTTAATGAATTAGAAAACAGCAAGTTAATTGAGCACACAAAAAAACAAAATTTAAAAATATAACTTGTTACAAAGCGATGATTAGTTAATAAGGGAATTTATAATCAATTAATATGTAAGAAGAAGAGAAATTTGAGAGAATTGAATGTATCAAAATAATTGTCAATTAATATGTAAGAAGAAGAGAAATTTGAGAGAATTGAGTGTATCAAAATAATTGGTTGTAAATGCCAAAATAAGTGATAAAGAGCGTAACCTTAATCACACGTTTCTTCCATTCAACTTCGAAGTTAGTAATAACCTTGGCCATGAATCATGTTTTTCATGATCAGATAACAAAATGTGCATTAGTTTTTATAATAATGAATATGTAATTGACTCAAAAACTTAAGGGCATTTCTTTTATTGTATTTCATAAATTATAAATGTGTTACAGAAATTAAAAACATTTAAAAAAAAATATTATAAATCACGTGAAAGTTACATGTCTTTTAACTAGTACAATTAAATATAGGGTAACTGAAAACGAGTCAAGAGTATATCAATTAGAATAGTTTAATCCATTTGCTATCTTTTATAACAATTTAATTCTCAATATGAAAATGTAACAGTATAAATTTTTTTCATTATATTTTTATTTTTCTCACCTTTTTTTAACTGATGTTGAAAAATCAATTGGTACAACAAAAATCAATTGTTTTTATGTTTTCAATTTTTCACAACAAAATAACAAAACTAAACTGGTACAACAAAAAAATAACAAAAAGACCTAACTTCTATAACCGGCATAACCCGGTGCATTCTTCTTTTAAATATAAAAGCTTTAATTTCAATTTCCTGAAATACCTTCTAATCCATTACAACAGTATTTTTGTCAACCTTTTCATAAACAAAGCCATGGGTCCAGCAGCATTTTTCCTCAACTATGCAGAGATCCAATGAGGAACTTTTTGGATACTGAAAACCAGTAAACAACAGCGACCAACCCACTTTGAAGGGATCACTTAAAACAGCTCGACATATGATCCATCAACTTTTTTTAAAATATATTCTGGGGTGAGGATTCAACCTAGAGGCCCTGAAGTAATGTCAAGCTTTTACAAACCATACAATAAAGCAATTGGCCACAAAAATATGAACTTCATTAGCAAAAGAAACATTATCTTCTAGAATCAAAGTCCATTCATATATCCCAACTCATCATTTTTTGTACTTTAGTTGAGCAGAGACCATAAGCTGTTCAAAGATTTCTTTCACATGGGAAATGGGGGAGTAATCCAAAACCTAGACAATGCACAAAAATCTCAAAAATTTCATTTCAGACATTGGCTGGTATCAAACATGTAACGAACAATACCCTTGAGGCTTAACCAGTGTAGCGCAGCCCCTTCTACCAGTCCGGTCATTGGAGAACGTCATCAGCATCTTTCGAAAATTTTATAGAGTTTATCCAGTGAAGCCACCTGCAGTTACCGATTGGTTAAAAATTATTTGTGACGAGAGATATTGATAGTCAGGTATCACTTTATAAATAAATATACACTCCAATTTGCTTCCAAAATATATGACCAGCTAGAACCGTTTAACAATTACGTGATGGCCTAAAGCAAAAGCTCTATTCTTAAACATAAGACTTGACCTCAGCATTTTAATCTGCAGCTAGAACCCCAGCAAAACTGGTTATTCATTTTTAACTTTAGATCAAAGTTTAATAAATAATAATGTAACTTCAAGCGAACCGTTTATTATTATTTGTTTTCATTGACTGGTCTCATTCTTAACTTACAATAACCGAATTACACAATAACAAGAGAGTTACAACTTTTAAGCAAAGTGAACTTCTAGATATTAGCAACTTCAGTTGGCTTAAACAGTCCTATGGTTTCAGAGGATTTGTTCATTGGATTCTTCAATTCTCATGAGTATTTGTGTCCAAGCAACCAGACATGGACATAAACATGATTACTCGACATTTCAATTTGGTCTAAATTTATGAAAAATTGAAAAAAAAAATGGGTATATCCAACACCCGGATACGTATCAAAATATTAACACAATCAGAGTTTTAAAGAGTCCGTATACCATGACATTCCTTTAGTCTTGTTTTGTATTTTAAGGAATAACACAAGTTTAATGCATTCATCTATCTTCACCTAGCAATGTCTCATTAGCTGAACATGGGAAAACTTTAGGCCCAAGGGTTCGGTAAGACAAGTGCTCAAATCTTAATAGGAAGGATCTTAACTATGAAATGCTTATATTGAGTCAAAGTTTGGCCTTGCTTTGTCCCCAAAAAAGGAAAAAAAAAGTCTAGCCTTCTTGGCCCCATGAAAGGACACGTTTTAAAAAAACTAAAATACTGTAAAATGGGAGATGGAAAATTGTGACAAGACGAAAAAGATATCCAATATTTTTCGTGTGGCTTAACTTGAAAAGGTCAGTATAAATTGTCAAGGCTTAAAAAAGACAACTAAATCGAAATTACCTAAGTTACCAATTTTTAAACCCCATTTTTGTTATTTATCACTTATTATTAGTTATTTTATATTTATCTAAATTGTTCTTTAGTCCTACGACCTAACATTGTACTTATTCTTAAGACTTTAAATTGAAATATCAATTTCTTTCCTATTGTTTCTGTTTTATCTTTCTCCAATTTCTATTTGTAAAATCCATTAAACCTAATTCATCTTCGTCTATTTCTGTATCTATTCTACATCAGATTGGTATCAGAGCAACTAGATTTTGTTTCCCTAAACAAAATCATATTCTATACTTATTAATAAAAAAAAATCGAAAATTCCAACCCAATCTCTAAGCATCCCTCTCACAAAACTGCAACTGTCATTATCACCATCATCGTCAAACGACCACTCCCCAAACCTAGCACTCACCACTGGTAACAACACTCTCGGGCACCTCTTAGAACCCCGCATGAAACGAAAAGTGGGATTAAATTTGTCCATAGCATGATGAAACCCACCATAGCAATCGTCGAACTAGCCCTCCTAATCTTCGTAGCCACTCCATCTACCAAATGTAACCGGCCAACCATTTCCACCAAATTTTATCTCCCACCGATGCTAGAATTTTCCACGGTTGTATAACCAGTTCTTTAAGGGGGAAAAAAGTTTCTAAAAAACAAATTACTTTTTTCTTTTTAAAAAAAATGATAGCAAGAGAGAGAACACAATTAACTCAAATTTTTTAGGTTTTGCAAGTTAATCAATTTCGTTACCACTACGAAGATTCAAGAACTTGAACCAGAACATTGCCCTCAAATCACAAGAAGAAAAAAAATCATTTATTAAAGCATTAAAACAACAAATGAACTCTCGAATGAATTAACATACAAATGATCGGATGAAGATAATACCATGATGGCTTATATTCTACAACAAATATCATATTTGCAAAAGCAAGAAGAGAATAATACCTTTTCAAATATTACGATTCCGACACAAAAACAATAAGAGAACAAGGATTGTTTAGAGTTTACGATCCTAACAAAACCTTTGATGCAAATTTGTTTGCGTATGATGGTGCCTCCTATTCAGAAAAAAATTACTTTAACCATCATCACTTTCGACGATATTTATCCAGATATAAAACAATTCTCGAGCTTCAATAAAAAAAATTCTTTTACGAATTTTTTGCACCACTTATATCAAACTTGTGACTTCAACTAATGGTAGTTCTCTTGTTTCGTAGTCGTGTCAATATAGCCAACCATAACAGCTTATTGTCATGACCTTAATTTCTCAAGTAGCGATCGTGCGGCACTTAGCACGGTCCGTTGTACTAAGCCTGCCTTTCAACCGAAATGTAACTCCAAAGAGAATAGAAAGAGAGTTTGCAAAGAATGCTTTGTATTGCTCTAGAGAGAGTTTATGTTACAAATGCTAAGAATTCCCAAGGATGAATGAAAATGAAGACCAATGGGTCTATTTATAGTGTGGCTTCTAAGCTTAAGAATGTCCCACCACTTTCTAGATAATTCTAAGTCTAGAATATACAAGAGTGTTCTAGGTTTATGTACAATGTGCCACAAGGTTCTAGGACCTTCTAGCCAACTCTAGAGTCTTCTAGGTTTGTCTAGCTCCTTCATGCACGTTCCGGGATGTTCCGTAAGCTTCCAACGGCTTCTACATCCTTCCCGAACCATCCGGCATGTTCTAGAATATTCCAGCCCATTCTAGCACTCTCCAGCGTGCTCTAGAACATTCTAGGGTCTTCAAGCTTTAGTTGAGTCCGTCCAACTCTAGCCCTTTCTAGACTTCTCTAGGCAACTCTAGAACTTTCCATGTGTCTACATCCTTTAGGCAGCCAACATTTGGATTTTTAGGGACAGTTTGGGTGGGACGTGACACCCTCCCCCACTCAAGTTCGCGACGCCCTCGTCGCGCCTTCAAGTTGAAACCTCTCTATAGCATCTCTGAATTTCCACAAGGAATCCTCAGGTTCCCAACTTGTCTCTTCTTCTGGGGCATTTTTCCATCTGACCAAGTATTCCTTATAACTTGGTACGCCCCTTCGTCGGATCAAGCGGTCTGCCAAAATTGAGTCCACTTCTTTGTCAAAGGAGGTTACCACTGCGGTAGGTGCCCTCTTGGATTCTCCCCTACTTATTTCTTCCTTGTTTCCATGAAAGGATTTTAGCATGCTTACATGAAAAATAGGATAGATTTTAAGCTTCGGAGGGAGTTGCAACTTATATGATACCTTACCGACTTTCTTAAGGACAGAAAATGGTCCCTCAAATTTCCACACCAACCCCTTATGAACCTTCCGCAAGGACTTCAATTGTTGGGGCAATAGTTTGACAAGGACTAGATCTCCTTCCTGAAATTCGACCATCCTTCTTTTCTTGTCAGCCCACTTTTTCATCTTCTTAATGCCATATGCAAATAGGCTCGGGCCAACTCCGCTTGTTTATGCCACGCCTTGGCAAACTTGAAGGCAGCAGGGCTCTTCCCTTCATAACTCATGGCCATGGCATGAGGAGTCATGGGTTGCTGCCCCATGACAATCTCAAAGGGACTCTTTGCAGTGGACTCGCTTCTCTGCAGATTATACGAAAATTGGGCTACGTCCAACAGCTTCGCCCAATCCCGTTGATTGGCACTTACAAAGTGCCTGAGATACAACTCCAGCAATGCATTGGCACGCTCCGTCTGTCCGTCACTTTGGGGATGAAAACTGGTAGAGAAATTCAAGTCTGATCCCAACAGCTTGAATAATTCAGTCCAAAATTTCCCCATGAATCGTGGGTCTCGATCACTCACAATATTAGACGGGATCCCCCAATGCTTCACAACATTCTTGAGGAACAAACATGCCGTCTCATCTGCCGTGCAGTCCGTTGAGGCAGGTATGAATGTTGCATACTTGCTGAAGCGATCAATCACCACAATAATGCTGCCAAAGCCCTCTGATTTTGGCAAGCAAGTGATGAAATCCATAGAGACACTCTCCCATGGTCTCTCTGGAATGGGCAGCGACTCTAGCAGACCTCCGGGTGTATGCTGCTCTATCTTGTCTTGTTGGCATTCAAGACAAGTCTTCACATAAGCTTCTACATCGTCCGAAGTTGAGGCCAATAGTAGATGGATTTGATCAAAGCAAGGGTGCGCCTCATTCCTGGGTGTCCAGCCCATAAGGAATCATGGCACTCCTTGATAAGCTCTTTCCTTAAGCTCCCCCATTTTGGCACGAAGATACGATTCGGCTTGGCAAAGAGTAGTCCATCACTCTTCCAAAATCGTCTCGTCTTTCCTTCCTTGATGAGGGCAAGGAGGTTTTGAGCAAGGGCATCATGCTCCAACCCTTCTTTGATCTTTTCCAACAGGGAACGACTTGGCCTGCTCAAAGCTGCTAGTTCCGTCTTTCCACTTGTTGTGTCAACCACCACGCTTCCGTTGCGCGCCTATGATTTTTCCACCTTATCAGGGCTCATTGTTGGTGGTCTTGTGTCGAGTTCCAACTCGACTTCATGGTCCACCTCCTTCCTTGGAGGTAAACATTGAGGCGAGGCCTCATGCATCACCTCATGGGACTTGTCTAGGATAGCTTGCACTTCCGTTGGTAAGCTTGGCTTTGGTGACGCCTTAAACATCACCTTGTGGGACTTATCTGGGACAACTTGCACATCCGTTGGCAAGCTTGGCTTTGGCGACTCCTCCTCGTTGTACTCTTTTGAGATGGTCAGGTAACTCTCTTCGTCCCTCTTGAATCCCCTTTTGATTTGAAGTGCCGAGAGAGCTTGGGTTGTGCGTTTGGTGGTCCTGTCCGTCGCTACCACGCAAGCCTTCGAACCATCCATGATGCACATGGAGTTTGAGTATAGCACCAAGAAAGCTCTTACCTGGTCCAAGAACTCCATTCCGAATACCATCGAGTAGTCATCTATAGGCACGGCTGATAAGTCCACTTGGCCAATCCAAGCACCAAGACTGACCTTAACTCCTCGAGCAACTCCATGTAATGGTAGTGCTGCTGAGTTAACTGCCTTGAGAGAACCCCCTCCGTTGACAACCTTCAGGCCGAGTCTCTTTGCTTCTTCCACTGAAACAAAGTTGTGAGATGCACCTGTGTCGACCAATGCTTTGGTAACCTTCCCGTTAATGGTGGCATCCACGTACATTAAGCCTTTAGGGGTCTTTGGGGCGCTCTGCATTGCACCAAGTAGGCGCAAAGAACCCATCTTCGCACCTTCGTCCGATTCACCTTCGTCCGATTCACCTCCATCTTGACCATGTGTGGAGGCAACTAAGGCACTCAATGCCTTTCTTTTCGGACATTCACGTGCCCAATGCGGTCCGTCGCATATGAAGCACGTCACGCGGGGCTTCGAGGCACCACGATCCTCCTTCTCCTTCCCCTTGTCCCGTGGCTTGAATGAGGGGCTACCTTTATGATTTTTGGAACCCTGATTTTTGACATGGCCTCCATTACTCTTCTCTCCACCAAACTTTTTATCCGAGGCTTTTGGGCTCTCCTTGTTTGTGGAGTAGTCAGTAAAGCTTTCCGCAGTAGCGATGGCCGAAGACAAGTCTTGGACACCACGTCGCTTGAGCTCCAGATTAGCTCATGATTGGAGACCATCCATGAATAAGAATAGGGCATCCTTGTCAGTTGTGTTGGGGACTTCTAGCAACAAGGTTGTGAACTCCTTCACATAGTCCCTTATGCTACCCGTTTACTTCAATCGTCGCAATCGGCCCCTTGCCTCCTCCTCAGCATTTACGGGGAAGAACTGCATTTTGAACTCCCTTTTGAAATCTTCAAAGGTGTCAATTGTGCAAACCCCTCGTTGCACATCCCCATGTCTCCTTCTCGCCTGACATGGCGGTGTCGGTCGAAGTACGTAGCGGCGGTTCGGATCTTGCTGGCATGGTCCGTTATGCCAGTAGCCTCGAAGTATTGTTCCAACCCCCGTAAGAAGTTCTCCACTTCCCTAGCATTCCTAACACCATTGAAGGTCTTAGGCTTGGGAACATCCACCCTCTTAGCCTCAATGACGGTGGCTGTGCTAGTTCCCACGGCTATAGCCCGCTTACAAAGAGCTAGATCACCACCCATATCCTCAACTCTAAGCAAGACATTTGCGAGTTCTCTTTGGACGAGATTTCTTACCTTGGCGAGTTCAGCTTTCAACCCATCGATCTCTTGCCTTAGCCCACCATCTAGCTCGTTGAGTGACATCTTAACCGCTGCATGGATCTCCACATCCTCGGCCTCCAAGCCATTGCAACGCTCCTCTAAGTTGTCTACTCGGTCAAACAGCTCCCCTAAGCTGTCCTGTGCACTCCCAACTCGTGCCTCCAAGCTAGAAAGCATGTCTTTCGACTTGGCTCGAGATTCCTTTGATGGTTTCCGGGTTTCCTCACGTCCACGTTCCATAGGTGGAACATCAACGCTTGGAGTAGATGGAGCAACGTTCTTCATTATGCCAAGAGTAAGATTGTTTCAACCGAAAGCTCTGATACCAACTGTCACGACCTTAATTTCACAAGTAGCGATCGTGCGACACTTAGCACGGTCCGTTGTACTAAGCCTGCCTTTCAACCAAAATGTAACTCCAAAGAGAATAGAAAGAGAATTTGCAAAGAATGCTTTGTATTGCTCTAGAGAGAGTTTATGTTACAAATGCTAATAATTCCCAAGGATGAATGAAAATGAAGACCAATGGGTCTATTTATAGTGTGGCTTCTAAGCTTAAGAATCTCCCACCACTTTCTAGATAATTCTAAGTCTAGAATATACAAGAGTGTTCTAGGACCTTCTAGCTAACTCTAGAGTCTTCTAGGTTTGTCTAGCTCCTTCATGCACGTTCCGGGATGTTCCGTAAGCTTCCAGCGGCTTCTACATCCTTCCCGAACCATCCGGCATGTTCTAGAATATTCCAGCCCATTCTAGCACTCTCCAGCGTGCTCTAGAACATTCTAGGGTCTTCAAGCTTGAGTTGAGTCCGTCCAACTCTAGCCCTTTCTAGACTTCTCTAGGCAACTCTAGAACTTTCCATGTGTTTAGATCCTTTAGGCAGCCAACATTTGGATTTTAGGGGCAATTTGGGCGGGACGTGACATTATGCTTACGTCCTTTATGAAGTCTCGATTATAATCTATGGCTCAACAACTTGTCAAGAGTCCAGATTTTCCCATTCAGGGAGAGTCGATGCAAATCCAACGACATATTAGTTGGAATTTAATAGTTATTTGTTATCTAGTATTTAAGTGTATTTATCTCGTATTTGAATTAAATTTATCTTTTGGTTATTTAGATTATTATTAGTTATTTTATATTTATCTAGTTTGTTCTTTTAATCCTACAAAATAAAGTATCGTACTTATTTGTCATATTTGAATTATGAATTGAAATATCAGTTTATTTCCTATTGTTTCTTTCTATCTTCCCCCAATTTCCATCATCAAATCTCTAAACCTTATTCTTCTAAAATTTCCCCCCTTCTGTCTATTCTCTATATGTTCTACATCAGTAACTTACACGAACGAAGGTTCCATTTGTAGCCATAGAAGATGGTGGCTTAAGAAAAAGTCTCATGGCTGGAAATAAGACATGCTGGATTGACCATTCACGCTGAGCCCATCCATTCTCTGCCTCTGCAAGTAGTTGTTGATTGATTTCAGGTGTCATTAATACATTATCCCCTAAAAACAGTAATAGAACCAAAGATTAGAGACTTTCACAAATAACTAAAAGACAACTGTAGAATAAGAAAGATCACAAGGGAGGGGAAAAAACTGAAAAGGATGTTATCCTTTTATGCACTATATTTGAAATTATCATTGTATTACATAGTCGGATAAGCATATCCAAACTATGTACTATGTAATATGACAATGCTCTCTTTGGATTGAATTAAAATGGATGGGATAGTAACATCGCTTTGGGAGGATAGTGTTATAGCTTTGTAATAGAGGATCTTATTTTCCAAGGAGAGCCGTCTCCAAATCCACTCACCCAACAACTTATTCCTTTTAACAAAATTATAAGCAAAGCTAAAAAGTGAACATATAATGCCCATCCTCAATGTTACAAATTAAAATATGTGGAATAGTATTTGTAAGAACATAGCAGGTGGAAAAAGAGAGGAAATACAAATGGAGCTGTTTTGAATTGTTATCAGAAGTGATTTCTACTCTAGAAATGATGTTGGAAGCAATGACTGTACCATTCTTGTCAAACGGATGTTCTTCAACTTCAGCATTCCTAAATGGTTCTTGTTTCTCATAAAACAGCAAACCATCACCAGATGGGTTGGGCAAAATGGGAGGATGCATGGCATAGAAGTTTCCAAGAGCAGCTGAAATTGTTTGAAAGCATACTTTTTCATCATCCCAATCAACCTGTATGATTAGATATTAACGTTTAAAATTCACTGGTTAGCAGAGAGAACGTGAAGTCCAATATTAGTATAAAATTCTCTTAGCACGTCATAGCAATCAAATACCCATAATTTAAAAGCAATTCAGCTATATATAACATGCAAAAATTGAAAATAAAAATTAAATAAACTGATTGGCAGAGCACAATAAGAAAACAGATCAATATTTATACATTGACATTGTCTATCTAAGAGAGGTAATCATTAATCCTTTTATTTAGTCTTTAAACATGGTAACCAGAAATTCTCTGTTCCAAGCACAAAATAAATACACTACAATAAAGTATCGGGGAGAAAAAAAAAGACAACAAAAGTAAGTCTCCGACATTATAGAAGACATTCTATAGAAAAATGTAAATTATAATTAAGCACTGTGCCAAATAACTACAGGGAAAGAATCAAGAAACTTCTATAACTAAATGGTAAGGATCATATTATACCAAAACTAGACAAATCAATCTAATTGACTGCGTTACAAAACAATTCACTGCATCACTACCAATCATTCCCTAATACATGACTTTCAAATAGATGATGTAAATGCTTGACTTTCAAAGATATTATGCCATATGTTAAGATGTCATTATTACTCAAAATGAAAAAAATAATTCATAATGGATATTGAACAAAATTGATTATGTAATATTATTGCATTCGGTCATTAGTCTAATGGTGTATTTATGTATATATATACCTTATCTGATACGTATAAAAATTCTGATAAATAATCATAATCATACTTAAACTAATATGATTTATCCTAAAATAACTAAGATAAGTACAATATTTATCTCTATATATGTTAATTCTATCCCTCAATTTGGAGCACGGATATCACACATGTCCAACTTGGACAATACAATATGCAAAGAATTTTCAACTATACCACGAGTTATAATGTCAACTAGCTATTCAACACGTAATGTATGTACCTTTGATGTTACTAGATTCCGAATTATCTTTGATGTAGTTTCTGACAAGTTTAATGTACTTTGGTCATTTTGTAATGGGTTATTAGCAATTGCAATAGCTGCAATCTTATCACAAAATAGAGCAATAGGATCCTTAGAACCAAAATAAAGTTCACTTGATAGAATCTTCAACCAAGAAACCTAGGTAATAGCATAATGAAGAGTGTGCACAATACTCAGCTTCTGCACTAGATAACATTACTACGTTTTGTTTTTTACTCCTCTAAGTTACCAAATTTCTTAAAACAAATGTAAGTTATCTTAAAGTAGATTTTCTATCCACCTTAGAACTTGCAAAGTCAGAGTTGATGTAACCTGTGATATCCAAGTGTCCATGTTTAGATAACATAATACCTTTGCCTGGAAATGAGCTTAGGTAAGCTAAGATTTGGTTCACTGCATTCATATGTTGTTCACTAGGATTATCCATGAACTAGCTTATCGTACTACCTGAATATGCCAAATCAGGTCGAGTACAAGTCAAATAAATCAATTTTCTTACTAATCTCTAATACCTCTCCTTATTAGTCGGGATCTGATCAGGATAGACAACCAAGCCATGTCTATAGGAACACAAGCAGAATTACCAGTTTCAGTCAAGAGATTTAAGATATATTTTCATTAAGAGAGAAAGAGTAAACCTGTGTTAGTCCATTTCAAACTCCTTAACTAAGTAGTAACGTAACTTTTCTATCTCAATGGCCTGTAATACCTGTAACAATCATGTCATCAGTATAACCTAGAAACAAGGTAATGTCATTATCATCTCATTTATAAAAAAGAATGTGATCTATTTGGGCCTGGTTAAATCTATAGTCTTTCGTCGAGCGACTCAATTTGCCAAACCATGCCTTGGAAGACTATTTCAACCTGAATTAGGCCTTCTTCAACCTACATACCTTACCTCCTTCTATTGGAAACCTTGGAAGGGAATCCATATACACTTTCTTTGTCAACTCTCCATGGAGAAAAGCATTATTCAAATTGAACTAGAGTAATAGCCAATCCAGATTGACATCAATAAAGAGTATAACTCGCACTGTATCTATCTTGGCTACAGGAGCAAAAGTCTGCAGATAGTCAATCTTATAAGTTTGAATATATCCTATAGTAACTACTCTAACTTTATTCCTTTCTATCCTCCCATCTGAATGGAATTTTACGATGACGACACAATTGTAACCAACAATCTTCTTGCCCCTTAGGAAACTAAACCAACTTCCAAGTATAGTTCTTTTGAAGAATATTCATTTCTTCTAGCATACGACTCTCCATTTTACGATGACCACACAATTGTAACCAACAATCTTCTTGCCCCTTAGGAAATTCAACCAACTTCCAAATATAGTTCTTCTGAAGGATATACATTTCTTCTAGCATACGACTCTCCACTTGGGATTTCAAAGGCTTCTTGAAAATGACTAGGAAAAAAACAGAAGATATCTTAAGGGAAAAAGTTAAACGAGTTTTAGATGATCGGTGATAAGAAATAAAGTTAGAGATAAGATAAACAACAATAGAAGAAGCATTAGGAAAGCATAATCAATCAGGTTGTTCACAAGCTCGAAGAGGATACCTTTTAACTTAATCACTGACCTGTAGATCTAATGTAATAGGTGCTGAAATAAGTTTAGAAAGTATGTCAATAATAGAGATATCGGGAGTAAGAGGCACATTAGAAATGTGTACTTGAGAATAAATTTTGGAAGTCATCCGACGATATGATAGTATCATCAAGAGGAGCAAGAGCATCACAAGACAAGGCAGAGCAGTAACATCTTTCTTTTGTTGAAACAAATGAGCTAATATTTGTGGGATGGAAGCAATAAGAGAATTTTTTTATGAAAGTGAGAATGATAGCATCATTTTATGAAAGAATTTTATTTTTAGCGTCATCTTAGACGTCGGTTTCAAAAAAGTTAAAAGATTCCACTCGATTTCTCATTAGTTTTCTTATTAATTTTAATTGGGAAGCTTGTTTTTCCTAGATCGGTTTTAGATAGTTGTTTTGGATGTAGATTATAGTTTTATCTAGTATAGTTTGGTGCCTTTTTCTTAAGTAGAGTTCTAATCCACTTTGAACCTTTGTAATTATTAATTTATTAATGTAAATTATTGTTTCTTATATATATTTAAAAAAAATTCTTTCTTTTTGGTTTTGTTGTTAGAAGAGAGAACTGTAAATATGTTGACCTTATTTAGAAAATATAAACAAAAACTTCTATTTGAACAAAAAATATGAACTTTTCCAACATTAGGCTTCAATAGCCCAACTTATACTAAAAATTGCAAAAAGTAAAACTATTAATTTCAAATAAGTAAAACTATCATACCAATATTTATACTACTAAAAACAAAGGAATATATATATAACAATAATATGACAGCTGGCAAAAAAACCACAGGAGATCAGAACCTACATCATTTCCCAAACAAAGTGCAAACTCAGGGAGCCGATCCATGTCAGGTGTGTATTGATCAAGTATAACTGGAAGCCTTGACAAATTCCCATCTGCATCTACATTAATGCAGAAATATTCTTGTAACATTTCAGCCTTTTTCTTGAGTAGCTCCATATTCAACTGAGGAACACAAAAAACACAAATGTCCTATTTTAGTCTTTGCTTTTGCTGAACTTTTAAACTCGTATCGATTTATTGTATTTAAAAACATCATGTCACAATTCATGCAGCAAAGAATAAAATAAATGAAAACAAAATAAAAGCAAAACAACTACAGCAAACTTGACCAATATCAAGGAAGAAATCAAATTAACAAAGAAAACACTTGATGTACGTCTGACATAATTGGATTTCTCGTTTTGATAGAATATTTCAAAGCAGTAGTCTGGTATCTTCAGAAAACTTTCTGGTTTTATTGAATACTGGTTTAAATATAAGAACAAAAAGGAGCATAGAACTTTTTTCCTGTGTAAGATATTAGTGCAACTTTATTCCATACTTACACCATTATGGATCCTTTTTAGAATGTAGGCCATTAAAAGTTATCTAATAAATAAGCAAAGAACAATATTTCCCTTAGGGTTAGCAAAAAATAAAACATTATTTCCTTAGGTAAAGAACATGAATTTATGTATTTGTGTTTATAGAAGCAAAGACAGCTGGTAACGCCCTGCAGATGAACAAGTACCAACTTCTCTACGTCTACTACACCCCCAATAGCATACAGGTGAATCAAACCCCATGATCTAAAACAAAAACAACGGAAATAGTAGCAATTGACATTGAGATAAGTCTACAATGAGCAAGAGAAATCAGCAAAGTTATTCTTCTATGACGGTAAAACAGAACAAAATAAAAGATGTACTGGAACAAACTAGAGAGTAATTTCACTTCTGCCACGTGTACTTTTATATTCAGTCACATTCACTAAACAATGGATAACACAGACTACAGAGCAAACTAAGTGATATTGTACAACTGTCACTATATTTCAAACAAAAGCTCCACGTACATACACAGTGCATCAAACTAAAGGGAAAGTGCACATTACTTCTGCAATCTTTACTTTTAGATCATCATTTTCATTGCCTTTAGGATCCAAGTCCTCCTCTTTCAATGCCAGCATAATCAACTCCTTTAGGGAGGGTGGACTGCTTAATTGAATAGCATTAAAATGGGCAAAACGGCGTAGAACTTGTTGATACATGAGCTCTTTACTGCAAAAATCATTAAAAAGTGGGAAAGATTAAAAATGAACAAAGAACTGTGTTGAAAAGGAAAAATATTGGTAGTAAAATTAGGAGACTTTTTAGTTGTGAATATTTATCATTAATAGAATACTAGTCAATGCTGTAAAATAGGAAATTAGTTAGGCCAGCTAGCTATTGTAATCCGTTCGTTGAAAAGGAAAAGATTTGGTAGAAATATTAGGAGATTTGTTAGCTGTGAATATGTACGGTTAATAGAAAACTAGTCAATGCTATAATAGAAAATTAGTTAGGCCATCAAGCTATAGTAATCAGTTACCAGATTTTTTGCTTGCATTTATAAAGAGGACCCATGTAACCCTGGGAATAGTGTGCCAGTAAAGTTTATTCCATATTTTTTTCTTTCAAACTTAGATATCTGGCATATGATAAGATTTGATTGGATAAAACTACTGAGGGGGGGCGTTTTTCAAACCTCTTGACTTTAGATTCTATTAATAAAGCGCTAGCGTTCCTATAGAGTAAGGCTCTTCTGTTATCAATGAAACCGAAAGAAACACAAAAACCCAGTTCATTTTGTATAGATCGACTTGATTCTTTACTCATTCCATACCGGGAGGAATTGCAAGAAATCGTTCAATAACACTTCTTCCTATTTCTCAATGATATCTGACGATCAAGACAATTCCCACCATTTCATAGCCTTTTTGGAAATGATCAATCTTAACATTCGAGAATTAGAGGTAACTCACCTTCAATTCGAGTTCCCTCTCCAAACCAAGAACCATCACACCTTGATATTCCTACAGCTGTTAGGAAAGGAACACAAACTTGCACCAAAAATCCAAAATACCACATTGCTCAAAACCTTACTTATAAAAAATCTCATACTCATGGGACTCTTACCTCAAAAATCTCGCACATATTTATCCCGAGAAACACTAAAGAAGCTCTTGTTGATCGGAATTAAAAATTAGCAGTGGTGGAGATGAATGCTCTTAAAAGAAATGGTACTTAGGAGACAAATGATTTAACTAAAGGGAAAAGAATAGTATGCTACAAGTGACACTTTCATGTGAAATTTAAAATTGATGGCAACATTTAAGGCAAGGAAACCGTTACTCTTGTAGCCAAAATAAAATCGATCAAAATCTTGTTATCTTTGGCTGTAAATTTCAATTAGCCATTACACCAATTGGATGTAAAAATGTCTATTTAAATGGAGGTCTTTATGAGTCGAAAAATATGGGTCCAAACAAAGTCTAGATTAAAAAATTCTTTATATGGTCTCAAACAATCCCCTAATGCTTGGTTTGAAATATTTGAGAGAGTTAAGAAGAGTAGTAACTATTATGGAATAGTGTCAAATAAGTAGCTCAACCCAACAAAGCTTATTTAAGGTTGATCCAATGAACTAATGAGTTAAAAAAATCCAATTCACTTAGCTCATGAGCTCACTCAAATGAGCCATATAACAAAAATGTTTTTCTTAATGATAACATTTTTATAAGAGTAAACTAACATATGTACCACCGAATTAAAGCTGCTTGAAATCCACTACTTAATTTTGGATCATGAAAAATATACCACTAAACTCCTTATTAGTGTTACAAATCTACTACAAAATTCCTTATTAGTTGTACAAATCTACCATTAAAATATAATGATAGTTGTAAATTTGTAACATTTATAAGAAGTTTGGTAATAAATTTTTGACAGCCTAAAGTAAAGTGATAGATTTATACAAATTGTATAAGTTGAGTGGCATATTTGTTACTTTACTTTTTATAATTACAATAATATTATTATGAAAAATCACAATTAAAATATACTATTTTTACTTTTTCTTGTTTTATAAAAATATAATTAAAGGTAATATTTATATTAATATTTTGTTTTTTTAAATTATTTATATATTTATTTATTTATTTATTTTGCTTTGTTTTTAAGAATGGTAAATGAGCCAGCTCAACTGTCCAGTCCAACTTATTTAAAAGTGAGCTGAACTGAACTTGACTCGTAAAATTTATATAAGCTAGAGGCAAGGTTGCAATCTTAATTTTCTATATAGATGATATAATCTTGATAGGTGATGACAATAAAGCATCGGAAAGATTAAAAAAGAGACTTGAAGCTAACTTTGAGATCAAGGATTTGAGTGCATTGAAATACTTTCTTGTAATGAAGTTTGCTAGATTCAAAGAAGGTATATTTTTACATCAATGTAAATATGTTCTTGATTTACTTGGTGCAACAGGCATGTTAGGATCTAAACTAGCCGATACACCCAACCTTCTAAAGCTGAAGAAGTTATGAATAAAGAGCAATATCAGAAACAAGTTGGAAGGTTGATCTACTTGTCACATACACATCTAGACATAGCATTTATAATCAGAATGGTTAGCTAGTTCATGCATTCAGCTGGATAAGAACACTTTGATGCAATCTAGAATTCTCAGATACCTAAAGGGAATCCTTAGAAAAAGGTTTATTGTTAAAAAATCGTAGGCCTTTGCAAGTTGAAGCCTACACTACGAAGGATTGGGTTGGGAGTGTTATTGATAGACAATCAACTTCTGGCTACTACATGTTTGTAAGAGGCAACCTTGTCACCTGGCGTAGTAAAAAACAAAATATGGTAGCAAGAAGAAACACAGTCTTACTTTAGATCAATTGCTCTCAAGATTTGTGAGTTGTTGTGGATTAAGAAACTACTGGAATAGTTGAAGACCTCTAATCTGTTTCCTATGAAAGTGCATTGTGACAATAAAGTTGCTATGCTATCTCAATCACTCACAATCTAGTGCCTCACAACATAACAAAGCACGTGGAGTTAACAAACATTTCATCAAAGAAAAGCTAGAAAATGAATTTATCTGTATGCCGTACATTCCTACTACTGAGCAAGTTGCAGATATACTTTCAAAGGGACATCCTACAAGACAGTTGGACAGACTAATTGTAAAGCTGACTATGAGGACATCTTCAAACCAGTTTGAAGGGGAGTGCTTAAAAGGAAAAGAATTGGTAGTAAAAGTAGGAGATTTGTTAGTAAAATAGGAAATAAATTAGGCCAGCTAGCTATTGTATTCAGTCATGTTGAGAAGGAAGATATTTGATATTAAAACTAGGAGACTTGTTAGCTTTGAATATTTAATGTTAATTTATAGAATATGAGTCAATGTTGTAAAATAGGAAATTAGTTAGGCCAGCTAGCTATTGTAATCAGTTTCCTGATTTTTTGCTTGTATTATCTCCTACAAAGAGAACCCTGTAAACCTGTAACTAGTGTGCCAGTAAGGTTTATTCCATATTTTGTCTCTTTCAAGTTTAGAAACTGTTAATAGAAAGAGTGAGTTTATGTCATGCACGTAACAGTCAAGACAATTTGCATTCTGAATAGGAAATGTCAAAGTTACTGCAGCAAAAATTCCACTTGCCAATTAGCAAGCCATGGAGTCAAAGAAGACTAAAAAAGTAATCACTTTTGAAGAAAATTGCATACTATGTGAAAAAGTATCACTGCATTAAATATAAAAAAAAATTCAAAACTATATTTCTGGAATCTGTTCAAGTATGGACGGATAAAGTGTTCCTTCAGTCCTTAGACCTATTCAAAAATCTATTTCAGCAGTTCAATTTCAATTTAATGACAAATCTTGATAACTGTTATGAAATGTTGAAATACATCTTGGTATAGATAGTTCAGGCACTAAACCACTTTGTTTTCATAAACTTGAAGTTAACAAAATCAGCATATACAAATGTTGCATTTTCCCTTTTCTCAATGCAATTTTGACGTAGGGAAGGGAGAGGGGATAGAATAACAGTGTAGAGAGAATTGAGGAACCAGAACAGCAATAAGATTAGGGAAAGGATTTATAATTGTGGAGAAAACTCCATAATCATGCAGAAATGAATCCGTCAACTCCTGCACAATTACAATGACATAAGCTCTATTCATGCAGCATCAAAAACTAATTCCATAAGAACTCAAATTCCATCTAAAACTCTATTCCTAATGAGGTAAGAACTACCAAAGAAATAACAATTACAATTGCGATGATAATAGAACTCCAAACACACAAATTCTAATAAAATTATAATTTTTATCCTACAATATATTTTAAAGCCATAAAAGATGCATTCTTGTAAATATGATTGACCATACACTGTTTATCTGTTTTTCATTCTTTACAAAAAAATTCACAATAAAAAAATGCATGATTTTCAGCAAGAAAAATGCATTAACTTAACTCAAATCATGTGATAGATTGACCATTTTTTTGTAAAGAACAAATATGATTGACCATACACTGTTGTTGGGGTCCTCCAGCTTTCTATGTTTTTTATCTGTTTTTCGTTCTTTACAAAAAACATGCATGATCTTAACTCAAATCATGTGATAGAGTAGCTCACACAATGAGTTAGGGTGAAGAACGCAATTGATTTTGTTCTTATTAAGATATGTATACCTTTCTAAGGGAGGTGTGGTGTCTTTCAGATCGGTCATAATGATTGGTCTTTATCTTTTCTCCTTGAAGGGCTTAAACAATTTTCTTTGTTATAAGATGAGGCAAATATTTTGAGCAAGCCCCACTAATAATCGAAAGGGTTGGTTGCCCCTTTCTAGATGAGGGGCATCCCCGCTGAGGAAAATCAGAATCATCATATTCATTCATGCTCAAGCTAAAAAAGTTTTTTTTTCTTATAATACTCGAGCTGAAAAGTTGAGAACTCCAAAAATGAAAAGTGGACCTTATAAAGTCTATGAGTGTTGGCGATTTTCGTAGACCAAACAATCATATATAAATTAGTTTTTAAGAGCCGTTATCAAGTCTATCAAGTAAAACCGAAGAAAAAATCGAGTTATAGATAGTCGTATTTCAGGTATATCATTCATAACTATCACACATGGTGTTGCACCCATACATTCACTAGTACATGTTCACAACAATTAGAATTATATTTTGTGCTAAATGTTGCGTTAGTTGATCAATCGATTAAGGATACCAATGGATCGAGGTAGTTGATCGATCGAACTTTGATCAACTCTTATCGAGTCTCTTCCGAGTTGTTTCTGCATTTACTCGATTGATTAGCTTTCAATCGACTTCAATCAAGTACTCATAAGTCAAAATACTTAGATATCTCGATCGATCGAGCGAGCAATTTATAGGATTTAAAAATCTTTTTTAACTTGACTCCTGTGAAATTATATAAAATAAATGTATGAAAAGCTTATTTTTCCATTAACCCTAATTGAATATTTATATACTAATATATGTCCTAACTAAGGTAAGGCAATAAATGTTAAATATTCTCAAAATAATACACATAATATATACACAATTTAACTCTCCTCCTCAACTTGGAGCATAGATATCAAATACCCAACTTGGGTAGTAAAATGTGAAAAGATCTTCCTACAACACCATGAGTCATAATGTAAGCCAATTGATCAATACTCTTGACGTATGGAATGACAACAGCATCGGGATTGTCTTTCATATAGTTTGTCAAGTTCAATATACTTAATTTGGTCAAGTTACATTACATTATTAGCAATTTGAATTGCTATAGTATTATCATAAAATAAAGTCACTCTTTAAAACCAAAACAAAGCTCGGTCAACAAAATCTACCAAACTAGTTCTATAATATCATGGTGAAGGGAGCAATACTCAATCTATATACTAAACAATGATACCAAGTTTTGCTTCTTACTCCTCCAACTTTCCAAATTTCCTCCAACATATATAAGGTACCTTGAACTAGATTTTCAATCCATCTTGGGGCCGCAAAGTAAGTATCGATATAACCCATGATGTCTAAGTATCTATATTTTGAGACCAAATCCCCTTGCTTAGAGAGAACTTCAAATAGGCCAAAATCTGATTCACGGCATCCATGTACCACTCACTCAGATTATGCATAAACTAACATACCACACTAATAGCATAAGATAAGTCAGGTCAAGCATGAAACAAACAATTTTCCTACCAATCCCTGATATCTCTCCTTGTCAATTGGAATTTGATCAAGATACACAATCAAACCATGATTCACCTCAATAGATGTCCTGCAGGGGCGCAAATCGAATTATTAGTTTTTGCCAATAGAGCCGCTCAACCTACCAAGTCATGCACTAGGTGACTGTTTCAGCCTGTATAAAGCCTTCTTCAACCTGTAAACTTTTCCTTCTTTAGTTGGAAACCCAAGGGGAGGCCCATATACACCTTTTCTGTCAATTCTCCATAGAAATCTTGATATCGAACTGAAGTAATGGCCAGTCTAAATTCACCACAATGGAAAGTAGTACTAGAACAGTATTCATCTTGGCTACTGAAGCAAATATCACTTAATAGTCAATACCATAAGTTTAAGCATATCCTTTAACCATTACTCTAGCTTCATTTCCCTATATGTTTAATCATAATGAAACTTAATAGTAAACACCCACTTGCAACTCATAGTCTTCTTCCCCGTAGATAACTAAACCAACCCTCAATTACAGTTCTTCTGGAGAGCATTCATTTCTTTTACCTTGATAGCTCTCCACTTTGGATCTTCAATGACTTCATGAAAAAGACTAAGAATAGACATAGAAGAAATTTGATGGGCAACTAAATGAGGTTTAGATAAACGGTTATAGAAAACAAAGTCAAAAATGGAATAAAAAATATTAGATGAAGGCTTAGAGAAGCCCAACCTATTAGGTTGTTTACGATCTTGAAAAAAATACTTCCTACCTTGATCATTAACTAATGGATCCAAGAAAGTAGGTGCTGGCAATACAAAATCAATTGACATGCCAAAAGTAGAAACAACAGGAAGTAAAGGAGAGACTTTGCCTCATAATCAATGTCGGAAGAATCATTTAAAGGCATGGTAGTATCATTAAGAGGAGTATCTGAATCATCATTACAAGGGTGCCTAGTAGTAATATCCTTATTCCTTCTACCAAAGTGCGGATGAAACACATGAGATGGCCTAGCAGATTTTTCTTGTCCAGGTTCAGGTTCAAGTTCTTCCAAAGTATAAGACGACTTAAGAGGATCAATACTTTCTAAAAAATTATCCCCCCTATCATAAATTCACCGCTTCTTTTCTTCTAACTATTGTTTTTCTTCTTCCTTACTACTAACCTCCCCCTAAAGATGAGTTAGAGAAACATCCATAGATACATAATACTTACATGTAAGTGGATGAAAACATTTATACCCCTTATATGTACTAGTGTAACCAAGGAAGACACACTTATGGGTAAGTCTCTATAAAGTTCATGCACGTGAATGTCACACACACAACCAAAGAGTTCATGAAAGGCAAAAAATATAAAGTGAAAAAAGAGAATTTCTACGATGGAGTATGATAGTCAATTATATGGGCAGCCATACGATTAATAAGAAAGTGGCAATCATGACAACCTCAACCCAGAAACGTTTAGGATCTCGCATAATGAAACATAAGGCATACGCCCTCTCAAGAAAGTAACGACTCTTACATTCTGCAACGCCGTTCTATTGTGGCATATAAGCGCATGTTCTCTAGTGGAGAATGCCATGAGTTTTGAAAAAATCGGTAAGAGATATTTACGACCAAATAAAAGACCCCACACATCAGACATACTTCAACAAATAAATCTAGGTGACTCTAAGGTAATCATTAATAAAAGAAATAAGATATTTACAACCAGAAGTAGAAGTAAAAACAAGACCCCACACATCAATAAAAATACAAGAAAAAAGAACAAAACTTTTATTAGTACTAATTTTGAAAGAAATACGATGATTCTTAGCAAAAATGCAATGTTCACATATCAAGCTAGAAACAAAAATCTTAGAAAATAATTTAGGAAACAAATGCTGCAAATAAGGAAATGATGAATATCCCAAAAGACAATGTCATAACATAAGCCTTTCTTTGACAATCTCTCTATCCACTTCAAAACCACAACCACAACCACAGTTATTAGCCCTTCCCTAAGTAATAAAGATCTCTTTTCTTCCTACCAGTGCAAATCGTCATCTTCATTTAATTGTCCTAAAACACACAATAGGTAGAGTAGAATGTTATAGAACAATCAAGATTTTTGATAAACTAAATAATTGACAAGAGATTAGTTTTAAGATTTAGGGCAAGTAAAACAAAAGACATGGACAAAGCAGGTGAAAGTGAGACATTACTAATTCCTAAAATTGGCATTAAGGTCCCATTGGCAACCTATATAGATTTAATAGAAGATGATGCTAGATAATCAAGAATGAAATGATTACTAATCATATGTTCAGTAGTCTCTAAATCAATAAACTAAATGCCAAAAACAGGAGAAATAAATACTAATCCAAAATTACCTTCTTGGGTAGTTATTTGAGAAACCTGAGAAGCAGAATATGAAGAATTGGCGACAGTAGCAAGTAGAGGAGATTTCTTTTTCCTTTCAGCTTGCTTAAGTTTTTAACAAACATCGATAGTATGCCTAATATTATTGTAGTAGGTGCAAAATCGAGAACTA
Organism: Hippophae rhamnoides; assembly: GCA_033030585.1. NCBI lineage: Eukaryota > Viridiplantae > Streptophyta > Magnoliopsida > Rosales > Elaeagnaceae > Hippophae > Hippophae rhamnoides. The sequence goes on along the minus strand of CM065431.1, from coordinate 31,229,103 downwards.
GCGTCAAAGAAGGAAGATCCAAGTGTGACCAACTTCTTTGAACAGTAAGGGTAGATGACTCAGGATGGTCCTCAATGCCCATGGTGGCCTATCTTTATACTTCACGACGTACTTGAGAATAGGTTTCCTTCAGACTTTGCAAAGGAGAAGTAGCCAACACTCAACTAATAACTTGATCCAAACTTTGAACTAACTCGGCAAGGAACATATAAACCCGATTCTCAGCAGTATGCTTCCTCAATTTCTCAATGTTAGTAGCACATGCTATATCATAGGTCTACGACAATCTAACTCCATGAAAGTGGAGTTCAATTCATTATAATACTCAAAAAGTAATCAAGCACCTTGGCTAAGTTGAAAAGACTTCAACTCATTCACTTCTCAAGAGTCAGAAACATCGAAATAGTTTTTTCTCACTGCATCCCAAACTTCTTTTGCTGTTCCACATTAGACAAAATAAGACACCAACTTATCAGTCATAAAGTTGATGAGCCAAGATGCAACTAGGGCATCATTGGCTACCCATTCATATGTATGGAGCAAATTTTCTTCCCATAATATAACCTTTCTTTTCTTTTTGCCAGCAATATGCATCGCCAAAATTTGATCCATCATATATAGTGATAGTAGAAATCATTTTTTTATCAGATGGTGATTCGATTACAAAAGAATTTGAATTAATAGACATGACCAAACGAACTTCCTGTTCTTGAAAACAAATCCAGAAGATTAGCCCAAATAAATGAGATCAGCCCAAAAATAACCAGAACTGATTATCCCAAAATAAAACTGGAAACAAATAACAATAACAAAGACAAACATATTTTGAAATAGAAGAAAAAAACTTCCCTGCTAAAAAACATATCACAAATCCAAACAAATCCGTCTTTTTCCACCAAAAAAACTCATAGCACCGACGATCAAATACTACCGGGGATGAGTGGTGCAAGTAACAATCATAAGGAACTGTCACAATGGATTGAGGCTGAAGTCATGAGAGACTTAGATTGAAGTCCTGCAAGACTTAGATTGAAGTCCTGCAAGACTGAGGGATTGGTCAGCGTTGATAACAGACCTGACGGCGACAAAAGCAGAGGGTTGGATGACGGCAGGTATTGGATGGCGACAATAGTAGAGTTTAGACAGTTCTATTTCTATCGAGAACAAAAACAGTGAAAAAAATTCTTTTTTTTCTTTCCTTTTTTCAAATTTTTTTCTGATACCAAAATAAAATAAATGTATGAAAGCTAATTTTTCCATTAACCCTAATGGGGTATTTATACACTAATACATATCCTAATTAAGGTAAGGTAATAAATGCTATATATTCACATAATATTATACATAATAATATATACATAATTTAGTTCCCTTGTTTTAATTAATTGCTTTAAAACCTTATGAGGGTATTTTAAACCTTTGAGATCTAGGTTTAGGGTATCAAAATGCTTTATATATTCAAACACTTACCCACTTTTATAGATAGATAGAATATATATTTTTGCAAACAATTGCCTTCTTCTCTATGCTTCATCACTCTACAACTGTTCTTGTTGGATTCAATTTCAGGTATTCTTAATTGCTATTATTAATACACAAATCACTACCTAGATTACTAATTTGTTATCTGTTCTAGAAATCTTAGTTTCATGTTTGGTGATCTATGTTTTGAACTACGGTTAAGATATGTTTCTTCTTGAAATCAATCTAGAACACAACAATTAATTGTGTTTTTTGTGCTAACCATGTTTTCGGGTTGATCCGTGAACATATCTAATTCGTGAAGAGATAATCAGAACATTGGTCAGAATCCACTTACAATAATCTCAGAGACTGTTGAAACAAAGCAACAGCTCGTAAGTAAAATATATTAGGAAATTATCCTAGGTATGATAGCATAAGACTGAGTTTATACTTGAACATTAAATATTTATAGCGTATAAATTGAGTGATCTGTTGGACCAATAATTTTCCTCTTAAGTCATTGTTGTAGCCTGATTATTATTTTTAATTTTTACACTTTATTATTTAAACGCGATTATATGTCTAACTGTTGTGATTAGGTTACGAATTTATAATTTGATAAAATTAAAAATAACCCAAGGTTCACTCCCCTCTAGGTCTATTTAGTTTGTTTTAGAACTTTCAATTGATATTAGAGTTTATACTAGACTTACTTAGTGATTTCAATCTGTTGGTACACACACATGGACCAAATGAAAGGTGAGTCATTCAGAAGACCCCCACTTTTTGATGGGTTTAATTACCCTTACTAGAAGGCTAGCATACAAGCAAATCTCAAACAAGATGAAAAAATATGGGATGCCATTTTCGAAGGTTGGGAACCACCTTCGATAACGAAAAATGGTACAACATCCATAACGAAAAGAAAATAATGGACTGCTAAAGAGAAAACCTTTAGTAAATCAAACCAAAAAAGGTTAAGTTCAATATTTATTGCAGTGTCAATGGATGAGTTCGTCACATCTCCAACTGTGAAAACTACCAAGAACACATGAAATGCACTTACACTTGTTCATGAGGGTACTTCCCAAGTGAAGCAAACAAAACTGAGATTACTAACATTTTGATTCAATTCTCTTGAAATGACCAACATTGAAACTTTTTGTCAATTCTATACTCGTTTTTGTGATATTATTAATACTTATTCTAACCTTGGTGAGAAAATAGCGCATCTTATACTTGTACACAAACTTCTAAGTTTCTTGTAGAAAGAATAAAGAATGAAAGTTACAACTATAGAGGAAAGCAATAATGTGAACATATTGAATATTGGTGAGTTTGTTGGGTCAATTCAAAGTCAATTCAAACCTACGCTCTCGATCCACCAAGAAGAACAAGGAAGTGGCATTTAAAAGCTCTAAACAAAACATCTTTGATAATGACGAGGGCATCAATGATGAATCTGTAAGTTTACTTAAAAGGAAATTAAATAAGTTCCTTAGGGAAAAAGAATCAACAGGGAAATAAATCTATCAAGAAACTACCAACTCGATTCAAGGATAGGGAGTCAAATGAACTCAATACTTCGAGTTCAACTAGTAAGAAACCTAAACCCACTAATCCTTATTGTTTTACATATAGTGGTTTTGGTCATATTTCTATATAGTGTGCAAACAAGAAGAATAAAGTTGGTAGAGTATTCAATATAACACTCGGTGACTCAGATAATGAACAAGAAAAAGTAAATGAATCTAAAGACGGTGAAACTAACTATCGTGCCTTCACTGCGTTTACTAATGCACAACCCAATGATTCCGACTCTAGCTTGAATAAACAATATGAGGGAGTAAACACTTCTTCCCTATTAATCAAATTTAATGTTTCGAGCTTTGATGAACCATTCTTGAATTGTCGAAGTGCTAAGAAAGAAAAAAATAAACTTCTAATAGATAATACTATACTGAATGATAAGATTAACAAACTTAAAACCAACTTCTCTATTCTAGAAATAGAAAATAAATAATTGTCTAAACATGTTAATGCCTTGAGTTTGAATCTTATAGGAACAAAATAGGATAACAATAAGCTCAAGAAATAACTTGTTGCAGCCTAAGAGACAATGAAGAACCTAACCATAGGGGATGAAAATTAGATAAAATAGAGTATTGGCAAGTACTATAGTAATACACGTGAGCTTGGCTTCAAGGACGAGAGTTTCATACCTTCAACATCAAAGACGACATTTGTAATACCTTCTAACTCTTCTCTTGATATTAACTATGCACAAACACCCCACTTTCACAAGAACCTCCAATAACATCCTACAACATAACCCTTACAATAAACTATAGTTTCAATTCGAAATTTTTTCGGGTTAACTATGAAAAATTGGGTGTATTTTTTGAAATTTCAAAATTATTCAATCGTTCTATTGCTATCAATGACTTTTAAACGTCACACCTTCCCAGTGGCCCCTACCTTGAGCAACCCACAATGGTGGACTCAAGAATCTCAATTCAAATATAAGGTCTACTTTTATAAACACCCTATTTAACTAGAGCGTGGTGTCGCTTGGCACGATCTTCACAAGATTGGACTCAATCGGGCCATTAGTGCCCTTTGTTAGGAGTCAATTTTTACCAAGGATGGACATGATAACTGATTAACCTACCCAACCAAAACCGAGCCAAATCGAATAGAATTTTATATTTTATAGGTCCAAATAGGTTGGTTTCGATTTTAAAAAAGCAAAAACTTGTGTCGGGTCGATTAAAGTTTTAAAGTTTACACAACGACATTTAACCGAACCGACCTACATATCATTAATACACATTTATTTTTAAATTTTACATTTATAATAAATATATCATATATCTTTATAATCATCTAATTTTAGTTCAACTTTTATGTCATTTAAGAATGTGAAACAACTTATATTATTCTTCTATTAGGCTCATTTATAAAAAAACCTTACTATAAAATCTAAATTATTTTTTGTTCTTAACAATTTACTCATTTTCAAAAGTTCTCTAATTGAAAATTGATGCAACATTATAATTTAAATGCTAATATACAATTTTTTAATTAAGTTGTTGATTGAGCATAAATTTTATTCATTAATTTAACATTACCATAAAGCAAAATTAATATAATTCATTTAAAAAATAAGTAGATCTAAATTGCAAACCGATCCTATCAAACCGACATAAATGGTTGGTCAAATATTTTCTAATCGACATTTAATAAGTCGATTTGGGTTTTTAATTTATTAAATTAATATATGTCAGCTCGATTAGCATTTTATTTCAAAATAGACCAAAACCAAACCGCATCCAACCCTAATTTTTACTTCCCAAAAATTGTTTGTCCAACCTTTGTTTGGGAATTCTATTCAAATGTGGATGAAAAAAATGAAAAACACAAGGCTGATACAATATAAGGTATTTATTCAAAATAAAACTATGGATATATCGGCCCAATCCCTCAATAATCTTTTGTCAATTGTCTACAATGGTCGCCCACAGATAGATATCAACATATTCAATCCAACCAATAGAAAGAGCTCTTCACAGAATTATCGAGTCGCCAACTGTTGACATTAACCTTAAAAGGTGGTTTACTCCTAGTGAATTTAAGATGTAAATTTAAGATATACTATAGAGTTTTGAATAGAATGATATGTGCCAACTTGCTACCATCTAGTCATCCAATCAAAATCGAATTTAATCATGCCAAAATATTGTGATGTCTAGGCAAAGGCATGACATTTGATGTTGGATTTGTCATTCAGGATGAAATCGCCCAAGCCTTCGACACTAATCCTAGGGTCGAACTATTTTATGGATGCCTTATAATAAAGTAGATAGTAGTTCACAAGGTTCCTCCCACCAAAGACAATGAAACTGTCAAATACATCAGTGACCTTGGCTACGGTACTATCTCCCGCTTCTCCGCCAAATTTCCAAAAAACAAGACATCTGATGTAGGGCCAAGAGAGGCTGCTGGCTTTCTAGGCGATGACGAACTTAAAAATTTGGTTGAACCTCAATCCTCACGTCCTAACTTTGAAGATGAAACGAAAACTCATATAAATGCACTGTCAACTCAAATGGGTGCTATGCAAACACTGTGTGAGGGGATAAACAGTTGGGTAACTGATATAGATGAGAAGGAACAAGGCATACGCACTGATGTCACTGTTGTTCTCTCCATGGTCCAAGACATGCATGCTCATCAGAGCTCTATAGATGAGAGGAGCCTTGATCACTAAGTTCAGTTATTTTATTTCATTATGAATGTACTCGGCATATTTTATAGTTTTTATGATAATTATGGCTGCAATATTTTTAGTCTAGAATAAATGCCATGCTTAATCTTATTGAATACATGTGGGTTTATATGGCTTGTCCTTTTCGTATGTCAAAAAGAGGGAGAAAAATTTATGTTACTATGCATATAGGAGGAGCAATTTCTTGATAGATTACTTACTATATGATCTTCTATTTATTCCGTGAATGCTAACTAAACTAATCACCAATGATTGTTGTACATTATTTAGGATGTTTCAGCTACATACATGATGACAAGAACGAAAGAGAAAATGGATTCGCAAGATCACAGGATAATTCCACAACAGAATCTAAGACTTCAATGTAACATTTTTTATTCTTACGTGTGTCATGTAATGAGTGGTTTTGCCACATGAAATGCCAAATAGGGGGTTTCGAAGGTTTATAAGTGTTGACGATTTTCGTGGACAAAAAATTTATTTGTAAACTTTTTTTTTAGGCTCGTTATTAAGTCTATCAAGCTATGCCGACGAAATACTCAAGTTCCGAATAGTTGTACTTCAGGTATATCATTCATAACTATCACATATAGTGTTGCATTCATGCATTCACTATCACATATTCACAACACTTTAGAATTATATTTTATGCTAAAAATTGTGGTAGTCAATCATGCTTTGATCGACTCCTGTCAACTCCCTATGGGTTTGTTTCTGCATTTACTCGATCTATTGGTTTTCGATCGATGAAATTAACAAGATTGAAAAATCTTTTTTTTTAACTTGACCCCTATGTGACATTACATAATACCCCTATTTTAATTAAGTTCTTTAAAACCTCATAAGGGTATTTTAAACCTTTCCTTTGAGATCCAGATTTAGGGTATCAAAATGCTTTATATATTCAAACCCTTGCTCATTTTTATTGACAAAATATATATTTTTGAAAGCAATTACCTCCTTTGTGCTTCATCACTTTGCAACTATTCTTGACAAATTCAGTTCTAGATATTCTTAATTGCTATAAATTGATAAATAAATCACTACCACTACCTACATTATTGCTTTATTATCTGTTATAGAAATCTTAATTCCATGTTTGTTGATCTCTATTTTGAACTAGAATTTGGATTTGTTGCTTATTCAAAATCCATCTAGAACACATGGGCAATTTTTTTTTTGTAATAACCCTATTTTCAAGTTGATCTGTGAACGTGTCTAATTTGTGAGGAGCTAATCATAAGGTTGGCCAAAATCCCCTCAAGCTAATTTCGAAGGCTTTGAAAATAGAACAAAGAATCGAACGAATATATTGAGGCATTATCCTAAGGGAGATAGTATAAGATCGAATTTCTACTTGAACATTAAATTTTCATAACGGATGGATTAGTTGTTCTGGTGAACTGGTGGTATTCCTCTTAATCATTGTCGTGGCCTAGGTTGCTTCAACCTTTTTTCAAGTTGATCTGTGAATGTGCTTGATTTGTGAAGAGCTAATCAAAAAATTGGTCAAAATCCACTCAAGCTAATTTCAAAAACTATGAAAACAGAACAGAAGCTCGCAAGTAAAGTTCATTGGGGCATTATCCTAAAGAGGGCAGTAGAAGACCAAGTTTGTACTTGAACATTAAATTTTTATAGTGAATAGTTGTTTGGGTAGACCGGTGGCTTTTCTCTTTAGATCATTGTTATACTTTAGGTTGTTTTTGCCTAAAAAATCTCGTTTGTTATTTTTAATTTTCGCACTTTATTGTTTACATACAATTGTATGTCTAGTTGTTGTGATTAAATTACGAATTTATAATTTAATAAAAATTAAAAAAAATAACTCATTTACCCTCTCTAGGTCTATTAAATCGGTGTTAGAACTTTCAAACCTATTACTTAATCTAAATCAAGTATGATGAATTAAAGCCACAATCATTACCTCAAGTTCACTACATTTGCAAGATAAAGATGAGTATCATGCTGAAGTAAAGCAAGCACATCATCTGCCATTCCAATATATGTGCAGTGTCTCACTATATCTAGCAGACCTGAAAAGCCACGTAGAATAAATGGCCAATTCTAAGAGCAAGGGATTCACTCTCTAACTTAAAAACCAATTAATCAGAAACTTACCAGAATGACAATGGCCATCCATCTCATCAACGAGCTCCTGAATGCTATTAAGATCTGCAGTTTCCTTTGGGTTCCTTCTTTGTCTAACAGATGACCTATGGTAGGTGATCTTACCATTAGCAGTAATATTTATAAATACAGTTCATTCTCAAGAACTAGAGAGCCACTAGATCAACGAAATGAAATTTAAAATTTTGAAAAGGACAAAGATAAATTGTAAAATGACAGCCCAATAAATTATAGGACACCCTTGCAAAAATCTTGATATATAGAACTCATCATGGTCTTCTGCACTGACTTAATATACTTAAAGGATGCATTGAAAAGAGACACATCTCTCTACAGAGGCAACACAAGCTAATTTTTCACCACTTAAAATATGTACTGTATGGTAGAAAGAAGACCCAAAAATTCATCAGAAACTGGATGTAAGAAATATGATCCTCACTACACAGAAATATGTAAAAGGACACAAGGCACCAAAGGTCCCATTTTTTATTTTTCTTAAAAATGAGCAATTTAGTTCCTAATTTCTAGGTTAGGCACTATTACTCCTGTTATTATGAAAAGTGAGTATTTTTAATCCTCTAATTATTAAAAATGAGGAGTTCTAGTCCCATAAGGAGGGACATTTTTTTACACTGAAATACCCAACTTTCATTAATAGCTAGATTAAAAGTGCCCAATCCAAAAATTACATGACCAAACTGCTCACTTACCCATAATAATGGGACTACAAGGACCTTTTACCTGTACTTAAAATGTAACATCTGATCGTCATGAACATGCACCAGCTGTTATGTATCAAAACAAATTAGCAATGGTTTGCTCGTAACAATTTCAGAACTGTTTTGCTCAGGAATTTATTCCAAGAACCAAATTTATATGAATAAAAATATTGATCCTACCTAACTGCAGATAAGCTCAAGTTTCCTTCAAGATGGTCACGGGGCCTGGCTTGCAAATATGCAAGCAACCTTCCTGCGGAATCTGAAGAATTTGTCCTGACCATTTTATGCACCGGAACTTTTTGTGGTTTTGACCCTATAAAAATGTTGAAATCCATGAATCAAAATGTAATCTGATTTAGTAATTATTGTAATTATGAAAACTATTCTAGTACGTAGCATATAATTAGAGTATCATCAGGAATTAATTAGTGAATAATTCCGCCTTAATTAACTTTCTTTTTTTCGTCATTTATTTGTACTGTAAGTTAGGACCAACATTCTGTACAAAAATCATACTCAGAAATAAAATAAAACAAAATTGATCTACGACCCATCCTAGTTCTACAATCCATTCCATATCTATGGCAAACCCAATAGCTTCAGATAAACCAAAAAACAACAATAAAATTCCTAACAAAAATTCAAAATCTATTCACACCATGAGTTCGAATGATAGCCCATTATTAAAAAAACCTAAATGGAAGAAACTTCAAGAATTGAGCTCAGTCATCGAAATTAGTTATTGATGGAAAGGGAAAATTATACCTCACCAAAAAAACAAAGACACCAATGGCCACCATTCCCCGTGCTCTCTAAAGTTAGAGCTCGAAAAACTTGATTGTTCCAGCTTGGCTAATCCACTCCATGGTACCCTCAATTCATAAAAGTTATTTGTTTTTATCCATAACAAAAGACGACTAGTAAGCCGTGCGAGATACTTAGTCTGATTGCAAAGATGTGCCCCATCTTTTTGAACTCAAAACATAACTCTGGTATTTAAAACAGGGGGAGAAAGATGTGACTAAATATTATAAGAAAAAGACCTCACTATATCAAGAAATTGATTTAGTACCAAAGAAGATTGGGAGTCTCCAAGAGATAGTACACGTTACCAGAAAAATGGAAATTAATAGTGTTTGAATTCCTTGTCGAACTGAACAGAAAGCTTGATGATGTTCACGGAAGAGCACTCAATCGGGGAAGTCTTTTATGAGGTACGACGTAATGATTATCAGCACAAACTAACGTTAGAAGTGGTGCCACCATCGCCAACTTTCTCACCTCTCGAGTCCCTTGACAATACATGTGAGAAATTAGCCCTAAAGGTTGGAATATAAGGGTTGGATGGGCTGGGAAAAAAATGGAAAAGGGCTATGGACTGAATAATAAGTGTTCCATCTCATTTGGCCATGCCTACCAAAATAAATCAACCCTTGGGCAACATGGTAATCAAAATGGATGATGCTCAAATTCACAGCAATAAAGATTTTTTATAAACATCATTGAAAACCCGAATACACTAAAGACATCGACAATTGTTGGAAAATTCATAAAAAAACCATGAATTGAAAACCGAGACAAAATAGATGTCAAAATTACCAAGACTTAGTTGACCATCGTATAGGGGGAAGCTTTTAATCCAGAACAATTGGACCAACTTTACAAGTTATTTTCAATTTTCAAAATTATAGTCGGCCATCTATAAATATGGCATTTGCACTAGCCTACTAACCACTTAAGTACCCTTGTTACCACTTTTCAAATTAAAATTCCTTGGATTATTGATTCTTGTGTATTCTTGTGCTGAAAATCTTAAGGTTAGAATTACACGTGGATCTTTTTTGTCCGTTGTCGAAAAGAGAAGTATCCAAATTTTGAATTCTATGACTCTCAATTCCATACTTCATGTCTCAAACTTGTCTTGCAATTTAATTTTTATTAGCCAACCAACAAAAAATTTTCATTGTTTTGCTAAAAAAATTTCATCTTATTGTATCTTTCAAGACCCATCATAAGGGAGGACAATGACAATACTAGAAAATGTGAAGATCTGTACTACTTTGATGAGGTTAAAGTGAGTAAATATGATCAAATTGCTATTTGTGATTCTATTTCTGCTCCTAGGGAGCAAACTTTTATTGAAGGTATTATAAAATAGGCTCTTAAATTTCACTCCTTAAAACAGTTATTTACTTCTAAGTATTTAAATAATAAAACAATTACCTTTACGTGTGAAATTTATTAGCTTATGTTCAAACTTTATGCGTACGTTTTAAAAAGTCTCATATAAACCTTCTAAACTCTTTACTCTAGTCCACAGTGATGTGTGGGGACCATCTTATATCCTTAATCATATCCACAATAAGCAGTTTGTTACCATTATTGATGAGCATACTCGGGTTTGTTGGGTTTATCAATTAAAAGAAAAAATTGAGGATCGAAATGTTTTCATTAGCTTTCATACAGTGATTCAATCCCAATTTCAAACACAAATACAAATCCTCCGCACTAATAATGGTACAAACTATTTCAATCACACCTTACAAGACTATCTTCAAAATCATGGAAAAATACATCAAAGTTCTTATATTGACACTCCCCAAAATAATGGGATAGCTAAACGAAACAACAGACATCTTATGGAATAATAAAACGATGTGTTTTATTATGTTTTTTGAATCATAAAAATATACACTCCTAAGGTTCACTTATATAGTACATTTAGAAAATCAAAAACAAAATAAAATCATAAATAATATTTAAAGTTTCCATATTCTACTCTTACTGAATATATTCACTTTTATATGAATTTTAAAACTTCGTAATTTTTCGAGATTTCAACACTCCCATCCAAGTCGGTTCATATATGTTAATCATATCCAACTTGTTTAAGAAATCATCGAAACTTTGACGTGAAAGCCCTTTGGTAAAGATATCTGCAATTTGTTCTTGTGTAGGAATATAGGTCATACAAATAATATCGTTCTCAACTTTCTTTAATAAAATGTCAATCTACTTCAACATATTTAATTTGATCATGTAGGACTGGATCGAGAGAAATGTTAATGACAGCTTTGTTATCACAGTAAACCATGAGTGGAGCCTCAGTTTTTACTTGTAATTCTTGTAGGAGTTTCTTCAACCATAGTCCTTCACAAATCCCCTATGCAATTGTTCTAAATTCTGCTTCAACACTACTCTTGGCTACTACATTTTGTTTTTTGCTTCTCCAAATACGGTACCCAGTACTAGACCTTTTGTTTTCAATTGAACCCGCACAATCGACATATGAAAAAACTTCTATTTTTTTTGTCTTGATTTTCTAAAGAAGTGTCCTTTAACAAGAGACCCTTTGAAGTATCTATGAATTCTACACATTGCTTCTAAGTGGCTTTCTTTTGGAGAGTGCATATGTTGACTTATTATACTTACCGCAAATGCAATGTCGGGTCTTTTATGTGACAAGTAGATTAGTCTTCCCACCAATCTCTGGTACCTCTCTTTTTCCTGCAAGTTTTTCATCACTCTCTATTTTCTTTCCTATTTCAATCGAAGTATCACTTGGTTTGCCTCCTAACTTACCAGTCTCCTTTAGGATATCAAGAACATATTTCCGTTGTGAGACACTTATACCTTTCTTTGACCTTGCAATCTTCATCCCAAGAAACATCACAATTGTCCCAAGTCTGATCTCAAACTCAATAACAAGAACCTTTTTTAATCTTTCAATCTCGATCAAATTATCTCCCGTAGTTATTATGTCATCTACATAAACAATTAAGATTGTTTTCAATCCATCTTAAGAATGCTTAAAAAACATCGTGTGATCTGACTAACCCTACTGATAGCTTTGGCTCTTTATTACCTTCACAAATCTATCAAACCACAGTCAGGTGACTGTTTAAGTCCATAGAAAGATTTGTTCAGTTTACATGCCACATTTTGTTCCTTTTCACAAAAAGCTGGTGATAAAGTCATGAAAATTTCTTCATCTAATACCCTATTGAGAAATGCATTTTTTATATCCAATTGTTGGAGTGTCCATTCCAGGTTCACTACTAATGACAAATAGTAATTCAATAGTTCCATCAACTTTATATTTTACAGTAAAGACCCGTTTGCACCCAATTGGTTAGTTAACTCTTGATAAATCAATCACATCCCAAGTTCCATTTGTTTTCAGGGATCATAATTCTTCCATCACTGACTCTCCACTTAGGAATTTCTCAAGCCTCATCAATATTTTTTGGAATCATGATCCTGTTAAGATTAGTAGTGAAAGCATGAAATTTGGGAAACAAAAGTATTATATGACACAAACTAAGATATAGAATAAAAGGTACAAGGCCAAGTTTGTTTTCTGAGAACCATGGGAAAATAATCAATAGGTTTATAGTTTACCTGGATTGAAAGAAGGATCGAAAATGGTTAGATCCATCACCGAGTTGGACTCTCATAGTGTGTTAAGAGTGAATTTGTCTTTGTACTTCGATTTTGACCTACTTGAATAAACAAGTATCTTCTTGTCTACTTGTGTTTATGCATTTTGCCCTGAGCCTAAAGGGTTTTCTATAAATGGTACATTAGAGTGATATGGTGTAGCAGGTTCAGGGTGAGTTGTTGAAATGGTATCTGGAGAAGAGGTACTGTTATTTGGAAATGAAAGGTCAAATGAACAAAATTGATCTTAACAACTCACATTCTCCCCCTAAAGAGGAATTTTGGAAGAGTAATATGGTGTGGTTTCAATAGATGTGACATCAAGGCTAATAAAAACACTCTTCTTAGACGGATTATAACACTTGTATCCTTTTTGAGTAGGAGTGTAGCCAATAAGAACACATTTGAGGGCTCTTGGGTCTAATTTACTGCGATCGGGAGGATGAACGTGTACAAATACCATACAACCAAATATTTTAAGTGGGATGTCTGAAATAAGACGGGAGGTCGGGAAACAGTGTTTTAGCTTTTGAACGTGTCCTAAACGAGATAAAATGATTGGGCATTCTGTTTATAAGAAAGGCAGACGTCAATATAGCATCTCCCCAAAACATTTTTGTTATATTGGTGATGAACATTAGTGCCCGAGCCACATCTAGGAGATGTCTGTTTTTTCTTTCGACAACTATATTTTGTTGTAAAGTATAAACACATAAGGTTTGGTGAATAATGCCATGGGTTTGGAGATAATCTTTGAGTGAATGGTTAACGTATTCAATACCGTTATCAGTACGCAATATTTGATTTGGGTTGGAAATTGTAAATGAGTGAAAATTGATGTACACTATTCGAACAACGGTTTTATCTTTATAGTAAATACACCCAACATATGCAAGTATGATCATCAATAAAGGTGATGAACCACTTCGTATGAGTACAACTCGAAAATCGAGATGGTCCCATAAATCATTGTGAATTATGGTGAACGGTTTGGAAGGCGTGTACTTCGATTTTGAAAAAAAAAGGTGCAGGTGGTGTTTAACAAGTTCACACATTTCACATTGCAAACCAAATTCTTCTTTATTTTGAATAAGAGAGAGAAACAATTGTTTTAAATATTAAAAATTAGGGTGGCCAATTCTAAAGTACATAAAATTATTATTCCATGGGATAGATATAGAATTACAATTTGCAAGTTGATACTATTTACTCACATTGACCATCTCAAAGTAATAGAGCCCTTCATTTTCTCTAGCACTACCAATCGTTTTCCACGATGATAGGTCCTGAAAAATACAAGATGAAATAAATTTAGCAGAACAGTTTGTGTGGGCTATTAATTTACTGACATATAATAAGTTGCATAATATTTTTAGGACATGAAGAACTAATTCAAAAGTGATAGAATCAAAGATTTTAATACTTTTTTTTCCCGTAATTGATGAAAGAGTGTCATCTGCAATTTTCACTTTCAAATTTCAAGCATAGGGTATATATGAAGAAAAAAGGTGATGGTTGTCGATCATACGATCTGACGTATCAAAGTCAATAATATAAGAAATATTTATTTTTGATATTGTAATTAAAGCGGTTAAAAATTAACTTCATGGGCTAGTGAGCCAAAGGGGGAGCATAAGTAGAGAACTGACTTGACGATTGAACTGGAAGTAGATTGTTCGTTCTGAAAACTTTTCATTTTGATTAGTAGAGACCTAATACCCTCAACTTTTGTAATTTTTCCTTGGTTTTCAGTCTGCTAGTTTTCCATATAATTCCCAACACATCCTTCGTATGACCAATATTACAACAAAAATCACCCCAAGGCCCCTTTTTTGTTAGGCCTACCTAGAATTGTTTTGTGGCCCTCCAAATAAAAGCCCACGAGTTTCATTTTCAAAAACAAGGCCAAATGGCCTATTGGAATTGTTGAGCCCAAACTACCCAAATGGCTCATTGGAGTTGCTACGCCTAAACTACCCATGCATGCCCAAAGCCCAACCCATGTGTGTTCAATAGGCCCTTCAGATTGAGATGGGCCTCTACGACCCAAAGCCTGATTTGGCCCAAATTCCAGCCAGTCAGCCATAAAGCCTCCATTTCCATCCCTAACGCCTCCAGCCTTATTGTTCTTCATCATCACCACCCCTCGATCTTCCTCGCGGTGCATCTCTGAAAAAATCTCCCTCATCCACAACAGTGGTTACCGACCGAGGATTCTGCCTCTTACCTCATCGAGGTCTCTATTGAGATCGAACAGAAACTCAAAAACCGTCTTATTCTCCACCTTCGTCTTATATCGTACAATCTCCAACGCACTTCCACTTCTCTTCACAAATTAAATCCAATTCTTGCCACAACCCAACCATTTTCATGTAATAATCGATGATAGAGAGAGTTACCTTATTGCATTTGCCAGAGGTTGGTTTTGATTTCGAAGATCCAAGAAAAGTCTCCAGAGTTTGAGTAAGTTTCCTTCATAACTATCACACATTTTTTCCCGTTGGGAGAAATAGATAGGTTTTTCCTATCGATGGTTTCATGAAGTGAACCAGCCACGAGATAATCATCGAGTTCTCAACCATCCACTTCTAGAGATTGGATGGATCATTGGGTTTCTTATTATCACCGATGAAGTAACCTATCTTTCCTTTTCCTTGGATTACTAGTTTGATAGATTGAGCCCACTCTCTAGTAAGTTGGAGGGTGGAATTATCATAACCACCAAGAGTGGATGTGGCCATCTGCTCTGTCTCCCTGTTGGTACGATCAGAGGGATGGGATTCAGTAGTATTTTTTTCCAATAACAAAGAGCCTAAGCTCTGATACCATATCAAATAATAAAACAATGAGTTTTATTATGTTTTCTGAATCATTAAAATATACATTCCTAAGATTCACTTATATAGTAGAATCAAAAACAAAAAATAAAATAAAAAATAATATTTACAATTTCCATATTCTACTCTGAATATACTCTTTTATTTGAATTTTAAAACTTCCTAATTCTTCAAGATTTCAACACACCTCCTCGAAGTAACTCAAGCTTTAATGTTTACCATATACATGCCTAAAAATTCTAGAGATGTTTGAACTTCCCCGTACCTCATCAATTGTATGTTAAATTAGGTTCTCTTTTGAAACTCCAATTCAAAAACTACAACACTTCTTTATCACATCCCATCTACAATCTAATCTAACCTTGAAAGTGTGTGGTAATACTCAATTGTTCAAGACCATTGATAAAACATATCCAAACTTGACCCAAAAGCTATTAAATGTGTTTTTATTAGGTATTCTCCAACTAAAAACGGGTTCAAATGCTGTAATCTCTCTACCAACAAGATCTCTATTAGTCTCAATGTAACGTTCTATGAAAACATACCTCACTATCCAAAATCCTCTCTAGGGGAAGAATGGTATAAGAGATGATAGAACATTTGGTCCATACTTGAACTTTGACATCAACCTTGATCTTTCTCCACACGAACTCACTTTTCACCCAGTGTTACTCACGAATCACGATCAAAGTATTGTCCCAAACGAAGAGTTTGAGCCAAACAATCCTTCTTGTACTACAAAGAGTATCTTGGACCCAAAGGAGAAATAGAAAAGCAACACAACAAAGAGACAATTACTTAATCATAAGGTCAAAATTAAAGGACAGGGAAAACTTCAATTGAAGCACCAAGAGAGTAAAAATCGATGACAAGTCCAAAAACCATCGAGTCTACATTGAATCTAGGTAACTCTAAACCCTCCAAGTCTCTTGAGCTACCTATTGCTCCTAGAAAACAAACACAATCTTATACTCTCCATCCCATTTCTAGATTTGTTTTTCATAAAACTGTCTTCTAGATTTCGTACATTTGCCACTAACATTGACAGAATAAAAATACCAAAAAATATCTATGAGGATTTTGAATCTCATAGTGGAGAGAAGTTATGGAATTAATAATGGCATTTTAAAAATGGAACTTAGATGTGAAATAACTACGAAAAAGAAAGAATCCAGTTGTATGTAAGTGGATTTTCAACATGGGTGGTAATTTCTGACATGAAACAATCACAACATGATACGGATAATAAATTTAGTCATTATTGATTAATAATTTTTTTCATGTTTTTTAAAGGTCTTGTTATTTCTTAATATTAAATATAGACAACATAGAAAAAATTGAAGTAAATTTTTTCATGTGTCAATTAACAAGTTAACACGACATGACACGACACAACACGATCACGTAACGAACATGGCTAATTGACACAATTTGCCACCCTTATTTTTAACAATAAAATATAAGCCTAATGAGACAATAGAACGATACAAAGCCCGTCTGATCACAAAAGAATTTACTCAAACTTACAGGATTAACTACACTAAAAAAATTGCACCAATGGCTAAATTAAATACAATCCAGGTTCTTCTATACCAAACAACAAATTTAGATTAACCATTTCATCAACTGAATATAACAAATGCATTCCTTAATGGAGATCTAGAATAAGAAGTCTTCATGACTATGCCTCCAAAGATCTACAAAGAAGAAAATATAGTGCAAACTAAAAAAAATCACTCTATGACCTCATAATTGCCTAAAGCTTGGGTTGATAGATTTGTAAAAGTGATGAAAACACAAAGATATAAGCAACGACAACCAGATCATAAATTTTTTCCAACATAGTAAAAATGGGAGGAAAACAATTTTGATAATGCATGTTAATAATATAATCGTGACTGAAAAAGAGTAAATGAAATCGAGAGATTGAAAAAAACAATGTCCACATAATTCGAAGTCAAGGATCTAGGAAAAATAAAGTATTTCTTAGGAATATAAATTGCGATATCAAAAGGAAAAATTAGTGTATCTCAACAAACTTTGATGTAAACCAATTAACACTGACAAATACATCCTCAATCAGACTTTGATGTAAACCAAGTGACTCCGACAAAAACTAGGAAGAAGAATGAAGATTTGGGAAAACCAACAAACGGACAAATATTAAAGATTAGTAGAAAAGTTGATCTATTTGTCTCACACCAAGCTTGACATCGCATTTGTATTTTGTATCGTAAGTCAACACATGCACTCCCTAAAAGAAATAAAATTGGAAGTTATTTATAAATTTCTCAGATATCTCAAAAGGTCACCAATCATAGGCTTGTTCTTCAAAAAGAGTGAAACTTATGATATAGATGTCTTTATTGATGCCGACTGGACTGGCTAAGTAAAAGATAGAAAGTCCAATACTAGGTATTGTACTTTTGTTTTTAGAAACTTAGTGACCTAAAGAAGTAATAGACAAAAATGTAAGGTTTTAAAAGCCAAAAACTACCCTTTAGGCGATTTACTTCCAACGACTGGGGCGTAAGTCTCAAGGCGATCTGAAGCTTAAGCCTTGAGGCGAAATTTTCAAAACACATAAAACTGAAATAAATACTAATAAGATTAATTTTCACAAAATAAAATCCAAAAACTCAATAAGGACTTAATAATTAGCAACTAAAAGTCAAACAATCATCATGCAAGCCATAAACATACAACTACATCCACAAAACTAAGTAGTTCATTGTTTCGAATGACATGAACTAAAAACAAAAAATAGAACATCGCCTAAGTAAGTTTTCAATTTACTAAGATAGAAAAAGAAAAAAACAAATTAGAGAAGCTGTATTGCAAACAGTATTAACACTTTCACAATATGCTCAATACGGAAAAAGAAATGAAACACTTTGAAAGAACCAAAAAAAAAAACAAAAACAAATTTCTCCATAGAAGGTTCTTGCTCTATTTTTTAAAAAATTAAGTGTTTTTTTCTGAATGATTTTTTAAATGGGGTTCGTATATGGAGAAGTACCTCAAAAACAATTACGAATTGTCGAAAATGGTACAAGAATGATGTTTGTTGTTGAAAGTAGGAAGAAAAGATTGTCGATAGATTAGGAACCATTAACTAATCATGGTTTCTGATACTTTTTTAGTTTTCTCTTGTTTTTTAGCTTGGGAAGACCGAATATGATACGAGATTTTTATAAAATATATATTATACCAAATTTTGTGTTCTAGTCCCATCAATTGAACACAATTTCAACAAAGTTTATAGGCCTTTACATGCCTTAAAACTTAAGCCTTGGCTGATTGAGCTGCAAGGTGAGACATAAACCTTAAAAAACACTGAAAATACTAGCCTTGATATGATTTTTCTTTAATAAAAGGCCTTAAGGCTAGCCTTAAATGATTTTTTAAAACCATGAGTGCTCAAGCAGAGTCTAGAGCAGTTGCACAAGAAATTTGTGAAGTCTTATAGTTAAAAACAACTCTTGAACAAACTTCAAGTCGCATTTTAGTCTTCAATTAAACTTTACTACGATAACAAAGCCGCCATCAATATCTCCTTAATCCAGTTCAACATGACAAGACCAAACATGTAAAAGTGAATAGATATTTAATTAAAGAAAATATTGAAGATGGGACTATCTGCTTAACTTATGTACCCACAAAGGAGAAACAGCAGATATATTCTTCACCAAACGATGATTTAATTTGCAAATTGAAATCCTTGACTTAATGTTTAATCTGATTTTGTAATTATTATAATTATGAAAAATATTCTAGTGAGTAGAATACACTTAGAATAACATTAGGAATTAATTAGAGAATAATTGTCTTAATTGGCTTCATTTTTTGGTCATTTATTTGTATTATAAGTTAGGACTAACACTCTGTACAAATCATACTCAAAAATACAATAGAACAAAATTGTTCTACAACCCATCATAATTCTACCATCCATTCCATTATAAAAACTCAAATTCTAGATTAAAAACCTTATAAATGCAAGTATTCATGTACATCTAATGGTGAAAGCAAACGACATACAACTAAATCCATGATTTTTTTTAATTACCAGATGCTGAGGGATTGAGATTTGAATCCTTCAATGAAACCATTTGAGCTGATGAAGATGGCTCAGCTGTCTGCAATGTGTAAGTTACGTGGCATGCCGAAAAGTAAGATAAATTGCATCATCTAAAACATGGCTATTAGGGTTGGGGCTACTTGAGCATATAATCAAACCATGTCCCATAAGAGTATGGAACATAGAAATTCATCAGATAAATTAAATTGGAAATGATCTACTACAAGGGTATTACCCAAGTAGATTGCAAATATATTCACTACAGATTTTGGATGTTTTAAGAAAATCCAAGGGGAAAAATATTTTAGAAAATTATATCTTAGTATCACTTTGGGTTTTATGGCTTGAAAAGACTAGACGAATTTGCAAAGATAAGGAGTGTGATCAAGGGATGTTGTGGAAAAAGATTAACAATTGCTGCACTATGGTCCAAGACATCTCCGCTTTTGCCAATCTCAAATTTTGTATTTTTCAGAATATACAAGTTCTTTAAGACAGTCATTGTTTATGTGGTTGCATGTTATGGGTTGTTGGCATGCTCATGTTTCTTATGCTCTAGTTTTACAGAATTATTCAATATCAATGAAATGTCCTCTCCAAGAAAAAGAAAAGGAAAGCTAAATAGAAATGTATGAAAAAGAACAACAAAAGAAAAACAGAAACAAACTAGAAGTTTGATGAAGGAAAGATGTCTAATCATTCCTCTTACTCATTTGTAATGAAATGGACTAGAATGTTTTTCATTACTTATAGACACATGTAAAGCTGTCATAGATTAAAACCTAAGCTCAAAAAAGACAAAGTTTGTAAAAAAAGTTAAACGATGAAACAAAATCTAGGACATAAAGTTCATCTTACTTTTCGTTTAGCTTGACAATAGGGGAAAAATAGGGGGAAAATAAAAGACAGGGAAGGGAGAGGAGCTTTAAGAGGCAGACACAAGAACTTAGTTCACTGACTCATGAATTACAGCTTCTAGCATCATTTTTTTTTTTGGGTCATGTGGCTTCTAGCATCATATTGAAAATCATAAATTAGAGCTTTGGTCCCATTACTAGAATTACCTGTTCTTGAAATGTCCTTGCTTCATTTGAGTTCCTCAATTTTGACTCAACCAAAGACTGTATCTTCTCAACAATACTTTCTTGGTTCAAAAGGCTTACCTGCACTCAACCATACCAACTTAAATTTCCTAGTTTTAAGAATGCAAAATACAAACCTTAAATGAGAAAGAAAAAAAATCTATTTTTAGACCTCAAAAGTTTTATACACTGACAATCAATTACAAAACAAGAAAAGTTCAAAGTGTACATATTTCAATGAATAGAATTATGCTCTTATCCTTTACATATTCACAACTAATTTATGATACAAAAAATAGCAAGAAATGAAAAGGAATATTGCTACTGTAAAATTAGAGTGGAATTTCTCAATACGATTAGGCACCTAGAACAGTTTTGAAATTTCTATGACTCAAAAATAAAGTCTGTGTATTATTGTACAAGTTATTCTTGTTATTCTAGGATATTCCTAGGTGTCATATTATGTGTATAATTAAGATAGATTTAAATAGGACCTATGCATGTGTATAAATACAATGTTGGAGATAATAATTATATTTTAGTTAGAGAGATAATAATTAGTCATGCTCCACTCTCCCCTTAGCATCCTTTTCAAATAAAAAAATTCTAAAAAAAAAAAGAAAAAAGTTCAACTACCCATCTTATTTACTCCTCTTTATGAGTCTGTCCTCTTCGTGCTGTTATCATGTCCATGTTTAGTTTATAAAACCTCTGTCCAGATCTGTTAAATTTCAATTTGTTATGGTATCTGCGTCCTCAACTTAGTTTGGTCTAATCTCTAGCTATTACCATTTAAATGGATGAGTTCTTAATATGGTCTGGTGGCTTCTCAATGAACCTACGACACTGATTGATCCGTAACCTCTATGTAGTGGAAGAAAAAAACCTTTCACTGTTATTTTTTTCACTAAGTTTTTAAAAGATTTGTTTGGGTTAATTTCTCTTGGTATTTTATGATTGAAAAAATTATTGGTTCTAATTGGAATCAATTATGTAACATTTTACTATGTTTGTGCTCATAAAAATATGGGTTCTTTGTCTCTAGATTCTTCATGGGTTTTACTTAATCTATCTCTCATCCCACAAGAATCATCTTTGTCTCAGTAACTTTACTATTTGTGACTAATTTCCCAAATATTTATCAATGACTGCTCTCAACAAGAAAATACAGGTGCAATTTTTAAGGCAAGTTTGATCAAAATACTACCCAAGTACAACTATTCGTGACTGCTCTGCAATCAACTTCAACAAGAAGCTACCCAGTTCTATCGTGGCTATATGTTTATCTTTTTTATTATTGTTAAGTGTTATCTTTTGAGTCATTTTGTAACTATGCAAGCCTAACTTAGATATTACCTATGTCTAACTTGAATGGGAGGGTTGGAGATAATAATTATCTAACTATTAGAGATAATAATTATCTAATAGTTAAGATTTATATTTATCTTAAAGATAAAACTAAAGTCTTATTATTATCCAAATTCTATTAGGTTTGCAATCCTATAAATAAGATATAATCTCTTGTTATGGAACCAACAATTAATAATGGATCGATTTACTTTTCTAATTCTTCGTTCTATGATTTTTATATTCTTAACGTACACAATTGGTGCAAAGGAATAAATTAAGCTTTCGTAATTAACTCTAACTATTAGTATTTGAATATTCAACGTTAAAAGGAAAGATAAAACCGAGTGGAGTTTATGGAATGGGATAGTGTATGGAACTTGGGATAAACTTCAGCAGTTTAAGCGTTAATAATTATTTAGACTAAAGAAGATAGGTGTTAGACGACAATGTGTAGCAAACAGCTACCTGAAATAATGCTCCGAAGAAACTGAGAACACAAAGTAGATGACCATATTCATGAAACCAAATATCAATCCCTAAATTATAAGCATCAAGAAGAAGAAGAGATCCATAGCTCAGTGAGTGGCTGGATGACCAAAATATTTTCATTATGTCCAGATTATACTCACACATGCACACAGACCGACACAGAATAGAATATAAAATCCTAAAAATCTGATATAAGAAATTTCTAAAATTAATACCATGTTAACATTCCAACATTGCAAGTTTTTTGCATGCTCCATTTGTTATTTTCTCATAAACAAAGTCGTGAATCTTGTTCTCCACTTGGCTCAGATATGTTCAAGAAATCGGCATAGTAAGAAAAGGTATCTTAGAGATAAAAGAAGCATTCACCTCTCTTTTGGTTGGATGCACGTTTACATCAACATGCTCTAGTGGCACTATAATTGACATATATATGAAGGGTTTTGAAGCTTTTGGCAGTGTTGCTGAATAAACAATTTCTAGAGCTCTTTTCAAAGTAGCACAATCCACCAATCTATCTGCCATAGAAAATAAACTTAAATAACATTCACAAGCATACAAGAAAATATAAAACAATTATAAGTTAAATATATACTTTAATTTTGGTAACATTGATTAATGAGTGTATCCAATTAGATTTAAGGAGGAAAAGTAAACAAAAAGCCTATTCAATTCTATTATACACTATGGAAGAAAGAGAAAGAAAGCCTTCATATACATTACAAAATTCGCATACTGGTGTCCATCAAGACTTACAATATGATTCTAACATGTCTATTAAAGGTTTTATCAATTTGAGATAAGTAGTGTCATCATAGTTTTATCTTAATATGTTTACGTATAGTAGCTTCACATCTGTCTTAGGATTGTTGTATGGCCTTTGGCTGTCCATCCCTAATTATTGCTTGTCAATGCCTTGCACCAAATTCATGCTTTAACCCTACGCCTATTTCCTTGTCCCTTTTTTCCTTTCCCTTGGATACACTCCATTATTTAAATTACATGAACAAGTAATACCATTTATGAAAAGCACCATAGTCGTCTTCTTCGCAACATAGTTGCAATTAGAGATGAGCCCATCCATCTTAAAAATTGAACTAGATGGATCACTGTCCGAAGCTTCAATATTCATCAGATTGTGAGCTACTGACACCCCATAAACTGATTGAATAGCATTGAGCCTTGATGTCGTGGAAATAGAATGCACATCTGATCTTGTAGCTCCATGCTGTTAGTAGCAATAAAACAAACTCCAACCATAATTAGGGAGATGTCTCCAACCCTTACATAAATTAAAGCTGAATAAAGAATCAGTTAGCAGGACAAAAATCCACCTTTCTGCAAGAGAAACCAACATTTATGTGATGAACAGCAAAGCGGCTTATCAAGTCTACAATCTTTGAATAATCATCAGCTGAATTTTGTAGTGCTTTCCTTCGAGCAGCCATATTATAGAACAAGTTTTCAATCTGACAACAGGTTCCAATATAATTATAGTTCAGGTCTCTTTAACAAAAAAATAAAAGTACATATTACTGAATGAGAACAATGAGAAACTTAAACAAAAAGGACAGTAAAAAGCACCAGGAAGCAAAGAAAAACATTTTCAACTATACATGACCTAATGAATACTTGCTTTTTAGTTAATCAAACAAAAATCAATTTCATATCTCAATTCCATAGGAAACTCCAACTGAGCTCTCTAAGCCATACCATTATCTGTGTCCCCTTTACAGCAGCGCAAGCCTTTGGTTCGTTCTCCATGGTTCCATCTTTATAAGACACCCTGATATCATAAAATCAAAGAAAAAATTGAAAACCATTTGTCTTCCAAAAGAAATGTAGGAAACAAACAGAAAATTAGATTTTTTTTTACTTCCTGTAACGCATTATCTGTTAAAAACTATTATTTCATTTCTTTAAAACAAAAGGTTACTCAATGCTATATTTTTTTTGCCATGCCTAGCATATCATTTCAGAATCAAAAACAATATTTTGATGAAACAAATATAAGTTTTAGCCAAAAATAATTCTTTAAAAAGCTAAATAACAGTCACCTGTAACCATGCAACTGTCCTTTGGTAATGGTGGTAACGGTAACATGAGCGACGTAAGTCATACTTGCCAACGCTTCTCCTCTGAACCCCATAGACTTTATGGATTGCAAGTCCTCGAAAGAAGATAGCTTCGAAGTGGTGTGTCTCTCGCATAGTATTGGCAAGTCCTCGTACTATTAAAAAAGAAAAAAGCATCAACACATTACACAACAAAACAACTGAAAATGCAACTAGTTCTCTACTATTATATTCCAAATAGCAATGTTTCAAATAAAAGCTTGAACAAATCCCAAGAAACTAACATAAAGCCTAACAAGCAAAGATAATGTATGGAGATGGAAGAAAGACTAACTCGAATTCCATGGCCGTCGTCCGACACTTGAATGAGTTTGAGACCACCGTCCTTAACGACGACGTTGATAGAGGTAGAGTGAGCATCGAGGCTATTCTCGATTAGCTCTTTGACGGCCGAAACTGGGCGTTGAATGACCTCACCGGCGGCAATCCGGTTCACCACTGACTCTTCTAAGCGGCGAATTTTCGGGGGTTCTCTGATGACTACATCTTCATCTACTTCCATTTCCATTTTGATCAGGCTCAACAGTCTTCGTTCTCTCTCCTTTCGCTATCGTTTAGGTTCCGTAGAGACTAGAGTACTAAAGAGCCCGCCTTTCAGAAAGGGATTGGATCATGCAATGATTAATGATTATTATTTCTTTTCAATTTTATTTATAATAAAAATTATATTTAATGACATAAAATAATATGTATCGTTAGATATAATTTTAAAAATTAAGATTTAAAAATAAGTACATATTAATAAAAAAATTCAATAAAAGATACAAACCCTTTTCAAATATTGACTAAGAAAAAAGTGCATGTTCAATTCATTTACATAAATTAAATATACTGGTTATTGTATAATTTTAATTAAATTACTGATATATTTATTGAGATTTTAGTTATTTTATATAAATTTTAATTATTTTATTTATTTTATTTTTAATTTTTTAAGATTTTTTTTAAACCTCTATTAATCCTATTAATAAGATTCAAGACAACAAAAAAACATTTTTCACAACTAAACATCTCATTAAATTGCTTAAAATTTTAAAAAATTCATGATTAATATAATTTCAAAAATATCTTAAAACATTCCAAATTTATTTTATAAACCATTTTTTCTCTCTTACATACCGACTCTAATCAATCATTATATTTCACCGTCATCTCACTTTGTAAAGCAAAAGCAACTAATCATCAATCATTACTCTATCAACCATGAAAGCACCATAATTTTTATGTATTTATCAATCACTTTTTAGATTGTTTCCTATCTTGATTAGCATTTTAAGATTAAAAAAATTATGAAAAAGGAAAAAATCGGTTGAAAATAAGATTGGAGGCATTAGGGATGGATGAGGGAAGAAGACAATACCATTGAAAGGTTTGGCAGGGGATACCTAACTTCAATGGAATGTTCTATTGGAGTTATAGGTTCGGTTGACCTTACTGAACACATGTTCAGTTCGATTAGATTTATCGAACATAACATATAGGTTCGGTTATCCCTACCAAACTTATGTTAGATAATTTTTAATAATTTCAATTTTTTAATTATTTGTGATATGTTTATGCAATCAAAAACTATATTTTTATTTTAAATATAAGTAAACAATCTCAAACTGATTCTCAAAAAAAATGAAAAATTGTATAAAGCTCAAGGTCTTGGGTACAGTAGAAGAAAAATAAGAGAATGATCAACTGTGAGACCTTCATCTATTATAGAGATGATAGTAGATCACTTTACAGAGATTATAAATGATCAATTTTTAAAAAAAGTGGTATATCATTCTCTAAACATGTCATTTGAACCTAATTATGATATGCCATTTGAGCATGATGAGGTTTATCAACATGGAGATCATTTCTCATTCCCAAATCATGAAGTTAATATGTCCATGTTGAAGAGTTTTAAAACTCACATAGCATATAAAATTTGGATCATAGTTGTAAGTATGATAAAAGTAAAATATAATAATTAGATTTAAAATTTTAGTTTTACTTTAACTCTTTGTAACTATGTCATGTATTAGGGTAATCATAATTTGTTAAAAACCTATCAGTCATTATGGAGGCCAAAGTGATTAGGATCTCGATCAACCTCATAATCAGTATATTGCACACCATATACATCAATCAAGCCTTGCATTGTTATACCACATCACATACAAGCATGTCAACCAGGTACTAGTCTCAACACTTGTTGAGAGATTACTTTTGTAGACCAACGTGTTTCACATATCATTTGGTGAAATGATATCACTTTATATGATGTACAACAATTGTTAGGCCTCTAGATTACTAGAAATGCTTGCACTATAATGAAATTAAGCAGGAGTGATGTTATTTCACTTCTTGTGGAGGCATTAAGGATTAGTACAGATGTAGCGAAGGGTCAACTGAGTCAAAAAGAATTGTATGTTAAATTAAGTTGATTTAGGGTTCTATTTATTAGTTTTAGAGACAAACATGATTAGGTTGTTAGGACATTTTTATTACATTTGTTAGGATGTACACTATTTGTTAGTAAGATTGGAAATAGTGTCTCAATTTCTTACTTAACATTATTAATAGACTTAGGTAGTATAAATGAGTATGCTTCGAGTATATATGCATTGGTTTATTTGTACCAACAGTTAGAGACAACTAGTCAATATAATGCCAAGCAAATATCAAAATATTTGACTTTGGTACAAGCATGAATTTACGAGCATTTTCCTATATGTGTTCCATGACTAAACCCAAACTATAATAACCAACTTCCATGTGTACAACTTTGAGGATTGTACACCTGTGGTTCTATAGGTAAGAAGTTGTTCGAGGAGTTGATGGAGATACTAGATAATCTAACAACATATGATATATGTTACTCTTCTATTATGTATTTTAAGTTGATGTTATTTGTTTAAATTTATGATTTATCTTAATTTATTTGTGTTTGTATTTCTATTTGTCAGATTATTTTAGATCCATATTGTATTGATATTTCAAAGATAACTTCTTTTATGAATGTATTCAATTTTTGGAAATTGTTGAACCTTATCATAGACATATGGTGTTGCACTAATTTAAACATATTCAAATTATTACATCTGATTCGGTTGAGCCTTCTAAAGTTAATAGAGAGTTCAATCCTAAGATGTACAAGGTGGAATTTCATTATGTATATCAATATTCCAAGTTAAAATAGTCATATCTTATCTCAATAGTCAAGAGATGCAATTCTTACTCTCACATCTGATTGTTCTTCAGACTATATGTAATAGTGTTAAAATATATCATACGGAAGAGAACAAAATACAACTCATAAATTAACACAGATTAGGTAGACTATAAGGATGACGATGACTCAAACACATCGTTCACCACAACATTCACAATAAAATGTGACTATTAGTGTTCATTACCATACTAGTTACTTGTAACTTTACATGATTCTATAAAATGTACTAATTTTTTTATTTTTTATATTTGTCAAGGTGTGAAAGAAGCATTGGATATTGTTGAGCATGTCTTATCAAGAGAAAAAGAGCAACCATCTAAATATAAGAAATTCAAGAAGGCTTAAAATATCTTGCAAGGATGTGTGAGTTCATAAGCCACAAATGTTCATCAACCATCTTCTAGTCAGATGAACACATAGAGAAATTAGTTAATTATTTGTACTTGACT
The DNA here is from genome assembly GCA_033030585.1 of Hippophae rhamnoides. Taxonomy (NCBI): domain Eukaryota; kingdom Viridiplantae; phylum Streptophyta; class Magnoliopsida; order Rosales; family Elaeagnaceae; genus Hippophae; species Hippophae rhamnoides. Next base: position 31,200,428 of record CM065431.1, on the reverse strand, counting down.
CTTAAATTAGTTGAATAAACACAAATGAATTTGATTTTTTTATATTCAATGATATCAATTGTTTCTATTCAATGATATGAATTATTTTTCAAAAAATTACATTCAATAAATGCATTCAGGAAATATAAATTTACATTGGAAGAACCTAAATTATAAAAGTAAACAAACTTAGATCCATTTAAAAAAACTAATCATCACAATCTAAATCAAGTACAATTATTGAATTTTTCATTACAACTACTTGAAGTAATCATCGCAATACAAGTCAAGTACAATTATCGGATTTGCATATGGTGTAATCTAACCTTTTGCATATGGCTTTTGAAATCCATGCAAGTTGAGTATAGAGGTGGTATCGAAGCTTCAAGATATAAATCTACCTGTTTTGTAGAAATTAATACAGTCAGTACATTAACATTAATTATACAATTCTAGCATAAATAATGTCATTATAATATGTTTGAATTACATGTACAAAATGATTTTCATCAAAAAAACATATAGAAATTATCTTATGCTTGATAGGTGCCTCAGACCAAAAAAGAAGAAAATTTCATAACTCGAGTAAACTAAATGTAACAAAGCAATGATATGTCCCATGTCTGGTAATGTAATATATTTTCAGAATAATAACCCTTATTAAATTGAAAATGTTTATGAATAAGCTCAATTGTCACTTTAAGAATATCATATAAGCAAGTGTAGACCTCATGATGATTTTTTAATTCACTAAGCATGTTAGCCCTAACTTGAGGCCATGCTTCCTCCCCAAATCCAAGTCCAATGGCTATAGCTCTAAACCTACAATTACCATCTCCCAATACATCATTAAAACAACTTACATATGGTTCAAATCCAATGGACATTTGAGATGTATATGACAAAGATCCAACATATAGTTTTGATTGAGCTCTTTTTAGTGTAACTTTTTTATCTTGTGAATTGTGTTTTCATTAGAAGAAACAATTAGTTGAGAACCAAGCATAGATGTATCAGGTACCTTCATCGCTAATGCTTACTCAAAATCATAAGGATCTCATCGTGTTGAAGAGTCAGCCTTAGAAGAATGACCTTGGTTTCTTTGTTTCACAAGTGACTTATCCAAATAAGTTGTAATTAAATCTGCTAAGACACCGAATGGCTTGTACATTTGAATTGATCAATGACATACGCATATGATAGTCCATTAGTTTTAATCTTTGCACAATCACAAGTTGTAGCATCAAATGATACTTGATATACTCTATCAAATTCTTTCAAAATTAACTGTAGTGCAGTTCATGAAACATATCCCTTTAACTCCTTGTATAGCCACTTAGGCTTAAAATGAAATTGGATTGTAGTCAAGATCATATCAAATGAAGCTTTAATTTATGCATGTTTGAGCTCCAGTAACTAGTGAATGTCATCCCAGTTTGACACCAAGCTGCCTTATGATGTCTTCAATTGTCATTTCAATATCGCATGTGCACTTTCTACTCTATTTGTTGTTGTATTTCTTAAATGCATATATAAATCTGTCCAAACTGAAATAATTTTTTCTTTATATGGACTTAGCTATACATTATTTACATTATGAATTGCTCATTGACATTCGAAAAAGTTGCTTTTAAGATAATCTATTTCAAATCACATTTACCAGTAGACTTGGATAATATAACAGTATGACACAAATTGTTAAAGGTTTCTCATATTTCCTTATCATTGAATAATTTCTTCATATTTTTTAGTACATTCTTGGAAATATGCCATCAACGAGCAAATATGGAAAACACTTTTCTGATTGCATTCATAAGAGCTTTGTCTCTATCTATTATGATGATACTAGGTATAAAATCTTCATCCATCAAATATTTCAATCTTTCTAATACCCAAGGATAATTATCCTCATTTTCAAATTCTAGATATGCACACGTAATAGAAATAGTCATATTTGTAGAAGTAACAACAACAATCTTAAGAAGTGACAATTTGTACTTGTTAGTTTTGTAGGTGCAATACATGATAATCACATGAGGAAAAGCTCTTAACAAGTTAATGGATAATAGATGAGTAAAAAAATATTTGTAATAACCTTATCAACATCATTGCTTATATGCAACTCTATATAATTGTGATCAACCAACAAATGCATCAATCGTTGAGAAATTGACCTTTCATCTTCTTCTTTGAGTCTATACTTTCAGGAGCATTGTAAATGTGTTTTACTGCACTATAATTTGGCTCATTATGTTGTTTCATCTTATACAAAATGTATTTGGGTCTAATGCTGCAATTTGTCATATCAACTAACAAATTCATCTCTTGATTAGTTAGTTTTCTTGCACATGGACGACCATCAAGATATCGTGTCAGTCGATGGTTATGTATACCACAACTAACTATCAACTTTTAGTGAGAACTATTTTCTATCATTAAGAAAATGGACAATTATATTTTCTTGTTTCGATTCGCTTATTCTTCTCATTTTCTTTTTTATGATTGGGGTCTTTTGATTTTACTTTAGAACGATAAACCCTACTTCTTTCACATGAAAAATAAATCTTAGGTCTCCTACCATCCAAACTATTGTTAGACTTTTTCATCAGAATCACCATTCCATTATTTTTCCTTGTAGAATTTATTCATACAATCAAATCTTCTTTTGAAATAACACCTATATTAAAATAACATAAATTAATATATGTCAATAAGGTAATGCATACTATTTATTATAAACTTATAAGATCTCACTCTATCTGTCTCAAATAAATTGATATAATTGATATGTTATCCATTTTGTAACTCGTATGCTCCATCATCTTGTAAACGAATTAGAATTAAAAAATATTTCACAAATAGATACAAAACATATTAAATAGGTTCGGTAATGTCTACCAAACATACCATGAGTGTTTGGTAAAGCCTACCAAACCAATCTCTATATATTGTTATTGGGTTCGGTATAGTCTATCGATTAGTCATGATAGGGTTAGTAATGGTAACCGAACATTTCATAAATATTCAGTAGATCTTTATTGAACCTCTAGGAAATTTGTAGGAAAAAATTAAGAGATATCTATTTCAACTTTTTTTTGGCTTAATCTTTTTTGAATTTTTCTTTTTTTCATATATTTGATATAATTTTTAATATTTTTATTATTTTGAGTATCAAAATATTAGGGTTTATGTGTGATTGAAGGTGAATGTAGCGATAAAGAGGTATGTGTAGGTTGAAATGAAGAAGGAGGAGTGAGATGTGTTGAGTCTTTTGAAGAGATTTTTTTTGTGTGTGAGTGAATGGGATGGCTTGTGCATGTGAATGGGTATTTTAGTTTAAGCGTGTGTGGGAATTTTTTCAATTTCTTTGTAATAATAATTTGATTTTTTACTATTTTATAATAACTAGGATGTCTCATAATAAAAAAAGAATTTCTTGAGAATTTCTCAAGATTCAATTTAACTTAAGTTTTTTACAAAAAAAAACCAAATTTATAAGAAAAGACTAAATTGTTTAAAAATACAATAATAAGATGATTAAAGTGCACAAGTTTTAACAAATATGGGTAATTTGTCTAATTTATGAAGTAAATTTAATAAAGTATCATAGTACCTATTGTTAAAATTGAAGTGCCAAATTTTCCAACAGAATGATTTTATATACAACAAGAAATTATTCTTTGTTATACATGACAAGATATAAGTTGTGTGATAGCACAAATCCCTTAGTTATATTAAGAAAATCAATTTAGTCTTTTTTTAATTTTTTTTTGTACCCCTTTAGTCATGTTATTTTTTAAAAAGTGATAGCATAAGTATAAATGATCAATTTGTTTTTCATTTTATTTTTATATTTCTCATATTTTTCAATTTTTATTGAGATATTATTTTTATTGATTGTCTTTAACAAAAGAACTAAACTACTGCAAAAAAATAATAAAGATATGAAGCTTCTCTAATTGATATAAGCAAGGAACCTTTCGTACATTTATTTCTAATATGTAGTACCAAAATTAATATAATGTAAAATTAGTACAATATTTTAAGAAAAAATCGAAATACACTATGATGCACAAATTTGTATTAATAGCTTGCAAGTACACAAGTAACCTATAGTAAGTGACAAGTATATTCCCAAGATTGATCTCTCAAAGAATTATCGTGATTTTAGATCATTTTTTACTCTTCTTAAAAATTTAAATACACAATTAAATGGAAAATAAAACCTAAATACTCTATTAAGATGATTAGGTCAAAAATCCTAAAAGAAGAACAAATAATTAAATATTGATTCAACTCAAAATGAAATCAAGAAAGTTATAAAATGAATGGAGGATATATGAAAGGTTTAGCTAGTTTACCATTCTTGCTTTGAAAGATTTAGGTGACTTAAAGTGAATGGATATATGAACTTAGATTATTAATTTTCCTTCAAAATATGAAAACTCCTAGGCCAAAGATTATTTTTTTAATCAACTAATTAATGTCCTATGATCGGGATGATCAACTAATTGCTTAAATTATGTCTAATGAAATTGCAACAATTTAAATCAATGCAATGCTCAAGTCACCAATTTAAACTCTTATTCAAGTTGTCCAAATTAGATCTAGATGATGTGCTTAAAACTTAATTCTCAAAATTTCAATCTATCTATGAAGAATAAATAACCAATAAATTGTTCATAAATAAATCTTGCAACAAAACCTTGAATCAAGAAACAATCTTTATTTAATTACTTATAAAAATATTCACCCAAACAATCTAAGTAATCATGACAATAAAGTTAAATCCCCGTAATAAAATTAGCGAGATATGCTTATATTAATATCTGTGATTAGATGTAATCATATTAAAATAAGCATTCATCCTAGGAAAGAAGAAGAAGAATCTAGAAATAAAAAGATACATAATTAAACCTAAATACTAAAAATGGATTCAATAAATATTTATGCAAATTTTATCATTTATAATCATGAAGTATTTATAGATATAATAACTAAGTTAATTATGCTTACTCGTATTATTTAGGTTATTAAAGATATAAATTGATATTCATTGATTCTCTTTTTTATATGAATATCACCTTTGGTGGGGTTATATATTATTTGTTAATTAAACAAATCAATTAACACTTATGGGAGGGGTCGATAATTAATTAGGTTAATTAAATTAATTCCTTTTTTTAAAAAATTGAAAATGAACCATTAAAATGCCACCTTTGGCGGGGTTAGACATTTTAAACTTTATTTAATGTGTCCAAATTAATCCTAAGAATTTAATTATTTGAGTACTAACTTTCAAGTTTTAAATTCATTATAGAAAATATATTGTCAATACATTTTTGAATTATAGTTCTTATAAAAACTTTTGAAATAGAGCTTCACTCTAACTACCAGGTGATTGTACCAACAAATAAAATGGCACAACTCTAAATTAGACCGAATAATTAAACCTTAAAATCTAATTTTTAGATTTAAGTTTGTAATAAAAAATAATAAATTTCTCTCTAATATCCTTAATATAAAATCTTGAATGAAAATAAAATCAGTTTATTTTATAGAAATATTTTACCTATTTAATATTTTGCAAGCATAACAATGTTATTATTATATCATATTTAGAAATAGCAAGCCATGTTAAATTTAATTACAGAGAAATTAAACATAACATATAAGAATAAAACATATAAAATAACTGTAAATAATTCATTTCAAAATTTTACCTTTCTATTGTAAGAAAACCTTCAAATGGGTTTGCATTTTTTCGTTTATTAAATAAAAAACTAAAAAAATCTATAAAAACATAGCTAGTTTTTCTTAAAAACAGAAGAACTTTAAAATTAAAAACTAAAAAAACTAAGAAAACTTTCTTGAAAGAGAAAGAGTTTAGAAAATTGTGTGTTTTACAATTGGGGGAAAGTGTCATTTTATAGGTGAGGAAAAGGCCAAAAAAAGTTAAAAAATATTTCAAAAATATATTTTGGACATGTTTGGACAGGCAAGCACGCATGTGGGGTGCAAAAATTGTCGCAAACAAGCATTTGTCATGTGCGACCCAGCGTGGAACCCGACGCATGCGTGTGCTAGTGCGTGCGAGGCACGTGGCAGGCGTATACTAGCGCGAGCATATGTTGGCGTGCATGATAATCAGCTAGACATATGCTAGACTCACACACGTGCATGTGCGAGACTATGCGGCTGCTCGCGGGATTACAAGTTTTTGACATTTTTGACATGTTGTCCAATTTTTTCATCTTTTTTATTTTTATTATGTTTTTTTCAACATATTCTAATGTATTCCTACCAGAATTTTTCTCTGAGTCTTTAAGTTATTTTTAAACAAAAATACCTAAAAAATAATAAAAATACTCGTGATTCCGAGAAAAAAAATTTATATAAAAATATGATAATATCATACAAATATAAATTTATTTAATCAATTAAATTACATTAAATCATAGTAACTTTAGTGCTTTTTAAGCACTCATCACAACCCTCAGCCAGCTTCTTGCTAGTCCTTAGCAAGAGAAGCAGTAAAAACTAAAAATTAAATTATCCTAAATCACTTTCGTAGATTGACATGGTTACATTTTGCATATACAAAAAGCCTTTAAACCCCTAGGTTGTCCTAGTGGACGAGTTTAAATCTCGTGAGGGATTTCAGTAATGGTATCCACAAACATTAAAAAAATGAAAACAAAATAAAACAAGAAGTTAACTAAAATTGAAAATTGATGCGTAATTTCGCAAGTGTATGAATCGTTCAAGTAATAAAGTGTACAAAAGTACGGATATCGAACCCACAAGGAATGGCGTTACTAAGTACCGAAATTGACTAATCCTAATTTTATTTGAAAACCGAATTTTTGAATTTGTTTAAGAAGTAAATTAACTTAAAACTAACGTAAGTAACAAAATTTAATGTTGTTCACAAATGATTAAAAACGCTAAGGCATTTGATTTCGCTAAATCAATTCAATCCGATTTCAAGTCACGTTATATGAGAATCAAAGTTAAAAGTGATGGTTGAAAAACCCAAACTTATCTAATACTCTCTCTCGAGTTATATTAGAATTACTTATCTATGAAAACCAACTATATTTCTATGAAGATTTAATCACAAACAAGCACATTACGATTTATGGAATTTCTAGAATAACCACATACATCATGCATTAGTTCTCACACTCGCATTCAACATACGGTATTTATCATAAGAAGCGTTCATTACACATCTCCTCTCGGTCTCAATATAATGCAACAAATCATTAAATCTTGATCAGAAATTTAAAAGCATTAAGCATGGAAATAAATACTCAACTTGAAAACAATGAATTCATATAACGATAACACAAGAAATCAGATTTTCTTGATTCAACTACATCATAGCCTTAGCAAAAATGAATTAGTTCATAACGAAAATAAGAACAAACAGATTCTCAATTGAATCCATGAACAAACAATCTGAATAAAATGCAGAAAATAAAAGCTAAGGAGAAGAGATGAAAAACTCTTGAAGATGAAGACTTGGTAGCACAAATGTCACAAAAATTGTAAATAAAATACAACACATAGAATAATTAAATGTCACCTAAGCTTTAGGAAATCTCAAATGAAAATTTCACTTTTGTTATTGACTCTTAAACATCCATCAAACCACAAACCAATTGCCATAATGCTCGGATTATATTATGCATAACATCCACAAACAAAAAGGTGAAATCTCAAACTCCATAGGCTCACTTTTCAAAACTCTCTCCACTAATGAAGGAAAATACACAACTTCGGATCAATAGGACTTTATGAGGCTTGTAATGTTAGGCTTAGGTATTTGGTTAAGAAAGAACGGGAAGTGTCAAAATACAAATAATAGCACTTATTAGATTAAACACAACCAATTAAGTAAAAGAGTAACACCATTTAACCCAAATTGTTTCTTCCGATCATAACCCATTTTTCCAAAGATAAAAAAAATTATTCCTCAATCTTTCACTTTAGTACATCCATCACTAACACTCTTTTATTTACTAGAGTGTGAAGGCCCTTTTTTTCTCTTTTTCTTTTCTTTTTCTTTTCTTTTTTTTAAACATAACCCCCAACCAATTTCTTCCAATATATGTGGAAGATGTCTTATTTTATTATTCCATCCTTACTCCAATTGCTCTTGAAAAGTTTGTGTTCAAAATTAAGTGCTCTTAACAAATAAGGTAGGAATTATATATATATATATATATATATATATATATTTGGCTCAGTAAAAGGTAGGTTATAGAAGGCAAAAAGAAAGAAAAGTAAGGCTAACAATATATTTAAATAGGCTCAAAGAGGTAACTAGTGATATAAGGATAACAAGGTAGGCTTAAAATGGTACAATCGATCCAAAAATGGCCTACATCATCTCCTAAACAGTGCAATCCCAAATTATTTCGCCTCAAGAGGTTTTCAAATGAGTTCTAGAGTTTGTTGAGATCACAAAAATGTCCATGAAAAATTCGCACATAAGACTTCTTTAAGTATTTAGACTAATCAACCAAATCATACCACATACCAAAAGAGTCGCCAACTAGGTAAAATCAACATTTGAAATTATCTTTAAACCGAAGCAAAATTTAATGTCTTCTAAAAGCTACTTGTTATCACAATCACATTATTATCATCAACGTGCAAATTAAAATAAGTAAAATGCAAATAAAATAAAAAATAAAAATAAAAGAAATTAAATCAAAATGCAGAAAAATAAATGGAAAATCAAAATTAAACACAAATAAACACACAAACAAAACTAATAAAAATGAAGGGAAGAAAAGATTACCATTTACCGCACCCCAACCAAAACCTTACATTGTCCTCAATGTAAGAAAGAAAAACTGCAAATGGCTCTCTTTTTTTTACCTACAAGACAAATAAAATAAGCAAATTTTATTAAAAATAAAATTATCATAAAATGAAGTGCAGAATTTAAAATAAAATAAAATGAGATAAAAGATGAGAAAACAAATCTGATGGGTTGCCTCCCATTAAGCGCTTTAAGTTATAGTTATTAGCTAGACTTTATGTCATCTTTCTGCTTGCTAAATTCTTCGTCAAAATATGGCCTCAATCGTTGTCCATTTACCTTGAAAGTTCCCTTTGTTTCATGACTGATCTCAATTGTTCCATAAGGAAACACCTTGGTTACTAGAAAAGGTCCTGACCAACGAGATTGTAGCTTTCTTGGAAAAAGTCTGAGACAGGATTTATAAAGCAGCACTTTTTGTCCCACCTCAAAGTTTTGCCTCAAAATGTGCTTATCATGCCAAACCTTCACCTTGTCCTTGTATATTCGGGCATTCTCATAAGCATCATTCCTCATTTCATCCATCTCATTTGTTGCAGATTTCACAAGGCAAGCTTCTAGTGGTAGCAATGGAGTTCTCTCCTCAAAAGTTTCCGAGATTAACTTGTCAAGAGTGTTAATTTGAAAACAAGAATGTACCTCACTTGGAAATTTCATTGCTTCAAAAACATCAAAAGTCACTTGTTCATCTTGCACCCGTAGAATGAGCTTTCCTTGCTGAACATCAATCAATGTTCTTCTAGTTGCAAGGAACGGTCTCCCCAATATCAACGGTACCTCTCTATCTTCCTCCATGTCAAGCACCACGAAATCTATAGGGAAAATAAATTTGTCAACTTTAATTAAAACATCCTCAATTACCCCTCGAGGATATTTCACCGATCGATCCGCTAATTGTAGAGAGATTGAAGTGGGTTTTACTTCTCCCAGGCCTAGTTTTCTGAAAATAGAAAGTGGCATCAAATTAATGCTTGCTCCTAAATCACATAGGACTTTATCAAAATTGCAACTTCCTATAGTACAAGGTATAGTAAAACTCCCTTGGTCTTTCAATTTCGTGGCGCTTTCTTTGAAGAATCGCACCGCACTCCTCATTTAGCATGACATTTTCATAATCTCCTAGCTTCCTCTTCTTTGATAGAATTTCCTTCATGAATTTTGCATACTTGGGCATTTGTTCCAACATCTCTGCAAAAGGAATGTTAATATGCAATTTCTTAAAAATATCCAAAAATTTATCAAATTGATTATCAAGCTTTTTCTTATTCAATCTTTGAGGATATGGGATAGGAGGCTCATATTTCGCATTTGGGGAAGGTTGAACATCTTGGGATGTTGATGGCTTTTCTTTAAATTTTTCCATCTTTTTCTCCGATTTCCCTTGCCATTCAAGTTCTTTACCGCTTCTCAATGTGATAGCCTTTACATGCTCTTTGGAATTTATTGTGTCACTAGGCAATGATCCTTGAGACCTTTCTGCAATCTGCTTTGAAAGCTTCCCTAGTTAGTTTTGGATGTCCCTATTTATTGCCTCTTGATTTCTGAAATTTGTTCTTGTCTCCTCAATGAACTTTCCCAAAATTCCTTCCAAATTTGTTTGTTTCTTCTCTTGGGGTTGGTAGGAAGATAATGACGGTTTGAATCCCCCTTGGTTATTTCCCCATTACAAATTTGGATGATTTCTCCAACCTGGATTGTAGGTGTTCGAATATGGGTTATGTTGAGGTTTTTGGAAATTTGAAACATAATTTGCTTGCTCAGCATTTGGTGAAGCAAATGGATTTCCAGCTTGGCACTCGATACTAGCATGATTTCCACCACATAAATCACATTGTACAGTTGGTTTGGATTCGAATTTGGATGACAAAGAATCCATCTTTCTTGAAAGAGTAGCAACTTGAGCCGACAAAGCATTCACTGAATCAATTTCATGCACTGCTGCTGGTCTTTTTGCAATTACCCGCTCTGAATGCCATGGATTGTTGTTTTCTTCCATAATCTCTAATAACTCATGAGCATCCTCCGGTGTTTTTCCCATTAAAGACCATCCAGCTGCAGCATCAATCATTGCATGATAGTTTGAAACCAACCCATTATAAAATGTAGAGAATTGCAGCCAAATTGGTATACCATGATGTGGGCACTTCCTCAACATTTCTTTGAATCTTTCCCAAGCTTCATACAATGATTCTTGGTCATATTGTGTAAAAGATGTGATTTCATTCCTCAATTTTGCCGTCTTAGCAGGAGGAAAGAACTTAGACAAGAATTTCTGAACCAACTCATTCCATGTTGTAATTGATCCCGGTGGTAATGAATTTAGCCACTCCTTGGCTTTATCCCGAAGTGAAAAAGGAAAAACCCTCAATCTTATAGCATCTTCAGACACACCATTTATCTTGTAAAGATCACACACCTCCAGAAAGTAAGCAATATGTGCATTTGGATCATCCTTTGACATTCCCCCAAACTGATTTGATTGAACCATTTGGATAAAGGATGGTTTTATCTCAAAATTATTTGCTTGAACAGTTGGCCTCCTTATACCCGAAGTAGTTCCAGCAACATTAGGTACAACATAATCCCTCAAAGCTCTATGATTTCCACCTCCCTCAACAAATGGTGGATCCATAGTTGATTGTCTATTAGAAGGTGAGGTTGAACGCCTTCTCTCTCGGTTTAGATGCCTAAATGTTCTATCAATCTCTGGATCAAATGGAAATTGGTTAAGGCATCTTGTACGTCTCATACAACAATCCTACAACTAGAAAATTAACTAGCACAAAAACAACACAAAGTTACCTTTTTTATGATAAATGAAATAAAAGAGCAAAATAAACAAAATTAAAAATGAAACAATGATAAAGCAAATTAACTTCAAATTAAAACTAAGATTAGGTAGTATCGATATTAATAAAATATAACCATTCCCTGGCAACGGCGCCAAAAACTTGATGCGTAATTTTGCAAGTGTACGAATCGTTCAAGTAATAAAGTGTACAAAAGTACGGATATCGAACCCACAAGGAATGGCGTTACTAAGTACCGAAATTGACTAATCCTAATTTTATTTGAAAACCGAATTTTTGAATTTGTTTAAGAAGTAAATTAACTCAAAACTAACGTAAGTAACAAAATTTAATGTTGTTCACAAATTATTAAAATCGCTAAGGCATTTGATTTCGCTAAATCAATACAAAAATATATCATGCTTATAATCTCTTTTTAATTTCAAAATTAAAATCTTAAAAATATATTATTTCAACTTCCTAAACATTCATGATTTATTATAATAATTAGTTGAAAATTATTTTCATATTTCATATAAAAAATGTATCAATTTAATTTCACCCAAACTTAGTGTCAGGAATCCGAATTCGCTTCGACTCTATTACTCACTAGTCAATACTCTCAAAAACATTGAATCATATGGGTGCAAACACTCATACATAATTTATATGTGGAATAGTTGATGTATAGAAATGAACTAATATGTTTGTATATGTATAAAAAAGAAAGGATCAAAGTGTTATTATAACATAGATCTCATGAAAGGAATCAAATATAAGGATTTATAAAATATTATACTTTACTTTCATGCATCAATCAAATTCATTAAATAAAAATATCAAGTAATATGTCTTTTAGAATATGTAGGAAAATGCAATAACTTCTTAGGAAATTACTTACTATATTTTCTTTTGCATTAAACCATTTTTTTAGAGTGACCCTTCTACAGATTATACATTTTTTATATGGTAAGGTGAATGGTTAATATTTGGCTTTTCTATTTGTATTTGTATAGGTAATCCTAGATATATCTCTTTTTTAATAGAAATCATATCAATGAAGAAAGACATATATTATCAATTTCTTCTTAAATGATTTAATCTAAGTAAATAAAAAATAAATATATAACACTTCATTTAGATATAAAAATCGAGACATTCAATACTAAGTTCTATAAAAATCATCTAATTCTCAATTCTTTAGCCTCCAAATTGAAAAGTTATAGTTTTCTATAATTCTTGAGTTTTACTTAACCTTTTTATTTGTCGAGTATTGACTTAACTGTACCTGACACAATATTCTCTTAAAGACCTTAGATGAAGGTTTGGAGAATTTCTTCACACGACATCACACCATATGCATAAAACTTGATCAAACAAACGATTATATATTATTTAAACTAATAATTAAAAATAAACAATTATGTAAATATTTATAATATAATAAATTTAATTGATAAAACAGAAAAGTTTTAAAACTAAATTCAAAAAAGTTGTTCTAATTTTAAAGAAATTATATAAAAAACTAAATAAAAAATATTTATTACTAAGTTAACCATAAACAATATTTTACTTATATGATTCGACATTTTTCAGAAAAATATCACGACAATATTTATAAGGTAGTGATATTATCATAATAACTTTTATTATTGATACAATAAAAATTTATAAATTATCTATTGTACTCTGACAATTAATTACACTTCAATATCATTATTATTGTATAAAATTATCATGAATGAAAAATTATGTGACAATAATAAATCTAGTTGACAATATCACTATTCTATAAATATTATTAAATTATATTCTATTGATATTTTATTGACATTGACCTTTTATCGATATTACATATCGAGCAAAATGTGTTTCGATATCGAGACTTCTAATACATCAATATTGTCGATGTTGATTTTGAAAACGTTTTTCATAATAAAAATTAAATTTTTACAAATAAAAAATATAATATTTATTATTGGAATAAATAATATAGGTAAATTACAAAAAATAATATTTTGAGTGTTTTATTTTATATATGTGTGTTATTTTCTTTATATGTGTGTTATTTTCTTTATTTGTGTGTTTAGGTAAATTAGACTAATGCTCACATTTTTGTCAAAAAAAATCATGTCTTAAAAATTAAGTTTAAGCAATGATTAGTTCCTTTTGCATTATTAGATTAATTTCTAAAAACATATCATAAGTAATAAGATAATTAGTAAGTTTGTGTCCTAACTAATATTTAATGATAAAATGTTAAAATAAAACAAACCCAAAATTGGTATTTAGGAATCAAATAGTGGAGACTACCCTTATGAGATATTATTTGACCCTTAATTTCCTTTATTCTGAGTGAAATATTTTCTTTTTACTTAAAACACTTATTCTATTTCTTCAAATTTTTGGATAATCTATATAAATATTAGTATTGAATGTATGAATGTTCTCATCTTAATAGAGTGTCGTATATTTATTTTTCATTTGCTTAGATTAAATGATTTAAGTAGAAAATGATAGTATATGCTTTTATCTCATTCATGCATAACTTCTACCAAAAAGAGACATATCTGAGATTACCTAAATTAAAAGCAAACAGAAAAGCTAAAAAATTAACCACTCACCAAATTCGTACAAAAATATACAATTTGTACATGGCTCTACTCTCTAAAAACATATATATTAAAAAATATCTTAAAAAATAAAGAGATAAAGAATATATGGTATAATCTATATACTACAACCATTTTAGCCTTAAATAGTTATGAGGGTTGGTTACTACCAAAGAAATATAGGAAATAATTCCTTTAGAAGTCATTGCATTTATATTTCTTACACTTCTTAAAGGCATATATTATGAAATGTTTCTTAATGAGTTTGATTGATGCATGAAAATAATATATGATATCTTTATAATTTATACTTTGATTCCTTTCATTAGAACAAAGTTATGCACTATTTTGATCCTTTCTTCTTTTATAAGTATGTAGAGTTATTAGTTCATTTCTAAATATAAATTCTATTCGCATACACCTTAGTAGGAGTGCTTGAACCCATAGGATTAAGTGAATTGAGAGTATTGACTTGTGAGGAATAGAGTCGAAGGGAATTCAGATTCCTAAAATTGAAATTGGGTGAAGTGAAAATGAAACACTTTTTAATAAAATATGAAAGAGATTTTCGACTAATTATTGTAGTAAATCATGAAATTTTAAGGGATTAGAGTAATTTATGCTTAATGGTTTTAATTTTTTACTTGTTATATTTTTTATATTTTTTGTTTTATTTAGTTTAATGTTTGTTGGCATCATTACTAAAAACCCTCACAAGACTTAAACTCATCCACTATGGCAACCTAAAGGTTTAAAGGCTTATTGCATAAGCTAAATGCAACAGTTTCAATCAACGAAATTGATTTAGGATAGTTTAATTTTTAGTTATTATTTTAATTTTTACTGCTTCTCTAGCTAAGAGACTAGCAAAAAGCTAGTTGGTAGTTTAGATAAGTGCTTACAAAACACTAAAATTACTATGCTTTAATGTACTTTATTTTATTAAATAGATTTATATTTGTATGATTTTATCATATTTTTATATAAATTAGTCTTTTCGAAATCACAGTTATTTTTATTATTATGCAGGTATTTTTATTTAAAAATAAATTAAAGACTTGAAGAAAAATATTGGAGGTAATACATCACAAATATGTTAAGAAAAATGATAAAAATTATAAAAAATGGAAAAATTAAACAAAATAGATCAAAAAGGTCAAAAATGTCCAATCCACACCGAGTTGCGTGCATCCACTTAGTTATATCCAAACATGTTCAAGACTAATTTTTGATATATTTTCCCGCTTGTTTAGTTTTTTTCTCACTTATAAAAGAACCATCTCCCACATTGTAAAAATCATCCCTCAAATCTCAACTCTTCTCTTTCTCTCTCTAAAAAGTTTTCTTAATTTTTTTAGTTTTAAAGTTCTTTTCTTTTTGAAAAGAACTAGTTATACTTTTGTAAATCTCTAGTTTTTGATTCAATAAACAGAAATACAAATTCGTTTAAAGATCTTCGAGAAACGGAACTAGCATTAAAGTTCTATAAGGATTAATCTGTGGTATGATTTTAAAATAAATTCTTTAGAGTTATTTTTATATTTTATTTTTATATGCTATAATTAATTTGTATGTGATTAAATTTAACATGACTAGCTATTTGTAAATATGATATAATAATAACGTTGTTAGGCTTGCGAAATATTAAATAGGTAAAACATTTTTATAAAATAAATTGATTTTGTTTTTATTTAAGATTTTATATTAAAGATGTTAAAGATAAATATATTATTTTTTATTACAAACTTAAATATAAAAATTAGATTTTAATGTTTAATTATTCGGTGTGATTTAGAGTAGAATTGCTTATTTTTTTATGTTATTAGATTAGGAAACACAAAAAAATCAAAATATTGTGACAATATATTTAGGATTTAATTTTGTTTTTAAGAGTTTGAATAATAAATTAAAAACCACATGTATTACTTCCTTAGATCGACTTTGGGAGTACACTTGTCATTTTTTATAAAATGATTCATGCACTTACAAGAGTTTAACAAACATAAAACCAAAGTATTTGAAAAATTACTATTGCTAACCCGATTTCGATTTTGTCTTATCAATGTATTAAAAATCGAGATAGTTAAACTCGAGGTGCTTAAAAACGAGGCTAATGTATTAAAAACAGAGGTATTTAAACTTGAGGATATGGTAAGTCTCTTTGAAGATACTAAGCGTGAGCTTGCATCTTGCAAAAAGTAGCTAATCCAAACTCAATCTCGAGAAAGAGGACCTTGGCTAAAATGACCAATCTTATAGATATGGGGTCCTATTGGATGAGCTTATATACGAAGTGATCTAAAGGAGTGTTATTTAAAGTGATGTAGGTCAACTCATCCCAACATAGAGACCCATACATGAAAGAAAATTATTGAGATTTAGGCTAAGCTTTTGCGTTTAGTGGAAGAAACCGACGATCCAGACACTAGTCGTGTCTCTAAACGCTTGAAGAATTTTTAACACTCTACGAGGCCGAGGTTTGTATAAATAAGTGTTGTCAAAAATTTGTAATTTCAAATAATGAAAATACTCTTGATGGCATGTACTCGCATTGCTTTAGTGTTATATGTTTTTATTACCATTTTTTATTAGGGCACGAAACTTACTCAAATTTATTGAGAAGCCTTATATGGCTCATAATCGAGCTGACCCATTTGCAGTATAAAATAGTGGAAGGTAGTGCTTTACTTGGCTCTTGACCGAGGTTCTCATCTCATCCATCAATATTAGATCGTTTACCTAGCTCTTGACTGATGTGGATAACTCATGACCTTTGCATGTCTCAGGGTGCTCTACCTGGTTCTTAACCGAGGTGATTAGCCCATGTTGTAAGATGGTGGGAGATGGAGCTTTACTTGGTTCCTAACCAAGGTACTCATCTCTCCCTTCAATGTGAGAGTGTGGACTTGGTTCCTGACTGAGGTGGACAACTCGTGACCTTTACATGTTAGGGTGTTATACCTGGTTCTTAACTGAGTTGACCCACTTGTGACGTAAAATGGTGGGAGCCTTCTTAAAAAGGAAACATTTATAGGGGTGAAATTCTATTGATATACTTGTGTCAATGTTACATGAAAACTATAAATTATTATTCATTAGAAGTGATATTTCTTCAAATGTCTTCCTCAATTCCTTCAATGCTTTTCAATAGATAGGCCCCTCATGGTGTTTTGTCAATTTTTTGGTAAGGTCTTTCCCAGTTAACGACCATTTTTCTAGCCATCTAGTCTTTCTTGTTAGGGAATACCCTTCTTAGGACCCAATCATTGCTGCAAAATGCTTTGAAATGCACGATCATGTTGTAATAATCTAATACTTTCCTCTTCTGCTCGATAATCCTTCTTAGAGCTTCATTCCTTTTCTCCTCTACGAGGGTTAGTTTGATTTCTCTACATACCTCATTTTTTCTATTAAAATTGACTTGGTAGTGGATATCGTAACCTTGATTAGTATTATTGCTTCAGTCTCTGATGAGTGCTCAAAAGCACTAAAATTACCATGATTTTATGCACATTAATTGATTAAAAATATATATATTTATATGTTTTATCATATATTTATATAAATTTGTCTTTTTTGGAATCACGGGTATTTTTATTGTTTTTCAGGTATTTTCGCTTAAAAACGTCACTTAAAGACTCAAAAAGGAATACTGCAAGCAATACATCACAAATATATTAATAAATAAATGGGGAAAGGTCAACAAAAATGAAAAAATTGGACAAAATGGGTCGAAAAGGTCAAAAATGTCAAAAAGGAGAAAATCGCGCCCGGAGCAGCCCATCCTGCACACGCCTTCCTCCAGATCCACGCGTGCCACAACGCTTGGCCATCATCGTTTCACGCACGCGCGCCGGTGCCTTCTTCGGCGCTCGTGCGCGCCTAACGCTTCTCCGCGCGCGCCGATGCCATTTCGCCCCATTTTTCACATGCAGCCGCCCCCATGACGTCATGTTGACGTCATCAATGACCTCACCATGTGCACTACGCGTTTTCACCATTTTTAAAATTTTTTCACCCATTTTTTCTCTCCATCCTCACCTATAAATACCCCCCTTCCCTTCACTTCAAAACACACCTCAAAACACACTTCTCTCTTCTTTCTTTCTCTCCATTTCTTAGTTTTTAGGTTTTTTTAGTTTTTCTTATGTTTTAGTTAGTTTTGCTTAGTTTTAGAGTTCTTGCCTCTTTGGGAAGAACTAGTTATGTTTTTGTAATTTATTAGCTTTTTGATTCAATAAATGGGAGTGCAAATTCCGTTTGGAGGTTTTCTAGCAACGGGAATGGCATCAAGATCGTAAGGATTTTTATTTTCTTTGCAGCTTATTTTTTATGCTTTATTCTTACATGTTATATTTAATTTATCTCGTGATTAAATTTAACCGTATAGCTGTTTGTAAAAATGATATAATAATAACGTCGTTATGCTTGCGAAATATTAAATAGGTAAAAATCTCTAAAATGAATTGATTTTATTTTTATTCAAGATTTTATATTAAGAATGTTAGAGAGAAATATATTATTATTCATTACAAACTTAAATCTGAAAATTATATTTAAAGGTTTAGTTATCCGGTCTGATTTAAAGTAGTCCTCTTTTATTTGTTGGTACAATCGCCCGGTAGTTAGAGTGAAGCTCTATTTCAAAAGTTTTTATAAGAATTATTATCTGAAAATGTATTGACAACATGTTTTCAGTAGTAGTTTTAAAACTTGAAAGTTAGTACTCGGATAATTAAATTCTTAGGTTTAATTTGGACACCTTGAATAAAGTTTAAACTGTCTAACCCCACCAAAGGTGGCATTTAAATGGTTCATTTTCAATCTCTTAGAAAAAGGAATTAATTTAATTAACCAAATTAGTTATCAACCACACCCATAGGTGTTAATTGATTTGTTTAGTTAACAAAGAATATCTAACCCCACCAAAGGTGGTATTCATACAAAAATGAGAGAATCAATAAATATCAATTCATATATTTAATAACCTAGATAATATGAGCAAGCATAATTAACTTAGTTATTATATCCATAAATACTACACTATTTATAAAAGATAAAATTTGCATGAATGTTTATTGAATCTATGTTTAATTTTATGTTATTAGATTAAAAACACAAAACCCCAAAATATCGTGACAGGATGTTTAGGATTTAATTTCGTTTTTAAAAGTTTGAATAATAAATTAAAAACCACATACATTCCTTCCTTAGATCGACCTTGGGAGTATACTTATCATTTTCTACGAAATGATTCGTGCACTTGCGAGAGTTTTATAAATATAAAACCAAAGTATTGGTAGGATCGGCGATGCCGGTTTTCGTTCATCAAGTTTTTGGCAATCCCGATTCTGCTCATCAAGTTTTTGGCGCCGTTGCCGGGGAAGGAATAGCGTTTTTAATTTATTTATCAAAATTTTAAAAATATTTTTGTGGTGTAAATAATTGTGATTTTTTTTGTTTTTGTAAAAAAATAAAAAAAATAAAACATTTAATCAAATTTCAAATTTCATAAGAAATAATAAAAAAAATTTAAAATTAAAAAAAATTAAAAAAATTAAAAAAATTAAAAAAATTAAAAAAATTAAAAAAATTAAAAAAATTAAAAACAAAAATTAAAAATTAAAAAAATTGTAGCGTGAATAGTACAATAATTTAGAAATTTGAAATTTGAAGTAAAAATTTTTTACCGTTCATAAATAGTAAAAATATATTAACAAAAAAAAAGAACATTTTTAAATAAAAATTATAACGTGAATAATAAAATAATTTAGAATTTTAAAATTTGAATTAAAAAAAAATTTACGTTCATGAATAGTAAAAAAAAATTCAAAAATTTTAAGTTAAAAAAAAACAATTTCATAAAATAAAAATTATATTGTAAATAGTAAAATAAAGTTATCATTCATAAATAGTTAAAAAAATAAAAATAAAAAAAATTCTAATTTTAAATTGTTTAATAAATATTGTGTTAATAGTAAAATAATTATGGAATTTGAAATTTCGAAAAAAAAAATAAAAAAATAAAAAAAAAATAAAAAAAAATAAAAAAACAAATAAAAAAACAAATAAAAAAAAATAAAAAAATAAAAAAAAATAAAAAAAATAAAAAAAATAACAAAAATAAAAAGAATAACCAAATTTTTAATTTTTTGAGTTTAATTTTTATTATTTTTTTTATTTATTTTGAATCATAATTTTATTTTTTTTCTTTTTTCTTTTATCTTTTTCAATTTTATTTTATTTTATTATTTTTTATTTTTCTTTCTTTAGCTATTTTGTTTTCTTCTTGATTTTTATTTGACTTAACTTAGTTTTTTTTACTAACTTAATTAACTTAGATTGTTTTTGAACATTAACTTAGGTTTTTACTTAAATTTTCATTAATTTAATTAATTTTTTTTTTAGTTCACTTAACTTAATTAACTTAGATTTTTTTTACTTCACTTAGCTTAATTAATTTTTTTTTACTAACTTAATTAACTTAGATTTTTTTTAATTCACTTGACTTAATTAACTTAGATTTTTTTTAATTCACTTAACTTAATTAACCTTTTCTTTAAACTTACTTAACTTAGATTTTCATTAACTTAAATTTTTATTTAATTTAACTTAATAACATGAAAAGTAAAGATCTAAGGGAGTTCTGTCTAGGAGACTAGTTCTTGGAAGCCTTTGTTCCACTAGTCTTTCCTGGGAACGTTGTTCTGTCTAGGAGGATGGTTTTTAAGGAGCCTTTGCACCAGCATTCTTTCCTGGGAGCACTCTTGGTTAATACTGATTATGTTATTTTTTTTTCTAAAAAAAAACAAAAAAAAAACATAAATTCTGAAACTACCTCCAAAATTTTAAAGTTTTAATTATAATATAATGAGTTAGTTGCTTTGTTTGATCTAGGTACAATTGTGTTTTAATGACTTAATTATTTGATTTGTACCTAGATGTGGGTTATCTAAAACTCAAAGTATGCCTCTAGTTTTAAGTACAGAAAGAAATCTGAAAATCAATAAGGCATGACTGAAAAAGTATAGGTAGACAACCTTGTCTTACCTGAAGGTTTGATTGACTTAATGATGAGGGGACATTGAGTTTACTTAAAATGCAATCCCCAAGTTACGTCTTGCTAAGACGTTAAACTAAGCGCTGGATGGGAGGCAACCCATCATTTTAGGTAATTTTCTTTTATTTGTTTTATTTAATTAATTTTATTATTTATTTCATTTTAATTACATGTGAATAATTTTTAAATTGCTAAAACTAAAAATATTTGTTGAGATGTTAGAAGTTCACAGCGATCTGTCTGTATACACTTTAATGATGAATATGATGGATGTACCTGCATTTTCCATTACTACTTGCACATTCTCAGGAAATAGGTAATCTTTCTTCTCTTTTCTCTTTATCTTTAATTTACAGTTGTTACATTGAGGACAATGTAAGTTCTAGGTTAGGGGTGGTGAATAGTTACCATGCTTAATTAAAAAAAAGTTTTAACAATTTAAAAATAAAAAAAAAAAATTTAAAAATAAAAAAATATACTTTTTCATTTTTTTGTGTGTTTGGTTTTATTTCTATTTTGTGTGATTTAGTCATTTTTGAAAAAAAAAAATTTCTCACAAAAATTATCATTTCTTTAAATCAAATTTAAGTAAATAGTTAAGTCTTTTGTACTGTTAGATTAATTTTTGAAAATATATCATGAAATATTTTGTAATTATTTTTTGATAATTAGTTAGTTTTTGTCATAACTAGTATTTCTTGATAAGATGTAGAAATTATATTAAACCCAAAATCGGTGTTTATGAATTTTTTGTTAGTGGAGACTACCGTTATGAGATATAATTTGAGCCTAATTTCCTTTATTCAGAGTGAAATATATATTTTTTCTACTCCAAACACA
This sequence comes from Hippophae rhamnoides, assembly GCA_033030585.1. Classification (NCBI taxonomy): domain Eukaryota; kingdom Viridiplantae; phylum Streptophyta; class Magnoliopsida; order Rosales; family Elaeagnaceae; genus Hippophae; species Hippophae rhamnoides. The sequence goes on along the minus strand of CM065431.1, from coordinate 31,178,312 downwards.
TTTCTTATTTCTTCAAATTTTTAGATGATCTCTATAGGTATTAGCATTGAATGTATGAATTTTTTCTCATCTTAACAGAGTATCGTATATTTTTTTTATTATTTTTGCTTAGATTAAATGATTTGAGTAGAAATTGATAGTATATGCTAATATCTCGTTCATGCATGACTGCTACAAAAAAAAGAAGACATATCTGGGGTTACCTAAACCAAGATCAAACAGAAAAGCCACAAAATTAACCACTCACCAAAATCCAAAAAAAAAATGTACAATCTGTACATGGGTTGACTCTTTAAAATACATATATTGAGAAATATCTTCAGAAAAAAATAGAGAGATAAATAATATATAGTATAATCTACATACTATAACCCACATTGCCTACAAAGTTGTGAGTAAAAGTTAATTACAAAAGAAAGATATAGGAAATAATTCCCTAAAAAGTCATTACACTCTCTTCATTTGTAAAAGGCATATATCTTTAAATTCTTTCTTAATGATTTTGATTTATGCATGAAAATAATTTTTATATATGATTTCTTTATAATTTATACATTTGATTCCTTTCATGAGATCAATGTTAAAATAACACTTTGAGCCTTTATTCTTTATACATATGCGAACATATTAGTTCATTTCTATACATAAACTCTTTCGCATATAAATTAGTATGAGTGTTTGAACCCATAGGAGTCAGTGTTTTGAGAGTATTGACTTGTGAGGAATAGAGTCGAAGCGAATTCTGATTCATGACACTGAAATTGGGTGAAATTAAATTGATACATTTTTGACATGAAATATGAAAATGATTTTCGACTAATTATTATAATAAATCATGATTGTTTAAAGAGATTAAAATAACTTATGCTTGAGATTTTAATTATGATCTTAAAGGAGATTAAAAAGTATGACACATTTTTGTGATATGTTGTTTACTCTTATTCTTAAAAATTAAATTTTGATTTTGTTGTAATTTTAGTTTTTGAGTTGATTGTTTTTATTGTTTCTTTTGATTTTTACATTAAGTTCAATGTTTGTGGGTATCATTACTGAAAACCCTCACGAGACTCAAACTCGTCCACTAGGGCAACCTAGGGGTTTAAAGGCTTGTTGCATAGGCTAAATGCAACCGTGTCAATCCACGGAAGTGATTTAGGATAGTTTAATTTTTAGTTTTTATCGCTTCTCTTGCTAAGGGACTAGCAAGAAGTTCGTCAGTTGTGATGAGTGCTCAAAAAGCACTAAAATTACCATGATTTTATGCACATTAATTGATTAAAAATATATATATTTATATATTTTATCATATATTTATATAAATTTGTCTTTTTCGGAATCACGGGTATTTTTATTGTATTTCAAGTATTTTCGCTTAAAAACGTCACTTAAAGACTCATAAAGGAATACTGCAAGCAATACATCACAAATATATTAATAAATAAATGGGGAAAGGTCAACAAAAATGGAAAAATTGGACAAAATGGGTCGAAAAGGTCAAAAATGTCAAAAAGGAGAAAATCGCGCCCGGAGCAGCCCATCCCGCACACGCCTTCCTCCAGATCCGCGCGTGCCACAATGCGATGTCACTGTTCACACACGCGCGCGCGCTGCTGGTGCCTTCCGCGCGCGCCTGTGCGCGCCCCAACTGCCCTCCGTGCGCGCCGACACCATTTCGCCCCATTTTTCACGTGCAGCCGCCCCCATGACGTCATGCTGACGTCATCAATGACCTCACCATGTGCACTACGCGTTTTCACCATTTTTTAACATTTTTTCACCCATTTTTTCTCTCCATCCTCACCTATAAATACCCCCCTTCCCTTCACTTCAAAACACGCCTCAAAACACACTTCTCTCTTCTTTCTTTCTCTCCATTTCTTAGTTTTTAGTTTTTTTTAGTTTTTCTTATGTTTTAGTTAGTTTTGCTTAGTTTTAGAGTTCTTCCCTCTTTGGGAAGAACTAGTTATGTTTTTGTAATTTATTAGCTTTTTGATTCAATAAATGGGAGTGCAAATTCCGTTTGGAGGTTTTCTAGCAACGGGAATGGCATCGAAGTACTGTAAGGATTTTTATTTTCTTTGCAGTTATTTTTTATGCTTTATTCTTACATGTTATATTTAATTTATCTGTGATTAAATTTAACTGTGCTAGCTGTTTGTAAAAATGATATAATAATAACGTCGTTATGCTTGCGAAATATTAAATAGGTAAAAATCTCTAAAATGAATTGATTTTATTTTTATTCAAGATTTTATATTAAGAATGTTAGAGAGAAATATATTATTATTCATTACAAACTTAAATCTGAAAATTAGATTTTAAGGTTTAGTTATCCGGTCTGATTTAAAGTAGTGCTCTTTTATTTGTTGGTACAATCGCCCGGTAGTTAGAGTGAAGCTCTATTTCAAAAGTTTTTATAAGAATTATTATCTGAAAATGTATTGACAACATGTTTTCAGTAGTAGTTTTAAAGCTTGAAAGTTAGTACTCGGATAATTAAATTCTTAGGTTTAATTTGGACACCTTGAATAAAGTTTAAACTCTCTAACCCCACCAAAGGTGGCATTTAAATGGTTCATTTTCAATCTCTTAGAAAAAGGAATTAATTTAATTAACCAAATTAGTTATCAACCACACCCATAGGTGTTAATTGATTTGTTTAGTTAACAAAGAATATCTAACCCCACCAAAGGTGGTATTCATACAAAAATGAGAGAATCAATAAATATCAATTCATATCTTTAATAACCTAGATAATATGAGCAAGCATAATTAACTTAGTTATTATATCCATAAATACTACACTATTTATAAATGATAAAATTTGCATCAATATTTATTGATTCTATGTTTATTTTTATGTTAAAAACACAAAACCCAAAATATCATGACATGATGTTTAGGATTTAATTTCGTTTTTAAAAGTTTGAATAATAAATTAAAAACCACATACATTCCTTCCTTAGATCGACCTTGGGAGTATACTTATCATTTTCTACGAAATGATTCGTGCACTTGCGAGAGTTTTATAAATATAAAACCAAAGTATTGGCAGGATCGGCGATGCTGGTTTTCGTTCATCAAGTTTTTGGCAATCCCGATTCTGCTCATCAGTCTCGTAGGCCAGGGAAAAATGGGTCTCTTTAGTACTTCCACTTGGGCTAGTTTTGACGGCCCACAATATGTTAGGAAGCTCCTTCATCCATCTTCCTTTTGAATTTTCTAGCCTTTTGTTTTATAAATTGATAATTAGCTTGTTAGAAGATTCTGCCTAACCATTGGCTTGGTGATAATATGGCGTGGAGTGGCATATCTTAATGCTATATTTGAGGGAGAATTCTTTGATATTTTGTCCTGTGAATTACCTTCCATTGTCTGTGATTAGCTCTCTGGGTAGGCTAAAATGGAAAATTATGGAATACCATATAAATCTAATCACTTCCACCTCCCGTATTCAGCCCAAGGGCTCAGCTTTGATCCTTTTTGAAAAGTAATCAGTAGCCATAAGTAAAAACTTCTTTTGACCCTATCCTAGGGGTAGAGGTCCTACTATGTCAAGCTCCCACTTATAAAAGGGCCAAGAACTCACCACCCCCTTCATGGCATTCGAGAGAGTGTGTGATAAGGGGGAAAACCTTTGGTATATATTGCATATTTGGGTGTATTTTGTGCAATCTGCCAACATAGTGGGCCAATAATAGCCATGTCTCATAATCGGTTGTGATAACCTTTTACCTCCTAAATGTGAACTGCAGTCTCATTCATGTGTATTATACATCAATATTTCAAACCCTTTTTTGGCTATGCATAAGAGCCCCAGACATAGTGAGGTTTTTTGGATATAGTCTCCCAACTTCTATCATGTATTGACCTACTTTGGCCCTGATTTCCTTTGCAGACTTGTTATCTTCTGGTAGCTCTTCCCTTTCCTAGAAGTTATAGATTGGGGTGAACTGTGGGATAGTGGGAGTGTTGTCTTTTTAAGAGATCATAAAAATGTGCAAGTATACACGATCACAAGTAATAAAATTTTATAAGTAAATTATCGTTCCTACGGAGATTTGTCACTACAGTTTGTGGAGTACTAAAATTATTTTAATCTGATTTTATCCAAAAACAAATAAAAGTTTATGAAAGTTTAACTAATTAAGAGTTTTATACCAAAATATAAAAAAATTCTAGGATTACAGTTTCACCAAATTAATCCACTCGAATCATATTATTTTCTCTTGATTTATTTTTTGTAAATTTAATTTGTCAACCAAGAACTTCTAATTTTATCCATACATCTCTTTCGAGCTACATATAGATACACCTTGCCAAAATAATTCACTATATTCCTATGAGAATTAAATTCACCAAGATTCATAACGTTCAAAGTTCTCAAATGGCCACACGTAAAATAAAGGTATATTCCTATCCCTTATATATACATGTTATTCTATCCATGAGCAATATACACAAAAATGCCTCTTCCAAGTTTATTTAAGTATCACAGATCAAATGATAAATTTTCCAATAATCAAAAGCATTAAGCACAAATGGAATAAAAAAATTAAAAATCTCATAAATCTTTCAAAAATAATTTATTCAAGCTTCATAAATTTAGCTAAAATGCAATCCTAGAAAAATTAAATTACTTTATAATAAAAATTAAAATTACAATACGTAAATATTAAAGCATTTCAGGAATATTATATGAAGAACACAAAGAAAATTAGAACGTTTCTCCTCTCTAAATTTTTGACACACGTGGAAACACAACAGAAGCCAAAAATGGCTTCTGTGTGTACCACAGTCCAACTCTCCAACTCCTCTCCAACCTCCTAAATTTATCGCAAAAACACCCTATCTATAACTCCAATTCTCTAAAACAAAATGTATCAGAAAATATTTTTTTTACAATTACGCGTGTAAAATTAGGAACAAAATATTACATGGGAAATGTTATTTTAAGACACGAGTGGGAGACAAAACTGGTTGGACAGGGCACCGTTTCTACGTTTTTTAATTTCAATTCATGCATGCCACGTGTCAGCATCTCATTTGCAGCACTACTTTAATTCAAATTATATTTTAGACTTTTGTTAATTGCAATTAAGCACTACTTTAATTTAAATTATATTTTCAGACTTTATTATTTGTAATTAAGTCCTTTTTCGATTCACATTCTTTAATTTTCTTAAAAATATATTCCTTAAAAAATAAACAGTAAATATTAATTTAATTAATTAAAATTAACTAAAAATATCAAGAATATAGCAATTATAATTAATAAAATGGACAAAATAATTGTATAATATACAATTATCACACCCCCAAACTTAAGATTTTGCTAGTATTCGAGTAAAAGGAAAGAAATAAAACAAGGATACATGCATTTAAAATAGTGATTTTTAAAACATTTCTTTTTGATTATTTCAAATAACATAACTCAAAGAAATACAAGAATTTTATCTAAGCATTGAAATAAATTTAAAAATATGTTACATTTTCATAATGAATTTTAGTGTGTGTGTAAAGTCTTTTCATATTTTATCACATGAAATCCGGATGAGTTTATGCAAATAGGACGCAATTAATTTTTAATAAAATCACAAATCTCATAAGTTCATTTTTCATTTCTCTCTCTACTAATGTAGACAAACATAACCAAAAATCAATAGGACTTTATTAAACTTGTAATGTATGGCTTGGGTAAAGGTAGGATAAAAGATAATATGTGGCTCAAAATTTTCCTAAACACATTATTTTAGGATTGAAACAAGATACCTTCTAACATCTCAATTAATATTTCCCAATTTGGGATTTAACATCACATGCAATTATCATTTTTTCCCTTTTTTCTTTTTTTTCAGTATCCTCTTTTTTTTTCGATATATCTTTAGAAATTTACTAACAATGGTCACGCGTTAGTGAGATAAGAAAAATCGATATATCTATACATGTATTTATATATATATTTACTAGGCTTTTGAAAGGAGATAAATATATATATATATATATATATAAACTTCAAAGCTCAAAAGAGGTATACTATAGATAAAACATGTGAAGGTAGATAGAAAGGCTCAAACGATCCAAAGATTAGCTAAATCATTTTATTAGTTAAGTGTTATCTAGAATTTGACCTCGAGAGAAAATCAAACAAATTCTAAGAATTGTGACACCAAAAATATCAATCAAAATGCATACTCACATAAACATTCTCTAAATTAGCATAACAACTCAAACATCAATACTAGTGCTCATAAATATATATTCATGTAAAAATGAAACATACGTAAAAATTATACACAAACTTAGAAAATATTCAAGTGTTCCAAAGAGTTATGAATTATTTTAACCGATAAAAATAAATCACCATGCAATGCAATATATTCTCATGTTTCACTCAACCAAACAAATAAAGCTACACAAGCTACAATACCCAAAACATATTTCAACTAAGTTCAATCTCTCTACCACCCCCAAACTTAATATACACATTGTCCTCAATGTGTGAAAGTTAAAGAAAAAATGAGATGGGTTTAAAGAAACGTCATGGTTTGGTTTGTAAGATTGAAATCCAAAAATAGCTTTACTTCTTCCAATTTGCACCTACGAAAAACAAAATAACAAAATAAAGAAATATGCAAACTAATACATGTTAAACTAAATAAAAAAATAGAAAATTAAAACACATGGGTTGCCTCCCAAGAAGCGCTTGATTTATAGTCGTCAGCTTGACTTCCCTTTTTTTCTACTTTTAGGGAGGTTCAGATGTTTTGCATCAAATACAAAGTTTCAACTTGTCAGAAAATTGAAAAATAAGTAAAAGTATGAACAACAAGCATAAAGAAAAATAATTTTTTTGAACTAAAATAAGATTGATTGGTGTTAATATCACAAAAAAAATAGTAAACAAATACTCGGCAACGGTGCCAAAAAAGTTTTGTTGTCTCTTTAAGAGAACATGAAAACGTGCAACTATACATGGTCACAAGTAATAAAATTGATAAGTAAATTATCGTTCTCACGGAGATTTGTTACTACAGTTTGTTAAGTACTAAAATTGTTTCACTCTGATTTTATCCAAATGATCAAAAAGTTGATGGGATTTTAACAAACTAAGATTTTAATAACAATAAATAAGAAAATTCTAGGATAGTAGTTTTCACCGAATTAATCCACTCAAATAATATTATTTTCTTTTGATTTATATTTTTGAATTTAATTTGTCAACAGAGAACTACTAATTTTATCCATATGTCTATTCTGATAACAAATAGACACACCTAGCTAAAATAATTCACTATATTCCTATGAGAATTAAATTCACCAAGATTCATTACGTTCAAAGTTCTCAAATAGCCGCACATACAATAAAGAATGTTCCTCTCCTTTCATCATACATGTTATCCTAAACACGAGCAATATTCACAAAATGCCTCTTCCAAGTTTATTTAGGTGCCACAGATTAGTTGATAAATTTGTCAATAATCAAAAGCATTAAGCACAAATAGAATAAACAACTTAAAAACATTAAATCTTTCAAAAATAATTTATTCAAGCTTCAAAAATTAAGTTACAACACAACCCAAGAAAAATTAAATCACTTCATACGAAAAATTAAAATTACAATTAGCATTTAAGGAATATTAAATGAAGAACAAAGAGAATTAAAATCTATTTCTCCTCTCAAATTTCTGGCACACGCAGAACACAACAAAAGCCAAAAATGGCTACTGTGTGTTCCACCATCCAACTCCCTAACCTCCTCTCCAACCTCCTAAATTTATCGCAAAACACCCTATTTATAACTCCAACTCTCTAAAAAAAATGTATTAGAAATTTTTTTTTACAATTACGCGTGTAAAATTAGGAACAAAATATTACATGGGAAATGTTATTTTAAGACACGAGTGGGAGACAAAACTAGTTGGACATGGCACTGTTTCTGTGTTTTTTAATTTCAATTCATGCATGCCACATGTCAGCATCTCATTCGCTACAAGAAAATAGTGAGACACGTGGCATCCTTTCATATGTTGTGAAGAGAGCACGAGGACCGCGTCGTAGAGGAGAAGTGCTTCGCAGACACGTGGGGGACAGAGAAGTTGCTAGACATGCGTGCCATTTCTGTGTTTTTGTTTTAACCAACACATGCCACGTGTCAGCTCCTGATATACTGAAAGAATGTTTGAGACACGTGGCATTGTATGATTCGTTTTAATGGCAGGGTGCACGATGTTTCTCTAGACCGCGTTGCTCGGGAAAGTGCCTATGTAGCAGTCATGTGGGTCCCATCCTACATGCCATCATATGCGGCAGGTGGGCCTTACTCAGCGCCGAGTAGTGTGTAATCCAAAAAACTGTGTCCAATCGCCTATGTCACGTCTGGCTTCCATGCGCCTGATCCTAACCATTGATTAGATGATCTAACGATGTGTGGCGCACATGGATAATAGGTGAGCGTGATCTTCTTTCCTACGCAGAAAAACAAATCAATGTGTTGCAATTAAGCCCTTTTCTATTTTAAATTAACTTTTAAACTTTCATTAATTGCAATTATGCCCTATTTTAATTCAAATTATATTTTAGACTTTTTTTAATTGCAATTAAGCACTCCTTTAATTTAAATTATATTTTTAGACTTTATTATTTGCAATTAAGTCTTTTTTCGATTCACATTCTTTAATTTTCTTAAAAATATATTCCTTAAAAAATAAACAGTAAATATTAATTTAATTAATTAAAATTAACTAAAAATATCAAGAATAACATTCAATCCCTCTTTCAGCTTCCTCTAAAGACACTTCTAACAATATTGTTATCCATTCTACTCGAAATATCTTGGTCTCTCATACCAATGCCAAAGTGGCTAAAGCATCGACGTGACCATTATCGTTTTGAGCTATTTATTTGATCTCAAACTTAGGAAATTTAGAGCACTCATGCTAATCTTTCTAGGTATCCCTTCATTTTATAATCTCTAGCTTCAAATGTCTCCAATAATTGGTTGACTACTAGTCTAGAATCACTATGTAGGGTAAGCATATCCACTCCCATTTTCTTTGCGGTCATGGCTCCAAATATAGCTGCCTCATATTCTGCAACATTGTTAGTTGAATGGAAATCAAGTTTGATTGCATACTCAAAATAGTCGTTGTTGTGATAAATTATGACTACCCCTAGTCCGACACTATTGAAATTGTGTGATCCATTAACAAATACCTTCCAAATTGGGCTATCTTTTTTCTCTACCTCGCACATTCTCTTTTGTTCCTAATTGATGAAAGCTTCTAGCTTATCACTAAACTCAACCACAAGCTTGGCCATAGCTTGCCCTTTGATGTTGTTCTAACCATGTATTTAATGTCATATTCTGCCAATTCTATAGCAATCTGTGCTAGGCTTCCTACTACATCTGGCCTCTTTAAGACACTTTTGAGTGGGTGAAAAGTGAGTACCACAACTATGTGTGAGCTGAAGTAATGCTTGAGCTTTCATGCACTAACTTTGAGAGTGAATCCTAATTTGTCAATTGTTGGATAACTACTTTAGGAGTCCGACAAGACCTGGCTGATATAGTAGACAAGATGTTAAATTTTGTTTCTTTTGGATAAGAGTACAACATTGCACGTATAAGATGTCACAACCAAATACAAATAAAGAACCTCACCTGGACAAAGGCTAGCTAAGACATGGGGGTTACTCAGATACTTCTCTATTTCTACAAGGGATCTATTGTAGCTCTAATCCCAAAACACCAATGTGCTCTTCCTCAACATTTTGAAGAAGAGCATACATTTATCAGTGCATTTAAAGATGAACCTGTTCAATGCTATTATTCTACCATTTAGCTATTGGATTCCCTTGAGGCTAGAAGGGGGCTTCATATTCACTAGAGCTTGTATCTTATCTGGATTGGCCTCAATCCCTTTGTTTGACATTAGATACCTTAAGAATTTTCCAAACTTGACACCTAATATGCATTTCTTGGGGTTGAGCCTCATGCCATACTTTTGGATTACTGAAAATACCTCCTCTAGGTTCCTAATATGGTGAAAGGGTTAAGCTAATTTCACCACCATATTTTCCATAGAGGCCTCTAGATTTCTTTCCATTTTCTCACCAAATATTATGTTAACTAGATGTCGGTATGTGGAACCTGCATTTTTTTAATCTAAACAACATTCTTTTATACTTCTATGATGAAAGATGTTTTCTCCTCATCTTTGGGGTTGCATTCTAATTTGGTGATACTTGGAGTATGCATCCAAAAAATCATCAACCCAAATTCGGTACATGCATCTACTAGTTAATCAATACTTAGTAGAGGGAAGCAATACTTGGGACAAACCTTATTTAAATCTATAAAGGATACACATATGCAAGATGACCCACATGCTTTCTTGACCAAGACCACATTTGACAGCAATGAAGGTTAGTTGACTTCCTTTATGACCCCCGCTTATTTAAGGGCAGCTAGTTGGTGCTTAATTATCTCTTTCTTCTCTCTTGGGAATTTTGTTTTTCATTGCTCAAAGAGTTTAGCCTCTAGATTGACATTTAAATAGTGTGTTATGGCTTTTGGATCGATCCTAGGCATATTCGTTGGAGTCCATGCAAAGAAATCCATGTAGACATAAGGAAATGTGAAAGTTGTTCCTATAACTCCATTGCCAAGTTCCCACCCATTTTTAAGGGATGGTTCTCTCCTTTAACTTTTATAGGGATTTCTCTTATACTATTTAGGTTAACTAACCTTATTAGGCCTTTTCCCTCTAGCCTTTTTTGAGGGAGACCTCTTGATGATTGCTACTGTGGATAATCTCTTTCATCGAAGCATCATAGCAACTTCTGGTCTCTCCTAATCTTATTCGGGCCTTCTTCAATGGGAAACTTGAATACTTGATAGAGGGTGGATGGAACTGCCCTCATTTTATGTATCCAAGGCCTTCTTAAGATGGAATTTTAATGAGTTGGGACATCGATGATTACAAAATTGGTCATTATTATCACTCATTTTTCCATAATATGCAGCACTATCATTCCCTTGACATAGGTGATGCTATCATTGAACCTTACGAGAGGAAGCTCTGTCTTGATAATGTCAGGGTCCTTTATTCCTATAACCCTAGAAATGGTAAAAAATAGGAGATCTACTAAACTCCATGTGTTGATCATTATTCTACAGACATCACAAGATCCAATCCTCAAAGTAATTACTAAAGGATCCAATTCTCACTAAAAATGATTTCTACATCAGGTCTCTTCTTGTCCAAGGCATATACATGGGAGGCATTGTGTAATTCTCTTGCAAACCATTTGCATGAGTTATTTGAGACCCCACTGATTCTATGCCCTTCGTGTATGGTGTGCAGTCTTGATATTGGTCTTCTTGTGAGGCTCCCTACCACTACCTAAAGGGCACATTATTTTTGGCACATCTCGTCTATTTAATTTGTTGATTTCTTCGATCTCCATTTCCCAGGACGAGGTCCTTCAGATATCCTCTAATTAACAATTCGTCCATCTCCTTTTTTAAGTGCCTACAATCCCTCATTTTGTGGCCAATATCCTTATGGAAGGCACACCATTTGGATGTGTCCCTGAGTAGGGATTTTATCTTTGGTGGCCACCTGACATTGGGTTCTTCCTCTATCCTTAGTACGGCCTAAGCAAGATTTACTCTCAAGAGAGGCCCTCTAAAAGGAAAGAGTGACCTCCCTTAGGGTCCTCTATTTCTTAAGCAATATATGGGCCTTCTGCTATCTAGTATGAAAGGTTTGCTTTTATGGTTTTGATGTGCTCTATTTGGGTTCATCCTTCTCTTCTTCTTGTCTGATACCCCTTCGATATTGTCTCACTGGCCTTTGACTAGCCCTAGCTCTCTCTCCAGGTTTACATACTTCCTTGCCTCACCATAAGCTTCCTTTAAAGTACAAGCTAGAACAATCAGAGATTTCCAATTTTTCCTCTCTGAATTGTTTCATGTACTACTCAGTGGATTCTCCCTCTTCTTGAATAATTGAGAAAATGTGGTGTGATTCTTTTCTCAAGTGCTTGTTGCAAGCGTAGTTCATGATGAATAGCCTAGCGAACTGATGAGTGCTTAAAAAGTACTAAAATTACCATGATTTTATGTACTTTAATTGATTAAAAAGATTTATATTTATATGATTTTATCATATTTTTATATAAATTTATCTTTCTAGAATCACATGTATTTTTATTGTTGTTCAGGTATTTTTGCTTAAAAATTAACTTAAAGACTTGAAGAAAAATATTGGAGGTAATACATCACAAATATATTGAGAAAATAAATGAGGAAAAGTAAAAAAAGATGGAAAAATTGGACAAAATAGTTCAAAAATGTCAAAAAGGATGAAATCGTGCACGTAGCTACCTAGCCGTACTGAGAAACATACATAGGGCACCATAGCATCACCCGAAGTAATGCCGAAGTCTGTGTGTGCATTTTTGTGCACCTCCTGAACACGTGCACGCTATGTGCCCATTTGCACGAACTAGTATGCACCGCACACTCATCTACACTTATCTGCGCACGCCACTAAGATCAGCCGCGCCTCACATGCCAAATTCGCGTGCCCCACTACCTGTTTTAACGCTCATGTCATCCACCTATTACACGTTTTTCCCATTTTTATCATTTTTTCCCAATTTTTTTCCTCTTCTCACCTATAAATACCCTCATCTTCTCCATTACAAAACACACCTAAAAACACAACAAAAAGATCTTCTTATCTCTTTCTTTCTCTATATTTCTTAGTTTTAAAGTTCTTCTCTTTTTGAGAAGAAATAGTTATGTTTTTGTAAATTATTAACTTTTTGATTCAATAAATGGAAATGTAAATCCATTTGGAGGTTTTTCAGTAACAGAACTAGCATCAAAGTACTATAAGTTTTTATAGTTATTTTTTATGTTTTATATGTTATATTTAATTTTTGTGTGATTAAATTTAACATTGTTGGCTGTTTGTAAACATGATATAATAATAACGTTGTTATGCTTGCAAAATATTAAATAGATAAAAATCTATCAAATGAATTACTTTTGTTTTTATTCAAGATTTTATATTAAGAATGTTGGAGAGAAATATATTATTTTTCATTACAAACTAAAATCTGAATTAGATTTTAAGGTTTAGTTATCCGGTTTGATTTAGAGTAGTGTTCTTTTATTTGTTGGTACAATCGCTCGGTAGTTAGAATGAAGTTCTATTTCAAATTTTTTTATAAGAATGTATTGACAACATATTTTCAGTAATGTTTTTAAAACTGGAAAGTTAGTACTCGGATAATTAAATTTTTAGGTTTAATTTGGACACCTTGAATAAAGTTTAAATTGTCTAAACCCACCAAAGATGACATTTAAATGGTTCATTTTCAATCTCTTAGAAAAAAAAGGAATTAATTTAATTAACCAAATTAGTTATCTACCTCATGTTAATTGATTTGTTTAATTAACAAAGAATATCTAACCCCACCAAATGTGATATTCATATAGAAAGAGAGAATCAATAAATATCAATTTATATCTTTAATAACCTAAATAATATGAGTAAGCATAATTAACTTAGTTATTATATCTATAAATACTCCACTATTATAAATGATAAACTTTGCATAAATGTTTATTGAATCCATATCTATGTTTATTTTTATGTTATTAGATTAGGAAAACACAAAACCCAAAATATCGTGGTAGGATGTTTATGATTTAATTTCATTTTTTAAAGTTTGAATAATACATTAAAAACCATATATATTTCTTCCTTAGATCGACCTTGGGAGTATATTTATCATTTTCTATGAAGTGATTAGTGCACTTGTGAGTGTTTTATAAATATAAAACCAAATTATTGGTAGGATCGGCAATGCCGACTTTGCTCTTCACAAACTATGGAAAATAGGTTATGGATCGGGATGCCAAGTTATTGAACAATTTTTGAGTGCCTTCAAAGAGAGTAGTCGTGAATAGTTTTCACATCATGGAATCTCTTTTTCCTTGGGTTAGGCTCATAGGAGCCATGGCTATTTTAAAGTGCTGCACATGTGTCACTGGGTCTTTTGTCCTAAAATAGTCAGGGCATTTGGGGGTGTTGAACTTGGTTGGCGGCTCATCATTCTTTATCTTGTCAGAAGAGGGGGAGATATATAATTGTTCACAATCCCTGTCCACATCATAAGGAGTTTTACCCTTCTTATGTTTCTCATTTGCTGCCTTCCAAGCTTGGTCCTGCCTCTAATTGACCTCCTCCAGCACTTGAAATCTTGTCTCCCAGCTTTTCTTTTCCTGAACCTATTGTTCATCACTAGGTCTTGCCAAACTAGAAAAAAATACTCTTTCTTCTTCTTACTCTATCTGGTATTACTCAAGCTGAACTTGACCAACTATGATTTTGTTAATTGGGTTAGTTGCTTGATCACCCAAGGTCCTTCCCCTTGATTGGGTTCGTAGTTTCCTATTCTCTTTTCTAGTTTCCTCGAGCTCTCTTCTTAGTTATAGGAGTTGATAAGCCATCTCCTAGTGGTGAAGGTCATCTTTTACTCTAACCTCATCGTGGGATGGTGAGGCATCTCTCGAAGTCACCCTTGTTTCCTTATTAACCAACTTTGAACACCTACTAGCGAGAGTTCCTACCATGTTGATGTGTGATATATATCTACGAGTCCTTGAAAAAATACACCTTATTTTACAAGCTTCTCTCAAGACTCGGAGTGAATCTCAAGGAATATGAGGTCAAAAACTTAGAGAGAAGTCAAGACAATTGCATGATTGTATGGATTGCATAAAAGGTCCACCTATTTATAGAACATTCCAAGTATAGATGTCGATCACATAGTGTGTGCACATGTATGTTTCGGTGAGGGATACAATCGATAAATGTATAAGATTCTATGGATGGAGGTCGACCTTGGCTCGAGTTGGTGGTTGACCTTATAAAGGATGTGGCTTCTTGGGACCAACCTTCTACTTGATGGTTTGCTTCAAGTATGTAGTGTCACGTATGCGAAAGTATGTAGAGTCATGTATGTCATTCAAGGTATTCCATCTTTTAGCTCATTTTGATCACGTAAGCTTAGTCTAATGTACAACTTGGTCTGATGTATAGCTTGATATGATGTATAGCTTGGTTTGATGAATAGCTTGGTCTGATGAATAGCTTGGTTTGATCACGTAGGCTCTAGCCGACCTGCAGATTGGTCCATATGTCTATACAATATATATATATATATATACATACATACATGAATGCATGCATACATACATACATACATACATACATATATGTATAATATAATAAAAATTTATTTTGAAATGTCAACTAAATTTATATATAATGGACAAGGCTTGGATACAACAACTTAGGCTTTCTAAATAGTTTTAGAATGAGTTGATTTTTTTTAAGAATATATTTGTAAAAATGCGAATGGTGAGAATGTGATTTGATGCCTTTACATTAAGTTTTGATTTTTTTTCCTGAAAAGGACATAAATGACCATCTAATTTGGAAGGAGCGGAAATCTTTCTCAAGGAATTTACATGTGGTGCCACATGTCAATCAAGTAATTAGAAGTGGAATAGTGGCTACTAAGAGTTGATATAAGAATCTACCATGTGTCAAAAGGAGATAGCATTGCTAAATATGTGTAATTTATTTTGATTTGTTAAGTATATCCTTGTTTTTTTCCTAAGTTAATCTATCTATAAATAAAAAACATAAAAAATTCATAAAAATATTTAAAAAATTTCAATGAATTAATATTTTCTCAATAAATACACAATAAATAATTTTAACTCATTATAATAATAAAATATGTAAAAATATAAAAGAATTAATATATAAAAATGTGTATAAAATTACACTTATCAAACTCCATAACATCTATTCTTTGTTGCTTATCGACAAAGTCGATAAATTTTATGACATAATATCTAAGGAGCTTAACAATATTATGGTTTCAAATTTTAATATATGTTAGATATTACATTTAGTCATCCCTTTACTCTAGCTACTATATAATAATTATGCTCAAAGTGTGTGTGTGTGATGTAGCATCAACTAGTAATAGTCAAATCATGTAACTTAAATAAGTTGAAACATTATTGCTCCCTATAAAACGTTACTTCATTCTTGCCAATATTTTTCAATACACAATCACTTTTTATATTTCTTTTCACCTTGTTCCCTTATTATTATTGCTTATTTTTTGATTTTTTATAGGTGAGGCACATATTGTAATAGGGGTTGTTTTCTATATGTTGGACATTTAGTTAATTATAACACAATTGATACTCTTAAATCTTATTTTAGCTTTTTCATGGAATCTATTTTATTTTTATGCAATTATACTTTTTTTGAACTATAGGGCATTATCAATGTATTTAGTTTAAAGTGTAAGAAGTGGATACAAACAATTGGTTTATGTAGGCTCAAATTAAGTTACTAAAAGGGTTTCCCTTAAAAGGACAACAATATTATGGATAAGATAATTTAGCTAAAGAGGTTAATCTTATTGCCTTCATTATTTTTCAAGAAATATATATAGCATTTGATTTGATAAACTTAAAGAAAAGTTCTGGCAACCTATTCTTATTCATTCAAGTCATACCAAAGTTCCAAGGGATTCAAAATATTCTTCCCAAGTTCATGCATATATATTCTTCTATCACCAATTTAGTTGTTGTGCATGTAACTTTTGAGCAAAATTATCATAAAGTTACCTTCACTTAGGAACAAGGTCAAGACTCTATCAAAATTCATTATCTTTTTTGATCTAACATTGTTTAGTTAATTTCATCATATATGCTAGAAAACAAAAAAGAGAATATGTGATTATTTTCAAGTTTGTTAATTAATCCTAATTATTCTAAGGAATGCAATAAATAAATACTAAATACAAAACAATTTATGCTACCTAGAGCATACCAATCCTAAAACATGCTAAACCTAATAAAGCATAAAAAATAAAGATAATGATATGTTAAGACAACCCACACATAATTCTTACATTTTCCTCAATGTAAGCACATACATATATGTAATATAAAAATAAGCAAAAAGGTATAAGAAAACAAATCCGGTGGGTACCTCCCACAAAATGCTTGATTTAATGTCATCATCCCAACTTATTCAACTCTTATCACCCACCATCGTCAAAGATCTTGAAGTGTATGATGTTAATTTTTGAACTAACAAACCATTATTTACATTTTCGCACCTTAGTGGTAGTCTCCTTTGAAGCATACTAGACACATTTATAAAATAATAATAATAATAAACTAGTGAAAATAAAGAAACTTTTTTGAAAAAAAGAATAAATAAATAAAAACTATAAATTATTAGAAGAACTATTAAACCAATTCCCAATGTGTCAAAAACTTACATGATTTAGAAAATGCAAGTATAAATAATCATGTACAAGTGATAAGTAATTTAAGAACAATGATTGTCGTACTCACTAGTATTACTAATAATATATACTCTTAATTACTAATTCTTTAGTAAGTTAATTAAAATTAATAAATGGAATTTTTGTTGTTTTTGAAGAAAATAAAATAAAGCAATAAAATAGACTGCACAAGAATTATATGAGGTGTGTGATCATAGAACTATACTCACCATTATCCTACAATTTAATGAAAAATATCATGAATGTAAATTAGTTTCTTAAGTTCTAAATTACTTTCATAATTTAAAACTATTATTGATTTCTTAACTTAAGCTTTTGAAATGTAAGTCTACTTAAAACTTCTCACCTTTTATTATTGTGTAGGTTATTTAAAATATCATAATAAATCAACCTAAATCCTGAACAATGTAGAAGTATCCTTATATGATTTAATTCATTCATTGTACTAAGAACTAAAAAGATGATAATAAAATTAGATAAGATTAGAACAATCGTTTAACCTTTAACGTAGAAGCTTAACCCTATTTATGACAGTAGCCATAAAAGTATTACTTTCAAAAATAATATTAAAAAGTATATACTAACATATTAGACTAGATATAAATATATTCATGCAATAAATTAGTTGATCATCTTAATTCATAACATGCATAGTCATAGTATTTAAATGTAGAATTGAACAGGTCATGAATCAATAATTAAAATTATAATTATTATAATATTTATAAATATAAATGAATTGACATCTAAAAATGTGTAATAAGAGGACGGGCGCTGACACGCAGGATTTGTAACAGACGGGCTCTGACATGCACGGTACTCAACGTGACATGCACACGACTATGTGTGGCGCGCGCGAGACTCAAAAAATGCGTGCGCGGGGTAGGATGGACTTGGCATATGTGCGCCCAGTACACGCTATATTCGACATTTTTGACTCATTTTGTCTAAAAAAAATTTCATTTTTTTTTATTTTTCCTCATTTTTTCCTCATCATATTTGTGATGTATTTCTTTCAGTATTTTTCTTCGAGTCTTTAAATTATTTTTGAACGAAAATACCTAAAATATAATAAAAACCCACATGATTCCGAAAAGACAAATTTATATAAAAATATGATAAAATCGTACAAGTATAAATATATTTAATCAACTAAAGTACATTAAATCATGATAATTTTAGTTCTTTTTAAGCACTCATTACAACTCTCAACCAACTATTACTAGTCCCTTAGCAAAAGAAACGGTAAAAACTAAAAATTAAACTATCTTAAATCTCTTCCGTGGATTGAAACGGTTGTATTTAGCGTATACTGTTAGCCTTTAAACACCTAGGTTATCCTAGTGGACGAGTTTAAATCTCGTGAAGGTTTTTCAGTAATGATACCCATAAACATTAACCTAAATAAAACAAAAATTATATAAAAACAGAACAAGTAAAATAAAACACAAAAAATTTCATGTTAAAATTTCATTTAAGTTTTATAATTAAAACCTTTAAGCATAGATTATTCTAATTTCTTAAACATTCATGATTTACTACAATAATTAGTTGAAAATCACTTTCATATTTTAATAAAAAATGTTTTGTTTTCACTTCACCCAATTTCAATGTTAGGATTCCGAATTCGCTTTGACTTTATTCCTCACAAGGCAATACTCTCAATTCACTGAATCATATGGGTTCAAGCACTCGTACAAAGGTATATGCAAATCGAATGTATAAATTATAAATATATCATATATATTATTTTCATGCATCAATCAAACTTATTAAGCAAAAATTTCAAGATATATGCATTTTAGAAATCTAGGAAAAATAAATGCTATGACTTATAGGGGAATTATTTCTTATATTCTTTTGTATTAACCAACTCTCACAATTGTTTAGGGCTAAAAAGGTCATATTTTGTAGATTATACTATATATTCTTTATATCGCTCTCTCTTTTTTTAGAGATTTTTTAACATAATTTTTTTTAGAGAGTGGATCTATGTACAAATTGTACATTTTTGTAGGATTTTGATGAGTGGTTAATTTTGTGGCTTATTTTTTTAATTTTGGTATAAGTCATTCATGAATAAGATAAGAGCATATGCTATCAATTTTTACTTGAATCATTTAATCTAAGCAAATAAAAAATAAATATACGGCACTCTATTAAGATGAGAAAATTCATATATTCAATGCTAATACCTATAGAGATCATTTAAAATTTTGAAGAAATAAGAAATGTGTTTAGAGTAGAAAGAAAATATTTCACTCAGAATAATGAAAATTTAAGCTCAAATAATATCTCACAAGGGTAGTTTCCACTATTTGATTACTAAACATAGATTTTGGGTTCATTATAATTTCATACTATATCATGAAATACTAATTATGACAAAAACTAACTATTTATCATATACTCAAGATATGTTTTGAAAAATTAACCTAACAGTATAAAAGACTTAACTATTTACTTAAATTTGATTTAAAAAAATTATAAATTTTTGTGAGAAATTTTTTAAAACTAATCCTAAAATTCTAAAAATTACGAAACGACACAAAGAAAATAAAAATAAAAACTTTAAAAATGAAAATGTGAACATAAAATATTTTAAAATTGTTAAATTTTTTGAAATTAAGCATGATAACTTTTCACTGCCCTTAACCTAGAACTTACATTATCCTTAATGAAACAATTATAAATTAAAGATAAAGAGAAAAGAGAAGAGAAGTTACCTATTTTATGAGAATGTTCAATTAGTGATGGAGAAATACAGGTGCATCTATCATGTTCATCATTAAAGTTCACATAGACAGATCAGTGTGAACTTCTAATATTTCAACAAATATTTCTAGTTTTAACAATTCTAAAATTATTTACATGCAATTAAACTAAAATAAACAACAGAAAATAAATAAATAAAATAAATAAAAGAAAATGACTTAAAATGATGGGTTGCCTCCATCTAGCAATTAATTTAACGTCTCACCAAGATATAAATGAGGCATTTCATTTTAAGTAAACTCAATGTCCCCACATCACTGAATCAATCAAACTTATAGGCAGGACAAGTTTGTCTACCTATTCTTTCTAAGTCATGTCCTATGCATTTTCAAAATTTTATTCACTTAAAACTAGAGATATGATTGTGGGCTTTAGATAACACACTTCTAGGTGGAAGTAAAATAACAAAGGCATCAAAATAAATTTGTACCTAGGTCTAACAAAACAACTATCTCCTTTTATCACATGTTGTGATTAAAAACTTTGAAATTTTTGAGATAGCTTCTGAATTTTTTTTAAATCTAATCTAACACTAAGTATTAAAATAAATACAAAATAATAAAAATAAAAATGAAGTAAAAGAAACAAATAAAAGAAAATAATAAGAGAAAAATAAACAAATAAAAGATAAAAAATAAAGAAAAATAAAAATAAAGTTAATAAAATAAAGAAAATAATAAAAAAAGTATATAGATTTTACAATATATATAATATAAACAACTTTTATACAAATTTTGATACATATAATTATACATATTTATAATACTCTCTATCTATCATATAATACAAACACATTTTTTTACAAATAAATATACATGATTAAATTATACAAAATAAATATTTATAATACACTCTATCTAATATATAAATAAACATATTTTTATACAAATACATATATATGATTAAATTATACATAATATAATACAAACATATTGTTATACATGTTATATCATACAATATTTACAATAGTTAAGTTAATCTCTAAGTTAAATAACATAATCAGTATTAACCAAGAATGTTCCTAAGAAATAATGGTGGGACAAAATCTCCTTAAAACTCATTCTTCTAGATAGAGCAACGCTCCTAGAAAACACTAATAGTATAAAAGGTTTTCAAACTAGTCTTCTAGAGAGAACTCTCTTACATCTCTACTTTCCATGCTATTACACAATTAGTTGTTACTTTTTATAATTTTTTTTAGAAAATAAAATAATTAAATAAATTAAATTTTTTCCTTTTTTCTTAAAGAAAAAAATTAAAAATTAAAAATTAAAAAAATATTTTTTAAGTAAATTTAAAATTTAAATTTTTGTTTTACTATTCACGGAACAAGAACAATGGATTTTTTTTAATTTAAAATTTAAATATCAACTTTAAACTTTTAAATTTTAAATTTACTATTTATGGAATAGTATCTCTAACAATATCTTTTGATTAAAAATGTTTTTTTAATTTGAAATTAAAAATAATAATTTTATTATTTAAATTTCAATTTTAAAATTGAAATTAAATTTTTTTAAACTTTACTGTTTATTTAGATTTTTTTAATTTTTTTAAGAAAAGTAATTAATTAAATAAATTAAAGTTTAATTTTTTTAAAGTCAAATTAAATAAAAAAATAAAAATTATTTATAACACAATTGTTTTTCAAAATTTTGATAAATAATTTAAAAATGCTATTTCTTTTTCTGTAACGGCGTCAAAAACTTGATGAACAAAAACAAGTTCCTAGGAACTTCGCCAAAAACTTGATGAGACAAAATCGACATTGGGTTAGCAATATCGATTTTGCAGATACTTTGGTTTTATATTTGTAAAACTTTCGCAAGTGCACTAATCTTTTTATAGAAAATGAGAAATATATTCTTAAAGTCGATCTAAGGAAGGAATTTATATGGTTTTTAATTTATTATTCAAACTCTTAAAAAAAAATTAAATCATAAACATTTTGTTACGATATTATGATTTTGTGTTTCCTAATATTATAAAATAAAAAAATAAACATAGATAAGGATTCAATAAATAATAATGCAAATTTTTATCATTCATAACAGTGACTTATTTATAGATATAATAATTAAGTAAATTATGATTGCTCCTATTATTTAAATTATTAAAGATATAGATTGATATTTATTGATTTTTTTTCTTTTTGGTATGAAAGTGTCCTTAGGTGGAGGTCAAATTCTTTTGTTTAATATTAATTAACTAATATTCTTAAGCGAAACTTATTAATTAATTAAGTATTAAATTTCAACTTTATTTATAAGAAAATTACAAATCATCTAATCACAACTTTAGATGGAATTAGTTTATTAGACTTTATTCAAAGTGTCTAAATTAAACTTAAGAATTTAATTATACGAGTACTAACTTTCAAGTTTTAAAACTATCATTGAAAATATGTTGTCAACAAATTTTCAAATAATAGGCGATTGCATCAACAAATAAAAAAATACTACTCTAAATGAGACTAGATAATTAAACCTTCAAATCTAATTTTTAAATTTAAGTTTGTAATGAAAAATAATATATATTTATCTAATATCCTTAATATAAAATCTTGAATAAAATAAAATCAATTTATTTTATAGAAATATTTTACTTATTTAATATTTTGCAAGCATAACAGTTTTATTATTATATCATATTTACAAATAGTTAGCCATATTAAATTTTATCACAAACAAATTAAATATAACATATAAAAATAAAACATAAAAATAAATATAAAGAAATCATTTAAATTATACCTCAAAAGAATCCCTACAAAACTTTGATGCTAATTCCGTTTCTATAAAATCTCCAAATGGATTTGCATTCCCATTTATTGAATAAAAAACTAGAAATATACAAAAACATAACTAGTTCTTCTCAAAAAGAGAAGAACTTTAAAAACTAAAAAATTAAGAATGCTTTCTAGAGAGAGAAAGAGAGAGAAATGTGTGATTTTTGGGATGATTTTTATAATGGGGAAAAATTCTTTTTATAGATGAGGAAAAGACCAATAAAAGTGGGAAAATATCTCAAAATTGATTTTGGACACATTGAGACAGGCTGGCACGCTTGTGGGGTGAGACAAACGTTGACATGCGTGGGATTTATGGCAGACAGGCCTTGGCGCCCGTGGGCACCCCTGGGACTCGGCGTGACATGCATGCGACTAGAAATATGTGCGCATGGGGCAGGCTGGAGTTGACATATGTGAGCAGGGGTAGGCTAGACTTAACATTTTTGACATTTTTGACTCATTTTGTCCAATTTTTCCATTTTTTTCTCAAAATATTGGTGATGTATTGCTTCTAGTATTTTTCACAGATATTTGTCTTTAGTTAAACTACATGTAGGACTACATGATAAGTTCACAGATATGTGTTGTTTTATGTGTGCAATATATAGATGTAATTGAAGATTGTGAAGCTTAGATGGCATTGAAGTTTATACATACATCATGGTGAATACATCAAGACGAATGTGTTGTTTAATGAAGATAAATGGAGCAGGACAAGTTGGATGCATTTGGAAAAGATATATTAGGGTGTCTAGGTTGTTTGTTGAATTTTTTTCACAGGAATTAATTTCTTTAGGCCATCTTGCATGAGTTTTTGTTTAAATGCCATGTTTGTATTAGATTTGTGTGGTGTTAATCTATGGAAAGGCAAATGGGAAGATTTAAAGTCTTGTCATTTTGGTGTTGGTATTTCTGTGTACAAAACATGGTGTCTGTATTTTATTTGAGGTTTTTGTCATTCCTTTGTAAGGTTGATTACTAGTGGATTAATATCACTTAGGACACATCATCATGTTTGTTTATTACACACACTCACACTCTTAGATTGCATATAGTTTTCATTGTTGGGTGCTTGTTTGTTGTTGTGTTATCTTATTAGGGATTGGGTGTTCCTATGTGTCTTAATCGTTTTTCTGTGTAGTTTTTGGCAAGCTCGTTAAGGTGGGTAGTAAGTTTTGATGGCTTTATTTTAGTGGGGTTTACCCTCATTGATATGGGTGGAGAAGGTCAAAGTGGCTAAAATTTTCTCTAAATCCCCCTCATTTTCTCTTAATTTTGACCAAAATCTTGAGGGGAAAGGGGAAGCTCCACCCGTTTGGAACTAAACTTCCTTAGTCCTTTCTTGGTCCATTTTTCTTCTAAGTGTTGGGTCTTGGAATTTTTTTTCATTTGTAGGATATAGAATATAAAAAGGAGTCTCTTTTATATTTCCTAAACATTGGGTTGAGTGTAAAATAATGTGAGATTGAGTGAGATTTGTTGAGATTTAAAATGCAGCATTGGCTTGTAAAAAGTCACATTATTTTGAGGAGATTCTCTTAGGGTTGAGTTGTTGTGTACTAGTTGGTAGTTGCAAAAGTGCAACAATTCCCATAGGTGGAAAGCTTATGTGATAGTGTATCATGTGTCAGCTGGTAGTTGCAAGGATGCAACAAGTCCTATTGGTGAGGAGCCTATCCAGTGGTGTATCGTGTGCCAGGTGGGTGTTGCGAGGTCACAATGTTGCCCAAAAATGAGGAGCCTATATGATGGTAGCTGATAACTCTATTAAAGTAGAGTTATTTAAATACTTATTTGTCTTATTATGTGCTAAAATACCATGAAAAAGTTTAATTTGTGTTTATAAGACTTATGTAAGTGTTGGCGATATTTATGAACAAAACATATAATTATAATTTTAGTTTCTAGGTGTGTTTTAGAAGAATAATTTCATGCCAAAGAAACTATCGAGCCACAACGATCACATCTCAGGTATATATCTATTTTCGTGCACGTTAGATTACATATTATACACCTTGGAATAATATGAAAATAGGCTACTCAATCAATCAATTAGTAACTAGATTGATGTAGCTACATTACCTATTGAATTTATTATTTATATGACTAGATCGATCGAGGAATTAATACTCGATCAATTGAGATTAATGACTAGATTGATCCATTTTTTAATAAATAATTAATTAATACATTGGATTGATTGAAAGGAAATTCAATCGATCGAACTATGTACTCGATTGATCTAACGGCCAAGGCTTTGATAATAAAACCTATTTTTAATACAAATTGGATTGGCCTTTTAAAACTCATTTAACTTATTTTATGGAAAAGATGGTAATTTTACTTTAACCTAAAATGCTTTAAAATATTCTATAAATTTAAACCTAAGCATACAATTGAAACAAATCCCATAAAAGCTTAATTATGCTTATTCTCTTCATCTTTTATTATCTCTTGTTTGGCTAAAACTATTGAAGTAGGATTTTTCATTAAGTTAATTTTATCAAACATTTATGGTTGTATTTAAAGAACTAACAAGCCTACGACAATTGAGATATTGTGCTTTTAAACTAATCATTCTAAAGTTGCTAGTTGTTTTCAATTTATTTGATATATTATTTAAATCAACTAGTTAGGGTTGTTAATTATTGAATCTAGTATAGGAAATATATTTACACTTATGTTTATGTGCTAAATTTTTAGGTGATATCAATTGATGAACAAGACATGCAATGCCAATCGTGCGAATAGTTTTGTTTTATATTTGTAAAACTCTCACAAGTGCATGAATAAAACTCTCACAAGTGCACGAATTATTGAATCTCCCCATTGCCGGGGATTTGTTTTACTATTTTTTGTTGATATTAATACCAATTAATCTGATTTTAGTTAAAAAAAATTATTTTTCTGTATGCTTATTGTTAAATGCTTAGATTTATTTTTCAATTTTCGGTAAGGTGAAACTTTGAAATTTGTCGCAAAATTTCTGAACCTCCCTAAAAGTAGAAAAAAAGGAAGTCAAGTTGACGACTATAAATCAAGCACTTCTTGGGAGGCAACCTATGTGTTTTAATTTAATTTTATTATATTTAGTTTAACATGTATTAGTTTTTATATTTCTTTATGTTGTTATTTTATTTTTCGTAGGTGCAAATTGGAGGAAATGAAGCTATTTTTGGATTTCAATCTTTCAAACCAAAACCAGGAAGTTTCTTTAAACCCATTTCATTTGTTCTTTAACTTTCACACATTGAGGACAATGTGCATATTAAGTTTGGGGGTGGTAGAGAGATTGAACTTAGTTGAAATATTTTCTGGGTATTCTTACTTGTGAAACATTATTTGTTTGGATGATTGAAGATATTTTTCTTTTGATGGTGATTTATTTTTATTTCTTCGGTTTAAATAATGCATAGCTCTTTGAAAAATTTGAATATTATCTAAGTTTGTGTATAATTTTTGCATATGTTTCATTTTTACAAGAATATATATTTATGAGCACTAGTCTTGATGTTTGAGTTATTATGCTAATTTAGAGAAGGTTTATGTGAGTATGCATTTTGATTGATATTTTTGGTGTCACAGCTCTTAGAATTTGTTTCATTTTCTCTTGAGACGAAATTCTAGATAACACTTAACTAATAAAATGATTTAGTCCATCTTTGGATTGTTTGAGCCTTTCTATCTATCTTTACATTTTTTATCCATAGTATACCCCTTTTAAGCTTCAAAGTTTATATATATATTTTTATCTCCTTTCAAAAGCCTAGTAAATATATATATATATATATATGTATGTATGCATGGATATATCGATTTTTCTTATCTCACTAACATGTGACCATTGTTAGTAAATTTCTAAAGATATATTAGAAAAAAAGAGGATATTGAAAAAAAAGAAAAAAAAACAGAAAAGAAAAACAGAAAAGAAAATAGGAAAAAAGAAAAAAAACGATTATTGCATGTGATGTTAAATCCGAAATTGGGAAGTATTCATTGAGATGTTAGAAGGTATCTTGTTTCAATCCTAAAATGATGTGTTTAGGAAAATTTTGTGCCATATATTATCTTTTATCCTACCTTTACCTAAGCCATACATTACAAGCTTAATAAAGTCTTATTGATTTTTGGTTGTGTTTGTCTACATTAGTGAAGAGAGAAATGAAAAATAAACTTATGAGATTTGTGATTTCATTAAAAATTAATTGCGTCAATATTTGCATAAACTCATCCGGATTTCATGTGATGAAATGTGAAAAGACTTCACACACACATTAAAATTCATTGTGAAAATGTAACATACTTTTAAATTGATTTCAATGCTTAAATAAAATTCTTGTATTTCTTTGAGTTATGTTATTTGCAATGACCAAAAAGAAATGTTTTAAAAATCACTATTTTAAATGCATGTATCCTTGTTTTATTTCTTTCTTTTTGCTCGAGGACTAGCAAAATCATAAGTTTGGGGGTGATGCCAAAAACTTATTGTCTCTTTTGGAGAACATAAAAATATGCAAGTATACACGGTCACAGGTAATAAAATTTGATAAGTAAATTATCGTTCCCACGGAGATTTGTCACTATAGTTTGTGGAGTACTAAAATTATTTCAATTTGATTTTATCCAAAACAAATGAAAGTTTATGAAAGTTTAACAACTAATTAAGAGTTTTATAACAAAATATAAAAACATTCTAGGATTGCAGTTTCACCAAATTAATCCACTCGAATCATATTATTTTCTCTTGATTTATTTTTTTTGTAAATTTAATTTTTCAACCAAGAACTTTTAATTTGATCCATACATCTCTTCCGAGCTCCATATAGACACACCTTGCTAAAATAATTCACTATATTACTATGAGAATTAAATTCACCAAGATTCATTACATTCAAAGTTCTCAAATGGCCACACATATAATAAATGTATATTTCTATCCCTTATATATACATGTTATTCTATCCATAAGCAATATACACAAAAAATGCCTCTTCCAAGTTTATTTAAGTGCCACAAATCAATTGATAAATTTTCCAATAATCAAAAGCATTAAGCACAAATAGAATAAACAAATTAAAAATCTCATAAATCTTTCAAAAATAATTAAATCCAAGCTTCATAAATTTAGCAACACAGTAACCCTAGAAAAATTAATTTACTTCACAAATAAAATTAAAATTACAACATTTAAGGAATAATAGATGAAGAACAAAAGAAAATTAAAATTTGTTTCTCCTATCAAATTTCTGGCACACACAGAAAACACAACAGAAGCCAAAAATGGATTCTGTGTGTACCACAACCTAACTCTCTAACCTCCTCTCCAACCTCCTGAATTTATCCCAATAATACCCTATTTATAACTCCAACTCTCTAAAAAAATATATCAGAATTTTTTTTTACAATTACGCGTGTAAAATTAGGAACAAAATATTATATGGGAAATGTTATTTTAAGACATAAGTGGGAGACAAATTTCTTGAGACACACAATCACGCGTGTAAAATGTTTATAGTGCAAAACAGTGGAATGTGCGTCGTTTCTGATTTATTTTTAATTCAAAATGCATGCCACATGTCAGCATCTTATTGGCTACAAGAATAATCAAAACACATGGTAGCCTTTCATACGATGTGAGGAACATGCGTAAAGGACCGCATCGTAGGGGACAAGTTCTTTTCTTAACACGTGGGGGACAGAGAAGCTGCTAGAAATGTGCACCATTTATGTGTTTTTGTTTTAACCGACACATGCCACGTGTCAGCTCCTGATTTGCTACAAGAATATTCAAGACACGTGGCATTGTCTCATTCTTTGGAATGATATAGCGCACGATGTTTCTCTGGATTGCGTCACATTGGACCATTTATTTTGGCAAACACGTGGGTCCCACCCTACATGCCAACCTGCGTGGCGGGTGGGCCCCACTCAACGTCGAGCAGCATGCCATCCAGAAAACTTGGTCCAATCGCTTTTGTCTTGTGTGCATCTTACGCGCTGATCTTCACCGTTGATATTTTGATTTGACAGTGAGTGACGCGTGTGGAAAATATCTGTGCGTGGTCCTCCTTTTCCTCCGCAGAAAAACAAATATTCTTTAATTATATTTTAGCCTTCCAATTTAATTTAATTTAATTTAACTTTTAAACTTTTGTTAATTGCAATTAAGCCATTTTCTAATTTAAATTAACCTTTAAACTTTCGTTAATTACAATTAAGCCCTATTTTAATTCAAATTATATTTTAGAATTTTGTTAATTACAATTAAGCACTCCTTTAATTTAAATTATATTTTCAAACTTTATTATTTGCAATTTAAGTCCTTTTTCGATTCAAATTCTTTAATTTTCTTAAAAATATATTCCTTAAAAAACTAAGAGTAAATATTAATTTAATTAATTAAAATTAACTAAAAATATCAAGAACATAACAATTTATAATTAATAAAATGGACAAAATAATTGTATAATATACAGTTATCAACCAACTAGTTAGGATTGTTAATTATTGAATCTACTATAGGAAATACATTTACACTTATGTTTATGTGCTAAGTTTTTAAGTGATATCAATTGATGAACAAGACAGGCAATGGTGATCTTGCAAATAATTTTGTTTTATATTTGTAAAACTCTCACAAGTGCACGAATCATTTTATATAAAATGACAAGTAATAATTTAAAGAATGAATATAAATGGTTTTTAATTTATTATTCAAATTTTAAAAACAAAATTAAATCGTAAACACCCTGTCACGATATTTTGGTTTTTGTGTTTCCTAATATAATAACATAAAAAATAAACATATATATGATTCAATAAACAATTATGCAATTTTTTATCATTCATAATAGTGGAGTATTTATATTTATAATAATTAAGTTAATTATGATTGCTCAGATTATTTAGGTTATTAAAGATGTAAATTGATATATTGATTATCTCTTTTTTATATGAATACCACCTTTTGTGTGGTTTGATATTCTTTTTTAATTAAACAATTAAATTAACACCTATGGGTAGGGTTGATAATTGATTTAGTTAATTAAATTAATTCCTTTTTTCTAAGAGATTGAAAATGAACATTTAAATGCCACCTTTGGTAGAGTTAGACATTTTAAACTTTACTTAAGATGTCTAAATTAAACCTAAGAATTTAATTATCCGAGTACTAATTTTAAAGTTTTAAAATCATTACAGAAAATATGTTGTCAATACATTTTTTAATAATAGTTCTTATAACAACTTATGAAATAGAGTTTTACTCTAACTACCGGGTTTTTTTACCAACAAATAAGAGAGTACTACTCTAAATCAGACCGGATAATTAAATCTTAAAATCTAATTTTCAAATTTAAGTTTGTAATGAAAAATAATATGTTTCTCTCAAACATCCTTAATATAAAATCTTGAATAAAACAAACAGCCATCCATGTTAAATTTAATCATAGACAAATTAAACATAATATATAAGAATAAAACATAAAAAAATAACTGTAAAGAATTCCTTTTAAAATTATACCTCAAAAGAATCCTTAAAGAACTTTGATGCTAATTTTGTTCCTGGAAAACCTGCAAATGGATTTGCATTTCCATTTATTGAATCAAAAACTAAAAATATATAAAACATAACTAGTTCTTCTCAAAAAGAGAAGAACTTTAAAAATAAAAACTAAAAAAACAAAGAAAACTTTTTAGAGAGAGAAAGATAGTGAGATAAAGAGCTAAGAAAATTGTGTTTTTTTTATGATGAGAGATAGGGTACTTTTATAGGTGAGAAAAGGGCCAAAAAAGGTGGGAAAATATTGCAAAAATTTATATTAGACACATTTGGACATGCTCGTACCCGTGTAGGCCGTAAGATTTGCGACAGATAGGCTTTTGGTGCGTGCTGGTGCCCATAGGACACAGTGCATGGGTGTGTTTAACGTGTGTTGGTTGTGTGCGGGCGTGTGCTAGGCATATGTTGGTGTTTGCTAGGAGTGTGCTTAAATTGTGAAAACTTTTTTTTTAATTAAGCATGGTAAATTTTCACCACCCCCAACCTAGAACTTACATTGTCCTCAATGTAACAACTGTAATTAAAGATAAAGAGAAAAGAGAAGAAAGATTACCTATTTCCTGAGAATGTGCAAGTAGTAATGGAAAATGTAGGTGCATCCATCATATTCATCATTAAAGTGTATACAGATAGATCGCTGTGAACTTCTAACATCTCAACAAATATTTTTAGTTTTAACAATTTAAAAATTATTCACATGTAATTAAAATGAAATAAACAATAAAAATAAGTAAATAAAACAAATAAAAGAAAATTACCTAAAATGGTGGGTTGACTCCCATCCAGCGCTTAGTTTAACGTCTTAGCAAGATGTAACTTGGGGATTGCATTTTAAGTAAACTCAATGTCCCCTAATCATTGAGTCAATCAAACCTACAGGTAAGACAAGGTTGTCTACCTATACTTTTTCAGTCATGCCCTATTGATTTTCAAATTTCTTTCTACACTTAAAACTAGGGGCATACTTTGAGGGTTTTAGGTAACCCACATCTAGGTGCAAATCAAATAATTAAGGCATAAAAACACAATTGTACCTAGATTAAACAAAGCAACTAACTCCTTAAATTATAATTAAAACTTTAAAATTTTGGAGATAGTTTCAGAATTTATGTTTTTTGTTTTTTTAAGATAAAATAACATAATCAATATTAACCAAGAGGACTCCCAGGAAAGAATGGTGGTGCAAAGGCTCCTTAAAAACCATCCTCCTAGATAGAACAACGTTCTCAGGAAAGACTAGTGGCACAAAGGCTTCCAAGAACTAGTCTCCTAGACAGAACTCCCTTAGATCTTTACTTTTCATGTTATTAAGTTAAGTTAAATAAAAATTTAAGTTAATTAAGTGAATGAAAATCTAAGTTAATTAAGTTAATGAAAATCTAAGTTAATTGAGTTAAATTAAATAAAAGTCTAAGTTAATTAAGTTAAGTAAAAATTTAAGTAAAAATCTAAGTTAATTAAGTTAAGTGAAGTAAAAAAAATTAATTAAGTTAATGAAAATCTAAATTAATTAAAAAGCTAAGTTAATTAAGTTAATTTAAGTAAAAATCTAAGTTAATTAAGTTAAGTTAAAAAAAAACTAAGTTAATTAAGTTAAATAAAAATCAAGAAGAAAAAAATAGTTAAAGAAAGAAAAATATAAAATAAAATAAAAATAATAAAATAAAAGTAAATTAAATTAAATAAAAATTAAATTAAATTGAACAAGGTAAAAGAAAATAAAATTAATTTAAAAAAAAAGTAAAAAAAGAAAGAAAAATTTAAAATTAAGATTTAAAATTAAATAAAATTAAAAAAATTAAACTTAAAAAAAATTAGAAATTAGGTTTATTTATTTATTTTTTTATATATATTTTTTATTTTCAGTTTTTTAATTTAATTTAATTTTTTTATATTTATTATTATTATTATTATTAAAAAAATTTTTTTACTATTTTTGTTTTTTTTATTTTTTTTGTTTTGAACGGTAAAACTTTTTTAATTCAAATTTCAAATTTCTAAATTATTTTATTATTCACGCTACAATTTTTTTTGTTATTTTTGTTATTTTTATTATTTTTTATAATTGTTTTTATTATTTCTTATGAAATTTGAAATTTGAAATTTGATTTAATTTTTTATTTTGTTTTACAGAAACAAAAAATCACAATTATTTACAGCACAAAAATATTTTTAAAATTTTGATAAATAAATTAAAAATGCTATTCCTTCCCCGGTAACGGCGCCAAAAACTTGATGAACAAAAACTGGCATCGCCGATTCTTGCCAATACTTTGGTTTTATATTTATAAAACTTTCGCAAGTGCATCATTTCGAAAAAAATAATAAGTATACTCCCAAGGTCGATGTAAGGAAAGAATGTATGTGGTTTTTAATTTATTATTCAAACTTTTAAAAATGAAATTAAATCCTAAAAATCCTGTCACGATATTTTGGGTTTTTTATGTTTTAATCTACTTACATAAAATTAAACATAGAGTCAATAAATATTTAAGCAAATTTTATCATTTATAATGGTGTAGTATTTATGGATATAATAACTAAGTAATTATGCTTGCTCATATTATTTAGGTTATTAAAGATATGAATTGATATTTATTGATTATCCCTTTTTTATATGAATACCACCTTTGGTGGGGTTAGATATTCTTTGTTAACTAAACAAATCAATTAACACCTATGGGTGGGGTTGATAACTAATTTGGTTAATTAAATTAATTCCTTTTTTCTAAGAGATTGAAAATGAACCATTTAAATGCCACATTTGGTGGGGTTAGACAGTTTAAACTTTATTCAATGTGTCCAAATTAAACCTAAGAATTTAGTTATCCGAGTACTAACTTTCAAGTTTTAAAACTACTACTGAAAACATGTTGTCAATACATTTTCAGATTATAATTCTTATAAAAACTTTTGAAATAGAGCTTCACTCTAACTATCGGACGATTGTACCAACAAATAAAAGAGCACTACTCTAAATTAGACCGGATAATTAAAACCTTAAAATCTAATTTTCAGATTTAAGTTTGTAATGAAAAATAATATATTTCTCTATAACATTCTTAATATAAATTCTTGAATAAAAATAAAATCAATTCATTTTAGAGATTTTCAAATATTTAATATTTCGCAAGCATAACAACGTTTTTATTATATCATGTTTACAAATAGCCAACAGAGTTAAATTTAATCACAGACAAATAAATATAACATGTAAGAATAAAGCATAAAAAATAAATGCAAAGAAAATAAAATCCTTACAGTACTTCGATGCTATTCTCGTAGCTGGAAAACCTCCAAACGGAATTTGCACTCCCATTTATTGAATTAAAAAGCTATTAAATTACAAAAACATAACTAGTTCTTCCCAAAAGGGGAAGAAATCTAAAACTAAGAGAAATTAAATAAGAAAAGCTAAAAACTAAGAAAAAAACTAAGAAAAGCTTAAAAACTAAGAAATGAGAGAAAGAAAGAGAAGAGAAGAATGGTTTTTAGGTGTGGTATGAAGTGAAGAGAAGTGGGGTATTTATAGGTGACGTCATCATGACGTCATGGGGGTGGCTGTGCGTGAAAATGGGGCAAAATGGGCAGCGGCGTGCACAGACAGCACCAGGGGCACACAGGGCACGC
The DNA here is from genome assembly GCA_033030585.1 of Hippophae rhamnoides. Taxonomy (NCBI): domain Eukaryota; kingdom Viridiplantae; phylum Streptophyta; class Magnoliopsida; order Rosales; family Elaeagnaceae; genus Hippophae; species Hippophae rhamnoides. The sequence goes on along the minus strand of CM065431.1, from coordinate 31,144,128 downwards.
ACGGATCTGGAGCAAGGCGCGCGCTGATGCAATTTTCTCCTTTTTGACATTTTTGACCTTTTTGACCCATTTTGTCCAATTTTTCCATATTTGTTGACCTATCCCCATTTATTTATTAATATATTTGTGATGTATTGCTTCCAGTATTCCTCTTTGAGTCTTTAAGTTACGTTTTTATGCGAAAATACTTGAAAAGCAATAAAAATACCCGTGATTCCGAAAAAATACAAATTTATATAAATATATGATAAAACATATAAATATATATATTTTTAATCAATTAATGTGCATAAAATCATGGTAATTTTAGTGCTTTTTGAGCACTCATCAGTAGGTCACTAGATACACTTAGTATGCCTAGGACCTTGTTATGAATCTTTTAAGAGAGGATTTTTCCACTACTCGTGCACCTTTCTTTGATGGATCTAATTACCCATATTGGAAGGCTTATATGAGAGTCTTTCTATAGTGATGAGAATGTCTGAAACTCTATTGGGAACCACCTATAGTTACCAAAGATAATGTAGTCACTCCTAACTAGGAACCAATAGACAAAATTGCTAGCAACTGGAATCAAAAGGGTATTAATGTTATTTTCAATGATGTTTCTGCTAATGAGTTTCATCATATTTCATGTTGATATTGCTAAGCATGCTTGGGATAAATAAGAGGTCACTATGAGGAAACCACACAAGTTAAATGAACTAAAATTTGTATGCTTAGTAGTCAATTTGAAATCTTAGGATGAAAGAAGATGAAATTTTCTCTAAATTTTATATTAGATTATGTGATATTACTTACATCTCTACTAATCTTGAAGAGAAAACTGATGATTTTAGGATAATTCAAAAGATTCTCTACTCATTACTAGATCACTTTCATGCAAAGGTCACTGCCATTGAAGAATGCAAGGATATGGACACCATTAAAATAAATGAACTTGTTGGCTCACTTCAAACTTTTTAGATGAGCTTTCAAAAACCTCCAAATAAAAAGTTATCACTTTCAAAAATGATATGATTGAAGATGGTGATAATGGTGATGAAAATTGGTACTCTTAATTAGAATATTGAACAAAATGCATAACAAAAAGAATCCTCAAAACAAAGGACAATAAAGCTGTCAAAATGATTAGAATTTGAGAGAATTCAAATCTGTGAGTTCTGATGGTAAGAAATCTAAACCCATTGGATTACAATGTTTTAAATGTATGAATTTTGGTCACTTCACAGTTGAATGTACAAACAAGAAGAACCAAACTGGAAGAGCTTTCAATGCCACACTTATTGACTCTAAATTTGATAATCATAATCTAGTTGAATCTGGCACCAACTACTTGAAATTTACTACAACTATTGGTGGATAATCTAGTAAGTTTTGCATTAATTCAAATGATGAGGAAAGTGATGCTGAACTTTTACTTAACAAATTAATGTCACTAGTATTGATAAAGTTTTCACAGGTTATGTAAGATGTAGAAGGGAAGTAGTTAAACTAAAGGACAAACTTATATCCGTTGAAATAAATTCCTCAATTATAGAAAAACGAAAAAATTGAGCTATTTGAACGTGCTAATATTTTAAATTCAAGTCTTACAAATGTTAAACAAGCAAATAAGAATCTTATGTAGGAACTTGAACAATCAAAGGAAGTTGTAAGAGGGTTAAGATGGAGTTGAAAGGTTGAACAAAATTTTGGATCATGGAAAGCCAACTGGAAATAAGAGAGGGTAATAATATGTAGACGAGCACACTATATCATCTTCATCAAAATCAACTAAATTTGTCAAACCTTCAAATATGTCCTTCTTATATGATACACATGGCATTGGTTATAAGGATACATCAAGAACCACATTTGTAAGGCCTTCTAAACCTACTTCTTATGTTAATCGTTATACAAAAAGAATAGTTATATTTTTGATTGAAAAATCTATTAAGTTTATGCATATCTATCATTATTGTGGTAGGAAAGGTCATATTAGGCCCAAGTGTAGATTTTTTATAAGTGATCCTAAATGTAATAATACTTTAAATGCTTCGCATAGTAGGGCTAATAACCATGATCCATCTATACATGCTACATCATTTCTAGGATGAATGAAAATTATGATAACACATTGAAAAATCTTACTAGAAAGCATAAAGTTGTTGGCCCAAAGAGGAAAGTGAAATTCAATGCATTTAATTCTAGGTCATTAGCCTATTATGCATATTTCATCTTCATTTAGGATGAATGAAAAATCTAAAGTTAACTCTAAGAATATGCCAATGACAATTAAGGTAGTTGATTTTCAACCCAAAGATATAAATAAGCTAAAATTTCAAGAAAATTTGGGTTAGGAAAGATTGTCTCTTTCTAATCACCTGAACATCATTTATTATTCATCTAGATAATTTTTTTGAGTGCTTAATTGATCCTAAGTGAGCATCTTTAGTTTATTTATTTATGCGTAAATTCGCAAGTGTACGAATCGTTCAAGTAATAAAGTGTACAAAAGTACGGATATCGAACCCACAAAGAATGGCGTTACTAAGTACCGAAATTGACTGATCCTAATTGTTGTTTGAAAACCGAATTGTTGAATTTGTTTAAGAAGTAAATTAACTTAAAACTAAACGCAAATAACAAAATTTAATGTTGTTCACAAATGATTAAAAACGCTAAGGCATTTGATTTCGCTAAATCAATTCAATTCAATTTCAAGTCATGTTATATGAGAATCAATGTTAGAAGTGATGGTTGAAAAACCCAAACTTATCTAATACTCTCTCTCGAGTTATATTAGAATTACTTATCTATGAAAGCCAACTATATTTCTATGAAGATTTAATCACAAATAAGCACATTACGATTTATGGAATTTCTAGAATAACCACTTACATCATGCATTAGGTGTCAAACTCGCATTCAACATACGGTATTTATCACAAGAAGCATTCATTACACATATCCTCTCGGTCTCAATATAATGCAACAAATCATCTAAATATTGATAAGAAATTTAAAAGCATTAAGCATGGAAATAAATACTCAACTTAAAAACAATGAATTCATACAACGATAACACAAGAAATCAGATTTTCTTGATTTAACTACATCATAGCCTTAGCAAAAACGAATTAGTTCATAATAGAAATAAGAACAAAAATATTCTCAATTGAATCCATGAATAACAAATCTGAATAAAATGAAGAAAATAAAAGCTAAGGAGAAGAGATGAAAAACTCTTAAAGATGAGGACTTGGTAGCAACAATGGTGATGATCCTTCAAGCTTCTCCAAACTTTCTCTCCAAAATTGCCTTTTCTCCTCCAAAAAATGACTCAGGTCTACTCTCTCTGCGTGGCCTCTTTCTCCATCATATTGTATATATAGATCTAGGGTTTTGGGAGCAATTTTGGAACAAAACAACATAAAAAATGTGTTTTCGGACGAAACTCGCCGGCGGCGACATTATTCTCGCCGCGGCGAGATTTCTGGAAAAGTTACAATTTTGGTTCTGCTAATTCTCACTGGCGGCAAGATTAATGTGGCTGGCGGTGAGATGACTTGGCCGACGGCGAGATTATTTTGGCCAGCGGTGAGATTATTTTGTCAAAATCCGTGCTCTCGGGAAGATTTTTGCCGTGAGAATTTTGCCGACGGCGAGAATATTCTGGCGTGCGGCGGGATTTCTAAATTTTGAAACTTTATTTTCTTTTTATTTTCACTCAATCCCGATCATCGTACTTTGTCCAAAACTTCTCAAAAATCATGATTTTACCTGAAATTTCACTTTAAACACGAAATACCCATGAAATGACATTTGTGGATTAAATAATCAAATAAACACAATTTTCACACTAATATCAATATTTAAATCATAACAAAAATGCAATAATTTGACTCTTATCATTTATTTTTATTGATGTTTCTTTACATTCAAAAAAATAATAAAAATAAAAGGAGGGAAGTAGACATACTTTAACATTGATATGATCATTACATATTCCACTCATATTTATTTGAATTGACTATGCATTGTGCAAATGGATATTGTGACTTGTGTATTTACATATTTCTCACATTTCGTGATTGATGTCAACATGACCTTACTCACTGGACACATAAGTATGTCATGCTAGAAGTTTATAACTAATTATATTAGATTTTGGGACATGAGATAACCTTGACTGTGAAAATTATGTTTGAACTCTGTCTTTCACTGTATAAAATGTTCCTATAGAGAGATACATAGTTTTGAGATAGCTACCTACTATGATGTGTGAAAGCTATTGCATTGAGCAAAAAGGGTCACATCTCAACTAGTGTGAAAGTCATCATACTATGTATATTGGCTTGTGCATATTTCCTTAAAAATAATAACAAAAATAATATTAAAAGAAAAAGAAAAATACAAAAGTTTTTTGTATGCACAAAAAGAGAGAGCCATAATTGGTTATATAATAAGAAAATAAATAACCAATCTCTCACATAAAAAAATTAATACAAGAGGAGAATACAATATATATATATATATTAAAGTTCTCTCTTAGTAAGTAAATTTTATTTTATGTAAGTATAAATTTAACTATAAATTTTGTATGATAGGTGATACTATTTCCTTAAAATCTTTCATAACTAATCATAAATAGACTAATTGACATATTGTTGTAGTTTTGATTTTTATCTCACTTTTGGTGACTGTCAACATGTCACTATATGTGTTAGTATGTTTGTGTGACTTGTCTACATATATTTATGTTGTCAATGAGTCTAATTTAGGGAGAGAATTACTTTGAAAACCTTTTTGGAGATACTAAACATGGGGGAGTTGTATTTTTAATTTCTATCTATTGATTACCCACTCTTATAAATATTCTTTGCTTTCCTTTTATTATATTCACTAAACTAATTAACAATGAGTCTTTCGGGATAAGTTGCTTGGTTGTTTATGTTTCTTTTCAATGTAAACATGAGCATTCGAGATTAAAGCGAAGATGGTTTGATTGGATCATAGGATAATACCACTATGTAAAAATTTAATTTTCCTATGAGCATTATGTAGTGAAAGAAAGGTTTTGTCACAAATATACCAAATGAGTAGATTATAAGGTTTATGTGAGTGTTGGTGATATTATGAACAAAATATATAATTGTAATTTTAGTTTCTAAGTGTGTCTATCTTCAAAGAATATTTTTGAGCTGAAGAAACTATCGAGCCTTAACAATAACATCTCAAATATATCTTTGTTCTCGTGTACATTAGATTGCATATCATACATATAGGAACAATATGAAAACAGGCTACTCAATCAATCGAGCTATATTACCTGTTGAACTAATTGTTTATATGATAAGATCGATCAAGGAATTAGTACTCAATTAATCGAGCACTAGATCGATCCATTTTTTTTTTTGAGAAATAATTAATTGATACACTGGATCAATCAAGAAGACATTCGATTAATCAAACTATGTACTCGATCGATTGATCAAGTAGCTTGGGCTTTGATTTTAAAACCTATTTTTGATACGAAGTGGTTTGACCTTTTACTATATTGTCATTATTTCTTAAAACTCATTTAACTAATTTTATGGAAAAGATGGTAATTTTACTTTGACCTAATGTGCTTCAAAATATTCTATAAATATAAACCTAAGCACAAAATTGAAACCAACCACATAAGAACTTAATTGTACTTATTCTATTAATCTTTTATTCTTTCTTTTGTTTTGCTAAAACTATAGAAGTAGGATTTTTCATTAAGGTAATTTATCAAACATTTGTGGTTGTATTTGATGAATTAACAAGCCTACGATAATTGAGATATTGTGTTTTTAAAATGATTGTTCTATTTTTGTTAGCAAATTTCGATTTATCAAATATACCGGTTCAATTAACTTTTGTGACTCGAGTTAATTGAAACGCTTGTCCATATTTGAACGCCTTCCTTGTAGAGACTATAATGAAAGCAACAACTTGTAAGTAGATTACTTAGAAGCATTACCTTTGTAGGTAGTTCGAGCCTTAGTTTTGTAATTTGATACTTATTTTTCATAGTGGATAGTTACATGGTTCGATGGACTGATGGACCAGTGGTTTTCATATTAGGTCTTTGGTGCAGCCTAGGTTTTTCTACCTAGAAATCTCATGTCTTGATTTTTATAATTATGCATTACTTTATTTACAAGTGATTGTATGCTTGACTGGTTACGAATTTTTAATTTTTCATACTTTTGCTAATTATATAATTAGATCTATAACTAAATAAATGAACTTTTAATGTTTAATTTATCAATATAGGTGGAACGATGGAAAATTGGGTGAAAATGAATCAAAAACAAGGAAAAATAACTATGCCACATCAAGGAATGAAATGGTGTTATAGCGCACATTGAAGAAAAAACATGTAGTGAGGTCTATATTAGGTCATTTTCCCTATTAATTAACACTAATGTAGCACGAATTAAACATAATTAAGAATCAATAAACCTAACAACTACAAAGAAGATAGAAAAGAGAGAAAAAGTTCAAGAGAATATTAAAGAAGATACATTTTTTGTGAAGAATTCAAGAGAAGTTTAGTGCTATAAACCAAGAGATTGAGTGCATCTCTTACTCTTCTCATTTTCTTATTAATTTTTATGCATTTGTTTATGAAAAATATGAGCTTTATAAATTTAATTATATCTAACTAATTTATTAATCTATGGGTCATGACAAAATAATGGGATCAACGAGCCATAGTGGTCCCTAAACCTTTAAGCAATTTCGCAGTTTCACAAGTAGATGAAGCCCAATTATCTATCAATAGATTGAGCATCAATGCTAATAATTTCAAACTCAAGCCAAGTGTCATTCAGATAGTGCAGGAAAATCAGTTTGGAAGGTTAGTCAACGATGACCCAAATCTTCACTTGGCTTCATTATTGGAAATATGTGGCATTTCAAAATGAATGGTGGATGATACAAATTTCCTTCACTTATTTCTTTCTCACTTAGAGACAAGTTTAAGGCTTGGTTACAATCACTACATAGGATCAATTGGCTCAGAAATTCTTAGCAAAGTACTTCTCACCTTCAAAGACAACTAAGCTTAGAAATGACATCACATTTTTTCAGCAATTTGAAAGGGGATAATTTTATGAAGCTTGGGAATGCTTCAAGGAGATATTAAGAAGATTCCAACACCATGGTCTTCCTACTTGTCTACAAGTGCAAACATTTTATAATGGATTAATGGGATAGCCAAGGACTATAATTGATGTTGTAGTTGGGGAAGCTTTAATGAGTAAAATTGAAGAGAAATCCTTTGCACTACTTGATGATATGGCATCTAACAATTAACAATGGCCTATAGAGAGACTTAATCTAAGGAGAGTGGTTGGAGTAGTAAAGGTAGACACCATACCAACATTGCAAGCTCAAACAAATGATTTTCTGTTAGGTTTAACTAAAAAGTTGTATAGTAGCCTTGTGGGGGTAAATATAGTACAAAGTCTATTTGTGGTGTGTAATTATTGCAATAGACCTTATTCTATTGAGGCATGTGAGAATCTTCTTGAAAATGTAAATTATGTTAATAATTAAAACTACCATCGAAATCCATACTCAAACACTTACAACCTAGAATGGAGAAACCTAGAAAATGAGGGTAAAAAGCATTGCAATGCCATAGCCTTAAGAAGTGGTAAAATTTTAGAGGATAAATAGGAAGCTCAAAAAGATGAGGAGGAAAAAGTGGATAGAGAGAGTACTAAAAAGGAAGTGATTCAACCAAAGAAAAGTATCCTCTACAAAACCATTATACCTTTCCTTAAAAGACTGCAAAAAAAAAGTTGGACATGCAGTTTTCCAAATTCTTGGATGTCTTCAAGAAGCCGCACATAAACATGCCATTTATAGATGCACTTGAATAGATGTCTTTACATATGTCCTTACATGCCAAATTCTTAAATGACATACTATCTAAGAAAATGAGGCTTGGAGATCATGAGACAATAACCTTGACTAAAGATTGTAGTGCCATCCTTGATAGAAAACTACCAACAAAACTGAAAGAACTGAGTCTTTTTGACATCCCTTGCATTATTCGGACTATACACTTTTGCAAGGCACTCTATGAATTAGGTGCCATTATTAACCTCATACCATTATTCATTTTTAAGAGATTGGTGGTTGGTAAAACTAAACCTACATCAGTAACATTGTAAATGGTAAATAGGTCAATCAAACGAGCACGGGGAGTGGTAGAATATGTGTTGGTAAAAGTAAACAAGTTCATTATTATAGTGGATTTCATCATGATAGACATGGAGGAGGAACGCGACATTCCTATCATACTTGGATGTCCATTCTTAGTAATCAAAAGAGAACTTATTGTTGTAAACAAATGTGTGCTTACAATGAGAGTGCAAGATAAGTAGGTAACATTTAAGGTTTTTAAAGAATATGAATATCTGGATATTGATAATGCTAGTGAACACTTTAGGATATATGTTAATTATAGCATTGTTAACCTAATAAAACATGTTGACCTATACATACTTAAAACTATTACACATGATGTTGTGAACAATGAGATAAATTCATAGAAAAAAAATTCAACCTATTTTAATTTTAAAATTATGGAATCTATGATGCAAGTTGATATTGTTGATTATGAGAACTATTTGGAGGCTATGCCTCCAATATGTGTATCTAATATGGTTATGAAGTGTCTTGAGACAAGTCCTAGGCTCAGACCATCCACTGAGGAGCCACCAAAGTTAGAAATCAAACATTTTTCCTACCATCCTTAATCAAGTGGGCAAGCAGAAGTGTCCAATAGAAAAGTGAAAAGGATAATGCAAATAAATAAACTAGATGAGCTACGATAGAGTACTTATGAGAATGCCAAGTTATACAAAAATAAAATAAAAAGAGCATGACAAGAAAATTGTGCACCATATTTTTTAATTCGGATAGAAAGAGTTACTGAATAACTCAAGACTCAATTTGTTTTCGGGAAAACTCAAGAGTAGATCGTCAAGTTCATTCATCATTACTAAGGTTATCAACCATGGGGCCATTGAATTAGAGAAGAAAAATAAAGAATGGTTCATGGCTAATGGGCATAGAGTAAAGCACTATTATGGAGATCCACTACTAAAATAAAAAGTTGTGATAACCTTGGTAGATGCACGATAGCAGTTGATATGTCTGTCTAGCCAAGGACGTTAAAAGTGATGCTTGTTGGGAGGCAAGTTAACATTATTTTATTATATTTTTTGTTTTATAGGTGAATAAATGTGGAGGGAAATGACATAATAATATTGGACAGTTTCAGAGACAAATATGGTGTGCCAAGGTTAAAAGAGTTTTCTTTCCTTTCACTTTTTTTATATTCATATGTGTACATTAGGGAAAATGTGAAATTCAAGTGTGGGGGAGGGAACTTCATTCTCTAATGTAGTATTTAGTATGCATTTTCTTATTTTTAGGATTGTTTTCTTTTTAGGATGTTTTTAATCATGATTTAGGTCAAAATTTATGAATACATGGAAACTAAATGCATGCATGCTTGATATGAAACATATGAACCTAATGATAGAATTGGTTATCATGACTAGGATAAGAAACGTAACATGATTTTTACAATACTATATTAATCATGTGATATATTGCTGGTTTTGATTAGATTGATTCAAATTTTATGCACATGCCCACCATTGATTTTGGTGTTCTTATTGAGAGAACATTTGGGGTGAGTTATGCTAGTTGATGAGGTCTACCATATTTTAGAGTCTATTTGATCATTCCTTGAGGAAAAATCCTAAATAGCATTTAGGTTGAGAAAATATTTATGCCTTAATTAGATCGTTGAGCCTTTCAAGCCAATCATTGTTTATATCCTTAGTCACCCATTAACATCTTTAAGCCACTTGTTAAGTCTAAACAATACACATTACCTTTACTCTTACACTTTTAGCTTGAATGAAAAAAATATAATCATATGTTATGCTATAAAGTGACGTTAAATGTAATGCATCCTATTTCAAAAAATAAAAAATAAAAAAAATACAACATGATTACCCCTCTAAATAAAAAGAATAAAATTGAAAACAAGTTTAGGGGTGTTGTAAAGTTACAAAAAGATGTGAAGTAAAATAATATGAAAAAATGGTAAGATAAGGTGCACTAGAATATTAAGTGAAAGCTCAATTGTAGTCAAAAATAGCAAAACGACTAAAAAGAAAGCTAAGGTATAAAAAATGTAAAATGTCTCCATTTATCCACCCCCATATGAGCCTTAAATTACAAGTATGTAAAGCCCTTTTTAATCTTTAGCTAAATGCATATTTATATTAATAGAGAGGGGTGTGAAAAATAGACTTATGAAACTTGTTCTAGGATTAGTTGATTAGCATGCTTATATAAGTTAATTTCAAGAGTGCATTGGATGACATCATGTGCAACACACACACACACACGAATCAATTCGTCAAAAGCCTTGCACATTCTTGTATTAATAGATATGTAAACCTCTTTATCATAAAATTGTACAACTTTTGAGGGAGATAATTTTCACTGAACATACATGTATTAATAGATATGGATTTATGAATATGTTTCCCATATCATTTTAGCTAGTTTGAATTGGCTTTCCTTGAGGACAAGTAAAGACTTAAGTTAGGGGGTATGATAATTCTAATAACTTTTGAATAAGTTATTTGTCTTGTTATGTGCTAAAATATCATGAAACAATTTATTTTCTATATAATTACATCAATATAGGTAAAGAAACAACAAATGAGGTGAAAATAAGTCAAAAACAAAGAAAAATAGCTAATACCACAACAGGGAATGAAACGGTGTTGTGACGCGCATGAAAGAAAAAAATGCAACGAGGCCCATACCCTAGCGCTCATTTTTTTGTGCCCTGATGTGCAATATATAGTTGGAAAATTAGTGGAAGAATGGCCAGGCGTGCAAGGAAATTTGGCCACGATAAGTGAAAATCTATGCCAGAATTTAACTGAAAATCTTATCTCTTAATTTTAATCTCAATCCTTGAATTTTTTAGGGTTTGATCTAATGGTCCATATTAGGTTGTTTCCCCTATTAATTAACCCTAACGAAGAATGAATTAAACACAATTAAGATTCACAAAACCTAGTAAAACCAAGAAAAGAGAAATTAGAGAAAAAGTTTAAGAGAATATTAAAAGGACACAATTTTGTGAAGAATTCAAGAGATTGAATGTATCTCTTCTTCTTCTCATTTCTTTATTGATTTTTACGTCTTTCTTTATGAAAAATCTGAACTTTATGAATTTAATTATTTCTAGCTAAATTATTAATATATGGGTCTTATAGACCATATTTTCTACATGTGTTGATCTAACATTTTATCGCAATTGTGATTACAATTCAATTTTATTATTTAACTAAATTTTATGATATTAAGTATTTAGCCAACAATTTATCTACAGAGACAATTTAATAGATTTTAAAGAATTATTTAATCGTTTGTCTTAATTAGATAATATGCATAGTGTCTAGGAAGATATGTATAGCTCTTATGTGTGTGATCTATAATTGATTATCTTAATGAGTAGTATGTAATTTAATTGACATGAGAGTGTGAGTAGATTAATTACTATATGGTGTGTAATTTACTTGAGAGAGGAATGCATGCTAGGTTAGATTCAATTGATCATATAATTCATTAGTAATTATTTTGAGAAAAGTTATAGTGATTCACATGCTTAGAAAATTGAGGGATAAAAGATTCATAGGTCACTTTCTCATATATTTTTGTAGTTGCTGAGTTTTGATTTGAGTAATTAGTTATTATTTATTTTTGTGCTTTTATAATTTGCTATTGTCCAAATAGTATTAATAATTATTATGTTAGTACTCAGTTATAGTTATATAATTCCTTATGGGATCGATATTCGCACTTAGGTACATTATATTACTAACATGACCCATATACTTGCAGTTAGCATGTTTGTAGCTCTCTAAGTTGGTGTGTTGTGTGGCCGTTAGGTGTTACGAGATAACAACTATTGTAGTAAGAAAATGGCCTATATTGTGAAAACTCTAAGAGTTTGTGTGTGTGTTGGCTGGGTTTTGTGAGGTTGCAATGTGTGTGTATATATTTAGAGATTGATCCATTAGTAGTCGATCATATTATGTGTTGACGGAGGTTTAAGGATGAGCTTAAATCTACTTGTGTGTTAATAACGAGTAGATGTAGCTTAGGTCTAGTTGAGCGTGGTGCTCCATTGGATAGAGGTATTAGCATATACTCTTTTTAGTTGTGAATTGTTGATTTGTTTTTATGAGTGAATTACTTTCTATGAGTAGTTGCCTTAACCAACTCTTATATGAATTTACATCGTTATATGTAGTGTTATTTATGATTACATGTTATAAGTGTATAATCATTATATATTGAATATGTTTACACATAAGAGGTCTTGAAGTGATTGAAAATATTTTATAACTTTCCAATATGTTTGCTTGATTCACATGAAATGTGTTATTTTCCTTGTTATTGTATGTTGCTAGCCTAGATAGAAGCTTGGGAGGCATACCAACACTAATGTGTTTAGCGCAAATTAGTCTTTCTTATCTTCTTGTTCTTTTGTGGTGTGTTGAATTAAATATGTAGTATTTTTTTGTATATTATTTTGTGTTATATGTTTTATTCATATTGTGAGATGCTTGACCAAGTTGGAATATACCTCGTGAAAATATTTCATGGATTGACGTATCTATCCCTTATCTAGATCTTGGTTGGCTATTTGAATTAAAAATTTAATTAACCAATTTGTAAATTTTACGATCAATGGAATTTCAAAAACAAACTTCAAGGATATTTAGAACATTTAAAGAAAACCCAAAAGTAGTATCTACGTAAATTACTCAGATTAGTAATTTAAAAAATATATAAAAGGTAAGAATCAAAACTACTATCTTTTAAGGCCTTCTCCCAATTGATCATGAATGAAACATGTAAGCATTCTTGTAAATCAAATTGACCTTTCCCCAAAGTTCTCTCTACGTGCCACCTATTAACAAAATCTATTAAAATTTGTATTACAAATCTCATTAGTGGGCTCAATTGAGTAAATGATTTTCTCTCAAGCTATTATTTAGAATCAAGAATTCTTATTATTCTCGTAAGTGACACATGGTTTATATATATAGGATGATTTTAGCTAGCACAAGTTAATTAGGATTTAATCTTCTAATTCCACTCAATTTTATCTTTTTGGTTGTTAAATAATTTGTGTCCAAGTAGAAATCACCTTCCCACCTAATATGAGCCAGTCCTTTTCCCTGTGGGAGTGTCGAATTTAACCAATAAATGATTATATAAATTTCATATTTATCCAATAAATGATTTGGTCCAACAAGCCTCTATATACGCCTACCTTGTTCAAATTTGATATTTTTTAATTTTCATTCATTAATTACTTAATGATTTGGCCATACTAAACAATATATAATTTAATTAATTTATAAGACTAACCAGGCTAAGAAATTTACAATTTTAACTTTTCTATTTATTTGATGACATTTGATACCCTCATAAAATGTCTATAAATATATATTTTGATAAAATAATTAATTCATAATTAATTATACCTTCCTTGAAATATGCTATCATTCAATCGTTATTATGGAATGAATTTGATGGCTGACGAACACATGAATTTAAGTTAAAAAATACTTGATATTTAATTACTTAACTAAATATCAATATTATTATTTCTATAATTATTATATTAAAAACTTAGAATTGATCTCTTATACGTATATACGTTATTTACTCAATTTTTAAAGTTGATTAATCTATTACGTTGAATTCAACAAATATTGTAAATTATTTAATAAATACTGCACCGACATCAAACGCCTACCAATATACACGATGCCTACCAAGCAACTATAAACCATGTAATTTAATCATGGTGGTTGTTGAAATAGTAATTAATATTTGTCTATATAAACAATGTACATACCCGATTCAAATTAAGAAAAAATATATCGAAGAAAACGTTTATTTCTTCTTCTCATTGTTTCTTCAAATATTGATTTCTTTATGATATCAAAGCCAAGTCGTTACTTTATACAAATTTGAAACCCTTGTTCTCTAAAATAGAGATTTCTTTCTCTGAAAATATTTGTTCTCGTGAAAAAAAATTATTCAAACACCCGTACAAATATTAATTACAAACATCATTTTTGAAGCGGCATTTGTCCCACCTAATTTTACGAGATTACTCTAAACACAATTATGAACATTTTGGTAAAAATAGGGTAGAAGAAAAGTGAAACACGTGCCCCCACGCGCCACCTAAAGGAAAGAAAACATTTTCACGCGCCTCCATGCACCGTCATGCGCCATCTGGAGGTTGAAGACGATGGCGTGTCATCCGACTCGGCGCGGCTCGGCTGGTTCGACTCGAGGGCGTAGCCGGCCCGCACCTCGGTTCGACTCAGGTTGGTTCGGTTTGAACCCGGTTTTCTCGGTTTTTCACAGTTTTTTTTTCATTTTTGACCGGTTTGGTCCATTTTAAAGGTCTGAACTCGGTTTTTAATTTTTTAAACCGGTTTGGTCCAGTTTTCAAGTTTTTAAACCAATTTTTTACCCGTTTTTGTGGTTTTTTATCCGGTTTAGTCCATTTCTTAAAAAAAAAGGTTTAGTTCTTGAATTTTTTTTCCTCAGTTCTGAAATTATTACACAATTTTTTAGTTTGTTTATCATAATATCATGACAGAGGGTACAATTTCATTACCTATGGAGCAATCAACTCCTGTTATTGTACAATCTATTCATTCTGAAGGTGTTTTTAATGCTGGAATTGTTCTTACTGAGACTAATTATGATGTTTGGTCTCAAATAATAATAATGCATATTGCAGAGAGAGAAAAACTCTTTTATATTCATGACAAAAATTTGCAACCAGAAAAAACATCAAACAATTATAACAAGTGGTATGCAAAAAATCAAAAAGTGAAGAGATGGATACTTATGTCAATGAGTCCAGAAATCATGAAACGATATTTACGCATACCTACTGCTCTTGAAATTTGGGATGCTTTGGCAAAAGCATTCTATGATGGAATTGATGAATTACATGTATTTGTCTTAAACCAAAAAGCCTTTACTTCTAGACAAAATGGAAAATCACTTTCAGAGTATTATGGATAGTTGACTGAAATTTTCCAAGAGCTAGACCATCGTGATAAGGTGGTCATGAAAGACCCTCATGATCTAATATCATATCAAGAGTCTGTTGAAAGACTAAGGATACATATTTTTCTTGCTGGATTAGATGATGAATTTGAACAGGTTCATGGAGAAATTTTGCGAAAATAAACTATCCCAGATTTAGAAGGTTGTATGCCTTGATTCGACGGGAGGTAGTACGTCGAATCTCATTGAAGGATAAATCTGGAGACGTTGATGCTTCCGCCATGATATCTAAAAATCGTTCTTTTTCCAATCAGCAAGAATGAAGGGTGACTAATAAATCATCATTTAAATGTACCCATTGTCATCAAAATGGTCATACTAAAGAACGATGTTTTGAACTTATGGGATATCCTGACTGGTGGGATCACAACCGTGTCTCTCGGAAGAAAAATCCACGACAGATATCTGTTGCCACCATTGCTGAAACAACAAAGGATCATGTTGCAAACTCCTTAGCAAATGTTGGTAAGATGCTTAAAGCTTTTTCTCCTGTTTTTAATAATACATGGATAATTGATTCAGGTGCAACTGATCATATGACATTCGATTCTAGACAAATCTCAAAACCATCCTTACACAAATCTGTTTGCACTGCCAATGGTAACACAACCCCAGTCATTGGGGAAAAGATCTTTGTCTCTCACTAGTACTTTGAATTTAGACTCGGTACTAGTTGTTCCCTCTTTAGAGTATAACCTTATATCTATTTCTCAAATAACCACTGCTTTATCTTGTTTTGTTATTTTTTGGCCTGACTTTTGTGTGTTCAAGGACATTCAAACAAAGCAAACGATTGGTCGTGGTGTTAGGAAAGGAAACTTGTATTATTTGGACTTGGATTCAAGAAATCATGCATTGGTAGCAACTGGATCTAAAAAGGATGAATCAAATATATGGCTATGGCATAGGAGATTGGGTCATGCTTCTTTTGGATATTTAAAGAAATTATTTCCAAGTTTATTTTTGAGTTTAGATCTTTCTACTTTAAAGGGTGATGTCTGTGAACTAGAAAAAAGTCATCATTCCTCATTTCCTGTAACCTTAAATAAAAGTCCAATTCTGTTTATGGTTATACATTCTGATGTATGGGGTCCTTCCAAATCTCTACTTTGGGAGGATCACATTGGTTTGTTACATTTATTGATGATTTTAGTAGAATGATTTGGGTCTGTTTAATGAAATCTAAAAGTGAGGTAAACGTATTATTTAGAAAATTTCATAAAATGATTCGTATTCAATATAAAACACAGATTCAAGTTCTAAGAAGTGACAATGGAGGAGAATATAAAAGTTTTGAGCTTCAAGAATATCTTAAATCAGAAGGGATTATTCATCAAACTACTTGTGTTGATACACCTCAACAAAATGGAGTTGCAGAAAGAAAAAATCGAAACTTGTTGGAAGTTATCTGTACCTCATTGATCGAAGCTAATATGTCATTATCTTATTGGGGAGAAGCAATTACTTCTGCTGCATATTTGATCAATCAGGTACCTTCAAGTCCCATTAACTTCCAAACACCACTACAAGCCATCACTGAAGAAATTGTTGCACCAAGTGTTCCCAATTTACCTCCTCATGTCTTTGGTTGTGTGGCATTTGTACACCTATATAAACAACAACGTAGCAAGTTGGATCCACGAGCAATACATTGTGTTTTTATGGGATATGCTATGCAACAAAAAGGGTATCGTTGTTATCATCCTTCTACAAAACAAATGATTACCACCATGGATGTTATTTTTCATGAAGATACAATGTATTTCTCTTCTACACCTGAATTTCAGGGGGAGTACAACCATGCTGAAATTCAGACCCTTACATATAATTGTTTCCTTATGAAGAAAGACAAATTATATGTGAGGAAAATACAAATAACTTGAATTCAGATGGTAATACATCTCAATATAGAAAAGACTCAAGGGAAATAGAATCAAGTCCTCATCAACTTCAAGATCATCAAGCAAGTTCCTTACTACCACTAAGTGAGTACGAGTTTCCTTCTCCACAAGCTGCTGATATACCTAACCAATCGTTTGCAGAGGATGTTCCAACTATTGAACCAGCCAGAAAAATACTTCCATCACGTCCTAACAGAGGTATTCCTAAAGCCATGTATGAACCTGAGATTTCTAGTAAAGTCAAATATCCCATGAGTAACTATATGTCTAAACATCGTTTGTCAAAATCAAACGTATCATTTGTGAATCAATTATCTACTGTATCTATTCCTAACAGTGTGCAGGAAGCTTTAGCTGACCCAAAATGGAAATATGCTATGAATGAAGAACTAAGATCCTTAGAAACAAATAGAACTTGGGAACTTGTCGATCGTCCACCAACAAAGAAAATTGTTGGATTTCGATGGATTTTTCAGTAAAGTATCAAGCAGATGGTATTATTGAACGCTATAAAGCAACATTGGTGGCAAAAGGATACACTCAAACATATGAGATCGACTATACAAAAACATTTTCACCTGTAGCCAAAATTAACACTGTTCGGGTCTTGGTATCTCTAGCTGTAAATCTAGATTGGCCATTATATCAGTTTGATGTAAAAAATGCCTTTCTACATGGATATTTAATTGAATAAATCTACATGGATTTACCACCAGGAATCAAGAAATCCAAAATCCATGATGAAAAGGTGTACAAATTAAAAAAATCATTGTATAGATTGAAACAATCCCCAAGAGCATAGTTTGGCAGGTTCACAAAGTCAATTAAGGCATTTGGCTACAAGCAAAGCAATTCAAACCATACTTTATTTCTAAAAAAAGGGTATGGTAAGATCACTACACTTATTTTATATGTTGATGATATGATAGTAACAGAAAATGATCTTGAAGAAAGGAAAGCGCTACAAACTTATTTTTCCAAAGAATTTGAAATGAAAGACCTTGGTTCCTTCAAATATTTTCTTGGGATTGAGGTTTCTCGATCAACAGAAGGAATCTTCTTATCTCAAAGAAAGTATGCCTTAGATTTATTAAAAGAAACTGGTATGTCGGCGTATCGACCAACTAATACACCCGATGAGGAAGGATTAAAGTTATGTATCAAGGTTGATCAAGTTCCAACAAATAAAGAAAGATACCAAAGGCTTGTTGGAAGGTTGATGTATTTGGCACACATAAGACTAGATCTTGCCTATGATTTAAGTATTGTCAACCAATTTATGCATAATCTTGGAGAACAACATATGAATGCAGTTATTCGTATTTTGAGGTATTTAAAGTCTGCTCCTAGAAAAGGAGTATTGTTCACTAAAAACTCAGAGTTTCTAGAATTGAAGTATATCTTGATGTTGATTGAAATTTGGATCAATAAATGATAGACGATCTATATCAGGCTACTTCACTTTTGTAGAGGGAAACCTTCTAACATGGAGAAGTAAGAAACAACATGTTGTTGCTCGTTCAAGCACAGAGGCTGAATACAGAGGCATGACACTTGGGCTTTGTGAGGCCTTGTGGTTACAATCTCTCTTAAAAAGATTTGGGATATCCTGCTAAATAATCAATTAAGTTATTTTTTGACAATAAAGCAGCATGTGATATTGCTCATAATCCAGTTCAACACCATCATACAAAACATGTTGAAGTTGATAGATTTTTTATTAAGGAAAAGTTGGAAGAAAATTCATTGGAATTATAAAAAATTAAGTCAGAAGATCAATTGGATGACATCCTCACTAAAGCAGTCTCATATCGAATATTCACAGAAGTTTCAGTCAAGTTGGGCATGAAAGACATCTATGCACCAACTTGAGGGGGAGTGTTGAATTCAACAAATACTGCAAATCATTCAACAAATATGGCAGAGCATGACGCCTACCAATATACACGGCGCTACTGCTATTTGTAAACCATGTAATTCAATCATGGTTGTTGTTGAAATAGTAATTAATATTTGTCTATATAAACAATGTACATACCCGATTCAAATTAAGAAAAAATATATTGAAGAAAACGTTTATTTCTTCTTCTGATTGTTTCTTCAAATATTGATTTCTTCATATTGATATAATCATTATTTGTATATTGATTCTCCGAAGCTAGATCGCGTTTAGAATTAGGTGTTTGCTTCCATTTTGTCTCTCTAATCACATATTTTCTTTGAGTACTTACAATTCATGTTGAACAATTATATGTGATATTACCAAATTGTGTGCAACTATCCAAACACATAATCGCTAAACAAGGGAATTGTAATTTGATATCTAAAACAGATGAAGTGTATTTTTTATCTTGTGAGATAACCTCCCCAACAACTACAACGATATCACACCAAGATACAAGACATTTTAGCTCACTAGTACGAGCATTGCGAAAGTAATTTAAATTTCATACCATCACTAAAAAGGACTAACTACAACACTTAAGATTAAGATCATTCCACAAATAATTATCGATTGACATGTTGAAACTACCATAGTACAAACAAATCTTCTATAGTGTTTCTAACACAATTAGTTAAATCATATATGATCTACTATCATACAAAGCATCCTCAACTATTTACTTTTCATACTATTGATTAAATTTCAAGATCTCGACTTCAATTGTTAATCATAGATTTTTAAGATTATTTCACTTAAATTTAATTATCTTATGTATATTCCTATATATTGAGCTCCAACATATACAAATAATGAAGGATAAATATATACGAATAATCAAATAATTATTTTATTCATTCTTATTTCTGTAATTGGAAAGTACAATTAAGTTTGCATTTCAAGGCTCCTATCCTAATAATTGAGACAATGTCGAAGATATTTTCATTCTTAGTCTTCGTAACTTGAGTTATGTTTTTCACACATATCTAACTAGAAATGATAGATAGGGTATTTATGCGCACTACTAGCAATGAAAATCTGTGAATAATTCTTATATGCAAATTTTTATGCAGCGGAAGAATTGTTATTGTAGTGTCTTATATTGTGCTAGTGGAACTTGATTAAAGGGGATTAATAGTTGATGTATGCTTCATTTACCAAACTACCATGAAATTGTATCATATTCTTGGGCAAACTATGTTTTATGTCCCATCTATTGAACAGTTTGCAAATTTCCCCACCTTTGATTTGTTAATTTTTTTTTCTTAACTTAATGGTCATGTTGTATTTAATTTAAAGATATCTAATAGAAAATGACGTTAAATTTTATGTGACACGTTTTTTTTTTTTTTTTTGAAAGGATGAACAAAACTTAGACCAAAGTCCTTAAATGCAGCACATTGTTTTAACAATCAAAGGTTTGAAGCTAATTTGCAACCAATCAAATAGGTTGAGACACATAAACCATAATTTACCATTCCTTCTTTGGGCACTTTTATCGCTTGATATTGCCATATATGTTACATATGTTGATGTGTTGATTGGAACTGGAAGTAGTGCTTGGTATCTCTTACGATTGCTTGTTTTTTGTTGTACAATTTCTACCCAATTTTTGAGATACTCTCTGGCTTCTCTCTATAAACTTCTAAGATTTTTTCGTTATCTCCCACCCCTTATCTCCACAGTCGCCACCCCTTCAACTCTCACATCCACCACCCCCTTCAACTCCCACAACTGCCACTCATCTCCACCCTTCTACCTTCTGTCATTCTAATACTCAAGTCGTCCACTTTCTTCTGCTGCCTCTTTCCATCTCCAACAGACCATTATCAGTTTTGTCATCTTGTAAATTCTTCGGGAGGCTTTTCATCTCCTTGAACTCACCTTCTCTCTAGATTTTCTAGTGTAATAAGACTTCTTATATTCTTGGTCGGATCTTGTGGAGGAAATGGAAGATGTTGGTGTCAATGATGATGAAGATGATCCACCTGAGGGTTAGCGACCGC
This sequence comes from Hippophae rhamnoides, assembly GCA_033030585.1. NCBI lineage: Eukaryota > Viridiplantae > Streptophyta > Magnoliopsida > Rosales > Elaeagnaceae > Hippophae > Hippophae rhamnoides. Next base: position 31,123,039 of record CM065431.1, on the reverse strand, counting down.
CAACCATCTAAGCACCATGGAAGAAAGTTTTGTAGCACTTTGCTTCTTAGTGATTATTATCTTATTTAACTTCTTTTTTTTTTTGTTCCCTTTAATTTTTCTTTTATTTTCTCTAGATCTAAGTTTGTGAGGTATAGCTTCCTTCTTAGTGTAATTTTTTTTCTTTTGTGCTGATGTTAGTGGATAAACTATTTTTTAGTCTAAATTGTAATCCTCATCAAGCCCAAATTAGTGCTAAACTAGTTTACTAATCGTGTAGAGGATTTTTGTCAATACTTGGGTTCTTCTCGGACATATTATTGTTGTCTATCATACCTTCTAGAGAAGAATCAACTCTGTTTGGGAAACTCTCTGTTTTGGTTTCAGATTATATGTGTTTTTATTTTTATTTTTAATTGTTATGTTAGAGTTTGATTTAGATGGTGTATGGTTTGCTACATTTAACAAAATTTCTCTCTTTTAGACAAAAACAATTCTTAACCAAGGTTCTTAACTATCTCCGTTAATGTCTTAAAAGAGCATGGACTGGCCCTGGCTTATTCGGTCTACAAAGCAATATACATATGTTGGAGTAAGGTTGTGATAAGCAATATACATATGTTGGAGTTCTTGGCTTAAATGGACACATTTTTCTTTTGGATTAATTTTTCCAAATTAGAAAAAATTATCATAAAACTCATAGCTTCATATCCAATAACACAATATAAAAACCAAAAACCCTTACTACATAACTTCAATAAATTGGGAAAAGAAATAAACCCCTAAAGTTCAAATGACCATCCTCGACGGTCTTACTAGAGTTTCAGTGACAACAAGGATAGTCACCAAATGTAAAGTCTTGCATTTGACTTAAAATTTTGTAAGTCATAACTTAATCACGTTATAAGCCATGATTTAAAAAAATATTAATATATTTAACACATTATATATATATATATATATATATATATATGTTAAAAATATGTAAGGTCTTACATTTGATGATAGTCACCAAAACTCTATTAAGGTAGTCGAAATTTCGATGAGATCGTAAAAACTTGAATGAGATCATTGATAATGGAGCTCTATCAGTAGTGGTTGTCGGAGATCTTATTGAGTCTGACACTATTATCATTTTATCAAAGTTATGCAATAATGATGCTTTGATCTTTATATTATGTCATTGAGTATGAACGTGTAAGTTTTAGATGAGTTCTTGATAGTTTGAAAAAAATAATAAAAAAATACAAAAAAGTCTCTATTTTAAGTAAATATATCTTTATATCTAAAAATTTAGTGTTTGATTCTCACTTTTAGAATGACATGGTTATTATGTTTTTGTTTGGTGTTTTTTTTAACTTATAAAGTAAAATTTATATTATGATGTTAGAAAATAGATATTTAAAGTACCACTTTATAATGAAAAATATACACAATAACATTATCAAAATTATATACTGTTATAATATAAATATTTTTACTTTTATTTTTTATATGTAATACTTTAACACTAGACTATAAGGTTATAATTATATCATTTTTTTAACTCATATACAAATTAAATTATACTTATATAGTGTTTTTATTTATTGATTATATTTTATTTCTATTATAATAATTGGAAAGGATAATACTTATTATTATTATTGCGAAAATATCTATCAAAGCAAATCTTGCTCTTGCTTATTATAAGTGGATTAAGTAAGCTCATATTTTTATCCTATTAAGTATGTCTTAATTCATATAAAAGATTTTGGTTTTAAGTCACACTATGATTGAAAATGTTGTTGGAGAGACACAAACAAATAAAAATGTTATAAAAAAACTCAAATTTAATTTTGCTTGACTACGAGATCGTAATTTTCTTTTATACTTTGCAATATATTAACTAATATACTAAACAAACTATAAGTAAATAAATTATTGGAAGCTTTTAACTATATAAATAAGTCTATTTATATTATTTGATAATGTTATTATAAAGGCACCTAAACAAATAAAAATAAACTAAAGTAAAAAAATTAATTTTATATGTGTATATAATATTTTAAATTAAAAAAAATTAAATTTTTTAATAAAAAATTAATTATAATTAATACGAAATATAGTTATAATAAATACAAACATTGTTTAGTTAAATATATTAAATTGTTGAATTCAAAGACTTTTTTATTTATAACTCATAAGTTAATCAGGATACTAATATTTGTTTTTAAAAAATAAAATATTTAAATATAAAATTTTAAAAAAGAGACGTTGCCTAAATTTTCTTAAAATAGATCTTTATTTTGACAATATTATAATTTAGGTATTAATGTTTTAATTTTACAAATAATGTGTTTGTTTTTTCTTTTTAATATTTTAAGATATTAGACACTTACATCCACACAATTCATTAAAAAAACATAAGTTGTATTATAAGAAAATTTATAATATTATTTTAAAATTTTCATTTCTTTCAATTATATTATATTATTTATTAAATAATTACTTAAAAATATAAACAAACACATGCATTACACATACCCCATACCTAGTAGTTCTGATAAGTTGAGAAAATTTACTTACCCCGCCTTTTAACTTAAACGTACAAATACATAACAAGACATGCAGTAAGAGATAAGGCTTGTATTGTTTGCCATAAATGTTTTTAAAGTGAAGAAAAGTCATACAAATCACCTTGACTATTTTTTGTTTACAACTTAACACATGGTCCATTAACAAAAGACCCACTTTATGCAATGAAGCCCATTTTTCAACCACTTTTTTATCAACATATTTGCAACGTTTTTGTTGTGTTTTGGTGACATATTGTGACATAGAAAGTGACTAATAGAATTAGAATCAACCAAAAGCTAAAACCGAGCCCAGCATCGAGTGCATTGTGCAATACAGTCACCTTTGCAATCAACATTATAACCCAATACTCTTGGATTTCGAAGGAGAAGGTTCCTAAGAGATTTTCCTTTAACTCCCCATTGTTTTTCCAAGATCTCTACATTGGTTTTCATTTCTTGCTCAAGATTGCATCCTAGAACTTCAGGAAATTTTTTAAGCACCTTGGAAAGATCATCATCAGAAAGGCTTAAAGTTCTTAAAAAGTTCACTGCTTCCTCTATAGTTTCAAGTTTTGGGAAAGTCTTTTTTCGCTCTTCTCCCCAGTAAGGTGAGTGAACCTGACCAAATGCACTTCCAAGTATATTGTCAGCTTCTTTGTCGCTGAAACCATATGCTGACACGGCTTGTTTGCATGCTTCCCAAGTCTTCTTTTCTTCTTCATTAGAAGTCACATTCTGAATTTGAACGGTTGAATGCAATACCCATTTCTTGGTAGAACATTTCAATGTCTTACCACCTCTCAATGCAAAATTTGGTTTGACAGTAACACCATCAGACTGCAAAAGGATTTAACTGTAAAGAGTCAGGATTATAGAAAACTGAGATAGATAAAATAAATTTGACATATCAAAGCACGTGTTATAGAGGCATCCAATGGTACCTTAGAAGCGAGCATGAAATTTATATAGAATATAAGAAACAAACCAATAGTACAGCTGCAATGAAGAAGCAATATCAATGACAGAACCTCCCATATGTTCATTAGCAAAGCATTCAATCAAGTCAGTCATATTGAATGCGTAAGTTCTGCAAGGTCTTCCACTTCATTCTCTATAAGCCAAAGGCATGTGTAGGTTCCCCTTATCATCATTCTATATTATAGTTGAATGATAGATGCATGGAATGTGACAAAAGCAACTCTGTAATGAGTCTGGTGACATGGCATCATGGCTGTATTGTTAAAAACAAATGCAAAAAAGTGATAGAGGACCTTGAAACAGCCTTTTTCTACAAGACTTGCAAATTATACTTCATTTTCATCTTCCATCTTAATATGCTTTGGTTAACTGGTGCTTTTGATTATTTATTTTTGATTTTCACAGGCATTATATGTGCTAGTTTATACTTTTTAACACCACAATAATGGTACCGGAGACGTATGTGAGATATCATTAGTAACTAGTAAGTAACCTCCAATAGACTCTAACAAGTAACTCTGCTCCGTGTAAGGAACACCGTTGAGGAAATTTTGTGAAGATAACACAGAAGACACCAGAAGGAACTTGAATTAGGAAAAGCTTATGTGTCCTAAAACTTGACTGTCCCTGGAAAATACATTCGCTAAACCTTACCAGATGGAACTTTAATTGCAACAGAGAGGACGCTTTTGTGTATCATGAAAAAGTAAAGCATTGTCAAGAAACAGTGGAGTTCATGAAATGTTAACCACTACTCTAATAGGACTGAATCTAGAAAACTATAACTACCATCGTCATATCTAATTATAAATTCTCTTAGCACTATTCATGTATTGCTGTCTTTTGCTTTTACCACGCCCATGTCATATCAGGCTGTTTAGCAAAAGCAATGGATCCATTCAGCTTTCAGCAGTACTTCACATTGAGAATTTTTATTTTCCTAGCTTTCTTGTTCAGATCAACTTAGAATCAAATATACATTTTTGTAGATATACAAATTCCAAACTATCCAAAATAAAATGACCTGCCACATATGTTCAACAAAGTAACGCTCAAACAAGAACAGTCCTACCGGATCAGAAGTATATCTCCTCAGTCTCTCATTCTTTGTCTTGGTGTTGGTTCTGAATCTAAGTATCAGAATTGCATTGCGATCATATTCTAAGCTCTTAATTCCATTTAATAACAACAAGCTGCGATCTGTTAGGTTTTGTTGATCTGGTGTTTTGTTTGGATTTTGTAAGATCTAGCTCTATCTGGATTTCGTTTCTCTCACTTAGGTGCTAGTGATTTGTGTAGGTTCCTGCTTGTTTTCTCCTCAAGAGCTCTCAACTCTTTGGAATGATGCTCTGGCCTGCTTGTGCTGAATCTACTCTCTGTGTTGTTTCCTCTTGAGCTTCGTGCTACTAGATATTGGTTCTCCTGTGTTTCCTTGAGCGAGTTTGGATCCTTTTTTCTGTATCCCTGGAATTGTTGACATGTTGATCATTTGCTGGAATTTTCTAGGAATTGGGGATTCTGAAGTTGTTCAGGCCATCTGAAATGCTATGGATGAATGGAAGGCTGATATGGTTTAATTTGCTGTCTCTGTTATATCTATTGTGCATAATTTCCATGAGATTGATATGGAGGTGGCTTGTATTGGCAGAGCAACGTTTGTCTATGGGCATAGGAGGGATGCTGATTGCTGGGAACATTTTGAACAGACCCAGCAGTATAGGTCTCAAGGTGAGCATCCGTGGTATTGATTGGGGATTTCAATGTCATGCTAAATCAGGGAGAAAAGCGTGGTGGTTGTAGTTTAAATTTTACTAAAGCTAGGAGGTTCAGAAGTTTTGTTGATGGCTGTGAGATTGTTCATATGAGGGCTAATGATTTGTTGTATACTTGGGAAAATGAAAGGGACACAAGCACCGTTGTTGAAGAGTGCTTGGATAGAGCTCTGATCAATACTGCTTTTCTCAGTAAGTTTCCTAATGTCTCTGTTACAGTGCCTCCTAGGGTAGGTTCTGATCATAACATTCTTGTATGGATTCTTGAAGAGAGAGTGTATCATGGCTCGCAAGGGTTTAGATGCAGATTAAATGGAAAGAGGAGCTAGACTATGAGGCAGTTGTGGCGGATGGATGGTCTGTTAATGGTGCCAAGTAGGTATGGAGAATGTTTTGTAGAAGCTTGGTGGTTGGAAGAAAACTGAAGTGTGGTTTAAGGCTTTGAGAGGAATCCTAAAGAGAGATTAAGAGAGTTGTTTGCTAAATTGGCTGAGGAAGAAGAACTGGGTTGTGAGGGGATTAGCAAAGGTAGAGAGAGAAGGAACGAAATTGCTTCTATATGGAAGAAATAGGAAATGTACTCGGCTCAACGTTCACGCATTAAGTGGTTGCAGTTAGGGGATCATAGGAACACTTCCTTTTTCCATAAGATTGTGCTGCACAGGAGAATGGCTAATAGGGTCTCTTGATTGGAAAACACTCAACGTGTTGGAATATTTTCAAAATGAAATGATATAACCTTTGGTTAAAAGATTCCAATGGTTGGGCAAGTGTCTTTTGGCAAAAGATCCATTGAATAGTTGCAACTTCTAGAAAGGAAATGCTATGTGTATGTTGAAAGATTGTGACTTTTATTAAAAGGATATTACTCTTAGATGGGTTGTAATTGTTTATGAACAATTACATATGTTCTAAGAGACATGACTTTTGAAATATTGAAAAAATCAAAACTTATCAAAAAGTTATAGCCCGACTTGGATGGGTGCATGACATTATACAAATAAGCCATTCATTTAGGTCATTTATAAGCAAAGTTGAGAAGAACAATTAAAGTGGTTATTCTTTAATTCTCTTATCTCCCACTAAATACTGTAGATATAAAAATTATTATGAGTGTTCTTTAAAGTCAAAGGTATTCTTGAGTTATTTTCATGATTGCAACCCGCAGAAAACAATAGATTTCATTGCATCCTAGAGGCGTATTTGCAGAACCTGGTGCATTACTAAATTGATGGGAGCAAATAGCATCTTAAGAGCAGCAACAAAGTCGTGCCTTGAAGTCAAGTTCAAATGTCATATTATTTAGTATGATCTTACAATATCATAATTTAAACTCCGAAGACTTGAAGATTATGAGATCTACATTCAACAACAAATTTAAGAATTTTTTTCAACAATCTTAAGACACTATTTATACCAAGTGAACTTGTTGGTTTCACAACTAGTAAGAAATAATTTCTAAAATTTTATTTTATTTGTGAAGTATGGTTAGAAGTCTACAAATCTCTTGAATTTAATACCATTTTAAGAGCATGTACGATGAAATTAAGAGAACACATGTATATATAGTTTTATGCACAGATAAAATTGCATGAAAATTAATTAGAATATAAAAGTATATGGTATATATTATAGTTGGTGCATAATATATATGTAACATGCATGTGGTATATAGTCATGATTTTTGAAGGGTCGCAACTTGCCACAGTTGGTGAAGGGTCATGACTCTTGGTAATTGAGTTAGTGAAAGCACTCATTTAAGAATGAAAGTAGACTTCAATATCTTAGAAATAATATAAAAGATATTAATTCCCTAATTTTAATGGAGAAAATGTCATATACTTAATAGAGAAAAAAAGTGCTCAATTAAGTACCTAACATTAATGCAATTGTGTGTTTAGTGTCTTAGATTCTAAAAAGTATTTTTTAGCCTCCAATTGTGAGAAAAATTATCAATTACGAATAAAAAATAGTATTTTAATAATTATTTTATTAAAATATTATTTTTTTTATGTCAAATGATTAAAACAAGATTAAAACTCGAGCTTTTAGAAATAGAAAAGTTATTAAAATAATATTATTTGATCTTAATTGATCCCTTTTCTCAAAACTAGGGGACTAAAAAACACATTTTACAATCTAAGGGACTAAACGACACTAACTTTGAAATCTGTGACTTCTTCCCTCCCTCTCCCTATTTAATATAATTTTACGGTATCACAATTGAAGATTTCGAAGACTTGACTTAAAGATTATAAAAATATACATTCAACAACGAATTTTAGAATTTTCCCCGGCAAACGGAACTAGAAGGAGGATATGAGGTTACTGAAGTAATCCAAATTATCCATATTGTCAAGTATATCTCATTCATAGGGCTAATTTACACTTCATGCCATTCCAAACAGATCCTTTTATTAGCTTCCCTGTTATATTCTGATACCTAAAATATCCAATATTATCAAGTATAGATGTCTGTAGGGACCCAAAATATTCATATTGTCGTTTATGAGACGTTCTTATGGTTAATATACTGTTGAATTCATAACATTCCAAAGAATCCAAACAGATCAATTCAAGTACAAGTAAGGATATTTTTTAAGTTACAACATAGTTATACTCATTTAATGGATGTTTCATTCCTTAATACATGCTTGTCAGTATGACAAAGAAAATTTTTGCTACAGCTGAATGAAAGTCATGAGAAAGCACGACGTGAATGTTTTTTATACACTTCGTAAATCAAAGTATATATCACTTTAACATGCTTAGTTGTCTCTGGAAATATGGATAAAAATTATACTTACAGAAAGAGTGGAAAAGCAAAAGCGCAATCCATTATCGTCGGTCATCGAAGGATAAGCTAAGGACTTCCCCAGCATCCTTAAACTGCTAAAGAAACAACAGTAATAAGATGAAAAATTGAAACATTAATATGAATAAAAGAAATAAAAAGGGTAAGCCTATTGCCAGGTTTTGTCCAGCTAAACCATTTTAAGACATGTAAGGGAAAAAAAGAAGAAGTTAAATGTGTAATTAAAGTTCTAATATTACTTGAATAAAGTACACAAACAAATTTTTTTCCTTAAGTTTCTGATTGTCTCCAAGGAATTGGAAAGCAGGGACATCAACCTTCAACAACTAACCTACCACTCAACCCTAACAGAAGTCACTGTCTTCACAGCTATCCTTATCATTTCTCAATAGTTATATCCTTATCTTTCTTCTCAGTATTTTTGTGTTCTTTACTTTAACCTTGGTGTTCAATTGACTTGAACCTATGCAATCTTCAAACATTTTCTTGCTTAAGACTGAGAAATATGTATCATAATTTTAACCAATTATATTCTTAAGCTCTCTAGGATAAACAAAGCCAAAGCCTAAATTGCTTTAACATTCAAGCAAAGCTTAGAGGATGTAAACAAATTGATAGCCATCAGCCTCACAATAAATTCACGATCCACCTAGCCAAACAAATTATCAATTGTTAAAGGCCCCGTGAGGTGTTAAAACATCACTTGGGACCCGTGGAGTGAATTTTGTTATAAAGAACCCTAGCCGGTGTTGATAGGCTATAATAGATCATTACCCATGGTTGATTTAAGGTCACAAAAGGTTGATAAACGTGAATATGATCAAACATTTGAAAATTAATCTATAAAATAATTGCGCATACAAAGTCCATTTGAGTGAATTTTGTTATAAAGGACCCCAGCCGGTGTTGATAGGCTATAATAGATCATTACCCATGGTTGATTTAAGGTCAAAAGGTTGATAAACGTGAATATGACCAAACATTTGAAAATTAAGCTATAAAATAATTGTCCATACAAAGTCCATTTGGTCAAAACCTGAAAACCAGCAATAACAAGTCAAGATTACCAGCTGGGATATTTTAGAGAAATTATCGAGAAATTTACTATGAGACATTTCGGTAATTATAAAACAATTGAAAATTAATTTTATTACATGAAAAGACAAATTTTCCCTTAAATGCTTAAAGTAAAATAAGACATCCCTATTTCATAAGATTCACTCACCAAAAAAAAAAATCTTCAAATCAATACATCTCACTCCTTCGTCTTTACCTCCATATTTACCACCAACCAGACTCAAACCTTAATATTTTGAGTATCAAAATACTCAAAATATTAGAAATATTAAAAATGGAAGAGATATATATAAAAAATGTGAAGAAAAAAAACTCGATGAAAATCGAGCCAAAAAATCAATTGAAATATGTATCTATTAATTCGATTTTTTTTTTTTTTAAATGGCGCAGAGGTTTGATAACCCCTACCAAACCTATGATAATTGTTCGGTAGCCCCAACCGAACCCTCCTATTAGATTCGATAACCCCTAGCGAATCAACATGGTATCATCATCTTTCTCCTTTCTTGATTTCAACAGACCAAACACCCAATGATAAGCCCAGACGTTCCGAGCGCACACCCAAACCCAAACCCGTGCTACGAGGAAGGATGAAGCAGCACCACTTAGCCCGCACACAGCGCTATACAACCAGTATGATTTGCTTCAGTTTGCTCGCACAAAGCGCCACACAACCAGCACGATCTGCTTCAGTTTCTATTTTAATGTAACCACTTGCTTTTCAGTTTTTATCAACTTTCTTTTTAGTTATTTTATGTGTAGATTTCAATTATAAATAGGGAGCTGAACAAATGGAAAGGATATGAATGAAGTTTTAAGTATTTTTCTTACAACGATTTGTGTCCATTTTGCTTGTACTGATTGGGACCTATAATTGGTATCAGAGCAAGTTGACAATGGCCACCAACAAGGAAAGGATTGAGTAGTTGGAAACTGGGCTAGGGGGTGTGCAAGAAGGGTTGCATAGGATGGAAATCGGCATGACTAACAGATTGCGACATGTTAAGAAGCCCTCAATCGTCTCACCAACATCTTGATTGCAAACCAAGAGAACCCCACCACGGAAACCCTTACCCCAAAGGCAACGACAACGGCCGACTAGTTGTTTCCTCCAAAACAGCGAAGCTTGAATTTCCTCGTTACTCAAGAGATGACCCAACAGAGTGGTTCAATCGTGTGAACCAAATTTTTAAATTCCAAAACACCCCTGATGCACAAAGAGTCTCTTTGGGTTCCTACCATATGGAAGGGGAAGCCAATCAGTGGTGGTACTGGCTTCGTAGGTCTTTCCAAGATGAAGAAAGAAGAACTTCGTGGGAGATTTTTGAAGACGAACTTTGGGCTCGCTTTGGGCCCCTTGATTCTGAAGACTTCGACGAAGCATTATCCCGAGTAAGACAAAAGGGAACGTTGAGAGACTATCAACAAGAATTTGAACGACCAAGACATAGAGTGCGTGGATGGACCCAAAAGGCTCTCGAGGGTACATTCATGGGAGGTTTGAAACCAGAGGTAGCTGATGGTATCAGAATGTTCAAACCTCAGTCTATAAAAAAGGCAAGTAGCTTGGTACGGATGAGGGATAACCAGCTCATAAGGCAAAGACGATTGGCACGACCAAACGCATTACGAACGTCTGCTCCCGTGAGTATCACAAATTTTTCCAAGAGTACAACACCAGCAACTATCAAAAGACTGTCGTGGGAGGAAATGTAGAAACAAAGAGCTCAAGGGTTATGCTTTAAATGCAACGAACGGTTCACCCGTGGACACAAATGTCAAGCACCACAATTGCTGCTCCTAGAAGGCGCTACCCAAGGGGATGAAACATCAGAAAACACTACCAAGGAATTGGCTGCAATTGAGGAAAATGATGCCAAAAATGTACCTTAATTGACAATGGATCCACCCATAATTTTTTAGTGAAAGGGTAGCTGCAATACTTCATTTACCAGTTAAGCCTACAACACCATTTGCTGTCAAAGTTGCAAATGGGGATAGCTTATCATGCAAGGGAATATATGAACAGCTCACAATTAATCTACAAGGTATTGAGTTCCAAATAGATTTCTTTTCTGTACCTTTAAGTGGGTTGGATATGGTGCTAGGCTTAGAAACATTGGGAGTAGTAGTTTGTGATTGGAAAAAACACACCATGGATTTCCTTTGGAATCTACAACCAACACAAATCAAAGGGGTTGAAATTCAACCCATCCAAGACACTATAATTCAGAACCTTGCTAAGGACCTTCACCAACATCACAATGTGTTTGCTTTATACTTCCAACTCGAGGGACAACAGTACAATAAGGAACTCACACCTGATATGCAGACATTGCTTGCAGATTTCTCAGATATTTTTAATGAGCTAACCTGCTTATCACCTGCACGAGAAGTTTCTCACACAATACCCCTTAAGGATGGAACCGAAGCTATAAATATCAAACCCTATAGGTACCCCTATTTTCAAAAGGCTGAGATTGAACAACAAGTACAAGAAATGTTAGATGCAGGATTAATTCGACCCAGTACCAGCCCTTTTTTCCTCTCCAGTCCTACTGGTCAAGAAGAAAGATGACACGTGGCGCTTTTGCACAGACTATCGAGCACTTAACACAGCCACAATCAAGGATCGTTTTCCAATTCCAACAATGGATGATATGCTGGATGAACTATATGGTGCTACATTCTTTACTAAGCTGGACCTTAAGGCAGGATACCATCAAATACGAGTCAAACCCATGGATATTCCCAAAACTGCCTTCTGCACTCACAATGGACACTATGAATACCTAGTTATGCCCTTTGGGCTATGCAATGCACCATCTACCTTCCAAGCCATCATGAACTCAATATTTCAACCATACTTGCATAAGTTTATCTAGGTATTTTTTGATGACATTTTAATTTACAGCTTAACATGGCAACAACATTTGGAGCATGTCCAAGTTACATTGGCCCTCCTCAGATAGCACAAATTTTATGTCAAATTGAGCAAATGTGTCTTTGGTTAGCAGGAGCTCGAGTATCTGGGCCACATAACTACACCAAGTGGAGTCAAAGTTGATGACAGAAAGATCGAAGCAATGGTTGCTTGGCCCAAACCCTCCAACATCACGGAACTCCAAGGATTCTTAGGCCTCATTGGCTACTACCGTAAGTTTGTACGCAGGTATGGGATAATAGCTCGACCATTGACTAACCTTCTCAAAAAGGGGCAATTTCAATGGAAAGCAGATGCAGACACAACCTTCTTAACTTTGAAACAAGCTATGACATCCACTCCCACTCTAGCCATGCCTAACTTCACCGAGCCGTTCATCCTAGAGACAGATGCATCTGTAATAGGCATTGGTGTTGTTCTCACACAAAAAAATAGACCAATTGCCTACATGAGTCGCGTCTTGGGGATCACTAAACAATCTTGGTCAACCTATGCAAAGGAAATGTTGGCCATTGTGGGGCTATAAAATTATGGAGACCATATCTACTTGGCCACAAATTCTTTATCAAAACTGATCAACACAACCTTAAGTACTTTTTGGATCAACGTGTTGCAACCCCTGAATAGCAAAAATGGGTGGCCAAACTCCTAGGCTATAACTATGAGATCATTTTCAGACCTGGTTGCGACAACTCTGCAGCAGATGCCTTATCTAAACAACCAGATAGCCCACAATTGGCTGCACTTCATGCCTCAGACGTAGACATTTGGACACAACTATGCAATGCCTCTAAATCAAACCCTTATGTGCAAAATTTAAGACGCAAAGCTGGAAACCCTTCTTATGACAGTTTGATTTGGCATGATGGCTTGCTCATTTCAAAAGGAAAGGTTGTGGTGCCAGCTGACCCATCCTTAAGAGCTAAAATGTTGTATAAAGTCCATGACTCTAAAGTTGGAGGACACTCAGGAATCCTTAGAACTTACAAACGCTTACAACAACAATTTTACTGGCCCAAGATACACAAAACAGTTCAAGAGTATGTGCAAAAATGTGAAGTATGTCAATGTATTAAATCTGAAACAATAGCTCTTGCAGGGTTATTGCAACCCTTACCCATCCCTGTACAAGTCTGGGATGACATCACTCTCGATTTCATTGCAGGGTTACCCACATCAGGTGGCAAAGACAATTTTGGGGGTAGTCAACAAGCTCAGTAAGTTTGCTCACTTTATCCCATTAGCTCATCCGTTCACAGCAAAAATTGTGGTAGAAAAATTTATTGAAGGAGTTGTCAAACTCCATGGAATGCCACGATCTATCATCAGTGATCGTGACCCCATCTTCATCAACAAATTCTGGTAGGAATTCTTCAAACTGTTCGGCTCTCATCTCAAACTCAGTTCAACCTACCACTCACAAACAGATGGCCAAACTGAAGTTGTCAACCACTGTGTTGAACAATATCTACGCTGCTTTGTCCACCAATGGCCACGCAAGTGGAGTACCTATCTTGTATGGGCTGAATATTGGTACAATACTACATACCACACTTTAACAAAAATGACACCTTATCAAGCTCTCTATGGCTACCCTACACCAATGATCCCAACATATCGGGAAGGTTTCTCACCAGTCCATGAAGTGGATCAAACATTCATGCATCGAGACGAATTGCTACACCAGCTGAAAACAAACTTAGCAATAGCCATCAATCGCATGAAGCAACAAGCAAATTCCAAGAAGAGAGATATCCAGTTCCAAATTGATGAACCAGTACTATTAAAACTCCACCCTTATCGTCAGCACACAGTCTTCAAGAGAGCTCACCAAAAATTATCTAGTCGCTACTATAGACCCTATCCTATTGTGGACAAAATTGGAACAGTTGCCTACCACCTACAACTACCACCCACATTTTGCATTCTTCCCATGTTCCACGTATCTTTACTCAAATCATACAACGACACGCCACCAGCTCATCCAACTGAATTACCTCCAATTGTTGATGATGGTATGCTCACCCTTAAACCTCATAAAATTTTGGATACTCAGTGGATCAAACGTGGTGACACCTTCGTAGAAGAAAACTTGGTACGATGGAAACACCTTCCACCTGAGGATGCCACCTGGGAAACCACAAACATTTTGTGCCACCAATTCCCTCATCTTATGCTTAAGGACAAGCATTCTCTACCTTAGATGGGCAATGATAAGCCCAGACCAAACCCGTGTTACCAGGAAGGATGAAGCAGCGCCACTCAGCCCGCACGCAGCGCCACACAACCAGCACGATCTGCTTCAGTTTCTATTTTAATATAACCACTTGCTTTTCAATTTCTATCCACTTTCTTTTTAGTTATTTTATGTGTAGATTTCAATTATAAATAGGGAGATGAACAAATGGAAAGGATATGAACGAAGTTTAAGTATTTTTTTACAAAGGTTTGTGTCCATTTTACTTGTATTGATTGGGACCTATCACCCAAACACCATTTCTTTACAATATTTTTTTTGCAATCACAATTCATTTCTATAAACTTCAACCCAAACACTATTGGCATGTAGTGAGGGATGCACTTTGAAAATTTTGGTACAATATGTAAGAGATGGATGGGGTTATTTTCATTTTATAAACTTTTCATTGATATATAAATTATAGTGTATTTAGTTATCTGTAAATAAAATTTGAGATTTCTCTAGAATTTCTCGATGTTTTATAACAAAATTCATCGCACAGGTCCTAAGTGATGTTTTCACATCCGGCCCAAGGTTAGACAAATACCCTTCGTTAGGGATTAGGTCATTTTAGTCCTATAAATTTTAAATAAGGGCACTTTAGTCCTGTTTATTTTAAGTTGAGTAGTTTTAAAGTTAATAAGTCAATTTTTAAAAAATATTAACTATTTAAGGGGTGAAATTTGATTTCTCTTAAAATAAAAATAAAAAGCAAAAAACTCTCTCAAAAAATATCAGTTTTCTCTCTTTTATCTGAATCTATCTCAACATATTCTGTCTTTCCTCTCAATTTCTATTATTCATTCTATATGTGTACCTCTAATTCATTTATATAAACAGTTCAAATTTTTAACTGTAAAATTGTTTGAATTTACAAACTATGAGAGAAAAAAATAAAAAAACTAATGTAGAGAAATAGAGAGACCTATACGAGAGATACTCAAAAAAGAGATAAATTGTTTTTTATTTGGAACAAAAAGAGTCAGAAAGTTCATTTTTGGGTTTTTAATATTTAGGAGTATTATTTAAAAAAAAAACCGATCTTACCTTACCTACCTAACTTGGAAGAAACAGGATTAACGTTCCCTTATCAAAGAATTACAGCACCAGAATGATCCTAGTCCCTTGTGTTATGTTCTTCCCAAGTTCCCATTTCTCTCTATAATCTTTTCTTCTTGTGGTCTACATCATATTCATTTAAATAAAAGATTCTATTAACGAAAAGAAAAGAATTTGATCAAGACATTGATAAGTCCCAACCATCGAACATGTAAAAATGATAAAATAAACCACAAAACAAGATCAAATGAACATGATGCCCAAGTTCTAGCTCTCTGAGGTCTCGATGAAAATCAATTGAGCTTTAAATTTCCATTTCTAATCAAACAAAAGAAACAAAGAAATGAAATGCGATGTACCGAAGTGGTGAAACAATCAAAACAACAATAAAAAGAAAAAAAAAGAGCATAAACAGTACGAAATACGAATACCTGGGTAAGTTAAAAAAGGGTGCACTGGCTGGGTATCCAGAACCAGACGACTATCACAAGGAGAG
Organism: Hippophae rhamnoides; assembly: GCA_033030585.1. Lineage (NCBI taxonomy): Eukaryota > Viridiplantae > Streptophyta > Magnoliopsida > Rosales > Elaeagnaceae > Hippophae > Hippophae rhamnoides. The sequence goes on along the minus strand of CM065431.1, from coordinate 31,107,122 downwards.
AGAGGGAAGGAAGGGAAGGTTCGTTGATTCTTTTTCGTAAGTCGTCACAGCCTCATCCTCTCCTATTCTCAACACGCACCACATATGTATATAAGGCAATGATCATAAACCATAAAAGGTTTATTAATCACATTAGACATGGGATACATTAATAGCCAATCAGAAATACAAACAGTTATATCCAATCTTTTTTTTATAATATTTTTACCAAAAATTTCATTCCTCCAAATATAACCAAAATCAAGAACTCCAAGTACATTCATGAAATTTCTAAGATAATTTTTATTAATAATTACTAATTTTCTCCCCTTTTGTTCCGAAAGATTGTTTATATATATAAAAGTATAGGAATCCAATACTTAATGCAATTAAAAAAATCAAAAAATTAAATTTGTGCTTATCTCGTCACTTTTTAATAACAAGATAACTATATTGTTATAATAAATAAATATATGACTTAAATGTCATTTTTGTAATAAGTATAGGACCCTGATGATATTTATTTCTAAAATCTTATAATACCCAAAATATTAAAAATGATCGAAGTAGACTAAATTTAATGAGTTTAAATTATTAAATCTCAATTGATTGAGTGTCATATTTCTGCTTTAAACACACATTTTGTATGTTTTGCTCGTTTTATCCCCATATACATGTATAATACAAAATAAACATATAAAATGCATTAAGAACAATAATTCATTGTAGTGAAAATTGATGCACAAATATGTGTATAGAATAACACCGATTAAAATCATTCACATTTATTCTTTGTTAGTTCTATAGCAAAGGCAAAATTATTTTCAATAAGTTTTCTCATATTATCTTAGGAACTTAGCAACACTATAGTCTCAAATTTTAACATCTGTGTTATATGGACTTGAGTTATCGCTTTACTCTAGCTACCTTACAATAATCATAGTCAAAGTTTATGTGTAATTTAACATCTATTTGAAATAGTTAAATCATGTAACTTAGATAAGTTAAGATATTATTCCTCTAATACTTCTTTTTAGAATTGATTTGGTGTCAAAGGTTTATCCTTTAAGTTATTTATCTACTAACTAAAGGTAATTCACTAAAATAAAAAGTTCTTCCATTTAATTGTAATAGAGTTAGGTCTATTGACTCAATCAAATGAAAGAAAATGAAAAAAAAGGATCAAAATTCATGAAGTATAAGAAAGAGACCTATGAATAACACTATCTCAAGACAAATCATAACAACAAAATAGTGTCAAATTTTATTATTTTAGACCAAATTATCATTATTAATCTCTTTTCTTTTGGACTAATTCTTTATACTACACATCTTTTTTCATATTTCTTTTCGGTTGATTCCCTTCTTATTGTTGTTGTTTTTTCTTCTTTTCTTTTGAAACTAAAATAAAATGAGAGACACCCATTAATACAAGGGTTATCTTATATGTGTTTGACATTCATCACTTATATCACAAATGATATTCTTAAATCATATTCAAAAAAATTCATAAACTCCATTTTGTTTTTGTACAATTTCACTTATTCTTTAACTATATGATATGATCAATGTATTTGGTTCAAAGGATAAGGATTTGATACAAGCAATTAGCTTATGTAAGCTCAAATTGATTCACTAAAATGGGTTGTCCTTTTAAGAACAATAACATAGGGATGAGACAATTTGGCCAAGGGTTAACCTTATTGCCTTAATCATTTTTTAGGAATTACATTTAGCATACGTCTTGAAAAACTTGAAACAGACTCATCACATTCATTCAAATCATAACAAGGTGTCAAGGGATTCCTAGCATCATTCACAAGTTTAGAAACATAAATTTTCCTATCCATAATTTAGCTATTGCGCTTGCAAGTTTTAAGTAAAATTATCATAAATTGCATTCACTTAGGAATAATGTCAAGATCTCACCAACATCCACTATTGCTTTTAACCTAGTATTGTTGAGCTAATTTCATCATCGATGCTATAAAACAAAGAGGGACCATGTTATTATTTCTAAGCCTATTTATTAATCCTAATTATCCTAAATAATCACTAAAAATATAAAAAAATCATGTTACAAAGCATACTAATCTTAAAACATGCTTAACTAATAAAATAAAAGATAGAGACATGTTAACACTCCCCCACACAAATTCTTACATTATCCTCAATATAAGCACATATATGTATGTAATTTAAAATTAAATAAAAAAGGATTAGAAAACAAATCTTGAATGAACCTGAGACCCCGTGCACAATTGTGACAAGGAGATACTGACTTCTTAAGACTCACTATAATCTTGCAAACAATGAAAACAAGTAAAGAATTAAAACAATACAACCAATAAGTAGAGAGAAAAAAACAAATATATTAAACAAATTAGATAGACAGTTTAATAACCGGCATTCAACATTGCATCGGCATAATAGAAATAAAGATACATAGAGATAGTATGCTATAGATATAAGGCAATAAAAGAAGATGTCATGTGATATATGAAAGGAATAAAGAAAGATAGGTCTTTTAATCTCAATCAAATTTTCCTATGTATGAACATATTAGAAAGAAATCCTAACTGAACTAACACAACATATGATCATACAAACACATCAATATAACTTAGTAAACCCACCTTAGATCCACATTTATGTAGTAACATCAACGTATTGTTTAAGACAACCATTCCATAGTAAGAAATACCTCTCACAATTAGAGCATCATGCTCAACTGTGCCTAAACTGCCTTCACTACTGTCTATATAACATTTGTGATCCAATCATCAAATCTTACTCTTCTCTAGAGCCTCACCACCATGTGATGTGGCATAATCACCAACGGTCAGTATTTGTGATAACCTAAGGTAAGAGGAATCTCATGCACATATACCTAGATGCAAGCTACATTTTGGTGTTAATTTCAATTTTAATTAACCCACCTAAAAATGATTTTGTAAACCACTTGTTGTATCACTAATACCAAAAATTACTCAAGGTATTGATAATACAAACTCTTGAAAATAATTTTAATCTAAAAATTCTGAGTTTAAAAACTAGGAGAGTTTTCCCACATTTTCTAATAATTTTCAATTTCCAAATAAGGTATTTATAAAAGACCCTTAGGTTGTTAGGTATCTCAGTGATCATCTTGCTGACCACTTTGATGAGCCCTATTAACCATATTGGTGAGGATAATAGCCACAATACTTTGTTGATCTTTCACTAACTACCTTGCTACCTAGGGGTAGACACGGTTTGGTTTTGGTCGATTTTAACTCAAAATACTAACCAAGTTGACATTTATCAATTTCCTAAATCAAAAACTAAAACTAACCTATAAAATATTAGTTATAGAACATTTAACCAATATATTTATGTCAATTTGTTAGGTTTGATTTGAGATTTGGGCCTATTTATTTTTAAAGTGAATTTGAATAATTTTACTTTATGTCAATATTAAATTAATAAATAAGATTTACTCTTAAATCAAAAATTTAATTAAAAATTATATATTAGTATTTAAACTATAATTATGCATCAATTTTCAATTAGATAAGAACTTTTCAAAATAAGTAAATTGTTGAGAACAAAAGTAATTCAAAATTTTTATTAGTTACAGTAAAAACAATTTAAAATATAAACATAAGAAAAAAAATAATATAAGTTGTTTTACATTCTCAAATGACATAAAATGTATGTCGGTTTATAAACTTTAAAACCTTAACCGACCTAGGACGTGTCGATTTTTGCATTTTCAAAACTGACACCAACATATTTGGAACTATAAATGTAAAATTTTGCTCGATTTGGATCGAGTTGGTTGATTTATCAATTATTATATCCACCCTTATTGCTCACAACTTCGATGAGCACCTTAGAGAGCTCTAAAAATATTTTTTTTGTTTGAAAATTCACTAGGTAGTTTTTCATAAATATCTACAAACCAACACAAAACAAAACAAAATCATAAACATAACCTAGCATGTCAACTACATGCTTCCAACCCTCGATGGTGTGTGTAGCATGCAAACATACAAAATGTTTGAACCATGTGTGCGAGCATTACTGAAGCCTTAGTAATTAACTTTACATAGAAGAAGACAAAACACTAAGTAAAATAAAATGGACTCTATATTTTGCACACGAGAATAATAACAAAGATAGTATGAATTACAAGACTTACAGTCTCTCCCTTGGATTTTCTTGGAAAAACACTACATAACTAAAACAAACATAACATCAACACACAAAACAGTGATGTAAGATGACCTTAGGAAGTTTGGGAGTGAAAAAACTTTGACACATAACCCAGACACCCCAACACACATACTCCAAGTGTATCCATCTTGTAGTACTCCACATGTATTCATGAATCAACACATCCATCTTGATATGCATTCCATAATGCATGTTTGAACTTTCACTACCTAAGCTTCACAATCTCAAGCTACACCTATATCATGCACACACGAAAAAATAGATACCCATAAATGTATCATGCAAAATTATGTGTAGTTTAACTAAATACTTTTCCTTTACCTTTACACAGGGATACACTAATAAGATAATTGCAATCAAATGTGCAAAAGAGATGCAAAAAAACTCAATAGAACTCTCCCTAACTTTATGCTACACTCATCGTACTTGTATGCAAGTTATGCAAACATGATGCAGTTCAAACCTACACTCACATCCCATGCAATAAACCATGATGCAATCACCAAGTTGTGCAAATAAACTTCTTCTCCTTTATGACATAGAAAGTCAAAGAAACACCCATATATGAGAAAGTCCTAGCCACTCATTCAACCAATAGAGACAAATTAAAGTAATTGTCACAACAATATGAAACAGAAGTATACAAATCACAATATGAACACAAACTTACACAATGCTAAAAGATAAACACAACACTAAAAACAAACACTCAACTTTTTCATTAATATAGTTTTTTGATTACACATTTTTTTAAAAGAAATAGTAAATCAAAAAGAAATACATGAAAATAAACTAAAAACATCAAGAATATGATCCATCCTCCACCTCATCATCAGAGAAAGCTCGAGAAGTTCCAACTCCAGACTCTCTAGAATCAAAAGAAAGTCAACATTTTGTTTAAGGGTAGAAGCGTCAAACACCTTGTGGAAAGAGGTCATGGCTTGTGACACATAAATATCTCAAAAAAGAAAACTAAGATTGGTATTACCATGTAAGATATGATAAGCACTACCACATGCTTACGGTCTAACGAAGGGATGAAGGCTGATAGATTGGGAAAACCATGCCTAGGAACCAAATACTTTAAGTTAAAGAGGCAATCATTAATCTCAAGTAGTGACTATCTATAAAATTCATAATTCTGAATCATTGAAGTCAATCTCTAGTCAATCGAGTCCAATGTATGAAGAAATCAAGAGAACTCTAGCTAATGATGACTATAGGAACATCAATAGAAAGATAAAGAACTGATATAGAGACACTCTAAGAAGAGGATGGATCAGAGTATACATAAGTAGAATAATGATGGGATGTTAAAGATATTAAAGAAAGGAAAATGATCCTATAGATCATTCCTACAAGATTTGTAGTCTCAATGTTAAAAATGGCCTAAAGAAAGTGACCTCAAGAGAGATTCATAGAAGAGTGTGAGAATGAGTTTGGATGAAAACATTCACAATATCATTAAGATGGTGACCAAGTGCATATACTTTCAATTTAAGGGAACCTCCACCGTATATAAGAAAGTAAAAATCCTGAACAAAAAGGGGATCAAAAGAATAAGAAAGAGTGCATAAAGAGAGCCAAGAAACGAGAAACTCATTAACTAGTACATAGCACTTTCCAATGAAAAGTGTAGGTTTAGGAGAAAGAGGACCCAAAGACACACCCAATTATTCTTGCTCCAATGGAGGATCTCTATTCTTTCTTGGTTTTTTGGGGGCTAGTTTCTAAAATGGATGTTAAGGATAAGGGATATAACTGTTTTGGAAGATGGGATGAAAGTGTTTGAGGGTAGGAAAATGTTCAAAAAAAATTGTGGATTGGAATGGAAATGAGGGAGGGTTTTTTATAAAGGATTCATGAGCTCATTGACCTTCTCACTCAAACCTCGTTGAGGGAGTTAACGAGACCACGATGAGTGTGTTAAACACACGTTTAGTGAGACCTCGACAAGGGATTAATGAGAGTCAATGAAGGCTTGTTGAGCAACCTGAGAAGAAAGATAGGTAAAGACAAAAGAGTGTAAGAAGCTTGATAAAATGCTTACTTGGGGACACACAGTATATAAGCAACCTATTGGGATAAGTGGAGTGAAGATGAGGAAGTAGAGGCCCAAATGAAATGATCACCATAGATAGACTCATGTCATGCATGAAGTTTGAACTTATTATGCCATGGGGTGACGCATATTATACAAACTTTGACAAAGAGTTAAATTATTAGAAGGAAAAAAAAATTGGTTCAATTTAGGTACAAGAAATTAATAATAGATATTTTAGCAAACGAAAAGAAATTATTAATAGAAAAATATTAAGTTGACACAAATTTGAATATATATTATTGAAGAATAAGTCAAAATTATTAACTAAAAATAATTTTCTCTAATTATTCACATTTATTGACAAAATAATTAATTAACTAATTAGTTAAAATGAAAACATTATTTATTATTTCTTTGACAATCTCTTAAAAATTAAAAATTTAATTTTTAATATACAATCTGAGTTTAAAGTATATATGTTCTAACATACTAAAGCGGTTATAAAGCTTTCATTGTTTACTTTCTTTCTACTTATCAAACTATTTCTCTGTTATGATTACTTTATATGTATCTAAGACTTTACTATTTATTGGTTTTTCTATGTGTTCTATTTAAGAGTTTCTTATTCTTGTACCCTACGATTTAGGGATGAGCCCTTAAGGAATATGTATCTCCTTATTCTAGTTATGAACTAAATCACAGACTCTTTCAAATGCTATTTTCATTGAACTTGTGTGTTAAACTATTTGTTCTAATATTTGATTTATTGTTTGAATCTTTTAGTTAAGATTATTCATTGTTAATCCCTTATAGGGCACAACTTACACATGTGCTATTTGTTCTAACTTTTTAGGTGCTCGTTGAACGGGTTTGAATCCCCATGGGACTTGAGAGATTGAAACGTTGGCTTATGAGTAGATTACATTGAGGGTTTTGTCTTCCAAAGGTAGTCTAAGACCTGACTTTATAATTAAACATTGAATTTTGATAGTGGATAGTTAGGTGGTCCGGTAGACTGGTGATTTTCCTTTTAAGTCATTGTTATGGCCTAGGTTATTTCCACCTAAAATATTGTGTGTCAAGTTCTTATTTATTTTTTCTTTCTATTTTTTTACACAATTGCATATCTAGCCGCTTGGTGATTTTTAATTAGATATAATTCAAAAAATTACTTATTCACTCCCTCTAAGTTAATTAGATTCGTAACTTTAAACTTTTATGGTATCAAACCCATCTCTTATTTGTTAGCATTGTAGTGCACCTTATGCTAGTAATACTTGTGGAAGCAATCCTAAGGTTGTTAATTATATGAATGATCAAAATTTCCAAATTAATTCTTATACAAATACATATAATCCACATTGGAGGAACCACCCTAATTTCTCTTGGGTAATAATGACCAAAGTAGAGCATACAATAATAGACCACCATTTAATCCATGAAGCTTCAATCAATCACAACAAAAACAATCACCTGTCAAAGAATCAAGACTATATAGATTGGAGAACGTAATGGAAACAATGGCTACCTTAGTTAGCACTATTAGCCAAGATGTGAATAAGCTCAATGCAAGGATGAATGCTATGTATTCTAAGATGGAGAGCTTAAGAACAAATGAAAGCAACAATAGTTCTAGTATAAGAAGCTTATAAGTGCAAATGAGATAGCTTGCACAAACATTGCTAGGAAGAATTCAAGATATACTTCATACTAACACTGAAGTGAATCCTAAGAAAGATTGTATAGAACATTACAATTCTATCATAACAAAAAGTGGGCTACTAGTAAAAGGTGAGGAGAAAAGAAAACTGAAAAGAAGAGAGAGAGCATGAAGAAATAGTTGTGAAACCAAAAGAAAATAACACTCAATGGGAGAAAGTCTACATCCCAACGCTTCCTTTTCCTCTAAGACTCAATGAACAAAATCTAGATCAAAAATTCTCCAAGTTTCTTGACATGTTTAAGAAGCCACATATTAATATTCCTTTCATAGAGGCTTTAGAACAAATATCAAAGAAGAGAAAAATTGGAAATTTGAGACAATTGCCCTTATGGAGGGTTGTGGTGCTATAATTGATCCAAAATTACCACCAAAGTTGAAAGACTCCAGTACATTTCACATTCCATGCACCCCAAGCGATCATCACTTTTGGAAAGCATTATGTGATTTGGGAGCTAGTATCAACTCAATGCCCTTATTAATTTTCATAAAGTTATGACTTGAGTTGTAATTAAGAATATGTTAGTAAAGGTAGATAAGTTCATATTCTAACTGATTTCTTTATTTTAGACATGGAAGAAAAAAAGGACTTCCTCATTATTTTAGGTCATCATTTCCTAGCTATAGGAAGGACCTTAATTGATGTAGAAAGGGGGAGTTGATCATGATAGTAAAAAAGGATGAAGTAAAATCCAAGTTATTCAAACCTTCATAAACATCCTATAAAGTTAAAATGTAAGAAAAAGTGAAAGAAATAAGCTTGGAAAAAAGAGAGGTGGAGAATGAGATTAAAAATAAGAAAGAAAAAAGTGGAAAAAAACAAGAAGAAAAAGAAAAAGAAGTTGAAAAGGGAAAGAGGATGAAGTATGGTTAGGCAATTATACTATGACAAAGATAAAAAAAATATGGAGAGACAAAACCCTTCAAAGAGGAATTCTATGTGATGGAACATTCTTTGAATTGTGATACCCATCACAGAAGTAGAAATAGAGCTACAAATGGTTTTAAGTTGTTAAAGAAAGCATGCATTATAGGTGAAAGTGGTCACCTAGACTATCCTATGTTGCATCCAAGTTGAAAAGCTTGGAAAGGTCTAGCCAAGGACCTAACATGTAATGCTTGTTAAGAGGCAACCTAATATATTTCTATTATTTATGCTTTTATTATTTTGAAGGTGAATAAATGTAGATACACTAATATAATGATATATTTGGTGATAAAGGCCAACATTAATATCAGGGGAGTTTTTATTATCCTATATCTCTTACTTATCTTTACTATGTTGCACATTGATGACAATGTACAATTCAAGTGGGGGGGTGAAGACTTCGTTATCTACTTTAGTTTATTATTTTGTTTTTATGTCATTAGTTTAATATTTTTAGTTAAGAAGTGAGTATAAATTGATAAATATATTGAATAATATGCATATATGCTTGATAAGAAATGTATGAATCCAAAAATAGAATTTGTTATCGTGATTATGATAAGGGGTCTATCATGCAACTATTGAGATAATTACACTAATTATATGGTATGTTTACTTGTTTTTAATTGTAATCATCCACTACCTATGCATAATACATATAATTGATTGTTTGATGTACTTAGTGGGAGAACGTTTCATGTGGATAATGCTATAAAATAATAGCTTATCATGTTTTAAAATCTATTTGATCAAACTTTGAGATGAAATCATAAATAACATTTAATTGGAGGAATGATTTAAGCTTTAGTTTGAGAAATTCAGTGCCAAGTTAAACTTTCAATACATAAACCCCTAAGAAAAAGAATAAACTTAAAAATAAGTCCAGTGGAATTGAATTAAAAAAAGCACTAAGTTATTAAAAGAAAAACTCAATTGTATGATGAAAAGAAAAGAGATATGGGTTTAAATCTTAAAATAAGCATTGATCTATTCCCACTTAAGGCTAATATTATAAATATATTATGTCTTTTTTATCTCTAGTGAAATGTATAACCAATATAAGTGGAAAAGGATGTGAAAAATATGCCAATGAAACTTATTTTAGGATTTTCATCATTGGCATGCTTACATAAGTTTACCTCATAAATGCATTGAATGAAATCATTTGCAAGTCAAACACATAGATTATTTTGTTAAAAAACTTGCATACTCATATGTTAATAGAATGTTGATTGATTCCCATGTGAACTTCTAAATCATAAAAATGAACAATCTTTGAGGAGAATAAATTCATATCGAACATGCATTTGTTAAAGGAAATTTCTTTACGAATATACTTCTCATGTCAATTAGTAGTAGTAGTTATTTTATTAGAGTTTAGTTGGTCTTTACTTGAGGACAAACAAAGAATTAAGTTTAAAGGTGTTGATAATTCTATAAAAGTAGAGTTATTTGGACACTTTGAGCAAGCTATTGGTCTTATTTTGATATGAATATTTTTTAAAAGATCTATCTTATCTTTAAATAAGACAATGTAGGTAAAAGATCTTAAAAGGAGAAAAAATAGGCAAATTGGGACAAAGTCAGGATCACTATGGTTGATAGATCAAAACACACCGCTCTATTGATCTAGAAACAGAGGAACTATGCCTTGGAACAGGAAAGGCAAAGTAAGATTGATTGATAAGGGTATCAATAAATCAAGAATTAGATCAATCAATAAGGGTATTAATAAATCAAGAATTTAATTGATCGATCTTCAATCATGCTTCAATTTCATTGTTAGATCGATTGAGAAGAGTCCCAATAAATTAAGCGGAGAAGATTTTGACAAGTCAATTTCACTCTATTTAAAAGACTACAAAAAGGCCATAAACATTACACAATTTATAACTCACGAGGAAGAACATAGAGATTTCATTGTTATGAAGAGGGATCAAGTAAACATTACACAATTTATAATTTACAAGAGAAAACATAAATATTTCATTGCAACAAAGAGATATCAAGTGAAGTAAATTGAGGAGGAAATTACATAGCTAGCAAGGATATTAAATAAGGAGTTAGATTTTTCATCAAAGTTGGATTTACATCTTTCTTGTAACTCTTATACACTAATATATTTTTAATTATGATTTTTAGAATTATGAGTGGCTAGTTTCTAATTTGGAATTCTCGATGAATCTAACCATAAAATCATGTGATTGATTTTATTTAGTTAAAATATTTTGCCTATTAGTGATTTATTTAATAATTTTGATCTTAATACTTGGATTATTTGATCAATAATCATATGATTTGATATTCATGCACTAGCTTAACAAAGTAGGATCCTCAATTAGTCATAGAATTATTATCAAATGAATTAAAACAATACAATAATATGACTACTGAATGTGTGGCTTGATATACGTGTTTATGATTTATGTGTGAATTAAATAGCATGACAATATGATTATTTGCACACAATTTAAAAAAATACTTGACAAATATTTCTAGGCATAAAAGAGCATTTAGCTAATCAATTAGATAGAGAAATCAATCACCAATGTTTGATATTGAATGTGGAGTAGTTAGGGGATTCATAGATCCAAAGTCACCAAATAATGCTTACTTTATCGTTATTTGTATATTTGAATTAATTCTAGGTTTCATTATTAGTGAAAATAATTTTTCTTTGTTACTTGCTTAAATAGTTTTGCAAATATTACATATTGATACCTAGTTATAAAAACAAATCACTCTTTTTGAGATGATATTCTTGTTTAATGAACTTTATTACTCAGATGTCTTGTATATTTGTGGAATAGCTATTAGGTGCCTTGTATCTGTAGAATGAAAAGAAGTGAATTTTAGCCCATACCACCAATAAATCACAATTGAAGATTCTCTTACGTAGGAACAATTACACAAAGACTAATAGTTCTCTTGACTCAAATAGGTAATCGGGATCTAGATGAGGTGTGAAAGTACCAACCCAAAGAATATTTTTACGAACTCTATATCAATTCGGCCAAACATGCCTTAAAAAGTGAATTGAGCTATTAACACAACGGAAGTACAAAACAATATTCTTAATTCAATACACAACAAAAACAACCAGTATTAAGAAAGAATAAACTGCAATAAAGATATTAGTGATTGTGTGTCTCATAGGCTTTTGTATAGGCTAGCAGCATGCATAAACATAATAAACATTACACAGCATGTAAGACAGCCATACATACTGAAAAGGTATTAGGGATTTCCAATCTCTTCAAGACCTCATATGTAGAAACATATTCCGTATATGATAATTTTACTTTCAGAATATGCAACCATACATTAAATAACAAACCATAAAGGAGTCCAACACATGGTACATTACTAGGTGTTGTCTCTTTTAGGAGAGCATAAAACGTGCAAGCATACACGGTCATGATGAGTGCTCAAAAAGCACTAAAATAATCATGATTTTATGCACATTAATTGATTAAAAATATATATATTTATATGTTTTATCATATATTTATATAAATTTGTCTTTTTCGGAATCACGGGTATTTTTATTGTTTTTCAGGAATTTTGGCCTAAAAACGCAATGTAAAGACTCAAAGAAGAATACTTGAAGCAATACATCACAAATAAATTAATAAATAAGTGGGAAAAGGTCAACAAACATGGAAAAATTGGACAAAATGGGTCGAAAAGGTCAAAAATGTCAAAGATCGGAAAATCACGCGCCGCAGTTGTGCCGCCAGCGTTATCATTGCGGCATACCAGCAAGCACGTTCATTCCTCGCCGCGCTGCGCCGCGGCACCGTTCACGCGCTACTGAGCTGGCGCGGGCATCGATCCACCCACGCTACTTCCGCGAACGCGTTTTTGCCCCATTTTCCACGTACAACCGCTCATGAGCCAATACTTTGGCGTCATTGATGACCTCACATTGCCCATTACACGTTTTTTAATTTTTTTAATATTTTTTAACATTTTTTACTCATTTTTTTCTCTCCATCCTCACCTATAAATACCCCCCCTCCATTCACTTCAAAACACACCTCCAAACCACACCTCTTTCTTTCTTTTCTCTCATTTCTTAGTTTTCGAAGTTTTTCTTAGTTTCTTTCTTAGTTTCTAAGCTTTTCTTAGTTTTTCTCTTAGTTTTTAGTTCAATTCTCTTAGGTTTAGAGTTCTTCTCTTTGAGAGGAACTTGTAATGTTTTGTAATAATTTAGATTTTTGATTCAATAAATGGAAGTGGAAATTCTTGAGGTTTTCTAGCAACGGAATAGCGTCAAGTTCTGTAAGGATTTTATTTTCTTTACGCTTATTTTTACGCTTTATTCTTACATGTTGTATTTAATTTTCTACGTGATTAAATTTAACTATGCTATTTATTTTATAATCATGATATAATAATAACGTTGTTATGCCATAAATATTAAATAGGTGAAAATTTCTAAAATGAATTGATTTTATTTTTATTCAAGATTTTATATTAAGGATGTTGAGAGAAATATATTATTTTTCATTACAAACTTAAATCTGAAAAATTAGACTTTAAGGTTTAGTTATCGAGTCTAATTTAGAGAGGCTTTCTTTTATTTGTTGATATGATAATCGCCTAGTTAGAGTGAAGGCATTTCAAAAGTTTTTATAAGAATTATTATGTGAAAATGTATGACAACATGTTTTCAATAGTGGTTTAAAAGCTTGAAAGTTAGTCTTTCGGATAACTAAATTCTTAAGTTTAATTTGAATGGCACTTGAATAAAGCTTAAAGCTTTTAACCACCACCAAAGCAGATTTAAATGGTTCATTTTCAATCTCTTAAAAAAGGAATTAATTTAATTAACCAAATTAATTATCAACCCCACCCGTAGGTGTTAATTGATTTGTTTAGTTATGAAAGAATATCTAACTCACCAAAGGTGCCAGATTCATACAAAAAAAAGAGAATCAATAAAATATCAATTTATATCATTAATAACCAGATAATATGAAGCGTAATTAATTTAGTTATTATATCCATAAATCTCCACTAATATAAATGATAAAATTTGCATGAATATTTATTGAATTGTAATTATATTTATTTGTAGATAAATATTTATTGAATTTGTATCATGTTTATTTTTACGCTTTTAGATTATATTTAATTAATCAGTATATATTTTATTTTATGTTATTAGATTAGGAACAAAAAAACCAAACTATCGTGACAGGATGTTTAGGATTTAATTTCGCTTTTAAAAGTTTGAATAATAAATTAAAACCACATTTAGCATTCCTTAGATCGGCGACTGAAAGATATCTTGCATCGTTTTACTTAAAATGATTAGATGTATTCGAGTAGTTTTACAAATATTAAAACCAAAGTATTTGCGAATTGGCTTACGCTTCTGGGTTGCTCATCAAGTTTTTGAGTGTCTTGAAGTGAAGGAATAGCGTTTTAAATAATTGTGATTTTTTTAAAAATAAAAAAATAAAAACAAAATTTCAAATTTCAAATTTCATAAGAAATAATAAAAAAAATAAAAAATAAAATAAAAAAAAAATAAAAAAATAAAAAAAATAAAAAAAAAAAATATTAATTATAGCATAAATAGTAAAATAATTTAGAAATTTGAAATTTGAAGTAAAAAGTTTTTACCGTTAATAAATAGTAAAAAAAATTAATTAAAAAAAAAATTTAAAATTTTAAAATTTTAAAAATTTAAGTTAATAAGAAATAAGATAGCGTGAATAGTAAAATAAAATTACCGTTCGTAAAAAAAAATAAAACAAAAAAATAAAACAAAATAAAACAAAAAAATAAAACAAAATAAATAAATAAAAATAAATAAATAAAAATAAATAAAAATAAAAATAAAAAAAATAAAAAAAACCAAAATTTTAATTTTTTTTTTAGTTTAATTTTTACTTTTTTTATTTTCTTTTACCTTTTTCAATTTTTTTATATTATTTTTTATTTTTCTTTTTTTTAGCTATTTTTTTCTTCTTCTTGATTTTTAGTTAACTTACTTAACTTAATTTTTCTTTTACTAACTTAATTAACTTAGATTTTTTTTAACATGAACTTAGGTTTTTACTTAAATTTTCATTAACTTAATTAACTTAGATTTTTTTTTTACTTCACTTAGCTTAATTAACTTTTTACTAACTTACTTAACTTAGATTTTTTTTAACTTAACTTAATTAACTTAGATTTTTTTTTAATTCACTTAACTTAATTAACCTTTTCTTTAAACTTAATTAACTTAGATTTTCATTAACTTAAATTTTTATTTAACTTAACTTAATAACATGAAAAGTAAAGATCTAAGCGGAGTTCTGTCTGTGACTAGGATTCTTGGAAGCCTTGCGGCTAATTAGTCTTCCCGAACGCGTTGTTCTATCTGGAGGATGGTTTTAAGGAGCCTTTGCACCACCATTCTTTCTTGGGAGCACTCTTGGTTAATAATCTTGATTATGTTATTTAAAAAAAAACAAAAACAAAAACTTTTTAACTATCTCCAAAATTTTAAAGTTTTAATTACAATCTAAGGAGCTAGTTTCTTTGTTTAATCTAGGTACAATTGTGTTTTTATGCCTTAATTATTTGATTGTACATAGATGTGGGTTATCTAAAACTCAAAATATGCCTCTAGTTTTAAGTCTGAAAGAAATCAAAATCAATAGAGCATGTGAAAAAAAAAGTATAGGAAGACAACCTTGTCTTACCTGGCAGGTTTGATTGACTCAACGATGATGAGGACGTTGAGTTTACTTAAAATGCAATCCCAAGTTACGTCTTCACTAAGACGTTAAACTAAGTCACTGGATGGGAGGCAACCCATCATTTTAGGTAATTTTTTTTATTTCTTTTATTTACATGTGAATAATTTTTAAATTGTTAAAACTAAAAATATTTGTTGAGATGTTAGAAGTTCACAAATGACCGTCTGTGATACACTTTAATGATGAATATGATGGATGCGACCTGCATTTTCCATTACTACTTGCACTTTCAAGAAATAGGTAATCTTTCTTCTCTTTTCTTTATCTTTAATTCTGATTTATTACATTGAGCGACAATGATGTAAGTTGGAGTTGAAGGTGGTGAAAAGTTACCATGCTTAAAAAAAAAGTTTTAACAATTTAAAAAATAAAAAATAAAAAAAAATATTTAAAAATAAAAAAAAATATACTTTTTCATTTTTTGTGTGTTTGGTTTTATTTTATTTTGTGTGATTTAGTAATTTTTGGAATAAAAAAAAACAAAAAAAAAAACAAAAAAAAAACAAAAAAAAAAAACAAAACAAAACAAAAATTCACAAAAATCTATCTTTTCTTTAAATCAAATTTAAGTAAATAGTTAAGTCTTTTGTACTGTTAGATTAATTTTTTTGAAAACATATCATGAAATATTTTGTAATTATTTTTGATAATTAGTTAGTTTTTGTCATAATTAGTATTTGTTGATAAGATGTAGAAATTATATTAAACCCAAAATCGGTGTTTATGAGTTTTTTTTGTGGAGAATACATTTGTGAGATATAATTTGAGCCTAATTTCTTTTATTCAGAGTGGAATATATATTTTTTCTACTCCAAACACATTTCTTATTTCTTCAAATTTTTAGATGAATGTATGAATTTTTTTCTCATCTTAACAGAGTGTTGTATATTTTTTATTATTATTTTTGCTTAGATTAAATAATTTAAGTAGAAATTGATAGTATATGCTTTTATCTCATTCGTGCATGACTGTTACAAAAACAAAAAGACATATCACGGGGTTACCTAAACCAAGATCAAACAGAAAAGTCTACAAAATTAACCACTCACCAAAATCCAAAATATGTATGCAACTGCATAATGGGTTGACTCTACAAAATACATATATTGAGAAATATCTTGAGAAAAAAATAGAGAGATAAAGAATAATATAGTATAATCTACATACTATAACCCACATCATTGCCTACAAAGTTGTGAGTAAAGGCTAATTACAAAAGAAGGATATAGAAATAATTCCCTAAAAAGTCATTGCAACTCTCTTCATTTGTAAAAGGCATATATCTTGAAATTCTTTCTTAATGAGTTTGATTTATGCATGAAAATAATTTTTATATATGATATCTTTATAATTTATACATTTGATTCTCTTTCATGAGATCAATGTTAAAATAACACTTTGAGCCTTTATTCTTTATACATACGCGAACATATTAGTTCATTTCTATACATCAACTCTTTCGCATATAAATTAGTAAGAGTGTTTGAACCATGGGATTCGTTTTGAGAGTATTGACTTGTGACAGGAATAGAGTCGAATTGCAGTCGATTCATGACATCGAAATTGGGTGAAATTAAATTGATACATTTTTGATATGAAATATGAAAATGATTTTCGACTAATTATTATAATAAATCATGATTGTTTAAAGAGATTAAAATAACTTATGCTTGAGATTTTAATTATGATCTTAAAGGAGATTAAAAGTATGAGACATTTTTACAGAAGTTGTTAATTTGTGATTTTGTTGTAAATTTAATTTTTAATTTGTTTGTTTTTATTGTTTCTTTTGATTTTTACATTTAGTTCAATGTTTGTGGGTATCATTATCAAAACCCCTCACGAGACTCAAACTCGTCCCATCACTGGGCAACCTAGGGGTTTAACGGCTTGTTGCATAGGTTAAATGCAACCGTGTCAATCCACGGAAGTGATTTAGGATAGTTTAATTTTTAGTTTTTATCGCTTTCTTGCTAAGGGACTAGCAAGGCAGTTGGGGGTTGTGATGAGTGCACAAAAAGCAATAAAATAACCATGATTTTATGCACATTAATTGATTAAAAATATATATATTTATATGTTTTATCATATATTTATATAAATTTGTCTTTTTCGGAATCAGGGTATTTTTATTGTTTTTCGGGAATTTTGGCCTAAAAACGCAATGTAAAGACTCGTTAAGAATACTTGAAGCAATACATCACAAATAAATTAATAAATAAGTGGGAAAAGGTCAACAAACATGGAAAAATTGGACAAAATGGGTCGAAAAGGTCAAAATGTCAAAAGACGGAAAATCGCGCGGCACCCGGCCCGGCAGCGCCAAGGCCCATCGACAGCCGCCAGCGCCTTCCGCGTTCATTCCTCCTTCCAGCGCGCGTCATAAGGCGTGCACTTCCGTTTTCACGCACGCTGAACTACGCGCGGCTCAGGCCCAAGCCTTGTATGGAGCTAGCTGCCGCCAACGCGTTTTTGCCCCATTTTCCACGTACAACCGCTGACGTCATCTTGGCGTCATTGATGACCTCAGATGTCCATTACGTTTTTAATTTTTTAATATTTTTTTTAACATTTTTTTACTCATTTTTTTCTCTCCATCCTCACCTATAAATACCCCCTCCATTCACTTCACAAGCACACCTCAAAAGCGACAACTTCTCTCTTTCTTTCTTTCTCTCATTTCTTAGTTTTTGAGTTTTCTTAGTTTCTTTCTTAGTTTCTAAGCTTTTCTTAGTTTTTCTCTTAGTTTTTAGTTCAATTCTCTCTTAGGTTTAGAGTTCTTCTCTTTTGAGAGGAACTTGTAATGTTTTTGTAATAATTTAGATTTTTGATTCAATAAATGGAAGTGCAAATTCGACTTGAGGTTTTTCTAGCAACGGGAATAGCGTCAAGTTGTGTAAGGATTTTATTTTCTTTACAGTTATTTTTATGCTTTATTCTTACATGTTGTATTTAATTTGTACGTGATTAAATTTATTTGTGCTAGTGTTATAATCATGATATAATAATAACGTTGTTATGCGAAAATATTAAATAGGTGAAAATTTCTAAAATGAATTGATTTTATTTTTTATTCAAGATTTTATATTAAGGATGTTAGAGAGAAATATATTATTTTTCATTACAAACTTAAATCACGAAAAATTAGACTTTAAGGTTTAGTTATCCGGCCTCTAATTTAGAGTAGTCTTTCTTTTATTTGTTAGTACATAATCGCCTTGTAGTTAGGTGCCAAGCTCTATTTCAAAAGTTTTTATAAGAATTATTATGTGAAAATGTATTGACAACATGTTTTCAATAGTGGTTTTAAAACTTGAAAGTTAGTACTTGGATAACTAAATTCTTAAGTTTAATTTGGACACCTTGAATAAAGTTTAAATCGTCCCAACTCACCAAATTGGCATTTAAATAGTTCATTTTCAATCTCTTAGAAAAAAGGAATTAATTTAATTAACCAAATTAGTTATCAACCCCACCTGTAGGTGTTAATTGATTTGTTTAGTTAACAAAGAATATCTAACCCCACCAAAGGTGGTATTCATACAAAAAGAGAGAATCAATAAAATATCAATTTATATCATTAATAACCTAGATAATATGAAAGCAAGCATAATTAATTTAGTTATTATATCCATAAATACTCCACTAATATAAATGATAAAATTTGCATGAATATTTATCAATCGTAATTATATTTATTTGTAGATAAATATTTATTGAATTTGTATCTATGTTTATTTTTACGTTTTTAGATTATATTTAATTAATCAGTATATATGTTTATTTTATGTTATTAGATTAGGAACACAAAAACCAAACTATCGTGACGGGATGTTTAGGATTTAATTTCGTTTTTAAAAGTTTGAATAATAAATTAAAAACCACATGCATTCCTTCCTTAGATCGAATTGGGAGTATAATTTCTTATCATTTTCTACGAAATGATTCGTGCACTTCTTGAGAGTTTTACAAATATTAAACCAAAGTATTTATGCGAGAATTAGCGATCTGCTGCTTAAATCGTGTCACAAGTAATAAAGATTTGTAAGTAAAGTATCGTTCCCACGGAGATTTGTTACTATAGTTTGTTGAGTACTAAAATTGTATCGCTATGATTTTATCCAAAACAATCGTTGATTAAGAAAAAAGTAACAAGAAAATAAAAGAACTCTAGGATTGCAGTTTTTCACCAAATTAATTCACTTCAATCATATTATTTTCTCTTGATTTATATTTTTTTGTACATTTAATTTGTCAACCAAAAACTTCTATTTTTATTCATACATCTCTTCCGAGCTCCGTATAAACACACCTCGTGAAATTAATTAACTATATCTCTATGAGAATTAAATTTAATAAGATTCATTAAGTTCTAAGTTCTCAAATGGCCACACATACAATTAGGGTATATTTCTACCCTTCATCATACATGTCATTCTATTTACGAGCAATACACACACAAATGCCTTTCTCAAGTTTATTTATGTGCCACAGATCGTTTTGATAAGATTCGTAAATAACCAAAAAGCATTAAGCACAAAATAGAACGAACAAATAGAACGTCTTATAAATCTATAAAAAAAATAATTAAAATTAAAGCTTCATAAATTTAGATCAAATGCAACCCTAGAAAAATTAAATTGCTTCATTAAATTAAAATAAAAATTGCAACACATTCAGAAAAATTAGAAGAAGAAGAAGAAAGAAAATTAAAACATCTAAAATGGAAAATATTTGGCACAAGAAGAACACAACAAAACCCAAAAAATGGCTTCTGCGTGTTCCACCATCCAACCCTAAACGCTACAGAAAATCCAAAACTAAACTGCAAAAAAAAAAAACTTCTTAACTCTATCATCTTATCACCTATTTATAGCTACAAAAATACATCTAAAATATTACAATATAATACACGCGTAACAATTTATATCGAAAATAAAACCCCGACATTCCCCTTAAAATCCACGGTCACGCGAAAATCGAAACCTTATTTTAATTCACGCGTGAGACAAGGGCGTCGTTTCTGATTTAAAATTCAAAGTGCATGCCACGTGTCAGCGTTTGATTCGCTGAAAAGATTTAAATCGGACACGTGGCAGCATTTCATTGGCTTCTGAAAATGGGCGCACGATAGATTGTCGCACGGAAGACAACGGCTGCACGCGCGCGTGATCCTGCGCTTTCGCTCTCATTGTAATATGCCACGTGTCGTTATGTTATTTGCTGGAATATTTATGAGACACATGGCTTCTTCTCATTCTGTAAAACGAGAGGGTGCATGCTTCTTGGATGGGCACATGATTTTTAAACAGGGGTTCGGTGCATGACAGCTTCGTTCCACGCGCTTCAATCTGGACCGTTCAACCGATCCAACGGTGAGCGATGCGCCTCGGGAAAATTCTGCACAGCCGACATGTGGGTCCCACTCTGCACGCCGGCCTGCGCGGCAGGTGGGCCCCTCTGGCTCGCCGAGCCGTGCGAGAAATATACCATGCACGCAATTTTGTCTCGTCTGGAATGCACTTGCCAAATCTGGACCGTTTATTTGATGATCGAACGGTGGGTGATGGGCGCGTTGTGTCATGCGAGTGACATTCTTCTCCTACGTAGAAAATTCAATTTTTATTAATTTCATTTTCACCCCAAATATATTTCAAATTACATTTTCAACTTTGTTTAATTGCAATATATCCCTTTGGTAATTTAAATTAAATTTTAAACTTTTAATAATTAAAATTAAGCCCGAATTTAATTTAATTTATATTTTCAACATTTATAAATTGCAATTAAGCACTCATTTATTTTGAAATTAGATTTTTGGACGAAAACTTGCAATTAAGTACGTTTTCGATACAAATTATTTACTTTTCATAAAAAATATAAAAAACAGTAAATACTAATTTATTAATCGAAAATTAACTAAAAACATTAAGAACATAGCAATTACAATTAATAAAATAGGTGAAAATAAGTATATAAAATACAGTTATCACTAGGGTAAAGAGATACAAACTCCTTAGAGACTCACACTAAAAATGCATGATCAAAAAACAAAAGTATTAATTAGAAAGCTATAGGCATGCTACAAGGAAAGGAAAGAAAGCATACAACTACGTAAAACAAATAAGTTTTCTAATCAAAGTCTAAATCTAGTATGATGTAACATAAACAATAGAAACTCAGATTATACTAACACAAAAGTAGATCATACATAACAAAAATATAATGAGGTAAACCTACATAGAACCTCTATCTTCTAGGGTTGCTTAAGGCAAACACTCAGCATCAAACAAGTCATTTTACAATAAAATAGTTACCATTACCTCTAGTAGTTGAGACCTCTAGCCTAACTACCTATTTCTGCCCTTGCTAGTTGTTTCCACAACGACTTGTTAAACATACAAACCCGGCTTTCCTCCATAGCCCACACCACCCAATATAGTGTGATTAGTGACTACTGATCAGTAACCATAAGTGTAATTACTTCCAATCTTAAGGACCACCCTCAAACCTAAACAATCTATCTCTTATTACACACAATAAGAGATATGAGAATTCAAAGCATTTAACTTAACCCATTTTCACAATGAGGTTCTCACAAATAAAAAATTGCATCAAGAAACTTCCAGCCGACACACGGCTCATATACAACCCACTCGTAAAAATCGTCTCGAGTACTCAACACTCACAAGTACGGTTTTGCTCACACAGTTATGGATCATTAATACCAAACACACACTTGAGGTATTAGTGATCCAAAAATAGAAAAATGAGATGTCAATTTGATATAGCTTCACTACATTTTCTGGATATCAAAAAAGAAGAAACGAGGGGGTATTTATAGAACTTGAAATTTCCACCTAGCCACCACCTTGCCCCTATCTGTGGTGAGGTCATTGGCGAGTTGGTAACACAGTGGTAAAAACTCACATTTTTTGTTCCAAACTTTTTTGAGTACTTTTCATAAATACCCGTACATGAAACGAACCAAAAATATAAGTGACAACATCAACGAGCTCTACTTAGCATGCATACTACGAAAATTAACTCCATAGTGTGTGTAAACATGCTTGCATACAAAATGTTCCTAACCATCGTGTTTTGTACATGGAAAGCCAACACCCAGACACAATAACAATAGGACTTACATTCTCCCCTTTTGGCTTTCTGTGTCAAAACACTACACAACTAAATACATAAACTCATCAAACATGAGATGATCATGAAGATGTGCTAAATTTGTTTGTTCTCATGAACAACACGATGAAACACACCAAAACCCAAAAAGCAAACCTACTCCAAGTGTATCCATATTGAGTGCTCCATCCAATTTTATGAATCAACTTATCCAATCCTCTGTCATGAGGAACTCAACACCACTACACAGAGCACACTTGAAACATGGAGACTTCACTATATACTTGTAACCTACACACACTAAATAAACGTATACAATGTGAACTTATCATGTAAAAGTAGTGTGTAGTTTATCCAAATACTATCGTGTTACCCCTACATAGATACACAATGATAGTCTATCCAAATACTATCGTGAGACTCCTACACAAATACACATATGTGTGTAAGCAAAGTTAACATGTAGCACAAACAAACACAATTTACATATAATACAAATATGCAAACTACATAATTTACATGCAACACAAATATGCAAACTACATAATCTACATGCAACACAAATATGCAAACTACACAATATTCATGCACCACAAATATGCAAATTAATTCCCCCAAACATATGCAACACTCCCCTTAAGTGTGCATATTAGATAAACATAATGCACTATAGACTATACTCACCATCCCATGTAACAAATAGCATGTTAACAAGCAAACACATTGCACAAAAAAACACAAGTTGTGCACACTTTATCCTCCCATTTTTTTGTTATGGAAAGTCAAAGCAATCACGCACAAGTACGCAACATACCACACCTCTATATGAAGGAGAGAAGTCAAATAGAAATGCAATAATCCTAACACTCATGCAACACAACAAAGAAGATTAAAGAAAAAATAGAAAGAAGCAACACAAGCAGTCAGGCGAGAAATACAAAGAATAATATGGAGACAACAATAAGATAAAATCTTGTAACGAACAACAAATTAAATGCATAGACAAGTCAAGGGAAATGTAGATTGAAAATAACTCACTAATGCGATACATATCATAGATCCCCACATATATTCGTGTTGTGGGAGGGCATAAGGGGCTTTGTAATGTGCATATAACACATCGATAGGATAGGTAGTCAAATACCAATGGCACATAAATGTGTCAACGAATCCCTAAGAAGGAGTTAACTAGGAGTCCAACTATCTTCAAAGTTGAAACACTCTTAATGATTCAACTATCTTCCCTCAACAACACTTGGGTGTATTCAATCCTGTAACCTCACCCTATACTATGCACACACATATAGAAAGACATCCCAATCTACCAAAAAAGCACGTGTCATGCATTCCAACAACAAATACCAGGCTATCAACTACAAGCGATAATCATGCAATAATTCACTATAGCAAGAATGCATGTATTCACATAACAAGACATGTGAAATAGGAAAATATGAACTATGTATGCAATATATCATACTAAAAATCCTATTTACGCAAGATTCATACAAAGTGATGTCAAGAAGGATGCATCACAACATAACAACATAACATAACCTCATAAATAGAAAAAACACTAAGAATGCAGAATAATCATAACACTCTCCTACAAATATGCATTTTACATAAAATTTCCCCATAAAAGTATGCATATGAGGAAAAAAACATGTTATGCATTCTACACTCTCACAACTTCCCCAGAACAAAAATAGCTACACATAGTAGAAAACAAGCAATACAGAAATAGGGAAGCAAACAACCTGTGCAAAACATGTAAGGACAGACAAACATATAGTAAGAAACACAAAAAACTCAATCTCATTAAGTAAACAATATTTTACAAACTTTTAAAGGACATAATTGAAACAAACTAAAGTAAAAACGAAAATAAGAGAAGTTCAACACTCCTCATCTCCCTCTTTTGCAACAATGTTCTCAAGAGCACCACTGTGAGAAAACTGTCCAACAATAGTAGGGTAGAAGGTGGTAAAGTAGATTAAGGATTAAGAACAATGGTAGCAAAATATTCAAAAGGAATGGTTAGGCTTAAAGGGAACAATGCGTTCATCTCCACCAAACAAAGAAAATATGGAGAACAATGGGCCAATAGAAGAAGTACCATAGTCAAGAGGGCTTCTAGAATCAATATGATGAGGTTTTATTGAGGCTAAATAAATGGGTGAACTATGAATAAGCGATACAACAGGATAAAAAAACCATAACACCTTAATCAAAAGCTTGAAATATATATGAATCCAAGACATTTTCATACTCTAAAGGGATAACAATAAAAGAACAAAACTGAACAATAGGAAGAGATAATAAATTACTAATATCACAAGAAAAGATAACTCTATATCCTTAAAGTGCAAAACTAGTAGAGAAACCAGAGGACGAAATAGAAGGTAAAGCAAGATAAAATCCAGAGGACTTTTGAGATTAATCAAAACATTCAACGAAAAATCTACAAGGCAATTAATTCATAATGCATTCATATAAGGGTATGACTAAATTTTGATGACATGCATTGAATGTGATATGCTAAACTTGCTTACTCTATATGCCATTACGATATACTTATGTAAACCAAGGAAATAGAAATAAAGACTCAAGGAGAACCAAACTTTATAGGTCCACATTTAGCTTTTTTCTACTAAAGTAAATGCTAACTTAGAAGAAATCAATAGATCTACCAAAGCTTGTAATAATAGGTTGAGGCAGGGGTAGGAGAGATATGACATTTAGGCCAATACAAACCTTTGTCCATCCAAAAATAATCCAAAATATCCATGAAAAAAATATCATCAAACATGGGATCTTTGCTCTATACTTTTCAAAATTCAATGAACAATGTATCTGTTGTGGGAGCTACATATTAAATTCAATAATTCATATACCTCTTTTTATCATTATTTCTTTCTTCCTTTTTTATTATTCCTTTTTTAATTTATATATATATATCATTCATTTTTCAATCTTTTTCTCCTTTCTTCTTCCCCCTTTTTATTATTCCTTTTTTAAATGAAACCAAGAGTGTAAAAACATATTCTCAGAATATACATGCTCAATAAAAGGTTTACAGGGAAAGTGAGATAAAGCATTTGTGATAAGCTAGTATACGTACAAAAAAATAAAGAGATAACATAACGACTCAAAAGAGGAAGCTAAGGACAAGAAAACAATTGTGACATGAAATGTTCAAACGGTTCAAAGAAGGCCTTAATCCTCTCTATCCAAGTAGCACATAAGATTTCACCTCAAAAGACACCAAAGTGGATTCTAGATCTTGTTCGAGTCATACAAATCATCAAAGAAAAAATCCTGAAAAAATCCATACAAATTCACAAAGTCATGGCATGTGTATATAAAAAGTTCTTTTCAAATTCAACACAAGAACTTAGCCGTACATTCGGTCAATGAAAACAAATGTCATAAAAATCATATTTCAGTTCAAGTCAAATGTATGCCACTCAAAAACCAATAAAGTTCGTACTAACTTTTGAATAATGTTAAAAATACCCCCAAGTTTTGACCTATCTTCAAAAATATCCCCAAGGTTTCAAAATTTCAAAAATACCTCCAAAAATAATAGAAATTAAATTTAACGAAAGTGAATAGTAATATTTCATAAATAAGAATGGAAGAAATAATAGAGAACCAAAAAATAATAAAAAATCAAGAAATAATAGAATTAAAAATAGAAGACATCTAACGCTGCTTTTCATAAAAAATGGTAATAAATAAATAAATAAATAAAAAAATGAAGAAATTAAAAAAAAATTAAATCTTAAAGAAAGAGATGGATCTAAAGACCCATCATTTTTATCTTTAAGAAAACTATTCCCAAGAAAAGATATAATTTATTATGGAATAAGTAATAAATAAATGAGCATTAATATCACAGATGCAAAATGAAGATATAATTTACGATTAATTGATAAGAAAACTATATTGAATAAATTATCCAAAATTCCCCAAAAAGATAAAGAAAAAATTGGATACCTTCATTTAAGAGGAATCCAAATATTAATACAGACTTATTTTAGAGAATGAATAGATATACGCATAAAAATAATATTACTAGATAATAGAATAATAAATAAGAAAGATTCTTTATTGGGAATGATCCATTGTAATTTAGGATATCATAAGCTAAAATTTATAGCATACCCTAGATTTTCTATTAATATCTATGATAAAAACATAAATTAAGTATTAAATCTAGCTTATGAATTTGAGAAAGGAAATTTAATGAAAGAAGAAAATCATCCAATTTCAATACACTACCTCGTGGTGTATTCATTAACAAACAGTCATAATAATTCAATTTATGGACAATATGAACTTATAGAAATAGATTAAACCTTTCAGGAATTTAGTCAAATAATAAAACCAGAAACACTAATAGACTTTGAAATACGGGGGGAATGACACTTAGATATTAAGGAAACCCCCTAATAATAAGAAGAAAAAGTAATGTGGTTAAAAAATAATATACCAATAATTACTTTTATAGACCATGAAGGATAAACCTCTAACAAAAAAGAAGTTAAAAAACTAAAAGATGAACTTCAAGTAATGAAATTAATGAAGCCAAATAGTATCGAACAAATATGAAAATTTGTAATAGGTGTTACATAGATTCTTTTATTTGTGAATATGAAATGTATTACATTGAATTACCACTCTCTATGCAAATAACTTATAAGGAAATTTTTTTCCAACAATTACCAGGAACATTACATAAGATCTTAACATAAAGTTGGAACTAGAGAAATAAGGAACCTATACCAGACACCCAAGGAGGAAGAATAAGAAGCCTTAAAAGCTGGATAATTATTAAATGCTAAGAAAGAAATGAATATAAAAAAATAAGAGGAAAAGATAAAATATGTTGTGATACAAGAGATTTTAGAATACTAGAAAAATGTAGATGTAACATAAAACCGTACAAACATAAATATAAAAAATACAAGATATTTAAAAAATATAAATTCAGAAAACAAGATTTTCAAAAATATAAAAAAATATTTAATAGAAAAACCTATATGAAAAGATATTTTATAAGAAAGAGGTATAAACCTCCTAAAAACAAGAATTATTGCTCTTTAGAAAAACAAATGCAGTTGCTGGATTTGTAATGGAGAAGGACATTATGCCAACGAATGCCTAAGCAGGCTTCAACATAGGAAAGAATTTAAAAAAGAATTCTCATAGGAAAAAATATTAGAAGAAGCTTTTAAGATGGAATTGGAACCAATCGAGGAATCAAATATAGATGATACTTACTGTATTTATCTTTTAGAGGAAACTGAGGAGTAAATAATTGATTCAGAATATGAACACTCAGAATATGGGTACTCTTCATCAGAAGATGAATGATTTGTATAGTATTACAAATCCAAATAGTACTTACATGAAGGTAGGACTTAAAATTAAAGGCTATGCCAACTATCATTTACATGTATATATAGATACATAAGCTAGTATATGTGTAGCAAGTAAACATGTGTTTCCAGAAGAACACTGGAAATAGGCACCAAAAGACTTAAGTGTAAGAATGGCTAATATACTACAATAAATCTTAATAAGGTTAAGGATACAAATATAATTATAGGAGGAGAAAATCTTCATATTCCTACCATATATCAACAGGAAACATGAGTTAATTTATTAATAGAAAATAATTTTCTAAATTTATATAAACTTTTTACACAATATTTAGACGAAATAAGTCTAACAATATTAGATGGTGATACCATATATGTTTCAAAAATAAGAAAAAATTTGATTGTATCAAACTCAACTTTTATGCAACAACATAAAAAATGAAAACTTGGTGAGATAGAACAGTAAAAACCCTATTTAGAAAATATTTCATTTGATATAAAAGAGAAAATAAACTCTTTTCTTAATAAAATACAAGATAGAGTCCTAACAGGTATAAGAAAACTATTAAAAATAGTAAGCTCAGAAAATCCTTTGGATCCAAAAATAAATAAATCTAAGGCAATTATCAATATAAAATTAAGAGACAGTAACAAGGTTATTAGAGTAAAACCAATGATTTACACTCCAAAATACATAATTGAATTTGAAAAATAAATTCAAGAACTTTAGGAACTAAAATTCATAATACTAAGTAATTCACCTAACCCTAGTCTAGTATTCTTAGTCAAAAAGGAAGTTGAAAAAAAGAAGAGGAAAAAAGAGAATGGTAATAAACTTCAAAGCATTGAATAAAAAAAATCATTGAATAAAAAAATCATTGATGATGGATATTTTATTCCAATAAAAAGAGAATCATTACCATTAATAAAAAGAAAGAAATGTTTCTCAAGTCTTGATTGCAAAAGTGGATTTTGGAAAATAAGATTGGATGAAGAATCTCAAAAATTTACGGCGTTTAGTTGCCACTAAAGACAATTCCAATGGATTGTGGTACCATTTGGATTAAAACAAGTTCTAGATATCTTTCAAAGATATATGGATAACATCTTTAAAAAAATTAAAAAATATTTGTTGTGTCTATATAGATGGATATTTTTGTTTTCAGTAATAAATTAAGTAAACATTATTTGGATATTATTAATATTCTATAAGAATTCAAGAAAGAAGGCGTTGTACTTTTTGAAAAGAAAGCAATACTTGCTAAAAAAATTAACTATTTAGGGTTAGAAATCGAAAATGGAAAATATAATCTACAACCCCATTTATTAAATGACATTCAAGGTTTTCCTAGTGAATTAAAAGACAAAAACCAATTACCAAGATTTCTATGATGTCTGACATATACGAAAGCATATATTAAGAAACTTGCAGAAATGTAAAAACTTTATAAACAAAATTGAAAAAAAGACCATATCTAGAAATGGACAGAACAAGATACTCTGTATATGGATAAAGTAAAAGCAAAAGTAAAAAACTTATCAACTTTTTACCATCTATGTCCACATGATAAAATTATAATTGAAATAAATACTTTACAAGAATATTGGGGAGCATTTTTGAAAGAAAACATAGATGACAAAGATGAATATATTTGTAGATATACATCATAAACTTTCCAAGGTCCAAAGTTAAATTATCACAGTAATAAAAAACAATATCTAGCTATTAAAAGAACTATTAAGAAATTTACAATATATGTTATAAGTTCCATATTCTTTGTTAGAACTGATAACAAGAATTTTATTTATTTCTTAAGAACTAATATTGCATGTGATTACAAATAAGAAAGATTAGTCAAATGAAAACAATGATTCAACCATTACAATTTTGATGTCGAACATCTCCTAAGAAATAAGAATAGCTTAGCAGATGTTGTTACTAAAGAATTATCACCTCTAACTATTTTTATGCTTATAGTATTGGAACATCTTGATATCAAGATCATGAAAAAAGAAAAGGAGATAAAAATCCTATAGGAATAACTTGAGCTATTATACCTTAAGAAGTCACTTATGGAGACAGGAAATAAAAAAGAAGAACTTGATTGTTCAAAACAACTCGTAGAGTCCAAAAACACTAAAGAGGGATCTTCATCAAAAATTCAACCTAAGGAAGATAAAACCTCTAAGGAAAGAATTCAATATGAAAAGGAAGAACCTAATAGTTCAAAAGAGAATAACATTAATGAAATAAAAAGCTCAATTGAAGTAGAAAAGGAGGAACATAAAAAGACTTATGTGGTCTATAATGGCCCAAAACTAAGAATCCATAACAACTTGACAAAAGCCAGTAAATCTATTGTAGGGTTTAGTAGAATAACTCATAGAGCCTCCACCAATAGAATAGAGGCTAAATGCAGCTATGCCAATTACAATATACCAAAACTAATAACTCCAAAGGAGATAGTAAGAAATTACTCTATAGCATTATAACAACAACTAGTATTACCAAGCAAGTTGAAAATTCTAGGGAGGATAGTAAGGCCTATAGTACTATTTAGAAAAGCATCTCTCTCAAAGACATCAAAGATAGTAAAGCATTCAGTGCTAAAACTTAGCAAAACACAATGTTTGAGTCCCTAAAACTTGGTCAAAAAATATACCCAGGAACACATAGAAGATATGAAGTTCTACACCACAAAAAAAAGAATTCCCTATTAGAAGTATATTCAGAATTTTGGAAGAAGCTGATCCAATATTCTATTATAAAGCTTTCTATACAGGACTAATAGAAATTATACATCCAGGAATTAATTTAAATGAATTAAATTATTTCACAAAAAAATTTCAAAAAAGCAATCAAGACCTTTAGGAAAAAAAATAAGAGCATGTGGTAAGCCTATTTATCTCAGATTTTTAAGTTCACTGAATGATTAGAATGAAGAAGGTTGTATTAATCCCTACCATTTCATCAAGATAGAGATTTCTAACACAAAAAAATAAGTTCCCAAACCAAAGGCATCTTACAGAAAAGAAATTCAACACAGAAAAACTCTGTGTATTAAGAGGTCAAATGTTAAGCCAAATTTACTATGAACTCAAAAAAATTGATAATTCTACTGAGATCAAAATAAATTACTCAATTAGTATAGTCATCATCATTTCTTATAGTAGTATGGCTATTTCATAGGAGGATGGTGAAAAAATTACCAAATATGAAATAAGTTTTAATAGGAACAACTTGAAAATAGATTAAAATACAAACAAGGTATTCTGCTTCTATGCTAGAAAAGCCACCAAAAATCATAGATGTATTGACTCCATCAAAGATCAAGATGAAAAAGACGTGTCATCATCTACATCATTAAAAGGACTGTCAATAGAAAACAACAAAGAAGAATAAACAGGAAAAACTATTGGTAGAAAATGACAAAGGAAAATAAAGATGTATACCTACATCTTTAGTGAGTAGCATATGCCAACAAAAAACTAGTGGATGATATTAAAGAAAAAAAGCAAAAGAATTATTTTCTAGTAATTTTTGTCTTATAAATAGGGATTCCTTGTCCTATAAAAGGAACCCTTATTTTCATATGGAAAACCCAGACCATAGCATATAACTCTGAAAAACACATAATCTCTAGCATAGAAATTTCTTCGATCTAGAAATCCTAACAAGTAATTATGTACCGAGTAATTATAAGAAGCTAAGAATCCCTTCAAGATTCGTAGTTGTCCTTAAGTTTGAAATAATTATTATATCATGAATAAAATGGAGTTCAATTACTCTTTTCTAGCAAGTCTAAATTGAACATCATTTATGTATGGACGTAGATGGTTCACTGTTGTGTGTTTTACAACACACATAAAAACATGCAAGCATACACGGTCACAAGTAATAAAGATTTGTAAGTAAAAATCGTTCCCACGGAGATTTGTTACTATAGTTTGTTGATTACTAAAATTGTATCTCTCTAATTTTATCCAAAATAATCGTTGATATGGAAAAAATTAAGAAAAAGGTTTAATAAGAAAATAAGAGAACTCTAGGATTGCTATTTTTCACCAAACTAATCCACTCAAATCATGTTATTTTCTTTTGATTTATATTTTTTAGTACATTTAATTTGTCAACCGAAAACTTCTTTTTTTATTCATACATCTCTTCCGAGCTCCGTATAAACACACCTCGTTAAATTAATTCACTATATCTCTATGAGAATTAAATTCACCAAGATTCATCATTTTCTAAGTTCTCAAATGGTCACACATACAATTAGGGTATATTCCTATCCTTCATCATACATGTCATTTTATCTACGAGCAATTTACACAAAAATTCCTTTCTCAAGTTTATTTTTATGCCACAAATCGTTTTGATAAAATTCGTAAATAATCAAAAAGCATTAAGCGCAAGATAGAATGAACAAATCGAACGTCTTATAAATCTTTCAAAAAAAATAATTAAAATCAAAGGTACAAAAATTTGAATCAAATGCAACCCTAGAAAAATTAAATTACTTCATTAAATTAAAATAAAAATAACAAAAACTACAGAAAATTATAAGAAGCAGAAAGGAAATTGAAACATCAATTACGAAAATATTTGGCACACGCAGAACACAACAAAAGCCAAAAAATGGCTTCTGCGTGTTCTGCTGTCCAAAACCGAACACAAAATAATCTCCAAAACTAAAACTCCCAAAAAAACTTTTTTTAACTCTAAAATACATCTCCTATTTATAGCCTAAAAAATACATCAGAAATATTACATTTTTTATTTTATTTTTTTATCAAAACGCGTATAAATTTTGTATCGAAAAACAAAAATTACGCGAATCAATTTTCGTATCGAAAATGTTAATTAATTCACGCGTGAGACAGGGCGCCAATTCTGCATTCTTTAAAATCAAAGTGAATGCCACGTGTCAGCGTCTGATTCCCTGCATGTATTAGTGCGGACACGTGGCCACTCTTCATTGGTTGCGGGAAAACGGGCGCACGATTGCTTGTCGCACGGGAGCCAACGGCTGCATCGAGGGGTGCTATCCAGCGCGATCGCGCTCATTGTAACATGCCACATGTCAGAAGATTATTTCCTGAAATCGTAAGTGGGACACGTGGCCTTATCTGACTCGCCCAACGGATTAGTGCAAACACGTGGCACAATTTTATTAGTTGAAGATCCGGTTGCACAAATGGATAGGTGCACGAGATGAGAGGCGCGCGACGTGGGGGACAGCGGCTGGAACGCGTCAGAATGTGGGTCCCACTCTACACGCCGACCTGCGCGGCAGGTGGGCCCCACTCGGGCGCCAAGCCGCGTGAAAGAGAATTTTCTGCATCCACTCGCTTTGGTCGGATGTGATCAACACGCGCCAATCCTAGTCGTTTATGATTTGATCGGACGATCCACGTGCCACGCGTGGAGATTGCTGCGTGGCTTCTTCCCTGCTGCGCAAAATAAATAACTTTTGTTAATTCCATTTTTACCCACAAATATATTTCAAATTACATTTTAAACTTTGTTTAATTGTAGTATATCCCTTTTGTTAATTTAAATTAAATTTTAAACTTTTAATAATTAAAATTAAGCTCGATTTTAATTTAAATTATATTTTCAACTTTTATAAATTGCAATTAAACACTCTTTTATTTGAAATTATATTTTTGGACAAAAATTTACAATTAAGAACGTTTTCGATACAATTTTTTTAATTTTCTTAAAATATATAAAAAATAGAAAATACTAATTAATTAAACTAAAATTAACTAAAAATAAAGAAAACATAGCAATTACTATTAATAAAATAGGTGAAAATAACTATATAAAATATAGTTATCACTCACCATTATAATAAGAGTGTTAGGGTTTGAGCAAAACTGAGGCATAATCGGTGTAATAAGAAAAGACAAACATAAGGGGAGATCGTGGTGGACCCATTAAATTTAGGTATAATAATTATAACTTTTAAACCAATTAAGAATATTGAATGTTTAGATATTTACTTATATCAAGTGATAATACTAACAAACAGAAAAATGAAGATAGAAATATCACAAATATTATGATAAGGAAAGTTAAAAATTAATTACAAGAATTAATAACTAACATTAAATAGCTAGCTCCTAGTTTGAAAGAATTTAAAATGAAAGATAAAAATCTAATTTTATTACAAAAGTTTGATAAAGGCTCTCTTAGCCTTAAATGATTATTTTAAAGATGAGAATTATATAACTTGTCTTGAAAATTTTAGAAGGATCAACACCTTATTAGATATTTATACAAATTATATTAAAGTTGTTACAAGCATAATAAATCATCTTGTTTCAAGGATATCAAACCTTATTATTAGATGTTTATACAAATTATATTAAAGTTGTTACAAGCATAATAAATCATCTTGTTTCAAGGATATCAAACCTTATGTTTGGCTATTATCTTTATGAAGATTATAGGTATACTATTTGTATAGAAACATCTAGTTATATGAATTTACAATTACAAGATCAAGCCTATCTAAGGCATGAAAAGCTAAACTTCTGCCATAGGGCCAATTGACGATCTAAAAGCACATTTTTGGTATCATAGCCATATGAATATTAACATAATATGCATGAAAAAGTTAACACCATTAGTTTTAAGGACAACAATGGTATTAGCTATAAAGTCTAAGGGCATTATAGTATTTTTGCAAACCCCAAGGGCATAAGTGAAGATATGCAAAACCCAGAAGCATTTTAAATATATATCCATCAACTTCATCATACTTGTAGTAAGAAAGATGAATAAAGAAATGTGCAAAATAGTCCTAAGAAGAAGAATGTCAAACGACCATATATATATCCTTTTTTTAAGTAGCAAAGGAAGACAAACACATTATTAAAGAAATAGACAAGTAACACAACAACAAACAAGTGAGATGACAAAGATGGCCTCAATAGAGATCATAGGCCAAAAAGGTAAAGATGTGCATCAAGAGATATCATCAACACAAATCGTATAGTATTGCCTCCAGAGAGAAAAAAAGGCAACAAACTATACACAATTACCTCAAAAGAGATCATTGATAATAATCACATCATCACTATCCAAGAGATGGAAAGAAATTGACTAACTAGTGAGCTATACAGGTAACACCCCCTAAGAAAAAAGAAACAAGGGATGCTGCAAAAACATCTAAGCATGTGAGGAAGGCTCAAATTCTAACATAGAGATAAGAGACATCCTTAGAAAGGGTTAACACCCTATACACCAGGAATACCAACTAAACACACAAGTTTAGTCATAACAATGCATGTAAGTCAAGAGTCCTAAATATAGGTAAGTAATCTATATGGAACATAGAAGGATGATACAAACCCAATAGCACAATACAGAGAAACACTCATATAAATAAACTTGTAACAACACCTCAGTTTTCTCCAAAGATACATCTAAAGCACAAAAGAAGGAAAAGCAAGAAAAAGATGACAAAAATCAATAGAAGACTAACAGAGAACCAACTCACAACATACTAGGTATAAGAAAGAAGAACTTAGTAAAATAGGCGTGATGCATTTTTTATGACATGGCATATGAATGACAAGACTATAGAAGAAAATCATATTACTTTGACACGACATGATGAAAACATATAACATGATGCTCATGCAAATAATCACAGAAGAAGTAGGCAATATACATGTAAAACACACAAAAGGAGCATGTAAAAGTAACTAACAAGAGAGAACACTAGTAAAGGATTATACAGTCAGGCATAGAAGTAAGTAGGACAATTAACAGACTATGCAAGACAAAAAAGTAGTGAAAGAAAGAAAGAGATATGCATGAATAAGAAAATAGGGAACATATAAACAATAAAGGTTAATAAAGATAACAATCTCACATAACAACAATAGCCCATACCAATGGAGACAAAAGGGCACAAACATACAAGGTGTGTATATTTGTAGATAAAGTTCTAGGATTGAACACCCTGATGGTTAAGCCTAAATAGAGTTGACCTACTCTAATACCAATTGAAGATTCCCATAGTTTGTAACAATTACATAAAAGTCAATTGTTCTTCTAACTTAAATAGGTAACCGGGACCTAGATGAGGGGTGAAAATTCCATCCAATGGAATATTTTTGCAAGTTCTATATCAATTCGGTCAAGCATGCCTCACAATATGAATTGAGCAATTAACACAACAAAAGTACAAAACAACATTCTCAATTCAATACATAATAAAAACAACCAGGAGTAAGAAAAAAGAAACTGTAATAAACACACTAGTGACGGTATGCCTCACAGGTTCCTATCAAAGCTAGCAGCATCCATAAACATAGCAAACATTACACAGCATACAAGACAGTCATACATACTAAAAAGCTATAAGAGGATCTTCAATCTCTTCAATACCTCATATGTGAAAAAATATGCGTTAAATGATGATTGTACTTTCACAGCATGCAATCATATATTACATAACCAACCATAATAAAGAATCCAACACCTCGTACAATACTAAGGTAAGGAGATACAGACTCCTTAAAGACTTATACTAAAAATATATGATCAAAAAGTAGAAGTAATAATTAGAAAGTTATAGGCATGCTTGATGAGTGCTTAAAAAGCACTAAAATTACCATAATTTAATGTACTTTAATTGATAAATAGATTTATATTTTTAAAATTTTATCATATTTTTATATAAATTTGTTTTTTTGAAATTACGGGTACTTTTATTATTTTTCAGGTATTTTTGTTCAAAAATAACACAAATACTCAAAGAAAAATACTAGAAGAAATACATCACAAATATAATAAGAAAAGAAATAAGGAGAAGTAAAAAAAATGAAAAAATGGATCAAAATGATCAAAAAGGTTAAAATCATGCGTACAACCGCCCATCCATGTTGTCACATGCACATGCACACACCTAACACACGCCCAGTGATGAGTGCTCAAAAAGTACTAAAATTACCATGATTTTATGCACGTTAATTGATTAAAAATATATATATTTATATGATTTTATCATATATTTATATAAATCTGTCTTTTCGGAATCATGGGTATTTTTATTGTTTTTCAGGTATTTTCGCTTAAAAAAGTAACTTAAAGACTCAAAGAAAAATACCATAGGCAATACATCGCAAATATATTCATAAATTAAATGAGGAAAGGTCAACAAATATGGAAAAATTGGACAAAATGGGTAAAAAAAGGTCAAAATGTCAAAAAGGAGAAAATCGCGCACGCAGCCGCCCAGCCACACCAAGTCCGCGCGCGCCTGCGCCCATCAACACCCAGTCCGCGCATGCCTGCGCCCATAAACACCCAGTTTGCGCACGCATGTGCTCATCTGTGCCAAGTCTGCGTGTGTCGTTGCGTCCATATGCCCTAATCCGCGCACGCCGCCGCCCCCACGTCAATATGACATCATCAATGATATCATCATTTACTCTTCGCATTTCCACCATTTTTAATCATTTTTCACCCAATTTTTCTTCCTCTCCTCACCTATAAATACCCCGATTCTCTTCACTTCATACCACACCTAAAAACCCATCTTCTTCTCTCTTTCTTTCTCTCCATTTCTTAGTTTTTAGTTTTTCTTAATTTTTAGTATTTTTCTTAATTAGTTTTTCTTAGTTTTAGAGTTCTTCTCTTTTTAAGAATAACTAATTATGTTTTTGTAATTTATTTTCTTTTTTATTCAATAAATGAAAGTGCAAATTCCATTTGGAGGTTTTCCAGCAACAGAGTTAGCATCAAAATACTGTAAGGATTTTATTTTCTTTACAGTTATTTTTTTATGCTTTATTCTTATATTTTATATTTAATTTGTCTGTGATTAAATTTAACTTTGTTGGCTATTTGTAAACATGATATAATAATAAAGTTGTTATGCTTGCGAAATATTATTTAGGTAAAAATATCTGAAATGAATTGATTTTGTTTTTATTCAAGATTTTACATTAAGATTGTTAGAGAGAAATATATTATTTTTCATTACAAACTTAAATCTAAAAATTAGATTTTAAGGTTTAGTTATCCGGTCTGATTTAGAGTAGTGCTCTTTTATTTGTTGGTACAATCGCCCGGTAGTTAGAGTGAAGCTCTATTTCAAAAGTTTTTATAAGAATTATTATCTGAAAATGTATTGACAACATGTTTTCAGTAGTGGTTTTAAAACTTGAAAGTTAGTACTCGGATAATTAAATTCTTAGGTTTAATTTGGACACCTTGAATAAAGTTTAAACTGTCTAACCCCACCAAAGGTGGCATTTAAATGGTTCATTTTCAATCTCTTAGAAAAAGGAATTAATTTAATTAACCAAATTAGTTATCAACCCCACTCATAGGTGTTAATTGATTTGTTTAGTTAACAAAGAATATCTAACCCTACCAAAGGTGGTATTCATATAAAAAAGAAAGAATCAATAAATATCAATTTATATCTTTAATAACCTAAATAATATGAGCAAACATAATTAATTTAGTTATTATATCTATAAATACTCCACTATTATAAATGATAACATTTGCATCAATATTTATTGAATCTGTATCT
Source organism: Hippophae rhamnoides (assembly GCA_033030585.1). Lineage (NCBI taxonomy): Eukaryota > Viridiplantae > Streptophyta > Magnoliopsida > Rosales > Elaeagnaceae > Hippophae > Hippophae rhamnoides. Next base: position 31,068,380 of record CM065431.1, on the reverse strand, counting down.
ATGTTTATTTTTATGTTATTAGATTAGAAACACCAAAACCCAAAATATCATGACAGGATGTTTAGGATTTAATTTAGTTTTTTAAAAGTTTGAATAATAAATTAAAAACCACTATATTCCTTCCTTAGATCGACTTTGGGAGTATACTTATCATTTTCTACGAAATGATTCATGCACTTACAAGAGTTTTATAAATATAAAACTAAAGTATTGGCAGGATCGGCGATGCCGGTTCTGCTTATCACCCAGCACACATCGTGTTGTGTCCCGCGCACACCAAATACTGTAAGGATTCTTTTAAGGTATAATTTTAAAATTAATTTTTTACAGTTATATTTTATGTTTTATTCTTATATGTTATGTTTAATTTGTATGTGATTAAATTTAACATGGATGGCTATTTATAAATGTCATATAATAATAACGTTGTTATGTTTGTAAAATATTAAATAGGTAAAACATATGTATAAAATAAATTGATTTTGTTTTTATTCAAGAATTTATATTAGGATATTAGAGAGAAATATATTATTTTTTATTACAAACTTAAATCTGAAAATTAGATTTTAAGGTTTAATTATCCAGTCTGATTTAGAGTAGTGCTCTTTTATTTATTGGTACAATCATCCAGTAGTTAGAGTGAAGCTCTATTTCAAAAGTTTTTATAAGAACTATTGTTCGAAAATGTATTGATAATATATTTTCAGTAATGGTTTTAAAACTTGAAAGTTGGTACTCGAATAATTAAATTCTTAGGTTTAATTTGGACACTTTGAATAAAGTTTAAAATGTCTAATCCTACCAAAGGTGGCATTTAAATGATTCATTTTCAATCTCTTAGGAAAAAAAATTTAATTTAATTAACTTAATTAATTATCGACCCACCAATAGTTGTTAATTGATTTGTTTAATTAACAAAGAATATCTAACCCCACCAAAGGTGATATTAATATAAAAAAGGGAGAATCAATAAATATTAATTTATATATTTAATAACTTAAATAATATGAGCAAGCATAATAAAATTAATTATTATATCCTTAAATACTCCACTGTTATAAATGATAAAAATTTGCATAATTGTTTATTGAATCCATATCCATATCTATGTTTATTTTTTATGTTTTTAGATTAGAAAACAAACAAACCAAAATATCGTGACATAATTTTTAGGATTTAATTTTGTTTTTAAGATTTTGAATAATAAATTAAAAACCACATATATTTCTTTCTTAGATTGACCTTAGGAGTATACTGGTCATTTTCTATAAAATGATTTGTGCACTTGCGAGAGTGTTACAAATATAAAACCAAAGTATCCGCAAGATCGGTATTTGCAAAGCCAATCTTGTCTCATTAATGCTACAAGGAAAGGAAAGAAAGCATGCAACTACGTAAAACAAATAAGCTTTCTATTCAAAGTCTAAATCAAGTATTATGGAATAGACACAATAGAAACTCAAATTATACTAACACAAGCAGATCATGCATAATGATAACTGTATTTTATATAGTTATTTTCATCTATTGTATTAATTATAATTGCTATGTTCTTTATATTTTTGGTTATTTTTAGTTAAATAAATTAATATTTTCTCTTTATGTGTTAAGGAATATATTTTGAAGAAAATTAAATAAATTGAATCGAAAACGTACTTAATTGCAAATTTATGTCCAAAAATCTAATTTCAAATAAAAGAGTGCTTAATTGCAATTTATAAAAGTCTAAAATATAATTTAAATTAATATTGGGTTTAATTTTAATTAATAAAAGTTTTAGAATTTAATCTAAATTAGAAAAGGGGTTGAATTGTAATTAAAGAAAGTTTAAAATGTAATTTGAATTAAATCTGTGGGTCAAAATGCAATTAAGGAAATTTATATTATGTGCAGGAAAAGGAAGCCACGTGCACCATTATTTATGGGCGACACCAACCGTTCGATCAGACAATCAACGGATACGATGAGGCGCGTGGATTGCAAGCACAACAATAGAGAGTGAACGCAGATTTTAGGGTTTACGCGGCTCGGTGCCCCAGTGCAGCCCACCTGCCGCGCAGGCCGGCGTGTAGTGTGGGACCCACGTGTCTGTTACGAGTATGCCAAAGGGCGTGATCCCGTGTGGAAAAACCACGTGCAATCGTTCCTTCCAACTATTTAAAGTCTGCCACGTGTCCCACGTTCCCTTCTAACAATCAGGTGATGACACGTGGCACATTTGGGTGAACGTAAAAGTGCAAAATCGTGCACGCGTCTCAGCAGATGTCCGTCATGTTTCTCGTGCCCCAATCCCGTGCGACAATCTATCGTGCGCTCGTCCTTGATATCGAATAATATTATGCCACGTGTCCCATCATTTCTTTCAGTGAATCAGACGCTGACATGTGTCACACAGATTGAATTAAAAAAGATCAGAAACGACGCCCATGTTTTTGATGTCTCTCACACGTATGTTTAAATAATAATTTCGATATCCCATTTCCCATACGCATGTCTGCGTAATTAAAGAAAAATGTATATTTTTTATATGTATTTTTGGTGCTATAAATAGGGCATTTATTGCTAAAATTTGGAGGTGGAGAGTTTTGGTTTTAGGGGTTGGTTTTGGGTGTTGGACTGTGGAAAACGCAGAAGCCATTTTGGCTTCTGTTGTGTTCCACGTGTGCCAAAAATTTAGAAAGGAGATGAAGTTTTAATTTTCTTTGTGTTCTTATTCGAAATTCCTTAACTGCTGTAATTTTATTTTTCATTTATGAAATAATTTAATTTTTCTAGGGTTGCATTTTATCTGAATTTATGAAGCATTGATTTTAATTATTTTTGAACGATTTATAAGACGTTCGATTTGTTTATTCTATTATGTGCTTAATGCTTTTTGATTATTTATGAATTTTATCAAAATGATCCGTGGCACTTAAATAAACTTGGAAAAGTCATTTTTGTGTATGATGAAGGATAGAAATATACCCTAATTGTATGTGTGGTCATTTGAAAACTTAGAACGTAATGAATCTTGGTGAATTTAATTCTCATAGGAATATAGTGAATTAATTTAACGAGGTGTGTCTATACAGAGCTCGGAAGAGATGTATGGATAAAATTAGAAGTGTTCGATTGACAAATTAAATGTACTAAAAAAATATAAATCAAAAGAAAATAACATGATTAGAGTGGATTAATTTGGAGAAAAACTACAATCCTAGATTTCTTTTATTTTGTTATTAAATTCTTTTCTTAAACTTTTTCTAAATCAACGATCGTTTTGGATAAAATCAGAGAGAAATAATTTTAGTACTCAACAAACTATAGTGACAAATATCCATGGGAACGATAACTTACTTATCAAATTTTATTACTTGTGACCGTGTATGCTTGTACGTTTTATGTACTCCAAAGAGACAACACATAACAGCATATATAACAAGGTAAACCCACCTAGAAATCCTATATATGTGGTAACATCCTCGGGTTGCTTAAGGCAACCACTTAGTAGCAAACGATTTACTACACAATAAAATAGTTACACACTTCGAGAAATAAAACCATCATTACCTCTATCGGTTGAAACATCTACCCTAACTACCTATTACTGTTCTTGCTTGTTGCTTTCATAACTACTTGGTTCGGCACATGAACCTAGCTCTCCTCTAAAGTGTGATCAATTAGTACATATCAGTAACCAAAAGTGTAACTACTCTTAATCTTGAGTACCACCTTCAAACTCAAACAACCTATATCTTATTGCACACAACAAGAAATATGAGAACTCAAAGCATTTGACTTAGCTCACTCTCACAATGAGGTTCTCACAAATAAACAGTTGCATCCAAGCAATTCCCAACCGACACACGGCTCACATACAATCCACTTGCAAACACCGTCTCTAGTACTCAACACTCATAAGTACGGTTTTGCTCAGACAATCACAGATCACTAACACTGAATAACACTCAAAGTATTAGTAATCCAAAAATAGAAAGATGAGATGTTAATTTGATAGAGATCCATTACATTTTATGGATACAAAATAAAAAGAAACAAGGGAGTATTTATAGAACTCAAAATTGCCACCCGCCAGCCACCTTGCCACCACTTATGGCGAAGTCCTTAGCTAGCTTAATGACGAGGTGATAAAAAGTCACATTTTTTTGTTGCAAAAATTGTCTAGTACTTTCCATAAATACCGCACCCAAAATAAATTAAAAACACAAGTGACAACATTGGTGAGCGAGCATGGAACACTACAAAAACCAACCCCGTTGTATGTGTAAACATGCTTACATACAAATTGTTCTCAACTATGGGCATGCATGTGTATTATTGATCTGCAGTAACCAACCTTAAATAGAGAATGATAGAACACTGAGTAAAATATAACAAACATCATGTTTTGTATACAAAAAGCCAACACAAAGATACAAGAACAACGAGACTTACAATAAGTATAGATGCGTATTTTAACTATGAATAATTGAAACTATAGTTATCTGTAAAAATTCGATAATGTTTTTCCAAAAATAATCGTAACCTGTAAGATGTGAGGCAAAGATAGTTATTTCAATACCAAAACTATGATTAGCTGAAACCAAACATATATTAATATTATTATTATTATTATTATTATTATTATTATTATTATTATTATTATTATATATATATATATATAATTGCATTAAAAATACACTTTTAATAATAAAACACATAATATTTGAGAAATCTTTTAGTCTTAGTAATGTTTTACCCCAATAATTTGTCATGTTATCATCTATAATGACTTTTAATATTAATAATATCAATAATTTTAAGAAAAAAAATAAAATAGTTAGATTAAATTTTATTTATTCTTATTTATATATATTTTTATTTTACTTAGAAACATGTGCTAAATAATTAAAAATTAAAAATTAATGTTACTGTTTTAAATAATATAGGACATTAAGAATTATGTTAACATTTAATTATTTTAAACTAAATATATTTTTGAATAAATATTAAAAATAAGAAACGTGGTTAAATTATAAGAAAACTAATACTAACTCATAACTAGCAATAGGCACAGGTATAGGTAGGGACGATTCTTGATATAATTATCCCCAAATAGAATTATAAAATATGTATTTGAAAGCGCCCAAAATCGTTACGGTTCGATGATGATTTTTTACCCACGGATAACAATTCAAGATAGTTATTAAAAAATATAAAAAACCATACCCATTATTAATTAAATAAATATAATTAATTTCAAGTACGAATGGATACAATTATTAGTATAATCGTATATGTTGCTTCATGTTTAATTTTTATTCAAAATCATACTTATTTTTGAAATTATTGAATAAAAATCGAACCGATGGTGTGGATAATCGTAGATAACCGATCTTTCACTCATAACCAATGAACCCAAATGTATATGATATTAGTATAAGATGATCGTAATTGTTAACATAATCATTCCTAACCACAAAAATCACTTTACATAAATGAATAAATTTCATTTCTAAACCCACCACAAATATAGCATATATTTAATTTTATTACAAATGTATCATATATTAAAAAAAAGTCTGACCAATAACATTGTTTTTCAATTACATAAGAACCTTTCGTCTTATGAACAAATTTTATTTCTAAACCCACCATAAATAGAGCATATATTTAATTTTATTACATATGTATCATATATTAAAAAAAAGTGTGACCAATAACATTGTTATCCAATTAAAGAATTGTATAATTATGAGTCTTGAGTTTCGAATCTTATTACATGTGTTTAATAGTATGAATCTTTTAATACAACTAGCCAATAGAGCTTGTATTGCACGTAAATAAATTAAATTTAAAATATTATAATTAATAATTATGTATAAAAATTAAATTTAAAAATACATAAAATTTAATATATAATTATTTGATTTTTTCATATCTTAAATTTATGAGATTTTACTCATATTAATTTTAAGAAATTATAAACTCAAAAATTAAAATTGCATAAATCAAAAAAATCTAAAATCAAATTCAAAATCAAAGTGATGATTTAAAAATAAGATAAAATTATAGATAATTATTGATCTTATACTAAGACATAGAAACACAAATAATAATAATTACATTCAATAATTTTTACAACTTTAAAATTTATGAATTAAATAAAGTTTCATTTATAGCTCCAAACATTTTAATTTCACATTTATCAATACGATTATATAATTAAATACATGATTATACATATTAAACTAAAACATCAAAGAGAGAATTACTTTAATATTATTTTAATTGTCTACAATATATGTGTTAATATCTCAATGCAATACATTCAAAAACAGAAGAAAAAATATAAAAAGTGTTAAAATTCACAAAATATTGAACACGTTATGAATTATAAAACAATTAAAAAGAGCGTTTTTTTTAATAATTTTTTAATCACATTTTATGAATTGTAATTTTTTAAAAAAATATACTAATTTAACATATATTTAGAAGACTTTTGATTTTTATTTTAATTTCGTAATAATATACAATTATTATAATATTCACGAGTTTTTTATTTTTTTAATAATTGTATATTTTATTAACTCTTTACTTTAAATCAAATATTCCATAAAAAAATAAATATTTAAGGAGTCTATTGTTTTTTCTATTAATTCTTTCACTAAAAGATAATTATTAATTATTTCTTTATGTCACATATTATGATACAACCGCAACTAATATAATAAACAATTATTGTTTAAAATAGTAACACTTTTTTCAACTTATAATTGATGTCATATAATATTTATTATCATAAATAAACTTTTTCTAGTTGTTAATACATATAATCAATTATTTTTATCCTAAATATAATTTAAAAAATAAATTAAAATTTAGCACATATTTAAAGGCTTAGTATTTTCTTTTAATTATATAATAATATATAATTATTACAATAATCATGAGTTATAATTTTTCTTTTTTAAATTTCAATTAAAAGAAAATTTATAAATTTTGAATTTACTTGCACATAATTAAATTTTTTTATAATTCTTTTGATTTTTCTTTCTAATTCCTCGTAAAATGAAAATAATACATATAATCAATTATTTTTTATAATATACTTAATTTAAAAAATAAATTAACTAAAATTAATTTATAGTTGGATTATATTACCTAAGAAAATACATTATTACTTATAACATGTCATTAGTAACGGTAAGGATGGTTATATCTATATGAACTTGCAAACTCACTTATTTATTATAGTTATGCAATTAAATATTCCATAAAAATAAAATATTTTAAGATTTTTTTAGTTTTTCATTTGAATTCTTTTACTAAAAGAAAATTATTACATATAATTAATTACTTTTATGATAAATATAATTTAAAAATAAATTAATACATATTTATAAGATTTTTGATTTTTTTTAATTTTGTAATAATAGATAATTATTATAATGATCATAAATTTTTTATTTATTTTTTTTTTATTTTTAAAAGAGAATTTATAAATTTTAAATACATTCACGTAAAATCAATTATTTTAAAAATATCATAATTTTCCTTCATAATCATCCGACTAAAAGATAATTAATCCATATAATCTATATTTTTTAAAATTAAAAATAATTTAAAGAAATTAACTAAAATTATTTTATAATATGATTATATTGATACTTACAGTAATTATTACAAATCAAAATATAACAGGTTAGTTATAAGACTCATCATTTCCAAATAAAATTACATACTCGTTTACGTCATAAGATTATTGTGTTGGGAATCGTATAGAACATAGTCTCATAGCAGAGGCGAAAAGGATAAAAGGAATGCACCTGCACCTCTTGCGCGACAGTGTTGATGCTCTTAATACATCCAACATTGATCTAAAATAACCAATTTCTAATGTTAAAACCATATTGAGAAAGTAAAAATAGTAATAACAATTACTCATTTACAGAAGTCATACATCCATTCAATTATTTGTGAACTTTTATCAACATATCTTCTGAAGAAAAAATAAATCCTCATAGACATCTGTTGTATTCAGTGGAAGGGTTTAAACTCCATGATGCTCTTGACCTTGGGGGCATAGAGCTGGTATGCAACAGCCTGTCTCTGGGCAATCTCTAACTGAGCCTTTCCATCAGAAAATGCTGCAGAAATGGCAGAAGGGTCAGATAGGGTCTGCTTTTGATGGAAGGCGTCGATCGTGCGGCGTATGGTGTACTCTCTAATGTTGTAGTCACAGAACTTGTGGGCAGTACGCAACAGAGAGCGATAGAGTGCAAGAACTTCAGCTTTCATTGGAGCTGATGAGGCCATTTCACCTGCAGACCAAGAGGGGGGAAAAGTTTATTGTTGGACTATAAAAGTAATTAATATTGACCCTTCTCTCAGTAGCTTAAGTTTTTAAGAGAGTTGGTATCCCAACAAACATACAAGGCCCAGTAACCCCCAATTGTTGAATTGTAAGTGTTTGATCTGCATGATGCATAAAACCAACACTTGTGAAGGAGTGATAGATATATAAAAACAATGCTGAACCTTCTTCCAATAGGTTAAGTTTTTCAGAGAGTTAGTATCCTAACAACTTCTAACGTATGGAACACAAAAATAGAAAACGACTATATGCGTTTCTTCATAAACATACAAAGTTCAAAGTTTAGCTGAAGTACATATCCACAATGAAACAGCTGCGATTCAGTTAACAAATGACAAGGACTCATTAAAGACCAATACCTGCATAATCCATAATGAATTTCAACAAGAACAAGAACAATAACATCAAGAAGTGCAAGCTTTCATGAACAACAGGTGGTAAGAAAATAGAATATTCCCCATTGGAGTCAACCATTGCATACATAGCGCGTATGACAACTACAAAGGTATTAAAAGTAACACTCAAAGGAAGTTACATTGTAAACTTTAGCAAAATCAGTGTAGCTTTTTAGTAAAAATACTCTTCTAGAAATGCAGCCATGCAGCCAGAGTTAAGCTGATTTGATCCAGGTGAATTTAATAAAAATTTACAAAATTATTAGCAGCTGCATAAGGATTGAGGTGCTTCAAAAGCCAACTTGTTTGGTACTTTGCAACCAAAAATGGAGGGTAAAACAACTCATTGGAAGTCCCAGTAGCTATTTACTTAGGTAAGGAAATCATCATTAAAAAGCATCTTAAGCCATCCCTAGATAAATGATAGGTATGTGGCAATTTAAAAAGAAAAAAAAGTGTACAAAAGACTAATGTTTGATTCAGATTTTGTGGAGCAATAGTAAAGATGGGACGAGAATAACTGGTGCTCTAAAGAAAAAGTTCAAAAAAGAAAGGAAGCTTAGAGATTTGGAAGTCTTCAATATAACATGCTTATTAAGCAAGCTTGGAATGTGTTATATAGACCACCAAATGTGTACAAGGACCGAAATTTTGAAGGCCATTGTGACTTTACGAAGGCCAAATATCCGAATTTGAGGTCAAGGTCTTGGAAGAGTTTGTGGCAGGATAAGGAACAAGTAAGTGTTAAAGGAGGGGAGACGATCGGGAGATGGCTGGACATATAAGAAGATAAATGGTTGTTGGCCATCAACTTCTAGGGTTGGGAACTTGGAATGGTGAGTCAATTGATGAAGAATCAAGGACTTGGAAGTGTGACTTCGTTCAAAGGTTCCCCTCCATGGATTGTGAAGGAAATCATGACTATAATTTTTTTGAAATTAAAAGGCAAACTAATTTGGACACACAAAAAGAATGGTAGATATAGTGCAGCCTCTTCTTCTCATCAAATTTCTGGAAAATTCAGTAAGTAACTATGGGCTCTTAGTTTTCAACCAAAATTTATTGCAGCACAACAAGTAGAACATAAAAAATCTCATGTTGAGCAAAAGGTTCAGAATTTTCCTCATGATTGGTGACAGCCACATGGAGCTGGTATAGTCAAAATAAATTTTGATGCTAGTGTGAAAGAAAACGAAGGATATGGTTCAATGGGCATTGTCGTTAGTGATACTAAATATAGTAGTGCTGGAGGTGTTGGGGAAATGGGAGTTTCGGATGAATGTTGACCTCAAAGTGACCAAGTAGATTGGAGATGGCTATGTTAGAGCTGGAGTTGAACTGGTGAGCCCTAGTTTTCAGAAGTGTTGCTGGATGTATGTCGTAGTTAATATTATAAGCATTCAAGAAATCTAGAAAGAAGAAAAAAAATGAAGTGCTGTGATAAGTTCATAATAACAGTTTTGAATGATCCAAAGGTACATAAAGCATCATAGTAGATCACTAAACAAGCCAGGATCAGAATAATATACAAGGTCGGAAATTCTAAATATAAATAATAAAACTGAAACCATTAAATCAAAACCTTCTGATAAAACAGGGCTAATTTACATACAAAAAGACAACAAAGCAGAAATAGAAAACTATAACCCGATGTCCTATATGTAACATTAATCCAAATGAAACTCAGAAATCATTTGAAACGAGAACCCAATAACCCAAATTAGAGAATCATAAACAAAGTCTGAGAGAGAAATCTTACATGTTACAGAAGAGAAGACAGACTGATGGAGAACGACGAACGGCAAGAAAGTAAGAGACTGAACTGAAGGCTATTGATCGGCCTGGAATTGAGCTTACCGAACTGCAATATTGGAGGATTATGGATCGGAGGCGTTTGTGTAGAAGAGGGAGAGAATGAAATTAGGGTATACGGATTGAATCGCTTGGGTCTCGGGGCTTTGGTATGGCCGTTAGGCATATCAAACCCATTGCATCATTTTGGGTGCGAAAATTACATTATATTTTTTCTTTTTGATTTGTAATATTAAATATTATATTAAAAAAATATTGTTGTTATTTTTATTTTTTAATTATTATTATATTGTATCAATCATTAATTATATATTATAATTAATTAATTAATAATAATAAATTAAAAATTATACTTAAAAAATTAAAAATTTACTAACTAAAATAATATATTAATTATATGAATTAAATATTATATTTAATTTAAAAAATATAATCATAAATACATATTATTAAATATTAATTCTTCGAATTAATATATTTATCTCACAATTAATAAAAATTATGCAAAAAAAATCTAAAAAATTAAATATAGATCTCAACCACAAGAAAAAAAATCTCAAAATCAAGGTAGAGGATCTCAAAATAATTCAATTATTTGTTGTAAATATTTTAATAATATCCATAATTATTTCATCTATTATTAAATAGTTATTTAGTTTATATTATAATTTTAAATCTATTATATATTTAGTAACTTTTTTTACTAATTTTAAATCTTATATTTAATTTTAATCTATGTAATAAGAAATTAAATAATATTATTATTAAATAATAAGAAAATATAATTATAAAAAATATTTGTAAAAAATGTATAATAAGGATGATATATAAATTAAAACAATATTTTAAATTGTTTATCTTTTTAAAAAATAATATGTGAATAGTGTTATATCAAATGAATATTAATAGACTAAATTTGATCCAATATTATTCACCAAGTTTATTTGAAGCAAATTTTAAATAAAAAATTGTGCTATTTTAATGCAATGGTGTCTCTTATGGTATTAATCTATGTCACTATTTTGCATATATGAATATTAAGAATACATAAATTTAAATTTAGTTTTACATTTATATTATTTAAATTTTTTCATGTATTAATGTTATATAGATATTAAATTATTTATATAATTTTTAAAATAATTATTATCCCTGACATGATATAAAGATTTTAAGATTTTAAGTACAAAGATATAAACAAAATTAAATGTTATTTTCAAAAATAGTTCGGGTTACTTTTTAATAAAAAACCTACAAACTTTACACAAAATAGGGTTCGAATCACATCTTTTCAATACCTACTTGAAATATACATCAATGCTTATAAACAAATTCACAGTGCAGTATATCTGGTTTGTTAAATTTAAACAATATTTTAATGTAAATTTTAAAATACTCCCTTTATCTAGTTTCAAATTACACTTGGATATCTTTTGTTTTAAAAAGAAATTAAAAGATAAATTATATCTAAAATATTTCATCATTTAATATTTTTATTATTTTATTTTATCTTATAATTTATTTCCTTTTTTCCCACTAATTTCTTACCTTTTATACATTACATATACAATTTGATATCAACTTGAAATTAAATTTTAATCATTAAAATTGATATTTAGTGGTTCACTATTACAATACATACATATGGTCTCGATTTTTAATCGTGATTGTAGGTCTATCGCTACGGTTATAAGAACCGAAACCTAAGTGAGAGAGATCATAGACTGTTATCTATGGTCTTGGTTTTCTAATAACTAAGGTCATAGACTTGTAATCAAAATGATATCTATTATCTCGATTACATTTAAATCGTGACCATATATATCTCAATTAATTTTATTTTTTAATATAAATTAAAAAAATTAAGAATCATTATATTAAACTTAAGAGAGATATTACATTAATTAAGAGTTTAATATATAAACTAATATAATAAAACCTTAATATAAGCTAATTAAAGTGTTCCAATACTCATAAAAATATACCTGAAAAAAAATTACTTATATAACTAATTAAATTATCTACAATTTAAATCAATCTGAAAATATTTTACATGTATCATTGTAAGGTTTTTCTTCAAAATCTTATTCCTTGACAACATCTACTATATGCATTAATTTCTTCATAAAAGACCATACCAACATCTAAATTCCATGAATATAATTATGCATATACAACAAATGGTTAATAGTAAGTTCTTGAACTTGTTCAAGAGTGAAAGATTGAAAGATAGAATGCATATATACGTAACCTCAAAGTAAATTTATAATACTTGATCTAATACTAAAGTTCATGTTCTGACCATAAAAGTAATTCCAATCATGGATATTTTTTTTTTAAATAACAATCATAAATAACTGTTATTTTTTTTCTAAAAAATGTGCACTTATCAGCCTAATCCAACACAGTACCATTTTCCCCCACTCCATCCAACTTAAAATTTCTAGATATTGAATATCACCATTTACGTAAATGAAGGAAGATAAAAAAAAAAGTAATATGAGAACAAATACAAAACCCGATTTTTTCTGCAAGTTGAATGTGAAAGCATCTAGTTCACTTGACTTTATTCTTTGATTTAAGGAAGAGTTAATTTGCTAAACTAGTTATAGTAGAAGTTTGAATTCAAATACATATATAGCACAAAAATCTGCTTTCAATTATCTTTTTTACCCCTAATTCTTGAATTGTATTTTGATTCTTCTATGAATCACTTGTAAATTTAAATTGTTATTATAAATGTTTATATTTTAAATAGTTTAATATAATTTTTATAATAAGTAAAAATGTTAAATTTCTAGTTGAAAATGCTTCAGAATGAATTAATAGAAACATAAAACTTAAAATTATCATATATTGCAACAAGGACCTAAATGAAATCATTTGTTAATATAATCCATAAGAATATTAAACTAAATTCATATGATGAAAGTTTATGGTGAAGAGAATAATGAAAGCGTGGTAATTATGACTAAAAAAAGAAGGGAAATATATATATAAAAAAGAATTAAAAAAGCATCGAAATAGTGACAAGTAATTTAATTTTAAGAAAGTTTTTAAATTAGGAGTTGAAAGTTATAGCCAAGGTTCATATAGCCAACATTTGTGGGATAGTTATAAAGTTACAAAAATATAGTTAGTCATTCTATTTATAGCTTAAGCTTTTGAGAAAATTGATTTCCAAATAACCTCTAATACAATGAAGGAAAATTAAACCTCTGCTTCGCGACTCCGATAATCTGAAGTCTAACCTTCCTTGCAACCTAATGTTAATACACAACTTTCAAATGTGAGATGTTTAAGCTAGTACGAATGAATCAATTTTTCCTATTAACTTCTTCATTGAGTGGCTAATGACGAGGCACGCTTGAATAGCCATTAGTACAACAGATTCTATGTTGGTAGATCTATTATTCTCTTTATGTCTTCTAAACAAAGCTCACACACTCTCTCTCCAATTGTGCTCTTTCAGTTTGTAGAACTTCCTGAAAGAATATAGGGAGCAAAAAGTTGTTAGTAACTTGGAGTGCATTAGAAAAGAAATCAAATTCACAAAAAAAGACCAATGAATCTATCAAAAAATCTCCAATGAAAAGGTTTTGATTGATCTTTTGAGTTTGTCATCAACTCGTGCAGATCAAACTAACTTTCATAAATAGTGGCATAAAATATGTTACAAGTGTTTTCAATATAAACATAGGAATAAGAACATAAAGTACATTGAATTCTAGGTAGGAAGCATGCATAGTACGCCATTGAGCATTTATCGATTCAAAGGCCATACAGTATAGTACATCAAAGGCGTCTTCATCTTCTGCAATTTCTAACATGCATTTGGGAAAAGGAAAAATCAGAAACTTCCTAGCAAAGTATTATAAATAAATAGACATTAAGGTACCATAAAAATGGATATTGCCACCTAATATTGCCACGAAATTGACTGCTGAGAGACATCTTGGTTTTGCTGCAATATAAACCTATCAGCAATTGTTGTTTGTAAAGGGAAAAGGGATATGATATGTGTAACTCTACAAAGCTGTTATTCAACAACTGACTAAAGATACTGTTAACGTGGCATAAGTCTTAAAATTTCTTTGCAAAATAATGGACTTTAAAGAAAACTTAAGCTAATGAAGTATTTCCAAAAGAGAAGTCATAACAATATTACCACCATTCATGGGAAAATTCCTAACAATTATAACCGAGGAAAAAAATACAATGAAATATCACTTTAATGGATACATAAATGAAACTTCTCTTATTTAAATATGATTGACGAGTTTGCAAACTTTTTGAGATGTTGATCAATAATACATATGTGTGCATAGATCAAGCATCTGAATTAACATGAGCGATACATATATGCCAACAACGACAAATGGATATTCCCAAGTGCTTGAATAATAATAACCTATGGAAAGATCCCTTGATTTTTGAATTTTATTATCAGTAATTATTCATCTTTCATGCCAATTGATCGCCATATACAAAATGTGTGCAATAAATACACAAGTATATGTATTGCAAAAAATAATATAATAATAAGAAAAGATCGTTCCCATGGAGATTATTTTATTAGAAACTAATTTTTAAAACTAAGAAAAATAAAAATCAATTTTTTTATTGTGCTTTTATATTTTAAGGAAGAAAAATTAAAATAACTAAAAGTAAATAACAATAATTAATTAAATCAAATTTGGTAACTAAAAAAATATATGAAAAAAATATCTAGGAATACTTGATCCCCTACTTTCCTAAACATGCAAATCACTAAAATCTCCTCAATATAATTATCAATTAATTACAATTCAATCTAACCTAGCATATATTTCTCTCTCAAGTAAACTACACATCATATAGTAATTAATTTAATCAAACTCTCATTCCAATTAAATTACATATCACTCATTAAGTTCATCAATTATGGATCACATACATAAGAATTATACATCTCTACCTAGAAACTATGCATGTTATTTAATCAAGACAAATAATTCTCTCAAATCTATTTAATTACCTCTATAGATAAATTATTAGCCAAACAATTAATAGCATACAAATTATTGGGGTAAAATATTAGATCATCACATGGTGAAAATTGGGTTCATAAGATCCTTAGATTAATAAATTAACTACACATAATTGTGTTCATAAAGCTCATAATTTTCATAAAGAAAGACATAAAATTTGATAAAGAAAAGAGTAGAAGAATAAATACAATCAATCTCTTGAATAGTACAATCAATCTCCTCTTAAATCTCCACCAAAATTGTGTCCTCTATTGAATTTTTCTGTATTCTTCTCTCTTTTTAGCTCCAAAAATTGACCAAAATTATGTTAATGGAGGCCACTTAAGGTTTATAGAGTGATTAAGGGCTTATATATTTCTCAGGTGCGATCTGGACAATCAAATCAGCTTCAGATCAAGGGTTACGATCAAACCAAGCAAAACTGACAATGACAACTAATCATAGCGCGACATGTGGTAAGGAAAATTGACTAGGCGAATCAAAACGCGATGCGTGATAGGGGAGAACGGTTAGAGTCAACACCATACAGCACAACGTGATTGGCGGAAAAGGATGGCATGGTGTACGTGTGGAACGCGTGATGCAATAGTGTAGCGACACATGGCAACGCAATTTGACCAAGCTCGAACTCGAATTAAATGTTGTGCTGACACTTGGCATGCATTTCATCCTCCTCACACGCGACGTAACATGATTTTCCATCAGTGCTTGCATTGCATCTGTGTGGCTTGCCTAGTCAGCTCCTCTGCTTGCGTGATAGGTCACGTGCAGCTCCTGATTGATCATGCATTAAAAATTCATAAAAAATTTAGAAAAATCCCAAAAAATTCAAAAAATTATATTTTCACCCTTTTTTCATTAAAATGTTTATATTTTAATATTTTTGACCCCAAAAATACCATTTATAAAATAAAACAAATAAATATTAAGTAAAAAAGTGCATCAATGACTCTACTTTCATAGAGTCATCACCAATTAAGAGAATACTTAACAAGTAAAAAATATTATAGTAAAAAAAAAAGAAGTATACCCGACAAAAACAACAAATTCTCAAGAGAAATAAAGCCGCAAATTCTGAAAGGAGAGTTAGTCACAATGTGATATGAACATACTTTTCCAATTGGAAATAGTAAAGTATTATGTTCAGAAATATGTTGCCATTTCATATGGTACTTATTGTGATGTTTGTTAATTGAAATAATGTGCTTGCTTCTTATGCCCATCTTTGATGACATATACTGATATACAACAATTTTAATGACCAAAGTATGTTGTAAGCACCAAAAATTAAAAGGTTGTCTCTTATACTAAAGCAAGTATAATCAACCAATCCAGATTATAGGTCAAAAATGAAATCATTACTAGATACTTTTATAATCTCTTCTGCCTAAAAAAATAATAATAGGTACAACCGTGTAGTGACAAATAAAACACAAAGATAAAGAAAAAAAGGAAAATGTAGAATCATGTATAATAGTTGTATTCTTTCTTTTAAATGAATGAAGGAAATAAAAGGATTCACCTTTTAAACTTTAATAAACAAATGGATCCATAACATACGATAGATTCACTCGAACATATATCCTATAATTTCAGGAAAAAAAAACCCAAAATTGTTTAATACAAAGAATGAATGAGATGTAGAATTTATCATTTAACTGGCTTAAAGCTTTTGTGTAGCATTTCAAATCAAATTTGGAAGAGAAATCCAGATTCCACAGAGTACTAAACTTCAATTTACGGAACCAATATCAATATTTGGGTTTCTCTGGTCTCAAGTAACTGTAATGTTATTGTAATAATTAATCGAACAAATAAGGAAGATGATAGATCGAAATAAAAACTGAAAGGATCTTGAATACAAAAGAACTTTTACGGAAATTAAAATTCATAAATGAAAATCCACGTAAACAAACTATACAATTTGCTAGTTCAAAATATGGTAATCCTGTACTTTCTGATAGAACATATTATGGTATAATTCAAGAGATTTGGGAATTGGATTATGAGGTCTTCCATGAAATAGTTTTCTTGTGTGATTGGGTCGAAGATGTTATCAATGTTGGATATAAAATAGATGATTTTGGATTTACCTTTGTAAATTTATCCAAGATAAGTCACACTGATGATCCTTTCACGTTAGCACTTCATGCAAAACAAGTATTTTACGTGAGCGATCAAATTGACACAAGATGGTCTGTTGTGTTAACGCCTCCACAAAAAGAGTTTTACCATTGTGATGCTTTAGAAGATGATGACCCTATGCTTGATACATTAACCAATATTAGTAATTTCTCAAACAAATTGCCTAATGTATGTGATGATCTAGTTGATGACGATGATTCTTCGTCATGGGCTCGAAGTGATTGTGAAGGAATATATGTATACGATCAACAACCTAATTAAACATAATGTATGTTCTATATTGTTGTAATAACTCTTGGATGTTTATATATATGTATGTTCCTAAAATTGTCAATTAATTTATATTTCTTCATTGTTTGCAGATATTTCATGGATCCTCGGGTAACAGAGCTTGTAGATCCAAATGATCCATTGGGGCATTTGAAAAGAAGGGGTTGAGCGAATATACCTGATGCTCCACTTAACCCAGATGATAGAGTACTCGTTCTATTTGATGCTACTGGTAATCCAATAGGGGAAAATGGTCAACAATTAAAATCTTCTATTGGTAGACTTGTGAAGTCCAGTATACCGATCAATATAAATGATTATACTCAGGTTGACGAAGATGAAAAGTTCAAAATATGGAAAACCATTTGTGTAAGTCTCTTATATTTTATAATCAATTACATATATTATATCTTTTTTGTATTATATCTAATCTTTTGTATTGTATTTTTATAGAATCATTACAAAGTTGATGATACTTGGAAGAGTAAGTGTTATAAGATTGCAAATAAGGCATGGAAGGAATACAAGACTTCTAGATTGCCAGAAATTATGTGTTTCCATATTTAGAACCACTTGATGAAGTATAGCTCTACGAAATCCCTGAAGGACACCCCTGGATTACACCTCAAGTTTGGAAAGACTTCGTGGATTATAGACGTATGGATGAATTTCAAATTATTAGGGAAAAAACATCAGAATATACAAATGGTATTATTAATTTGTGTTAATTTATAAATATTTTTATATTTATTTTCCTCAATTTAATTTCATGACATGGTTAATAAATTTTTCATAATTTATGTAGGAAGTTGAATTTGGTAGACCAGTTACCTAATTTGAATTGTACATAGAAACAAAGACTCCCAAAATGAAGAAGTCAAGATTGATGACTAAGCGAGGAGAAAATCACCTAAATAAGTTGGTTAGTAATTTCGATTGACACAAAGTCCATATGATTTTTAATAATTGATGTAATAATGTATGATATGTTTGTGTACTTTATTATTTGTAGAGAACTGTTAAAGAACAAATATCCATGGGTGAAATAATCAAAGAGGTTGGGAGAGATGCTATATATCATGCATTCGGACGCGAGCATCCTAGTCGTGTTAAGGAAGGTAGCCAATATGATGGTTATATGGAGTATTTTAACATTCCAAAACAAAAGCCTCGGACGGTTAGTAAGGAGAAGTACACTAAAATTGAAGAAGAACTTAACTCCTTTAAGGCCTCAATGTTAAGTGAGATTACCATTATAAAAGAATATCAAGCACAACACATGTCAAGCATGGCATCATTCTACAATCAGGGCATACCATATTGGCCAAGCATGCAACCATCCATGCCAGGCATGCCACCCACGCAATCTCATGGCGCTCAAACTATATCCGGTATGAGATATAGTCATCTTATCGGTCCTCCCTTTATACCAGGAATGCATATGCAATCAAGTAGTGGTTCATTTTCTCCAATGCAATTTGCACATTCTTACCATCAATCATATCACGATGAACGTTTTGGTGAGAATGTACATCCAATAGCTACTCTACATGGGAGTCCTCCTCTATTTGATGAATCATATGTGGTAAGATTTTAATTTTTGGTGTAGATAATCTATTATTTGTATTTTTTATTATATGTTTTATTTATTATATATAACACTTAAATTTTTTATAGAATATGAAATGTTTGTTGAAACATCCTTCTTCAACGGACTTTGTTGCTATTAGAACGGTACAACAATTGAACGATGATCGGATGATTCATAATCAATATTTGCCTAATCATTAGCGATTAGTAATTGATCAATCATTGCTCCATGATTGTCTATTACATGTGCCTTCTAATGCTACCATAGTCCAAGAGGCGGTTGGACAGTATGTGGCTTGGCCGTCGATTCAAGTTGTTCTAAATTTTAACTTGTTACTATTTTTTAACTTAAAAGATAACACTTGTTTACTACTATTATTTTATTATATCTTTTATTGTTACTAACATACATAATACTTTTTGTTTAGTCTATTATACCAGAATTCTTAAATGCGGCACATTTAAAAGATACGAAGCAAGTATCTCGTACTGAATCTATGTCTAGTGGTCAATCATCGCTCACTAAGTCATTCAAGAAGAAGTCTTGGAAAAAGTATAGTTATGATTATGCTTTAAACTTCAACATAAATCTTGGCGTTTTGATGACTATTGTTACGAGGGCATCTAGCATAAATGATGGATGGACTGTGCCACTTCCTATAGAAATTTCTGGTGTAGACCTCGACCAAACTTATATATCGATCGAGTGCATATTGTAACTATTTGAATATCAAATGATCGATTTAAGTATAATTCAAGTGTGGACAAGGTGGGTCCTCAATCTGTTCATTTTCTTTTATTTATGTAGAACATATATAATTATATTTATATTATCTAATTACTTATATATATTTCTTTTATATAGGGTGTGTTATTATCGACTTTAACATAATCACTCATCACATTTGGCAATGTTCTATAATTCTTCATATGTCAATCAATATCAAAAGAAGAATGTTAGCATCAGAGCTAAACAATTATGTGATAGGGCATTAACGCTTAACAGAAATCAAAAGTTGATAATCCCTTGGCCACTAAGGTTTGAACAAGGCCAAAATCATTGAATGTTGGTAATCTTTGATCTGTTCAATAATCATGCTTGGTACTGTGACTCAGCTTCCATAGAACTGAGTAAAGATACAAAAGCAGTTGTTGAAATATAAGAGTTATAACTAGCTATTTTTCTTCTCTTGTTTTTTGTAATATTTAATAAAGAACTAATTGTTTTAAACTTTGATAAGGCATGGAAGCTGTGGAACAAGTTTAGGGGCATTGCCCTTAAAAAATCTCATAAGCTTATATGGAATAAAGTTATGGTATGTATAAGCGAATATTAATAATTTTATTAATTTTACTATTGAATAATAATAAAGATGTTCGAATATGAAAAATCATGTACACTTGTTTTTTGTAGGTTCTATAACAAAATAATGGAGTCATGTGTGGTTATTATGTCATGAAGTTTATGAACGAAATCATTATAAATATCAAAATTTCAATTGATGATGGTAATATCTTTTACCCATATACAGAAAAGTTTTTAACATATATGAGTTATTTTTTGTGAATTCATAAAATTACATTCTTATTTTGATTTTAAATACATGTAGTTCTTTGGTTGGAACAAGACGGGTTATGACCAGCAAAATTTTGATGATTTACGAAAGGAATGGGCAGAACACATGGTTCAAATTATATCATCACAAGAAGAATCAGAAGAAGATTCTGAATAGCATATGACAACATAACGGTAATTTTTATAATGATTTAATTTCTCTATTCCTGTGTCTGAAGCCCCTTGTTTGATGGATGTTTATATGTTCATGTATTTAGGGGAATGCATTGTTTTATGGACCTATTTTTTGCCCAAATTTCATCTCATCTCTCTTGCCTACTACGGGCTATGACAACATCATGGTTAGCACTTTATTAATCATTTGTCTATAAATATGAAGCTATCTGGAATCTCTGTTGGTATTTTTAATGTTATAATGAGCTTTAAATATGAAGTCATGTGTAAGTCCTATTTTGTTACTTGGCTTGTATGAGTTTTGGTACCCATAAACGTATTACATAATTGTTTCATACGTTTAAGGGCATCAAAACTCAAACAAGCCAAGTAACAAATCGGAGTTACACTTGATTTCATATTTAGAGCTCTTTATAGCATTAAAAATGCCAGCTTGATTCCATATAGTTTCATATTTATAGACAAAAGATTAATAAAATGCTAATATGAGTTCGAGAGGATAAGATTATTATTATATCACTCGGATGTCGATGTGGTAATCTCTTTTTGATGATTTATAAGGAGAATGGACAGAACACTTTGTTCAAACATCAGGAGAAGAATATAATCTTGAATAACATAGGACAACACCATAGTAGTACTTATAATGATTTAATTTCTCCATTCGTATATCTTTGAAGTTTAGATTGCTTGTTTGATGGATGTTTACATGCTCATGTACGTAGGGAAATGAATTGTTATATGGACCAACTGTTTTTTGCCCAATTTCCTTGTCACTATGTTGGTGATTCTAAGTCAACCAAGCTTGCTCGCACAATCCAATTACATTTTGACATTATTTGTTTTTGTAATTTAAGTTAACTATATATATATTGTATATACATTATTTATTTTTGTAATAAATTTAATTATTAAGTAATTAATTATATTTAAAATTTTAATTATTTGTATTATTATTTATATTTTGGTTTTTTATGCTATATTGAATACAAGTTAGTAGAGTAAAAAATGAGAATAAAAAAAATCGATACACGTAAAGTCGATTCACACGTTAAACCGACTTTACGCACGTAAAGTCGATTCACGCATTGTACCAACTTTAGGCGTAATCTGACTTTAATAGTCTATTTTATAATAGTGTATTTTTTAATCAATTTTATATTTAATTGTTATCTAAAAGAATATATAAAATTGATATCTGACTGAAAATTAAAATATTTATTGAAAAATAAAATAAAATAATTAATTATTTGTCATTGTATGACACAAAATATTAAGCTTTGCACCCAATTGTTATACATGAAAGAATTATTAATGAAAATAAATTATTATTTTTTTATTTTTTAAAATAATTTTAATACATATCAGAATAATTAAAGTGAAAAATTGTGCAAATTTAGATTTCATTAGCATTCCTGGTCTACCTAATACCGTTTGACAAATCGGATTACTCAGTTCGGATATGTTGAGCCTCAAATCGAAACCATAGATTTCTTGAAAATTCGACACAATTCTTCTTGTTGAATGACATTTCAGATTCAACATCTTGATGGGTAAAAAATTAGCAACCTGATTTTTCACTGCATCTCTTATCTTAATACAAATTTGTGGCAAAAATAAAAGCTAAAACCATTGTTGCTACCCTTAATTTCTAGATTTAAAACAATAAAAATTTCTTCATCGAGAAACTCAAACAACTTCAAGTTTTCTTCATCACAAGCTTTTATTAGTGTAATATAACATGAACAGAAGTAGTACAAGTATGCAATAAAACAGAATAAGATCTCTCAAACTCTCAAAATAGAACAGC
This sequence comes from Hippophae rhamnoides, assembly GCA_033030585.1. Taxonomy (NCBI): domain Eukaryota; kingdom Viridiplantae; phylum Streptophyta; class Magnoliopsida; order Rosales; family Elaeagnaceae; genus Hippophae; species Hippophae rhamnoides. Next base: position 31,045,219 of record CM065431.1, on the reverse strand, counting down.
AAAAAGAAGTTAATAACTAAAGAGTTAAAAATCTTACAAATTCTCAGCAAAATCAGAGAGCTTTAAGCATATCTTCAGCACTACTAAAGGTAAAAGCACCACCTTCTTCCAAATTCAAAACCTTAACAACTCCATCATCAGTCAACATCGCATATCTTCTTGATCTCACACCCAACCCAACAGGCTTATCACTCAAATCAAGCTCAGTCCCAATAGCTCTAGTAAAATCCACATTCCCATCTGACAACAACAATACCTCATCGTTTATCTTCATATTATCCTTCCAAGCCTTCATCACAAACGCATCGTTCACCGAAATGCAAGCAATTGTATCCACGCCTTTGGATTTCAGTTCGCCGGATTTCTCCACGAAGCCAGGAAGATGTTTTTGCGAACAGGTTGGAGTGAATGCTCCCGGCACGGCGAAGAAGATGGCTTTCTTGCCCTTGGTGAGGTCAGAGATGGTCACGGTTTGCACGTCATTGGCGGAGTCTAGGTAGGAGAGTGTGGAGTCAGGAAGTTTGTCGCCGACGGAAATGGTCGCCGAGATGGGTTTGGTGGAGAATCGGATAGGTTTTGGAGTGGTGAAGCTGTGGGATTTGAGAGGGAAAGAAGTGAAAGAGAGTTTTGAAGAGATGGTTTTGGAGGAAAAGAGAGAAGTAGTGGTTGAGAGAGAAATAGAAGCTGTAGATGTGAGAAGTCTTGAGATTGTGAGAGAGGCTACCATTGTTTTTGATGAGGAAGAAGCTGAAGGTTTCAATGAGAGAGAGAGAGAGAGAGAAGAATTAGCTAGGTTTGTGTAGAGGGGATTTGTGTGTGTCTGTTTTGGGCGGAGGGAACACAGAGAGCACTGTTCTATCCAAGTGCACGGCTGAAAGAAACTGATAGGAATTAATTAACAAAATAAAAATAAAAAGAATATTTTATTTTTTTAAAAAGAATAGATTTTTTTAATGAAATATTTAATACTGTTAATTTAATATGAAATAAAAAATTATTATATAATAAAAATATATTATTTTAATTAATATATAATTTCTCATTTAATACAATTTAATAAAATTAATTATATTTTATAATAATATTATTATAATATATTATTTATAATACATTATAAATTTAAAATATAATATTTTTGTACGAAATTATCTTATCTTAATACTTTATTTTACACGTATCACGAAATTAAATACCTTTGTTTTACACGTAGCATGAAGTTGATTTCATATATAAAAACTATTGAAAGAAGTATACAATGTGCTTCCTTCGTAATAAAGCTCAAATAATACTTATATTAAATAGTAGCATGATAGTATATATTTTAATTAAAAATATTACTATTTTATCTTGAATAAATTAAATATAATTAAAAATATATTTTTTTAAATTAAATATATTTTTAAATAAATATTAAAAAATAAAAATCATAAGAAAACTACTACTCATTTATAACCGTCTTTATTAATCGAATGTACTTAAAACTGGTACGAGATGATTATTTTTATTAGCACAATCATCCCCACGTTCCTAAAAACATATATACTATTTTCAAAAATGTGTATTGTTTCATACTCTATATATAACAGGTATGCGATCCTAGCGACTTGAGCTACCTTGCTCATATAGTGAAATTAATATTGTCGTTTAACATCTCGTATATAGAAAAATGATTCTTGAAAACAATCGATCTTGTTCTTATTAGAAGGCCTAATGATCATGACCTCATGATCAAGACCTAACCTAAGTAAAAAGGGCCTAGTAATAGCGACCTACCCATTATTTATAGTCTTATCATATAGGGTATGTTATGATATATTTTGAAAAGAGCACACATCCTTGTAATAGTGACTTCTACCCTCTTAGATACTATATATACCTCCCTTGTGAGATGAAAGGGGAATCTGATCATTGAATCCTTTTAACTTCTCTTTAGAATCTTATAGCATATGTAGTTCTTCAAACAATTGACGCCATCATAGGGCCTTAAATTTTTTCAATCCATACAAGAGAACTTGAGAACTTTCATTCTATAACTAGGGGAATTACTTTGTTTCGTAGGAAAATCACTCTACACAATGAGTAAGTTACAATAAAGGGTTAAAAGAGACAAGTAGAATGTTGAGTTTAGTCTTGATAACAATGGTTAAATTTAGCCCAATAGGTGGGTTGGATTGTACCAACAATTATATTTTTTTCCCCACGTACTCAAAGGAAATCAAGGAGAATGAAAAGTAATTATAGGGTGGACTCAAATAAAGGGTCACAAACTAGTGCTAGAAATTATCAGAGTTTTGTGTGATATGGGTTGAAATGTGACAAGGCTTAAGCGAAGCACTGTTTGAGCATGTTGTGAGCTTGAGAATAAATCACGACATTAAATGATTTTTAATATTGGTGCTAAGAGAATTAGTGTTTAGAGAGACGTTATCTGATCCACCAAGTGTAACAACATCAACAAAGCATTCTCAAAGCTCGTTCATCCAAATGTAACTTTTGTTTTGAGAAGCCAATCAGCCATCTCTATAACAAACCGTGTAAGAAACTAAGAACTCAATTTCTTTGAGATCATTCAAGTAACGACGATCTACATCGTGAACTGTCTCTCAAGTGTACAAATACGTAGAAGAGAAATTATCTCAAAAGCACCTTTTATTGACTAGGTACCTCTTATAAATAAAGTACCTCCTACCACCGAGGTATCTCTTATCAATAAGATACCTCTTATCAATGAGGTACCTTATTATCAGTGAGTTCCTCCTCCTACAAGGTACCTTCTACCAATGAGGCACTATTCGTCAATCAAGGAATGTTTTCAAGGTACCTCTCCACTCATAACCTTCGACACATCACAATGTAAAAGTTTGAAGAAAAATAAGGACGATAGTAAGAATGGTAAGATATGAGGTCAAAGTTGGAATGTTGACTCTAAAAATAAGGTCTGACCTAATAACTTTATTTATGCTTATGATCATTGTATTTTGTCAAATATAAACAGGCAGGTAACTTGAATTGATTAGCAATGGAATTTTATTACTTGAATAACTATATATTCCTTGTTTGGAGTGAAAAGGCCAAATGGTCCCCATCCAATCTAGATGCAAGCATAAAGCAATGTAAACAAACCTCTAACCTAGGGAAGAAAATTATTCGTTGCTGAAGAACTCTCGCGAAAAATTAACGTGATAATCCCTAAGCACAGAGTGAGGTGGCCAAATGGCCTCCCTTACTTGGGATGTGGGATAAGAGGTGTGTCTTCTGTCTTAAGAAAGGGTCTTGAGTTCACCAATATGGACCCCATCTTTGGGAAGCGCATGTGGGGGTAAGATTCAATTTCACCATTGCATGTCTCCTCTCATGAAAAATTAATGCGATAACCCCAAGTAAAAAGTGAGGTGCCAAATAGACCCCCCACTTGGGATGTAGGATAAGAGGCATGTCGCCCATCCTAAGAAAGGGTCTTGAGTTCACCAATGTGGACCCCCTTTTTGGGAAGTGTATGTAGGGGTAGGATTCAATTTCACCCTTACATGTCTCTTGTCTCGTAAAAAATCAAAGAGATAACCCCTAAGTATGGAACGAGGTGGCTAAATAGACCCCTCACTTGGGATGCAGGATAAGAGGCATGTCGCCTATCCTAAGAAAGGGTTTTAAGCCCACCAAAAAGGGTCCTTCCCTTTGTGTGAAAAAAAGAGATTCATTAACATCTTGCTTTATTGTTTAAATTAAGGTACACTCAGATATAAAATTAAAAAGTTAAACTACCTCACAAAAATAAGCTGCTCTTTATTTTTCGGTATTGTCACGTACAAGTGTCTTACGGGTATTGTTCTCCAACGCCATCTATTTATAGTATTTAGCCAATTAGCGTAGTTCATCCCTTTCCTCCTAATACTTATCCCGTTGCTTGATTGTGTGGACCAACTTAATATACATGTCTTCTAACTATTGTTCCATGGCTTTAAAGTAAGCCTACAAGCCGTATAGTTCTTGGTCCATAAACTCAGAGGTTTTCTGACACCTCTCCACTTCTTTATCTGAATCCATGGCAATAGATATTGCCTATAACAAGCAAAAAGAAAAGATAAGTTAAAAATTATCAAAATACATACTACCAAATACCCCAAGAGGTTGCTCATATCAAGCACACATCTGGCCATTAGATGCAAGATTGTCCCTTTTTCCTACTTACGTGCTACATAAATGGTGGGCCAATATGCGGCCACCCTAAAGTGATGATACAACTTGTCCTAAGCACTAGGGTTATCAAATATCTTACTCTTGAATAGGTTTCTTAGTCCTCTACATTCACCCCATTAGAGCTTAATGGGGAAAACACTTTATAATGAACTAATGTCTTCCCATAACGGGGATAACTCTTTAAGAAGAACAGACATCATTGATGGATCAACATATACCATAAGGGTAGGTTTAGGGAGCTCCCACTCAAGGGTGGACCAAGAAGGTTGATTTTAACGCCCTTTCTTGATGACGAAGCAACCTCGATTGGCCTAGGGTTAATCTCCTCATTTATGTCTAGGGGTGATGCACGAAACATCATGGATTTTTTGGTTTTCTTCCCCAAAGTGGTATCATCACGAAGTACTTGATTCACCTCATCACCTATGGTTGGGGAAGCTAGAATTTTCTTGTTCACTTATGGAAGGGTGTTCGGGGTACAAGAAAAACATGACCTCGTTTCAATTAGATCATCCAACTCAATGTATGTATAGTCCATCTAACCTACGACCTAAATAAAGCGACCTTAAAAGTTTTGTTTTGGTTTGAAACAACCTAGAATTCAAGAACAAAATTTACAATTCCAAGAGGCGATATCAAACTCTCAAGAAAAATGACCTTGTTTCAAAGGACAAACACAAATGAAGAATAAGGTAATTAAATAAAAACATAAGGGATTTCATTTGAAGAATTTAATCACCAGATGAAATTATGAAGTGACAAACACAATACATTTATAATAAGTTCAAATACAGTCCTAACAGGTGATTGTACATTAAAACCTATGGGTGAAAAAATGACAAATGCATTTTATCACATCAAAAATTATTTGTCTTAAGGATTATAGACTATCAATCGCTCAAGTGTCCTAAGGACTAGGACCTACAGAGTGGCCTCTTCAACCACACTTTCAAGCCTAGCTTCCTACATGGCCTCATCACCATGAGGTGAAGGAAGCGGGGGAGGCTTTAGTCTGGTACTCTGAAATGTCCGCATCAAGGTAAAGTAGGGAACGGTCATGTCCCGTTTCTAAGCTTGGGTCTTCAAACTACTTACCATAATACACACCTAATTCTTGTAAGCCTTGGTGCACTCCGCTTTGAATGCCTTCACTAGCTCAAATAATAAGCTCGTTTAGTCCCATAATGAGCTCGCTCTCTCTTCGACCTCCTTCACCACTTGTTCAAAACGGCTTGCCCTTTAACCCTGCTCGAAGTAGTAGTTATCCGCTTTTTTTGGCTTCTCGGACTTATCAAGTAGGTTGCGTTCCAATTTCATGATTTTTGCATCATAATCAGTATGGAGAGCATCCTTCTCCTCCATGGTTTTTTTGGTATATTTCTATTTGCGAGCGACTTGCTTACACGTTGTGTTTGTACGCCCTAAACAATAGCTCGCCTTCTCTGGCCAATGACAAGACCTGCAATAAATAAATGGGTTAGTAACATATCACAAGTGAGAAAAAGGTATAAAAGTATACAAACTCACTTCTATTAGATAGTCAGTCATCAACTCCTCATTGAACCCTCTTTCCAACTTACGAGCTTCTCTAACCCTAGTCCATTTCAATTTAGGTCACCCAAAAATGCCCTCATGAAAATATGTCACTAGGGTGTCAAGAACCATGCCGTCTAGTAGAACAACCCCATCAAATTCAAAGTCATCCATATCCATAGCCTCAATCTAGGGGAAGGAAGGAAGAGTTGAGTATACTAGACGCCTTATGTGGAGGAGCTACCTCAATTAGCTTGTCTAAAGGAGCGGAGTCCCCTGTGAGAGATGGATAATTGGGTGTAAGCCAAAGGTATGTGGTTCATAGGTCTTAAATACCTAAGGTATCAATCATGTCCTCGAAGTCCATGTTCAAGTAGTCCATGCTTACATAAACAAGTACAAAATAATGAGTCACAATACGAGTTACAACGTATGATATTTACCTCGTTATAGAAGGATGACCTGAGTACTTGTTTGTATAGTCCCTCAAGTCCCTTGATTTTTTCAAACGGGCTACAGTTAAAATTTCCTTGTAGCTCTCCTTTGGCGTATTCTAAAGCTTGATCCTCCTTATTTTATCCTTACCATCTAGACCCAACTTGTTTATCAACACATTTGCATTGGGTTGGGACATGTTGAAGTGATGGTTCTAGGTATAACAAACTGTTAAGATGACCCTATTGCCCCAAATGTCCGTAGTAATGTAAAAATACTTATCCTTCACTTATCCTTCAAACCTGAGGTGCTATGATGGAGTTTTAGATGTAATCTGTGCCTAATAACACATGATATATATGCCTTTCCTTTTTCCAGACCTTTTCTCTTTAGGCAGTACATACATCTGATATCATCACTTGTTAAATCCACTCAGTGTTCACTAGTGACAATCGAAAGACACAAGATAGTCTATTATCCATTAGGATTAACTTGGGCTAGGTTAATGTCAAAGGTTTTGAGGGTACAAGCCATCATTTTGGAGAATGGGCACCAAATTCCTATTTTGAAGGGCGCTAAATATATCACCCACCATCTTGTTGAAGAATCATCGACATCATATAAATGGTGGGGTACCGACATCAAATCTACATGGCATGGGATACCATATTTATGCCTGATTTTCATCAGGTTGTCTATAGTTTGATAGGTAGACTCACCTTGGTTGTCACGTTTCTTCTTGGAACAGGGTACCTTTGCAATTGTAGATATAGGGAAGTGAATGACATGCAACGGTCCCCACGAAGATGATGAGGAAGCAAGGCAGGATCCAGGGAGAGAGAGGACATTTTCATTTGGTGGGTGCCCCACTCATACTGGTTGGTTTTCCTTCACGACCAATCAAAGTTTCAACATGTCTCTTAGCTTGTTCTGAGCTCATTGCTCAAATGAACCTAAGATCCTTCTTAAGGTATACCTATTCTTAAAGGAACACTTTTGGTACAGTCTGAAAGAACGTTTTTGGAAGATGATGAGTGTGTTATACCTTTACCTTTATTACAAGACATGGTAAATAAGAAGAGAAAGAAGAAGAAGTTACCTAGTAAGTGAATGTAACACATCTAATGAAGAGCGACCTAGTGATAATAAAACGGGTTGGTATTCCAATGAAGTCGCTAGTCAAATGAAATTAAAATAAAGTGTTTTTTTTCAATCGGGATGGTAATGAAGAAGAGTAGTAATATCGGGTTGAGATTCTTTGAAAAAAAATTTAGCTAAGTCATAAATTTGAAGAGGTAAAAAGAAATTAATTTGAATGGGTAAAAAGTAAAATTTCTTACTATTTATAAAAAGGGGATAGAAGTTGAATGATTTGGTCATTAAAACCAAAATTAAATACTGGGAATAAAAACAATAAAGTTAATGTCAGGTATAATATGCGTAGAGGGTTCGTTATTAAAATAACTTGAATGGCCTCGCTTGGTTGGAGCCAGTTATATTATGCTTCTTATAAATGGAAACCCCATCATATGGATAAATGGGTAAGTTGTGAAGTATTCCTTTATTTTTTCAAAGTTTAGGGAATATGGGAGTTAATGTTTTGTACTCTACATGTAACAGGTACGTGATCCATGCGACCTGAAGTACCTTGCTTATATGGTGAAGATGACACTGTCATTTATCACCCTATATATAAGACTTGGTCCTTGGAAGAAATCGATCCAGTTCTTATTAGAAGGCTTGATGATCAAGACTCAACCTAAGTAAAACCGACCTAGTAATAGCAACCTACCCATTGTTTATAGTCTTATTATATAAGGCATGTTCTGACATATATTGGAAAGAGCACATATCCATGTAATAGTGACACCTACCTTAAGTACTATATATACCTCCCTTATGAGATGAATGGAGGATCTAACCATCGAATCTCTCTAAATTCTCTCTAGAATCTTGTAGCATATAAAATTACATACTATTTTAAAAAAATATATGTAAAGTTTACATACACTTTCATGGATATGTATGTAAATCTTATATATTCTTTTAAAAATATGCATACAAAATTTACATATCCTTTCAAAATAAATGTAAACCTTACATAGTTATCGTAAGAGTTGTTAGAGCTCCAACAAGGGCCATCGAAGGTTTGAAAAGGTCGCAAGACAATTATTGTTAGAGTTATATTCATTTAATTTATTAGTAAGATATTAAGGATAATTTTATCTTTTATATATATGATATGTCAAAAATATGAATTTTATGATTTATTTATACTATATAAATAAAATTAATTTTTTTAGCAAATTTATATTATTTTGGTAAAAAAACTCCATCTTTGTCTAGTAATTTAGAGTAAAAGAAATTTGATTCTCGAGTTTCCATTACATATCTGTTAAGAAACTAATAATTTATTTTCCATTAGTTCGTGGAAAAAAGTGAACATAAATCAATTAATAAACTTCAAAACACAATTAGCACATTGCAAATATTTTTAACAATAAAAACCCAAAACACTATCTAAACCTGAAATAAAATGAAAGTGAAACTTCGATTCAGTCCAAAAAAACATTAAAAAATAAAATAAAAAATAATAATAGTAAATATCTCACTTGAGATGAGGTTGAAGATATTACCAACATCGTCAAGATCGTAGCAAAAATGTTATTATTTTGTACATTTCAATTTTAAAATGTCATATTTATCTTTGGATTAAATTATCGAGAACATCTACAAATTATTTTTTATATATCGTTATCATTAAATTAATGTTCAAATGTCTTTTTTGGCTAATATATCCTATATATTGTGGATATTATTGCTAAAATGTAATTAAAATGTTGAAAAAAATAAAAAAAATATCAAAAATATCAATAAAATTTATTTAATACTATCGAGATTTATATATTTATAATAATTAATATAATTAGATAGTCTACTTATTTCAAATCTTTTAACTACTTATTTAACAATATTTTAAATAATTGGTCAACGTACTAATTAATATAATTATTATAAGTATTTAAAATTACATATATTAAATAAAAAAAATTAGTTTAAAATATAAGTAATTAATTGTTTTAATATTTTATAATATTTTATAATTTTTTTTATTTTTTGATAGAGTTTTTATAATTTTCGTATTTTTTTCAAAATTTTCATCGATAATAATATCTTCGACATTTTTTATAAAAATTATATTTTGAGATCTTAATCGATATCGATATTTTAAAACTTACTTGAGTTCAACTAAGAAAGAAAAAGTTGTTCCTCCTTTCTAACTTTAACTTCTTCTTCTCGAAGAGAGTAAACTCTATTGCTACTCATCCTTTACATTTTCTTTGCATAATGTACTTCTACTTCATAGATATTTTTTATCTATACACCAATCAATCTAAAAATTTTCTATCTTCCACCTTATTAAATTCTATATTTCACTTCTTTAACTAAAAAATCAATTTTCTTTTCTTTAAGCTCTTGTTGGAACATTTTCCCTTCTTATATTTACATCACTATCTTCCAAATTTAATTTTCTTTTACCTTTTTAGTTTTTTTTTTCAAATTACCCACAAATTCAAAAACTCTTTTTTTCACATGGATGTAGGTTTTGATAAAGGGGATGATAATGACCCAAACTTATTCTTCTTTCATAAGAGGTGTTAAAACTAATATGCTAGCAGTTTGTGGTAATATCTATAGATATAATAAAGTAAAAGTTAATTTTTCATCTTTTTGTTTTAGTAAATTCTTTAGTTTTCTCCATGACAGTGATAAGTACTTTTGTTCAAAGTGTTATGTAAATTTGGAATGATTTATGTGATCTATTACTCAAATATTGGTCTTCATTATGTGAAATTAATTTTATTTGATATTTGTTTGTACTTGATATGTATCTACTTTTATCTCAAAGTCTTCACAAATGGAATATGTGAAGATTACTTGTAGATTTTATGTACTCAAAACACTTCCAGTTCTAAGGGATTTATGTTGATAGATTTATGCTCTATTAAATCCACATTTATGTAAATTTTATCAGGTTAAGAATTAGATCATCATAAATGGTACATATATTAAACACATGATGGAACTATTTAGGTTTACCTTCACTAACTATAAGATTAGATTTTGAAGTTATGGATCTTATTGAAATGTTTGTCCTCTTAATAACTTATCTTTATATGTCTTTAATCATGTCTATTTATCTTTTAGCTACATGAGTACTACACAATCAAGTCTAAGGCTTTATTGCTTATATTATTTTACCTTCGACAAATAATTGTTACTCGTCATAATAAACTTTTTAATTAATGGATTAAGATGCTTTAAAAGAAGAAAATTCAAATGACACAAAACCCAAAAAAAATAGCAAATAGATGAGATACCATATATCTAAAACTAATAACAAATGCATATATGAATGGGCGTAGGAATGGACGAGTATAGTTATGCTAATAACCATAATCATCTCACATCAGTTTTGGGAACATTTGGTTAATTGATTATGACTCAGTATTGATAACTTTATGTTTTAGAGTTATTTTTGTCCAATTTATTAATTATAATTGTTATGTTTTTAATGTTTTTAATTAATTTTAAGTTCTTAAATTAATATTTACTGTTATTTTTTAAGGAATATATTTTTAGAGAAAATTAAAGAATTTTAAGTGAAAAAAGACTTAATTGCATAATAAAAATTGACAATATAATTTGAATTAAAAGAGGGCTTAATTATAAATAACAAAATTTTAAAATTTCATTTGAATTAATATAAAGGGCTTAAATGAAATTAACTAAACTTTGTTCTTTTAAGTAGAGAAGGCGTACAACTCGTGGCTATATCAACGCGTCTCACGCACAATCAGATTAGAAAATCAACAGTGAGGATCATACGAGTGAGATCCAAGCGATACAAGGGCGATTGGACACGTTTCCAGTTATGGCACACTACTCGGAGCGCAGAGTGGGGCCCATTTATCTGCGTAGATGATTTCCCTCAGACGTGTCTCCCTCACCCACAGTTAGATCAAACCACAAACGACTCAGATTGTGCATGCGTCCCAAGCTCCACATGAGTGGAGGCTGGCTGTTGCGCACATATTTCTCATGCGACGCAGTCCACCAAATCTACGTGCACCCTCTAATCCCGCCCAATACGAAGATGCCATATGTCTTGTTATTTTTCCAGCAAGTCATATGTCGCCATGTGTCACCAGCCGTAAAATAAAGAAACGCAGAATATTTCTCTCGCCAACTGCATTTTTCATGCTTTGTCTCCCACTAAATGAGTGTTTTGAGGAGAGGATGTATATTTTGGAGACGTGGGGGAAGAAGAAAGAGTTTTTTTAGTTTTTTCTCTACATGTTTGAAAAGATAGAGAGATCACACAGAAGCTATATTTTTGACTTGTGTTGTTATTTTGTTAGGGAAAAATACAGAGAAATGAGACATCAAAGAAGAAGAAAAAGGAATGAATTTTATTTTTCATTGAGGAATCGTGAAAAAGTTTCTTCTAATCTTTCTCTTTTAATTTTATTTCTTTGAAATGTGTAAATATTTTCGTATTATAATATCTATTTTTTCTATGAACTAATTTATTTGTTCTAGGGTTGCAATGTAGCTTAAATTATGAAGCTTGAATTAATTATTTTTGAATGATTTATGAAATGTTTTTAAGTTGTTTATTTTATCTGGGCCTAATGCTTTTGATTGTTGGAAGATTAATTAATTGATCTGTGACATTTAAATAAACTTGGAAAATGCATTTTTTTGTATTGCTCGTGGATAGAATAACATATATATAAAAGGGATAGGAATATACTTTTATTGTACGTGTAGCTATTTGAGAACTTTGAACTTAATGAATCTTGGTGAATTTAATTCTCATAGGAATATAGTGAATTTTTTTAGCGAGATGTGTCTATTAGTTATCGAAAGAGATATGGATAAATTAGGAGTTCTTGGTTGACAAATTAAATGCGAGAACATAAATCATGAGAAAGTAATATGATTCAAGTGGATTAATTTGGTGAAATTGCAATCCTAGAATTTTCTTATAAACTGTTATAAAAAATTAGTTAGTTAAACTCCGTCCAACTATCGATTGTTTGGATAAAATTAGGTTGAAATCATTTTAGTACTTAACGAATATTAATAACAAATCTCCGTGGGAATGATATCTTATTTATCATTTATTACTTGTGACCGTATATACTTGCACGTTCATGTTTTCTTAAAGAGACAACTAGTTTTTGGTATCGTTGCCGAGTATTTGTGTTTACTATTTTTGTTTATTTTAATACCAATCAATCTAATTTTAGTTCAAATTTTTTTTATGGTTATTGTTAAGGAATTATATTTACTTTTTTATTTTCGGATAAATTGGGACTTTGTATGCGACGCATAAGAAATCTTGACATTGTTTCGTTGGATCTAGAAATTAAGAGAACTATTTTAAAATTAAAAAAGACAAGAAATAAACTTCAAAACATCGAATTATTGATGAGGAAATTCCTGAAGTGGAAGAACCAAGATCTTTAAGAGACTATGCAGTGCCTATGGTTGGTGGGATTCATTCGAGCATTAGAAGACTAGCAATTCAAGCCAACAATTTTGAAATTAAGCCTGCGATCATTCATATGATTCAAACGTCAATTCAATTTGGAGGCTTACCCCACAATGACCCAAACTCTCATATAGCCAATTTTTAAGAGATTTGTGACACCTTTAGGCATAATGGAGTCGCTGATGATGCTATCCGGTTAAGACTTTTTCCTTTTTCACTTAGGGATAAGGCAAAGAGTTAGTTGAGTTCATTTCCATATGGTTCTATCACTACTTAGGATGATTTGGCTCACCAGTAAAGACTGCAAGGATGAGGAATGAAATCACCACCTTTGTGCAGTTCGACTCAGAATCATTATATGAAGCTTGGGAGAGGTATAAGAAGCTACTTCGAAGATGCCCTCACCATGGTTTACCAAAGTGGCTTCAAGTTCAAACATTTTATAATAGTTTGATGGGTCCAACTAGAAACATGATTGACGTTGCAGCAGGTGGTGCTCTTATGGAAAAATCTATTGATGAAGCCTATAACTTATTATAGGAAATGGCTTCCAATAGATACGAGTGGCCATCAGAGAGGATGATGCCTAAGAGAGCGGTTAGAATTCATGAGATTGATGCTTTGTTCGCTTTAACTGCTCAAGTAACTGCTTTGGTGAAGAAGATGGATACTCTGAGTGTCCATTCTATTCAGAGTCCTTTTGTTGCATGTGAAATTTGCAATGGAAACCATGCCAGTGAGAGATGTCCTCACAACTTTGAATCTATCAATTTTGTTTCCAACTACAATAGGAATCAAAACAACCCTTATGCCAACACTTACAATCCAGGGTGGAAGAATCACCCTAATGTTTCTTGGAGTAATAATCAAGGCCAATCATCTTCTATTAAGCCTACATACCCTCCAAGTTTTCATAACCAAGCTCCACCACAAGAGAAAAAATCATCACTGGAAGATATGTTCGCTCAATACATGGCCAAGAATCAGACTATTCTTCATAATCAAGCAGCATCTATCAAAAATCTAGAAGTTTAATTGGGTCAACTTGCTACTGTTGTCAACAATTTCCCTCAGGGAGCTTTGCCTAGTGATACTGAAACCAATCCAAAGAGGGAAGGAAAAAAGCATTGTAAGCCAGTTACACTCAGAAGTGGAAAAGAGTTGGAAGAAATACAAAAGCCCATTTCTCCGCCAACTCCTATTATTGAAGCTATTGGCCCAGAAAAACAATAGAGAGCTGAAGAGAGAGACGAAGAGAATGAAGCAATGGAAAAGCCCGTGATGAAACCAGTTTTAGAAAATCTCAAGCCTTACACTCCACCAATTCTGTTTCCTCAACACTTCCATAAGCAAAAGCTTGATAAGTAGTTTTCCAAGTTTCTTGAAGTATTTAAAAAGCTTCATGTTGACATTCCTTTTACTGATGCTTTGGAGAAAATGCCTAGCTATGTAAAATTTATGAAGGATATCTTGTCTAAAAAGATGAGGTTAGGTGATTTTGAGATAGTTGCTCTTATAGAGGAGTGTAGCGCCATCCTTCAGAAGAAGCTACCGCCTAAGCTTGTGATTGGGTCGAAGATGTTATCAATGTTGGATATAAAATAGATGGTTTTGGATTAACCCTTGTAATTGTATTGAACATAAGTCATATTGACGATCCTTTCACGTTAGCACTTCATACAAAACAAGTATTTTACGTAAGCGGTCAAATTGAAACAAGATGATCTATTATGTTAACGCCTCAACAAAAAGAGTTCTACCATTATGATGCTTTAAAAGATGATGACATGCTTGATACATTATCCAATATTAGTCATTTCTCAAACAAATTTCCTAATATATGTAATGATGTAGTTTATGACGATGATTTTTCATCATGTGATTGTGAAGGAATATATATATACGATCAACAACCTAATTAAACATAATGTATGTTCTATATTATTCTAATAACTCTTGTTTATATGTTTGGACTTAAAATTGTCAATTAATTTTTATTTCATCATTGTTTGTAGATATTTCATGGATCATAGGGTACCAGAGATTGTAGATCCAAATGATCCATTGGGGCATTTGAAAAGAAGGGGTTGGGCTAGTATACATGATGGTCTACTTAACCCCGATTATAGAGTATCCGTTCTATTTAATGCTACTGGTAATCCATTAGGAAAAAATGGCCAACAATTGAAATATTCTATTGACAGACTTGTGAAGTCAAGTATATCAATCAATATAAATGATTGGACTAAGGTTGACGATACTGAAAAGTACAAGTTATGAAAAACCATTTATGTAAGTCTCTTTTATTTTATAACTAATTACATATATTATATCTTTTTTGTATTATATATCATCTAAAATGTGTGCTTTTATAGAATCAATTTAAAGTCCCTAATACTTGGAAGAAAAAATGTTATAAGATTACAAATAAGGCATGGAAGGAATACAAAACTTCCAAATTAGCCAGAAATTATGAGTTTTCATGTTTGGAACCACTTGATGAAGTTAAACTATACAAAATCCCCAAAGAACACCCCTGGATTGAACCCCAAGTATAGAAAGACTTCGTGGATTAGAGACATACAGATGAATTTCAAATTATTTGGGAACAACATCATAATATTCAAATGTAGAATATTCTTCCTAATCGTACTGAGAGGTTATCAAATCCTGAAGTTAGACAAAGAGTGATATTATTAAGTTGTTAATTTATAAATATTTTTATATTTAATTTCTTCAAATTTAAGTTGATGCCATGGTTAATAAATTTATTTAATTTATGTAGGAAGCTCAATTGGGTAAATTGGTAATCCGATCTAAATTATATATAGAAACAAAGACCCCCAAAACGAAAAATTCAAGACCAATGACTAAACAGGGAGAACAACAACTCAATAAGTTGGTTAGTATTTTAACTTGATACAAAGTCCTTATGATTTTTGCTAATTGATGTAATAATGTATAATATGTTTGTTTACTTTAATATTTGTAGAGAGATGTTCAAGAACAAACAGCCAAGGGTGAAATAATCAAACAACTAGAGAGAGATGCTATATATCATGCATTTGGACGCGAACATTCTGGTCGTGTTAGGAGAAGAAGTCAATATGATGATTATATGAAGTTTTTTAACATTCCAAAACAAAAGCCTTAGATGGTCATTAAGGAGAAGTACTGTAAAATTGAAGAAGAATTCAACTTCTTTAATGCCTCAGTATTAAGTGAGATTGCCACTTTAAAGGAATATCAATCACAACACATGTCAGGCATGACAGCATACTACAATCAGGGTATGCCCTTTTGGCCAGGCATGCAACCATCCATGCCAGGCATGCCACCATCCATGCAATCTCATGGTGCCTAACCTATATCCTGTATAGGATATAGTCATCCTATTGGTCTTCCCTTTATGCCAAGAATGTAGATGCAATCAGGTAGGGGTTCAATATCTCTAATGAAATCTTACTATCCATCACATCATGATGAATATTTTGATGAGAATGTCCTTCCAATAGCTACCCCACATGAAAATCCTCCTCTATTTGATGAATCATTTGTGGTAAGATTTAAAGTTTATGTAGATAGTCTATTATTTTTATTTTTTATTATATATTTTATTTATTATGTATAACGCTTAAATTTTATACAAAATATGAAATTTTTGTTGAAACATCTATCATCTATAGACTATGTTGCTATTGGAATGGTACAACAATTAAGCGATGATCGAATGATTCATAATCAATATTTGCCAAATTATTGGAAAATAGTAATTGATCAATCATTGATTCATGATTTTCCACTACCTATGCCTTATGATGCTACCATAATCCAAGAAGCTATTGGACAATATATGGCTTGGCCATCAAGTCAACTTGTGATAATTTTTGACATGATACTATTTTTTTACTTAAGATAACATTTTTTTTACTACTTCTATTATATTATTATTATTTTATTGTTACTAACATATATAATAACTCTTCTTTAGTCTATTATACCAGAATTAGTAAGTGTGGCACATTTAGATATACAAACCAAGTATCTCGTTGTAAATCTATATCTAGTGGGCAATCAGTGCATACTAAGTCATTCAAGAAGATTCCATGGAAAAAATATTGTTATAAATATGCTATAAACTTCACAACAAATCTTGGCTCTTTGATGACTATTGTTGCGAGCAAGACTTACATAAATGATGAATGCATTGTGTCACTTCTTAGAGAAATGCCTGGTATAGACATTGGGAAAATATATATCGATCTAGTGCATATTGCAAGTATTTGAATATCAAATGATCGATTTAAGTATAATTCAAGTGTAGACAATGTGAGTCATCAATCATTAAATAACTTCCATTTATGTAGAACATAGAATAATATTTATATTATCTAATTATTTATATGTATTTCTTTTATATAGGGTATGTTATTATCGACCTCAAACTAATCACTCATCATATTTAGCAATGTTCTATGATTCTTCATTTGTCAATCAATATCAAGAAAAGGATGTTAGCATTAGAGCTAAACAATTATGTGATAGAGCATTAACACTTAACAAAAATCAGAAGTTGATAATCCCTTGGCTACTAAAGTTTGAACAAGGCCAAGATCATTGGATGTTGATAATTCTTGATCTACATGGAAATTATGTTTGGAATAGTAACTCAGCTTCCATAGAATTGAGTAAAGATACAAAAGTAGTTGTTAAAATGTAAGAGTTATAGCTAGCTATTTCTCTTCTAGTATTCTTTGTAATATTTAATAAAAAGCTAATTGTTTTAAACTTTAATAGGTCATGGAAGCTGTGGAACAAGAGTATGGGCATTGCCTTTAAAAAATCCCATAAGCTTATATGGGACAAAGTTATGGTATGTACAAGCAAATATTAATAATTTAATATATTTTACTATTGAATAATAAATATGTTCGAATATGGAAAACCATGTACACTTGTTTTTTGTAGGTTCCATAACAAAATGATGGATTCATGTGTGGTTACTTTGTCATGAATTTTATGAGCAAAATTATCTCAAATATCAACATTCCAATTAAAGATGTGGTAATCTATTTTACTAATATACCTTTTTAACATATATAAGTTATTTTTTGTGAATTCATGATATTACATCTTATTTTGAATTCAAATACATATAATTCTTTGGTTTGAACAAGTCGGGCTATGAAATGAAATTTTTTGATGATTTACGAGAGGAATGGGTAGAACATATAGTTCAAATTATAACATCACAAGAAGAATAAGGACAAGAATTTGATGATCTTGAATAGCATAGGATAACACCATGGTAATTTTTATAATGCTTTAATTTCTCTATTCTTATGTCACTAAAGTTTGAGCAGCTTGTTTGATGGATGTTTATATGCTGATGTATTTAGGGGAATGAATTGTTATATGGACCTGTTTTTCTGCCCAAACTCCATCTCGTCTCTCTTTCCTAGTTCCCTCGTCACTATGAATGGGACATTGCTAATGATTCTAAGCAAACCAAGCTTCTTTTCCTTGAAATAAAATGAGAATATCACAAAATCCATGACAAAAGAGGCGACATCATTTTATTTGTAATTTAAGTTAAATAAATATATATATATATATATTGTATATATATTATTTTTTTGTAATAAAATTAATTCTTAAGTAATTAATTAATATTTAATTTTTTAATTATTTGTAATATTTAAACTCTTTTAAATAGATTTTGGTTTTTTCTGCTATTATTTGATCGAATACAGGTTCTCAAGATAGAAGAAAATGAGTAAAATGTATAAAAATAATAATACAAAATTTAAAGCCGATTCAACCCGTGAATCGACTTTAAATTTTAAGTCTTCTAATTCTAAATCGGTTCACCTAATCGACTTAAATAGTAGATTTTGACGTAATGGTAACTCAATACCAATGCTATAAACTTTAAATTATTCTTTTACTTGTAATTTATATTGCAAATATTTCGATCATTTATGTCAAACCAACTTAATCCCCTTTTCTTTTTTCTTACCAATAAAAAACTTTAGCACAAATTTAACAATGGTCATTTTTCTTGATTTGTTTTTGGAAGTCATTACTTTAATTACAAAATTGGTCAAATAATACATCTAACCAACAATATTTAAACTCGTGTATTTACTACCACATGATAAGTTAAACATGACGTTAACTCATTCTATCTTAAGGAGTTATTATCCTATATACACACACGATAGGAAGTCTCTAGTATCTATAACATTTCTTAATCTTTATCCTTATTAAGCTAACATTTATAACCCTTAAATACTCATAGTGGAATTTCATAACCCAAGGATGTTCCAACATCTATATTTATTGGTAAGATACAAAAAACCATAATTTGTTTTCCATCTATAATTAGACATAATTCCATGTTCCTATTTGAAATAATATAAAGATAAACAATTTAAGAATAAAATTATTTTATTAAAATTAGAAATATATATAAATATATATATATATATATATATATAAATACAAAATTTAAATAATATATAATTTAAATAGGAAAAAGAAAAACAATAATCAAGACCTGTGTATTACATAGTATCCTTAAGATAATTTTTTCACTCATCTTGAGAACGACGGAAACTTATCTCCAAGAATACAACGATTAAATAATAATAAACTTACATCATAGTTTATTATTCTATAAACTTTAAAATATCTGAACTCTATTAAAGGAACATAGAAAATATACAACAAAAATAATAACAATTTTTTTTTACCTTTTCTGCCTCCTTTTCTTTTTCTTTCCTCTTTTCCCTTCTCTCTTTCTTCTATTTCCCTTCTTCTCTTTTCTTCTCAATTCTTTCCCTTTATCTTTTTCTTTGCTTCTCTATTTTTCTTCTCTATTTTCTTCTTATTTTTTGTTCTTAATTTTCTTCTATATTTTTCTTCTTAGCTTTCTTTTCTATTTATAAAAAGAATTATACATAAACGGGAGCTAAGAATTGATACTTGGGCAGAAAAACATAAACTAAAATTAAAGGAGAGAAATGGAAGAGCAATGGAAGAAATTAATTTTTCAGAGAAACAAAAAATTAAAAGAAGAAGAGAATTGAAACTAAAAATTGAAATTTTTATTCAAGTTTTCTAACAATCCCCCACATGAATAAAAATTGACATTGATTTTAAATCAAATTTTGAAACTAAAATAGAGTTCAACGGATCAAGACTTGCATAGGATAAGTAGGTGTCACCCTTTGAAGCTTTCTTTGTGAAAGTATATTTACCTTACTGACTGACTAGTAAACATGATGTCATTGAATTGTTCTTCCTTTTATGTAAGCGATAACATACTTCACATAAGAATTATTTCCTGACACAATTTAGTTCTCACTGTTATGTTCGTTTTGGCCATAAACATATGCTTGGTTTTGTGAGAGTCTCTAAAGAATTGAGTCCTAGACAATTCTCTTTCAAAGTGACCCCACTCCTCCTTCACATAGGTGATCTCTTATCTTTAAAAGTAATTTGCAAAAAGTAAACCACATAATCCTCTAGGTATTCTCTTCATAAGAATCATTAAAAGCCTTAACTTATCATGTATCTTATGGGTATCACTATTTTCATCATAGAAATGGACTTAAGGGTAAACCCAATAGTGATTTCACTAAGTCTTTACAATTAGGTTGTCCCTTTGAACCTAGATCTAGGGATCTCCAATCAAATAGGTTGGGTTTCTTTTGCAAATCTTTATTAATTCATAGGCTTCAGTCTCATTCCTCTCAATGACTTATCAATTAAGTCTCGATTTAACCCTTTAGTTAAGGGATCAACTATGTTATCCTTTGACTTCAAAAAGTCAATAGAGATAATCCCAGTTGAGAGAAATTATCTAATGGTATTATGTCTATGACCTATATGTCAAGACTTACCATTATACATATTGCTATGTGCTCTAAAAATAGCAGATTGACTATCACAATGAATGCATATTACAGGTACAAGATTCATCCACCTAAGAATATCTTCTACAAAATTACGTAGTCATTCGGCTTTTTTGCCACATTTATCCAAAGTAATGAACTCAAATTTCATCGTGGATCTAGCAATGTATGTCTATTTAGAGGACTTCTATGAAATAGTTGCACTACCAAGTATGAATACATATCCACTGGTAGACTTTGAGTCTTTCATATCAGATATCCAATCTAAGAATATTACAGGTAGACTTTGCATAACTATATCCTTCTAATACAGCTGGATATCTTGTGTAGTGTAGTTCATAGCTATGTGTATATCTTAAGTATCTAAGTAGTCTTGTAATACCTTTATAATGATTAGATCCTGGATTACTAATATATCTACTTAGTTTGTTTACAATGTAAGTTATTACTGGTCTCGTACAACTCGTCATGTACATAAGATTTTCTATCACTCTAAAATATTATAGTTGAGACACACTCTCACTTTTATTCTTGGATAGGTGTAGATTTACATCTATCGGTGTTCTCACAATTTTAGAATCACCCTTGTTGAATTTCTCAAGTATTTTGCCAACATAATGGCATTGACTTAGAATGAGACTACTTGATATCCTTAATATCTTAATTTCTAGAATTACATCAGCAGGTCTCATGTCTTTCATATCAAATCTTGAATTCAACATAGACTTAGTAGATTTGATTATTTGATCATTACTACCCACAAATTGAATGTCATCAATGTAAAGACACAAAATAACATAACCATATTCTTTGTCCTTGACATATACATTCGTTGATTTTAAAGCCATTTGTCCTCATGACATAATCAAACTTTTCATGCCATTTTTTTGGTGCTTGTTTCAAGCCATATAAAGACTTCACCAATTTACAAATCTTTCCTTCTTTCCCTAGGCATGAAAAACCCTTGGGTTGGTCTATGTATATTTCATCTAACTCTTCATTTAAAAAGGTTGTCTTTACTTCCCTTGATGTATTTCAAGATTTCGTAGAGCTGCAATAGTAATTATCATCCTTATAAATGTTATTCTCATCATAGGAGAATAAATATCAAAGTAATCAAGGTCATGTTGTTGTTTGTATCCCTTATTTACAAGCTTAGCCTTATACTTATCAATTGATCCATCTAATTTACATTTTTCTTGTGAAAATAGACTTAGACCATAGTGTTTTACTACTTAGAGGTAAATCAACTAGTTCCCAAGTGTGATTTTGCATAATGGACTAAATTCACTATTAATGGCTTCTTGCCATTGAGGCCCTTCAAAATAATTCACAACCTTTTCATAGGTTTGAGGTTCAATTTCTAGCAAATAGGTCAAAAAATCTAGACTATAAGATGTTTCTATTCTAGCCCTCTTGCTACGTCCGATTTCAACCTCCACCTCTTGTTCAGGTTCTTTGTTTTGACTATCTTCATTCATAGTATTGAACATTCGTTTAGATGAACTTGATTCTCTTTGAGATTTACCTGAGAATACATGTTTAAAGAACAATGTATTCCTTGATTCTCTTTGAGATTTACCTGAGAATACATGTTTAAAGAACAATGTATTCCTTGATTCATTTATCGTGTTCTTATGTATGTTTGGGATCTTTGACGCATGCACAAGAAACTGATAAGCACTACTATTATGTACATATCCAATAAAGATGCATCTATTATTTTTGGACCTATCTTCAGTTTCTTAGGTATAGGTACAACCACTTTTGCAAGATACCCTCATACTCATAAATATTTATAGGAAGGTACCCTTCCTTTAAATAATTCATACTATGTGTTATGTGTCTTTTGTAGGGTATCTTATTTAAAAGGTAGTTAGTTGACAAAATAGCTTCCCCCCACATGTTATGTGGCAACCCAAAACTTAATAGCATTGCATTCATCATTTCTTTCAAGGTACGATTCTTACGTTCAACAACTCCATTTTGTTGAGGTGAATAAGGCATTGTGGTTTCATTACATTGAGCTTAAATAGCCCATCAGATACATATCTTTTTCCTACAAACATTCCATTTTTAGTCACAATGACCATATCATATTCAAACACCATCCAAAAGTCATGCTTGTTTAGCAATGAGCCAGAAACAAGATTCTTACAGATGTCTAGCACATAGAGTACATTTTTTAATATAAGTTACTCCCCATAAGTCATCTTCAGTTTGATATGGCCTTGCTCTTGAATGGCTGATGTGGTAGAATTTCCCACCACTCCTTTGGGTTTGATCATACCAAGTTCACCTCAGAAATGATAGCACACAAGTCAATATCGAAGATATCATGAGTGATGTCATCAACCATGTTTGCCTCATAGTTTCTGTTTCTTTTTGGAAACCTGTAGTCTGGGGCTTTATACCCTATCCTCTGACAGTTAAAGCAAATCCCTCTGAAGCTTTACTTCTTAAAATTTGCTTCTCTAGGTCCCAATTTAGACCCTTTACCCTTATTCTTATTGTGTTTGGAACTTTGACCATGTTCCATCACATTAGCCTTGGGTGCTGATGGGATATAACCTCTTTTAGAAAAAGTCTTATTGTCTTCTTCCACTTTGAATCATATCAGTAATTCTTTCAAAGACACTTTCATTTTCTTGTGCTTAAGGTAGGCCTTGAACCCTATACATGAAGGGGGGAACTTTTCAATAATAGCTGCAACTTGAAAGGTTTCACTAAATACCATCCACTCATCATAAGTCTATGTTATGATATCTTGGATTTCACATGCTTAACTACACACAGATTTAGAGTCTACCATCATATAATCAAGAAAGAGACCAACCAAAATTTTCTTGGCACTAGCATTTTTAGTTTCATAATTTTGGTCTAATGATTCCCACAAGTCTTTGGTAATCTTTTCCGTATTGTACTCATTGTACAAGTAATCAGTTAGACTATTCAGAACATAGTTCTGACATAGATCATCAGAATGCTTCCATGCTTCAATAGCACTAGCAGACTAAAAATATTATTCACCATCAGGTTGATCGGGAGCTTCTACAGTTAAGAACCTTACTAAATTCAAGGTGGTGAGATAGAACATTATCTTACTCTTCCATTTCTTGAAGTTCAAGCCATTAAACTTATCTGGTTTCTTTACCACAATATGGTTCATTGGAACAAAAACCAGTAACATTGGGGCTACTCCATAAGCCATAGAAGTCCTCATCATTTGGGTCACAGTAGAACCACCCATAGTAGGGTGAGCAATATTCACAGTTGGATTTTCAATTCGAGACACTGGAGTGGTTATTTCAAATTCCATAATCTTTTCTTTATTTTTTCTTTTCCGTCTCTCTCTCTCTTTTTCTTTTCTTTCTCAGCCTATTCTTTTTCTCTCTTTCTTTCTTCTTCTCTGTTATCTCAACTTTGATTTTCTTCTTATTTTTTCATTTTGTTAATACACAGATAGCAATACAAGTTTTAAAAATCACCAAATAAAGTTTTAGATTAATATATATATATATATATATATATATATATATATATAATAAATAAATGATAGAAACATGTTAATTTACATATATATTTATAATTTCATTAATTATAGTGATTAAATAATTTATATATTTATAAAATTATAAATATATATATAATAAAATAAAATACAAATATAAAGTAAAGAAAATTAAGATTAGTAACAAAAAAAATAAAGAAAACAAAAATACTTAATATAAATATCAATATTAAAAAAATATTACAATTATATAAAATAATTAATAATAAAAACAATATAGAAAGTGATGGAATCAAGTAATTTAATATAAGAGCAAAATTAATAAATATTAATATTAAATATATGATGAAAAGGATTAATAAAGATGTAAAAATTGAATGGTAATTATAATAGAATATATATATATAGCAGAATAGATAAATATAACATATTATAAATAATCTGTTTATCTTATAATATTTATTAAAACAAAATTTCTATTTGTTTGTCCAAAAAGTAAGGGAAAACTTAAGATTGTTTGAAATAATACACGAACAAAAAATTTAAGAATAAAATTATTTTATTAAAATTTGAAATATATATATATATATATATATATATATATATATAAATCCTAAATTTAAATAGGACAAAGAAAAATAATAATCGAGGCATGTGTATCACATAATGTCCTTAAAATAATTTTTTCGCACATCATGGATGTTTGAGAACGATGAGAACTTATCTCTCAGGATACAATGATTAAATAATAATAAACTTACATCATAGTTTATTATTTTACGAATTTTAAAGTGTCTGAACTCTATTAAAAGAACCTAACTCTAGATAAAAAATATAAAACAAAAATAAAAACAATAAAAAAATATTTTTTTCCTTTTCCACCTCCTCTTCTTTTTCTTTTTTTCTTTCTTTTTTTATTTTATTTTTTTCCCTTTTCCTTTTTCTCTTTCTTCTCTTTCCCTTCTTCTCTTTTTTTCTCAACTCCTTCCCTTTCTCTTCTCTTTGCTTCTCTTTTTTTCTTCTCTATTTTCGTTTTCAATTTTCTTCCGTATTTTTCTTCTCAATTTTCTTTTATATTTATAAAAGAATTATAAATAAACGGAAGCTGAGAATTGATGCTTGAGCAAAGAAATGGAAGCTGAAATTGAAGCAAAAAAACAGAAGAACAAAAGAAATTAATTTTTGAAAAAAAACAAAAAATTAAAAAAAGAGGAAGAACTAAAAATTAAAATTTTTATTCAAGTTTTTTAAGATTTTCATACCTTATTGCTTCATTTGCCCACTAGATTTGCTCTCGAAATAATTATCAATAAGATATTTATCTCGTAGCACCAATATAAATAGTATCATACTACATGTATACTCATGTATTGATATATCAAAGTTATAATAACTTAAAAAAAACACATATAAAGATTGCCTAATAGTAAACCCGTATGAATCAAGCCAACTAGTCACATGCGTAACCTCAAATAATCAAATGACAATACCAAGCTACAACTCAACTCCTTGTTCTTATATTATTAATTTTCTCAAACTCAACCTAAATGTTAGTTACCAATATACTACCCTAAAATAAAATACTATCATATGGTAACATGCTTCTGGTTATGTCCACAAACTTTTATTTTAAATAATGTCATAGGGAAGCAAGAAAATAATAGATCCATATCAAAGAAAAATATTCCCATCTTTAACATAGTTTACTAAAGTAAAATTTCATTCTTATTATAGGACTACATATACAACTTACACATCCAGCAATCAAAACAATTTTAATAAATGAAAATGACAGCAAAATAAACTTTCATATAAAGTAAAATATAAAACAAACCATGAGTATTTTTTATCTGACACCCATTATGGTTTTCATCTGTACAAACTTGAGTCTATAGAACCTAATCGTTCTCTGGTAACAACTATAATGTTCAAGAATTTCCAAACTTGAAAAACAAAAAAAGAGAGGATATTTTTTGTAAAATAAAAATTTTCAAAAGGTCTTGTAATGAAAATATCGTCAATTTACAACATTAATTAATAACCTCGTGGTTAAAATTTATAAAACCTAATACCATATTAAATGGCAAAAGAAAAAAATATACCTAACAAATTAAACCAAAGACTGCCTAAGAGACCAACGATTTTCCAACTGTCAAATCTTCCTCGTGGAGTTCCTAAGAAGTGGTGTATGGAACTTGGGTGAGTAATAACACTTGTAAGCACACTCATCTTACTTGAAAAATTAAGCAAACAAAACATACAAAACATACAATACAAACAAATGTTTATAGAATAGTGCTTGTGATGCATGATCTTGTCTTAGAAATACTTTTCAAAGCCTTACTTTCTTAAGGAGTGCCATGAATAATCCATTAAACTTAACATAGTGGAACCTTATATAAATCACTCATTGACAACTAACACGAATGAAAATCATGTATAAGTGAGCTTTATTATATATTTTGAAACAAACTGAAATTATGATCCACCCATATTTCTTCATTGGATGAATCTCCCAACTACATTAGAAAACAACAAGGAAAATAACTATAATACAATTGATATTGCCAAGATCTTTTTTTCTTTCTTTTTTTTTGTTAGCACACAATATCTCTGCTATGGATATTTTATTTCATTTTTTTAATAACATAAATTAAGCTAGAATAACAATAAAATCCTAGCAAAATAAGTTGCTTGTGACCCACTCACACCTACATGGCTGGCTACACATAAGGAAACCCTAAGAAATATTCTAAATTAAGGATCTATATTATTTACAATAGTAATAGATAAAATCTTAACTAATATTTGATTGAAAATAAATCAAGTCTTATAAAATAAAGTAAATATTAAATCATGCTAAATAAACCATGAAACTAAAAAATGTAATTATTTGACAGATTCTTGGGTGTCACTTGAAAGCTATTTTACACTTCGTAATCTTCCGAATTTGAAATTATGTATTTCTGTAAATAATGTATCCCATTGAGTCATCTTTCTAACCTAAGTTAAATAATCTCAATTTGATATCAGATGACAAGTATATGAAAATAATACTAATAATTGCTTAATGAAACTTTTCAAATTGGGATTTTTACTTGGAGTTTACTTGTGTTCCATGCCCAAGCTCTTTTATTCATTCCACTCAATTTCTTGAATGACACATCGAAGCTTTTGTTTCATCTTGTGAGCCATGACCCAATCATCTCATTGAGTTTTTCTTTTATCTTCTTGGTACGTCGGTGAATCAGTCTGATAAGTGCTAGGTAAGGACTTTTATGTCTTTGGTTACCCATATTTACATAAGAGACACATCCCACATATGGTTCTTAAACTTATCATAGCTTATATCTTGTCTCTTCAAGACAATGTGTATATAGATGATTTGAGCATCCTATCAAAATAAATGCTTGCTTTAGATCTTTACTTGCGAAAAACATTTGTTTTCAAAAGTTATGTGTCATCAAAAAATCTTAACAAAAACATATATTTAATAACATACATAAATAATGCAAATATCAAATGGTGCTCCAAAATACGTTAGAAAAACTCTTAATATAGATCACGAAGATTTATAAGATACTATTTCACATCAAAATATAAAATAAGACAAGAATATTATCATGACATCAAATACATACAATCACATAAGAAAACATCAAAAAATGCTTAATATTTCGAGAAGGGTCAAGCTACTTACCTTGTAGTAGCAAAATCAAGCCTAAACTTATAGATTAAGAGACCTCAACGGATGGTTACCCTATTTAAAACCAAATGGCAATTCAATATCTCATATTGTAAAAGCATAAAGTAAGTTTGCTATTACTATTTAGGTTTGGCATAACACTGCCTTTCAGATTCTTCCTCTACTTAGGTATCATACTCCTATTGTTTAAAATTAATCACATATGAAATGTTTATATATCTACTCCAATTCCCTTTTGAGTTCCACTAGTATAATTTTATTTTATATAAATACAAGTGTTATCCATACAATGCACCATATGTGATGTTTAAGCATTTTGATATAAATTATAAAAAGAAATTATTGTAATTACTATAAATTATAAAAATGTCCGGTAAAATTTCAACACCAAACATCTCTCATTCAAAAATATAATTAAAATTATTTGGATCCCTAAAATTACAATATTTGTATGAAATAAACCTAACACGTAATATATTATGTAATAAAAATTCGTGTACTTTTGATTTCTAAAAGACTTTCAAATTAGGCATTCTTTTTTTTCAAAATTGTCTCACAATCGTTGTTAAGTAGAAGATTTAAATAAAATCCATAAAAACTATAATATTTTGTTTTTTCAGTGAATCAAAATGTAAGAATTATAAGTGTTTCTTATTTTCGTAGAAAATAAATTTGTATGTAAATTTGTTTTTAAGCTCGTTATTAAGTCTATTAAGTAAAGTCGAATAAATAGCAGAATTTTAAATAGTCATACTTGAGGTATATTTGTTATAACTTTGGCACATAAGATTACATTTATGCATTTAATAGCATATGTTCATAAATATGAAATTATATTTTCTACTAAAATATTTATTTAAACTTGAATCAATTTATGAAATTACCACTTAGCCTATTCTTTAATATGTTTAATTGTTTTAAATATATATCCTAAATTTTAGGCTAAAACGTGTGATAAGATATAAGCTAAAACATAGAATAAGATATATGCTAAAATATTATATAAGATATGACTTAAAATCTACTTTAAAAAAACTCTTTTTTAAATAAGAATCTTCTTGATTAATAAGTCTACATTAAAAAAACTATTCTTTAAATAAGAGTCTTCTTTATTAATGAGTATTACTAATTCAGGGTTTTAATTTTTCCTATAAATAAAACACATTACTCATTGTTTCAATCAACAACACAAAAGAAATATTTTCTTCTTTTTAATCTCTCTCTTGTTTTGCAAATATAAGATCATAATTCTTTAGGCTTCTTTATTTGGTTAATCTATCAAACATGATAGTTGTGTTTGATTGATTAATAAGCTTAATTAGTTTATGATATTTTGATCATATGTTCTTATAGCTTCTTCTTTATTTTTTTCTTGAATTGTTAGATCAAATAATTGTATGTGTTATATCATAATTATTTGATTTGATTATTTATCTTTAAAGAAGCTATCATTAATGAACTTGTGCCTAAACTGATTATTCTAGGGTTGACAGTTGATTTTGATTTATTTGATATAGTTATTAAATTATCTATTTAGGGTTATTCATTATTAAATATATTTTAAAACGTATACAGACACTTGTGCTTTTGTGCTAACCTTTTTGCAGTTGATTCGAGAATGTATCTAATTGGCGTGAAACTTATTGGAACGTTGATCTGGATACCGCTCACGCTAATATTAGAAAATGTGAAAATAGAACAAGGGCTCGTAAATGAGGTATATTGGGATAGTATCCTAGAAAGGGTATCCTAGAACAAGGGCTCGTAAATGGGGGGCGACATATTTGCAAGGCATAAAAAATACAAAAATCATGAAGTCATTCTTGGTCTTTTGGTTCGATCAAAGATGTACCAACATTTTCACATGTTCTTTGGTTCCATTAGAACAACATAAGCAGTTACTCCTGGTCTTATGGTTCAATTGTGGCTGTAACAATCCCCTTATCTTCAAGGATGCTAGAAGTCAGACATTAAGAATTTTCCATTAAGAGATTCTAGTCATCTAATTAGGTTTTGATCATCTAAAAATCTTGACCATGAAACACTTACCTAGACTTGGTTGAAGTAGATGTTTGTTGTCAAGTTTTTCTACCACAAAGCTCTAACCTTTGATTGAAGGAATAAGATGGGTGAAATTGAGAGTGACAAGGTTTGTATATAGACTAGTAGGCGCAATCTTAACCTCCATCTAGCCAACGACCTAGAGGTTAAAATAGAGAGGAGACCTAATGAATTAGGCCAAGAAAATTTCAAATTTGGAAAGTCAAATTCACAACTTACATTGACTTTTTTTCTCCCAAATTTTAACCATTCCTAACCAAGACTTTAATTGAGACACGAAAATACCCATTAGAAAACTTATGATCCAAAGATTAACATGATACAAAGAATATTGAGGATACCAGTTGCACAGAAAACCCGAGGCTAGAGATCACTAGAATTTTGAACCATGTATCCTAGTAAATATAATCTTTTTTGTGTTTATCAAATTGTTTTCTAATTGCTAACAAAATAGGTTAGCATAATGGACAATCAAGACATCCCAAGATTCTTTGTGCTGTCATACCTAGGTGATCCGTTAGACCACCTACCCTTCCCCCTACAGGAGACGGCCCAAGAAAATATGTTGCCAATACATTTTCAAATAATAATTCTTTGTAAAAAAACCTTGGAAATAGAGTTTTTTCTCTAAATATCCAAATAATTAAATCCAAAATAAAAGAGCATTACTTCAAATTAAGTTTAGGTAATTAAATCTTAGTTTTAACTCTCATATTAAGTTTGTTAGGAGTAATGTACTCATTCAAATAACGTTCTCTATAAAAATCTTGAATAAAAGTAAAATCAATTTATTTTAAAAAAAATATTTACCCATTCAATATTTTGCGAGCATAATAAAGTTATTATTATATCATATTCACTATCAATCAGACATGTTATAATTGATCACAATCAAATCAAGAATGACACAAATGAAGCAACACAGATATATGGACTGCAAAAGGAATATAATTAATACCTTAACAATATCCTTACAGAACTTTGAAAAGTTGGTTCTAAGATTAGAAAAACTTTGATAGTAATTGCACTCTAGAATTTGTTGAATCAAAAACTAGAAATTACTAAAACATAAACATGTTCTTCCTCAAAATTAAGGGAAGAACTAAATAAATTCTAAAAACTAAAAATATAAAAATCTACCAAAAAGGGGGAGAGAAAGTTGCTAAAAGTGCAACTTGGAAGCTTATTTTCTTGGTATACAAGGGGTCCTATTTATAAGAAATACTATGAGAAAAAATTGTATTTTCACCGCGGTGTGATCAGATCGCAACTAGATTTTTAACCAGTTCAAACCTCCTTGTACCGCGGCATACAATTATTTTTTTCGTTATTTTCCATAATCTCGTTTCTTCACTTTGGATAATATCAAATAAATGATATTCATTTAAGCTCCCAAAAGTATGATAAACATACTTCAGGTATTTTTTATTTTAATATTTATATATTAAAATACTTGCAAAACACTACAATATACTCATTAATAAATTTGTCTAAAATATAATAGAATAAAGCAAATATAAATCCATTTTATTAATTAAATGACATTAAAACATGGTATATTTAGTACTTTTAAGCACTCATCACAATGTCGATGGATGAGTTGGAATGAGGAGTACCTCAAGAAATATTATGTATGAAATATTGTGATCCATATATTGAAAAATAATGATGTACATCCGAGTTAGATTCGGAGTCATTGTGGTATATTTAGTATTTTTCAATATATGGATCACAATATTTTATACATAATATTTCTTGAGGTACTCCTCATTCCAACTTGATTCTGTGCAACTGGTATCCTCAATATTCTTTGTATCATGTTAATCTTTGGATCATAAGTTTTCTAACGGGTATTTTCGTGTCTCAATCAAAGTCTTGGTTAGGAATGGTTAAAATTTGGGAGAAAAAAAGTCAATGTAAGTTGTGAATTTGACTTTCCAAATTTGAAATTTTCTTGGCCTAATTCATTAGGTCTCCTCTTTGTTTTAACCTCTAGGTCGTTGGCTAGATGGAGGTTAAGATTGCGCCTACTAGTCTATATACAAACCTTGTCACTCTCAATTTCATCCATCTCATTCCTTCAATCAAAGGTTAGAGCTTTGTGGTAGAAAAACCTAACAACAAACATCTACTTCAACCAAGTCTAGGTAAGTGTTTCATGGTCAAGATTTTTAGATGATCAAAACCTAATTAGATGACTAGAATCTCTTAATGGAAAACTCTTAATGTATGACTTCTAGCATCCTTGAAGATAAGGGGACTGTTACAGCC
Organism: Hippophae rhamnoides; assembly: GCA_033030585.1. Taxonomy (NCBI): domain Eukaryota; kingdom Viridiplantae; phylum Streptophyta; class Magnoliopsida; order Rosales; family Elaeagnaceae; genus Hippophae; species Hippophae rhamnoides. The sequence continues at coordinate 31,013,024 of CM065431.1, read as the reverse complement.
ACAATTGAACCATAAGACCAAGAGTAACTGCTTATGTTGTTCTAATGGAACCAAAGAACAAGTGAAAAATGTTGGTACATCTTTGATCGAACCAAAAGACCAAGAATGACTTCATGAATTTTGTATTTTTTATGCCTTGCAAATATGTCACCCCCCACGTGACTTTTCAAAAAAGCTCAACTTTTAGTGAATTCCAGTTTATGATAGTGGCTCCAGGAATCAAAAAAATGAAGGGTACAAGCTAGAAGTAGAAAGGAGAATAAGCATGTGTAGCTTGCTAGTTTGAAGCCACCAAATGTGGCCCACATCTCGTTTCCAACTAAGGAAATTGTCATGGAAGAACATGTTCCACACTCAAGTCCTATTCGTGCACCATATCTCGCTTCTTTTTCTAGCATGAATGAGACTAGATCATCAGGTGATCGTTTTGGCAGCTTAGGGAGCATTTTACAATATTTGAAATTTAATACGTGTATATTTTATAATACTCGAATTTTAAACCACTTATTCTAGTGTATATAAGGAAAGATAACTATTTTAAAAGTGTTTTTCAGAATAATTATAGATAAAAAAATTTCAAGTCATTCTACATGTAACATTTATTGCGGGCACTTTTAAACACATTTATTGCGACCATCCAATATTACACCAAAAGTAACACTAAAGAATTAAACTCTTACTAAAGACTAAAACATAAAGCACATTCCAAGTAACTCTAAGTTATCATAGTATTTTCTAGCATTTGGCAATATTATAACAAAAACACAGAATCCAATTCTCATTTTCTATTTTAAGTCATTTGGAGTTATAAAAGAAAGTCCAATTCTTTTCTACAATTTTAGGTGCGGTATTACATATACCATCGCGTCTAATACATGAGTAAATTTTTTAAAAAAGTGAGTATTTCTTGTATAAAAAGTAGACTTTATGTCCATGTGTTTGTATGTATAAAATGACACAAAGTGATACATATAATTTTAATCCAAACAAATATTAAAATTCAAGTCTATTGTTATCCAATCAATAATTACAAGTTAAAAAAAAATGATTTCCACCATCTTAACAAGTAATTGTCTAAAAGCTTGAATTTCGTTTTGAAAAAAAAAATCGAATTTAGTCCTATACTATAGAATTCTGGACCTATTTCGTCTACACACTTTTCCTTCAATTTGGCACTCAAGTTTCGACCAACAAGCAAGCAGCAGATGAATCTATCGGTATTGCTGTCAAAGCAAACCTTCAAAAGGGTAGGTCAACATATTAATTAATGCAAATTTATATTAGCGTAATATTACTTTCTAAAAAGAGGCAAAATTGATGAAAAACATCACTTGATGCGGTTTTTTTTTTCAAGGACTGCATAAATTGTTACTTGTAATAACCGGCCTTCAAAATATAAATCAAATATACTTTTGATCAACTATTCACCTTTTTTTGTGCCTATCAACTAACATGTTGTAACCGATCAATTTTTTTAGGGGGGACAAAAAACCATGCAGTGTCCCAAATACCCCTATCCCGGTGGCTAAGCCGTACAAGAGTGTCTTTATACATAAACAGTGAAAGAGCTAGAAAGTGGAGTCACACTACTCTATCTTGACATATGGACAAAATGTCCTATTGAAAAAAATAAAAACTTTCAAACCTGTCAAAAAGAACAGTTTCCTTATTTATCAGCCTGTCAAGAGCTAATAAATCTCAAGAATTGTGGCATTAGCATAATGCCAAGATAATTTTGAACACCCATCACAATTTTAAGCAGCAGGTCTTTTATTTCAGAAGCAAAAATAGTCTCAAACACATGATATGGTACATCAAAACAAAGTTTCAAACCTAACCAGGTGTTAAACCGCCAAAGAATAGAGTTGTATTGTGTTGTGTTGTAAGAGCTCTCTCATCTTTCCTTTTTTATATATTTGATTTTCTATTTTTTCTTGCTCCAGTTTGTCAGCAAGTCCAAGATGATGATCTTTTAATAGCTGGTTTCATCTGCTTGTCCTCTTCCAAGGAAATCATCCCCAAATGTGATGGATCCTCTAGCATCATCTTTGCCACCAAATATCCTGCAATCGACCATGTTTGGAATTTCCTTGCCTGTTTACCAATAAATCTCCCAACTTTCCCATCATAATATTCTGGCCAGCTGTCTTTGAGCATGCGACTCTCAGCAAGCTCTATTGCTCGTCTTGCAACTTGTGGTCGTCCCGTCTTAATGCAAGCAGCCGTTAAAAGCCATAAGAGAACTGCATTTGACAAAAAATATATTGCCACAAGAAAAGATTATAGTATTCCTAAGAGTGAAATACAAACCTCAACTTTATAGAGAGAGAGAGAGAGAGAGAACTAAGTGGATGTTCAATGGTATTCTTGGATTCAGTTTCGTTTGGAAGACAACCATGGGACAACCATGGGTAATTAACACTGACCACTTACTAGGTTAGAAAGAAAACAAAAGTTGCAGCTCTCATCATTATGAATCACAAAGTTTAATTTAGCAGCCGAAGGTTGAAAATGAAACCAAATAAAGAATTTAGGTCGTATTTTGTTTATAGAATGGAAACATAATAGGTATAGGAATTGAATTTAACGTAAACAATATTACTATTAACAATTAATCAAAATAATGATATATATTATAAAAATTATAAAACTATAAATGAAGAAAAATTAGAAATAAACCTTTTTATTTCTAAATGAGATAATGATTAAAAAAATAATAAATGGTTATACAAATACAGGAGGAAAATATAACATTTCAACGTATTCATGAGGGACATGGGTCCAATGAGGATTTCTACTATTGTTAAAATGTTTTATTATCCATTCCAAATTAATAGTCAAACCAAACAAAAGAATACCTTAAATCATTCCATTAATATTCTTATTACTGTCAACCAAATATAAACTTAGAGAAAAATAGGAAACTAACAATTTTTTCAGCAAAACTCTATTCTTTCTCATCTTCTACTTGTAGTCACATTTGATAGGAGGCAAGCCAATGGCAACCTGCTTTTTATAAGATCCTCTTCTTCCACTTCAAGAAATCAAGAGAGAGAGTCTCTCCCAAAAAAAACCTCACGCACCAAATCTAATTAATTGTACATCTTACATATCATCTGCCAGTTATTAAATTAAAGCCCTTCTTGAAGTCCCTCGGAAGCTGTTTTTGTCTCAATTTAACTGTTAATTTTATTATTTTCTTTTTAAGGTTAGGGTTTACAAGTTAAGATGTGATTTTATGCAACTGAACAATGATTGGTTTTCACATAAGATTTTTAGCAATATTAGTGTGCTACCAAGATCCAGCAAGGTTCCTCATTAGATATAGAATAAGCATATAAGATCTTACTAGGATGAAACCCATGAAATGTGGACTTTGTTGAATGCAGTGAAATTATTCATTCCATTCATCTAATTCTAAAGCAGCCACATAGAAGGTTGGTGAGAGAGATAAACCTGGCCAAGAGCCTCCATTATGGTAGCTCCATCTGGTATTCTTGGGATCACAACCGGTTGTAATGCGCCACTCATGACTTTCTATAGCTGGATAGCATATCTTTAAGGGCATTTCTCCAACCAACTCCTCCCAGCGAGATTCAATAAGATCCATGATGGCCATGGATTGCTCTGGGGTAGCAAGAGAAGATAGAATAGAAATACAGTTACCTAAAGCAAACCATCGGAAATCCATCCTTGCAGGACTTACATTACCAATAAAGTAGCCACCACGGGTCGGCATGAAATCAAATACCCAATCAGGGATTGAGTCAGGAATCACATTAAACTTATTTACTGCTGTGTGTGAGTACTCCTCTGTCTTGTATCGGTATATATCATTTAGTTGCTGAAAGTCGAGCCAGAAGTAACTTCTCATATGGTAACTCAATGCATGCAAACGCTTTACAATTCTTTCTATAAATTCTTTTCCTTCTGCATCGGGTTTTAACATTGCTAGGGCACATCTCAATGCCATAAAGAATAGGGCTTGTATCTCTATAGGATAACCATAAATACCCTGGAGAAAGAGAGCAAGTTAATCTAATAACAAACATAGAAGATCATGAACATAAAATCTCAAGCCTATGAATTTAAATGAACATAAAATACCAAGAATTTAAATGCTACCTATGAATAAATCAAAGAAAAAGATTGCGCACATTAACTCGAACTATTAGCCAAATAGGGAAGGAAAAAAATCAATAGACCACTTGGACATTTTGTATCAAGATTACAGGCACTTAATCCTCTATACAAATTAACAAACTTTATAGGAATGGATAAATTGCAATTTGGCAAATATTTTTCTTTTGTTTGCCAGTTTTCATTTTCTTCTTCAAACTTGCATAATATCTTTTGTGGTTCATTAAGGAGTAGATGAAGCAATTTATCTAAAATTAAAGTTCATAAAATTAATTGAAATCTACTTATGAAGTTATAAATCTTGCCTTATAGTATACTATATCCGCGGTAGAGTAATCACAAAGTACTCTCATTAAAAAAAAATAGAGGTGGTCACATAGTACAACTTAGCAAACTTCAAGTATTGGATATTGTTATATAGTTACTTTCGCCATGCTCCTATGGCCTAATCCCTTCTATTTCGTGTTTTCTGTCAGGAGAGACTTTATTTATATAGTGCCCCCCAAACTTGCAGTATCGTACTCTTAGCCAAAAGAGACAAGGTTCAACACCTCAACTACTACGTCAACCAAATCTTGACAAACGTTCAAAGCAAATACCCAACCATCGACAAGTTAGCCTTCGCCCTCAAAGTCAATGGGCTCACACATTGTTGTAGTACTTATTTCTCAACCACTTAAAAGCATTCCGACGAGACCAAAGGTGGCAGGGAGACCGGCACAAATCGCCATAAAACTAGGAGAATATGATATTAAATACATGGCTAGAACGGCCATCAAGGGACAAGCAGTAACTGAGTTTGTGACCAAATTCAATGAGACACCAAAAGTCATTAGCTATGAGGGGCAAAAGGAAGTATGTGTAGTGGATCAAAAGTACAGGTCAACCTGGAAAGTATTTGTTGATGGAGCACACAACTTCAATGGTATTAGGATAGGGTGGTCATAATTGATCACTACAACAATTGTTTCGAATATGCGGTCAAACTTGATTTCCAAGCAACTAATAATATCGTAGGATATGAAGTGACTATATTCGAGACCATGACTTCAAAAAAGCTAGGGGAAAATAATATCACCTCACATAATGATTCTAGACTAATGGTCAACCAATTATTGAGGACGTTTGAAGCTAAGAATGGAAAGATATAGGGCATCTAGAGAGATTGAAACGAGACTGCTCAAAATTTTCCAAGTTTGAGATCAAGCAAATAGCTCGAAATGAAAATGATCACATCAATGCTTTGGCCACAACAGCATCAGTGCGGGAGGCCAACCTCACCCGAGTAGTGTCGATTACGATCTTGACAGAAGCAAGTTTGAAAGAGGCCGAAAGAATAGTCGACTCTATGGATGCCCCTACCAACCCATGGTTCACGTCGATCTATAACTTCATAGAAAGGGAAGACCTACCCGAGGATCCCAAACTGGCAAAAAAATCAAGGCCAAGGCAGGGTGATGCATGATTGAAGCAGGTAGGCTATACAAAAGAACCACACTCAGACCTGAGCTCTTGTGCATAGCCAAGGAAGGAGCTGAAAGATTGATGTTTGAAGCACACGAGAGGGAGTACGACTCTCATTCAGGTGGAAGGAGTTCGTCCCAACAACTTATGAGACAAGGCTACTATTGCCCACTATGCTAGCAGATTGTACAAAATACACTAAGAACTCTGATAAGTGTCAAAGATTCACCCCTTTTGTCACACATGCCTCTGAACGTTATGACATGGGTGGTGAGTCCTTGACCCTTCTACAAGTGGGGGCTTGACATAGTAGGACCATTACCCCCAGCTAAGGGTCAAAAGAAAGTTTCTACTAGTGACCACTAATTACTTTCCGAAATGGATTGAAGTGGAATCTCTGGGAAGAATACGGAAAGAAGAGGTGATCTGATTTATCTAGAAGTCTATAATTTTTCAATTTAGTCTACCAAAGAACTCGTTACCGATAACGGGAGACAATTTACAGGTCGTAGCATCAAGGTGATCGCCACCAAGTACAACATCAAGATGTGTCACTCAACGCCATATTATCTCCAGGCTAATGATCAAGCAGAATCTTCCAACAAATTAATGATCAAACTATTGAAGAAAAGGTTGGAGAGGGAAAAGGGAAGATGGGTTGAGGAACTGCCTGAGACATTATGGGCTGTTAAGACTAGCCCTCAGGGAAGCACTAACGAGATCCCTTTTTCCCTGGTCTATGGGACTAAAGCAGTAATATCAACTGAAGTTGAAATATCCAAGGCCCGGTCGGTCCTAACAAAAGAACAGAACGAAGCGAGTAGAGCAATCAAATTGATCCTCATCGAAGAGAAAAGGGATGAAGCTTTGAGGAGGATAATCGAGCAAAAAAGAAAAGTATCATATTATAACAACAAGGCTGTGCATTTTAAAGTATTCGCCATGGACAATTGGGTTCTCAGACGGGTCTTCCCTAATAAGAAGGAATGGATGGCTGGTAAAATGGGTGTAAATTAGGAAGGAGCTTATCAAATAACTAAGACAACTCCAAGAGGAACCTACTTATTGAGAAGCGTTGAAGGAACTGAAGATGGCACAAGCTGGAATGCCAGACACTTAAAGAAATACTACTTCTAATGTATATTAATTTACCACTTTCATGTACCATCATCATATGTATATCTATGGAGTGACCCCTATCAACAAATGGTTTTCTCCCAGAACCAAGTAGAACGCCTTGACGCTTGCAAAAGTCACAAGTTGTCCACCTCGGTTAGAAACTAGGTTGGTGCTCTGACATTGAAGGGAAAGCTAAGCACCTCGGTCAAGAACCAAGTAGAGCTCCCTTTCTCACTGTTTTTTCACAGGCTTATCACCTCGGTTAAGAACTAGGTAGAATACTACGAGTTGTCCACCTTGAGTAGGAACCAAGTTGACGCTCTGACATTGAAGGGAGAGCTGAGCACCTTAGTCAGGAACCAAGTAAAGCTCCCTCTCCCACTGTTTTATGTCATGGGTTGATCACCTCGGTTAAGAACCGAGTAACACCCTAATAATCGTAGAATTCGTCCCCTAATAAAACATATACAACAATTGAGCATCGCAAGTCCATTCTATCAAGAATATTTTTATTGTCTGAAATTACAACACTTTTGAAAAACTTATTAATACTTAGATTGGCCCCCAGAGGGTTAAAAACTCCTCAAACACTTAAACACACGACCGGTATCCAGGTCATCAATTTCTTCCACCAGGGGCAATAGCTCAATCTGAATCTTGATGGCTTTCTTTTGTGCATGGATCACCATTTCAGGAGGAACAGACCCCAACGCGAGCACTGCACGCTCCAATTCTTCAATGACCTCCATCACCTTGAGGAACACCCTTTCAGATCGCTTCATATAGAAGTTCGCCCAGTAAGATTCCCTGTCTACGAGGGCGACCATTTTAGTCTAGGCCCTCACTCGAGCTTAAATTTGGATTAAATGCACTTTACAAGAAGCGAGCTCACACTTATTCTCTTCAAAGGAACTTAAGTTACCCTCGAGTTTGAACACCTCGACTTTTAGTTCCCTAACCTCACTCTTAAGCCTATCATTTTCCACTTTCAAAGCTCAAACTGAACGTCTATTGGCCCAATTAATAGAGTTCGACCAAAAAAGATGAAAGAGTTGGCAACTATTTCTATTGCATAGATTAAACAAGTATCCCTAAACCCATTTTATAGGGTATGATGTTGAGAAAAAAGAAGGTGACACATGCTCCAAAAATAGGAGTAGTTCAACATCATAAATATACAATGCAAATGATATAAATAAACAATGGTTCAAACAAATTGACTTTTTATTTAATAAAGTTTGGATTACAAAGGTTGAGCTCGTGACCACACAAATAGAAGTGGCATCGAGCTCAAAAAGTTAAAAAGAGTACAGGCCAGAAAATTAATGGTCCTTGCTCTCTAGAGTCCGAGCCTTCTTCCTCTCCCCCTCTTGAGATTGAGTAGGCATATATTAAGGAATGACCAGGATATTAAGAATACGATAATAGTATTCACCCAGGTCCTTATTGGCCTCCATTTTAAAGGATTCCATGGCAACTCGTACACCATCTCGATGCTCGAGTTGAGCTACTTGGCCATTGCATCAAGCTCGACCTTTGCCTTTTGGGCCTCCTCAATTGCAACCTCGGCTCTTTTCTGAGCCTCCTTAGTCTCACCCTCGGCTTTCCTTTGAGCCTCCTCGAGCTCAGTAAAATGCTTGGAGTACTCATTCAGCTCGACGGTGACCTTATTAAGTTTTTCCTCTTTATCAATGCCCTCGCTCTCCCACTTGTTTTGCCCTCGTCAACAGCACGACGTACCTAGACCGAGTAGACACATGGCCCTGTTTTTCCTGTACCAATTCATCCTTCAAACACCCTACACTTTGAGCTCTATCAAAATCATAGAACAATTGTAACTGAAAGAAAAAAAGAAAGGGTGCGAGGTCAAACAAATATGTCACAAGGTCAAACTTGTAAAACAATTATTATGAACATAGAAGGCGAGGTAGGGTCAACATACCTGATATAAGTGGTGATGGATGACAACATTAGAGCCCGTATCCTTACAAATGACCTCGAGCTGCTTCTCGTAAGCTTCAGTAGGAAGATGGCTCAGGTGATGATCGAACTGCTCTGGTGCCAAGCCCCAATATAGAGCCATTCCATCAACGTCGATGATAAGATCATTAAGGACACCCTTCCCTTTCCTTGAATCCTATATGGGGTAGCCAGGTTCTTTAGGACCTGAGCTGGGAGGTGGAGAGTTGCTCTAACGAAGTGGATAAAGGCTCGAAAACATTCAATGGCTTCGGGTTGAACGCGGACTCATTGATAGTCACTCCCTTCTTCCATTTAGAAGGGACAGAGCAACCTTCCTACCCAGAGGATTTACTCCTTTTTTTACCTTTAGAGGAGTCCTTCCTAAGAACGGGAGGTGTACCCTTTTGGGAGCTCGCTGTTAAGGGATTTGATTTGTACTATTTTAGGAATGTTTTCCTATATGTCTAGATTGTATATAACAGATAATTAGGCTATAAATAACGTTGGAAATACTTACCTTGTATAGCATTTAAGCACTGGAAATCAGGCAATCACTATGTAAATCTCTTCTATATAATGAAAACAAACCCTATGGAAAGGGCATTCAGACCAATTTGACACTCGCCCATGAGGAAACAACCTTACTTTGTAATTGAGACAAGAACTGGGTGACAGTGAACTCCATAATATCTACAAAACAAGAACAAGGTGTTAATATCATAAGGATGCATCCAAAAAGAAAAGGAAAGGTTGAAGTCTCAAGGCTAGTTCACCGTCGTCAACAACCACCTCAAACCTTCCCCCAAGGTCCATAGGAGGGATTCGACGCTTAGGAGAAGCTCGGGGTTTACGATAATCCCAAGAAGGGCTCTATCGAATCATGTCTCATCAACTTGAACGCAACAAAACGCAAGGTGTTTAACAAATGCCTCCACTGGGTTTTTCAGAGAGATAATTCTAGATATCAGGCAGTCGTTGCTTCGCATCCAGACTCAAAGTCGTGATGAGAGAACCCGTATTTCTTATCACAACCTTAGTGTCGTTCCAAATTATACTTATCAACCTTATGTCACTAGTAGGGGATTCCCACCGGCCTGAGACATAAAAGAAGTATTCCTTCCAATTCTTCTCATTCTTAAGGAAGGCCACATTTATACCCCAATCCTGTTTCAAAAACATGTATACCCTCCTCAGGTCTGTGGGGTTCTGCTTCAGAACGTAAACTTCATTAAACTCGAGCATCTCTAAATCCCCAAGCTCCTGGAATATTACTGTAAGGTAGAGCAAATACCTCCACCCATTAGGCATAAACTGATCTGACGCGAGTTGAGTCCTAACCAAAAATCTCCCTATGAGATGGTACAGGGAAAACCTCATCCCCACCCATAGAGCCTTCTCATGAAAGACTGTCCACAAAGATAGAGGTTGGTAGTTGTCATAGGCCCCCTCCGGTGGAATCATTATTTGAACCGAGGATGGATGTTATAGGTTTTCCTTAACCTCTCCTCATCCTGGGGTGTTAGTCCACTGGTCTTAATTTTGGCTAACCAACCCATGGTACGACCTATATGTTCCCCAGACCCTATGTTCCTCGTTTTCTCCTTTCTATCCTAACTACTGATATTTGAGTCTGGGGCATATTCAACCTAATGATTGGAACGGTCTGAGGGTGAGTGATGAAGGTAGAGAACTGAGGCAGAGATTGACATACCTTGCTAGAAGAGTTTGTCCTCAAAGACCCTGAGTCATCATTGGCGCTGAGGTATTAAGGGCTCTCTTAGGAGCCAAGACCATTGTCCACAAAAAAGCCACAAAACATAAAAAAAGGGGTAAGGTACAAGAAGAAGGGATTACCTAGGGTAGAGTTCGAAAATAAAGGAAAATGATTCTTTAAAACCAACCTGAAAGAAAGCAAAAAAGCGTAGACTAGTGAGGCTTGTACTCTAAAAACCCGACAAACAAACTATATTTCGAGCTGAATTCTTACCACCAAACTGAAAACCTTTTAATGACTCAAGCTGATGTGACAGAGCACTTTCTCTCAATTTTTGGCTGATGTGCAGGAAATGATAAAAAGGCTCAACCCAAGCACCTCCTTATATGAAGGCCTGCATTTTTCTCTCTCCAATCAACTGACATACATTTATTAAGAGAACTGAATGGTTTAGATTCTCTGCTCGATTTTTAATCTTCCACCTCAGCCCCGAAAGATTAGGGGGATTTGATGTTTGGATGGATGGATTGGCCTGGCAACCCGAGCCCAGAAGACTAGTCAACTCCGATTTCTAAATGTAATTGTTTTACCCTTTTCATGCTTCCTAACACGTTTACATGTGTCTACCCTATGTAATCGACACTTGTATATATAAAACTCTATATATGCATGGACTCCTTGAGAAATCCACAGATTCAGGCAATTACTCTGACTTCTCTCTAGTTTCTCTCACTATAAATCGGATCAATCCCAACAGGAACCCTCAACATTAATCAACTCCATGTTCCTACAAAAACTCTAATTTAAAGACCTTGACAATCAGTAACTTCTCCAAAATAGTCACATGTCCATGTTATCCTTTTTAATAGATGTACAAAAATATAATTGCCTCTCCTCCTAATAACTTAAACTTTTGTATAATTAGATTTTCCAAATGCATGGACAAATGTTATCAAATATGACAAACTCTAAGCTTACTATCCATATCTCAATTTGTAGTCAGAATCCCATCTTGCTTTAAACATTCAAACCAACAACCCAAATCGTATGGTTACCATGTACTACCTAAGTCCCAAAAGATGTGTTTCACTTGTGAAACAAGAAGATTATCACGAATGAAAAAAAAATTAAAGCATTTACGTGAAGATGAAGTAATGTTATATAGGTTCTCTTAGATTAGAAAATTGGCGTTTTAAGTCCTAATTTTGGAAGAAAAAAAGGCCAATTAAAGACAAAATATATTGTTTTAATATTTTTTATGTTGTGTGATTAAAATGTGAGCTTCATTTTAAAATAAATTTTAATTATTTGAAAAAATAGTAAACATTGTCAAAATATCAAATTATTAAAATAAAAAAAATGACATCCAATATTCTATTAAAAATTCCCTATCTAATTTAGAGGTTTTTTTACCACGAACTTTGACATTTGTTGCAAAAACTACCATTGAACTTTTAGGTTGTTACACTAATACCATTTTTTAACTCTAACGAATCTTAAGAAAAACCCATTAATCCTATTGCAAATGCCTGACTGTTTTTTGTCATATTTGTGACAAAGCTAAGGATAGTGATATTATTGTATCAATCATTAAATTTAATGATATTTTTCTAACAACTTTTAAGTTTGGTGATATTTTTGCAACAAAGGTCAAAGTTTTGTAGTAAAAAAATTTATTTACCCATAATTTAATGTTGATTGCCATTTTATATTTGTTGAAGGCTCACATTTTAATGTGACAGAAAGATAATATTTTAATAGAAAATTTATTAAAATCGTATAATTTGTCCTTATTAACCTTTTTTTCCAAGCTAAATAAAAGCAGCTAAAATTTAAGCAACAAAATGATTAATCGCCTAATTTAAGAGATTGGAAAAATTTCTCTTACATGAAATGTGCCAGACAAATCAGCTATTTATAACTAATATAATCAACAAAGTTGAAAACAACTAAAGCTTTTTATGGAATAACACAAAGGCTCTAACCCTTCTATAAGGTTGTAGTATTTCATGACCAAGGAATTCAAACAAAGGCATATTGCGTATGTATGATGACGTAATTTGCAAGTAAAAGCATGACACTTGAGAGGCATTTTGAAAATGTGGAGTTTTAAAAATTAAAGGAGAAGCAAAAGAAGGTGAAATTCTAGAAATCTCAGAAGGAAATCATATCCAGAGATTTCAGTAAGTATCTCACTGTTAAAAGAAGATTGCTAAGTTTTTTATTAGACAGGATCTTTGTTGTTCAGTTAATGTCTTGGGATGTATTTCATATCAACTCAGGATGAGGAAGAGAAGAAAAGGCCAAATAAATCCAACTAAAACTATGCAATAATATTGTATGGACTTTATTATGTACCCAATTCATTTGGAAGCCTTTCATAAGACTTGGTATGTGAAAGTTAATTCAATTTCTGAAACCAGTAAAACATTCTTCCACAACAATTTAAGCAATGTTAATTAAGGGTATTCCTATATTTTGTGCTATTCATAGGTTTTCCTAGATATGAATATTTACAGGGTTCTCTTTTAATGTTCCACAACAAATCAATTTAAATTTTACAGCCAATCAAATACCTATTTGCAAATTTCAACAAATTCTACGTTCAAGTCGAGCGAGAAGAGCATGCAAATGGAAGCTACATGAATTTAGAGTTACTCATGTTGTTCTCGTTTATATCAATTAAATTTAAATTACTGACTATGAAGGAAAAGAAAACTAAAGTACTGACAAAACAAGGATGGCTTCTGTGAGATTAAATAAAAATAAGCTATGAAAATGTAGTCATCTCACCAACATTAAAGATCTACAAGATTTCATAAAAAGCATATGTGGGGGTTAGTATGGAATAGCTACACAACAGCCAAATCATTAAGATAACTTACCATTCGCCGATCAATCATAGAGCACCCATCAGCACAAAGCAAGGTTGGGAAAGTGTCAAAACCTTCTGACAGACAAAGTGACAATATCAGCCTCATTCCCTTCTGGCACTCTGGTGTTTCTGCGAGAGATAAATCTCCTGTAGACTTTGTATACGAACGGAGAAGAATAATCCACCAGAAACCAGAATCCACAGGAGCAACTCGTCCAATTGCACTCTCACCAAAATCTGCAACTATGCTATCTGTTTTCCGTATAGGGTCATGAAGAACTTTAAAGCTAGCAGGCATTGCACCTTCTCCAAGCTTGAACCGATCTATTTTTTTTTCCCAACCTTGAAGCTGCAGTGTCTTCAAGAGAAAGTTCTTCACTATATCTGGTTCACCGTTCATCAGAAAAGCCATAGCACTTGGTACAAAATCTCGTACAAAGACCTGAAAGTGTAAATACATATATCAGACTGTTGTATAAAATTAGCTTCACACATGATTCAAGGTCAAAATATAATTACATTTTAGAGTTCTCTTAGACACATGATTCAGAGTCAAAATATAATTACATTTTAGAGTTCTCTTAGACACCATACTGATAAGTCATGTAATTTCGAACAAAAGGTAAAACCTGATGATGCCAATGCAAAAATCATGTTCATCCTAAACAAAACAAAAGAATGGTTCTTCAAATCCTTTAGCACTGTTTCACCTCAACTAGCTCAAAATTATATTTGACTTTTTCAGGTAATGCAACTGATTATACCCCCTAGAGTACCACTGAGATTTGCAGTTTTTTTTCAATCATAAGATTTACAACTTCCTTCAACTTAGGTACCCATGCATTTGCTAAACACTTTGTCTTACAAAATAATGAAACAATCACATATTGTACAGAACCGTGGAAAGAGTGATCGTAATATTTTGGAACTTGAAAAAAATGGTCAAAGTTTACCTGATCATAGTTTAAAACTTCCTCGGAGGCATGATCATATGCAGCAATAGTGCCTACAGGTTGGCCCCGGAAATGGACCAAAGAACGACGTAGAGCTTCCCATGCTTCAGCAACCATTGGGTGAGGCTCAAATGAGTTGCGAGTAGATGAAGCTGGAGTGTCAAATCCAGATCTTCCACAAGGTGAAAAAGAACTATCATAATTGTCCAAGCCAGCCCTAGACAGACCAATAGACAGCTCACTCAAGGACCTCTCATCAAAAGACCTCTGCCTTTCAATATTGAGCTTGGGCCTGTCATGAAGCTTTGACAGATCGTAGTCATCCAGCTCAGAAATTGAGCAATGCGAGCTAACATTTCTAAGACCACCCATCTCTTTAGTCCCATCCATTATGTCACTACCTCAACACAGAGATCTGAAAATGGTTGTATCAAACCATGAACTTGCCTATCTACTAAAGAGGAACAGTTTTTTATACCAAAGTCTAATATAGCTTCTATAATAGTATTACTTCCCTGAATTTTCTCATCCAATTGGTATTAAAATATAAATAAATTACAGATTTCAGTAAAATACTTGTACTTTAAAATTTTACTAGTAACTAATTAGCAATTTTCTAAACTGTTACATAACTTTGACTTTTTGAGTAATAGCAAAGTCAAGTCTGTAAACGTTTACATGAAAAAATGCAAAAGATGAAAATAAAATAAAAAAAGTACAAAGAAAAATTAAAGAAAAGGAAATAGATAAAAATTGGGATCAACTCATAAAGAAACTACAGAGATGAAAACTTTTACCAAATTTGGTGGAGAACCAAGGAAAGAAAAAAAAATCCAAACAAAATCTCTCCAAATTTATTCTGACAAAGTAAATGCATTATCAAACGAAGATACATTTGTAGAAAGAGAACGAAATCTCTCCATTAAACACAAAAAAGTAGTACGCACTTGTAGATCAAGATCAGCTAAAACTACAACAACCAACTCAAGATTAAATCAGCCAAAAAATAAACAAGATACTCACAAAATCTCTAGCCAAACAAATCAGATCTAAAGCATCTCACAAGAAATTATAAAGAAATATCAGATAAATAGAAAAACCGCGAGGGATAAAAAAAAAGGAAGCAAGAAAGATATACCTACAGAGTACTGATGAGCTTCAAGCTAATAGTGTTAGAGAAAATGAAGAAGAAGAAGGAGGTCGAACCTTCGGACCAGAAAATAAGGAAAAAGAAGGGGTGGAAGTAGTTCGGCCGTTGGATCCAAAAGTCGACGGCAATTTAACCGGAAAGAAGTCGCCGATGATTATCGAGAGTAACAGAAGAGAGGAAAGAGAAAAAGATTGCATTATGACAAAGCTTCTATTTATAGAGGAAAAGAGTCGGGGAAACGAGAAAAATGAGAAAAAGGATTGTTCAAACAATGTAAATCGCGAACTTTTTAATAGTTTCCCTCTTTTTAGTAAACAAACAAAAAGTAAAAATATCACTGTCAACTCGGAAATGTTTTTGTAGTGAATTTTTAATATTAGACGTTGTTAGGTTATGAAAAATTCACTAACAAAAAAATTATAAAATATATTAATTATAAAATTTATAATTATTAAAATAATATTTATTATATTTATATATTTTAACTAGTTAAAAAATTTAATATTTTATTTTATTTTAAATTTTATTTAATTAAATATATTTAAAAAAACTTAATTTTTTATCCTTATAAATTTGAAATATATTAATTTTATAATCCTTAAAATCATTTTATATATTTTATAAAGATGGAAGATAGATGGATAGGAAGAGAGAGTGATAATTTTATACCCGTCAACTGGATAGTCAAGAGACCAACCTCCAATCCAAGAGTTAACCTGGAACAGCCGGTGAAAATGCGCGACGAGCATTGCTTTGTGGACAAAACGACACAGTCCTTAATACTTGTCTGATTTGATAGTGGATATTCTACTGGCCCGAAGCTAAAATGCCAGCTTTTCAATTATCTTTGGTGGTCCTTCAGCAAAATATATATATATATATATATTTCGGTAAGTGGTCTATATCCGTCAAAAATTAAAATTGTTTGGTATTTTAGCACTAAATTCTTAATTTTAGTATGTGATATATATATGAACTAAAAATGAATAAAAATTATTTTTTAAAATTATTTATTCATCGTCGAACCACCTATTAATCTTGAACCCACAATTTTTTAAAATATTAAAATTATTATAAATTTTATTAAGTATTGATTTCGGTGTAAAGAGGTAATTTTGAATCAAAATTCGAATATTTTTACAAATGTTGGATTCTCCGTTAACGAAAAAATTTAATATCAATTATATATTAAATTAACATAAAATTTTAATTGCACATATTTATTATGTAATTAAATATAATAAATATAAAATAATAATCATACTCAAATTAATTATTTTTTATTTTAATAATCATTAAAATAATTATTATTTTTATATACTATTATATTTTATTTTTACAATTAAAGTACTAATTTAATAATAAAAATTATATTTTTTAATAAAATCATTAAATTTAATTATAAACTAATACAAATATATAACATTTTAACAAGATGAGTCCTTGCCTCCACCCCGCTCCCTAAGAGATCATTCTTCATCAAGGTTAAAATTGGATTTTTCCAATGATTCTTTCGTCTACCAAACAAATTGACATCCTTAAGAGTGGGCACAAACTCATTAAATTAGTTATTAGATCATTTTACAAGTTTATATTATTTAGGTTGGTTTGAAAATCTTAAGCAAACCTATAATATGAAAAACAAATTTAAATTAACTTACTATATAAGTTTGATTCGATAATTTTGAGTTTATATAAAAGTCTTTTCTAATTGAAATATAAAAAATATATCATGTATTCTTTAAGAAAGAAAAAGTAAAACAAAGACTACAAAGTAAATAAATATGTCCATTAACATAAAACATATTAATATTCACTTTAAATAGTATTTCACTATAAGTTAAATGTACATTATCAAAGAACTTCATAATATTTAGGTGAAATGTTAGAATTGAATTTTTTTGGATAACACTTTAAGATATATTTTATTTATATTTTTTATTTTTACGTAAAGTTTTGGTGAAATTTTAATAATAATAGAAATTATAATATATAAATAAAAAATAAAAAATACTTAAAAATAGTATATTAAAAAAATATGTTCGATTCAATTATGTCTATTTTGTTATTTTTAAAACCTACAATAGAACTTACCAAGTTAGTTTACATAATTTTTAGATATATTTGAACTAATTAACCTCTACAAACACAAGTGTAGACTTTGTTTGACCATGTACTACATGAATTTATTAGTTGATTTTCAAAACAAAAAATACTCACCCTAAGAGTTAGTTAGAATCTTACATATAACGAAACACGATTACATGATAAAAATAGAGTTATATTGACTTTTCATATTTTTCAAAAAAGAAAAAAGTGTTAAAAATACAGATGAGATTAATAATTGATATTAATAGAGATTATATTACTTGTTTGTTATATGTAAGATTTTTCTCTGGGTTTAGATGAAACCTTCTTTTTTTTTGTAAAGACATCCTCTCCTATTTTTTTAGAACAATTATCATATTCAATATGATTCAATTTTTTAAAAGTTTTTGGATACATTTCTCAACTCTTTGTGATATCATTTCATTTCAAGTTAAATTATATAAAAATAAATTGGTTAATAATAGTTGAATAATTTTTTTATTTTCATTTATTTTAAAGAAGAGTTTGTAATTTATTTATATTTTTTATATACATAGCATGTGTTAAAATCTCTAATTAGATTTTAATTAATAACATTTGTGTTATTAATGTACCTAAAATTAATATAAAATATATTAGCATATTATCATGAAATATGAATAATTTTACATATTTTTTATTAAATATTGATATTATTAAAATACTCGACTCATATTAAAATATTGTTATTCCTCACTAACACGTTAATCTTAAAATTACTTCTATTTTTTAATTAAATTTTACATCATATTTAAAATAAAAAAAATAAAAAAATAAATTTTATAATCCTTTATATTAATACCAATCATGAACCATAGATTATTTATTTTCTAAACTGTTTAAGAAAACATAAAAAAAAAATATACTCATTAATATTATAAAATTTTATTTATTTTAGTTTCTTAACTTAAATTTCATTACTTTAAGATATAAGTATATATATAATATAATTTTTATTAAATATCAAAGAAATATTGCATATATTATGGTCAAATTTTTTATAAAATTTATAAAAATTTAAAAAGATATTATATTTATACATAAGGCTTGTAAAATATATCATATATATTATGAATTTTTAGTTCATGTTAATATTATTTAAATTACTACAATTTATTGAATATATATAAAATACAACTATGAAATAATAATAGTGTGTATTACATGGTATACAAGGTCTCGACAATGTTCATATTGTAGAGGTTTGACATCGATACCTATTGACTGCAAAAATGTAAATAGAATGTTGAATGGTATTTTAACGTTCAGTAATATTTATAAAATATCGTTGATAGTTATTTTATTTATTTTAAAAATAATTTATCATTAAATATATTTATTAGTTATATGTTATCTTTTCTTTATATTAGAACATTTTTATTTAATTTTATAATAAAAAAATTCGTATTATAAATATTTACACATTTATGAATTTTTACTATTATTAAATAAATAATTATTTTAATATTTTGAGTACCTATTCTATAATTTTCAAGATAATGATATTATTACAACTAGATATAAATTTATATTTTACTTATATTATTATTACATCTTAATGCCATAATTATTAGATAAAACTGATATTAATACATATGTTGTCTTATTTTGAAAATGTTCTCAAAAATTTGATAATATCATGGAATCAAATATCAATTTAAAATTTGATAATGTTAATAAATTTTCTTATCACATATTTTTTTATTTATGAGCATTTCTTCTTCTAGTTATAATTGATATGAAATATAAGATTCAACCTTCTTTTCTTAGAACTAAGAAATTGACTTATTAAAAAAATGGACTTTTGTTACAAAAGTTATGCGAACCCTTTAGGCAGACAACCTAGGAACCCACGAACTCAAAAGAATAAAAACGATTGATTTGTTAAGAATATGTTGAAAATAATCATATTAGAATCATAAGAAAACAAATTCCTTAAAACTCAAACCTTGAGATGTCACAAAGGATTATCACTCCATTTGATAAATCGAATTTAAGCATTCAATCAATAACACAAGAAGCCAAAGCAAGAAGTTTCTGAAATTTTCTTTCAATAAATGAATATTAGTTCTTCCCTCCAAATTACATAGCTCTTCTTATTAATATGCAAGAAACCTTAAAAGAAAAAACCCTAGATGGAATGGGCCTAATGGGTCTATTTAGTTATGGATTGAATCTAATTCAACCTTAAAAATAAAAGATTAAAAGAATTAAAATAAAAAGCCCACAATTCACTAAAATAAAAATTACCAAATATAAAAGGCCCACAATTAAATACTAAGACTTAAAAATAAAAGCTCACAATTAACTAAAATAAAATTACTAAACATAAAAAGCCCATAATTAGCTAAAACAAAAATATTACTTTCTAAATCAATCTTTGCTCCCAACTTTATCTTCGAAATCTATCCCTAGTAATTGGATCGTCAATTTCTTGCAAAAGATCTTATGAATGTTTAGAAACATAAACTTGATCGGCAATTGGGAACATTAACTTGATTAGAAACTCGATCTCTATTATTTTTAGAATATTTGTTAAGATCAACTTGGTTTGCACCTCAATCTCCATTAAAAATAGCCACTGATACATGTGAATGGGACACCTGTTATATGTCCTATTCATACCCTCCTTTTTGAAAAGAACTACTCCACTCCAAAAGGTTGCACGCAACATTCAGATATACAAAGGGATATACAATGCATATCAACAATCAATAGTTAAAGTCTGCCAAAAAATGAAATGTACATACGAATACAAGTGGAACGACATCTGTATAAGCCATAAGTCACCCAACCTACAATCTATTCATAGACCACAAGTAGGAAATTTCCCCATCAAAACATCATAGTCCATTCGAGTTGCATCCATTGGAGAATGATTGTCCTACTGTACCAAGACCTTCACAACTGCTACATTATTTCTCTTCACCATCCTCATGTTAAGAATTGCAACCATATGTTCCAATATAAATCTTGAACTATTAACAATTGGCAATGCCAGTGATAGAATCACACCAACATTTAACTTCTTCAAAAAAACACATGAAACATAGGATGGCGTTTTGAATTCTCAATGAGCTTATTTTGTAGACCACATTACCAATTCAGGACTGGATGACAAGGGGCCATGGAACTTAGGTTGGAGCTTACTAAATCTATGAGTAGCCAATAAACCATGATGATATGGCACTAACCTTAGGAAAAATTCATCGCCTACTTAGAACTCCTTCTCACAACAATGCTTGTTTGTTTGGATTGACATTTTGTTATAGACAATTGTCAAATTGCTTTTTAACAATTATAGTACCTTAGTTTTTTCTTTGAGACATTGATCCATAAATTCTAATTTAGTAGTACCTACTTCATAAATGGGAAATGATGGTAAAGCTTGACCATAGACAACTTCATAAGGTGTCACCTTAAAGATTGTGTGATATAAGGTGTTGTAACTCCATTCACTAGGAGATAGTAGCGAATCAAGGATTTATATCCATGAAGGGCACCATATATGTTAGTAAGAAATAATATTAGTTATTGAAGCAGAATGGAATGAGAATTATTTTTCTATTATTTCTTAGGTACAATTTGGATACATATATATATACACACAAAAGGATTTGTAAAAAAAGATCCTGATTTGATCCTAATTTCTAGGAACTAATTTATACTAGTTACGGAAACTAATTCACAACTATATACATAAGATTAATATCCTTAAAATATAAATCTACAATTATAAAAAACTAACAATTTTCATATGTGGCTAGTTTTAATTCCTACACTTTTTCCTCAAACTAGGCGGTATATACTCATTAAACCAAGTTTAGAACTTAGCTCAATGAAATTTGGATGAAAGAGAACCGTTATGAGGATGTATATCACTTCAAGTCGAGATGGAACATGTTTCAGTGATATAACATTGTTTTCTATCTTTTCGCTAATGAAGTGTCGATCGATCTCAACATCCTTTGTTCTATCATGATGGATAGGGTTCTTAGAAATAGCTATAGCTGATTGGTTGTCACACATCATATCTATAGGATTAGAAATACTAACTTTAAGTTCATCCAGTAGCCGTTTTAACCAGATTCATTCACAAATACCTTGAGCTAATGCTCGAAATTTTGCCTCGATACTACTACATGTCACCACCTATTACTTTTTACTCCGCCATATAACTAAATTTCTCCATCCATAGGAGCAATACCTTGAAGTTGATTTTCAGTCAATGGGGGATCCAGCCCAATCTACATATGTGTAGACCTTTAAGGAGCGATTAAGCATCTTTTTGAACATTAGTCCCTTGGAAGGCCCCTCTTAAGATATCTAAGAATATGATAAACTACCTTCATATGTGTTTATGAAAGATTGCTTAGAAATTGACTAACAAGGCTCATTGCAAAATATATTCGAACGCATCTGAGTCAAATAGATCAACTTTCCTACTAAGTGTTGATATTGTCCTTTATCCACAACCATTTCTTCAATTCGAGGCTTCAACTTTGTGTTAAGGCCCATAGGAGTGTCCACTGGCCTACACCCACTCATACATATTTCTTTTAAGAGATCCAAGACATACTTTTATTGGGAAACTGAAATTTTCTTGATCTAGCCACTTCTATTCCCAAAAAATACATCAAATATCCAAAGTCTTTGATTTCAAACTCTTTGGATGAGAGAAGCTTAAGTTTTTTCATTTCCTCTTCATAATTCCCTGTGAAAATTATATCATCAACATATACTATTTATACAGTAATCTTACTATTTGTGAAGTCTTTAATGAAAAGAGTATGATCACCTTGAGACTGTAAGTATCCATCTTGTTTTAGTACCCTTGTAAATTTGTAAAACCATGCATGGGGTGATTGTTTGAGCCCGTACAGTGACTTTCGAAGCCTATAGACTTTGCCTCGTGTACAATTAATTTCAAACGTATGAGGTATACCCATATATACTTCTTCTACTAAGTTTCCATTCAAAAATGCATTTTTCACATCAAGCTAAAATAAAGGCCAATCTTGGTTCACAACAATGGATAATAAAACACGTATTGTATTGAGTTTGGCTATAGGAGAAAATGTGTCCTGGTAGTCAATTCCATATGATTGAGTGTAGCCCTTGGCTACCAAGTAGGCTTTGAATCATTCAATATTACCATCACCCTTTTATTTTATTGAGAAAATCCACTTGCACCCAATTGTTTGTTTTCCAAATGGTAGCGTTATTAGGATCCATATGCCATTCTTCTCAAGGGCATGAAATTATTCTAGAGTACTAGCTCTCAATTTAGGGACTTTTCATGCGTCATAAACTATTTTGGGAATCTAGATTTTGTCTAGAGTAGTCATAAATGCTCTGAATTTCTAGGAAAGTTTGGAGTAGGACATATAGTTATGGATAGGATGTTGTGTACATAAGTGAACTCCCTTTCTCTGAGCAATATGTAGAGATAAGTCTGAATCATATTCTGCCACCTTTTCAACACTGTATTCTATGTTAGGTTTAGCTTCATCTTGTGCTATTTTAGGAATTGTTGAGTTTGGATTAGACTTCAGGTTTTCCTAATTTTGAACAGGTTATTGAGGTTGTTTTCTCCTAGTATAGGCTTTTACTATCTTGTTAGGAATGTGAAGATGTTTTGGTTATATGTCTAACTTATCGAATAGTGAATTGGATGATTCAAATGTGTTTGGAAAGCCAACTCCTATTTGAGGGCTTGAAGGTAATGGAGACTCTGAATTGGGTAAGGGAATAATTTAATTTAGTGGACTTGGACTTGGTACCAGATCAATGAGAGAAGTCCAATCTCAATTTTTTGATTCATGTATGTTTGTCTCTCCCTTAATTACGGAATTGGAAAAAATGGTTTATTTTCAAAAAAGGTGATATCTATGGTGTAATAAACCTTTTTGGTGAGTGGAGAAAAACATTTATATCCCTTCTTTTTTGGTGAGTATTCAATGAAGATGCATTTGAGTGCTCTTTCATCAAGTTACCTTGACTATAAGGGTGGATATGAATAAATGTAGTGCATCCAAATATTTTAAGAGGAATTTAGGAATGTAGCAGGTGTGAGTTTGGATAGAGATCAAGGAGTGATTGCACTGGAGTTTTGAATTTGAGAACACGTGAGGGCACTCTATTAATGAGATTGGTGGCTGTATAGATAGACTTGCCCCATAATTTCTTAGGTATATTAGACTGGAAGAGTAATGAATGAGCAACCTGAAGTACATGACGATTTTTGTGTTCTACCATACCATTTTGTTAAGATGTGTCCACACATGAGCTTTGATGGATAATTCCATAAGATTAGAGATAAGGATTGGGAATAGAGTTAAGGAAATCTTAGACATTATCAACTTTAAGAACTTGAAATTAAGTTTGAATTATGGTATGAAAGGTTTTGAGGATTTGGCTGGCTTCAGATTAATCTTTTATGGGGAAGGTCCAGCTTAATCATGTATGATCATCAACTAACAATAAAAACCACCTAGCTCCATAAATATTAGAGATTTTGGTTGGCCCCCAGATATTAC
The DNA here is from genome assembly GCA_033030585.1 of Hippophae rhamnoides. Taxonomy (NCBI): domain Eukaryota; kingdom Viridiplantae; phylum Streptophyta; class Magnoliopsida; order Rosales; family Elaeagnaceae; genus Hippophae; species Hippophae rhamnoides. Next base: position 30,988,981 of record CM065431.1, on the reverse strand, counting down.
CATGGATAAGAGAAAACGAGTGAGTTGGTTTGTATGTTCGTGGGACATATGTACTTCGAGTGTGCTTTGATAATTGGTAGACATCACATTGAAATAACTTTTCATCTTTATTAATGAATAATGATGGAAATAAACGTTTCAAATATAAGAAATTTGGATGACATAGATGATAGTGCCACAACATGATTACACTTGTTTTATTGGACTAACCTATTGACACATGACTTTAAACTGACCAACATTAGGGTTTGATACTATTCTTACTATTATTACTCTGAGTTGGGAAAAAATGAGTCTACTTTGAAGAGATATAAGCATGCACAAAGTTCAACATTTCCAATCATCTTTTCCAAACTCAAGTTCTAAAAAACACAAAATTTGCAAAAACAATTAATCTCACAGTAAAGATCATAGGTTAATTTTCTTAGAGAGATTAGATTATACTCAACATCAAGTACAAAAAATATTGAGTGTAGAATGAGATTGCGTGAGAGATATATGGTTCATATTCTAATAACTATTGAGCATGAACCATTGGCAATATGCATTATGTGATAATCCTAACATGAAGTATAAGTTGAGAATAGTGATTTATCACATGTCATGTGATTTGATGCGCCTGAATCTACTATTCAAGATGTTGAAGGTGATTGAGCCACATGAAGTGCTTGATTTTTATTGATATGCATAGATCTGTTTCCTATCCTAGTTGTTAATAGACTGATTGATAGATTTGCCTTGCTAATCTGGTGTTGAAATAGCTCTAATTGATCCTTCGAAAAGAGATTTGGTTTGCTTTTGTGGAGACTAGATTTACCCGACTCTCACAATTGCCAACAATCTTCTTTGGCTTCCAATCTGGTGGCTTTCCATGTAACTTCCAGCAAGTTTCTTTAATGTGGCTTGGCTTCTGATGAGTGCTCAAAAAGTACTAAAATTACCATGATTTTATGCACGTTAATTGATTAAAAATATATATATTTATATGATTTTATAATATATTTATATAAATCTGTCTTTTCGGAATCACAGGTATTTTTATTGTTTTTTAGGTATTTTCGCTTAAAAAAGTAAGTTAAAGACTCAAAGAAAAATACCAGAGGCAATACATCACAAATATATTCATAAATTCAATGAGGAAAGATCAACAAATATGGAAAACATTGGACAAAATGGGTCAAAAAGGAGGAAATTGTGCACGCAGCCGCACCGGCCAACGCGTGTAGTGTGCCCAGCCGTGCCGCGCCATCACAATGCCCAGTCCACGAGCACCTTCTTTCCATTTCGTGCGTGCCCGCTCCCACCCCGCACGCACCTGCGTCCATCTGCGCACACCGCCGCCCCACGTCAGCATGACATCATCAATGATGTCATCATTTACTACTCTCTGTTTTAATCATTTTTCCACCCACTTTTTCTTCCTCTCCTCACCTATAAATACCCACATTATCTTCATAACAAAACACACCTCAAAACATATATTCTTTCTCTCAATTTCTTAATTTTTTAGTTTTTTTTAGTTTTTAGTTTTTCTTAGTTTTAGAGTTCTTCTCTTTTTGAGAAGAACTAATTATGTTTTTGTAATTTATTTGTTTTTTTATTCAATAAATGGAAGTGCAAATTTCGTTTGAAGGTTTTCCAGCAACATGAATAACATCAAAGTACTATAAGGATTTTATTTTCTTTATAGTTATTTTTTATGTTTTATTCTTACATGTTATATTTAATTTGTCTGTGATTAAATTTAACTATGCTAGCTATTTGTAAACATGATATAATAATAACGTTGTTATGCTTGCGAAATATTAAATAGGTAAAAATCTATAAAATGAATTGATTTTATTTTTATTCGAGATTTTATATTAAGAATGTTAGAGAGAAATATATTATTTTTCATTACAAACTTAAATCTGAAAATTAGATTTTAAGGTTTAGTTATCCGATCTGATTTAAAGTGGTGCTCTTTTATTTGTTGGTACAATCGCCCGGTAGTTAGAGTGAAGCTCTATTTCAAAAGTTTTTATAAGAATTATTATCTGAAAATGTATTGACAACATGTTTTTAGTAGTGGTTTTAAAACTTGAAAGTTAGTACTCGAATAACTAAATTCTTAGGTTTAATTTGGACACCTTAAATAAAGTTTAAACTATCTAACCCCACCAAAGGTGGCATTTAAATGGTTCATTTTCAATCTCTTAGAAAAAGGAATTAATTTAATTAACCAAATTAGTTATCAATCTCACTTATAGGTGTTAATTGATTTGTTTAGTTAACAAAGAATATCTAAACCCACCAAAGGTGGTATTCATATAAAAAAGAGAGAATCAATAAATATCAATTCATATCTTTAATAACCTAAATAATATGAGCAAGCATAATTAACTTAGTTATTATATCCATAAATACTCTACTATTATAAATGATAAAATTTGCATCGATATTTATTGAATCTGTATCTATGTTTATTTTTATGTTATTAGATTAGAAACACAAAAAAACCAAATATCGTGATAGGATGTTTAGGATTTAATTTCGTTTTTAAAAGTTTGAATAATAAATTAAAAACCACATATATTCTTTCCTTAGATTGACATTGGGAGTATACTTATCATTTTCTAGGAAATGATTCCGCAGAATGGAGCAGGGGAGCGCATGGAATGTAGAGCAGGCACGCACGGACTGGGTGTTGTGCTGGTGCAATGCAGCTGGGCGTGCTACGCGCGTTGGTCGGCGCGGCTAGGCGGCTGCGTGCGCGATTTCCTCTGTTTTGACATTTTGGACCCATTTTGTCCAATTTTTCTATATTTGTTAACACTTCCTCATTGAATTTATGAATATATTTGCGATGTATTGCCTCTGGTATTTTTCTTTGAGTCTTTAAGTTATTTTTTTTAGCGAAAATACCTGAAAACAATAAAAATACCCGTGATTCCGAAAAGATATATTTATATAAATATATGATAAAATCATATAAATATATATATATATAATCAATTAACGTGCATAAAATCATGGTAATTTTAGTACTTTTTGAGCACTCATCATCTTCTTACAGTGGTCACACCCAAGACGTCCTCTACATGGTCAATTTTCACCAAGAGTATGAGACATCCTGCGAGCGACAGAGGTAGTAGGTTCGACCAGTGGATGCATGTGTATTAGAATGTCCCATCATAACTCACTTTCGAATATCCTCTCGATGTACCTCAAAAAAGGTTTCTCAGAGGCTTAGTAGAGGCTTGGTTCCGAGTATTCAACCTCGTACCTCATCAAGTGACTTATCAAGACCCATCAAAAACTTGAAGATGTGTTTGCTATCCACTATTCTCTTGAAATAGGTATTGTTATTAGGATATTTCCATTTGTAAGATTCAAAGAGGTCCAAGTGTTGTGAGTACCGCATCATAGTGGTGAAGTAAATGGTGACTGTGTTTTCTCTTTGCCTTAGACCATATAGGATACTCTCTACATGGAAGATTTCAGCAGTATTCTTAGTGTTAGAAAAGGTGTCATAAACTGCATTCCATATTTCTTTAGTTGTAGTGTAGAGGAGGAAGTTTTCACCTATCTCGATAATCATTGAAGTGATTAATTTGACCAGGTTGTTTTCTGCCTTCCAAACTTTGAATGTAGGATCACTTGAACTTAGTTGGACAACAATGCCTATAAGATAATCATCTCAGCTTCATCCAATGATAAACATCATTATGGATTAAGACCATTGAAGATAGTTATGGCCATTGAGTTTTTGATTAATTATAGGGGTAAAATTGTTTTCGTAAATGGTCTGAGTGATTTGAGGATTGATAAAGGTATTGGGAGATGGATGGGTAGGCGAAGATGATTCCCTAGAAGTCTTCTCAAAGTTGGTCATGATGGACGCGAGTTTAAGAGAGAGAAAGATCGATAATCCTGAACAGATTATAGATTACAGAGATCTGTAATGTTGAGAGAGAGATCGATAATGTGAAAAATCTAGGAAATAGATTACATAGAGGTGATAGAGAAATGCAAAAAATCTAGGGGAAGAAAATTAGGTTTCAAAATCCATGCTCTAATACTATGAAGCAGAATGGAACAAGAATTATTTTTCTGTTATTCTTAGAGACAATTTGGATACATATATATACACAAGGATTTGTAAAAAAAAAAAGATCCTGATATATAGAAACTAATTTACACTAGTTAAGGAAAGTAAATCAAAGCTATATACACAAGATTAATATCCCTAAAATATAAATCCAAATATAGGAAACTAACATTTTTCATATATGGCTAATTTGAATTCTTATAGTTATTTTTTCACTAGTAAAAAAATATTCAAATTATTAAGTATTAAAAGTTCAAAGTTTAAAATTTAAAATTCATGTGGCACACAGTTTTATTTTATAAATTAATTTATTTATAATTTCATAAATATTACATCTAAAAATATATTTATCAAAAGTTGAATTGGGGTATGTACCCCTTCTAATTGGTATGTAAATCTGCCCCTGACTATAGGTAACCAATCGAGCCATTTCTTGGGTTGAAGACTAGTGAAACATCGTAAGTGTGTCTCCAAAAACTTGTTATCCATTTCAGTATGGTCATCTATTTATGGATGGTAACCATAACTGAGATACAACTTAGATCCTTCTAATGTAAAGAATTCCTTTTAAAAAGCATCGAGAAACACTAGATCTTTATCACTGACTATGGTTTCTAGCATCCAGTACAACTTAAACATATGCTCAATGAACAACCTTACCACAAAAATAACTATATTGGGATGAGAAAGAGCCATGACATGGGAATATTTTGACAATCGATCCATTACTACCATGATCACAGTTTTGGAATGACAGGGAGGAGGACCCATAATATAATCCATAGAGTTATCTTTCCAGACTTTAGATGGAATTAGGAGAGACTGTAACAATCTTGGTGAAGCAATTATCTCATACTTATTTTGCTGGCACACTATACACTTAGCCACTATGTTTTTCAAGTCAATCTTCATACTCTCCCAATAGAAAGCCTTAGAAAACCTTTTGTAAGTCCTTAGAAATCTTGTATGACTAGCTATAGGAGAACTATGATTCTCTTTAAAAAACTCTACTCTTCCAAGGGTTGTTAGGACTAAAAATAATTCTACTCTTATGCTCGAGGAAACCATTATCAATATGATACTTTGAAGACAAAGCTTGTTGAGGGTCCAAAAGTGTTAATGATTGCAACTTGTTGATAACCCAAGCATCTTTCTCCACATCCTTTTGCAAATCATCAAGCCAACTAAAGTATAGATATGTAATAGCTAGGATTTTTGAGCGCTCTATATAGCATGACAAATAATCTGCAGCCACATTCTCTACACCACTCTTGAACTGAATCTCATAATTATAACCCGTCAACTTGGCCACCCATTTTTGTTGGAAAGTTGATGTTAGGAAAATCTGGTATATTTTTCCTATTCTAAGTAGTTACTATTCACTTAGGATTTAAATTAATAGAACTCAAACTAACCCAACAAAATAATGCTATTGGAAATATAATGCTAAAATAAACTAAAGCAGATATTGAAACAAAAATATTAAAACAGAAAAATAATAACACTAGAAATTTAACGAGGTTTGGTATAAATGTTATCTAGGTCCTCGGGCGTCGTTGACCACTTCCACTATCTCCAAATAGATGAACTCCAAATTACAACTAATTAGGCAAAATTGAGCTAATCACTTACCCTTACAAAAGAGAGGAAGATTTACAAATTTTGGGATGTTTTACAAATGGTGAATGATGACTTTATTTATAGCCCTAAATCCAACACCCATCTTCATTTTGTCATCGTGGCCTATCAACTGCAGTTTCTTCTTGTTGTTGTGGAGGTTCTTGGATTAAAAACTCTTCATATGATTCATCTTCTATCAATATAGGATTAGCTTCTATCTTATTTTTACTAACTGGATTCACGATTCTGCTTTCAAACTCCATTTGCTTCGGAGTTTGCTCCACCTACTCTAAAGTGCCATCAATCTTCTTAGTTACCTTTCTCAATAAGGCAGATTCATCAAAGGTAACATCTCTGCTAAAGATTATCTTTTTCATTTCAAGGCACCATAGTCGATATCCCTTAGAACCAGAAGGGATCCCCAAAAAAATGGATTTCTTGGCTCTTGGGTCCAACTTTGATTCTGTTACATGGTAGTATGCAATTGAACCAAACACATGTAAGAAATCGTAATCTCTAGTAGGTTTTCCAGACCATACCTCCATAGGCATTTTTCCTTCAAGAGTAGACGATGGTAGACGGTTGACGAGATGACATGCATATGTCATAGCCTCAGCCCAATACTGCTTGCCTAAACCAGCATTTGACAATATACACCGAACCTTCTCCAGCAAAGTCCGGTTCATACGTTCTACAACTTCGTTCTATTGTGGTTTTTTTTAATAGTGAAGTGTCTCACTATCCCTTCTTCTTCACAAATTTTCATAAATGGATCATTTGTGTACTCAGTGCCATTATCAGATCTCAGACGTTTGATCTTTTTACCAGTCTGAGTCTTGATCATCTTCTGCCACTTATGGATGGAGTTCTTGTTGACCCCATACATAAATATGGATGTAATCCAAAATGCCCTTTGTATTATAGAGAGTAGTGCCAAAGCTTACTCTTTTCTGCTTCCCTAATACACAATGCTCATAGAATTCTAACTTGCCGGTTCTCGCACCTTTTAACAGGCCTTGCTTGGAGTTTCTGAATCTTTTTCTTCCTCTAGAACTGCTGTTGATGTTGTCCTAATAACCGTACTACCAAGGTAGTAGTACAAGTTATTCTTCCGAACACCTTTCATTGCCACAAGTGCTCTAGAGGTAACCTTTAATGCCCCATTTTGTTTGGTCACAGTGAAGCCTTTTGATTCTAAGACTCTCATAACAATGGGATTCTTCTTCATATTTGGAACATAATGAACATCTATTAAGACCCTGGTTGAACCATCTTGATTCTTCAAACAAATTGTACCAATCCTTAAAACTTTGCATGGATAATCATTACCCATGAAAACACCTCCACCGTCTAGTTCTTCAAAGTTAAAGAACCATTCCTTATTAGGAGACATATGGAAATTACATGCTGAATCAAAAATCCAATCACCAGGATGGGATACTGTTGATGAACCAACTAATGCAAAATCTGAATTTGAATTGCTTTTAGCTATATATGCACCAGACTATACAACTTTTGATTTCTTCTGCAGCTTCGAAAATTTTTTCCTCCAATGGCCTTTCTCATGACAAAAGGCACATTCATCTTTACCAAGCCTTCCTTTTGATAGAGATCTATCTCTCATTCCTTTCCGATGTGTTTGCAGACGTCCTCTTACAGATAGTGCCTCTGCTGCTGCATTCCTGCTTTATTTTTTATCTTTCTTTCTAATTTCATAACTATACAAAGCAGTGCAAACTTCCTCAAAAGACACTTTATCCTTCACAATAAGTAAGCTCGTAATAAGGTGATCAAACTCATCAGGAAGGGAAGCTAACAACATCAAGGCTAAATCTTCATCTTTAAAAGTTTCATCCATATTTAACAAATCTGCTACTAATCGATTAAAAGCAGTAATGTGGTCATTTATTGTAGTACCTAGAAGGTATTCAAAACTAAACAACTTCTTCTTCAAATAGAGTCGATTCTGTCCACTCTTCTTCATAAACTTATTCTCCAATGCCTTCTACAACTTACTTGTGAATGTCTCCTTCATGAATGATACTTTTGTTCTCTTGAGAGACACGAACGGATTGTACCACATGCCAATTGATTGATATTTTCCACTCTACTTCATCTAATCCATCTGGTTTCTCTTCTCTAATGGCGATATCTAGACCTTGTTGAAACAAAGCATCTAGAACTTCGCATTGCCACATGCCGAAATGACCAGTTCCATTAAACTTCTCCACCTCGAACCTTGCATTCATCACCATAGTTCTACCTGACATGGATGATTGACCATTTCTTCAAATTAAAACAACTAGCAACTATATTCCAATAGCAAACAAACAGATTACAAACAAATGCCTAGGTAGAAACCTTTGACTATGATACCAATTTTTGGGAAAATCGGATATATTTTCCCTATTCTAAGTAGTTACCATTCACTTATGATTTAAATTAATAGAACTCAAACTAACCCAATAAAATAATGCTATTGGAAATATAATGCTAAAATAAACTAAAGTAGATATTGAAATATAAATATTAAAACATAAAAATAATAACACCAGAAATTTAATGAGGTTCGGTATAAATGTTACCTAGGTCATCGGGCGTCGTTGACCACTTCCACTATCTCCAAATGGATGAACTCCAAATTACAACTAATTGGGTAAAATTGAGCTAATCAATTACCCTTACAAAATAGAGGAAGATTTACAAATTTTGGGATGTTTTACAAATGGTGAAAGAGGGCTTTATTTATAGCCCTAAATCCAACACCCATCTTCATTCCTAACCAATGTGGGACTTTTCTAATTTTCTCACTAAGGAGCTATATAACAGTTGACAAGGCCTTATTTTGGAGGAAATATTTCAAACTAAAATGATCAGTCTTGATAATGAAGTGTGTTCCTTAGATGTAATTCTGCCACTTCTTGATAGCATGAACAATGGCCAGCATTTCCCTTTCATAAGTTGAAAGAGCTTGATGATTTGGTCCCAAAGCTTTGCTAACAAAAGTAATAGGTTTCCATCTTGCTACAAGACTGCTTCAATGCCAAGACCCGAGGCATCACTCTCAATAATGAAAGGCTTTGAAAAATCAGGCAATACAAGAACGGGAGGAGAAACTATAGCCTTATTTAGCTATTCAAAGGCTTGAGTTGCATATGGTGACCATTGAAAAACACCCCCTTTTTGTAAGCTAAGTCAGAGGAGCTGATAACTTGCCATAATTCCTTATAAACTTCCTATAATACCCAGTCAATTCAAAGAACCCTCTTAATGCTTTAACTAACTTAGGAATGGGAAAATTGGCTACTGATTGTAACTTAGCTGGATCAACAACCACTTTATCCTATGAGACAATGTGGCCCAAATATTCCACACTAGTCCTTCCAAAAGCACCTTTGGATTGCTTGACAAATAACTGATGTTGCCTTAGTAGGGATAATGCTTTGTAAAGGTGTAGTAAGTGTTCTTCTCATGACTTGTTATACACCATAATATCATAAAAAAATACCAAGATAAACTTAATGAGAAAAGGCCTGAATACAACATTCATCAAACTCTGAAATGAAGCAAGAGCATTAGTGAGTCCAAAATGTAAGTCCCTCCTACATTAAAGAGGAAGAAAACATAAATGGTAGGTGCAACCACAAATGGTAGGTGCAACCACAAATGGTAAGTGCAATCATAAATGGTAAGTGTAACCACAAATGTTAGGTGCAACCACAAATGGTGGGTGCAACCACATTTGAAAAATGTATCTAACATTGATATGCAATTTTGCCTATAAATAGGCACTATCTTTGCCTTAGAGATACATCAACACACCAAAACAAGAAGAGAAGCAAAGCAAAGCAAAGCCAAAAGAACAATTTCCTTTGAAGAAAAATAGTGTTGTGTGTAAGAAAATGGGAGAGAATATCTTAGAAAAATATTGGGATATTTTTCTAAAAGGGGAGTGACAAAATAATGAGTTTGGGAAACACTTGTTTGACACTATTTTGGGTTTATCTCAATTTGTTGTATTGTCTCTCACTTTATACGTATTAATTTTATTAGTGGAAGAAATATTTTTTGAAGTTTGTCCCGTGAACTTATCCCAATTTAAAAGGTAAATCACGTTAAATTTCTGATGTCATTATTCTACTCTATTGAATTTATTTTATTTTTACCCGTTGTACCCAACACAAAAGGCATAACCAAAAACTCATAATATCCTTTATGAGTTGTAAAAGTAGTTTTCTAAATGTCATCAGGATGCACCTTGATTTGGTGATACCCATACCTCAAATAAAGTTTAGAAAAATACTTTGCACCTTGTAGCTCATCAAGTAAATCATCAATCAAAGGAATAGGATACTTATCCTTTATTATCAGTTGGTTTAGAGCTCTGTAATCCATACACATGCACCAACTAGAATCCTTCTTTCTGACCAATAAAACAGGTGAAGAGAAAAGGCTACTACTTGGCTGAATAAACCCAAAATCAAGCAAATCCTTGGCACACTTCTCAATCTCAGTTTTTTGACGAGGACCATATCTATATGGTCTTACACTAGAAGGTTTAGTGCCTTCCATTAAAGGAATCTTGTGATCATGATGTCTAACAGGTGGTAAGGTTGTAAGAGTGGAAAATATTAAAGTATAATCTATCAATAGGGAAGATAGTTCTTCTTGTTATGCAGCAGGAAGGCCATTATCTTTAGATACTACAGCAAATGCTTCCAGATTATCATCTTAAAAAAAACTTAGTAAACAGCCAATTCATAACTGCTCTGAGACAAAATCATTTCAATGTTATGATCTAATTCTGGACTATAGGATGTCAAGCTTACCAAGAGATGAGTATTACCATCAATAGAGAATTCCATTGTAAGATGTAGAAAATCCCACAATATAAGCCCTAAAGTATGTAGCTATTGCACCCCTAAAACTATATCCCAACTGATGAGCAAAACCGGCATCGCTGATCCTACCAATACTTTGATTTTATATTTATAAAACTCTCGCAAGTGCACGAATCATTTCATAGAAAATGATAACTATACTCCCAAGGTCGATCAAAGGAAGGAATATATATGATTTTTAATTTATTATTCAAACTTTTAAAAACGAAATTAAATCCTAAACATCCTGCCACGATATTTGCGGTGTTGGGTTTTTAATCTAATAATATAAAAATAAACATAGATATAGATTCAATAAACATTTATGCAAATTTTATCTTTTATAATAGTGGAATATTTATGGATATAATAATTAAGTTAATTATGCTTGCTCATATTATTTAGGTTATTAAAGATATAAATTGATGTTTATTGATTCTTTCTTTTTTATATGAATACCACCTTTGGTGGGTTTAGATATTCTTGTTAACTAAACAAATCAATTAACACCTATGGGTGGGGTTGATAACTAATTTAGTTAATTAAATTAATTCCTTTTTCTAAGAGATTGAAAATGAACCATTTAAATGCCACATTTGATGGGGTTAGATAGTTTAAACTTTATTCAAGGTGTCCAAATTAAACCTAAGAATTTAATTATCCGAGTACCAACTTTCAAGTTTTAAAACCATTACTAAAAACATGTTGTTAATACATTTTCAGATAATAATTCTTATAAAAACTTTTGAAATAGAGCTTCACTCTAACTACCGGGCGATTGTACCAACAAATAAAAGAGCACCACTTTAAATCAGATCGGATAACTAAACCTTAAAATCTAATTTTCAGATTTAAGTTTGTAATGAAAAATAATATATTTCTCTCTAACATTCTTAATATAAAATCTTGAATAAAAATAAAATCAATTCATTTTAGAGATTTTTACCTATTTAATATTTCGCAAGCATAACAACGTTCTTATTATATCATGTTTACAAACAACCAGCAAAGTTAAATTTAATCACACACAAATTAAATATAACATATTATAATAAAACATAAAAAATAATTGTAAAGAAAATAAAATCCTTATAGTACTTTGATGTTATTCCTGTTACTGGAAAACCTTCAGACAGAATTTGCATTTCCATTTATTGAATCAAAAAACAAATAAATTACAAAAACATAATTAGTTCTTCTCAAAAAGAGAAGAACTCTAAAACTAAGAAAAACTAAAAACTAAGAAATAGAGAGAAAGAAAGAGAGAAGAAATGTTTTTGATGTGTGGTTTGATGTGGAGAGAATGATGGTATTTATAGGTGAGGAGAGGAAGAAAAAAATGGGTGAAAAAATGATTAAAAATGGAGGAAACACGTAGTAGGTGATAATGACGTCATCGCTGACGTCATGGTAGGTGGGGTGTGACGGTACACGCGGAATGGAGCAGAGGCACGCAGACTGGGCGTTGTGAGGGCGATGCGGGCGTGCTGCACGCGTTAGCCAGCGCTGCTAGGCGGTTGCATGCACGATTTCACCCTTTGTGACCCTTTTAATCCATTTTATCCAATTTTTTCATATTTGTTGATTTTTTTTCATTTATTTTATGAATATATTTGTGATGTATTCCCTCCCATATTTTTATTTGAGTCTTTAAGTTACTTTTTTAAGAAAAAATACCTGAAAAATAATAAAAATACCTGTGATTCCGAAAAGATAAATTTATATAAATATATGATAAAATCATATAAATATATATATTTTTAATCAATTAACGTGTATAAAATCATGGTAATTTATGTGCTTTTTGAGCACTCATAAACAACCACCCGAAGGAATACCATGCAAAACTGTATTGAATGCATACCATGGACATTTAATTCTATATCAGAATAACAACTAGAAGTAGTAAGTCTACCCCTATAAGCTATCATGACACTAATTGACTTCATTTTAGAATTCTTCCATACTAATTTATGTGCTAAAGTAGTATTAATAAAATTGTGTGAACTACCCGAGTCCAACAAAATATACGAGGGATACCTTGAACCATGACTTTGATTTTCGTAGTTTGTATAGCCTTTTGTGAAGGCAACCCATAGATTGCATGAGTTGTGACCTCCAATAAATTCAATTCCTGAATAGGGTGATTGTCATATGTGAAAATAGATGTGAAATTATCTTCACATTAAAGAATCAAAATTAACTTAAAGAATTTGGTGAAAAATTTCAAATCAAATTCGCTTGGTAACAAAATCCAAATTAAATTCAAGTGATTCTATGAATAGGAAGCCAATCATTCAATCAAAAGAATACCATGCAAAACTGTACTAAATGCATACCATGGACATTTAATTCTATATCAGAATAACAACTAGAAGTAGTAAGTCTACCCCTATAAGCTATCATGACACTAATTGACTTCATTTTAGAATTCTTCCATACTAATTTATGTGCTAAAGTGGTATTAATAAAATTGTGTGAACTACTCGAGTCCAACAAAATATATGAGGGATACCTTGAACCATGGATTTGATTTTCGTAGTTTGGATAACCTTTTGTGAAGGTAACCCATAGATTGCATGAGCTATGACCTCCAATAAATTCAATTCTCGAATAAGGTGATTGTCATATGTGAAAGTAGATGTCAAATTATTTTCACATTAAAGAATCAAAATTAACTTAAAGAATTTGGTGACAAATTTCAAATCGAATTCGCTTAGTAATAAAATTCAAATTAAATTCAAGTGATTCTATTAATTGGAAGCAAATCATTCAATCAAAAAGCAATCCAATTTTGTAGACAAAATCTTATTTAGAGTGAAAAAGAGGTTTTTAGAGAAAAAAAAAGTGAGATTTTTCATAAATATTATCTTTCATTTTATTAAAGAGAGTATATTTAGATATTGTAAATTGTTGTAATTATTTTACAATAATAAAATCTTTCTACAATTTGAGCATGATTTTTCGTCTAATCTGTTCCTGAGTTTGTCATGTAAAATTTTATTGTTAACTATTTTTTTTTCATTTTTTTTATTTCTACTTCGTTTGTAATCATGTGCCCCTTACGGCAACATTCTAATAATATGAAATTCCCAGATGCTTCTTCGAACAAGTATGGCTACCCATATATTTTTCATCATAATGAAAACACAGCCCCTTATGCCTCTTCTTTTGGATTTCCTCCAGCGTAAGGCGAAAACATTATCTGGTTGGAGAGAGCAATTGGTTCTTATTTTCCTAGAAAAGATGGCATTGGATTATAAGAGCGCCCTGAAATTGGGGTACACAAATCTGCCCATTTCTTGAACACTTGCAAGGCGAATGAAGAAGCTTCATGGACTGAGTTTGGTCGCATTAACTTGACATCCTGTCACAATTCTCGTTTAAAACCAACAATGAAAGCACTTTTCTGGATTTCTGGGCTAATACCCTAAATTTGTTTCGCCAAACGATGGAATTCATTTATGTAATCTTTAGTTGATCCCTTTTGTCTCAATTGGAACAAAGCTTCAGCATAATCATCAAACTCATTCATACCAAATTCTTTACAAAAAAAAAAATTCACAAAGTCCTCCCACCTTGGTTAGTTCTGCAAACAGTTTACTCATTGGAACCATTGAAAAACCTTATGCTTCATATGGAAATAAGCCATTTTAACCTTCTTGTCATCTGGAATCTCGAAATAGTCAAAGTAGTGCTCTGCCTTAAAAACCCAGGCCAGAGGATCATCACCTTCGGTGAATCTTGGAAAATCCAATTTGAGAAGAGGTAGGCTAATAGGGTTAAAATGCTGATTCTAGTATTCCCAACGATGAAATTCCCCAACTGGAGGTGGTTCTAGCCTTTGATCCTCGCGACGATGCCCTACTAGAGGTGGTTTTGATCGATGGTGGAAATCTCGGTTTGGTTCAGTGTATGTATCTGAATTAGAGGAGTTTGCTGGTAGTTGAAGTGATTGATCCATATGCAAAACCACTGTATTTGTACGATCTTCCAACAACCTAATTTACTCTTGCATACCAGACAAAAATGGCTGACTGACCAGCAAGAAATTGATCTTGCAATTGATGTTGAATTTGCTGCTGAATTTGTTAGGGAAGTTGCAATTGGAAAATTTGATGTGCTTCTAGCAAAGCTTCAATCTTGGATACTCTTGCGTCCATAGTGTTTGAGCGAGTAGCCGATCGAGGCATGCACTGGGTTGAAAACTTGCGTGCAAAGGAACGTCTGGGCTCAATGGGAAGAGAGGGCTGTGATACCATTGATATGAACCCCAAGGTTTAACCTTCTTTTCTTAGAACTAAGAAGCTACTTTATCCAAGAAAATAGAATTATGTTACAACCTTCTCTCTCTTCCTCTTATAACAACCACTGATACACGTGGATAGGACACGTATCTTATGTCTTCTCAAGGGAACGCATAATCTAAACATTATCCATTTGAATTTGGAATTATACATTATGTTTCTGGTAAAAAAATATCAACATTTATTTTAAACTCTTAATATTATAATAATTTATCAATTCCAAATTTTCTTTACAAGGTTAGAAGTGATCATGCAATTATTATTTAATATTTTAGTGTAATTATTGTATCTTCATTAATGTTAATGTTTTCATACCTTTATAAATTTAACTTATTTTTATTAAATATTTATATTGAATCTAAGTTAATGTATTAGAGTTATATTATATAAGTTATATTTATATTTATTAAATAAAATTTTTAGTTATGTTTCGTGTACATTATATATGCTTTATGTTATAAATATATTATTTAAATAATAAAATTAATATATTATTATTTATTTTAATATTATTACAATTTTATAAAAAGATTTAAAATTTTACAATAATTTTCCTAAAAATATTTAAATATTAATTAATATTGATAATATCTTCTATTTTTCATAAAATTTAAGTCAATATTTTTTATCAATTTTGATATTTTTATTTACAGTATCAATATTCTTTCCATTTTATATGAGTATACATAGCTTCTTTCCATTTTATACGAGTATACATAGCTTCTTTCCATTTTATATGAGTATAAATAGCTTGGAAGAAGGTATTATTAGAATAATTTTATAGATATATAGTGGAGTTTTATTTTATTAATGTATATATTTTTTTATTAATTATTATAAATAGATTTTGTTATTAAATAAATTTTTACTAGGATGAAGTAGGATAAAATAATAGTGAATACACATTGCATTTTCTAAGGGTGATTAATTAAAGTAAATTAATAAATTTTAAAAATAAAATTTTATTAAATAATAAAAATAATATTTAAATATAGTTAGTGATCAATTTATTAATATTGTAGCAAATATAACACTCATTTTTATTATTATTATAAATATATTATTAGATTTTTTATTAATTATATAAATTTATAGTAACAATATAAAATAATAATATATTTATATTATTATTTATTATTTATATAATTTAATAATATATTTATAATTTTTATAATAATTTATTGGGATATGTGTTAAATTAAGCCGCCTAATTTTACAATTGGACTATGACTTTGACATAAACCACGTAGACGGGGCAGTCTGTGCCCATTTTTGGGCATGTGAGAATCGTCGAACTTACTTATCCTTCATTTTCTTGGAAAGGGACAATATTTCTAATGCTAATAATTGTTTTAAAAAAACAAAGTATTTTTATTCTTCATATATAAAGAGATCAATTTTTTTTCTTTTTTTAGTATATATTTTTAATCTTTTATATTAAATACAACTTCTTTTATTTTTTTAAGTTTTTTATATCAATATATATATATATTAAATATAATTTTTTATTTTTTATATCAATAATTATCAAAATATTTATATAATAAATATATTTTATTAATAATTATTTTATATAATATAATTATTTTTATTACGTTAATTATATAAAATATGAATTTGGTATTTTTTTACTTTTTTTTAATTTTTTATACTAATAAATAATGTCCATATAATAAATATAATTTTTATCTTTTTTCTTTTACTTTTTGTAAGGCTTTTTATACTAATAAATACAAAAATATCTATATAATAAGTAATTTTTATGAATAATTAATTTATATATAATAATTATTTTTATTAAATTAAGGAAAATAATTCATGATTAACAATTTAATAAATGTTCAATTAATTTACTTATTAACGAACTTCATTTTTTTCTTATTTTTTAAAACAAATAAATATTAAAATGTTAATATAATAAATACATTTATACTTTTTAAAAAAAAATTGTTAGTTTTTTACACTAATAAATGCTAAAATATCAATGTAATAAACATTTTTTTATCAATAGTTATTTTATATAATGTAATTATTTTTATTACGATCATATTTTTTGTCGAACCAATCATTTTTATGTCAGTATTATATTATATCCCATATTAATTAAAAAAGAGTAATTATCTAATATAAATTATTTAAAAAAAATGCTTATTAAATTCAATCAAATTATGTCTATTATTCATATATGATTAACTTTTTAGATAATAAAAATATTAATAGAATAAATTCATATATTATTCTATTATATTTGACTTATTTATTAAATAAAATTAGGTAGTTATTATTAATATCGTGTTAAATCACTTATGTTTATATTATATTTGGATTCTATTATTTATAAAATAATAATAATTATATATTTATTTATCACAACATAATTTAACTATTTTTTTAAAAATATTTCTGATATCACTTTATAAAATATTTTAACATAATTTTTTAATTATAATAAAAATATCTTAAAATTTTATATTTAAAGAATTAATTTTATTTTTATTTTATAAAATAAATAATTTAAAATAATAACAATTATTTTTATATCATTAATACTACTATATATTTATTAAATTTAAATCATTAATTTATAGGAGTTGATTTTATATACAAATTATGAAGAATTATCACAGTATTTATTTGGGTATAGAAAAAATTTAAATTTTGAATCATAGTTATAAATACCGGATAAATATAATTATTTAATAAAAACTTATGAATAATTAATTATATAGTATTTTAAGAACAAATTGAGTACAAGGTAATACTTTTCGAATCAAATTATTATATTATTTGATAAATTATATCAATGTTAGTTTTTAAATGAAAAGTATATATATATATATATCCAGGTATAATACCAACAATATTTTATCAACAATCAATAATTTTTTAACTATGTGATTGTATATTATTTCACTTAGTTAAGCTAAATTTAAACTAGGTGTATAACTAATATTCTTTCAAGAGACATTAAAAATATGTAAATAAAAAACATAAATTATATGTGCCAATTATGAATTATAAATTGATAGGAAAAAAATTAAGACCTGTTTGCAAAAGGATAATTAAATCTAAGAAAGGGATTGATTTTCATTCATATTATTTACTTCCTTCTAAGTTGCATTAAAAAAGAGTTAAGGTTATTTTTAAATTATTATTCTTGTATCATTTTAAAAAATATTAATATTATTTAATTTTACACATATTTTTACATCTATAACCTTTGTATTTTATCAGGTATCATAATTATTTGAAAAATTATATAAATGACTCCAGTTTTTAGCTAATACTAATAAGTGGTAAAATTTAAATAATAAAGTACAAATATAGGTGTAAATTTATATTTTGTTAGCATTTCACTTCTCTTTTTAGGTTCAAATTCATTCTCAATTTCAATCCTATTCTTGATTTATTTATCTTACTAAATTATTTGATTTCAATTCACCAAAGTTTTAATTTCGTTTGATTTTCATTCTAAATTAATAAAAATGCAATAAATTTTAAGATCATGTGTTTTTATATCGATACGAGAAATTATCTTTACTCTGAATCAAGTGATAACGTGACATTATATGTTAATTAAATATAAGATTAATGTATTTAATTTATTAAAAACACAAATATCAAATGATATAAAAAAATTATGATTGATGGAAAATTTTGATTACTTACCTATTTTATGAGTAATAAATAACATTTCGTAACGAAGCTTAGCAAGACCATTTTTCTTTATTTTAAAACTCAATTGTAAACTACTTTGTTATAGAAGTAACCAATACAATTGGGTTAAAATCAAAATATATATTTCAGTTATCTATATTTTAAGTTATGTACATAGAATTCTCTAGTTACAAGTAGAAAACTCAAATTCTAAGAATTACATTAAACTACTTGTTGAATTATTTAATAGTAAAGTTGATAGTTTGAAAAAAAAACTCAAAAAGAAAAATTTTAATTTTGTAAAATGCGAGAGACAAAAAATTATATTTTGAAAAAAAAAACTAGGTGTAAAAATATTTTCAAATTTGAAAATAAAAATCAGTTTATATATTTTTTTGGGTAAATTTTTAATTTCAAGAAGAATTGATTATTACTATTTATTTATTTTTTACATTTTGTGTTTTTAAAATTCCTATTTAAAAAAACAAATTGGTCTATTTTTTTTTCAAAATTAAGAAATTTTTAAATATTTTTGGGTTCTTTTAATTTTGAGTTTACACTTAAAAAAATTGATTGAAACTTTTAAATAATTAGGAGAATTAAAGTGTTAAGTCTAGGGCATGTTTACTTTTTTTTTCCTAAAGAACAAGACAGTTATGGTCTAACTGTCATTGTTTTCGATCTGGGTTATAATTCAGTTATGGTAGCAGAGAACTGCTATGATCTTCTTCCTCATTTAAATGATATAAAGTCCATTGTATTAGATTGTGTGCTTTACTGTTGAGATCCCTTGGTATCTGTCTAGCTGAGAACATTGCAAAATCAGATAGTTTCTCATTGATGTCTCTTAATATCACTTGAGCTAGTTGTGATATTCCTTGCCACTTACTCAACATGGATGTATCTATAATAAATTTTGCATCTTTCTCAATATAAACTGATTTTTTTGAATGATGTTTTGCATAATCTACAACTGATTTCAAAGATAGTGTTTCTGCCAATTTAGCTGTTGTGGTATTAACCTTTATACTCCAACTATGTATGAGTTCATTGTGGTGGTTGAAAGTAATAAAACCAATGGTAGCTCTTCCATTAAATCAAGCCGCATCAAACATTATTTTAATTGCATCTTTGGGAAGAGGTTTCCAATTGGATAGGATTGGTGTTGACATCACTTGTGGGTGACATACTTGACAAATATAGTGTTTTTTTTTATAATTATCATATATATTTCATATCATTTCTGTTTTATATTTTCCTGTACAAGAGTCTCTTATGTATATTAAGAAAACAAATATGAAACCCTAGCCCTAACGGCCGTTGCACATCCATACTTTCTGCTCCACTAAATATGTTGTCCACCATTTCCCTACTCTACTAACATTGTTGTCTGTCACTTTTATTGCACACGCCAACACTCCCCCTCAAGTTGGTGCATATATGTCTGTTGTGTGTTTTTCAACACACGAACTCGTGCAAGTATACACGGTTGCAAGTAATAACATTTATAAGTAAAGATCGATCCCACGGAGATTTGTTACTATAGTTTGTTGAGTACTAAAATTATTTCTCTCTGATTTATCCAAAATAATCGTTGATATGGAAAAAAGGTAATAAGAAAATAAAAGAGCTCTAGGATTGCAATTCTTCACCAAACTAATCCACTACAATCATATTATTTTTTTTGGATTTATATTTATTAGTACATTTAATTTGTCAACCGAAAACTTCTTTTTTATTCATACATCTCTTCCGAGCTCCGTACAAACACACCCCGTTAAATTAATTCACTATATCTCTATGAGAATTAACTTTAATAAGATTCATTAAGTTCTAAGTTCTCAAATGGCCACACATACAATTAGGGTATATTCATATCCTTCATCATACATGTCATTATATTTACGAGCAATATATGATGAACGAAAACCGACATCGCCGATTCTCGCAAATACTTTGGTTTTAATATTTGTAAAACTCTCGCAAGTGCACGAATCATTTCGTAGAAAATGATAAGTATACTCCCAAGGTCGATCTAAGGAAGGAATGTATGTGGTTCTTAATTTATTATTCAAACTTTTAAAAACGAAATTAAATCCTAAACATCCTGTCACGATAGTTTTGGTTTTTGTGTTCCTAATCTAATAACATAAAATAAACATATATACAGATTAATTAAATATAATCTAAAAAGAATAAACATAGATACAAATTGAATAAATAAATATAAATACAGATTCAATAAATATTCATGCAAATTTTATCATTTATATTAGTGGAGTATTTATGGATATAATAACTAAGTTAATTATGCTTGCTTTCATATTATCTAGGTTATTAAAGATATAAATTGATATTTTATTGATTCTCTCTTTTTGTATGAATACCACCTTTGGTGGGGTTAGATACTCTTTGTTAACTAAACAAATCAATTAACACCTATGGGTGGGGTTGATAACTAATTTGGTTAATTAAATTAATTCCTTTTTCTAAGAGATTGAAAATGAACCATTTAAATGCCACCTTTGGTGAGGTTAGACGATTTAAACTTTATTCAAGGTGTCCAAATTAAACTTAAGAATTTAGTTATCCGAGTACTAACTTTCAAGTTTTAAAACCACTATTGAAAACATGTTGTCAATACATTTCCACATAATAATTCTTATAAAAACTTTTGAAATAGAGCTTCACTCTAACTAAGGCGATTGTACCAACAAATAAAAGAGCACTACTCTAAATTAGACAGGATAACTAAACCTTAAAGTCTAACTTTCAGATTTTAAGTTTGTAATGAAAAATAATGTATTTCTCTCTAACATCCTTAATATAAAATCTTGAATAAAAATAAAATCAATTCATTTTAGAAATTTTCACCTATTTAATATTTCGCAAGCATAACAACGTTATTATTATATCATGATTATACTAGCACAGTTAAATTTAATCACGGACAAATTAAATATAACATGTAAGAATAAAGCATAAAAATAGCGTAAAGAAAATAAAATCCTTACGATTGACGCTATTCCCGTTGCTAGAAAACCTCCAAGCGGAATTTGCACTTCCATTTATTGAATCAAAAATCTAAATTATTACAAAAACATTACAAGTTCCTCTCAAAAAGAGAAGAACTCTAAACCTAAGACAATTGAACTAAAAACTAAGAGAAAAACTAAGAAAAGCTTAGAAACTAAGAAAGAAACTAAGGAAAACTTAAAAACTAAGAAATGAGAGAAAGAAAGAAGAGAGAAGTGAGGTTTTGAGGTGTGTTTTGAAGTGAATGGAAGGGGGGTATTTATAGGTGAGGATGGAGAGAAAAAATGATTAAAAAAATGTTAAAAAAAAAAATAAAAAAATAAAAAACGTGTAATGGACCTCGTGAGGTCATCAAGGACGTCGGCATGGCGTCATGAAGCGGTACCGTGAAAAATGGGTCAAAAGCAGCGTTGAGTATGTTGAGCATTCTTGGCTGACTATGTGCCTTGGTAGGCAGCGGCTTCAGCGGCGTGAGCAGCCTTGTGTGCAGCGTGAAGCATCGTCAGGCCTTGTGGTATGTGACTCTGACTTATTGTATGTGTGACTCTGGTATTGGTGCGTGAAATTTCTGTGCGCGCGTTTTTCCGATCTTTTGACATTTTTGACCTTTTCGACCCATTTTGACCAATTTTTCCATGTTTGTTGACCTTTTTCCACTTATTTATCAATTTATTTGTGATGGATTGCTTCAAGTATTCTTCTTTGAGTCTTTACATTGCGTGTTTATGCCAAAATGTCTGAAAAACAATAAAAATACCCGTGATTCGAAAAAGACAAATTTATATAAATATATGATAAAACATATAAATATATATATTTTTAATCAATTAAAGTGCATAAAATCATGGTTATTTTAGTGCTTTTGAGCACTCATCACAACCCCAAACGACTTCTTGCTAGTCCCTTAGCAAGAGAAGCGATAAAAACTAAAAATTAAACTATCCTAAATCACTTCCGTGGATTGACACGGTTGCATTTAGCCTATGCAACAAGCCTTTAAACCCCTAGGTTGCCCTAGTGGACGAGTTTGAGTCTCGTGAGGGTTTTCAAGAATGATACCCACAAACATTGCACTAAATGTAAAAACAAAAGAAACAATAAAAACAAACAACTTAAAAATTAAATTTACAACAAAATCACAAATTATCAACATTTCACAAAAATGTCTCATACTTTTAATCTCCTTTAAGATCGTAATTAAAATCTCAAGCATAAGTTATCTTAATCTCTTTAAACAATCATGATTTATTATAATAATTAGTCGAAAATCATTTTCATATTTCATATCAAAAATGTATCCATTTAATTTCACCCAATTTCAGTGTCATGAATCAGAATTCGCTTCGACTTCATTCGTCACATGGCCATACTCTGGCTCTTGAATCCTATGGGTTCAAACACTCATACTAATTTATATGCGAAAGAGTTGATGTATAGAAATGAACTAATATGTTCGCATATGTATAAAGAATAAAGGCTCAAAGTGTTATTTTAACATTGATCTCATGAAAGGAATCAAATGTATAAATTATAAAGATATCATATATAAAAATTATTTTCATGCATAAATCAAACTCATTAAGAAAGAATTTCAAGATATATGCCTTTTACGAATGAAGAAATTGCAATGACTTTTTGGGAATTACTTCTTATATCTTTCTTTTGTAATTAGCCTTTACTCACAACTTTGTAGGCAATGCGGGTTATAGTATGTAGATGATACTATTTTTATCTCTCTCTTTTTTTCTGTAGATATTTCTCAATATATGTATTTTTTAGAGAGTCAACCCAGTCTGATTGTACATTTTTGGATTTTGGTGAGTGGTTAATTTTGTGGCTTTGTTTGATCTTGGTTTAGGTAACCCAGGATATGTCTTTTTGTTTTTGTAGTAGTCATGCATAAATGAGATATAAGCATATACTATCAACTTCTACTCAAATCATTTAATCTAAGCAAAAATAATAATCAAAAATATATGATACTCTATTAAAATGAAAAAAATTCATACATTCAATGCTAATACCTATAGAGATCATCTAAAAATTTGAAGAAATAAGAAATGTGTTTGGAGTAGAAAAAATATATATTTCACTCTGAATAAAGGAAATTAGGCTCAAATTATATCTCACAAAGGTAGTCTCCACTAAAAAAAAACTCATAAACACCGATTTTGGGTTTAATATAATTTCAACATCTTATCAAGAAATACTAATTATGACAAAAACTAACTAATTATCAAAAATAATTACAAAATATTTCATGATATGTTTTCAAAAATTAATCTAACAGTACAAAAGACTTAACTATTTACTTAAATTTGATTTAAAGAAATGATAAACTTTTGTGAAACTTTCTTTTTTTTTTTTTTTTTTTTTATTCCAAAAATTACTAAATCACACAGAATAGAAATAAAACCAAACACACAAAAAGTATATTTTTTTTATTTTAATTTTTTTATTAAGCATGGTAACTTTTCACCACCCCAACCTAGAACTTACATTGTCCTCAATGTAACAACCGTAAATTAAAGATAAAGAGAAGAGAAGAAAGATTACCTATTTCCTGAGAATGTGCAAGTAGTAATGGAAAATGCAGGTGCATCCATCATATTCATCATTAAAGTGTATACAGACAGATCGCTGTAAACTTCTAACATCTCAACAAATATTTTTAGTTCTAACAATTTAAAAATTATTCACATGCAATTAAAATGAAATAAACAATAAAATTAAGTAAAGAAAACAAATAACAAACAAAATTTTTTTTTTATTTTACCTAAAATGATGGGTTGCCTCCCATCCAGCGCTTAGTTTAACGTCTTAGCAAGACGTATCTTTTTGGTGCTAAGGGTTACTCAGCCAAATGCAATCCATTTCAGCAATGTTGTTTGGTTCTTCTAAATAAGGCTTGACACGATGGCCATTGACTTTGAACGTTTTTTGTGTTTTGGAGTCCAATAGTTCCACTACTGCATGTTCAAATACTTGAACTATTTTGAATGGTCCATCCCATCTTGATATCAGCTTTCACGGAAACAATCTCAAACGAGAGTTAAATAAAAGAACATTCATTCCAGGGTGAAGAGTCTTAGGAACTAGCCTCTTTGTCGTGATAGCGCTTAGTACGCTCCTTGTATAATTTGGCATTCTCATAGGCTTCATTCCTAATTTCTTCCAACTCATGAAAAGTAATCGTTTTTCACCTGCTTTATCTAAATCCATGTTTAACTCTTTAATTGCCCAATAAGCTTTGTGTTCAAGTTCAACTGGAAGGTGTACGCTTTCCCAAAGATTAACCGGTAAGGGCTCATCAATAGGTGTTTTGTAAGCGGTGCGGTATGCCCGTAAGGCATCATTTAGCTTAAATGCCCAATCCTTCCTTGACGGACGCCGCAGTCGTTCGACTCCTTAATTTGCCTATTGCTCACTTCCACTAAACCTAGGAAGTTTGAGGATGATATGGAGTAGCCACTTTATGTGTGATGTTATACTTGTTTAGTACTCCATCAAAGAGTTTGTTACAAAAATGGCTACCTCCATCACTTATTATAGCTCTAGGCATTAGAACCTCTTTGAATATGAAATCTTTCAAGAATTTCACAACAACATTAGCATCATTGGTTTTGGTGGGGATAGCTTCTACCCACTTGGACACATAATCCACAAAGAACCAAAATGTATTGAAAACCATTAGATGGGGGAAAGGGACCCATAAAGTCAAACCTCCATACATCAAAGAGTTCAATTACTAAATTATATGTTAAAGGTATTTCATCTCATTTGTCCATATTACTTGTCCTCTGGCATCTATCACAATGTGTTCAACATATATGAGCATCTATAAAAAGAGTGGGCTAATATAATCCGTTGTAATATCTTACGGGCTGTCTTTTCACCTCCAAAATGACCCCACATGAAGTTCATGACAAAAAGTCGAATGCTCTTATGTTCTTCTTCGGTACACATCTCAGGATGACTTGATCTTGACCAATCTTGTATAAATAAGGGTCATCCCAGAAATAGTCCTTAATAGTTTTAAAAAACCTTTTCTTGTCTGATATGAAGTGTTAGGTCGCAAAACACCAAGTGGCAAGATAGTTTACAATATCAATACCATGGGTTCGGACCTATGAAAAATAACTGTTCATCGGAAAGGTTTCAACTATATCATCATTACTCTCATCTTTAAGAGAATTGAAGTCGAAATCAACCTAGACAAATGGTCGGCTACTAAGTTTTCACCGCCTTTCTTATCCTTGATTTCTAGGTCAAATTCTTGTAAGAGTAAGACTCCACGATTAATCTTGGCTTGGCATTTGGTTTACTTAATAGGTATCTTAAAGCTGTGATCGAGAATGTACAATCACTTTAGATCCTACTAAATAAGACCGAAATTTGTCTAAAGAGAATACTATAGCCAAGAATTCCTTTTCGGTGGTGGTGTAATTCATTTGGGCATCGTTGAGTGTTTTGCTAGCATAGTAGATGACATGTAAACGCTTATCCAACTCTTTGTCCCAGATGCTCCTATTGCATAATCGGAAGCATCACACATTATCTCAAAAGGTAAAGACCGGTTTGGTGCCATTATAACGAGGGTAGATGTTAGTTTCTCTTTCAAGGTATTAAAGGAAATAAGGCATTATTGTTGAAGTCAAATTCAGCATCTTTGGATAATAAGTTACATAAAGGACGACTTATTTTAGAGAAATCTTTAATAAATCGTCTGTAAAATCCTGCATGTCCCAAGAAGCTTCTTATCCCCTTCACAGATGTTGGGGGAGGTAGTTTGGATATCAATTCAACTTTTGCCTTATCAACCTCAATACCCTTGTTTGAAATTATATGTCCCAAAACTATCCCTTGTTGAACCATAAAATGACTTTTCTCCCAACTAAGGGTTAGATTGCATTCAATGCATCTTTCTAAAACCAAAGTCAATTTATGTAAGCAATCATCAAATGAGTTCCCAAAGACAGAGAAATCGTCCATGAAAATTTCAATGAATTTCTCCACCATGTCCGAGAAAATAGATATCATGCATCTCTCGGAAAGTGGCGGGGCATTGCATAACCCAAATGGCATTCTGCGAAAAGCAAATGTCCCAAAAGGACATGTAAATGTGGTCTTTTCCCGATCTTAAGCTATGGGTACTTGATAATATCCAGACCCATCCAAGAAACAAGAAAATTCGTGACTAATCTTTCCAACATTTGATCAATGAATGGAAGAGGAAAGTGATCCTTTTTCGTATATAAATTTAGTTTCCTAAAATCTATACACATTCTCCATCCAAGTGATTATTCTAGTGGGCACTAATTCACTTTTATCATTTTTAACAATTGTTATCCCGATTTCTTTGGTACCACGTACCTTTGGACTAACCCACTTACTATCCATGATAGGATAGATAATCCACTTCTTAGTAGTTTAAGGATTTCCTTTTTAACTACCTCTTGCATGTTTGGGTTTAGTCTTCTTTGGGCCTCTCGTACGGGTTTAGCACCATCCTCCAAGTTGATCTTGTGCATACACATTGTTGGACTAATGCCTCTTATATCCCCTATACTCCAACCTATAGATTTCTTAAAGTTGTTTAAGCAACTTTGATGAGTTCCTTTTCTTGTGGTTTGGTCAAGGTTGAAGAAATTATGGATATGTTTCTCCTTCTCCCAAAACACATATTTTAAGTGCTCGGGTAAGTCTTTGAGTTCAAGTTCGTGTGGATTGGCCTCTTTATGAGATGAAGAACTGGGTAGATTTAAAAGTGCACTAGATTTTGTCATCACTTCATTATTGTCTAGTTGTTCAAGGTACCCCTTAATTTCTTCATCTAAATCTTCTTCAACCTTTTCAAGTGTAAGAACAGGTTTCAAGCTTGTCTTACATTACGGTTTGGAAAAAGGTGTTTTGGATAAGATTATCCAAAGGATCAACTTCGAATATTTCATCGATGGCGAGAAATAGAAGGGAAAGGTGAAGAATCAAAAACTTTGAAATGAGCAGTCTCTCCTAAGATTTGTCATTGTCAAATTTCCATCTTGGACATCAATAATAGTTTTAGTAGTTGCCATAAATGGTCTACCAAGCAATATTGTATGTTCTACGTCCAATCTTAGGATTTTCTTGCATATCCAGGAACCACAAAGTCAACGGGTATTATCGGTTTGTCTACCTGTACCAAAACATCCTCAACTATTCCCTCCGGATATTTAAGAGATCTATCCGCAAGTTGCGGGGACATAGTTGTGGGTTTTAGATCCCTAGATTTGTGAGAATATAGAGTACGGCATCAAATTTATACTAGCACCTAAATCAAGCATTGCCTTAGCAACCTTCCTATCCCATAGTTATGTTTATAATAAAACTTCCAGGGTCTTTCAACTTAGGGGGTAGTTTGTCTTTGAAATCTGTACGCTAGAAATTTCGACACTACTACTCGTTCATTCGGTTCATACCTCCTTTTCTTAGTGTTCAACTCTTTGAAAAACTTGGCATATGAGACACATTCATGATCACTTCTAATAATGGTAAATTGATATTTACTTTAGAGAGCATATTAAAAAGATCATTGAATTGCTTATCTTGTTTGGACTCTTTCAACCGGTGGGGAAAAGGTACTTGCATCCGGTGTGGTTCTGTTGTCTTTTGAATTTTGGGAGTGTCGGATGACCCCCAACGATGAGTTTTGAGAAAGCTTGTGAAGTTTAACACTTGTTTCTCCTTTTTGCGATATTAGAATGTCGCCTTCTTTGTTAGAGATTTCGGTACACCGGTATTGACTACCTTACCACTTGAAGCGGTTCTAACATCTTTTGCTTGTTCAGTTGGTAGGCAACTTTCCTGGTTCTTTCTTTTGCATTTGTTCACGGTTGCCCAACTTTAGATTCAATTCTTTTAGCAGAAGCCTCCATGGTGTTCAACCTTTGATTAGTCATCGGTTGGTTGTCACGACTAACTTGAATAAAAGCATTCAAGCTATCTTAAGGTTGGTTTAAAAGATTGGCTTGGTGGGTAAGGGTGGTTGTAGGTTGGGTGATTATAGGTGTTTGGATGATACTTTTGAAAATATTGGACTTCCTACTATGGCATCGACACTAGAATCACAAGTATTTGAATAATTATGAGTACCGTACCCGATTGAACAACACACTCCACATTACCTCTTGACTTGAAATTTGGTGAGACGTGAGGAATTTCACTTGTTTAGTCAATTGACAATTTGCAAGGTTATCTCATCATCAAAGCCGACCTCATTGACCTTTGCTTTCCTTCCACCACCTCTTTGTTGGGAATTAGACCCAATGACCATAGAGATTATAGGCTTCCTCTGCTTTGTCTTTTCTCCTACAAAGACCTCGTGACATTATCAACCATGTATTGACTACGTAGTGTCAATCCATCGTAAAAGAATTGGTTTTGTAGGCTGTAGTGGAAAGCTATGATTTTGACATTGAATGAAAAGGAGTTTGAATCGTTCCCAAGCTTCATGAAAGGGCTCTTCATTCATTTGAGAAAATGTTGCTATCTTTGTTCTTAGATCAATGATCTTTTGATGGGAATAGAACCTACCCATAAAAATTTCATAGCGCCTCCCAAGTTTTAAGAGAACTTGTGTAGAGTAATGAACCATGACCAAGCTTTATCTTTGAGAGTGTAAGGAAAACACCTCATCCTAAGTTGATCTTCACTAATTTCATGTAGTGGAAAGGTTTGGACAATAGCATAGAATTCTCGAATGAAATGCAAAGGATCTTCATTAGGGATACCGTAAAAGGAAGGCAACAAAGAATAATGAATCTTTTTCAATTCATAATTCCTTGCAGCCTCTTGCAATTGGATGCCGGAAGTTACATTGCCAATGATTGGCATTGTATAGTCTTTCATCTTTTTCCGCTTATCTTCAGCATCTCCCATGTTTATTTGTAGTTGGAAATGATCCTCCTCCTATTGTGAATCAACATTTTGCTCTTAAAAACAATAGTAGATATCTCTAAAAAAATGCAAGGAACCTAAATTTTTTTTTTTTTTTTTTTTTTTAATTTAAACGAAGGGACACAATTTTTGAAACAAACGAATCTATTTTATTTGAAATATTTTTTTTTTTTTTTTTTTACATGCAAACTAAACACAAAGGAAAATACAATAATGGGTGACCTCCCATGTAGGACTAAAATTTATCGTCTTCTAGTAAGACGTTGCTTGGAGATTGCAGAATGAAAAACTCAATGTCTCCTCTTCATTGAATTCATTTAAGTTTCAATTTTGCCTTTCTGCAAATGTTCAACTAAGCTTGTTCAACTTGAACTTCCACCTTTTTGATAGAAGCTTCCACGAGTCCAACCGTTGATTGGTTTTTGATTGATTGTCCTACAAACTTGAATAAAAGAATTCAAGTTGTCCTCAGGGTTGGTTTATTTGGAATGCTTCGTGGAATAGGTGGGTGGAATTCTTGGCTGCTGGTTTGAGCTTTGAGGGAAAGGAGGGTTATTTTGCCTCCAAGAGAAATTTGGATGACTTCTCCACCCGGGATTATAGGTATTTGAATTGGGATCAAACCTTGGTCTTTGTTGATATGCTCCCGACACATTAACTGCTCGGTCAGGTTGTATCTCCTTGATGTGGACAGTACCTTGTCCCGTATTCTTTACAAAACCATATTGTTCATTATTTGTGTTGGTTTGTGTAGCGAGAAGCGGCAACTTGCTTAGTCGGTTGAACAAGTTGTTGTTGAATTTCATTCGGAGTCAATCTCATGAACACCGGCTTTTCTCACTCTGGAGCTTTTCTGTGGGAATTAGCACCCAACATCTCAAAGAGATTATACGTTTCGATGCGTTTTTCTCCTATTGCTCCTCTGCGGCGTTGTCGACAATGAGCTGACATTGTTGTGTAAGTCCATCGTAAAAGAATTGGTTACGCAAGCGTAGGGGAAAGCTATGATGGGGACATTGAGTGAGAAACATTTTGAACCTATCCCAAGCTTCGTGGAATGGTTCTCGCTTCCATCCGAGAGAAAGTAGCAATCTTTCCTCTCGGCTACGATGTTTTTGATGGGAATAGAATTTTCCCATGAATTTATTGTAAATTTGACCCCGTCATCGAGAGAACCAGGGTAAGTGACATCAACCAAGCTTTAGCCTTATCGCTTTAAGGTGTACGGAAAACATCTCATTCTAGGTGATCCTCGTTTAGAATACGGGGGAATGTTTGGACCGTAGCATAGAAATCTCTCGTAAAGGAAAGAGAATCTTCATTAGGTAGCCCGTAGAAGGAAGGAAGCATAGAAAAATGAATATTTTTAAGGTCATAGTTCTAGCGACTTCTCCCAATCGGATAGCGGCGATTCTGCGTGCCAATCACCGGTCTTGCAAACTCTTTCATCGTGGTTTCCCTAACATGTTGGTTTTCCTCCATTTCTTTTGGTTCTAGTAAAGGATTAAGACGTTCTATGTTTGGCTCAAAAACTTGTTGATGGGAAGGATCCAGTGTTGTTGACACTTGTTTAAATTTATGAATATTATTTATATATGGTGTTAGGGGGTTTCCTAAGGATCTCCTACCACGCATAGACTATTTTTAAACGTAAATTTAAAACTCCTGTCAACAAAAATAAAGAAATTAGAAAATTTCCATGGCATTTAATACAAAACACTAGACAATTTTTTTTTTTTTTTTTTTTTTTTTTAATTCTTTTTTATTTTTTTATTTTTTTATTTTTTTCGCTTTTTTTATTTTTTTATTTTTTTTCTTTTTTTTTTTTTTTTTTTTTTTAAATAACATAATTAGTATTAACCAAGAGTGTTCCCAGGAAAGAATGGTGGTCTTACTGCCTTAAAAACCATTCTCCTAAATGTAACAACGTTGAAAGACTAAAGACAAAGCTGAAGAACTACTTCCTGCATTTAACTCTTAGATTTTTACTTTTCATGCCTTTTAGTTTTTTAATTTTTTTTTTTTTTTTTTTTACGAACGGTAATTTTATTTTACTATTCACACTATCTTATTTCTTATTAACTTAAAAATTTTTAATTTTTTTTTTTTTTTTACGAACGGTAATTTTATTTTACTATTCACACTATCTTATTTCTTATTAACTTAAAAATTTAAATTTTTTTTTTTTTTTTTTTTTTTTTTAACGGTAAAAACTTTTTTTTTACTTCAAATTTCAAATTTCTAAATTATTTACTTTTTATGCTATAATAAAAAAAAAAAAAATTTATATTTTTTTTTTATTTTTTTATTTTTTTATTTTTTTTATTTTTTTTTATTTATTTTTTTTATTTTTTTATGAAATTTTGAAATTTGATTAATTTTTATTTTATTTATTTATTATTATTATTATTATTTTTTTAAAAATATCACAATTATTTACAACACATAAATATTTTTAAAATTTTGATAAATAAATTAAAAACGCTATTCCTTCAAGAATGACGCTAAAAACTTTAAAAAACCGACATGTAGATTCTCGCAAATACTTTGGTTTTAATATTTGTAAAACTCTACCATGAAGTCGAATCATTTTAAGTAGAAAATGATAAGATACTCCCGCCAGTCGATCTAAGGAAGGAATGTATGTGGTTCTTAATTTATTATTCAAACTTTTAAAAACGAAATTAAATCCTAAACATCCTGTCGCGATAGTTTTGGTTTTTGTGTTCTAATCTAATAACATAAAATAAACATATATATGATTAATTAAATATAATCTAAAAAGAATAAACATAGATACAAATTGAATAAATAAATATAAATACAGATTCAATAAATATTCATGCAAATTTTATCATTTATATTAGTGGAGTATTTATGGATATAATAACTAAGTTAATTATCTTGCTTTCATATTATCTAGGTTATTAAAGATATAAATTGATATTTTATTGATTCTCTTTTTTTGTATGAATCTGGCCTTTGGTGAGTTAGATCTTCTTTGTTAAGCTAAACAAATCAATTAACACCTTTATGGGTGGGGTTGATAACTAATTTGGTTAATTAAATTAATTCCTTTTCTAAGAGATTGAAAATGAGCAATTTAAATCGCCACTTTGGTGAGTTAGACGATTTAAACTTTATTGAGGTGTCAAATTAAACTTAAGAATTTAGTTATCAAGTCTTAACTTTCAAGTTTTAAAACCACTATTGAAAACGTGTTGTCGATACATTTAGCGTAATAATTCTTATAAAAACTTTTGAAATAGAAACATTTCTAACTAAGGCGATTATCAACAAATAAAAGAAGACTACTAAATTAGGCCAGGATAACTAAACCTTAAAGTCTAACTTTCGGATTTTAAGTTTGTAATGAAAAAATAATGTATTTCTCTCAACATCCTTAATATAAAATCTTGAATAAAAATAAAATCAATTCATTTTAGAAATTTTCACCTATTTAATATTGTAAGCATAACAACGTTATTATTATATCATGATTATAAGCAGACAGTTAAATTTAATCACAGACAAATTAAATATAACATGTAAGAATAAAGCATAAAAATAGCGTAAAGAAAATAAAATCCTTACGATCTTGACGCTATTCCCGTTGCTAGAAAACCTCCAAGCGAATTTGCACTTCCATTTATTGAATCAAAAATCTAAATTATTACAAAACATTACAAGTTCCTCTCAAAAGAGAAGAACTCTAAACCTAAGACAATTGAACTAAAAACTAAGAGAAAAACTAAGAAAAGCTTAGAAACTAAGAAAGAAACTAAGGAAAACTTAAAAACTAAGAAATGAGAGAAAGAAAGAAGAGAGAAGTGAGGTTTTGAGGTGTGTTTTGAAGTGAATGGAAGGGGTATTTATAGGTGAGGATGGAGAGAAAAAATGATTAAAAAAATGTTAAAAAAATATTAAAAAAATAAAAACGTGTAGTGGACATCTTTGAGGTCATCAATGACGTCGGCATGGCGTCATGGGCGGTGCACGTGAAAAATGGGTCAAAAACGCGTTAGCGTATTGGGCATTCTTTTGATATGCCAGCTGGCTGACTGGCCTTGGCAGCGTGAAACTCTGTATGCTGTGAAGCTACATCGGCCTGTGGTCTGCGACTCTGTATGTGACTCTAGCGGTATGGCCATTTCTGTATTGTGTGTATTGAAAGAGGCTGTGGCGTTTTTCCGATCTTTTGACATTTTTGACCTTTTCGACCCATTTTGTCCAATTTTTCCATGTTTGTTGACCTTTTTCCACTTATTTATCAATTTATTTGTGATGTATTGCTTCAAGTATTCTTCTTTGAGTCTTTACATTGCGTTTTTAGGCCAAAATTCACGAAAAACAATAAAAATACCCGTGATTCGAAAAAGACAAATTTATATAAATATATGATAAAACATATAAATATATATATTTTTAATCAATTAAAGTGCATAAAATCATGGTTATTTTAGTGCTTTTGAGCACTCATCACAACCCCGACAAACCTTCTTGCTAGTCCCTTAGCAAGAGAAGCGATAAAAACTAAAAATTAAACTATCCTAAATCACTTCCGTGGATTGACACGGTTGCATTTAGCCTATGCAACAAGCCTTTAAACCCCTAGCATGCCCTAGTGCACGAGCTTGAGTCTCGTGAGGGGTTGCGGTAGTGATACCCACAAGCAGTGCTGTAAATGTAAACACAACAGAAACAATACAAACAAACAACTTAAAAATTAAATTTACAACAAAATCACAAATTATCAACATTTCACAAAAATGTCTCATACTTTTTAATCTCCTTTAAGATCGTAATTAAAATCTCAAGCATAAGTTATCTTAATCTCTTTAAACAATCATGATTTATTATAATAATTAGTCGAAAATCATTTTCATATTTCATATCAAAAATGTATCCATTTAATTTCACCCAATTTCGGTGTCATGAATCGAATTCGCCGACTCTATTCCTCACAAGTCAATACTCTCAAAACACCGAATCCTATGGGTTCAAACACTCATACTAATTTATATGCGAAAGAGTTGATGTATAGAAATGAACTAATATGTTCGCATATGTATAAAGAATAAAGGCTCAAAGTGTTATTTTAACATTGATCTCATGAAAGGAATCAAATGTATAAATTATAAAGATATCATATATAAAAATTATTTTCATGCATAAATCAAACTCATTAAGAAAGAATTTCAAGATATATGCCTTTTACGAATGAAGAAATTGCAATGACTTTTTGGGGAATTACTTCTTATATCTTTCTTTTGTAATTAGCCTTTACTCACAACTTTGTAGGCAATGCGGGTTATAGTATGTAGATGATACTATTTTTATCTCTCTCTTTTTTTTTGTAGATATTTCTCAATATATGTATTTTTTTAGAGAGTCAACCCATGTACAGATTGTACATTTTTTGGATTTTGGTGAGTGGTTAATACTAATAAGTGGTAAAATTTAAATAATAAAGTACAAATATAGGTGTAAATTTATATTTTGTTAGCATTTCACTTCTCTTTTTAGGTTCAAATTCATTCTCAATTTCAATCCTATTTTTGATTTATTTATCTTACCAAATTATTTGATTTCAATTCACCAAAGTTTTAATTTCGTTTGATTTTCATTCTAAATTAATAAAAATGCAATAAATTTTAAGATCATGTGTTTTTATAGAAATTATCTTTACTCTGAATCAAGTGATAACGTGGCATTATATGTTAATTAAATATAAGATTAATGTATTTAATTTATTAGAAAACACAAATATCAAATGATATAAAAAAATTATGATTGATGGAAAGTTTTGATCACTTACCTATTTTATGAGTAATAAATAACATTTCTTAACTAAGCTTAGCAAGACCATTTTTCTTTATTTTAAAACTCAATTGTAAACTACTTTGTTATAGAAGTAACCAATACAATTGGGTTAAAATCAAAATATATACTTCAATTATCTATATTTTAAGTTATGTACATAGAATTCTCTAGTTACACGTAGAAAACTCAAATTCTAAGAATTACATTAAACTACTTGTTGAATTATTTAATAGTAAAGTTGATAGTTTGAAAAAAAAACACTCAAAAAGAAAAATCTTAATTTTGTAAAATGCGAGAGACAAAAAATTATATTTTGAAAAAAAAAATAGGTGTAAAAATATTTTTAAATTTGAAAATAAAAATCAGTTTATATATTTTTTTGGGAAAATTTTTAATTTCAAGAAGAATTGATTATTACTATTTATTTATTTTTTACATTTTGTGTTTTTAAAATTCCTATTTAAAAAAACAAATTGGTCTATTTTTTTTTCAAAATTAAGAAATTTTTAAATATTTTTGGGTTCTTTTAATTTTGAGTTTACACTTAAAAAAATTGATTGAAACTTTTAAATAATTAGGAGAATTAAAGTGTTAAGTCTAGGGCATGTTTACTTTTTTTTTCCTAAAGAACAAGACAGTTATGGTCTAACTGTCATTGTTTTCGATCTGGGTTTTAATTCAGTTATGGTAGCAGAGAACTGCTATGATCTTCTTCCTCATTTAAATGATATAAAGTCCATTGTATTAGATTGTGTGCTTTACTGTTGAGATCCCTTGGTATCTGTCTAGCTGAGAACATTGCAAAATCAGATAGTTTCTCATTGATGTCTCTTAATATCACTTGAGCTAGTTGTGATATTCCTTGCCACTTACTCAACATGGATGTATCTATAATAAATTTTGCATCTTTCTCAATATAAACTGATTTTTTTGAATGATGTTTTGCATAATCTACAACTGATTTCAAAGATAGTGTTTCTGCCAATTTAGCTGTTGTGGTATTAACCTTTATACTCCAACTATGTATGAGTTCATTGTGGTGGTTGAAAGTAATAAAACCAATGGTAGCTCTTCCATTAAATCAAGCCGCATCAAACATTATTTTAATTGCATCTTTGGGAAGAGGTTTCCAATTGGATAGGATTGGTGTTGACATCACTGTGGGTGACATACTTGACAAATATAGTGTTTTTCTGATAATTATCATATATATTTCATATCATTTCTGTTTTATATTTTCCTATACAAGAGTCTCTTATGTATATTAAGAAAACAAATATGAAACTCTAGCCCTAACGGCTGCTGCACATCCATACTTTTTGCTCCACTAAATATATTGTCTGCTATTTCCCTACTCTACTAACATTGTTGTCTGTCACTTTTATTGCACACGCCAACACTCCCCCTCAAGTTGGTGCATATATATGCATTTGTGTGTTTTTCAACACGAACTTCGTGCAAGTATACGGTTGCAAGTAATAACATTTATAAGTAAAGATCGATCCCACGGAGATTTGTTACTATAGTTTGTTGAGTACTAAAATTATTTCTCTCTGATTTATCCAAAATAATCGTTGATATGGAAAAAAGGTAATAAGAAAATAAAAGAGCTCTAGGATTGCAATTCTTCACCAAACTAATCACTTACAATCATATTATTTTTTTTTGGATTTATATTTTTAGTACATTTAATTTGTCAATCGAAAACTTCTTTTTATTCATACATCTCTTAGAACTCGTCTACAAACACACCTAGTTAAATTAATTCACTATATCTCTATGAGAATTAACTTTAATAAGATTCATTAAGTTCTAAGTTCTCAAATGGCCACACGTACAATTAGGGTATATTCATATCCTTCATAAATACATGTCATTATATTTACGAGCAATATACACAAAAATGCCTTTCTCGAGTTTATTTTTATGCCCTGAAATCGTTTTGATAAAATTAAGTAAATAATCAAAAAAGCATTAAGCACAAAATAGAACGAACAAATCGGACGTCTTATAAATCTATAAACAAAAATAATTAAAATTAAAGCTTCGTAAATTTAGATCAAATGCACAATGCTAGAAAAATTAAATTACTTCGCAAAATTAAAATTAAAATTACAACTGATTGAAAAAATAAGATGAAGAATAAGGAAAATTAAAACATCAAGAAGCTTGAAAATATTTGGCACCGCAGAGTAACAAAAGCCAAAAAATGGCTTCACGTGTTCTGCGATCCAAAACCGAACACTACAAAATTTCCAAACTAAAAAAAAACTTTTCTCGAGCAAAAAAAAACTCTTTTACAACTAAAAAACTATCTCCTATTTATAGCTAAAAAATACATCTAAAATATTACATTTTATTTTATTTTTTATCAGCAATAATAATTTTTTTTTATCGAAAAACAAAAATCATGGCGTATCGATTTTAATATCGAAAAAATTATAAATTAAAATCACGCGTGAAGCGGTAGTTTTTGCTTTTTTATTTTCTCCCAGCGGCCACGTGTCGCTTCGATTATTTGAAAGATTCCACAAAGGCCACGTGGCGGCGACGCGTCATTAGGTGCACAAACGGGTTGCACGTAGGAACGGCGCCACGAGGATTGGGCGCGAAAGCGAGGCAACGCGTGGAAACGGGTCGTGATCCGGCAGCGGTCATGTCGCGATTGTAAATAGCCGTGTGTCGGACTTTGATTAGCTTAAATATTCGTGGGCCACGTGGCGGATTCTTGTACGTAAATGCGAGGATGCACGATGCTACCATAATCCAGCGTCACCGCGGGATTTTTACAGTATTTCGGTCGCTGACAACGGATGGGCCGTAACCAATCGGGCCGTCGATCGATCAAGCGGTCGGCGATCGCCACCGGGAATCTGCCGGTACATGTGGGTCCCATTTCGGTAGCCGCCTACTGGCGACCACGTGGGGCCCAGCACCGAGCAGCGTTAAGGCGTACCACCGCGATTTTGCCTCGTCGATTGCAGCGCCAAATCACGGGACCGTTGAATCTTTGATCGGACGGTGGGTGATGATTTCCTTGATTTGTCGCGAGTGCGATTCTTTTCTACTTGTGAGAAAATTCAAACTTTTATTAATTATATTTTGACCCACAAATTTAATCCAAATTACATTTTTGTACTTTCTTAAATTACACTTTAGCCCTTTTCTAATTTTAAATTAAATTTTTAACTTTTAATAATTAAATTAAGCCCAAATTTAATTTAAATTATATTTTCGATTTATATAAATTGTAATTAAGAAACTATATTATCATAAATTATATTTGTGGACAAAAATATGAAATTAAGTACATTTTCGATACAAATTATTTAATTTTATTAAAAATGTATTTTTAGCAAATAAAAGGAAAATATTAATTTATTTAACAAAAATTAATAAATATTAAACGAACATAGCAATTATCATTACTAAAATTGTTGCAAATAACTGTATAAAATACAGTTATCAATGTCTCTTATGCTCAAGTGAGTTGTAGAAGTTCTTTGCAGACACAGATTTTGTGAGTATATTATCCAATTGATCTTCTGATTTAACGAATGGAAGTTGAATAATCTTTTCTTCAAGATTTTGTTTGATGAAGTTTCGATCCACTTCAACATGTTTCGTGCGATCATGTTGAACTGGATTGTGGGAGATGAC
The DNA here is from genome assembly GCA_033030585.1 of Hippophae rhamnoides. Lineage (NCBI taxonomy): Eukaryota > Viridiplantae > Streptophyta > Magnoliopsida > Rosales > Elaeagnaceae > Hippophae > Hippophae rhamnoides. The sequence continues at coordinate 30,949,973 of CM065431.1, read as the reverse complement.
AATGGCTGCTTTGTTATCACAAAATAAGTTCATTTCAGAGTTAAGAGCAACACCAATCTCAGTTAGAAGTTTTTTCAACCAAAGGAGCTCACATATTCCCTTGATCATTTCTCGAAATTCAACTTCAGCGCTAGATAAGGAAACTACCTTTTGCTTCTTGCTCTCATGTAACAAGATTACCCCCACAAAAGTAAAGTACCCAGCAGTAGATTTCCTATCCTTGATATTCCCTGCCCAGTCTAAATCTGTATATCCAATGACTTCCAATTGACCATTTCTTGAAAACATAAGTCCTTTCCCAGGGGAGGATTTTAAATAACGAAGTATTCGCATGCCGACATCCATATGGTCTTCACTTGGGCAGTGCATGAACTGACTCACGATACTTACAACATAAGCAATATCAGGTCGAGTATGAGATAAATATATGAGTTTACCCACTAATCGTTGATATCTCTGTTTATCTGCTGGTACTTGGTCTACATATTCTCAAATTTTATGATTTTGAACCATTGAAATATCAACAAGTTTACAATTTAGTAGTCCTGCCTCTGCCAGTAGGTCTAGAGTATATTTCCTTTGGGAAAGACATATGCCTTGTTTCGATCTTGTTACCTCAATACCTAAGAAGTATTTGAGCCCTCCCAAGTTCTTCATTTCAAACTCATTTGACAATTGTTCTTGAAGCTTAGAGATTTCTTCTTTATCATCCCCTGTAATGATCATGTCATCTACATAGACTATAAGGGTTGTTATCTTCCCCAATCGATGTTTTAGGAAAAGAGTGTGGTCCAAGTTGCTTTGTTGAAACCCATATTTCTTCATTGCTGAACTCAACCTACCAAACCATGCTCGAGGTGATTGTTTTAGTCCATACAATGCTTGTTGTAATCTACATGCAGTTTCTTTTCCTGATGTAACAGTATATCTTGGTGGGATATCCATGTAAATCTCTTCTTCAAGATCACCATGAAGTAAGACAATTTTTACGTCAAGTTGGTGCAATGGCCAATCTAAATTTGCTGCAAGAGATAACAAAACTCTAACAGTTTTTAGTTTAGCCACAAGTGAGAAGGTTTCTTGATAATCTATCCCATGTTTCTGTGTATATCCTTTTGCTACTAGCCTTGCCTTGTATCGATCAACTAACCCATCTTCTTTATACTTAATGGAGAAAATCCACTTACATCCTACCATCTTCCTCCCTTGAGGCAACTTGCTTAACACCCATGTGTTATTCTTCTACAATGCCTCAAATTCTTCTTTTATAGCTTGAGCCCATTTTGGATCAGATAAGGCTTCTTCAACGCTACTTGGAATTTGACATGAGGAGAGTGTTTGTGCAAATGCCCTGATAGGTTTTGATAACCCTTGAGTAGATACATAATTGGCTATTGGATACTTGGATTGTCGTTCTTCTCTTTCTGGGGAGTATCGATTTGGAGATTTGCCTCAATTGTGTCTGAAAGGTAGAACATAACCAACAGATGTATCTATAACATTAGTTTGTAAATGTGTGATAGGATAGCTTACCTCAGGAGTATTCTCAACAGGAGGATCATTGGGCACTAGAGAGTGGAAGGGTGTATCAACCACTTCATCTTCTGGAGATTCAATTACTACTTTAGCTTTAGTTCGTGGAAGTTCAAGTTCGGGTCTAAGTACTAGATCCTCCATATTGTTGGCATGATCCGAGTATGCTGGATTGTTACTAGTGTCTAATATTTCAACATCAAGCCAATTTCATTCTTCACCATAACTCTCCCCTTGAAGAGGATAATTGGATACCAGTGATGGGAAAAACCATTCAGATTCTAGGAAAGTGACATCCATGGTAATATAAGTTCTTTTAGTAATCGAATCGTAGCATCGGTAGCCCTTTTTTTGTACGCCATACCCCAAGAATACACATCGGACAACACACGGATCCAACTTAGTTCGTTGATTTTTATGGAGGTGGACAAAAGCAACATATCCAAAAATTTGGGGTAGAAGTATCAAAATAGTAGGTAGGGAAACATGATCGGATAATACCTTTAATGGAGTCTGAAATTGTAAGGTTTTTGTGGGCATACGGTTTAGTAGATACACAGTTGTAGTAACAACATCACTCCAGTATCTACTAGGCATATGTGCACCAATTAGTAAGGCCTGGGCAGTTTCTAAAATATGCCTATTCTTCCTCTCCACAGTCCCATTCTGTTGTGGGGTTTGTGAACACGAGGTTTCATAGAGAATACCATGGTTGTCCAAGTATGTCCGAAATGTTTGATTAACATACTCCCCTCCATTATCAAACTTAAGAATCTTAATTTTTTCATAAAATTGTGTCTAAACCATGATGTGAAAGAAGTGAAACGTAGAAAATACTTCATCTTTATGTTTAAGAAGGTAAAGCCATGTCATACGTGTATAATCATCAACAAAAATTACAAACCAATGATGACCCGATGACGTAGTGACCGGGGAAGGTCCCCAAACATCAAAATGTACTAAAGCAAAAGTATTCATACTTTTATTCATGCTCATAAGATAAGACACCCTATGACTTTTTGCTAAGATAAAAGTATCACATTTGAAATCCAAGTGTGTGATATTTGAAAATAAACTAGGGAGTAGATGCTTTAAATACCCAAATAATAGATGCCCAAATCGACGATAACATAACCAAATCTATCGTTCCTTGTTACTAACGATGTGTTGCATGTAATTGGCTCTTCTTGAACTGAGATCATCCACGTAATATAACCCTTCCCTCTTAGTACCATGCCCAATGATCTCCTTGGTGAGAATATCTTGTAGAAGAAAAAAGGTAGAATACATCAATACTACACAATTAAGATCTAAAGTGACTTGGCTTACAAACATTAATCTGTTTGAAAGAGAGGATACAAGTACTGTATTAGATAATGATAATGAAGGAGATAAAGTCACTGTTCCAGCCCCTGTAACTGGATAAGTGATCCCATTGGCATTAGCAACACGGCTCCGTCTCGGTTGGGTTGTATTGGAGAGATCTTTTGGGTCAAATGTCATATGATCTATAGCGCCAGAGTCTAGAATCCAATCCTCATTATCACTACGAGTAGAGATGTGAAATGCTTTACTTGAAATACCTGGATCCTGGGAAGATTCGGCCTCAGGAATAAGGGATAATGATGCATTATTGGTAGCCACATCGGCTTACCCAGTGGTTTCCCGTTTCTTCCGTGATTGAAGATCATTCCACCATTCTGGATACCTATGTAGTTTGAAGCAGTTTTCATGGGTGTGTTTGGAGTTTCTGCAATGGCCACATTTCATGTCAATAGACGGTAGATTCCTCGTGGATTTCTTGCTACCCAAAAAAGTTCCTAGTTTTGGTGGCAACGGATTATGGTGTCCCTTGATCCCTTTGAAATCCATAACTGCTCTAGGTGTCGTATCTGCACCCGTGATCATCACGGTCTTCCGGACCTCTTCCTTATGGATGAATCCATAGGCTTGTTCTACCCTAGGGAATGATTTGATTTGAAACACATCACTTTGAGTTTTATCTAGTCTGTCATCAAGTCCATTGAGGAAGGTATACACTCAATCTTCCTGTATGATGGATTTGTATTTTTGTATGTCAGTCACACACTTCATTGGATTAGGACGACAGAAATCAATTTCTCTCCATAACCCTTGAAGGTCATTGTAGTATTTTTCAATGGATCCACCGACCTACTTCATATGAGTAACTTGATGGCGAAGATCATACACTTGAGATGTGTTGGTCCCATCATAGTAGGTGGTAGCAGCAGAATCCCAAACCTGTTTCGTAGTTGGGAATCGAATAAAATTTGCAATCAAGGAGGGGTTCATCGAATTGATCAACCATCCTTTGACAATGGAATTTTCAATGTACCATCTTCTGAATGAGGGGTCGGTTTCAGGAGGTTGATGAAAATCCCCATTAATATATCCCAGTTTGTCTTTGCCAGAGATATACATCTCCACCACCTGGGACCAAAGGCATATTTGGATCCTCCCAAATTGATACTAATGGGATTAGTCGACGCTTTAGTTAGCGAAGGTTGTGAGATGGTTTGAGCTCTAATTAGAACTTCCGTCATTTTTGTAGTCAACTCATTCAATATGGAATTGGTGGTTATATCTCTAGATTTTACCATGAATCTATCACTTCTATTTTTTTCCTTTTTTTTACACACGAGCCACTATATATATATATAAAAAACCAAAATGTAACCCTAATTTTTTTTCCAAATTCGTGCAGCTTCTTCTACTACGTTCCTCAATTCGCACAACTTCTTCTACTGCATTCCTCAATTTGCACAGCTTGTTCTACTGTGTTCCATTTTTTTTCAACTTTGCAGGCTCTCTTCTCTAGAGCTTCGTTTTCTCTTCTCTTAGATCAACTGAAAATGGTGCAACTGGAGGTTCAGAACGGAACAAATGTCCACGTGTTCGAGCCAGTCATCACTTTCAACTGCTGTGAAGCCACAGTTGCTGAAGGCTTGCGATGCTGTGATGTTCTACCAAGCTGCTTTTGGAGCTGGGAGGTCAGTCATACTTTAGACCCCAAGCGCAAGGTTGATCAGAGTAGTGCAGCTTTGTTAGGGCTTTTATTTGGTGGAAGTATTGGATGGGCTGTGACTTCAAAACTTGGAAAGTTTGCTGGGGTTTATCTTTTAGGAGGAAATGCTACCTTTGTTGGGTTTTGGAGCTTGTTAGAAGGGAATTTGGATACAAAAGGAGTTAGCAAATATAATGGCAGAGAAGGTATTCTTCTGATCCTTTGACAGTGATTTTTTTTTCTTTTTCCGATGACTCAATTTTAGAGTAGCTAGAACGATACCCCCGATTCTAGCCAAATACCGACAGATTAACACAATCTGTTGAGCATCCGTACACCAGATCAAACTAGTTCAGAGAGTAACATAAATCAACGTAGCACACCAGATCAAACCAGTGTCAAGTGAGAACAAAAATCAGCTTATTTACAGTGTAGCATGTAGCTATTTTATTCATTAAGACAACATTAACTTTGCTCTGATACCATAACAAATATAGTGTTTCTATGATAATTATCATATATATTTCATATAATTTCTGTTCTATATTTTCTTGTACAAGAGTCTCTTATGTATACTAAGAAAACAAATATAAAACCCTAACCCTAACAGCTGCTGCACATCCATACTTTCTGCTCCACTAAATATGTTGTCTACCATTTCCTTACTCTACTAACATTATTGTCTGCCACTTTTACTGCGCACGCCAACAATACTCCCGTTTGTAAAGTTATCAGAGAATTCTTTAATTCTTATGAAATAATTTATTTATGCATCTATATGGTTCAAGCACGGCCTTTTTAAAAATTATTTCATTCCTCCACCACCATATTTGTTTCATCGTGATTACTACCGTAATTGTGAATTAAGAAGTCATGGATGTATGTAGGAATTATGTGCATTGGAGGACTCATTATTATATTGATATCAGTAAAGATATTAAGTTTATGAGTAACCATGATTTAAGAATTTCCCAACGGATGAAAAAATGTTCAATATCCTTAATTTCTTTGAAGCAAAGTGAACATCTGATATCATACATATTCTTATATTTTTGCAGTACCTTTTTTTGTAGGTAACACATTATTGAGAATTTTTCAAAGTAATATTTTATGCCTTTAGGTGGCGTTTAGTTCGTGGAATGGAATCAGAATTGGAATCAGAATCGAATGGAAAGGAAACAATGCTGTTTGGTTTGACCACTGGAATCAAGCTCGGAATCAGGATTACAATGTTTGGTTTGCCATTGGAATAGAATGAAAAAAGTTGTAAATAACCTTAATACCCCTACATGCTGTAAAGTTCAAATAATGTCATTGAATTACTATTTTTTTGTCAGACAAAATACATTATTGAAATCATTATTTTTTTAAATAATTACTACTTAATTAAAAAGAAATATATTATTAAAATTATTATTTTTCTAAATAGGGTTTTAAGGTTTGGGATGTGGGATTTAGGATTTGGGGTTATATTTATAGGTTAAGGTTTAGGGTTAAAATTATTATTTTCTAAAAAGGGTTTAGGGTTTTAGAATTTTGAATTTAGGGTTTAGGGTTTTAGGATTTGGAATTTGGGGTTTAGGGTTTTGGGATTTATGTTTTTGGCTTTTGGGTTTTAGGATTTAGGGTTTAGAGATTTGGGGTTTAGGGTTTAAGGTTTAGGGATTTAGGGTTTAGTGTTTTAGGGTTTTAGGATTTAGGGTTTAGGTTTTAGGGTTTTAGGATTTAGAATTTGGGGTTTAAGGTTTTAGGATTTAGGGTTTAGGTTTTAGGGTTTTAGGATTTGGATTTAGGAATTAGGGTTTTGGAATTTTGTGTTTAGGGTTTAGGGTTTTGGAATTTTGGGTTTAGGGTTTAGGGTTTTGGAATTTTGGGTTTAGGGTTTTGGAATTTTGGGTTTGAGAATTTGGGATTTGAGTTTAAGGTTATATTTTAGGTGAGGGTAAAATTGGAAAAAAAAGTTTAGATGGGAATGGAATTATGATTACCAAAGGGGATGAAGGAATTGTGATTCCTTCTACTTTAGTAATCTGATTACATTCCGTCCTACATTCCGTTCAACCAAACACACAAAATTAAAGGAATCAATTCTGATTCCATTCCATTCCATTCCATTCCCTCCAACCAAACATGGGGTTAATGAATTTTTGCTTTCCATATATAACATATATATATATATATATATAGGTATTGGGCCTAATATTGTTTTGGGTCATATTTAACAATTTTCATCACCAATTTTCCAATACATACCTTTTGAAGATATAAGAACATGCTATTTTTTGAGTAACTTGAGTGAAATTTATGATTTTTAGATATCTTGTTGAGAACAATTTAACCCAATATTTCCCCTTATGCTGAGTTAAGTTCCAAGTAGCTTTGGAGAGTATAGTTTGGTTGAAATCATGAAATTTTTTGAATCCCAATCCTTCATGGTCTTTTGGCAAACAAATTTTGTTCCAACTTATAGGAGTAAAATATTTTGTTTTTGTTTACATCATTTGTCCACTAGAATTTTTTTATTAAGGAATCTATCTCTTCACCAATTATTTTAGGAATTTTGAAAGTGCTCAGAGAATATATAGGAGTGTTTTGGGTCACAAATCTTATCAAAGTAGCTTTACCTACTTGAGAGAGTAAACGAGCTCTCCAGCTTTACAATTTGTTTTTGATAGTTGAGATGATGTATGAGAAAGTAGATTTTTTATGCTTTACTATTGGTAAGTGGTGGCCTAAATATTTAACAGGTTCTATAGCCATTTGAATTTGCAGCTGATGTGATTCCTTATGTTTCGGTTCATATTTCTTAAGTAGGTGATGCTTAATTTCAGAAAATTAATCTGTTGCCCAAACCAACTACAAGACTTGTCTAATATAGTTTTGACGCTGGAAGATTCTTGTGTATTAGCTCTGCAAACTATCATGATATCATCCGCATATAGTAAATGAGTAACTGCAGGAGCTGATTTTGCTATCTTGATACCATGTACTAAATAATTAGTTTTAGCTTTGTGTATCAATCTAGATAGACATTCCGAGACCATCAAAAACAAATAAGACGATAAGGAATCACCTTATCGTAGACCTCGTTGGGGTTTATCAATCCAAATAGGGTCAATACAAATAGGAGCCATTTAATAAAATCAAATATGTAACACTAGAAACACATTCATAAATGATTTTGCAAAATTTGGTTCAGAAACCCATGGCTTCCATAATATCTATTAAAAAATTCCATTCCAGGTAACCATAAGCCTTTCTCATATCCAATTTAACTTCCATGAGACCATATTTTCCTTTATTCTTCGGTTGAATTGTCCTTGCACCTTCTAGTGTTTTCAACTATCCAACGTCCAGGTAGGAATGCAGATTGCATGCAAGAAATATTTGTGTTTAGGAGACCTCTTAATCTTTTGACGATAATTCTTACGAAAATTTTGTGTAGTACATTACAAAGATTGATTTGCCGATAATCATTTACCTGAGTTGGATTTTCATTTTTACCTGTCAAAGTAATATAGGTATGATTCCTATAGTTTTTGATTGAATCTCCTTGGTTATATCAACTCCAACAATGTGCTAGTATTTTTTTTAAAACAAAGGAGGATAACCATCCATGGCTGTAGCTTTTAAATCATGCATATCCCAAAGAGCTTCCTTAATCTCAGCAGGGAAAGGAATAGAATCAAGCTTGTGATTTTGATACGATGAAATAACTGTAGGGAATAACTCTTTTAGCTCAGAATCTCTAATGGGATTATTAGTATTGTATATTTCCCTAAATTGAGTAATAAACTCATTTTCCAAAATTATTATAATCCCACGTGAACTGATCCGAAGAAAGTAGTAGTACTGGGATCAAATTTGATATTCTTCTCATCACCATGGATGCATGGAAAAATTTAGAATTTTTATCTCCCTCTTTGATCCAAAGTTCTTAGGATTTTTGTTTCCATAAGGATTCAAGTCTGCAAAGTTTTTCTTGAAGTTGTTCTGATAATCTCTTCTCTATTGTGAAATTCGGATTTGTATGAATTCTTCTATTTTGAACATCACTCAGCCGAGACTCTAAAAAATTTATCCTTTCTTGAATGATTCCAAAATAATTTTTGCTCCAATTTAGTATATTTTGAGTTAAAGTCTGTAACTTACCTGAAATGGAGCTCGTACCTTTTGTTGAAAAAAAATGAATTTTTATAAAAACAAGAGAAGCCAATTGTTTGCCTCGTCTTACATTGCTATTTTACATCGTTTAGAAAATGTATAAATAGTAAAGAGTTTGCTATTGGGTTTTGGCCTCAAGGGATACCCACTTTTGTGAAAGGGGAGAGAATTTAGGTAAATATAATACCAAACGTGCACGAGTTCGTGATTTTTTGAAATTTTTTTTATTAAAATATTTTTCCACTCAGAAAAATAGTAGTTACATTTTTACTCAGAAAATAGACTCAGAAAAAAGGTCGTTACTCTTCTTTACTCAGAAAAATGACTATTACACTCTTCACCCCTAGACATTACCGTTATTATCATAATGGCCACACGGTTTCTGAAACCTATTAATAGAGGGCCTCAGTTCTTAGTTTTAACACAACAATATGCAAACTCATCTCACTAAGAAAAAGTTCTCTTAGGAAGAAAAAGAAGAAGATCCTAAATTACTTTTGAGTTTTCTGAGCAACACAATTTTACAGGTGTAGCATTCCGGTTTTCATCAATGCAGTAAAGTTCCGAGATAGAAAAAAAAGATTCTAGACTGTTTTATCCTGGGGATGATGGAGTTGTGTTTGTTTGTATAAATTTGGGCAGAGCCACGAAACATCTTAAAGAGAACGACCTAGTCAGCGACTCAACCCAATCAGTTCATTTCAGGTTATCGGCAATATTGTTCCAAAATTGTTTTCACGTACTTGTTTCAACAATTTTAAGACGTTTTCTATCTACCATGTCTACTGAAATGCTAACTGTTGATCTCAACAAACCATTCTGTTTTGAGGGACTACACTTTAAAAGATGGAGACAAAAAATGTTACTTTTCTTAACCATGAAAAAGGTCGTTTCTACTCTTACTACCGAAAAACCAATATTGTCTAATCCTTCTACTGAAGCTACAACTAAGGATTTAGACACATGGATGGAAAATGATTTTCTATGCAAAATTGAAAAATAATGGGGGCTCGTCTTCTAGTAGTTTACCCATAACTAGAACTAGTGAACAAAATGAGGAATTAAACACTAAAATTAGGAGAAGTAAATGAGCTCGAACCCTTAAGGATTTTGGGTCTGATTTTTATGCTTATACCTTGGAGGAAGATCCCCAAACTCTTAAAGAAGCATTATCTTCTTTAGATACCAACTTATGGGAAGAAGCCATAAATGATGAAATTGACTCTCTTGAGTATAATAAGATTTGACATTTATTTGACTTACCTCCTGGTTGCAAAACCATTGGATGTAAATGGATACTAAAGAAAAAATTAAAACCCGATGGTACTATTGAAAAGTACAAAGCTCGTCTTGTAGTTAAAGGGTATAGGCAAAGGGAAAATGTAGATTTCTTTGATACCTTTTCACCAGTCACACGAATAAATTCCATACGTGTACTTTTCTCTCTTGTTGCTATCCATGATTTAGTAGTGCACCAAATGGATGTTAAAACCGCTTTCTTAAATGGTGACATAGAAGAAGAAATTTATATGGACCAATCTGAAGGTTTTGTTATCCCAGGTCAAGAAAATAAAGTTTGTAAACTAGATAAATCCCTTTATGGTCTAAAACAAGCACCTAAGCAATGACATGAAAAATTTGATAGTCTAGTTATCTCACATGGATTCAAAATAAATGAAAGTGACAAATGCATTTATTATAAATTAGAAGATAACATTTGCACAATTATATGTTTATATGTGGATGACATGCTTATTTTTGGATCAAATATTCATGTTGTGAATAATGCAAAAACTTTGTAAGTGCTAACTTTGATATGAAAGATTTTGGAGAAGCAAGTGTAATCCTTGGTATAAAGATTACTAGGTCTGAAAAAGGGAATTTCTCTAGATCAATCTCATTACATTGAGAAGATCTTAAAGAAATATAATTACTTTAATTGCAAACTTACATGTACTCCTTATGATCCTAGTGTAAATTTGTTCAAGAACACCAGAGACGGTGTTAGACAAACTGAGTATGCAAGCATCATTGGTAACTTACATTATGCTACTGATTGCACTAGACCAGACATAACTTATGTTGTGAGACTACTATATAGGTTTACCAGTAGACCTAGTGTAGAGCATTAGAATGCTATTGAAAAGGGTTATGAGATACCTTAAGAGAACTATGAACCTTGGATTACATTATAAAAAGTTTCTCGCTATTCTAGAAGGATATAACGATGCTGATTGGAACACTTTATCAGAAGACTCTAAAACTACTAGCGGCTATATATTTAACATAGCTGGTGGAACTATTTCTTGGAAGTCTAAGAAATAGACAATATTGGCTCAATCTACAATGAAGTCTGAAATGATAGGACTAGCTACTGCTAGTGAAGAAGCAGATTGGTTAAGAAGTCCGTTAGCTGATATCCCTTTATGGGAAAGATCGATACTAGTTGTCTTGATCCATTGCAATAGTACCACAGCTATGGAAAAGATTCAGAACCGTTACTACAACGGAAAGAGACGACATATACGTCGTAAGCATAGTATTGTTAGAGAATTTATCTCTACAGTAGCTATAAGAGTGGATCATATACATTCTGATGGAAATTTGGTAGATCCTTTGACGAAAGGATTACTGAGAGAGAAGGTTTTCAAAATCTCAAAAAGAATGAGACTAATGCCCTTAGAATGAAGAGTCACTGGTGATAGTAACCCAAATTATAGACTTGAGATCCCAAGAAATAAGTTCAAAAGGTAATAAAAAGTCATGAAGTGATATGAGATGAATCATGCTATTTTGAAATCCCATTCTATATTGTTAGAAGCATGAAGTCCCGAAGTGATAGTAAATGATGAGTTAATTATTAAACTCTTAATGAGTTCTATACTCTATATGGAGTGGAATACATAGCTACAAGAGTGCTCTTGATAGAATCACCTATGTGAACGTGAAAGTGTGGCTGCTTCCTATGAAAATTTTTGGGTAAAATTTACTAGAACATTCACTATACTAGGATACACGTGCATGGCCGTAAAGCACGAGTTTTTGGAACTACACCTTGGAAAGATTGTGTGTGTAATGTTGTTAGAGATAGAGTTCAAAACTACGAGTTACTCTAGTATATTCTAAAGCATCAACACTATGCAAAGGTTCAAGTCGATAGACACCTTTTCTTATGCACAATTTTATAATTTTAATTGATCGATTGCTCGATGAAAACTATTTTTATATAAAATTCAAGTGGGGGATTGTTGAAAAAAATGAATTTTTATAAAAACAAGAAAAGCCAATTGTTTGCTTTGTTCCATATTGTTATTTTACATCACTTAGAAGATGTATAAATAGTAAAGAGTTGGCTATTGGGTTTGGGCCCCAAGGGGTACCCACATTTGTGGAAGGGTAGAGGACCTAGGAAAATGTGATACCACACACGTATCGTGCCTTACCGTACCGAGTCGAGCTGTGTCCGAGTGCGTGTGTGTGAGGTGAGGTGACATTTTATTTTTTGGAATTTTTTTTATTAAAATACTTTTCCAAAAATGGTTGTTACATTTTTACTCAGAAAAATAGCCGTTATTTTCTTTACTCAGAAAAAGGCCATTATTTTCTTTTACTTAAAATATGGCCATTATTTTCTTTTACTCAAAATATGATTGTTAAATGGCTGTTACTCTTCTTTACTCAGAAAATGACTGTTACTCTTTTTTACTCAAAAAAATGGTTGTTACGCTCTCCACCCTCAAACATTACCATTATTATCATAATGGCCACACTGTTTCTAAAACCTATAAATAGAGGGTCTCAGCTCTCAGTTTCAACACAACAATCTACAAACTTATCTCACTAAGAAAAAATTCTCTCAAGAAGAAAAAGAAGATCTTAATTTACTTTTGAGTTTTTCGTGCAACACAATTTTACAGGTGTAGCATTCCGGTCTTCATCAGTATAGTGAAGTTTTGAGATAGTAAAACAAAGATTCTGGGCTGTTTTATCTAGGGGACGACAGGGCTGTGTTTGCTTGCACAAATTTGGGCAGAGCCGCGAAACGTCTTAAAGAGAGCGACCTAGTCCGTGACTCAACCCAAACAGTTCATTTTAGGTTATTGGTAATATTGTTTCAACACTATTTTCACGTACTTGTTTCGACACATTTTGAATGCGAGTTGTTTTCAATCACTTCCTCACATATTGGCTCCCTTACCCAACCAGCTAAAAATAAAAAAAAAGGTCACTTTCTAAAAGATTCGCATGGTTCACTTTGATAGAAAACAATTGGGGTTGTGATATGAGGTAAATCATGGTAAGTTGACAACTAATGCCTTTGGGAAAAGAGTGATCCAAGTAGTTGAAGCAATTTCTCTATCCAATTTTTTGGGTGATTCTATCGAAGTCTTGCCTATTATTGCGACAAGTAAGATTAGTATAAGGACTATGAGTGTTGGCTATTTTTGTAAACAAAATATTTTTCTGTAAATTATTTTTAGGTATGCTATCAAGTCTATCAAGAAAAGCCGAACAAATGGTCGAATTCTAGATAGTCGTATTTCAGATATATATTTTATAATTATAACATATATGATTGCATTTAATAACACATGTTTATAAATCTGAAATTATTTTTGGTGCTAAAATATTTATTTAAACTTGAATCAATTTATGAAATTATCAATTAGTTATCTCTTAGATAGATGTGTTTAAATATATTTTAGATGTGTCTTAATATTTTTAAGATGTGTTTTAAAAATAATAATAATAATAATTTTTAATAATATTAAGGTTTTTAATGAGTTTTAAAAAATTAAACCCAAAATACATTTAACCCTGATAATGTTAGGTATTACTATTATATATACATACATTAGGGTCGATGAAAAAAAACTAGATAGAAGAAAAAGAACATCTGAAACTGCCGAAAAAGAAGAAGGGGAAATTAACGCATAAGTATGCCTAGAACTGCTGATAATAAATCTATGATGAAAAATGATTAAAAAAATAAATACATGATTTTCGGCATAATCAGAGAGCTAACTATTGGAAAGGTGATACCCTACTCTTTCTCTATTTTGCTGATCAATCAAGGAACAAAATATAGATAAGTCACAATCTTCCTTTATTGGCCTATGGATAACTATATGGCTATGAAGAATGGTAAAGTGTTTGGGTCTTCACGCAAAAAATAAAGATTTTAAAGCTACTTGATTAATATTATCATTACATTTTGAAATATTTAATTTTTGAAGTTTGCATATTTATTAACCTATATAACTTCTTAATTAATATATTGTATATTCAAATCAAATAATTATATAAATGATTATTATTATTTGATTTAATTATTGAATTTTAAAGAAGTTATTTTTATTAAAATTATGTTTAATATTTTTTATTCTAGAATTTGCTAGTTGATTTCATTTAAGTGACATATGTTTTGAATAATCTAGTTAGGATTATTCATTATTTAAATTCATTTTAGAACACACAGAGACATTTTTGTTTTTATGCTAACATTTTTGCAGTTGAATTGTGAACGATCTGATTAGTAGGAAGCTTATTGGAACGTTGGTCTGGAAACCGCTCATGCTAATATTAGAAACTATAAAAATAGACAGGGGTTCATAAGTAAAGTACATTTGGGTAGTATCCTAGGGAGGGTAGCATAAGACCGAGTTTGTACTTGAACATTTGATTTTCATAGTGAAAAGTTAGGTGGTCTGGTGGACCGGTGGTTTTTCTCTTCGGTCATGGTTGTGGCTTAGGTTGTTTACACCTAAAAATATCATGTGTTATTATTTTATTTCCATAATTCTTACACATGATTGCATGCCTGATCACTTTGTTTCCGCCCTTTAAGTTAATTACGTCCATATCTTATAAACTTTCAATTAGTTCCGACACTTCTTAGCTCGAGTGCGCCACTTTCACACACAAATTTAGCAAGTTTATTTTTTTAAAAGATAATCCATCATGTTTTTCATAATCATGCAAAACATCATTTACGTGACACACTAGAGTCCAAGGATGGGTTAATTGCTCTGTATATTTTTTGATTTATTGCCATGTTCCTAGTTTATCCTTGTAATATGGAGGTATGTATGTAAAACACATAATCATACTTTCATTTCCAAAACACTAAGCTATTGTTTTAACACAGAAAAAAGAGGTTCCAATATAGAGTATCTCAAGATGCACATCATGATCCCAAAATAAACTAAAATCTCTCTTTCTCCCACAGCTAGTATAGTAACACCATTATTGTAATTTAAACGAATTTTTAGAGCGATAGAGACAACAGTATTGGATTTGGTTCCATTAGCCAAATGATTTTTGGTCTAATTTTATGAAGTAAATATCGTAGTGTTCTCTTGCCTAAGACCTCACTAGGTCTAGTCCATTCTAGCTTAACACTATCATTTCTCCTTGGGGTAAGTTTTGGATCGCTTCCCTACCCTTTCTCACCTTTCTACCAATCTCAATAGATGTGACCACTATTACACCATCTTTGTCATTCTCCAATTTACCTATCTTAGCATCAAATAAATCTTTCAGAGATATTAAAGATTCAGAGTTTGATTGAGTATCATACAACATTTTCTTAGTAGAGTTTGAAAGACTCTCAGTGGCCTTTTAATACGAATCAAAATTAGAAAAAAAGTAGTTTATTCTATTTAGGATTTTTTGTTTAGAGTCCTACTAAGATAATAACTTATTTTGTTTAGAGTTATAATTTTTATGTACTATTAGAGTCCTAGATATAAACCTTTATTTAGAGTTCTTTTTTTGTGTATTACTAGAGTCCCACATAGAAACTTTATAAACTATTCTAGGAACTTTTAAACTATAAATAACTAGAACCTATGCTTGTATAAGACATCATAGAAAATAATTGACTTAGTAATATTAAAGAAGTTATTTTCTTTCCTTTTTATCTCTTATTCCTAATTTTTAGGAATAATTCTTCTTTCTTCAGTTTGGAAATTGAAGTCCTCTTATTCGTGAGATAGAGGAATATCTTTAGGCTAGTCCTATTATAGAGTTGTTAGAGTGCTTGTTTAAAGATATATAACATTGTTAGGCTTGTCCTATTCTAGATTTATTAGAGTGCTTGCCTATATAATAGTTTCTTTGTGTTTGTTTCATAACACAAATACAAGGGCCTCTTACCAGAGAGGGAGTCTAGCTAGTCTAAAATTTGCTAATATTTTTCTTATTTTCTAAGTGCTTCCATATTATTGTTGCATTCGTGCTTCCGTCCTACGTTAGGTGGTATCAGAGCGAGGTTCATGTGGGTCCAATGGAGCATAATAAAGATATTTCACCAAAAGAATTTGAAGAATTTCGTCAAGAGGTTAATCAGGTTTTTAATAAACTGTTTGCATCATTAGTGTTATTAAACAAAAATAAGAATCAAGCCTTTATTCAAAAATATCATGGAAAAATTAAAAATCAAGATCTTGTTCAAGTGAAAAAGATGATCCAACATAACGTTAAATATGAGCCATTAAAAAAATGAAGACTCACATAAAACTTTAAAAATAGAAGAGCAATCTTTTGAAAACAAGATTCTTGAGATAGTTTTGGTCGAAGACAAAAATGATCATATTATTGAGGCCAGTAAACTTATGTTAGAGATCATACAAATTCAGAAAGAAGAATTTGAAGAAGAAGTATCTTTACACGATGAGTTAGTCCTAAATCTCAAAATTATCTCCATAAAAGAAGATTCAAATATCATGGCACTAGTAGATGTTCTTTAAGTTAAAGAATCAAGTGTCTTCACTACTTTCAAATGAAATTAATTATTTGACATCATAATAAATTATTTTCTAAAGCAACAAGAGTTGTCAAATAATCTTCAAGATATCAAGTCATATTTTATTATTCCAAAACTTGTTGAAAGTATTAATGTTCAAGATATCAAGTCATATTTTAAGGAAGCGGAACAACAAGAAAAATCAATTTTGAAGATCCATAAATGCTACAAGTATTTTCATCCTCATTTGAAGAAAACTCAAGGACGAGTTTTAAATAAGTGGAGGGAAATAATATGAGAAAAAAATTAGAAAAGAGAAAGTAGTTTATTATGTTTAGTATTTTTTGTTTAAAGTTCTACTAAAGTAATAACTTATTTTGTTTAGAGTTTTAATTTTTATGTACTACTAGAGCCCCACATAGAAACCTTTATTTAGAGTTTTTTGTGTGTGTATTACTAGAGTCCCACATAGAAACTTTATGAACTATTCTTGGCACTTTTCAACTATAAATAACTAGGCTCTATGCTTGTATAAGACATCATAGAAAATAATCGACTTAGTAATATTAAAAAAGTTCTCTTATTCCTTTTTCCTCTTATTCCTAATGTTTAGGAATAGTTTTTCTTTCTTCTGTTTAGAAGTTGAATTCTTCTTATTCGTGAGAGAGAGAATATCTTTAGGTTAGTACTACTCTAGAGTTGCTAGAGTTCTCATATAAAGATAAATAACATAGGTAGGCTTGTCCTATTCTAGATTTTCGAGAGTGTTTTCCTAGATAATAGGGAATCTTTCCAGTGAGCGAGTCTAGCTAGTCTAAAATTTTCTCATATTATTCTTATTTTCTGAGTGCTTCCATCATGAATCACCTTTCTCTTGGAATTTTCCTTTTACGAACTTGGGTTGAGACCCAATGCTTATGAAATCATTTTGATTATCAAATTTTCTACTATAACACAATCTTCCATACCTCCAAGCATATTAGCAATGAAAGTATCCAAATTGAATAAATCTAGCTCTTGTGCTTTTTGCATTTTGAGTTTCTTTGCGAATCCTATCAACTTTCATTGTGAAGCTTTCTTACATATCAACTGAAGTGGAAAAATGGCTTTCTTAATCATCCTCCAAATTATGAGTCATTTGTTTCTTAGGAGTCCATTTGGCATTCTTGGAAGGTCCAGTTAGTATACTTCATACTTTTTGGTATCTGGGAGTGGCAAGAGAAGCTGAAGCTTCAATATTGTCCAACAACCAAAATTAATTAGTTAGGGGTTGATGTTCCTCCCTATTTCTTAGCCAATTCCCATAGATTGGGACAAGAACATCATTAGAGATTTTATATTTCAATGGTTCATCCAAATGGAATTCTTGAGTGGAGTGATTTAGGATACCACAATTGGTACAAAAGTCTGGCAACCTTTCATACTTGAATTCGATCCATATTTGTGAAATTTCTTTTTCTACAATGATATTAACTAATGGCTAATATATCTTAATCTCGTCCCGAAATCAAAGATATTTTTTTGCCAAGTAAAGATCTTCATCTGGGTTGTCAACTTCAAGAGGTTGCCCAATCATAGATGTTAATCTTTCTGCATTTGATTTTTTTTATTCTAGCAAAATGTAGGTCCTATCCACATGGAAGGGGAAGAAAATAAAATTTTTAGATGCAACTACATTTGACAAATTCATCAAATAAAAAAAATATTCTTGTGGCTAAAATTTGGCTAGCTACGTGGCCAATTTCTAATCACATAAGAGATAGACAATTTTGCCTATATATAGACAATGTTTTTGTCTTAGAAAGACACACCAAAATAAGAGAAACAAAGCAAAGCCAAATGAACAATTTCCTTTGATGAGAAATAGTATCGTGTGTGTGAGAGAGTGAGAGAGAATATTTTAGAAAAGTATTTGGGATATGTTTCTAAAAGAGGAGTGACAAAATAGTGAGTTTTGGAATCACTTGTGTATCACTATTTTGGGTTTATCTCAATTTGTTGTATTGTCTCTCACTTTGTACCCATTAATTTTATTAGAGGAAGAAATATTTTTCAGAGTTTGTCTTGTGGACGTAGCCTAAGTTAAAAGGTGAACAACGTTAAATTGCAAGTGTCATTATTTAACTCTGTTGAATTTATTTTATTTTTACTTGATGTTCCCCAACAACTGGTATCAAAGCTGGTCTACTAAAATTCTTAGTATACTTTGTGGTTGCAGTATAGATTGATCTACCACATCAAAAAATATTTCATTAGGTCCTAGGCATATTTATTTGTAGAAAAAGAAACACAACGAGAAAAAAATGTCATGCCAGAAGGTAGATATTGAGAAATTTAATTACAATGATAATTTCTCTTTATGGTAAAGGAGGATGAAGGATATTCTTATTCAACAGAAGGTCCATAAGGCA
The DNA here is from genome assembly GCA_033030585.1 of Hippophae rhamnoides. Lineage (NCBI taxonomy): Eukaryota > Viridiplantae > Streptophyta > Magnoliopsida > Rosales > Elaeagnaceae > Hippophae > Hippophae rhamnoides. The sequence continues at coordinate 30,931,093 of CM065431.1, read as the reverse complement.
TTGCTGGGGAAAGATAAGAAGGCAACAACCGTCATTGAGGAACAGTGGGAGGAGATAGATGATATTGCAGCCAGTACAATCTATCTAAATCTCTCAAACAGTGTCTTGCAAAATATTGAATCAAAAAATTGCAAGATTGCAAAAGAAACATGTGAGACTCTAGAAAATGTGTACATGTCAAAGAACCTTGCAAATAAATTTATTTGTGGAAGAAGCTATATCAGATGAGGAATGAAGATAATATAAGCATAATGCAACACATTAGCAATTTCAATAGAAAGGTTTCTCACTTAGTAAGATTCAATTTGAGTTTCAACGATAAAGAGAAAGCTGTGATGTTGCTGGCATCACTACCCTCATCATATAAACAACTCTAAATTATGCAAAAGACAAGATGGAGTTTGAAGTTGTTGTAGAAGCCCTGTTGTCATATGAGAAACATAACAGGGAGAGAGATTTAGAAGGACAAACCTTTATTACCGAGTCTAGAGGAAAGAGAGTACATAGAACAAAAACCCAGTGGAAAGAGCAAAGGAAAATCAAACAAATATGCCAATGTTGAATGTCATCATTGTAGAAGGAAGGGTCATATCAAGAAATTTTGTCGGGCGTTCAAGAAGGGATAGGAAAAAAACAAAGGCAAAGTAGTGAAGAAAGACAACATCAATGATGATGAGCAAACAAATATCACAGAAGAGTTCACTATAATTTATGATGAAGATTTTGTCAATCTTTCATTACACGAGACTAGTTAGGTGATTGATAGTGGTGCTACAATTCACACTACATCATGTAGAGAATTTTTATCATCATACACACTTATAAATTTTGGTGTTGTTAGAATGGAAAATTAAGGCCTGTCAAAGGTTGTTGGTATAGGAGATGTTTTCTTGGAAACAAAGAATGGAACTAGACTATTGCTAAATGATGTCAGGTATATTCCAAATATGTGCCTGAATTTGATCTCTATTCACAAACTTTCAAATAAAGAATATTGCATCTCCTTCATTTATGACAAATGGAAACTTATGAAAGGATTTTTAGTAGTGGCTAGAGGTGATAAGCATACAACTTTGTATATAATGCAAGTGAAGCTCTCTATCAACACACTAAATTCCATGGAGAAAGATAGTGTAGCTGAATTATAGAATATGCGACTCAGTCACATGGATGAAAAAGGTATGACAAGTCTAGCTAGGAAGAAGATACTTCCCGGAATTGATGAAGTATATTTGGAGAAATGTGTTGATTGTCTAGCAGGAAAGCAAAACATAGTTTCTTTCAAGAGTTCCCATCCTTCTAGAATGAATAATGTTTTAGATCTAATTCATTCAAATTTGTGTGGACCAATGCTAAAGTCACTTGGTAGTGCTCAATACTTTGTGACTTTCATTGATGATCATTCAAGGAAGACATGGGTATATCTTCTGAGGACAAAGGATCAGGTGCTAGATGTCTTCAAATAATTTCATGCCTTAATTGAGGGATAAATTGGGAAGAAGCTGAAGTGCATTCAGATAGACAATGGTGGAGAATACATATGACATTTTCATGCTTACTACAAAAATCATGGTATTCAACATCATACGACACCTCCAAAGACACTATAGTTGAATGGCTTAGCTGAGAGGATGAATAGAACTTTGATGGAAAGAGTCATATATCTACTCTCACATGCAAAGTTTCCTAAAACTTTCTAGGGAGAAGCCATACTCATAGTTGCACATGTGTTGAATCTTTCACCCTATACTCCTCTTAAATAGATGTTCTAGATAAAATGTGGTCAAGAAAGGATGTTTCCTATGATTATCTACGGATTTTTGGTTGTAAAGAATTTGTCATATCCCCAAGGATGAGAGATCAAACTTGATTCCAAGATAAGGTAGTGTATTTTTATTGGCTATGGTCAAGATAAATTTGGCTATAAATTTTTTGATCCGATTGCAAAGAGACTTGTTAGGGGTCGTGATGCTATATTTGTTAAAGATGAGACCATTGAAGATATTTTCAAAATGAAGAAGGATGTTCTTAATTCCAATGGTGACTCATCAGATTTGGAATTAATTCCTCCAACATCAGTGCCAAGACAAGTTGGAGTTGAAGACTAGGTTTATCTATAAGATGAAGATGATGCTCCTATAGAAATTGGTTTTGAAGATGAGGGAGATGATGATATTCATTATCCAGCACCAACACATGTGACTTCTCCTGTTCCATTGAGAAGAAGTGATAGACTGAGACGACCCTCTACCACATATCCTCTAGATGAGTATGAAACTTTCACTGATGGGGGAGAAACCATGGATGAAAAATCCAAACAAAAATAGATTGAATCCATGCACGATGAGATGAAGTCCTTGTATGAGAACAAAATTTTTGAGCTGAAGAAGTTTCTCAAAGGGAAGGGGGCTTTGAAAAATAAATGGGTGTTTAGGGTAAAGCATGAAGAACATAGTTCCAGTCTGTGATACAAAGCCAGACTTATTGTCAAGGGATTTATCCAAAGAAAATGAATTGATTTTGAAGGAATTTTCACCAGTTGGGAAAATGACATCCATCCATATTGTGCTGGGGTTAGCAGCAAGTCTTGACCTAGAGGTTGAGCAAATGGATGTCAAAACTACCTTCTTACATGGTGACTTGAAAGAAGAGATATACATGGAACAACTAGAGGGTTTCAAGTAAAAGGGAAAAGAGAATTATGTTTGCAAATTGAAGAAAAATCACTATGGCTTAAAACAAGCACAAAGACAATGGTATAAGAAGTTTAAGTCTGTTATGGGATAGCAAGGCTACAAAAAGACTACTTCAGTCAATTTTGTTTTTGTGTACAAATTCTTTGATGATGATTTCATTATTATTTTTCTATATATAGATGATATATTGATTATTGGTTAGAATATTTCCTGAATCAACAACTTGAAAAAGCAGTTGAGTAAGTCTTTTGCCATGAAAAAATTGGGTACAACAAAGTAGATTATTGGCATGATTTTTATTAGAGACAAAGATGCTAAGAAATTATGGTTGTCACGGGAGATGTAACCAAGCTGCCACATGTCTTGTTATTCTTCCAACGAATCAGAGCTCGCCATGTGTCATGCGTATTGTATAATGAAATCAGAAAATTGTGCACGCTATCTAGCCTATTTTACACGCGTGTCTGAAGAATAATTTATATCTCCCATTTTTTTTCACACGTGTCTGAAGAATATTTTTGGTATATTTTCTTGAAGCTATAAATATGTGCTTATTATGATACAAGCGGGGGTGGAAGGTGGAACACGCAAAAGCCATTTTTGGCTTCTGTTGTGGTTCTGCTTAGTGAAAAAATAGAGAAAGTAGAGATGAAATACTTCTAATTCTTTTTGTTGTTCTACATTTAATGTTCCTTAAATGTCTTAATATTTTCGTATTGTAATTTTAATGTTTGTTATGAACTAATTTCATTGTTCTAGGGTTGCCATGTAACTTATATTATGAAGCTTGGATTAATTATTTTTGAATGATTTATGAGATGTTTAATTTGTTTATCCTATTTGTACTTAATGCTTTTGATTGTTGGAAGATTAATAAATTGATCTGTGACACTTAAATAAACTTGGAAAAGCCATTTTTGTGTGTTGCTCGTTAATAGAATAACATATATATATATAAGGGATAGGAATATACCTTTATTGTATGTGTAGCTATTTGAGAAATTTGAACTTAATGAATCATGGTGAATTTAATTCTCATAGGAATATAGTGAATTATTTTAGCAAGATGTGTCTATTTGTTATCGGAAGAGACATATGGATATATTAGGAGTTCTTGGTTGAAAAATTAAATGCGAGAACATAAATCAAGAGAAAATAATATGATTCAAGTTGATTAATTTGGTGAAACTATAATTCTAGAATTTTCTCATAAACTATTATAAAACAATTCTAGGATCACAGTTTCACCAAATTAATCCACTTGAATCATATTATTTTCTCTTGATTTATGTTCTCACATTTAATTTTGCAACCAAGAACTCCTAATTTATCCATATGTCTCTTCCGATAACAAATAGACACATCTCGTTAAAATAATTCACTATATTCCTATGAGAATTAAATTCACCAAGATTCATTAAGTTCAAAGTTCTCAAATAGCTACACGTACAATAAAGGTATATTTCTATCCTTTATATATATATGTTATTCTATCCACGATTAACACACAAAAATTCATTTTCCAAGTTTATTTAAGTGTCATAGATCAATTGATTAATCTTCAAACAATCAAAAGCATTAAGCACAGATAAAATAAACAACTTAAAAACATCCCATAAATCATTCAAAAATAATTAATTCGAGCTTCATAATTTAAGCTACACTGCAACCTCTAGACAAATAAATTAGTTTATAGCAAAAATAGATATTACAATACGAAAATATTTATACATTTTAGAGAAATAAAATTAAAAGAATCTCTTTTGTAGTGCCGAGCAGTGTGCCATCTGGAACGCATCCAATCTCTTTTGTTGTGCCTGATCCTCACCATTGATTTTCTGATCTGTCGGTACGTGAGGCACGTTGATAATGTCGTGTGTGGTACTCCTCTGTGTAGAAAAACAAAGTTTGGTTAATTTCATTTAAATATTAATTCAAATTAAATTTTAAATTTTTGATATTTGCAATTAAGCCCTCTTTTATTTCAAATTATATTTTCAACTTTTATTATTTGTAATTAAGTCTTTTTCAATTCAAATTCTTTAATTTTCTCTAAAAATATATTCTTTAAAAAAATAACAGTAAATATTAATTTAAGAATTTAAAATTAACTAAAAACATTAAGAATATAGCAATTATAATTAATAAAATAGACAAAATAACTCTAAAATATAGAGTTATCACACCGCCAAACTTAAGATTTTTCTAGTCCTCGAGCAAAAAGAAAGAAATAACACTAGGATATATGCACTCAAAATAGTGACTATCAAAATATTTCTCATTGGTCATCTAAGTAACATAACTCAAAGAAATACAAGAATTTTATCTAAGCATCAAAAGAAATTCAAAGGTATGTTACATTTTCACATTGAATTTTCTTATGTGTGTGAAGTCTTTTCTTAATTCATCACATGAAATCCGGATGAGTTTATGCAAATATGGAAGCAATTAATTTTTACCGAAATCACAAATCTCATAAGTTCATTTTTCACTTCTCTCTCCACTAATGTAGACAAACACAAAATCAAAAATCAATAGGAATTATTAAGCTTGTAATGTATGGCTTAGGTATAGGTAGGATCAAAGATAATATTTGGCTTAATTGTTTTTTAAACACATCATTTTAGGATTGAAACAAGATATCTTCTAACATCTCCACAATCTTTATTTTTATTCTTTTTCTTTTCTTCTTATTTTTTTGTAGGAGATAAATAAAAGTAAACATAAAGGCTCAAAAGGGGTATACTATGGATAAAATATGTAAAGTTGGATAGAAAAGGCTCAAACGATCCATAGATGGCCTATATCATTTCCTTAGCTAAGTGTTGTCCAGGATTTTGCCTCGAGAGAACATCAAACAAATTCTAAGAACTGTGACACCAAAGAACATCAATAGAATTGCATATTCACATAAAACTTCTCTAAATTAGCATAACAAATCAAAGATTAAGACTAGTGCTCATAAATAGACATTCTTGTAAAAATGAAACATACTAAAAACTTTGCACAAACACTTAGACAATATTCAAATTTTTCAAAGAGTTATGAATTACTTCAACCGAAGAAATAAAAAATAAATCACCATGAAAAGCACAATATATTCTCATGTTTCGATCAACCAAACAAACAAAGCTACACAAGCAACAATATCAAGAAAATATTTCAAATAAGTTTAATCTCTCCACCCTCAAACTTAATATGCACATTGTCCTCAATGTGTGAAAATTAAAGAACAAAGGATATGGGTTAAAAGAAACTTCCTTGGTTGGTGAGTTGGCTTGTGACATTGAAATCCCCCAATAGCTTTACTTCCTCCAATTTGCACCTATCAAACAAAATAGAGAAATAGAGAAATATTCAAACTAATATGTGTTCAACAAAGTAAAATAAATAAAAACTAAAACACATGTGTTACCTCCCAAGAAGTGCTTGATTTAAAGTCATTAGCTTGACTTCCTATTTCTTTGCTTCAGGTTGGGTGAGATAACAAAACGGTGGACTTTTTACGGTCAATGTCACCTCCCCAATAATGTTTGAGTCTTTGCCCGTTCACTTGGAAAATACTTTATGATTCTTCACCTTTAATCTCAATAGCTCCATATGGACTCACTTTGGTAATAATGAAAGGCCCTGACCACTTAGATTTAAGCTTTCCTGAGAAGAACTTCAAACGAGAGTTGAAGAGCAATACTTTCTATCCTAGTTCAAAGTGTCAATGCAAGATCTTATTGTCATGTCATCTCTTCATCTTCTCCTTATAAATCTTAGCATTTTCATATGCTTGTAGACGAATCTGATCCATCTCATTGAGTTGTAGAAGATGCTTTTCGCCTGCAGCTCTCAAGTCAAAATTCAAATTCTTAATTGCCCAATACGCATGGTGCTCTAATTCAACTTTGAGATGACAAGCTTTCCCAAAAACTAACCGATATGGGGACATCCCAATGGGTGTATAGTATGCTATCTAGTATGCCCAAAGTTCATCCTCCAACCTCTTAGACCAATCCTTCCTAGAAAGATTTACTATTTTATCAAGAATCCTCTTCACCTCTCTATTTGATATTTCAACTTGCCCACTTGTTTGAGGATGGTAAGCAGTTGCGATTTTGTGAATGACCCCATATTTGGCAACGAGGGCTTCAAAATATTTGTTGCAGAAATGAGTTCCCCCATCGCTGATGATTGCCCTTGGGGTGCCAAAATGAGTAAAAATGTTTTTCTTTAAGAAATTCAACATCACCTTGGAGTCATTGGTAGGAAAGGAAAATGCTTCTACCCACTTAGAAACATAATCCATAGCAACAAGAATGTAGAAGTTATTGTAGGAAGAGATAAATGGTTCCATGAAATCAATACCCCAAACATCAAATATTTCCACCTCAAGAATGTTGTTTAGAGGCATCTCGTGTTTCTTGGAAATGTTACCAATTCCTTTTTGGCACGGCGTCACAGACAAAGAAATGTGAATCTTTAAATAGATTTGGCCAATAAAAACCTAATTGAAGAACCTTAGCCACTGTTCTTTCTCCTCCAAAATGACCCCCATAGGCTGAAGAATGACAATGCCTAAGTATGTCTTCAATTTCTTCCTTTGGAACACATCTTCTAATAATTTGATATGCACAATGCTTAAACAAGAAAGGCTTATCCCATACATAATACTTGACATCGTGTAAGAATTTCTTCTTCTGTTGGAAAGATAAATCAGGTGGGATCACATTGCTTACAATATAATTAACATAGTCTGCGTACCATGGCACACTTCTATGATAAAAGGAAAATAGTTGCTCATATGGAAAAAGTTTCACCAATGATAGTCTTGTGCAAGACACCATCATTATTCTCCAATCTAGATAGATGATCTGCTACTTGATTCTCGGTTCCCTTATTATCCTTGATCTCCAAATAAAAATTCTTGCAGTAGGAGTATGATGAGTGCTCAAAAAGCACTAAAATTACCATGATTTTATGCATATTAATTGACTAAAAATATATATATTTATATGATTTTATCACATATTTATATATATTTGTCTTTTCTGAATCACGAGTATTTTTATTATTTTTTAGGTATTTTCGCTTAAAAATGTAACTTAAAGACTCAAAGAGGAATACTGGAGGCAATACATCACAAATATATTCATAAAATAAATGAGGAAAAATCAACAAATATGGAAAAATTAGACAAAATGGGTCAAAAATGTCAAAAATGTAAAAAAGGAGGAAATGGCCCAGCAACGCGCGCGCCAGATCTCCCTTCCACATGCGCCGCACACACCCCTCAAGCTCCCGTTCAAGCGCGCACTCTGAGCCTATCTCAAGGTGCCACCACCCCCCAAGTCAGCTTGGCATCATCAATGATGTCATCATTCATTACTCCGCATTTTCACAATTTTTAATCATTTTTTTACCCATTTTTCTTCCCATTCTCTTCATAACTAAACACACCTCAAAACACATATTCTCTTCTCTTTCTTTCTCTCATTTCTTAGTTTTTAAGTTTTTAGATTTTCTTAGTTAGTTTTTCTTAGTTTATGAGTTCTTCTCTTTTTGAGAAGAACTAGTTATGTTTTTGTAATTTATTTGCTTTTCGATTCAATAAATGGGAGTGCAAATTCTGTTTGGAGATTTTCCAGCAACATGAATAGCAACAAAGTACTGGAAGGATTTTATTTTCTTTACAGTTATTTTTTATGCTTTATTTTTACATGTTATATTTAATTTGTCTGTGATTAAATTTAACTTTGCTAGTTTTTTGTAAACATGATATAATTATAACGTTGTTATGCTTGCGAAATATTAAATAGGAAAAAATCTCTAAAATGAATTGATTTTATTTTTATTCAAGATTTTATATTAAGAATGTTAGAGAGAAATATATTATTTTTCATGACAAACTTAAATCTAAAATTAGATTTTAAGGTTTAGTTATCCGGTCTGATTTAGAATAGTTCTCTTTTATTTGTTGGTAAAATCGCCCGGTAGTTAGAGTAAAGCTATGTTTCAAAAGTTTTTATAAGAATTATTATGTGAAAATGTATTGACAACATGTTTTCAATAGTAGTTTTAAAACTTGAAAGTTAGTACTCGGATAATTAAATTCTTAGGTTTAATTTGGACACCTTGAATAAAGTTTAAACTGTTTAACCCCACCAAAGGTGGCATTTAAATGGTTCATTTTTAATCTCTTAGAAAAAAGGAATTAATTTAATTAACCAAATTAGTTATCAACCCCACCCATAGGTGTTAATTGGTTTGTTTAGTTAACAAAGAATATCTAACCCCACCAAATGTGGTATTCATATAAAAAAGAGAGAATCAATAAATATCAATTTATATCTTTAATAACCTAAATAATATGAGCAAGCATAATTAACTTAGTTATTATATCCATAAATACTCTACTATTTTAACTGATAAAATTTGCATAAATGTTTTTTGAATCTCAATGTATGTTTATTTTTATGTTCTTAGATTAAAAAACACAAAAACCCAAATATCATGACAGGATGTTTAGGATTTAATTTCGTTTTTAAAAGATTGAATAATAAATTAAAAACCACATATATTCCTTAGATCGACCTTGGGAGTATACTTATCATTTTCCACGAAATGATTCGTGCACTTGCGAGAGTTTTATAAATATTAAACCAAAGAATTGGTAGGATCAGCGATGCCGGTTCTGCTTATCAATTTTTTTGAGTATCCATCTAATCAATCTCGGTTTTGCATCTATCTTGGCAATAAGATATTTTAGGGTAGAATGATTAGTGTAAACTATCACCTTAGTACCAATTAGATAGGATCAGAACTTTCCAAAAGCATATACAACAACATGTAACTCTTTTTCTATGGTAGCATAATTAAGTTGAGCATGAGTCAAAGTTTTGCTTGCATAGTATATCGCATGGAAAACTCTCTCTTTTCGTTGTCCCAAAATAGCTCCAACTGCAAAGTCACTAGCATCACACATGAGCTCAAAAGGTAGATTCCAATCTTTTGCAATAATGATGGGAGTAGTGATGAGCTTCTCTTTCAATGCCCGAAAAGCTTCTAGACAATCTTCATCAAACGTGAATTTCGTATCTTTCTCCAAAAGATTGCAAAGAGGCTTAGAGATCTTGGAAAAATCCTTGATGAAATGCCTATAGAATCTTGCATGACCAAGAAAAATTCTAACTCCTTTGACAGATGTTGGAGGCAGTAGCTTCTCAATAGTCTCAATCTTTGTCCTATCCACTTCAATTCCTTTCGAAGAAATTAGATGGCCGAGAACAACACCTTCTTGTACCATGAAATGACACTTTTCTCAATTTAACACCAAGTTTGTCTCTTCACATCTTTGTAAGACCAAAGAAAGTTTATGTAGGCACATATCAAATGAATCACCAAACACTGAGAAGTCATCCATAAATACCTCAATAAAATTTTCAACCATGTCTGAAAAGATAGTCATCATACACCTTTGAAAAGTAGCTGGGGCATTGCAAATTCCAAAAGGCATTCTCCGAAAAGCAAAAGTTCCATATGGAAAAGTGAAAGTGGTCTTCTCTTGATCCTCGGGAGCGATAGCAATTTGGTTGTATCCAGAATATCCATCCAAGAAACAATAGAATGAATGTCCTTCCAATCTATCAAGCATTTGATCAATAAATGGAAGAGGGAAATGATCCTTGTGAGTAGCCTTGTTGATCTTTCAATAATCCATGCAGACTTGCCAACCCGTCATTTTTCTTGTCAGAATAAGCTCATTGTTGCTATTAGCCTCCACTATAATTCCTCCTTTCTTCGACACACAAAGAATTGGACTAACCCAAGAGCTATCTGAAATGGGATAGATAATACCTGCATCTAACCACTTAATGATCTCGTCTTTCACTACATCCTTCATGATTGGATTCAAATGACATTGAGGCTTAATAGTAGGCTTGTAATCTTCCTCAAACAAGATCTTGTGCATGCATAATGAAGGGTTGATCCCTTTAATATCAGCTATAGACCACCCTAAAGCTATCTTGTAATTTCTCAACACTCTTAACAACTTCTTTTCTTGATCTTCATCTAGAAAGGATGAAATAATCATAGGCAGAGTAGACATTTCACCCAAATAAGCATATCTTAAATGGTTAGGCAATGGCTTAAGCTCTAATAATGGTTGTTTTCCACAGATGGCTTCAGATGAGTAGATTTAAAAGGTGTCACAACTTGTGATGCATCTACTTTAGTTTGAGAACTAAAAAGTTATGGTTATGCTTTAAGTAACTTAAGATACTCAAGAGATTCAAGGTTATCAATAACATTAGCATTCATAAGAGCAACTTCCAAAGAATCAGTAGTCAAGTTTTTCATGAAGCTTCTTTCAACTAATTTATTCACCATGTCAACTCTAAAACAATCATAAGATTCACCAGGAAATTTCATAGCTTTAAAAACATTGAAAGTTACCTCTTGGTCTTGAACTCTCATGGTGAGCTCCCCTTTTTTGAACATCAATCAAAGTCCTACCTGTTACTAAAAATGGTCTCCCGAGAATGATAGGGATCTCTTTATCTTCCTCCATATCAAGAATTATGAAATCTGTAGGAAAGATAAACTTGTCTACCTTCGCAAGCACATCCTCTATAATGCCTCTTGGGTACTTCAAAGACCTATCTTCAAGCTGAATAGTTACAATGGTCGTGTGTGCTTCTCCTAGTCCAAGTCTCTAATAGATCGAAAGTGGCATCAAATTAATGCTGGCACCTAGATTGCACAAAGCTCTACCAAAGAATTTCTCCCCAATAGTACAAGGAATGGTGAAACTTCCTAGATCTTTAAGCTTAGGCGGTAGCTTCTTCTGAAGGATGGCGCTACACTCCTCTATAAGAGCAGCTGTCTCAAAATCACCTAACCTCCTCTTTTTAGACAAGGTATCCTTCATAAATTTTACATAGCTAGGCATTTGCTCCAAAGCATCAACAAAAGGAATGTTAATATGAAGCTTTTAAATACTTCAAGAAACTTGGAAAACTGCTTATCAAGCTTTTGCTTATGGAAATGTTGAGGAAACAGAATTGGTGGAGTGTAAGGCTTGAGACTTTCTAAAACTGGTTTCATCACGGGGTTTTCTGTTGCTTCATTCTCTTCGGCTCTTTCTTCAGCTCTCTCTTGTTTTTATAGGTCAATAGCTTCAACAATAAGAGTTGGCAAATAAATGGTTTTTTGTATTTCTTTCAACTCTTTTCCACTTCTGAGTGTAACTGCATTACAATGCTCTTTTCCTTCCCTCTTTGGATTGATTTCAGTATCACTAGGCAAAGCTCCCTAAGGGTGGTTTTTGACAGTAGTAGCAAGTTGACCCAATTGAACTTCAATATTTCTGATAGATGTTGCTTGATTATGAAGAATAGTCTCATTCTTGGCCATGTATTGAGCAAACATATCTTCTAGTGATGGTTTTTTTTCTTGTGGTGGAGGTTGGTTATGAAGACCTAGAGGGTATGTAGGCTTCATAGAAGATGATTGGCCTTGATTATTACTCCAAGAAAAATTAGGGTGATTCTTCCACCCTAGATTGTAAGTATTGGCATAAGGGTTGTGAGGATATCTCTCACTAGCATTGTTTCCATTTCAAATTTCATATGCAAAAAAGGACTCTGAATAGAATGGACACCCAGAGTATCCATCTTCTGTACCAATGCGGTTACTTGAGCAGTTAAAGCGGACAGAGCATCAATCTCGTGAATTCCAGCCACTCTATTAGGCATCATCCTCTCTTATGGCTACACATATCTATTGGAAGCCATTTCCTCTAATAAGTTATAGGCTTCATCAACAGATTTTCCCATAAGAGCACCACTTGTTGCAGCATCAATCATGTTTCTAGTTGGACCTATCAAACTATTATAAAATGTTAGAACTTGAAGCCATTTTGGTAAACCATGGTGAAGGCATCTTCAAAGTAGCTCCTTATACCTCTCCCAAACTTCATATAATGATTCTGACTCGAACTTCACAAAGGTGGTCATTTCATTCCTCATCCTTGCAGTCTTTGCTAGTGGAAAAAAATTGGCTAAGAATTTTTGAGCCAAATCATCCCAAGTAGTGATAGAACCACATGGCAATGAACTCAACCAACTCTTTGCCTTATCCCTAAGTGAAAATGGAAAAAGTCTCAACCGGATAGCATCATCAGTGACTCCATTATGCCTAAAGGTGTCACAAATCTCTAAAATACTGGCTATATGAGAGTTTGGGTCATCTTGGGGTAAGCCTCCAAACTGAATTGACGTTTGAATCATATGAATGATCGGAGGCTTAATTTCAAAATTGTTGGCTTGAATTGTTGGTCTTCTAATGCTCGAATGAATCCCACCAACCATAGGCACTACATAGTCTCTTAAAGATCTTGGTTCTTCCACTTCAGGAATTTCCTCATCCATAATTCGATGTTTTGAAGTTTCTTTCTTGTCTTTTTTTTTTAATTTTAAAATAGTTCTCTCAATTTCTAGATCCAACAGAACAATGTCAAGATTTGTTATGCGTAGCATACAAAGCCCCAATTTATCCGGGAAAAAAAATCTAATTACTTAACAATAACCATTAAAACAAATTTGAACTAAAATTAGATTGATTGGTATTAATATCAACAAAAATAGTAAAACAAATCCCCGACAACAACGCCAAAAACTTGTTGTCTCTTTAAGAGAACATGAATGTGCAAGTATACACGGTCATAAGTAATAAATGATAAGTAAGATATCGTTCCCACGGAGATTTGTTACTAATATTTGATGAGTGCTCAAAAAGCACTAAAATAACCATGATTTTATGCACATTAATTGATTAAAAATATATATATTTATATGTTTTATCATATATTTATATAAATTTGTCTTTTTCGGAATCACGGGTATTTTTATTGTTTTTCAGGAATTTTGGCCTAAAAACGCAATGTAAAGACTCAAAGAAGAATACTTGAAGCAATACATCACAAAAAAATAGATAAATAAGTGGGAAAAGGTCAACAAACATGGAAAAATTGGACAAAGTGGGTCGAAAAGGTCAAAAATGTCAAAAGATGGAAAATCGCGGTCATACCACCCATGGGCTGCCACCAAATTAGCCGTCAGCATGGCCTCTTCCTCCGCCAGCCTTAGACGCGGGCAATCGTTCACGCTGCCGGAAGTTGCGCCCAACACACCGCTTACAGCGCCAAACGCGTTTTTGCCCCATTTTTCCACGCAGGCTGGTCATGACGTCACGTTGACGTCATTGATGACCTCAAGAGGTCCATTACACGTTTTTTAATTTTTTAATATTTTTTTTAACATTGTTTTACTCTTTTTTTCTCTCCTTCCTCACCTATAAATACCCCCCTTCCAGTCACATCACAGCACACTTCCAAACCACACTTCTCTCTTTCTTTCTTTCTCTCATTTCTTAGTTTTTGAGTTTTTCTTAGTTTCTTTCTTAGTTTCTAAGCTTTTCTTAGTTTTTCTCTTAGTTTTTAGTTCAATTCTCTTAGGTTTAGAGTTCTTCTTTTTTGAGAGGAACTTGTAATGTTTTTGTAATAATTTAGATTTTTGATTCAATAAATGGAAGTGCAAATTCCGCTTGGAGGTTTTCTAGCACGGGAATAGCGTCGAAGTTCGTAAGGATTTTATTTTCTTTACAGTTATTTTTATGCTTTATTCTTACATGTTATATTTAATTTGTTCGTGATTAAATTTAGCGTGCTAGCCGTTTATAATCATGATATAATAATAACGTTGTTATGCTTAAGTAAATATTAAATAGGTGAAAATTTCTAAAATGAATTGATTTTATTTTTATTCAAGATTTTATATTAAGGATGTTAGAGAGAAATATATTATTTTTCATTACAAACTTAAATCAAGATTAGACTTTAAGGTTTAGTTATCCGGCCTAATTTAGAGTAGTGCTCTTTTTATTTGTTGGTACAATCGCCCTAAAGAGTTAGAGTGAAGCTCTATTTCAAAAGTTTTTATAAGAATTATTATGTGAAAATGTATTGACAACATGTTTTCAATAGTGGTTTTAAAACTTGAAAGTTAGTACTGGATAACTAAATTCTTAAGTTTAATTTGGACACCTTGAATAAAGTTTAAATCGTTTAACCCCACCAAAGGTGGCATTTAAATGGTTCATTCTCAATCTCTTAGAAAAAAGGAATTAATTTAATTAACCAAATTAGTTATCAACCCCACCCATAGGTGTTAATTGATTTGTTTAGTTAACAAAGAATATCTAACTCACCAATGGTGGTATTCATACAAAAAAGAGAGAATCAATAAAATATCAATTTATATCATTAATAAGCTAGATAATATGAGCAAGCATAATTAATTTAGTTATTATATCCATAAATGCTCCACTAATATAAATGATAAAATTTGCATGAATATTTATTGAATCTGTAATTATATTTATTTGTAGATAAATATTTATTGAATTTGTATCTATGTTTATTTTTACGTTTTTAGATTATATTTAATTAATCTGTATATATGTTTATTTTATGTTATTAGATTAGGAACACAAAAACCAAACTATCGTGACAGGATGTTTAGGATTTAATTTCGTTTTTAAAAGTTTGAATAATAAATTAAAAACCACATACATTCCTTCCTTAGATCGACCTTGGGAGTATACTTATCATTTTCTACGAAATGATTCGTACACTTGCGAGAGTTTTACAAATATTAAAACCAAAGTATTTGCGAGAATTGGCGATGCCGGTTTTCGTTCATCAATATTCGTTAAGTACTAAAATTGTTTCAATCTAATTTTATCCAAACAATCAAAATTTGGATGGAGTTTAACTAAACTGATTTTTTATAACAATAAATAAGAAAATTCTAGTATTACACTTTCACCAAATTAATCCAATTGAGTCATATTATTTTCTCTTGATTTATGTTCTCTCATTTAATTTTTCAACCAAGAACTCCTAATATATCCATATGTCTCTTCCGATAACAAATAGACACATCTTGCTAAAATAATTCACTATATTCCTATGAGAATTAAATTCACCAAGATTCATTAAGTTCAAAGTTCTCAAATAGATACACGTACAATAAAGGTATATTCCTATCCCTTATATATATATGTTATTCTATCCACGAGCAACATAAAAAAATATCTTTTCCAAGTTTATTTAAGTGTCACAGAACAATTAATTAATCTTCCAACAATCAAAAGCATTAAGCACAAATAGGATAAACAAATTAAACATCTCATAAATCATTCAAAAATAATTAATCCAAGCTTCATAATATAAGTTACATGGCAACCCTAGAACAATGAAATTAGTTCATAACAAACATTAAAATTACAATACGAAAATATTAAGACATTTAAGGAACATTAAATGTAGAATAACAAAAAGAATTAGAAGTATTTCATCTCTACTTTATTTTTTTCACTAAGCAGAACCACAACAGAAGCCAAAAATGGCTTTTGCGTGTTCCACCTTCCACCCCCGCTTGTATCATAATAAGCACATATTTATAGCTTCAAGAAAATAGACCAAAAATATTCTTCAGACACGTGTGAAAAAAAATGGGAGATATAAATTATTCTTCAGACACGCGTGTAAAATAGGCTAGATAGCGTGCACAATTTTCTGATTTCATTATACAATACGCATGACACATGGCGAGCTCTGATTCGTTGGAAGAATAACAAGACATGTGGCAGCTTGGTTACATCTCCCGTGACAACCATAATTTCTTAGCGTTTTTGTCTCTAATAAAAATCATGCCAATAATCTACTTTGTTGTACCCAATTCTTTCATGGCAAAAGAATTACTCAATTGCTTTTTCAAGTTGTTGATTCGGGAAATATTCTAACCAACAATCAATATATCATCCACATAGAGAAAAATAATAATGAAATCATCATCAAAGAATTTCTACACAAAAACACAATTGACTGAAGTAGTCTTTTTGTAGCCTTGCTCTCTCATAACATACTTAAACTTCTTGTACCATTGTCTTTGTGCTTGTTTTAAGCCATAATGGTTTTTCTTCAATTTACAAACATAATTCTCTTTTCCCTTTTACTTGAAACCCTCTAGTTGTTCCATGTATATCTCTTGTTCCAAGTCACCATGTAAGATGGTAGTTTTGACATCCATTTGCTCAACCTCCAGGTCAAGACTTGCTGCTCAACCTCTAGATCAAGACATCCATTCGGTAAAGTTTAAATAATATCATTTAATTATTATTTTTTTGTCAGACAAAATACATTATTGGAATCATAATTTTTTAAAATAATTATTACTTGAAATAAAATATATTATTAAAATTATTATTTTTCTAAATAGGGTTTAGGATTTTGAGGTTTGGGGTTTGAGATTTAGGGGTTTAGGTTTAAGGGTATATTTTATAGGGTATTAGATTTAGGGTTTAGGGTTTAGGGTTTAGGTTTGAGGTTTTGGGGTTTAGGGTTGAAATTATTATTTTTCTAAATAGGATTTAGGATTTAGGGTTTTAGCTTTTTGGATTTAGGGTATAGAGTATATGGTATAATGTTTAGGTTTTAAGGTTATATTTGTGGGTTAAGGTTTAGGGTTAAAATTATTATTTTTTTAAATAGAGTTTAGGGTATAGAGTATAGGGTTTAAAATATAGGGCTTAGGGTTTAGAGTTTAAGGGGTAAGGTATAGGGTATAGAGTATAAGGTTTAAGGTATATGGCTTAGGGTTTAGAGTTTAATGTTATATTTGTGGGTTAAAGTTCACGGTTAAAGTTATTATTTTTCTAAATCGGGTTTAGGGTATAGGATATAAGGTTTATGGCTTAGGGTTTAGGGTTTATGGTTATATTTAGGGTTGGGGTAAAATTGGAACAAAAAATTAAGATAGGAATAGAATCATGATTCCTTAAGGGGGAGAAGGAATTCTCATTCCTTCTCTTTTAGGAATCGATTCCATTCCATTCCTACTTTTTAGCCTAATCAAACATAAAATTAGAAGGAATCAATTCTGATTTTATTCCATTTCATTCCACCGAACACCACCTAAGTTCTCAATAGACCCCTTCTATAGAAAAAGAGACGGAAGAGATGTAAAAGGTTCCATATGCTTCAGCAGTTGGAGGTCTGATGTATGATATGGTTTGTACACGGTCAGATATCGCTCTTGCAGTTGGAGTTGTGAGTAGATTCTTTTCAAATCCTAGAAAGAAACATTGGGCTGTAATTAAATGGATTTTCAAGTATCTTGGATATTATTCCAAAATATGCCTATGTTTTGGAAATGATAAACATGTGTTAGTTGGATACATAGATACATATATAGTTAGCGATATGGAATCCAAAAAATCCACTTCAGGTTTCCTGATTACATTTACAGGGAGAGTTGTGTCATGGAAATCAAAGTTACAAAAATGTGTTGCAATATTCACTACAGAAGTAGAGTTTATAGCAACAATGAAAGCATATAAAGAGTTTCTATGGATGGAAAAGTTCTTGAAAGGACTTGGGTTGCAGTAAGGCAGTTGTTAGTTATTTTGTGATAGTTAGAGTGCTATCCACCTTAGAAAGAATGCCTTTTTTATTCGAGATCAAAACATATTGATGTGATATATCACTAGATTAGGGATGTAATGGAGGAGAAGCTACTACAACTTGAGAAGATCCATATAGAAGAAAATGGATCAAACATGTTGACAAAAATTCTTTCAAGACAGAATTTTGAATACTATCGTTTAGCTACTGAATTGGTGGAGCCCTCCATGTAGTTGGAAGAGAGAGATTTGTAGGTTTTGCCCACATAGAAGGGGAAGAAAATAAAAATTTAGGTGCAACCACATTTGACAAATTCATCAAATAAAAAAATATTTTTGTGGCTAAAATTTGACTAGCTACGTGACCAATTTTTGGCCACATATATGATAGTCAATTTCACCTATAAATAGGCAATGTTTTTGCTTAGAGAGACACACCAAAAGAAGAAAAGAAAAGTAAAGTCAAATGAACAATTTTTTTTTTATGAAAAATAGTGTTGCGTATGTGAGAGAGTTGGAGCGAATATTTTAGAAAAATATTTGAGATATTTTTCTAAAAAGGGAGTAATAAAATAGTGAATTTGGGAAACACTTATGTATTATTATTTTAGAATTATCTTAATTTGTTGTATTATTTCTCACTTTGTACTCATTAATTTTATTAATGAAAGAAATATTTTTTGTTATTTGTTCCGTGGACGTAGTCCAAATTTAAAGGTGAAAAAACGTTAAATTGTCAATATCATTATTTTATTTTATTGAATTTATTTTAATTTTACGCGTCGTGCATACAAAAAGGATTCCATGTGCTTGGATCCAAAATGAAGCAGTGTTGAAGTTTAGTTCCTTAATAGTAAGATTATGATCCCATTCCTTTAGTATTAGCAATGCATGATTTACATGCCCGATTCTTCCATTCCAAACATTTTCTCTATCTTCCAGAAGCGAAAATGAAAAAGAGAATGTTTTTTCCTGTAGTCCAGTATGGAAACCATAATATCTCCCTTTAGGTCCCAAGCTTTATTGGTAGAATTGATTACTTGGTATTTCTTGATAGGAAAGCGTGGGAGAACTTTACCAACAAGCTTAATGGAAGCAGTAATGACAGCTTCCTCCTGGCCTTCTTCAAGATCGATTTCAGGTCAGGTGCATGCATGCCATGACTTTAGTGTTTTCAACTAGCTCAACTATCTTAGTATCTGAAATGAATTGTGCTTTAGATTCCATGTCGTTTGCTAGGATGGACTTATATTGTAGGATCTTGTATATGTTGAGAGTGTGTTTATGGTAAGAAGGCCAACATGCTTTGTTATTTATAGCAGCAATATTGTATCGGTAAGTATGATTGATGTGTCTGGGAATATTAGCTGGTAACTCTAAGCATGCTTTCTGTCAGCTAGTCTTCCTTAGGTTTATGGAACCAATATTCCCAAGTAATTTATAAGGCGTGCCAATCCCTTCCAGCAAACATTATCAGGGGAACTACCTAGGATTGGTTAAATAGTATTGGAATATTAAATTAGTACCGAAAAAGAATATCAAATGGCACCTCCTGGTATTAACTCTATTGATTAATGTCTAAACTTTAAGCCAGAAAGGTGAAATCTCGATAATAGCAAGAAACAGATGAATATGAATGGCTTGGGAAATATGACCAGTAGTGATTAAACTAGACTTATGATGATGCAAGAGGTTAAACCCAAAAGTTTAATAGCATATCAGTAATGGCTTTTCATTTTAGGAGATTAATCCAAATGACATAAAACAAGTGATATTCAGCAAAGCTTTTTCCATATGCGAGACCTAGAATCATACTACATACGATTAGGAATAAGGTATTAGGGTTAATAGAAATTTAGGGATTTGATTTCATATTGAGAGAAAACGTTTCAGAGAAAACCCTAGGGTATGTTTACTTACCTGCAAAGCAAAGGAAAGAAATGAGTCATATTCTTATTATTTTTGTTTGCTTCACAAAAAGACGCATAAAATGAGGGGCACTCGAATTTAGGACTGATTCTCGTTGATTTATTCTAGGTTACACGTAGTTATTACTTCACTTTTTTAAATTCATAAAATATAATTACAAAATTATTCTAATTTTAATCATTTAATTAATTTTATATTTATAATTATTACTTTAAAAGGACACATTAATAAATTGAAATTCTCATTTCGATTTATTACATTTTTTAGCGAACACATAAAAATATAATGATTTTTTTTCTTTATTCCCTTTCATTTTAACTTAGAATGATTCTCATTATGGATGCACCCTAAAAAATAATAGACTAAGATATATATTATTTACCTATGAAACTATTTTGTAAGGCTCCCTATACTTGGTCAATCTAATACTACATGTCCTTAAGTCAAGTGAACTAACTATTAATCTCGGTGCTATTCCCATAAAAGCTTAAGATTGCAACTCATAATAATATAACCATTCATATATTTAAATGATTTCTCATGTCACATTATACATGAATGAATATCATTGCTCCTACACATACCACGTTCATGTAATAATCAAATGCACTAGTAATGACTATTAACCAATGTAAACATCTTGTGCCTTTTGAGTATACAGTTCATCTAATGACTACCTTCAACATATCTAGTTTATTTAACAATCACAGCCAATGATCACAAACTATTGGAGGAAATCATTCTAGACATATGATTGATTTAAGGTGTAATGAGCCCCTGATTTTTAGGGTAACTTCCAACTATATATTAGTCATAACAACTGTATATATATGTTTCTACTATTAAGAAATAGATAGAGGAATTTTTTTGTAAAATAAAAACAACTAGATGGTATCAGAGCCTTGCTCATTACAGAAAAGACCCATGTTATGTTAAAGTTGTTATCAGTAACATTTGCATCTCTTATTGTTTCAGCAGTTGCATAAACCCAATTAGGTGCAGTCTCCAGTGTGATATCATCTAGATACTTTATACTTGTAGGACTGATTGATTCATTCACAGTAGAGCTATTCACATGAAGGTATTTCAAATCATTTTCCCAAGTTCTTCCAAGGGTATTCCTCTTTTGTTTCAGATGAATCAGACCCAATTCCCTTAGCAGTAGAATGTGCCCATTTTATTTCTCTGGATATAGATGAGCTGCTAAACTATTGTTGCATCTGTTACTGAATCTATTGGTGTTGCTGCTGCTACTGCATCTGTCCATTTTCTAATGGTGACAAAGTTTCTTTATTATTTCCATTGCTAAATGTAGAAAATTTTAAAAAATAGCTTCTTCATTTCGAGCTGCAGCTCCATATTCTCATCAAGATTTAGAGCATTAGGCTCATAAATAGCTACTCCTAGCCTCCTCTTCTATCATGGTAGAAACCACTAATCTTAGTATCCTCTTTTATACAAAAGGCAAAGAAAAATGCTGCAATTACTGAAGTATCTCAATCTGATAATCCTGTTCCATTCACTAAAGATCAGTTGGATCTCCTCCAACAACTTATACAAAAAAACAAACATTAACCCTGCTCGTAGCTCCAGTAATTCAGCAATGCATGTAGGAAAATTCCCCTCCTCATCTTGGATAGTAGACTAAAGTGTCTCAAGTCACATGACAGGTAATCAATCACTTTTCACAACCTACTCACGTTATAATAGAATTCAAACAATGCGTGTCTCCAATAGTACTCACACCACAATAGTCAAAACAAGGACCATTTGCCTCTCAAACAACCTCACCCTTAAATCTATGTTATTTGTGACTAAAAGAAGATAGTGGGCTGTAAATAGATATTCTCTGTTAAATAGAAGGTAGATGGAAATATAGAGAAATATAAAGCTCGATTAGTATAAAAAGGGTTCGCTTAATCATATGGAATTGATTATCAGGAGACTTTTTCTCCTGTAGCAAAACTTAACATAGTTCGTGTCTTGTTATCTATTGTAGTTAATAAGGATTGACCACTACTTCAACTCGATGTCAAGAATGCATTCTTAAATGGAGATTTGATCGAGAAAGTTTACATGGATGTACCTCCTGGCTTTGAGACCAAGGATACGCTAGGGAAGGTATGCAAGTTGAGAAAGGCACTATATGGACTTAAACAATCACCTAGAGCATGGTTCGACAAATTCACTAAGGTCCTCAAACAAGATGGACACTCTCAGACATATGCAAACCACACTCTGTTTAGCAAACAATTCACAAATGGAAGAATCATAGCTTTGATTGTATTTGTTGATGATATAGTTCTTACAGGAAATCATGTGAGAGAGATGAAGAGGCTTAAAATGCTATTATCCAAGGAATTCGAGATTAAAGACTTGGGATATTTGAAATATTTCTTAGGGATGGAGGTGGCATGTAGCACCAAAGGAATCTCAGTTTCTCAACACAAATATGTTCTAGATCTCTTATATGAGACTCGCATGAATGGGTGTAAGCCTGTTGAAACACCCATGGACTCTAACACCAAACTAATGCCTTGAACTAATGAATTGGCAATTGACAATGGGAAATATCAACGTTTGGTAGGTAAGTTAATATATTTGACTCATACACGTTCAGATATAAGTTTTGTAGTCAATGTTGTTAGCCAGTTTCTTGGAAACCCATCAGTAGATCACTTGGAGGCAGTAAACTATATTGTAATGTACTTGAAGAAGGATCCTAGAAAAGGGCTCATTTTCAGGAAAAAAATTAATAGGAAATTGGAAATTTATACTGATGTTGATTGGGCTAGATCTCCTAGTAATTGAAAATCCACATTTGGATATTGCTCATTTATTTGGGAAAATTTGGTGAAATGGCGTAGCAAAAATTAGGTAGTGGTAGCATGTAGCAGTGCCGAGGCTGAGTTCTATGCATTGGCTTTGGGCATCTGTGAAAGAATTTGGCTAAAACGACTGCTAAAAGAACTTAAGGTTGAAAATTCAGAATCTATTAGAATCATGTGTGACAACCAGGTAGCAATTGCAATTGCCAAAAATCCAATCCACCATGATCGAAATAAACATGTGGAAATTGATAGACACTTCATCAATGAGAAAATTGAAGGTAAGATAATCTCACTCAACTACGTTCCATCTAGACAACAAGTAGTAGATATCTTAACCAAAACTTTGTTTCGACCTAATTTCACAAATTTAAGTGTATCACTTGGTTTGGAAAACATATATCGCCTTGCTTGAGGGGGAGTGTAGGAAATCAATCTAGGTATATGATGGATTTAGGGTGTAATCAACCCTTGAGTTTTAGGGTGACTTTCAGTTGTATATTAGTGACTTTCAGTTGTATATTAGCCATAACAACTATATATATATATATATGTATTTGGTATCAAAAAATAGATAGAGGAAATTTTTCTGTAAAATAAAAACAACTACAACTATGTTGAATCTTGTAAGATTACCATGACCATTGATTCAAGCAATCATGCATTAGAACATCTCATGGGAGAGTATCTTACCTCAATTGAGTCATGAATGTCATTTTGTTTACTATAGGTTTCACTTGTTTCAAGAATAAGCTCCCATGGGGAATTAAATAAACTTTATTCTTAAGACTAAAAATGTCATATAATTAAGTCTAGGAGCATATGTAATAATAAAGCCTTATAGGATTCAATCACTTGTACTCATTCAAATATCACAAATCCTATTAATTCAACTCTTTATCTTGTCATTCGCTCTTGACCAAGACAATCCATCCAATCATAACATCATGGTTTGCATATGAACAAACCACTCATTACTATGCCAAAATGCCTTTTAACGACAGTTGATCGATTGAGAAAACATTCATCTTAGAGCATTCTTGAAAGATTTTTAAAAGAGAATTCAAGAAGAAGATTGAAGATTTATTTTGTTTATTTGGCTCCATTTATTCATTAAAACTTCAATTCTTATATTTGCTCTTTCTTATTTATGGTGGAGTTTTAGTTTGTTTATTGAATTTTGTAAATTTCATGACTAACTAAATATTTAATGTGATCATGAGTAATTTGAAGTCCAGATTATGATTTATATCATTTTTATTTTATGATTTAATTAAAATTTTCATTTTTAATTTAATGATGTGATTAATTCTATATGCAAGTGTTAAAACCATGAATGTTATTGATTAAGGTGTGTAACTAATTTATTACATAGATATGTTTATTACTAAATTAGTTTGTTAGTACTTAATTGATAACTTTTATAGTTAATGTATCAAGTTTTGATTTTAATTGCAATTATAATTTATCACTTTGGTTAAAGATTGTTAACATATTCAATTTTAGCTAGGTCAATTATTATATTTTAGAAACATAATGTTATTGTTAAATTAAATTTAATAAGCGTAACTTTAAGTTATTCAATAATTAGAATTAATTAATAATGTCGTTGGTTAATTAAAATGTGAGAAAGGGTAGGAAATCTTAATTGCATTTAGGTTCTAAACTAAAGTCATCAAATTAAAATTCTTTTCTAAATTATGTAGTTGGTTTAGAATTTTGAAACTAGTTGGATCATAGCAATTAATTGAATTATAGTCTAATGGTGGGATAATTCCATAATCACATGGTTCTTATTTTTTGTTCTTAAAAATCATGTTTTTGCTCTTTTATTATTTTATGTTATTTTTGTATTTTTGCAAAACAATAAAAACACCCCATTTCATTGAGCAGTGTCATTTTATGTTTTATTTTTGGTTAGTAAATAATAAGTTTATTTTATTTTATTTCTACGGATAATGACTCTTACTTGTAACTATATTTAAATTTTTTTTTAAGAAAATTAAGGTTTAATCTTTGATGTTTCCTTTTGGAGAGATAAAAAGTCATGTTGTTTTATGTTGGTATAATATGCAAGTGAAATTTCAAGTATTAATGGAAAATGACTTATGGTAGCTTGTACACTTCCTATAGATAGTGATCCAATTGGGTTTAAGTGGGTATATATAACCAAGCTTAAAAATAATGGACTGTTGGATAAGTACAAAGCTAGGTTGGTGGAAAAAGGGTATGATCAAATGACTGCATTGATTTTTTTGAGACTTTCTCTCCTGTTATCATTCCTCAAACCATCAGGTTGGTCTTCTCTTTGGTATTGTCTCATAATTGGGATATCAAACAATTTGATGTAAATAATACTTTTCTCAATTGAGAGCCTCAAGTGATTGTGTACATGAAATGACCTCGGGGGTTTATGGATGATTCATCAATTGGCTCGAAACAAGCTTATAGGGCTTGGTTTCAAAAGTTAAGTGTCAGTTTGCGTGATTTGGGTTTTAAAAATTCAAAGGCACACACATCTACGCTTTATCATTTATCTTGTGGTCGTAAGAATATTGTGTTGGTTTATGTGGATGATATTATAATCATTAGTAGTGACAAGGATTCACTCAAAAACTCAATGGGTTGCTTAATAAAAGCTTTGCATGGAAGGAACTAGATAACCTTCATTTTTTTCTTGGGATTGAGGTTAAAATTAAAAACATCTGATTCTCTTTATTTCCAACAAAAATATATTAAAGAGCTATTAAAAAAAGATGTTTTTGACAATTCTAAACCTACTAACACACCTCTGTGCTCTAGGTATGCTCTTTCAAAGTTTGAGGGGGATCCCTTGCTTAATCCTACACTCTATTGTATCATAGTTGGAGTAATTCAATATTTTGTGCTCACAATACTTGAAATAGAATTTGTAGTGAACAAGCTATGTTAGTTTTTGCACTTTCCTACTTCTATTCACTGGACAACAGAGAATTTTTAGATACCTTAAGGGCTCTCTCACTCATGGTTTATAATTGCATAAGTCTAATGTTTTTGGCCTAATTGTTTTTTTAGATTTAGATTGGGAAAGTTATAAGGATGATAGAAAGAGTACATGTGCATACTATCTGTATTTTGAGGACAATTTGGTTTCTTGGATGTCTTCCAAGAATAAAGTTGTTGCAAGAAGTAGTGTAGAGGTAGAATATAGGACTCTTGCTTTTGTTGCATCAGAAGTTCTTTGGATTAAGTTAGTGTTGATGGAATTGTAGGTTGAAGTGACATATATACCTATCTTGTTCATTGATAACATCAATGCAAAATACCTAACTGCAAATTTAGTCATGCATGTATGCATAAAGTACGTGAAAATTAATTTCCATTTTACCAGAGACTTGGTGGTTTCAAATCAACTAGATGTTTTGTACACTACTTCAATTGAGCAAGTTATAGATGAATTTATAAAGCCCCTACCAAAAAGTAGGTTTGTTTATTTTAAAACTAAACTTATGGTTTTGCCTCAGCCATAAGTTTGTTGAGGAAAGGAACTTATGGTTTTGCCTCAACCATAAGTTTGTTGGGGAAGGGAAAGGAAGGGAAGGAAAAAAGGGATAATAGATTGTATTCTAAGATTATATTGTGTAAATATCTAGCTAAGCAACTATTGTACTATTATACATTTCATTTCATAGTATTAGTTCTATTTTATCTATTATTAATGACTCAACTAGTTAGTTTCAAGCTAGATTAGATCCTAGGTGTTCATTTGTAATATGTATACTCAAGAGTAATACAAGGTAATTTATGAGTTTATATTTCATCATTTTTTTATATTAGTTTTAATCATTAAGAGTAGCTATGGCTAAAATGATTCGCATGGACTTTAGCATAACCATGGTAAGAATGTCTCCTCATAGTATATACCATCTTTCTAAGTAGTCCCTACACCACTAGCCTTTCCTTGAAGGTTTCACCTTCTCATCCACTCCTTTATTTCTCTTGTAGAGCCATTTGCATCCAATAGGTTTTACCTCTTGGGGTGCCTCTACAAGTTTCAAGTTGCCGTTAGAGTACATGGAATTCATTTCTCCTTCCACAAAAATCATCCACTAAAGTGCATCAACATCTCTTAGCTCCTCATTGTAAATTGTTAGGTCCTAATCACGTTCCATTGGTACAACCTAAGCTGTTTCTCCCAAAACATGTAATGCATAAGTTCTCTAACAACCCTCC
Organism: Hippophae rhamnoides; assembly: GCA_033030585.1. Taxonomy (NCBI): domain Eukaryota; kingdom Viridiplantae; phylum Streptophyta; class Magnoliopsida; order Rosales; family Elaeagnaceae; genus Hippophae; species Hippophae rhamnoides. Next base: position 30,903,912 of record CM065431.1, on the reverse strand, counting down.
CACTATAACGAGGTGCTAACTTTCATGCTATAGGGAATTTCTTTTGATTTTCTTGTTCATCCTATGCTTTAATATGCATAAATTGACCCTTTTGTACAAGTGTAGCATGAGCATTTTTTGATAATGCTTCTAGAACTATCTTACTCCTGGGCTTGTAACTTTCATATAATCTTATTCAATAAAAGTAACATATGTATCCATAAATTTTTAATTATCAATAGGATCATAGAACAAACCACCTCTTGTTCCTTTGACATATCCCACAAAGATTCATACTTTCATACAAGTTTTCATCTTTTCTCACACTTTTTCTTTCAACACATATGCTGGAAAACCCCATATATGTACATGATTGAAGCTAGGCTTCTAACCATTCCATAATTCTATTGGAGTTTTAGGAATAGATTTGAAAGGGATCAAGTTTAAAATGTACGCAGTCACTTCCAAGGCATATCCACATAAAGAGGTAGGTAACGTTGAATGACTAGATATAGACCTTGTTATGCCCAACAAAGTTATATTTTTTTATTTCTACAACCCCTTTCTATTTAGGGGTTTTAGGTGCAAATAACTGGGATATGATCTCGTGTTCTTTGAGGTAATCCAAGAATGTTATTGACATATACTCGCCACCTCGATTTGATGAAAGTTATTTGATCTAACTACCTAATTGATTCTCTACCTTGGGCTTTGTACTCTTTGAACTTATAAAGGCTTCAAACTTATGCATCAAATAGATATAGCCAACCTAGAGTAGTTGTCAATAAAGGTTATGAAGTACTGGTAACATCACGTGCTTGCACATTAACTAGACCACACACATCCACGTGCATAAATACCAATGGCCCATCCATTCGGGTAGCCTTGGATGGAAAATGATGTTTGGTCATAAAATTTCCGAGCATAACTCATAAAATGGTAATAACTAGTATCTAATGGATTAAGGAGTCCATTCTTAGCCATTATTTGCGCGTATTTTGGTTGATATGACACAACTTCAAGTGCCATAATTGTAAACTAGAATAAACTTTTTATTTTTTGGACAAACGTTTGTAAATTGTTTCCGCGATATTAACTGAATAGGAACATGGACTAATAATTTATAGTCGATCATGCATATATCTAAAATTAATTCGTAAGAACAATAACAGAGGGATCTCATATAACTTTGCATTTTTGTTCTTGTAAACCACTAATAGAAATAATGTTCATGCATGTTAACGTCTAGTAGATATAAAGCATTCAACTATAGTTAAAGTTCTACAGCTGTAATGCTAACCGCCTCATCTGTTCTTAACATCAATCTTTCTTATCCTTCATTGAGTTGCCTGGTTCCTTGAAACCATGGCAAAGAAGAACAAATGGGACTAGTGGCTCTAGAGTCAACGATCTATTCGTTATATGACTCGACAACTAAACAGACTTCTACTATATTAATATAACCCATTCCTAGCTCTTGAGTTTAGAACTAGATGTCGACTTCCCAAACAATAACATTTACGGAGCCTTGCTTCTTGTTTAACAAACATTCAGCACTCTGCAGTTCATTCATCAATTGGATAAAAGTGAGATTTAATTTACTCATATTGTAATTCATCCTAAAGTTATCAAAACTTAGAAGGTAGGAACCCTATGATAAAATCAACCTAGGATCCTCCATCATTCTCACCACTAGCACTCTCAAAATATAAGAAATACTACATCTTCTTAAGTATATGATCCCTCATAGGAGTGCCCACTGCCATCTTGAAATTTTGGATTTTACTTATCAACTCGTCTCATTGGATGGTTTGTGTGCATAAATATATAATCCAACTGCAACATTATCTCAGAGGCAAAATTCATTTTCTCAAGCTGATGTTGTATAGTGGAAGAGACAGAGGCTAAGATGTAGCACTTAGCTATATCATTAGCTTTTTTCCACCTAGTGAATACATCTCGTGCAACTTGAGCAGCATCCTCAACAGGCTCATTTGGCGTTCGCGAGGTCAAGACATGTTTGTAATCTTTAGCAGTTAGGATAATCAACAGATTTCTTTTCCATTGTTTGTAGTTTGTGCCATGAAACGGGCTTTTGGTTAAAAGCACTGATAAAGAACTTAAAGTAACCATGTTTATGAAATTAAATGAATATAAACTACATCATCGATCCCTTAATTCTAACATTCATAATGACAAATATAAACAAACCCATTAACTTTATAAAATACATATTGTAAGTGATAATATAGTCCCATGATTGACATTGGTTGAATTAATTCATTTCCAAATTCAACCTTATTAGTTCCCACAAGGTAGTACCACACTAACCTCTAATCATTTTAAACTTATCTAAAATGATTAACTGTCACTTCGGTTTTGGCCACTAGAAATTATAACACTTCTCGGCAAAGTAAATTAATAAAATTTACACTTCCCATTAAAATTTTCATATTTATACTTCCCATTAAAATTGTCATCGTAGAATGATCAACCTAATGGTTCACACCCTTCTGGCCAATATCTTATTAAATAAAAATCTAGATGCATGTCCTTCGTATGGAATACTACCTATTGTAATATCAAGGCATACACCATTTTACTCGTAAGAGTTTAATCAAAGCATTGGGCACATGAAACTTTAGGATAAGTTTCAATTTAGAGCCCTGTTTCCTCAATTAATTTACAAATGTTATGTTTTTAATAGGTGAATATTCAAACAATTATCATCCTACATTGATTGATTAATAATACAAATTAATTTCATCAATATATTAGCGTCTTGTATTGGGAAGTGCCACTTATTCTAATTGGCATATAAACAAACAATTGTAAGACAAAATATAGATCAATAAACAACCCTTTGATCATGGTTTTCCTAGAGACATTATCTAGTGAAATTCCAAATGTCCTATTAAAACAATAGCTCTAACTCAATGAAACAAGTAAATTAATTATCACATTAGAGACTCCTAAATCAATTAGAATTAAAAGTCAATTCACTTTTACGTCATTTAAAACACGAAAGATGATTCAAAAAAGTAATTCTTATTTATTTACATCTCTATTATTAAACAAATTATATTTGAACCGTAATTCGTATCTAATTAAATCTTGGGATGTATAGTTGTAATCCACCAAAGAATCCAAGAATCTCACCGTGAACACTTTTTCAAATAAAAGTTTAATTTTATTTTTATTATATTAATAAAATCAATTTATTTTATTTATTGATAACTAATTAACTAAAACAAATTTAGTTAATCCAAAAGTAAAATAAAATACAAGTTTAACTAATATCTCATCTCGACTAAAATTCCCTACTTACTTGAGTTCTTGGAAAACGAGAATCTCAATACAAGGAGTTTTGTCTCTCACTCAAATTAGAATCCTCATCATAACAAAGTCTAATTCCATGTGATCCTTAGTGGTACAAAGATTCCAAAATTTTGAGCTCTCACACACAATCCATGTGTGATTTTTGGGACCAAAAAAAGCAACAATAATTATAAAAATTACACCATGCTTGTATCTCCATGAATGGACAATACCCTAAAATATTAAATTACAATGATTCTCCTAATTTTACCATATGATATTGATGAGTGCTCAAAAAGCACTAAAATAACCATGATTTTATGCACATTAATTGATTAAAAATATATATATTTATATGTTTTATCATATATTTATATAAATTTGTCTTTTTCGGAATCACGGGTATTTTTATTGTTTTTCAGGTATTTTGGCTTAAAAATGCAACTTAAAGACTCAAAGAGGAATACTGGAAGCAATACATCACAAAAATATTAATAAATAAATGCGTAAAGGTCGAAAAATATGGAAACATTGGACAAAATGGGTCAAAAATGTCAAAGCGGGAGAAAAAGCAGCGCTTGGCCATACGCCAATGTCGCGCCAGCTCCGCTAACTGGCTGGCAGCGGTCTTGTTCATGCAGCGGCCTTTCAGCCGAGGGGTTCTGCGCGTTAAATGCGGCAGCGACGCTTCTGGCGTGGAGTTCTTGTTCGTACAAGTGGCAAAGATCAGCGAGGTGCGTTCATGCGGCGCCAGCAACTAACGCGGAGGTCTTGTTCATGACGCGCGCCAGCAGCGTAGCGGGTTCTGTTCACGCGCGCCCGGCCCGTGACGCGGCGCTCCGTAGGCCCCTCCGCGCGCCCAATGCGTTTTCACCCCATTTTTCACGTGCGGCATTGACCCGCAATGACGTCATGCCGACGTCATTGATGTTTCAGCATGTCCATTACACGTTTTTAATTTTTTAATATTTTTTTAACATTTTTTATTCATTTTTTCTCTCCATCCTCACCTATAAATACCCTTCCATTCACTTCAAAACACACCTTGACACCTCAAAACCACGCCCTACTTCTTCTTTCTTTTTCTCATTTCTTAGTTTTTAGTTTTTTTTAGTTTTTCTTATGTTTTAGCTAGTTTCTCTTAGATTTAGAGTTCTTCCACTTTTTGGGAGGAAGAACTAGTTATGTTTTTGTAATATTTTAGATTTTTGATTCAATAAATGGAAGTGCAAATTCAGCTTGGAGGTTTATGACGGGAATAGCGTCGAAGTTACGTAAGGATTTTATTTTCTTTACTGAGTTATTTTTATGCTTTATTCTTACATGTTATATTTAATTTATGCGTGATTAAATTTAACTATGCTAGCTGTTTATATCATGATATAATAATAACGTTGTTATGCTTGCGAAATATTAAATAGGTGAAAATCTCTAACATGAATTGATTTTATTTTTATTCAAGATTTTATATTAAGAATGTTAGAGAGAAATATATTATTTTTCATTACAAACTTAAATGCGAAAATTAGATTTTAAGGTTTAGTTATCGGTCGATTTAGAGTAGTGCTCTTTTATTTGATGGTACAATGCTTAGGTTAGTTAGAGTGAAGCTCTATTTCAAAAGTTTTTATAAGAATTATTATCTGAAAATGTATTGACAACATGTTTTCAGTAGTAGTTTTAAAACTTGAAAGTTAGTACTCGGATAACTAAATTCTTAGGTTTAATTTGGACACCTTGAATAAAGTTTAAACTGTCTAACCCCACCAAAGGTGACATTTAAATGGTTCATTTTCAATCTCTTAAAAAATGAATTAATTTAATTAACCAAATTAGTTATCAACCCCACCCATAGGTTTTTAAGGAGCCTTTGCACCACCATTCTTTCCTCGGAGCACTCTTGGTTAATACTGATTATGTTATTTTTTAAAAAAAAAACAAAATTTTTTTTAACTATCTCCAAAATTTTAAAGTTTTAATTACAATCTAAGGAGCTAGTTTCTTTGTTTAATCTAGGTACAATTGTGTTTTTATGCCTTAATTATTTGATTTGTACCTAGATGTGGGTTATCTAAAACTCAAAATATGCCTCTAGTTTTAAGTCTGACGAAAGAAATCTGAAAATCAATAGGCATGAAAAAGTATAGGTAGACAAACCTTGTCTTACCTGCAGGTTTGATTGACTCGAATGATGAGGGACATTGAGTTTACTTAAAATGCAATCCCAATTACGTCTTGCTAAGGCGTTAAACTACTTAGCTGGGTGGGAGGCTCCCCATCATTTTAGGTATTTTTCTTTTATTTCTTTTATTTACATGTGAATAATTTTTAAATTGTTAAAACTAAAAATATTTGTTGAGATGTTAGAAGTTCTCTACGATCTGTCTGTATTCACTTTAATGATGAATATGATGGCACCGCATTTTCCATTACTACTTGCACTTTCTCAAGAAATAAGTAATCTTTCTTCTCTTTTCTCTTTATCTTTAATTCTGAAATTGTTACATTGAGGACAATGTAAGTTCTAGGTTGGGGGTGGTGAAAAGTTACCATGCTTAATTAAAAAAAAAGTTTTAACAATTTAAAAATAAAAAAAAAATTTAAAAATAAAAAAAAAATTTAAAAATAAAAAATATACTTTTTCATTTTTTGTGTGTTTGGTTTTATTTCTATTTTGTGTGATTTAGTAATTTTTGAAAAAAAAAATTTCACAAAAATTTATCTTTTCTTTAAATCAAATTTAAGTAAATAGTTAAGTCTTTTGTACTGTTAGATTAATTTTTTGAAAACATATCATGAAATATTTTGTAATTATTTTTGATAATTAGTTAGTTTTTGTCATAATTAGTATTTCTTGTTAAGAGGTAGAAATTATATTAAACCCAAAATCGGTGTTTATGAGTTTTTTTTAGTGGAGACTACCTTTGTGAGATATAATTTGAGCCTAATTTCCTTTATTCGTAGTAAAATATATATTTTTTATACTCCAAACACATTTCTTATTTCTTCAAATTTTTAGATGATCTCTATAGGTATTAGCATTGAATGTATGAATTTTTTTCTCATTTTAATAGAGTATCATATATTTTTGATTATTATTTTTGCTTAGATTAAATGATTTGAGTAGAAGTTGATAGTATATGCTTATATCTCATTTATGCATGACTCTACAAAAACAAAAAGACATATGCGGGGTTACCTAAACCAAGATCAAACGAGAAAAGCCACAAAATTAACCACTCACCAAAATCCAAAATATGTACAATCTGTACATGGGTTGACTCTCTAAAATACATATATTGAGAAATATCTTGAGAAAAAAAATAGAGATAAAGAATATATAGTATAATCTACATCTTATAACCAGCATTGCCCTTACTGAAAGTTGTGAATAAAGGCTAATTACAAAAAGAAGGATATAGGAAATAATTCCCTAAAAGTCATTGCACTTTCTCTTCATTTGTAAAAGGCATATATCTTGAAATTCTTTCTTAATGAGTTTGATTTATGCATGAAAATAATTTTTATATATGATATCTTTATAATTTATACATTTGATTCCTTTCATGAGATCAATGTTAAAAATAACACTTTGAGCCTTTATTCTTTATACATATGCGAACATATTAGTTCATTTCTATACATCAACTCTTTCGCATATAAATTAGTATGAGTGTTTGAACCCGTATGATTCGGTGTTTTGAGAGTATTGACTTGTGAGGAATAGAGTCGAAGCGAATTACGATTCATGACATTTGAAATTGGGTGAAATTAAATTGATACATTTTTGATATGAAATATGAAAATGATTTTCGACTAATTATTATAATAAATCATGATTGTTTAAAGAGATTAAAATAACTTATGCTTGAGATTTTAATTATGATCTTAAAGGAGATTAAAAGTATGAGACATTTTTGTGAGATGTTGATAATTTGTGATTTTGTTGTAAATTTAATTTTTTAAGTTGTTGTTTTTATTGTTTCTTTTGTTTTTACATTTAGTACAATGTTTGTGGGTATCATTCTTGAAAACCCTCACGAGACTCAAACTCGTCCACTAGGGCAACCTAGGGGTTTAAAGGCTTGTTGCATGGCTAAATGCAACCGTTTCAATCCACGAAAGTGATTTAGGATAGTTTAATTTTTAGTTTTTATACAACCTGCTTGCTAAGGGACTAGCGAAGAAGTGGATTGAGGTTGTGATGAGTGCTTCAAAAAAGCACTAAAATAACCATGATTTTATGCACGTTAATTGATTAAAAATATATATATTTATATGTTTTATCATATATTTATATAAATTTGTCTTTTCGAATCACGGGTATTTTTATTGTTTTTCAGAATTTTGGCCTAAAAACGCAATGTAAAGACTCAAAGAAGAATACTTGAAGCAATACATCACAAATAAATTAATAAATAAGTGGGAAAAGGTCAACAAACATGGAAAAATTGGACAAAATGGGTCAAAAATGTCAAAACGGAGAAAAACGCGCCGCCGCCGCCTACCATAGCGCCCGGCACCCGAAGCTCCGCCTGGCAATTGCGACGCGGAGTGCGTACGCACCTTGCGCGCGGTATTGTTCATACGCGTGACAACGCGCGCGGGTTACTGACCAAATGCGCGGTAATCGCGCGGGTTACTGTTCATGCGCGCGACCTTCTTGATCAAGGCGAGGTCTTGTTCACGTGCAGGCAGCCTGTGATGTCATGCTGACGTCATTGATGACCTCAGCATGTCCATTACACGTTTTTTAATTTTTTAATATTTTTTTTAACATTTTTTTATTCATTTTTTCTCTCCATCCTCACCTATAAATACCCCCCTTCCATTCACTTCAAAACACACCTTCAACACCTCAAAACCACACTTCTCTCTTCTTTCTTTCTCTCATTTCTTAGTTTTTAGTTTTTCTTATGTTTTAGCTAGTTTTTCTTATGTTTTAGCTAGTTTCTCTTAGATTTAGAGTTCTTCCCTTTTTGGGAAGAACTAGTTATGTTTTTGTAATATTTTAGATTTTTGATTCAATAAATGGAAGTGCAAATTCCGCTTGGAGTTTTTCTAGCAACGGGAATAGCGTCGAAGTTACGTAAGGATTTTATTTTCTTCTGAGTTATTTTTATGCTTTATTCTTACATGTTATATTTAATTTATGTCTGTGATTAAATTTAACGTGCTAATTTTATATCATGATATAATAATAACGTTGTTATGCTTGCGAAATATTAAATAGGTGAAAATCTCTAACATGAATTGATTTTATTTTTATTCAAGATTTTATATTAAGAATGTTAGAGAGAAATATATTATTTTTCATTACAAACTTAAATACGAAAAATTAGATTTTAAGGTTTAGTTATCGATCGATTTAGAGTAGTGCTCTTTTATTTGATGGTACAATCGCCGGTAGTTAGAGTGAAGCTCTATTTCAAAAGTTTTTATAAGAATTATTATCTGAAAATGTATTGACAACATGTTTTAGGTAGTAGTTTAAAACTTGAAAGTTAGTACTAGGATAACTAAATTCTTAGGTTTAATTTGGACACTTGTGAATAAAGTTTAAATCGTCTAACCCACCAAAGGTGGCATTTAAATGGTTCATTTTTCAATCTCTTAGAAAAAGGAATTAATTTAATTAACCAAATTAGTTATCAACCTCACCGCTGTAGGTGTTAATTGATTTGTTTAGTTAACAAAGAATATCTAACCCCACCAAAGGTGGTATTATACAAAAAAAGGGAGAATCAATAAATATCAATTCATATCTTTAATAACCTAGATAATACGAGCAAGCATAATTAACTTAGTTATTATATCCATAAATAATCCACTATTTATAAAAGATAAAATTTGCATGAATGTTAATTGAATCTATGTTTAATTTTCTGTTATTAGATTAAAAACACAAAACCCCAAAATATCGTTACAGGATGTTTAGGATTTAATTTCGTTTTTAAAAGTTTGAATAATAAATTAAAAACCACATACATTCCTTCCTTAGATCGACCTTGGGAGTATACTTATCATTTTCTACGAAATGATTCGTGCACTTGCGAGAGTTTTACAAATATTAAAACCAAAGTATTTGTGAGAATCGGCGATGCCGGTTTTCGCTCATCAGATATAAGAAATAAAATTACAAAAAAATCAAGAAACCTAGCCATATGAGGCTGTTGGGTTTTCCCTCTTATTTGAAAGAGTCCAAATAAAGTTTATGTGGTTTCATGGCCCATGAAAAAAGAATGGACAATTTTGTCCATTTAATTGATTCATTAATAAACTCATTTAGGGTTTGTTGAGAGTGAATTTTCAGTAAGAGAAATCAATAGGCAGCAACGGTATAAAAAAAAGCAAAACATTGAGCAGTTTATAAGTATTTTTTCTTTCTCCAGCAAGCCTTCATCAAGTGCTCCTATGAAATGTTTTTTTGCATGAAGGTTCATGACTCAAGACTCTTCAATCTGAACGGTGAGATTTGTATTTGGCTCACCGGTTTGGAAAAATCTGGGCCGTGAACAGTGATTACGAAATTGGGTTAGATCTCTCAATTTTCTTGAAATAATTGTTAGTTTCCAAGAAGTTGTATTCTTGATGATGTTGTTGATTGTATGTCTCTAGTTTTATTTAGAGAGAAATTGTGTACAATTGTTTCTTGATAGTGGAATTTTTGGATATAAGTGCCGTGATTGTTTCCTTTCTACACCGGGAAGGTTTTTCCACGTAAATTGGTTGGATTGATTTTATGCATGTTCCATTTTGAGCTCTATTTATTTTTTCCTAAAAGATCCAAACAAAGAAGGATAATAGGTTTCATTCTGCTCTTTAGAGTTTGATTAAGTTCAAATTATTATTGTGATTCTTCTAACAAAGTGGTATCAGAGCTGTGGTTATTATTGTCGAATTTCTTGTGTTGAATAATGGAAACAAATTTGAGTAGAATGATTACTTTAAATGGTTCTAATTATCACACTTGGAAAGGAAAAATGGAAGATCTCCTTTATGTCAAACAATTTTATTTACCGATGTTTGACTTTGAGAAGCGAGAAAAGTTTTCTGAAGATGATAATGTTTTGAATCATATTATTGGGAAAAAATATGCACGATCACTTTGGAATAAACTTGAGGATTTGTATGCTCGAAAAACAGGAAATAATAAAATGTTTCTCATAAAGCAGTTGATGGCTTTAATGTATCAAGATGGAACTCCGTTGACAGATCACTTGAATATGTTCCAAGGAATAATCAATCAGTGAGTGGGAATAGGTATCGAGTTTAATGATGAGATTCAGGGGTTATGTTTATTGGGTAAGTTGCCGGACTCTTGGGAAACATTTAGAATGTCATTAGGTAACTCAGCTCCAAATGGTGTAATCAACATGGATCTGGCTAAGAGCAGTGTTTTGAATAAAGAAATGAGAAGAAAATCACATAGGTCTTCTCAATAGTCAGAGATTTTGGTTACAGAAAGAAGAGGGAAGAGTAAAAGTAAAGGTTTCAAGAGCAAAGAAAAAGGAAGAAGTAAGTCAAACATGTTTGTTAATATTGAGTGTCATCACTGTGGCATGAAAGGGCTTATCAAGAAATATCGTAGACAGTTGAAGAGGGATAACAAGCAGAAAGACAAAGAAAAAGAGGGTGATGTTGGCAAGGAAAATGATCAAGTTTCCACCACAAGTTTAGAAGACTTTCTTGTTGTTTATGATAAAGATGTTATCAATGTTGCATATCACGAGATCAGTTGGGCTATTGATAGTGGAGTATCCATTCATGCTACATCTCGAGAGGACTTGTTTACATCTTATATATCAAGTGACTTTGGGACAATGAAGTTGGGTAATGATGGCTTGGTTAAAGTCATTGGTATTGGAGATGTGTGTTTGGAAATGAATAATGGCACGAGGCTACTTCTTAGAAATTCGTTTGAACTTGATCTCTGTAGGTAAACTTGATAATGAAGGATATTGCAATACCTTTAGTAATGGTAAATGGATACTTACTAAAGGTGCTATGGTTATTGCTCGTGGGAATAAGCATTCTAGTTTGTATATACTACATACAAGACTCTTCAAAGGCATTATTAATGCTGTGACAGATAAGCTCACAATAGAATTATGACATAAGAGACTTGCTCACTTGAGTGAGAAAGGCTTGGCAGCATTGACTAAAAATAATCTTCTTTTTGGAACGAATGATGTTTGTTTAAGAAGATATACTCATTGTTTAATAGGGAAGAAAAATAGAGTTTCTTTCAAGAGTTCCCCTCCTTCAAGAAAACAATACATGATTTGGTACATTTAGATGTATGTGGTTCTATAAAGACAAAAACTTTGGGTGGTGCCAATTATTTTTTGACCTTCATAGATGATTATTCAAGAAAGTTATGGGTGTATACTTTAAAGAGCAAAGATCAAGTATTAGATGTGTTTAAACAGTTTCAAGCCTTACTTGAGAGACAGACTGGGAAGAAATTGCGGTGCATCAGAACATATAATGGGGGAGAGTATTCAGGTCCTTTTGATGATTATTATCGGTGTTAGGGAATTCGACATCAAAAGACACCTCCCAAGACTCCTCAGTTAAATGGGTTGGTTGAGAGAATGAACATGACATTGGTTGAAATAGTAATATTTCTTCTTTCACAGGCTCAGTTGCCAAGATATTTCTAGGGTGAGGCTTTGAATACAATTGTACATGTTCTTAATCTCACACCATGTGTTCCTCTTCAGTTTGATGTACGAAACAGAGTTTGGATTGGCAAAGATGTTTCTTATGATCATCTCTGTATTTTTGGTTGCAAGGAATTTATGCATATACCAAAAGATGAGAGATCTAAGCTCGATGTGAAGACACAACATTGTATCTTTGTTGGTTATGGTCTGGAAAAATTTTGGCTACAGATTGTGTGATCCATTTGAGAAGAAATTGGTAAGAATTCGTGATGTTGTGTTTATAGAAAATCAAACTATACAATATGTTGGGAAGATAGAAAAAGGAGTCCATGAATATAGTGATGATTTGATTGACCTAGATCTGGTTCTTTTATCCGTACAGATGGAAAAACAATGTTCAAGATGACCAATAGGGTTCAAATGATGCAGATGCTCCTATACAAGCTTAAATAGATCACCAAATTACTGATCAATTGACAAAACTAGAAATTTCACTTAGGAGGTCTACCAGAGACTAACGTCCTTCCACACAGTATGATACAGATGAGTATGTGTTACTGATAGATGCCTCAATGTTATGCACAAATGATGGAAGATGGAAACAGGGCATACTGGGTTGGTGCTATGGAAGACGAGAAGCAATCACTGTATGATAATCACACATTTGAGCTAGTAAATTTAAATTTTCATAAGGGTAAGAGAGCTCTGAAGAACAAGTGGGTCTATAGGTTGAAGCAAGAAGAGTATAGCTCACAACCACAATACAAAGCTAGACTGGTCATCAAGGGATTTAGTCAAAGAAAAGGTATTGATTTTGATGATATTTTCTCTCCTATTGAGAAGATGTTGATAACTGTATATTATACAGTTATTTTCTCCATTTTATTCATTATAATTGCTATGTTCTTGATATTTTTAGTTAATTTTAATTAGTTAAATTAATATTTACTGGTTATTTTTTAAGGAATATTTTTTTAGGAAAATTAAAGAATATGAATCGAAAAAAGACTTAATTGCAAATAATAAAGTCTGAAAATATAATTTAAATTAAAGGAGTGTTTAATTGTAATTAACAAAAGTCTAAAATATAATTTGAATTAAAATAAGGCTTAATTGTAATTAATGAAAGTTTAAAAGTTAATTTAAATTAGAAAAGGGCTTAATTGCAATTAACAAAAGTTTAAAAGTTAGTTTAAATTAAATTGGAGGGCTAAAATGCAATTAAAGAATATTTGTTTTTTTTTTGCAGGAAAAAGAGGACCACACGCAGCTATTTTCCATGCGCGCCATGCACCGTCAGATCAAAATATCAACTGTGAGGATCAACGTGTGTAAAACAAAGGCGACTGGACCCAGTTTTTTGGAGTACTCGTTGCTTAGTGCGACGTGTGGGGCCCATATACCGTGCAGGCCGGCGTACAGGGTAGGACCCATATGTCTGCCCAAAGAAATGGTCCCGTGCGACGCGGTCCAGAGAAACATCATGTTCCCTATCATTCCAACTAATCATACAATGCCACATGTCTCGAATATTATTTTAGCAAATTAGGAGCTAACACGTGGCATGTGTTGGTTAAAACTAAAACACAAAAATGATGCGTGTTTCCAGCAACTTCTCTGTCCCCCACGTGTCTGCGAAGCACTTCTCCCCTATGACGCGGTCCTCGTGCGCCCTATCTTCACAGCAAATGAAATCCTGCCAAACAAATTTTGTTCCTAATTTTACACGCGTAATTGTAAAAAAAAAAAGATTTTATGATATATATTTTTTAGAGAGTTGGAGTTATAAATAGGGTATTATTGGGATAAATTGATGAGGTTGGAGAGGAGGTTAGAGTGTTGGACTGTGGTACACACAGAAGCCATTTTTGGCTTCTGTTGTGTTCTACTTGTGCCAAACATTTGAGAGTAGAGACAAATTTTAATTTCCTTTTGTTCTTCATCTAATATTCCTTAAATGCTTTAATATTTATGTATTGTAATTTTAATTTTTCAAATGATGTAATTTAATTTTTCTAATGAAGTAATTTAATTTTCTAGGGTTGCGTTGTAGCTAAATTTATGAAGCTTGAATTTAATTATTTTTGAAAGATTTATGAGATTTTTAATTTGTTTATTCTATTTGTGCTTAATGCTTTGATTATTGGAAAATTTATCAATTGATCTGTGGCACTTAAATAAACTTGGAAGAGGCATTTTTTTGTATATTGCTCATGGATAGAATAACATGTATATATAAGGGATATGAATATACCTTTATTTTACGTGTGGCCATTTGAGAACTTTGAACGTAATGAATCTTGATGAATTTAATTCTCATAGGAATATAATGAATTATTTTAGCGAGGTGTGTGTGTATGGAGCTCGGAATAGATTATGGATAAAATTAGAAGTTCTTAGTTGACAAATTAAATTTACAAAAAAATAAATCAAGAGAAAGTAATACGATTCAAGTGGATTAATTTGGTGAAACTGCAATCCTAGAATGTTTTTTATATTTTGTTATAAAACTCTTAATTAGTTGTTAAACTTTCATAAACTTTCGTTTGTTTTGGATAAAATCAGTTTGAAACAATTTTAGTACTCCATAAACTGTAGTAACAAATCTCTGTGGGAACGATAATTTACTTATCAAATTTTATTACTTGTGACCGTGTATACTTGCACGTTTTTATGTTCTCCTAAAGAGACAACAATGTCTTCCATACGTGTTGTTCTAGGTCTAGCAGCAAGCTTGGATTTAGAAATTGAGAAAATAGATGTGAAAATTGCTTTTCTTCATGGTGAGTTAGAGGAAGAGATTTATATGGAGTAACTAGAAGGTTTTGAGGTAAAAGGAAAAGATGATTACATATGTCAGTTAAAGAAAAGCCTTTACAGGTTGAAGCAAGTACCTAGACAATGGTATAAGAAGTTTGAGTCAGTTATAAGGGAGCATGGTTACAAGAAGACTACTTTTGATCATTGTGTTTTTTGTGCAGAAATTCCCTCATGATGATTTTATCATTTTATTGCTCTATGTTGATGACATGTTGATTATTGGCAAAAATTCTTCAAGGATTGATAATTTGAAGAAGTAGGTAAGTAAGTCCTTTTCCATGAAGGACTTGGGGCCAATAAAACAAATTCTTGGTATTCGAATTTGTCGAGATAAGAAAGGAAAAAAGTTGTACATGTCATAGGAACCGTACATTAACAAGGTACTTGAAAGGTTTAATATGGATAAAGCTAAAGTGGTTTCTTATCCTTTATCTAACCACTTTAAGTTGAGATTGAGTCAAGGCCCTTCAATAGATAAAGAGAAGGAAGATATGGAAAAAGGTTCCATATGTCTCAGTAGTAGGAAGCTTAATGTATGCAATGGTATGTACGAGGCCAGACAGAGCTTATACAGTTGGAGTTGTTATTCATTTTCTTTCGAATCCAGAAAGAAAGCATTAGGATGCAGTAAAATGGATTATGAGATATCTTTGAGGTACTTCCAAGTTAACACTTAACTTTGGAAGTGGAAAACCAATGTCAGTTGGATACACTGATGAGCGAAAACCGGCATCGCCGATCCTGCCAATACTTTGGTTTTATATTTATAAAACTCTCGCAAGTGCACGAATCATTTCATAGAAAATGATAAGTATACTCCCAAGGTCGATCTAAGGAAGGAATGTATGTGGTTTTTAATTTATTATTCAAAATTTTAAAAACAAAATTAAATCCTAAACATCCTGTCACGATAGTTTGGTTTTTGTGTTCCTAATCTAATAACATAAAATAAACATATATACAGATTAATTAAATATAATCTAATAACATAAAAATAAACATAGATACAAATTCAATAAATATTTATCTAAAAATAAATATAAATACAGATTCAATAAATATTCATGCAAATTTTATCATTTATATTAGTGGAGTATTTATGGATATAATAACTAAATTAATTATGCTTGCTCATATTATCTAGGTTATTAAAGATATAAATTGATATTTTATTGATTCTCTCTTTTTTATATAAATACCACCTTTGGTGGGGTTAGATATTCTTTGTTAACTAAACAAATCAATTAACACCTATGGGTGGGGTTGATAATTAATTTGGTTAATTAAATTAATTCCTTTTTCTAAGAGATTGAAAATGAACCATTTAAATGCCACCTTTGGTGGGTTAGACAGTTTAAACTTTATTCAAGGTGTCCAAATTAAACATAAGAATTTAATTATCCGAGTACTAACTTTCAAGTTTTAAAACCACTATTGAAAATATGTTGTCAATACATTTTCACATAATAATTCTTATAAAAACTTTTGAAATAGAGTTTCACTCTAACTACCGGGCGATTGTACCAACAAATAAAAAAGCACTACTCTAAATTAGATCGGATAACTAAACCGTAAAATCTAATTTTCAGATTTAAGTTTGTAATGAAAAATAATATATTTCTCTCTAACATCCTTAATATAAAATCTTGAATAAAAATAAAATCAATTTATTTTAGAAATTTTCACCTATTTAATATTTCGCAAGCATAACAACGTTATTATTACATCATAATTATAAACAGCTAGCACAGTTAAATTTAATCACAGAAAAATTAAATATAACATGTAAGAATAAAGCATAAAAATAACTGTAAAGAAAATAAAATCCGTACAGAACTTCGACGCTATTCTCGTTGCTAGAAAACCTCCAAGCGGAATTTGCACTTCCATTTATTGAATCAAAAAGCTAATAAATTACAAAAACATAACTAGTTCTTCCCAAAGAGTGAAGAATTCTAAAACTAAGAGAAACTAGCTAAAACATAAGAAAAACTAAAAACTAAGAAATGGAGAGAAAGAAAGAAGAGAGAAGTGTGTTTTGAATTGTTTTTTGAAGTGAAGGGAAGGGGGGTATTTATAGGTGAGGATGGAGAGAAAAAATGAGTAAAAAAATGTTAAAAAATGAAAAAACGCGTAATGGAAATGCTGAGGTCATCAATGACGTCAGCATGACGTCATGGGGTGGCTGCACGTGAAAAATGGGGCGAAAACGCGTTGGGCGCGCGAAGGGTTGGGGCAGCGCTGCGCAGCTCGGCGTGCGTGAATGTGCCCAACGCTACTGCGCCCATGGCGCTGTGCGGCCGGGCAATGGGCGCGATTTCCGTCTTTTTGACCTTTTCGACCCATTTTGTCCAATTTTTCCATGTTTGTTGACCTTTTCCCACTTATTTATTAATATATTTGTGATGTATTGCTTCAAGTATTCCTCTTTGAGTCTTTAAATTGCGTTTTTAAGCCAAAATACCTAAAAAATAATAAAAATACCCGTGATTCCGAAAAAGACAAATTTATATAAATATATGATAAAACATATAAATATATATATTTTCAATCAATTAATGTGCATAAAATCATGGTAATTTTAGTGCTTTTTGAGCACTCATCATACACTTATTCAGATTTGGCTAGAGATGAAGATTCTCGTAAGTCTACTTCAAGTTATCTAATAACTTTCTCTGGTGGAGCAGTTTCTTGGTAGTCAAGATTACAAAAGTGTGTTGCACTTTCTACACTAGAGGTAGAGTTTATTGCAATAATGGAAGCTTGTAAGGAGTTGTTGTGGATGAAACAGTTCTTGAGATAACTTGGTTTCAAGTAGCAGAAATGTGTATTGTTCTACGATAATCAGAGTTTTATTCACCTAGCAAATAATTTGATGATCAAAGCATATTGATGTAAGGTATCATTGGATAAGGGATACTCTTAACAATAAGTTGCTTGAACTTGAAAAAATCTATACTGATGAGAATGGATCTGACATGCTGACAAAATCAGTGTCAAGAAAAAACTTGAAGTTTGTTGTTCAATTGTCGGGATGGCAGATCCTTCCATCTAATTGGGAAATAGGGAGATTTGTTGGGTTTTCCCTCTTATTTAGAGAAAGGAAAGCACATGTGGTTTCATGGCCCATGGAGAAAGAAGGGGAAATTTTGTCCATTTAATTGATTCATTAATAAACTCATTTAGGGTTTTCTAAGAGTAAATTTTTAAGCAAGAGAAATCAATAGGTAGCAGCGACAACAAAAGAAAAGTAGAAAACTGAGTAATTTAATGGAAGGTTGTTTGTGGTCCGATTGATTTGAAAGTTTTCAAGAAGGTTCACGACTCAAGATTGTTCAATCTGAATGGTAAGATTTGTATTTGGCTCACCAGTTTGGGAAAATATGGGTCATGAACAGTGACTACTAAATTGGGTTAGATCTCTCCATTTTCTTGAAATAATTGTTAGTTTCCATGAAGTTGTATTTTTGATGATGTTGTTGATTGTCTGCCTCTAGTTTTATCTAGAGAATTTTTTTGTATAATTGTTTCTTGATAGTGGAAGTTTTGGAGAGGAGTGCCGTGGTTGTTTCCTTCCTACACCGGGAAGGTTTTTCCACGAGAAGGTTTTTCCACGTAAATTGGTTGTGTTGATTTTGTGCATGTTTCATTTTGAGTTATATTTTTTTGTTTCCTAAAAGATCCACACAAAGAAGGAGAATGGCTTTTATTCAGTTGTTTAGAGCTTGATTAATTTCGAATTTTTATTGTGATTCTCCTAACAAATGCTTGCCTTCTTGTTACAACCTAGAGCAAAAAGATGACAATATTACATTAATTTTTCTAACCATGATCAAGGGTAAAACCACATTATTTTAATTATAAATGTAAGGATTATAACTGTTATCTATTTTTGTGAACAAAATATTTACCTGTAATTTCAAATAATCGTACTTCAGGTATATCTGTTATAGATATAACAAATAGGATTGCACTCACGTATTTAATAGCACATATTTATAAATCTAGAATTATTTTTTATGCTAAAATATAGAATAAGATATATGCTAAAATATAGAATAAGATATATACTAAAATATTAGATAAGATATACTCTAAATTATAGCTTAAATTTTAGCCTAAAAGATAGCATAAAGTATACTTTAAAAGAACTCTTTTTTAAATAAGAGTCTTCATGATTAATGAGTCTATTTTAAAAGAAATCTTATTTAAATAGGAGTCTTCATGATTAATAAGTTTACTTTAAAAGAACTCTTCTTTAAATATGAGTCTTTAATTAACGAGTATTACTAATCCTATTTGTAATAGAAAAGATATTTATCAATTACATAAGAGTCTTCTTAATTAGTGAGTATTACTAATCTTATTTGTAATCGAAAAGATATTTATCAATTATATAGGATTAAGGGTTTTAATTTTTCGTATAAATAAAACACATTGCTCATTGTTTCAATTAACCACACAAGAACATTATTCTATTTTTCTTAATTTTTCTCTCTTATTTTGCAAATATAATATCATAATTTTTAGGCTTCTTTATTTAGTTAATCTATCAAATATTGGTGGTTATGTTTGATTGATTAATAAGCCTAATTAGTTTATGCTATTTTGATCATATATTCTTATAGATTTTTTTTGTTCTTGAATTGTTAGATCAAATAATTGTGTTTGTCATATCATAATTGTTTGATTTGATTATTAGTCTTTAAAGAGGCTATTTTATTGAACTTGTGCTCGATATTTTTGCTCTAGGATTTTATAGTTGATTTGATTTAAGTGACATATGTTTTGAATCATATAATTAGGATTATTCAATATTCAATCCATTCTAGAATACACACTGGCACTTGTGTTTTTGTGCTAATCATTTTGTAGTTAATTCCGGAACATATCCGATTGGCGAGAAGTTTCTTAGAACGTTGGTCTGGAAACCACTTACGCTAATATTGGAAACTGTGAAAACATATCAGGGGATCCTAAGTAAGGTACATCGAGGCAATATCCTAGGGAGGGTAGCATAAGGTCAAGTTTATACTTGAACATTTGTTTTTCATAGTGGAAAGTTAGGTGGTCCGGTGGACCGGTGGTTTTCCTCTTAGGTTATTGTTGTGGCCTAGGTTATTTCCACCTAAAAAATACCATGTTTTAAATTTTTTATTTCTGCACTATATTCTTACACGCGATTGTATGCCTCGCCAGTTTGTTTAGGTTATTAAATTATAAATTGATAAAAAATTAAAAATAACTTATTCACCACTTTAGGTTAATTAGGTCCATAATTTATGAAAAGAAGTTGTGTCATCTGTTAGACCCCCACTATTTGATGGGTATAATTACCCTTACTGGAAGGCTTGCATGCAAGCCTTTCTCAGACAAGATGAAAAAGTCTGGGATGTTATTCTTGATGGTTGGGAACCACTTTCATTAATGAAAGATGGTGTAGCAACCTTAAATCCATGAAAATATTGGACCACTGAAGAATGCACCCTTAGTGAGGCAAACCAAAAAGGTCTAAGCTCAATCTTTGCTGCAATGTTGATGGATGCCTTTCATCGTATCTTTGACTGTAAGAATGTTAAAGATGTATGAAATGCACTAGCTCTTGCTTATGAGGGAACCTTCTAAGTGAAACAACAAAATTGAGATTGCTAACATCTCAGTTTTATTAAATTAAAATGAGCAACACTGAAACTTTTGGTCAATTCTATGCTCGCTTTTGTGATATCACTAATGGTTGTTTTAATCTTGGTGAGAAAATACCACAACCTATACAAGTACTTAAACTTCTAAGCTCCTCCACAATAGATTACAAAATGAAAGTTACAGCGATAGAGGAAAGCAATAATGTGGACACACTAAATATTGATGAACTTGTTGGATCAATCCATACCTACAAGCTTACTCTTGATCCACCCAAGAAAAACAAGGATGCGGCATTCAAAAGCTCTAAAAATGACATCTCTGATAGCGATGAGGATATGAATGATGAGTCACTAGTCTTATTAGCACAAAAATTTAAGAAGTTCATGAAGAAGAAGGGTCAATTGAGTAATCAATCTAACAAGGGACAATCCAATCATTCGAAGGACCGAAAGCCAAAGGAAACCAAGCCTCCTACCCTTAATAGTAAGAAAAGTAAGCCCACTAGTCTTCAATGCTTTACTTATGGGGGTTTTGGTCATATTTTTGTAGAATGTACTAACAATAAAAAGAAATTTGGAAAAACCTTTAATGCTACACTTAGTGGCATAGAAAGTGAGCAGGACAATGTTAGTAACTTAAATGATGGTGACACTAATTATTGTGTCTTCACCGCAACTATCAAAACACACCACAATGACTCCGACTTTAGCTCGAATTAAGAAAATAAAGAAGTAAACTCTTCTCTCTTACTATTTAAGTTTAATGTATCAAATTATGAGAAACTATTCATGGATTGTCTAGGTGCCAGGGAAGAGAGAGATAAATTACTTGTGGAAGTAACTAAACTTAATGATATCACCAATATTCACAGAACAAATTTCTCTAGCCTAGAGAAAGATAAAAAGGAATTGTCTGAACATATTAATGCCCTAAATCTGAGTCTTGTAGAAACCAATAAGGAAATTTGACCATAGGTGCTAAAAATTTGATCAAAGTCATAGACTATGGAAAGCCACATAGAGATAAGAGAGGTCTTGGATACATAGATGAACAGTCAACACCTTCATCATCCAAAACTCAATTTGTAAAACCCATTGTTGCTTAGGTAGGGAAGGTAATTTCTACACCTTATCACTCTAATCAAATTCAATTTGTTTCCATTTGTCATCATTGTGGTAAGAAATAACACATTATACCTAAGTGTATATTTCTTTATGCTTATGATTCTATCACGAGTACAAATGTTTCTAGGACACCTCAAAAAATTTCAAAACGTAAAGTTTTTATTGCAAGATTTTTTGTTGAACTATTTAATTTAATAGAACGACCACATGTTTTGTTTTGTACACTGTTGGGAGTAGGCATTGGAAGACCATGGTATTGATCCCACAATTTAACAATATGTTAATCTTTACTTATTCTTATATTCATTTAAATTATTAATATTATACATTTCCAATAGATAGAAAGTTTTTGTTATCTACTTATATTAATGACTTCTATTATAGTAATAAAAAAAATAATTTTTACGATCAACTGAAATCTGTATATCATTGATAGATAGCTTGATACCTCTTTAAGTAAGCATGGAAATTTTTCCCATTCTTTTCAAAGTCAAGTCTGATTGACCCAGCAAGCATGATCTAACTTGGCTTGAAGCCTAATTAGGTTCAAAGAAGGTTTGCCTTAATTATTTAAGGGATGGACTTAGGGCCAAGCATTTCTATAATGATTTCAACCCAAATCAAGCCATAAATGTAAATTAAGTTTAAATTTTATCAAATATATGTACATTCGATAATTTAATATAATTGTTTTATGAATTCTTGTATAATTTAAGCTCAAAAACTAAGTCAATTCAAAGCTCAAAAAACCAAACGCAAACATAGTTGAATGAATTTAATGCCATGATTTTAACTTTCATTTAATTTGAAAAATCCAACCTACTCAAACTAAAAATACATGGGCCTATAATGTGGGGCTTGAGCCCAATTCGAACTCAGAGTTTTATGTTGGACTAGCTTGCCTCACCTGACTTTGCATACATATCTAGATGTAATGACACCCTTTAAATGTTCCCAATATCTCTATATGTATGCACTTTTAACATCAAATATCAAAGATTTTACTAAATTGATAGAAGACATGGTTTTATAACGAGTGAGGGATAACAATGGTCCTATTTTTATGCAAAATGGGTCAATGTAGTTCTGTTATTTTTGGATTAGGCATAATGACTCATGTTGTTATTAAAAGTAAGTACATTTAATCTTATCATTATTAAGAATGAACATTTTAGTCCTATAATTACTTAAAATCATGCACTTTACTCCCATAATTAAAGTGTACTTTTTACACTAAAATGCCTTATTTTCATAAAATAGATTACTAAATTGACACACCTATAAATAATGGAATCAACTTGACCCATTTCACATAATAATAGGATCTCTAGAACCTTTTATCTTGTTTTATATCTTAGTCCTAGTTTTTTGTATTTTGACGCTATAGATTTCCCCTATATACAACTTTACCATAAGGTACTTCTACGGAGTTACATGCATTGCTTTCGTTTGATTCATTAAAGGACTAAAACAATAAACAAAATAATGAAGTATTATTTGATCTTATTTAGCATAATGTTATATAATATAAGCTTTATCATCAAATTTCATGGATATTAAATTTCAGTTCTATTTGATTTGTAGCCTGAGCCATAATATCCATGAAATTTCACTTGTTGTTGTTTTATTATCAGTAAGCTCCAAATATAGACAACAATGGATTAGTTCTTGATCAATTGAAACCCTCCAATGACATGCACTACTACAAAATGTAGCATTTAATTAAACATGTAGCGTCGGTTTGGTGTACAATCGACCTACACATAGCATCGATTGACGTGTTAAACCGACTCTACATGTGGACGTAGCGTCGAACGTAGCGTCAGACGTGGATAGCGTTGGTTGACATGTAGGACCGATGCTACGCGTGGACATAAAATGATGCTACGTACATGTAAAACGATGCTATATATATATCAACCGATGCTATGTACATGTCAACCGAAGCTAACACACGTGGATTTTTCCTTTTCTCTTCTTTCTTCCCCGTTAGACACAATTTTTAATTTGCAGCGTTGTAAACAACACCCAAAACTCAAAACTGAGCTTCACTTCCTCCACTCTTTCTCATTTTTTGGCCACCTACGACCACCAATTCAAACACCGTTTAGTGGGTTTTCTTCCTCTCTAATTAATTTTCCAGATCTCCAATTTTTTTGAGCGAAATACTCAAATATTTTATACCCATTTTCTTACTTACAAAACACCATTTTTTTCTTCATTTCTTTCATTTTTTCACTTCATTTACTCTTGTAAGTATTTCTATTAATCCTACACACTTATTATTCACTTTGCGTTATTTTTTGTATATTATGTGTATAAAGTTTTGTATTATGTATGTTATTATTTTTATTATGTAGATTTTGTATAAGTATTTCATAATAAAATAATTTTATATATATTTATGACTGTGATTTAAGGTTGGTGTTTAATTTATTTATTTATGTTAAAATGAAATGGGAAAGACATGATTCAACAATATGATGCTCATTAAAATATCTGTGATTTGAAGTAGTGTAGTTATTTAAAAAAACCTTAATAATCACAAAATTGTTATATAAATTTATATGTCATTGAATACAGGTTCTTAAGTAGAGTAGAAAATGAGTAAAATATGTATAAAAAAAATTAAAGTCGGTTCAACAAATCGACTTTAATGCCCGTTTTTGTAGTAGTGATGGTAAATATTTTTTTTGCTAATCACACTCTTGTTAAACATATTTTTTGAGCTATAATTACTAGGCTTTTAAGCATTATTTTTATGTTTTTGTTGGGAAAAATGGGTATATTTTTCCTATTTTAAATAATTAATTTTTATAAACACTATGATTTAAATGAATAGAACTCAAACTAGCCCGAAAAAATAATGCTATTGGAAATATAATCCTAAAAGAAACTAAATCATATATTAAAGTAGAAAAATAAAAACACCAAAAACTTAACAAGGTTCGGTATAGATGTTAACTATGTCATTGGGCATCGTTGACCACTTCTACTATCTCCAAATTGATGAACTCCAAAATTACAAATACAATACCCACCATGGTTCCTAATCCATATGGGACTTTTTCAATTTCTAAGTAAGGAGATATACAAAAAATCTTTACCTTAGCGACATAGTGATTCTCAAATGATTTCTTCAATCTCTAGATCAACGATGCCAGTGCCAACTCAAATTTGCAAGATGTTAGTCAAGTTAAAACAATGTTTGAACTTGATTGTCATCACCACCTTGGTCATCACATTTGTAGGATTCTCTGTAGTATTAGTCTTTTGAATTAGAACTCCAATTTTTTTAATAATCTTTCACATGAAATGATAACGAACTTCAATGTGCTTTGTACATGCATTGTAGACTTGGTTCTTTGCTAAATGAATAGTGCTCTGACTTTCACAAAACATCTCAATATGGTTTTGAACAACTCCCAAGTCTTCAAGCAATCCTTGTAACCAAATAGCTTCCTTCACCGCCTTTATAACTGCCATATACTCTACCTCTGTAGTAGACAATGCAACTATGGACTATAAGATAGACTTCCAATTGACTAGTGCTCTAGCAAGAGTAAACACATAACTAGTAGTTGACCGACTCTTATCTAAATCTCCTGCATAGTCAGAATCATAATATCCGACTGCATATTGACCAATAATATTATCCTGCTCAAATACTAAACCAACATCTAAAGTATTTAGAATATATCATAGAATCCATTTCACAGCCAACCAATGTTCTTTTACTAAGATCATGCATGTACCTACTTACATTTGTAACCGCATGAGAAAATTTAGGTCTCATACATACCATTGCATACATCAAGCTATCAACCACATTAGTATACAATACCTTTTCCATGTATTCTCATTCTACATCATTCTTAGGAGACAATTGAGCACTAGTCTTCAAATGAGGAACAATCGAAATAATATTAGGTTTTGTCTATTCATTCATACCAAAATGTTGTAGCACCTTCTTCAAATATTGACTATCGGTCAAACAAAGCTTCCCATTCTTCCTATCTCTGATTATCTCCATGTTGAGAATCTTCTTGGCTTCTCCAAGATCTTTCATCTCAAACTCTTGACTTAGTTGAGCCTACAACCTCTCAATTTTTGCTTGGCTCTTTGATACAATCAACATATCATCAATGTATAATCGAAGATAAATGAAACTCATCTTGTAGCTTACAAAAATACATACAATGATTATTGTGCTTCTAGTGTACTTCTGCTGCAACATAAACTAATTGCTTGTACCACTACCTCAGAGATTGCTTCAATCCATACAACGATTTGTTCAACCTGTAAACCCAATTTTCTTTACCAGCAACATTAAACCCTTCTGGCTAAGACACATAGATTTATTCTTCCAAGTCACCGTGTAGAAATGCACTCTTCACATCAAGTTGAACTAGGTCTAAATCCAAATGTGCTACCAAGGCCAACAAAATTCTAATGGAGCAATGCTTTACAACTGGAGAAAATACCTCATTATAATTGATTTTCTCCTTCTGAGCGTAGCCTTTAGCCACGAATTTTTCCTTATAGTGAACACCATCTTTGTTAGGAAATCCATCTTTCTTTTCATACATCCATTTGCATCCAATTGCCTTCTTACCCTTAGGTAGTTGTGTCAATTTCCATGTCTTGTTCTTTTGAAGAGACAACGGTTCTTCATCCATGGCTTCTTTATATGTAGAAGGAACATCATCATGCACAATTGAAAGTGCACATGCCACTGTATTCTTAAACTAAGTGGGTAGATCTTTCATATCCTTGTATCGAGCAGAAACCGTGGCATTTTGTCATCGTGGCTTATCAACTATAGTTTTTTATTGTTGCTGCGGAGATTCTTGGGTTAAAATTTCTTCTTCATATGATTCATCTTCTACCAATGGATGATTAACTTCTATATTATATCTACCAACTGGGTCAATGATTCTTCTTTTAAATTGTATCTGCTTCGTAGTTTTCTCCACCTGTTGCAAAGTACCATCAATCTTCTCAATTACTTTTCTCATTAAGGCAGAATCATCAAAGGTAACACCTATATTGAATACTATATTTTTCGTTTCAATACACCATAGATGATATCCCTTAGAACCAAAGGCATCCTAAAAAAAAAATTCTTAACTCTTGGATCCAACTTTGATTCCATGACATGGTAGTATGCAGTAGAACCAAACACATGTAAGAAATCATAATCTCTAGCAGGTTTTCCAAACCATACCTCCATAGGCATTTTTCCTTCAAGAGTATATGATGATAGATGGTTGACATGATGGCATGCATACGTCACAACCTTAGCCCAATACTACTTGCCTAACACAACATTTGACAACATACATCGAACCTTCTCCAGTAAAGTCTAGTTCATACCTTCTGTAAATCCGTTTTGTAGAGGTGTTTTTCAAATAGTGAAGGGTCACATGATACCATCTTCTTCACAAATTTTCATAAATGGAAAATTTATGTATTTAGTGCCATTATCAGACCTTAGATGCTTAATCTTTCTACCAGTTTGAGTCTCGATCATCTTCTTCCACTTGAGAAAAATTATCAACACTTCATCCTTCTTCTTCATGAGATACACCCAAACTTTTCTTGAGAAGTCATCAACAAAATTAACATAATAATGTTTGCCACTCGTGAATGGAGTTCTTGTTTTCCCCTACACATCAATATGGATGTAATCTAAGATGCCTTTTTTATTATAGATTGTAGTGCCAAATATTACTCTTTTTTGCTTCCCCAATACACAATTCTCACAGAAATCCAAATTGTTGGATTTTCAACAAGCCTTGATTTACCAGAATCTGTAAATATTTTTCACCAATATGTCCCAAAAATATATGCCACAACTTGGTAGTTTCTGAATCTTTTTCTTCCTCTAAGATTGTTGCTAATGTTGTCCCATCATACTACCAAGGTAGTAGTACAAGCTATTCTTTCGAACACCATTCATTGACACTAGTGCTCCATAAGTAACCTTTAATCTCCCATTTTGCATGGTCACAATGGAGCCTTTTGATTCTAAGACTCCCACAGTAATGAGATTCTTCTTCATATCTTGGGAAAAATGAACATCTATCAAGCTCTAGTTGAACCATCTTGATTCTTCAAATGAATTTTACCAATCCCTAAACTTTTTCACGGATAATCATTACCCATGAAAACAATTCCACCATCTAGTTCTTCAAAAGTAAAGAACCACTCCTTATTAGAAGATATATGGAAGGTACACATTGAATCAAAAATCCAATCACCAAGATGGGATGTTATTGACGAACCAACCAATGCAAAATCTGAATCTAAGTTGTTTTCAGATACACATGTGTCAGGTGGCACAACTTTTCCTTTCTTCTGTAGCTTCAGACAGTTTTTCTTCCAATTCATTTTTTCGTGAAAAGGACACATTCATCTTTACCAAGCCTTCCTTTTCAATGAGATCTGCCTCTCCTTCTTTTATGATGTGTTTGCAGACGCCCTTTTACAAACAATGCCTTTACAGCTTCATTATTTCTTTCTTTTTTATCTTTCTTTCTAATTTCAGAAATATAAAAAGTAGTATAAACTTCTTCAAAAGACATTTTATCCTTCCCAATGAGTAAGCTCGTAATAAGGTGATCAAACTCATCAGGAAGGGATGCTAACAACATCAAGGCTAAATCTTCATCTTTAAAAGTTACATCCATATTTAACAAATCTACTACTAATTGATTAAAAATAGTAATGTGGTTGTTTATTGTGGTACTTAGGAGGTAATAAAAACGGAACAAATTCTTCTTCAAATATAGCTGATTCTAATCGTTCTTCTTTATGAACTTGTTCTCTAACACCTTCCACAACTTGTTGATGTCTTCTTCATGAACGCATAATTTTTTTCTCTAGAGAGACACAAATGGATTGTACCACATGCCAATCTGTTGAAATGTATCCACTGGACTTCATCTACTCCATCTGGTTTCTTTTCTACAATGGCGATGTCTACACCTTATTGAATAAAAGACTCTAGAACTTTGCCTTGCCACATGCCGAAATGACTAATTCCATCAAACTTTTCCACCTCAAACCTTGCATTCATCACAGTTGTTCTGCCTAGTATAAATGACGTGGATGGTTGGCCTTTATTTGAGGGAGACTTTTCTTCTGTCATTTTTTCAAATTACAACAACTAGCATCTATATTCTAATAGAAAACAAATAGAATACAAAACAATTCCTAGGTAAAAACCTTTGCCTCTGATACTAATTGTTGGAAAAATCGGGTATATTTTTCCTATTCTAAATAGTTACTATTTACAAATACTATGATTTAAATTAATAGAACTTAAACTAGCTTGATAAAATAATCCTGTTAGAAATATAATGCTAAAAGAAACTAAAGCAATTATTCAATATAATATTAAAGTAGAAAAATAAAACACCAAAAATTTAATGAGGTTTGGTATAAATATTACCTATGTTCTCGAGTATCATTGAGCACTTCCAGTACATCCAAAAATTACAATTGATTAGGCAAAAATACCATTCCACGACACATAAATTAGAGAGAAAATTCTCATGAGTAAAGTCTTTATAAGGATTTGAAGAAGAAGATCAACCAATTCAAGGATTTGGAGATTGTAGATCAAAATGAGGTATTTTAATTGCTAGATCTTATTTCTCTCTGTAATCGGATAATATCTTTTGTAATTAAATTAATCTATGTTAATTTAATTATTTTAGGCTAAATTTTGTGTATGAGATATTATTTTTGCTTCTATGAGTGGAAAAACAATTTGATGATTTTAATTAATAAAAGTTGATTTATTTCTTGTTCATAGCATTTCATATCTTTGTTTACAGATTTATATTGACCATTCTAATTTATTACCAAAATAACTATTTTAGAACTAAGCATTAGACACATTATATGTTTTTTGTTGTGCATTTATGAATAAGATTAATTTAATTGTATTAATTTGTGTTAAATTATATAGTTAATTTATTTCACTTAAGTTTGTCAATTAACTAATTTCAAGCACGGTCTAGTAAGTTATTAGTTAATTGAGATATACGAGGGTTTAACATAATAATCGAAGATTCTCTTATTTAAAGAGAAAAATCAATACTTTTAAATTTTGAAACTATATTGTAAAAATCATTTAATGCGTTATTTTCATGAATGGACAACTATTTAATTTTCCCATACTCATTCATCCATATTAATTCAACTATAATTAACTTATTTTATTTGAATTGCTTAATCAAATTTTAGAATTTACAATATCTCTTTAAATCTACAATTATTAGAATGTTTAAAATTATTTCTTTAATTAATTAAAAAATAATTAATGTTTTAAAACACCTGTCAATTCTTTTAGAGACCAACATAGAGATAATCTTATCATTAATTTACTAGTGATTCGTATACTTACAAGTATTTAAAATTTACACATCAAACTTTTAACTATAATAATGTTTTTGGAGTATAGTAAGTAAGTATTAAAAAAACATTATTACAATTTTCTTTTATTTTATTTTTTCAAATATCAAGTGTCATGAATAGCTAACCGATATATTATTTATCCCGTCATAATTTCGAGGAGAATTCTTCAACAAACATTTTTCTTTGAAAATGTGAATACAATGACATGAATTTTTAATATATCATCATAATTAATATGATAATTTATAACAAATTTATAATAAAAATAATTTTTTTAAAAAATAATAGACAAGAGTGTATGCAATTTTTACAATATTAAACTCAATATAAAATGTATTATTTAATTAAATAAAATAAAAATTCTCAAACTATGAATAACAAGATTACTTACTTTTATGACATTCACATATGATAAAAGTAAGGAACCATGTTATTCATACATTTGAGAATAATAAGATATATATATATATATATATACATGCAATAGTTAATATTTATTTTGTATTGTTCTCTGACCTTCAAAAGTCTCATCTCCCCTTTCAGTACTAGCTTGTACTAGTACGTATGACTTAGTTGTTCACTCTAATAGAAGAGGTAAGGTTACTGTAGAAATGCACAGATCCGGGTGAAGGGTTTTAGGTCACGCTTAAGCGAAGGTAATGAAGCTCAGGGCATTAATACCTTATAAATACCGATGGTTTAGCAAATGACCAACTCTATTAGGTAAGTGTTATAAGTCATAAGTATTCTTATAAGAGATAGAACAAGAAATTAAATATTAAGTATTTCACGTATAATTTATTAAAAATAATTCCATGACTCAAATTTCATGATTTATATTCTGTATCTTGCTTGTTATTAATAGATTGCAATTTATTTGTTAAGAATCATATTTACCATACAATACATGTTATATTGATGATTAGTTTTCCATATTGTTTACATATTTATTTTATCTTAAACTTAAATATGTCTAAACATAGCTTTTCAACATCATCACCTTTATTACACAAAACTTCATCATCTTCTTCTAAGAAGTCTTATATTACCAATAGTCTTCGTTACTATTGAAAATTTTGAAAAATCTATTGATCGTTGGAAAGTTCCAAAGATCAATAAAAATCAAATTTATCAAACAAAGATGATGAATCTTTTCAAAACAGATTATAATCAATCCAACTTCTTTCAAAAGAATCATTACAAAAACATTTTGATAAAAAATTCAAATATATTCATATAGGACTAGTCTAGATTGGATTAAGACCTTTAAACCGACTAGGGTTAAGTTCTTCAATTCTAGCAGTCTTGAGAGATGCTAGATTAACATATTTCAAGGAATCTTTATTAGGAACTGTAGAAACAGGTTTAGGTTTAGGACCTATATCCTTTAACTGCTTTCCAAATATAGTAGTATCTCTAGGAGATCCTCAAATATTAAAAACATTAACTCTTCAAATCCAAACCCATAATTCTAATGTTTTACCAGGAACAATAACGGTAGCTTTACTATTTAGGGTTCATTATAAAATTATGACGTCCACTTGGGACATTAAGAATATCCATAACTCTACTAAAGGAGAAACCTTTTTATTACAGACAGACCTATCTAGATCCAACATTACAATCCCTGCACCAATAAGTTGGGATAATGCCCATATAGGTGGCTTTTAAAAGGAATTTCCCAACCAATGTCTGAAACTCATCAACCGGAAGAACATGTCCATAACACAGAACTTTCTGAAATAATAAAATATAAAAAATGGAAATATTGAAATAGGATTCAATAGATCTTCATCAATGAGATGCTCTTCGAGTGCCTCAGATTTCTCATCAATGGATTTACCATTCAAAACAAACCCTAGGTTATCAACCTCTGAATTACTTAAGAAACAAAACTCAAAGGGGTAAACTGTAGTACACAAGTACCCAGACCAGTTTACGCTGTTGAAAACTCTGAGATGAGCGAATCACCTCAGTTATCACCCATATTTCCTTTATCCCCAACTCAATCATTAGCACCTAGCTAAGATGTTAGGATAAATGAGTTAAATGTATTAACAGTAGATAATGAAGAACCTTCAAATGCAGAAGTCCTTAGGATAGATCTAAATCTACCCCATAATTAACCCATCAAAAATTGGTTCTATAGCACACATTCAATAAGTACTAAGGCAAGCTGTTTTAGGAAACATGAACGTTACGTTAAAGAACATAACAAAAATATAGAATTCATAGATTGGTTAAAAAACTATAGAAAATCAAAAGGACTATCTTTTATAACCATAGATATGGTCAGAGCTTCTTTTGTTAATAAAATTGACAAAAAGAAAAAATTAAAAAATTGCATTGTTGACTTAACCCAGGAAAATATAGTTGAGTCATCATCACCCATAGTTAACTCAGAACTAGTTAGTTCAGTATTACCAATGGTCCAACCATTAGAAACATTACCAGATCACATTGCTGACCAAACCCAAGATAGAATAGATGAATCAACATCATTAATAATTAAACAAGTTAGTATAGTACCATTAATTGACCTTAAGTCAGAAAAAATAGTAGAACCTATTGACTTAGTCAAACCATCAACGGTCTTAATAGGTAACCTACCAGTTACTATTCAGAATCCAAAACTAGAACCAATAGATAAACCTATAGTTCAAATGGACCCTAAACCAGTCAACATTATTGTAGAACCAATAGCCATAGAACTTATAGCTATAGTTCCACAATATAAATTATTTCCTTCAATTAGTGTCACGGATGCCACAGAAGTTGACTTCAATATGCTTTTAGAAGAGGAACCAGTAGAGCCATTAGCTAGAAAACCAGTAGCTTTGACTCCACAAATTAAAAACTTTTCAGAAATTAAACCTAGTGAAATCACATCAGCTGACTTCGATAAGTTTTTAGAAGAAACGGATGATCTAATTAATGAAGTTAATATGATCAAAACAAAAAAGAAGTTACCTATATGGGAAACTCCAGATGGTTTAGTTGAAGCTGAACACCCTCCATTAAGACCCATTACTTCATCCCTTACCAGGATAGCCAGGTAGAAACCTTTCCTCTTAAGAACCCTCAAGAGAACCAGGCAACCAACCTCAAAAACATAGTTACCCAGAATAACTATACAAACATCAGCCTAAACATTTTAGGTAAACAATTAATTAGGATAGAGAAAAATCTGAAAAAAAGATATTCCCTCTACCTCTTATCAAGATAGGATAGTTAAGAACCCTATCTTCAAATCATTCCAAGTCTCCAAACCAGCCCAAGAAGAAATAACATCAAAATTTGAAAAACTCTAAAATTGGAATAATACCCTTAGGTCCCAATTAGAAGATCAATTTTCAAGAAAAATAGGACTAGTTGTTCCTAAGTCACCAGTGACTTCAAAATCAACCCAGAAACCATTACAAGATCTTAGTATTCTTAGCAAACTAGGATCTGATATATCCTCTGAGGATAGTTCCCAGGAAACAATTCCAGAACCAACTCCTCACCTTCAAAAATTAGCTTGGCAAGAACCTAGCCCAGTTATGCATCCTCACACCATAGGAACCCTACCTAGTCAGGTTATCCAATCTAAGTATAATGTGTCTTCTATCTATGTTTGGAACATTATGACTGATCATGATATATTAAACATCTTACAACAAATGACCATGGCGTCAAATGCTTATAAAACCTAAATAGGTACAACTGATAAAACAGTTGTTGAATTATTAATAGTTGGCTTTTCAGGCCAACTAAAAGGATGGTGGGATCATTATCTTTCAAAAAAATAACACTTAGATATTTGCAATGCAATATTGACTTATGAGTGTGGTATACCCATACTTTCCCATCAAGGAGCCCCTATACAGGATGCAGTCTACACATTACTCTTCACTATATCACATCACTTAATGGGAGATCCATACCATTTAAATGATAAAAACACTGATCTTCTTTCCAACATCGAATGTAGGAAGATGAGTGATTTTCAAAATTATAAAACTACATTCCTATCTAGAGTTATGTTAAGAGATAACTCTATTCAACCTTTCTAGAAAGAGAAATTCCTAGCAGGACTTCCTCCACTTTTAGGTGAGAAAACCAGAAACAAAATTTGTGAAACTTATAGGAATCACATCATCCTATATGATCAACTGACCTACGGTCAATTAATCAGTTTTTCTCAAAACCATGGTCTTCAAATTTGTCAAGATTTGAAAATCCAAAAACAAATGAAATTGGAACTGAAAGTTTTCAAAAGAGAAATCAGATCATTCTACAAACAATTTGATGGTAATCTCTCTATAGAAAAAACCTGTGAGGGCACTTGCAGTAAAACCAAGTCAAAACCTTATAAGGAATCACATAAAACTTATAAAAAAATTTCAAAATCAAGAAAACAATTCTTTGAGAAAAGAATGAATTTTTATAACAAACCTTATAAGATAAATTTTAATAAGGAATCAAAACAGCATAAAAAACCCTTTAAAAAATTTAAAGAGTTTAAATGTTATAAATGTGGCAAGAAAGGTCATACTGCCAATTTCTGCAAAATTTCTAAAAAACCTCACGAACTAAAACTTGAAGAAGGCACCTTTGCCAAAATATCTGCCCTAATGGATAGACGAAGAATCAAACCCCCAGGATGATGAATTTGTAACCAGCAATTCAGATTCCTCCAATAAAAATATTAATGTATTAACTAAGGAAGAAGATGAACAACTTCAAGCTAAAATCCTTATGTTAAATGATCCATCAATAACCAAATTGTACGTAGACCGCCTAACTGTAACTTGGGAAAAATCAACAAAAATAAATTATGTACTTCCAAACACCAGCACTGGCTATTATAACCTCACTGTTGTTCTGGAAAGAAAGAACAAAACCATTACACCAGAAAGTCAAATTCAAGACTTAAAACTAGAAATTAAAACTATTAAACTAGAACTCCACCAGCTTAAAGAAAAATTAAAAGAATATGATATTAAGCTTCAACTGCTTAATAATGGAGATAAAATATCAACATATGTAAGTGACTCTGACGATGATCTTACTCAAAACCATCAAGAAATTCAAAACTTAAGAAAAATTACCACCAAGAAATATAAAATTAAAATAATCTTAATCTTCCCTCATGATTCAAAACTTGAGACCATTGCCTTGTTTGACACAAGAGTCGATCTCAATTGTATCACCCCATCAATTGTTCCCAGAAGGTTTTACAAACCAACTGAAGAACGTCTCAATTCAGCCAATAAATCTCGTATGAGTATTATTGGAATAAACAGAGGTATCGATTCTAAAAGGATTATACCTTATCAAAACACCATTCTTCATAGTATTTGATATAGGCTATTCTGTCATATTAGGCACTTCTTTTATGGATATAATTACCCCGTATTCTATCAAACATGATAGAATTTCTTTCAAAATTGGAAGAGAAACCTTCAGTTTCCCTTTCTTTGAAGAACCAAAAACCAGAGATCTCAATCTCATAAAAACTTATTCAATCTCTCCAAAAGATATTTTTGTTCTTATAAATCATAGAGAAAAGGACCTTCTCTATCTCAAAACCAAAGTTCAATCTCATAATGTTGAGAAAGAACTCCAAATCCCAGAAATCAAAAATAAAATCTCAAACTACATAACTCTTTTGAAAAGGAGGTTTGTTCTGAATTACCAAGTGCTTTTTGGAATAGAAAAGAACACATGGTGGATTTACCTTATGAATCATCCTTTAATGAAAAGGATATCCCTACAAAAGCAATGCCTATTCAAATGAATGGTAACCTTGAACAATTCTGTAAAAAGGAGATCCAAGATCTCTTATCTAAGAATTTGATCTCAAAATCTAGATAGTCGTGGAGCTGTGCGGCCTTCTATGTCAATAAATTGGCCGAGATTGAAAGAGGAACTCCTTGGCTAGTCATCAACTATAAACCTTTGAACCAAGCTTTAAAATGGATTAGGTACCCTATCCCCAACAAAAAAGACTTACTTCAAAAATTATATTCATCATCCATATTCTCAAAGTTTGATATGAAATCGGGCTTTTGGAAAATCCAAATCGAGCCTCAACATAGGTACAAAACAACATTCACTGTTCCATCTAGACAGTTCGAGTGGAATGTTATACCATTTGGGCTCAAAAACGTACCTTCTGAGTTTCAAAGAATTATAAATGACATATTCAATCCTTACTTAGAATTCTGCATTGTGTACATCGATGATGTACTAGTATTCTTGAAAGATGTCAAACAACACATCAGACATCTCAAAACATTCTTCCATCTCATCAAGAGGAATGGACTGGCTTTATCAGCCAAGAAAATGACTCTTTTCCAAACCAATATCGATAAAAGCCAACTACAAAGATTCCTGGGTAGCTTAAATTATGTCGTTACTTGTTGTCCAAATATTAACAGATTGGAAAAACCACTCCATAATAGGCTTAAGAAAATTCTCAAGCCATGGACAGAAGAACATACAAAAATTATGAAAAATATAAAAGCACAAGGCCAAAACATTCCATGTTTACACCTTGTAGATCCAATACTCCCCAAAATAGTAGAAACTAATGCCAGTGAACTTGGCTATGGTGGGATATTAAACCAAGTCCAAGGTGACAATGAAAAAATTGTTCAATTTGCCTCTGGCCACTGGAATGATTGTCAAAATAATTATTCCACTGTCAAAAAAGAAGTATTATCCATAGTACTATGTATTTCTAAATTTCAATCGGATTTACTAAATCAAAATTTTTTACTAAGGATTGATTGCAAATCTGCAAAAAACAAATTATTAAAAGATGTTAAAAACATTGCATGAAAACAAATTTTTGCCAGATGGCAAGCATTATTAAGTATTTTTTATTTTGAAATTGAATTTATCAGAGGAGAAAATAATTCATTATCAGATTTACTAACCAGATAATTTCTTCAAAACAGGTATCAAGATGAGCAAGAAAAAGAAAGGAAAGGAAAAGAGTGAACCTCCAACTTTTACCATCACCAGCCTCTCAAAGGCTAAACCCATTATGATCTGGTCTCAGGCCACCCATAACCAACCATTACCCTCCCAATCAATATTGGAAGAATCATCACCTCAAATTACCCTTGAGGATTTAGAATTAAATAATCGCATCCAACAATGGTTGTAAAACATGGATTCTAAGAAAATCAGAACTGCATTTCGTTGTATCCCAGAAATTGGGGGACAAACTCATTCATCAAATTTGGAATTAATTCCTTCAGCATCAAAATCATTTTCTCAAAAATCATCTGGAACAATTTCTATTCCAGAAAGAAGAGTAATATCTTCAACTTATTTTCCTCCAAAAGGAGAAAGGGGATTTATTCCTACTACAAAAATCACATCTGAGTATTTTAAGAAACAACCAACTCAGGTGGTTACAATTCTCGAAAAACAATTTTTTGACAAAAACCCTTATTTAGCCATTCAAAAGTTTTTTGGAAAAGGGATTTTTTACAAGCCATCATTATCTTCAAAAAACCCTCAATACTATTAGAGTATTTTGGAAATTACAGGAAGTGTGGAATTCAAACATTTCCACTATCCTAAAACATCATAAGTGCAATTTTCAATGGCCAAACTACATAAAATCATATCTCCATCAGATTGGGGAAATGAATTATCCAAATAGTTAACTTTTCTAGTCAATACAATACATCAGATCCCTTATTGTACATCGTATAATTATTGGGATTATCA
The DNA here is from genome assembly GCA_033030585.1 of Hippophae rhamnoides. Classification (NCBI taxonomy): domain Eukaryota; kingdom Viridiplantae; phylum Streptophyta; class Magnoliopsida; order Rosales; family Elaeagnaceae; genus Hippophae; species Hippophae rhamnoides. Next base: position 30,866,201 of record CM065431.1, on the reverse strand, counting down.
CCAGGCATGGTTCAATGCATTCCTTATTCAAAATAAAGATAACCAACATTCTTGGTTGTTTTTCTTTGTTAATAAATCTATTAATCCATCACGATTTCCATCTTGGTTTTCAGAATGGTGAGGATTATTCGAAAGTCTTTTATCTATTCTAATATCACCTGTGAAAGGGAGTTATGAATCTTTCTAGTCACATTAAAAACCATCCACAGAGGAAGCTAGATTCCCTCCACTATGTATTTTTTGTTCAAAATTTTACCTTCCCTGGGTATGTCAATAGGTCTTAAACCTTGTGTCATCGGAGGTATTAACTATCACCCATTCATTTTAGATCAAATGGTGGTCGTCACTTCTATTAGCACAAAAGGCACACACTAATGCCTTGATATCTCAAGCCAAAACCCAGGAAGAACTCTTGGCGATCATTAAACAACTATCATCTGGACAAACATCCCAAGTTCAGAAAGAAGAGCTAGCAGACTCGGATGAAACCCAATCACCCGATAAAACAGTAACTCCATTATAAAACTCAGATGAGGACCTAATAGATTTAGAGACCTCTACTGTAGATTTAAACTTTTGGACTTCTAAATAGGTCCATTATTATTATTGTTGGGCCTGCTTGTCCACTTTGATTATATTATTGGGCCTGCGTGTCCAAATTTATATTAACAATAGGCCTGCGTGCCATTTATATCATTGGGCCTATGAGTCCATTACTAGTTTCCATTAGGCCTGCGTATCCATAACTATTTATCATTGGACCTTCATGTCCTTTAGAATTTATTAGCCCCCTAATCAGGTCCAAATTTGTATAAAAAACAACCAACAGTTGGATTCATATAACGAAAAAATTGCAAACGGTGCCGACAAGGTTACTGTTTAAATACCCTAACAGTACCAGACAGAGTACTATTCTATTTTCTGTTCGGAATAATGAAGCAACTATTATTCACAACAGTAGTCAAGATTCCTATAGTATCAAGTGGCATACCATATACTATTCATTAAATAGTAAAAGAATCTCCACAGTTCCATCACGCTATTATTTAACAAGAACGAGATCAGAAGGAAAAGGTTCTAAATTTTTGAGTTTTCTCTCTAGACTTAAGACCTCTACTCTGTCTCTCTGAATCTGTTTCAATTCATAACCTTTTAAGTTTTCATTAATCAGGAAGTTTTCTTAATTAATTTTGGTTTGTTTATTTGTTTATTTGTTGTTTTAAGTTTTATTTCCTTTAAGTATTTTATTTTATAATATAAATATGGCCGGCTAAGCCGCCTAATCTATCAATATAACCTGTATGTATTGTTAAGCATGTGTTCTTAATTTTAAAAATATGATTGTCTCTATTAATAACTCCCCAGACCCTAGGTAGACATTATATATAAAGAGTAAATAAAATATATTATTTTAAGTATATATTTATTGTGAGGAAACAAACAAGAATTAAACTTGTAAGTTAATTTATGTAATTTATTTTTAGATAATTATTTAATAAAAATGATATAATTGATACAAATATAATTCAAAATAATATTATAATTGTTTAAAACAATATTATAAATTTTTTAAAATTATATGTATATATTGTGTGCGCATGTATGCAAGTATTTACTTCATATATGTAAGTATTTACTTATTTAAAGAAATATCCAAAAACTTAAACTATAATGTATAAAAAGAAACTATTGATTTACATAATAATATTATAAAAATAACTTTAGGTACAATTTAATTCATAAATAAATTAGATAAAAAAAATTTATAACTTCATATTTACGTTATAAGTGCAGAATGCCTTATATAAAGCATAAATATAAGTTTTAGTATTGTCATTATATGTATTATATTTAAAATTTCAATTTTTTCAATTCATAATAAGTTTAAAAGTTTGGGATATTATCATTGTGTACAAATGATGTTTTAAAAATTAATTTTCTAAACTTATTATCTTTTTTTTAAAAGACGATGACGAAGTCAAACCAATAGAAAGAAAAACAACAATTGGAATGAGAGAGTCAGAATCGAAACAAAGCTTCTTAACTTCTTTCTCTCATTCAAAACTATGTATGAGACTTTCATTTCGCATTGCTCCCAAGTGATAAAAGAAAGAAGAACTATATTCAAAATTCTAATTTTTAAATTTCATACTATAAATTTAAGTCTTGATATTAGTATTGTATATAAATGATGCTTTAAAAATATAATTTTTGAAATTTATAGTATAAATTTAAATTTTAAAAAAATAGACATTAACGACGATGATAAAAAAATTATTTAAGTATAACTTGATTTATATATACGTTAGACAAAGAACATAATTTAGGTGTAATTTGATTCGTATATGAGTAGAAAAATAACATATCATAACTACATAATCTAGTATTAAGTATAAAGTGTCATATATAAAAAAGTAAAAGTTTAAGTATTCGTATTGTTACAATATATAATTTTGATATTATTATTGTATACATTTTTAATAAAAATGATGCTTTAAAAATTATTATTTTTGAAATCATATTATAAATTTGAGTTTATAATTTGAAAAAATTTGATTCATATATAAATAGACAAATAACAGTTATAACTACATAATCTAGTAATAAATGTAAAGTATTATATGCAAAAAAAGAAAAAACTTTGAAGTATCGATATTATCACCGTACATAGTTTTGATATTATTATTGTATGTATTTTTTTATTAAAAAGTGATATTTTAAAAATTTATTTTTTTACACTAGTATAAATTTAATTTTAAAAAAAACAACACTTCAACAAAGATTTGGAAACCTTTGTTTTACCATATAATTTAATGTTAGTAAAATATCATATAAAAAAAGAAAAAAATTTCAAGTATAAGTATTATTACAATATATAATTTTAATATTATTATAGTATATGTATCTATTAAAAAATAGTATTTAAAAAATATACTCATTTTATAGTATAAATTTAATTTTAAAAAAAGAAAAAAAACTGAAACAAACGACGACTACAGCTAAGATTTGGAAACCTTCGTTTTTTATATATACCATATGCATACATAGATTTTAACAATATAAATACTATATGATAAATTGATGATGGCTTGTACGTATCAAATGAATTCTCCACACATATATTGCGTTTATATTAAAAGAAAAGAAAAATAAGCTCTTACTAAGGGCATGATTTAATTGAATTGCCCACTAGATTTGGTGAAATGGTATTAATAGATCTTGTAAAAACAAGATTTATAAGAACTTTAAAAACTTAAACTATGAATACATAACATTCATGTCTATTTATATATTTTTATTATAAAAAAAAATTCAAACTTCAAATTCATATTAAACATTGTTAAGATAGACGTCGTTTAAATTGAATCTTAATCAATTAAATTTATTAAATGTTAAATTCAAGTTATTGAACTTATTCAATGTTATTAAATATTATTTTTTATTATTAATTTTAAATATGATATTTTATGTAACTTTTTTTAATTTTTTTTAAATTATAAGTTAGATGGTGTAAAAATGATATAAGAAGCTTGACCACAAAGTTTTTTTATTTTTTTTTATCCTAATCATGTTTGCTTAGTTTGAAACACAAAATCATTATAAAAAAGAAAGCTCAAAAAACAAAAGTCAAAAGTAAAAATGATAGTTCTTTTGTAAGGAAACACAAAGTAAGAGAAATGTAGTTTTAAAGAGTCTATGATATTGTTTATAATTAGGATAAAAATATACATATATTAGGATTCATACTTGGTTGGATAGGTCCAACCATTCCAGAAAAGAAACCAAATATGGGCTCTGAATGACCACAAGATGGCCCTCATTTGAGATTTTCAATAGGTATAGTTTAGCTCATTAAACAATCTCTCGAGTCCATTAGAGTGAAAGTGTGTGTGTGAAAGATGAGTTAAAAGAATCAACACCAGAACGTTTAAGCCCTAAAAGGGTACATGGATTCTAATACCAATTGAAAGAGTCTGTAGCCCAGCTCACAACCAGGGTAAGGAGATACATAATCCTTGAAGACTCATCTCTAACTCGTAAGATACAAAATAATAAACATTAAACATAACACATAGCGAAAGTAATAAATAAGAAAATCTCAAATAAATATGAAATTATCAACATAGAGATATAGTTTAATAAGCATAAAGTAGAAAACAGTAAAATATTTCTAATCAGAGTTTAAGTTTTAATATGTTGGAACATAAACACCTTAAATTCAAATTATACTAGCACAACAATAAATCCTGCACAATAAGCGATATAATAAGGTAAAACCATATAGAGACTATATCTATGTGGTAACATACTCGAGTTACTTATTGCAACAATTAGATAGCAAACAATTCCTTAAGCAATAAACAATTACAACTCTCGTAAAAATAAAACCACTAATACTTCTATCAGTTAGGACCTCTACCCGAATTATCTATCAATGCCTTCACTTGATGCTTTCGCAACAACCTGATCCATCACACGAACCCAACTTCCTTCCAAAGCCAATACCACCTAACGTAATGTGATCGAAAATCACAAATTCGTAAAGAGAAGATAATAGTACTATAAATCTTGAAGACCGTCTTAACCACGAGCCACCAATAAACAACCAGGGACACACAATCCATCACAAGTCTCAAATCATGTACGAGAGATACACAAACAAACTACGTATGCATTTAGCAACGATTTAATATCTCAACTCAATAACCAACCCAAACTCTCAATATTGTGTCTCACACAGAAACAAAATAATCTTGAACTCGACACTCAATCATGCTATTTTTCCCACAACATTGACACAAATAATGTAAGCTCTCTAAAAATAATTTGTGACACAAATGTAATCTCAATGTGAATTTTAGTACTAAAATAATGGGTGAAAAAAAAGAAGAATGAGGGATATTTAAATAGGAAATCCCAATGATCAGGTCACTTCACCATGGATCTCATCAACACATCACCAAAGGTGTGGCGAGAGGTGTGATAAGGCCCCTTATCAAAGGGGTGTTGAAATGCCAAAAATCATAATTGTTCGTTTCAAAAATTGACAAGTTATTTCATAAAATCCCAAACAAACCAAAATTTGACATTGACGACCTAACATACATATTAAATAATCAATCTCATGGTGTATGAAAACATACTTTCAATCGAAGTATTCCTAACTATGTACGTGTGTACATTACTAATCGACAATAACCTTACACAAAAGAAGATAAAAAAAACTAAGTAAAATAAACATAAATAGAGTTTTACACGTAAAAAGCCTACGCACAAAGATAAAATACAAATAAACTTACATCATTAATTATAAAAAATGATACAATTGGACATTACATGTCAGAATTGAATACAAATTTTTTAATAGAGTTTCTAAATGTTAAAATAAAACTTAAAAGGAAAGATAAAATGAAATAATAACATTTAATCATTTTTACTTATAAAATTAATACAAAAATATAAAATTATCCAAAGTATTCCACTCGTAAAGTTGAGTAAAAAGACGACAATACCATCACAAACTAATTTTTGTTTTGTTTGATATGATATTGATAAATGATGAAAATACCTTACCAATATATATTTTAAGTTTTTATTAATTTAAGTCTTTATGGCTTTTTTTTATAAATAAAAAAATTAATAAATACCTTTTTTATAAGTAAAAAGATTAATGAGTTTTTTTTTTTAATGTTAGAGGACTAAAGAATACTTCTACTCACATCACATATATGACATATTTCAGCATACTAAAACTAACTTTTGAGGGCCCAAGGCTAGCTCCCAGAGGCAGAGGCATAATGTTTATGAATGTGGGTGTTCATCCTCGAAGGGGCTAAGATAGAAGGCTTTTTGGAGATTGGTTGTGCATCACGAGACTCCTAAATATCACTAAGCAAATAATCATAGAAATAGATTGTAATTAAACAGGTCCTGTAAAAAATTGATTGTGATGCCTGTAATGTCTCCTCAATATCAATAACATTAAGCAAATTATCAATGAATAGATTCATCAACTTGTTTCCGTTGAGCTCCTGTCCTGAAATTGTTGCCCTTGCCCTCCGAAGTCCAGAATATCCACCCAATCCATACAGAATGAGGCAGATCATCACAGTCCGCTGAGATTGTTAGGCTGTAGATTGATCCGAAATCATCTGGCCATTTAAAAAATAAAAAAGCTTCAATTTTAGATATACACTGCAATACAAATATTGAATGCGTGGAAATCATTGTCATTTGAGTTCAAACTTGAGATGTCTATGATGAGACAAACTGAAAAAAAAAAGTTTGATTGCTTCATAGTACCTATGATCTTCTCCCATACATGTACGTGTCTAAAGGAAATACTTAAGGGAAGAGTACTTGGACAAGAAAAAATTTAAATGAAAGCAATACAATAACCAAGTGGTTCATACATACGAGATTGTGATCATGCAATAAACAGCAGCAATATCAGAAATATGTTGGTATCCAAACAATAATTAAAAAATAAAAAATCTTGAATTGGACTCTTTCAATTTATTTTTGAAAAATATACTTTACTAAGTTGGCTCAATTTATTGATTGATACTAACACTAGATTTTTGCCTCCAATCAATGAATCAATACTTCTTTTCTTCTGCTTTAAACAAAGAATGATTCCTCATCAAAAAAGGCCTCAGTACCACAACTTTGCTGCTTAGAATATTGATTTTGAAATGAATTTTCCCCAGTGTTTTTGAAAGCCTAGGTGGGCTATGAACAAGGAGAAGAAGAGAGAGCTTTGAACTATACATCATTTCTATATCTTGAATATGGAGTAATATACATCACACACTTTGTATAGCACATGATCTGTGTTGAAGCCTATAACAACCACATTTACGTGGATAACAACCTTCTAACTAAACTTGGGTCTAACACCCTCACATAAGCTCATGGTATTGGAAGGATAGTAAGCTTAGTTCTTAATTCAACAAACTTAGAGCTAGGCAAAGCCTTTGTCATTATATCTGCAATCTTTTTTTGCAAAGCAAGTGTATTCCACATGAAAGGAACTAGTAAGGATCTTTCTCTAATAAAATGAATATCTATTTCAATGTGCTTAGTGTGAGCGTCAAATACAGGATGTTTGGCTTTATAGCCTCTTATATTATCACTGTAAAAATAGGTGCTTCGTGTAAAACAACTTTCAATTCTGTCAAAACTTTTTAAATCCAAATCAACTCACATAGCCAATGCTCGAAATTCAACTTCAATAGAAAAACGAGATACAACCTTTTACTTCCCTAAAAAAGTGTTTTGTAGCAACCCAATAAGCCATGATTGGTTGTAAAAACTAACAGAGTTAATTGACAGTAAAGCTTATCTCAGGCCTTGTTAATGTACAGTATTATAAAGCTCTACGAACTGACAAAGATAGGGGTAACAGCTTACTAGATTCTTTGGATAATTGTTGGCCAGCCTCAATAGGTGTTGAAATTGTTTGACTTAATGAGCTAGACTTTGGTAAGTAGATCATAAATGTACTTGCTTTGACTTAGATGCAAACTATCCTTAGTATGTGCAGTCTCATCTCCAAGAAAGAAGCTGCATTTACCAAGATCTTTAAGTGAGAATATAGAGTTGAGTATGATGATCATATTAACGATGAAACCTAGTTGTTTCCTCCAACAAGAACATCATCAATATAAATAAATATGACAACAAAGACACCATTTTGATCATAAATTATCATGGAAGCATTAGCATTTGACATCTTGAAACCCCAACTGCTCAAACACAACCACTAAACTTCAAATACCAAGCCATTGAAGCATGTTTTAATCCATATATGGAATTTTTTAGTTTATAGACATGATGAGGATATTGAGAATCAACAAATCCCTTAGGCTGAGCCATATACACTTCTTCAATATCACCATTAAAGAAGATTGTATTGACATCTAATTATACACCATTGTTGAGACAAGGCTAAGTTCAAGACAAGTTTGATTGTTGGTTTGACCACTAGACTAAATGTCTTAGTATAATCCACTCCTTCAATTTGTTGAAACATTTTTGCCACCACTCTGGACTTGTATTTATCTAGGGAATGATCGACCTTCAACATAGTTCTGAAAACCCACTTGTTACCAATAATTTTACTATCCTTAGGAGATGGAACCAAATCCCAAGTTCTATTTTCAATGAGTCATACTCATATTGCATTGCATCTTTCCACCCAAGTATTTGAAGAACAGCTCTTAAAAAAGCTGGCTTAGATAAGGTTTTAATGGCCAAAAAGGCTAAAGGTTTATAGATGCCTTATTTTGCTCGAGTGAGCATTTGATGTGTATCAAAAAAGGTGGGTGGTCTATGAATGGTAGAGTCTGTAAAAGGGAGATCAACAGATAGTCTCATACCAGAAGGGTTAAAGACATGAATAAGGCGAGTGATAGAATCAGAGAAAGGATGAATGGTAGAATCAGAGATAGGGTGAGGTGAAGGGCTTCAGGAGTTAGAGGTTGTACAATTAGGTTGGACAGCCAATGAGTAAGGGGTTAAAAGACAGACAAATGATTAAAAAGTGTAGGAATAAGCATGGGAGACTATGCCAATGGCCTGGGAACCAAAGCAAAAGAGGAAGTGGATGGTGACTGATCCTTGGAAGAAAAAGCGGGGGTAGGAAGCTATGTAAGTAACATGTCTAGTGATGTTTCGAGGTAAGAAGGAGATATGTCAGGTGGAGATGGAAAAGGATTGCAAATTTGTTGAGTCGTATTGCCCTATGTTACTTTGACTAGTCTCTTTACCCTGTTGTACCAGTGTCGATATGACTTCGACACTGGTACGGGATATGTGTTTGATCCAGCAAAATATTTTTGGACATGACGAAAGAAAAAACCACTAAAGTAGACAAAGATAAAGAAAGAAAAGGAACAGAAATTGAGAAAGTAGAAACAAAAAGAAGAAAAGCTGATAAAGAAGAACAAAATGAAGAGAAGCTGACAACCTGATACTAAGAGAAAGAACTCAAGAAGAAGAATCAAAGGAGAAGATGATGGGACGGAGATGGAAATATTAAAAAGATGGACTTGGGTTGGGCTTTATTTTAGAAACAGTTTTAAAAAAGTTGTAATGATTACCAAGAGAGAAAGACTTTCCATTTCTTGTTTGCATTTAATATTTTCATTTCCAAGACCCAAAGTTACAGTTATATATTATAAATTTATTTAATATTTTCATTTCTTGTGGAATTCTAACAATCATTCGAATATAATCTGATATATTTATCTTTCTTTCTTTTTTGCTACTTAATCTTATATATATATATACATATATATATATATATATATATATATCTTATTATTTTATAAGTTCCTAATGTTAACTAAATAAGTTTATCATTTTATAACATATTAATATTAAAATTGTTATAATGAATAGTCAAAATGAATTGTTTTAAGTTTTATTCATATGAATTGTTTTCATTTTGTATTTCATGTTTCAACTTTTAATAATTTCAATACATGACATATATAGTATTAGAATATATGTAATAATATATTTAGACAAACATAAAATTTGAAAAAATATAAATATTTAATGGCTGTCTAAAAATTAGACAGTTTATATCCGTGTCCAAGTGTCTTAAATTTGAAAATTTAACAAGTCCGACGACTAGATACATATCCGTATTTGAGTCTGAACAACAGGTATTGCCAATAGGTATAATCACATGCATAGGTGTAGATTGAGATGGTTCTAAGGTGTGTGATGAGTCTGGTGAAATAGATGAGTGATTTAGAAAAGAAAAAACTGACTCATTATACCTTACATGAGTAGAGATGTACACTTTCTTAGACACTGGTTCAAGACGCATGCACCCTTTGTACTAAGGACCAATGACCTAGGTTCCAACTTCTTGTGATTGTAAGGTTTAAGAAAGGAAAAGTACAAACAACCAAAAAAATTTAGATAAGAAAAATCTGGTTTAGACTTAAACAAAAGCTTGTAAGGACTACAATTGTTTAAAGTTCTTGAAGGAAGCCTGTTGGTTAGATGAATGGTTGATTTAAAACTATACTCCCAGTATGACATTGGTACACCTGATTTCATTAACATAACCAAGCTAGTTTTTACAATGTGATAATTTTTCCCCTCAATAACCCCATTCTGTGATGGGGTGTGAGAAAAAACGACTCGTCACACATCTACATTGAAATAAATGACTCTCAAGAGACTTTAATTCTGTATCATGTAAAAATCTTCTCAGGTTGCTTCAAACTCGGGTAGAGTCTTCCACTTTAATAATACTTCCATCCCCATGTTAGCCTTGGGCTTTTGGTCGAACTCCCAATAGCAATTCAAGTTCCATGACTAATTCCAGTCAGAAGTTAGCAGGGACTGGTGTATCACAGGAGAGGAATTAGTGACCCCACAAGCTGGTCGCAATTGTGAAATATGTAAAACAGGGTGTATTTTTGCTGTCGTAGGTAGTTCTAGTTTATAAGCAACCTTGCCAATGCACTAGAGGACCTTATGAGGTCTATAGAAATGAGCATCCAACTTCTCATACTTACGTTGAGCTATGGAACGTTGTCTATAAGGCTTCAACTTCAAAAAAACTAAATCTCCAACGACAAACTCTTCTTGGTGTCCTTTTCTATCGGCTTGTACATCTTTTGTTGAGCTCTTAATAAATGCATTTGTAGGTCATCCAAAATTGCATCTCAATTCTCCAACATTTGATCAACTATTGAGACCATAGCCATGCCGCGCTCATAGCGTAGATGGGGTGGAACACGACTATAGAGAGCTCGAAAAGGAGTACACCATGTGGAAGAATGAAAAGATATGTTGTACCAATACTCCGCCCACACCAACCATTTAGCCCAAGTACGAGGCTTCTTTGATACAAAATAACGCAAATAAGTCTCAAGACATATATTAACCACCTCTATTTGTCCATTAGATTGAGAATGATACTCTATGCTACGTCTAAGAGTTGCACCTTGTAATTTGAACAACTCACTTCAAAAGTGACTCAAAAATAGATCTCGATCAGAAATGATGGATTATGGAATACCCTGAAGCTTGACAATCTCCTTAACAAAAATTCCAACAATCGACACAACAATAAAAGGGTGTTTCAGGGTGACAAAATGAGCATACTTGCTTAATTGATCCACAACCACAAGTATAGTATCCACCCCTCAGATCGTGGTAGATCTTCGATGAAATCAATGGTAACTTCATCCCAAACTTGAGTAGGCAAAGAAATGGGTTGGAGTAACCCAGCTAGAGTGGTAGCCAAATACTTGCTCGGTTGCCAAACTGTGCAATCTTTCACAAATTTAATGACATCTCTACGCATGCCAACCCAATAGAACTCAGCAGGAATTCGTTGATAAGTCTTCGACTCTCAAGAATGTCCTCCAATTAGAGAGCTTTGCAATTCTCCAATAATGGTTGTAATAAGCTTGGAAATGCGTGGGATGATTAGGTGACCTTTGTAATAAAGAACTCCTTGCTCCACAATAAAAACATGTTGAGTGTTCGAAGTTACGTCTTCCCACAATTTTATTAGGAACTCATCCTTGACTAATTTGTCTCGTAAGATGCCCCACTGATGCCATTAGGGAACTTGTAAAGCTGAACATTCCACTTGTTCAAGTATGTGAGAGAATGCGTCAGCCACTTTGTTACTCGCTCTACTTCGATATTGAATTTCAAAATCGTATCCTATAAACTTAGTGATCCATTTTTGGTACTCCTAGAATCCATTGTTCTAACAAGAACTTCAAGCTTTGTTGATCAATTCGGACTAAAAATCACCTCCCAAGCAAATAAGGTCGCCATTTCACGAGCAAACACTATGGCCATCAATTCCTTTTCACAAAATTGACTTCAAATGAGCTTGAGGTCCAAGCGTATGGCTAAAGAAAGCTACAGGTTGCTACCCTTGTAAAAGTACTATCCTTGGTCCAAATCACGAGGCATTTGTCTCAATAATGAAAGGTTGAGTAAAATCTGGCATGGCTAGCACCGACACTACAATCATAACTCTTTAATTCTTCAAATGCCTTCCTAGCCTCATCATTCCATCCAAATTTATCTTTTTTTTAAATTTAACAGCTTAGTCAATGGCAAAGCAATTCTAGCATACCCACTTAAAAATTTTCTATAGTAGCCTATCAAACCCAAAAAGCCACGTAACTTCCTCAAGTTGGTAGTGGAGGCCAAGAAATCATGGCTTGAATTTTACTAGTATCAACTACAACTTCTCCTAAAATGATATGTCCAAGATAAGCAATTTGAGTTTTTTCAAACTCACTTTTTACAATTGACATATAATTTGTTCCTTTGCACCATATCAAAACTTGCATCAAATATTGTTGATAGGCCTCCGTAGTAGTACTGTAAATAAGAATGTCATAAAAAAACTAAAAAAAATTCTGAGAAAAGAGTGAAACACCTCATTCATAAAGGATTGAAATGTTACTGGGGCATTAGTGAGACTGAATGGCATCACCAAGAACTCATAATGCCCATCATGAGTTCTAAAAGCGGTTTTGAGAACATCTTCATCTTTAACCCTGATCCAATGGTAACTTGATTTTAAGTCGAGCTTTGAAAAAATTCATGCTCCATTTAATTCATCGAATTCATCAATAACAAGTATTGGGTACTTATTAGGTACTGTCACTTTATTCAAAGCTCTAAAATCCACACAAAAAGGCCAAGATGCATCTTTCTCCTTAATTAACAGAATAGGACTTGAATAGACCATAATAATTCCAATCGCGAGCATTTCTTTGATCAATCACTCAATCTCATTCTTCTAAACATGGAGATAACGATAAAGGTGTACACTTATCGATGGGTGGCCTTCCTTAAGTAAAATAGAGTGCTCACGTCTACGGACTGGTGCCAATTCCAGTGGCATATTAAATACAGTTTCATACTCGGATAAAATTTGACGTAAGAATTAAGGCTCGACTGACCTGCTTTCATCCAAAAGACCCATTTGATTGAGCTCTAGCAAAATTCTCGCATCCTCGTGTTTGATGGTCCTCATCGTTACCTTCAAAGAAACTAGGTTTTGCAAAGAGACACAATGTCACAGATTCATCGACCAGTTTGAATTTCATCACTTGTGTTTTGCAATTCATATGAGTGGTACCCAAGGTTTCCAACCATTGAATTTCGAGGATTACTTCCGCACTTCCCAACCCATGTGAAAGAAAATCATCAATGATATTAATCTTTTGTAAGTGAAAAGTTATTCCTTGACAAATCCCTTCTCCATATAATGCCTTTATAATTTCCATTGTCACCCCCATAAGTCTCAGTCTTAGAAACGGGTAGAAGTATTCATTTCACAAGCACCATAGATTTGAAATTATGTGTCGCACCTGGGTCAATTAGCAACACCACTTCCTGATCGCATATTACCCCCTTAAGTTTCATGGTCTTCGATGCCATAAGTCCCACCACTGAATTGAGAGACACCTCCATCATTTGATTGACTGCAACACCTTCCAAATTGGGTTCTAAAGAGTCCAACAATTCGTCATCCACAGTCTCCCCCCATCGATGTCGTGGGTCAACAGTATATTCATCTCTTCCTTTGTGCATAGATGCCCAGATCCCCATTTCTCATCACAACAAAAATAGAGCCCCCTTTTCAAGTTTTCTCTACAATTCGAAACCAGAAAGCTTTCTAGCCTCCCCATGTGGCTTAGCGATGGCGATGCCACCCCTACTAGTGTCACAATCCTCTAACAATCTCACTGGTTGTGTGCGAAACCCACCCTACTCAAAAATTAGCCAAATTTCCATGGGTCATATTCAAAACCTCGAGCAACTATTTGTCCTCTATCTTTTGGGCCAATTCCATAGCCCAACCCATATTACTTGGCTCTAAAATCCTCAGCTCAGCCCAAAGCTTAGGTTTCAACCCATTAACAAAGTTACCTAAGGCAACTTCATTGAAAACATTTTCTAATCGAGCTAATAATTCATAGAACCTTCGCCGATAGACTCGAACGTTGCCATCTTATGCGAGAGCTAGCCATTACTCATGAAGAGTCCCAACTTGATTGTAACGAAATTGCTTCATAATCAACATCTTCATCTCCTCCCATAAAACTATGAATCTCTTCTTGTTTTCCCTTTTAAACCACAACAAGGCATCGCCCTCGAAGCTAATAATTGTCACCTCTAGTTTTTTTCTTATGTGAATCATTGAAACGTGAAGTATTGTTCGGCTTTCATAATCCAACCATTTGGATTTGACCCATCAAACACAAGCATTTCTAGTTTTCGAAATCGAAAGTCCTAGTGTGACCCCGAGAATAATGTGGTGCCACTAGCTCCATAAGTATCTCCCACCAAAGGATTGAGTAACACATATTCTTTTGCCTTGCCTGACGATGCGGAAGCAATGCGAGCTGAATCCTCTTGAAATTTGATGAGCGTATCCAAGCGTTTATTCATATGCTGTAACTCCTTCAAATTTCTCACTTCTCAATAAAGCTCTTGTACAGCCCCAACTAACTCTTCCATCATTTCTACTCGTTGAGCGATATTCTTAGCTGTCATCTTCCTAGGTTAGTACTCTAATACTGATTTGATAAGACTCAACATTAGATAACAGAGAATTAATACAGGAAAATCTGAATATGATATAGTATTAAACGATTAAGCATAATAGTTCACTAGCTAAGCTTCCGGGAGGCTTGGTTTTCTCCTAATGAGCAAAGCTCAATACAAAATGACTGGTTACCTCTTATTCTCATCCTTGTTTCCTATAATACTCCTCACCTCTAACAGAATAACAAACTAAATTCTCTAACTTCCTGACCTCATGTGCGCACAAGCACTTAACATAATTACAAACTAAATTCTGATACCAAAATTACACATCAACACTTATTGAGGATATACTTGAATTTCCCTTACGCCTATAGTAAGTAAAACAAATATGTGGTCTATCATGTTTGTGACAAATTATTCTGTGGATATGGTCCACGAACATTTTGAGAAGCATTAGAACCACTATTCTTGGATTGAGAACACCTAAAATAATATCTAGTTGATGTATGACCCATCTTCTTACAACTCTCACATCGAGTATTCTCAAATTTTGGATTATTGTCTTTTTCTTGATTTCTAGAGGATCGTTGCACAATAAATTCACATTGGAATTAGGTTTGTATTTCATCCTTACATTAACTGCATTTGCATAGGATTTTATGTGTTACAAGTAATTTGCTTGTACAATCTGAATATTAGGAAGACATCCTCTCACGTTGTCTTTCATGCATTCTCATTCTGGTGAAAACCTCGTATAAGGTAAGAACTTGTTTCTTGCCAGTGATTTGTGTGACTAAAGATGTGTAGTTAGTGTCTTAAGCCTCCAAGAACATTAAAAAGTTGTTCCCTATCACTAATAGAATTACCAGTAACAAGAATGTGATCAATCAAATCTTTTGCCTTACTGATATATTGTTCCATAAATGAAATACTTTTTCTTAAAGATTGAAGTCTCTAATGCAGATCCATTAATCTTACTTGAAAATCATCATTAAAAGCCTTAGCAAGAGCAATCTAGAACTCAAGTGTTGTTGTTTGCCTATCAAATACTTACAAGAAACTTGTAGAAACTGGTGAGTTAATCCAGTTCTTCACGACATTATCTTGTCTATATCACAAGGTATATGTCGTACTTTCTTCATAAACTTCTCGAGTATAATAAACTCCATCACGCTCACTCGCTTCTCGAGATACTTGATTGGAATAGAGGAAGAAGGCTCTAATTAAACGGAAGAACGGTTTGGTATAATCGCAAGAATTTCAATCAAGATGAAATCGCTTAGTTTGAATGCCTGAAAAAAGACTACAAGAGATCATATACAAGAAAAAAGAAAAAGTAGACTCAATGTCATTCAAATACATCGAAATCAACACCGTCTTATTTGTTTGCAAAAATAGGACTCAAAAGAATCATGATTCAGTAAATAGGCCAACTCCTAGAGTAGTAATGGTATTCTTGACAAATCTTGAAGGTGTTGTGTTCAATCCATCAATCAAAGAATGGAGACCATAAACAGTGATGACTTATGTTAGTAGTTATTCCCAAAGTTTCATCTAATTTCACTACAAAACTTCGATCGATAGGATATGTAGGGAAGGCTGGAATTGTTGTTGAACTATTGGTGTTACGATCTACAATTGATTGAGAGGACTATAATTGTTGTTGAGTATTTACACCTATGTTTGTTGTATCAAGGGGTGCAAAAGAAGGGGGTATGGACAAGAAAAAGAAAAAGAGAGCAAAGAAAGAGCAAAGAGAATTCTAAATTATACGTCGTTTCTATATCTTGTATGTTGATTAATACATCACTTTATATACACTTTATACAGCACATGATCTGTGTTGATGCTTAACTATTCAACAATCACAATGACGTGGTCTAACAAAGACTTGTGTCTAATAGTTTTTCCGATAGTAATCTTCAGTGATTTCTTCAATTAATGGATAATCTCTCTTCTTTAAACCACAAACCACATAGGCCAATGAATTGACTTAACATGTAGTTCATTTGGACATGTACAAGATTCAAGTCCCAATTACGAGTGTATGATTGTAGTTATTTAAAATAAAATAAAAAATCATAGCAAAAATAGAGGCCAACACATAACAAAAAGTAAAACATAGGAGAAACTCTTGGGATGGATACTTCGTTGGTACCCATTATTTCTCAAGTTCTTAATGATACCTATTTAGTACCCCTAATTCTTAAGAAGTATCCTTTTTGTAGGCCTTGCTAAAGGACATTGCTAATAGTGATTACTGATTATTTTTTATTAGAAGTTACCTTTTTGAGAATTAGAGTACTAAATGGGTACCAAGTAAGAACTTGGAAAACAATAGGTTTACTACCTCAGTAATACTCTAGTTCTATTTTTGGTACCGTTTTTTGCCTTTATTATTAATTAGTACCTTAGTTATACCCATATTTAAAAAAAATGTTCTAATTTGGTGCAATTTTCCTTTGCGACCAACACATGCAATTTTAATGAAGGGTAATTTTTGACATTTTTGTCTCTTTCTATCCCTGCAACAAAAACAATTTTTTCCTCTGTTTTTAAGTCCTTAAATGCAAATTTTAATGCTTTTTCACTCATTTTACCTTCTCTTCAACATCTACTATTCCGTTAAAAATTCCCAACACAAATTATTGCTGACTTACTGTGAAGAATTGAATTCCAAAAACAAGCTTTTTTGCAACAAATGATCTAATTCAACACGTAAAAGTAATAACTGTTATATAATGTCCAAATATCCAAATTGAATAAACGAGTCACAAATAATATAAAAACAAACAGAAACACAGTACCTATAAAAGCTACCTGTATGAAAGAAAAATGGTTCCATGTTTTATATAGGATTGATCTTAAAGTGAAGAGAGATAATTGAACACGACGAGAGGGAGGGAGAAGAGAGAGAGAGGGTAAGAGGAGAGAGAAGAAAGATAGAGAGAAGGTTTAAGAAAAATAAAGGTTAAGAGAAAGGAGAGAAGAAAAATATTTAAAAATATTAAAAGGCAAAAATATCCTTTAAAAAATATCACATGTCATGTACATATCAAAATTTCATATTTTAATTTTAATTTTACACTAGAATAATACCTTTTTAAAGTACAAGTATCCATAAAATACAAGTAATAATAACAGTAAAAAAGAGCATCAAAAATGAAATTAGGATACTACTAGTATTGCAAACCCGAAACAATGTGTACCATGTGTTTAATATATGTATCAACAAGGTACTAGACCTAAAACTCTATGTAGAAAAGCATATATTCACCGCAATGAAATGATCAAAGTTTGAGCTAAGACTTGAGATATATATGATGGAATAAAAACAAAGAAAACAAATTGAGTTGATTTCTTCAAAGTACCAATGTAATTACATATAATAAAATACGTAAGAGAACAATACTTGCACATCAAAAGCAAGTCATGTATGAATTATAAGGGTGAATGGCGACAGGTTCCTGTAACTTACAGAAGTGGAGTGCATAATTCTCATAACTTTTTAGTAGACCACATAGTTTATGTTACTTTCAAGAAATTAATATCAAAGTTCTATTTTGACTGTTGAATGAGAAATTGGGCTAGATTCTGTCATTTGCTGGTCATGCTATCAAGTTCATGAGGATATTTGTAAAATAAAATTCGTTACATGACCAACATATGATAGAATCTAACCCAATTTCTCAATCAATAGTCAAAATAAGATTATAATATTAATTTTATAAAAGCAACAGAATCTATGTGGTCCATTTAAAAACTACGTGTCTTATACGCATCACTTGTATAAGCTACAGGAACTTTACCCAAATTGTAGTAGTTCTCAGGTGGCAAATAGTAGCAATATGCCCATATATATTGAAATTGATACTTCTCCATCATTGTACAATCTTGTTGTACAATCTTATAGGTAAGTGGTCTATAATGGCTATAATGAACAAGATTTAGAAGATTTTAATAGAATAGTAACCAAAAGTTGTTCAGCATAGCAATAAAAATTGTAATATACCTGTTGCTCCAATTGGTATTGTTTATAGTGATGCACCTCTTGATTTCTTAATTGACATCCTGCCTCTGGCATAATTACTTCTTCCTTACCCTTGTCCTAGTTGTTATTCTTTTTTAACAGATCACTCATTCTTGAAACTACCTACAAAACAAGTTTAAGTTACAGAAGAGAGTGATTAGTCATTGATTAAGCAGAACATTGGAGATAATTAAAAAATATTATAAATCATTTCAAACTGCAAAATTAATTTTCACTTACATTTCGACTGCGAAGCTTATAGTTTTGATTGCTTCCTAAGTTCTCATCTTTATATCTTTATCTTGAACAAGCTCAAAGTCTTATAAAGGCCCAAAACACCACTTTTTTTCTGATCACAAATTTCCTTGTCTCTAGTGTTTGTTTCCACCATCCTCCATTGGCTCTCTACCCCCTTGGTTGCTTTCCATGGGCCATGGCTACTTTTTGAGGCTTGCTCTCTCTTGACAAAATAGTATCCCTCATGCTTGCACCATAATTTGATCATCAGCCCTTGCATATATGAATTATCAGCAACAAAACATAATTGCTACATATTATTATTAAATTATCACATATATAGATGTTTAATTCTACATCACATCAGTCACCGCACTAAAGACTGGTGATCACGTTCGTCTACTACAGTCCAAAACTAAAGACTAAAGTATTGACATGACAGGTGCAATGAATGACACACAGAAACAAAACATATACCTTTAGTACAATATTGCATGACTAAGAATAAAGTTTGTAGGGGGGACAAAGAGATAAGTGATTTACCATTGTTCAAGTAAATAGACTAACCATCAAAAAACAATTAAACTTAAATTCTGAAATTGCTTTTTAGTTTTTGTCCACAGAAGGAACTCTACTCTTATCTCCTTCTACTTGGTCTGAGGCATCTGCAGGAGGCAAGGATCTTTGAAGATCATTAACACCACAAATAACATTTTCAACAAATAGGGCTCTCTCTCCTGTGATAAAGAAACAGTCATAATTTGCAAGAAGACCCAACATACAATCGTATTTACATGAATATATCTTAAGTTGTTTTCTACAAACAAGTCAATTCAAACTCTACCATTTACTGATCACTTTCATCACCTTCCTCTAGTCATCAGAGATCACCAGAGGACACTTGCCCTTATTGGAGCTGCAAATTCAAGGATTTCTCCTTTGCACAGCATTCCATATCCAAATTCCTGAGAAGCAACCAAACCATGCCAACACTGTCCAATGAACTTGAAGCTAGAATTTCACATTATTTCGAAGAGAATTTCTATCAACATATCTTGACAATCTGTTGGAAGTACGCATGAAATATATCCTTTAACTTCATAGGACTTTTCATTTTGTGATTCTTTGCACCATACCTGGACCATTACTCTAAACCCATAAATGCTAATCCTAATCATAGACTATTCAGGAAGATTTTCATTTGATTTAGAGTGCCATGCAAACAACCTCATGTACAAACACCTCATCAGAACTCATTGGTTCTTCGTCCGGACTAAAGGAAGCAAAAGTGTAAAAATATTTTCAAATTTGGAAACAGGAGAAAGTAACCAAGACCTCCCATTCAAATAAGGTAAAACCTATTGTTAAGTACAGACCACTAGATACCTCTTCATTCAATACTATACACCAAATTCCTTTCTCCTAGAAAGTATAAAATAGAAATAAATAAGGAAACTATATACAATGCTCCATCTCATCATCCCTGCACAGCCAAGACCTGCAAGTGATCAATAAAAACTTGCAAACTCAAATCATCGGTGAAAATAACATCTGATCCATTTCCATAGGTTGAATTGTGAGTAATAGATGGGTTCAACTTAGCAAGAAGAAATCTAGCCTGGCTACTATGTTGATCACATTTTATAAGCCTGGGAGGTGGAACTCGTTCAGCCACTAATTTCCCTGCATCAAGTTCAGGAGCTTCCAACAGCCTTCTCAAACTATCATTGTTTGGGTCTTTGTTATAACCAAGTTTCCTCCATTGAGCAATCTTGGACCCATAATGTATGACAACATAAAAGTAAGAATCAAAAAGCAAAATAACATCTGAAGAGAGAGATTGAACATCTAGAAGCACTGGAACAGGTGGACCATCCAATGAATACTGCAAAAGTGTAGGTTGAATCATGATGAGGGAACCCACCACCCCCTCACGGTTCAGCATTAATCTAAAGAAAGCCGTCTCATCAGGAGTGCTATTAAAGATATCAATAAACTGAGACCTCCTCAAGTAATACATAAACTGAGGATAAAGAGAGAAATTGGAAGATAGCTGAAAAGAAGATGGATCTTCCGGAACATAGTCTCCAAATTTGGAAGCAAAACGGATTAGCATGTCATCCAGCCACCTAATAACATCTCGAGCATGACAGTTCTCTGCTCGTTGAATGGCAAGTCTGGCAATCACTGAAGCAGCTGCTTCTTGATCAAACCCTGAAGTAATATCAGGTGATTTGCTCCCAACCCATCTCCTTGCTACAGTTATCACCCTTTTCCGGATTCCCATGTTCCCATATTGGTATCGTGTTATGAATTGTATGAAGAATGCAGATCCAGGTTGGATTTTCTGTCCATCATTCACCTGAAACAAAAATGCAATGCATGTTTTACTCGTGAGTGTGCCCAACTTCCAAATATAGGTACCACCCTCTCCTATCTCATTGTTACTCACTATATTATTCCTTTTCTGAAGGGATACACACGGACCAAGGGCTCCACAGATTTTTACATCTTTTGTGGTCACTATCTCAACAGTTGCATCAAGGTTCATCTTTAAACACCCTTTATCACGTTTAAAAATGTGCCGCAAACAATTTTTGAATTGATTTGATTCAAATGACTCTGCTAGCATCAAAATCCCACCTGAGCTCTCAACAGGTTCCTTCAGCTCTGCTACTCCAACTTGGTCAAGAGAGGAAGCAAACACATCAAGAACAATGGATGCCTCACACAACCTCTGTGATACTTGCCTAAAGAAGCCTACAGATTTTCTATAATAAGGTGCACAACCATTGATGATGTCTTGGTGACTTCTGATGGCACTACTAAGATCTGAGTCAACGACAATGCCTGGACCAAGAGTTATAGGTCCAGAAGTGAAAACCATAATCCGTGAACCAGAGTTTCCTATGCATCCTTCCAGAAGTCCATGTGCAGTTGCTATTGCTGCACCTGTACATCTACGAGGGCGATGGCCGTGCATAGCTTGAGTGGACGAATGGACCTCCTCGAGTGTCGCAGTAATGTTGAACTCAAATTCTGATACAGGAAGCAAATAGCCCTGCTTTTGGGTAGGTAATGTTTTTCCTAGTTGCTTCTGCTTTGAGCGTTTGATACCCAGAAAATGTTGGATCTGAGAGTTTTAAAACAAGGCAAAACATTTGAAACTTAAAAGAAGCAAGAGATAAAAATAAAAAATAAAATTCATAATGCAAAAAATAAAAATAAAATGAACCTAGACAGGAAGAAATCTCATTCATGATTGATAGGGAAACAAGAATCAGTAGAAAGATTATTGATGGCAAACGAAGTATAGAGTTTAACAAGCCACTACTTCACTATTACAATAAAAACTAAAATATTAAAATACCTGATCTGATGAAAGCTCTCTTTCTCCATGAAACAAAGTGACCCTCGAGCACTCGGAGAACCCAAGATCGTGAACACGAACCATAGAATCGAAAGTGATCAGGCCTACTAAAGCACTTTCCGGTAGCTGCTCTATAACAAGTAAAATTTCGTTTTTAAGCGCTCGAAACTCCTCTTCAGCTGAGCAAGTGTCCATTACGAACACAAATGCAGGACCAAGTAAACGCGAATCCCCACACGGCAACGAAGCCAAGGAAGAGGAAGAAACCATAGACGATAAAGACAGAGAAGACGAAGACAACCCAGTAGGCCAATTGTGGTTCAAATTCATATTCGAACCCGTATTCGCTCTCGGACTCGCTATATTCCGACTCGGCCCATACTCAACGACGCTGTAAGTCGGGAAAAGCTCAGCGGGGAGATTAGTTTCTCCGACGCTTGCATAAGAGTGAGGAAAGGAGTTCTTCTTGTGGCAAAAGGGACAGTACCAAGTACGAGTCGTGTAGTCGACCCGAGCATAGGGGTTCAAAACAGCGCCACATTGAGAGCAAATGACTGGGTCGTAGGGTAGTATTGGAAGGTCCGATAGTTGCATCAATGGCGTACACATAATGCTTAATGGGATTATCAAAGCCTGTGATTCAGATTGTGATGCCGGCCATGAGTTCCATGACCATCGGAGGCCTTCGATCGCCTCCAATTCCACGAAATCCATTGATGGTACTCAGAGTGGATTTGATTAGGCAAATATTAACACACACCACAACCGTTTGATGTATATACTCAACAGTATATTAGACGGAATGATGAAGAA
Source organism: Hippophae rhamnoides (assembly GCA_033030585.1). NCBI lineage: Eukaryota > Viridiplantae > Streptophyta > Magnoliopsida > Rosales > Elaeagnaceae > Hippophae > Hippophae rhamnoides. Next base: position 30,843,192 of record CM065431.1, on the reverse strand, counting down.
ATAGCAAGAGTAAAGTAAAACGGGATTCCATCCAGTACTAGATGAGGATGTTTTCTTCTTCTTCTTCTCCTTCTCCTTCTTTTTCACTTTATTTTTCTAGGTTTTGCAACTAAAATTTGCTTTCTTCTACGTTAATGTATTGAGAATTTATGGTGAAATACCGAAATTTACTTAACATCCCGTTAAATAGAAAACATTTACAAATAATTGAATTAAGAGTGAATTTACAAAATGTCCGAACATTATAGAATAACCATAAAATCTTATATTTATATGCTTTATATTGATCGTTAATCTTATTTTAACTTCATACACTTTTTATATTTATATAAAAATAAAAAAATAAAGATAACTCTATTATATTATGCGTCTGTATCCCATTATATATAAGATTATATCCATAAGAACCTCAAACATGGCTTAGACATTCCATTAACAACAAATCAATCATATACATGTGAAACCAAATACCATCTACTCTCACCCATGAAGGAGGATGAGCACTACATCGTGAATGTTAGAAGGGCTTGACCATTAGTTCCTAACCATTGAAAAAGGCAGAACACCATTGTTGCTTTCGCATACCTCTCGTTGATTTGACAAACTGTTTCAAACATTAAGGTTTGAAAAAGAGTACTAAATGTCACCATTAAGGAGCGACATCTTTTATCAAACCTTCTAAAAATTCGACACTTGGTATACAACCAAGAGGAAGGTGATACAAACATCTTAAGGATTCAAATACTCTCGCACGCATCGAAAGCAAATATAACAACAAAAATCAAGCAACAATAGAAGAAAGAAGAAGAGCTATATAATTACAAAGCATATAAGTCAGGAAAACAATAAAGAAAATGATTTCAAAACAATCAGTGCATCCATTGTGTTAACATATTTGGTAATTACTCTAATTGTACTAAAAGAACATATGAGCATGCATAACACGTCAATATAATATGATAAACTCATAGGATCTAACACCTATAGGGTAACATCCACCGGTTACTAAAGGAAATCACCCAACAACAAGTAATTTACTATAATAAGTAAATCAACAGTTCACAAGTAAAGAAATATAAACCTATATTATCTATCAATTGGAGCACCACGCTCAATTGATCTTAAATCGTTTCCACTATTGTGTCCATTGAGACACTAATGCCATTATCTAGATCTTGGATCATCATTGCTATAGGCACCAAAAGTATTGTGCGCCTGCTTTGTTTTCTTCACAAACTTAGTCAATTAAGACAATGGTGTGCGAAGGCATAGTGTGCCAATGTCTAGATTCTAGACCGACATCACTATGGGCTTTGAAAGGATTGTGTGTCTGCTTTATTTTTTGCATAATACTTAATCCATTGAGACACTGATGCCATTATCTAGATCTTGGATAATCATCGTATTGGATGCCGAAAGGGTTGTGTTCCCTCTTTATTTTTCGTACAAGACTTGATCCATTAAGAAAATGGTATGGGGAGGCATAGCATGCCAAGGTCTGGATCCAAGATGAATTATGGACATCGAAGGGATTATGTGCCCAATTTATTTTCTACATATCACTTAGTCAATTGAGACACTAATGCCATTGTCTAGATCCTAGATCATTGTCGTTACAAATGCCAAAGGGATTGTGTACCTACTTCATTTTTCGCACAAGACGGTCCATTAAGACAATGGTGTGAATAAGCATAGTATGCCTTGTTCCTAGTAAGACTTAATCACCGATAAGCCCTGAGTAGGTAGTCCTACTATTCTCGAGCATGATTTTCATGGCTTAATGCGCCTTAAGTCTTATTTGAAGAATACCCTCAAATTGTTACAGGAAAGGTGTTTCCTTTTTGCATTGGTGTATAGCTAAGTGACATTGTGTACCAAGCTTTCTTGGGGTAGTGGTTGTTACATGGACTTGAAGGAAGGTGTATCCTTCCTGATCTACTATAGGCCTTGAGCTACAATTGCTCATGGTTTCAAGTTCAGTGAACTTGAACTCTATGTAGCAACATTTTTGTTGATCTTATCCGAAGATGGAAGCTTTCTTATTCCAATAGATGTTAGGGACTATGGACAAAGAGCATAAGACTTGGATATGAATGGTAGATTAGTGAGTGCAAAAGTTCCAAGATGGCTACATGGCTACATGGCTTCATTCATTATTATTCTCTTCTTTTTTCTAAGTACAATTTCTTGATCTGCCCCTGTGATGATTAGCCATGTCCTCCACATTGATTGATATTGCCACTATCCTAATCATCTCTTTGTATTATAACTCATAGAGGTATGCATAGTACGGTTTGGTTCGGATTTGAGCTAAAATTGAAAACAAACTATATATATATATATATGCAAGTTTTATTTTCCCAGAATGTATCCTAATTTTTGGCCTAATTTTTCTTCTGATGATCGATTCAACCTCTCATAAAAAAGGATAGAGTAGTAGGTGTTGTAGGTGCTATAGCGAAACTGATTGCAAAAGAAAGGAAATCGGCCACGTCGCTAACTTTAGGTCTTTTATTTTTTATTTTAAATGGATTCTATTGTGAAATAAAAAAAGTATCACAGGAATAGTTGCTTCAAAAGGAATTTTCCCTAGATACATTTTTTATAAAATAATCCATTAAATATAAAAAGTCATTCTTCTTAACGAATGAAATGTAGAAAATATTTTTTCTGAATTTACTATATGTCAATTCAAATATGGCGAGTCACTCCTTTCTTCGTGCGAGGAATCTCTCTCTTTTTGGCTATTCAATAAAATAGATGAGAGGAGTCAACTCTATATGCATCCACCCCAGAAGAAAGGTTTTGATCAACCAATCATGCCCATTATCGATACCCCACCCATTCCACCAAAAGTCTATCTATTGCGTGAATCGGTTCTTAAAAAAATAAAAATTGATCTGATCCAATAAAACCCATATAAACAATCCAAATCGAACCCTTTGGATTAGTTTGGATTGGATTTGGTGGATCCAATTTTATGTTTTTATTTACATTTAGCAAGTTTTTAATAACTAAATAACTATTACGTTAAATTTTATACTATAATAATTTATTAAAATTTAGACCTAAAAAAATTTTAATTTTTCTCAAATAATAAATAAACAAAGACCAGGTACTCAATTCTTAATTTCAAATTGTACATAAACTAATATATTTATTATTTAACTTTATATCAATTTAAGTATAGATTACATACATAAAAACTAGCGTTTAATTTAAACAATATAAATGTAAAAAACTAGCGTTTAATTTAAACAATATAAATGTAAAAACTAGAGAGTTACTGACTTGGCACTAGGCTTTGGGTCTCATATTATACTTTGTATTAAGGACTTGGAGTTGAGAAATTAGATAGGGTTAATGGATTAGGGATATGAAGTAAGAAAAGATTAATTGAAATTTGGGAACTGAAGTGTGTTGTTATGAAGTGAACATATAAAAACTATTTGTTTTGTTATATATATTTTTTGTATTTTTATTAAATAAATGTATTGTATTAAAGTAAAAAATAAAAATATATAATATAATATAAGTATAGGTTGTATTGGTTATCGTGAAAAATTTAGCTTCAAGAACTGATCCAATCCATAATGGATCAGTTCTATTATTTCTAAATCCAAACCAAAATAATCACAGTAAGAAAATTGTATATCATAGGTTGGGTTAGATTGGGTTATTTGGACTAGATCGAATCGGTCCAATTTTGAACATCCTATTAATCTAGAAAGCTTTACTGCCAGCTTATTTAAGAAAGATCCCATTTGTAGATCATGGAGGAATGCTTTGATTGCCAAAGTTAGGACAATCTTCCACTTGGATCTTTTCATTGTTGAATCAATTAAAGAGTCTTTGAGGGACTTATTCTCTTTTTTGAGTCAGTCCCATCAAGTGTGCTGAAGCCTTGGGTAACCTTTTCTTAGTTGAGAAATGGGTGAGGAATTATCTTACAAACTCTAAGAAATTCCTAATTGTTTATAACTTAGGAGTTCTTTACCAAACTCAGGCATTCGTTGCTAGTGTCATAGGGAACACTATAGCTAACAACATCGCTATACGCATAGATGTTCACCCACTTTCTAAAAGAGCCTAGGTGGTTGATAAACAAAATCAAGTCCATGGCAACAGTGCCAAAAACTTGATGAGACAGACTTGCATTGGGTTAGTAAGACCGATCTTGTAGATATTTTGGTTTTATATTTGTAAAACTCTCGCAAGTACACAAATTATTTTATAAAAAATGACAAGTATACTCATAAGGTTGATCTAAGGAATGAATATATGTAGTTTTTAATTTATTATTCCAATTCTTAAAAACGAAATTAAATTATAAATATCCTGTCATGATATTTTGATTTGTGTTTCCTAATCTAATAACATAAAAAATAAACATAGATATGGATTCAATAAATAATAATGCAAATTTTATCATTCATAGCAATAGAATATTTATGAATATAATAATTAAATTAATTATGCTTACTTAAATTATTTAGGTTATTAAAGATATAAATTGATATTTGTTGATTTTCTCTTTTTGCTATGAAAATGTCCTTAGGTGGGGCCCAAATTCATTTGTTTAATATTAATTAACTAATTCCTTAGACGTGACCTATTAATTAATTAAGTATTAAATTTTAATTTTATTTCTAAAATAATAGCAAACCATATAATCACATCTTTAGGCGGAGTCAATTAATTAAACTTTATTCAAGGTGTCAAAATTAAACCTAAGAATTTAATTATTCGAGTACAAGCTTTCAAGTTTTAAAACCATTGAAAATATGTTGTCAATACATGTTCGAATAATAATTTTTATAAAAAAAATTGAAATAGAGATTCATTCTAACTACTGGTCGATTGTACTAACAAATAAAAGAGCATTATTCTAAATCAAACCAAATAATTAAACCTTAAAATTTAATTTTTAGATTTATGTTTATAATGAAAAATAATATATTTCTCTCTAACATCATTAATATAAAATCTTGAATAAAAATAAAATCAATTTATTTTATAAAAATGTTTTACCTATTTAATATTTTACAAGTATAACAACGTTATTATTATATCATATTTACAAATAGCCAACTTTGTTAAATTTAATCATAGAAAAATTAAATATAATATATAAGAATAAAATATAAAATTAACTGTAAATAATTCATTTTAAAGTTATACCTCAAAAGAATCTTTATAGAACTTTAATGCTAATTTCATTTCTGAAAAACCTCCAAACAGATTTATGTTTTCATTTATTAAATCAAAAACTAGAAATATACAAAAACATAGCTAGTTTTTCTCAAAAAGAGAAGAACTTAAAACCAAAAAAACTAAAAAGCTTTCTAGAAATTAAAAACTAGAAAGAGAATAGCTGAGATTTTTAGGTGTTTCTTTACAATGGGGAGAAGGTTCTTTTATAGGTGAGGAAAAAGGCTAAAAAAAGTAAAAAAAATATCTCAAAAATTGGTCTTAGACACGTTTGGAAAAAAGTGGCATGCGTGCGGGGCACTGGCGCACGGGATTTGTGGCAGGATAGCATTGGTGAACACAATTGGGCAGTTTTGTCCATTTTTCCATTTTTTAGACTTTTCTTCTTTTTTGTCACTTATTTGTATAATAAATGAATATTACACTTTAAATATTGTGATGTATTGCTTACAATATTTTTCTTCGAGTTTTTAAATTATATTTGAAGCGAAATGCCTTAAGAACAATAAAAATACCCATGATTCCGAAAATACAAATTTATAGAAAATATGATAAAATCATACAAATATAAATCTATTCAATCAATTAAAATACATTAAATCATGACAATTTTAGTTTTTTTAAGTACTCATCAGTAGTCTAGCGGGTCGGAGGATCCATTATATGTTCTAATGATAGGTTACCTTTTTCCCTCTTGATAACTGTATTTTATATAGTTATTTTCATCTATTTTATCAATTATAATTGCTATGTTCTTTACATTTTTTGTTAATTTTAGTTAAATAAATTAATATTCACCTTTTATAGGTTATGGAATACATTTTTTAGAAAATTAAATAATTTGTATCGAAAATGTACTTTAGTGCAAGTTTTTTGTCCAAAAATATAATTTCAAATAAATGAGTGCTTAATTGCAATTTTTAAAAGTAAATAATACAATTAAAATTAAAATTGGGCTTGATTGTAATTTAAGAAAGATTAAAATCTAATTTGAAATATATTTGTGGGTGATTGTAATTTAAGAAATATTAAAATCTAATTTTAAAAGTCATTCAACGCGTCCAACACATACCGTTCGATCAATAAATCAACGGTCTTGATGTAGCGAGTGCATTCTAGACGAAGTAGAAGCGCGTTCCAGTATTTCTCGCACGGCTCGGCGTGTCCGTGGGGCCCACCTGCCGCGCAGGCCGGCGTGTAGAGTGGGACCCACATGTCAACTGTGCAAAAATTCTCCCGAGGCGTATCGCTGTCCGTTGGATCAGATGAACGGTCCAGATTGAAGCGCGTGGAACCAAGCTGTCGCGCACCGAACCGTTTGTCTAAAAATCGTGTGCGACGCGGTTCATCCAAGCGACGTGCACCATCAAGGTCTCCTGAATAAGTAGCCACGTGTCTCCTTTATTTTGAAGCCAACAATATTATGACACGTGGTATTTTACAATGCGTGCGACCGCGCTGGATCACGCCCCGTTTGCAACCGTTGCCGCTCTTTTCTCGGCGCCCCAATCCCGTGCTTCTGTTCTGCGTGCGCCTGTTCCTTTCAACGAATGAGATGCGGCCACGTGTCCCACTATTTGTTTTAGCGAATCAGACTCTGACACGTGGCATGCACTTTGATTTTAAAAAATGCAGAAACGGCGCCTGTATACGCGTGATTCTAATTTTGTCGATATCGAATTTCAAAACGCATCGAAATTAGTTTCGAGGGAATTTTTTTTACGCGTTTTTGAAAACAAAAAAAATTTAATATTTCTGATGTATTTTTTTTAGCTATAAATAGGTGATATTATGATAGAGTTTAGAGTTTTTTTTTTGTTTAGAATTTCTGTAGTGTTTGGGGCTGGACGGTGGAACACGCAGAAGCCATTTTTGGCTTCTGTTGTGTTCTACATGTGCCAAATATTTACGATCTGAATTGTCTTAATTTCCTTTCTTCTTCCTTTAATTTTTCTGCATCTGCTGTAATTTTTATTTTAAATTAATGAAGTAATTTAATTTTTCTAGGGTTGCATTTGATCTGAATTTATGAAGCTTTGATTTTAATTATTTTTTGATAGATTTATAAGACGTTCGATTTGTTCACTCTATCTTGTGCTTAATGCTTTTTGATTATTTACGAATTTTATCAAAACGATTTGTGGCACATTAATAAACTTGAGAGAGGCATTTTTGTGTATATTGCTCGTAGATAGAATGACATGTATGATGAAGGATAGGAATATACCCTAATTGTATGTGTGACCATTTGAGAACTTAGAACTTAATGAATCTTATTAAATTTAATTCTCATAGAGATATAGTGAATTAATTTAACGAGGTGTGTCTATACGGAGCTCGGAAGAGATGTATGGATAAAAAAGAAGTTTTCGGTTGACAAATTAAATGTACTAAAAAATATAAATCAAGAGAAAATAATATGATTGGAGTGGAATAATTTGGTAAAAAACTGCAATCCTAGATTTATTTTATTTTATTTTAAACTTTTTCTTAATCAACGATTGTTTTGGATAAAATGAGAGAGATATAATTTTAGTACTCAATAAACTATAGTAACAAATCCTCGTGGGAACGATACTCTACTTACAAATCTTATTACTTGTGACCGTGTATACTTGCACGATTTTATGTGTGTTCCAAAACACACAACACCTCTTATAGGAATGGGTATGACCTCTGAAGTGAAGTGAACCTGAGTGGAGTTTGTGTAGTACATAATGTGTTTTTCCTCATTCAATCGGTGCTTCAATTTTTAGAGTCAATGCTCGAACTCCTTTATTGGTAAGGTAGGCCCATAATGATCGTTCTTTCTCAGTATTGCAATTTTGTTGTGACCAAAATTAGCAGTATCATTAGTGAAGTTATCCTAATCAAAGTGGGCGCATGGCCTAGCCTTGATGTGATCCCTCAAGTGAGTGTGTGGGCCTTTTGGATTAAGTTGATTCCCACTTGCTTGGATAGTGATTGCTATAAGTGTTGGGAGTTGGACATCATCAATATTCCCATTGAGTGGACCTTGGTATTTCGAATACTATAGACAGGGACTTAAGCTGTTACAGATTAGGCCTTAAGAGCTATTGTTGACGTTGGGCAGTTGATGATGTGCTTCTAAAGTGTTATGTTCAACAAAACACAGAGGTTGGGAGATGTCGGCGGTGATTCTTGGTTATCCCTAAGATTTTGTCTGGATTTACATCAATTTCTCCACCTCTGAACGTCCCAACCTTCATTCCATGGTTGGATTCTTGGGCTTGATTTTTTTTCTCCTTTTATTGGTCTTCCTAGGTGGTGTTAGCTTACTCACCTTAGTCTTAGCTTGGTTTTGTTTATACGGAGAAGGAGGAGGAAAAGGAAAGTTGCATAATTTAATTAGGAGTTTATTCTAGTGACTTAGTGAATCAAACAAGTTTTTGAATGAAAATATAGATGAAGAATGCGATGAACATAAAAAAGAATACGAAGAAAATGATGAGTGTTCTTGATTTTTTTTGTCAACTCAAATTGGTTAGAATGCCAAAGTTCTTTTCTATAGACAGTATCAAATGTTGAAGCAGATTTCTGTGTTCACCATGTTCTTGTCATGTTGATACTGCAGGTCATTAGGAAGGGGTGTCATAATCACTTTAATGTTTAAGTTAGTATTTGAATAAGTTTATTGAGATAAAAGTTTAAAAGTTTTCTTAAGAATACTTTTTGAATGTAAAGATGACTTTTTTATAGACTTAGACGAATAGTAGTTTTATAGATAACTTATATTTATTAAATAATATTTGAATTATTTATATTAATTTAGATATTTAATAAATAATATATTAATTATTTAATATATTAATAATATTTCCTAAACGTAGATTTCAGCCATTAATATATATTTATATTAATTTCAAGAAATTTACTAAAGACTTGTCTTGCATTCAAACTAAATTGAATGACCGTTCTTATTTTACTTTTCAAAATAATGTGCTCTAATCAATGTTGTAGGTATGTAAAAGACCATTGAATACTAGCACTATCCGATCAATTTGTATTTATGATACTCCTTACTTTCATTGGGAACAATACTAACAACCAATAGTCGAAGCAATACATGAAAGACAATTGTATTACTAGGGCTAACAATATGATCTTAGGTAATCATATAACAAAATAGGGAAATATTTCTTAGGATTCTATAAAAAAATATGTTTTCTTAGATACATCCATCATACATCCCTCAACCCATCCCACCCCCACCTCATACAGAAGTCAATTTGTCCCACAGGAATCAAAATATGCAAGAAAACTCCAATTTTGACATCGGTGGAGAATGCTCCTATGAGGGACGGAATAAGGTATGAAATTATTCTCCCCTCTTCGCCCGACCAAACCTGGTTTGTATATTTTTTTATAATTTATTTTAAAATATATATTTATAAAATTTTAGAGTTAAATTAAACTAATTTTAATTAAAAATTATATTTTCATCTCTAAATCAATAATATAATTATAATAATATAATATTATGATAAATGAAATAAAAATTATTATAATGATTATTTAAATAATTGTTTCGACGTTGACCACAACCACAATGTTGATCTACAGGTGAAGATCTACATGCCACCTTCCTAGCTCGACATATATATCTGACTAATACATATACTCAAACTTGATTATTTTATTTATTTTATGCTCTATCAATGTAGTCCAACATTTGTTTCGTATATGAATGAAGTAACAACAACACAACACTAATTTATCAAAATTTGTAAAACATATATTTTGGTTTTATATTTATAAAATTCTTATAAGTACATGAATCATTTTATAGAAAATGACAAGTATACTATCAAGATCGATCTAATGAAGTAATATATGTGTTTTTTAATTTATTATTCAAATTTTTAAAAATTAAATTAAATCATAAATATCCTTTCACGATATTTTGATTTTTGGGTTTCCTAATCTAATAACAAAAAAGAAGAAGCATAGATATGATTTAATAAACAATTATGCAAATATTTATCATTCATAACAGTGTAGTATTTATAGATATAATAATTAAGTTAATTATACTTACTCATATTATTTAAGTTATTAAATATATAAATTGATTATTTATTTTTTATATGAATACAACTTTTGGTGGGGTTAGATATTATTTATTAATTAAATAAATCAATTAACACCTAAGTGTGTGGTCAATAATTAATTTAGTTTATTAAATTAATTCATTTTTTCTAAAAGATTGAATATGAACAATTTAAATGCCACTTTTGGTGGTGTTATACATTTTAAACTTTTTTCAAGATGTTCAAATTAAACATAAGAATTTAATTATCCAAGTACTAACTTTCAAGTTTTAAAACCATTATTTAAATTATGTTGTCAATACATTTTTGAATATTAGTTCTTATAAAAAAATTTGAAATAGAGTTTTACTCTAACTACCGAATGATTGTATTAATAAATAAAATAACACTACTCTAAATCAGATCGGATAATTAAACCTTAAAATCTAATTTTCAAATTTAGGTTTGTATTAATGAAAAATAATATATTTCTCTCTAACATCCTTAATATAAAATCTTGAATTAAAACAAAATCAATTTATTTCATAAAAATGTTTTACCTATTTAATATTTCGTAAGCATAACAACGTTATTATTATATCATATTTACAAACATCTAGCCATGTTAAATTTAATTACAAATAAATTAAACAAAACATATAAGAATAAAACATAAAACAATAACTCTAAAGAATTCATTTTAAAATTATACCTCAAAAGAATCCTTAAAGAACTTTGATGCTAATTCTGTTGCTATAAAATCTCCAAACGGATTTGCAAAAAGAGAAGAACTTTAAAACTAAAAAAAACTAAGAACTAGAGAGAGAAAGTTAGAAAGGGAAATAAAAGAGATTTTGAGGGATTTAAGGGATGAGTTTTACAATAGAGGATAGGGTCCTTTAAAAGATGAGGAAAAGACCAAAAGAAAGTGGAAAAATATCTCAAAAATTGATTTTGGATGCATTTGAATAGGCTAGCACGCGTGTGAGGGGTGAGATTTGCAGTAGACGGGCGTTGGCGCATGTGGGCACGCACGGGACATGTGCAGGCTTGTGCTAGCATGCTAGGGACTTAGTACGGGCGTTTGCTAGGCATGTGCTGGCTTCGCACAAGCACATAACTCGACATTTTTGACATTTTTTATTGTTTTGACCCATTTTGTCTAATTTTTCCAATTTGTTTTTACTAAAATTACCTATAGTATTTTTCTTCGAGTCTTTAAGTTATTTTTGAAAGAAAATATCTTTAAAACAATAAAAATACCTATGATTCTGAAAAGCCAAATTTATATAAAAATATGATAAAATTATACAAATATAAATCTATTTAATCAATTAAAGTACATTAAATCATGATAATTTAGTACTTTTTAAGCACTCATCACAACCCCCAACCAGCTTCTTGCTAGTTTCTTAGTAAGAGAAGCGATAAAAACTAAAAATTAAACTATCCTAAATCATTTCCATAGATTGACATGATTGCATTTAGCATATGCAACAAGCCGTTAAACCCCTAGGTTGCCTTAGTGAACGAGTTTAAGTCTCGTGAGGATTTTCAATAATGATACTCACAGACATTAACAAAAAATAAAAATAAAATAAAATAATAAGTTAACTAAAATTTAAAATAAAGTAAAAAGACTAAAATAAAATAAAGAAATGAAATACAAAAAATATCTCATGCTTATAATCTCTTTTAAATTTCATAATTAAAGTCTTAAGCATATATTATTTCAACTTCTTAAACATTCATGATTTATTATAATAATTAGTTGAAAATAATTTTCATATTTTATATAAAAAATGTATCAATTTAATTTCACTCAAACCTAGTGTCAGGAATCCGAATTCCTTTTGACTATATTCCTCACAAGTCAATACTCTCAAAAACACCGAATCCTATGGGTTCAAACACTCATACTAATCCTCTTTTTCTTTTTCTTTTTTTCTTTCTCTTATATTCTTTTTTATAAGAGAATCTATTTTTTAGAGAGTGGACCTATGTACAAATTGTACATTTTTTAATATGATAAGGTGAGTGGTTAATATTTGGATTTTCTGTTTGTATTTGTATAGGTAACCCTAGATATATCTCTTTTTTAATAGAAGTCATGGATGAATGAATAAAGGCATATACTATCAATTTATACTTAAATCATTTAATCTAAGAAAAAAAATATAACACTTCATTAAGATGTAAAAGTCTAGACATTTAATGCTAAGTCCTATAGAGATCATCTAATAATGCTGAAAAAAATAAGAAAAGTGTTTAGAGTAGAAAAAATAATGTTTATCACTTAGAATAAAGGATAATGGGTTCAAAATATTTCTCACAAGGGTAGTCTCCACTATTTGATTCCTAAACACCGATTTTGGGTTTAATATAGAAAATGACAAGTATACTTCCAAGGTTGATCTAATGAAGGAATATATGTGGTTTTTAATTTATTATTCAAACTTTTAAAAACAAAATTAAATCATAAACATTCTATCACGATATTTTGATTTTTGTGTTTCTTAATCTAATAAAAAAAATAAACATAGATATGATTTAATAAACAATTATGCAAATATTTATTATTCATAACAGTTGAGTATTATGAATATAATAATTAAGTTAATTATGCTTACTCATATTATTTAAATAATTTAAGATATAAATTGATATTTATTGATTTTCTCTTTTTTATGCGAATAACACCTTGGGTGGGTTTAGATATTCTTTGTTAATTAAAAAAATCAATTAACACCTAAGGGTAGGGTCGATAATTAATTTGGTTAATTAAATTAATTCATTTTTTCTAAGAGATTGAAAATGACCCATTTAAATGTTACCTTTGGATAGACATTTTAAACTTTATTCAAAATATCCAAATTAAATCTAAGAATTTAATTATCTGAGTACTAATTTCCAAGTTTTTAAACCATTATTGAAAATATGTTGTCAATACATTTTCGAATAATAGTTCTTATAAAAAAATTTTGAGATTGAGCTTCACTCTAACTATGGAGCGATTGTACCTACAAATAAAAGAACACTACTCTAAATCAGGCCGTATAATTAGTCTAATTTTTAGATTTAAGTTTGTAATGAAAAATAATATATTTTTCTCTAACATCTTTAATATAAAATCTTGAATAAAAAAAAATCAATTTATTTTATAGAAATGTTTTACCTATTTAATATTTTGTAAGCATAACAACGTTATTATTATATCATATTTACAAACATCCAGCTATATTAAATTTAATCACAGACAAATAAAACATAACATATAAGAATAAAACATAAAAATAACTTTAAATAATTCATTTTAAAATTATACCTCAAAAGAATCCTTACAGAACTTTGATGTCAATTATGTTGTTGGAAAACCTCTAAATGGATTTGCATTTCCGTTTATTGAATCAAAAACTAGAAATCTATAAAAAGTATAACTAGTTCTTTTCAAAAAGAAAAGAACTTTAAAACTAAAAAAACTAAGAACTATAGAAAGAAATCTAGAGAGAGAAAAGAAGAGATTTTGAGAGATGATTTTTACAATGGGGGAGAGGGTCCTTTTATAGGTGAAGAAAATGGCAAAAAAAGTGGAAAAATATCTCAAAAATTGATTTTGGATGCGTTTGGATAGGTTGGCATGTGTGTGGAGGGGCGAGATTTACGACAGACGGGCGTTGGTGCGAGTGGGTGTAGTCATGTGCTGGCGTACACGAGACTCGGTTCGGGCATGTGTTGGATTCGCGCACGCACAAAACTCAATATTATAGACATTTTGGACTCATTTTATCCAATTTTTCCATGTTTTTTACTTTTCCTAATTTGTTTCTCAACATATTTGTGATGTATTACCTCCGGTATTTTTCTTCGAGTCTTTAAGTTATTTTTGAATGAGAATACTTATAAAACAATAAAAATACCTGTAATTTTGAAAAGATAAATTTATATTAAATATGATCATACAAATATAAATCTATTTAATCAATTAAAAGCACATTAAAATCATGGCAATTTTAGTACTTTTTAAGCACTCATCACCCACACTTGTTGTAATCCCCTATACATAATCAATGAAGGCCTTAAGCCACATAAATTTATCGCTCATTTACTACTTCTCTTTATATTCTGGCTCTTAACTCAAATTATCCCCTAACAATTAGAAAATAGAGAATTAATTTATAGTTATAATTTGTACTATAGTTTTTTTAGAAAATAATAAATTTCATTAATTCATTAAAATTGAAAATACACAAAGAATCAAAATACATAATCAAATACAAAAGATAGACATCCTACGACATATGCACTATCATGGATAATTCTAATATTAGCATTGAAAGTATTTTCCTCCATTAATGGCTTTTTCTTTGCTTGGATTCCATGCATTTTGCCACCAAATATTATCTTCAATGAATAAACTAAAAATGTACCAACATAAAAATAAAAATATACCTAAGTCGTATTAGAGTATATATGTGTGAGAAAATGCTACCCTAGATCTAATATCTAGATGAAAACAATATAATTATGGTTGATTTTATTAAACTACAACAAAAATAAAAGAAAATTACCTGGAGAGAAAACAAATACCCAAAGAGAGAGCTAATTCCTTTTCAAAAAGTCTCCCTCTCCAATAGAAAATAATGAAAAATGGTTAGGGTTTTGAGAGAGAAAAAAAAGAGAGACTACTAGACTTATTAAATTTAATTACATAATAAATAAATATACTTGATAATTTTTAAGTACTTTTACGTTTTGAATCCCTAAATTAGCATGTATATATTGTACATAATCGAATTAACCCAAAAATAGCATGTTAGCTTATACAAATGTGTATATCTAATTTATCTATCCTTTATTATGAATGAATGTTGATTATATACAACATACACAAATGTTATATGTATATATTACATACAATTAACTTGCTATTTTTTGTGATAAAGTTATTTTTATATAACTTATATATGCTATTTAAGGCATGGGCTTCCTACCCCACCTCATGTTGTTGACCATGCCATACCACCTCCCCTTCTCTTCCTTCCTAGAATAACATCTAGAAATGAAAAGACAAACATTATACTATTTATTAACATGATTTAGAACATGCAAGTATACATGATTATGTATAAGTGATAAGTAGTTTTAAAAACTAGGGTTGTTATACCCACAAGGATTGTTAATAACTTTTACTACTACTCACTAGCTTATTAGTGCATTAATTAAAATTAGTACATGGGGCTTTTTTTGTTTTTGTTTTTGGAAAGAATAATTTAAAACAATAAACTAAGATTCCAAAGAAATTACGAGAGATATGTCATCATATGGCTATCATCACTACTAGCGTACAATTTTATTAATCATATTATGAATGTAAATAAATTTCTTAAGTTTTGCATCACTTTCATAATTTAAAATCAGTTTTAAGTTATTAACTTTAGCTTTAGAGATCTAGGTCTACTTAAGACTTCTTCTTACTCTGTAATTGATTTAGATTACCATCATAAATTCACGTAAATTTGGAACAACCTAGAAATTTTTTTACTAGATTTAATTCATTCACTTCATTACAATATAAAAAAAATGATAGCTAAACTAGGCAAGATTATAACAATTGTTTAACTTTTAGCGAGATCTTATTTGGTTGGCACCAAAGTGACTATTTACACAAATAATTTTGTAATAAAGTATCTCATGACGAAGAAGGATGCAAAATCAAGATTGATAAGATGGGTGCTCCTTCTACAAGAATTTGACTGGGAAATTCGTTATAAAAAAGGAATAGAAAATCAAGTAGCAGACCATCTATTTAGACTAGAGAGAAGCAAAAATGGATGATAATATGGTAATTAGGGAATCTTTTCCAAATGAGCAACTATTTTCTATAGCTCAAACAGAAGTTTCATGGTATGAAGACATTGCAAATTTTCTTGCCGCTAACGTTCTTCCACTGAACCTCACATGGTAACAAAAGAAGAAGTTTTTTCATGACATTAAACAGTATTTTTGGGATGACCCTTACCTCTATAAAAAATATGGTGATGATATTTTGAGAAGATATTTCCATAATGATGAAGTTGAAAGTATTCTTTACCATTGTTATAACTCAGAGTATGTAGGTCACTTTGGGAGCTCAAAAACAACAGCTAAAGTACTTCAATTTGGTTATTTTTGGCCTACACTATTTAAAGATGCTTACAATTATGTAAAGATATATGATAGATGTCAAAGGATATGTAATATTTCAAAAAGAGATGAAATGCCTTGAACAATATACATCAATTGGAATTGTTTGATGTGTGGGGCATCGAATTTATAGGACCATTTCCTCCATCATTTGGAAACAATTACATACTCATGGGAGTTGATTACGTGTCAAAGTGGGTAGAAGCCATTGCTGGCAACAAATGTGTTGCAAAAGTTATCATGAAATTTCTGAAGAAAAATATTTTCACTAGGTTTGGAACTCCTAGGATCATTATTAGTGATGGAGGAAGTCACTTTTGTAATAAAGCATTTAATTCCTTATTGTCTAAGTATGGGATTAAGCATAAAATGTATACCCCTTACCATCCCCAAAAAAAGTGGGCAAGTAGAGGTATCTAATAGAGAAGTGAAAAGAATTTTGGAGAAAACTGTGAACATCTATAGGAAGGATTGGTCATCTAAGTTGGATGATGCTTTATGGGCATACAAAACTACATTTTAAACACCAATTTTTACCACCCTGTATAAGCTAGTTTATGGAAAGGCTTGTCACTTACCATTAGAATTGGAGCACAAAGCATATTGGGCATTGAAACAGTTGAATATGTCCATAGATGCAGTTGGTGAGAAAAGAATGCTTCAAATAAATTAATTAGATGAATTATGGTAGAATGCTTATGAAATTGCCAAGCTTTACAAAGAAAAGACAAAACGATGGCATGACAAAAAAATTGTGCACCGTGATCATACTTGATCACGGTACCACTTTTCTAACATACTTGTGGCAATAGCCACAAAGTACCACTTTGAATAAGAATACTAGAGATTATATATTAACATCTTAGACTAGATATAAACGTATTCATGCAATAAACTATTTTATCATTTTAATTCTTAGATGCATAGATATGACATTTAAACATAGAATCAAGCATATCAAGAATTAATATTAAAATTATTCATGACATTAAATAAATTAAACCATAATCTAAGATTTGAAATTGCCCATAATCACATTAAGAGTTCAGATAGACATGGATCCTACAAGAATCATCATTATAATCATAAAAAGCTAAATAGAGGAAAATGAACTAAGAAAAGCTTATTATGATCTTCAAAATTTTTTCCAAAGGTTGCCCTACATGTGCTCTTGATCTCCTTTTTTTCTTGTTGCAAATTATTGTGTTTTGAAGACCTCTTGGATTGTTTATAATATAGTGTATTTTGAACCTAATCCGAGTTGGATTAGAATTTAATTGATCCAATACCTAAGATTAAAAATTTGTGCTAAAAAAATTCCAAATTTGAGTGTTGATTTGGTCATTTGATCAATCAAGTCCCTATTAGATCGATCGACTCTTACTTTTTGTTCTTTCCATGATTCCTTAATCAATCTCGATCGAAGCTAAATTAATTGAATATCTTGTTTTTGTCTATTTTTGCTCATTTCATCTTTAAATAGCTGTGTAACACAAAATAAACACATAAAATGTATAATAAATAGTAATTCATTATAAATATGGGAGAATTGATACACAAATAAATGTATAAAATGTCCTGATAAAAATTCTATGCACCTAACTTTTGTTAGTCCTCGAGCAAAGGTAAAATAAGTCATCACAAACACAATTTTTAGTATTTCATCTCAAGAACTTAATAACACCAATGTACCAAAATCTAATAAACATTTGCAGACATAACCATTCATTTGCTCTAGTATTCTCTATAATAATATAGCTCAAAGTGAGTATGTTTAGCATTCTTATTAGTGACAGTCAAATTATGTAATTCAAACAAGTAAAGTCCATGTCTATTTTCCTAAAATATCACCATATTTCTAGAATTATACCAAACACTATATGATTTTTCTTAAATTTACATTTCCACCTATCGATGTTACTTCCTAAAATGAGAAAGTCTTTCATTTGATTGCAATGTGGCTATGCCTATTGGTTCAGTCAAATGAAAGGAAAAATAAAAAAAAAAAAACAAAAGTTCATGAGTCCATGGAGTAGGAGGAAGAGATCTATGAATAAATCTATCCTAAGACTAAACATGTCAACAACCTAGAGTCAAATTTCTTTATTTTGGACCCAAACATTATTATTGGTTTCTTTTTCTTTATTTTTGTCATATTTTATTAGTAAAATTACTTAGCTCCTTTTGATATTTCTTTTCAACTTGTGCCCTTAATTGTTTTCTTTTATTTTATGGGGTACATATTGTAGAAAAAGGATATTTTACATATGTTAAGCATTTATCAATTATAATATAATTTGATGCTCTTAAATCTTATTCTAGTGTTTCCATTAGTCTATCATCTTTGGGGGGTGGGGGGGGGGGGGGGTGGGGGGGGGGGGGGGTGGGGGGGGGGGGGGGTGGGGGGGGGGGGGGGTGGGGGGGGGGGGGGGTGGGGGGGGGGGGGGGTGGGGGGGGGGGGGGGTGGGGGGGGGGGGGGGTGGGGGGGGGGGGGGGTGGGGGGGGGGGGGGGTGGGGGGGGGGGGGGGTGGGGGGGGGGGGGGGTGGGGGGGGGGGGGGGTGGGGGGGGGGGGGGGTGGGGGGGGGGGGGGGTGGGGGGGGGGGGGGGTGGGGGGGGGGGGGGGTGGGGGGGGGGGGGGGTGGGGGGGGGGGGGGGTGGGGGGGGGGGGGGGTGGGGGGGGGGGGGGGTGGGGGGGGGGGGGGGTGGGGGGGGGGGGGGGTGGGGGGGGGGGGGGGTGGGGGGGGGGGGGGGTGGGGGGGGGGGGGGGTGGGGGGGGGGGGGGGTGGGGGGGGGGGGGGGTGGGGGGGGGGGGGGGTGGGGGGGGGGGGGGGTGGGGGGGGGGGGACTAAATGTCAATTTGCTTAGCTACAGTTAAAAGGCAATCCCATAATTTTTCAATATCTTACATTTTAAATTTAACATCAAATCCAACAAAGACTCACTTGATACATATAATATTATTCAAAAATAAAAAGAGAACCAAGTTAAGGGAGCACACATGAAAACATTAGATTTTAGCATTCGGTGTTAAATATTTACAAGTATCACAACCAATAATGAAAAGTAAAACTCACCATGCTCATTTCTTATATAAAACGAAGAGCTTTCTCTAGAAAAGATGGAGATCCAACCTCTTCCAAAGCAAGCAGAATGGGTCTCCCAATAACTTTAGATACCGTTGGCTTTTTCGGTATCTACAAAAGGACAACCACCAAAAAATGGAAAAAGAAATAAAGCACAGATTAGAACTTTGCAAATTAACAAACTCCTAGGTCACATAGTAGTGAATTATTTGGGAAAATGATATTGGCATCAGAAAATTTATACTCACATAGGTTCGTCTTGCACTTTGCATAGATCCATCGTACACTAATGTGGTTTTCGGAATGCATGGTGATCGACACTTATATATGCCATGCCAACGTCGTTTACGAAGAAAAATGCGCAACTACTCCAATGATTCATTAGAGAGACTATGATAATAGATTTCTATCATTTGCTTCATTAGAATATAGCCACTAAGCGAGAACCAACTTCATTGTGCAATTCATATGGGAATCTCCCAATATACGTTTTTAACTTTTAAAAAGATTAATAAATTAGTCATTATCGATGTAGATATACTGAGAGAAAGGAGAAAGCGCTTAATAAATTTTAAAAGTAAATAATTAACATTTTTTAATTAAAATATCAATTATAATAATATCATAATTTATAAAAGATAATCAAATTATCAATTCTACAGATCGAATGCAATAAACCTATCATAATAAGATAGGATAATAAAATAAAAATAATAAAAGAGAGTTTTATAAGTTGCCACTCATAAGAGCTTGATGAAAACAAAACAAAGACAAATATAAAGAGAAAAACAATAAAAAAAGAAAGAAAATAGTAAATCCAAAACTTGCAACAGAAGGACAAAAATAATAAATATAAATCCTCTTTTAAAAGCATAAACAACAATAAAGAGTAAGAAATACAAGCATAAAAAAATATAAATAAATTACAACAAAACATACCTAAAAAATCATGATTTGGACAAAATTAAAAAAAAATAAAGGCAATAAAACACCACAACAAATAACTATAGTAAAAAAAAATTGAAACAAAGAATAATAGAAAAAAGAATAGAAATGAAAATAAAAATAGTGAGATAAATATTTCCTATCATTTTTTATTATTAAAACTCATTTATGTTTTTTATATGAAAATTCTCATAAATTGTCTTATAATTGCCATTCTATTAGTCTCACAGTTACTCTAACTTTATACCTTACTAATTTAACATCTAAGCCAATTTGACAATAACTTTTTTACCTTACTAATTTAACATTTAATCTAATTTCGACAATAACTAAATGCATATACCATTATTCTTTCATATATCACGAAGAGAAAAAAGCACTCTAACTTTATAAAAAATTGAAATTATGTTTCACTTTTTAAAGCAAAAAATTTCAAAATAAAAACAAAATATGGATACAAGTTTAAAAATAAGTTAAAAATTCTTCAATCATAGTTTAAAACATCCATCAGACTAAATGTCAATTTGCTTAGCTACGGTTAATAGGCAATCCCATAATTTTTCAATATCTTACATTTTAAATTTAACATCAAATCCAACAAAGACTCACTTGATACATATAATATTATTCAAAAATAAAAAGAGAACCAAGTTAAGGGGGCACACGCAAAACATTATATTTTAGCATTCAGTGTTAAATATTTACAAGTATCACAACCAATAATTAAAAGTAAAACTCACCATGCTCGCTCTTATATAAAACGAAGAGCATTCTCTAGAAAAGATGGAGATCCAACCTCTTCCAAAGCAAGCAGAATGGGTCTCCTAATAACTTTAGATACCATTGGCTTTTCGGTATCTACAAAAAGACAACCACCAAAAAATGGAAAAAGAAATAAAGCACTGATTAGAACTTTGCAAATTAACAAACTCCTAGGTCACATAGTAGTAAATTATTTGGGAAAATGATATTGGCATCGGAAAATTTATACTCGCGAGTTTCGTCATGCACTTTGCATAGATCCATCGTACACTAATGTGGTTTTCGGAATGCATGGTGATCGACACTTATATATGCCATGCCAACGTCGTTTACGAAGAAAAATCTGCAACTACTCCAACAGATTCATTAGAGAGACTATGATAATAGATTTCTATCATTTGCTTAATATAGCCCTAAGCCAGAACCAACTTCATTGTGCAATTCATATGCGAATCTCCCAATATACGTTTTTAACTTTTAAAAAGATTAATAAATTAGTCATTATCGATGTAGATACTTAGAGAAAGGAGAAACGCTTAATAAATTTTAAAAGTAAATAATTAACATTTTTTAATTAAAATAACAATTATAATAATATCATAATTTATAATAAATAATCAAATTATCAATTCTACAGCTAGTCGAATGCTATAAACCTATCATAATAAGATAGGATAATAAAATAAAAATAATAAAAGAGAGTTTTATAAGTTGCCACTCATGAGAGCTTGATGAAACCAAAACAAAGACACATATAAAGAGAAAAACAATAAAAAAAGAAAGAAAATAGTAAATCCAAAACATGCAACAGAAGGACAAAAATAATAAATATAAATCCTCTTTTAAAAGCACAAACAACAATAAAGAGTAAGAAATACAAGCATAAAAAAATAGAAATAAATTACAACAAAACACACCTAAAAAAATATTACTTAATGCCTGAAAAATCATGATTTGGAAAAAATTAAAAAAAAATAAAGGCAATAAAACACCACAACAAATAACTATAGTAAAAAAAATTGAAACAAAGAATAATAGAAAAAAGAATAGAAATGAAAATAAAAATAGTGAGATAAATATTTCCTATCATTTTTTATTATTAAAACTCATTTATGTTTTTTATATGAAAATTCTCATAAATTGTCTTATAATTGCCATTCTATTAGTCTCACAGTTACTCTAACTTTATACCTTACTAATTTAACATCTAAGCCAATTTGACAATAACTTTTTTACCTTACTAATTTAACATCCAATCCAATTTTGACAATAACTAAATGCATATACCATTATTCTTTCATATATCACGAAGAGAATAAAGCACTCTGACTTGGTAAAAAATTAAAATTATGTTTCTCTTTTTAAAACACAAAATTTCAAAATAAAAAAAATATACGCATACAAGTTTAAAAATAAGTTAAAAATTCTTCAATCATAGTTTAAAACATCCATCAGACTAAATGTCAATTTGCTTAGCTACTATTAATAGGCAATCCCATAATTTTTCAATATCTTACATTTTAAATTTAACATCAAATCCAACAACGATAATCAGTTGATACATATAATATTATTCAAAAATAAAAAGAGAACCAAGTTAAGGGAGCACACGCAAAACATTAGATTTTAGCATTCAGTGTTAAATATTTACAAGTATCACAACCAATAATTAAAAGTAAAACTCACCATGCTCGCTCTTATATAAAACGAAGAGCTTTCTCTAGAAAAGATGGAGATCCAACCTCTTCCAAAGCAAGCAGAATGGGTCTCCTAATAACTTCATAGATACCATTGGCTTTTCGGTATCTACAAAAAGATAACCACCAAAAAAATGGAAAAAGAAATAAAGCACAGATTAGAACTTTGCAAATTAAAAAACTCCTAGGTCACATAGTAGTAAATTATTTGGGAAAATGATATTGGCATCGGAAAATTTATACTCATGAGTTTCGTCTTGCACTTTGCATAGATCCATCGTACACTAATGTGGTTTTCGGAATGCATGGTGATCGACACTTATATATGCCATGCCAACGTCGTTTACGAAGAAAAATCTGCAACTACTCCATGATTCATTAGAGAGACTATGATAATAGATTTCTATCATTTGCTTCATTAGAATATAGCCACTAAGCGAACCAACTTCATTGTGCAATTCATATGGGAATCTCCCAATATACGTTTTTAACTTTTAAAAAGATTAATAAATTAGTCATTATCGATGTAGATATACGAGAGAAAGGAGAAACGCTTAATAAATTTTAAAAGTAAATAATTAACATTTTTTAATTAAAATAACAATTATAATAATATCATAATTTATAATAGATAATCAAATTATCAATTCTACTGACCAGTCGAATGCTATAAACCTATCATAATAAGATAGGATAATAAAATAAAAATAATAAAAGAGAGTTTTATAAGTTGCCACTCATAAGAGCTTGATGAAAACAAAACAAAGACACATATAAAGAGAAAAACAATAAAAAAAGAAAGAAAATAGTAAATCCAAAACATGCAACAGAAGGACAAAAATAATAAATATAAATCCTCTTTTAAAAGCATAAACAACAATAAAGAGTAAGAAATACGAGCATAAAAAATAGAAATAAATTACAACAAAACATACCTAAAAAATCATGATTTGGAAAAAATTAAAAAAAATAAAGGCAATAAAACACCACAACAAATAACTATAGTAAAAAAAAATTGAAACAAAGAATAATAGAAAAAAGAATAGAAATGAAAATAAAAATAGTGAGATAAATATTTCCTATCATTTTTTATTATTAAAACTCATTTATGTTTTTTATATAAAAATTCTCATAAATTGTCTTATAATTGCCATTCTATTAGTCTCACAGTTACTCTAACTTTATACCTTACTAATTTAACATCTAAGCCAATTTGACAATAACTTTTTTACCTTACTAATTTAACATCCAAACCAATTTTGACAATAACTAAATGCATATACTATTATTCTTTCACATATCACGAAGAGAATAAAGCACTCTGACTTCGTAAAAAATGGAAATTATGTTTCTCTTTTTAAAACACAAAATTTCAAAATAAAAAAAAATAAAACATACAAGTTTAAAAATAAGTTAAAAATTCTTCAATCATACTTTAAAACTTCCATCAGACTAAATGTCAATTTGCTTAGCTACCGTTAATAGGCAATCCCATAATTTTTCAATATCTTACATTTTAAATTTAACATCAAATCCAACAAAGACTCACTTGATACATATAATATTATTCAAAAATAAAAAGAGAACCAAGTTAAGGAGCACACGCATGAAAACATTAGATTTTAGCATTCAGTGTTAAATATTTACAAGTATCACAACCAATAATGAAAAGTAAAACTCACCATTCTCGCTCTTATATAAAACGAAGAGCTTTCTCTAGAAAAGATGGAGATCCAACCTCTTCCAAAGCAAGCGAGAATGGGTCTCCTAATAACTTTAGATACCATTGGCTTTTTCGGTATCTACAAAAAGACAACCACCAAAAAAATGGAAAAAGAAATAAAGCCTGATTAGAACTTTGCAAATTAACAAACTCCTAGGTCACATAGTAGTAAATTATTTGGGAAAATGATATTGGCATCGGAAAATTTATACTCGCGAGTTTCGTCTTGCACTTTGCATAGATCCATCGTACACTAATGTGGTTTTCGACATGCATGGTGATCGACACTTGTATA
Source organism: Hippophae rhamnoides (assembly GCA_033030585.1). Taxonomy (NCBI): domain Eukaryota; kingdom Viridiplantae; phylum Streptophyta; class Magnoliopsida; order Rosales; family Elaeagnaceae; genus Hippophae; species Hippophae rhamnoides. Next base: position 30,818,241 of record CM065431.1, on the reverse strand, counting down.
TGCAATGCCAACGTCGTTTACGAAGAAAAATCTGCAACTACTCCATGATTCATTAGAGAGACTATGATAATAGATTTCTATCATTTGTTTCATTAGAATATAGCCCTAAGCCAGAACCAACTTCATTGTGCAATTCATACGGGAATCTCCCAATATACGTTTTTAACTTTTAAAAATATTAATAAATTAGTCATTATCGATAGAGAAAGGAGAAACGCTTAATAAATTTTAAAAGTAAATAATTAACATTTTTTAATTAAAATAACAATTATAATAATATCATAATTTATAATAATTAATCAAATTATCAATTCTACAGCCAGTCGAATGCTATAAACCTATCATAATAAGATAGGATAATAAATTAAAAATAATAAAAGAGAGTTTTATAAGTTGCCACTCATGAGAGCTTGATGAAAACGAAACAAAGACACATATAAAGAGAAAAACAATAAAAAAAGAAAGAAAATAGTAAATCCAAAACATGCAAAAGAAGGACAAAAATAATAAATATAAATCCTCTTTTAAAAGCATAAACAACAATAAAGAGTAAGAAATACGAGCATAAAAAAATAGAAATAAATTACAACAAAACATACCTAAAAAAATATTACTTAATGCATGAAAAATCATGATTTGGACAAAATTAAAAAAAATAAAGGCAATAAAACACCACAACAAATAACTATAGTAAAAAAAATTGAAACAAAGAATAATCGAAAAAAGAATAGAAATGAAAATAAAAATAATGAGATAAATATTTTCTATCATTTTTTATTATTAAAACTCATTTTTTTTTATATGAAAATTCTCATAAATTGTCTTATAATTGCCACTCTATTAGTCTCACAGTTACTCTAACTTTATACCTAACTAATTTAACATCCAATCCAATTTGACAATAACTTTTTTACCTTACTAATTTAACATCCAATCCAATTTTGACAATAACTAAATGCATATACTATTATTCTTTCATATATCACGAAGAGAATAAAGCACTCTGACTTGGTAAAAAATTGAAATTATGTTTCTCTTTTTAAAACACAAAATTTCAAAATAAAAAAAATATACACATACAAGTTTAAAAATAAGTTAAAAATTCTTCAATCATAGTTTAAAACATCCATCAGACTAAATGTCAATTTGCTTAGCTATTAATAGGCAATCCCATAATTTTTCAATATCTTACATTTTAAATTTAACATCAAATCCAACAAAGACTCACTTGATACATATAATATTATTCAAAAATAAAAAGAGAACCAAGTTAAGAGAGCACACGCAAAACACTAGATTTTAGCATTCAGTGTTAAATATTTACAAGTATCACAACCAATAATGAAAAGTAAAACTCACCATGCTCGCTCTTATATAAAACGAAGAGCTTTCTCTAGAAAAGAGGGAGATCCAACCTCTTCCAAAGCAAGCGAGAATGGGTCTCCTAATAACTTTAGATACCATTGGCTTTTCGGTATCTACAAAAAGACAACCACCAAAAAATGGAAAAAGAAATAAAGCACTGATTAGAACTTTGCAAATTAACAAACTCCTAGGTCACATAGTAGTAAATTATTTGGGAAAATGATATTGGCATCGGAAAATTTATACTCGCGAGTTTCGTCTTGCACTTTGCATAGAACCATCGTACACTAATGTGGTTTTCGGAATGCATGGTGATCGACACTTATATATGCCATGCCAACGTCGTTTACGAAGAAAAATGCGCAACTACTCCATGATTCATTAGAGAGACTATGATAATAGATTTCTATCATTTGCTTCATTAGAATATAGCCACTAAGCAGAACCAACTTTATTGTGCAATTCATACGGGAAACTCCCAATATACGTTTTTAACTTTTAAAAAGATTAATAAATTAGTCATGATCGATGTAGATATACAGAGAAAGGAGAAACGCTTAATAAATTTTAAAAGTAAATAATTAACATTTTTTTAATTAAAATAACAATTATAATAATATCATAATTTATAATAAATAATCAAATTATCAATTCTATAGCCTGTCGAATGCTATAAACCTATCATAATAAGATAGGATAATAAAATAAAAATAATAAAATAGAGTTTTATAAGTTGCCACTCATAAGAGCTTTATGAAAACAAAACAAAGACACATATAAAGAGAAAAACAATAAAAAAAGAAAGAAAATAGTAAATCCAAAACATGCAAAAGAAGGACAAAAATAATAAATATAAATCCTCTTTTAAAAGCATAAACAACAATAAAGAGTAAGAAATACGAGCATAAAAAAATAGAAATAAATTACAACAAAACATACCTAAAAAAATATTACTTAATGCCTGAAAAATCATGATTTGGACAAAATTAAAAAAAATAAAGGCAATAAAACACCACAACAAATAACTATAGTAAAAAAAATTGAAACAAAGAATAATCGAAAAAAGAATAGAAATGAAAATAAAAATAATGAGATAAATATTTTCTATCATTTTTTTAATATGAAAATTCTCATAAATTGTCTTATAATTGCCACTCTATTAGTCTCACAGTTACTCTAACTTTATACCTAACTAATTTAACATCCAATCCAATTTGACAATAACTTTTTTACCTTACTAATTTAACATCCAATCCAATTTTGACAATAACTAAATGCATATACTATTATTCTTTCATATATCACGAAGAGAATAAAGCATTGAAATTATGTTTCTCTTTTTAAAACACAAAATTTCAAAATAAAAAAATATACACATACAAGTTTAAAAATAAGTTAAAAATTCTTCAATCATAGTTTAAAACATCCATCAGACTAAATGTCAATTTGCTTAGCTACCGTTAATAGGCAATCCCATAATTTTTCAATATCTTACATTTTAAATTTAACATCATATCCAACAAAGACTCACTTGATACATATAATATTATTCAAAAATAAAAAGAGAACCAAGTTAAGGGAGCACACGCAAAACATTAGATTTTAGCATTCAGTGTTAAATATTTACAAGTATCACAACCAATAATGAAAAGTAAAACTCACCATGCTCGCTCTTATATAAAACGAAGAGCTTTCTCTAGAAAAGATGGAGATCCAACCTCTTTCAAAGCAAGCGAGAATGGGTCTCCTAATAACTTTAGATACCATTGGCTTTTCGGTATCTACAAAAAGACAACCACCAAAAAAATGGAAAAAGAAATAAAGCCTGATTAGAACTTTGCAAATTAACAAACTCCTAGGTCACATAGTAGTAAATTATTTGGGAAAATGATATTGGCATCGGAAAATTTATACTGCGAGTTTCGTCTTGCACTTTGCATAGATCCATCGTACACTAATGTGGTTTTCGACATGCATGGTGATCGACACTTGTATATGCCATGCCAACGTCGTTTACGAAGAAAAATCTGCAACTACTCCATGATTCATTAGAGAGACTATGATAATAGATTTCTATCATTTGCTTCATTAGAATATAGCCACTAAGCGAACCAACTTCATTGTGCAATTCATATGGGAATCTCCCAATATACGTTTTTAACTTTTAAAAAGATTAATAAATTAGTCATTATCGATGTAGATATACGAGAGAAAGGAGAAACGCTTAATAAATTTTAAAAATAAATAATTAACATTTTTTAATTAAAATAACAATTATAATAATATCATAATTTATAATAGATAATCAAATTATCAATTCTACTGGGTCGAATGCTAAAAACCTATCATAATAAGATAGGATAATAAAATAAAAATAATAAAAGAGAGTTTTATAAGTTGCCACTCATAAGAGCTTGATGAAAACAAAACAAAGACACATATAAAGAGAAAAACAATAAAAAAAGAAAGAAAATAGTAAATCCAAAACATGCAAAAGAAGGACAAAAATAATAAATATAAATCCTCTTTTAAAAGCATAAACAACAATAAAGAGTAAGAAATACGAGAATAAAAAATAGAAATAAATTAAAACAAAACATACCTAAAAAATATTACTTAATGCTTGAAAAATCATGATTTGGACAAAATTAAAAAAGAGTAAAGGCAATAAAACACCACAACAAATAACTATAGTAAAAAAAATGAAACAAAGGATAATCGAAAAAAGAATAGAAATGAAAATAAAAATAATGAGATAAATTTTTTCTATCATTTTTTATTATTAAAACTCATTTTTTTTATGAAAATTCTCATAAATTGTCTTATAATTGCCACTCTATTAGTTTCACATTACTCTAACTTTATACCTAACTAATTTAACATCCAATCCAATTTGACAATAACTTTTTGACCTTACTAATTTAACATCCAATCCAATTTTGACAATAACTAAATGCATATACTATTATTCTTTCATTGATCACGAAGAGAATAAAGCACCCTGACTTGGTAAAAAATTGAAATTATGTTTCTTTGTAAAACACAAAATTTCAAAATAAAAAAATATACACATACAAGTTTAAAAATAAGTTAAAAATTCTTCAATCATAGTTTAAACCATCCATCAGACTAAATGTCAATTTGCTTAGCTACCGTTAATAGGCAATCCCATAATTTTTCAATATCTTACATTTTAAATTTAACATCATATCCAACAAAGACTCACTTGATACATATAATATTATTCAAAAATAAAAAGAGAACCAAGTTAAGGGAGCACACGCAAAACATTAGATTTTAGCATTCAGTGTTAAATATTTACAAGTATCACAACCAATAATGAAAAGTAAAACTCACCATTCTCGCTCTTATATAAAACGAAGAGCTTTCTCTAGAAAAGATGGAGATCCAACCTCTTCCAAAGCAAGCAGAATGGGTCTCCTAATAACTTTAGATACCATTGGCTTTTTCGGTATCTACAAAAAGACAACCACCAAAGAAAAGGAAACAGAAATAAAGCCTGATTAGAACTTTGCAAATTAACAAACTCCTAGGTCACATAGTAGTAAATTATTTGGGAAAATGATATTGGCATCGGAAAATTTATACTCACGAGTTTCGTCTTGCACTTTGCATAGCTCCCTCGTGCACCAATTTGGTTTTCGAAATGCATGGTGAGCGACACTTGTCTATGCAATGCCAGCGTCGTTTTTGAAGAAAAATCTGCAACTACTCCAACAGATTCATTTGAGAGACTATGATAATAGATTTCTATCATTTGCTTCATTAGAATATAGCCACTAAGCGAACCAACTTCATTGTGCAATTCATATGGGAATCTCCCAATATACGTTTTTAACTTTTAAAAAGATTAATAAATTAGTCATTATCGATGTAGATATACGAGAGAAAGGAGAAACGCTTAATAAATTTTAAAAGTAAATAATTAACATTTTTTAATTAAAATAACAATTATAATAATATCATAATTTATAATAGATAATCAAATTATCAATTCTACAAGTCGAATGCTATAAACCTATCATAATAAGATAGGATAATAAAATAAAAATAATAAAAGAGAGTTTTATAAGTTGCCACTCATAAGAGCTTGATGAAAACAAAACAAAGACACATATAAAGAGAAAAACAATAAAAAAAGAAAGAAAATAGTAAATCCAAAACATGCAAAAGAAGGACAAAAATAATAAATATAAATCCTCTTTTAAAAGCATAAACAACAATAAAGAGTAAGAAATACGAGCATAAAAAAATAGAAATAAATTACAACAAAACATACCTAAAAATATATTACTTAATGCCTGAAAAATCATGATTTGGACAAAATTAAAAAAAATAAAGGCAATAAAACACCACAACAAATAACTATAGTAAAAAAAATTGAAACAAAGAATAATCGAAAAAAGAATAGAAATGAAAATAAAAATAATGAGATAAATATTTTCTATCATTTTTTATTATTAAAAGTCATTTTTTATATGAAAATTCTCATAAATTGTCTTATAATTGCCACTCTATTAGTCTCACTGTTACTCTAACTTTATACCTAACTAATTTAACATCCAATCCAATTTGACAATAACTTTTTACCTTACTAATTTAACTTCCAATCCAATTTTGACAATAACTAAATGCATATACTATTATTCTTTCATATATCACGAAGAGAATAAACCATTGAAATTATGTTTCTCTTTTTAAAACACAAAATTTCAAAATAAAAAAAATATACACATACAAGTTTAAAAATAAGTTAAAAATTCTTAAATCATAGTTTAAAACATACATCAGACTAAATGTCAGTTTGCTTAGCTACCGTTAATAGGCAATCCCATAATTTTTCAATATCTTACATTTTAAATTTAACATCATATCCAACAAAGACTCACTTGATACATATAATATTATTCAAAAATAAAAAGAGAACCAAGTTAAGGGAGCACACGCAAAACATTAGATTTTAGCATTCAGTGTTAAATATTTACAAGTATCACAACCAATAATGAAAAGTAAAACTCACCATTCTCGCTCTTATATAAAACGAAGAGCTTTCTCTAGAAAAGATGGAGATCCAACCTCTTCCAAAGCAAGCGAGAATGGGTCTCCTAATAACTTTAGATACCATTGGCTTTTTCGGTATCTACAAAAAGACAACCACCAAAAAATGGAAAAAGAAATAAAGCCTGATTAGAACTTTGCAAATTAACAAACTACTAGGTCACATAGTAGTAAATTATTTGGGAAAATGATATTGGCATCGGAAAATTTATACTCACGAGTTTCGTCATGCACTTTGCATAGATCCATCGTACACTAATGTGGTTTTCGACATGCATGGTGATCGACACTTGTATATGCCATGCCAACGTCGTTTACGAAGAAAAATCTGCAACTACTCCAATGATTCATTAGAGAGACTATGATAATAGATTTCTATCATTTGCTTCATTAAAATATAGCCCTAAGCTAGAACCAACTTCATTGTGCAATTCATATGGGAATCTCCCAATATACGTTTTTAACTTTTAAAAAGATTAATGAATTAGTCATTATCGATGTAGATATATAGAGAAAGGAGAAACGCTTAATAAATTTTAAAAGTAAATAATTAACATTTTTTAATTAAAATAACAATTATAATAATATCATAATTTATAATAAATAATCAAATTATCAATTCTACAGACAAACGAATGCTATAAACCTATCATAATAAGATAGGATAATAAAATAAAAATAATAAAAGAGAGTTTTATAAGTTGCCACTCATAAGAGCTTGATGAAAACAAAACAAAGACACATATAAAGAGAAAAACAATAAAAAAAGAAAGAAAATAGTAAATCCAAAACATGCAAAAGAAGGACAAAAATAATAAATATAAATCCTCTTTTAAAAGCATAAACAACAATAAAGAGTAAGAAATACGAGCATAAAAAAATAGAAATAAATTACAACAAAACATACCTAAAAAAATATTACTTAATGCCTGAAAAATCATGATTTGGACAAAATTAAAAAAAAAATAAAGGCAATAAAACACCACAACAAATAACTATAGTAAAAAAAATTGAAACAAAGAATAATCGAAAAAAGAATAGAAATGAAAATAAAAATAATGAGATAAATATTTTCTATCATTTTTTATTATTAAAAGTCATTTTTTTATATGAAAATTCTCATAAATTGTCTTATAATTGCCCTTCTATTTGTCTCACAGTTACTCTAACTTTATACCTAACTAATTTAACATCCAATCCAATTTGACAATAACTTTTTTACCTTACTAATTTAACATCCAATCCAATTTTGACAATAACTAAATGCATATACTATTATTCTTTCATATATCACGAAGAGAATAAAGCACCCTGACTTGGTAAAAAATTGAAATTATGTTTCTCTTTTTAAAACACAAAATTTCAAAATAAAAAAAATATACACATACAAGTTTAAAAATAAGTTAAAAATTCTTCAATCATAGTTTAAAACATCCATCAGACTAAATGTCAATTTGCTTAGCTACCGTTAATAGGCAATCCCATAATTTTTCAATATCTTACATTTTAAATTTAACATCATATCCAACAAAGACTCACTTGATACATATAATATTATTCAAAAATAAAAAGAGAACCAAGTTAAGGGAGCACACGCAAAACATTAGATTTTAGCATTCAGTGTTAAATATTTACAAGTATCACAACCAATAATGAAAAGTAAAACTCACCATTCTCGCTCTTATATAAAACGAAGAGCTTTCTCTAGAAAAGATGGAGATCCAACCTCTTCCAAAGCAAGCAGAATGGGTCTCCTAATAACTTTAGATACCATTGCTTTTTCGGTATCTACAAAAAGACAACCACCAAAAAATGGAAAAAGAAATAAAGCACAGATTAGAACTTTGCAAATTAACAAACTCCTAGGTCACATAGTAGTAAATTATTTGGGAAAATGATATTGGCATCAGAAAATTTATACTCACAGAGTTTCGTCTTGCACTTTGCATAGATCCATCGTACACTAATGTGGTTTTCGACATGCATGGTGATCGACACTTGTATATGCCATGCCAACGTCGTTTCTGAAGAAAAATCTGCAACTACTCCAACAGATTCATTAGAGAGACTATGATAATAGATTTCTATCATTTGCTTCATTAGAATATAGCCCTAAGCCAGAACCAACTTCATTGTGCAATTCATATGGGAATCTCCCAATATACGTTTTTAACTTTTAAAAAGATTAATAAATTAGTCATTATCGATGTAGATATACAGAGAAAGGAGAAACGCTTAATAAATTTTAAAAGTAAATAATTAACATTTTTTAATTAAAATAACAATTATAATAATATCATAATTTATAATAGATAATCAAATTATCAATTCTACAGCCAGTCGAATGCTATAAACCTATCATAATAAGATAGGATAATAAAATAAAAATAATAAAAGAGAGTTTTATAAGTTGCCACTCATAAGAGCTTGATGAAAACAAAACAAAGACACATATAAAGAGAAAAACAATAAAAAAAGAAAGAAAATAGTAAATCCAAAACATGCAAAAGAAGGACAAAAATAATAAATATAAATCCTCTTTTAAAAGCATAAACAACAATAAAGAGTAAGAAATACGAGCATAAAAAAATAGAAATAAATTACAACAAAACATACCTAAAAAAATATTACTTAATGCCTGAAAAATCATGATTTGGACAAAATTAAAAAAAATAAAGGCAATAAAACACCACAACAAATAACTATAGTAAAAAAAATTGAAACAAAGAATAATCGAAAAAAGAATAGAAATGAAAATAAAAATAATGAGATAAATATTTTCTATCATTTTTTATTATTAAAACTCATTTTTTTTATATGAAAATTCTCATAAATTGTCTTATAATTGCCACTCTATTAGTCTCACAGTTACTCTAACTTTATACCTAACTAATTTAACATCCAATCCAATTTGACAATAACTTTTTTACCTTACTAATTTAACATCCAATCCAATTTTGACAATAACTAAATGCATATACTATTATTCTTTCATATATCACGAAGAGAATAAAGCACTCTGACTTGGTAAAAAATTGAAATTATGTTTCTCTTTTTAAAACACAAAATTTCAAAATAAAAAAAATATACACATACAAGTTTAAAAATAAGTTAAAAATTCTTCAATCATAGTTTAAAACATCCATCAGACTAAATGTCAATTTGCTTAGCTACCGTTAATAGGCAATCCCATAATTTTTCAATATCTTACATTTTAAATTTAACATCAAATCCAACAAAGACTCACTTGATACATATAATATTATTCAAAAATAAAAAGAGAACCAAGTTAAGGGAGCACACGCAAAACATTAGATTTTAGCATTCAGTGTTAAATATTTACAAGTATCACAACCAATAATGAAAAGTAAAACTCACCATGCTCGCTCTTATATAAAACGAAGAGCTTTCTCTAGAAAAGATGGAGATCCAACCTCTTACAAAGCAAGCGAGAATGGGTCTCCTAATAACTTTAGATACCATTGGCTTTTTCGGTATCTACAAAAAGACAACCACCAAAAAAATGGAAAAAGAAATAAAGCCTGATTAGAACTTTGCAAATTAACAAACTCCTAGGTCACATCGTAGTAAATTATTTGGGAAAATGATATTGGCATCGGAAAATTTATACTCAGGAGTTTCGTCTTGCACTTTGCATAGATCCATCGTACACTAATGTGGTTTTCGACATGCATGGTGATCGACACTTGTATATGCCATGCCAACGTCGTTTACGAAGAAAAATGCGCAACTACTCCAATGATTCATTAGAGAGACTATGATAATAGATTTCTATCATTTGCTTCATTAGAATATAGCCCTAAGCCAGAACCAACTTCATTGTGCAATTCATATGGGAATCTCACAATATACGTTTTTAACTTTGAAAAAGATTAATAAATTAGTCATTATGGATGTAGATATACAGAGAAAGGAGAAACGCTTAATAAATTTTAAAAGTAAATAATTAACATTTTTTAATTAAAATAACAATTATAATAATATCATAATTTATAATAGATAATCAAATTATCAATTCTACAGCCAGTCGAATGCTATAAACCTATCATAATAAGATAGGATAATAAAATAAAAATAATAAAAGAGAGTTTTATAAGTTGCCACTCATAAGAGCTTGATGAAAACAAAACAAAGACACATATAAAGAGAAAAACAATAAAAAAAGAAAGAAAATAGTAAATCCAAAACATGCAACAGAAGGACAAAAATAATAAATATAAATCCTCTTAAAAGCATAAACAACAATAAAGAGTAAGAAATACGAGCATAAAAAAATAGAAATAAATTACAACAAAACATACCTAAAAAAATATTACTTAATGCCTGAAAAATCATGATTTGGACAAAATTAAAAAAAATAAAGGCAATAAAACACCACAACAAATAACTATAGTAAAAAAAATTGAAACAAAGAATAATCGAAAAAAGAATAGAAATGAAAATAAAAATAATGAGATAAATATTTTCTATCACTTTTTATTATTAAAACCCATTTTCTTTATACGAAAATTCTCACACATTGTCTTATAATAGCCCTTCTATTAGTCTCACTCCTACTCTAACTTTATACCTAACTAATTTAACATCCAATCCAATTTGACAATAACTTTTTTACCTTACTAATTTAACATCCAATCCAATTTTGACAATAACTAAATGCATATACTATTATTCTTTCATATATCACGAAGAGAATAAAGCACTATGACTTGGTAAAGAATTGAAATTATGTTTCTCTTTTTAAAACACAAAATTTCAAAATAAAAAAAATATACACATACAAGTTTAAAAATAAGTTAAAAATTCTTCAATCATAGTTTAAAACATCCATCAGACTAAATGTCAATTTGCTTAGCTACCGTTAATAGGCAATCCCATAATTTTTCAATATCTTACATTTTAAATTTAACATCATATCCAACAAAGACTCACTTGATACATATAATATTATTCAAAAATAAAAAGAGAACCAAGCACACGCAAAACATTAGATTTTAGCATTCAGTGTTAAATATTTACAAGTATCACAACCAATAATGAAAAGTAAAACTCACCATGCTCACTCTTATATAAAACGAAGAGCTTTCTCTAGAAAAGATGGAGATCCAACCTCTTCCAAAGCAAGCGAGAATGGGTCTCCCAATAACTTTAGATACCGTTGGGTTTTTCGGTATCTACAAAAAGACAACCACCAAAAAATGGAAAAAGAAATAAAGCACTGATTAGAACTTTGCAAATTAACAAACTCCTAGGTCACATCGTAGTAAATTATTTGGGAAAATGATATTGGCATCGGAAAATTTATACTCAGAGTTTCGTCTTGCACTTTGCATAGATCCATCGTACACTAATGTGGTTTTCGACATGCATGATGATCGACACTTGTATATGCCATGCCAACCTCGTTTCTGAAGAAAAATCTGCAACTACTCCAACAGATTCATTGGAGAGACTATGATAATAGATTTCTATCATTTGCTTCATTAGAATATAGCCCTAAGCGAGAACCAACTTCATTGTGCAATTCATATGGGAATCTCCCAATATACGTTTTTAACTTTTAAAAAGATTAATAAATTAGTCATTATCGATGTAGATATACAGAGAGAGGAGAAACGCTTAATAAATTTTAAAAGTAAATAATTAACATTTTTTAAATAAAATAACAATTATAAAAATATCATAATTTATAATAGATAATCAAATTATCAATTCTACTGTCGAATGCTATAAACCTATCATAATAAGATAGGATAATAAAATAAAAATAATAAAAGAGAGTTTTATAAGTTGCCACTCATAAGAGCTTGATGAAAACAAAACAAAGACACATATAAAGAGAAAAACAATAAAAAAAGAAAGAAAATAGTAAATCCAAAACATGCAACAGAAGGACAAAAATAATAAATATAAATCCTCTTTTAAAAGCATAAACAACAATAAAGAGTAAGAAATACGAGCATAAAAAAATAGAAATAAATTACAACAAAACATACCTAAAAAAATATTACTTAATGCCTGAAAAATCATGATTTGGACAAAATTAAAAAAAATAAAGGCAATAAAACACCACAACAAATAACTATAGTAAAAAAAATTGAAACAAAGAATAATCGAAAAAAGAATAGAAATGAAAATAAAAATAATGAGATAAATATTTTCTATCATTTTTTATTATTAAAACTCATTTTTATATGAAAATTCTCATAAATTGTCTTATAATTGCCACTCTATTAGTCTCACAGTTACTCTAACTTTATACCTAACTAATTTAACATCCAATCCAATTTGACAATAACTTTTTTACCTTACTAATTTAACATCCAATCCAATTTTGACAATAACTAAATGCATATACTATTATTCTTTCATATATCACGAAGAGAATAAACCATTGAAATTATGTTTCTCTTTTTAAAACACAAAATTTCAAAATAAAAAAATATACACATACAAGTTTAAAAATAAGTTAAAAATTCTTCAATCATAGTTTAAAACATCCATCAGACTAAATGTCAATTTGCTTAGCTACCGTTAATAGGCAATCCCATAATTTTTCAATATCTTACATTTTAAATTTAACATCAAATCCAACAAAGACTCACTTGATACATATAATATTATTCAAAAATAAAAAGAGAACCAAGTTAAGGGAGCACACGCAAAACATTAGATTTTAGCATTCAGTGTTAAATATTTACAAGTATCACAACCAATAATGAAAAGTAAAACTCACCATGCTCGCTCTTATATAAAACGAAGAGCTTTCTCTAGAAAAGATGGAGATCCAACCTCTTCCAAAGCAAGCGAGAATGGGTCTCCTAATAACTTTAGATACCATTGGCTTTTTCGGTATCTACAAAAAGACAACCACCAAAAAATGGAAAAAGAAATAAAGCCTGATTAGAACTTTGCAAATTAACAAACTCCTAGGTCACATAGTAGTAAATTATTTGGGAAAATGATATTGGCATCAGAAAATTTATACTCACGCAGTTTCGTCTTGCACTTTGCATAGATCCATCGTACACTAATGTGGTTTTCGACATGCATGGTGATCGACACTTGTATATGCCATGCCAACGTCGTTTCTGAAGAAAAATCTGCAACTACTCCAACAGATTCATTAGAGAGACTATGATAATAGATTTCTATCATTTGCTTCATTAGAATATAGCCCTAAGCAAGAACCAACTTCATTGTGCAATTCATATGGGAATCTCCCAATATACGTTTTTAACTTTTAAAAAGATTAATAAATTAGTCATTATCGATGTAGATATACAGAGAAAGGAGAAACGCTTAATAAATTTTAAAAGTAAATAATTAACATTTTTTAATTAAAATAACAATTATAATAATATCATAATTTATAATAGATAATCAAATTATCAATTCTACAGCAAGTCGAATGCTATAAACCTATCATAATAAGATAGGATAATAAAATAAAAATAATAAAATAGAGTTTTATAAGTTGCCACTCATAAGAGCTTGATGAAAACAAAACAAAGACACATATAAAGAGAAAAACAATAAAAAAAGAAAGAAAATAGTAAATCCAAAACATGCAAAAGAAGGACAAAAATAATAAATATAAATCCTCTTTTAAAAGCATAAACAACAATAAAGAGTAAGAAATACGAGCATAAAAAAATAGAAATAAATTACAACAAAACATACCTAGAAAATATTACTTAATGCTTGAAAAATCATGATTTGGACAAAATTAAAAAAATAAAGGCAATAAAACACCACAACAAATAACTATAGTAAAAAAAATTGAAACAAAGAATAATCGAAAAAAGAATAGAAATGAAAATAAAAAAAATGAGATAAATATTTTCTATCATTTTTTATTATTAAAACTCATTTGTTTTTATATGAAAATTCTCATAAATTGTCTTATAATTGCCATTCTATTAGTCTCACGCTTACTCTAACTTTATACCTAACTAATTTAACATCCAATCCAATTTGACAATAACTTTTTTACCTTACTAATTTAACATCCAATCCAATTTTAACAATAACTAAATGCATATACTATTATTCTTTCATATATCACGAAGAGAATAAAGCACTCTGACTTGGTAAAAAATTGAAATTATGTTTCTCTTTTTAAAACACAAAATTTAAAAATGAAAAAAATATACACATACAAGTTTAAAAATAAGTTAAAAATTCTTCAATCATACTTTAAAACTTCCATCAGACTAAATGTCAATTTGCTTAGCTACCGCTAATAGGCAATCCCATAATTTTTCAATATCTTACATTTTAAATTTAACATCAAATCCAACAAAGACTCACTTGATACATATAATATTATTCAAAAATAAAAAGAGAACCAAGTTAAGGGAGCACACGCAAAACATTAGATTTTAGCATTCAGTGTTAAATATTTACAAGTATCAAAACCAATAATGAAAAGTAAAACTCACCATGCTCGCTCTTATATAAAACGAAGAGTTTTCTCTAGAGAAGATGGAGATCCAACCTCTTCCAAAGCAAGCAGAATGGGTCTCCTAATAACTTTAGATACCATTGGCCTTTTCGGTATCTACAAAAAGATAACCACCAAAAAAATGGAAAAAGAAATAAAGCACATATTAGAACTTTGCAAATTAACAAACTCCTAGGACATATCGTTGTAAATTATTTTGGAAAATGATATTGGCATCAGAAAATTTATACTCACAGAGTTTCGTCTTTCACTTTGCATAGATCCATCGTACACTAATGTGGTTTTCGACATGCATGGTGATCGACACTTGTATATGCCATGCCAATGTCGTTCCTGAAGAAAAATCTGCAACTACTCCAACAGATTCATTAGAGAGACTATGATAATAGATTTCTATCATTTGCTTCATTAGAATATAACCCTAAGCAGAGCCAACTTCATTGTGCAATTGATATGTGAATCTCCCAATATACGTTTTTAACTTTTAAAAAGGTTAATAAATTAGTCATTATCGATGTAGATATACAGACAAAGGAGAAACGCTTAATAAATTTTAAAAGTAAATAATTAACATTTTTTAATTAAAATAACAATTATAATAATATCATAATTTATAATAAATAATCAAATTATCAATTCTACTGCTAGTCGAATGCTATAAACCTATCATAATAAGATAGGATAATAAAATAAAAATAATAAAAGAGAGTTTAATAAGTTGCCAAACATAAGAACTTGATGAAAACAAAACAAAGACATATATAAAGAGAAAAACAATAAAAAAAGAAAGAAAGTAGTAAATCCAAAACATGCAACAGAAGGACAAAAATAATAAATATAAATCCTCTTAAAAGCATAAACAACAATAAAGAGTAAGAAATACGAGCATAAAAAAATAGAAATAAATTACAACAAAACATACCTAAAAAAATATTACTTAATGCCTGAAAAATCATGAATTGGACAAAATTAAAAAAAATAAAGGCAATAAAACACCACAACAAATAACTATAGTAAAAAAAATTGAAACAAAGAATATTCCAAAAAAGAATAGAAATGAAAATAAAAAAAATGAGATAAATATTTTCTATCATTTTTTATTATTAAAACTCATTTTTTTTATATGAAAATTCTCATAAATTGTCTTATAATTGCCACTCTATTAGTTTCACATTACTCTAACTTTATACCTAACTAATTTAACATCCAATCCAATTTGATAATAAATTTTTTACCTTACTAATTTAACATCCAATCCAATTTTGACAATAACTAAATGCATATACTATTATTCTTTCATATATCACGAAGAGAATAAAGCACCCTCACTTGGTAAAAAATTGAAATTATGTTTCTCTTTTTAAAACACAAAATTTCAAAATAAAAAAAAATATACACATACAAGTTTAAAAATAAGTTAAAAATTCTTCAATCATAGTTTAAAACATCCATCAGACTAAATGTCAATTTGCTTAGCTACCGTTAATAGGCAATCCCATAATTTTTCAATATCTTACATTTTAAATTTAACATCAAATCCAACAAAGACTCACTTGATACATATAATATTATTCAAAAATAAAAAGAGAACCAAGTTAAGGGAGCACACGCAAAACATTAGATTTTAGCATTCAGTGTTAAATATTTACAAGTATCACAACCAATAATGAAAAGTAAAACTCACCATGCTCGCTCTTATATAAAACGAAGAGCTTTCTCTAGAAAAGATGGAGATCCAACCTCTTCCAAAGCAAGCAGAATGGGTCTCCTAATAACTTTAGATACCATTGGCTTTTTCGGTATCTACAAAAAGACAACCACCAAAAAAATGGAAAAAGAAATAAAGCACAGATTAGAACTTTGAAAATTAACAAACTCCAAGGTCACATCGTAGTAAATTATTTGGGAAAATGATATTGGCATCGGAAAATTTATACTCAGAGTTTCGTCTTGCACTTTGCATAGATCCATCGTACACTAATGTGGTTTTCGACATGCATGGTGATCGACACTTGTATATGCCATGCCAAAGTCGTTTCTGAAGAAAAATCTGCAACTACTCCAACAGATTCATTAGAGAGACTATGATAATAGATTTCTATCATTTGTTTCATTAGAATATAGCCCTAAGCCAGAACCAACTTCATTGTGCAATTCATACGGGAATCTCCCAATATACGTTTTTAACTTTTAAAAAGATTAATAAATTAGTCATTATCGATGTAGATATACAGAGAAAGGAGAAACGCTTAATAAATTTTAAAAGTAAATAATTAACATTTTTTAATTAAAATAACAATTATAATAATATCATAATTTATAATAATTAATCAAATTATCAATTCTACAGCCAGTCGAATGCTATAAACCTATCATAATAAGATAGGATAATAAATTAAAAATAATAAAAGAGAGTTTTATAAGTTGCCACTCATGAGAGCTTGATGAAACCAAAACAAAGACACATATAAAGAGAAAAACAATAAAAAAAGAAAGAAAATAGTAAATCCAAAACATGCAACAGAAGGACAAAAATAATAAATATAAATCCTCTTTTAAAAGCACAAACAACAATAAAGAGTAAGAAATACAAGCATAAAAAAATAGAAATAAATTACAACAAAACATACCTAAAATAATGTTACTTAATGCCAGAAAAATCATGATTTGGACAAAATAAAAAAAAATAAAGGCAATAAAACACCACCACAAATAACTATAGTAAAAAAAATTGAAACAAAGAATAATAGAAAAAAGAATAGAAATGAAAATAAAAATAGTGAGATAAATATTTCCTATCATTTTTTATTATTAAAACTCATTTATGTTTTTTATATGAAAATTCTCATAAATTGTCTTATAATTGCCACTCTATTAGTCTCACAGTTACTCTAACTTTATACCTAACTAATTTAACATCCAATCCAATTTGACAATAACTTTTTTACCTTACTAATTTAACATCCAATCCAATTTTGACAATAACTAAATGCATATACTATTATTCTTTCATATATCACGAAGAGAATAAAGCACTCTGACTTGGTAAAAAATTGAAATTATGTTTCTCTTTTTAAAACACAAAATTTCAAAATAAAAAAATATACACATACAAGTTTAAAAATAAGTTAAAAATTCTTCAATCATAGTTTAAAACATCCATCAGACTAAATGTCAATTTGCTTAGCTACCGTTAATAGGCAATCCCATAATTTTTCAATATCTTACATTTTAAATTTAACATCAAATCCAACAAAGACTCACTTGATACATATAATATTATTCAAAAATAAAAAGAGAACCAAGTTAAGGGAGCACACGCAAAACATTAGATTTTAGCATTCAGTGTTAAATATTTACAAGTATCACAACCAATAATGAAAAGTAAAACTCACCATGCTCGCTCTTATATAAAACGAAGAGCTTTCTCTAGAAAAGATGGAGATCCAACCTCTTCCAAAGCAAGCAGAATGGGTCTCCTAATAACTTTAGATACCATTGGCTTTTTCGGTATCTACAAAAAGACAACCACCAAAAAAATGGAAAAAGAAATAAAGCACAGATTAGAACTTTGCAAATTAACAAACTCCTAGGTCACATCGTAGTAAATTATTTGGGAAAATGATATTGGCATCGGAAAATTTATACTCACAGAGTTTCGTCTTGCACTTTGCATAGATCCATCGTACACTAATGTGGTTTTCGACATGCATGGTGATCGACACTTGTATATGCCATGCCAACGTCGTTTTTGAAGAAAAATCTGCAACTACTCCAACAGATTCATTGGAGAGACTATGATAATAGATTTCTATCATTTGCTTTATTAGAATATAGCCCTAAGCAAGAACCAACATCATTGTGCAATTCATATGGGAATCTCCCAATATACGTTTTTAACTTTTAAAAAGATTAATAAATTAGTCATTATCGATGTAGATATACAGAGAAAGGAGAAACGCTTAATAAATTTTAAAAGTAAATAATTAACATTTTTTAAATAAAATAACAATTATAAAAATATCATAATTTATAATAGATAATCAAATTATCAATTCTACAGCCAGTCGAATGCTATAAACCTATCATAATAAGATAGGATAATAAAATAGAGTTTTATAAGTTGCCACTCATAAGAGCTTGATGAAAACAAAACAAAGACACATATAAAGAGAAAAACAATAAAAAAAGAAAGAAAATAGTAAATCCAAAACATGCAACAGAAGGACAAAAATAATAAATATAAATCCTCTTAAAAGCATAAACAACAATAAAGAGTAAGAAATACGAGCATAAAAAATAGAAATAAATTACAACAAAACATACCTAAAAAAATATTACTTAATGCCTGAAAAATCATGATTTGGACAAAATTAAAAAAAATAAAAGCAATAAAACACCACAACAAATAACTAAAGTAAAAAAAATTGAAACAAAGAATAATCGAAAAAAGAATAGAAATGAAAATGAAAATAGTGAGATAAATATTTTCTATCATTTTTTATTATTAAAACTCATTTTTGTTTTTTATATGAAAATTCTCATAAATTGTCTTATAATTGCCATTCTATTAGTCTCACAGTTACTCTAACTTTATACCTTACTAATTTAACATCCAATCCAATTTGACAATAACTTTTTTACCTTACTAATTTAACATCCAATCCAATTTTGACAATAACTAAATGCATATACTATTATTCTTTCATATATCACGAAGAGAATAAAGCACTCTGACTTGGTAAAAAATTGAAATTATGTTTCTCTTTTTAAAACACAAAATTTCAAAATAAAAAAAATATACACATACAAGTTTAAAAATAAGTTAAAAATTCTTCAATCATAGTTTAAAACATCCATCAGACTAAATGTCAATTTGCTTAGCTACCGTTAATAGGCAATCCCATAATTTTTCAATATCTTACATTTTAAATTTAACATCAAATCCAACAAAGACTCACTTGATACATATAATATTATTCAAAAATAAAAAGAGAACCAAGTTAAGGGAGCACACGCAAAACATTAGATTTTAGCATTCGGTGTTAAATATTTACAAGTATCACAACCAATAATGAAAAGTAAAACTCACCATGCTCGCTCTTATATAAAACGAAGAGCTTTCTCTAGAAAAGATGGAGATCCAACCTCTTCCAAAGCAAGCAGAATGGGTCTCCTAATAACTTTAGATACCATTGGCTTTTTCGGTATCTACAAAAAGACAACCACCAAAGAAATGGAAAAAGAAATAAAGCACAGATTAGAACTTTGCAAATTAACAAACTCCTAGGTCACATCGTAGTAAATTATTTGGGAAAATGATATTGGCATCGGAAAATTTATACTCACAGAGTTTCGTCTTGCACTTTGCATAGATCCATCGTACACTAATGTGGTTTTCGACATGCATGGTGATCGACACTTGTATATGCCATGCCAACGTCGTTTCTGAAGAAAAATCTGCAACTACTCCAACAGATTCATTGGAGAGACTATGATAATAGATTTCTATCATTTGCTTCATTAGAATATAGCCCTAAGCCAGAACCAACTTCATTGTGCAATTCATATGGGAATCTCCCAATATACGTTTTTAACTTTTAAAAAGATTAATAAATTAGTCATTATCGATGTAGATATACAGAGAAAGGAGAAACGCTTAATAAATTTTAAAAGTAAATAATTAACATTTTTTAATTAAAATAACAATTATAATAATATCATAATTTATAATAGATAATCAAATTATCAATTCTACAGCGAGTCGAATGCTATAAACCTATCATAATAAGATAGGATAATAAAATAAAAATAATAAAAGAGAGTTTTATAAGTTGCCACTCATAAGAGCTTGATGAAAACAAAACAAAGACACATATAAAGAGAAAAACAATAAAAAAAGAAAGAAAATAGTAAATCCAAAACATGCAACAGAAGGACAAAAATAATAAATATAAATCCTCTTTTAAAAGCATAAACAACAATAAAGAGTAAGAAATACGAGCATAAAAAAATAGAAATAAATTACAACAAAACATACCTAAAAAAATATTACTTAATGCCTGAAAAATCATGATTTGGACAAAATTAAAAAAAATAAAGGCAATAAAACACCACAACAAATAACTATAGTAAAAAAAAATTGAAACAAAGAATAATCGAAAAAAGAATAGAAATGAAAATAAAAATAATGAGATAAATATTTTCTATCATTTTTTATTATTAAAACTCATTTTTTTTTATATGAAAATTCTCATAAATTGTCTTATAATTGCCACTCTATTAGTCTCACAGTTACTCTAACTTTATACCTAACTAATTTAACATCCAATCCAATTTGACAATAACTTTTTTACCTTACTAATTTAACATCCAATCCAATTTTGACAATAACTAAATGCATATACTATTATTCTTTCATATATCACGAAGAGAATAAAGCACTCTGACTTGGTAAAAAATTGAAATTATGTTTCTCTTTTTAAAACACAAAATTTCAAAATAAAAAAATATACACATACAAGTTTAAAAATAAGTTAAAAATTCTTCAATCATAGTTTAAAACATCCATCAGACTAAATGTCAATTTGCTTAGCTACCGTTAATAGGCAATCCCATAATTTTTCAATATCTTACATTTTAAATTTAACATCAAATCCAACAAAGACTCACTTGATACATATAATATTATTCAAAAATAAAAAGAGAACCAAGTTAAGGGAGCACACGCAAAACATTAGATTTTAGCATTCAGTGTTAAATATTTACAAGTATCACAACCAATAATGAAAAGTAAAACTCACCATGCTCGCTCTTATATAAAACGAAGAGCTTTCTCTAGAAAAGATGGAGATCCAACCTCTTCCAAAGCAAGCAGAATGGGTCTCCTAATAACTTTAGATACCATTGGCTTTTTCGGTATCTACAAAAAGACAACCACCAAAAAAATGGAAAAAGAAATAAAGCACAGATTAGAACTTTGCAAATTAACAAACTCCTAGGTCACATCGTAGTAAATTATTTGGGAAAATGATATTGGCATCAGAAAATTTATACTCACAGAGTTTCGTCTTGCACTTTGCATAGATCCATCGTACACTAATGTGGTTTTCGACATGCATGGTGATCGACACTTGTATATGCCATGCCAACGTCGTTTCTGAAGAAAAATCTGCAACTACTCCAACAGATTCATTAGAGAGACTATGATAATAGATTTCTATCATTTGCTTCATTAGAATATAGCCCTAAGCCAGAACCAACTTCATTGTGCAATTCATATGGGAATCTCCCAATATACGTTTTTAACTTTTAAAAAGATTAATAAATTAGTCATTATCGATGTAGATATACAGAGAAAGGAGAAACGCTTAATAAATTTTAAAAGTAAATAATTAACATTTTTTAATTAAAATAACAATTATAATAATATCATAATTTATAATAATTAATCAAATTATCAATTCTACAGCCAGTCGAATGCTATAAACCTATCATAATAAGATAGGATAATAAATTAAAAATAATAAAAGAGAGTTTTATAAGTTGCCACTCATAAGAGCTTGATGAAAACAAAACAAAGACACATATAAAGAGAAAAACAATAAAAAAAGAAAGAAAATAGTAAATCCAAAACATGCAACAGAAGGACAAAAATAATAAATATAAATCCTCTTAAAAGCATAAACAACAATAAAGAGTAAGAAATACGAGCATAAAAAATAGAAATAAATTACAACAAAACATACCTAAAAAAATATTACTTAATGCCTGAAAAATCATGATTTGGACAAAATTAAAAAAAAATAAAGGCAATAAAACACCACAACAAATAACTATAGTAAAAAAAAATTGAAACAAAGAATAATCGAAAAAAGAATAGAAATGAAAATAAAAATAATGAGATAAATATTTTCTATCATTTTTTATTATTAAAAGTCATTTTTTTATATGAAAATTCTCATAAATTGTCTTATAATTGCCACTCTATTAGTCTCACAGTTACTCTAACTTTATACCTAACTAATTTAACATCCAATCCAATTTGACAATAACTTTTTTACCTTACTAATTTAACATCCAATCCAATTTTGACAATAACTAAATGCATATACTATTATTCTTTCATATATCACGAAGAGAATAAAGCACCCTGACTTGGTAAAAAATTGAAATTATGTTTCTCTTTTTAAAACACAAAATTTCAAAATAAAAAAATATACACATACAAGTTTAAAAATAAGTTAAAAATTCTTCAATCATAGTTTAAAACATCCATCAGACTAAATGTCAGTTTGCTTAGCTACCGTTAATAGGCAATCCCATAATTTTTCAATATCTTACATTTTAAATTTAACATCATATCCAACAAAGACTCACTTGATACATATAATATTATTCAAAAATAAAAAGAGAACCAAGTTAAGGGAGCACACGCAAAACATTAGATTTTAGCATTCAGTGTTAAATATTTACAAGTATCACAACCAATAATGAAAAGTAAAACTCACCATTCTCGCTCTTATATAAAACGAAGAGCTTTCTCTAGAAAAGATGGAGATCCAACCTCTTCCAAAGCAAACAGAACGGGTCTCCTAATAACTTTAGATACCATTGGCTTTTTCGGTATCTACAAAAAGACAACCACCAAAAAGATGGAAAAAGAAATAAAGCACATATTAGAACTTTGCAAATTAACAAACTCCTAGGTCACATCGTAGTAAATTATTTGGGAAAATGATATTGGCATCAGAAAATTTATACTCACAGAGTTTCGTCTTGCACTTTGCATAGATCCATCGTACACTAATGTGATTTTCGACATGCATGGTGATCGACACTTGTATATGCCATGCCAACATCGTTTTTGAAGAAAAATCTGCAACTACTCCAACAGATTCATTGGAGAGACTATGATAATAGATTTCTATCATTTGCTTCATTAGAATATAGCCCTAAGCCAGAACCAACTTCATTGTGCAATTCAAAGGGGAATCTCCCAATATACGTTTTTAACTATTAAAAAGATTAATAAATTAGTCATTATCGATGTAGATATACAGACAAAGGAGAAACGCTTAATAAATTTTAAAAGTAAATAATTAACATTTTTTAATTAAAATAACAATTATAATAATATCATAATTTATAATAAATAATCAAATTATCAATTCTACAGCTAGTCGAATGCTATAAACCTATCATAATAAGATAGGATAATAAAATAAAAATAATAAAAGAGAGTTTTATAAGTTGCCACTCATAAGAGCTTGATGAAAACAAAACAAAGACACATATAAAGAGAAAAACAATAAAAAAAGAAAGAAAATAGTAAATCCAAAACATGCAACAGAAGGACAAAAATAATAAATATAAATAATCTTTTAAAAGCACAAACAACAATAAAGAGTAAGAAATACGAGCATAAAAAATAGAAATAAATTACAACAAAACATACCTAAAAAAATGTTACTTAATGCCTGAAAAATCATGATTTGGACAAAATTAAAAAAAAAATAAATAAAAGCAATAAAACACCACAACAAATAACTAAAGTAAAAAAAAAATTGAAACAAAGAATAATAGAAAAAAGAATAGAAATGAAAATAAAAATATTGAGATAAATATTTTCTATCATTTTTTATTATTAAAACTCATTTATGTTTTTTATATGAAAATTGTCATAAATTATCTTATAATTGTCATTCTATTAGTCTCACAGTTACTCTAACTTTATACCTTACTAATTTAACATCTAAGCCAATTTGACAATAACTTTTTTACCTTACTAATTTAACATCCAATCCAATTTTGACAATAACTAAATACATATACCATTATTCTTTCATATATCACGAAGAGAATAAAGCACTCTAATTTATAAAAAATTGAAATTATGTTTCACTTTTTAAAGCAAAAAATCTCAAAATAAAAAAAATATACGCATACAAGTTTAAAAATAAGTTAAAAATTCTTCAATCATAGTTTAAAACATCCATCAGACTAAATGTCAATTTGCTTAGCTACTATTAATAGGCAATCCCATAATTTTTCAATATCTTACATTTTAAATTTAACATCAAATCCAACAACGATAATCAGTTGATACATATAATATTATTCAAAAATAAAAAGAGAACCAAGTTAAGGGAGCACACGCAAAACATTAGATTTTAGCATTCAGTGTTAAATATTTACAAGTATCACAACCAATAATTAAAAGTAAAACTCACCATGCTCGCTCTTATATAAAACGAAGAGCTTTCCCTAGAAAAGATGGAGATCCAACCTCTTCCAAAGCAAGCAGAATGGGTCTCCTAATAACTTTAGATACCATTGGCTTTTTCGGTATCTACAAAAAGACAACCACCAAAAAAATGGAAAAAGAAATAAAGCACAGATTAGAACTTTGCAAATTAACAAACTCCTAGGTCACATACTAGTAAATTATTTGGGAAAATGATATTGGCATCAGAAAATTTATACTCACAGAGTTTCGTCTTGCACTTTGCATAGATCCATCGTACGCTAATGTGGTTTTCGACATGCATGGTGATCGACACTTGTATATGCCATGCCAAAGTCGTTTCTGAAGAAAAATCTGCAACTACTCCAACAGATTCATTAGAGAGACTATGATAATAGATTTCTATCATTTGCTTTCATTAGAATATTGGCATCAGAAAATTTATACTCACAGAGTTTCGTCTTGCACTTTGCTACATGCATATCATTAGCTTATGTATTAAAACACTTGACTACTAAAAGACACCTTCCTACATGCATATCATTAAATTAAAACAAAAATTAAAAAGGAAGTCCTAAAGCAGAAGCATACCAGTGCCTGTAACTTAAGCCCTTCTTGATTCAAATGCTCCTTTTTTCATTTTTTTCTTTTTTTTTGTCTTCTGTTTTTTTTTGGCCATTGTTACGTCTCTGTCTTAGGCTATCAACCTGAAAATGTTTTAGAAAAATGTACAGTTATTAACTTTAGTATTAAACACTTGACTACTAAAACATTCCTTCCACCAGGCATATCATTAAATTAAAACTAAAATAAAAAAAAAGTCCTAAATCACAAGCATACCTGAGCCTGTAACTTTAGCCCTTCTTGATTCATAAGTTCATTCTTTTTCTCCTCTTTTTTACTTTTTTTCTTTTCTTTCTCTTTTTCTCCTCTTTTTTCTCTTTTTTTTCACTTCTTTTTCTCTTCTTTTTCTTTTTCTCTTCTTTTTTCTTTTTTTTTCTCTTCGTTTTTTTTGCCATAGTTGACAAAATAACATCTTTCAGCTGCTGCAATAAAGGGGTCTGCGAGGATCTGACTAGAGAAAATGTCTCAGATTTCCTTCCTTGTTTAGCGGCATTGCTCTCTAATTGCTTTATCATATCAACATTAGATGGTACTGCAGCGATAGAAAGTGATCTCAGTCTTGTCTAATCTGTCCGGAGCATTTAGTGAATTTATAATATCTTTACCAGCTTCAGATTTAGCAGATTCCTCGGTCACCACTGCCATAGCTTCTTTTGCTTTCTTAGTTGATTTCAGAAGCACCACTTTTTGCAGTTCACATCTCTGTCTTAGGCTTTCAACCTGATCATGTTTTAGAAAAATGCACAGAGCTATTAGCTTATGTATTAAAACACTTGACTACTAAAAGACACCTTCCTACATGCATATCATTAAATTAAAACAAAACTTAAAAAGGAAGTCCTAAAGCAGAAGCATACCAGTGCCTGTAACTTAAGCCCTTCTTGATTCAAATGCTCTTTCTTTTTTCCTTTTTTCTCTTTTTTCTCTTCTGTTTTTTATTGGCCATAGTAACATCTCTGTCTTAGGCTATCAACCTGAAAATGTTTTAGAAAAATGTACAGTTATTAACTTTAGTATTAAACACTTGACTACTAAAACATTCCTTCATCCAGGCATATCATAAAATTAAAACTAAAATAAAAAAAAAGTCCTAAATCACAAGCATACCTGAGCCTGTAACTTTAGCCCTTCTTGATTCAAATGCTCTTTCTTTTTTCCTTTTCTCTTTTTTTTCTCTTCTGTTTTTTTGGCCATTATTACATCTCGCCTTAGGCTATCAACCTGAAAATATTTTAGAAAAATGTACAGTTATTAACTTTAGTATTAAACACTTGACTACTAAAACATTCCTTCCTCCAGGCATATCATTAAATTAAAACTAAAATAAAAAAAAGTCCTAAATCACAAGCATACCTGAGCCTGTAACTTTAGCCCTTCTTGATTCATAAGTTCATTCTTTTTCTCCTCTTTTTTACTTTTTTTCTTTTCTTTCTCTTTTTCTCCTCTTTTTTCTCCTCTTTTTTCTCTTTTTTTTTTCTCTTTTTTTCTCTTTTTTTTCTCTTTTTTTTCACTTCTTTTTCTCTTCTTTTTTTTTGGCCATAGTTGACAAAATAACATCTTTCAGCTGCTGCAATAAAGGGGTCTGCGAGGATCTGACTAGAGAAAATGTCTCTGATTTCCTTCCTTGTTTAGCGGCATTGCTCTCTAATTGCTTTATCATATCAACATTAGATGGTACTGCAGCGATAGAAAGTCTGATCTCAGTCTTGTCTAATCTGTCCGGAGCATTTAGTGAATTTATAACATCTTTAGCAGCTTCAGATTTAGCAGATTCCTCGGTCACCACAGCCATAGCTTCTTTTGCTTTCTTAGTTGATTTCAGAAGCACCACTTTTTGCAGTTCACATCACTGTCTTAGGGCTTTCAACCTGATCAGGTTTTAGAAAAAAAGCACAGAGCTATTAGCTTATGTATTAAAACACTTGACTACTAACAGACACATTCCTACATGCATATCATTAAATTAAAACTAAAATAAAAAAGGAAGTCCTAAATCAGAAGCATACCAGTGCTTGTAACTTAAGCCCTTCTTGATTCAAATGCTCTTTCTTTTTTCCTTTTTTCTTTTTTTTTCTCTTCTGTTTTTTCTTGGCCATAGTTACATCTCTGTCTTAGGCTATCAACCTGAAAATGTTTTAGAAAAATGTACAGTTATTAACTTTAGTATTAAACACTTGACTACTAAAACATTCCTTCCTCCAGGCATATCATTAAATTAAAACTAAAATAAAAAAAAAAGTCCTAAATCACAAGCATACCTGAGCCTGTAACTTTAGCCCTTCTTGATTCATAAGTTCATTTTTTTTTCTCCTCTTTTTTTTCTCCCCTTTTTTTCTTTTTTTTTCTTCTTTTTTTTCTTTTTTTTCTCCTCTTTTTTTCTTTTTTTTCTCTTTTTCTCCTCTTTTTTCTCTTTTTTTTCTCTTCTTTTTCTCTTTTTTTTTCTCTTCTTTTTTTCTTTTTTTTCTCTTCTTTTTTTCTTTTTGGCCATAGTTGGCAAAATAACATCTTTCAGCTGCTGCAATAAAGGGGTCTGCGAGGATCCGACTAGAGAAAATGTCTCAGATTTCCTTCCTTGTTTAGCGGCATTGCTCTCTAATTGCTTTATCATATCAACATTAGATGGTACTGCAGAGATAGAAAGTCTGATCTCAGTCTTGTCTAATCTGTCCGGAGCCATAGCTTCTTTTGCTTTCTTAGTTGATTTCAGAAGCACCACTTTTTGCAGTTCACATCTCTGTCTTAGGGCTTTCAACCTGATCAGGTTTTAGAAAAAAAGCACAGAGCTATTAGCTTATGTATTAAAACACTTGACTACTAAAAGACACCTTCCTACATGCATATCATTAAATTAAAACTAAAATAAAAAAGGAAGTCCAAAATCAGAAGCATACCAGTGCTTGTAACTTAAGCCATTCTTGATTCAAATGCTCTTTCTTTTTTCCTTTTTTCTCTTTTTTTCTCTTCTGTTTTGTCTTGGCCATAGTTACATCTCTGTCTTAGGCTATCAACCTGAAAATGTTTTAGAAAAATGTACAGTTATTAACTTTAGTATTAAACACTTGACTACTAAAACATTCCTTCCTCCAGGCATATCATTAAATTAAAACTAAAATAAAAAAAAGTCCTAAATCACAAGCATACCTGAGCCTGTAACTTTAGCCCTTCTTGATTCATAAGTTCATTCTCTTTCTCCTCTCTTTTTTCTCCTTTTCTTTTTTTCTCTTGTTTTTTTTTTTTCTCCTTTTTTTTTTTTTTTTTTCTTTTTTTCTTTTTTTCTTTTTTTTTTTTCTTTTTCTCTTCTTTTTTTTTTTTTTTTCTCTCTCTTTTTTTTTCTTTTTTTCTCTTGCTTTTTTTTTGGCCATAGTTGACAAAATAACATCTTTCAGCTGCTGCAATAAAGGGGTCTGCGAGGATCGGACTAGAGAAAATGTTCGAGATTTCCTTCCTTGTTTGGCGGCATTGCTCTCTAATTGCTTTATCATATCAACATTAGATGGTACTGCAGAGATAGAAAGTCTGATATCAGTCTTGTCTAATCTGTCCGGAGCATTTAGTGAATTTATAACATCTTTAGTTTGATTTAGCAGATTCCTCGGTCACCACTGCCATAGCTTCTTTTGCTTTCTTAGTTGATTTGAAGCACCACTTTTTGCAGTTCACATCTCTTTTTTAGGGCTTTCAACCTGATCAGGTTTTAGAAAAAAAGCACAGAGCGATTAGCTTATGTATTAAAACACTTGACTACTAAAAGACACCTTCCTACAAGCATATCATTAAATTAAAAAAAAATAAAAAAGGAAGTCCTAAATCAGAAGCATACCAGTGCTTGTAACTTAAGCCCTTCTTGATTCAAATGCTCTTTCTTTTTTCCTTTTTTCTTTTTTTTTTCTCTTCTGTTTTTTTTTTTGCCATAGTTACATCTCTGTCTTAGGCTATCAACCTGAAAATGTTTTAGAAAAATGTACAGTTATTAACTTTAGTATTAAACACTTGACTACTAAAACATTCCTTCCTCCAGGCATATCATTAAATTAAAACTAAAATAAAAAAAAAGTCCTAAATCACAAGCATACCTGAGCCTGTAACTTTAGCCCTTCTTGATTCATAAGTTCATTCTCTTTCTCCTCTTTTTTTCTTTCTTTTTCTCTCTTTTTCTCTTCTTTTTTTTCTTTTTTTCTCTTCTTTTTTTCTCTTCTTTTTTTCTCTTCTTTTTTTCTTTTTTTTTCTGTTCTTTTTATCTTTTTTTCCTCATCCTTTTTTTTTGGCCATAGTTGACAAAATAACATCTTTCAGCTGCTGCAATAAAGGGGTCTGCGAGGATCTGACTAGAGAAAATGTCTCAGATTTCCTTCCTTGTTTAGCGGCATTGCTCTCTAATTGCTTTATCATATCAACATTAGATGGTACTGCAGAGATAGAAAGGCTGATCTCAGTCTTGTCTAATCTGTCCGGAGCATTTAGTGAATTTATAACATCTTTAGCAACTTCAGATTTAGCAGATTCCTCGGTCACCACTGCCATAGCTTCTTTTGCTTTCTTAGTTGATTTCAGAAGCACCACTTTTTGCAGTTCACATCTCTGTCTTAGGGCTTTCAACCTGATCAGGTTTTAGAAAAAAAGCACAGAGCTATTAGCTTATGTATTAAAACACTTGACTACTAAAAGACACATTCCTACATGCATATCATTAAATTAAAACAAAAATAAAAAAGGAAGTCCTAAATCAGAAGCATACCAGTGCTTGTAACTTAAGCCCTTCTTGATTCAAATGCTCTTTCTTTTTTCCTTTTTTCTTTTTTTTTCTCTTCTGTTTTTTCTTGGCCATAGTTACATCTCTGTCTTGGGCTATCAACCTGAAAATGTTTTAGAAAAATGTACAGTTATTAACTTTAGTATTAAACACTTGACTACTAAAACATTCCTTCCACCAGGCATATCATTAAATTAAAACTAAAATAAAAAAAAAGTCCTAAATCACAAGCATACCTGAGCCTGTAACTTTAGCCCTTCTTGATTCATAAGTTCATTCTTTTTCTCCTCTTTTTTTTCTCCTCTTTTTTTTCTCTTTTTTTTTCCTCTTTTTTTCTTTTTTTCTCTTCTTTTTTTCTCTTCTTTTTTTCTTTTTTTTCTCTTGCTTTTTTTTTGGCCATAGTAGACAAAATAACATCTTTCAGCTGCTGCAATAAAGGGGTCTGCGAGGATCTGGCTAGAGAAAATGTCTCAGATTTCCTTCCTTGTTTGGCGGCATTGCTCTCTAATTGCTTTATCATATCATACTGCAGAGATAGAAATTCTGATCTCAGTCTTGTCTAATCTGTCCGGAGCATTTACTGAATTTATAATATCTTTAGCAGATTCCTCGGTCACCACTGCCATAGCTTCTTTCGCTTTCTTAGTTGATTTCAGAATCCCCACTTTTTACAGTTCATATCTTCTTTTTTTTTTGGCCATAGTTGACAAAATAACATCTTTCAGCTGCTTCAATAAAGGGGTCTGCGAGGATCTGACTAGAGAAAATGTCTCAGATTTCCTTCCTTGTTTAGCGGCATTGCTCTCTAATTGCTTTATCATATCAACATTAGATGGTACTGCAGAGATAGAAAGTCTGATCTCAGTCTTGTCTAATCTGTCCGGAGCATTGAGTGAATTTATAACATCTTTAGCTGCTTCAGATTTAGCAGATTCCTCGGTCACCACTGCCATAGCTTCTTTTGCTTTCTTAGTTGATTTCAGAAGCACCACATTTTGCAATTCACATCACTTTTTTTAGGCTTTCAACCTGATCAGGTTTTAGAAAAAAAGCACAGAGCAATTAGCTTATGTATTAAAACACTTGACTACTAAAAGACACCTTCCTACATGCATATCATTAAATTAAAACAAAAATAAAAAAGGAAGTCCTAAATCAGAAGCATACCAGTGCCTGTAACTTAAGCCCTTCTTGATTCAAATGCTCTTTCTTTTTTCCTTTTTTCTTTTTTTTCTCTTCTGTTTTTTTTTTTTTTGCCATAGTTACATCTCTGTCTTAGGCTATCAACCTGAAAATGTTTTAGAAAAATGTACAGTTATTAACTTTAGTATTAAACACTTGACTACTAAAACATTCCTTCCTCCAGGCATATCATTAAATTAAAACTAAAATAAAAAAACAAGTCCTAAATCACAAGCATACCTGAGGCTGTAACTTTAGCCCTTCTTGATTCATAAGTTCATTCTTTTTTCTCCTCTTTTTTTCTTTTTTTTTCTTTTTTTTTTCTCTTCTTTTCTCTTCTTTTCTTTTTTCTTTTTTTCTTTTTTCTTCTTTTTTTTTCTTTTTCTTTCTCTTCCTTTTTTTCTTTTTTTTTCTCTTCTTTTTTTCTTTTTTTTCTCTTCTTTTTTTTTTGGCCATAGTTGACAAAATAACATCTTTCAGCTGCTGCAATAAAGGGGTCTGCGAGGATCTGACTAGAGAAAATGTCTCAGATTTCCTTCCTTGTTTAGCGGCATTGCTCTCTAATTGCTTTATCATATCAACATTAGATGGTACTGCAGAGATAGAAAGATCGATCTCAGTCTTGTCTAATCTGTCCGGAGCATTTAGTGAATTTATAACATCTTTAGCAGCTTCAGATTTAGCAGATTCCTCGTTCACCACTGCCATAGCTTCTTTTGCTTTCTTAGTTGATTTCAGAAGCACCACTTTTTGCAGTTCACATCGCTGTCTTAGGGCTTTCAACCTGATCAGGTTTTAGAAAAAAAGCACAGAGCTATTAGCTTATGTATTAAAACACTTGACTACTAAAAGACACCTTCCTACATGCATATCATAAAATTAAAACTAAAATAAAAAAGGAAGTCCTAAATCAGAAGCATACCAGTGCTTGTAACTTAAGCCATTCTTGATTCAAATGCTCTTTCTTTTTTCCTTTTTTCTCTTTTTTTCTCTTCTGTTTTTTATTGGCCATAGTAACATCTCTGTCTTAGGCTATCAACCTGAAAATGTTTTAGAAAAATGTACAGTTATTAACTTTAGTATTAAACACTTGACTACTAAAACATTCCTTCATCCAGGCATATCATAAAATTAAAACTAAAATAAAAAAAAAAGTCCTAAATCACAAGCATACCTGAGCCTGTAACTTTAGCCCTTCTTGATTCAAATGCTCTTTCTTTTTTCCTTTTTTCTTTTTTTTTTCTCTTCTGTTTTTTTTTTTGCCATTGTTACATCTCTACCTTAGGCTATCAACCTGAAAATATTTTAGAAAAATGTACAGTTATTAACTTTAGTATTAAACACTTGACTACTAAAACATTCCTTCCTCCAGGCATATCATTAAATTAAAACTAAAATAAAAAAAAGTCCTAAATCACAAGCATACCTGAGCCTGTAACTTTAGCCCTTCTTGATTCATAAGTTCATTCTTTTTTCCTTTTTTCTTTTTTTCTCTTCTTTTTCAATTTTTTTTCTCCTCTTTTTTTCTTTTTTTTTCACTTTTTTTTCTCTTCTTTTTCTCTTTTTTTTCTCTTCTTTTTTTCTTTTTTTTCTCTTCCTTTTTTTTTGGCCATAGTTGACAAAATAACATCTTTCAGCTGCTGCAATAAAGGGGTCTGCGAGGATCTGACTAGAGAAAATGTCTCAGATTTCCTTCCTTGTTTAGCGGCATTGCTCTCTAATTGCTTTATCATATCAACATTAGATGGTACTGCAGAGATAGAAAGTCTGATCTCAGTCTTGTCTAATCTGTCCGGAGCATTTAGTGAATTTATAACATCTTTAGCAGCTTGAGATTTAGCAGAGCCCTCGGTCCCCACAACCATACCTTCTTTCTCTTTCTTAGTTGATTGCAGAAGCACCACTTGTTGCAGTCCACATCGCGGGCTTAGGGCTTTCAACCTGATCAGGTTTTAGAAAAAAAACACAGAGGTATTAGCTTATGTATTAAAACACTTGAGTACTAAAAAAAACCTTCCTACATGCATATCATAAAATTAAAACTAAAATAAAAAAAAAGTCCTAAATCAGAAGCATACCAGTGCTTGTAACTTAAGCCCTTCTTGATTCAAATGCTCTTTCTTTTTTCCTTTTTTCTTTTTTTTTCTCTTCTGTTTTTTCTTGGCCATAGTTACATCTCTGTCTTAGGCTATCAACCTGAAAATGTTTTAGAAAAATGTACAGTTATTAACTTTAGTATTAAACACTTGACTACTAAAACATTCCTTCCTCCAGGCATATCATTAAATTAAAACTAAAATAAAAAAAAAGTCCTAAATCACAAGCATACCTGAGCCTGTAACTTTAGCCCTTCTTGATTCATAAGTTCATTCTTTTTCTCCTCTTTTTTTTCTCCACTTTTTTTTCTCTTCTTTTTTTCTTTTTTTTCTCTTCTTTTTTTTTTTGGCCATAGTTGACAAAATAACATCTTTCAGCTGCTGCAATAAAGGGGTCTGCGAGGATCTGACTAGAGAAAATGTCTCAGATTTCCTTCCTTGTTTAGCGGCATTGCTCTCTAATTGCTTTATCATATCAACATTAGATGGTACTGCAGAGATAGAAAGTCTGATCTCAGTCTTGTCTAATCTGTCCGGAGCATTTAGTGAATTTATAACATCTTTAGCAGATTCCTCGGTCACCACTGCCATAGCTTCTTTTGCTTTCTTAGTTGATTTCAGAAGCACCACTTTTTGCAGTTCACATCTCTGTCTTAGGGCTTTCAACCTGATCAGGTTTTAGAAAAAAAGCACAGAGCTATTAGCTTATGTATTAAAACACTTCACTACTAAAAGACACCTTCCAACATGAATATCATTAAATTAAAACAAAAATAAAAAAGGAAGTCCTAAAGCAGGAGCATACCAGTGCTTGTAACTTAAGCCCTTCTTGATTCAAATGCTCTTTCTTTTTTCCTTTTTTCTTTTTTTTTCTCTTCTGTTTTGTCTTGGCCATAGTTACATCTCTGTCTTAGGCTATCAACCTGAAAATGTTTTAGAAAAATGTACAGTTATTAACTTTAGTATTAAACACTTGACTACTAAAACATTCCTTCCTCCAGGCATATCATTAAATTAAAACTAAAATAAAAAAAAAGTCCTAAATCACAAGCATACCTGAGCCTGTAACTTTAGCCCTTCTTGATTCATAAGTTCATTCTCTTTCTCCTCTTTTTTTTCTCCTCTTTTTTTCTCTTTTTTTCTCTTCTTTTTTTTTCTTTTTTTTCTCTTCTTTTTTTCTTTTTTCCTTCTTTTTCTCTTTTTTTTCTCTTCTTTTTTTCTTTTTTTTCTCTTCTTTTTTTCTTTTTTTTCTCTTCCTTTTTTTTTTGGCCATAGTTGGCAAAATAACATCTTTCAGCTGCTGCAATAAAGGGGTCTGCGAGGATCCGACTAGAGAAAATGTCTCAGATTTCCTTCCTTGTTTAGCGGCATTGCTCTCTAATTGCTTTATCATATCAACATTAGATGGTACTGCAGAGATAGAAAGTCTGATCTCAGTCTTGTCTAATCTGTCCGGAGCATTTAGTGAATTTATAACATCTTTAGCAGCTTCAGATTTAGCAGATTCCTCGGTCACCACTGCCATAGCTTCTTTTGCTTTCTTAGTTGATTTCAGAAGCACCACTTTTTGCAGTTCACATCTCTGTCTTAGGGCTTTCAACCTGATCAGGTTTTAGAAAAAAAGCACAGAGCTATTAGCTTATGTATTAAAACACTTGACTACTAAAAGACACCTTCCTACATGCATATCATTAAATTAAAACTAAAATAAAAAAGGAAGTCCTAAATCAGAAGCATACCAGTGCTTGTAACTTAAGCCCTTCTTGATTCAAATGCTCTTTCTTTTTTCCTTTTTTCTTTTTTTTTTCTCTTCTGTTTTTTCTTGGCCATAGTTACATCTCTGTCTTAGGCTATCAACCTGAAAATGTTTTAGAAAAATGTACAGTTATTAACTTTAGTATTAAACACTTGACTACTAAAACATTCCTTCCTCCAGGCATATCATTAAATTAAAACTAAAATAAAAAAAAAGTCCTAAATCACAAGCATACCTGAGCCTGTAACTTTAGCCCTTCTTGATTCATAAGTTCATTCTCTTTCTCCTCTTTTTTTTCTCCTCTTTTTTTCTTTTTTTCTTTTTTTTCTCTTCTTTTTTTCTTTTTTTTCTCTTCTTTTTTTCTTTTTTTTTCTTTTTTTCTTTTTTTTTTTCTCTTTTTTTTTTTTTTTGGCCATAGTTGACAAAATAACATCTTTCAAATTCTGCAATAAAGGGGTCTGCGAGGATCCGACTAGAGAAAATGTCTCGATTTCCTTCCTTGTTTAGCGGCATTGCTCTCTAATTGCTTTATCATATCAACATTAGATGGTACTGCAGAGATAGAAAGTCCGATCTCGGTCTTGTCTAATCTGTCCGAGCATTTAGTGAATTTATAACATCTTTAGCAGCTTGATTTAGCAGATTCCTCGGTCACCACCGCCATAGCTTCTTTTGCATTCTTAGTTGATTTCAGAAGCACCACTTTTTGCAGTTCACATCTCTGTCTTAGGGCTTTCAACCCGATCGGGTTTTAGAAAAAAGCACAGAGCTATTAGCTTATGTATTAAAACACTTGACTACTAAAAGACACCTTCCTACATGCATATCATTAAATTAAAACAAAAATAAAAAGGAAGTCCTAAATCAGAAGCATACGAGTGCCTGTAACTTAAGCCCTTCTTGATTCAAATGCTCCTTCTTTTTTCCTTTTTCTTTTTTTTTCTCTTCTGTTTTTTCTTGGCCATAGTTACATCTCTGTCTTAGGCTATCAACCTGAAAATGTTTTAGAAAAATGTACAGTTATTAACTTTAGTATTAAACACTTGACTACTAAAACATTCCTTCCTCCAGGCATATCATTAAATTAAAACTAAAATAAAAAAAAGTCCTAAATCACAAGCATACCTGAGCCTGTAACTTTAGCCCTTCTTGATTCATAAGTTCATTCTCTTTCTCCTCTTTTTTTTCTCCTCTTTTTTTCTCTTTTTTTCTCTTCTTTTTTTTCTTTTTTTCTTTTTTTTTTCTCTTTTTTTTCTCTTTTTTTCTTTTTTTTTTCTCTTTTTTTCTTTTTTTTCTCTTGCTTTTTTTTTAGCCATATTTGACAAAATAACATCTTTCAGCTGCTGCAATAAAGGGTTTGCGAGGATGTGACTAGAGAAAAAATCTCAGATTTCCTTCCATGTTTAGCGGCATTGCTCTCTAATTGCTTT
The DNA here is from genome assembly GCA_033030585.1 of Hippophae rhamnoides. Classification (NCBI taxonomy): domain Eukaryota; kingdom Viridiplantae; phylum Streptophyta; class Magnoliopsida; order Rosales; family Elaeagnaceae; genus Hippophae; species Hippophae rhamnoides. Next base: position 30,781,225 of record CM065431.1, on the reverse strand, counting down.
ATCATATCAACATTAGATAGTACTGCAGCGATAGAAAGTGATCTCTGTCTTGTCTAATCTGTCCGGAGCATTTAGTGAATTTATAATATCTTTACCAGCTTCACATTTAGCAGATTCTTCGGTCACCACTGCCATAGCTTCTTTTGCTTTCTTAGTGGATTTCAGAAGCACCACTTTTTGCAGTTCACATCTATGTCTTAGGCTTTCAACCTGATCAGGTTTTAGAAAAAAAGCATAGAGCTATTAGCTTATGTATTAAAACACTTGACTACTAAAAGACACATTCCTACATGCATATAATTAAATTAAAACTAAAATAAAAAAGGAAGTCCTAAATCAGAAGCATACCAGTGCCTGTAACTTAAGCCCTTCTTGATTCAAATGCTCTTTCTTTTTTCCTGTTTTCTTTTTTTTTTTTTCTCTTCTGTTTTTTTTTGGCCATAGTTACATCTCTGTCTTAGGCTATCAACCTGAAAATGTTTTAGAAAAATGTACAGTTATTAACTTTAGTATTAAACACTTGACTACTAAAACATTCATTCCTCCAGGCATATCATTAAATTAAAACTAAAATAAAAAAAAGTCCTAAATCACAAGCATACCTGAGCCTGTAACTTTAGCCCTTCTTGTTTCAAATGCTCTTTCTTTTTTCCTTCTCTTTTTTTTTCTCTTCTGTTTTTTTTGGCCATTGTTACATCTCGCCTTAGGCTATTGATGAGTGCTCAAAAAGCACTAAAATAACCATGATTTTATGCACATTAATTGATTAAAAATATATATATTTATATGTTTTATCATATATTTATATAAATTTGTCTTTTTCGGAATCACGGGTATTTTTATTGTTTTTCAGGAATTTCGGCCTAAAAACGCAATGTAAAGACTCAAAGAAGAATACTTAAAGCAATACATCACAAATAAATTAATAAATAAGTGGAAAAAGGTCAACAAACATGGAAAAATTGGACAAAATGGGTCGAAAAGGTCAAAAATGTGAAAAGACGGAAAATTGCGCTTGCAATTTGTACCCGCGCCTAACCAATACCTCTGCGCCAGAGTCGCGCGCTCGCGTTGATGCTACTCGCGTTAGCTGGCTGCAGCGCGCGGCACGCACGCTGGCTACGCCAGTAGGCAAGAGCTTCAGCCAGCCGCCTAGCCGCGCGCCCAACGCGTTGCTGACCCATTTTTCACGTGTAAGAATGACGTTACGCCGACGTCATTGATGACCTCGCATGTCCACTACACGTTTTTTATTTTTTTTTTATATTTTTTTTAACATTTTTTTACTCATTTTTTCTCTCCATCCTCACTTATAAATACCCCTCTTCCATTCACTCTCAAAACACACCTCAAAACCACACTTCTCTCTTTCTTTCTTTCTCTCATTTCTTAGTTTTTGAGTTTTTTCTTAGTTTCTTTCTTAGTTTCTAAGCTTTTCTTAGTTTTGCTCTTAGTTTTTAGTTCAATTCTTAGGTTTAGAGTTCTTCTCTTTTTGAGAGGAACTTGTAATGTTTTTGTAATAATTTAGATTTTTGATTCAATAAATGGAAGTAAATTCGCTTGAGATTTTCTAGCAACGGAATAGCGTCGAAGTTCTCAGAAGGATTTTATTTTCTTTACGCTTATTTTTATGCTTTATTCTTACATGTTATATTTAATTTGTCTCGTGATTAAATTTAACTGCTAGCCGTTTATAATCATGATATAATAATAACGTTGTTATGTTTACATAAATATTAAATAGGTGAAAATTTCTAAAAATGAATTGATTTTATTTTTATTCAAGATTTTATATTAAGGATGTTAGAGAGAAATATATTATTTTTCATTACAAACTTAAATCAAGATTAGATTTTAAGGTTAAGTTATCCGGTCTGATTTAGAGTAGTGCTCTTTTATTTGTTGGTACAATCGCCTCGGTAGTTAGAGTGAAGCTCTATTTCAAAAGTTTTTATAAGAATTATTATCTCGAAAATGTATCGACGACATGTTTTCGTAGTGGTTTTAAAACTTGAAAGTTAGTACCGGATAACTAAATTCTTGGGTTTAATTTGGACACCTTGAATAAAGTTTAAATCTGGTTTCCAACCCCACCAAAGGTGGCATTTAAATGGTTCATTTTCAATCTCTTAGAAAAAGGAATTAATTTAATTAACCAAATTAGTTATCAACCCCACCCATGTGTTAATTGATTTGTTTAGTTAACAAAGAATATCTAACCCCACCAAAGGTGGTATTCATACAAAAAGAGAGAATCAATAAAATATCAATTTATATCTTTAATAACCTAGATAATACGAGCAAGCATAATTAATTTAGTTATTATATCCATAAATACTCCACTAATATAAATGATAAAATTTGCACTTAATATTTATTGAATCAGATTATATCCGTATTTATATTTATTTATTGAATTTGTATCTATGTTTATTTTTTTTATTATATTTAATTAATCAGATATATATATATTTATTTTATGTTATTAGATTAGGAACACAAAAACCAAACTATCGTGACAGGATGTTTAGGATTTAATTTCGTTTTTAAAAGTTTGAATAATATATTAAAAACCACATACATTCCTTCCTTAGATCGACCTTGGGAGTATACTTATCATTTTCTACGAAATGATTCGTGCACTTGCGAGAGTTTTACAAATATTAAAACCAAAGTATTTGCGAGAATCGGCGATGCCGGTTTTCGCTCATCAGCTATCAACCTGAAAATATTTTAGAAAAATGTACAGTTATTAACTTTAGTATTAAACACTTGACTACTAAAACATTCCTTCCTCCAGGCATATCATTAAATTAAAACTAAAATAAAAAAAAATTCTAAATCACAAGCATACCTGAGCCTGTAACTTTAGCCCTTCTTGATTCATAAGTTCATTCTCTTTCTCCTCTTTCTTTTCTCCTCTTTTTTTCTTTTTTTTTTCTTTTTTTTTCTTTTTTTTTTTGTTTTTTTTTTTTTTTTTTCCTTTTTTTTTTCTTTTTTTTTTCTTTTTTGTTTCTATTTTCTCTCTTCTTTTTTTTCTCTTCCTTTTTTTTTTGGCCATAGTTGACAAAATAACATGTTTCAGCTGCTGCAATAAAGGGGTCTGCGAGGATCTAGCTAGAGAAAATGTCTCAGATTTCCTTCCTTGTTTGGCGGCATTGCTCTCTAATTGCTTTATCATATCAACATTAGATGGTACTGCAGAGATAGAAAGTCTGATCTCAGTCTTGTCTAATCTGTCCGGAGCATTTACTGAATTTATAATATCTTTAGCAGATTCCTCGGTCACCACTGCCATAGCTTCTTTCGCTTTCTTAGTTGATTTCAGAATCCCCACTTTTTGCAGTTCACATCTCTTTTTTTAGGCTTTCAACCTGATCAGGTTTTAGAAAAAAAGCACAGAGCTATTAGCTTATGTATTAAAACACTTGACTACTAAAAGACACCTTCCTACATGAATATCATTAAATTAAAACAAAAATAAAAAAGGAAGTCCTAAAGCAGAAGCATACCAGTGCCTGTAACTTAAGCCCTTCTTGATTCAAATGCTCTTTCTTTTTTCCTTTTTTCTTTTTTTTTTCTCTTCTGTTTTTTTTGGCCATAGTTACATCTCTGTCTTAGGCTATCAACCTGAAAATGTTTTAGAAAAATGTACAGTTATTAACTTTAGTATTAAACACTTGACTACTAAAACATTCCTTCCTCCAGGCATATCATTAAATTAAAACTAAAATAAAAAAAAGTCCTAAATCACAAGCATACCTGAGCCTGTAACTTTAGCCCTTCTTGATTCATAAGTTCATTCTTTTTCTCCTCTTTTTTTTCTCCTCTTTTTTTTCTCTTTTTTTCTCTTTTTTTTCTCTTCTTTTTCTCTTTTTTTTCTCTTCTTTTTTTCTTTTTTTTTCTCTTCCTTTTTTTTTTGGCCATAGTTGACAAAATTACATCTTTCAGCTGCTGCAATAAAGGGGTCTGCGAGGATCTGACTAGAGAAAATGTCTCAGATTTCCTTCCTTGTTTAGCAGCATTACTCTCCAATTGCTTTATCATATCAACATTAGATGGTACTGCAGAGATAGAAAGTCTGATCTCAGTCTTGTCTAATCTGTCCGGAGCATTTAGTGAATTTATAACATCTTTAGCAGCTTCAGATTTAGCAGATTCCTCAGTCACCACTGCCATAGCTTCTTTTGTTTTCTTAGTTGATTTCAGAAGCACCACGTTTTGCAGTTCACATCGCTGTCTTAGGGCTTTCAACCTGATCAGGTTTAGAAAAAAAGCACAGAGCTATTAGCTTATGTATTAAAACACTTGACTACTAACAGACATATTCCTACATGCATATCATTAAATTAAAACTAAAATAAAAAAGGAAGTCCTAAATCAGAAGCATACCAGTGCCTGTAACTTAAGCCATTCTTGATTCAAATGCTCTTTCTTTTTCCTTTTTTTTTTTTTTTTTTTTTCTCTTGTTTTGTTTTTGGTCATAGTTCCATCTCTGTCTTAGGCTATCAACCTGAAAATGTTTTAGAAAAATGTACAGTTATTAACTTTAGTATTAAACACTTGACTACTAAAACATTCCTTCCTCCAGGCATATCATTAAATTAAAACTAAAATAAAAAAGGAAGTCCTAAATCACAAGCATACCTGAGCCTGTAACTTTAGCCCTTCTTGATTCATAAGTTCATTCTCTTTTCTCCTCTTTTTTCTCTCCTCTTTTTTTTTCTCTTTTTTTCTCCTCTTTTTTTCTTTTTTTCTCTTCTTTTTTTCTCTTCTATTTTTCTCTTCTTTTTTTCTTTTTTTTCTCTTGCTTTTTTTTTGGCCATAGTTGACAAAATAACATCTTTCAGCTGCTGCAATAAAGGGGTCTGCGAGGATCTGGCTAGAGAAAATGTCTCAGATTTCCTTCCTTGTTTGGCGGCATTGCTCTCTAATTGCTTTATCATATCAACATTAGATGGTACTGCAGAGATAGAAAGTCTGATCTCAGTCTTGTCTAATCTGTCCGGAGCATTTAGTGAATTTATAATATCTTTAGCGACTTGATTTAGCAGCTTCCTCGGTCACCACTGCCATAGCTTCTTTCGCTTTCTTAGTTGATTTCAGAATCCCCACTTTTTGCAGTTCACATCTCTTTTTTTAGGCTTTCAACCTGATCAGGTTTTAGAAAAAAAGCACAGAGCTATTAGCTTATGTATTAAAACACTTGACTACTAAAAGACACCTTCCTACATGCATATCATTAAATTAAAACAAAAATAAAAAAGGAAGTCCTAAAGCCGAAGCATACCAGTGCCTGTAACTTAAGCCCTTCTTTATTCAAATGCTTCTTTTTTCCTTTTTTCTTTTTTTTTTGTCTTTTGTTTTTTTTTGGCCATAGTTACATCTCTGTCTTAGGCTACAACCTGAAAATGTTTTAGAAAAATGTACAGTTATTAACTTTAGTATTAAACACTTGACTACTAAAACATTCCTTCCTCCAGGCATATCATTAAATTAAAACTAAAATAAAAAAAAAGTCCTAAATCACAAGCATACCTGAGCCTGTAACTTTAGCCCTTCTTGATTCAAATGCTCTTTCTTTTTTCCTTCTCTTTTTTTTTCTCTTCTGTTTTTTTGCAATTGTTACATCTCGCCTTAGGCTATCAACCTGAAAATATTTTAGAAAAATGTACAGTTATTAACTTTAGTATTAAACACTTGACTACTATAACATTCCTTCCTCCAGGCATATCATTAAATTAAAACAAAAATAAAAAAAAAGTCCTAAATCACAAGCATACCTGAGCCTGTAACTTTAGCCCTTCTTGATTCATAAGTTCATTCTCTTTCTCCTCTTTCTTTTCTCCTCTTTTTTTCTCTTTTTTTCTCTTTTTTTCTCTTCTTTTTTTCTTTTTTTCTTTTTTTCTTTTTTTTCTCTTCTTTTTTTCTTTTTTTTCTCTTCTTTTTTTCTTTTTTTTCTCTTCCTTTTTTTTTGGCCATAGTTGACAAAATAACATGTTTCAGCTGCTGCAATAAAGGGGTCTGCGAGGATCTGGCTAGAGAAAATGTCTCAGATTTCCTTCCTTGTTTGGCGGCATTGCTCTCTAATTGCTTTATCATATCAACATTAGTTGGTACTGCAGAGATAGAAAGTCTGATCTCAGTCTTGTCTAATCTGTCCGGAGCATTTACTGAATTTATAATATCTTTAGCAGATTCCTCGGTCACCACTGCCATAGCTTCTTTCGCTTTCTTAGTTTATTTCAGAATCCCCATTTTTTGCAGTTCACATCTCTTTTTTTAGGCTTTCAACCTGATCAGGTTTTAGAAAAAAAGCACATAGCTATTAGCTTATGTATTAAAACACTTGACTACTAAAAGACACCTTCCTACATGAATATCATTAAAATAAAACAAAAATAAAAAAGGAAGTCCTAAAGCAGAAGCATACCAGTGCCTGTAACTTAAGCCCTTCTTGATTCAAATGCTCTTTCTTTTTTCCTTTTTTCTTTTTTTTTTCTCTTCTGTTTTTTTTTTTTGGCCATAGTTACATCTCTGTCTTAGGCTACAACCTGAAAATGTTTTAGAAAAATGTACAGTTATTAACTTTAGTATTAAACACTTGACTACTAAAACATTCCTTCCTCCAGGCATATCATTAAATTAAAACTAAAATAAAAAAAAGTCCTAAATCACAAGCATACCTGAGCCTGTAACTTTAGCCCTTCTTGATTCATAAGTTCATTCTTTTTCTCCTCTTCTTTTTCTCTTCTTTTTCAATTTTTTTTCTCCACTTTTTTTCTTTTTCTCTTTTTTCTTTTTTTTTTCTCTTTTTTTCTCTTCTTTTTTCTCTTTTTTTCTCTTCTTTTTTTCTCTTCCTTTTTTTTTTGGCCATAGTTGACAAAATAACATCTTTCTTTCTGCAATAAAGGGGTCTGCGAGGATCTGGCTAGAGAAAATGTCTCAGATTTCCTTCCTTGTTTGGCGGCATTGCTCTCTAATTGCTTTATCATATCAACATTAGATGGTACTGCAGAGATAGAAAGTCTGATCTCAGTCTTGTCTAATCTGTCCGGAGCATTTAGTGAATTTATAATATCTTTAGCAGCTTCAGATTTAGCAGATTCCTCGGTCACCACTGCCATAGCAACTTTCGCTTTCTTAGTTGATTTCAGAATCCCCACTGTTTGCAGTTCACATCTCTTTTTTTAGGCTTTCAACCTGATCAGGTTTTAGAAAAAAAGCGCAGAGCTATTAGCTTATGTATTAAAACACTTCACTACTAAAAGACACCTTCCAACATGAATATCATTAAATTAAAACAAAAATAAAAAAGGAAGTCCTAAAGCAGGAGCATACCAGTGCTTGTAACTTAAGCCCTTCTTGATTCAAATGCTCTTTCTTTTTTCCTTTTTTCTTTTTTTTTCTCTTCTGTTTTTTTTTTGGCCATAGTTACATCTCTGTCTTAGGCTATCAACCTGAAAATGTTTTAGAAAAATGTACAGTTATTAACTTTAGTATTAAACACTTGACTACTAAAACATTCCTTCCTCCAGGCATATCATTAAATTAAAACTAAAATAAAAAAAAAGTCCTAAATCACAAGCATACCTGAGCCTGTAACTTTAGCCCTTCTTGATTCATAAGTTCATTCTTTTTTCTCCTCTTTTTTTCTTTTTTTTCTATTTTTTTTTTCTCTTCTTTTTTCTCTTCTTTTTTTCTTTTTTTTTCTCTTTTTTTCTCTTTCTTTTTTTTCTTTTTTTCTCTTCTTTTTTTTTTTTGGCCATAGTTGACAAAATAACATCTTTCAATTCTGCAATAAAGGGGTCTGCGAGGATCCGACTAGAGAAAATGTCGCAGATTTCCTTCCTTGTTTAGCGACATTGCTCTCTAATTGCTTTATCATATCAACATTAGATGGTACTGCAGATATAGAAAGTCTGATCTCAGTCTTGTCTAATCTGTCCGGAGCATTTAGTGAATTTATAACAACTTTAGCAGCTTCAGATTTAGCAGATTCCTCTGTCACCACTGCCATAGCTTCTTTTGCTTTCTTAGTTGATTTCAGAAGCACCACTTTTTGCAGTTCACATCTCTGTCTTAGGGCTTTCAACCTGATCAGGTTTTAGAAAAAAAGCACAGAGCTATTAGCTTATGTATTAAAACACTTGACTACTAAAAGACACCTTCCTACATGCATATCATTAAATTAAAACAAAACTTAAAAAGGAAGTCCTAAATCACAAGCATACCAGTGCCTGTAACTTAAGCCCTTCTTGATTCAAATGCTCTTTCTTTTTTCCTTTTTTCTCTTTTTTTCTCTTCTGTTTTGTCTTGGCCATAGTTACATCTCTGTCTTAGGCTATCAACCTGAAAATGTTTTACAAAAATGTACAGTTATTAACTTTAGTATTAAACACTTGACTACTAAAACATTCCTTCATCCAGGCATATCATAAAATTAAAACTAAAATAAAAAAAAGTCCTAAATCACAAGCATACCTGAGCCTGTAACTTTAGCCCTTCTTGATTCAAATGCTCTTTCTTTTTTTTTTCTTTTTTGTTTTTTTTTTGTTCATTGTTACATCTCTGCCTTAGGCTATCAACCTGAAAATATTTTAGAAAAATGTACAGTTATTAACTTTAGTATTAAACACTTGACTACTAAAACATTCCTTCCTCCAGGCATATCATTAAATTAAAACTAAAATAAAAAAAAAGTCCTAAATCACAAGCATACCTGAGCCTGTAACTTTAGCCCTTCTTGATTCATAAGTTCATTCTTTTTTCCTTTTTTCTTTTTTTCTCTTCTTTTTCAATTTTTTTCTCCACTTTTTTTCTTTTTTTCTTTTTTTCTTTTTTTCCTCTTTTTTTTCTCTTCTTTTTTTCTTTTTTTTCTCTTCCTTTTTTTTTGGCCATAGTTGACAAAATAACATGTTTCAACTGCTGCAATAAAGGGGTCTGCGAGGATCTGACTAGAGAAAATGTCTCAGATTTCCTTCCTTGTTTAGCGGCATTGCTCTCTAATTGCTTTATCATATCAACATTAGATGGAACTACAGAGATAGCCAGTCTGATCTCAGTCTTGTCTAATCTGTCCGGAGCATTTAGTGAATTTATAACATCTTTAGCAGCTTCAGATTTAGCAGATTCCTCGTTCACCACTGCCATAGCTTCTTTTGCTTTCTTAGTTGATTTCAGAAGCACCACTTTTTGCAGTTCACATCTCTGTCTTAGGGCTTTCAACCTGATCAGGTTTTAGAAAAAAAGCACAGAGCTATTAGCTTATGTATTAAAACACTTGACTACTAAAAGACACCTTCCTACATGCATATCATTAAATTAAAACAAAAATAAAAAGGAAGTCCTAAATCAGAAGCATACCAGTGCTTGTAACTTAAGCCCTTCTTGATTCAAATGCTCTTTCTTTTTCCTTTTTCTTTTTTTTTTTTTTCTCTTGTTTTTTTTTTGGCCATAGTTACATCTCTGTCTTAGGCTATCAACCTGAAAATGTTTTAGAAAAATGTACAGTTATTAACTTTAGTATTAAACACTTGACTACTAAAACATTCCTTCCTCCAGGCATATCATTAAATTAAAACTAAAATAAAAAAAAGTCCTAAATCACAAGCATACCTGAGCCTGTAACTTTAGCCCTTCTTGATTCATAAGTTCATTCTTTTTTTTTCCTTTTTTCTTTTTTTTTGTCTTTTTTTCTCTTCTTTTTTTCTTTTTTCTCCTTCATTTTTCTCTTTTTTTCTCTTCTTTTTCTCTTCTTTTCTCTTTTTTTTTCTTCTTATTTTTTTGCCACAGTTGACAAAATAACATCTTTCAGCTGCTGCAATAAAGGTGTCTGCGAGGATCTGAATAGAGAAAATGTCTCAGATTTCTTTCCTTGTTTAGCAGCATTGCTGTCTAATTGCTTTATCACATAAACATTAGATGGTACTGCAGACATAGAAAGTCAGATCTCAGTCTTGTCTAATCTGTCCTGAGCAGTTACTGAATTTATAACTTCTTTAGCAGTTTCAGATTTAGCAGATTCCTCTGTCACCAGTGCCATAGCTTCTTTTGCTTTCTTAGTTGATTTCAGAAGCACCACTTTTTGCAGTTCACATCTCTGTCTTAGGGCTTTCAACCTGATCAGGTTTTAGAAAAAAAGCACAGAGCTATTAGCTTATGTATTAAAACACTTGACTACTAAAAGACACCTTCCTACATGCATATCATTAAATTAAAACTAAAATAAAAAAGGAAGTCCTAAATCAGAAGCATACCAGTGCTTGTAACTTAAGCCATTCTTGATTCAAATGCTCTTTCTTTTTTCTTTTTTTTGTCTTTTGTTTTTTTTTTTTGGCCATAGTTACATCTCTGTCTTAGGCTACAACCTGAAAATGTTTTAGAAAAATGTACAGTTATTAACTTTAGTATTAAACACTTGACTACTAAAACATTCCTTCCTCCAGGCATATCATTAAATTAAAACTAAAATAAAAAAAAGTTCTAAATCACAAGCATACCTGAGCCTGTAACTTTAGCCCTTCTTGATTCATAAGTTCATTCTCTTTCTCCTCTTTTTTCTCCTCTTTTTTTCTTTTTTTTCTCTTTTTTTTCTTTTTTTTCTTTCTTTTTTTCTTTTCTTCTTTTTCTCTTTTTTTTTCTCTTTTTTTCTCTTTTTTTCTCTTCTTTTTTTCTTTTTTTTCTCTTCTTTTTTTCTTTTTTTTTCTCTTCTTTTTTTTTTTGGCCATAGTTGACAAAATAACATGTTTAAGCTGCTGCAATAAAGGGGTCTGCGAGGATCTGACTAGAGAAAATGTCTCAGATTTCCTTCCTTGTTTAGCGGCATTGCTCTCTAATTGCTTTATCATATCAACATTAGATGGTACTGCAGAGATAGAAAGTCTCATCTCAGTATTGTCTAATCTGTCCGGAGCATTTAGTGAATTTATAACATCTTTAGCAGCTTCAGATTTAGCAGATTCCTCGGTCACCATTGCCATATCTTCTTTTGCTTTCCTAGTTGATTTCAGAAGCACCACTTTTTGCAGTTCACATCTCTGTCATAGGCTTTCAACCTGATCAGGTTTTCGAAAATAAACACAGAGCTATTAGCATATGTATTAAAACACTTGACTACTAAAACATTCCTTCATCCAGGCATATCATAAAATTAAAACTAAAATAAAAAAAAAGTCCTAAATCACAAGCATACCAGTGCTTGTAACTTAAGCCCTTCTTGATTCAAATGCTCTTTCTTTTTTCCCTTTTTCTCTTTTTTTTCTCTTCTGTTTTTTCTTGGCCATAGTTACATCTCTGTCTTAGGCTATCAACCTGAAAATGTTTTAGAAAAATGTACAGTTATTAACTTTAGTATTAAACACTTGACTACTAAAACATTCCTTCATCCAGGCATATCATAAAATTAAAACTAAAATAAAAAAAAAGTCCTAAATCACAAGCATACCCGAGCCTGTAACTTAAGCCCTTCTTGATTCAAATGCTCTTTCTTTTTTCCTTTTTTCTCTTTTTTTCTCCTGTTTTTTCTTGGCCATAGTTACATCTCTGTCTTAGGCTATCAACCTGAAAATATTTTAGAAAAATGTACAGTTATTAACTTTAGTATTAAACACTTGACTACTAAAACATTCCTTCCTCCAGGCATATCATTAAATTAAAACTAAAATAAAAAAGGAAGTCCTAAATCACAAGCATACCTGAGCCTGTAACTTTAGCCCTTCTTGATTCATAAGTTCATTCTTTTTTCCTTTTTTCTTTTTTTCTCTTCTTTTTCAATTTTTTTTCTCCACTTTTTTTCTTTTTTTTCACTTTTTTTCTCTTCTTTTTCTCTTTTTTTTTCTCTTCTTTTTTTCTTTATTTTTCTCTTCCTTTTTTTTTGGCCATAGTTGACAAAATAACATCTTTCAGCTGCTGCAATAAAGGGGTCTGCGAGGATCTGACTAGAGAAAATGTCTCAGATTTCCTTCCTTGTTTAGCGGTATTGCTCTCTAATTGCTTTATCATATCAACATTAGATGGTACTGCAGAGATAGAAAGTCTGATCTCAGTCTTGTCTAATCTGTCCGGAGCATTTAGTGAATTTATAACATCTTTAGCAGCTTCAGATTTAGCAGATTCCTCGGTCACCACTGCCATAGCTTCTTCTGCTTTCTTAGTTGATTTCAGAAGCACCACTTTTTGCAGTTCACATCTCTGTCTTAGGCTTTCAACCTGATCAGGTTTTAGAAAAAAAGCACAGAGCTATTAGCTTATGTATTAAAACACTTGACTACTAAAAGACACATTCCTACATACATATCATTAAATTAAAACTAAAATAAAAAAGGAAGTCCTAAAGCAGGAGCATACCAGTGCTTGTAACTTAAGCCCTTCTTGATTCAAATGCTCTTTCTTTTTTCCTTTTTTCTTTTTTTTTCTCTTCTGTTTTTTTTTTGGCCATAGTTACATCTCTGTCTTAGGCTATCAACCTGAAAATGTTTTAGAAAAATGTACAGTTATTAACTTTAGTATTAAACACTTGACTACTAAAACATTCCTTCCTCCAGGCATATCATTAAATTAAAACTAAAATAAAAAAAAGTCCTAAATCACAAGCATACCTGAGCCTGTAACTTTAGCCCTTCTTGATTCATAAGTTCATTCTTTTTTCTCCTCTTTTTTTCTTTTTTTTTTCTCTTTTTTTCTCTTCTTTTTTTCTTTTTTCTCCTTCATTTTTCTCTTTTTTTTCTCTTCTTTTTCTCTTCTTTTCTCTTTTTTTTTCTTTTTTTCTCTTCTTTTTTTTTGGCCATAGTTGACAAAATAACATCTTTCAGCTGCTTCAATAAAGGGGTCTGCGAGGATCTGACTAGAGAAAATGTCTCAGATTTCCTTCCTTGTTTAGCGGCATTGCTCTCTAATTGCTTTATCATATCAACATTAGATGGTACTGCAGAGATAGAAAGTCTGATCTCAGTCTTGTCTAATCTGTAGAGCATTTAGTGAATTTATAACATCTTTAGCAGACTTGATTTAGCAGATTCCTCGGTCACCACCGCCATAGCTTCTTTTGCTTTCTTAGTTGATTTCGAAGCACCACTTATTGCAGTCCACATCTCTGTCTTAGGCTTCCAACCTGACCATGTTTTAGAAAAATGCACAGAGCTATTAGCTTATGTATTAAAACACTTGACTACTAAAAGACACCTTCCTACATGCATATCTTTAAATTAAAACAAAATAAAAAAGGAAGTCCTAAATCGAAGCATACCAGTGCTTGTAACTTAAGCCCTTCTTGATTCAAATGCTCTTTCTTTTTCCTTTTTTCTTTTTTTTTTCTTCTGTTTTTTTTGGCCATAGTTACATCTCTGTCTTAGGCTATCAACCCGAAAATGTTTTAGAAAAATGTACAGTTATTAACTTTAGTATTAAACACTTGACTACTAAAACATTCCTTCCTCAAGGCATATCATTAAATTAAAACTAAAATAAAAAAAAGTCCTAAATCACAAGCATACCCGAGCCTGTAACATTAGCCCTTCTTGATTCATAAGTTCATTCTTTTTCTCCTCTTTTTCTCTCTTTTTTCTTTTTTTTCTCTTTTTTTTCTTTTTTCTCTTTTTCTTTTTTTCTCTTTTTCTCCTCTTTTTTCTCTTTTTTTCCTCCTCTTTTTCTCTTTTTTTTACTCTTCTTTTTTTCTCTTGCTTTTTTTTTGGCCATAGTTGACAAAATAACATCTTTCATCTGCTGCAATAAAGGGGTCTGCGAGGATCTGACTAGAGAAAATATCTCAGATTTCCTTCCTTGTTTAGCGGCATTGCTCTCTAATTGCTTTATCATATCAACATTAGATGGTACTGCAGAGATAGAAAGTCTGATCTCAGTCTTGTCTAATCTGTCTGGAGCATTTAGTGAATTTATAACATCTTTAGCAGATTCCTCGGTCACCACTGCCATAGCTTCGTTTGCTTTCTTAGTTGATTTCAGAAGCACCACTTTTTGCAGAATCTCTTTTTTTAGGCTTTCAACCTGATCAGGTTTTAGAAAAAAAGCACAGAGCTATTAGCTTATGTATTAAAACACTTGACTACTAAAAGACACCTTCCTACATGCATATCATTAAATTAAAACTAAAATAAAAAAGGAAGTCCTAAATCAGAAGCATACCAGTGCTTGTAACTTAAGCCCTTCTTGATTCAAATGCTCTTTCTTTTTTCCTTTTTTCTCTTTTTTTTCTCTTCTGTTTTTTCTTGGCCATAGTTACATCTCTGTCTTGGGCTATCAACCTGAAAATGTTTTAGAAAAATGTAAAGTTATTAACTTTAGTATTAAACACTTGACTACTAAAACATTCCTTCATCCAGGCATATCATAAAATTAAAACTAAAATAAAAAAAAGTCCTAAATCACAAGCATACCTGAGCCTGTAACTTTAGCCCTTCTTGATTCAAATGCTCTTTCTTTTTTCCTTTTTTCTTTTTTTTCTCCTGTTTTTTTTGGCCATTGTTACATCTCTGCCTTAGGCTATCAACCTGAAAATATTTTAGAAAAATGTACAGTTATTAACTTTAGTATTAAACACTTGACTACTAAAACATTCCTTCCTCCAGGCATATCATTAAATTAAAACTAAAATAAAAAAAAGTCCTAAATCACAAGCATACCTGAGCCTGTAACTTTAGCCCTTCTTGATTCATAAGTTCATTCTTTTTTCCTTTTTTTTTCTCTTCTTTTTCAATTTTTTTTCTCCACTTTTTTTCTTTTTTTTCACTTTTTTTCTCTTCTTTTTCTCTTCTTTTTTTCTTTATTTTTCTCTTCCTTTTTTTTTGGCCATAGTTGACAAAATAACATCTTTCAGCTGCTGCAATAAAGGGTTCTGCGAGGATCTGACTAGAGAAAATGTCTCAGATTTCCTTCCTTGTTTAGCGGCATTGCTCTCTATTTGCTTTATCATATCAACATTAGATGGTACTGCAGAGATAGAAAGATCGATCTCAGTCTTGTCTAATCTATCCGGAGCATTTAGTGAATTTATAACATCTTTAGCGACTTGATTTAGCAGATTCCTCGGTCACCACAGCCATAGCTTCTTTTCCTTTCTTAGTTGATTTCAGAAGCACCACTTTTTGCAGTTCACATCTCTGTCTTAGGGCTTTCAACCTGATCAGGTTTTAGAAAAAAAGCACAGAGCTATTAGCTTATGTATTAAAACACTTGACTACTAAAAGACACCTTCCTACATGCATATCATTAAATTAAAACAAAAATAAAAAAGGAAGTCCTAAATCAGAAGCATACCAGTGCTTGTAACTTAAGCCCTTCTTGATTCAAATGCTCTTTCTTTTTTCCTTTTTTCTTTTTTTTTCTCTTCTGTTTTTTCTTGGCCATAGTTACATCTCTGTCTTAGGCTATCAACCTGAAAATGTTTTAGAAAAATGTACAGTTATTAACTTTAGTATTAAACACTTGACTACTAAAACATTCCTTCCTCCAGGCATATCATTAAATTAAAACTAAAATAAAAAAAGTCCTAAATCACAAGCATACCTGAGCCTGTAACTTTAGCCCTTCTTGATTCATAAGTTCATTCTTTTTCTCCTCTTTTTTTTCTCCTCTTTTTTTTCTTTTTTTTCTCTTTTTTTTCTCTTCTTTTTTCTCTTCTTTTTTTCTTTTTTTTCCCTTCTTTTTTTCTTTTTTTTCTCTCCCTTTTTTTTGCCATAGTTGACAAAATAACATCTTTCATCTGCCGCAATAAAGGGGTCTGCGAGGATCGGACTAGAGAAAATGTCTCAGATTTCCTTCCTTGTTTAGCGGCATTGCTCTCTAATTGCTTTATCATATCAACATTAGATGGTACTGCAGAGATAGAAAGTCTGATCTCAGTCTTGTCTAATCTGTCCGGATGCCATAGCTTCTTTTGCTTTCTTAGTTGATTTCAGAAGCACCACTTTTTGCAGTTCACATCTCTGTCTTAGGGCTTTCAACCTGATCAGGTTTTAGAAAAAAAGCACAGAGCTATTAGCTTATGTATTAAAACACTTGACTACTAAAAGACACCTTCCTACATGCATATCATTAAATTAAAACTAAAATAAAAAAGGAAGTCCTAAATCAGAAGCATACCAGTGCTTGTAACTTAAGCCCTTCTTGATTCAAATGCTCTTTCTTTTTTCCTGTTTTCTTTTTTTTTTTCTCTTCTGTTTTTTTTTTGGCCATAGTTACATCTCTGTCTTAGGCTATCAACCTGAAAATGTTTTAGAAAAATGTACAGTTATTAACTTTAGTATTAAACACTTGACTACTAAAACATTCCTTCCTCCAGGCATATCATTAAATTAAAACTAAAATAAAAAAAAGTCCTAAATCACAAGCATACCTGAGCCTGTAACTTTAGCCCTTCTTGATTCATAAGTTCATTCTCTTTCTCCTCTTTCTTTTCTCCTCTTTTTTTCTTTTTTTTTCTCTTTTTTTCTCTTTTTCTCCTCTTTTTTCTCTTTTTTTCTCTTCTTTCTCTCTTTTTTTTTCTCTCCTTTTTTTCTTTTTTTTCTCTTCTTTTTTTTTTTGGCCATAGTTGACAAAATAACATCTTTCAGCTGCTGCAATAAAGGGGTCTGCGAGGATCTGACCAGAGAAAATGTCTCAGATTTCCTTCCTTGTTTAGCGGCATTGCTCTCTAATTGCTTTATCATATCAACATTAGATGGTACTGCAGAGATAGAAAGTCTGATCTCAGTCTTGTCTAATCTGTCCGGAGCATTTAGTGAATTTATAATATCTTTACCAGCTTCAGATTTAGCAGATTCCTCGGTCACCACTGCCATAGCTTCTTTTGCTTTCTTAGTGGATTTCAGAAGCACCACTTTTTGCAGTTCACATCTCTGTCTTAGGCTTTCAACCTGATCAGGTTTTAGAAAAAAAGCACAGAGCTATTAGCTTATGTATTAAAACACTTGACTACTAAAAGACACATTCCTACATGCATATCATTAAATTAAAACTAAAATAAAAAAGGAAGTCCTAAATCAGAAGCATACCAGTGCTTGTAACTTAAGCCCTTCTTGATTCAAATGCTCTTTCTTTTTTCCTTTTTTCTTTTTTTTTCTCTTCTGTTTTTTCTTGGCCATAGTTACATCTCTGTCTTAGGCTATCAACCTGAAAATGTTTTAGAAAAATGTACAGTTATTAACTTTAGTATTAAACACTTGACTACTAAAACATTCCTTCCTCCAGGCATATCATTAAATTAAAACTAAAATAAAAAAAGTCCTAAATCACAAGCATACCTGAGCCTGTAACTTTAGCCCTTCTTGATTCATAAGTTCATTCTTTTTCTCCTCTTTTTTTTCTCCTCTTTTTTTTCTCTTTTTTTTCCTCTTTTTTTCTTTTTTTCTCTTCTTTTTTTCTCTTCTTTTTTTCTTTTTTTTCTCTTGCTTTTTTTTTGGCCATAGTTGACAAAATAACATCTTTCATTCTTTATGATAAAGGTCTGCGAGGATCTGGCTAGAGAAAATGTCTCAGATTTCCTTCCTTGTTTGGCGGCATTGCTCTCTAATTGCTTTATCATATCATACTGCAGAGATAGAAAGTCTGATCTCAGTCTTGTCTAATCTGTCCAAATCATTTACTGAATTTATAATATCTTTAGCAGATTCCTCGGTCACCACTGCCATTGTTTCTTTCGCTTTCTTAGTTGATTTCAGAATCCCCACTTTTTGCAGTTCACATCTTCTTTTTTTTTTTGGCCATAGTTGACAAAATAACATCTTTCAGCTGCTTCAATAAAGGGGTCTGCGAGGATCTGACTAGAGAAAATGTCTCAGATTTCCTTCCTTGTTTAGCGGCATTGCTCTCTAATTGCTTTATCATATCAACATTAGATGGTACTGCAGAGATAGAAAGTCTGATCTCAGTCTTGTCTAATCTGTCCGGAGCATTTAGTGAATTTATAACATCTTTAGCAGCTTCAGATTTAGCAGATTCCTCGGTCACCACTGCCATAGCTTCTTTTGCTTTCTTAGTTGATTTCAGAAGCACCACTTTTTGCAGTTCACATCTCTGTCTTAGGGCTTTCAACCTGATCAGGTTTTAGAAAAAAAGCACAGAGCTATTAGCTTATGTATTAAAACACTTGACTACTAAAAGACACCTTCCTACATGCATATCATTAAATTAAAACAAAAATAAAAAAGGAAGTCCTAAAGCAGAAGCATACCAGTGCCTGTAACTTAAGCCCTTCTTGATTCAAATGCTTCTTTTTCCTTTTTTCTTTTTTTTTTCTCTTCTGTTTTTTTTTGGCCATAGTTACATCTCTGTCTTAGGCTATCAACCTGAAAATGTTTTAGAAAAATGTACAGTTATTAACTTTAGTATTAAACACTTGACTACTAAAACATTCCTTCCTCCAGGCATATCATTAAATTAAAACTAAAATAAAAAAAAAAGTCCTAAATCACAAGCATACCTGAGCCTGTAACTTTAGCCCTTCTTGATTCATAAGTTCATTCTTTTTTTTCCTTTTTTCTTTTTTTTGTCTTTTTTTCTCTTCTTTTTTTCTTTTCTCTCCTTCATTTTTCTCTTTTTTTCTCTTCTTTTCTCTTTTTTTTCTTCTTTTTTTTTGGCCATAGTTGACAAAATAACATCTTTCAGCTGCTGCAATAAAGGGGTCTGCGAGGATCTGACTAGAGAAAATGTCTCAGATTTCCTTCCTTGTTTAGCGGCATTGCTCTCTAATTGCTTTATCATATCAACATTAGATGGTACTGCAGAGATAGAAAGTCTGATCTCAGTCTTGTCTAATCTGTCCGGAGCATTGAGTGAATTTATAACATCTTTAGCTGCTTCAGATTTAGCAGATTCCTCGGTCACCACTGCCATAGCTTCTTTTGCTTTCTTAGTTGATTTCAGAAGCACCACTTTTTGCAGTTCACATCTCTGTCTAAGGCTTTCAACCTGATCAGGTTTTAGAAAAAAAGCACAGAGCTATTAGCTTATGTATTAAAACACTTGACTACTAAAAGACACCTTCCTACATGCATATCATTAAATTAAAACTAAAATAAAAAAGGAAGTCCTAAAGCAGAAGCATACCAGTGCCTGTAACTTAAGCCCTTCTTGATTCAAATGCTCTTTCTTTTTTCTTTTACTCTTTTTTTTCTATTCTATTTTTTTTGGCCATAGTTACATCTCTGTCTTAGGCTATCAACCTGAAAATGTTTTAGAAAAATGTACAGTTATTAACTTTAGTATTAAACACTTGACTACTAAAACATTCCTTCCTCCAGGCATATCATAAAATTAAAACTAAAATAAAAAAAAAAGTCCTAAATCACAAGCATACCTGAGCCTGTAACTTTAGCCCTTCTTGATTCAAATGCTCTTTCTTTTTTCCTTTTTTTCTTTTTTTTTTCTCCTGTTTTTTTTGGCCATTGTTACATCTCTGCCTTAGGCTATCAACCTGAAAATATTTTATAAAAATGTACAGTTATTAACTTTAGTATTAAACACTTGACTACTAAAACATTCCTTCCTCCAGGCATATCATTAAATTAAAACTAAAATAAAAAAAAAAGTCCTAAATCACAAGCATACCTTAGCCTGTAACTTTAGCCCTTCTTGATTCATAAGTTCATTCTTTTTCTCCTCTTTTTTTCTCTTTTTTTCTTTTTTTCTCTTCTTTTTTTCTCTTCTATTTTTCTCTTCTTTTTTTCTTTTTTTTCTCTTGCTTTTTTTTTTGGCCATAGTTGACAAAATAACATCTTTCAGCTGTTGCAATAAAGGGGTCTGCGAGGATCTGACTAGAGAAAATGTCTCAGATTTCCTTCCTTGTTTAGCGGCATTGCTCTCTAATTGCTTTATCATATCAACATTAGATGGTACTGCAGAGATAGAAAGTCTGATCTCAGTCTTGTCTAATCTGTCCGGAGCATTTAGTGAATTTATAACATCTTTAGCAGCTTCAGATTTAGCAGATTCCTCGGTCACCACTGCCATAGCTTCTTTTGCTTTCTTAGTTGATTTCAGAAGCACCACTTTTTGCAGTTCACATCTCTGTCTTAGGGCTTTCAACCTGATCAGGTTTTAGAAAAAAAGCACAGAGCTATTAGCTTATGTATTAAAACACTTGACTACTAAAAGACACATTCCTACATGCATATCATTAAATTAAAACTAAAATAAAAAAGGAAGTCCTAAAGCAGAAGCATACCAGTGCCTGTAACTTAAGCCCTTCTTGATTCAAATGCTCTTTCTTTTTTCCTTTTCTCTTTTTTTTATCTCTTCTATTTTTTTTGGCCATAGTTACATCTCTGTCTTAGGCTATCAACCTGAAAATGTTTTAGAAAAATGTACAGTTATTAACTTTAGTATTAAACACTTGACTACTAAAACATTCCTTCATCCAGGCATATCATAAAATTAAAACTAAAATAAAAAAAAAGTCCTAAATCACAAGCATACCTGAGCCTGTAACTTTAGCCCTTCTTGATTCAAATGCTCTTTCTTTTTTCCTTTTTTCTTTTTTTTTTCTCTTCTGTTTTTTTTTGGCCATTGTTACATCTCTGCCTTAGGCTATCAACCTGAAAATATTTTAGAAAAATGTACAGTTATTAACTTTAGTATTAAACACTTGACTACTAAAACATTCCTTCCTCCAGGCATATCATTAAATTAAAACTAAAATAAAAAAAAAGTCCTAAATCACAAGCGGTATACCTGAGCCTGTAACTTTAGCCCTTCTTGATTCATAAGTTCATTCTTTTTCTCCTCTTTTTTTTCTCCTCTTTTTTACTTTTTTTTCTCTTTTTTTCTCTTTTTCTCCTCTTTTTTCTCTTTTTTTCTCTTCTTTCTCTCTTTTTTTTCTCTCCTTTTTTTTTTTTTTGGCCATAGTTGACAAAATAACATCTTTCATTCTTTGCAATAAAGGGTCTGCGAGGATCCGACTAGAGAAAATGTCTCAGATTTCCTTCCTTGTTTAGCGGCATTGCTCTCTAATTGCTTTATCATATCAACATTAGATGGTACTGCAGAGATAGAAAGTCCGATCTCAGTTTTGTCTAATTTGTCCGAGCATTTAGTGAATTTATAACATCTTTAGCAGCTTGATTTAGCAGATTCCTCGGTCACCACTGCCATAGCTTCTTTTGCTTTCTTAGTTGATTCAAGAAGCACCACTTTTTGCAGTTCACATCTCTGTCTTAGGGCTTTCAACACGATCATGTTTTAGAAAAATGCACAGAGCTATTAGCTTATGTATTAAAACACTTGACTACTAAAAGACACCTTCCTACATGCATATCATTAAATTAAAACAAAAATAAAAAAGGAAGTCCTAAATCAGAAGCATACCAGTGCTTGTAACTTAAGCCCTTCTTGATTCAAATGCTCTTTCTTTTTTCCTTTTTTTCTTTTTTTTTCTTCTGTTTTTTTTTTGGCCATAGTTACATCTCGGTCTTGGGCTATCAACCTGAAAATGTTTTAGAAAAATGTACAGTTATTAACTTTAGTATTAAACACTTGACTACTAAAACATTCCTTCCACCAGGCATATCATTAAATTAAAACTAAAATAAAAAAAAAAGTCCTAAATCACAAGCATACCTGAGCCTGTAACTTTAGCCCTTCTTGATTCATAAGTTCATTCTTTTTCTCCTCTTTTTTTTCTCCTCTTTTTTTTCTCTTTTTTTTCCTCTTTTTTTCTTTTTTTCTCTTCTTTTTTTCTCTTCTTTTTTTCTTTTTTTTCTCTTGCTTTTTTTTTGGCAATAGTAGACAAAATAACATCTTTCAGCTGCTGCAATAAAGGGGTCTGCGAGGATCTGGCTAGAGAAAATGTCTCAGATTTCCTTCCTTGTTTGGCGGCATTGCTCTCTAATTGCTTTATCATATCAACATTAGATGGTACTGCAGAGATAGAAAGTCTGATCTCAGTCTTGTCTAATCTGTCCGGAGCATTTACTGAATTTATAATATCTTTAGCAGATTCCTCGGTCACCACTGCCATAGCTTCTTTCGCTTTCTTAGTTGATTTCAGAATCCCCACTTTTTGCAGTTCACATCTCTTTTTTTAGGCTTTCAACCTGATCAGGTTTTAGAAAAAAAGCTCAGAGCTATTAGCTTATGTATTAAAACACTTGACTACTAAAAGACACCTTCCTACATGCATATCATTAAATTAAAACAAAACTTAAAACGGAAGTCCTAAAGCAGAAGCATA
Source organism: Hippophae rhamnoides (assembly GCA_033030585.1). Classification (NCBI taxonomy): domain Eukaryota; kingdom Viridiplantae; phylum Streptophyta; class Magnoliopsida; order Rosales; family Elaeagnaceae; genus Hippophae; species Hippophae rhamnoides. The sequence continues at coordinate 30,759,042 of CM065431.1, read as the reverse complement.
CCAGTGCCTGTAACTTAAGCCCTTCTTGATTCAAATGCTCCTTTTTTCCTTTTTTCTTTTTTTCTTGTCTTCTGTTTTTTTTTTTGGCCATTGTTACATCTATGTCTTAGGCTATCAACCTGAAAATGTTTTAGAAAAATGTACAGTTATTAACTTTAGTATTAAACACTTGACTACTAAAACATTCCTTCCTCCAGGCATATCATTAAATTAAAACTAAAATAAAAAAAAAGTCCTAAATCACAAGCATACCTGAGCCTGTAACTTTAGCCCTTCTTGATTCATAAGTTCATTCTTTTTTTTTCCTTTTTCAAAGAGTAAGAAATACGAAGATAAAAAAATAGAAATAAATTACAACAAAACATACCTAAAAAAATATTACTTAATGCCTGAAAAATCATGATTTAGACAAAATTAAAAAAAAATAAAGGCAATAAAACACCACAACAAATAACTATAGTAAAAAAATTGAAACAAAGAATAATCGAAAAAAGAATAGAAATGAAAATAAAAATAATGAGATAAATATTTTCTATCATTTTTTATTATTAAAACTCATTTTTTTATATGAAAATTCTCATAAATAGTCTTATAATTCCCACACTATTAGTCTCACAGTTACTCTAACTTTATACCTAACTAATTTAACATCCAATCCAATTTGACAATAACTTTTTTACCTTACTAATTTAACATCCAATCCAATTTTGACAATAACTAAATGCATATACTATTATTCTTTCATATATCACGAAGAGAATAAAGCACTCTGACTTGGTAAAGAATTGAAATTATGTTTCTCTTTTTAAAACACAAAATAAAAAAATAAAAAAATATACACATACAAGTTTAAAAATAAGTTAAAAATTCTTCAATCATAGTTTAAAACATCCATCAGACTAAATGTCAATTTGCTTAGCTACCGTTAATAGGCAATCCCATAATTTTTCAATATCTTACTTTTTAAATTTAACATCATATCCAACAAAAACTCACTTGATACATATAATATTATTCAAAAATAAAAAGAGAACCAAGTTAAGGGAGCACACGCAAAACATTAGATTTTAGCATTCAGTGTTAAATATTTACATGTATCACAACCAATAATGAAAAGTAAAACTCACCATGCTCGCTCTTATATAAAACGAAGAGCTTTCTCTAGAAAAGATGGAGATCCAACCTCTTCCAAAGCGAGCAGAATGGGTCTCCTAATAACTTTAGATACCATTGGCTTTTTTGGTATCTACAAAAAGACAACCACCAAAAAAATGGAAAAAGAAATAAAGCACAGATTAGAACTTTGCAAATTAACAAACTCCTAGGTCACATAGTAGTAAATTATTTGGGAAAATGATATTGGCATCAGAAAATTTATACTCACAGAGTTTCGTCTTGCACTTTGCATAGACCCATCGTACACTAATGTGGTTTTCGAATTGCATGGTGATCGACACTTGTATATGCCATGCCAACCTCGTTTCTGAAGAAAAATCTGCAACTACTCCAACAGATTCATTGGAGAGACTATGATAATAGATTTCTATCATTTGCTTCATTAGAATATAGCCCTAAGCCAGAACCAACTTCATTGTGCAATTCATATGGGAATCTCCCAATATACGTTTTTAACTTTTAAAAAGATTAATAAATTAGTCATTATCGATGTAGATATACAGAGAAAGGAGAAACGCTTAATAAATTTTAAAAGTAAATAATTAACATTTTTTAAATAAAATAACAATTATAATAATATCATAATTTATAATAAATAATCAAATTATCAATTCTACAGCCAGTCGAATGCTATAAACCTATCATAATAAGATAGGATAATAAAATAAAAATAATAAAATAGAGTTTTATAAGTTGCCACTCATAAGAGCTTGATGAAAACAAAACAAAGACACATATAAAGAGAAAAACAATAAAAAAAGAAAGAAAATAGTAAATCCAAAACATGCAACAGAAGGACAAAAATAATAAATATAAATCCTCTTTTAAAAGCACAAACAACAATAAAGAGTAAGAAATACAAGCATAAAAAAATAGAAATAAATTACAACAAAACACACCTAAAAAAATATTACTTAATGCCTGAAAAATCATGATTTGGAAAAAATTAAAAAAAAATAAAGGCAATAAAACACCACAACAAATAACTATAGTAAAAAAAAATTGAAACAAAGAATAATAGAAAAAAGAATAGAAATGAAAATAAAAATAGTGAGATAAATATTTCCTATCATTTTTTATTATTAAAAGTCATTTTTTTTATATGAAAATTCTCATAAATTGTCCTATAATTGCCACTCTATTTGTCTCACAGTTACTCTAAATTTATACCTAACTAATTTAACAACCAATCCAATTTGACAATAACTTTTTTACCTTACTAATTTAACATCAAATCCAATTTTGACAATAACTAAATGCATATACTATTATTCTTTCATATATCACGAAGAGAATAAAGCACTCTGACTTTTTAAAGAATTGAAATTATGTTTCTCTTTTTAAAACACAAAATTTCAAAATAAAAAACATTTACACATACAAGTTTAAAAATAAGTTAAAAATTCTTCAATAATAGTTTAAACCATCCATCAGACTAAATGTCAATTTGCTTAGCTACCGTTAATAGGCAATCCCATAATTTTTCAATATCTTACATTTTAAATTTAACATCATATCCAACAAAAACTCACTTGATACATATAATATTATTCAAAAATAAAAAGAAAACCAAGTTAAGGGAGCACTGATGAGTGCTCAAAAAGCACTAAAATAACCATGATTTTATGCACATTAATTGATTAAAAATATATATATTTATATGTTTTATCATATATTTATATAAATTTGTCTTTTTCGGAATCACGGGTATTTTTATTGTTTTTCAGGAATTTTGGCCTAAAAACGCAATGTAAAGACTCAAAGAAGAATACTTGAAGCAATACATCACAAATAAATTAATAAATAAGTGGAAAAAGGTCAACAAACATGGAAAAATTGGAAAAAATGGGTCGAAAAGGTCAAAAATGTCAAAAGACGGAAAATCGCGCGCGGCCGACCATGGCGCGCCCGGCCCGGCGCCAGGCGCCACTGTAGCGCGCGCGGCGCCCGAGCCGCGCGCGCCAGCGCAATGATGCATCTTCCGCGCGCGCGCGACGCGCGGGCTGTATTCACGCGCGCGCGGCTGGCAGCCGGCAACGCGCGGCAGCCAGTAGCGCCAACGCGTTTTTTGACCCATTTTTCACGTGCGGCCGCTTGACGACGTCATGCGGCGTCATTGATGACCTCAGCCAGGTCCAAAACACGTTTTTATTTTTTAATATTTTTTTAACATTTTTTTACTCATTTTTCCTCTCCATCCTCACCTATAAATAACCCCCCCCCCTTCACTTCAAAGCACACCTCAAAACCACACTTCTCTCTTCTTTCTTTCTCTTCATTTCTTAGTTTTTGAGTTTTTCTTAGTTTCTTTCTTAGTTTCTAAGCTTTTCTTAGTTTTTCTCTTAGTTTTTAGTTCAATTCTCTTAGGTTTAGAGTTCTTCTCTTTTTGAGAGGAACTTGTAATGTTTTGTAATAATTTAGATTTTTGATTCAATAAATGGAAGTGCAAATTCCGCTTGGAGGTTTTCTAGCGGGAATAGCGTCGAAGTTACGTAAGGATTTTATTTTCTTCTGATTATTTTTATGCTTTATTCTTACATGTTATATTTAATTTAATACGTGGTTAAATTTAAGCGTCTTTGTACATTTAGTAAACATGATGTAATAATAACGTTGTTATGCTTGCGAAATATTAAATAGGTAAAAATCTCTAAAATGAATTGATTTTATTTTTATTCATGAATTTATATTAAGAATGTTAGAGAGAAATATATTATTTTTCATTACAAACTTAAACCTGAAAATTAGCTTTTAAGGTTTAGTTATCGATCGATTTAGAGTAGTGCTTCTTTTATTTGATGGTACAATCATAGGTAGTTAGAGTGAAGCTCTATTTCAAAAGTTTTTATAAGAATTATTATCTGAAAATGTATTGACGACATGTTTTCGATAGTGGTTTTAAAACTTGAAAGTTAGTACTCGGATAACTAAATTCTTAGGTTTAATTTGGACACCTTGAATAAAGTTTAAATCGTCTAACCCCACCAAAGGTGGCATTTAAATAGTTCATTTTCAATCTGTAGAAAAAGGAATTAATTTAATTAACCAAATTAGTTATCAACCCCACCCATAGGTGTTAATTGATTTGTTTAGTTAACAAAGAATATCTAACCCCACCAAAGGTGGTATTCATACAAAAAAGGGAGAATCAATAAATATCAATTCATATCTTTAATAACCTAGATAATATGAGCAAGCATAATTAATTTAGTTATTATATCCATAAATACTCCACTAATATAAATGATAAAATTTGCATGAATATTTATTGAATCTGTATTTATATTTATTTATTGAATTTGTATCTATGTTTATTTTTGTTATTAATCTGTATATATGTTTATTTTATGTTATTAGATTAGGAACACAAAAACCAAACTATCGTGACAGGATGTTTAGGATTTAATTTCGTTTTTAAAAGTTTGAATAATAAATTAAGAACCACATACATTCCTTCCTTAGATCGACCTTGGGAGTATACTTATCATTTTCTACGAAATGATTCGATGCACCATGAGAGTTTTACAAATATTAAAACCAAAGTATTTGCGAGAATTGGCGATCTTGGGTTTTTATTTCATCAAGTTTTGGCAGATTCTTGAAGTGAAGGAGTAGCGTTTTTAATTTATTTATCAAAATTTTAAAAATATTTTTTGTGTTGTAAATAATTGTGATTTTTTTTTTAAAAAAAAAATAAAATAAAATAAAATAAAAATAAAAATAAAAATAAAAAAATAAAATAAAATAAAATAAAAAAAATAAAAATAAAAATTTTTAATCAAATTTCAAATTTCATAAAAAAATAAATAAAAATAAAAATAAAATAAAAAAAATAAAAATAAAATAAAAATTAAAAAAAATAAAAAAATAAAAAAAAATTTTATAAATAGTAAAAAAATAATTTAGAAATTCGAAATTTGAAGTAAAAAGTTTTTACCGTTCATGAATAGTAAAAAAAAAATAGTAAAAAAAAAAAAAAAAATTTAAAATTTTAAGTTAATAAGAAATAAGATAGCGTGAATAGTAAAATAAAATTACCGTTCGTAAAAAAAAATAGTAAAAAAAAAAAATTTAAAATTTTAAGTTAATAAGAAATAAGATAGCGTGAATAGTAAAATAAAATTACCGTTCGTAAAAAAATAGTAAAAAAAAAAAAAAAAAAGAACTAAAGGGCATGAAAAGTAAAAATCTAAGGGAGTTCTGTCTAGGAGACTAGTTCTTTGAAGCGCTTTGTCGCTAGTCTTTCACAGGAGCGTTGTTCTGGCTAGGAGAGTGGTTTTTAAGGAGCCATAGCACCACCATTCTTTCCTGGGAACACTCTTGGTTAATACTGATTATGTTATTTAAAAAAAAAATTTTAATTTAAAAATAAAAAAAAAAGATTTAAAAAAAATATATAAAAATAAAAAAAAAATTTTCCAGTGTTTTGTATTAAATGCCATGGAAAATTTCTCTAATTTTCTTTTATTTTTGTTGACAGGAGTTTTAAATTTACGTTTAAAAATAGTCTATGCGTGGTAGGAGATCCTTAGGAAACCCCCTTACACCATATGTAAATAATATTCATAAATTTAAACAAGTGTCAACAACACTGGATTCTACCCATCAACCTGATTTTGAGCCAAACATAGAATCAAGTCTTAATCCTTTATTAGAACCAAAAGAAATGGAAGAAAACCAACATGTCAGGGAAACCACGATGAAGGAGTTTGCAAGACCGGTGATTGGCACGGCAAGAATCGCCGCTATCCGATTGGGAGAGGTCGCTCGGAATTATGACCTTAAAAATATTCATTTTTCTATGCTTCCTTCCTTACATGGGCTACCTAATGAAGATTCTCTTTCCTTTATGAGAGATTTCTATGCTACGGTCCAAACATTCCCTCGGTATTCTAAACGAGGATCGGCTTAGAATGAGATGTTTTCCACACCTTAAAGGATAAGGCCAAAGCTTGGTTGATGTCACTTCCCAGGTTCTCGATGACATGGGGTCAAATTTACAATAAATTCATGGGAAAATTCTATTCCCATCAAAAAACATCGGTGAGAGGAAAGATTGCTACTTTCTCTCGGATGGAAGGAGAACCATTCCATGAAGCTTGGGATAGGTTCAAAATGTTTCTCACTCAATGTCCTCATCATAGCTTTCCCTACGGTTGCAGAACCAATTCTTTTACGATGGACTTACACAACAATGTCGGTTCATTGTCGACAACGCCGGGAGGAGCAATAGGAGAAAAAGCGCATCGAAACGTATAATCTCTTTGAGATGTTGGGTGCTAATTCCCAGAAAAGCTCCCGAGTGAGAAAAGTGGTGTTCATGAAATCGACTCCGGTAATGAAGTTCAACAACAACTTGTTCAACTAACTAAGCAAGTTGCCGCTCTTCGCTACACAAACAAACACAAATATTGAACAATATGGTTTGTATAGCAACGTGGGACAAGATCTTGAAGCTTTGTCCATATCAAGGAGATACAACTGGACCTGAGCAGGTTAATGTGTTGGGAGCATATCAACAGAGACCAAGGTTTGATCCCAATTCAAATACCTATAATCCCAATTCAAGGTTTTAGTCCTACATGGGAGGTCACCCATTATTGTATTTTCCTTTGTTTTAGTTTGCGTGTAAAAAAAAAAAATTCAAATGAAATAAATTTGCTTGTGTTCAAAAATTGTGTCCCTTCGTTTAAATTAAAATTAAAAAAAAAAAATTTAGGTTCCTTGCATTTTTAGAGATATCTACTATTGTTTTTAAGAGCAAAATGTTGATTCACAATAGGAGGAGGATCATTTTCAACTACAAACAACCATGGGAGATGCTGAAGATAGGCGGAAAAAGATGAAAGACTATACAATGCCAATCATTGGCAATGTAATTTCCGGCATCCAATTACAAGAGGCTGCAAGGAATTATGAATTGAAAAAGATTCATTATTCTTTGTTGCCTTCCTTTTACGGTATCCCTAATGAAGACCCTTTGCATTTCATTCGAGAATTCTATGCTATTGTCCAAACCTTTCCACTACATGCAATTAATGAAGATCAACTTAGGATGAGGTGTTTTCCTTACACTCTCAAAGATAAAGCTTGGTCATGGTTCATTACTCTACAGTCAGGTTCTCTTAAAACTTGGGAGGCAGTCTATGAAATTTTTATGGGTAGGTTCTATTCCCATCAAAAGACTGTTGATCTAAGAACAAAGATAGCAACATTTTCTCAAATGAATGAAGAGCCACTTTCATGAAGCTTGGGAACGATTCAAACTCCTTTTCATTCAATGTCAAAATCATAGCTTTCCACTACTGACTACAAAACCAATTCTTTTACGATGGATTGACACTACTGAGTCAATACATGGTTGATAATCTTCTTTGGAGGTCTTTGTAGGAGAAAAGACAGCAAAGGAAGCCTATAATCTCTATGAGCTATTGGGTTCTAATTCCCAACAAAGTGGTGGTAGAAGGAAAGCAAAGGTCAATGAAGTCGGCTTTGATAATGAGATAACCTTGCAACTTGCTGAATTGACTAAACAAGTGAAATTCCTCACGTCTCACCAAATTTCAAATCAAGAGGTATGTGGAGTGTGTTGTTCAATTGGGCATGGTACTCATAATTATTCAAATACTTGTGATTCTAGTGTCGATGCCATAGAGGAAGTCCAATATTTTCAAAAGTATCATCCAAACACCTATGATCACCCAACCTACAACCACCCTTACCCACCAAGCCAATCTTTTAAACCAACCTTAGAAGATAGCTTGAATGCTTTTATTCAAGTTAGTCGTGACAACCAACTGAATACTTTAAACCCATTGTCGGCCCCAATATCTCTTTTATAGCTCTAATGAATAAAATTGAAAATAAGTAAAATGAAAATGGTGCGCCAAAAATAGAATGACATGTATGATGAAGGATAGGAATATACCCTAATTGTATGTGTGGCTTATTGAAAACTTAGAACTTAATGAATCTTATTGAATTTAATTCTCATAGAGATATAGTGAATTAATTTAACGAGGTGTGTTTTGTACGGAGCTCGGAAGAGATGTATGAATAAAAAAGGAAGTTTTCGGTTGACAAATTAAATGTACCAAAAAATATAAATCTAAAGAAAATAATAATGTGATTGGAGTGGATTAGTTTGGTGAAAAATTGCAATCCTAGAGTTCTTTTATTTTCTTATTATCTTTTTCTTAAATCAACGATTATTTTTGATAAAATCAGAGAGAAATAATTTTAGTACTCAACAAACTATAGTAACAAATCTTCGTGGGATCGATACTCTACTTATAAATGTTATTACTTGCGACCGTGTATACTTGCACGAGTTCGTGTGTTGAAAAACACGCAACAAGTTTTTGGCGCCGTTGCCGGGGATTTGTTTTACTATTTTCATTGTTGATATTAATACCAATCAATCTGATTTTAATTCAAAAAATAAAATAAAATAAAATAAAATTTAATTTCGCATGTTAATTTATTTTTCAATTTTTCTGGTGGGTTGAGATTTTGTTTGACACACAAATCTTATCTCACATAAAGAAAAATAAATTTGATTTTTTTTTTGTTTGTTTATTTTATTTTTTCAATTTTCTCGTGACTTGAGATTTTGTTTGACACGCAAATCTTAATTCACAAAAGAAAATAAAAATAAAAAAAAAGTTGGTTACTTGTTCTTAATTTATTTTTCAATTTTCTCGTAAGTTAAGATTTTGTTTGACACACAAATCTTAACTTACAAACAGAAAAACAAATTGAGAAGTCAAGCTGAAGACTATAAAACAAGCGCTTCTTGGGAGGCAACCCATGTGTTTTATTTTATTTTATTTTTTCTTATTTGCGCATTTATTAGTTTTTGTATTTTGTTATGTTGTTATTTTATTTCATTTTTTTTTCGTAGGTGCAAATATGAAGAAATGAAGCCATTTTGGAATTTAACCAATCAAACAAACCAGGAAGTCTCTTTAAACCCATCTCAAATGTTCTTTAATTTTCACACATTGAGGACAATGTGTATATTAAGTTTGGGGGTGGTGTATATACTTAACCGAAATAAAATACTTTCTGGATGTGATTGCTTGTGAAATTTTTTTTTTGTTTGGTTATTTGAAGATATGTTGCTATGGAAAGTGATTTATTTTTATTTCTTTGATTTAAATGATGCATGATTCTTTGAAAAATTTGAATATTGTGTAAGCGATGAATAATTTTTACGTATGTTTCATTTTTACAAGAATTAATATTCCTGAGCACTAGTCTTGATTTTCCAATTGCTATGCTAATTTAGAGAATGTTTATGTGAGTATTAAATTCGATTTATTTTTGTGGTGCCACAGTTCTTAGAATTTATTTGATTTTCTCTCGAGGCGAAATTATAGATAACATTTAACTAAGAAAATGATTTAGGCCATCTTTGGATCGTTTGAGCCATTCTATCTACCTTTACATGCATTATCCATAGTATACCCCTTTTGAGCTTCAAAGTTTATATATATATTTCTCATTTCATAAGCCTATCTAAAAAGTATATATATATGTGTGTAGATATACCGATTCTTCTTATTCCACTATCATGTTATAATTGTTAGTAAATGTTGAAGGATATATCGGAAAAAAAGGGTTACTAAAAAAAAAAGATTCTGAAAAAAAAAGAAAGAAATCAGAAAAAAAAGAAAGAAAGAAATCAGAAAAAAAGAAAGAAAAAAAAACAAATATGATTATTGTATGTGATGATAAATCCCAAAATTGGGTTGTTATTATTGTGATGATAGAATTATCTTTTTCAATCCTGAAATGTTATGCCCGGGAAAAGTTTTAAGCTAAATATTATCTTTTATCCTACCTTTACCTAAGCCATACATTACAAGCTTAATAAAGTCCTATTGATTTTGTGTTTTGTGTTTGTCTACATTAGTGGAGAGAGAAATGAAAAATAGACTATGAGATTTGTGATTTCATGATAATTTGTTTGATTTTGTATTTGCATAAACTGATCCGGATTGCATGTGATTAAATTTGAAAAGACTTCACACACACACTAACATTCATTGTAAAAATGTTATATACTTTCAAATTGATTTTGATGCTTAGATAAAATTCTTTTATTTCTTTGAGTTATGTTATTCGTAATGTTTAAAAGAAATATTTTGAAAATCACTATTTTAAATGCAGTTTATCTTTGTTTCATTTTCTTCCTTTTGCTCGAGGACTAGCAAAAACTTAAGTTTGGGGGTGTTGATAACTGTATTTTATATAGTTATTTTCATCAATTTTAATAATGATAATTGCTATGTTCTTTTAATATTTAGTTAATTTTTGTTAAATAAATTAATATTTTCCTTTTATGTGCTAAAAATACATTTTCAATAAAATTAAATAATTTGTATCGAAAATGTACTTAATTTCATAATTTTTTGTCCACAAATATAATTTCAAATAGTATAGTTCTTAATTACAATTTATAAAAATTTAAAATATAATTTAAATTAAATTTGGGCTCAATTATAATTATTAAAAGTTTAAAAATTTAATTTAAAATTAGTAAAGGGCTAATCTGTAATTTAAGAAAGTTTAAAATGTAATTTGAAATATATTTGTGGGTGAAAATATAATTAATGAAAGTTTAATTTTCGCGCAGAAGAGAAGAAGGCCACGCGCAATAGTACACTCGCCAAACGTGGACCGTCCGATCGAAGGATGAACGGCTCAGATCGCGCGTGCTCATCAAGCCCGACCAAGTAGAGTGGGTACAGAGGTATCTTCTTCGCGCGGCTCGGCGTGCCAGTGGGCCCCACGTGTCGCGCAGGCCGGCGTCAGAGTGGGCCCCACATGTCGGCTGCGCAGATTCCCCCGAGGCGATCTCTGACCGTTGGATCAGATCGACGGTCCAGATTGAAGCGCGTCCATCGAAGCTGTCGCGCACCGAGCCGCTCGTGTAAAAATCCTGTGTGACGCGGATTATGGTAGCAGCGTGCATCCTCAGTTTTTACAGAATAAAAATCTGCCACGTGTCCCACTAATATTTAAGCTAATCAGAAAGCGACACGTGGCTATTTACAATGCGCGCGACCGCGCTGGATCACGCCCCGTTTCCAGCCGTTGTCTCACTTTTTCGGCGCCCCAATCCTGTGCGCCGTTCCTACGTGCAGCCGGTTTGTGCACCCAATGACGTGCTGCCACGTGTCCATAGGGAATCTTTCAGCGAATCAGAAAGCGACACGTGGCAGCGTGGGAGAAAATAAAAAAAAGCAGAAACGGCGCCTGCTACGCGTGATAATAATTTATATTTTTCGATACAAAAATCGAATCGCGTGATTTTTGTTTTTCGATAAAAAATTATTACGCGTTTTCGATAAAAAAATAAAATAAAAATGTAATATTTTAGATGTATTTTTTAGCTATAAATAGGAGATAGTTTTTAGTTGTAAAAAAGTTTTTTTCAGTTTGGAGTTTGGAGTTTTTTTTTTAGAGTTTTGAGTTTTGGAGTTTTTGGAATTTAGAAATTTAGTAGTGTTCGGTTTTGGACTGCAGAACACGCAGAAGCCATTTTTTGGCTTTTGTTGTGTTCTGCGTGTGCCAAATATTTTCATTTCGTGATGTTTTAATTTTCCTTCTTCTTCCTTTAATTTTTCTGCATATGTTGTAATTTTTATTTTAATTTAATGAAGTAATTTAATTTTTCTAGGGTTGCATTTGATCTAAATTTATGGAGCTTTGATTTTAATTATTTTTTTTATAGATTTATAAGACGTTCGATTTGTTCGTTCTATTTTGTGCTTAATGCTTTTTGATTATTTACGAATTTTATCAAAACGATTTGTGGCATAAAAATAAACTTGAGAAAGGCATTTTTGTGTATATTGCTCGTAAATAGAATGACATGTATGATGAAGGATAGGAATATACCCTAATTGTATGTGTGGCCTATTGAAAACTTAGAACTTAATGAATCTTATTGAATTTAATTCTCATAGAGATATAGTGAATTAATTTAACGAGGTGTGTTTGTACGGAGCTCGGAAGAGATGTATGAATAAAAAAGGAAGTTTTCGGTTGACAAATTAAATGTACCAAAAAATATAAATCTAAAGAAAATAATAATGTGATTGGAGTGGATTAGTTTGGTGAAAAATTGCAATCCTAGAGTTCTTTTATTTTCTTATTACCTTTTTCTTAAATCAACGATTATTTTGGATAAAATCAGAGAGAAATAATTTTAGTACTCAACAAACTATAGTAACAAATCTTCGTGGGATCGATACTCTACTTATAAATGTTATTACTTGCGACCGTGTATACTTGCACGAGTTCGTGTGTTGAAAAACACACAACAAATTTTGAGTCATTCAATGTTAGACAATGACACTCCAATGCATCGTTCCAACCAAATGCATGCCAAAAGACAAGTGCTTCCATCCAATCCAGCCTAACGACACTAGACGACATGCGTTCATCTAATAGCCACTTCGCCTGATTCACTACTATTCATAATGTTGATTCAATTGTTTGATACGTGGCACACGAATCACCCTCTATTTGAATCCACCGAACATTCCTAATCTAATCTCTTTATAAAACCCAATTTAATCCCATATAAATACCCACAAAATATTCATTTGAAAATAAAGAGCATAATTTAGAAAAAATAAAGAGAAAATTTAGAAAAATTATTTCAAAATATTTTGAAGAACTTTTGAAGAGAAATTCAAAAACAAGCTTAGATATTAGTGTATGTAATTTATTTAGCTTCGTTTTCTCATCAAAACAATAAGAGTTTTAATCTTCATTTTCTTCATAATTATGAATTGTTTAGTTATCTTTTTGTATGTGTTGAATTTTATATCTAACTAAACAATTCACTATGATTATATGTATTTTCAAGTCATAAATTATAATTTAATTTGAATTATGTTATAATTTGAATAAAGTTTAATTACTAATTTCTTGATATGTTTAACTTCATGTTTGAATGTCAAAACATGCTAATTTTTGAATTAGGTATACAACTAGTTCGAGATTTAGTTTTGCTTATTGCTAAATAATGAAGTTATTATGAAATTGTTAATTTTTGTTATTAAAGTAGCAAGTTGTAATTTTTATTACAATTGAAATTAAATGCTTAGGTTAGAAATTGTTAATAATATAAATTTAATCTAATTTAGTTTTTACATTTTAAAATTATAATGCAACAAATAAATTAAATATAGTAGTCATTATTCTACATTATTCATGAATTAGGTTAATTAATAATCGAGTTATTAGTCAATTATAAAATAAAAAAATAGGAAATTTTAGGCAAACTTAAATTCTAAAAAATGAAATTGAGAAAAATAAAAAGGGATCTTAAACTTATATAATAAAATTAGGATTTAGAAATTGAATAGATTATAATATGATAAATTCAACTTTAATGTGAGCATAATCATGTAATCATATATTTCTCTTATTGATCTTAAAATTTGTACTTTTTGCTATTTTATTATTCTCTTATATCATTTTACTTTTTTGTAAAAATATTCAAAAAATACCTTCATTTGTTATATTTATGACATTTTAAAATTTCATTTTTAGATCAGTAATTAATAATTTAATTTTCTCAGGTGCGAATAATGACTCTTATTTGTAATAACATTTATATTGACATATTTAAAAAAAATTTAAAAATTAAGGTTAAATTTTTGATAGTTTATTTAAGAACTATAAAGTCATAAGTATTTTTTAGAATTAGGGTTGACGTACCCACAAAGATTATTAACAACTTCTAATAGCTTGTTAGTGTATTAATTAAAATTAAAAGTATGAAATGTGAGTTTTTGTTTGTTTTTGAAATGAATAACTTAAAATAATAAAATGAGTTACTTTGAAATTATGAGAGATATGTGATCATGTGATTATTTTCATAACTACCCTACAATTTTAGTTATCATTTTAGGAATGTAAATTAATTTCTTAAGTTCTAAGTCACTTTCATAATTTAAAATCATTTTGATTTCTTAAATTTAGGTTTAGAAATTTAGGTCCACTATAGACTTCTTGTCTTTTCTTACTTTATAATTAATTTAGAATACCATCATAAATCTACTTAAGTCCAGATCAACGTAGAAAAACCCTTATTAGATTTAATTCATTCGTTACATTATGATCTAAAAAAGTGATAACTAAACTAGGTAAGATTAGAACATTTGTTTAACCTTTAGCAAATGTATTCAATCCTACTTTATGACAGTAGCCATAAGGTATCACTTTGAATAAAAATATTAGCGATTATATACTAACATCTTAGACTACATGTAAACATATTCATGCAATAAACTATTTTATCACTCTAATTCATACATGCATAGTTATGCCATTCAAATATGAAATCAAATACATCAAGAATCAAGAATTGAAATTAAAATTAATCATGACATTAAATAAATTAAACTATATTTTAGGGCTTGGAATTGCCCATAATCACATTACGAGTTTAGATAGACATAGATTCTACAAGAATCATCGTTATAATCATAGGAAACTAAATAGAGGAAAAAGATTAAGAAAAGCTTATTAAGATATTCAAAATCTATTCCAAAAGTTATCCTAGATGTATTATTGATCTCCTTTGCTCCTTGTTGCAAATTATTGTGTTTTTAAGACCCCTTGGGTTGTTTATAATATAGATTATTTTCATGCCTAATTTTAGTTAGATTAGAATTTGATTGATCCAATGCCCATGATTAAAAGTTAGTGCTAAAAAATGCTAGATTTGAGTCCTTAATAGGTAGCTCGATCGATCGAGACCCTTATCTTAATCAATCGAACCCATGCAATTTCAAGCCTAAGAGCTCTCGATAAAAGCTTGATCGATCAACCTATATCTTGATCGATTGAGTCTTACTTTCCATTTTTCCCCTGATTCCTCAATCGTTCTTGAATTGAAGCTAGATTGATCGAGCATCTTGATTTTACTCTGAATACATGTTTTTATCTCTTTTTACTCATTTGGTCCATAAACACCTATATAATACATAATAAATACATAAAACATATAAGGACATTAATTTATTGTAAATATGTGAGAATTGATGCACAAATATATGTATAAAATGGTCCCAATCTTTCTTAATGGGTTGCTTAAAAATATACAAAATATAACATTTTTTGAGAAAATATGAATCTTATTTAATTAATTAATAGTTGCAACATCATCTTACAAGGAAAGCCAATGTGACTCAATTTCTATCAAAATAATATAATCCTCGCAATTAAGATCAAACTTAGCTAAAAAATGGGTAGTAAAATTGGCCCTCCTAGGAAAATAACAACAATAAAAAAACTAGTAAGAGAAATTAAAGATTTAAGACACTCAATAATCACACCATTTGTTGACAAATGGTCATTGTTATTATTGACCATTTGCACCACTTGAACAGAACCAAATTCCAAAATCACTCTGTCAAAACCAATATCCAAACTGAAATGTAGATCATACCATATTGTCCAAAGCTTAGTTGCATGTGGTGACATTAGGTCGAATCTTGTAGTAGAAATAGTACCAATCAGCTTGCTTAAGTGGTTTCGAATGACACACCTTAGCCCAACAAAGCCATTAAGGGCTACTATTGTAGCATCGAATTTTAGCTTCAACCAGTTTCCAAGTAGAGGCACTTATCGCAGAGGATGGACATGCACCACCCTTTAAAGCCATGTGCAAGATTGTTTTAAAATCCCACCTATTACATAGCCTTCCCATGAATTTGTTTGACTGACCATCGAGACTTATCAAAGATTGCATCACACTTAACTGACCATTCCTAGTCAGAGAGGTTTTCCAAATCAATTAGTTGTAATATGATACAAGTAAATTTTAGAGGGGGTTGAGGAAAGAAGAAGACAGAGAAGGAGAGGTAATTGTTCTATTTTCCTGTTCCTCTTCTTCAAATTCTATGGCTATATATAGCCTTACATGCACAAGGAATTACAAGCCAACCTTCTAACTAATTCTGGACATCTCTAACAGAATCATGGCTTCTCTGCACTGCTTGGTTAGTGGTCCCTTTTTTGTGTGTTACTTGAGCTTGCTTGGTGGCCTCGTATGTCGCTTGCGTATTATGCTTTTTGTGGTTCCCCCTATGCGTCTCACGTCCATATGTTGTTCCAAGCAGCTCGAGCAATATATACTCGTATTATTCCATCCTCCTTTTAGAATCCTTGTCCTTAAGGATAAAGTTGAGATTCGACTATGTAATATTACGTCATGTGCTTTAAGATAGAAGCAAAAGGTAGTTCTGAATTGACCTTAGAGTAAGCCAATAGTTCCAAGGAAAGTTGTTTCGATGCTAAGGCCACGCCTACTTGTTATTATTTCCCATTCAACTACTACTCTATATTTGAAACAGGACTTCTGGGAACACCAGCTGGTATGACTATTATATTTATACCTTTTAATGAGTTAACTAACTCGACATTTCTTGTGAAATCCTCAACTTGAGAAGGAGTGTTACAATGACTAAAATCAGCAATAACTCCTTTGAGATTTGCTATCCCTTAAAGATGTAGTGCAAAAACTAGTAGAGACCTCTTGATAAGGAGTGACAGGGGTTGGCTTATCCCTCCGATACTTCCAAGAATGGATACTTTATAAGATGCCTATGGCTGCAAATGGTATCGAAACCCCTAATCCACTTTTTGGTTTTTTTGCATAAAGGATCTCTAGAGAGCTACATTGTTTCCTTGCTAAAAAGCATGGGTTTAACTGTGAAAGTGAGCTCACTTTGGAGCCAAGAGAGGCATTTGTTCCAATTAAAAGGATAGTTGTTGAGGATGTTGCCTTCAGTTGTCTGTGGGTTATCAAATTTTTGTCATATATCCACAGGGGCTTGTAAGTTGTAACAAGGATGAACCCCTCTAGCCAATAATCCAACCTTAACCTCTTCTTATACACAACTATTGCCAACATGATAATCTTCTTTTGAACCAAAACTTTCAGTATGTAAGTGTGAGTAAAGAGACCAGGCTTATAGTTAAAATCCCCTATTAGATCATATGCTTTTTGAGTCTCAACTGTTGATGTCTCTAAACCATGTCTTTTCAAGAGCTTCGGGGTAGTCTTTTGTCCAAATCTAGGAACCCCCTTTTGGAATCCAAGTGTACCATCAGAATCATCAAGCTTTAATCCTTCTTTGGTAGCTGCAACATGCTTCTTTCTTTCAAATTCCTTAAGCTGACGAATTGTATATTCGTCAAAAGCATCAACCATGTGGAGAATTTCAAAACCTTTCTTCTTAAACTTCTCCAGGAAAGGAGAGTTCTCAACAGCCCTTTGGCTCTCACTAGTGATGTAATAAATGCCATTCTGACCATCCTTTATTATAGTGACATAATTCTTGAGTCTAGTTATTTGATCACCATTCTTGGTTGGAGGGTAACGTAGAAATTCTACAAGCCTTGTCTTGTTTTGGGAGTCCTCATGGATACCTAAATTAAGGTTCTTCAAAAAATATTCATAGAGCATGTTGTAGTCTCCTTTGTTGTCTATTTTCGCAAAGAAAAACTCAATGCACTTCTAGACCCAGCTCTTATGACTAGCCTTCAATATTAGGTTCTACTGAAGTATCACTCTTGAAGTGTTGAAGGGAAGGTCATCATAGCCAACAATAATATTCACATAGCTAAGATATTTAGGCACTAGCTCCTCACATTTAGCCATAATGGAAACACAGTGATCATACAACTTGATGTTGTGGGGTTGTTTTTCCTTTGAGTCAGAGATATCAAAGAGAGTCCTCTTTGGAACAAAAAAACAGTCTTAAACTCCAATTGTCCTTCCAATGAGAAGAGCTTTATAGCAAAGTGCTCTTCCTAATTGTTGGTGAGATTCTCATAGTAGACAAAATACTCTTCCTTGGTAACCTCCTCTAGTTTTCTCCTCCAGTTAGGCTCTAGATTGTTAATTAAAGACCACTCACCAATGGTAAGAATTTGGGGTTGTTGGATAGAACTATTAGGCTCCACCTTCTCTAATAACGTGAGTTGGAACCCTTGTAAAGCCATTTTCCATCTCACAACCCTACATAAAGCTATAACCAATGAATCATAAGAGTCTTGAACTCTCTTAATTAATTCTCCAATCATTTGGTGCGCTTCACCATTATCCCCATACTTCTTATAAAATTCCACCCAATTATGAGCCTCTAAAACTGAGCATAATTCATATATAATTGGAATGTTATGGACATGTATGTAAATTAAGACACATACCCTGATAGTGGATAGTGTTGAGTCTTGTAGTGCCTCTCCTACACATGTCTTAATTACTCTCAATTGCTTCTCTATATAATGGGTTAAACCCAGAATTTGTCTCCTGCTAGGTTTATCCTTTCTACTGACTGAATAAACTGATTTGTTGCTATTTGAGAATGAACAACAACTTAGAATACAGTGATCAGTGTGACCAACATCATGAATTAACTGAATGGTTGAACTAGTTTTGGTGCATATTTTTCCTACACCCTCTGTTGCACCAATGCATGGAAGCAGATAATCTCTACCCCTAAATGCTATCTAAAAAATCTCATAACATTTTAGAATGTGTAGCTTGTTAGAAATCAGATGGATTTTCCTATCAAACTTTTGAATGATTGATAGTTGTTGATGTTTCTTAACTCTTTGTTTCTGATCAAACCAAAAGCCTTTTGACTTTAACCTTTGGAATGTGGCATGGATAGAAAGAAAAGCTTCTATCTCTACTTCTTTCTTTAAGAGTTGAAACCCTAGCTAGCTTATTAACATGTTCGTAGAGTAGATCAAGGGAAAAAATGGATTTGTAACTTATGTGCGGTCATATCGTTTATGTGTAATATTACTTTCACGGTACCATCGATGCCAGAGGTACGACTCATACAATTTCACCAAGTTAATGGCCTCAGGGAAATAATGCGACTCATTCACAACTCTTACATTATTGGTATGAATTCAATTGTCTAACCTCAAGCTTCGTAGATTTATCATTGTTTTCATAGTGGTTGAGAGAACCCCTTTTTGTGACTGAACAGATTGCTAGAACAATAAAAACTTAGAGGGAGTTTCTATTGGAGGATATTCATCATTTTCCTCATTTTCTTGAAGCCTGACATGGTCTTTATCTTCTTCTTTGTTTTCTTCATGTTCAGAGCGAGTTGAGTTGGGTAAACTAAGTGGGTAGCTGTTGTGTATAGGGACTATATGACCAGAAAATGGCTCAATTTCAAGCCCAATTTTAAGACATTTCAAATGAAGGGAGGAAGCTAGCTTCCTAGGCTAGTTCTAGAGGACTAAGCGAGGGAAACCCACGAGACTTCATCTTGGTGTCTATATAAGCCACTATCTCGTCTTTAGGTACCCTAGGGAAATGGTTCTCATAGAATGTTGGATTTATTAAGTCCAAACTCATGTAATCCATGGGCATCGTGCAAGTCTCTGAGGCGAAGGAATTAGTGGGTAGAGCTTCAAATTTCTCGAAGTTCTCTGGTGATGTAATAAAGGTGTGGTTGTAAGCTAATATGATTCCTGTGAGCTGTGGGAGGTGCGAAGAGATCTTAGCTCGACCTCCACTGCCTGTAAGATAGCATTACATCACTCTGATCTGGACCTAGATCGTGCGAAGAAATCAGATTCCTCATTAGAGCTCTTTGTGTTGGAACAATTCCGGTCATCCATAGTTGGAACCGGCTTTGATACCATTGAAATGAGTAAATTTCAGAGGGGGTTGAGGAAAGAAGAAGATAGAGAATAATTGGTAATTTTTTTATTTTTCCCGTTCCTCTTCTTCAAATTCTATGGCTATATATAGCCTTACATGCACAAGGAATTACAAGACAACCTTCTAACTAATTCCTGAAATCTCTAACAAAATTATAGCTTTTCTACATGGCCTGGTTGGTGGTCCCTTTTTTGTGTGTTGCTTGCACTTGCTTGGTGGCCTCATGTGTGGCCTGTGTATTGTGCCGTTTATGGTCCCCTCCCTCTACGTCTCGTACCCATATGTTACGCCAAATAGCTCGAGCAATATATGCTTGTATCACAATAGTACCTACTAAACACATTCCTCAAAGTCTAATTGTATATAGTTTTTGAAGAAAGATGCTTCACTCGATATTTTTCCAAACTCTCGTACCATATTACATAACCAAAGAGCATGGCTAAGCGTCTCAGAACCACACCCACAAATTAATTACCCGACATTAACATCAACTCTTCACTAACAATAAGGGCAAAATTTTAACTAATTATAGTGGAAAATAATATAATATAAAATTTTCAACGCATAACACTAATAACAATAAGAACTAGGAAAATTTGATAAAAAAAATCCATAAAACATATAACAACAAAACAACACCCCAATAATATTGAATGATGTTCAATTCGTTGGAGTTCAATGTTGAATAGGTCTAATTAGTTAGAGTTTAATTTGAATGACGTCAACTATATGGTGTTGGATGTGAATTTTTGTAGTTATAAGTGTTTAGAATTGTTATAAATTGAAATTTTTAAAATGAACAAAATAAGCCTTAAAGGGGTGAATAGGTTACTTAAAAATTATCAATTTTAAATTTAAAAAATAAACATAATGGTCAAACATGCAATCATAAATTAACAATAAATACAAAAATTAATAAAATGACACAATAATTTTTTAGATGAAAATAAACTAGGGAAAAATAATGACCTAAGAAAAAATCATCAATCTACCGGACCACTTAACCTATTCACTATGAAAATTTATTATTTAAGTATAAACACATTGGTATACTACCCTTACACAAATAATGTCCATTATGCCTTACTTATGAGCCTCTGTTCTATTTTCAATGTCTATAAAATTAGTTTGAATAGATCATGACCAATGTTCCAATTAACTACTCACCAATAAAACACATCCACTAAAAAAGGACATGCAAAAAAGGTTGGCACAAATAACACAATTGTTCTAAATTGATCTCAATAAGAAATAAATAATGATCATAGTTCAAAAAGATACCAACAAATGCGGAACTAAGATTTCTAGAATAGATATCAAACATCATATCTTGGTAGTGATCATTCTATCAACAATCACATATTACTAGATGTTCAGAAAGACAATAGGAATTACCACTACTACAAAAATGGGTATTTAAGTCACTATGTAAAGTCGGTTCGATGTAGAATGGTTGCTATTCACGTAGGACATAAGGTCCGTTGACGTGGCAAATCGATGCTATCTACACATGTAGCGTCGGTTCTCCACATCAACCAACACTATGTCCTACGTGGATAGCGTCGATTGATGAGAAGAACCGACGCTACACGCGTGGATAGTGTCGATTCACCACGTCAACCGACGCTACGTCCTACGTGTATTTTTGAAATTAAAAAATGCATGTAGTTTACAATTGAAATTTATTTTTAGGTACAATTTTTTTTTAGGTCAATTATTATTTTATTTGACTCTTTAAAATTTAAGTTGGATATATATATAGTATAGTTTTTTCTTTTTTTAGATAATTAGTTTTTAAAATTATATAATTTTGTATATTTGTTTGGATTTTATATACATACGTACAATATATATTTATTTAATATTTTGTGTATTTTTTTTGGATATTATTTTAAAATTATTATTTTTTCTTTTTCTATAGTACATATATATATATAAGAGTTTAAATAAAATAATAATTGACAAAAAAATCAATTTAAATTGCGTGGCTAGCGTCAGTTTGCCACGTCAACCAATGCTAACCAGGTGTGTAGCATCGGTTCTCCCCATCAACTGATGCTAGCCACATAATATTACCGTTCGTTATCTTCTTTATTGCAGAATCTAAAAAAAATTCATTTATCTTCTCCCTTCTCCCAAAACCGAGCTCCCCCACACTCTCTCTCAATTTTCGGCCACCTCCGGCCACCATTTCCAACGCCGTTTTTGTGGGTTATATTCATCTTCTCATTATCTTTCAGATCACCTATTTTTTTGAGCGAAATACTCAAATTCTTTATACCTATTTTCTCACATATTTTCACTTACAAAACACCCATTTCTTCTTCATTTCCTTCATTTAGTCACTTACAAAAACCCATTTTATTTTACTTATTATTCAATTTGCTTTATTTTTTGTATAAATTTTTAATTTATATATGTTTTGTATTATTCTTGTTATTATATGTTTTACTTGTTTTCTGTGGAAATAATATATACATTCAAACGATTTACCGTTCAATTGTTCTGTGAAAATTGCAATATTATTATGAACTTTTATGTTACTATATTGCAACTTTAAAGGAATAGTGGGTACTAATATAACGATTTAAGTATTTTATTTTTATAATTTAAAATAATTGTATTTTAGTTTTAAAAAAGATATATTTAATTTTAAAAGTTTAAAGTAATACTTATTATTTTGAATTTTTAAGATTTAATTGTATAATTTTTTAGTCATGACCGGAGTTGGAATGTTTTAGTTGAAAATAACATAATTAAAGAATTCATTTTATAAAAACTATGAGTTTTGTTTAAAGAGTAGTTTTCTAATTTTTTTTATAAAATAAAATAAATTATTATTATTAAAATAATATTTTTTAAAAATTAAATAATTAAAATGGATAAAATACGAGATAAAATAAAATTTTAATATAAAGTTATTTTAAAAAATTTAATAATAAATTCTAACATAAAATTATTTAAATATATTATTTATTTAAAAATA
This sequence comes from Hippophae rhamnoides, assembly GCA_033030585.1. Taxonomy (NCBI): domain Eukaryota; kingdom Viridiplantae; phylum Streptophyta; class Magnoliopsida; order Rosales; family Elaeagnaceae; genus Hippophae; species Hippophae rhamnoides. The sequence goes on along the minus strand of CM065431.1, from coordinate 30,736,156 downwards.
AAAATAATAAAATGTTCAAATAAAAATAGTGACAATAAATAAATATTAAAAAATTATGATTTATAAGTTTGTTTTATAATTTTTAACTATTTATTTATTTAATACCTATTTTTTTTAAGATTATTAAAACAATATATATATTATTTGTATCAAAAAGATATCTCTTAATTATAGTATCTCTTAATTTATATATAATAATACTTGGAATATATTTATTGGATACATAATTAATTAATATGTTTAATTAATGTCATTAATAGAAAATAGACAAATCTTGAATGCCAAAGTGTAGAATTGAGCAGGACTATATTTCTGGAGTTGAAAGTTTCATGGAATTTGCTTGTAGAAATAATAATACTGGAACTAGTAATGATTCACTTGTGTGTTCATTTAGTTCGAGAGTTTTAATTGTGTGGTCCTACTTATTTAAGGTGGATGTATCATTTTGAGAGATATATGCAAGTCCTTAAAGGATATGTAAATAATAGAAATCAACCTGAAGGATGCATGGTGGAACGCTACATTGCTGAAGAGGCCATTGAGTTTTGTTCTGAATACTTTAGTGGTTGCACTGAAATTGAGAATCCTACGCATAAGTTGTTCTTAGAACGTCACATGATCCAAGTAGGTAACCCTATGCTTGGTGGAAGTAAGAAATTGTTTATTGATTGCACTGGATGGGAAAAAGCACACCGAATCATTTTGGTAAATAGTAATGAGGCACAACCGTACATAGAATAAGTGATGTTCAACCTTTCCATTTATGCAAAAATAATTTTTTATTTAACTATTAATGATGATATATACTTCATATATATTTAATAACATTATAGGATGCAATGTTCCTAGATCTATGCAATGTTTTAAAACTTTGCTCTAAACACATTTCAGGTTTATGTATACATAGATTTGAGATGAACTCAAGAAACCCAATCATAAAATATCAGAAAGTTTACAATGGCTTGCACATGGGCCAAAATTCGATGTCAAATCATTTTCTAGTTTCACAATAAATGGATCAAGGTTTACAACTCAAGCTAGGGACAAAGTCCGAGTAAATCAGAATAGTGGTGTGAAGATGGTTGCACAAACTATGCAATTTTCCAATTCAAAAGATGGTAATCCTATACTATTTGATAGAACATATTATGGTATAATACAAGAGATTTGGGAATTGGATTATGAGGTCTTCCATGAAACAGTTTTCTTGTGTGATTGGGTCGAAGATGTTATCAATGTTGGATATAAAATATATGATTTTGGATTTACCCTTGTAAATTTATCCAAGATAAGTCACACTGATGATCCTTTCATGTTAGCACTTCATGCAAAATAAGTATTTTATTGAGCGATCAAATTGACATAAGATGGTCTGTTGTGTTACCGCGTCCACAAAAAGAGTTTTACCATTGTAATGCTTTAGAAGATGATGACCCTATGCTTGATACATTAACCAATATTAGTAATTTCTCAAATAAATTGCCTAATGTATGTGATGATCTAGTTGATGACGATGATTCTTCGTCATGGGCTCGAAGTGATTGTGAAGAAATGTATGTATACGATTAACAACCTACTTAAACATAACGTATGTTCTATATTGTTGTAATAACTCTTATATATATATATATATATATATGTTCCTAAAATTGTCAATTAATTTTTATTTCTTCATTGTTTGTAGATATTTCATGGATCCTCGAGTAATAGAGCTTATAGATCCAAATGATCCATTGGGGTATTTGAAAAGAAGGGCTCGGGCGAATATACCTGATGCTCTACTTAACCCAGATGATATAATACTTGTTCTATTTGATGCTACTGGTAATCCAATAGGGGAAAATGGCCAACAATTGAAATCCTCTATTGGTCGACTTGTGAAGTCCAATATACCAATCAATATAAATGATTGGTCTCAGGTTGATGATGCAGAAATGTTCAAAATATGGATAACCATTTGTGTAAGTCTCTTATATTTTATAATCAATTACGTACATATATTATATCTTTTTTGTATTATATCTAATTTTTTGTAGTGTGTTTTTACAGAATCGTTACAAAGTCGATGACAATTGGAAGAGCAAGTGTTATAAGATTGCAAATAAGGCGTGGAAGGAATACAAGACTTTCAGATTGGCAAGAAATTATGTGTTTCCATATTTGGAACCACTTGATAAGGTAGAGCTCTACAAAATCCCTGAAGGACACCCTTGGATTACACCTCAAGTTTGGAAAGATTTCGTGGATTATAGACGTTCGGATGAATTTCAAATTATTAGGGAAGAACATCAGAATATACAAATGCGTAACATTCTTCCTAACCGTACTGGGAGGTCTTCAAATCCTAAAGTTAGATATAGAATGGTATTATTAATTTGTGTTAATTTATAAATATTTTTATATTTATTTTCCTCAATTTAATTTCATGTCATGGTTGATAAATTTTTCATAATTTATGTAGGAAGCTGAATTGGGTAGACATGTTACTTGAACTGAATTATACATAGAAACAAAGACTCTCAAAATGAAAAAAAGTCAAGACCGATGTCTAAGTGAGGAGAAGAATAACTAAATAAGTTGGTTACTAATTTTGGTTGATACAAAGTCTTAATGATTTTTAATAATTGATGTAATAATGCATGATATGTTTGTGTGCTTTATTATTTGTAGAGAGCTATTCAAGAACAAATATCTAGGGGTGAAATAATCGAAGAGCCTGGGAGAGATGCTCTATATCATGCATTCGGACGCAACCATCCTGGTTGTGTTAGGGGAGGTCGCCAATATGATGGTTATATAGAGTATTTTAACATTCCAAAACAAAAGCCTCAGACGGTCAGTAAGGAGAAGTACACTAAAATTGAAAAAGAACTCAACTCCTTTAAGGCCTCAATGTTAAGTGAGATTTCCACTATAAAAAAAATATCAATCACAACACATGTCAGGCATGACATCATCCATGCCAGGCATGCCACCATTCATGCCAAGCATACCACCCACGCAATCTCATGGCGCTCAAACTATATCCAGTATGGGATATAGTCACCTTATTGGTCCTCCCTATATGCCAGGAATGCATATGCAATCAAGTAGTGGCCATGGTTCATTTTCTCCAATGCAATCTGCATATTCTTACCATGAATCAAACCACGATGAATGTTTTGGTGAGAATGTACATTCAATAGCTGCCCCACATGGGAGTCCTCCTCTATTTGATGAATCATATGTGGTAAGATTTTAATTTTTGGTGTATATAATCTATTATTTTTATTTCTTATTTTATGTTTTATTTTTTTATATATAACACTTAATTTTTTTTACAGAATATGAAATGTTTGTTGAAACATCCTTCATCAACGAACTTTGTTGCTATTGAAATGGTACATCAATTGAGCGATGATCGGATGATTCATAATCAATATTTGCCTAATCATTGGCAAATAGTAATTGATCAATCATTGCTTCATGATTTTCCATTACCTTTGCCTTCTGATGCTACCATAGTCCAAGAGGCGGTTGGACAATATATGGCTTGGCCGTCGATTCAAGTTGTTCTAAATTTTGATGTGGTACTATTTTTTAACTTAAAAGATAACACTTATTTACTACTATTATTTTATTATATCTTTTATTGTTACTAACATACATAATACTTGTTTTTAGTCTATTATACCATAACTCTTAAATGCGACACATTTAAGAGAGACGAAGCAAGTATCTCGTGCTAAATCTATGTCTAGTGGACAATCATCGCGCACCAAGTCATTCAAGAAGAAGCCTTGGAAAAAGTATACTTATGATTATGCTTTAAATTTCAGCAGAAATCTTGCCACTTTGATGACTATTGTTGGGAGAGCATCTATCATAAATGATGGATGGACTGTGCCACTTCCTATAGAAATTTTTAGTGTAGACCTCGACCAAACTTATATATCGATCGAGTGCATATTGCAACTATTTGAATATCAAATGATTGATTTAAGTATAATTCAAGTGTGGACAAGGTGAGTATCCTCAATCTATTTAATTTTCTTTCATTTATGTAGAACATATATAATTATATTTATATTATCTAATTACTTATTGAAATCCTTTTTTATATAGGGCTTGTTATTATAGACTTCAACATAATCACTCATCACATTTAGCAATGTTTTATGATTCTTCATATGTCAATCAATATCAAGAGAAAGATGTTAGCATCAGAGCTAAACAATTATGTGATAGGGCATTAACGCTTAACATAAATCAAAACTTGATAATCCCTTGGCCACTAAGGTTTGAACAAGGCCAAGATCATTGGATGTTGGTAATCATTGATCTATTCAATAATCATGCTTGGTACTATGACTCAGCTTCCATAGAACCGAATAAAGATACAAAAGCAGTTGTTGCGATGTAAGAGTTATAGCTAGCTATTGGTTTCTTCTATTATTTTTTGTAATATTTAATAAAAACTAACCGTTTTAAACCTTGATAGGGCATGAAAGTTGTGGAAAAAAGTTTAGGGGCATTGCCCTTAAAAAATCTCATAAGCTTATATGGACAAAAGTTATGGTATGTACAAGCGAATATTAATAATTTTATAAATTTTACAATTGAATAATAAAGATGTTTGAATATGGAAAATCATGTACACTTGTTTTTTGTAGGTTCTACAACAAAATAATGGAGTCATGTGTGGTTATTATGTCATGAAGTTTATGAGCAAAATCATCACAAATATCAAAATTCCAATTGATGATGTGGTAATATCTTTTACCCATATATAGAATTTTTTTAACATATTTGAGTTATCTTTTGTAAATACATGAAATTACGTTCTTATATTGATTTTAAATACATGTAGTTCTTTGGTTGGAACAAGACGGGATACAACCAACAAATTTTTGATGATTTACGAGAGGAATGGGCAGAACACATGGTTCAAATTATATCATCACAAGAAGAATCGGGAGAAGATTCTGATGATCTTGAATAGCATATGACAACATAACAATAATTTCTTTTATGATTTAATTTCTCTATTCCTATGTTTGAATTCCCTTGTTTGATGGATGCTTTATTTGATGGATGGTTATGTGCTCATGTATTTAGGGGAATGCATTGTTTGATGGACTTGTTTTTGGCCCAAACTTCATCTCATCTCTCTTACCTACTTTCCTTATGACAACATCATATTAGCACTTTATTAATCATTTGTCTATAAATATGAAGTTATCTGGAATCTCTGCTAGTATTTTTAATGCTATAATGAGCTTTAAATATGAAATCAAGTGTAACTCGTATTTTGTTACTTGGCTTGTATGAGTTTGGTGCGCATGAACATATTATAAAATTGTTCCATACGTTTAAGGGCACCAAAACTCACACAAGCCAAGTAACAAAATACGAGTTACACTTGATTTCATATTTAGAGCTCATTATAGCATTAAAAATACCAGTAGAGATTCTAAATAACTTCATATTTATAGAAAAATGATTAATAAAATGCTAATATGAGTTCGAAGGGTTATATCACTCGGATGTCGTTGTGGTAATCTCTTTTTTATGATAATATTTATAATGATTTAATTTCTCCATTCGTATGTCTCTGAAGCTTAGACTGCTTGTTTGATGGATGTTTACGTGCTCATGTATGTAGGGGAATGAGTTGTTATATGAACGCGATGTTTTTTGTCCAGTTTCCTTGTCATAATGCTGGTGATTCTAAGCCAACCAAGCTTGCTCGCACAATCCAATTACACTTTGACGACATTATTTTATTTGTAATTTAATTTAACTATATATGTATTGTATATACATTATTTGTTTTTGTAATAAATTTAATTATCAAGTACTTAATTATATCTAAATTTTTAATTATTTGTATTATTATTTATATTTTGGTTTTTTTATGCTATATATATTGAATACAAGGTGGAGTGAAAAATGAGAATAAAGAAGAAAAAAAATCATAAAATGTAAAGTTTTTTCACGCGGTCAACCGACTTTACACGGTCAACCGACTTTACATTTTAAGCTATTCAATTTAAAGTCGGTTCAACGAACCGACTTTAAAACCCGTTTTTGTAGTAGTGTACTTAGATAATAAACTAACAAGAACTGGGATGAAACAGTGAAGTAAAGAGATAAAAATATGACCGAAGCTTGATCGAACTACCCAAAATAGAAACTAATGCGAGAGGTATAGATATAAGTCGATCACCATTCAATCGATCTAACCTCTCGATCAATCAAGATCCTTTGTCAATTGATCAACAAATATAAACTTTAGCATAAAAAATAATTCTAAGTGTTTTAACATATGCTAGTGAATACATGGGTATAATACTAAGTGTGATAGTTATAAAAGTTATACTTGAATCACAAATATTTAAAATTTAGTCATTTCTTCATCTTTACTTGAAAAACTTGATAACAAACCTAAAAATTAGATTACAATGAAATGTTTATCCACAAAAATTATCGACACTTATATACCTTATATAAATGTTGTTTTATAAAAAAACTAAAGGGAGGATGAAACCAATTGATTGTAAAAAAATCATCATAGCTCAACGACAACATGAATTTTCTATAAATACTCCTTCCCCATTTCATTTATCTTATGTATAAAAGTTTAGAGGATGCTTTATCAAATTTTCCTCTCAACGTGTATGGTCTTTTTTCCTTCTGCGTTTCGGGTCCAGGGAAACACGATCATATCATGTAGGACTTAAGACATCATATATGCATACTCTTATATCTCATATATCGGGTTGAGTGAATACATCTTGTGAGACTAAGTGAGAGATTTGAGTTGTGTGATTAGGATGCATATTTAACTATTGAAGAGATATATCATTTTAGAAGTTCCAGACATCTGGTTTACCGATGAATGGGTTGGCATTGTGGGGCCACAATAGTGCACGGTGGGCAGGATTTTGTAGATTCTAATAGGAGTAGTATGGTCAACGTCCATAGTTTCCTACTGTTAGAGGAAGCTAGGATCATCTAGGAGATAGTGAGTATAACAACATAAGAAGAAGTCGCTTAGTGAAGTACACTCTGCACTTGCTTAGGGTGAATTGGTGACCTTAGTGTTAGGATATGCAACTATCTAATTCATAGTGGATTTTGGATGTTGGTGGTTTCTCTCGCAATCTTTATGGTTTTAATATGTATATTGATATGTTATACACGATCAAATATATGTAAGAGTACAATCATGATATGTCAAATATATTAAAAATATAGGCGATATTTAGTGTTTAGAAATCTTATTTGTTTACATTAAACTCTTTGTATGATATGAATGCTTGAGTTATTTGTTATTTTATATATATATGCAAGAATTTATGATTGTGAACAAGAGCATTTGTAGGCACACCACCATTGTTTCTGCTGGTTTAGCATTTCAAGGGAGTATTGAATATATGTTCCTATTCTATATGTTTTTCTATAGACTAAATCTCCATTGTTTATTGATTAATTATTTGTCCAATGGATTTAGTATACTCGTGGTGTGTTGAATTAAACAAACTTATTTTATTTGTTTATCACTACGTTGTTTGTTGATTTCACAATTTTTAAGCAACACTTGATCGGGCTAGAATAACACTTGCGACTTATAAAAAGATTCCATTAGTTGATCTATTCACCTTCTTTAGGCCTTTATTATCTAATTAGGTAAAAAGAATGGAATTTCAATAGAGAATACACATACTAAGCTTTAAGAAAATTTTAAAACGATTAATGCACCTTTACATCTAAATTACTAATACAAAAGTTTCAAATAAGTATATAAATGCATGTACAAAGTTATCCACCAAAAAAAGATACAAAAAGCAATGTGATAACAAGAATTATAATATAAAATTAAATAATTAATGAAAAATAAAAAATAAAATTGAACCGATGTACAAAGATTCAATATGCTATGATGATGATGAGGTGAAGGGTAGGGGAAGGAATAGGGAAGATGGAGAGAAGAAAAAGAAAATGAGTTGATTCAATGGGAATAATTTATGATTATCATAAATGAAGTGTTGAGGTTTAATTGGTCAAAATAAAACCTACGTGGGCTCCTACTAAATCAATGTTTGATCCCATCATGTCCATCATTTTTTATCTCACAAATCTTGTGATATATAACACTATTCTGTTTTCGATGGATACATAATGTCAAATGAAAAAAAACAAAAAACTATCAATGACAAGATAAGTGAAGAGAGAAAAAATTAAAACTAGTATGAAATCAAACGAACAAATAAAAGATATGTATGTCGAGAAAAAAACAACAATAACTAATGTTGGAGTCGAGCAAAAGAAAGAGAAACGACAAAATAAAAATAAAAATATTAAAATTTACAGCCATAAAAATAAGAAAATAATATCATAGAAATCCTTTTTTTGAGTAAAATTATTGTTTAGTCCTATAACTTTAACAATGTGCTTATTAGTTCTTTCACTTATAAAAGGTATTCATTGATCCTTTTTCTATGTTTGTCAAATATTAAATTCAAAAAAATAAAATTAAACTATTCTTGAATAGTAAAACAAAAAGAAATTAAATTTTAAATTAAAATTTTAGATTTCAAATTTCAAATTCAAAAAAAAATATTAGAAAAAAATGATATTTTTCATGAACAATACAAAAAATATTAAAAAAATTAAATTTAAGATTTAAAATAAAAAAAACTGTTACTTGTAAACAAAAAATTTAAAATTTAAAATTTAAAATTCAATATTTAAAAAACTATTTCAAAAAAAATTCAATTTTTTTATTTTAATAATAAGCTCTAAAAAATAAATAAATAATAAAAAAAATTAACTTAGATTTTTAACTTAACTTAATTAACTTAGATTATTACTAACTAAATTTCTTAACTTAATTAACTTAGATTTTAATAGTACGAAAAGTAAAGATCTAAGGGAGTTTTGTCTAGGAGACTAGTTCTTGGAAGTTTTTGTGCCACTAATCTTTCCTAGGAACGTTGCTCTATCTAGGATGATGGTTTTTAAGAAGCCTTTGCCCTACCATTATTTCTTGGGAGCAATTTTGGTTAATACTGATTATGTTATTTAACTTAGAGATTAAAAAATTAAATAAAAATATAAATAAATAAAACTTTTGAATCTATCTCCAAAATTTTAAAGTTTTTAAGCATAATCTGTGATAAAATGAGGTAGTTGCTTTGTTAGATTTAGGTACAAATGTGTTTTGATGCCTTAGCTATTTAACTTGCACCTAGAAGTGTGTTATCTAAAACCCACAATCATGTCCCTAGTTTTAAGTAAAAAAAAATTGAAAATCTATAGGGCATGGCTGAAAAGTATAGGTAGACAACGTTGTCCTACCGGTAGGGTTAATTGATTTAATGATGTGGGGATATTATTGAGTTTACTTAAAATGAAATCCCCCAAGTTACCATTTGCTAAGACGTTAAACTAAGCACTGGATGGGAGGCAACCCATCATTTTAGGTACTTTTCTTTTATTTGTTTTATTTGCTTAATTTATTTTAGTTTAATTACACGTGTATAATTTTAGAATTATAAAAACTAAAAATATTTGTTGAGATATAAGCAGTTTACAGTGAACAACCTATGTGAACATTAATGATAAACATGACGAATGCACTTGCATTTCTCCATCACTACTTGCACATTCTCAAGAAATAGGTAATTTTTCTTCTCTTTCCTCTTATCTTTAATTTATAACTGTTACATTGAGGACAATGTAAGTTCTAGGCTGGGGGTGGTGAAAAGTTACCATTATTAATTTAAAATATTTTAACAATTTTTAAAAAAAATATATTCACATTTTCATTTTTTTGTATTTGATTTTCTTTGTGTGGTTTAGTATTTTTAGAATGTTAAGAATAGTTTTTAAAAAAATATTTCTCACAAAAATTTATCATTTCTTTAATTCAAATTTAAGTAAATAGTTAAGTCTTTTGTATTGTTAGATTAATTTTTGAAAACATATCATAGAGTATATGCTAATTAGTTAGCTTTTGTCATGACTAATATTTCTTGATAAGGTGTGAAAATTATATTAAACCCAAAATGAGTGTTTAGGAATCAAATGATGGAAACTTGATGAGTGCTTAAAAAGCACTAAAATTATCATGATTAAATATATTTTAATTGATTAAATAAATTTATATTTTTATAATTTTATCATATTTTTATATAAATTTGTATTTTCGGAATCATAGGTATTTTTATTATTTTTCAGGTATTTTCTTTCAAAAAAATAACTTAAAGACAAGAATAAAAATACTATAGGCAATACATCACAAATATATTAAGAAAAGAATTGAGAAAAAGTCAAAAAAAATAGAAAACAAATTTGGACAAAATGGTCAAAACGGTCAAAAATGTCAAAATGGTTGAATCGAGTCCCGCATGCACCAGTGTGCGCAGCAGCCTATTTGCGCCAAGTCCCGAACGCTTACGCCCAGTACACTCCTACACACATCCGGCACAAGCCTAGCAAGCCCACATAGTCAGCACGCGCCTGACACACGCTCGACACATGCTGCGCTGACTTACGCGCGCTCTATCACACGTCTGTGCTATGTTAGGCTTGAACTAACACACCCATCGTCATGTCCTACGCACGCCAACTGCCTGTCTAAAGAGAATTTTGTGCCTCATAAGCGTGCCAACTTGTCCAAACGCGTCCAAATTCAAATTTTGAATTATTTTCCCCTTTTTTGACATTTTCCTCACCTATAAAAGGATCCTCTTCCTCCATTCTTAAACACACAATATTTTGAGCACTTTTTCTCTCTAGCTTTCTCTCTTAAGAAAGTTTTCATTTTTTAAATTTTTAGTTTAAGTTTTTCTCTTTTGAGAAGAACTTGCTATATTTTTATAAATTTTTAGTTTTTGTTTCAATAAGCGGAGATGCAAATCCGTTTGGAGGTTTTTAAACAACAGAATTAGCTTTAAACTATTGTAAGAATTCTTTTAATAGATTCTTTACACTCATCTTTTTATGTTTTATTCTTATATAGTATATTTAATTTGTTTGTGATTAAATTTAATATGACTGGTTGGTTCTAAATATGATATAATTATAACGTTGTTATACTTGGAAAATATTAAATAGGTAAAATATTTTCATAAAATAAATTGATTTTGTCTTTATTCAAGATTTTATATTAAAGATGTTATAGAGAAATACATTATATTTCATTACAAACTTAAATCTGAAAATTAGATTTTAAGGTTTAATTATATGGTCTAATTTAGAGTAGTGCTCTTTTATTTGTTAGTATAATCGCACGGTGAAACTCTATTTCAAAAGTTTTTTTATAAGAACTATTATTCGAAAATGTATTTATGACATATTATCAGTAATGGTTTCAAAACTTGAAAGTTAATACTTGGATAATTAAATTCTTAGGTTTAATTTTAAAACCTTAAATAAAGTCTAATTATTTGACTTCGCCTAAAGCTATGATTAGATGGATTGCTATTTTCCTAAGAATAAAGCTGAAATTTAATATTTAATTAATTAATAGGCATTGCCTAAAGATATTAGTTAGTTAATATTAAACAAAAGAATTTGGGCCTTGTCTAAAGACATTTTCATAGCAGAAAGAGAAAATCAATAAATATCAATTTATATTTTTAATAATCTAAATAATATGAGCAAGCATAATTAGCTTAATTATTATATCCTTAAATAATTCACTGTTATGAATGATAAAAATTTTAATTATTGTTTCTTGAATCTATATCTATATTTATTTTTATGTTATTAGATTAGCAAACAAACAAGCCAAAATATCATGACAGAATGTTTAAGATTTAATTTCGTGTTTAAGATTTTGAATAGTAAATTAAAAACCACATAAACTACACATCATATAGTAATTAATTTAAGCATACTCTCATGTCAATCAAATTACATACTACTTATTAAGTTTATCAATTATGCATCACGTACCTAAGCATCATACATCTTTGTCTAGAAACTATGCATGTTATTTAATCAAGACAAACAATTAAATAATTCTCTCAAATCTATTGAATTTCCTCTATAGATAAATTATATGCCAAACAATTAATAGCATAAAAATCAAATTAAATAATATAATTAAATTATAATTATAATTGGGGTAAAATATTAGATTATCAAATGGTGAAAATTTGGTTCATAAAATCCCTAGATTAATAAATTAACTAAACATAATTTTGTCCATAAAGCTCATATTTTTCATAAAGAAATATATAAAAATTGATAAAGAAAATATACAATCAACTATTGAATTGTAGTACTAATTTTCTCTTGAATCTCCACCAAAATTGTATCTCCTTTTGAATTTTTATGTATTTTTCTCTCTTTTTAACTCCAAAAACTTGTCAAAATTATGCTAATGGCATCTCGTTAGGGTTTATAGGGTGATTAGTGGCTTAAATATAGCTCAAGTGGAATCTGGATCGTCAGATTATCTTTAGATCAAGGGTTAAGATGAAAAAAGGAAAATTTACAATTCCAACCAATCAAAATCAGACACATGGCACACAAAAATTATAAGGAAAATTAGAGAGTGACACATGGCAGGGAGATTGGTCCGAGTAAATGCATGCTGAGTGAGCACTATATGGTGCAACGTGATTCGTGAAAAAGGATGATGTGGCAAATTGGTGGAACGGATGGACGAGTAGAATGGTGACACATGTTGGGAAGGTTTGACCACGCTTAAACTTGAATTGAATGCTATACTAAATTTCTCTTAAATATAAACGAGAAATGTAAAAATAAATTAATGCATAAGTACAATGTGGTTTAAACCCCTCCTAAGTTCTGTGACTTCCTAGCTTAAAAACAAATTAAAATTTTAATAAATAAGAAGAATATATGAATGAGTAAAAATCTGATTTTTTTAATATTCATAAATAACCACATAAGGTATTAAACTCATTTAATCACAAACGATCACACAAACAATCGAGAACTCATCCTTTTTTTTCATTTTTACCTCAATTTTTGATTATCTATTGTATAAGCAAGTAAAGTAGAAGAGGTATTGATGAAAAAAATCGACAATGTCGATTTTGCAATTACTTTTGTTAAATATTTATAAAACTCTTGCAAGTGCATGAATCATTTCATAGAAAATGATAAATATACTCCCAAGGTCGATCTAAGCAATGAATATATATAGTTTTTAATTTATTATTCAAACTTTTAAAAACAAAATTAAATCCTAAACATCATGTCACAATATTTTTATTTTTGTGTTTCTTAATCTAATAACAAAAAAATAAACATAGATATGATTCAATAAACAATTATACAAATTTTTATCATTTATAATAGTAGAATATTTATGGATATAATAATTATTGATTCTTTTTTTATATATATCACCTTTGGTGGAGTTAGATATTCATTGTTAATTAAACAAATCAATTAATACCTATTGGTGGGATCGCTAATTAATTTAGTTAATTAAATTAATTTCATTTTTTTCTAAGAGATTGAAAATGAACCATTTAAATGCCACCTTTGATGGGGTTAGACATTTTAAACTTTATTCAATGTGTCCAAATTAAACTTGAGAATTTAACTATTTGAAAAATAACTTTCAAGTTTTAAAACTATTTAAGAAAATATTTTGTGAATACATTTTCAAATAATAATTTTTTATAAAAAACCTTTGAAATAGTGCGTCGCTCTAAATATCTAAATAATTAAATTAAAAATCAAAAAGTATTACTCCAAATTAAGTCCACATAATTAAATCTTAATTTTAACTCTCATATTGAATTTGTTATTAAGAGTAATTTATTCCTTCAAATAACATTTTTATAAAAATCTTTGATAAAAATAAAATCAATTTATTTGTTTTAGAGATTTTTTACCCATTTAATATTTCTCAAGCATAACAACGTTATTATTATATTATATTTACAAATAGTCAGCCATGTTAAATTTAATCATAAACAAATTAAACATAACCTATAAGAATAAAACATAAAAAATAATTGTAAAGAATTCATTTTAAAACTATACCTTAAAATAATCCTTACAGAACTTTGATGCTAATTCTGTTACTGAAAAATCACCGAACATAATTGCATTTCTGTTTATTGAATCAAAAAACTAGAAATCTATAAAAGCATAACTAGTTCTTCTCAAAAAGAGAAGAACTTGAAAACTAAAAACTAAAAAAAAAAAGTAAGAAAACTTTCTATAGAGAGAAAGCAAGAGAGAGAAAAGGTTGAGAAAATTGTGTATTTTTTAACAATAGGGGATAACACTACTAAAATATATACATATAGTCTCGGACATTTAGCCACGGTTTTTGAAAAACCGAGGCCATAGACATACCTTATGATCTCGGGTTTTACAAAACCGAGGCCATAGACGTACCCTATAACCTCAGTTTTTACAAAATCGAGGCTATAGATATACTTTATCAATTTCCTCTTTTTAATTTACACCAAACACAAAATTTTTTAACCATTTTTTATTTTTTATTTTTTCCTATCAATTTTTTCTCTTTTACAATAAATACTAAAAAAATTTCTTTTACTTCTTTTTTTTTTTTCTTTTCTTTTCTTTTCTTTTTTTTCGTTTTCCATCTTTTTTTTTCAATTTTTTTTCTAATGATTTTTTTTATATTTTTTTGTCGTATATATATATATATATACTTTCGATCCCCTAACCCTAGTATTCTCTTCTTTGCTCGATCGAAACCCATGCACAACGTTCCAGACTCGCGCCGCATTCTACCCTTGCGCCACCATGTTCCAACCTTTGTTCCAGCCTCGCGCCACTATGTTCCACTCTCGCACTGTGTTCTAGCATTTGTTCCACTCTCGCACTACATTCTAGCATCTATTCCACTCTCGCACTACGTTCCAGCCTCTGTTGCACTCTCGCCATAGTAGTTCCTTGGCCACTGTTTGAATCTTTCTGGTAACATTAACTCATCTTTTCCTTTATAAATGAATCTCGATACCAAATATCGATCGTTACATAGAGGTTATTTCTAGTTTCCTAAAGGCTTGCATACGTTGAGAAATTTGGATGCTAGATATTTCTTAGATAGGTTATGAAAATTTGTTAGGAAGGTCGCTTGGTATGGTTTGTGGAACATGTTGGTCGCTTAGTGCTTGGCTTGGTGGTGGTGCTGGTTCTGGTTTGTTGGGGTGGTGCGCTGGTGCTGGTGTGCTATAGTTGGTTCATTGGGGTGGTACGCTGGTGCGTGGTGCTTGGCCTGGTGCTGGTGTTGTGCCTATTTTACCCTAGCTAGAATTTCTGTTACAATAAACAGAGAGGACCAAAAATAGTATTTTTAGAAAATTTTATTGATATACTATTTACTAATTAACTTGTAATGAGTAATTGTATATTAATTTCCTATTTTTGTTGTAGAGCAGTTTCACCAGAGAAGTTTTAGCTGGCCACTATGCTATCTCACCATAGTTGTGCTTAATTAGCTTCATTAATGAGAGAACCGCACAAGCTGTTGATGATAACAATTTATTTATGGTAATTTTTGCTTGAAGTCCCTTGTTAGATTATTTATATAGTTACACTGTAGATTTCTGTTGCTATATTATTTTCTAGTAAGTACCTATGTGCACTGTGTTTTGAGCATATAGTATTTATTTTTATCAATTTTGTTGCTGATTTCTTTTTCCTGGATCAGAATGTAGTGCATAGAGGTATCAAACTTGAAAATCTTTTGGTAACTTGCAATAACAATGTGAAGATTGCAGATCTTAGTGTCACCTAGGTTTTTGAGGTAATCATATTCATCAAACCTTTGCCACTATACAATAGAATTGTGTTGAGCTCCTTCCAGTGAATGTTTTCTACTATGAAAATACATGTGTATTGTTGAGAAAGTTGATTTCCTAACATTTTTTAACATTGTCTTATAGGAGGATGAGGACACACTTAGGCGATCCCCAGAAACTCATGCATTCACTGAACGTTTGTGCCTGAATACTGTGTAGGTTTTAATTTAGTTTGAACTTGAAAACTGCCTTGAGTCCTACTGTTTAATACTTCCATTGTATATGTGGTGTTTCCCATATTTTCCTAGTAAGAAAAGTCAATTGTTTCTATTCTTTCAGTTTTGTTAGCTGAAATAATGGAAATACCCATGTGACTATTTTCAGAGCCTTATATGCACCCTAACCAATAGATAAAAATAAATACTATGCTCAAGTTATTTCTATTGTACACTGTATTTATGGTGCATTCTTATTACTTGCATGCATAGCCTTATAGGTACACCAGGCACTAGGGGCACCAGCGCAGCAAGCACCAGTGCAGCAGGCACCAACGCACTAGCATAGTAGTTGATGAGTGAAAACCGGCATCGTCGATTCTTGCCAATACTTTGGTTTTAATATTTATAAAACTCTCGCAAGTGCACGAATCATTTCATAGAAAATGATAAGTATACTCCCAAGGTCGATCTAAGGAAGGAATGTATGTAGTTTTTAATTTATTATTCAAACTTTTAAAAAACGAAATTAAATCCTAAACATCCTGTCACGATATTTGGGTTTTTTTGTATTTTTTTTAATCTAAGAACATAAAAATAAACATAGATTCAATAAACATTTATGCAAATTTTATCTTTTATAAATAGTAGAGTATTTATGGTTATAATAACTAAGTTAATTATGCTTGCTCGTATTATTTAGGTTATTAAAGATATGAATTGATATTTATTGATTCTCCCTTTTTTGTATGAATACCACCTTTGGTGGGGTTAGATATTCTTTGTTAACTAAACAAATCAATTAACACCTATGGGTGTGGTTGATAACTAATTTGGTTAATTAAATTAATTCCTTTTTCTAAGAGATTGAAAATGAATCATTTAAATGCCACCTTTGGTGGGGTTAGACAGTTTAAACTTTATTCAAGGTGTCCAAATTAAACCTAAGAATTTAATTATCCGAGTATTAACTCTCAAGTTTTAAAACCACTATTGAAAACATGTTGTCAATACATTTTCAGATAAAAATTCTTATAAAAACTTTTGAAATAGAGCTTAACTCTAACTACCGGGCGATTGTACCAACAAATAAAAGAGCACTACTCTAAATCAGAACGGATAACTAAACCTTAAAATCTAATTTTCAGATTTAAGTTTGTAATGAAAAATAATATATTTCTCTCTAACATTCTTAATATAAAATCTTGAATAAAAATAAAATCAATTCATTTTAGAGATTTTCACCTATTTAATATTTCACAAGCATATCAACGATATTATTATTTCATGTTTACAAACAGCCAGCATAGTCAAATTTAATCACAGATAAATTAAATATAACATGTAAGAATAAAGCATAAAAAATAACTGTAAAGAAAATAAAATCCTTACAGTACTTCGATGCTATTCTCGTAGCTGGAAAACCTCCAAACGGAATTTGCACTCCCATTTATTGAATCAAAAAGCTAATAAATTACATAAAAAAAACATAACTAGTTCTTCCCAAGAAGGGAAGAACTCTAAAACTAAGAGAAATTAACTAAAAACTAAGAAAAAAACTAAAAACTAAGAAATGAGAGAAATAAAGAGAGAAGAGAATGTGTTTTTAGGTGTGGTATGAAGTGAAGAGAAGGGGGGGTATTTATAGGTGAGAATGGGGAGAAAAAATCAGTGAAAAAATGTTAAAAAATTGTGAAAACGTGGAGTGCAATTGCTGAGGTCATTGATGACGTCATGGGGGCGGCTGCGCGTGAAAATGGGACGAAATGGCAGCGGCGTACGCGGGCGCTTGCGAGAACAGTAACAATGCGCTGGGGCACGTGCGGATCTGGAGCAAGGCGCGTGCTGATGCACACGGACGTGGGGCGTGCTGCGCGCTGGCGCGCGCGCGACTCGGTACGGCTCGGCGGTGCGGTGGCGCAATTTTCTCATTTTTGACCCATTTTGTCCAATTTTTCCATATTTGTTGACCTTTCCCCATTTATTTATTAATATATTTGTGATGTATTGCTTCCAGTATTCCTCTTTGAGTCTTTAAGTTAAATTTTTAAGCAAAAATACCTGAAAAACATTAAAAATACCCGTGATTCCGAAAAGACAAATTTATGTAAATATATGATAAAACATATAAATATATATATATATATAATCAATTAATGTGCATAAAATCATGGTAATTTTAGTGCTTTTTTAGCACTCATCAGCAGGCACCACCCACCAGCTATATTTCTCCTCTTTTTCCCTCTCCCTCTAAAGTTTTTTATTTTACTACCTCTGTTTTGGGTTTCTTTCGTCCTTATTATTTAGTGTTTTTTATTTAATCTGCTAAGATTTGTGAACACAGGAGGAAGATGGAGATTTGGAATGTAAGGAGAATGGTAGAGTGGAGCCCATACAAATGGTGGATTATTGTCATTTCTATCATTTTATCGTCCCCCCAATTTCTTGTTTTGAAGAAAGACTTAGACGAAAAAATTATACAGTTTGTCTGCTGATCCAGTTTTTGAATATTTGTTCTATGCATTTATTTCAAGTGCCCTACATTGTAATATTGCAATTATATTACTATTTTTTTCATAGATATTTTCTATTAGATTTTAGTATGACAAAAAATGGAATTTATTTCACTGTTGGCCTCGGTTATTTCACTGGTGTTGATGCCCATACAGGTATAAAAGGAGAGAAAATTCTAGAATCTGAAAGTGGTCTCTGACCTTATAATTGTAGTTCCTATTAGCATACCCATTCTTCCTTTATCTCCTCTTTGCAAAAGTCTGAAATTTGAAACTTCTTATGCTCTTAATTTATCAAATCTTTGAAGTTTCTTCTTCAAAGTAGTTTTCAACTCTCTTGCTTTTGTCTTGATCTATCTGTTGATGTGATTATTTTAAGAGATCAGTTAATATTTTGTGTGATAACATTTGGGTTGGTGTTTTAAGTTCATGATCTGAAGCTGATTTGTAATTTGTTAGGTGAGATTTAAGGTTCTATCAGCAGCGGATAATTGGTTTTTGTGATCTTCGGCTACATCTAGCTAAAAATAGCTAGCCTAGACATTCTCTTTTAGCATATTTTATCCATATTTTGGGAAAGAAAGTAACTTTGAAAAATCAGTCAAGGATTTTTCTTACCTACAATTATGACTAGTTTGAAAGCATAAATGACAACAATTTATGCTTTTGGATCTAAGTAATATGCTGGCTAACGCTTTTTTGTCTTCTTTTCATTCCATTTCAGTTGACTCTTCTTTGTCTCTATTTGCATGTGTATTTATGCATCTATCTCTCTTTTCTGGCAAGCTTGACATCTTATTGAAACAGTATTGATCAAAATATCAGTGTCCTGGTAGAATTGTTGGGATGCACCATTACAGGCCCTGAAAGCCTTCTTGTTTATGAATATATTCCAAATCAAAGCCTACATGATTACTTTTGTAGAGGTACTATTGACTTTAAAATCTGTCATCTTTTCATGTATGGCTACATTCTTTTCTTTTACTTATTCCTCTTTTGATTGTTGTTAAATTGATTGTTGTTGATACTATTGTTGTTAAATTGATTTAAATCTCCTTGCTACTGGTGCAACGCTGTTGGTTCTGTTGGTGCTATGCAACGTTGGCCTTGACCGGTATTGCTAGTCTTTGGTCTTCTTATTTGTTAGTCTTTAGTCTTTGCCTTGTTAGTCTTGGTAATCTTCTTGGATTTGGTGGTGTTCTTGATGGTCTTTGTCTTTGTCTTCTTTGTTGCTACTCTGTTGTCTTCTTGGTGCTATCTTATTTGGTGCTTATCTTATTTGGTGTTGTTGATGGCATTGTGCTGCTAGTTCTGGTGTTGGTTTTGGTGCGCTACGCTGGTGCATTGGCGCTGCTACGCCGCTGCTAGTATTGGTAATACTAGGTTTTTTGTGTATATATAATAAACTCTCAAATGTAATTATACTTTTAATTTTAATATAATATGATTTTTAATATTGTAATTAATAAATTTATTGTAATTTATAATGATTTTTAATATTGTAATTACTAATTGTATTTTTTAAATTTATGTATGCCCTATGACCTCGGTTATTAGAAAACTGAGGCCATAGGTCATTACCTATGGTCTCTCTCACTTAGGCCTCGGTTCTTATAACCGTGGCCATAGACCTACGGCCATGGTTAAAAAATGAGGCCGTATGTAGGAATGGGCACGGGGACGGGCGGGGACGGTTTTTGATATAACCGTCCCCGAACCGAATTTTAAAACCTATAACCGAAACCGCCCGAAAACCATTACGGTTCGGGGATGGTTTTTTACCCGCGGGTAAGGTTCGGGACGGTTATGTAAAAAAACCCCGAAAAAAAACCGAAATATATATATAATTTAATTTATTAAATATATATAATTAATTTTTTATTTATAATTTAATATATAATTAAATTAATTAAATCTAATTAATTTTGGGTACGGGCGGGTACGGTTTTTAGTATAACCGTAACCGTTGTTTCATATTCGGTTTTTCCCCAAAACCGTCCCCGTCCCGGAAATTTACCGGTTAAAAACCGAACCGTCGGTTTGGATAACCGCGGATAACCGAATCCGCGGTTTTTTTGCCCATCCCTAGCCGTATGTATGTTTTTTAGTAGTGTAAGGTCCTTTTATAGGTGAGGAAATGGCCAAAAAAGGTGGAAAAATATTTCAAAAATTGATTTTGGATGCGTTTGGACAGGCTAGCACGCATGTGGGATGCGAGATATGTGGCAGACGGGCGTTTGGAGAGCGCGCGACAAATGCACGCTTATGATGGAGCACGTGGGATACATCGTGCGTATATGCTGGCCGGTGCGGCGTGTGTACTGGTTGTGCGCATGGGACTCGACAGGGTATGTGTTGGCACGCATGGGACTTTGACGTAAATGGGTGGCTACACGTAAAATTTTGGTGTTTTTGACATTTTTAACCCATTTTGTCCAACTTTTCCATTTTTTTCTCTTTTCCTCCTTTTTGTCTTAACATATTTGTTATGTATTGCCTCAAGTATTTTTCTTTGAGTCTTTCAATTATTTTTTGAATGAAAATACCTGAAAAACAATAATAATAAATGTGATTACAAAAAGGAAAATTTATATAAAAATATGATAAAATCATACAAATATAAATATATTTAATCAATTATAATATATTAAATCATAGTAATTTTAGTGCTTTTAAGTACTCATCATAACCCCCAACCAGCTTCTTGCTAGTCTCTTAGTAATAGAAGAGGTAAAAACTAAAAATTAAACTATCATAAATCACTTCCGTGAATTGACACGGTTGCATTTAGTATATACAATAATCCGTTAAACCCCTAGGTTGTTCTAGTAGACGAGTTTGAGTCCCGTGAGGGTTTTCAGTAATGATTCCCATAAACATTCAAAAAAATGAAAACAAAATAAAACAAATAAAATAAGAAGTTAACTAAAATTTAAAATAAAGTAAAAGGACTAAAATAAAATAATTAATTGAAACACAAAAATATATCTTGCTAATAATCTCTTTTAAATTTGATAATTAAAATCTAAAGCATATGTTATTTTCAATTTCATAAATAGTCATAGTTTATAATAATAATTAGTCGAAAATCATTTTCATACTTCATTTAAAAAAAATCAATTTAAATTTACCCAATTTCAGTGTTAGAAATTCGAATTTGCTTTGACTCTATCTTTACAAGTTAATACTCTCAAAACATTGAATCCTAAAGGTTCAAGAACTTATACTAAGGCATATGCGAATAAATTTTATGTTTAGAAATGAGCTACTAAATTCTCATACTTATAAAGAGAAGAAAGGTTGAAAAATAGTGCATAACTTCGATCTCATGAAATAAATCAAATTTATAAATTATAAAGATATCATACATATTATTTCCATGCATAAATCAAACTCATTAAGCAAATTTTTTAAAATATATGCCTTTTCGAAGTATAGGAAAATTAAATGCAATGACTTCTAAGAGAATTATTTCCTATAACTTTCTTTTGTAATTAGTCTTTTTTCATAACGTTGTAGGCTATATGGGTCATAGTATATAGATTATATTATATATTATTTATATCTATATTTTGTTAAGATATTTTTAGAGTTGACCCATGTACAGATTGTACATTTTTGTAGGATTTTAGTGAGTGGTTAATTTTGTGGCTTTTTTTATTATGGTTTAGGTAACCCTAAATGTCTTTTTTTGGTAGAAATCATGCATAAATAAGATAAAGGCATATACTATCAATTTCTACTTAAATCATTTAATATAAGCAAATGAAAAATAAATATACAACACTCTATTAAGATCAGAAAATCCATACATTCAATGATAATACCTATACAAATCATCTAATAATTTGAAGAAATAAAAAATGTGTTTGGAGTAAAAATATATATTTCACTCAGAATAAATAAAATTATGCTCAAATTATATCTCATAAGGGTAGTCTCCACTATTTGATTCTTAAACACCTATTTTGGGTTTAATATAATTTCCACACCTTATTATGAAATACTAGTCATGACAAAAACTAACTAATTAAAATATACTCCATGATATGTTTTTAAAAATTAATATAACAATGCAAAAGACTTAACTATTTACTTCGATTTGATTTAAAGAAATGAGAAAAATTTTAAAAACTAATCCTAAAGTTCTAAAAATTACTAAACCACACAAAGAAAATAAAATCAAACACAATAAAAATAAAAATATGAATATAAATTTTAAAATTGTTAAATTTTTTGAAATTAAGCATGGTAACTTTTCACTACCCCTAACCTAGAACTTACATGGTCCTCAATGTAACAATTATAAATTAAAGATAAAAAGAAAAGAGAAGAAAAGTTACTTATTTCCTGAGAATATACAAGTAGTGATGAAGAAATGCAAGTGTATCCATCATGTTCATCATTAAAGTTCACACAAACAAATCGATGTGAAATTCTAACATCTCAACAAATATTTTTAGTTTTAACAATTCTAAGATTATTCACATGAAATTAAACTAAAATAAACAAAATAAATTAAATAAATAAAAATAAAAAATTACTTAAAATGATGGGTTGACTCCTATCCAACGCTTAGTTTAGCGTCTTAGCAAGACATAAATGAAAGATTTCATTTGAAGTAAACTCAATTTCCCCATATCAATGAGTCAATAAAATATTTAAGTAGAACAAGTTTGTATACCTATACTTTTTAGGTTATGTCTTATGGATTTTCAAATTTTTATTTACTTAAAATTAGGGACATGATTGTAGGTTTTAGATAACTCACTTTTAGGTGCAAGTCGAATAACTAAAGCATCAAAACACAATTGTACCATAGATATAACAAAGCAACTACCTCCTTTAATCACAGATTGTAATTAAAAACTTTGAAATTTTGGAGATAACTTCAATAATTTTTTATTTATTTTTATTATAATCTCTAATCAAATAATATAATTAGTATTAACCAAGAGTGCTTCCATAAAAGAATGGTGGGGCAAAGCCTCCTCAAAATCCATCATCCTAGACAGAGTAATGTTCCCAAGAAAGACAAGTGGCACAAAGGTTTCCAAGAACTAGTCTCTTAGACATAACACTCTTAGATTTTTTTACTTTTCATGCTATTAAAATCTAATTTAATTAAGTTAAGTGAAAATCTAAGTTAATAAATTAAATTAAGTGAACATCTAAGTTTTTTTATTAAGTTAATAAATTTATTTAAGGGAAAATCTAAGTTAATTAAGTTAATAAATTAAGTTTTTTTTCATATATATTAAAATTAAAAGTGAAAGTTAAAAATTAATTATTTTTTGTTTTCTAAATATTTTTTAATTTTTTTAAAAAACATAAATTTAAAATTAAAAGAAAATTAAAAGTTAAAAAGTTTTTTGTACATTGTTTTTTGTTCTTTTTAATTTTTTTAATTTTTTTTAATTTGTTGTAATTTTTTGTTTAAAAAATAATTAAATATAATAAAGTTAAATTTTTTAACACAAAATAAATAAATAAATCACAATTATTTATAACACAAAAAGATTTCAAAATTTTGACAAATAATTTAAAAACGTTATTTCTTTCCCAACAGTGGCGTCAAAAACTTGATGAACAAAATCGGTAATGTCGATCTTGCAATTACTTTCGTTTTATATTTCTAAAATCTCGCAAATGCAAGAATCATTTTATAGAAAATAATAAGTGTATTCCCTTGGTCAATTTAAGGAAAGAATATATGTGGTTTTTAAATTATTATTCAAACTTTTAAAAACGAAATTAAATCCTAAACATCCTGTAACAATATTTTGACTTTTGTGTTTCTTAATATAATAACAAAAAAATAAATATAAATATGATTCAATAAACAATTATGTAAATTTTTATCATTTATAACAGAGAAGTATTTATAGATATAATAATTAAGTTAATTATGCTTGCTCATATTACTTAGGTTATTAAGGATATAAATTGATATTTATTGATTATCTCTATTCTTATATAAATACCACATTTAGTGTGGTTAAATATTCTTTGTTAATTAAACAAATCAATTAATATCTATGGGTGGGATCGCTTATTAATTTAGTTAATTAAATTAATTCTTTTTTTCTAAAAGATTGAAAATGAACCATTTAAATGCTACCTTTGGTTGGGTTAGACATTTTAAACTTTATTCAAGGTGTCCAAATTAAATTTAAGAATTTAACTATCTGAAAAATAATTTTCAAGTTTTAAAAATATTTAAGAAAATTTGTTGTCAATACATTTTCAAATAATATTTTTTTGTAAAAAACCTTTGAAATAGAGCTTTGCTCTAAATATCCAAATAATTAAATCTAAAATAAAAGAGTACTACTCCAAATTAAGTCCAGATAATTAAATCTAGAAAGAAAAAGCTAGACAGAGAAAGATTTGAGAAAATTGTGCATTCTTTACAATGGGAGAAAGAATCATTTTATAGGTGAGGAAAAGGCCAAAAAAGGTGGGAAATATTCCAAAAATTAATATTGTACACGTTTGGACAAGCTAGTACAAATGTAGGGCATAAGATTTGCGACAAAAGGGTGTTTGGCACTCGCGGGACAGGTACATGTGTGTGATGGCATGCGCGGGACACTATGCTAGCTTGTGTAGACATGCATGGAAATCGGTGTGACGTGTGTTGGCTGTGGCAGACGTGTACTGGTGTGTGCTAGTTGTGCCCATGCATGTACTGGCGTGTGCTAAGTGTGTGCATAGGACTCTGCACGGGTATGTGCTGGCACACATGCTACTTCATCATGAATGGGCAATTGTGAGCAAAATTTCAGCATTTTTGACATATTTGATCGGTTTGACCCATTTTGTCCAATTTTTCCATTTTTTTTACTTTTCTTCATTTGTTTCTCAACATAATTGTGATGTATTGCATCCAATATTTTTCTTTGAGTCTTTAAATTATTTTTGAACTAAAATATCTGAAAAACAATAAAAATATATGTGATTTCGAAAAGATAAATTTATATAAAAATATGATAAAATCGTATAAATATAAATCTATTTAATCTATTAAAGTACATTAAATCTTGATAATTTTAGTGTTTTTTAAGCACTCATCAAGCATACAAGAACACTTTGCACTTATAATGACATATTGACGTTTACTTAAAAATAGTGTATATGTTTAAACTTCATAAATATGTCAATTAATTCTTTTATGATCAATCAAAATAGACTCAAAAGAAAAAATATCACCTATAATGTAAAATTATAATTGAATCTTGAATCTTACAAAATAAAATATATCTACTAAATTAGGGCTTAAATTTTTTATTTATCTTATAAATGAGGAAAATGATTTTTTTTAACTTCTATTGGCCCTTTCTTTTGTGCATTCCAAGTACAAGTTTTAGAAGTAGTTGTTTTTTGCACGAGCCATAAACCTAGCATGATGACTTTCACACTAGTTGTAAGGTAGCCCTTTATGCTTACCGTGGTAACTTCACACATCACAGTAGATTGCCCTATCAATATTAGATGCCTTCGTACTATAAAATTTTAGAAAGGAAGAAATAGAACTCAATACAATTTCACAATCAAGATTAATTGATGTCCTAAAGTCCTTTAAGAAAATTAATAAACTTTAAGCATAACATATATGTGTGTTCGTGAGTATGTGAATAAGTTCATTTCAACATTGATCATCACATATACAAGAATATGTGTGTGCATAAGTCAAAATTGTAGAATAATTTATACTATAAATATCAAAATGAATTAAGTCACTAAAAATAAGTTTATATGTTTGTAAATGTTGAATAAATTCAATACCTTGTTGGCCAGTTATGGATTCTATTTCTCTCTCTCTCTTTTCTTTTTGTAAGTTTAACTAATAAATAAACTAAAGACAATAGGTATAGCTCACATATGGTCATTTAAGCATTCTAACAAAAATACCTAAATGAAAGAATAAAAATGGTCAGGTGATTAGGAAAAAACAATCTTTGCTAACCCACATTTTATTGCATTTTGGTTTCTCTATATGATTGGGTTGGGACTCAACTAACTTAGGTTTCATATGCATGTTCTAGAACTTAGCTATACTTTTCTTATTCATTCCAAACGAAGATGTAGTATGCATAGTAGGATGATGATAATGAGTCCTAGCATTAAATGTAATGAATTTTGCTTGCCTTTTTGAACTTAAGACTTCATGCTTTTTAGTAAAAATTTTGACCATATTATTATAATTTCCATTCATCCTTGAATATGATATAGCATGCATAGATTGGTATTACTTATGGGTCCTACTATGTGAAACATGAAAAGAATTATTAAGTTTAGGAGCATTCATAAAAAATCTACATTTTGGTCTTATATGACCTTTCCAATCACAATGATGATAAACATGCACAAACTTAATAACTTTTTCTACCAAATGTGCAATATTTCTTTGTGCACAAGTAGAAACAATAGGATTAGAGTTAAGGGCCTTACAAATGTGATCTTTGATGTTGAAGGTGTTGAATATTTATCTATGTATCCAAGACCTTTCTTATCTCCATGTAGCTTTCCATAGTCTAGGGCTTTGGGAAATTTTTTAGCACCTATGGTCAAATTCCTCAAAATCTCTTTAACAATACTAAGTTTTTACCTAATCTTTTTGTGTTCCTCATTGGTTTCTGCAAGACTCCAATTCAGGGCATTAATATGTTCAAACAATTCCATTTTATCTTTCTCTAAGATAGATTTTTTTTATGAATATTGATGATATCATTAATTTTAGTTACTTCCACAAGTAGTTTATACCTCTCTTTCTTGGCACCTAGACAATCCATGAACAGTTCATCATAATTCAATATGTTAAACTCAGACAATAAGAGAGAAGAGTTTACTTCCTCATTTTCTTAATCCGACCTAGAGTTGGAGTCATTATGGTGCGTTTTGGTAGTTAAGGTGAAGGAACGATAGTTAATGTCTTCATTCTCTAAGTTACTAGCATTATCTTACTCACTTTCTGTATCACTAAGTGTAGCATTAAAGGCATTTCTAACTTTATTTTTATTGCTTTCACATTTACCAAAAATATAACCAAATCCTTCACAATTACAGCATTGAGAATTAGTGGGCTTAGTTTTCTTACCCTCAGAGCTAGTAGGCTTGATTTTCCTTGACTTTTGATCACTCGAACAACTAGATTGTCCCTTATTAGATTGATTACTCTATTGACCATTCTTTTTTATGAACTTCTTAAGTTTTGTGCTAACAAGACTAGAGACTTATCCTTCATATCCTCATCATTATCAGAGATGTCCTTTTTGGAGATTTTGAATGCCACATCCTTATTTTTCTTGGGTGGATCAAGAGTAAGATCATAGGTTTGAATTGACCCGACAAGTTCATAAATGTTTAGTATGTCCAAATTCTTGCTTTACTCTATTGTTGTAACTTTCATCTTGAAGTCTGTTGTTAAGGAGCTTAGGTTGTGGAATTTTCTTACCAAGATTAGAACAAGCATTAATGATCTCACAAAAGCGAGCATAGAATTGACCAAAAATTTCAATATTGCTCATTTTAATGGAATCAAACTTAGATGTTAGCAATCTCAATTTTGTTTGTTTCAATTGGGAAGTTCCTTTATGAGCAAGAGAAAGTGCATTCCATGCATCTTTAGTAGTCTCAATCTCGGAGATACAACGTAACTTATCCACCAACACTGCAGCAAAGATTGAGCTTAGACCCTTTTGGTTTTCCCTACTAAGGGTGCATTCTTTAATGTTCTAGTATTTTCTTGGCTTTATGGTTGGTACACCATTTTTCATTACCAAAGGTGGTTCCCAACCATCAAGAATAACATCCCATACTTTTTCATCTTGTCTGAAAAAGGATTGCATGCGAGCCTTCCAGTAAGGGTAATTATACCCATCAAAGAGTAAGGGTTTAAAAGATGACCCACCTTCTTTCATTTGGTCTATAAGTAGAAGTGTGTTTCCCCAAGGATCAAACTTACTAAGTGTGTCTAGTGTTGGCTTTGATACCAACTGAAAGTTTATAAGATATGGGTCTAATTAACCTAGAACGGAATGAATAGGTTATTTTTAATTTTTATCAATTTATAATTTAATAATCTAAATAAAATGGCAAAGTATGTGATGAACGAAAACCGGCATCGCCGATTCTGCCAATAATTTGGTTTTATATTTATAAAACTCTCGCAAGTGCACGAATCATTTCGTAGAAAATGATAAGTATACTCCCAAGGTCGATCTAAGGAAGGAATGTATGTGGTTTTTAATTTAAATCCTAAACATCCTGTCACGATATTTTGGGGTTTTTGTGTTTTTAATCTAATTACAGAAAATTAAACATAGATTCAATAAACATTCATGCAAATTTTATCTTTTATAAATAGTGGAGTATTTATGGATATAATAACTAAATTAATTATGCTTGCAAATAGCTAGCACAGTTAAATTTAATCACAGACAAATTAAATATAACATGTAAGAATAAAGCATAAAAAATAACTACAAAGAAAATAAAATCCTTACAGTACTTCAATGCCATTCCCGTTGCTAGAAAACCTCGGCAGATTTGTACTCCCATTTATTGAATCAAAAAGCTAATAAATTACAAAAACATAACTAGTTCTTCCCAAAGAGGGAAGAACTCTAAAACTAAGCAAAACTAACTAAAACATAATAAAAACTAAAAAAAACTAAAAACTAAGAAATGGAGAGAAAGAAGAAGAGAGAAGTGTGTTTTGAGGTGTGGTATAGGAAGTGAAGAAGGGGTATTTATAGGTGAGAATGGAGAGAAAAAGTGGGTGAAAAAATGTTAAAAATGGTGAAAAGCGTAGTGCACATGGTGAGGTCATTGATGACGTCGACATGGCGTCATAGGCGTACACGTGAAAAATGGGCGAAATGGCGTCGGTGCCGCGCGGAGGAGCAGCTGGTAGCGCGAGCGCGCGCGCGTGAGCGATGACGGCACGCGGATCACGGAGGAAGGTGCACGCATGCGCACGCCAGACGGGCGCTGGTCTTCTGTGGTAGCGGCCGGGTAGCGCGAGATGGGCCTACCGGGCGCGATTTTCTCCTTTTGACATTTTTGACCTTCGACCCATTTTGTCCAATTTTCCATATTTGTTGACCTTTCCCCATTTATTTATTAATATATTTGTGATGTATTGCTTCCGATTATTCCTTTTTGAGTCTTTAAGTAGCGTTTTTAAGCGAAAATACCTGAAAAACAATAAAAATACCCGTGATTCCGAAAAAGACAAATTTATATAAATATATGATAAAACATATAAATATATATATTTTTAATCAATTAATGTGCATAAAATCATGGTAATTTTAGTGCTTTTTGAGCCTTTCATCACAACCCCAACTGACCGACTTCTTACTAGTCCCTTAGCAGAGAAGCGATAAAACTAAAATTAAACTATCCTAAATCACTTCCGTGGATTGACACGGTTGCATTTAGCCTATGCAACAAGCCTTTAAACCCCTAGGTTGCCCTAGTGGACGAGTTTGAGTCTCGTGAGGGTTTTCAGTAATGATACCCACAAACATTGAACTAAATGTAAAAATCAAAAGAAACAATAAAAACAAATAACTTAAAAATTAAATTTACAAGAAAATCACAAATTAACAACATCTCACAAAAATGTCTCATACTTTTTAATCTCCTTTAAGATCATAATTAAAATCTCAAGCATAAGTTATTTTAATCTCTTTAAACAATCATAATTTGTTATAATAATTAGTCGAAAATCATTTTCATATTTCATGTCAAAAATGTATCAATTTAATTTCAACCAATTTCAGTGTCATGAATCAGAATTCGCTTCGACTCTATTCCTCACAAGTCAATACTCTCGGGCTCTTGAATCCTATGGGTTCAAACACTTTCAAATACTATTTTATATGCGATAGAGTTGATGTATAGAAATGAACTAATATGTTCGCGTATGTATAAAGAATAAAGGCTGAAAAGTGTTATTTTAACATTGATCTCGTGAAAGGAATCAAATGTATAAATGATAAAGATATCATATATAAAAATTATTTTCATGCATAAATCAAAATCATTAAGAAGAAAATTTCAAGATATATGCCTTTTACAAATGAAGAGAGTGCAATGAATTTTTAGGGAATTATTTCCTATATCTTTCTTTTGTAATTAACTTTTACTCACATGACTTTGTAGGCAATGTGGGTTATAATATGTAGATTATACTATATATTCTTTATCTCTCTATTTTTTTTTAGAAGAAGATATTTCTCAATATATGTATTTTAGAGAGTCAACCCATTATACAGTTGTACATTTTTTTTTGGATTTTTGGTGAGTGGTTAATTTTGTGGCTTTTCTGTTTGATCTTGGTTTAGGTAACCCCATATGTCTTTTTTTTTTTGTAGCAGTCATGCATGAATGAGATATAAGCATATACTATCAATTTCTACTCAAATCATTTAATCTAAGCAAAAATAATAAAAAAATATATGATACTCTATTAAGATGAGAAAAAAAATTCATACATTTAATGCTAATACCTATAGAGATCATCTAAAAATTTGAAGAAATAAGAAATGTGTTTGGAGTAGAAAAAATATATATTTCACTCTGAATAAAGGAAATTAGGCTCAAATTATATCTACGAAAGGTAGTGATACTCACTAAAAAAAAATTCATAAACACCGATTTTGGGTTTAATATAATTTCTACATCTTATCAAGAAATACTAGTTATGACAAAAACTAAATAATTATAAAAAATAATTACAAAATATTTCATGATATGTTTTAAAAAATTAATCTAACAGTACAAGAGACTTAACTATTTACTTAAATTTGATTTAAAGAAATGATAATTTTTGTGAGAAATTTTTTTTTTCAAAAATTACTAAATCACACAAAATAGAAATAAAACCAAACACACAAAGAATGAAAAAGTATATTTTTTTTATTTTTAAATTTTTTTTATTTTTTTATTTTTAAATTGTTAAAACTTTTTTTTTAATTAAGCATGGTAACTTTTCACCACCCCCAACCTAGAACTTACATTGTCCTCAATGTAACAACTGTAAATTAAAGATAAAGAAAAAGAAGAAAGATTACCTATTTCTTGAGAAAGTGCAAGTAGTAATGGAAAATGCGGTGCATCCATCATATTCATCATTAAAGTGTATACGAATATTTGTGAACTTAACATTGTCTCGACAAATATTTTTAGTTTTAACGATTTAAAAATTATTCACGTGTAATTAAAATGAAATAAACAAATAAAATTAAGTAAATAAAAGAAATAAAGAAAATTACCTAAAATGATGGGTTGCCTCCCGTCCAGTAACAGTTTAACGTCTTAGCAGACGTAACTTGGGAGATTGCATTTTAAGTTAACTCAATGTCCCATAAATGGTGAGTCAATCAAACCTTCGGGTAAGACAAGGTTGTCTCTACCTATACTTTTTTCGATCATGCACTATTGATTTTCAAATTTCTTTTTGTACTTAAAACTAGAGGCATACTTTGTGATTTTAAATAACCCACGTCTAGGTGAAAATCAAATAATTAAGTCATTAAAACACAATTGTACCTAGATCGAACAAAGTAACTAACTCCTTAGATTGTAATTAAAAACTTTAAAATTTTGGAGATAGTTCGAAATTTTTGTTTTTTTGTTTTTGTTTTTAAGAAAAAAAAATAACATAATCAGTATTAACCAAGGGTGCTCCCAGGAAAGAATGGTGGTGCAAAGGCTCCTTAAAAACCATCCTCCTAGACAGAACAACGTTCCCAGGAAAGACTAGTGGCACAAAGGCTTCCAAGAACTAGTCTCCTAAGTTTAAAGAAAATGTTAATAAAGTTAAGTGAATTAAAAAATCTAAGTTAATTAAGTTAAGTTAAAAAAATCTAAGTTAATTAAGTTAGTAAAAAAAAATTAATTAAGCTAAGTGAAGTAAAAAATCTAAGCTAATTAAGTTAATTGAAGTAAAAAAAACTAAGTTAATTAAGTTAATGAAAATTTAAGTAAAAACCTAAGTTAATGTTAAAAAAACAAATCTAAGTTAATTAAGTTAGTAAAAGAAAAACTAAGTTAAGTAAGTTAACTAAAAATCAAGAAGAAAATAAATATAGCTAAATAAAGAAAAATAAAATATAAAATAAAATTGAAAAAGGTAAAAGAAAATAAAAAAAATAAAATTATGTTTTAAAATAAATAAAAATAATAATAAAAATTAAACTCAAAAAATAAAAATTTGGTTTTTTTTATTTTTTTATTTTTTTTAAATTATTTTTTTATTTTTTTTATTTTTTTATTTTATTATTTTTTTTATTTTGTCTTTATTTTGTCTTTATTTATTTATTTATTTTTTAACTTAAAATTTTTGAAATGTTTTTTTTTATTTTTTTTTACTCTTCATGAACGGTAAAACTTTTTTTTTAATTCAAATTTTAAATTTCTAAATTATTTGATTATTCACGTTATAATTTTTATTTTAATTTTTTTATTTATTTTTTATTTATTTATTTATTTATTTATTTTTATCTTTATTTTTATCTTTTTTTTATTTTTATTTTTTTTATTTTTTTATTTTTATTTAAAATTTATTTAAGTTTTTTTTTATTTTTTTTTTACAATTCATGAACGGTAAAAACTTTTTACTTCAAATTTCAAATTTCTAAATTATTGTACTATTCACGCTACAATTTTTTTTAATTTTTTTATTATTTCTTATGAAATTTGAAATTTGATTAAATGTTTTATTTTTTTTATTTTTTTACAAAAACAAAAAAAAATCACAATTATTTACAGCACAAAAATATTTTTAAAATTTTGATAAATAAATTAAAAACGCTATTCCTTCCTCGGCAACGACGCTAAAAACTTGATGAGCAGAATTAGGATTGGCAAAAACTTTGATGCCATCCCAATGAGTCATCCGACAACGGTGCCAAAAAACTTGATGAATGGCAAGCGCTTGGAGATGCACTTAATAATTTGGTTTTATATTTATAAAACTCTAAGTTACGAATCATTTAAAGTAGAAAATGATAAGTATACTCCCAGTCGATCTAAGGAAGGAATATATGTGGTTTTTAATTTATTATTCAAACTTTTAAAAACGAAATTAAATCCTAAATATCCTGTCACGATATTTTGGGGTTTTGTGTTTTTAATCTAATTACAGAAAATTAAACATAGATTCAATAAACATTCATGCAAATTTTATCTTTTATAAATAGTGGAGTATTTATGGATATAATAACTAAATTAATTATGCTTGCAAATAGCTAGCACAGTTAAATTTAATCACAGACAAATTAAATATAACATGTAAGAATAAAACATAAAAAATAACTGCAAAGAAAATAAAATCCTTACAGTACTTCAATGCCATTCCCGTTGCTAGAAAACCTCCAAACGGAATTTGTACTCCCATTTATTGAATCAAAAAGCTAATAAATTACAAAAACATAACTAGTTCTTTCCAAAGAGGGAAGAACTCTAAAACTAAGCAAAACTAACTAAAACATAAGAAAAACTAAAAAAAAACTAAAAACTAAGAAATGGAGAGAAAGAAAGAAGAGAGAAGTGTGTTTTGAGGTGTGGTATGAAGTGAAGAGAAGGGGGGTATTTATAGGTGAGAATGGAGAGAAAAAGTGGGTGAAAAAATGTTAAAAAATGGTGAAAACGCGTAGTGCACATGGTGAGGTCATTGATGACGTCAGCATGACGTCATGGGGGCGGCTGCACGTGAAAAATGGGGCGAAATGGCGTCGGTGCGCGCGTGAACAGTGACAGCGCGTGCGGATCTGGAGGAAGGCGCGCGCATCTGCGCGCGGACGGGCGCCGTGCTCCGGGCGCGATTTTCTCCTTTTTGACATTTTTGACCTTTTCGACCCATTTTGTCCAATTTTTCCATATTTGTTGACCTTTCCCCATTTATTTATTAATATATTTGTGATGTATTGCTTCAAGTATTCCTTTTTGAGTCTTTAAGTGACGTTTTTAAGCTAAAATACCTGAAAAACAATAAAAATACCCGTGATTCCGAAAAAGACAAATTTATATAAATATATGATAAAACATATAAATATATATATTTTTAATCAATTAATGTGCATAAAATCATGGTAATTTTAGTGCTTTTTGAGCACTCATCAGTATGCAATCGTGTGAAAAAATAAAGTGTAGAAATGAAAGAATTACACACGGTATTTTTAAGTGGAAACAACCTAAGCCACAATCACAACCTAAGCGGAAAACCACCAGTCCACCGAACCACCTAACTTTTCACTATAAAAACCAAGCACAAATCGATCTTATGCTATCCTCCCTAGGATACTTCCCCAATATACCTTACTTACAAGCCCTTGCTCTGTTTTCATAGTTTCTAAAATTAGCATGAGTGGTTTTCAAACCAAGTTCTAATAAGCTTCATACCAATCAAATACGTTCCCGAATTAACTGCAAAATGATTAGCACAAAAACACAAGTGCTCATGTATGTTCTAGAAGGGATTTAATAATGAATAATCCTAACTACATGATTCAAAACATATATCACTTAAATCAAATCAATTAGCAAATTCTAGAACAAAAAGATTAAGCACAAGTTCAATAAAATAGCTTCTTTGAAATTTAATGATCAAATTAAATTATCATTATCACTCATACAATTATTTGATTTAAACATTCAAGGTGTTTATTAAAAAGAAGTTATATGAACATGAAAATATGAATCAAATAGACTAATAAATATGGGAGTTTAGAAAATCAAATATTACTAAAACAAAAATAGTGATAATATTAATCAATTAAATTCAAAAACTTCATCATCTAATTTAGTATGAAGACCCAAAAGAAACATACCACTATTCACAACCACACGACTCTCAATTATATATATATTAACTATTTTAATTAAGCTCCTCTATAATTCCTCTGATATATTCTTTTTCTTTTGTTTTGGATGACAACATATATTTTTCTTTCTATTATTTTAGGTGGTAGCAACTCATCAATTTCAACTCCAATTTGGCCGCACAATGTTTAACCCTAAAGTGTCTATATATATATACAGACAATAATCATAACCTAGTAATATTAAGGATGAATATATTTTGGGATTAATATTTCAAAGCCCATTAAAAATCTTAATATTATAAAAAAACCATTTTTAAAACACTTCTTAAAAATATTAACACATCTAAGAAATATTTAATTAGTAATTCCATAAATTAATTCAAGTTTAAATAAGTATTTTAGCAGTAAAAATAATTCCAGTTTTATGAACATGTGCAATTAAATGTATGAGTGCAATCCTATATATCATAGTTATAAAACATATACTTGAAGTACAACTATTTAAAATTTTGATGTTTCTTCGACTTTGCTTAATAAACTTGATAGCAAGCTTAAAAATAAGTTTATATGAAAATATTTTATCTAAAAAATAGCCAACACTCATAGTCCTTACACCAACCACATCAACAAGGATAATAGCTGCCATAGTAAGGGTAATAGCCATTACAATACACCAACCCACTTGATGGCCTCCTCACCAACCATGTTGGCGAGTACGTTAGAGAGAACATAATAACTTATATTTTGTTTCAAAAGTCTACTAAATAAATTTTTATAATTACCTACAAACACACAAGACAAAATAATGCAAAACCATAACCTTTCATGGAAACTACATTAATCCAATCCACGTGGTATATGTAAAGCTAGTATTTTAATTATGTGAGTGTGCACACTGAAAGGCCAACAAAGGCACAAAAGAATTACAGGACTTACACTACATATATTCAAAAAATAATTATGTAAAATATGCAACTTAAACATACCAACTACATGCTCAAACCATAAGTGATGTATCATGTAAATACATAAATTGTAATCTATGTGAGTGTGTGAAATATAGAATAGTAATCAACTGTACATATAGGATGAAAAACGTGCTAAGTAAAATACAAATTATGTATTTTTCACACAAGAAGGTCGTCACAAAAATAATAGGATTTACAATTTTCCTCTTTGGCTTTTATCTGTGAAAAAAACATTGGACAAACTAAAAATAGACATATCATCTAAATATGATAAATTCATGAAACATGTACCTAAAGAGTTTGAGATAGTCCATTACCCATTAAATGACCATGATAAGGATTCAACAACTTTTGGAGGCTTACCCTCAACTTGTAAACAATAGAAGTAAAATAGAAAAAATGCAACAATAAAGTAACAAGATAGACAAAAACATAAATAAATTAAATAAATAAGTAGGCAGCTTAGTTTATACTAAAATAAATTAAATAAATAAGTAGGTAGCTTAATTTATACTAAGCTAGATAGCAACCTAACTAGATAAAATAAAAGCAAGATATAGTAAGAAAGAATAAATCATACAGTATACGATAGAGGGAAAAAAGTACTTTCCAATCGCAATAGGATCCTCATATGTTGGCATATACTTGAATAGAATTATGTTTGTACTAATTAAAATACGAGAGCAACAAAACACAACAATATAATGAGATAAACCCAAACAGATGATTTATTTATGAAAACCACTCAAAAATAGATCATTCATATAATAAAAATAGCTTAGAACTCAATAGAAATATACCTATAATACCTCTATCAATCTAAACACCTCCATCACTAGTTTTATGCTTCCCTCGCTAGCTGCAATCACAAATATTGTGATCCAAGCTAACTCTACCTCTCCTTTCGAACTTTACCACCACCTGGTGGTATGATCAATCACCAACTATTAATATAAGTGAATCCTAAGAGTATGGCTTATCCAAAGCTCAAAGACCTAACTAGCAATCCAATTCTAAAGTGTTAACTTACTTTTAATCAACCCAACCCTCATAAAATAATTTTTTACTCAAACCACTAATACTAAAACCACACTCAAGGTATTAGTAATCCAAAATAAGAAAACAATTTACTTTTGAAATAGTAAGTTTCAAATTCGTAGGAGCTTCTCCACATTTTTTCAAATTATTCAAACAATTAGAAGAGTGTGAGAATTTATAGAAAATTCCAAGCAATTTAGGTATCTTGTTATCCTCTCATCTCCATCCTTACCGCCCAGAGTGTCAACACTTGCCACCTACAGTGGCAAGGATAATAGCTATTATACACTCGTTGGTCAAGTTTGGTGGGGGTGGCAAGACCTTGACGAGCACGCAAATAATTTCATTTTTTGTTACTAAAATTTTCCAAATACCTATAAAACAAAATGAAAAACACAAAAAACAACCCAACATGCTTACCAACGAACTAACCCTAATGGTTTGTGTAAAGCATGCAAACATACAAAGTGTACGTGAGTATGTGTAGTATTGACCCTCGGTAACTAACCATACGAAAAGGATGAAAAACCACTAAGTAAAGAGAACAAATTTCGTGTTTTGCACACGAGAACACAAACAAAGACACAAAAGACTTACAATACTTGCAATCTCCCCTTTGGCTTTCAATGGAAAAAGACTACACAACTAAAAAGACATTCATCTCAACATGAGACAATCATACAAGATGTCCCAAAGAAGTTTATTTCCATGAACAAACAACGATGCACAACCAAAACACCCAAACACACCTACACTAAGTGTATCTGTGTTAGTATGCTCCAACCATCTTCATGCATCAACATAACCACATTGATAATAGTAGTTTGGACAGTATTATTATAAATGTATATAGTAGAATAAATTATGTACAAACAAAAATGATTTTTTAAAATATGATTGTATTTAAATATGTTTCTTTTTGTAGTGTAAGCACAACTCTCATGCTAATGAAATAGAAGCCAAACCACGTCTTAATCTTTTATTCATTTTAATTAAATCTCACTTAAAAAGATATTTTCATAAAATCACTTTTTAAATGTATTGATATGCTAAAATACAAAAATAATTTTCAAAACCTGATTTTCAAACTAGAAGAGTTTCTCACTTTTTTCTTGTTAAAACAAATAAAAGGGCATTTATTGGAAAATTTTCAACTTTTTGGGTGCTTGTTGACCACTCACCAAAGATAATAGTCACCAAACATCCTTATTTGCTTAACCTTGGTAAACCCTCGCTAGCTTCACTGGTCCAGCTATGGAAGCAACTAGATTCTGCGAGGATAATAAAAATGCAATGTTGAGTAAATTTTCACAAATACTTAATAAACAATGATGCAAAACACATAAATAAACATACCAACTATGTTGTCATACTCCCAAAATAATAAGTATATCATGCAAACAAGAATGTGTAATATATGTGAGTATGTGAAATGTTAAACTTTCAATAACTAATCATACCTAACGACAAATACACTTAAAAAAAATACAAACTCTATATTTTACATACTAGAATATTATGTTGAATTCAACAAACACTGCAAACACAATTCAACAATCACTGCACCGACGCCAAACATTTTTTCCAATATACACGGCGCCTACCAATCAAGCTGTAAATCATACAATTCAATCATGGTGGTTGGTGAAATAGTAATTAGTATTTGTCTATATAAACAATGTAAATATCCGATACAAATCAAGAAATTAGATTAATGAAACGTTTATTTCTTCCTCTGATTATTTCTTCAAACATTAATTTCTTCATCGTATCAGAGCCAAGTCGTTGCTTTATACAAATTTGAAACCCTTGTTCTCTAAAACAGAGATTTCTTTATCTGAAAATATTTTTTTCTAATGAAAAATTTTCATTCAAACACTCCTACAAATATTAATTACAAACATCAATTTTTAGCGTATTTCTCCCACCTAATTTTACCAGACATTTACTCTAAACACAATTTCAACATTTTGGTAAAAACAGAATAGCAGAAAACCCTCCACGCGCCCCTCACGCGCGCCCGGCGGAGAGTGAGTTTTACACACGCGCCACACGCGCCCCACGCGCCGTCCGGAGGTCAAGATGACGACGTGTCATCCGGTTCGGTTGCTGCCCGGCGCCGTTCGTCCGACGGCTCGTTCGGGCCGCGGCTCGGTCCGGCTCAGTGGCGTAGAATGGCCGCGCCTTGCTCCTGGGCTTCACTTTTCGTCTCAGTTGGTCCGGCCAATGTCTTGGCTTGAACCTTTTCTATTGTTCACGCTACTGGCCATATTTTGACCGGTTCGGTCTATTTTAAAGGTCCAAACCCGGTTTTTTTTTCCGGTTCTGGATTTCTAACAAATGGTCCGGCTCAATATTTCAAGTTTTTTAAACCAAATTTGATTCGGCTTATGGTTTTTATCCTGGGTTTAGTATAAATATATATTAAAAAAACACAAAAAAAAAAATATATATATATATATATATATATATATTCTTTAGCT
Organism: Hippophae rhamnoides; assembly: GCA_033030585.1. Taxonomy (NCBI): domain Eukaryota; kingdom Viridiplantae; phylum Streptophyta; class Magnoliopsida; order Rosales; family Elaeagnaceae; genus Hippophae; species Hippophae rhamnoides. Next base: position 30,696,346 of record CM065431.1, on the reverse strand, counting down.
CCTAAAATTATTACACCATTTTCTAGTTCGTTACCATAATATCATGACAGTAGGTATAATTTCATTACCTATGAGCAATCAAATCCAGCTTGTTGTACAACTGCTCATCTCAAGGTGTGTTTAATTACCGAATTGTTCTTAATGAGACTAATTATGATGTTTGGTCTCAAATAATAGAAATGCATATCGCAGTAGAGAAAAACTCTCTTATATTCATGACAAAAAATTTGCAACCCGAAAAAACATCAAACAATTATAACAAGTGGTATTAAAATCAAAAAGTGAAAGAGATGGCTACTTATGTCCAATGAGTCCGTAAATCATGAAGCGATATTTACGCATACCTATCGCTTCTTGAAATTTGGGGTGCTTTGAAAGCATTCTATGATGGAAGTTGATGAATTGCTGTGTATTTATCTTAAACCAAAAAGCCTTTACTTCTAGACAAAATGGAAAATCACTTTCAGAGTATTACTGGAGAGTTAACTCAAATTTTCCAAGAGCTAGACCATCGCGGATATGTGGTCATGAAAGACCCTCATGATCTAATATCATATCAAGAAATTCATGAGCACTAAGGATACATATTTTTCCTTGGCTGGATTGGGATGATGAGTTCGAAAGGTGTTCGGGCGTAAATTTTGCGAAAAAGAAACTATCCTGCATTTAGAAGGTTGTTATTCCTCGATTCGACGTAGGTAGTACGCCGAATCTCATCAAGGAAAAATCTAGAGATGTCGACGCTTCCGCCATGATATCTAAAAATCGCTCTTTTTCCAATCAAAGAAGAACGAAGCGTGATCGATAAATCATCATTTAAATGTACCCATTGTCATCAAAAGTGGTCATACAAAAGAACGATGTTTTGAATTGGTGGGATATCCTCGATCGCGATCACAACCGCGACTGACTGAAGAAAAATCCACGACAGATGTCTACCACCATTTAATTCGAAACAACAAAGGATCATTGCTAAACCTCCTCAAAGACATGTTGGTAAGATGCTTAAAGTTTTTCTCTCCGTTTTTAATAATACATGGATAATTGATTCAGGTGCAACTGATCATACGACATCTCGATTCTAGACAAAATCTCAAAACCATCTTCACACAAACCGTTTGCACCGCTAATGGTAACACAACCCCACTATCGGGGAAAGATCTTTGTCTCTCACTAGTACTTTGAATTTAGACTCAAGATACTAGTTGTTCCTCTTTAGAGTATAACCTTATATCTATTTTCAAATAACCAATCGCTTTATCTTGTTTTGTTATTTTTTGGCCCGACTTTTCAGTGTGTTCAAGGACATTCAAACGAAGCAAACGATCGGTCGTGGTGCGTTAGGCAAGGAAACCCGTATTATTTGGACTTGGATTCAACAAAACATGCATTGGTAGCAACCGGATCTAACAAGGATGAATCAAATATATGGCTATGCAGAGATTGGTCACGCTTCTTTTGGATATTTGAAAAAATTATTTCCAAGTTTATTTTTGAGCTTAGATCTTTCTACTTTAAAGTGCGATGTCTGTGGAACTAGCAAAAAGTCATCGTTCCTCATTTCCTGTAACCTTAAATAAAAGTCCATCTCCGTTTATGGTTATACATTCTCGATGTACGGGTCCTTCCAAAGTCTCTACGTTGGGAGGATCACGTTGGTTTGTTACATTTATCGATGATTTTAGTAGAACGACTGGGTCCGTTTAATGAAATCTAAAAGCGAGGTAAACTTCTTATTTAGAAAATTTCATAAAATGGTTCGTACTCAATATAAAACACAGATCCAAGTTCTAAGAAGTGATAATGGAGGAGAATATAAAAGTTCTGAGCTTCAAGAATATCTTCAATCAGAAGGCATTATTCATCAAACTACTTGTGTTGATACACCTCAACAAAATGGAGTTGCAGAAAGGAAAAATCGACACTTGTTGGAAGTCGTCCGTGCCTCATTGATCGACGCTTAATATGTCATTATCTTATTGGGGAGAAGCAATTACTTCGCTGATATTTAATCAATCGGGTACCTTCCAAATCCCATTAACTTCCAAACACCACTACAAGCCATCACCGAAGCAATTTGCTGCACCAAATGTTCCCAATCTACCTCCTCGTGTCTTTTGGTTGTGCGGCATTTGTACACCTACATAAACAACAACGTAGCAAGTTGGATCCACGAGCAATACGTTGTGTTTTTAAGGATATGCCATACAACAAAAAGTAGCATTTCTGTTACCATCCTCCTACAAAACAAATGATTACTACTACGGATGTTATTTTTCACGAAGATACAATGTATTTCTCCTCTACACCTGAATTTCGGGAGTACAACCATGTCGAAATTAATTCTTACATATAAATTGCTTCCTTATGAAGAAAGACAAATTATATGTGAGGAAAATACAAATAACTTGAATTCGTATGGTAATAACTCTCAATATAGACAAGACTCAAGGGAAATGGAATCAAGTCCTCATCAACTTCAAGATCATCAAGGAAGTTCCTTACTACCACTAAATGAGTACGAGATTCCTTCTCCACAAACCGCCGATATACCTAACCAATCGCTTGCGTAGGATGTTCCAACTATTGAACCAACCGTAAAAATACTTCCATCACGTCCCCAACAGAGGTATTCCTAAAGCCACGTATTTAACCCGAGATTTCTAGTGAAGTCAAATATCCTACGAGTAACTATATGTCTAAACATCGTTTGTCAAAATCAAACGTATCATTTCAGAATCAATTATCTCTGGCCGTATCTATTCCTAACGAAAGTGTAGAAGCTTTAGCCGACCAAAAATGGAAAGATGCTATGAATGAAGAACTAAAATCTTTAGAAATAAATAGAACTCGTGAGTTTGTCGATCGTCCCACCAACAAAGAAAATTGTTGGACGTCGATGGATTTTTTCGCAAAATATCAAGCGTATGGTACGATTGAACGATATAAAGCAAGATTGGTGGCAAAAGGATACACTCAAACATATGGGATCGACTATACGTAAACATTTGCACCGTAGCCAAAATTAACACCGTCGGGTCTCTGGTATCTCTACCGCAAATTTAGATTGGCCATTATATCGGGCTTGATGTAAAAAATGCCTTTCTACATGGAGATTTAATTGAAGAAGTCTACATGGATTTACCACCAGGAATCAAGAAATCCACAATCCATGGAGAAAAGGTGTGCAAATTAAAAAATCATCAGATGGATTGAAACAATCCCCAAGAGTACGGTTTGGCAGGTGTTCACAAGGTCAACGAAGGCATTTGGCTACAAGCAAAGCAATTCAGTACCATACTTTATTTCTAAAAAGGGGTATGGTAAGATCACCGCACTTATTGTATATGTTGATGATATGATAGTAACAGGAAATGATCTTGAAGAAAGGAAAGCGCTACAAACTTACTTATCCAAAGAATTTAAATGAAAGACCTCGTTCCTTAAAATATTTTCTTTGGGATCGAGGTTTCTCGATCAACGTAAGGAATCTTCTTATCTCAAAGAAAGTATGCCTTAGATTTATTAAAGAAACCTAGATGTCAAAGATGTCAATCCAGCCTAAAACACCAAGAGAGGAAGGATTAAAGCATGTATCAAGGTTGATCAAGTTCCAACAAACAAAGAAAGATACCAAAGGCTTGTGAAGGTTGATGTATTTTGGCACACACAAGACCAGACCTCGCCTATGCTTTAAGTATTGTCACCAATTTATGCATAATCCCGAGTAACAACATATGAATGCAGCTATTCGTATTTTCGAGATATTTAAAATCCGCTTCCCGGAAAAGGAGTATTGCTCACTAAGAACTCGTAGTTTTCTAGAATCAAGTATATACCGACGCCGATTGGCCGGATCAATAAATGATAGACGATCTACATCAAAGTTACTTCACTTTTGGTAGGGGAAATCTTGTAACATGGAGTAAGTAAGAAACAACATGTCATGGGTCTGCTCAAGCCAGAGGCCGAATACTGCAGGAATGGCACTGGGCTTTGCGAGGCCTCAGTGGTTACAATCTCTCTTAAAAGATTTGACATATCCCGCGAAAAGAATCAATTAAGTTATTTTGTGACAATAAAGCCAGCATGTGATATTGCGATAATCCGCTTCAACACGATCGTACAAAACATGTTGAAGGATGATTTTTATTAAAGAAAAGTTAGAAGAAAATTCATTGAATTGCCAAAAATCAAGTCGAAGATCAATTGGCTGACAGCCGCACTAAAGCAGCCTCGTATCGAGTATTCACAGAAGTCTCAGACAAGTTGGGCATGAAAGACATCTACGCACCAGCTTGAGGGGGAGTGTTGAATTCAACAAACACTGCAGACACAATTCAACAATCACCGCACCGACGCCAAACATTTTTTCCAATATACACCTGCGCTACCAATCAAGCTCAGAATCATACAATTCAATCACGGTGGTTTGGTGAAATAGTAATTAGTATTTGTCTATATAAACAATGTAAATATCCGATACAAATCAAGAAATTAGATTAATGAAACGTTTATTTCTTCCTCTGATTATTTCTTCAAACATTAATTTCTTCATATTAACACTAAAACTACAAGATTTACCATTATTATTATAAAGTTATTTTCACTAATGCAACTATTGATTACCCATTTATTATAAGAGAATCCTCCTTACCTTTTTATAATATTGTAACGTTAATTTTTTACCACGTTATAATAAATTCAACTTAAAAAAATTATATTAAAAAACCGTACTGATTATTGTTCAACCAGCAATATTATTTTATGCCGATTAAACTTGAATAACCATGCAAAGAAGAAGGAAAAAAACCGTACAATATCCCAATTGAATACTAATTAAAACATATAATGTCAATTGAATTCATTGTCCATAAAACCCCATCATCCTCTCTGTATGCCATAACATTGTACGGTTATAATACTCACCACACATACACACACAAAATTCAATCAAATTTTGAAACAAAATTTCAATGGAAAAAGAGAGTGGCTGTCTTGCAAAATTAGTGATTTGCCTTGTATATATTTTAACCTCATTTTTAAATTATTTTTTTAACAATTCGTTTCATATAATTTCATATATTAAATGAGTTACTCAACACAATTTAACTCATTTAAAATTAACTCAATAAGTTTATGGGTAAAAAAAATCCAATTTATTCTTAACACTCGAACTTAAATGAATAATTCACTTGATATCATGAATAATTCGTTGACTCATTTTATAACTTTTTAGTTGAACATTTTTAAATAAATATGAGGTAAATGTACCCACTATAACGAAAGAAAAAATCATTACGAGGTAAATGAATATGAGTTTTTCACCTTTTTCTAATTATTCAAACAATTAGAATAGTAGGGGTACTTATACAAAACTCCAAGCAATCTAGGTACAATTAGAAAAGTAGGGGTATTTATACAAAACTCCAAGCAATCTAGGGTACCTGGTTGGCCTCTCATCGCTATCCTCATCGCTTAGGGCAACAATGTTTACCGCCTACAATGGCGAGTGTAATAGCTATTACACACTCATCAGACGAGGTTAGTCAGGAAGTGGAAAGACCTTAAGAAGCACACAAAAAATTATATTTTATATTTCTAAAATTTTCTAAGTACTTTCAAAACAAAAATCTTATCATGCTTACTAATGAACCAACTCTCGTGGTTTGTGGAAAGCATGCAAATACACAAAGTATACGTGAGTGTGTGTTGTACTGACTATCAATAACTGATCATACATAGAGATTGAAAAAACACAAGGTAAACAAAACAAACTTTATGTTTTACACACTAGAACACAAACAAAGACACAAATGACTAACAATACTTACAACCTCCTAGTTTGACATTACGTGACAAAACATTATACAACTAAAAAGATAATCATCTCAACATGAGAAAATCATACATGATCTCCTAAAGAAGTTTGTTCCCATAAACAAACAACAATACACAACCAAGACACTTCCGAACAATCTTACCCCAAATGCAACCATCTTATTATGCTCAAATTATCTTTATACATCAACACAATCATGCTCATAATAGTAGATTGGATAGTATTATTATATATGTATATAGTAGAATAAATTGTGTACAAACAAAAAAATTGATAATAGGAAGTTAAGAACTTGAAATGGGTCCTAAATTAAGAAAACATATTTTTAAGATATTAAAATAATAACGACACCTTTGAGAAATCATGATAAAATCCCAAATATTTAAGATACATTTCAAAACTTCACAATAATACCTGAATTACTTTTAGGTGTAGTTCATAGGTGTACATATAGTTGAAGTTTTAAGTACACTCGTACCTAAAAATACTCTAAAAGAAAAATGCTTAAAAAATTATGCCCTTACTTAATATTTTAATACATTCAACAGTTGCACGTAAAACTAATTCATTAAAAATTAAAGTGATTGATTGTATTTAAATATTTAAAATTATTTAAATATAATTAATTTTAATTTTTTTTAAATTGTGAGTATATTTAAATATGTTTGTTATTGTGGTGTAAGTTAATACAACTTTCATGTTGAGTAACAAGTACCAAACCACATTTTAGTCTTTAATTCAATTTCATTTAAAAGGATATTTTCATGAAAAAAAAATTTAAGTGTATCAATGATATACTATAATAAAAAAAATAATTTTTAAAACCTAATTTTCAAGCTAGAAGAGTTTCTCACGTTTTTTTTTCTTCTAATTTTTAAAACAAATAAAAAAGAGTATTTGTGATACATTTTTCAACTTTTGGAGTGCTGTATACCGCTAACCAAAAATAGTAGTCACCAAACATCCTTATTGGCTTAACCTTGACGAACCCACGCTAGCTTCACTAAGTCCAAATACAATGTTGAATAATTTTTACAAATACTGAAAAAACTATGATGCAAAACACATAAATAAACATACCAACTACCTTCTCACACTAAACGACAAGACTTATAATTATTATTATAAATTTATTTTCAATAATGCAACAAATTGTTACCCATTTATTTTAAGAGAGTCCTCCTTACCTTTTTATAAAATTGTAACGTAAATTTTTCACACCTTGTTATAACAAATTGAACTTAAAGAAATTATATTTAAAAAAAATTTAAATAATTTTTTTTTTTTATAATAATACTAATTTTTTCTCAATAATTAATATTATTTTATATTTACTAAAGTTGAATTACCGTGCAGAGGAAAAACAAAAAACAAAAAACAAAAAGCACCCCGTCAATATCCCAATTGAATACTAATTATAAAACATATAATGTCAATTGAATTCATCGTCCATAAAACCTCATCATCTTCTTTATATGCAATAAAATGGGTTTTTTTTCTTCAAGTATATATATATATATATATAACGTCTTAACGCTAGTTGATAAGAGACTTATAATAATAACCAAAAACAAAAACAAAATCTATCATATTTTTAAACAAATTTTCATTGAAAAAAGAGACGGGCTGTATATTTTTTTAAAAATTATTTTAACAATTCGTTATATATACATATTAACTCAATAAATTTATGAGTTAAAAAATAACTCATTCGTAACTCACTAATAAATACTCGTGAATGAAGTTTTAATTTTATATAATTTTATTTATTTATTTTTAATATTTAATTAAATATTTAAAATAATTTAAATATATTTAATAAATAAATAAATAAATAATTATTTATAAATAAAATTCAACTCAATTAATTTAAAAATTAAACTGGTTAACCAAATTATAACTTACTTAAAATTATTTTAACTAACCTAAGTTACATTATGTATACGCGATTTAAAATATATATTGTCCATTGATTAGCTTCTAACTGTAGCCTAACATAAACTAGATGCGGTGAAGTTTATGATAGAAAATTAACTTATATAATTTATTATCAATTTAATTTCCTTACATATGTTTAATATTATTAATAATTATTTACATTATTAAATAATTTAATTAAATAATAAAATGAAATCAATTACCATACAATACAACATATGTATTGAGAATGAAAACGTCCAATTAATAAAAATAAAAGATAATAAAATCTTTTTTATAGTGGGTTACTAATTATAGATTATTAGTAATCTTTCTTAATGCAAAAAATTATTTTCAAATTTATTAAACAAAGATATTTTGAAAGCATAGGATTCCAGATTCTCTACCTTAGAAATTCAAGTCCAAGAGCCGTTGCCCTTTTTAATCTTAATTTTTAATTCATTTATTCTCTTTGTAGCAGCTGTTTACTAGCATGCGTTTTTGTAACTTGATTAAGTTGTTGGTGAATACATTAATTATTAAGAATATATATATATATATATATGTTTATTAATTCTAACAAAAATCAGTTAAAATGATAATACAGATGAATTAAATTAGAAAATTAAAACAATATAAAACTTATTTCTTTATTTGTTTTTATCAAAAATATAGTAAAAAGTTAAAGTTAGAATATTAATTTAATCAAATGTTTTTTTCTAAAATAATAATAATAATTAATATAAAATAAAAGATAATTTTGTAATTATATATTATAAATTTTGAAAAGAAGGAGTATGAAAACAATCAAGAGGAAAAACTTTTAAATTTATGGAATCCATCGTATTTTTAAAATTTTATAAATAAAATGTTAAAAGTGTTGATCCAGCGGGTAAAGAGAAAATGAATTCAACAGAGTAGAATAATAATACCGGAAATTTAACGTGGTTCACCCTTTAATTTGGGCTAAGTCCACGGGACAAACTCCGAAAATATTTCTTCCACTAATAAGATTAATGGGTACAAAGTGAGAGGCAATACAACAAATTGAGATAAACCCAAAATAGTGTCACACAAGTGTTTCCCAAACTCACTATTCCCCTTTAGAAAAATATTCCAATATTTTTCTAAGATATTCTCTCCTACTTTCTTACACACAATACTATTTTTCTTCAAAGGAAATTGTTCCCTTGGCTTTGCTTTGTTTCACTTCTTGTTTGGTGTGTTGATGTTTCTCTAAGGCAAAGACATTGCCTATTTATAGGCAAAATTGCATATCAATGTTAGATGCACCTACCATTGTGGTTGTACCTACCATTTGTGGTTGCACCTACCATTTATGGTTGCACCTACCATTTATGGTTGCACCTACCATTTATGGTTGCACTTACCATTGGTCGTTGCACCTACCATTTGTGGTTGCACCTACCATTTGTGTTTTCTTCCTCTTAAATGTAGGAGGGACTTACAAATCTCCCCCTCCCGACTACATAGAGGCTCCACTGATCAATAGCCTAAACGACGGTATTCAAAATTTTGTCTCGGGAGAATTTTTGTTAACATGTTTGATCCATTTTCTCTCCTCGTATGGATCTTACTCGAGTTGTAATAGCTTCTCCATTACATCCCTAATCTAGTGATATCTCACATCAATATGTTTTGATCTCGAATGAAAGCGAGGCATTCTTTCCAAGATGGATAGCAACTACGACTATCGCAAAATAATTGATAACTATTTGTCAGTAACTCCAAGTTCTTTCAAGAACTTTTTTCATCCATAGCAACTTTACATGCTTCCGCTGTTCTTTTATAAACTCGGCTTCGTAGTGGACAATGCAACACATTTTTTGTAACTTTGATTGCATGACCACAACTCACTGCAAATGTAATTAGGTAACCTCGAAGTGGATTTTACGGAATCACATCACCACCATATCTCATCTCTGTGTATCCAACTAACACAGGTTTATCATTTCCAAAACATAGGCATATTTTGGAAGAACCTCGAAGATACACGAAAAAATCCATTTCATGCTGATCCAATGTTCCTTTCCAGGGATTTGAAAGGAATCTACTCACAATTCAATGCGTGAGTGATATCTCGCCGTGTACAAACCATGGCATACATTAGACTTCCAATGTCAAGCATATGGAACCTCTTCCATCTCTTCCTTCTCTTTGTACGTAGAGGGCTCTGTAGAAGTTAGCTTAAAGTGATTAGCAAGAGAACAACTAATCGCTTTAGCTTTATTCATATGAAATCTCCGAAGTACTTTCTCAATGTACTTCTCGCAGTGACAACCATGTAATTTCTTGGCGCTCGTCTCTAATAATAGTCATGTCAAGAATGTTTCTTTGGTCCTAAGTCTTTCATGGAAAAAGACTTACTCAATCAGCGTATGTTTTCAAGTTGTTGATTCTGGAAATATTTCGGCCATTAATCAACATATCATCGACATAGAGCAAAAAAATAATAAAATCATCATTAGACAATTTCTGCACAAAAACACAATGGTCTGAAGTAGTCTTTTTGTAGCCTTTCTCCCCCATAACGTACTCAAACTTCTTGTACCATTGTCTTGGTGCACATTTTAGCCGTAGTAGACTTTTCTTCAATTTCTGAGACATAATCTTCTTTTCCCTTTTCTGTGAAAACCCTCTGGTTGCTCCATGTATATCTCTTCTTCCAAGTCACCATGTAAGAAGGCGTTTTGACATCCATTTGCTCAACCTCCAAGTCGAAGACTACGCTAACCTCTAGCACAACACGGATGGATGTCATTTTTACAAGCTGGAGAAAATCTCACAAAGTCAATACCTTTTCTTTGGCTGAATCCTTTGACAACCAATCGGCTTTGTATCGCGGACTAGAAATGTGTCCTTCGTGCTTCACCTGAACACCCATTTATTTTTCAAGGCCTTCTTCCACTTCGGGGCGGTTCATCAACTCAAAGGTTTTGTTCTCGCAAGGACTTCATCTCGTCTTGCGTATGGCTTCAATCCATTTTTGTTTGGATTCACCATCCACGGGCCTCTTCATAACTCTCGTGTTCTCCCCATCGATGAAAGTTACATGCTAAATCCTGGAGGATATGAGATAGAGGTCGCTCTCACTTCTATCACTTCTTCGGGAATGCGAGAAGCCACGGTGTGGTCTTGGATAATGAATATCATCATTTCTCTCATCTTGAACCAACTTGTAATGGGGGCATCATCTTCATCGTGGTGGATAAACCTGGTCTTCATCTCCAACTTGTCTTGGCACCGATGTTGGAGGAATTAATTCCAAATACGATGAGTCACCATTGGAATTAGGAACATCTTTCTTCATTTTGATAATATCTTCAATGGTCTCATTTTCAACAAATACAGATCACGTGGCTCCACGACAAGTCTCTTTGCAATCGGATCGTAAAATCTATAGCCAAATTGATCTTGACTACAGCGATAAAAATACACTGCCTTGTTTTGGCATCAAGTTTGGATCTCTATCCTCGGGGGGATATGAACAAATACTTTACTGACCAAACACTCGCAGATGATCATAGGAAACATCCTTTCTTGACCACACTTTATTTGGAACATCCGTCTTGAGAGAATCTGAGGGTGAAAGATTCAACACATGTGCAACTGTGAGTATGGTTTCACCCCAAAAAGTTTTAGGTAACTTTGCATGTGAGAGTAGACATCTAACTCTCTCCATCAAAGTTCTATTCATCCTCTCAGCTAAGCCATTCAACTGCGGTGTCTTTGGAGGTGTCATCTGATGCCGAATACCATGCTTTTTGCAATAAGCATGGAAAGGTCCTGTGTATTCTCCACCATTGTCTGTCTGGATGCACTTCAGCTTCTTTCCAGTCTATCTCTCAACTGAGGCATGAAATTCTTTGAAGACATCTAGCACCTGATCCTTTGTCTTTAGAAGATATACTCATGTCTTCCTTGAATGATCATCAATGAAAGTCACAAAGTATTGAGCACCACCAAGTGACTTTGACATTGGTCCACACAAATCTGAATGAATCAGATCTAAAATATTATTCATTCTGGAATGAGGGAAGCTCTTGAAAGCAACCCTATTTTGCTTTCCTGCTAGATAATGAACACATTTCTCCAAATGTACTTCATCCATTCCAGGCAATATCTTCTTTTTGGCTAGACTTGTCAAATCTTTTTCACCCATGTGACTGAATCTCTTATGCCATAACTCAGCTGCACTATCTTTCTCTATGGCATTTACTGTGTCAGTGGAGAGCTTTGCTTGCATTATATACAGAGTTGTATGCTTCTCACCTCTAGCCACTACTAAGGAGCCTTTTGTAAGTTTCCATTTGTCATAAATGAAGAAGCTACAATATCCTTCATTTGCAAGTTTGCGCACAGAGATCAAATTCAAGCGCATATCTGGAATATGCCTGACATCCTTCAGAAATAGTCTAGTTCCGTTCTCTGTTTCCAAGCAAACGTCTCCTCTACCTACTACCTTTGACAGGCCTTCATTTCCCATTCTAACAACACCAAAACTTCCAGGTGTGTATGATGAGAAAAATTCTCTACGCGATGTAGCGTGAACTGTAGCACCACTATCAATCACCCAACTGGTCTCGTGTGATGCAAGATTGATAAAATCTTCATCATAAACGATATTGAACTAGTCTATGGTATTTGTTTGCTCATCATCACTGCTGTCGTCCTTCTTCGTTACTTTGCCTTTGTTCGTTTCTTGTTCCTTTTTGATTACCCGCCAAAAATTCTTAATGTGGCCCTTCCTCTTACAGTGATGGCATTCAACATTGGAAAATTTGTTTGATTTGCCTCTGCTCTTACTTTTGGGTTTTTGTTCTTTGTACAGTCTCCTTCCTCTAGACTTTGTGATAAGGGCTTGTGCTTCTGAATCTCTTTCCTTGTTTTGTTTCTCATATGAGAACAAGGCTTCTACAACAACTTCGAACTCCATATTGTCTTTTGCATAAGTCAGAGTTGTTGTGATATGATTATATGATGAGGGTAGTGATGCCAACAACATCACAGCTTTCTCTTCATCGCCAAAACTCACATTAAATCTTGCTAAGTGAGAAAGCTTGCTGTTGAAATTGCTAACATGCTGCATCATGCTCACATTATCTTCCCTCCTCGTCTGATATAGCTCCTTCCACAAATAAAATTTATTGGCAAGGTTCTTTGACATATACACGTTTTCTAGAGTCTCCCATGTTTCTTTAGAAGTCTTTCAATTTTTTGATTCAATATTTTGCAAGACACTGTCTGAGAGATTTAGACGGATTGTACTAGCTGCAATCTCATCTATTTTCTCCCATTGTTCCTCGGTGACGGTTGCTACCTTCTTTTCTTTTCCCAGCAACGCCTTATGGACCTTCTGTTGAATGAGAATATCTTTCATCCTCCTTTGCCATAAAGAGAAATTATTATTATCATTAAATTTCTCAATATCTACCTTTTGGCTTGACATTTTTTTCTTTTTCTATAAATCAATACACCCTGGACCTAATAAAATCTTTTCTGATGTGGAAGATCGATTACATCGCAACCACAGAGCGTATTAAGAATTTTATTAGACCAAATTTCGATACCAGTTGTTGGTCAAATGCAGAAAGATAAAATGAATTCAACAGAGTAGAATAATGACACCGAAAATTTAACGTGGTTCACCCTTTAATTTGGGCTAAGTCCACGGAACAAACCCAAAATATCTCAATTTCTTCCACTAATAAGATTAGTGGGTACAAAGTGAGAGGCAATACAACAAATTGAGATAAACCCAAAATAGTGTCACACAAGTATTTCCCAAACTCACTATTTTGTCACTCCCCCTTTAGAAAAATATCCCAATATTTTTCTAAGATATTCTCTCCTACTTTCTTACACAAAATACTATTTTTCTTCAAAGGAAATTGTTCCCTTGGCTTTGTTTACTTTGTTTGGTGTGTTGATGTTTATAAAAGCGAAAGGCATTCTTATAGGCAAAATTACCATATCGATGTTAGATCACCTTTGTGGTTCTGCCTAACATTTAATGGTTCAGACCTAACATTGATGATTCAGACCTATCATTAGTAGATTACCATTCGCTATTTATGTTTCTTCTTGCTGCCTAACATTGGTGTTTTCTTCTTCGTGGGAGGGAATTAAAAAAAGTCATCTTAAATACTTACTAAATAATTATAGTAAAACATGTGTACGAGAACATTTTCGTTTTATAAACATCTCTTTCTCATTTCCAGGGAAATTTTATAACTTAATACAGACGTGTTCGTAAAAATAGAGTTTTATTTGATATCGTAGAAATTGATTTGACAACAAAAATATCATAAAATTATTATTATTTTAAATAAAATTATATATAACTGGTATATGTTAAAAATGTTTGTATTTGTACATCGATGCCTCGAAAGAAGTTCCTCTTTTTTTTGGTTAATTTTAAAATAAAAATTTAATATATTAAATTTAAGTTAAATTTAAAATAATATCGTAATATGGACAATTAAACTAACATAATTACATTAATTAAAAATTATTACTACAATATTTTTGTAATATACGGTGCTACTCTAATTCTAAATTCTAATCATAAGAAAGTTTAAATTTAATATGTAGTGTGATAATTATTCTTTCTCCTCCTAAAATCATTGTCTTTGTCCGCCTCTCTGTGTCCAGTTTTACTTAGCCCTACTTTTTCTCCAAACTCCATCTTCTCACAAACCACTACATTTCTTCATACTTCTGTTATACATATTTTCATACTTTATCATCAAATAACAAAAATGGCTGATGAAACTCCAAATCCACATCCAATATTGGCCACACCACCTGCTGATGAATCTCAGAACCCAATTACAGGCAAAGATGAAACACCAGAGGCACCGTCTAATAAACAAAAATCATCTCCAGACCCTCCATTACCAGCTTCTCAATCTTCTTTAATGGAGACTGAAAAAGAAAACCCACCACTATCAGAACCAGTTGTGGTAGATTCTGATCCAATAGTGACTACCCAGAAAGAAGAAACAGTTACTGAAGTAGTTACGGAGGTCCCAAAGGAAAAAGATGCAACTTTGGTGGTAGAGAAAGAAGAGAGTTTATCAATGACTGTAACTGAGGTTTCTGGGGTAAAAGAGAAGGAGAAAGAAGTATTTTTTGCTGCTGATTCTGTGGAATTGAAGTCAAAAGAGGGTAATAAGGAGAAAAAGATTCCTCAGTCTTTGGTTTCTTTTAAAGAGGAGAGTAATAAAGTTGCGGATCTATCAGATTCTGAGGGGAAAGCACTTAATGAGCTTAAGCAGCTCGTTCAAGATGCCCTTAACAGTAACAATTTGGTTTCTTCCAAACAACCCAGTTCAGATACTACAAAAGCAACTGAGCCACTCAATTCAGCATCAAAAATTGAAGAAAACCCAGTAATGGAAGCTGAAGAAGTAGCAAAAGAAGCTCCAAAGGAAGAAGATTTTGTAGAGGAAGTATCTATTTGGGGTGTTCCTCTTCTCAAGGATGATAGATCCGATGTGATTTTGTTGAAGTTTTTGAGAGCTAGGGATTTCAAAGTGAAAGATGCTTTTGTAATGCTTAGAAATACATTAAGTTGGAGAAAGGAGTTTGGGATCGATGGTCTTTTATATGAAGACCTTGGTGATGATTTGGATAAAGTGGTGTTTATGCATGGATATGATAGAGAGAGTCACCCTGTGTGCTACAATGTATTTGGGGAGTTTCAGAACAAGGAATTGTATCACAAGACCTTTTCAGATGATGAAAAGCGGACAAAATTTCTTAGATGGAGGATTCAGTTCTTGGAGAGGAGTATTAGGGAGCTTGATTTTAGTCCTGGTGGTGTTTGTACCATTTTTCAGGTTAATGATCTCAAGAATTCTCCTGGACCGGGAAAGAGAGACCTTCGATTGGCCACTAAGCAAGCTCTTCAATTGCTTCAGGACAATTATCCTGAATTTGTTGCCAAACAGGTTTGATCTGTTTTCTTATTTCTTATTTTTGATTTAATCATTCAATAGGGTACTTGTTTTATTTCATTCTGCATGTTTTAAATTTATTTTCAGTATACTACCATAAGTTTTTTTCCCTATTAATTTGGTACTTTATGTTGTCATTTCTATATCAATGAATTATTTTGGTCGATATTGGTGTTAGGGTTAGAAATATTTTGTCGAATTGGGCGGAGAGGGTTGGCTCACGTGACAATTTCGTTACTTATTTCCTCTCTAAATTTGACGTGAATATCAACTAAAATACCTAACCTATTTGATATAGAGTTCTATACATAAAGCACCAAATTGATGAGGGAAAAAAAACATAAATTTGTAAATTGAAAGTAAATAAATTTTTTTGGGAGGAAATAAAAAGTTTGCCCTTTATTAAATACCATTTGTCTGCATATTATAGTGAAATTAGACTAAGATTGTTGAGCTGATCTACTTTGGTTTATTTTTCTTGTTTTTTAAGGTGTTTATCAATGTTCCCTGGTGGTATCTAGCTTTTTACACAATGATGAGTCCATTCTTGACTCAGAGGACCAAGAGCAAGTTTGTTTTTGCTGGCCTGCAAAAATCTCCTGAAACCCTTTTCAAGTTAGCTGAGCTTTTTGATACTTTCTTAAGTTTGGTTGTGTGTCATTGATATCCTGCTCATGGTTGGTTTAACGTTGACATTTTTAATTTATGAATCAGGTATATATCTCCTGAACATGTTCCAATCCAATATGGTGGCATGAGTGTTGATGACTGTGACTGTAACCCTGAATTTAGTGTGTCGGATACTGTCACTGAGGTTAACATCAAACCAGGAACTAAGCAAATCGTTGAGATCATAATTTATGAGGTAAGCTTGAATTCTTACCCTATTTTTGCACTTTCTATGATGATTTTTTGGTATGGTATCTTTGAGCTGCCCCGTTCTTATTTTACTACCCCGATTGACCCATATTCTCAGCCATAATACATCGTATACTCTAATTTAAGTTATTGGTACACAACAAATATGAGAATTGGTATTGATTATTGTTGAAATTGGCTAAATCTTGTATCTGTAACTTAAGTTAGAGTATCTGATGTGTCATAGTTGAAAATATGGGTTAATTGGAGTACGAAAATAAGAATGGGTAGCTCAAAGATATTGAACCCATGATTTTAGTTTTGCCTTTGTTTGGAAGTTATGGTCTTAAAGTGGAGTAAATGGCAATTGTTGGATTGCAGAAATGTGTCATTGTTTGGGAGCTCCGAGTAGTAGGGTGGGAAGTGAGCTATAGTGCTGAGTTTGCGCCCAACACTGAAGGTGGATATGCAATTATCATACAGAAGCCTGTAAAGATGGCACCAAGTGATGAACCAGTGGTGCATAACAGTTTCAAAGTTGCTGAGCTTGGTAAAATATTGCTAACAATAAACAACCCCACTTCAAAAAGGAAGAAACTTCTATACAGGTTCAATATTAAACCTCTCTCCGACTGAGGATTTTAGATGTTCGACTCTACAGGTTTGAACGAATTTGCACTTAGCTAAAAATGAAGCATTTAGAGGCTTTCATGTGGATTGAAGATTTCTTCCTGATCATCTTGTTTGTATATTGTTGTTTTACTAAATTTTATGGCTTAGAGTTGTAATGTTTGGATTTGAAATAAGTTGATTTGTTGGAGTTTTGGGATTGTGTTTTTATGTCCTTATCATGTCTTCGGAAGAGGGCAGCAGAGAGTATCATGTACAATTGAAGTTTATGTTGTTTTTTAATGTTCTTTTGGATCATGTACGATTGGATTATCAAATCTTTTTAGGCAACAACAGAAATCTGAGGACTGAAAAAATGTCATGAGAAATTGAACCTAAACCGTTTATGCCTCTGTATTAAGAAGTTTATTACGGTAACTTCCTATCAGATTTCTCTGTATTACATCTTTATTGTATCTATGAGATTTTTTTCTTCTCCTTTTGTGTATGGATTGCTTTGTGAACTTCGTTATTTGAATTCACAGTAAAATGTTCGATTATGTAGAAGCTGATGAAAGATAAATGTTTAACAGGGATTATTTGTTTATGTTTGTGTTAAAAGCCATTTTCAAGAAAAGGAAAAAGAAAAAAAAAGCGGTTTCAAAATTATTGTACTTTCAACAATCATATAATTTATTTTCTGAGTCTTTTTGAAGTGCTTCTAGTAATTTTTTTCTGTTTGGTTCTAAAACACTCTTTTGTTGTTAGAAACGCGTTTACAGGATCCAGATGTAGAAACAAACAGACCTTTATTCACTTTAAGCTAATTTTAGTTCTATGTTACCTTGATTCTTTTAGTAGGTCAAGTATCTTAAATTGTTAGATACGTATACCTAGTGCAAGACACTTATTTACTCAATTTTGTGTAAAGGTACAAATTAGAGTGCAAGTTTCCAACCCATATCTATATTGTCGCATGAAAACAAGAATTTCACCAAAATTGAAAGGGAATATATATATAACGTATTTATGGCCGTCAATCAGGTTACCATGTGGTTTAAGTTTCCTTGAGTTCTGATAACGAAGATTAAAAACAGATTAGTCCTGTCCTGCTTTATGTCATTTTGAATGGTCAGTTCCAATTATGTTTGATAAAGAGGAATTTTAACTGCTATTTGGTTTCTGGTCTATTTGTCCTGCCGTCTTGTTCATTGCGAATATATGATTTTAATTCATTGTGATCTGACCCAAACTTTGACCTTATTGTGGTAGAAAAATGTCTTTGTATATTGTAATACATAACACATTTACTAGTTCTAATTCCCTTTCTTTTCCTATTCACATCAATCTGTAATTAATTGTACTTCTATGACCCGAAATTTGTGGGTGAAAGTTGAGATTTTCAAATTTGTTCCATGTACCACTCTTACTTCAATGTTAGCTGCAACAATTTATATAATGATAGTCCTTGAATAATAATATATTGAAAACAGATAGTCAATCTGTGCAAGTCTACCACATAATGCATAACAAAACTAATAAAAAGATTAACGACAATGAACAACCACAACTAGAAATTCTATTATCCTTGGACGAGTTTAACAAAAAAAAAATGAAAAAACTGGAAAAACTGGAAAACTAAACCCAATAAAGGGTTTAAGAGATTTGAAATTTCTTCAAAATGGAAGTTAATGTAGAAGGAAGGTAGAAACTGAAAAGGAAAGAAAAAAATTGGAAATGGGATAGAAATAGAAATCCAAATAAGAGCTCTGATGCTTCTGGAAAGGGTGAGATAATGGTATAGATGAGGTTGATTAAAGAACATCAGAGAAGAACAAAGAAGAATCGAAAAACACATAAAATGAAAAGGATTAGAGAGGAAAATGTGGAGAGAAGAAAAACAACAATTGCTATTGAAACAAAATAAAACAAATCAGGAAAAGTAGAGGAAGAGCGAAGGCAATAAGGGGCTGAAGATGATAGAGAAAGAAAGTTAGAGGTAGAGGAAAGAAAAAGGGTTGAAACCTTAGCAGAGCACCCAAACGACTCTCAAAACCACTTTTTTTTTCCTCTCTTATTTACTAATCTTTTTATCTGTACTTAATTGTCAGTGAGAAAGAACTTCAGAACTAACTGTTTTAAGGGGATTTATTGTTAAAAATCTAGATGATCAGAAATAGGGATAACTATTAATATATTTGCTAGTCCTTTGGTTTAAGTTTATTCAAACTTGAGTATTTTAAAAAAACGTAAAAAAATAATTTTAGTTTCTGGATGTATTCTTTAAGAATATTTTTAAGTCAAAGAAACTATTGAGCTCCAACGATTATAATTCGGGTATATCTATGTTCTTATCCACGTTAAATTTCATATTAGACATGTAAAAACATTATGAGATTAAACTACTTGATCGATCTATTTAGTTTAAAAAATTCTTAATTAACTGGATCGATCAAATTATGTATTTGATCAATTAGATATATATTAGATTGATCGAGCGGTTAAAGTTTTGACTTTAAAACATATTTCTAAGTTGAATTAAATTGATTTCTTTTATAATATTGTCCTTTTTCTTTAAAACGTTTTTAATTGAATTTCTAAACAACAGTCATTTTACTTTGACCAGTGTTTCAAATTATACTATGTATACAAACTTAAGCATATAACTTTATTTAACTACACAAACATTTTCTTTTCATATTAATCTCTCTCTTGTTTTGCAAATATTATTCAAGTAGGTTTTTTTATTGAGTTAATTTATAAAATATTTATGATTGAGTATTCATCCTCCCACAAAAAACATAGGTGTTACTTTCAAAATTGCTATAATTGAAAAATGTGATCACGAAGAAGAAGAACTAGAACTCTTGACTAGAAGACGGAACAAAATCTTCAATAAAAAGAATCCTCAAAACAAAGGATAAGTAAGTTCTCAAAGGAATCAAAATATAATAGAACTCAAATATGTGATTTATAATGGTAAGAAACTTAAACCCATAGGACCTTAATGTTTTGAATGTATGAGTTTTGGTCTCTTTGAAATTGACTATACAAACAAAAAGAATTACATTGGAAGAGCTTTACACACTATATTTACTAACTCTAAAAGTAATAGCGACAATCTAGTTAAATCAAAAAATAGTGACACCAATTTTTAGCATTTTTTGCAAAAACTAGTAGACACTCTCTGATATGGATTCAAAAAAAGACAAGAAAGTTCTCAAAGGAATTAGAATATGAGAGAACTCAAATATGTGATTTATGATGGTAAGAAACTTAAACCCATAGGACCTCAATGCTTTGAATGTATGGGTTTTGGTGTCTTTGAAATTGACTGTAAAAATAAGAAGAATTACATTGGAAGTTCTTTCAACAATACATTTACTAACTCTAAAAGTGATAGCGACAATCTAGTTAAATCAAAAAATAATGACACCAATTTTCTAGAATTTGCTACAAAAACTAGTAGTCACTCTAGTAAGTCTGATATGGATTCAAACAATGAGAAAGAAGACTCTGAATTCTACTTAAATATAAAAATGTCACTATTATTAATGAAATTTTCAGAGAATTCGTAATATGCAAAAGAGATAAAGATAAGTTGCTTGTAAAAGTAACTAAACTCAATGAAAAACTGAAATCTTATAAAATAAATTTATCGATACTAGAAAATATAATCTTGATCTATTTGAACGTTCTGATATTTTGAATTTAAGTCCTACAAATTTAGAACAAGAGAAACAAAATCTGATACAGGAACTTGAACAATCCAAAAAAGATGTAAAGAGGCTATGAATTGGAGTTGAAAGGTTGAACAAAGTTCTTGATTATGGAAAGCCAATTGGAGATAAGAAAGGGCTAGGATATGTAGATGAGCACAATACATCACCTTCTTCAAAATCAACTGAATTTGTAAAGCCTTCAGACATGTCTTCCTCATATGCTACACCTTCAACATCAAGAACTGAATTGGTATGATCTTGTAATCCTACCTCTACTATTATTCATTATACTAAAAAAACAGTTGTACTTGGGATTGAAAATTGTGATTGAAAAATATGATAAATTTGTGCATGTCTGTCATAACTGTGATAAAAAAGATCATATTAAGCCACATTATTGATTTATTGTGAAATATCTTTATTTTAATAATGCCTTTCATGCTAGATATTTTGGAATTAATTTTTATCATTCATACATGTATGCTAAATCTCCAACAAGATTAAAAAATAAAGGTAAAAATATGGATAAACCCAATATCAATTCAAAAATAATTAAATAAATCAAATCCAAATCCAAAGATATTACAAAACTAGAATTCAAAAAAATTTGGGTTAGGAAATATTTCATTTTTTGGTCAGCTAACCATATCTCTCTTTCACATAAGAATTTTTATTATGTACTTGTTTGATTCGAGGTGAGCATGCTACTTTGATTAGTTTAATTATTTTCAATTTTGAATTTAGTAGGAAAAATTCACATACATAGGAACAATTACACGAAGGTCAATTGTTCTTCAGACTCAAATAAGTAACTGGTACCTAGATGAAGGGTGGAGACGTCAACCTATGAATTTTTTTTGCAAGCTTTATAATAATTTGACTAAGCTGGCCTCACAAATGTGAATTAAGCAACTTACACATCAAAAGTATAATTTAGCATGCTCAATTCAATGCACACCTAAAATGCTTTGCGGATACGAGAACAGTAATTTGTAGTAAACAAACTAGTGATGGTATACCTCATAGGCTTTTTTCCAGACTAGTAACACATATATGATTGGCAAACAACTCACAGCATGCGAGACAAGAATGTATATTTAATCAACAAAGGATTTCTAATCACTTCAATACTTCATATTTGAGAACTTATTTTGTAAATAATGATTGTACTTTCACATCATGCGATCAATCTAAACATTGCAACCCAATTAGAGAGTTCGATACTTGGGACACACTAGGGTAAAAAGATAAAGACTCTTTATAGACTAACAACAAACTCATATACACATAACATACATAAGTAATATAAATTAATTAGGGAGCTGACAGCTTAATTTACTATAACATAATTATTGATTAGAAAGCAATAGGTATGATTCATAAAAAGAAAAGAAAGCATGTGACAACTTATAAGTAATACACATTCTAATCAGATTATGCATATAGTATGTTATAACATATATGATAGAAACTCAGAAGGTGTTATCATACATACTGATAATGCATAACAACATTAGAAGGGTCCAAGACTTGATACACAATCAAGTGAAGGAGATATTGAATCCTTAAGGACATAACTCAAACATACAAACCACAGAGGTATAAACACTTAACAGATAAACATAGCTACAATACATATACTTAAAGACAAGTAGTATGATAAACCAACAGATAGAGAATTCAGTAAATAGAAAGAACGTAATAAATAATAGAAGTTTTCTTATCAAAGTTTAAACTTCAGTATGTAGGAACATACACCATTTAAACTTTGATTATACTAGCCACACAGTCAAGGATGCATAACATAAGATATAATGCCTTAAACTCATATAAAAACCTTATCTATATGGTAACATCCTCGGGTTTCTTAAGGTAGTTACTCCACAACAAAAGATCCACTAAATAATAACACGGTTACACTCTAAGAGAAATAGAGCCACCATTACCTCTATCAGTTAGGAGCTCTATCCTAACTGACTATTTCTACTCTTGTTGGTTGCTTCCACAATGATCTTGTTCGACACACGAACTTTTTTCTCTTCCAAAGCCCACACCAACCACAGTGGTATGATCAATAACTAAAGACTAGTAACGTGCCAAGTGAATAAGAATATGTTGCACGAAGGTAACTACCAAACGACATAGGGCTCAACACATAGAACCTACTTGCAAACACCGCCTTGAGTACTCACCACTCACAAAAATGATTTTGCTTATACAGTCACAAATCACTAATACTGAGTAACACACATGGTATTAGTGATCCAAAAATAGAAAGATGAGATGTCAACTTGATAGAGATCTACTACCTCTTTTCTATATACCAAATAAGAAGAAATAAGGGGATATTTATAAAACTTAAAATTTCTACCTCACCACCACCTGTGGTGAGGTCTCTAGCGAGCTTGGTGGTGCGATAGTAAAAAGTCACATTTTTTAGTTCCAAAAACTGCCAAGTACCTTCCATTAATACCCAAACCCGAAATGAACCAAAAACAAAAGTGATAACGTTGGCTTGCTTGTATGCTCGTTCATTGAAAACCAACACTCCATTTAGCATACACACAATGAAAACTTAGCATGTGGAAATGCTTGCATATAATGTTTTTCTAACTTGTGCGTATGTGTATTACTGATTTGTAGTAACTAACCTTACATAAAGGAGGAAAAATACACTTATTAAGAATAAAAAGACACCGTGTTTTGCACAAAAGAATCCAACAAATAGACACAAGAACAACTATGCTTACATTATCCCCTTTTAGCTTTTTGTGTCAAAATACTACACAACTAAATACAAAATATCTTCAAACATGAGATGATCATAAGATATCCTAAAGTTGTTTGTCCCCTATGAAAAACACAATGACACACAACAAAAATGGAAAAGACAAACCTACTCCAAATGTATCCATCTTGAGAGCTCCATCCAACTTTATGAATCAATTTATCCAATCCTTAATCAAAAGGAACTCATAACCACTGCACATAGCACAATTAAAGCATGAAAACTTCACTATACACCTGTAACCTACACACACGAAACAAGCACATACCACGTGAACGTATCCTGCAGAAATAGTGTGTAGTCTAACCAAAATAATATCATGTTATTCCTACATAGGTACATATCGATAGTCTATCCAAATACTATCATATTACCCCTACATAGGTACACATGATAGGCTAAACACAGTTAACATATAGCACAAACAAACACAATCTACATGTAATACAAATATCCAAAATACACAATCTACATGCAACCAAAATATGCAAAGTGCCTCTAAACACATGCAATACTCCCCTAAGGGTATGCATATTAGATAAACATAATACAGTGCAGATTACACTTACCATCCCATGCAACAAATATCATGTTAACAAGCAAACACAATGAACAAACAAACATAAATTTTGCACATTTATCCCCCTTTTTGACATGAAAAGTCAAATCAAACACACACATATATGTAACATACCACAAATCTATACGAAGGAGAGAATTCAAATAAAAATGCAATAATTCTAACACTCATGTAACACAACAAAGAAGATTAAAGAAAACACAAAAGGAAGCAACACATGTAGTCAAGGGAGAAATGCAAAGAATAATATGCAGACAATAGCAAAGTAAAAGCATGCAACAAACAACAACCTGAATGCAAAGACAAAGCAAGAGTTATGCACATAGAAAACATCTTTCTAGTCCAATACATAGCACAAAGCCCCAGATTTATACGTGTTGTGAGAGGGAATAAGAGGCTTCATAATGTGCAAACAACACATCGACAAGACGAGCAGTCAAACACTAATGGCACACTCATAATGACTCAACAATATTCCTCCAAACATCAACGCCACTTAATATGTCAATGAATTCCTAAGAAAGAGTTGACTAAGAGTCCAACTATCTTTCAAGTTGGCACACTTCTAGTGATTCAATTATCTCCTTCATCCCCTCGACAATACTAAGGTGTATTCAATCCTATAACCTCACTCTATACTATACACAAACATATGGAAAGGAATCTTTGTCTACCAAATAAAACATATGTCATGCATTCCAACGACAAATACCAAGCTATCAATTACGAGTGATGAATATGAAATAACTCAATACAATAGAGACGCAGGTAAACATATAGGAAGACATGTGAAACAAGAGATTGTAAATAATGCATGTAACAAGTCATACTAATAGTCATATTTATGCATAGTTTATACAAAATGATGTAAAGAAGAAAAAAGCATCACAAGACCACAACAACATAATATAACCTCATAAATAGAATAAACAAAAAGGATGCCAAATAAACAAAGGACTCCCACTGACATCATGAAAATGACACACACCTCTCCCCCTAAAAGTATGCATGCAAGGTAATAAGCACGTTATGCATCCTTCTCTCAAAACTCCCTTAAAATAGAAGCATATGCACAAAGTAGAAAATAAATAATACAAAAAGAAGGAAAGAAAACTAAGCATGTTCAAAGAATTAGAGGGTTCTTAGAGAATAAACAATGAATTTAACATAAATATTCACATGTCCATCAATCCAAGATGTATTCATGTAAGGCTATGACTAAGTTTTTAAAGACAAACTTAGTGTGTGATATGATAAACTTGTTTAGTCAATATGCCATCATGATATGATTATGTAAACCAAGCAAATAGAAATATAAACTCAAGTAGGACCAAACTTCATTTGTCCACAATTAGCTTCTCTCTCACTAATGTAAGTGCAAGCTTAGGAGAGATCAATAGGTCTTTCAAAGCTTATAATGATAGTCAAAGGTTCGGGTAGAAGAGAAGACATTTAGGCTCAAACACACATTTGTTGATCCAATTAGATAGATAAATTCTTATACAAGACACCAATACCCTAAAACATGAGTTCTTTTCTCTTTACTTCTCAAACTTAATGCGTATAAACACCTATAATCCTTATAAACTCTACTATAGTGTTATCCTTAATTAATATGGGACTCCATTATCCTTAACACGTGAGAAAAGAAATAAGGTATGCTACAAAGACATCTAAGCATGTGAGAAAGGCTCAGGTTCTAACACATAAATGAGAGACATGCTTAAATAGGTTCAACACTCTAAACACCAGTAATTCCAATTAAACACACAAGTCTAATCACATCAATACATGTAAGTTAAGAGTCCTAAAGACATGTAAATAATCTATATGACATACAGATGCACATGGCAAACCTATACAAGCATAGTATAGAGAAACACTTATGTAAACAAGCTTGTAACAACATCTCAGTTTTCTCCAAAGATATAACTAAAGCACAAGAGAAGGAAGAACAAGCAAAAGATGTACAAAAATCAACAAGTGACTAACAAAGAACCAATACACAACATACTAGGTACAAGAAAGAAGAACCTAGAAAATAAGGGGAGATGAATTCTATATGGCATGGCATATGAATGATGGGACTATAGAAAGAAGATCCTAAATCTTTTACACTACATGATAAGAACATATGACATGGTACTTATCCAAATAGCTATAGGAGAAGAAATAACCAGTATGTAAGGCATATACATATAAAAAACATGTTAAAGTAACCAACAGGAGAGAAAAATAGTAACAGATTAAACAATTAGGCATAACAACAAGTAAGACAGACAACATACTATGCAAGGCAAAGAAACAAATATAGAGATATATGCACGAACAGGAAAACATGGAACATGCAAAAAACAAAGGTTCATAAAGGTAAACAACCTTACAGAAAAACAACAGTCACACACAGGGAAACAAAGAACATAAACATACAATGTATATATATATATATGTGTGTGTGTGTGTGTGTGTGTGTGTGTGTGTGTGTGTGTGTGTAGATAGAGCTCTAAGATCGAGCACCTAGGTAGTTAAGCCTAAACAAGGGTAACTCGCTCTAACACCAAATGAAAATTTCCATGCATAGGAACAATTACACGAAAGTTAATTGGTTTTTTGACTCAAATAGGTAACTGAGACCTAGATGAGGGGTGAAAATGTCAATCCATGAAATCTTTTCGTTAGCCCTATAATAATTTGACCAAGCCAACCTCACAAATGTGAGTTAAAAACTTATACAACAAGAGTATAAATCAATATGCTCAGTTCAACACACAACTAAACCACTATGCAGATACGAGAATAATAATCTATAGTAAACACACTGGTAATGGTGTGTCTCACAGGTTCTTGTCCACACTAGTAACACATGTATGCATGGAAAACAACTCACAGCATGTGAGACAAGAATGCATATTTAATCAACAAAGGATTTCCAATCACTTCAATACTTCATATGTGAGAACATATTCTATAAATACTGATTTTACTCTCCTAGCATGCGATCAATCTAAATATTGCAAACCAATTGAAGAGTCTGACACCTGGGACACACTAGGGTAAGATGATATAGACTCCTTAGAGACTCACAGTAAACTCACATACATATAACATACATAAGTAATATAAATTAATCAGGGAGCTAGAAGATTAATTTATAGCAGCACACTTTCTAATCAGAGTATGCATCTAGTATGTTATAACATATATGATAGAAACTTGAAAGATGTTATCATACATACTGATCATGCATAACAATATTAAAGGAGTCCAAGACCTTATACATAATCAGGTTAAAGAGATACTGACTCCTTAAGGACATAACTCAAGCATGTAAATCACAAAGATATAAACACATGATAGATAAACATATCTTTAGTATATATACTCAAAGACAGGAAGTATAATAAACCAATAAATATAGAATTCAGTGAATAGAAAACAAGTGGTAATAACTTAAGCTTTTTAATCAAAGGTTAAATTTTGATGTGTAAGAACATACACCATTTTAACTATGATTATACTAGCTATATAGTCAAGCATGTATAACATCATATATAACGAGGTAAACCCACATAAAGATCCTATCTATATGGTAACATTCTAGGATTGCTTAAGGAAATCACTCAGCAACAAACAATGTACTAAACAATAACACAGTTACATTCTAAGAGAAATAAAACCACCATTACATCTATCAATTGGGACCTCTATCCTAACTACCTATTTCTACTCTTGCTTGCTGCTTTCACAATGATCTCATTTGACACACGAACCCAACTCTCCTCCAAATCCCACACCACCCAAAGTGGTGTGATCAGTAACCAAAGACCAGTAATGTGTAAATTGAATAAGAAAATTTTGCATAAAGGAAACCACCAGTTGACACATGAATCAACACATAGGTACCACTTTCAAACACCGCCTTAAATACTTACCACTCATAAGCACGATTTTTCTCTGGTAGTCATGAACCACTAATACTGAGCAACACACAAGTTATTAGTGATATGAAAATAGAAATTTAAGTTGTTAATTTGAAAGAGCTTTACTACCTCTTTTTTGGATACCAAATAAGAAGAAATGAGAGGGTATTTATAGAACTCAAAATTACCACCTCGCCACCACTTGTGACGAGGTCCTTGGAGAGCTTGATAGCGAGGTGGTAAAAAGTCATATTTTTCATTCCATAAATTTCCAAGTACTTTCATAAATACCTGAACTCAAAACGAACCAAAAACACAAGTGATAACATCAACTCGCTTTCATGCTCGTTCTTTGAAAACCAACACTCTACTTAGCATGCATACTGTGAAAACCAACCTTATGGTATGTGTAAACATGCTTGCATAAAAAGTTTTCTTAACTATATACATGTGTGTGTGTGTGTGTGCATTATTGTTCGCCAAAAACTAGGCTTACATAGTGAAGAACACATACACTAAATAAGAATAAAACAGATACCATGTTTTATGGATGGAAAGCCAACAAACAGACACAAGAACAATAGGACTTACAAGTAGCTTCTTCTAGCATATTTAAAATTTAAAAAAAACAAAGGGAGTAGAATTGTTTTAACATTGAAATAAACTTCAAATATTATTTTGGATCAAGAAAATAGTTATTTTTCATAATTTTATTTACTTTGATTAATATTCATTGTACAATTGAGTATTATGTTCTGTGCATTTATATTCTTCCATACATCTAGTGATCGATGTTTAACAATAACTCACTCACACACTCACTAGACATATAAGTATGTCATGCTTGAAGTTTATAATTAATTATGTGATATTTTAGGGTTTGAAATAACCTTAAGTGTAAAAATTATGGTTGAACTCTGTTTTTCACTGTATAAATGTTGTTATAAAGAGACATTAATTTTGAAAGGGATGTCTACTGTGATGTGTGAAAGCTAACGTAGTGAGCGAAGAGGGCTACCTCATAACTAGTATAAAATTCATCATACTAGGTATATTGGCTCATGTATATTTTCTTCATGAAAGAAAAATAATATGATAAAAGAAATAGCTGTAAAGAATTAAAAATAATTAGATGTACAAAAAGAAAGAGTCATAATTGGTTATGTAAAAAGAAAAATAAATAACCAATCCCTCGTATAAATAATGATCATAAACAGTGAGAGAAAATTCAAAATAAAAAGTTAATTAAATTTTTCTCTTAGTAAGAAATTTTGTATTATATGCAAGTATGAATTTAACTAAATTTTTTGTATAATAGGTGATACTCAGTTCATTAAATCTTTTATGACTAATCATAAATGAACTAGTTGACATACTGTTGTAGTTTTAATATTTATTTCACCTTAAGCGATTGGCGATATATCACCATATGTGTTGAAAAATGTATATGTGTTTTATCAAAATACTTATGCATACTTTGAATAATTCATTTTTATTTAAAGAATGATTTTTATCTCAAAATTGATTATTTGAGCGAAGTTCATGTTTGAATGAATTTACTACCCTAATTCTTTTTTTAAACAAAGTAGGTATTTTTATTTTTTTTATTTTTTATTTTGATTTTGGGTGGTTATTTGAAAATTTTGAGTTAATATAGGACATAGGGGGATTTTTTGCATTTTTTTGGGTTAACGCCATTTGATTAATCAACAATACACTAGATTGATCGAAGTATGAGTGTCGATCGTTTAAATAGGTTCAATTTATAAACATTCATTTTTCTCAGCTCCCATGAACCCTAAAACCCCCCTCATTACTCCCTTACATTTTTCACTCAAAAATATACCAAATCCACTAATTTTTGTTCCTAAATCACTTAGAATTGATTTCTATTCACTTTTTATGCATCAATCTCTACCAAAACAAACATAGATTTGGGTACAAATGATCACAACTCCCTTATCCCTATTTTTTCTCATTTTCCCATCAAACAAACACCTTTCTTGAGTTTGATTTTACAACCTCTTCTCAATAAGAGTTCCTTGATCTTTATTCTACAATTTTTTTAAGAAAATTTCAATAGTTTTGATAATTTACAGTATAGGGGTACTTTTGTCTTTTTTGGATTTTGTGCTTCGTTTCTATAATGGTTGCAAGATGTCTTTAAATTCCTTCTAAAGCTCTAGCCCTACATTCTTCTCAATGGTGGGACGATGAATCAGAATCGAGGTATTACACTTCTTTCTCTAAACATCCTATTTTACTTTAACATGGAATAACCTGGATAAAATTTATGAAATCAAAATTATTGGAGCCATTAAGGCATTATATTGGAAATCCCTATTTGCACCTACCAAATTATGTTACCCATCCCTTGTTCTGAACTATATGAAAATATTGACCCTAAAATCCGTCACGCAGGACCAATGAGTTATAAGGTTTTCATTCAAACAATGGGGATCCTTATTTCATTTTAGAATGATATAGAATTGCTAATATGGATTTTTAAATGAACTTTCTGGTTCACCTGATGTTTGTCTGAATGCTAAATGGTTGTTTATCCTAGGTGAGTTCACTCCTTTCTAACGGGTGTTGAATAAAATGATATGTGCAAACTTATTACCTTCCCAGCACTCCTCTAAGATTGGATACCTACATGCAAAGAAGTTATATTATATTTGGAAAAAGGTATTGAATTTAATGTAGGTTTAGTTATTCAAGATGAGATTATAAACCAATCTTAAATTTTTAATCTGAGGGTTGGTCTTCCTTGTGGTTGCCTTATCACCCAATTGATTCTAGCTGTAGGTGTACAAAAAATGAGGGCTTCTGATACCATTCGCTTGATAGGTGACATTGAAAAATTAACTATCTCAAGATCATCTGCTCAAGCATCAAAGAGACAAAGATCTGTCAATGTTGAAATAAGTGATGGAGGAGCTGCAGATGATATTTTTGGAGATGAAGTAATGGAAAATATACATACTTTTGAACCATCTCGTTAGGATTTATTTGAAAAAGAGATGCACATAAGAATGGGAACATTGGAACAACAAATGAATACTATGAATAAATGTCAAGAAGCAATATTTTTCATAATTAAAGACATCCATTCACATTACGGGCTTCCTTCTTCAGGATAATAATTTATTTTTGTTTTATTTTTCTATTTTTTCCTATTTTTATTATTGTGTTTGAAAGTCAATATATTTTATTGTTTTTATATTTTAAAGTATAATTGATATTTGGCTTGTATTCATATCATATTAATCAATATCTATATTTGTTTTCATTTGATAGTTTATGTTTCATCTGTATGTTGCTTATTTTCTTGAATTTGCTATAAGATTTTACATCCAAATTAATAGAAGATGCAACATTTATTTTTTGGCTTATTTGTATCACAAAATGGGGGAGATGAAAAAAATTGGAATATTTAATTTAGGAGAAGAATTAACATTGATTTGTTTTTTACATATTACATATAGGAGTTATATTTTTAAATTCTATCTGATGATTACTCACACTCATAAATATTCTTTGCTTTTTACATTATTATATACACTAAACTAATTAACAATGAGTCTTTCGGGACAAGTTATTGGAATTTTTATGTTTTTGTTTTTTAGTGTAAACATAAGCTTTCAAGATTCATGTGAAGATGTCTTCACCGAATCATAGGACAATAACATTACGTAAAAATTTATTTTTTCTATAAGCGTTATATAGTAACATACACGAATATACAAAATGAAGAGACTGTAAGATCTATATGAGTGTTGGTGATATTCATGAATAAAACATATAAATGTAATTTTAGTTTTTAGGTGTCTTTCAAGAATATTTTCAAGCTGAAGAAACTATCGAGCTCTAACGATCACAATTCAGGTATATTTATATTATTATACACGTTAGATTTCATATTATATATGTAAGAACATTATAAGATTAGGCTACTCAATCGATTGAGATATGTTTAGATTGATTGAGCTATGTAGATCGATCGAAAATCGATCTACTTAGTTTAAAAAATCCAAAATTAATCATTTAATTGACTAGATCTATCAAAGATTGACTGAATCGATTGAATGATGTACTCGATCAATCGAGTATATGTTAGATCGATCAAATGACTAGAGTTTTAATTTTAAAACTTATTTCTAACTCGAATTGAATTGGAATTTTAATATATTACCTCTTTTTTTCTTTAAAACTTTTTTAACTAATTCTATGGATAACATAATAATTTTATTTTGACCTAATGCTTCAAAATATACTATATATATAAGCCTAAGCACATAAATTTATTCAACCACACAACAATATTATTCTCTTCATCTTAATCTCTCTCTTGTTTTGCAAAAATTATTTAGGTAGGCTTTTTCATCGAGTTAATGTATCAAACATTTGTGGTTGTGTTTGATGGATTAACAAGTGTAAAATATTAGTGATATTGTGCTTTAAACTAATTGTTCTATGGTTGCTAGTTGATTTTGATTTATTTGATATATTTATTAAATCATTTAATTATGATTATTCATTATTGAATTTGTTCTAGGACACATTTGCATTTGTGTTATTGTGCTAACATTATAGGTACTAACTAAACGAGTTTGATTACTTGTGTGACTCAAGTTATCGGAACATATGTAAAGGCTATGATGGAAGCAACAACTTGTGAATAGATTACTTCGAAGTTTTATCTTGGTGGATAGTATAAGACATGACATTATAATTGGACCTTATTTTTCATAATAAAAAGTTAAGTCATCGGTGTTGTCTAAGTTGTTTTCACCTTAAAATCTCATGTTTCAATCTTTATATTTTTGCATTATTTTATTTACACATGATTGTATATCTGTCTATCTATAAAAGTTTTAATTTGTTGTAATTTTATTAATTATTTAATTAATTAAGTCCGTAACTAAAAAAAACTTTAAAAAATATTGATTTTTTTCTAATTATATTATAAGGTAATCGGCTACCCTTTGGTTCAAGTTTCTGATACTCTAGCATCATATCATTAATGATATTTATTCAAGTGGATGTTCAGGGAAGTAAAAATGAATTGGCACATGTTGTTCGTTTTCAACTCACATGAATTGAGGTAGCCTATCTTTTCTCATTAATTTTATATGAACTATAAGTTGAATTTTAAATAAATTGTGTAACAACTTTTAAGTAACTCATATATATATATATATATATATCAAAAATATACGTGCATAGACAAATATGGGTATAAATATCAATATAATAGTATAAAACAAGCAAAAGAAAATTAATTAATCACTAGAAATTATATAAAATAATAAACTTAATTAAAAAAGTATAATATTAACTAAGCTTAAATAATAAAAGATTATCTTTAACGCTAAATTGGAAGGTTTTCAATATAAAATGTTCGAGTTGTATTATTTCTTATAATAAAAATGTATGAACTGAATATAATGTTATTTGTGATTAAAAGTTTGGTGTTGGAAGAAATGTTATTGAGCTTTTTTGAAAATGAAATTTTGATGATTATTTTTTGGTAATCACATTTTGTTAAATAAAATCACTATTTGTTTTTATTTTTAGAGGACTTTCCCA
This sequence comes from Hippophae rhamnoides, assembly GCA_033030585.1. Lineage (NCBI taxonomy): Eukaryota > Viridiplantae > Streptophyta > Magnoliopsida > Rosales > Elaeagnaceae > Hippophae > Hippophae rhamnoides. The sequence continues at coordinate 30,662,536 of CM065431.1, read as the reverse complement.
AGTAGTAAAATCCTAAGTAGAGAGGCAATAATTTTGGAAGATATTTTTGCCAAAATACCAAGCAATGGAATAACAATTAATTCGTTACTTGATATTTCAGTTGTGAAGAGCGAGTGACGGTTATCAGGTGACTACGGAGGAATGACTAGCAACAGGAAACCAACGACGACGATGTAGGCTTACAAGAGGTCGGCGATGTGAGATGCTAAAATTTGGGACACGAACTGGGACACATACTTCTTGGCTTTCTATACGATTAATTTGTTTTATATTTTTTGCACCAACTGGAAATTAAACAAAACAATGCATTTTTGGTTTTCATAAACTGATAAAATTTTGACAAAATTGACAATTAAAAAGAATTGACAAAATTTTGAAAAATTGGACCGATTATCATAACGATAAAATTTTAAACTGTATCAATATTAAAAATATGACGAAACTTTGAAAAATTAGACTGGTTTTCATAAACTGATAAAATTCCAAAAAAATTGGATTGTTCGAAAAAAAACCAACAAAAATGTTTGCAAAATATTTGATTAGTTTTTAAAAAGAAAACCGGAAAAATTGTTTTGACCGATTTCTTGAACTCTAAATTTTGGAAATTTGTAGCAGGTATAAACTGGCTAAGTATAAATAACGAAACATGGAAGTTTTGTAGCTGTGCATAATGTCACGACCTTAAATTTTAAGTATCGATCGTGCGACACTTAGTACCGTCCGTTGCACTAAGTCTGCCTTTAATCCGAATGAAACACTCCAAAGAGACTAGAAAAAGAGTTTGTAAAGAATGCTTTGTATTGTTCTAGAGAGAGATTATCTTACAAGATACGAAGAATTCTCAAGATGAATACAAATGAAGACCAATGGGTCTATTTATAGTGTGGCTCCAAGCTTAAGGCTATGCCATAACTTTCTAGATCATTCTAAGTCTAGAATGTACAAGAGTGTTCTAGTTTTATTTACAATATGCCACAAGATTCTAGGACCTTCTAGCCAACTTTAGAGTCTTCTAGGTTTGTCTAGCTCCTTCATGCAAGTTCTAGGATGTTCCGTAAACTTCTAGCGACTTCCATATCCTTCATGAACCATCCACCACGTTCTAGAATATTCCAGCCCATTCTAGCACCTTCAAGCACATGCTAGTATACTCTGGAGCATTCTAGAGCCTTCAAGGCTTGAGTTGAGTCCATCCAACTCTAGCTTCTTCTAGACATCTCTAAGCCATTCTAGAACTTTCCCATGTAGAAAAATCTAGATCCTTTAGGCAACCACCATTTATTTGGATTTTACGGGACATTTTGAGCGGGACGTAACACCCTCCCCCACTCAAGTTCGCGACACCCTCGTCGCGCCTTCAAGCTTGAACCTCTCTATGTCATCTTTGAATTGCCACAAAGAATCTTTAGGTTCCCAACTTGCCTCTATATTCGGGGCATTCTTTCACTTGACCAAGTATTCCCGATAACTTGGTACGCCCCTACGTCGGATTAGGCGGTCTGCCAAGATTGAGTCTACTTCTTTGTCGAAGGAGGTTACCACCGCGATAGGCGCCCTCTTTGATTCTTTTCGACTTATGTCTTCCTTGTCTTCATGATAAGGCTTTAGCATGCTTACATGAAAAACAAGATAGATTTTAAGCTTCGGAGGGAGTTACAGCTTGTAAGACACCTTACCGACTTACTTGAGGACTGGAAATGGTCCTTCATACTTCCGTGCCAACCCCTTATGAACCTTCCGTAGAGATTTGAATTGTTGGGACAATAATTTAACAAGGACCAAATCTCCTTCCTGAAATTCCACCATTCTCCTTTTTTTGTCAGCCCATTTCTTCATCTTCTTAGATTCCTTGTTCAAATAGGCTCGGGCCAACTCAGCTTGTTCATGCCACTCTTTGGCAAATTTGAAGGCAGTGATGAGCAGAATCAGGATTACCAAAAACTTTGATGCCATCCCGGCAACGGGGCCAAAAACTTGATGAGCAGAATCAGGATTGTCAAAAACCTTGATGAACGAAAACCGGCATCGCCAATTCTGCCAATACTTTGGTTTTATATTTATAAAACTCTCGCAAGTGCACGAATCATTTCGTAGAAAATGATAAGTATACTCCCAAGGTCGATCTAAGAAAGGAATGTATGTGGTTTTTAATTTATTATTCAAACTTTTAAAAACGAAATTAAATCCTAAACATCCTATCACGATATTTTGGTTTTTTTGTGTTTTAATCTACTTACATAAAAATAAACATAGATTCAATAAACATTCATGCAAATTTTATCTTTTATAAATAGTGGAGTATTTATGGATATAATAACTAAGTTAATTATGCTTGCTCGTATTATCTAGGTTATTAAAGATATGAATTGATATTTATTGATTCTCCCTTTTTTGTATGAATACCTTTGGTGGGGTTAGATATTCTTTATTAACTAAACAAATCAATTAATACCTATGGGTGGGGTTGATAACTAATTTGGTTAATTAAATTAATTCATTTTTCTAAGAGATTGAAAATGAACCATTTAAATGCCACCTTTGGTGGGGTTAGACAGTTTAAACTTTATTCAAGGTGTCCAAATTAAACCTAAGAATTTAGTTATCCGAGTACTAACTTTCAAGTTTTAAAACCACTACTGAAAACATGTTGTCAATACATTTTCACATAATAATTCTTATAAAAACTTTTGAAATAGAGCTTCACTCTAACTACCGGGCGATTGTACCAACAAATAAAAGAGCACTACTCTAAATCAGACTGGATAACTAAACCTTAAAATCTAATTTTCAGATTTAAGTTTGTAATGAAAAATAATATATTTCTCTCTAACATTCTTAATATAAAATCTTGAATAAAAATAAAATCAATTCATTTTAGAGATTTTTTTACCTATTTAATATTTCGCAAGCATAACAACGTTATTATTATATCATGTTTACAAACAGCTAGCACAGTTAAATTTAATCACAGACAAATTAAATATAACATGTAAGAATAAAGCATAAAAAATAACTGCAAAGAAAATAAAATCCTTACAGTACTTCGATGCCATTCCCGTTGCTAGAAAACCTCCAAACGGAATTTGCACTCCCATTTATTGAATCAAAAAGCTAATAAATTACAAAAACATAACTAGTTCTTCCCAAAAAGGGAAGAACTCTAAAACTAAGAGAAACTAGCTAAAACATAAGAAAAACTAGCTAAAACATAAGAAAAACTAAAAACTAAGAAATGGAGAGAAAGAAAGAAGAGAGAAGTGTGTTTTGAGGTGTGTTTTTGAAGTGAAGGGAAGGGGGTATTTATAGGTGAGGATGGAGAGAAAAAATGAGTAAAAAAATGTTAAAAAAATGTTAAAAAATGTAAAAACGCGTAATGGACATGGTGAGGTCATTGATGACGTCAGCATGACGTCATGGGGGCGGCTGCACGTGAAAAATGGGGCGAAAACGTGTTGGGCGCGGCGGGGCCTCTTGGGGCCGCGCGCGTGAACAAGTGCACAACCGGGCACGCGCGGTACGGGTGTGTCAGGCGCGCGGCCGGGCGCCAAGCCGGCTTAGCGTGCGCTGGCAAATGGGCGCGATTTCCATCTTTTTGACATTTTAGACCTTTTCGACCCATTTTGTCCAATTTTTCCATGTTTGTTGACCTTTTCCCACTTATTTATTAATATATTTGTGATGTATTGCCTCAAGTATTCCTCTTTGAGTCTTTAAATTGCGTTTTTAAGCCAAAATACCTGAAAAATAATAAAAATACCCGTGATTCCGAAAAAGACAAATTTATATAAATATATGATAAAACATATAAATATATATATTTTTAATCAATTAATGTACATAAAATCATGGTTATTTTAGTGCTTTTTGAGCACTCATCGACAACAGACTCTTTCCTTCATAACTCGCGTTGGCAGACGGTGAGTCATGGGTTACTGCCCCATGACAATCTCGAAGGGACTCTTAGTGGTAGACTCGCTCCTTTGTAAGTTATAGGAGAATTGGGCTACATCCATCAACTTAGCCCAATCATGTTGATTGGCACTGACAAAGTGCCTGAGATATAGCTCCAACAATGCGTTGGTGCTCCGTTTGTCCATCGCTTTGTGGATGAAAGCTTGTAGAGAAGTTCAAGTCTGATCCCAACAACTTGAACAATTCCATCCAAATTTCCCAGTGAATCTTGGGTCTCGATCACTCACGATATTTGATGGAATCCCCTAATGCTTCTCAACATGTTTGAGGAACAACCGTGCCATCCCATCCGTCGTGCAATCCACTGAGGCAGGTATGAATGTTGCATACTTGCTGAAGCGATCAATAACTACTATGATGCTGCCAAAGCCCTCTGATTTTGGCAAGCAAGTGATAAAATCAATTGAGACACTCTCACATGGTCTCCCTAGAATAGGCAGCAGCTCTAGCAAACCTCCAGGTGCCTGCTGCTCTATCTTGTCCTATTAGCACACAAGACAAGTCCTCACATAGGCTTCAACATCGTCCCGTACTGGCACCACTCAAGAGATTAACTTGATCAAAGCAAGTATAAGGCGTCCCATTCCTCGGGTGTCCGCCCCAAATTTACGAATCAGCGGAACTCCTTAATAAGCTCATTCCTTATGCCTCCCCATTTTGGCACAAAGATGCGATTGCCTGGGCGTAGAGTAGTCCGTCACTCACCCAAAATCGCTTTGTCTTTCCTTCCTCGACGAGTGGCAAGGAGATTGAAAGTGCGGCATTACGCTCAAGCCCTTCTTTGATCCTTTCCAACAAAAGGACTACTCGCCTACTCAAGGTCATGTTAACTCTATCTTTTCGACTTCAACACATCACCACCACATCGGCCTTATCTAAGCCAGATTCGTACCTTATAGTCAAACTTCGCCAAGAAGTCTTGCCACCGAGCTTGCTTAGGACTCAACTTTTTTTGAGTTTGGAAGTAGCTTGTTGCTACATTTTCCGTCATGATAACAAAATGAGAACCTAATAAGTAGTGTCGCCACACCCTTAGGCAATGAATGATCGCTGTCATTTCCTTTTATTGTACCATTTAGCGACGTTCAGTGTCATTAAGCTTGCGGCTCTCATAAGCTATCGGACGCCTTTCATGCATCAATACTCCACCAATGGCAAAGTCTGAAGCATCTACGTTGCTTCGTACATCTTGGAAGCGGTCCGGGCATGCACCGCTCTCACTAACGACCTTCTTCAAGTCTTCGAATGAGGCTTGGCATTCACTTGTCCATTCCCAAGCCTTGTTCTTTTCGGTATGTCACAAATGGAATGCTCTTTGCTAACAGACTTGATAAAACCTTCTAGAATAGTTCACCAATTTAAGGAAATACCTTTAACTCCGGGAACCTCAAGGTATGTTCCCATTCTCGATGGCTTTCACCTTGGCTCCATCCATCATCAGTTTCCCATCCTTTATCCTATGCCTCAAGAACATCACCTCATCTTGGGCAAAGGAATATTTCTCTTTCTTAACATATAACTCATTTTCCCTCAGGACCTCAAACACCTTCCTCAAGTGCTCTAGATGTTCTTCCAAAGTCTGGCTATATATCACAATGTCATCAAGATATACTACCACAAACCGATCGAGGTAGGGATGGAAAATCTTGTTCATAAGAGTGCAGAAGGTGGCAAGTCCATTAGTGAGACCAAATGGCATGACAAGGAACTCATAGGCACCGTACCTGGTCACACATGTGGTCTTGGGCTCATCCCCTTTGGCTATGCGTACCTGGTAATATCCCGACCGCAAGTCCAATTTTGTAAAGTATTTGGCATTCCCTAATTGATCGAACAAATCGGAAATGAGTGGGATAGGATACTTGTTCTTTACCATGATCTTATTTAGAGCCCGATAGTCAATGCACATCCATAGCGAGCCATCCTTCTTCTTTTGAAAGAGCATCGAGGCACCAAATGTGGATTTGGATGGCCTTACGAAGCCAGCATCCAGCAATTTGTCGAGTTGCTTCTACAATTCTGCCAACTCTGAGTTCGACATTCGATAAGGGCTCATTATTGGTGGCCTGGTGCTGGGTTCCAACTCAATTTTGTTATCTATCTCCCTCCTTGGAGGTAACCGTTTGGGCAATGCCTCAAGCATCACATCATGGAATTTATTTAAGACAACTTGCACTTCCATTGGCAAGCTTGGCTTTGGTGATGCCTCCTCATCATCGTACTCCTTTAATATGGCCAAGTAACTCTCCTCATCCCTCTTCAATCCCTTCTTGAATTGCAGTGCTGAGAGAGCTTGGGTAGTAGGTCTGGTGGTCTTCTCCATCGACACCACACAAGCCTTTGTTCCATCCATGATGCACATAGAGTTTGAGCATGGCACCAAGAAAGCTCTAACCTGGTCCAAGAACTCCATGCCGAATACAACCGAGAAGTTATCCATAGGCGCCACTGATAAGTCTACTTGGCCAGTCCAAGCACCAAGACTAACCTTAACTCCATGAGCAACTCCTTGTAGAGGTAGCTTTGCCGAGTTAACTGCTTTGAGAGATCCCCCTCCATTGACAACCTTAAGGCCAAGTCCCTTTGCTTCCTCCACTGAAACAAAGTTATGAGATGCACATGTGTCCACCAAAGCTTTGGCGACCTTCCCGTTGATGGTTGCATCTACAAACATCAAGCCTTTGGGGTCTTTGGGGCACTCTGTAATGCACCAAATAGGAGCAAAAAACCCATCTTTGCACCTTCGTCTGACTCACCTCCATCTTGGTCATGCGTTGAGGCAACTAAGGCACTCAAGGCCTTCTTTTTCGGACATTCACATGCCCAATGCGGTCCATCGCATATGAAGCACGTCACAGAGGGCTTCGAAGCACCACGATCTTCCTTTTCCTTCCCCTTATCTCGTGGTTTGAATGAGGAGCCATCTTTATGATTTTTGGGACCATGAATTTTGGCATGGCCTCCACCACTCTTTCCTCCACCAAACTTTCTATAAATGGCCTTTGAGCTCTCTTTCCTGGTGAAGTAATCTATAAGGCTCTCAACAACCGCAATAGCTGAAGATAGATCTTGAACACCTTGTCGCTTGAGTTCAAGGTTACCCACGATTGGAGACCATCCATGAACAAGAATAAAAAGTCTTTGTTTGAAGTGTCAGGGACTTCTAGCAGCAAGGTTGTGAACTCCTTCACATAGTCCCTTATGCTACCTGTTTTCTTTAACCATCACAATCGACCCCTTGCCTCCTCTTCAACATTTAAGGAGAAGAATTGGCCTTTGAATTCCCTCTTGAAGTCATCAAAGGTGTCAATTGTGCATACCCTTTGTTGCACATCTCCATGCCTTCGTCTCCACCAATACATAGCAGTGTCAGACAAGTATATGGCGACAATTCAGATCTTGCTAGCATGGTCCGTTATGCCAGTAGCCTCAAAATATTATTCAAGCCCCCATAAGAAGTTCTCAACTTCCCTAGCATTCCTAACAACATTAAAGGTTTTAGGCTTAGGAACATCCACCCTCATAGCCTCAATAAGGGTGATTGTGCTAGTTCCTACAGCCATAGCCCGCTTACATAGAGCTAGGTCACCACCCATATCCTCAATTCTAAGCAAGACATTAGCAACTTCTCTTTGGACAATATTTCTTACCTTGGAAAGTTCAGCCTTCAACCCTTCAATCTCTTTCCTTAACCCACCATCTAGCTCATTGAGGGAAATCTTGACCACTACATGGATCTCCACATCCTCGACCTCCAAGCCATTGCAACGTTCTTCCAAGTTGTCCACCTGGTCAAACAACTTCCCTAAGCTGTTCTGCGCACTCCCAACACGTGCTTCTAAGCTAGAAAGCATGTCTTTCGACTTGGCACAAGACTCCTTTGGTGGTTTTCGAACTTCCTCATGCCCACGTTCCATAGGTGGAACATCAACGCTTGCTGTAGATGGTGCACTATTCTTCATTATGCCAAGGGTAGAAATGCTTTAATCGAAAGCTTTGATACCAACTATCACGATCTTAAATTTCAAGTATTGATCGTGCGACACTTAGCACCGTCCGTTGCACTAAACCTGCCTTTAAACCGAATGAAACACTCCAAAGAGACTAGAAATAGTGTTTGTAAAGAATGCTTTGTATTGCTCTAGAGAGAAATTATCTTACAAGATGTTAAGAATTCCCAAGATGAATACAAATGAAGACCAATGGGTCTATTTATAGTGTGGCTCCAAGCTTAAGGCTATGCCACAACTTTCTAGATCATTCTAAGTCTAGAATGTACAAGAGTGTTCTAGTTTTATCTACAATATGCCACAAGGTTCTAGGACCTTCTAGCAAACTCTAGAGTCTTCTAAGTTTGTCTAGCTCCTTGATGCAAATTCTAGGATGTTTCGTAAGTTTCTAGCGACTTCCACATCCTTTATGAACCATCCATCATGTTCTAGAATATTCTAGCCCATTCTAACACCTTCAAGCACATGCTAGTATACTCTGTAGCATTCTAGAGCCTTCAAGGCTTGAGTTAAGTCCATCCAACTCTAGCTTCCTCTAGACATCTGTAGGCCACTCTAGAACTTTCTCATGTAGAAAAGTCTAGATTCTTTAGACAACCACCATTTATTTGGATTTTACGGGACATTTGAACAGAACGTAACAATAAGCTAGGTCAACTAACTTACCTCACTCATGAGCTATATATGTTATAGTTGAGGGGTTGGTTTTTTCTTGCATTAAAAGCTAATGGGAATTGCATGTTTTGTGTTTAGCAAACTCACTCAACACAGTCTGTGAACTCAAAATAAGTAGGTTCTTTCCTTTGCAATATCGGGGCAAGAATTAAGTTGGCATATAGTAAGTAGGTACGTAGGGTAGGTATGGTATTGCCTAACTTTATGATATTGCTTACCTGTAGACTTTGTAGTTGCTATTTTGAAAATCCTTCAAAGAACAGGCTGGGTCAATTATGGTTCTGATCTGAATGTTAAGATGGTCTGAAGTGATTTATTAAAGCATGACCATTACATATACGTAGAAAGACCTAGCTAAGTGCATTAATTGGAATTTATATAAGGGAACAACTGTTCATATTTATGATGCATTATCATCTACTTTCTACCCAAATGTGCTTTTATTGTTTTTGTTGGATGTAAATACACTAAATTAATCCATACCCTACCGACGTGACTACGATTAATCAGGTTTTAAAAAATTGCACCGTATTCAATGCTCCCTCCCATTATTTCAAGTAAATTAATGGGGTGTAAAATAAAACTTGATAAAAAAAAAAAGAACATGCAAGAAGAAGAGCACATGCTGCTACTGTTATCTGCAAATGCATTGTTGAAGAAAAAAAAATCTGACATTTTACTTAAATCAGAAACAATAAAAAAAAATTACGGGTACATCAACGTTATAATAATGCATAATAATAAGCTAGAGATTAGTAGTAGGGAATTAAAGGAGGTGGAGGAGATGCGTACGACACTCCTACGATTGGTGGAAGAGGCATATTATTATCAAACGACGGTGATGGTGGAGGAGAATGAGTTTGTTGTTGTGGTGGTGGTGGTGGTGGTGGTGGTGGTGGACTGGGATGTGGGTAGTGATGGCGTGGTGTTGGTATAGAATGATGGGTTGGTGGTGGTGGTGACCATTCAGGAGTTATGCACCCAGTTGGTGGCATTGGTGAAGGTAGAGGATATGAAGGAGGACTTGTTACTACTTTGGGTGGATGTAGATAATGCCCATTTTGTGGTGTTGGTGGAGGTGATGGCATATGTGGAGGGTGGACACCATAACCAGGCTCATGAGGTTTTGGTGCCTCAGATGGTGGCGTCAGATTTGGATATTGTGGTGGTGGTGAAGAATAATGATAGTGGGTAGGTGGTGCAGGCATTTGTTCAGATGGTGGTGCAGTTGGCGGTGTTATGTGTTGATAGGTTGGTGATGGTGGAGATGCTGATGGTTGTGGTGATGGTAACGGTGATGGCGAATGCGATGATTGTGATGGCGATCGAGATGGAGACTGTGACGGCGAATGCGATCGCGGAGGCCTGGTCACCGGTGAAGGGCTGGGCAATGGCCGTGAAGGAGGAATAACCGGTCGTGGAGACTGATTTGGACGAGGTGATGGTGGTTTAGATCCAACAGGAGGCCGTCTAACTGGCCGTGGAGGCGGCGAACCTCCAGACACAGGTGGTCTTGGCAAAAAACCACTACCTCCACCACCACCACGGCCACCACATTGGAATTTATTACAATCCACAGGACGAGCAGCTGATGAAGAACATTCTTCAGCAGACCTTTGATTCAACTTGCCAAGAATACAATTCTTGGTACCATTAGCAATTGAATTAGGTCCATTAGATAAAGCAACACAACTTGGATCCTCCCCAGAGAAATAATTGAAAGAGTACGTAAAGTTTTGCAAATTGGGCAACTGGCAAATACTTTTAGGAATAAAACCATTAAACTTATTGTAAGCAATATCCAACTGTTCCACACTCTTCATGTTACCGACACTTGAAGGAAGTGGCCCTTGAAGCCCATTGAAGCTCACATCAAAAACAGTCACATTAATCAATAGCCCAATCTGAGGAGGCAAGCAACCAGTTAAATTATCATTCATAAGAATGATTTCATTCAATGTCTTCCCCATTTTTCCAATACTTCTCGGAATACAACCACCCAGATTGTTGTTCGCAAAAACTAGAACCGAAACCAGCGAGTTTCCGAGATTTTTCGGTATACCGAAACGAAATCTATTATCATTTAGAAAAATGGCGTCGAGATCTGTGTCAAAAAGTTGAGATGGAATAGTACCTTCAAACTCGTTGAAGCGAAGATCTAAATATTTGAGTGAAGGTATTGAGAGAACAACTTCAGGAAACTTTCCGACGAAGCGATTGTTACTAAGGTCGAGCTCGTGGAGGAGTTTCATTCGTCGGAATGTAGTCGGAACGACGCCGCAGAATCTGTTGGAGTTGAGATGAAAGAGAGCGAGGTCGGAAAGAAGTCCGAGCTCGGTAGGGAGAAATCCGGCGATGTCAGCGTGGTTAAGGTCAACGCCGGCGACGACCCGGATTGATGGGTTGGTCGGAGAAGGAGCACAGAAGATACCCATATATGAACAAACATTGGAGTCATTCCAATTGGATGTGAAGTTAAATGGGTCAGAGAAAATGGAAGATTTCCAAGCTTGTAGAGCAATGTAGGCTTGTTTGAGATTTGGGTTTTCGAAGTTGAGGTTTTGATCTACTTTAACACTGGTTAACGAGTCTTGGTGACTTACATTGGAAGTTGCTACGCAGATCTGAGAGATGATGAAAAGGAGAAGGAGGAAGGGTGAAGAAGAAGCAAACATGGCGCAAATAGGAGAACACTAACCAATCACATTAAGGAAGAAAATAGGAGGTCTGGACTCTGGACAATGACATGAGGGAGAGTGTTTTGTACACTGTTATTTTCAAATTCCCATCTTCTGTTGAAGTGTTTATATAAAATTATTTTAAAAACTGAAAAATCAATTTCTTTTTAGATAATATTAATTTTATAAATTTTATTGTATTTAGCTTCTCACGTATAAAATGTATTTTTTTTTAAATATTCAGCAAAAAATTGTTTTGTTTTAAATAATAATAAAAAGATACATAAAACTCTTACTTATTTTTACACTTATATGTTTATCTTGTCACGTATAAATAAACTATTTTTTATAACGTACATCTAAACACAACATAAGAAGTATGCGTTTAAAAATAATTATAAATTTATTTGATGTTGTAATTTTTTTAATAATATTATTATCATATTTTAAATTATTAGTATAATAAAAATAATTTATTATTAATAATTAAATCAGAACTTAAATATAGTTATTGTAAAATTATAATAAATAATTTTTAAATTTTAATTGAAATAAGATTATTATCTATTAAATTTTCTTTTTTTTTTTGTCTTTTTATTTTTATTAACAGAGATTCGGTTTGACTGTTTTTCGATTTTTATATCAATAAATAGCAATGATGCAATCCAATAAATAGCAACGATGCAATCTCAATAAACCCGTACGCCGGTACCCATACCCAGTGATACCCTTCTAGAGTTTATATTATATACCCTTAAAGTTTTTAAAATATAAGTAAAAAAACATTATAACGATACTAGATCAAATAACATTTTACGCAATTTAATTTTTTTTATTTTAACTTTTAAAATTTACTAAAGAGTAAAAAATATATTATTCTTTTAATCTCAATTATTAAAATTAAATATATTAATAAATTAAATAAAAATTAATACTATTAATCCTATTACTTGTGTACAGTAATGAAACTTTTTTGCCAGTATCATAAATTTTTAAAGCTTTTTAATCAAATGCAAATCATTGCAGTTAAAAAGTCAATAATTAATTTAAGTTTTATGAATCTTGATTTTTTTTAACTTGCAATTTTTTAAATATTTTCATACATAATCTATCAATAAATTTATCAATTGTTATTGAAACCCTAAAGCATCCGTTTAACAAAACTAGTGTTAAGATTTCACCATTGTTGTATGTTAACTCTTTTCTTTTTTTTCTTTTTGTTATATACTAGTGGGAAAAATATATATTTTAATGTTTTGACATAGGGGAAAAAAAATAGCTCACTTTACGAGAACTTTAAAAAAATGTATATGTAGTGGTTCATTAATTATTATTATTATTATTTTTTATTTAAATAATTAAATTTCTGCAGATTTGTCGAATTTTATTTTCTTGAACTCTTTTTTTAACAAGCAAACATATTTAATAGAATATCTTCATATTTTTAATTATGTATAATCTAGTGGCTTCAAATTTTGGTCATCAATTATTTATTTGAAAAGGTATTTAATAATAAAGGGAGGATTCAATCATATTATTTGTAAGATATTCTCTAATTAGAGAAAAATAATTCTAGATTGATTTTCTTCTCGTTATTGCATCTCACCAATAAAAGCTTCATTACAGTGCAACAAGTCAACACTTATAATTATTATATGCAAAATTTTAAATTTTAAAAGAAGTTATTTTTTCTTATTTTTGAGAATATATCTACAAATCTCTGTAGAAAAATCATATTTGTAATTTTAATGTGGGTGTAAGGGGAATGGAAGTTTGGGAAATATAAAAAGGTAAAATGCGAAGCTAAACAAATTTTATTAAGGGGTTAAGGATTAATTTTTTTAATGTTATATCATAATATAAAATTTAAAATTTTTATGTTAACATTTTATTATAATCTTTTATGAAAATTATCTAGTAAATAAAAGATAAAATATAATAAAATTCATACATAAATATATTAAATTAATTAATTAATTATAATGTTAAAACTTAAAATAAAATATGTATATTAAAATCTAAAATATAAGATATAATTTAGATATTTAAATTAAATATATATCTTAATCAAAAATCTAAAATTAACAAGTAAATAAAACTAACTAAAAAAAACTAGTAATAACATAAAAATAAAACTCTAAATAAATTAAAAAATATTATATAATTAAGATTTTAAATAATATAAATCAACTTAATATCGATATTGAAAGAGAAAATTAACATGAAAAACTTTGATGAAAATAAATAAATATAAGTAAAGTTTTATTGTTATATATTAATTAAAGTTATATATTTGAACTAATTTTTGGTTCCACCGTATTATAAGTCAAGATTTAAGAAATATTAAGATATGATATACATTTATGAAAGAAATACTTGTATTTAAAACTAAAAGATGATAAAATATTTTATGTTACATATTGTGTGCATATATTGGTAGTAAAGAAATTTAAGATCTGATATACTACCTGGTTAAGGAGATACTAACTCCTTAATGATTCGTCTTAAACTCATAATAATAATAAGTAAAATATTTAATAGAAAGCAATGAAAGCAATAAACAATAATCAAAGTCATCTCAAAAATTAAGCAGCATATATATTAATCACTATTCAAAAAGCAAGCAATAAATATTAAAAGTTTTCTAATTAGAGTTTAAACATTGGTATGTTGAAATATATAAATTTAAACAAATATTATACTAACCAAATAATAGAACATACACAACACAAGGTATAACGAGGTAAACTTACATAGAACTAATATCTATGTGGTAGCATCCTCGGGTTGCTTATAACAACCACTTGGCAAGAAATAAATCCCCTAAGTAATAAAACATATCCAACTCAATAGAAATATAAATACAAATACCTCTATCAGTCGAAACCTATGTACTAACAACCTATTGCTACCTTAACTTGCTACATCCGTAACAACTTGATACGACACACAAACTTGACTTTCCTCCAAAGCTAATAGTACTCAATGTAGTGTGATTAGTAACCAAAGATAAGTAAAGTGAACAGATAGTAAACAGTCAAACGTGGAAAATACACTCAACCACGAGCCACCAACAACCAACGGTGAGAAATACATTTAACCACGAACCACAACCAACCAATGTGGGAAATACACTCAACCACATATCACAAACAATCATTGATTCAGGAACATAACCAATACTACCCAACCTAATTTCACAGTGTTGTTCTCATAATATTTGTAAAATACTCAAGAGCTCTTAACACTCAAGCACATTATTTTACCAACAACAATATAGCACAAATACTAAAAATACTCAAAGTAATTTATGATCCAGAAGTAATTTTCAAAATAAATTTTGATAGAATTTTTGTATAGAAAAGATGCTTAATAAATTTCAAAAGATGGGGTATTTATAGAAGAAACCAAGCACGAACAGCCACCCTCATCGAGGGTTCTTCTCAACCACCTCATCGATGGTTCAATGAGGGGTTCGACGAAGGTCTCATCGAGGTGCCAAAAATTTAAATTTTGTGATCCAAAAAATATTGAGTAATTTTCATAAATGCCCATACCCAAAACGGAAAAAATTGCCACTCTACAACCTAACATGCATACTAAGAAACCAATCCTATTGTATGTATATATCATGCTTTCAATTATAATATACCTAACTATGTGTGTGTATATTATTGATCAACAATAATCAACCTTACATAGATAAAGATAAAAATACTGAGTAAAATAAATAGATACTATATTTTGCACAAGATAAGACAGCACAGACACAAAGGAGAACAAGACTCATAGGTAGCATTGATGATTTAGTCTTCAATTAGTATACTTTTCTTTTATTATAAAAATAAATGATTAGGATGAATGATTCTACTAAATAACAATATTATGTTTGTATTCTCTTAAAAGATATGTATGCAAGTTATTTTGAGTCAAATTGTTTTGTTTTGTTTTAATTTGTCATTGCATGTATTACTAATAATAAACATAAATGTGAGAATGAGTACCTAAAATAAATAAATAAAATAGTACAAAAGTGACTTAAATTTATTATATTTTATTGGTGATACATACAATAACACAAATAAAATAGAATAAAAATATATCCATTTAACTAATTTTTTTCAAAATATTCAATCGTGGCTACAGCCTGGTGTAGCCCCTAACTAAGCTCTGCCCCTAGTTACAAGCCTTAAACTTCATTAGTGACTCAAGTGTAATTTCATTTAATGTTGTTTCAAGAATTTAAATTTCAAATAAATACGTGTGCTTTCAGATACAATTTATGTATTTTGGAACATCTCTCGTGGTAAATAATATATAATAAAATAACATACCCTAAAATATTAAAACTCTAAATAACATTATAAGGTCATTTGGTTCTAGGTTGGTATTCTCGTATGCAAAATATAGTATCTATTTTTTTCTTTTCTGTTGTCCCATTGTAAGGGTGGTTTATTATGTGAGCTAGTTGCACATGCATGTACTTAAGACACAGATTGGTTTTAAGTACAAACATTGCATCTACTTGGGCTTATTAGATTGGTAGCCTATCAAATCAAATAGGTTTTCATATAGTGATTTGGGTGTTTTTCCATCAAAAAATGGTTTTACAAGAGTTGTTTAATAGCGAGAGTATGCCGAATATTCATTAACTTGGGTCAATAATAATCGCCATGGTTCATGAAGTTTAGGTTGGTGTAGCTTTTTATCTTGAAAAAGAGATTTCTTATCTAATTTTTAAAGAGCTTTTCCTCTCAATAATTCTAGTATTTTTCTTTCTCATTGTCGGATCCGAGAAAACATGATCATATGAAGTCCAAGAAAACAAGATCATATAATGTAGAACTTAGGACATCAGATATGTATACTCCAATATCTCAAATATCAAGTTGAGCAAGTACATCTTGTGAGATTGAGTAAGTTTTTTCGTTTTATAATTAAGATGCATTTTTGGCTATAGGAAAGCCATATCATTATGGGAATTTCACACTTCTAGTTTGCCGATTTATGGCTTTGCAATGTGAGTTTGTTGGAAAAGACGAAGTTTTATTAAAACAAATCTGTAAAGCCTTGCCTTGTCCCACATTACCTTTTTACAATATTTATAAGATATATAAATAGTGAATAGTTGGCTATTGGGATTGGACCCCAAGGAACACCCACTTTTGTGGAAGGGGAGAGGACCTAAGGAAAATTTTTTCACTTATAAAAATAGTTGTTATATATATATATATATATATATATATATATATATTTTTTTTTTTTTCTTTCTCAGAAAAACAACCGTTATTTTCTTTTATCAGAATATGACCGTTAAATGGACGTTTGTCTTCTTTATTCAGAAAAAGAGCCATTGCTCGTATTTACTCACAAAAATGTCTGTTATTCGTCTTTACTCTGAAAATAGCCGTTACTCTTCATTACTCAGAATGGCCGTTACGCTCTTAATTCCCAGACATTACCGTTATTATCATAATTGCCACACGGTTTCTAAAACCTATAAAAAGAGGGCCTCAGCTCTCAGTTTTAACACAACAATCTCTACAAACTCATCTCACTACAAATAATTCTCTCTGCAAATCTAAGTTATTTTCTAGTTTTCTGAGCAACAAATTTTTTCAAGTGTAGCATTCCGGTCTTCATCTGTGCAGTGAAGTTCCGAGATAGAGAAAAAATATTCTGGGTTGTTTTATCCTAGGGACGACGGGACTGTGTTTGCTTACACAAATTTGGGGAGAGCTGCGAAACGTCTTAAAGAGAGCGACCTAGTCCGCGACTCAACCCAAGCAGTTCATTTCAGATTATCGGTAATATTGTTACAATATTATTTTAACACACTTGTACCAACAATTTTAAGATGAATTCAATCTAGCATGTCTACTGAAATGCTAACTGCTGATCTAAACAAACCATTCCGTTTTGAGGGACTACACTTTAAAAGATGGAGACAAAAAAATTTATTTTTCTTAACCATGAAAAAAGTCGTTTCTGCTCTTACAACTGAAAAACCAATACAGTCTACTCCTCCTACTGAAGATGCAACTAAGGATTTAGACACGTGGATGCAAAATGATTTTCTATGCAAAAATTATATTCTTAATGGTTTAGCTGATAATTTGTATGATTATTATAACTTTGATAAGTCTGCTAAGAAAATTTGGGAAGCACTTCAAAAGAAGTACGACACTAAAGAAGCTAGAACTAAGAAGTATGCTGTCAGTAGATACATGAAGTTTCAAAAGATTGATGGAAAATCAGTGGAAGCTCAATCACACAAACTGCAAAAGATAGCACACGAAATAACCTCTGAAGGTATGACTCTAGATGAACAATTTCAAGTAGCTGTTATTATAGATAAATTACCCCCTGCTTGGAAAGATTTTAAGAATACACTTAGGCATAAAACTAAGGAATTTTCTTTAGAAAGTCTTATAACTCGGTTAAGAATAGAAGAAGAAGCCCGAAAACAAGACCAAACAGATGAAATACTCATAGTCTCAAATAACAGTACCAATAAGAAACCCACATCTACAATTCTAAAACCTAAAGGTAGAAAAATGAAAACTCAGAATCGTAATAATAACCAAAACTGCTGATGAGTGCTCAAAAAGCACAAAAAATACCATGATTTTATGCACATTAATTGATTAAAAATATATATATTTATATGTTTTATCATATATTTATATAAATTTTTCTTTTTCGGAATCATGGGTATTTTTATTGTTTTTCAAGTATTTTCGCTTAAAAACGTAACTTAAAGACTCAAAGAGGAATACTGAAAGCAATACATCACAAATATATTAATAAATAAATGAGGAAAGGTCGAAAAATATGGAAAAATTGGACAAAATGGGTCCAAAATGTGAAAAAGGAGGAAAACGTGTACGCCACCCGCCCAGGCCGCGCGCGCCGCTGCCATCTTGCCCCATTTTCGCGCGCAGCCGCCCCCACGTCATGTTGAAGTCATCGAATGACATCATCATCCACCACTCCGTGTTTCCACCATATTTTAACATTTTTTCACCCACTTTTTCTCCCCATCCTCACCTATAAATACCCTATTCTCTTCACTTCTAAACACACCTCAAAACCATTCTTCTCTTTCTTTCTCTCATTTCTTAGTTTTTAAGCTTTTCTTAGTTTTTAAGCTTTTCTTAGTTTTTAGTTTTTTCTTAGTTAATTTCTCTTAGTTTTAGAGTTCTTTTCTTTTTGAGAAGAACTAGTTATGTTTTTGTAATTTATTAGCTTTTTGATTCAATAAATGGGAGTGCAAATTCTGTTTGGAGGTTTTCCAGCTACGGGAATAGCATCGAAGTTCTGTAAGGATTTTATTTTCTTTACAGTTATTTTTTATGCTTTATTCTTACATGTTATATTTAATTTGTTTGTGATTAAATTTAACTGTGCTGGCTATTTGTAAACATGATATAATAATAACGTTGTTATGCTTGCGAAATATTAAATAGGTGAAAATCTCTAAAATGAATTGATTTTATTTTTATTCAAGATTTTATATTAAGAATGTTAGAGAGAAATATATTATTTTTCATTACAAACTTAAATCTAAAAATTAGATTTTAAGGTTTAGTTATCCGATCTGATTTAGAGTAGTGCTATTTTATTTGTTGGTACAATCGCCCCGTAGTTAGAGTGAAGCTCTATTTCAAAAGTTTTATAAGAATTATTATCTAAAAATGTATTGACAACATGTTTTCAGTAGTGGTTTTAAAACTTGAAAGTTAGTATTTGGATAATTGAATTCTTAGGTTTAATTTGGACATCTTGAATAAAGTTTAAACTCTCTAACACTACCAAAGGTGGCATTTAAATGGTTCATTTTTAATCTCTTAGAAAAAAGGAATTAATTTAATTAACCAAATTAGTTATCAACTCCACCCATAGGTGTTAATTCATTTGTTTAGTTAACAAAGAATATCTAACCCCACCAAAGGTGTTATTCATATAAAAAAAGTGAGAATCAATAAATATCAATTCATATCTTTAATAACCTAAATAATATGAGCAAGCATAATTAACATAGTTATTATATTCATAAATACTCCACTATTATAAATGATAAAATTTGCATAAATATTTATTGAATCTATATTTATTTTTATGTCAGTAGATTAAAAACACAAAACCCAAACTATCGTGACAGGATGTTTAGGATTTAATTTCGTTTTTAAAAGTTTGAATAATAAATTAAAAACCACATATATTCCTTCCTTAGATCGACCTTGGGAGTATATTAATCATTTTCTACGAAATGATTCGTGCACTTGCAAGAGTTTTATAAATATAAAACCAAAGTATTGGCAGGAATCGGCGATGCCGATTTTTGCTCATCAAGCAATCACCAAAATAGAAATAGAAACTATCCTCCCCAGAATGGACCTCAACCCCCCTTAAGGAATAACACATTCATGTGTTATAGTTGTAACAGACCTGGCCACTTGGCTAGGAACTACCGGAACAGGAATCGTCTTGCCCCACAGGCAAACCTTACCGAAGATCAAGTTATTGCTATGATATCTGAAGTCAATTTTGTTGGTGGATCCGAGGGGTGGTGGGTAGACACTGGTGCTTCTCGCCATGTTTGCTATGATCGAGACATGTTTAAGTCCTATTCTGATTCTGAGGATAAGAAAGTGATGGTGGGTGACTCCCACTCCACTAAAGTTGTTGGTACTGGTGAGGTGGTTTTGAAGTTTACCTCTAGAAAGATTGTCATCTTGAAGGATGTCCTGCATACTCCAGAGATGAGAAAGAACTTAGTTTTAGGCTATCTTCTTAACAAAGTTGGGTTTACTCAAACTACAGGGGTTGATTTATATACTATAACTAAAAATAATATATTTGTTGGGAAAGGGTATGCCACTGATTGCATGTTTAAATTAAATGTTGAAATCAATATAACCTCTTCTTCTACTTATATGTTGAGTTCTTTTAATATTTGGCATGATAGACTTTGTCATGTTAATAAACGTATAATCAAGAACATGAGCACTTTAGAACTAATTCCTAAACTATCTTTGAATGATTTTGAAAAATGTGATTTTTGTAGTCAAGCTAAAATAACCAAAACTTCACATAAATCAGTAGTTAGAGAAACTGAACCTTTAGAATTAATTCATTCTGATATATGTGAACTTGATGGAAATTTAACAAGAAATGGAAAACACTATTTTATAACTTTTATAGATGACTGCTCAGATTACACTTATGTATATCTAATGAAAAATAAAAGTGAAGTGTTTGACATGTTTAAAATATTTATGACTGAGATTGAAAATCAACTTAATAGGAAAATAAAAAGGTTTCGAAGTGATAGAGGCACTGAATATGATTCTAATATCTTCAATGATTTTTATAAAACTCATGGAATCATTCATGAAAAAACTGCACCTTATTCTCCTGAAATGAATGGCAAAGTTGAAAGAAAAAATAAAACTTTTACTGAATCAGTTGTTGCAATTTTATTAAACTCTGGTGCTGCTTCCCATTGGTGGGGAGAAATTCTATTAACTGTTTGCTATGTGCTAAATAGAGTACCCAAATCTACAAATAAAATTTCACCATATGAAATTTTGAAAAATAAGAAACCTAATTTAAGTTATTTTAAAACTTGGGGTTGTTTAGCCTATGTTAGGATCCCTAGTCCTAAAAGAAATAAACTTTCTAGTAGAGCATATAAGTGTGTATTCATAGGATACGCTGTGAATAGTAAAGCTTATAAATTCTATGACTTAAAAGATCATGTAGTTATAGAATCAAATGATGTTGACTTCTATGAACATAGGTTTCTAAAAATAGTGGGGGCTCGTCTTCTAGTAGTTTACCCATAACTAGAACTAGTGAACAAAATGAAGAATTAAACACTGAAATTAGAATAAGTAAACGAGCTCGAACCCTTAAGGATTTTGGGACTGATTTTTATGCTTATACCTTAGAGGAAGATCCTCAAACTATTAAAGAAGCATTATCTTCTTTAGATGCCAACTTATGGGAAGAAGCCATAAATGATGAAATGGACTCTCTTGAGTATAATAAAACTTGGCATTTAGTTGACTTACCTCCTGGTTGCAAAACCATTGGTTGTAAATGGATACTGAAGAAGAAATTAAAACCTGATGGTACTATTGAAAAGTACAAAGCTCGTCTTGTAGTTAAAGGGTATTGGCAAAGGGAAAATGTAGATTTATTTGATACCTTTTCACTAGTCACACGAATAACTTCCATACGTGTACTTTTTTCTCTTGCTACTATCCATGATTTAGTAGTATACCAAATGGATGTTAAAACTGCTTTCTTAAATGGTGATTTAGAAGAAGAAATTTATATGGATCAACCTGAAGGTTTTGTTATCCCAGGTCAAGAAAATAAAGTTTGTAAACTAGATAAATCCCTTTATCATCTAAAATAAGCACCTAAGCAATGGCATGAAAAATTTGATAACCTAGTTATCTCACATGGATTCAAAATAAATGAAAGTGACAAATGCATTTATTATAAATTAGAAGATAACATTTGCACTATTATCTGTTTATATGTGGATGACATGCTTATTTTTGGGTCAAATATTCATATTGTGAACAATGTGAAAACTTTGGTAAGTGCTAATTTTGATATGAAAGATCTCGGAGAAGCGAGTGTAATCCTTGGTATAAAGATAACTAGGTCTGAAAAGGGAATTTCTCTAGATCAGTCTAACTACGTTGAAAAAATCTTAAAGAAATATAATTACTTTAACTACAAACCTGCATTTACTCCTTATGATCCTAGTGTAAAGTTGTTTAAGAACACGGGAGATGGTGTTAGACAAACTGAGTATGCGAGCATCATTGGTATCTTACGTTATGCTACTGATTGCACTAGACCAGACATAGCTTATGTTGTGGGACTACTATGTAGGTTTACTAGTAGACCTAGTGTAGAGTATTGGAATGCTATTGAAAGGGTTATGAGATACCTTAAGATAATTATGAACCTTGGATTACATTATAAAAAGTTTCCCGCTGTTCTAGAAGGATATAGTGATGCAGATTCAAACACTTTATCAGAAGACTCCAAAGCAACTAGTGGCTATATTTTTAACATAGCTGGTGGAGCTATTTCTTGGAAGTCTAAGAAAGAAACAATATTGGCTCAATCTACAATGGAATCTGAAATGATAGCATTAGCCACTGCTAGTGAATAAGCAGGCTGGCAAAGAAGTCTATTAGCTGAGATCCCTTTACGGGAAAGACCGACACCAGCTGTCTTGATCCACAGCGATAGTACCACGGATATTGCAAAGATCCAGAACTGTTACTACAATGGAAAGAGACGATAGATACATCGTAAGTATAGTACTGTTAGAGAATTTCTCTCTACGGGAGCTGTAAGAGTGGATCATGTACGTTCTGATGAAAATCTGGCTGATCCTTTGACGAAAGGATTACCGAGAGAAAAGGTTTTCAAAACCTCAAAAGGAATGGGATTAATGCCCTTATAATGAAGATTCACTTGTGATGGTAACCCAACTTATAGACTGGAATTCCCAATAAATAAGTTCAAAGGGTAATAACAAGTCATGAAGTGATATGAGAGGTATCATGCTATTTTCAAATCCCATTCTATATTGTTAGAAGCATGAAGTCCTGAAGCGATAGAAAAGGATGAGTTAATTATTAAACTCTTAATGAGTTCTATACTCTATGTGGAGTGGAGTACATAGCTACATGAGTACTCTTGATAGACTCACCTATGTGAATGTGGAAGTGTGGCCGCTTCCTATGGAAATTTCTTGGGAAAAAATTTACTAGAGCGTTCACTATATTGGGATACACGTGCATGGCCATAAAGCACGGGCTTTTCGAACTACACCTTGGAAAGGTTGTGTGTGATGATTGTTAGAGATAGAGTTCAAAACTACGAGTTACTCTAGTATATTCTAAAGCATCAACACTATGCAAAGGTTCAAGTCGATAGACACCTTTTTGCTTATGCACAATCTTATAATTTTAATTGATCGGTTTCTCCATGAAAATTATTATTTTTTATATAAAATTCAAGTGGGGGATTGTTGGAAAAGATGAAGTTTTATTAAAAAAAATTTGTAAAGCCTTACCTTGTCCCACATTGCCTTTTTACAATATTTATAAGATGTATAAATAGTGAATAGTTGACTATTGGGATTGGGCCCCAAGGGGCACCCACTTTTGTAGAAGAGGAGAGGACCTAGGCAAATGTGATACCACACGCGCGCGCGTGCTGCCACCGCCGCCCTCTGTCTGAACGATCGGCCATGCCGTGTCGAGCCGAGCCGAGTCCAAGTCCAAGTCTGAGTCCGATTGCGTGTGTGTGTGTGAGGTGAGTCCGTGTCCGAGCAACAAATTTTTTCAGGTGTAGCATTCTGGTCTTCATCAGTGTAGTGAAGTTCTGAGATAGAGAAAAAAGATTCTGGGCTGTTTTATCCTGGGGACGACGGGGCTGTGTTTGGTTGCACAAATTTGGGCAGAGCCACGAAACGTCTTAAAGAGAGCGACCTAGTCCGTGACTCAACCTAAGCAGTTCATTTCAGATTATCGGTAATATTGTTCCAATACTATTTATGATGCAAGTCGTGGCATGAAAATATTATTTCGTAGTGTGAAGAGAGTGGATCGTGCTTAAACCGTGTACAGGTTGTGTATGTCATGACGTGAAAAAAACTGTATGATGTAGTGCCAAGTTGAAAAATCCATTTTTCTCATTTCCTCATCCTATAAATAAGACCCTATTTCTTTTGTAATAGATACCCCATTAGTTCTCTTCTAGTTGATTTCTTACATTTCTTAGCTTTTCTTTTAATAATTAAAAGTTCTTCTCTAGTTCGAGAGTTCAAAAAATTTAGTTCATATAATAGCTTTTAGCTTCAATTCAATAAATAGCATAGCAATTATGTCTGGAGATTTTCTAAAAGCAATTCTAAGAATTATGTTGAGGTATATTTAAATGTATTGTTTTTAGAATATTTCTAAGTATTGTGTTTGTATGCTATATGTTTAATTTATTGATCATTTATTAAACTATGCATATTTGGCTTTAAATAGTACATGATATTAGTAATGTTGTTACGCTTATGAAATATCAAAATGGATTAAATATTTTTATAAAATGAATTAAGTTTTATTTTGTCATCAAGATTTAAACAAAAGTTTGTTGAAAAATATATTGACGAAGTGTTTTTCATAATAAACAAAAAAGTTATATTTATAATTTAAATTATCTAAATCTGATTTAGAGTAGCACTTTTAAATATTTTTGTCTATATCAACTATATAATTAAAATGAGCTCTATTTCAAAGATTTTTGTAAGATTTATTATGGAAGATATATTGACGACATATTCTTCATAATAGTTTTAAAATCTGAAAGTTAGTTTCAGATACTTAAATCATTAACATAACTTAAATACCTTAATGAAGTTTAAATTATTGACCTGACTAAAAGTGGCAAGTTAAAGTTTATTTAACAAAGAAAATGATCCATGTCTTAAGATATTTTCATACCTATAAGAAAAAATCAATAATCTCAATTCATGTGTTTAATATCCTACTTAATATTGAACAAGCATGATTAATTAACTAATATATCCTATAAATTATTCACTATATGATAAATGTTTAATTGCTTAAATATTTATTGAATCTATCTTTATTTATATATTAATAGTTTAGAAACTCAATATAAAACAACTGTGATATGATGTTTAGATCATTTAATTTCATTTTTAGATTGTGACATGATGTTTAAGTTATTTAATTTGATTTTTAAACTGTGACATGATGTTTAGGTAATTTAATTTCATTTTTAAAGAATTTTTTGAATGATTTAAAAAACCATATGATTTCTCTTTAGACCGACCTTGGAAATATACTTGTCATTTTTTATAAGTAATTTGTACACTTGCGAGCTATTTTATGATTTTATACAAAAATTATACTCCTAATTTTGATACATCAAGTTTTTGATATAATTGTTAGATAAACCAATAATAACACTAAAAACTAGTTAATCTTTATAAGCATTAAGTTTTTGGCGCTTTTGATAGAGAGAAATATTGTTTTTAAATTGTTATTATCAAAATCTTAAAACAATTTAGGTCGTAAATATTGTAATTTTTATTTTATTTTATTCAAAAATTTAAAAAAACTTAAAAAAGCAATAAATGGATCTCAAATTAAAAAAAATATTGAAAATAAAAAACATTAATATCTCATTTACTTTTTGACTTAAAATATTTTTTAAAAATAAATAACTATTAGTTGTCTAATTTCAAAAATTTTAAAAACAAATCTAAAAAATTGTCATTTTTAATAGTTGACTTATAAAAAAAAGTCAAAAAAATTATAAGCTTATTTATTACTTAAATATAAAAAATTCAAAACTTTTGAAAATAAAAAAAAATCTAAAATTTATGCCTAGTTGATTAAAAAAATCTCTAAATATCTCAACTTTTTTCAAACTATTTTTTTTAATTAACTTAGATATTAATTATTAATTTATTTTCTTTTTAAAATTTTTTTATACTAATTTAAATTTTTATTTTTACTTTCATTTTATTTTTTTTAATTTTATTTTTAATTTGTTAAGTTTTATTTCATTTTGCTTAGAATTTTTATTTCCTAACTTTTTATTTACTAACTTTTTGTAATAATTTTGTTTGCTATGTTTAATTTTTATTTATTTTTTCTTATAAATTTTGTTTAATTATCAACTCGCTTTAATTCTTTTTTATTTGTTTGTTTTTATTTCTTTTTCCTTATTTATTTTTATTTTTTACCGTTCTTTTTGTAATTATTTCTTTTATAGTTTGCTTTCATTTTTATTTTATTATATTTTTATTATGTCTTTTTTTAATATTTCTTGTTTCTTCTTTATTTTTCTTTTCTTTTGTTATTTTGTTATTTGCTTATTTTATTTTATTTTTTTTTTCTTTTTATTATTCTTGTTTAATATTTTTGTTGATTTGTTTTTAAAAAATTGAGCTACGATATTGTATTTTCTCTTAGTTGCACCATGGAGCTCTTGTAATACAATTAGGTCAAGAAAAACATATTTTTATATGGATTCCTGCTTGAATACAACGTGTTCTATAAACTAAAAAAATGCATTTTAAATAAGACCTACACAAATAGTTTTTATTTTTTCTTCTATAAACCCTATTTTATCATTACCCTAAAAACAAATAATTTTGAAGTTACCTCCAAAAAATATGAAAATATTAGTGTCAATATCATCATTGGTGATTAAAAATAAAAAAGAAGTAAATGCTATGTTTGATCTAGGTGCAACTGTAAATTTAATGTCATATTCATTATACTTATAATTAGAAATAGGTCAATTAAAATCCGAACCATGTCCCTACTTCTAAGCGGATAAAGTTTTTAATATCCATGGGGTATGGTAAATGATTTAAATAATACAGGTAGACAAACTTATCATACTTGTAGATTTTGTAATTTCAATAAACTCAATGATGAGGGGAACATTGAGTATATTAATTTATGGAAATGAATATCTCTCCAAGAAACATCTTGTTGAGACACTAAACTAGGTGTTATATGGGAGGCAACCCATCATTGTAGGTATTATTAATTTCTTTATTTTAATTTGTTTGTTTGTTTTATGTTAATTTATTTATTTTGTTTTCTATGTTGTGAACATTATTAGAATTGTTAAATTTTATAACAATTTGTTAAATTTTTTGAGAAATACACAATATTCTTTCTATGTAATATTTATCTATTTGGATTGATGGATGCACCTTTAATTCCTTATCAATTCTTGAATAGGTTCAATAAATGGGTAACTTTTTTCTTTCATTAATTGATGCGTATTTTCGCAAGTGTACGAATCGTTCAAGTAATAAAGTGTACAAAAGTACGGATATCGAACCCACAAGGAATGGCGTTACTAAGTACCGAAATTGACTAATCCTAATTTTATTTGAAAACCGAATTGTTGAAATTGTTTTAAAAGCAAATTAACATAAAACTAAATGCAAATAACAAAATTTAATATTGTTCACAAATGATTAAAAATGCTAAGGCATTTGATTTCGCTAAATCAATTCAATCCGATTTCAAGTTATGTTATATGAGAATCAAAGTTAAAAGTGATGGTTGAAAAACCCAAACTTATCTAATACTCTTTCTCAAGTTATATTAGAATTACTTATCTATGAAAACCGACTATATTTCTATGAAGATTTAATCACAAATAAGCACATTACGATTTAGGATATTTCTGGAATAACCACATACATCATGCATTAGGTGTCAAACTCGCATTCAACATACGGTATTTATCACAAGAAGCGTTCATTACACATCTCCTCTCGGTCTCAATATAATGCAACAAATCATTTAAATCTTGATCAGAAATTTAAAAGCATTAAGCATGGAAATAAATACTCAACTTGAAAACAACGAATTCATATAACGATAACACAAGAAATCAGATTTTCATGATTCAACTACATCATAGCCTTAGCAAAAACGAATTAGTTCATAACGAAAATAAGAACAAACATATTCTCAATTGAATCCATGAATAAACAATCTGAATAAAATGCAGAAAATAAAAGCTAAGGAGAAGAGATCAAAAACTCTTGAAGAGGAAGACTTGGTTGCACAATGGTGATGATCCTTCAAGCTTCTCCAACCTTTCTCTCCAAAATTTCCTTCTCTCCTGCAAAAATAACTCAATTCTACTCTCTCTACCGTGGCCTCCTTCTCCATCATAATGTATATATAGGTCTAGGGTTTTGGAGGGCAATTTTGAAACAAAACAGCATAAAAAAATGTTTTCGAACGAAACTCGCCGGCGGCGAAGTTATTCTCGCCACGGCGAGATTTCTGGAAAACTTACGATTTCGGTTCTGCTAAATCTCACCGGCGGCGGGATTATTGTGGCCGGCGGCGAGATGCACTTGGCCGGCGGCGAGATGTATTTGGCCGGCGGCGAGATGTACTTGGCCGGCGGCAAGATTTATTTGGCCGGCGACGAGATTGCTTTGCCAAAATCCATGCTCTCGGGAAGATTTTCAACATTTTCTCCTTAAGGTTTTCGCCGGCAGCGAGAATATTCTCACCGGCGGCGAAATTCCAAATTTTGAAATTTTGTTTTCTTTTTATTTGATTCAATCCCGATCATTGTACTTTGTCCCTAACTTCTCCAAAATCATGATTTTACCTGAAATTGCACTTTAAACACGAAATACCCGTGAAATGACATTTTTGGATTAAATAATCAAATAAACACAATTTTCACACAAATATCAACATTTAAATCATAACAAAAATGCAATAATTTAGCTCTTATCATTAATCTTTATCTTTAATTTACAATTGTTATATTAAGGAAAATGTAAGTTCTAGGTTGAGGGTAGGAAAAATTACTTATAAAATTATGCTTAAATTGAAATTTTTATATGTTAACATTTGTACTATATTTATATTTATTTTTATTTACATTTTTGTGTGTGTTTATTTATTTTTATAGAATTAAGAATTTTTTTGGTTTATTTTTAAAATTTTCTTACAAAAATTATCATGTCTAATAAAGTTAATTTTAAGAAAATGATTAAGTCTTTGTATTGTTAGATTAATTTAAAAAATATTTCATGGAATAATATGATAATTAGTTAGTTTTTGTCATAATTAGTATTTCATGATAAAATATTGACATTACAATAAACCCAAAATCGATATTTAAGAATCAAATAGTGGAAACTATTCTTGTGAGAATATATTTTGAGCCATTATCTTCTCATTTTGAGTGATAATATGTTTATACTCTTTAAACACTCTTCTTATTGATGAGTGCTCAAAAAGCACTAAAATTACCATGATTTTATGCACATTAATTGATTAAAAATATATATATTTATATGATTTTATCATATATTTATATATATTTGTCTTTTCGGAATCATGGGTATTTTTATTGTTTTTCAGGTATTTTTGCTTAAAAACGTAACTTAAAGACTCAAAAAGAAATACTGGAAGCAATACATCACAAATATATTCAGAAATAAATGAGGAAAAGTCAACAAATATGGAAATATTGGACAAAATGAGTCAAAAATGTCAAAAAGAAGGAAATCATGCCGCCCAGCCGCCCGACAATGTGCGCGCCAGCTCTCCATTCCGCGCACTCCCGTGCCGATCAGCGCCCAGTCCCGCGCACGCCCCTGATGTTGTCCACGCACGCCGCTACCTATCTGCGCCGCTGCCCATCTACGCCCCATCTGCGCACGCTAACTCGCCCAACAACACCATGACATCATTAGTATGACATCATCATTCACTACTCTGCGTTTCCACCATTTTTTATCATGTTTTCACCCACTCTTTCTTCCTCTCCTCACCTATAAATACCCCCATTCTCTTCACTTCATACCACACCTAAAAACACATTATCTTCTCTCTTTCTTTCTCTCTTTTCTTAAATTTTCTAAGTTTTTCTTAGTTTTTAGCTTTTCTTAGTTAGTTTTTCGTAGTTTTAGAGTTCTTCACTTTTTGAGAAGAACTAGTTATGTTTTTGTAATTTATTTGTTTTTGATTCAATAAATAAGAGTGTAAATTCCGTTTGGAGGTTTTCCAGCAACGGGAATAGCATCAAAGTACTGTAAGGATTTTATTTTCTTTACAATTATTTTTTATGTTTTATTCTTACATATTATATTTAATTTGTTTGTGATTAAATATTAACTTTGCTGGCTGTTTGTAAACATGATATAATAATAACGTTGTTATGCTTGCAAAATATTAAATATGTAAAAATCTCTAAAATGAATTGATTTTATTTTTATTCAAGATTTTATATTAAGAATGTTATAGAGAAATATATTATTTTTTATTACAAACTTAAATCTGAAAATTAGATTTTAAGGTTTAGTTATCCTTAAATAAAGTTTAAATTGTCTAACCCCACCAAAAGTGGCATTAAAATGGTTCATGTTCAATCTCTTAGAAAAAATGAATTAATTTAATTAACCGAATTAGTTATCAACGCCACCCATAGGTGTTAATTGATTTGTTTAGTTAACAAAGAATATCTAATCCCACCAAAGGTGGTATTCATATAAAAAAAAAAGAGAATCAATAAATATCAATTCATATATTTAATAACCTAAATAATATAAGCAAGCATAATTACTTAGTTATTATATCTATAAATCCTCCACTATTATAAATGATAAAATTTGCATCAATATTTATTGAATCTTTAACTATGTTTATTTTTATGTTATTAACTTAGAAACACAAAAACCAAAATATCGTGATAGGATGTTTAGGATTTAATTTCGTTTTTAAAAGTTTGAATAATAAATTAAAAACCACATACATTCCTTCCTCAGATTGACCTTGTGAGTACACTTATCATTTTCTAGGAAATGATTCGTGCACTTGCGAGAGTTTTATAAATATAAAACCAAAGTATTGGCAGGATCGGCGATGCCGGTTTTGCTCATCATATTTTTGGCGCCGTTGTTGGGGAACGAACCCAGGTCACCCGCATGACAGGCGGGAATACTTACCATGATTTTTTTTATTTGATTTGATTTTACCTTTTTCAATTTGATTTTATTTTTATTTATTTTATTTTATTTTCAACCCCCAACTAGCTTCTTGCTAGTCCCTCAGCAAGAGAAGCGATAAAAACGAAAAATTAAACTATCCTAAATCACTTCGGTGGATTGACACGGTTGCATTTAGCCTATGCAACAAGCCTTTAAACCCTTAGGTTTCCCTAGTGGACGAGTTTGAGTCTCGTGAGGGTTTTCAGTAATGAGACCCACAAACATTGAACTAAATGTAAAAATGAAAAGAAACAATAAAATCAACAACTTAAAAACTAAAATTACAACAAAATCAAAAATTAACTTTTAAGAATAAAAGAAAACAACATAACACAAAAATGTCTCATACTTTTTAATCTCCTTTAAGATCATAATTAAAATCTCAAGCATAAGTTATTTTAATCTTCTTAAACAATAATGATTTATTATAATAATTAGTCGAAAATCAGTTTCATATTTTATATAAAAAATGTATCAATTTAATTTCACCCAATTTCAGTGTCTAGAATCTGAATTCGCTTCGACTATATTCCTTACTAGTCAATACTCTCAAAACATTGAATCCTATGGGTTCAAACACTCATACTAATTTATATGTGAAAGAGTTGATGTATAGAAATGAACTAATATTTTCGCATATGTATAAAGAATAAAGGCTCAAAGTGTTATTTTAACATTGATCTCATGAAAGGAATCAAATGTATAAATTATAAAGATATCATATATAAAAATTATTTTCATGCATAAATCAAACTCATTAAGAAAAAATATCAAAGATATATGCCTTTTACAAATGAAGAGAATGCAATGACTTTTTAGGGAATTACTTCCTATATCTTTCTTTTGTAATTAGCCTTTACTCACAACTTTGTAGGCAATATGGGTCATAGTATGTAGATTATACTATATATTCTTTATATTTCTATTTTTTTCTGAAGATACTTTTCAATATATATCATTTTTTTTAGAGAGTCAACCCATGTACAGATTGTACATTTTTTTAGGATTTTGGTGAGTGGTTAATTTTGTGGCTTTTCTGTTTGATTTGGTTTAGGTAACCCTAGATATATCTTTTTTTGTAGCAGTCATGCATGAATGAGATAAAAACATATACTATCAATTTCTACTCAAATCATTTAATCTAAGAAAAAATAATAAAAAAAATATACGACACTCTATTAAGATGAGAAAAAATTCATACATTCAATGCTAATACCTATAGAGATCATCTAAAAATTTGAAGAAATAAGAAATGTGTTTGGAGTAGAAAAAATATATATTTCACTCTAAATAAAGGAAATTAGGCTCAAATTATATCTCACAAAGGTAGTCTCCACTAAAAAAAATTCATAAACACCAATTTTGGATTTAATATAATTTCCACATCTTATCAAGAAATACTAGTTATGACAAAAACTAACTAATTATCAAAAATAATTACAAAATATTTCATGATATGTTTTCAAAAATTAATCTAACAGTACAAAAGACTTAACTATTTACTTAAATTTGATTTAAAGAAATGATAAATTTTTGTGAGAAATTTTTTATTTTTTTATTTTTTTTTAAATTCCAAAAATTACTAAATCACACAAAACAAAAATAAAACCAAACAAAAAAAAATGAAAATGTGAACATAAAAAAGAAAAAATTATTATTATTATTTTTAAATTGTTAAATCTTTTTTTTTCTTTTCTAATTAAGCATGGTAACTTTTCACCACCCCCAACCTAGAACTTACATTGTCCTCAATGTAACAATTGTAAATTAAAGATAAAGAGAAAGAGAATGTCCAAGTAGTAATGGAGAAATGGAGGTGCATCTATCATATTCATCATTAAAGTATATACAAACAGATCGCTGTGAAATTATAACATCTCAACAAATATTTTTAGTTTTAACAATTTAAAAATTATTCACATGTAATTAACAATAAAATTAAGTAAATAAAACAAATAAAAGAAAATTACCTAAAATAATGGGTTGCCTCCCATCCAGTGCTTAGTTTAACGTCTTAGCAAGACGTAACTTGGGGATTGCATTTTAAGTAAACTCAATATCCCCTCATCATTGAGTCAATCAAATCTATAGGTAAGACAAGGTTGTCTACCTATACTTTTTCAGTCATGCCTTATTGATTTTCAAATTTTTCTGTACTTAAAACTAGGGGCATGCTTGAGGGTTTTAGATAACCCACATCTAAGTGCAAATCAAATAATTAAGGCATCAAAACACAATTGTACCTAGATCAAACAAAACAACTAACTCCTTATATTGTAATTAAAACTTTAAAATTTTGGAGATAGTTTCAGATTTTTTTTATTTTTGTTTTTTTTTAATTTTTTTTAAGATAAAATAACACAATCAGTATTAACTAAGAGTGCTCCCAGGAAAGAATGGTGGTGCAAAGGCTCCTTAAAAACCATCATCCTAGATAGAACAACGTTCTCAGAAAAGACTAGTGGCACAAAGACTTCCAAGAACTAGTCTCCTAGACAGAACTCCCTTAGATCTTTACTTTTTATGCTATTAAAATTAAGTTAATTAAGTTAAGTAAAAATTTAAGTTAATTAAGTTAAGTTAAGTAAAAATCTAAGTTAATTAAATTAGTAAAAACCTAAGTTAATTAAATTAAATGAAAATTAAGATAAAACATAGTTAAAGAAAATAATAATAATAATAAAATAAAATATATTTGAAAAAGGTAAAAGAGATTAAAATTAATTTTTTTTTATTTTTTTTATTTAAAAACAAATTAGAATTAAGATTTAAAATAAATAACTAAAATAAAATAAAATAAAAAACATAAAAATTAAATGAAAATTAAAAATTAAGTTTTTATTTTTTTATTTTTTAAATTTTTTTTAATAAAAAAAAGACAATTATTTATTTTTATTTAAAATTTATTTAAGTTTTTTTTTACTTCAAATTTAAAATTGCAAAATTATTTTACTATTAACGCTATTATTATTATTATTTTTAAAATTTAAAATTATTAATTTTTCTTATTATAAAATTTGAAATTTGAAATTTAAAAAACAATTAAAATTAAGTTTTTAAAAAAATAAATAAAAAACTTAAAATTAAATGAAAATTTAAAATTAAATTAAAAAGTTTTTTATTTTGTTTTTAAATATTTTTTTATAATTTTATAATTTTTTATTTCTTTATTTATTTACGTAAATAAAAATATTTTTTTTATTTGTTTTTAAATTTTTTATGTTTTTTTAAATTTTTTATTATTTTTATTTAAAAATTATTAAATTTATTTTTGTTTTTTATTCATGAACGTTAAGTTTATTATTATTATTATTAATTTTTTTCTTTTCTTTTCTTTTTATTTATTTTTTACTATTCATGAATGGTAATTTTTTTTGTTTTTGTTATTATTTATTATTTTATTTCAAATTTCAAATTTTAAATTTCAAAATTATTTTACTATTTACGTTATAATTTTTATTTTTTTATTTTATTTTAAAATTTAAAATTTTTATTTTTATTTATTTATTTATTAATAAATTTTTTATTTTTTATTTTTTTTACTATTCATGAATATAAGTTTTTTTAAGTGGAAATTTTAAATTTCATAATTATTTTACTATTCACGTTATAATTATTATTATTATTATTATTATTTTAATTTAAGATTTTTTAATTTTTTTTTCTTATGAAATTTGGAATTTGAATTTTTTTTAATCAAAATAAAAAAATATCACAATTATTTACAACACAAAATGTTTTTAAAATTTTGATAAATAATTTAAAAACGTTATTCCTTCCCCGACAACGGCGCCAAAAACTGGATGAGCAAAACCGGCATCGCCGATCCTATCATTACTTTGGTTTTATATTTATAAAACTCTCGCAAGTGCACAAATCATTTCGTAGAAAAATGATAAGTAAACTCTCAAGGTCGATCTAAGGAATCAATATATGTGGTTTTTAATTTATTATTCAAACTTTTAAAAATGAAATTAAATTCTAAAAATCATGTCACGATATTTTGGGTTTTGTGTTTCTAAGCTAATAACATAAAAATAAACATAGATAAAATTCAATAAATATTGATGCAAATTTTATCATTTATAATAGTAGAGTATTTATGGATTAATTATGCTTGCTTATATTATTTAGGTTATTAAAGATATGAATTGATATTTATTGATTCTCCATTTTTTGTATTAATACCACCTTTAGTAAGGTTATATATTCTTTGTTAACTAAACAAATCAATTAACACTTATGGGTGAGGTTGATAACTAATTTGGTTAATTAAATTAATTCCTTCTTCTAAGAGATTGAAAATGAACCATTTAAATACCACCTTTGGTGGGGTTAGACAGTTTAAACTTTATTCAAGGTGTCCAAATTAAACCTAAGAATTTAATTATCTCAGTACTAACTTTCAAATTTTAAAACCACTACTGAAAACATGTTGTCAATACATTTTCAGATAATAATTCTTATAAAAACTTTTGAAATAGAGCTTCACTCTAACTACCGGGCGATTGTACCAACAAATAAAATAGCACTACTTTAAATCAGACCGGATAACTAAACCTTAAAATCTAATTTTCAGATTTAAGTTTGTAATGAAAAATAATATATTTCTCTATAACATTTTTAATATAAAATCTTGAATAAAAATAAAATCAATTCATTTTAGAGATTTTTACCTATTTAATATTTCGTAAGCATAACAACGTTATTATTATATCATGTTTACAAACAGCCAGCAAAGTTAAATTTAATCACAGACAAATTAAATATAACATGTAAGAATAAAGCATAAAAAATAACTGTAAAGAAAATAAAATCCTTACAATACTTTGATGCTATTCCCGTTGCTAGAAAACCTCTAAACGGAATTTGCACTCCCATTTATTGAATCAAAAAGCAAATAAATTACAAAAACATAACTAGTTCTTCTCAAAAAGAGAAGAACTCTAAAACCAAGAAAAACTAACTAAGAAAAACTTAGAAAAACTAAGAAAAGAGAGAAAGAAAGAGATAAGAGAATGTGTTTTTAGGTGTGGTATGAAGTGAAGAGAATGGAGGTATTTATAGGTGAGGAGAGGTAGAAAAAGTGGGTGAAAAATGATAAAAAATGGTAGAAACGCGGAGTAGTGAATGATGATGTCATACTGATGACGTCATGGTGATGTGGGGCGAGTTGGCGCGCGTAGAGACGGGCATGGGACTGGGCGCTGATGGGCATGGGCGCGCGCGGCGCGCGCGGAATGGAGAGTTGATGCACGCGTTGTTGGAATGGACGATTTCCTCCTTTTTGAAAATTTTGACCCATTTTGTCCAATTTGTTTCATATTTGTTGACTTTTTCTCATTTATTTATGAATATATTTGTGATGTATTGCCTCAAGTATTTCTTTTTGAGTTTTTAAGTTACGTTTTTAAGCAAAAATACCTGAAAAATAATAAAAGTACTCGTGATTCCGAAAAGACAAATATATATAAATATATGATAAAATCATATAAATATATATATTTTTAATCAATTAATGTGCATAAAATTATGGTAATTTTAGTACTTTTTGAGCACTTATCACTTATTAATTCTAATTGTTAGATAATCTCTATAAGTCTTTGCATTGAATATTAAGATTTTTACATCAAATAAGGGGTCATATATTTATTTTTATTGCTTAAATTGATAGTAGAAATTAAAAGTATATGCCTTTTATTCATTCATGCATAACTTCTAAAAAAGAAAGATATATGGGGATACTTAAATCAATAAAATAAAAAGCTATAAATTAGTTACTCACCCTATCATACAATATATGTATAATCTTACATTGGTCATTTCTCTAAAAAAAAAGAATATCTTTTAAAAAAAGAGATAAAATAAAAAGATAAAAATATAAAAATGAATAGTATAAACTACATACTATAATCCATTATCCTTTAAAGTTTTGAGAATTAGCTAAATACAAAAGAAAAAAATATAGGAAATAATTCTCCAAGAAGTCATTGTATTTTCTTCATCTCCTATAAGGTATATTACTTGATATTTTTATTTGATGAATTTGATTAATGTAAGAAAATAATATGTGATTTCTTTATAAATCCTTTCATTTGATTCCTTTAATGAGATCAATATGATATACTACTTTAAGCTTTTTATTCTTTTAAATATATACGAACATATTAGTTCATTTCTATACATAAACTCTATTGACATATAAATTTGAATGAGTGTTTGAACCAATAGGATCAGTATTATTGAGAGTATGTCTTGTAAGGTTAGAGGTAAAGCGAATTAGAATTCCTTATAGTGAGATTGAGTAAATTAATATTAATACAAATTTTGATTTGAATATGAAAGTGATTTTTAACTAATTATTATAATAAATAATGAATATTTAGAATATTGAAATGACTTATACTATAGATTTTAATTGTAGACTTAAGTGAAATTTTAAAGCATGAAAAGTTTTGTTTTTTTTTATTCTTTTTACTTTATTTTTATTTTACATTTGATATCATATCTGAAAACCCTCACTAGACTTAAACTTGTCCATTAGGATAACCTTAGAGCTTAAAGATTTGTTGTATATGTTAAATGCAACTGTGTCAACCTATAGAAATGATTTAGGATAGTTTAATTTCTAGTTTTTTTGTTTGTTTTTAGTTTTTTGTCATTCTTGCTAAGAGACTAGCAAAAAGTTGGTTGAAGATTGCAATAAGTGCTCAAAGTACTTAATATATCATGATTTTATACATGTTTAGTAATTATATAGATTTTCATTTGCTTATTTTACTATCATTTTATACAAATCTATCTTTTCAGAATCACAAGTATATTTTATTATTTTTAAGGTATGTCTTATATTAAAAAGATTCAACTTGAAAAAATTATACGTGAAGCATCCATTACAACTGGAAAGATTAAAATAAAATAATTGTAAAACATTACATATGTTTAAAAATTGAAAAAAAAGATATTACATAGAAAATCGGGTTCCAAAGTGATGTAGTTTGAAGTGTGCCACAACATGAAATAATTGTGATTCGTTATGCGAGGCCAAAGAGCCAAAGGAAAGAATCAATACATCCCAGATATGATGTAGGTCATAGCGTGAAAATATTGTGTGCTACGACACGAAAAGAGTGGATCGTACTTAAACCATTTACATGCTATGTATGTTGTGGCGTGAAAAAAACTATATGCTACGGTGCTAAGCTCTAAAATCCATTTTTTTCTTCTTTCCTCACCCTATAAATAGGACCATATTTATTTTGCATTAGATACCCCATTAGCTCTCTTCTAGCTCATTTATTACATTTCTTAGCTTTTTTAGTTTTTTTTAGTAATTTAAAGTTCTTCTCTCATTCGAGAGTTGAATAAATTTAGTTCATGTAATAGATTTTAGTTTCAATTCAATAAACAACACAACAATTATCTCTGGAGGTTTTCTAGAAGCAATTATAAGAATTTTGTTGAGATATATTTTAAATGTGTTTTTTAGAATATTTTTAAGTATTGTTTTATATGTTATATGTTTAATTTATTGATCATTTATTAAACTATGCATGTCTAGCTATAAATAGTATGAGATATTAATAATGTTTTTACGTTTGTGAAATATTAAAGTAGATTAAACATTTTTATAAAATGAATTAAGTTTTAGTTTATCATCAAGATTTAAACTAAATTTTGTAAATGAAAAATATATTGATGAAGTGCTTTTCATAATAAATAGGAGAGTTAGGTTTAAGATTTAAATTATCTAAATCTGATTTAGAGGGGTGCTCTTAAATCTTTTGGTCTATATCAACTGTATAGTTAGAATAATCTTTATTTCAAAGATTTTTATAAGAATTATTATTGAAGATATATTGACGACATACCCTTCATAATAGTATTAAAATTAAGGTTTAAATTTTTGGCACGATTAAAGATGACAAGTTAAATGGTTTAATAATTTCTTAGAAAAGGAGCATAATTTAATTAATGTTTAAATTGTCGGTTGTTTGAATGTAGCAAATTAAAGTTTAATTAACAAAGAAAGTGGCCACTGTCTTAGGATATTTTCATACTTATAAAAAAGAATCAATAATCTTAATTTATATCTTTAATATACTACGTAATATTGAACAAGCATAATTAACTAGCCAATATATTCTATAAATTCTCTACTGCATGATAAATGTTTAATTGCCTAAATATTTATTAAATCTATTTTCATTTTTATGTTATTAGTTTAGAAATTTAATCCAAAACAATCGTAACTGGATGTTTAAATTATTTAATTTTGTTTTTGAAGAATTTCTTGAATGATTTAAAAACCACATGATTTCTCTTTATACTGATCTTGAAAATATACTTGTCATTTTATTTAAGTAATTCGTAAACTTACTAGCTATTTTATAAATTATACAAAATTTATACTAAAAATTAGTTAATCTTTACAAGTATCAGAGATTGTACCATATATATGATTACTTTATGCATGCTTTGTTATTGTGAAATTATAACTACGGTTTGATGAATATGTTAAAAGCATAGTATGCCTTTGAGTGATTTGAAATGTTTTTATATTCTTTATATTTTTGTTTCTTGCATGCAAGTTATTTACTACTTTATTTATTTGAACATTCTTATTTTAGTACTTTATTTATAGTCATATCATATATATTAATTGAGCATATCTAAATTGGACAGAGCCTTTGCTAGGCACATCATCGTCTTGTATGTTGATGATTGATAGTATCCATGTGTTTTGGGTTTAGCATTGTATCCTATTTGACTATTTATCTTAGCATTTGTATAGTATATTGTATTGATATTATTTGTGTTCTAGATTGTCTTTATGGTTATTTTAAGTATGTTTATTAGACACTAAGTATAAATATTGTGTTGAATTCAAGAAATTTATTTTTTTTATTTATCTATTATGTTAATTATTTGATTCCCAATTTGTGATCACACTTTATCAAGTTGGAATAAAGATCGAAAAAGTTCACGAGTTAACTTATTCATAGTTTTTAAGTCTTGATTATTTAATTGAGTCAGAAATTTAATTTAATTATTTGCAATTATTACGAAGAAAGAAATTTTAAATATAATTATTTATATTCATATTTTAAATTAATTTACTCTATTTTTTAAAAAATGGTTATTTTTATTATTATTTAAAGTTATAATTTAAATTTATTTTTAAAGTTATGATGTATTTTGGGGTATTTTTAATATAATTTTGTGACTCATGTAATTGTTACTTATTTAAAAAGAATATTAAATAAACATTATGAGTCAACAAGAAGTCAGGGTGAGAATATTTGAATTCCATTGACACTTTAATAGTATTTTTGACACTGCACCGAAACTCGAGTATGTTAATATATGAGTCAGAAATTATCGTTAGCACGTAAACAAAGTTTGAGATTTCATTGAACTGTTTAAAATATTACTAGACATGAAAGATCATCTTGATTGATAACAATACACAAGCAAAGCCATAGAAATGTCTAGCTATTTTAGATTAAAATCTACATTAAAAAACACAAATATATTTTCTCTTATTCAAACATATCGAATATAAAATAATAAAAATATTAATATAGATGACTTCCGTACGTAGAAGAATGTTTCTTTCCTAGCAAGTAGGGATAAATTAAATCTTGTGTCCATTTTTGAATAAAAATATACATTTAAATCCCTTTTTATTAAAATGAACAATTAAGTCAACTTTTTTATTTATTAAAATAAATACTAGAGTCTCATTTTATCAAATTATGCACTTTATTTCAATGTGCATTGTATTCATATTTTGATAAAAATAGTGTTATATATTGCTCTTTAGTGAGAAAATTAGAAAAGTTCCACATTGGTTAGGAATGAAGATGGGTATTGAATTTGGGGCTATAAATAAAGCCCTCTTTCACCATTTGTAAACATCCCAAAAATTTGTAAATCTTCTTCTCTTTTGTAAGGGTAATTGATTAGCTCAATTTTGCCCAATTAGTTGTAATTTTGAAGTTCATTCATTTGGAGATAGTGGAAGTGGTCAACGACGCCCGAGGATCTAGGTAACATTTATACCGAAACTCGTTAAATTTCTGGTGTTATTATTTTTCTGCTTTAATATTTCTGTTTCAATATCTGTTTTTAGTTTATTTTAGCATTATATTTCCAATAGCATTATTTTGTCGGGTTAGTTTGAGTTATATTCATTTAAATCATAAGTGAATAGTAACTACTTAGAATAGGGAAAATATACCCGATTTTCCCAACAATTGGTATCAGAGCCGAAGGTTTTCTACCTAGGCATTTGTTTGTATTCCGTTTGTTTGCTATTGGAATATAGTTGCTAGTTGTTGTAATTTGAAGAAATGGCGGAAGAAAAATTTCTTTCAAACAAAGGCCAGTCATCCACGTCAAGCAGAACTATGGTGATGAACGCAAGGTTCGAGGTGGAGAAGTTTGATGGAACCGGTCATTTCGGCATGTGGCAAGGCGAAGTTCTAGATTCTCTGTTTCAACAAGGTCTAGACATCGCCATTGAAGAAGAGAAACCAGATGGAGCAGATGAAGTAGAGTGGAAAAATATCAACCGATTGGCATGTG
Organism: Hippophae rhamnoides; assembly: GCA_033030585.1. Lineage (NCBI taxonomy): Eukaryota > Viridiplantae > Streptophyta > Magnoliopsida > Rosales > Elaeagnaceae > Hippophae > Hippophae rhamnoides. Next base: position 30,620,993 of record CM065431.1, on the reverse strand, counting down.
GTACAATCCGTTCGTGTCTCTCAAGAGAACAAAAGTACACGTTCATGAAGGAGACATCCGCAAGTAAGTTGTGGAAGGCGTTGGAGAACAAGTTCATGAAGAAGAGTGGACAAAATCGGCTCTATTTGAAGAAAAAGTTGTTCCGGTTTGAATACCTTCCAGGTACTACAATAAACGACCACATTACTGCTTTTAATCAATTAGTAGCAGATTTGTTAAATATGGATGAAACTTTTAAAGATGAAGATTTAGCCTTGATGTTATTAGCCTCCCTTGCGATGAGTTTGATCATCTTATTACGAGCTTACTCATTGGGAAGGATAAAGTGTCTTTGAGGAAGTTTGTCTTGCTTTGTATAGTTATGAAATTAGAAAGAAAGATAAAAGAGAAAGCAGGAATGAAGCAAACAGAGGCATTGTACGTAAGAGGACGTTCGCAAACACAACATAAAGGAAGGAGAGGTAGATCTTTATCAAAAGGAAGGCTTGGTAAAGATGAATGTGCCTTTTGTCATGAGAAAGGCCATTGGAAGAAAAAATGTCCGAAGCTGCAAAAGAAAGGAAAAGTCATGCAATCGATGCATGTGTGTAGTGAAAGCAATTGATTCAAATTTTGCATTGGTTGGTTCGTCAACATCATCTCATCCTGGTGATTGGATTTTTGATTCAGCATGTACTTTCCATATGTCTCCTAACAAAGAGTGGTTCTTTAACTTTGAAGAACTAGACGGTGGAGTTGTTTTCATGGGTAATGATTATCCATGTAAAGTTTTGGGAATCGGTACAATTCGTTTGAAGAATGAAGATGGTTCAACCGGGGTCTTGACAGATGTTCATTATGTTCCAGATATGAAGAAGAATCTCATTCTTTGTGGGAGTCTTAGAATCAAAAGGCTTCACCGTGACCATACAAAATGGGGCATTGAAGGTTACTTCGAGCACTTGTGGCAATGAAAGGTGTTCGGAAGAATAACTGTACTACTACCTTGGTAGTACGGTTATTGGGACGACATCGGCCAGCGATTTCAGATGAAGAAAGAGATTTAGAAACTACCAAGTTGTGGCATATGCGTTTGGGACATGCTGGTGAAAAAGCTTTACAGATTCTAGTAAAGCAAGGCCTGTTAAAAGGTGCGAGAACTGGCAAGTTGGAATTATGTGAGCATTGTGTATTGAGGAAGCAGAAAAGAGTAAGCTTTGGCACTGCTCTTCATAATACAAAGGGCATTTTGGATTACATCCATACTGATGTATGGGGGCCAACAAGAACTCCATCCATGAGTGGAAAACATTATTATGTCACTTTCGTTGATGACTTCTCCAGAAGAGTTTGGGTGTATCTCATGAAGAAAAAGGATGAAGTGTTGGGGATTTTTCTCAAGTGGAAGAAGATGATCGAGACTCAGACTGGTAAAAAGATCAAGCGTCTGAGGTCTGATAATGGCACTGAGTACACAAATGATCCATTTATGAAAGTTTGTGAAGAAGAAGGGATTGTGCGACACTTCACTATTCAAAAAACACCACAACAAAACGGAGTTGCAGAACGTATGAACCGGACTTTGCTGGAGAAGGTTCGGTGTATGTTGTCAAATGCTGATTTGGGCAAGCAGTATTGAAATTTGAGAAATTTGTGACCTATGCATGCCATCTCGTCAACCGTCTACCATCGTCTGCTCTTGAAGGCAAAACGCCTATGGAGGTATGGTATGGAAAACCTGCTAGAGATTACGATTTCTTACATGTGTTTGGTTCAATTGCATACTACCATGTAACAGAATCAAAGTTGGACCCAAGAGCCAAGAAAGCCATTTTTTTGGGGATCCCTTCTGGTTCTAAGGGATATCGACTATGGTGCCTTGAAACGAAAAAGATAATCTTTAGCAGAGATGTTACCTTTGATGAATCTGCATTGTTGAGAAAGGTAACGAAGAAGATTGATGGCACTTTAGAGCAGGTGGAGCAAACTCCGAAACAAGTGGAGTTTGAAAGCAAAATTGTTAATCCAGTTAGTGAAGATAAGACAGAAGCTGATCCTCCATTGACAGAAGATGAATCAGATGAAGAGGTTTTAACCCAAGAACCTCCACAGCAACAAGAAGAAACTGCAGTTGATAGGCCACGACGACAAAATGTCAAGGTACCTGCTCGATACAAGGATTTTGAAGACCTACCTGCTCAGTTTAAGAATACGGTGGCCTGTGCACTTTCAGTTGTGCATGATGATGTTCCTTCCATATATAAAGAAGCAATCAGAAGCCCTGAAGTTGAAAGATGGAAGGAAGCCATGGATGAAGAACTTTTGTCCCTTCAGAAGAATAAAACATGGAAGTTGACACAACTACCTAAAGGCAAGAAGGCAATTGGATGCAAATGGGTGTATGCAAAGAAAGATGGATTTCCTAACAAAGATGGTATTCGCTACAAGGCAAGGTTGGTGGCTAAGGGCTACGCTCAGAAGGAGGGAATCGATTATAATGAGGTATTTTCTCCAGTTGTAAAACATTCTTCCATTAGAATTTTGTTGGCCTTGGTAGCACAATTTGATTTGGAACTAGTTCAACTTGATGTGAAAACTGCGTTTCTACACGGTGACTTAGAAGAGGAAATCTATATGTCTCAGCCAGAAGGGTTTATTGTTGCTGGTAAAGAGAATTGGGTTTGTAAGCTGAACAAATCATTGTATGGATTGAAGCAATCTCCAAGGCAGTGGTACAAACGATTTGATCAGTTTATGTTGCAACAAAAGTATACCAGAAGCACACACGATCATTCTCTGTATTTCCGCAACCTACACAATGAGTCTTTCATCTATCTCCTATTGTACGTCGATGATATGTTGATTGCATCGAAGAGTCAAATAGAAATTGAAAAGTTGAAGGCTCAACTAAGTCAGGAGTTCGAGATGAAAGATTTGGGAGAAGCCAAGAAGATTCTCGGTATGGAGATAAGTAGAGACAGGAAGAAGGGGAAGCTTAGTTTGACCCAGAGTCAATATTTGAAGCGGATACTACAACGTTTTGGTATGAATGAACAGACAAAACCTGTAAGTACTCTGCTAGTTCCTCAATTCAAGCTTAGTGCTCAATTATCTCCTCAGAATGATGCAGAACGAGAATATATGGCAAAAGTACCATATGCAAATGCAGTTGGTAGCTTGATGTATGCAATGGTGTGTACAAGACCTGACATTTCACATGTGGTTGGTCTTTGTGGCAGTACATGCATGATCCTGGTAAAGGACATTGGTTGGTGTGAAATGGATTCTACGGTATATTATAAATACGTAGATGTTGGTTTAGTATTTCGGAGGATAATACCATTGGTCAATGTGCGGTCGGATATTGTGATTCGACTATGCGGGAGATTTAGATAAGCGTCGGTCAATGCGGTTATGTGTTTACTCTTGCTAGAGCACCGGTCAATTGGAAGTCTACCTTGCAGTCCACGGTTGCTTTGTCTACTACGGAGGCGAGTATATGGCGATTCTGAGAGGTGTGAAGGAAGCTATTTGGTTACGAGGTTTGCTTGAAGACTTGGGAGTTGGTCAAAAACATATCAAGGTATTTTGTGATAGTCAGAGTGCTATTCATTTAGCAAAGAACCAAGTCTACCATGCACATACAAAGCACATTGACGTTCATTATCATTTCGTGCGAGAGATTATTGAAGAAGGTGGAGTACTAATTCAGAAGATTAGTACGATAGAGAATCCCGCAGATATGATGACCAAGGTGGTAACAGCAATCAAGTTCAAACATTGTCTGGACTTGATTAACATCCTACAAATCTGAATTGGCGTTGGCGTCGTTGATCTAGCAATTGAAGAAATCATTTAAAACCACTAAGTCGCTAAGGTGGAGATTTGTTATATATTGCTCCTTAGTGAGAAAATTAGAAAAGTCCCACATTGGTTAGGAATGAAGATGGGTGTTGAATTTGGGGCTATAAATAAAGCCCTCCTTCACCATTTGTAAACATCCCAAAAATTTGTAAATCTTCCTCTCTTTTGTAAGGGTAATTGATTAGCTCAATTTTGCCCAATTAGTTATAATTTTGAAGTTCATTGATTTGGAGATAGTGGAAGTGGTCAACGACGCCCGAGGACCTAGGTAACATTTATACCGAACCTGGTTAAATTTCTGGTGTTATTATTTTTTCTGCTTTAATATTTCTGTTTCAATATCTGTTTTTAGTTTATTTTAGCATTATATTTCCAATAGCATTATTTTATCGGGTTAGTTTGAGTTATATTCATTTAAATCATAAGTGAATAGTAACTACTTAGAATAGGGAAAATATACCCGATTTTCTCAACAAATAGGATTTTATTTTATATTTGTAATAAAAATGTGATTGAAGTGTACCTATTTATTAAAATCGCCACTTAATTGTATAATTTTATTTTAAAAAATAACTCTAGTGTATGTTTAAAAAAAAGGCCTTTTAAGTGTAAATTTTGTTCTAATTGTGTTTCATCGTCCAGCTAGAAAACAACATAAACTACTTGAAAGCTTTGGCAAAAAGATGAGAGAGAAAAAAATGATTAAGATTTTCTTCAATTGAATTGAATTTTTAAACACCGACGAGGTTCTTTTTAGACCACACTTAATAAACATACGAAATGTACGCATCTAGAAAATATAAGAATATATATTTGAATAACTTTAAAAGTATCTAAATTTTTAATTTATTTTACATAAATATATATGAATTTTTGTTCATTACATAAGAGTATATATATTTTTATTATATTTATACCTAATTTATTTTTTATGATTAAATTCAATAACATTAATTAATTAATTGATGTTGTACACTTAATTAATGTTAATAATTAGTATGATAAAATTTAATCATAAAAAAATTTATGTATAAACAATATAAAAATTTGAATATTTTTATATAGAGAAATTATTTTAAATATTTTTATATAAAATAGATTAAAATTTAAATACATCAAAAATTGGGATTCTTTTAAGTGAAATGTTTATCCAACTTCTAATGGATATTGAGAGAAAGGTTATATCACCACAATATTTAACTTGCCAGTTAATCTAAATATCGTCGAAAATGTGAATGGAAAAAGTTAGATAAATTACAAAAGATACCTATCAAAAAATTATAATAATAAAAATAATATTTTAATAATATTAAAGAGAATTTAATTAAAATGTATTCAAAATTAAATATAGTAATTGAAATTTAATTTAAATAACATTCAATTAAATTATGTTTAAAATAAAATAATGTATCATCTTTTAATATTGTGAATTTACTATGTAAAAATAAAAAATAATATTTTTATCATTATAAATTGTAAAACTGTTATTTTTTTTAACTAAATTGTTTTAACCGTTACTATTTTTTGATTAATTTGCATCGGTCTTTATTATGGTTCATAGGCTTTATTATGGTTAATTGATATTAATCATGAAACACGGTGTTAGCCTTAATTCCTTTTGGTGAAGATGTGGTTTGGAGACTCTTTATATTTATCTATAAGAAAAGCAAAGACATATATGTTAGTTTATATAATTATGTCACGGGAAAAAGTTTTCGTATGATAATTTATTTTATATAAATGTATAAATTAATATTAAAATCATATAGATATATTATTAGTATCTTATTTTAGTAAGATATATATTATGATATTTCTAAGAAAAAACTTAATATCATAAATATTTTAAAAAATTTAAAAATATAACAAATATCACTCTAACTTAATGGAAGTTAAAGTTAACAAAATTAAATATTATTTTTTATAAAAAATGATAAAAATAATAAGAAACCAAGAAATAATATAAATATAAATATAAATACAAGATATCTGATGATGTTTCTCACAGAAAATGATAATTTAAAAAGAAGTTTGAAGAAATGCAAAAATTAAAATTAAATCATAAAGAAAGAAATGTATTCAAAGATTCTTCATTTTCAAAAATAAGAAACATATCTTTAAGAAAATATATAGTTTATTATGGACTAAGTAATAAAGAAATAAACATTAATATTATAGATGTAAAAGAATGATATAATATACAATTAATCGACAAAAAAACCATTATGCATGGATAAATTATCAAAAAATCCTCAAAAGAACAAAAACAAAAATTAGATACATCTATTTAAAAGGAATTCAAATATTAATAAGAACACATTCTAAATGGATACATTGGAAGTAGCTGGTACACCAATAAAATTAGTATTGCTAGATAGTAGAACAATAAATAGAAAAGATGTTCTATTAAGAATGATCAATAGAAACTTAGGATACTAGAAATTAAAATTCACAACATACCCAAGGTTTATCATTAATATTAATGATAAGTACTTAAACAAAATGTTAAGTTTAGCCTATAAATTTGAAAGAGGATATTTAATGTAAGAAGAAAATCATCAATTTTCAATACATTACATAATATAATATTCATTAGCAAACAACCATAATAGTTCAATATATGGATAAAATGAATTAATAGAAATAAATAAAAAATTTCAAGAAATTATACAAATAATAAATCAAAAATATTAATAGATTTTGAAATACCAGAAGGATGGAACTTAGATGTCAAGAAAAAAACCTCTTATACTAGGAAAAGAGGTAATGACCAAGAAAAAGTAATGTATCCATGTTTATATTTATAGATCTTGAAGGAGAATCCTCTAAGGAAGAAAGAGAGGTAACAAAATAAAATAACAAGTTGACGTAATGAAAGCATTAGTCTATGATGTAATATTATGAAGAAAATAATATTATTATTCCAATAATGTTTTAAAATAAATTACAAAATATAGAATTAAATCTTAATGAAAGCCTAGCAAGCATATCAAAAAAATAAATGAAAATAATGAAAGCTTTAATTCTTTTAGTAAAAGAATTTGTAAAGATTCCATAACTCAATATACGATCAAGTTAAGGAGATATAGACTCCTAAAAGACTCAGCCTTAACTCACACAAACCAGGATGTAAACACTTGTACAAAACAAGTAGCAGAATTATAGAGAATATAATATCAAAAAACAAATAACTTTAATCACAGATATTATATATCAATAACAGAAAGCAAGTAAACAATAAATGCTTTATAATCATAGTTTATGCTTCAATATATTGAGACATATATACAATAAACTCAAATTTTATTAGTTCAACAAGTGATCATGCATACACTATTACAATATATACATATGGTCTCGAAAATTTAGCCTCAGTTTTTAAATAACCGAGACCATAGATACACCATATTAATATTTTCTCTTTTACACCAAACACCAAATTTTTCTATCAATTTTTTTATTTTTCACTCTCTATTTTTTTTATTTTTTCCCTCTTTTTTTCTGTTTTTCCTTCTTCTTTTTTTCCTTTTATCCCTAGCCTTGCTTGTGCTGATATATTTCTTAGGGTTTTTGTATAGCTGACATATATATATATATATATATATATATATATGCCTTTTTGAGATGGGATTAATTCACCCTCTCTACTACTCTATGTGTATCGTTGTCACCGTCCTCGTCTCTATGTCTTGCCGTCACCATCCTCGTCTCTACGTCTCGTTGTCACTGTCCTCATCTCTACGTCTCGTTGTCACTGTCCTCATCTCTACGTCTTACCATCACCGTCCTCATCTTTGTGTCTCACCGTCCTCATTATCAGGTTAGGTTCTGTTGATATTTTGTGCTTCGTTCTTGTTGTATCATCGCACCATTGTTCTCTCTATGTAGTTATATTTTTTAAAAAAAGTTTGAGATCCTCAAACTATTTTTCTATTCAAATTTAATTTTTATCAGGTACGTTAGAAACCATTGCGCTATCCTCAAAATTTTTGTTAAAATTTCATTAGGTATTTCTTCTCTACTAAATCAAACACTTTTAATCTGTGCAATTGTTCTTCCCTCTTAGTATTTTTTTATTACAATTTATTTAGCTACTGATATACTAGTCTTTTCAGGTAAAGGTTTGATCTTGATCTTTAGCTAATGAAGTGTAAGCTTTACTCACGTTATAGTTACCCTTGCTTTAAGAGAACTATTTTTACTGACTTCAACTCTTTTAAAACATTTATTGATTTTAGTAATCATTCTTTACTTCATTTTGGTTTGGTTTAAGTCCCTGTTTTTGTAAATTTTGCACTGGTTTGGTTGCTCAAAATTTGAAGGGAAGCAATTGAAGGTATTTTGAACTTTGTGTTATCAATACAAGTGAACAATTCCCCCTTTTTCTAGCTGTTTCTTGTTTCTTGTTGTGTGATTCTTAAGTTGGGAATAAGTTTTGAATAAATTTGTTCTTGATTAGAATGGGGAAATTTCAAATGAAACCATACACTGTCTTTGTTTGTTCATCAAGGTTGACAACTATTGCTCATATTGTATATTTACTTCTCAATGCACTTGCAACATTCTTGTTTTTGTAATTTTAATCATTTTCATATGGACATTGTATATAATGATTATAGGGAGTTTTACATAAGTTGATTTTTTTTATTTGGCATGATTTTAGCACGTTATAAAATAGAAGCTAAATTCTTCTATCTGAGATCTGATGTATCCAACACTTCTTATTGATAGGGAGGATATCATTATGAATGATAGTAATGTTGTTGATTTTAAAGATCTTGGAGATAAGATAACAATAATTTGAGATTAATATTCTTTGATATATTACCAAAGATTTTATTTGATATTTTAACGACACATATGTTTGTATGTTTTCATTTGCTCTTATTGGATAACCATATGCAGTAAAAGGGTTTTTTGGACACATACAATAAGCTTCCAGAGCACTTCCTAGCAGGTGAGTATCATATGTAGTCTTGAGGATTGATAATACCATATATGTTTGTAAAATTTAGTCTTAACTACAAGCTGGATTTACATGTCGCATCAGGCTCTAATTAATGTCTTCTCTTTATAGAAAGAAGAATTTTGAGCTGCTGTATACTGCTTATTCTATAATAAGCATTCAAGATACTGCTCTCTTTCTTGGAATGAATGAGGATGATGCCACAATCTATAAGTTTTTGTTTCCTTATTTTCAAGGGTATAAATGGTAGTCTTCTGAGTTGATTTTTTTGTTGCCTTTTGGTTTAAGCATGTATTTTTTTTATTTGAAAAATCTAATGTGCTTTGTTGGGAAATTATCAATATGAAAACAAATTCACACTAGTGCACTAGCACTTCTAACCTTATTTTTTTAGGTTTGATTAGTTAATTAGCTTCTAATAATTGTTATGGTTCTTTTCTTTTAAGACATGCAAGATATGAGAGATTGCTATGATACCACACCAGTACCAGCACACTAGCAAATGAACACTAGCGCACTAGTATACCAACACACCAGTCTACCAGCATACCAACACACATGCACACCATCACACAAGCACACTAGCACACCAGTACACCGACTCACCATTACACAAGAGCACCAATACACAAGCGCACCAGTACACCAGCGTACCAGTACCAACACACCAGCACACCCCCAAGTAATGGTACACTCCTCACTCATATCATCAAGTATGCTGGCTGGAGTTTCATCTGTTCCAATTTATCTATTTTAACATGATTGACCTAGCAAAATTTGTTCCTTTATGATTCTTACTAGTGTGTTTGTTCAAGTTTTTCTTGTTAACTTAGAATTTCACTCAATTGATCTTTTAGTGTTCTAGGGAAGCAACCTATGAATCCTCATGCTTTGTCCACAAGCTATGAAGGAAATAGTTCTACTACCTTTAAATTTGCTAAGGCATGGTATGACCAAGTTGAGTTAGCTCGATCCTATTTGAACAAGGCGTCTAAAAAGATGAAGAAGTGGGCTCGCAAGAAAATGATGATGATCGAGTTTCAGGAAGGATATTTGGTCCTTGTCAAGTTATTTCCCCAACAGTTCAAGTCCTTGTGGAAGGTTCACAAGGGGTTGGTGCGGAATTACGAAGGCCCATTTCTAGTCCTTAAGCAAGTAGGTAAGGTGTCTTACAAATTACAACTCCCTCATAAGCTAAAAATCTACCCAGTCTTTCATGTAAGCATGTTGAAGCCTTACCATAGAGACAAGAAAGCCTTATCTAGAGTGGCCTAGTGATGTCTAGTAGAAGCTAGAGTTGGATGAACTCAATTCAAGCTTGAAAGACTCTAGAATGTTCAAGAGTACACTAGCATGTGATGTTAGGTGCTAGAAGGTGATGGATGGTTCATGTAGGATGTAGAAGTCTCTAGAAGCTTTCGAAAACTTGCATAAAGGAACTAGACAATCCTAGAAGACTCTAGAGTTGGATAGAATTGGCAAGAAGGTCTTAGAATCTTGTGGCATGCTATAGACAAAACTAGAACAATGTAGATTCTCTTGTACATTCTAGACATGGTAGGATCTAGAAACTTATGGCATAACCTTAAGCTTAGTGCCACACTATAAATAGGCATGTTGGTCTTCATTTGTACCTATCCTTGGGAAGTTGTAAGATAACCTCTCTAGAGCAATACAAAGAATTCTTCACAAACTCTCTTTTGTTCTTGCTTTGCTCTTGAATCCTCCAAATCTCTAAGTCTCTATCTAGTCTCTTTGGAGTGTTTTTTTCTGGTTAGAAGGCAAGCAATTGTTAGTTAAAGTCTAGGGTTGTAACATTATGCTCTTGAATTTCGGTGGGAATTATCACTTCCATCCCATAGACCAAAGAAAATGGGATTTCCCTTGTGCCGAGATAGGAATGGTTCTCATTGCCTATAGGATAACATGCAGCTCTTTCACCCTCCTTTCTTTTTTCCCTTTCGATCTTTTCTAGAAGATGTTAATCAATATTTTATTTGAGGCCTCTACTTGACTATTGGCTTGAAGTAGATATGAAGTATAGTGGGATAACTTGATATTGAATTACCCACAAAATTTACTGAACCTTTAACCTATAAATTACCTACTCTTATCTGTTACTAACTCTCAGGGTAGGCCAAAATGACAAAGAATGTAGTACTAAATGAATCTGATAAGAGATAAATTATTGCATTTTTGTTATGATTTAAATGTTGATATTTGTGTGAAAATTGTGTTTATTTGATTATTTAATCCACAAATGTCATTTCACGGGTATTTCGTGTTTAAAGTGAAATTTCAGGTAAAATCATGATTTTGGAGAAGTTAGGGACAAAGTACAATGATCGGGATTGAATGAAAATAAAAAGAGAACAAAATTTCAAAATTTGGAATTTCGCCGCCAGCGAGAGTATTCTCGCCACCGGCGAAAACCTTATGGAGAAAATGTTGAAAATCATACAGGGAGCACGGATTTTGGCCAAGTGAATCTCGCCGCTGGCGAAAATCTTCCCGAGAACACAAATTTTGGTAAACTCATCTCGCCGCCGGCCAAATAATCTAGCCGCCGGCCACATTAATTTGGCCACCGGCCAAAATCAGAAAAATAAAATTTAAATTGCCAGAAATCTCGCCGCGGCGAAAATAATGTCGACGCCGGCGAGTTTCGTCCAAAAACACATTTTTTTTGTTGTTTTGTTCCAAAATTGTCCCCCAAACCCTATATCTATATATACATTATGATGGAGAAAGAGGGGGACAGTAGAGAGAGCAGAATTGAGTTATTTTTGCAGGAGAAAAGGAAATTTTGGAGAGAAAGGTTGGAGAAGCTTGAAGGATCATCACCATTGTTGCTACCAAGTCTTCCTCTTCAAGAGTTTTTCATCTCTTCTCCTTAGCTTTTATTTTCTGCATTTTATTCAGATTGTTTGTTCATGGATTCAATTGAGAATATGTTTTTTCTTATTTTCGTTATGAACTAATTCATTTTTGCTAAGGCTATGATGTAGTTGAATCATGAAAATCTGATTTCTTGTGTTATTGTTATATGAATTCGTTGTTTTCAAGTTGAGTATTTATTTCCATGCTTAATGCTTTTAAATTTCTGATCAAGATTTAAATGATTTGTTGCATTATATTGAGACCGACAGGAGATGTGTAATGAATGCTTCTTGTGATAAATACCATATGTTGAATGCGAGTTTGACACCTAATGCATGATGTATGTGGTTATTCTAGAAATTCCATAAATCGTAATGTGCTTATTTGTGATTAAATCTTCATAGAAATATAGTTGGTTTTCATAGATAAGTAATTCTAATATAACTCGAGAGAGAGTATTAGATAAGTTTGGGTTTTTCAACCATCACTTTTAACTTTGATTTTCATATAACATGACTTGAAATCGGATTGAATTGATTTAGCGAAATCAAATGCCTTAGCGTTTTTAATCATTTGTGAACAACATTAAATTTTGTTATTTGCGTTAGTTTTAAGTTAATTTACTTCTTAAACAAATTCAAAAATTCGGTTTTCAAATAAAATTAGGACTAGTCAATTTCGGTACTTAGTAACGCCATTCCTTGTGGGTTCGATATTCGTACTTTTGTACACTTTATTACTTGAACGATTCGTACACTTGCGAAAATACGCATCAGAATCCTATAACATCTCCTTCTTGAATCCTAGCCAATGATTTTACTTCAGTCCATTTGGAAAAATAGTTCATTGCCACTATCAAAAATATCTTCTATGCTAGAACTAACAACAAAGGTCCCACTATGTCAACACCCTACTTTTGGAACGTTAATGGTCTAATTATCCCCTTCATCTTTATAGTAGGTCGATGGCGAGGTCAACATGTCTATGGCACTTTCTCCACCTTTTAGCATACTTAACATAACCTTTGTAGCGTTTTCCAATAGTAACCTTATCATATTATCATTTGGGACAAAGTCTCCCCTTAAATATGGGCCATATTGTCCCTCTTGTAACTCTACCATGACCTTAGAGGCCTCTACTTCTATTAAATATCTAAGCCATATTACTCCCACATTTTTCCTATATAGTGCACTTGTTAGGAGTGTATAAATTTTGGACATAATTGTTAACTTCCTTGCTTCATCTTCCTTCTCTAACAATATTCTATCAATGAAGTGATCGACACAAATTATGTATAATAATATGCAAATATATGGACCGTAACAAAGTAATATAACGATAAAAAAAGATTGTTCCCACAGATATAATGTTATTAGAAACTAATTTTAAAAGTAAAAAGTAAAAATCAATTTTTTTTGTTTTCTTAGTGTTTTAAGAAAGAAAAATTTGAACAAAAATTAAATAAAAGTAATTAATTAACTCAAAATTAACAACTAAGAAGATATATGAGAAAATATCTAGGAATACTTAATTCTCTAATTTTCTAATTATGTGAATCACTAAAATTTCCCCAATATAATTATCAATTAATCACATGATGATCAATTGAATCTAGCCTAACATGTATTCCTCTCTTAAGTAAACTACACATCATATAGTAATTGACCTAATCTTACTCGCATATCAATAAAATTACATATTACTCATTAAGTTCATCAATTATGGATCACATACATAAAAATTATACATCCCTGCCTAGAAACTATGCATGTTATTTAATCAAGACGGGCAATTAAATAATTTTCTCAAATTTATTTAATAGACTCTATATATCAATTGTTGGCCAAATAATTAATAGTATAAAAATTAGATTACTATAAATAAATTTCAATCATAATTGGGATAAAATATTATATCATCATATGTAGAATATTGGGTTAATAAGACCTCTAGATTAATAAATTAGTAAGACATAATTTTGTTCATAAATCTCATATTTTTCTTAAAAAAATACATAAAATTTGATAAAGAAAGGAGAAGAAGAATAATACAATCAATCATTTCGATTGTAGCATCAATCTTCTTTTGAATCTTCACCAAAATTGTATCTCATTTTGAATGTTTTATATTTTTCTCTCTTCTTCGCACTAAAAACTGATAAAAAATGGTAAATTCAACTCATTAGGGTTTTTGAAGCAATGATAGGGTTAAATTAGGCTCAAATGAAATCTGGACCATCATATCAAATTCAGATCAAAGGCTGAGATGAAAAAAGAGAAAAATTAACAGTGTTGGCCAATGGCATTGTGACATGTGGCACGGGAGAATCACTAGACAAAGCATTTCTTGATGCATGGCAAGGCAGACTAGTTGTGGTCAAAACATGGTGAGTCAACTTCATATGACGTGCTGTGATTCATGGATATGAATTTTGTGGTGCCTTGGTAGAACGAACAAATTGATCATGTGACTACGCATGGCACATTCATTGACTGAACGACGAAGTTCAAATTGAATGCTATGTCAACACGCGGTAACGCTTGGGGCACCTAGTACACGCAAGCACTCTAATTAGCCCTTTTTGCTTGCCTAGCATCTAGGTGGAAGTGACTAGCCAACTCCTGTGCTTGCGTAGCATCCACGTGGTATGTTCTGATTGGTCTTGCATTAAAAAGTTCAAGAAAATTTCCAAAAAAATATATTTTCATCTCTTTTTCACTAGAAAGTTCATTTTTAAATATTTTTAACTGTAAAAGTACTACTTATTAAATAAAACAAATAAATACTAAGTAGAAAAGTGCACTGATCACTCTACTTTCATAGAGTCATCACACACTCAAACTTAACTCTTTGTTTGTCCTTAAGTAAAGCCAAGTCTAACTAGATAAAATGACAAGGATAGTATATTTATTAATATATATTAGTACATGAATATTTAGTGAAAACTATTATCCTTAAAAATCACACAATTCTATGACAGGGAGATTCACATATTCATCAGTCAACATTCCATCAATAAAAGGATATGCAAGATTTTTGACAAATTGATTTGTATGTGTGTTGTACATGATATTATCCAAAACTCTCATGAAATCAATCTATATGAATATACTAATCAATTCAGTCTTAAAACAAATTTCATAAGTCAATTTTTCACATTCCCTTCCACTAATATAAATTTGTACTAAACTATAGATCAATACGGGCTTTACATACTTATATGAAATCTATGTGTCTTTTTGAGAGAAGTCTTTGTTGGTTTTGCAAATTATTTTTCGACAAAAATCTAATTTTTAACAACAAAAAAGGGAAAGTTATTGGTATTGGGCAACAAAATTTTACCCAAAAAAAATCTTATTATATTAATTATTTAATTATAATAAAGTAAAACAATAAAAATATTTTTGTAGCTTGTGAACAAATGGTTGGAACCTTCGGGATTCTAAGCCTTATCTTCCAACAAGCAAGAATAGGATTGATGTGAATCCTTGCAAACTCCAAGTTGATAAAAACTTGTTTATAGTTCTCCAATTATAACCGCTTATTGCATGAAGTCTATTGTTGAAGAACAATAATTTGCTATCAAGAGCTCTTTCATGAATCACCATAGCTTTGGCTTGTTTTTGTTCTCACAAAATTCTCTTAATTGAGTGCTAGAAAATTCTCTCTATTCCTTATGTCTTGATTGGCCATGTAAGAAGGGAATATGGTGTGTTTAAATGGTCTTCATTTTAAACTAATTTGATTTAAATTAGAAACCCTAAATTATCTTCAATTAAGAATCCTACACACATTCAAATCGTGTGTTTTAATGAGAATCTCATTCCCATTATTTTAACAATGTTGACGCCACATGTAAGAGTCATACCCCTAATTGTATGCTACAATGTAATTCCAAATTAAATTGCTTCAATAGTTAATTCAAAATCAAATTCAATTTGTTAATTATTAAAATATTTTTCTTGTCCTACAAGTATTTAAATGACTATAAAATATTTAAATTTAGCATTTTAATATTTTAATTAATTTACATAATATTTTAGTAAAAATAAATATTATTTAATTAATTAATTCAATTAATTCAATTATGCCAAATTACCATTTTATCCTTACATATTTATGACCATCACAATTCGTCCCAATAAATAAATATTCAATTTGATCATATGTTAAAATTAATCATTCATTTATCATGGAAGCAAATCATTTAGTCATTGTTATGGAAGCAAATCGTCTCAAGCTTAAATAAAGCTCTGATGTATTAATTAACTCATTAACTAATTATCAATCTTTATTAATATCAAAATTACCAAAAATATAAATTAGAGACTCAAAACTATCGAATATTGTAGCTAGTATTTACCCAACATAATGTACATGAGTAATCCATTAATATAACCATTAGGTGCAACTCAATCGTCCATAGTTAGTTTGTACTACAACCGAGGTCATTAACTATGTTTTAGCTCATCTATTAGATCTTATCCTTGAGTACCCCATGATGCGTATAAATAGCTATCTATAATAATATTATTGATTGCATGCAATCATTTAAGCTCTAAATTACTAAATAAGGGAACTAATATCTAACATATGTAAATAGATGGGATGGATTCCACATCTTGTGAGATAACTCCCCACCCATCATAAAAATCAAGATACCAAAATATAAGTTATCTTAGCCCAATACTTTGGTCATCACCAAGTAAGTCAAATACCAAAGTATTACATCAAAAGAATAGATAAATCACACAGGATTAAGATCATTCCACTCATCATCATCAAAAGACATATTGGAACAACTTTGTATAAACGGATATTATAGTATGCTAGTCTAATTATGTATAATAAATTATTATACAAAGTACCCCCAACTAGATTTCTCCACATCAATCACTCCAGATAAAGGTCACTCCATGCCAAATGGATATAGGTCGTCGGTAAATCAAAGTTCATTGGGTTGTTAGTTGGGTGCTATTGAACATAAGTTTCTTATTATTCCATGGTTGTTGGTACCCAAGGTCAGGGTGTCCAATGTGAGTGTTTATACGCATGGGGAACAAAGTCATCGATTTTGAGGTGGTGTTCCATTGGTTGATCTCTCAATTGTCAGGCATTAGGAGGATGTCCTTTCTTTTTGGGTAAAAGGTATGAATGGATTAAAATTTCTTTACTTTGAAGTAATTCTCTTAGAATAGACCAATTTGAGGTCTCAACGTGTGATAGTTGGGCTAAAAAACTTAAGGCGTGCTAATTGTTTATAGAGTAATTTGTACAATATGATTTGAGTATTCAATTTTAGATGTTTTTGGGGGAGGTTCATATATATATATATATATGTTGGCATTGGCCTTGCAAATTTCTGGAAAGCGTTTTAAGATTGACATAACATAGTAGAAATGGCCAAGTGTCAAGACTATTTAAGTACATATAGTAGACTTCATAGGGGGCCAAATATAATTCATAATAATTGTTTAATTAGGAGGGTAATCTTATAGCATGGTTTGAGAGATCAAGTTAATGGCCTGGCTAAGGTAGACGAGCTAACGGTCTGGTTGGGAAAGATAGATAGACATCCTGGTTGACGAATTAAGATATGTTGACAGCATGGATGGGGAAGACAAGCTGATGGCTTGGGTACTGAAGGTGAACAAACATCATGGCTAGGGAAGGCGAGTAGACGATCTAAACATGGAAGATAAGCTGATAGATTGGTTGGGCAAGATGGATAGACAGCTTGGCTAGAGAAACAAGATGATCGCCTGGTTGTATAAGATGGGCAAACTCCTTTGCTAGGGAAGATGATCTGATGGTCTTGTTGGAGAAGCGGCCTAATGGTCTTGCTTGGCCAACTATCCTCCTACTAGCAGGCTATATTTCCTCGTGTCATACTACTCAGGCTATATATCAATATGTCTAAACATCCATTACCCTTTTAAATTTTTAACACTTATTCTAGTATTGAAAATTATATTAAATTGAATCATAATAATCAAAATTAACGTATTAAACAATTTTTTTTCATTTTTAAGTTCTTTATATTTTATAGTTTAATATATTGGTAAATTATGTTTAAATTTAGACTAAAATTAATAAATTTAAAAAGTATTACACGTAATAATTAAAAAAAAGATACAAAATCGAAACATAAAATCTTAAAAAAGTTTTAAGGATTAGTGTATGTTTTGTATTATTCACATAACATGTATGCGACCCTAGCAACGTAAGATACCTCACCCATAGTGAGAGTAGCTACTACATAGCCGCTAGCATATAGTGACCTGATGGTGAAGACTTGAGAGTCAAGAAATGAGGATCAAGATCAGATGGCCAAGACTTGAGGATCAAGACTTGAGAGCCAAGACTTAAGGGCCAAGAGTTGGCCTAAGTAAACAGCCCGGTACACTATCCTAATGATCTGGGTCACATCTTAATATAGGGACTCAAGCAACATGTATATAACGACCTATTTATGTAACGCATATGGTGACTTGATTTAATAGGAGTTGTATTGTATGTATTCTAGCTACTTGTACGAGAGCTCCAACCTATGTAACCTCGAAACCTATCTAATAGGTGTTATATACACCTCTTTAATAAGGAGAATACATGATCTAATTATTATCAACATTTTCTACTTCTCTCTAAAATCACTAGAATCCCTAACACACTAAATTCTCTCCAAATAATTGGCATCGTCTATGGGAAGTTAAATCTTTTTAGTCCATAGTTAGCATTTGAGACCTTATATATTATCCATAAGAGAATCAACTTGTGTTTTAGGGAGATTTACTCCATGCAAAATGGACAGTTGGATAGTTGTGAGGTGTTATTATGACATCACAAATCACATTCACTAATGCACATCATGTATTGAGAGTTAATTCTTGCTCGAATAACATAATCAATGACTTAAATGAGCAACCTAGTATTCATGGAAATGAGCATACGTAACATCAAGCTAATACCAAGCAAGTAGCTTACCATTTTGGGGGTTGAATGTCAAAGAATGAGTTCAATGTGACAATGGATAGACGATGACAATAAAAGATCTGGAAATCAACCACATGTGAATAACCTTTCTTGTGACCTTGAATTATTGCTGGAGCTAATGTGGAAATAATAGAATCATCATTATGGTACTTATCAGCTCTCTAAATGCATGAATTCATAACAATAGTGAATTTACAACATTGTTGTTGTAAACCCCAAAGCGATGGACATGTTGGCAAGGAGTATATAAATATAATAGTGAGTCTACCAAAATATATCATACGTAGGCCTCTAGGGAACTCATAGGTTCAATCTGTAAAAATAAGGAATGAATAGTATCAATCAATAGGTCTTTGTTCAGCTTGAAATGGAATATCAGTAGGTCAAGTTGTTGCTGGTGGGATAAGTTGCAGTTTTGAACACAATTTTGAATTCAAAAGGAGAAATGGGTAAAAAGGGATCATGGAAGAAAAGTTTCTTGAACTTCTCAATCCTGATAGCCAAATCATGTTTCTCTAACCATCATATACAAAATTAAAGTATCATAAAATGGGTGTCAAACCCAAACCGACCTTCATAACCACATTGAGTTTAATTACCCACTTCAATAAGAAGATCGCAACCTCAAATTGTGTGGTCAGTAAGCCCATATTCACATGGGCCTACCTCAACTAGAGGGAATAATTATAGTGATTGGAATTATAGATATGGGCCTACCTCAAAGGGGACTGACAAGGACCAAAGAGGAATAGCTCGTAGGATGATCAAGAAATATATGGGCCATTAGTTGGAATGGAAAAGAATGAATTGCGAGCTAGGGTGGCTACTAACGCATACAAAATAACATATGGGATTAGCTAACTTAGACTATGATTCAACTGGATTAACTAAAGTTAAGCCTCAGTCCCAAGATGAAAGAAACCATCAAATAGAGAGAAAAAAATACTAGGTTTATCTATAGTTGAAGTTGATGTTATGGATTTCTTAAAAGGTCAAATGTGCTATAGTAATAAGTGGTCGGAAATTATACAGTATCAACCTTATAATTATTGAAAGATACAATAGTTGGTAATTAAAAAAGAATAATCTTAAGCTCTCATGAACTGGGCCTAGTTTAGCCCAAGTGAAAAGCTTGACCCAAGTGAAAATATAAGTAAGAAAGGATGAGTGAAATAGAGATTGGTTTGGTTCAATTAAAGTTGCCACGAACTAAACTTAGCTCGACAGGCGCTATCACAAACTGGTGAGAAGAATAGGTTTGGTCTTGATAGATTAGAGCTAACATAAACTAAAAATGGACGAATAGGTGCACAATGTAGCCCACATTTTATCCAAACCATCTTATTTTTGGTTGGAGCCATTCTTAAAATTTTGGTTTACAATTTTCAAGCTTTAATGTCAAACCTGATGGACTGGAGTTGTTAAACAGAGAGGAAAGGGTTGGACTTGGTTTGACCTAGAGTGGAACATATGCCAGAGGTGGATGGTATGTTTGCCCTTTTTTTCAAGCATTTTTGGGGTATAATTAGCTATGAGGGAATTGGTGTATGCTTATAAATTCTTGAAGATTGTAAAGAGGTATAGTACATTTACTTACTTTTTCACATAGAGGTCTAGAAAATAGTGGGCTATCTTTATAGTAAGATCGGGTCACCGATCAATGTGGGTAAACAGATATTCTTAACACCACTTAATGTGATTAAAACATGTTGTGGGTGGTAAAGTGGAAAGAGATAAGGGATAATTTGGTGTTAAGTGTTTAGGTATGCTTGAGTCATTATGGTAAGACAAAGATGAGTTATGGCTGATGTAGACCGAGAATACCCCAAGTTAGAACTGGAATGAACTTATGAATAGAGCATAGATTCCTTCTTCTCTAAAATCGACTCCATCATGAATGATCATCAACCAAGAAGCTAAGGGAATGACTTGGAGAGATGGAAAATTGTAGACCAATGCTCTGTAAACACTCATAAATTGGGTTGGAGAGAAACGAACTAGGATGTCAAATTGAGCCTAGTTCAGCCCAAGTGAACGAATTTCACTAGAAAATATTAGACATCTTGTTTTACTACAATCACACTTGGACTTCACTAATTTGATGCAAAACGGGTTATATCTATTCGACCTGATTCTTAGACTACTTTAGGTTGGGTTAGCTATATTTGTTGGCCATAGCACTCCTAGTACGTGCGCTAGTAATTTCTATTTCCATACATACATACGAGCCAAACTTCTTGCAAACCTTTTTCCAGGATCCAAGAGACTTGTTTGGGTTCATACCTATGAGCGAATCAACCATTATGGTTCCTTCTATAGCAAGTGGACAAAGCTTTCTATTATTGTTGTTCTCAACTAAGGTGTTTCCAATTCCTTATCTAAATCTTGGACTACTCTACATTGGGTAAATTTCTGTTGAAACAAGTTTGTGAAAACAATGTAGGAACAATATTATCAATAACCTGAAATGTACTGCTTGGGTTGAGTCGCAGACTAGGTCACTCTCTTTAAGACGTTTTGCAGCTCTACCCAAAATTATGCAAGCAAACACAGCTTCATCATCCCTAGGATAAAACAGCCCAAAATCTTTATTGTCTATCTCAGAACATCACTACACTAATGAAGACCAGAATGTTACACCTATAAAAATTTGTTGCTCAAAAAACTCAAAATAATTTAGGATCTTTTTTCTTTTTTAGACATTTTTATTAGTAAGAGATGTTTGCAAATTGTTCTTATAAAATTGAGAGCTGAGGCCACCTATTTATAGGTTTTAGAAAATGTGTGGTCATTATGACAATAACAGTCATGTCTGAGTAAAGAAAAATAACTTCCATTTTCTTAGTAAAGAAAAGTAACAGTCATTTTCTGAGTAAAGAAGAATAATGGCCATTTAATGGATATTTCTGAGTAAATAAAAAATAATGGCCATTTTATGAGTAAAGAAAAATAACGGTCATTTTATGAGTAAAGAAAATAACGGCTATTTTCTTAGTAAAAATGTAACAACCATTTTCTGAGTGGAAAAGTATTTTAAAAAAAATCCAAAAATTAAAATACCACCTCACTTCACACATATACACACATACGCACTCAGACTAGACTTGGCTCAGCACAGTACAGCCGATCGGTCAGATGGACGGAGGGCGGCGACAATGCATGCGCGTGTGTGGTATCACATTTTCGTAGATCATCTCTCCTTCCACAAAAGTGGGAGCCCCTTGGGGCCCAAACCTAATAGTTCTATTTATACATATCCTAAGTGATGTAAAATAGCAATATGGGACAAGGCAAAAAAATTGGCAACATTTGTTTTATAAAAATTCACTTTTTTTCAACAATCCTCCACTTAAATTTTATATAAAAATAGTTTTCATCTAGCAACCGATCAATTAACAGTATAAGATTATGCATAAGTAAAAGATGTCTATCGACTTTAACCTTTGCATAGTGTTGATGCTTTAGAATATACTAGAGTAACTCATAGTTTTGAACTCTATCTCTAACAACATTACACACATAACCTTTCCAAGGTGTAGTTTGAAAAGCCAGTGCTTTACGACCATGCACATGTATCCTAGTATAGTGAATGCTCTAGTAAATTTTACCTAAGAAATTTTCAAAAGAAGTGGCCACACTTTCACATTCACATAGGTGATTCTATCAAGAGCACTCTTGTAGCTATGTACTCCACTCCACATAAAGTATAGAACTCGTTAAGAGTTTAATAATTAACTCATCCTTTTTCTATCGCTTTAGGAATTCATGCTTCTAACAATATAGAATGGGATCTCCAGTCTATAAGTTAGGTTACCATCATTAATGACACTTCATTCTAAGGGCATCAGTCCCATTCCTTTCGAGGTTTTGAAAATATTCTCTCTTGGTAATCCTTTCGTCAAAGGATTAGCCAAATTTTCATCAAAACGTACATGATCCACTCTTACAGCTCCTATAGAGAGAAATTCTCTAACAGTACTATACTTATGATGTATCTGTCATCTCTTTCCATTGTAGTAACAGTTCTAAATCTTTGCAATAGCTGCGGTACTATCGCAGTGGATCAAGACAGCTGGTATCGGTTTTTCCCATAAAGGGATCTCAGTTAATAGACTTCTTAACTAGCCTGCTTCTTTACTACCAGTAGCTAGTGCTATCATTTTAAACTCCATTGTAGATTGAGCCAATATTGACTATTTCTTAGACTTCCAAGAAATGACTCCACTAGTTATGCTAAATTTATAGCCGCTAGTTGCTTTGGAGTCTTCTGATAAAGTGTTTAAATCAACATCGATGTATCCTTCTAGAACAACGAAAAACGTTTTATAATGTAATCCAAGGTTCATAGTTCTCTTAAGGTATCTCATAACCCTTTCAATAGCATTCCAATGCTCTCTACTAGGTCTACTGGTAAACCTATATAGTAGTCCCACAACATAAGCTATGTTTGGTCTAGTATAGTCAGTAGCAAAACATAAGCTACCAATGATGCTCGCATACTCAATTTGTTTATCACCATCTCTAGTGTTCTTGAAGAACTTTACACTAGGATCATAAGGAGTACACGTAGGTTTTCCGTTAAAGTAATTATATTTCTTTAAGATCTTCTCAATGCAATGAGATTGATATAGAGAAATTCAATTTTCAGACCTAGTAATCTTTATACCAAGGATTACACTCGCTTCTCCTACATCTTTCATATCAAAATTAGCACTTAAAAATGTTTTCACATTATTCACAACATGAATATTTGATCCAAAAATGAGCATGTCATCCATATATAAACATATAATAGTGCAAATGTCATTTTCTAATTTATAAAAAATGCATTTGTCACTTTCATTTATTTTGAATCCATGTGAGACAACTAGATTATCAAATTGTTCATGTCATTGCTTAGGTTCTTCTTTTAGACCATAAAGGGATTTATCTAGTTTACAAACTTTATTTTCTTGACTTGGGACAACAAAACCTTTAGGTTGGTCCATATAAATTTCTTCTTCTAAGTCACCATTTAAGAAAGTAGTTTTGACAACCATTTGGTGCACTATTAAATCATGGATAACAGCAAGAGAGAAAAGTACACATATGGAAGTTCTTCATTTAATTGGTGAAAAGGTATCAAAGAAATCTACATTTTCTCTTTGCCTATACCCTTTGACTACAAGACGAGCTTTGTATTTTTCAATAATACCATCGGGTTTTAATTTCTTCTTTAGTATCCATTTACATCTTATGGTTTTGCAACCAGGAGGTAACTCAACTAAATGCCAAGTTCTATTATACTCAAGAGAGTCCATTTCATCATTTATGGCTTCTTCCCATAAGTTGACATCTAAAGAAGAATATGCTTCTTTAAGAGTTTAGGGATCTTCCTCTAAGGTATAAGCATAAAAATGAAACCCAAAATCCTTAAGGGTTCGAGCTCGTTTACTTCTCCTGATTTCAATGTTTAATTCCTCATTCTTTTCACTAGTTCTAGTTATGGGTAAACTACTAGAAGATGAGCCCTAACTATTTTTTAATTTAAAGGGAAACCTATGTTCATAGAAGTCAACATCATTTGATTCTATAACTACATGATCATTTAAGTTATAGAATTTATAAGCTTTACTATTCATAGCATATCCTGTGAATACACATTTATATGTTCGACTAGCAAGTTTATTTCTTTTAGGATTAGGGATCCTAACATAGGCTAAACAACCCCAAGTTTTAAAATAAGTTAAGTCAAGTTTCTTATTTTTCAAAATTTCATATGGTGAAATTTTACTAGTAGATTTAGGCATTCTATTTAGCACATAGCAAATAGTTAATAAAATTTCTCTCCACCAATGGGAAGCAGCACCCGAGTTTAATAAAATTGCAACAACTGATTTAGTAAAAGTTCTATTTTTCTTTCAGCTTTGCCATTCATTTTAGGAGAATAAGGTACAGTTTTTTCATGAATGATTCCATATGTTTTATAAAAATCATTTAAAATGTTGGAATCATATTCAATGTCTCTATCACTTCAAAACCTTTTTATTTTTCTGTTAAGTTGATTTTCAATTTCGGTCATAAATATTTTAAACATGTCAAACACTTCACTTTTATTTTTCATTAGATATATATAAGTGTAATCTAAACAGTCATCTATAAAAGTTATAAAATAGTGCTTTCCATTTCTTGTTAAATTTTCATCAAGATCACATATGTCAAAGTGTATTAATTCTAAAGGTTCAGATTCTCTAATTACTAACTTATGTGAAGCTTTGGTTATTTTAGCTTGACTACAAAAATCACATTTTTCAAAATCATTCAAAGATAGTTTAGGAATTAGTTCTAAGGTACTCATGTTCTTGATTATGCGTTTATTAACATGACAAAGTCTAGTATGCCAAATATTAAAAGAGCTCAGCATATAAGCAGAAGAAAAAGCTTTATTAATTTTAACATGCCATCAGTGGCGTACCCTTTCCTAACAAATATATTATTTTTAGTTATTGTATATAAATCAGTCCATATAGTTTGAGTAAACCCAGCTTTGTTAAAAAGATATCCAGTAACTAAGTTCTTTCTCATCTATGGAGTATGCAAGACATCCTTCAAGATGATAGTCTTTCCAGAGGTAAACTTCAATTCCACCTCACTAGTACCAGCACTTTAGTGAAGTGGTAGTCGCCTAGTAGCACTTTCTCATCCTCCACCCACCACACCTCAAATCCACCAACAAAATTGTTTTAAGATATATCATAGCAATAATTTGATCTTCAATATGGTTCACCTAAAGGGCAGGATGATTCCTATTCCGGCAGTTCCTAGCCAAGTGGCCAGGTCTATTACACATGAATGTGTTATTTCTTAAGGGGGTTGAGGTCCATTCTAAGGAGGGTTGTTTTTGTTTCTATTTTGGTGGTTGTGGTTTTGGTTATTATTGCGATTATGAGTTTTCATATTTCTTCCTTTAGGTTTCAAAACTGTAGAGGAGGATTTCTTATTGGTATTGTTGTTTGATACAACAAATACTTCATCTCTTTGATCTTATTTTCAGGCTTCTTCTTCTATTCTTAGACGGGTTATAAGACTTTCTAAAGAGAATTCCTTAGTTTTATGTCTAAGTGCATTCTTAAAATATTTTTTAGTAGGAGGTAATTTATCTATAATAACAACTACTTGAAATTGTTCATCTAAAGTCATACCTTTACAAGTTATTTTCTGTGCTATCTTCTGCAATTCGTGTGATTGAGCTTCCACAGATTTTCCATCAATCATTTGGTACTTCATATATCTACTGACAACATACTTCTTAGTTCCACTTTCCTCAGTATCGTACTTCTTTTGAAGAGCATCCCAAATTTTCTTAGTAGACTTATCCGAATTATAATAATCATACAAGTCATCAGCTAATCCATTAAGAATACAAAAAATTCATAGAAAATTATTTTCCATCCAGTTGTCTAAATCCTTAGTTGTAGCTCCAGTAGGAGGATTAAACAATGTTGGTTTTTCAGTAGTAATAGCATAAGTGACCTTTTTCATGGTTAAAAAAATAATATTTTTGTCTCCATCTTTTAAAGTGTAGTTCCTCAAAATGGAACGGTTTGTTGAGATCAACAATTAACATTTCAGTAGACATGACAGATAGAAAATCATCTTAAAATTGTTGAAACAAGTACGTGAAAACAATGTAGGAACAATATTACCGATAACCTAAAATGAATTGCTTAGGTTGAGTCGAGGACTAGGTCGCTCT
This sequence comes from Hippophae rhamnoides, assembly GCA_033030585.1. NCBI lineage: Eukaryota > Viridiplantae > Streptophyta > Magnoliopsida > Rosales > Elaeagnaceae > Hippophae > Hippophae rhamnoides. Next base: position 30,594,576 of record CM065431.1, on the reverse strand, counting down.
CTTTAAGACATTTTGCAACTGTGCGCAAACATAGCCTCATTGTCCCCAGGATAAAATAGCCAAGAATCTTTGTTATTTGTCTCAAAACTTCACTACACTGATGAAGACCGAAATGCTACAACTATAAAATTTTGTTGCTCAAAAAAACTCAAAACAATTTAGGATCTTTTTCTTTTTCTTTCTGAGAGCTTTTTCCTAGTAAGAAATGTTTACAAATTTTTGTTATAAAACTGAGAATTAAGGCCCTCTATTTATAGATTTGAGAAAACGTGTGGCCATTATGACAATAATGATCATGTCTGAGTAAATAAAGAGTAACAGTCATTTTTTGAGTAAAGAAAAGTAACGGTCATTTTGTGAGTAAAGAAGAATAACGGTCATTTAACAGATATTTCTAAGTAAAGAAAAAATAACAACCATTTTCTGAGTAAAAAGATAACGACCATTTCTGAGTGGAAAGTATTTTAAAAAACAATTTCCAAAAAATAAAATGCCATCTCACGGACACAAACTTGGCACGGTCGGTCGGTCGAACGGTAGTGGTAGTGCACGCATGCGTGTGGTATCACATTTGCCAAGGTCCTCTCCCCTTCTACAAAAGTGGGTGCCCCTTAGGGCCCAAACCAAATAGCCAATATTTTTCTATTTATACATCTCCTAAGTGATGTAAAATAGCAATATGGGACAAGGCAAACAAATTGGCATCATTTGTTTTATAAAAATTCAGTTTTTTTCAACTATTTATATAGAAGAAGAGACTGTGTTCAAGAGAAAAGAACTGTATCCTCTGATGATTCAACTTGTACTCCTTGAATCAAACTCAACATTTACTAGTTTTCCAAAACCATTGGTTTTTACTAGCAACCAAAACAAGTTCAAGTTTATTGAGCCTCGAATGACTTATGGGATGATTGGTGAAAAATTTAAGATGATGACTTGTTAATAATATCAAATGTTGATGAAATTCCTAGTGTCCACAAGATTAATCTATTAAGATGGTGTGAAAATATTGTGTCTATTGTCCATCTCAAGTTGAAGAACTACTTATATTCTTTTAAATTTTATGTTGATGACCAAAAGCAACAGCATGGTGTTCCTCACCCGGTTCGAGCTAGCATTTTTCATTCCTAGCTTGTTTACCATTTTCTATTCCAACAGAAATTATGCCCCAAGTAAATCTCTAGCGGCAATATACACCAAATCAATTTTTTGAGTGATGAGTTGAAATTGTGTTCCCTTACAAGAAGATGGACCTTTTGATATTATTAACTTCAACGGCTCAACCTTAGCACTATCCATTACTTGAAAATTAGAAGCATTTGGTCATACTAATCTATGAGGTGGATACAAAATGAGGGATTCACCAAGACAAAGAGAGATTCTAGAATTGAATGATGATAGTGAGGAGGAAAGCAACTTAAGGAACCCTATTTTTGAATTGGAATTGAGATTGGAACTTTAGGATAGACATGAGCAAGGTTGGGGTTTTGTAAATGAGCCATATTCTTACCACTGATTCACAATTTGTGCATGATAGACCCCCATGGTTTCGTGATTATCAAGTTATGGGTGTTCTAAATGTGCTCTCTGCTAAAAATGGTGACACCATTGAACTACTTTACATGCAGTTCTATGCACCTACTACTTTGGCACCAACTCATGATTTGTGGTTGCTATGCTACACGTCTGTTATGGAAGATGGTAGTTCTACGGTATGGAAAAGATCACTAAACAACATTCAAAATGGTCCAAGTATGCCATTAGTGCATAACTTTGTCATAGCAGAAATCCTGCCAAGTAGTGAGGCCTAAAGGAAAGTGCCAAAAAAAAGCCGAAGGATACTTGATTAGACCAAACTATTTCAATGGTACCATTTTTCCTTCAATATACCACCTATCCACCTCAACATTAGATTTGAAGAAATCCTTATCACTCCAATTCTCCTATGCAAAGCACGGTATTGATCCCTATTATTTCTCATGAAGTGGTCAGTACGAGGTGATAACTCTATCTTTTAGAGTTATTTTGTCCAATTTATTAATTATAATTGCTATGACAAAGAATTTGAATTAATATAAAGGGCTTAAATTAATTATAATTGCTATGACAAAGAGTTATTTCTTAATTTTTTTAGTTAATTTTAAGTTCTTAAATTAATATTTACTGTTATTTTTTAAGGAATATATTTTTAGAGAAAATTAAAGAATTTGAATTAAAAAAATACTTAATTGCAAATAATAATAGTTGAAAATTTAATTTAATTAAAAGAGGGCTTAATTGCAAATAACAAAAGTTTAAAATTTAATTTGAATTAATATAAAAGGCTTAAATGCAATTAACCAAACTTTGTTTTTCTGTGCAGAGAAAGAGTACCACGCGCGCCATTGTTAACGCGCTGCACGCACCGTCAGATCAGAATATCAATTGTAATGATCAGGAGCATGAGATACAAATGCGGGGTGGAAGAGTGCATTCGATTCACGAAACTTTTTGCACCATTCGGTGCGCAAAGTAGGGCCTACTTGTCTACGCAGATGATTTCCCTCAAATGCATCTCCTTCACCCACCGTCAGATCAAACAACGAACAGCCCAGATCGTGCATGCATCCCACGCTCCACGCGAGTGGATGCCAACTGTTGTGCATAGACCAGCATGCATATTTCTCGTGCGATGCGGTCCATCTAATCCGCGTGCACCCTCTCATCCAGCCCAATACTAAGCTACCACGTGTCCTATTAAAATTCCAAACGAATCAGAGCTCGCCACGTGTCATGCGTATTATGAAATTAAAAATCCCAAAGCATCGGCTTGTTTTGCACTTTTTGTCTCCACTTTTTACATGTGTGTCTGAAGAATATTTTTGTCTCCCATTTTTTACACGCGTATCTGCAGAATATTTTTGAAGAGAGTAGAAGCTTTAAATATGTGGTTATTATGATACAAGAAAAAAAAGTGGAACACACAGAAGCCATTTTTGGCTTTTGTTGTGGTTCTGCTTAGGAAGAAAAATAGAGAAAGCAGAGATGAAATACTTCTAATTCTTTTTGTTGTTCTTCATTTAATGTTCCTTAAATGTCTTAATATTTTCTATGAACTAAAATAATTGTTCTAGGGTTGCCATGTAACTTACATTATGAAGCTTGGATTAATTATTTTTGAATGATTTTATGAGATGTTTAATTTGTTTATTCTATTTGTGGTTAATACCTTTGATTGTTGGAAGATTAATTAATTGATGTGTGACACTTAAATAAACTTGGAAAAATTATTTTTGTGTGTTTCTCGGGGATAGAATAACATATATATATAGGGGATAGAAATATACCTTTATTGTACATGTAGCTATTTGAGAACTTTAAACTTAATGAATCTTGGTAAATTTAATTCTCATAGGAATATAGTGAATTATTTTAGCGAGATGTGTCTATTTGTTATCAGAATAGACATATGGATAAATTAGAAGTTCTTGGTTGACAAATTAAATGCGAGAACAAAAATCAAGAGAAAATAATATGATTCAAGTGGATTAATTTGGTGAAACTGCAATCCTAGAATTTTCTTATATATTGTTATCAAAAATTAGTTTAGTGAAACTCCATCAAATATTAGTAACAAATCTCCGTGGGAACGATATCTTACTTGTCATTTATTACTTGTGACTGTGTATACTTGCACGTTCATGTCCTTTTAAAGAAATAACATGGGGTTACAGACTAACTAAAAAAGATATGGGCTTATTATTTGAATTGGAAGAGAATGATTATGGTGTTTAAACAGATTTTAAATCAAATTGCAATTATTTTATGTACTAGAAAGAAACTAAAGAAAAGAGTGTTATAAATAATAATCGGACAAACAATTTAAGAATAAAATTATTTTATTAAAAAAATCATAAATATATATATAATATATAAATACAAAATTTAAATAATATATAAATTAAATATAAAAAAATAATAATAACCAAGGCCTGTGTATTACACAGTATCCTTAAGATAATTTTTCCCCTCACCTTGGGTGTGTGAGAATGACGTAAATTTATCTCTCACGATACAACGATTAAATAATAATAAACTCACATCATAATTTATTATTCTACGAATATTAAAGTGTTTGAACTCTATCGAAAGAACCTAACTGTAGATAAATATATATATATATATACAACAAAAGATAATAATAAATAAATAAACAAAAAAAATTACCTTTAACGATTCCCTCTTTCTTTTCTTTCTTTTTTCTTTTTTCGTTTTTCTTTTTTCTTTTTCCTCTTTCTTTCCTTTTTTTCTCTTTCTTCTTTTCCTTCTCTTCTTCTTCTTCTTCTCTCTTCTTCTTCTTCTTCACCCCTCCCTCTTTTTCTCTGTTTTCTTTTTCTTTTTCATTCTCAAAATTTCTTTTGTGTCTTTTCTTCTCAGCTTTCTTCTCTATTTATAGAAGAAGTATTCATAAACGAAAGTTGAGAATTGATGCAGAGAAATAGGTAGAAACAACTAGAATTAAAGAAGAGAAACGACTGGAAATTGAAGAAGAGAAACAGATGGAATTTGAAGTAGAGAAATAGAAGAAATCAAAAGGGAGGTAACAAAAGATTTAAACAAATTGAAACTGAAAATTGAAATTTTTATTCAATTTTTTTCTAACAATCCCCCACATGAATAAAAATTGACATAGATTTTAAATCAAATTTTGACACGAAAATAGAGTTCAATGAATTGAAACCTGTATAAGATAGGTAGGTGTTACCCTTTGAACCTTCCTTTATGAAAATATATTTACCTTACTGACTGAGTAGTAGATGCAATGTCCTTGAATTGTTTTGTCTTTTATGTAAGCGATGACATACTTCATACAAGAATCTTTCCTTACATAATTCAGTTCTCACTATTATGTTCGTTTTGGCCATGAATATATGCCTGGTTCTGTGAGAGTCTTTAAAGAATTGAGTCCTATACAATTCTCATAGTGATCTCACTATGTATTTACAATTAGGTTATCCCTTTGAACTTAGATCTTGGGATCTCCAGTCAAATAGGTTGGGTTTCCTTTACAAATCTTTATTCATTCATAGGCTTTAGTCTCATGCCTCTCGATGACTTATAAACTAACTCTCGATTTAAAAATTTAGTTAATGGATCAGTTATGTTATCCTTTGACTTCACATAGTCAATAGAGACAACCTTAGTTGAGAGTAGTTGTCTAATGGTATTATGTCTATGATGTATATGTCGAGACTTACCATTATACATATTGCTCTGTGCCTTGCAAATAACAGATTGACTATCACAATGAATGCATATTTTAGGTACAGGTTTACCCACTTAGGAATATCCTTTACAAAATTATGTAGCCATTTGGCTTCTTCGCCATATTTATCCAAAGCGATAAACTCAGATTCCATCGTGGATCTAGCAATGCATGTCTGTTTAGAGGACTTATATGAAACAGCTGCACCACCCAGTATGAATACATATCCACTGGTAGACTTTGAGTCTTTCATATCAGATATCCAATTGGCATCACTCTATCCTTCTAATATAACTGGATATCTTGTATGGTGTAGTCCATAGCTATGTGTATATCTTAAGTATCTAAGTAGTCTTGTAAATCTTTCCAGTGATCAGATCCTAGATATACTAGTATATCTACTTAGTTTGCTTACAACATAAGCTATGTATGGTCTTGTACAACTCATCAAGTACATAAAACTTCTTATCACTCTAGAATATTCTAGTTGAGACACACTCTCACTTTTATTCTTAGATAGGTGTAGATTTATATCTACTAGTGTTCTCACAATTTCAGAATCACCCTTGTTGAATTTCTCAAGTATTTTGTCAATATAATGACATTGACTTAGAATGAGACCGCTTGATATCTTAATTCCCAAATTTACATCAGTAGGTCCCATGTCTTTCATATCAAACCTTGAATTCAACATAAACTTAGTAGATTTGATCATTTGATCATTACTACCCACAATTAGCATGTCATCAACGTAAAGACACAAGTTAACATAACCATCTTCTTTGTCCTTGACATATACACATTTGTCACATTCATTGATTTTAAAATCATTTGTCCTCATGACATTATCAAACTTTTCATGCCATTGTTTTGGTGCTTGTTTCAAGCCATATAAAGACTTCACTAATTTACAGACCTTTCCTTCTTTCCCTAGGCATGAAAAATCCTTAGGTCTATGTAGATTTCTTCATCTAACTCTCCATTTAGAAAGGCTGTCTTTACATCCATTTGATGTATTTCAAGATTTTGTAGAGCTACGATTGCAATTATCATTACATTGAGCTTAAATAGCCCATCAGATACATATCTCTTCCCCATAAACATCTCATTTTTGGTCACAATGACCTTGTCAGATTCAAACACCATCCAAAAGCCATGTTTGTTTAACAATGAGCTAGAAACAAGATTCTTACGGAAGTTAGGCACATAGAGTACATTATTTAATGTAAGCTCCTTCTTAGAGGTCATCTTCAGTTTGACTTGGCCTTGCCCTTGAATGGTTGATGTGGTAGAATTTCCCATGAAGAGCTTCTCTCCATCTTTACTACTTCAAAAGTAATGAATAGACTTTTATTTAAGCATACGTGCCTTGTTGTACCAGTGTCAATCCACCACTCCTTTGGGTTTGATCCCACCAAGTTTACCTCAGAAATGACTGCACACAAATCAATGTCAGAAATATCATGAGTGATGTTATCAACCATGTTTGCCTCATGGTTTCTATTTCTTTTTGGAAACCTACAGTCTGGGGCTTTATGCCCTATCCTCTAATAGTTAAAGCAAATCCCTTTAAAGCTTGACTTCTTAAAAATTGCTTCTCTAGGTCCCAATTTAGACCTTTACCCAGCTTGCCTTTGCCCTTATTCTTATTGTGTTTGGAACTTTGACCATGTTCCATCACATTAGCCTTGGGTGTTGATGGGATATAATCTCTTTTAGAAGAAGCCTTGTTGTCCTTTTCCACTTTGAATCTTATCAGCAAGTTTGTTAGAGACACTTTCCTTCGCTTATGCTTAAGGTAGGCCTTGAACTCTATCCATGAAGGGGGCAACTTTTCAATAATAGCTGCAACTTGGAAGGTTTCACTAATTACCATCCCTTTATCATGCATCTCTGTTATGATATCTTGGATTTCACATGCTTAACTGCATACTAATTTAGAGTCTATCATCTTATAATCAAGAAAGCGACCAACCAAAAATTTCTTGGCATTGTCATTTTCAATTTCATACTTCTGGTCCAATGATTCCCACAAGTCTTTGGTCGTCTTTTCCTTATTGTACTCATTGTACAAGGAATCGGTTAGACTATTCAGAACATAGTTCCAACATAGATAATCAGAATGTTTCCATGCTTCAATAGCACTAGCAGATTGAAAATCTTGTTTACCCTCAAGTTGTTCGGGAGCTTCTTTAGTCAAGAACCTTGCTAAATTCAAGGTGGTGAGATAGAACATCATCTTACTCTTCCATCTCTTGAAGTTCAAACCATTAAACTTCTATGATCTCTCTACCATAACATGGTTCATTGGAATAGAAACCGATAACATTGGGGTTACCCTATGAGCCACAGAAGGCCTCCTTATTTGGTTCATAGTAGAACCACCCACAATAGGGTCAGCAACATTCACAGTTGGGTTTTTAGTTTGCGACACTGGAGTTGTCATTTCATATTACATAATCTCTTCTTTATATTTTCTGTTTAATACACAAATAACAATTTAAGGTTTAAAAATTACCAAATAAATTTTATAGGAAAACAAATTATATATATAAATAGATTATAGAAATATATTAATTTACGTATATATTTTTAATTTCATTAATTATAGTAATTAAATAATTTTAAAATAAAACAATTTATTTATTTATAAAATTATAATATATATATATAGTAAAAATAAAATACAAATATAAAGTAAAGAATAGCAAGATTAGTAACATAAAATAAATAAAGAAAACAAAATACTTAATATAAAATATTAGTATATAACATTATAATGATATAAAATAATTAATAATAATAACAATACATAAAAGCGATTAACCCAAGTAAATAAAGTGCAAGTAATTTAATATAAGAGCAAAATTAATATTAAATGTATGATGAAAGAAATTAATAAAAATGTAAAAGTTGAACAATAATTATAATAGAATATATATATATATATATATATGTATATTACAGATATATAATATAGTAGATAAATATAATATATTATAAATAATTTGTTTGTCTCAAAATATTTATTAAAAAAAATTTGTATTTGTTTGTCCAAAAAGGAAAGGAAAGATTATCTTAAGAATATTATAAATAATAATCGGACAAACAATTTAAGAATGAAATTATTTTATTAAAAAAATCAAATATATATATATATATAATATATAAATACAAAATTTAAATAATATATAAATTAAATATAAAAAAATAATAATAACCGAGATCTGTGTATCAAACAATGTCCTTAAGATAATTTTTTCGCTCACCATGGGTGTTTGAGAACGATGAAAACTTATCTCATAGGATACAATGATTAAATAATAATAAATTTACACCATAATTTATTATTCTTCGAATATTAAAGTGTCTGAACTCTATTGAAAGAATCTAACTCTAGATAAATATTCGAATATTAAAGTGTCTGAACTCTATTGAAAGAATCTAACTCTAGATAAATATATATATATATATATATATATATACACACAAAAGATAATAATAAATAAATAAATAAAATTTCTTTAAAATTACCGATTCCCTCTTTCTTTTCTTTTCTCTTTTTCCTTTTTTTCTCTTTCTTTTTTTCCTTCTATTCTTCTTCTTCTCCTTTACGCCTCCCTATTTTTCTCTGTTTTCTTTTTCGTTCTCAAAATTTCTTTTGTGTCTTTTCTTCTCAGCTTTCTTCTCTATTTATAGAAGAAGTATTCATAAACGAAAGCTGAGAATTGATGCAGAGAAATGGATAGAAACAGCTAGAATTGAAGAAGAGAAATGGATGGATATTGAAGAAGAGAAACAGATGGAATTTGAAGCAGAGAAACAGAAGAAATCAAGAGGAAGGTAACAAAAAATTTAAACTAATTGAAACTTTTATTCAATTTTTTCTAACAAAGAGATGTTTATCAATAGATTTCCATAACTATTTATACCAAAGATGGGAAGACCCACTAGATACCCATGAAAGCTTAACATTGGGATTCCTAATGCTCTTTTGTTTGTCGAATTCTCTCTACTCTTTCAACGTGCAACCGTTGTTCCTAATATTCAGGGCAACTTCGACTTAATAAATTTTTTATCTATTCAAGATGTACAATGCCTTTGTACACTCTTAGTTGAAACCATTACAAAATAAATGAAAAGAGTGATATAATTGTATATTTTAATTTCAATTCTTGACAAACTAGAACTCAGATTGCTATGCTCTAAATTTTTAAACTTCAAATCCAATGTTGTTTAAGTGGATTAAAAACTCGATTATAACTTTAAGTTAATATGTTGCATGTGTTATGGTCTTTGTAGCATATAAGGGCACCATTTTATGGATATTTTCTGAATGATGAACCAACTATGGAAAATAAACATGAAAAGTTATAAAGTCACATAGCCATGGGCTTTGAAGGATCTCAACAAGCATGCTTAGTACTTGTGACTTGAAGGCCTCCCCTTGCTGGGAGTAAAGAAGTCACCTCACTTATTCTCCATGACTTGAGGTTCTAGAAAACTAGCTCAAAGTTGAAATAAGACCACCTCTATCTTTAAAGACAATATTTGACAATGTCCATTAACTCGAAAAAAAAGTATGACCTATAAACTCTATTTATGCTTGTCATAATTGTATTTTTTCAAACATATAGAGGCGGTAATCATATTTCACATCAAACTCTTCCAATCGAGGTCCCCAACCTTGGGTTTCTCATGGTGGTTTGGCATTAAACACGAAATCATTAATTCTCCTTATTGATGGATTTATCTTAAAGTTGTATTATTTACCCCACATGCCGTAAGTGACCCCCACATTTGGATGAAGTTATTATGAAGTCCATGTTATTTATTTCAAAGAGTGTAAGGACGTTGCATTTTATGATATATTATCACGCGACATCCTTTGCTCAATTCATCATATTTTCTTTGGACTTGCATTATCTATTACATCAAGGCATGTCAGGTTGATATATGAACTCTCATGCTTCGAGTATTTAATTAATGTTTCCAAAGAATTGATTTCATACAAGAAAAAATATGAGCATATGTGGGGTATGATTTTTCACCCTAACATGTCGCATATCTCAAGAAATATTAATGTGATTAATCCCTCAAGTTTGGAACACATGTGAGGTATAGTATTTTTCACCCTAGCATGTCGCATATCTTGCAAAATATTAATGTGATTAATCCCTCAAGTGTGGAACGCATATGAGGGTTGGCTTTTTCACCCTAGCATGTCTTATATCTGGCAAAAAAGTAACACAAAGACCTTATGTTTGGAGGAAGGAGTCAACTGACCCCTTACTTGGGATGTGGGATACATCTCATGCCTCATGATTGGAGAAAGGAGTCTATTGACCCCCCACTTGAGATATGAGATATGTCCCAAGAAAAAGTAATGCGAAGACCCCATGTTTGGAGGAAAGAGTTAACTAACCCCCCACTTGGGATGTGGGATACATCCTATGTCTCATGATTAGTGGAAGGAGTCCACTGACCTCCTACTTGAGATGAAGGATACGTTCCAAGAAAGAGTCTTGAGTTCCATGACAAACCTCCTCTTTAGGAACATATTTAGGGGTTGGATTCAATTTCACCCTTACATGTCTCTCATCTTGTAAAAAACTAACATGTTGACCCCCATGACTAGAGGAAGGAGTCAACTGACCCCACACTTAGGCTACGGGATACGTTCTATGCCTCATGTTAGGAGGAAGGAGTCAACTGACCCCCTCACTTGAGATACGGGATACGTCCCAAGAAAGATTGTTATGTTCCAAGGTGAACCTCCTATTTAGGAACACATTTAGGGGTTGGATTCGATTTCACCCTTACATGTCTCCCGTCTCATGAAAAATTAACGCAATGACCCTTTTGATTAGAGGAAGGAGTCAACCGACCCCCCACTTGGGTTGCAAAATACGTCTAATGCCTCATGTTAAGAGGAATGAGGTTAGTTGACGCCCCACTTGAGATGTAGGATATGTCCTAAGAAAGGATCTTAAGTTTTCCAATGTGCACCCCTTTGGAAGCGCATATGAGTGGTTGGATATTTCACCCTTGCATGTCTCATTTCTATTTTACCAATGTGCACCCGTTTGGAAGCACATGTGAGGGGTTGGATATTTCACTCTTGTATGTCTCATTTCTAGCTTGTCAATGTGCACCCCTCTGGAAACACATATGAGAGGTTGGATATTTCAACATTGCATGTCTCATTTCCAATTCACCAATTTGCACCCCTTTGGAAGCGTATGTGAAGGGTTGTATATTTCACCCTTGCATGCCTCATTTCGAGTTTGCCAATGTGCACCCCTTTTTTGGAAGCTCATGTGAAGGGTTGGATATTTCACCATTGCATATCTCATTTCACAGAATGGGTCTTGAGTTCACCAATGTGAACCCCCCTTTTTTGGAAGTGGTGTTGAATATTTTATCCTTGCATGTCACATCCAAATGTGGGCTAATAATTTCCCCTGACAAGTTCTCCCACTTCGTTCAAAAGGGAATCTGAATGTGGGCTAATAATTTCCCCTCACAAGTTCCCCCACTTCGTTCGAAAGGGACCTCAGTTTGAGATAGGGAATATAGGTCCCTAGTTCACCTTGATACTTATGAAAGGCAATTCCTTGCCCACTCTTTTACTCCTAAAAAGGTAGTTAGGGTATATAAGACATCTTTCTACTACAAAGAGGTGTTTTACTCCTACTAGTTTGAAAAGACCACATCAAAGTGTAGTGTAAAGTCTAGCTTCTTGGTCTACGTAACTGGAATTTCAGTAGAGAAGATATTTTGACTAGTCCTTGGAATTATGGGCTATAAGTCATGGGTACCAGACATCGATTGAATCTTCAAAATCAATTTTTGTATAACCTATGTCTACAAAAATAAATGAACTCATCCTAAACTAGTGAAGAGCTCACTGACAGAAGACACACTATTGAGGAGTTTCAATATTAACGTGTGACCAATAAGGGCTTAGATATATGCCCTCCAATTGCAAGGCCATTCACCTTCTTGTTCATAAGGACTACTCAATTGTTCCTCTATGACAATGGAGATGCGTAGCAGCATTTGCTTAGCGACCTGATGGTCAAGGCCTGAGAGTCAAGACATGAAGATCAAAACTTGATGGCCAAGACCTAAGGGCCAAGATTAAGTAAATGACTTGGTTCACCCCCTAAACAACCTAGATCACTTACGCATACAAGACTTGATTAGGCAGTACTTATATGGTAACCTGATTAGGAAACACTTATATGGCGACCTAATTAGGCAACACTTATATGAAAACCTGATTTTTAGAATTAATAATGAGACCTAAGGAGAAGCTTAAAGGTTTACCCTTTGAAACTTAGATTAATAATGGGAATGTGCTTTATAACAACAAGTTAACTTCACAACTAGAGGAGTTCGTATCAGACAATCCACCTGAATAAGTCGCTATCTATTGAAGAGCTTTTTGAGTCAAACCTCGTACTCACAATGACCTAAACTATACAAAGATTAGGCAAGGATCAGGGAACGAAGTACTATTCTCTTGACTACTCAAAATCAAGGGAATATGAGAGTTAATGTTTGGTATTATTCATGTAATAGGTATACGACCTAAGATACCTTGCCCATGGTAAGGGTAGCTCTTGCATAGCCGCTAGCATATAATGAATTGATGGTCAAGACCCAAGGATCAAAACCTAATGGCCAAGATTTGAGGCCAAGACTTGAAAGCTAAGACTTGAGGATAAAGACCTAAGGGCCAAGACTTAAGAGCCAAGACCTAAGGATCAAGACGTGAGGATCAAGACTTGAGAGCCAAGACCTGGCCTAAGTAAACGGCCTGATACATTATGCTAACGACTTGGGTCACATCTTAATGTAGAACCTCAAGCAGCATGTATATAACGACTTATAACGCCTACGTCGACCTGATTTAATAAGAGTTGTATTGTATGTATTTTAGCTATTTGTATGAGAGCTCCAGCCTATATAACATTGACACCTATCTAATAGGTGCTATATATATCTCTTTAATGAGGAGAATAAAGGATCTGATCATTATCAACATTTTCTATTTCTCTTTAAAATCACTAGAATCCCTAACACACTAAATTCTCTCCAAATAGTGTAGTTAGCTTATTATACATCACTATCATACTCTTCTCAATCAATTCTAGTTTTCCCAACCACTTATGGTTTTCCTTTTGTGAAAAAGGTCATAAAAAATGGAGAAATCCAATCTAATCGTGATATTCCAGTAACCTATACAAGAGTCAACCATGCGTCCTAAGAAGCTTGAATTAACAAGTAAAGTCATTCCATAGTTCTTGCCATTTAACTTTTTCATTTTTCTAAAAAAATTGATTTGAATAGTTTATTTAGTTATTAGATCGAGGTATTATGATGAAATTGGCTTGTCTTAGATAAAAGATGACTAGACTAGTGGAATTTAATCGAATTAAATGATTATCTCTAATTGAAGGGATTTAATGTTAATTAGATTCTTAGGTATGAGATCCTAACTTTCCTCAGCATTAATATTTCCATGGTTTTGGTATGCTAATCCTAAAGATGAGTGAAACCCATGGTAAACAAGATGACATTTGTGGCTTTTTATAAAAGTAAAGATATTATCCTGTCAAATTTTCCAATGTTTAGTTACTTAAATCTATGGCCATAATAATTCTTTGAGATTCAACATTGTTTGTAATATATTAAAATGTTCAATGAGAAACTAGAATCGTTAGGGGTAATCACTAGATGAGCTGGAGATTCAATGGCAGAAAAGGTTTACAATTGGTTTATAACCTTAATCAATGTATTTGAGTATCAAAAAAATGTCATGTGTGCATGAATAATGATATATGCGTTGTCTTAGTGTGACATAGGAAATCATTTATTATTATATGATTATATTACAAGGAAATGCACTCTCATGTTTTTAATGGAATAATATCAAGATTAATATTTTGATTCTTAAATTCAAGAAAAATGAGTCATTGAAGGATTAAATATTATGAATATCGTAAAATAGTTTCATTAGTCCTTGATAACTGTATTTTATATAGTTATTTTCATCAATTTTAGTAATAATAATTGCTATGTTCTTTTCATATTTAGTTAATTTTTGTTAAATAAATTAATATTTTCCTTTTATGTGCTAAAAATACATTTTTAATAAAATTAAATAATTTGTATCGAAAATGTACTTAATTTCATATTTCTGTCCACAAATATAATTTCAGATAATATAGTTTCTTAATTACAATTTATAACAATCGAAAATATAATTTAAATTAAATTTGGACTTAATTATAATTATTAAAAGTTTAAATATTTAATTTAAAATTAGCAAAGGGCTTAACTATAATTTAAGAAAGGTTAAAATGTAATTTGAAATATATTTGTGGGTGAAAATATAATTAATAAAAGTTATTATTCTTTGCAGATTAGAGGAACCACGCGCCAACAACACGCGCCAATCATGGACCGTTCGATCAAATAAGAAACGGCTACGATGTGTGCGTCCCGATCACGTCCTACGGAATCGCGTGTTCCTAGATTCGTTCACGTGGCTCGGTGCCCGAGTGGGGCCCACTTGTCGCGTAGGTCGGCGTGCAGAGTGGGACCCACGTTCTGACGCGTCCAGCCGTTGTCGCCCACGCCTGCCCGCCTCTGATCCCGTGCGTTGATCTCAGCGTGAAACCGGAGTTTCAATGAATCAGAATCTGCGACGTGTCCACCTGAATCTATTCCTGAAATCAGAAATTGCCACGTGTCCCACTCTATATTTCATCCAATAATGTGATGACACGTGGCATATTATCATGAGCGCGAAAGCGCAGGATCAAGTCCCCGTTCCAGCTGTTGTCTCCCATGTTCGGCGTGCCATTATCCTGTGCGCCGTTCCTGCGTGCAGCCGGTTTGTTCACCCAATGATATGCTGCCACGTGGCCTTAGGGAATCTTACAGCGAATCAGATTTTGACACGTGGCACGCACAATGAATAAAAAAAATGTAGAAACGGCTCCTTGTCTAGCGTGAATTAAAATAAGTTTTTGATTTTCGCGTGACCGCGGATTTTAAGGGGAATGTCGGGGTTTTATTTTCGATATAATTTTTTTTATGCGTGTAAAAAAATGTATAATTTTTGATGTATTTTTTGGGCTATAAATAGGTGATATTATGATAGAGTTAAAAAGTTTTTTTTAGTTTAGAATTTTTGTGGTGTTCGGTTTTGGACTGCAGAACACGCAGAAGCCATTTTTTGGCTTTTGTTGTGTTCTGCGTGTGCCAAATATTTGTTCTATGTGATGTTTTAATTTTCCTTCTTGTTCTTCTAATTTTTCTGCATATGTTGTAATTTTTATTTTAATTTAATGAAGTAATTTAATTTTTCTAGGGTTGCATTTGATCTAAATTTATGAAGCTTTGATTTTAACTATTTTTTGGAAAGATTTATAAGACGTTCGATTTGTTCATTCTATTTTGTGCTTAATGCTTTTTGATTATTTACAAATTTTATCAAAACGATTTGTGGTATAAAAATAAACTTGAGAAAGACATTTTTGTGTATATTGCTCGTAAATAGAATGACATGTATGATGAAGGATAGGAATATATCCTAATTGTATGTGTGACCATTTGAGAACTTAGAACTTAATGAATCTTATTAAATTTAATTCTCATAGAGATATAGTGAATTAATTTAACGAGGTGTGTTTATACGGAGCTCGGAAGAGATGTATGAATAAAAATAGAAGTTTTCGGTTGACAAATTAAATGTACTAAAAAAATATAAATCTAAAGAAAATAATATGATTAGAGTGGAATAATTTGGTGAAAAATTGCAATCTTAGATTTCTTTTATTTTATTTTTAAACATTTTCTTAATTAACGATTGTTTTGGATAAAATCAGAGAGATACAATTTTAGTACTCAACAAACTATAGTAACAAATCCTCGTGGGAACGATACTCTACTTACAAATCTTTATTACTTGTGACTGTGTATACTTGCACGATTTTTGTGTGTTGTAAAACACACAACAAGTTTTTGGCCCAAGGTGTGAAAGACTATTAGTCACTTATGATGAATAATGGGATTAATCGATCATATAACTGTGTAACGCTTCTAGCTCAAGATCCATGGAAGAGGGAAAATTGGTTAATGGAGATTTAAGGGGTGGCGCTCGAGCAATTGCCATTTCCATAGTAGGTTGGGTTATGCTAGGCGCTCGGGCAACTTGCTTAATTAGGCCTTATGAAAATGCAATTTTCACACTCATATTGACTTGATTTGAATCCTATTTCAAAGAGAGCTTGTCTGACTTGAATCTTAAGAGTTCTAAGGCTATACCTATTTAGCAGTTCATGTGTAATTCTCCGTTTGTGCGTAGCTCAAGTGTTAAAAGAGAAAAGAGTAGTCTTTGTGAGTTAAACCTTTTTTCTACACAGTTCCACCGTTGATCTAACCTTTGTGATCGTAAGTTAAATAAGTCAAGTTCTTTGTGGTTCCCACCCATGTACACTTTGCTCAGTTATTTGAAATAAAGCTTCGAAGATAGAAAGCTTTGAACATAGAAGTGGTTATTTATCACATCAAATGTACAAGCTCCTCCTTTTATGTAAAGTTTTACATGCATTATCATTAGAGTGTAGCTTGTAGTACCATTGAGTTTTTCAGTAAAATTTTAAAATTGATTCAAAAAAAATTTTACAAATGAAAATGAACTTTTAAAAATATATATATTATATAATATTATCGATAAATATAATCTAATTTATATAATTATAGATAATAAAAAATTAAAATATTAATTATAATTATGATATAAATATTAGTAATCATTATTAATAGATAAAAAATATATAATAGATATGTTATAGATTAAAAATTACAAAATATATTATATAGTTATCTCGAAGCAATACACGTACAACAAGCCAATCCTACCGTTCGTCAAACCACGCGTAAATCTTAGCGAGCAAAGAGAGGCCAAATCACAATGAAGTGAAGGGTTTAAGCCACAAGACTGTACTGAGGCGGCTGGGTTAAGGTTTAAGCCAATATTTGGCCCTATTTTTCATTTCACTTTCTATCTCAGCTAGGGTTTTAGGGTTTTCTCAGTACGATCCTTAATTTCTCCCTGTTTTTTGGTTTTCTTCCGAAAAGTCCCAAATCTACCATCTATGGATAGGTACCAGAAGGTTGAGAAACCTAAGCCTGAATCACCTATTAACGAAAACGAGATCCGCATCACTGCCCAAGGTGTTATCAGAAACTATATCAGCTATGCCACCACTCTTCTTCAGGTATGGTATTTTAAAAATATATGTTTTGACGCTGCTTGATTTATTTTCTTGAATTAGTATTGCAGATGTTATTTTTATGAAAATACTTTCTTTTCTTTTCTTTTTAATTTCGTTTCTAGGTTTATTTGATTTTAAGGTTTTCTCTAATTTACGGTTGATGGACTTACTTTAATTGTTTTCTGATTTAAAATTGTCTCCTTTTTTTTTTAGAGGTTAACCACTTCACTTTGTCGTTTCTGTTAAGGTTCGTCTATGTCTTTATTGGAAGAGTGTTATCTGTGCTCACCAATAGCATATTTTATTTTATATGTATTAGTTTCTCAACTTGTGTAATTATAAGATTTTAATGCATCGTGTTAATGGCGTGTCCCTTTTATTTAATGTTGTGGACGACTGTCTCCATTTTATTTTATGTTTCCTTTTCTGGCTTCCAATGCTTGAATCTGTAGCCCCCCTCTCCCCTCCATCACAAATGCATTTTCCCATGGTCAAGTTTTATAGATGTCACTAATTTTATGGGGGAGTCTGGCACAAAGCTCCGATGCGATGATAAAAATAAACTATTGAAACCAGACAAGCTAGACGTCTTCTTACTAATTGTCGTCCATGTTGCTGCTGACTACTTATCAATGGACAACTGTCTCCATTTTATTTTATGTTTCCTTTTCTGGCCTCCAATGCTTGAATCTGTAGCCCCCCTCTCCCCTCCATCACAAATGCATTTTCCTATGGTCAAGTTTTATAGTTGTCACTAATTTTATGGGGGAGTCTAGCACAAAGCTCCGATGCGATGATAAAAATAAACTATTGAAACCAGACAAGCTAGACGTCTTCTTACTAATTGTCGTCCATGTTGCTGCTGACTACTTATCAATGGACAACTGTCTCCATTTTATTTTATGTTTCCTTTTCTGGCCTCCAATGCTTGAATCTGTAGCCCCCCTCTCCCCTCCATCACAAATGCATTTTCCTATGGTCAAGTTTTATAGATGTCACTAATTTTATGGGGGAGTCTGGCACAAAGCTCCGATGCGATGATAAAAATAAACTATTGAAACCAGACAAGCTAGGCGTCTTCTTACTAATTGTCGTCCATGTTGCTGCTGACTACTTATCAATGGACAAATCTACTAAAGAATAATGTAATTTAATGTTAATCATCAAACTTCAAATTTTCAACTAGATAATACCCACTTAGATAGGGGGACCTTTTGATATACGCAGATGAGTTTGTAGAAATTATTCATTGATTTTGGAATAAGTGATAACGTGGTACTCCGGTCTAATGAAATTTAAGATTAGTGTAATTTTATTTTTAAAAAAATAACAAATAATGAATAACGAATAACAAATACCTAATACTTAATAGGGAGAAAAAACAATGTTATTGGTGATAAGTATACTCCAGGAGTAATGCATAACACCTCGTAAGTTTGTTGGGGTTTGGGTAAAAAATTTCAAGGATGCCGGTAATCTTTAATTCATTTGAGTAGTAAGTTCCAATATAAGGTAGCAATCTTCTGGTATGTTTTACATTTATAGGGCCTTGGACAGGTTTATTTACTTGATAGGACTTTTTTTCCTACCTCACCGAGGCAAACTCCTCCATTTTGATGTAATCCTGAAATATGTCCTCTTGATGCAGTCACATCCGAGCCTTGCTCTTATCTTCTATGAAGGTTTTTTTTCCTGATAAAAGTTTACTTCTTTAAATGTTGGCTAAGGGTCGACCTTAGTTTAGTTTTGTAATTGTTCCTTATCGTTGGTTGTTAGGTTGGATGAATGCAACTTTTATCTGGCAGTACTGAGTTGAAAGTATTTTGTGCATAGTGCCTTACATATGAGAGATTGTGTCAGATACTTATCCAAATGATTATGATGGTCAAATCAAAATTCTTTTCTGCAAATAATATTAGCAAACTTGGTCACTATGTTGGTGCCATTTTATGTTTAGGAGAAGCACGTAAAAGAGATAGTTCTGAAAGCAATGGGACAAGCAATCAGCAAGACAGTGGCTATTGCAGAAATTATAAAGGTTTGTTATCTCCAAAGAGCATCTCATTCTATCTTACACAAGCACACATAACTATGAGAAACTGATGTATTGTTTGAACCATGTAATACAGAAGAGAATCCCTCAGTTACATCAAGATACTGCTATCAGCTCAGTTAGCATAACTGATGTATGGGAACCAATTGAGGAGGGCCTTATGCCGTATGTAGCTGGTTTCAATTTATTATAGAATTTCATTTCTAGATTATTTACTGAACACAACATTGATTCTAATAATTATTTTTCCTTCCATGTGAACTGTATGTGCACCTGGTATCATAAGCTGATAGAGCGTAACTTTATGTTACTTTAGTTTGTATGTTTATGCTATTTCATTTATGCTGCTTTTACTAAGCATGCTTACCCATGCAGTGTGGAGATGACTCGTCATGTCTCGATGCTTTCAATCACTTTGTCAATAAATGAGCTTAACAAAAATTCTCCTGGGTAAGTTTCAAAGATTTTGACTACTCTTATCTATAAGTTGCATTTATTGGCTGTATTTGTGTGTCTTTGGTGTAACTTCTGTGAACCCTTTTTTCAAGTGTTTTTTTCCCTCTCTTTTTTCTGTTCTTTTATTCTTTGCTACTTGAATCTATTGGGAATAAATTTAAATGAAATTTAATCAGGTACCAAGTTCCAAACCCAGTGGAACAATTTAAGCCACAGCCATATTATCAGAATCAGCCACTACCTAGAATTGGTCGTGCTCATAATGCCACTAATGAAGGTCAGCAATGAGTCAAAGTTGGAACTTGTTTTAAGTACCTTTCCTTTATGTTGATTCTAAGATAACTTGTGATTTTAGATTCCTATGGCCGAGGACGAGGACGTGGTCGAGGGAGAGGACGGGGTTGGAGCCGGGGAGGTTATGGAAATTATCAAGGTGGTTATGGAAATTATCAAGGTGGCTATGGGAACTATCAAGGTGGTTATAGAAACTTTGAAGCTATTGAAATCTTTATTATATTTGACCTTTTTGTGCTTCACTAAGGATTTTATGTTTTTCTGTCCTGCCCTCTGGAGGATCAAAATTATTTATGCTATTGTGTGGTATCTGTTTCTGACTTGTACTTTTCTTTTATTAGATAATAGTGACTATCCTAGTCGGGGCAGAGGTGGTTATGGAAACTTTCATGTTATAGATTTTGATTATATTTGTTAATTTTGCACTTCATTGAGGATTTTATGTTTTGCTATCCTTCTGCAAAAGATCAAGATTATTTCTCCTAATGTACTTGTTTCTGACCTGTACTTTCCTTTTATTAGATAATAGCGACTATCCAATTCGAGGTAGAGGTGGTTATGGAAACTTTCAAGGTATAAAAGTCTTGATTATATTGTCCATTTTGTGCTTCATTAAGAATTTTATTTTATATTTCCAACTATGAAGCATGTAGTTCCTCCCCTCCCCCCTTCCTCTTTTCCATTACCTTCTTTATCCTCTTCTTCTCTTTCCTTTCTCCTCTTCTCTGTGCTTGTTTCTGACCTGCGCCTTTTATTTTAATAGATGATGGTGACTATCCAAGTCGGGGCAGAGGTGGTTATGGAAACTTTCAAGGTAAATAAATCTTGATGATATTTATGCATTTTGCTCGAGATTTTATTTTATTTTTATGTTACTCCTGTTGTATCTGTTTCTTAGCTGTGCATATTTTTTTTATTAGATAATGGTGACTATCCAAATCGAGGGAGAGGTGGTGGACGAGGCAGAGGATGGGGTTATAGCAGTAAGTTTTTTCCTCATCTTACTGGTATAATTATTGTTCTTTTGTTTGTTGTTTGTAGAAAGTTGTTTTGAGCCCCAAGATTTAGTACATCAAATCTATTTGTACAAAGTTTTGTGAATGAATTTGCAGATTCAATTGTTCGAAGTCAAACTCAGAAGTTATATCTACATAATAAGGAATAATATGCAAAAGCAATTAGGACTGAGAAGATTATCTTTGTTGCTTTCTGTCAACTCATAAAATCTCCATGTGTTTGATCGGCCTGGTTGAATAGAAGTTTGAACTAATCACTTTAAGGACTTCCTTGTGCTTGTCTTATAGGTACCGGCTATGGTACAGGATATGAAAGAGGCAGAGGTGGAGGCGGAAGAGGGTATGGTCAAGGGAGGACTGGTGGCCGTTCAAGGGGACGTGGCAGCATGGCATGATTGGCATTTGTGTTTATTTAGCTAAATGCTTTCTGATGGTCCCTTGGGGTTGGATTTTAGCAGGGTACTGTTTTGATAGCATGAAATGTGGGTAATAACAGAATCTGGCGTTGTTAAATGGTTTCTGTTTCCTGTGCCACATATGGATGTGGGCAAAATCGTTTTGTTGCATTTAGGTAATTGCACAGTAGTCGGATTAGTTGTGTAATTCTTTTTTCCTATCATTTTGCCAATATTGTATTTAGATTTTTGTTATAATATCTTTATTCCTTCCCTTCCCTTTGTTTACTTATTCATGCATCGGCATATCGTCAACTCATAAAACAGGGTTAATTTTTATCAATATTTACATTATAGTTTGATTTAGTCTTATTTTGCAATATGCTTCGGTTAATATTCATTATATTGTTTACTTTACAAATTTTCACTTCCACAGATGGTAGATACCCGGATGAAAAATATAACACATTGCCTGTGGAAATTTTACTCCCATATAACTTCCTTGGAGTTTTATTGAAACTTAAAAAAAAAACAAAAATCTAAACTCATCCTTGACCTTACAGGGCAATTTCCGCATTTTTTATGCGTTGACTATGTGGTGTAACAGTTTACCTGCCAAGTCTTCTAGGAGGTGTTTAAGCCAGAAAGGCTTCGGCATATTTGAGCGTTGTCTTAGTTGTATTTTCTATATCCACTCTACTTGGAACATAGTGCCTAAAGTCCCAGTTTGTGACTGTCCTCAACCAATTTATTATTACACATTTACTCTTGCTAGTTTTTTTTTTAAAGAAATTACCTACTTATGTACACATGCATTTAGGGGTTTGAACGCATACATTTTTATTGCTTATAAAGAGCATAATTGATTATCTTGCTAGTATTTTAGAGACAATATTTTGAATAATTGTTTGCCTAATTTTTCGCAAAAGGCAAACGTGTATATTTGTCCCACGTGGCGTGCCAATTCAAGATGTTGGCCTGATTCCTTGAGAATAGGTCGACGTGTATCTCTACTGATATAAGTGGGGCGTGTGGAGCGTGCCACGTATTTGCATTATAGTAATCGATAATTAAAGCAATAATAAATAGAATAAAAATACTTAAATATTGTTACTCTAAAAGAGAAAAGAAATGGGTTTGGGAATCAAGTAACGAGGACTTAAACATTGTTTTCGGGCGATGCATTCAAATGACTTGAAGTTAAAACTCAGAAAGATACTCTAAAAGCTATTTTTCATGTTTCTATAAAATAAATAAACACACCGAAAATTTAATAGAATTTAAACATAAATGTTCAGAGGCCATAAAGGTTTGAACGAGGCCTACTACAATTCAATGAGGCATGGGGCTAAACGTATACTATAAGAATAATACGACCTAAAACAAAAGAAGAGATACAACCAATATTCATGATCATAAGTGATTAAAATAAAATCCCAAAGAAACAAGATACTAATTATTGGATGTAAATTAATGCACGTGGTTTATCTATTATATATATATATATATATATATAACGATAAACTCTATAAAAAGATAATTATCTAAAACCAATAATTATGATGGTACATATAGTCTATCTAAATGTGTACAAGATATAAATTAAATTATTTTTAATTTATATATATATATATATATTCTTTATTGTACACTTCACAAAATATCTCATAATCGATTCTTATATTATAATTGAGAATGGTATCTACAAACACTTTCTTTTCTTTTCATCATAGAGTGAGACCTTGAGTTCTATTTTTCTACAAATCCAACAAATGACTTAAGGATTGAATAGGCAAAGGCAACCATCCGTCATTAGTTCTAGGTCTTAACAAGTTTTTCTTTCTCCTAGATTCCAAGAGAACTATTCTATATAGTGTTGACGAAAATCAATATCAACATTTGGTATCGTTTGAAAGAAATAAGTGTTTTATTGCTTGAAATTTAACAAATCTCTAAAAGGGCATTCTTAAGTGTTCTCCAAATAATCATATGCAAGCTTTACAAGTTTTTAGAAAAAAATTGACATTTCAATTGAAATTCTACAAGGTTTTCTAAAAAAATGCTTTCCATCCATCTAATCTACAAAGTCTTTAAGAGACTTAATGCTTTTTTTTCCCACAAAAATGGCGAATCAATTAACAAGTTCTAACAATCAAGCCTCAACAAATAATCATGAGGCTTAATTAGTTACCTAACTGTTTTTTTAGCCACAATTTCCTCTAGCTCTCTCGTGACCTACCAGAGTTATAGTCCTCACACCTACATTAACTCAAGCACAACGAGCCTAGCTAGTCCAAAGAAAGAAAGTCCAGATGAAAGCTCATCTTCACATGATGAAGAACACATTTTATGCCATCTTGAAACACCTTCCAGAGCCACCAACTTTCGAGCCGGTTTATATCCTAAAAGATTCCCTAATGACATCCTTCAATGCCCAAAGAGTACAAGGTCCAACCCACAACCAAATAGGATCTAACCAATGATGTGACCAGTCATTATAGGAGCTAAGGTACAAGATCGACCAGATAGAAACTACCTATAACATACAAAGTCATCCAACCATGAATGACTAAACACCATCCCTACATCTACCCATCCTACTACTGATTAGGATTGGCCTGAATAAATTTTTTCGACGAGGATCTACATAACCACCTCAAGGTTTGCAAGAAAGGTTACTTTATCCAGGCCAGCCATAATAACCATGCAGCTTCAACAGCCAATGGTTTTCCTAGAGACAATCATTGAGAAGATGTACTAATGGTTCTCTATCCAACCATTAACCAACTTATTGTGCAACTATAATAAGTATGGAAAAAGTTGAATTGAGGTAAACTCTCAAACTTAGAAGTATCTACTGAATCCCCGTTCATGCCATAGGTCATTACCATTCCACTATCTAAAAAATTCAAGATACACAACACGATCACTTATGATGGTACTAAGGACCCATTAGAACACCTTGAAAATTTAAAGGGATGGATGGATTTCCAAGCCTACAGTGATGCAATACGATGTCGATTACTTTAGCTAACATTGATGGAAAGGACATGGAGTTGGTACCATATCCTCAAACTTAATCCTACCGGTTCCTTCTTAGAGTTTGAAAAACATTTCCTCTCACACTTTTTGGCCAAGAGAAGAAGGTTGAATAAGATGACACTATAATAGGGAAGGGATTTTGGTGTATTTCAACTTTCTAGTGTATTAATTATAATAATTTTTATGTTTTACTCTCTAATTATAGATTTATTGAATATGTATATTATGAGCTAGACTCATTATTTTAGGGTATTTGTTGAATTCGTTTATGTGTGATTGAATCTTTACCATTACCTAATTGTTTCATATAATCAAATAATTTAATTACCTATAATATAATACTTTTAATTATTGTTAATTAATTAATTGATTGAATTGAGGTGAATTAAAGAGTGGGTTAATGGCTTATACGTGGGTAGTTAACATGTAATTAGAAAATGGTGAAAGCATGACTAATTATGTACAATGTGTTTACATGTGTTCTTTAACATGCCTATTGTGATTAGAATAGCGTGAAAGTGTGATTAATTGAATTAAGTAATTCTATATGTGGTTGAGAAAGACATCTGAATAGGTTAGTTGCATGTAAGTTGATTATCCATGTTTATGTTCAATTAGGAAGAACAATCACTACTATAAAAGGGGTATTTAAGTCAATATGTAAAGTCGATTTTTGGAAAAAATTGACTTTTAATGAATTTAAAGTTGGTTCGATGTAGAATTAATGCTATCCACGTAGGACGTAGTGTCGGTTGACGTGTCAAACTCATGCTACATATGGACATAGTTTCGGTTGACGTTACACATGGACATTGCGTCGGTTGACGTGATGAACCTACGCTATGCTACGTGGATAGCATCGGTTCACCACGTCAACCGACGCATCCATGTAGCGTTATGTCGGTTGACACCTAGAATCGACGTTACACACGTGGATAGCGTCGGTTGACACGTAGAACCGACACTACACACGTGGATAAATTCTTTTTTTTTCTTTCTTCCCTAGACATAAATCATTCCAAGCGTTGTATAACTCTCAAAAACCTAAAACCTCCTCCACTTCTCTTCCACTCTTTCTCATTTCTTGGCCACCTACGACTACCAATTCCAGCACCGGTTAGTGGGTTTTCTTTCTCTCTAACTAATCTTTTAGATCCCCTATTTTTTTGAGCAAAATACTTAAAATTTTTTATACCTATTTCTCACTTACAAAACACAATTTTTTCATCATTTCTTTCATTTTGTCACTTCATTTACTCTTCTAAGTATTTATATTAATTCTACGCACTTATATTTATTTTTTTTTTGTTATTATATGTTATTATTTATGTGTATAAATTTTTGTATTATATATGTAGGTTTGTATTATAACATCATGAGAAGAATATGATGATCTTGAATAATATAGAACAACACCATGGTAATTTTTCTGCTATTAATTAATATTTTATTTTTCAATTATTTATATTATTTAAACTATTTGTTAAACTGATTTTTTTCCTGCTATTATTTAGTGATCAAATACAGGTTTTAATTTGAGTATAATAGAAAATGAGTAAATTTTGTAAAAAAAAAAAAATTTAAAGTTTTGTAATAGTGAATAGAGACTGTGGGAACTATAATTCTTTATTTTTAAAAATATTTATCATTTGTACATAACCCGTGCATTTGTTGAATTCGTGTCATAGTGGAAGGGTTCAAAGGTACCTAGAATTAGAAGAAGCCAGGCAATTATAGTTGATCCTGAGACTGATCCTACAACATATGATGCGGCCATTTCCATCAAAGACGCAAGTCATTGGCATTGTGAAATGGATTTAGAAATGAATCCAGTTTATAAGAATCATGTATAGGGGATTGCAGAATCACCTAATGAAATTAAACCCTTAAGGTCGTGATGGATCTATAAGCAAAAAAAGAATGCAGACAAAAACATGAAAACCTTAAAGGCGATGCTAGTAAGTAGCAAAAGGGTTATAATTAAAAGCAAGAATTGATTATTAAGATACCTTCTCAATTTTCACTGGTCCATGCTATAAATTACACCTTTTAAGTTAGTTAGATGAATCAAGTGTAATTAAAATTTAAAGTTAATTCACTGTTTAAATTGAATTTAAATTCTATATTACTTTAGTTATATTTTGTTCATTTTCTTTTATACTCATTGCTTGCTTTCGATCACATAATAGCAAAAAATCAAAATATGGTTGAAAGAGTTTCTAAATATTACAAATAATTAAAAAATTAAATATTGATTAATTATTTGAGAACTAAATTTATTACAAAAAATAATTCATATACATATACATATACATATACATATATACATATATACATATATACATACATATATATAACTTAAATTATAAATAAAGTGATACACCTCTTTTGTCATAGATTTTGTCATACTCCTACTTTATTTTAAGGAGAAGAATCTTGGTTTGTTGCTTAGAATTACCAGCAATATCCCATTCATAATGACCAAGGAACTCTCCAACGAAATAAGATGGAATTTTGGAAGAAAATAGGTCCACACAACAATTCATTCCTCGAAATACATGGTGTTGTTTTATACTATTCAATATCATCAGATTCTTCTTCTGATGTTATAATTTGAAGCATGTGTTATGCATATTCTTCTCGTAAATAAAAAATTTGTATATCATAGCTCGACTTATTCGAACCAAAGAACTATATGTATTTAAATTCAAAATAAGAATGTAATATCATGAATTCACAAAAAATAACTTATATATGTTAAAAAAGTATATTAGTAAAAGAGATTACCACATCTTTAATTGGAATATTTATATTTGAGATGATTTTGCTCATAAATTTCATGACAAAGTAACCACACATTACTCCAACATTTTGTTGTGGAACCTACAAAAAAAAGTGTACATGGTCTTCCATATTCGAACATCTTTATTATTCAATAGTAAAATTCATTAAATTATTAATATTTGCTTGAACATGCCATAACTTTGTCCTATATAAGTTTATGTGATTTTTAATGGCAATGCCCCTACTCTTGTTCCACAGCTTCCATGCCCCATTAAAGTTTAAAATAGTTAATTCTTCATTAAATATTACAAAAAACAATAGAAGAAAAATAGCGAGCTATAACTCTTACATTTCAACAACTACTTTTGTGTCTTTATTTAATTCTATGGAAGCTAGGCCACAATACCAAACATAAGGTCCTAAGGATTATCAACATCCAATAATCTTGACCTTGTTCAAGCTTTAGTGGACAAAGGATTATCAACTTTTGATTTCTATGAAGTGTTTAAGGTCCTATCACATAATTTTTTAGCTCTGATGCTAACATCATGCTCTTGATATTGATTGACAAATGATGAATCGTAAAACATTGTTAAATGTGATAGGTGATTAGCTTGAAGTCGATAATAACATGACTTATATATAATATATATATATATATATAAATAATTAGATAATATAAATATAATTATATGTTCTACATAAATGAAAGTTATTTACTGATCGAGGACTCACCTTGTCTATACTTGAATTATACTTTAAATCGATTATTTGAAAATCGATCAGATGCAATATGCACTCGATTGATATATATGTTTGCCCAATTTCTACGCCAGAAATTTCTCTAGGAAATGGCACAATCCATCCATCATTTATGCTAGTCTTGCTCGCAACAATAGTCATCAAAGAGCCAAGATTTCTATTAAAATTTATAGCATATTCATAACTATACTTTTTCCACAGCTTCTTCTTGAATGACTTAATGCGCGATAATTGTCCATTAGACATAGATTTGGAATGAGATACTTGCTTTGTATTTCTTAAATGTTCTGCACTTACTAATTCTAGTATAATAGACTAAGAAGAGGTATTTTATATATTAGTAACAATAAAAAATAATAATATAATAGAAGTAGTAAAAAAGGTTTTATCTTAAGTAAAAAAATAATACCATATAAAAATTTATCACAACTTGATTCAACTGTCAAGCCACATATTGTCCAACAGCTTCTTGGACTATGGTAGCATCATAAGGCACATGTAGTGGAAAATGATGGAGCAACGATTGATCAATTATTATTCGCATATAATTTGACAAATATTGATTATGAATCAATCGATCATCACTCAATTGTTGTATCATTCCAATAGCAACATAGCCGATAGATGATAGATGTTTCAATAAACATTTCATATTCTGTAAAGGATTTAAGCGTTATATATAATAAAAAATAAAAATAATAGACTATCTACATAAGCTTTAAATCTTACCACAAATGATTCATCAAATGGATGAGGACTCTTATGTGAGGTAGCTAGTGGAAGGACATTCTCATCAAAACATTCATAATATGATGGATGGTAAGAATGCATAGATTGCATTGGAGATATTGAACCACTACTTGATTTCATCTACATTCCTGGCATAAATGTAGGACCAATAGGATGACTATATCCCATAAAGGATATAGGTTCAGCGACATGAAATTGCATGGGTGGCATGCTTGACATGGATGGTGGCTTGATTGTAGTATGGTGCCATGCCTGACATGTGTTATGATTGATATTGCTTTATAGTGTTCTCACTTGACATTGAGGCCTTAAAGAAGTTTAATTCTTCTTCAATTTTACAGTACTTCTTTTTACTGACAATTTGAGGCCTTTGTTTTGGAATATCAAAAAACTCCATATACTTCTTACTGACCATTTGAAGCCTTTGTTTTGGAATATCAAAAAACTCCATATAACCATCATATATCACATCTTTCCCTGGTTGTTCGATTATTTCAACCCTACTAATTTGCTCTTGAACTATTCTCTACAAATAATAAAGAAAAAAAATATCATACATTATTACATCAATATGCAAAAACCATAAGGACTTTGTATTAAGTTAAATTACTAACCAACTTAATGAGATGTTCTTCTCCACGTTTAGTCATTGGTCTTGACTTCTTTGTTTTGGGGGTCTTTTTGTATATACAAGTCAAATTGGGTAATCAATCTACCCAATTCAACTTTCTACATAAATTAAATAAATTTATTAACCATTTTATTAACTTAAATTTGAGAAAAAAATATAAAAATAATTATAAATTAACAACTTAATAATACCATTTTTTGTCTAACTTCAGAATTTTTTGACCTACTAGTACGATTAGGAAGAATATTTTGCATTTGTATATTCTGATGTCCTTCCCTAATGAATTGAAATTAATTCATACGTCTACAAAGTCTTTCCAAACTTGGGGTTCAATCCAAGGGTGTTCTTTAGGGATTTTGTATAGTTCTTGTTCATTAAGTGGTTCCAAGTATGGAAACACATAATTCTTGACCAATTTGGAATTTTCGTATTCCTTCCGTGCCTTATTTGCAATCTTGCAACACTTTTTCATCCGATTATCAGGGGCTTTAAAACAATTCTGTAAAAAACACATTTTAGATGAGATATAATACAAAAAAGATATAATATATGTAATTAATTATAAAACAAAAAGAGACTTACATAAATGGTTTTCCATATCTTATACTTTTCAGCATCTTCAACCTTAGTCCAATCATTTATATTGATTAGTATACTTGACTTCACAAGTCTACCAATAGAAGAATTCAATTATTAGTCATTTTCTCCTAATGGAATACGAATTGTATCAAATTTAATGGGTACTCTATCATCTTGATTAAGTGAAGTATCAAGTATATTATCCTAACCCCTTCTTTTCAAATTCCATAATGGATCATTTGGATCTACAATCTCTGGCACCCTAGGATCCATGAAATATCTACAAACAATGATGAAATAAAAATTAATTGACAATTTTTAAGTCCAAAGATATAAACAAGAGTTATTAGAATAATATAGATCATATATTATGTTTAATTAGGTTGTTGATCATATATTAGTATATATATATATATATTCCTTCACAATCACTTCGAGTCCATGTTGAAGAATCATCGTCATCAACTAGATCATCGCATACATTAGACCATTTGTTGGAGAAATTACTAATATTGGATAATGTATCAAGCATATCATTATCTTCTAAAGCATCAAAATGGTAGAACTCTTTTTGTGGAGGCGTTAACACAATAGAACATCTTGTATCAATTTGATCGCTCACGTAAAATACTTGTTTTGCATGAAGTGCTAATGTGAAAGGATCATCAATGTGACTTATCTTGGATAAGTTTACAAGGGTAAATCCAAAGTCATATATTTTATATCCAATAGTGATAACATCTTCAACCCAATCACACAAGAATACTGTTTCATGAAAGACCACATAATCGAGTTCCCAAATTTCTTAAATTATACCATAATATGTTATATCATATAGTACAGAATTACCATCTTTTGAAATGAAAAATTGCTTAGTTTGTACAACCATCTCCACACCACTATTCTGATTTACTCAGACTTTGTCCCTTACTTGATTCGTAAACCTTGAACCATCAATTGTAAAACTAGAATATGATTTGACATCGAATTTTGGACCATGTGCAAGACATTCTAAAGTTTATGTTATTTTATGATTGGGTTTGTTGAGTTCAACTCGAATCTATGCATATAAAAACATAAAGTGTGTTTAAAACAAAATTTTAAAACATTATATAGAAGTACTAATGAATTCTTGTATGTGACACTTGGATGGTTGTGAAACCAATTAATAAGCTCTTGCTTATGTTCATCATACAACAATTTTTCTCTTTTTTTATAACGAGGATCGATAGGCATCATTAATAGTTAAATAAATAATAATTTTATTTAAATTAAAAGATTGAATCTGTTATCACTTATTCTATGTACAGTTTTACCTCATTATTATTTACCAAAATGATTTGGTGTGCTTTTTCCCATTGAGTGCAATTAATAAACAATTTATTACTTCCACCGAGCATAAAGTTACCTACTTGGATCATGTGACATTCTAAGAACAACTTGTGCGTAGGACTTTCATGTATCTCTCAACAATGTAACGTTCCACCATGCATCCTTCGGGATAATTTCTATTATTTACATATCATTTAAGGACTTTCATGTATCTCTCAAAAGGATACATCCACCTTAAGTAAGTAGGACCACATAAATGAACATCTCGAACTAAATGAACACACAAGTGAATCATTATATCAAAAAAGGAGGAAAATATTTTTCAAGTAGACACAAATTCTCCATAACATCTCTTTGTATAGAGTTTAACTCGCCAATTGATATAGATTTCTTGCATATTGTATTGAAAAATGAAAAAATATGGATTATTGATAATCGAACATGTTTTGGAAGAATTGACCTAATAGTAACTGGTAATAACTGTTGCATTAAGATATGACAATCATGTGATTTCAATCTATAAAGTTTCTTATTAGTGATAGACACAAATTTCTTAAGTTGGATGATTAAGCATCAGGAAATTTCACACTCGAAAAACATTTACAAAACACATCCTTCTATTTTTTTGACATTGTATATGATGCTGGTGGAAAATATGTTCAATTCTTATAATTTTCCACCCTTGGTGCCAATTCAAGTCGTATGCCTAGTTTCTTTAAATCCAGTCTTGTTTTAGGACCCATCCTTCATTTTTTCCAGGTATATTAAGTAATGTACCAATCAAGCTCTCACATACATTTTTATCAATGTGCATGATCTCTGAGATGTGATGAATGTGTAGGTCTTTCCAATAAGATAATTCCCAAAATATTAATTTTTTATTCCAATAATAATGCTCTACTAATTCAATAACATTTTCCTTTTCACCCTTTTTATTAATTGACCTCTTTCGTTTCCCTCAATCAGTGAGTATTCTTTTTTTTCATCTTTCCATATTGTTTGAATGTCATACCATTCAATTGCCTTAATATCTCAACACCTCGCAAAGGTCTTGATGCAAGATCATGATCTTTTTTCCCATCGAAAGGTTTCTTTTGGTATCTAAACTTGTGTTCAGATGTCAAAAATCTTCTGTCTTCTATAAGATAAGTTGCAGAAGTGCTATCACTACAAATAGAGCATCCCATATAACCTTTTGTTTCATGTCATGATAAGTTCCCATAGGTAGGAAAATCATTAATTGTCCATAAAAGAACACCTTTAAGTTAAAGTATTCTTCTTTATGTGCATCATAAACATTTACACCGTCATTCCATAACATCTTTAAATCATTTATCAGAGGCTATAAATATACATCAATATCAACTCTGGGTTGTTTTAGTCTTGAGATCAATAATGTTAACATCATGAATTTCCCTTTCATACATAACCAAGGAGGAAGGTTGTATGTTACCATAATTACTGGCCAACAATTATATCTGCTACTAAGGGAATTGTATGGATTAATTCCATCAATAACAATGGCAAGACAAAGATTGTGCAGATCATGTGCATATTGAGGGAATAAATTATCTACTACTTTCCAATTTGGAGAATCACAAGGATGACGTCCCATCAGATCGATTATTTGAATTCCAATTCAACATCTTTTATATCTCTTTACTTTTGCACAACCTTTGAAAGCGAGAAATTGGAGGAAAGTATTAAAGAACCTTTGAGGGCATGCCTTTTTTAGGTGTTGTCTCATTTGTAGCATGCTTTCATCTCGATTCTTTACACACTGGACAATCATCTAATATCTTATATTATTTTCTATAAAGAATGCAATCATTTGGACAAGTATGAATCTTATGATATTCCATGCCAAATTTGAGGATGGTAATTCATTACCCTCAAGAAACATATCTTTTAGTACATTTGGTAATTCTGTGAATCCCTTGTCAGGAAAATCCTTTTTTGCCTTCACATTATACAAATGAACCAATCCCAACATTTTGGTGTACTTTTTGCACTTTGGATACAATGGTTTTTCATCATATTCTAAAAGTATTTTAAAGGTTTCAAGATCATTCTCGTGTAGTTCATCTTCAATAGCATGAAACATATTCTATGTCTATACATTTTGATAAGATGTATATAATCCACTCAAATCCTTATTTATCTCTTCCCCATAAGTATTATCAATATTTTCTCCATGATAATACCAACATTTATAACTCAAGAGAATACCACTACGGATAAAGTGATACTTAACCTCGTTAACATCATGAAATTTATCATTTTTACATTTAACATATGGGCATCAAATCATACTAATTTTATTATTACTATTTCAATGAGCATTTTCCAAGAAACTTTTAACTCTAGAAATATAGTCCTGCTCAATTCTACACTTTGACATCCAAGATTTATCTATTTTTTATTAATGAAATTAAATATATTAAATATGTATTCAACCAAAATATTTCAGATATTATTATATATGAAATCATAAATCATCGGAATATCTATCAAAACATTATATAAAAATAAATATATAAAATCCAAATAATTAATAAACTCAAAATAACGTTAACAATATATAATATATATATATATATATATATATATATATATATATATATATATAAATGTATGTAATAATAATAAATACTTTATACATATATATAATAATAAATATTAATAAACTCATTATACATTATATATATATATATATTCATTTACACGTAAATTATTTTCAAAAAATTTAAGTTTAAAATAAGTTAATATATATCAAAAACATAAATACATAATATTATTAAAATAAATAAATGAATAAAATATTTTCTTCTCTTCTAAGCTTGAATAAAAATACACTACCTATATAACAAAAAAATATATGTAAATAATCAATAACACATAATATACATTAAAATAAAAACATATGAATAATAAGTGTAAAACAATTCATAGAAATACTTACAGGAGTAAATGAAGTAACAAAATAAAAGAAATTAAGAAAAAATGGTTTGGTAAGTGAGAAAGTGAAGGAAAATGGGTATGAAAAATTTGAGTATTATGCTAAAAAATAGTGGATCTAGAAGAGAAATTGGAGACGAAGAAAACCCACTAAATGACATCGAAAATAGTGTTTGGAGGTGGCTGAAAAATGAGAAAGAGTATAAAGAGGATGGTCGAGTTTTTCAGTTGGAAATAAGGAAAAAATAACATAGCGTCGGTTAACATGTAGAATCGACGACCGATGCTAAACGTAAGACGTAACGTCGATTCTACGTATCAACTAACACTGTCCACGTGTAGTGTCCATTGACATGTAGAACCAATGCTACGTCCTATGTGTAGCATCAAGTCACACGAAGAATCGATGGTATTAGTTACGCGTCAGTCCTATGTGTCAACCGATACTACAATTAGGACGTAGCGTCAGTTCTACTTATGAATAGACACTACACATGGATAACTTCGGTTGACATGTAAAACCTGTTGATTTTTATAATTTTTTAAGTTAGTTTATCAACAGATCAACTTAAAATTCATTATAAATCGATTTTAGGCAAAAACCGACTTTAAATGCCAACTTAATTACCCTTTATTGTATAGTGAGTGGAAATGGTGACTTCGATAAAGATTCTATTTTTTCGTTGCTGGCCTTAATGATTATAAAATATTACAAATGAATGTGAAGATGGCTTTTCTCAAAGGCTATCTAAAAGAAGACATTTATCTAGACCAACCAAAGGGTTATATAACCCAAAGCTAGTGTCATTTGAAATATAAATTGAAGCGGTCCATATAAAGCGGTCCATATATGGTTTGAAGCAAGTTTCACATAATTGGAATATATGATTCGATGAAGTCATAAAATCCTACAAGTTTGACCAAAACTTAGATGAACTTTGTGTTTATAAAAGATTCCATGGGAAAACAGTCATCTTTTTGGTGTTGTATGTTGATGACATGCTACAAATTAGAAATGATGGAAGAGTTTTATCAATGGTTAAAATATGGTTGGGAGACCATTTGAAATGAAGGACTTGGTGAATCCAATTATATATTAGACTTTAAATTTCTTAGAGATCAGAGGATGACCGGGTTTTCCTAGAAGATGTACATAGAATTGTCCTTGTGGATATAACATATGGGAATCTAAGAAGGGCTTACTACCCTTTAGACATGGAATCTCGCTTTCTAAGGATCAAGGTCCAAAGATAGCTGTTGAAGAAGAGCATATAAGTTGGATAACATATAGTTTGGTAGTTGGTAATCTCATGTATGTTATGTTATATACTAAAGTAGACATTTATTATGTTGTTGGCATAGTATCCCAATACAAGCCAAATATAGGAATTAATCATTACGAAGTTGTCAAGCACATTCTCAAGTATTTGAAAAGAACCAAAGATTATACTTTTACGTATAGTCAATGTGAGTTAACCCTAATGAGATATAATGATTTAGGAGTTTTAAGTAGAATACGATGAGCATAAATCTACAACTAGATATGTGTTTACGTTTAGAGTTGGCATTATGGTGTAGAGGAAAATAAAATGTGTAAGTTGGAAATTTTTTAAAACATATTCATCTTCATCTTTTCTAAATAATTCAACTTACAAAAAGTTTTCCAACATTCAACTTATTCACTTTTGTAACTATTGGAAAAATCAGGTATATTTTCTCTATTCTAAATAGTTACTATTTAGATTTAAATAAATAGAACTCAAACTAACTCAACAAAATAATGCTATTAGAAATAAAATGTTAAAAGAAACTAAAGTAGAAAAATAAAAACATCATAAATCTAATGAGATTCAGTATAAATATTACTTATATCATCAGGGTCATTAACCACTTCCATTATCTTCAAATTGGATGAACTCCAAAAATTACAATTGATTAAGCAAGATTGAGCTAATCAATTACCCATGCAAAAGAGGGGGAGAGATACAAATTTTGGGATGATTTCAAAGTGGAGGAGGGGTTTTATTTATAGCTCAAAATACAACACCTATCATGGTTTCTATTCCATGTGGGATTTTTTCAAATTGCTTACTAAGGAGCTATACAAAAAATCTCCACCTTGGTGACTTAGTGATTCTCAAACTATTTCTTCAATTGCAAGATCATCAACGCCAGTACCAACTCAAATTTGTAAGTTGCTAATCAAGTCTAGACAATTTTTGAACTTAATTGTCGTCACTATCTTGGTCATCATATCTGTGGGATTCTTTGTAGTATTGATATTCTGAAATAGTACTCCATATTCTTCAATAATCTCTCACACGAAATGGTAAAGAATGTCAATGTGCTTTGTATGTGCATGGTAGACTTGATTCTTTGCTAAATGAATAGTACTCTGACTATCACAAAACACCTTAATATTCTTTTGACCAACTCCCAAGTCTTCAAACAAACCTCGTAACCAAATAGCTTGTTTCATAGCCTCTGTAATTGCCATATATTTTGCCTCTGTAGTAGACAAAGCAATTTTGGACTACAAGGTACACTTCCAACTTATTGTTACTTTAGTAAGAGTAAACACATAACCAGTAGTTCACCGATGCTTATCTAAATCTCCTACATATTTAAAATCATAATATCTGACTGCATATTGACCAATAGTATTATCCTGCTCAAATACTAAACCAACATCTATAGTATTTAGAATGTACCGTAGAATCCATTTCACAGGAAACCAATGTTCTTTACCAGGATCATACATGTACCTGTTTACAACTCCAACTGCATGTGAAATTTCAAGTCTTGTACACACCATTGCATGCATCAAGCTACCAAACGCATTAGCATATGGTACCTTTTCCTTGTATTCTCATTCTGCGTCATTCTTAGGAGACAATTGAGCACTAAGCTTGAAACTAGGAATAAGCGGAGTACTTATAGGTTTTGTCTATTCATTCATGCCAAAATGTTATAGCACTTTATTCAAATATTAACTATGGGTCAAATAAAGCTTCACCTTCTTCTTGTCTCTACTTATCTCCATACCGAGAATCTTCTTGGCTTCTCCTAGATCTTTCATCTCGAACTCCTAAGTTAGTTAAGCTTTCAACCTCTCAATTTCTATTTTACTCTTTGATGTAATCAATATATCATCAACATATAATAGGAATTTTTATTGCAAAAATACACATAATGATCATGTGTGCTTCTAGTGTACTTTTGCTGCAACATAAACTAACCAAATCACTTGTACCACTACCTCAGAGATTGCTTCAATCCATACAATGATTTATTCATCTACAAACCTAATTCTCTTTACTAGTAATATTGAACCTTTATGGCTGAGACACATAGATTTCCTCTTCCAAGTCACCATGTAGAAACACGGTTTTCACATCAAGTTGAACTAGTTCCAAATCCAAAAGTGCTAGCAAGGCAACAATATTCTAATTGAGGAATGCTTTACAACTTGATAAAATATCTCATTATAATCAATTCCTTCCTACTGAGCGTAGCCCTTAGCCACCAACCTTGCCTTGTAGTGAACACCATATTTTTTAGGAAATCCTTCTTTCTTTGTATACACCCATTTGTAACCAATTGTCTTCTTGCCCTTAGGTAGTTGTGTCAATTTCCATGTCTTATTCTTCTGAAGGGACAAAAGTTCTTCATTCATGGCTTCCTTCCATCTTTCAACTTCAAGAATTCTAATTGCTTCTTTATATATAGAAGGAACATCATAATGCAAAACTGAAATTGCACAAGTCACCATATTCTTAAACTGAGCAGATAGATCCTCCATATCCTTATATCTAGTAGGAACCTTGACATTTTATCATCGTGGCATATCAACTTCAATTTTTCTTTGTTGTTGTAGAGGTTCTTGGGTTAAAACATCTTATACATCTGATTCAACATTTACCAACGGAGGATCAACTTCTGTATTATCTCCACCAACTAGATCAAAGATTCTACTTTCAAACTCCATTTGCTTCGATGTTTTCTCCACCTATTGCAAAGTACCATTGATCTTCTCAATTACCTTTCTCAGCAAGGCAGATTCATCAAAGGTTACATCTCTACTGAAGACTATTTTTTTCATTTCAACACACCATAGAAGATATCCCTTAGAACCAGAGGTGATCCCCAAAAAAATAGTTTTCTTAGCTCTTAGATCCAACTTCAATTTCGTGACCTGATAGTATGCAGTAGAACCAAACTCATGTAAGAAATCGCAATCTCTATCAGGTTGTCCAGACCATACCTTTATAGGAATTTTTCCTTCAAGATGATATATACAGTTGATAAGATGACATGTATACCACACAACCTCATCTCAATATTGCTTGCCTAACCCATCATTTGAAAACATACACCAAAACTTCTTCAACAAAGTCTGGTTCATACGTTCTTCAACTCCATTCTTTTGAGGTTATTTTGAATAGTGAAGTGTCACACGATGCCTTCTTCTTCACAAAATTTCATAAATGGGTCATTTGTGTACTTAGTGTCATTATCAAAGCTAAGATGCTTGATCTTTCTACTAGTCTGAGTCTTGATCATCTTATTTCACTTGAGAAAAATTCTCAGCACTTCATCCTTCTTCTTCATGAGATACACTTAAACTCTTTTGGAAAATCCATCGATGAAAGTGACATAATAATGTTTTCTAGTCATGGATAGAGTTCTTGTTGGCCCCCATACATCAGTATGGATGTAATCCAAGATGCATTTTGTATTATGGAGTGTAGTTCCAAAGCTTACTCTTTTTTGTTTCCTCAATACACAATGCTCACAGAAATCCAACTTGTTGGTTCTTA
Source organism: Hippophae rhamnoides (assembly GCA_033030585.1). NCBI lineage: Eukaryota > Viridiplantae > Streptophyta > Magnoliopsida > Rosales > Elaeagnaceae > Hippophae > Hippophae rhamnoides. Next base: position 30,555,163 of record CM065431.1, on the reverse strand, counting down.
CGCCTTTCAACATGCCTTTCTTTACCATAATTTGTAAAGATTTTTCACCAATATGTCCCAAACACATATGACATAGCTTGGTAGTTTTTTTGTGTAGATTCAAGAAGAGATTGGTGTTGTAGTTCAAGAGATTGATTGTATTTCTTCTTCTTATCATTTCTTATGTGTTTTTTTATGAAAAATATGAGTTTTATGAAGAAAATTATGTCTAACTAATTTATTAATCTTAGGGTCTTATGAACTCTATTTTCTTCATGTGATGATCTAATATTTTACCACAATTATGATTTCAGTTTAATTATATTATTTAATCTAATTTTTATGATATTAATTGTTAGGCTAACAATTGATCTATGAAGACAATTAAATAGATTTGAGAGAATTATTTAATTGTTTGTCTTGATTAAATAACATGCATAGTTTCTACGCATAGATGTATGATTGTTATGTATGTGATCCATAATTGATGAACTTAATAAGTAGCATGCAATTTAATTGATTTGAGTTAATTAATTTCCGTTATTTATTTTTAATTATTTTAATTTTTCTTTCTTAAAACATAAAAAAATTGATTTTTTTGTTTTAAAAATTAGTTTTTAATAACATAATCTCCATGAGAACGATTTTTTCTTATCATTATATTTCTTAATATGATACGTATTACTTATTCATTTCGTGTAGATTAAATATTTCAATCATAAATAACAAAACTAAATAGTCAATAGAGTAAAAAGTTTTAATTTTTCACTCAAACGGCCGAGAGAGGCCTAGAATGACTTGGGGAGACATTAGGTAAAGTATGCACTACGAGAGTAAAATGATCTAGGTCGAGACACAAAATGAAAACAATACTCGCATTTGACTAAAATAAAATCCAAAAGAAGCTAACTACAATTTTTGACTTTGAAAGGTCAAGGAGGCCTAAAATGGTTTAGAAGGCCAAGATACATGTCATGTTATTTATATACAAAACATAAAATTGAAATAAAATTTAACATCAACAATATAAAAAAGTCAAAAGTTAAAAAAAAAATGACAAACCGATGGAAAACTAAAATACACAAATGATTAGCTATGCATATGGCTTCATTTCTAATGATAAAATAATTATACAGTTGGTTAAAAACCGACTTTAAACAAATTTAAAGTCGGTTCTCTGAACCGACTTTACATTTTAAGTCGGTTCACGCCATGAACCGACTTTACCCGTACATTTTATGATTTTTTTTATTCTCATTTTTTGTATTATTCAATATATATATAGCATTAAAAAACTAAAATATAAATAATAATACAAATAATTAAAAATTTAAATATATTTAATAACTTGATAATTAAATTTATTACAAAAACAAATAATGTATATATAATACATATAGTTAACTTAAATTACAAATAAAATAATGTCGTGAACGTGTAATTAGATGCGATCGAGTAAGCTTGGTTGGCTTAGAATCTTGATCGGCGTCACAAGCATTATGACAAGAAAACTAGACAAAAAAATAACAATTCATATGAGCACGTAAAACATCCATCAAACAAGCAGTCTAAACTTCAAACATACGAATGAAGAAATTAAATCATTATAAATATTACCATCTCATTATAGCATTAAAAATACTAGCAGAGATTCCAAATAAATTCATATTTATAAACAAATGATTAATAAAGTGCTAATATGAGTTCGTAAGGAAAGTAGGAAAGAGAGATGAGATGTAGTTTGGTCCAAAATTAGGTCCATAAAACAATGCATTTCCCTAAATACATGAGCATATAATCATCCAGCAAACAAGTGATTTCAGACACAGGAATAGATAGAGAAATTAAATCATTTAAAAATTTACTGTTATGTTCTCAAATGCTATTCAAGATCATCAGAATCTTCTCCTGATTCTTCTTGTGATGATATAATTTGAACCATGTGTTCTGCCCATTCCTCTCGTAAATCATCAAAAATTTGCTAGTCGTAGCCCGTCTTGTTCCAACCAAAGAACTACATGTATTTAAAATCAAAATAAGAATATAATTTCATTTATTTACAAAAAAAAAAAACTCAAATATGTTAAAAACTTTTATGTGTATGAGTGAAAGATATTACCACATCATCAATTGGAATTTTGATATTTGTGATGATTTTACTCATAAACTTCATGACATAATAGCCACACATGACTCCATTATTTTGTTGTGGAACCTACAAAAACAAGTGTACATGTGATTTCATATTCGAACATCTTTATTATTCAATTGTAAAATTAATAAAATTATTAATATTGACTTGTACATACCATAACTTTTGTCCATATAAGCTTATGAAATTTTTGAAGGGCAATGCCCTTAAACTTGTTCCATAACTTCCATGCCCTATCAAGGTTTAAAACAGTTAGTTTTTATTAAATATTACCAAAAATAATAGAAGAAACTAATATGTAACTATAACTCTTACATTTTAACAACTGTTTTTGTATCTTTACTCACTTCTATGGAAGCTGAGTCACAGTACCAAGCATGATTATTGAACAGATCAATGATTACCAACATCTAATGATCTTGGCTTTGTTCAAACCTTAATGGCCAAGGGATTATCAACTTTTGATTTCTGTTAAGCGTTAATGCTCTATCACATAATTGTTTAGCTCTAATGCTAACATCTTTCTCTTGATATTGATTGACATATGAAGAATCATAGAACATTGCTAAATGTGATGAGTAATTATGTTGAAGTCGATAATAGCACGCCCTATATAAAAGATATATATATATATATATATAATTAGATAATATAAATATAATTATATATGTTCTACATATATAAAAGAAAAATAAATAGATTGAGGACTCACCTTGTCCACACTTGAATTATACTTAAATCGATTATTTGATATTCAAATAGTTGAAATAAGCACTCGATCGATATATAAGTTTGGCCGAGGTCTACACTAGAAATTTCTATAGGAAGTGGCACAGTCCATCCATCATTTATGCTAGATGCCCTCCCAACAATAGTCATCAAAGTGCCAAGATATCTGCTGAAGTTTAATGCATATTTATGACTATAATTTTTCCAAGGCTTCTTCTTGAATGACTTGGTGTGCGATGATTGGCCACTAAACATAGATATAGCACGAGATACTTGCTTCGTATCTCTTAAATGTGCCACATTTAAGAGTTCTGGTATAATAGACTACAAAAAAGTATTATATATGTATTCTTTAGTAACAATATAAGATATAATACAATAATAGTAGTAAACAAGTGTTATCTTTTAAGTTAAAAAATAGTACCACGTCAAAATTTAGAACAACTTGAATTGATGGCCAAGCCACATACTGTCCAACAACCTCTTGGACTGTGGTAGCATCAGAAGGCATAGCTAGTGGACAATCATGAAACAATGATTGATCAATTACTATTCACGATGATTAGAAAATATTGATTATGAATCATCCGATCATCGCTCGATTGTTGTATGCAGGTTCCAATAGACATGGTAGTTTTGTGAAGGATGTTTCAACAAACATTTCATATTCTGTAAAAAATTTAAGTGTTATATATAAAAAACAAAACATATAATATAAGAATTTAAAAATAATACATTATATACACCAGAAATTAAAATCTTACCACATATGATTGATCAAATAGAAGAGGACTCTCATGTGGGGCAACTATTGGATGTACATTCTCACCAAAATGTTCATCGTGGTTTGATTTATGGTAAGAATGTGTAGATTGCATTGGAGAAAATGAACCACTACTTGATTGCATATGCATTCCTGGCATATAGTGAGGACCAATAGGATGGCTATATCATGTGGATGTAGTTTAGAAGCCTTGATGAGATTGCATGGGTGGCATGCCTGGCATGGATTGTGGCATGCCTGATATGGATGGTGGTATGTCTGGCATGGATGGTTGCATGCTTGGCCAATATGGCATGCCCTGGTTGTAGCATGATGCCATGGCTGAAATTTGTTATGATTGATGTTCTTTTAGAGTGGCAATCTCACTTATCACTGAGGCCTTAAAGGAGTTGAATTCTTCTTCAATTTTAGTGTACTTCTCCTTACTTACCGTTAGAGGCTTTTGTTTTGGAAAGTTAAAATACTCCATAGAACCATCATGTTGGCTACCTCCCCTAACATGACCAGGATGTTCGCGTCCGAATGCATGATATAAAGCATCTCTCCTAGGCTCTTCGATTATTTCACCCTTGTATATTTTTTCTTGAATAGCTCTCTACAAATAATAAAGCACACAAACATATCATTCATTATTACATCAATTATTAAATATCATTAAGACTTTTTATCAACCGAAATTACTAACCAACTTATTTAATTATTCTTCTCCTCGTTGAGTCATCGGTCTTGAATTCTTTGTTTTGGGAGTCTTTGTTTCTATACAATTAGTTGATTCGGTTCGGTCTACCCAATTCGGTTTCCTACATAAATTATGAAAATTTTATTAAGAATGACATGAAATTAAATTGAGAAAAATAAATATAAAAATATTTATAAATTAAGACAAATTAATAATACCATTCTATATCTAACTTGAGTTTGAAGACCTAAAATTATGGTTAGGAAGAATATTATGCATTTGTACATTCGATGATCTTGCTAATAATTTGAAATTCATCGAGCGTACATAATCCTGAAGTCTTTCCAAACTTGAGGTGTAATCCGAGGGTGTCCTTGAGGATTTTGTAGATCACATTCTCATCAAGTGTTTCCAAATATGGAAACACGTAATTTCTTACCAATCTGGAAGTCTTGTATTCCTTCGCCTTATTTTCAATCTTATAACACTTGTCCTTCCAACTATCATCGACTTTGTAACGATTACGTAAAAACCAGGTATAAAAGATTAGATATAGCAATACACCTAATAGCCTATATATATATATATATATATATATATATATTGATTATAAACTATAAAGACTTACACGAAATGGTTATCCATATTTTGAACTTTTACGTCGTCATTAAACCCTCGGACCAATCATTTATATTGATTGGTATCTTTGAACTTTGCAAGTCGACCAATTGAGGATTTCAATTGTTGATTTTCCCTATTGGATTACGGTAGCATCAAATAAAATAGGTATTCTATCATCTGGGTTAAGTGGAGCATCGGGTATATTCATCCAACCCACTTCTTTTCAAAATACTGCGATGGATCGTTTGGATCTAAACTCTGTTATCAGAATATCCATGAAATATCGCAAACAATGAAGAAATATAAATTAATTGAAAATTTTAGGAACATACGTATATATAAGAGTTATTACAACAATATAGAACATACGTTATGTTTAATTAGGTTGTTGATCGTATACATATATTCCTTAGCGATCAACGACCTATGACGAAGAATCATCATCATCAATTAGATCATCACATACATTAGGCAATTTATTTGAGAAATTACTAATATTGGTTAATGTATCAAGCATAGAGTCTTCATCTTCTACATCATCACAATGGTAAAACTCTTTTTGTGGAGGCATTAACACAACAGACCATCTTGGATCAATTTGATCACTCAAATAAAATACTTGTTTTGCATGAAGTGCTAACGTGAAAGGATCATCAGTGTGACTTATCCTGGATAAATTTACAAGGGTAAATCCAAAATCATCTATTTTATATCCAACATTGATAGCATCTTCAACCCAATCACACAAGAAAACTGTTTCATGGAAGACCTCATAATCCAATTCCCAAATCTCTTGTATTATACCATAATATGTTCTATCAGAAAGTACAGGATTAGCATCTCTTGAACTGGAAAATTGCATAGTTTGTGCAACCATTTTCACCCCACTATTTTGATTTACTCGGACTTTTTCCCCAGCTTGAGTCGTAAACCTTGATGCATTTATTGTGAAACTATAAAATGATTTGACATCGAATTTTGGCCCATGTGCAAGCCATTGTAAACTGTTTGATATTTTATGATTGGGTTTCTTGAGTTCATCTCGAATCTATATATACAAAAACACAAAATATGTTTAGAGAAAAGTTTTAAAACATTTAATAGATCTAGGAAGATACATGCATGAATTTTGTTTGTGACACTTACATGGTTGCGAAACCAATTAATAAGCTCTCGCTTATGTTAAATGTACTGACCATTTTCACCTCCTTTTTTTTTTTATAATGAGGATAGCTCTACAATAAGTTTAAATGCAGCCTGTAATGTTATTAAATATATATTAAGTTATATATCATCATTAATAGTTTAATGTAAAATATTTTTACAATCATGAAACAATGAACATCATTTCTACATGCGGTTGTGCCTCATTTATTATTTACCAAAATGATTCGGTGTGCTTTTTTTCAGTGCGATCAATAAATAATTTCTTACTTCCACCAAGCATAGGGTTACCTACTTGGATCATGTGACGTTCTAAGAAAAACTTGTGCGTAGGATTCAATTTTAGTGCAACCACTAAAGTATTGGAGAACAAAAACTCAATGGCCTCTTGGGTAATGTAGCGTTCCATGTAAATCCTTGGTCGATTTCTATTATTTACATATCCTTTAAGGACTTGCATATCTCTCTCAAAAGGATACATCCACCTTAAGTAAGTAGGACCACACAATTGAACCTCTCGAACTGAATGAACACATAAGTGAATCATTATATCAAAGAAAGAAGGAGGAAAAAATTTTTCAATTAGACACAAAGTCTCTACAACATCTTTCTGTAAAGAATTTAACTCGCCAATTGATATAGATTTCTTGCATATTGTATTGAAGAATGAACAAAGCCGAATTATTGATGACTGAACATGTTTTGGAAGAATTGATCTAATATCAACTAGTAATAACTGTTACATTAAGATATGACAGTCATGTGATTTCAATCCATACAGTCTCTTATCGGTGATAGACACAATTTCTTAAGTTGGATGAGTAACCATTAGGAACTTTCACACCCTCCAAACATTTACAAAACACATCCTTCTCTTTTGTTGACATTGTATATGATGTTGGTGGTAAGTATGTTCGCTTCTTATCATTTTCCACCCTTGGTTCCAATTCAGGTTGTATGCCTAGTTTCTTTAAATCCAATCTTGCTTTAATTCCATCCTTTGATTTTCCAGGTATATTAAGTAAAGTACCAATCAAGCTCTCACATACATTCTTCTCAATGTGCATGACATCTAAGATGTGACGAATGTGTAGGTCTTTCCAATATGGTAATTCCCAAAATATTGATTTTTTTCCAACAACCATGGTAAGTCGATTCAAAATCTTTTTCATTTTCACCGATTTCATCTTTCCATGTCGTTTGAATGTCATCCCATTCAATTGCCTTAATATCTCAACACCTCGCAAAGGTCGAGTTGCATGATTATGATCTTCTTCACCATCAAACAGTTTCTTTTGGTATCTAAACTTGTGTCCAGATGGCAAAAATCTTCTATGTCTTCTATAAGACATCTTTCGTCCATAAACAAGATAAGTTGCAGAAGTTCCATCACTACATATAGAACATCCCTTGTAACTTTTGTTGCATGTCCTGATAAGTTTCCATAGGCAGGAAAATCATTAATTGTCCATAAAAGGACCCCCTTCACGTTAAAGTGTTCTTCTTTATGTGCATCGTAAACATTTACACCATCATTCCACAACGTCTTTAAATAATCTATCAGAGGCTGCAAATATACATCAATATCAACACCGGGTTGTTTCGGTCCTGAGATCAATAATGTTAACATCATGAATTTTCTTTTCATACACAACCAGGGAGGAAGGTTGTATGTTATCATAATACCTGCTTGACAAACTATATATACTGCGAGGGAACTATGTGGATTAATTCCATCAGTAGCAATGGCACGACGAAGATCGCACGGATTAGATGAAAATTGTGGAGATAAATTACCTATTACTTTCCAATTTGCAGAATCACAAGGATCTCGTAGCACCGTCATCAGATCGATTATCTGAATGCCAAGTCAACATCTTTGATGTATATTTACTATTGAACAACCTTTGAAAGCGAGGAATCGGAGGAAAGTACCAAAGAACCTTTGCAGGCACGCCTTTCTTATATCTTGTACTCTCATTTGTACCATGCTTCCATCTCGATTCTTTACACATAGGACAATCATGTAATGTCTCATATTCTTTTCTATAAAGAATACAATCATTAGGACAAGCGTGAATCTTATGATATTCCATGCCAAATCGACTAAGAGATTTCTTCACTTCATACATTGAAGATGGAAATTCAATACCCTCAGGAAACATATCGACTAGTAGATTTAGTAATTATGTGAATCCCTTGTCGGAAAAACCATGTTTTTCCTTCACATTGTACAAATGAACCAATCCCGACATTTTAATGTATTTTTTGCAATTTGGATACAACGGTTTTTCGGCATCTTCTATAAGTTTATTAAAGGTTTCGGGATCATCCTCGCGTAATTCATCTTCAACACCATGAAACATATTTTTTGTCTGTACATTATGATAAGATGTATGTAATCCACTCGCATTCTTATTTATCTTTTCCCCATGAGTATTATCAATATTTTCTCTATGATAATACCAACATTTATAGCTCAATAGAATACCATTACGGATAAGGTGATACTTAAACTCATCAAATTCACGAAATCGCTCATTTTTACATTTAATACATGGGCATTGAATCATACTAGTTCTAATATTACTATTTCTACAAGCAAATTCCACGAAACTTTCAACTCCAGAAATATAGTCTTGCTCAATTCTACACTTTGACATCCAAGATTTGTCCATTTTCTATTAATGACATTAATTAAACATATTAATTAATTATGTATACAATGAATATATTTCAAGTATTATTATATATAAATTTCCTAATTATTAGAATATATATCAAAACATACATAATACAAAACAATTATCATTTTAATCATTTTACAAAACCATTTCTATACAAATTAAAAAATAAGCAACATGTTAGCATGAATATATAAAAAACCAATCACTTTGGTTGATTCTAATTTCTAAGCATGTTACTATATCATAATTAAAAAGTAATATTAATTATACGTATATAACATTCTGTAGAAGTATATAGGGACTACTATAATAACATATTTAACATTTTAACATTTTAACACATAAGTAGCATATATAAATAAAAATAATAATACTACTTACTTTTTAGTTATTATTTAATTTTTATTAATATATATATATATATATAATATTTAAATTATTGAGTTTATAAATATATATTTATAATTTTTTTAAGAGTCTATATAGCACATATAACTTTTATACCAATATAATTTCTTACAAATTAAAAAAAACATCTTATTTTTCCTGTATTCACTACTTAATAAAATATAATTATTTATGGATAAATAAATTTATACTTAATAAATAAAATTATACTTAATAAGTCAAACATAATAACAAGCAAAATAAAAAACATACCTAAATCAAAAATTTATACAAAATATAAAAAAAACTGAATAATAAGCTGTAAAATTATACTTAATAAATTATAATTATTTATTAGAAATAAATTTATCCACGCACAGCAAATATGTATAATCCATCAAACCCACAAAATTTCAGATATTATTTCCACATAAAATAAGTCAAACATAATAACAAGCAAAATAAAAAACATATCTAAATCAAAAAATTATACAACATATATAAATATATATATATATATATATATATATATATATATATATATATATATAACAAACTGAATAATAAGCTGCAAAATTCTACTTAATAAAATATAATTATTTATAATATATAAATAAATTTATCCATGCACGCACAATAAATATATATAATCTATCAAACCCACAATATTTCAAATATTATTTCCATATAAAATAAGTCAAACATAATAACAAACAAAATCAAAAACATACTTAAATAAAAAATTTATACAGAAAATAGGTATAATATTTTTTAATATTTCGCACAAAAAAATAATAGATTTGAAAGATAATGAGAAGAGAAATATAACTTACAAAATGACGTTGCAAATGGTGGTCAGAGGTGGCCGAAAATGTAGAAAGAAGGTGGCGCGCGGTGTAGCTTTTGAGAGAAAATGGAGGAGAGAGAGGAAGAAAATTAGATTCTGCGTAAAAAATGACCCGAATTGGGATATATTAGGTGGATAGCGTCGGTTCTTCCTGTGAACCGATGCTATTTACGTGGGGTAGCGTCGATTCTTCACGTGAACCAACGCTATCTACTCAATTTAAAATTTTTTTTGTCAATTATTATTTTATTTAGACTATTGTATATACATAGAAATACAAAAAATAATTACTTTAGAATAATATTTAATTAAAATATATACACAATTAAATAAAAATATATTGTAAGTACATATATAAATTTAAATATCCAAATAAATAAACAAGATTATATAATTTTTAAAACTAATTGTCTAAAAAATGGAAAAATGATATTATTTTTATCAAACTAAAATTTTAAAGAGTCAAATAAAATAATAATTAATTTTAATAATTGTATTTAATTTAAAAAATTGGACGTAGTGTCGGTTCGCCACCCGAACCGACGCTATCCACATGTGTAGCTTCAGTTCTCCACGTCAACTGACGTTATGTCTAACGTGGATAGCGTCGGTTCTACACCGAACCGACTTTAAATTTATTATAAGTCAGTTTTTTCCCAAAAACCGACTTCACACAGCGACTTAAATACCCAATTTTGTAGTAGTGAATTGATCTATGAAGACAATTAAATAGATTTGAGAGAATTATTTAATTGTTTGTCTTGATTAAATAACATGCATAGTTTCTACGCATAAATGTATGATTGTTATGTATGTGATCCATAATTGATGAACTTAATAATTAGCATGCAATTTAATTGATCTGAGTTAATTAATTTATGTTATTTATTTTTAATTATTTTAATTTTTCTTTCTTAAAACATAAAAAAATTGATTTTTATTTTTTTCTGTTTTAAAAATTAGTTTCTAATAACATAATCTCCATGGAAATGATTTTTCTTATCATTATATTTCTTATTATGATACGTATTACGTATTCATTTAATGTAGATTAAATATTTCAATCATAAATAACAAAACTAAATAGTAAATATAGTAAAAAGTTTTAATTTTTCACTCAAACGGCCAAGAGAGGTCTAGAATGACTTGGGGAGACATTAGGTAAAGTATGCACTAAGAGAGTAAAATGATCTAGGTCGAGACACAAAATGAAAACAATACTCGCATTTGACTAAAATAAAATCCAAAAGCAGCTAACTACAATTTTCGACTTTGAAAGGTCAAGGAGGCCTAAAATGGCTTAGAAGGCCAAGATACATGTCATGTTATTTATATACAAAACATAAAATTGAAATAAAATTTAACATCAACAATATAAAAAAGTCAAAAGTTTCAAAAAAAAATGACAAACTGATGGAAAACTAAAATACACAAATGATTAGCTATGCATATGGCTTCATTGCTAATGATAAAATAATTATAACTTTACTGATTGAGAACTATGAAGGAAAATAATACATCCCAATTAATTCAATAAGCAACCAAAACCAATTAAAAAAATGTTGGAATGACGACGGAATAGCAGCCAACCAAGAGGATCTAATTAAGGCTCAATATATAGGCCTCAAAATTCCAAAACAAAATTATGGAAAATTCAAGATGCTCTCTAATGAGGTCAAGATGATCCTAATAAGATTTATGGGATTCGAGACTTGGTGGTAAAAGGTTGAAACTCTAAAGTTCAGGCCTTTGGGAACCTAGGATAGGGGCATTTGAATTGAAGTTGCCATTTTTGGTAAAGTTTTGAGTGTATTTTTTGGGAGATTGAGTTGGATTTTAGAGATGGAATTGTTGGCCTAGGCTTTTTAGAGGGCGATGGGAGGCATTTATATGTACAATGGTTGACCCTTTCTTGATTTTTCTTAGATTATTTTGATTTTTAAATAATAAATGCTAATAATTTGGCCTATCTATAGCTTAGCCATTTCTTAATAATTTGGAATAACTCCTAATAATGATTTATATATTCAGCTCCATAATTCAATTATAACAAACTATGTCACCATTTTAACCATTTTCCATGTGCCATATGGTCTTCTAACAAAGCAAATTTCCAAAAATTAATTTCATTCTTATTTCTTCCTCTCTCTTTTTTTCATGCACTGACAGCCATGTTATAAAGTGGAACAACTAATAAATTAGTCAAAACTGATTTGCATGGCTTGCCACAAAATAGACTTTCTTATTTTCATCAATTTTGCAGCACAAAATCAGATTTCTTTATTTTTTAGATTCTGGCTACCCACCTTTTGATTCAAACAATAATTGCTTTGATCTTTTTTTGAGTTTTAGACAACTCATTATGAGATTTGACCTATAAGATTTATTACTCCAATGATCCATGGCCACCTCACATTTTGTAACTTGTTTGAATTTTTTTTTTTTTTAAATTAACACTTATCTTCTTGACATTGGGTAAGGCAAGTGGAATCTCCTCTTGACCAAAAATTGTGCTAGTTTACATACGTGGAAAACATTCTTCTTCTTTAAAAGTGAACAAATTATTTAATCAAGTGCACAGTCCATATATTAATTCATTTTGGTAAGTTCGTGTAACATATCAATTTAAGAAAACATCAGAATATAATATTATTACCATTATCTTTCTACCAAAAATTTTCATTCAGTGATTGAGATCGACGAAATCTTACTATTCCTAGCTACCTTCTTTTTTTTAAGTAACTAGGCACAATTAGATATGGAAAACCATATCAATATCAATTTTTTTTTAAGAAAAATATTCGAAAATCATCAATATCAATTTTTTTTAAGAAAAATATTCGAAAATCTTTTATTTATTGTAAAAATAATCCTATTATTATAAAAAATTAACTATGTTTAATTTTTATTTTATTTTTTAATTATTTTAAATTACATTAGATGGATTGTTATATAAATAAAATGTAGTTATAAGAATGGAAGAAAAAATAAATAAAAATATTAAAAATAATTATATATCTTTTTACGTTACTTTTTAAAACAATAAGATTAAACTTTTATAAAAAAAATACATAATTTAAATATAAGACTTTACTGTCATTTTAATTCAATTTATATTATCAACCAATCACTATCAAATGTACCAAAAGCTCAATTCGAAACAGATTTCAGGACTCGAACATTGTACTTCCTATTCAAAAAGCACCTGTATTTCAATCCATTTGGACGGCCATCAAACCTATAAAAGGAAGTACTATCAGTAATACAAAACTATCCTAAGGAACGATATATTAAAAAACTTAATTGCATTATAAAAATACATTAAATAACAACCTTAAAATTTATAATATAAAAATACATCTTAATAATATTGATCGAAATTAAATTATTATACCGAATTCAACATTAAACAAATAAATTGAATCAAAGTCGAGACAAATTATTATATTTTAACTTAAGAAGCATCAATTTATCGATTTATATGGTGAGTAATAAGTTGAATTTTTTTTAATAAAAAATATATAATCTACGTATAACGGATGCTATTTTTGTAATAATAAGTTTTAAGTATACTTTTATTATTAAAAAAATGAAAAAAAATTTCCTTTTTTTTCTCCTAAATAACAATAGGAAATGATATTGTAGAAGCTATATATTTATTTTAAAAATTTATATTTACTTTTTTGCAAGAGTTTAATTTTATTGTTATAAATAAGTAATCATATAGATACAAAATATAATTATTATGTTTTATTTTATTTTTTCTATTTATTTAAATTTTAAGAGTCTTTATTTAATACAATTAAAAAAAATTAAAAAATAAAATTAATATATTTGTTCTTATACGATCATTTTTCATATCAATAGTATTAAAATTTTACTAAAACAAATAAGATCTTAATATCATTTTTATAATAAGTAAGAGTTAGGAGGTATTTTTCTCATAATAATAATAATAAAATTAGCCGTTCTCCTCTAATTGTGATTAAGGCTCGTCCTTATAAGTGAAAGAAGTTTGAAATTAAATATTCAAGCCAGTACGTTATTAAAAAAAAAATTTATTGAAACCAAGGTGGTTAATTTATCTTCTGTAGTATGGATAGAAGCTTAGCAATGGTTAATGGCTTCTCTTGATAATCATCTAGTCCTGCTTCTTGGAATTCCTTTATAGTTTCAGTTTGGCTTCGTGATGAGACGCCTGCTATAACGCTCCGAATCCCCATTGCACGAAGTTTTCTTGTTGCCTATTTAGTCACAAAACCAGTTCATGAGTATTCATGTTAACAAGAAATCAAATCAAATGTATTGGCAATTATAGCTAGTGATATTAATATATAATTAATGTCAATTGTGATGATACAATATAGCTCTAATACTATATTTAGTCGTTGTGGCCAATTTTTTTTTCTTTTTTAAATAGTTTAAATTTATGGAATAATTTACTTCCGATTAATTTATTTGAATTAATTTTCCAACAAATTTTAAATTGTTTTTCAAATAATTTTTTGTAAAAATTGAGTTTCTAACCTAGCTATAACACTCAACGCAAGTACCACCAATACACATGGTAAAAGTAGATGTTCTATTCTTCATATGTTTGCCAATTGTTTTTGGTACATAAATTAGTACGTCAAAAGTCACACAGGTAATTAATTTCGTGTGTGTAGGTCCTTGGGGTTTATTTTTTACTAAAGGAAAAAAAAATTTAATGGTTTAACATAAATACCTCAATTCCATTCATGATGGGCATGTCCAAGTCCATTAAAATGAGATCAAACATTTTGCCACAAGAATGGATATCAATGGCTTCTTTTCCATTACCCACTACCTGGTTTTCAATACCAAGACTCCTTAACATTCTTTTATGAATTGTTTGGTTGATCAAGTTATCATCTACTACAAGAGCTCTAATTAACTTCCCATTATCTGACTTTTCTGCAGCTTCACCATTAACACTAACTACTCCACCTTCACCTTCATTCGTATTTCTTCTTTTCATCATCACCATATATAATATTTCTTGATTGATCTTTAATTGCTTCAATTATAATTAATTAACAACAAATATTATTAAAAAAAAAACCCCAATAATCGCAGAGTAAAAAAATAATTATATAAAACATATAATTAATATATAAAGTAAATGTACACTACCTTGAAATGGAGAAGCTAAAGAACCTTTAAATAAAAACAAGGTGAAGTGAAGAAGAGAAGATTTGAATTATTTGATATATATAAGCAACAAAGACAACATGTACTTTTTCAAATAGAATTCTAGTCTACGGAAAATAAAGTTGTCCAAGTAAGTATCAAAATTGAATAGTGTTAATATATAGGTAATAATATATATATTTTCTCAAAAGAAAATAAAAATAAAAAAAAGGAATATATATCACTTGGATTTACATGTAAATCATAAAAATCTATGCATGTGATGTTTTCCTTATTTGGGTTGATATAAATTGGGTGAGTCTCCACCTATCTAATTATTTTTGGAGAAAAGAATCCATACGACTCTCTAGCCATTTCCTTTTACTTTTTTTTTTCCATTTTCCATTTTCATTAATACTTACCGTTGAATTACAAGGTTATATCAAAACTTTATCAAATTTAATATTTTAATCTCTTAATATTTTTTTAAGATTATGTATATTATATCTTTAAATTTAATGATTTTAGTTCAAATTTAAAGATAATAAACTAAATATGTTAAATAAGAAATTAAATAATTAAAAAGTATTTTTTTTATTATGTTAATTATGATTTTTACAGTATATAAATTAGTATAATTTTTAAATTTGAATTAAATGTGTTAAATTTAAAAATATATTTTATGTAATATTATGAAAAAAAATATTAATGAATCAAAATATTAAATTTTATAAAATTTAGAGACAAATATTATACATCTATCAATGTTTTTTATAAAACTATACTTATATTTTAAATAACATTCGATATTTGCGTGTGTAAATATATCTTTCCAATTAAAGTGCGAAAGATGGTACAAATAACTTTGTTATCCGAAAGGATACAATTTTAGTTTCACTATGGTGCAGTTCAGTGCGTGAAAGATTTAAATTAAAAAAAATTTGCACTGTCAATTCAAATACTTCAGTGTTTAATGTCGAAATTTTTAAATAATTAAATTAATACAGAATGAAAAATTATACATTTTAAATAATTAGAATACTAAATTAATAAATAATGCAGTTGAAAAATAAAAACTTATCTTTAATTTTTTGATGCATTTTGAAAATATGTGTAAGACATGTTTTTAAATTTATTTTATTATATAAATATGTTTTCATAAATATAAGGATAAAAAACATTTATATTATAAAGTAATTGTAATGAACATATATTTAAAGTATCATAAAAATTAAACATATATAAATAATTCATTTATAAACGTCTTGATCGAAGATATGTTCATTGCTTTTAAAAAAAATTGAATATATGCTAATTGCTTGTAAGATCTTAAAATTTAAATTTTATTTATGAAAAGTGTCATATTATACACTTAAATAGAAGGGAAAATTGCTAGAACCTACTTAGGTTTTCAAAAATAACAAAAGCATCCATCAATTTGAAAGCAATCATGTTCCCTCGATTATTGTTTTATTATAAAATCATCTCCAAATTTTTTGGCTTTTATTGATTTTTTTTTTTTTTGAAAATAACTCTTTTGAAAAAATTTAAAATAGTGACAAGAAAGGATGTAATTGTTATTTTTCAAACATGTAGTTTTTTTTTTTTTTGGTTCATGAAACCTAGATGGAGGTATTTTTAATTAACTCTAAATAAAAAAAAATTAATTAAGAGAGTGGTATGTCTATTTAATTACCCTGAATTAAAAGCAATAAGGAGATCAGGATTACATGTGATCCTAGTATACTACAAATTGCAAAAGCACTTTTCTTTTCAAATTTATTCCTGTTTTCTGTATAACTCTTTAGGAAAGCATTTTAGGCAAAACTTCTTTTAACAGATATGGGATTTAATATCATACCAACTTGTAAAATTTAGAGGAAAAAAAAAAGTAATGACATAATAGTTTTCTTTATTTTTACAACAATAAGTGTTTAAATTGTTTATTTTTAAATAAAATTAACATTAATAAAACACAATTATAATGATAATAAATTAAGTTGTTACAATAGATGAACCAAAAAGTAATAAAAAAACGAAAGATAGAGGCATATTTCATTTTCATGTTACTAAAAATGGCCATTAATGGATGATAAAATCATATAGACCAAATCTTCGTAGATTTTGACATGAATAGATTGGAAATCTCTGATTTATGACTATAAAGCTTTTTGAGATTCATTGATGTTAAAGAAAGCAAGCAATATTAGAATAATATTTGTGGTAGCAAATTTAAACACTCAAATACAGACTCCATATGTAACAGCTATGAGCCACCTAAAACTGATGAACTCCAATATACTGATAATAAGGTGGTCATGGCAGCTTTTTGGCCAATTTTACAATCCGATGACAGTTTTAGAAAAATTTAAACCTTAGCAAACTTATGACCCCAAAAATCAACGTTCAAATAGACGTCCTATAAGATTGAACGGTTTTCGGTTTTAGAACTCCATTTAATTTTATTATAAAAAATTATATTTCTCTCTAATTAACATATGTCAAATAAAATCAATTGTTTCCTAAAGTTTTCTAAATTTTAGCATAATGAAGTATTCCTCTAAATTTTTGGAACGTATATATTTACCATTTTACATCTTGATAGAAGTAGAATAATTCAAACAGTAAGTGCAAAATTAGTAAGGCAACATACACAAATTATAGAAAATATTGCAAAAAACTTATGTGGATATATTGTAAGTTTTAGCGCTTGAATTTTATTGTCTTCAAAACTCTATATTAATGCTAGCCATTATATATTTGATATAATAATGTAATTTAAATAATTATCTTTCCAATTAGCATTTTAATTTGAGATTTAACTTATTTGAATTTTGGATTTTATTTTATTTTATTTAATAATAGATTTCAGATTTAATTAAGATTTTGAATTTTAATAATTTTTTTGAATTATATTAGAAATCAAAACTTATCTTGTTATCAAAATAATCCTATAAATAAGACCCATGATTGTAAGATGAAGATAGACTTGGATTAATAAAAAACTACTTATCTTATTCTTTTTCCTCAATTCTATTATATCCCTCAACATTCTTAACTTTCTAATCCCAAATTCTCAAATCCTTAGTTCACAATTAATATTTTATTGTTCTATCTTACCATCCACATCAATTGGTATTAGAACATGAGTAGTTTTATTTTCTTAAATGAAATTCCTAATACCCAAAAAAAAAATTAATAACTGGCCAACTTTATAAAATAACTAGAATACATTTGAACTTTGAAAATAAAAGAAAACTCTAGACATAGATGAATCTCCAATCTCATAAAGTTTTAAAAATTAAAAAATGCATAATGTTATAAATAAAACATATATATTATTATGGGTAGTCGGTGATTCTTAACGGTTTTAAAAATTAAAATCTCAACCAAACCTTCAATATTGATTTTTGAAAAGAAAATTTGAACCTATTTTGAACAAAAAATCTGTCAAAAGTTTCTATAAGTTTGGCTAAGCCTTGATTTCGGTCGATTTAGTGGTTTTAAAAAATCCAAGCCTTACTAACAACCCTTTTTGTGTTGATCACAATTCATTACTGAGCTTATGTAAGGTCTCGCTTTCGAACTCATTTGGTGGGAAACATCATGAAATTTTTTATGGGCTAAATTGAGTAATTTAAAAAATATATAATTTACAAATAATCTATTAAATATTTAAAAACTAAAGTTCCTAACACCTTAGTAAATCACCTATATATACCACAAATTTCAATATCATGCATAGAAGTGTACATGAGATACTTTAGTTCAAGACAAATTATTAGATAACTTTAAAAAATAAAAGTTTTAATATGGATCCAAGGAGCCTACAAGGGGTGAATGGATGAATGACATAATTTAAACATTCATTACACGCCAACAGAATAATAATTGCCAGAAAAATAAAGTTCGGAAAAGAAAATATGAAAAACATAATTTTTATGTGAAAATAACTTAGGTCAAATATAACCTAAAATGTAAACCATGTGTAAGGTCATGTTCGTCTGTATTGGTATGTTCGTGTGTAAAACGTGAAGTTTGTACTTTTATTTGATGTTTATGTCTATTCTTTGTATGGTAGATTATTATTGATTCAGTGTCACAAAAACTTAGGACATAATTATTTGTTCTTATGTTACACACACTCACATTAGATTGCATTTAGTTTATGAAAGTTTGCACTCTATATATAACAAAATGGGAGGTGATATGGACACATCAAGGACTCAAGACTCTTTGGTCAAAACAAAAATAGATAACAAACAATCCAACGGTAAAAGAAGAAAGCATTAAATAACCATATACAATCAAAAGCATACAATTAAGCGAAAACAGTAAAAAAAAAGTTTTACGATCACAATTAATATCTTCTATGTGGAAACATATTTGGTATTAGATTTGATTGTACTAACACATTATGCAAACATTATATATAAGACATAACATAACATGGTAAACTATAAATATCTATGTGAAAACATCCACGGGTTGTAATTGCAACCATTGGTAGCAAGCTATTCACTTAAAAAAAGGAAATCAACATTATACAACTCATCAAAAATATAAATCTAAATACCTCTATCAATTGAGGCATATTTTTTAATTACAACTAAGCTACCTCCAATGCTTTATGCACAACATTTCAATAAAATCAATCTAGCTCTCGTCGAAAGCTCCCACACTACATGTTATGGTATAATCAATAACGACTCAATTTATGTAAACAACATAGGTTCGGACAACTCTTATGCACATGAACCTAGATAACAAACTATATCTTGAAATTTAATTTATTTTAATTAAATCCCATCCAAAAAGATGTATTCACAAAACCACTTTTTAATTATGCATTTTGATCTTTAAAAAAATTAATTCCAAACATTTATGACCCTCTATTATATATATGTGTATATATATATATATATATATATATGTGTGTATGTATATATGTATGTATGTATATATATTACATGTGATATGTATGAACAATTATATATAATCATATTATAGATTGAACGTAGTTATCCATGCTTAATATCACTAAATAAGAGAATTGCTATCTAACATCTATGAACAGGCAAAATGGATTCCAATTTTTGTGAGATAACCTTCTTGTCCACTATAAACACCAAGATAGCAAGATACAAGGCATCTTATCCCACTAGTATGGACATTGTCTAGCAAGTCAAATACGAAGGTGTTATATCAATGGACTAGCTAAATCACTCTGGATTAAGATCGTCTCAACATGGCCATAGCATGGAATATTTAGAAACATATATGGGTATATGGGTATTAATAATGTTTCTAATATATCTAATCCAACCCTATATAATCAATCATTATATAGTACCTACAACTAGATATTTTCACATTAGTTTCCTCGAATAAGTATAACTTCGTTCCAACTGAATATGAGTCATATTACTTACTTAATTAAAGATCCATGTATAAACTTTAATTAATGGTCACATATTAGTTTGATTATTTCACTTTAACTTAAACATCATATGTAAATGTTGATACACTTATTTAAGCATACACAAATAATTAGGGGATTTTCATATTTTATTTGAAGAATATAATAGCATAATAAATAAATAAAATATTTCTCTTATTTATTATAATTTCGATAAAGAAAAAATATGAATACATTTGTATTTAGGACTCCTATCATAATATAGACATACAACATAGTGTGTACCATCAAGATAGATATATTGATACATCAAGATGGATGGAGTACAATAAGATGAATGCATTAGTTATAGGTGTGTTATGGATATCTGGTTATGTTGTTTGAGTTCATTCATGGGAACAAACTCTTTAGGTATATCTTGCATGAATGTATTATCTTTAGATTCCATTTCTGTTTATTTTGTGTAGTGTTTGGCCATGGAAATCCAATGGGAGAGATTGTAAGTCCTATCATTTTAGTGTTGGCAACCCCATGTGTAAAAATGGAGTTTGTATTTTAGTCGGTGCATTTTCCATTCTCTAATTATGGTTAATTATTGAGGGTTCTATATTTCACACACTCACATATATTATACTATGTATGTTTACATAATACATACAAAATTTTAGGGTTCAATCAAATAGTTGTTATATTTAGGCTATGTGTTAATAACATTGTTTTTTGAGTATTTAGGAAAATACTTAGTATTTTTCAAAATAAAAATTGCATATTTTATTTTCCTCACCAGGTTATCCAAAGTATGCCACATAGCTTGTTGAGTTAGACTTAACAAGGCCAGTTGGGGTTTGTCGAGGTTAGGCCATTGCGAAGATTTTACAACTATTATACTTCCTTAGTAGTTGGCAAGTACTCTAGGAGTTGAAGAATTTCCTATAAATATTGCTTTATTTTCTTAGTTTTAGAAATTAGAAAAATGGAAAAGACTATTGCAGCTTGAAAACACTTGTTTTGGGAAAACATTTTCTCGTTTAGTGTATGAGTGATACACTTAAAAAAATGATTTCGTGAAAACACATTTTTGGATGAGATTTAATTAAAATGAATTAAATGTCAAGACATAATTTTTTATCTAAGTTCATGTATATAAGATTTTCCTTAACCAAGGTTGTTCGCATATATTAATTCATTGGTAATTATACCACGTCAAATGGTGTGGGAGCTTTGGGTGAAAGCTAGATCAATTTTATCAAGATGTTATGCATAAAGCATCGGGGGTAGCTTAGGCACATAGAGTAGGTGTCCCGCTTGATAGAAGTATTTGAATTTATATTTTCGTCGAGTTTTATAATGTACATTTATTTTTTTAGAGAATAACTTGCATTGGGGGTAACTTAAGCACATAGAATAGGTGTCCCACTTGATAGAAGTATTTGAATTTATATTTTCATCGAGTTGTATAATGTAGATTTATTTTTTTAGAGAATAACTTGCTGCTGATGTTTGCTACTACAACTCATGATGTTTCCATATAGATGTTGGATCTTATATAGTTTACCATGTTATATGCTATATTATATCTATGATCATGTAATGTGTTAGTACAATTAGGATTAATGTCGAATATGTTCCAATATAAGAAGTACTTATTATGATTGTAAAACTTTTCTTTCTTTACTACTTTATAGTATTTGTTTACTTTTGACTACATCTGATTATTTACTACTTTCTTCTTTTACTACTTTATTGTTTATTATATGTTTCCACTATGAGCAAGATTCTTGAGTCCTTGAGGTGTTTGCATCACCTTCATCTTTATTGTGTATCGAGTACAAATTTCCATAAACTAAATGCTATCTAAGGTGAATGTGTATAACATGAAAAAAAGTAATTGTGTCCTAAGTATGTGTGTGTGATACTGAGCCATTAGTAATCAACCACACAAAAGACAGACATAAACACCAAAAAAAATACAAACTCTATGTTTTACAGATGAACATACCCACACAAACTCCATTAATTTTATGATGATGCTTCAAGGTGCCTGTTTTGTGAAGTATGTTTATTGCATATCTTGTTTTCACTACTTCTTGCTATGCATAGTGTGTTAATTTTTTTATATATTGTTATGCCTAGCTGTTTGATCCTTTACAAGTATTCTCTTTTATTAGTTGCTTTGCTATGCTTTATATGTGTGTTTTTCTTACTTTTTAGCTTGCATGTTTTCTTGTAGCCTTTTGTATCACTACTACAATATTAATACATAGAGGCAATTTTTAAAAGTAATCATGGATCTATGTCAACAATTATAAAAACCAAGGTCTAAGTGGGAGAGATGATGGACTTTTATATATGGTCTTGATTTTTAATCAAGACCATAGACATACCATTTGGTCACGATCTTTTAAAAGACTGAGACCATAGATATACCATTTGGTCATGGTTTTTTATAAGACTGAGGCTATAGACATAATATTTGGTCACAGTCTTTTATAAGACTGAAACTATAGACATACCATTTGGTCTCCATCTTATATAAGACATTGATGAAATGATATGTCTATTGTCTCAATCTTTTAAAAGATCGTGACCAAGTGGTATGTCTTTGACCTTGGTTTTCTTTAAGACCATGACTAAGTGGTATGTCTATAGTCACGGTCTTATAAAAAAATGTGACCAAATTGTATGTCTATTGTCTCAGTTACACTTAAAACATGATCATATACATCTCAATTAACCCTATTTTTCAATATAAATTATAATAAATTTATTAATTACAATATTAAAAGTCATATTATATTAAAATTAAGAGTGCAATTATGTTTGAGAGCTTATGCACTAAAATATAATAAAACCATAATAACTAGCTAATTAAATTGTTCCAAAATATGAAATAAATGCAAAAAGTTTACCAATAATAATACTAATTAAATTTTCCATAATTTAATTCAATCTAACAAAAAAAGTAAATAAGAGTGTATAAATGATCTAACTAGCTAGCTATCATTGTAATAACTGATTTGTGAAATCTCTCCACTCATTCCACATCTCACCAATTTCACCTTTGATGATTGAAATCAAAATTCAAACTAGAAAAAAAAATACAAAACATAATTTAAATTATTATCAAGTCAGTCATAGAAGCAAATGAATTGGCAATAATTATCCTTATAAGCATAAGGACATAATACCTATAAGTCATAAATTCATTTTGCTTAGGACACTATATATTAGAACAAAAAATCAATTTTAAGCCTAATATAATCTAATTAAAAAGATATTACATAAAGATGATCAATAAATTGTGTAAGTACTTCTAGTCAATATACATATATATGAGAAATCTAAAAGGATTGAAATTAAGGATTTTAATTAAGCATGCATTTATAACTTACTTTCATTCCATACCATATTGGAAAATCTTGAGCCCTTTTATTTTGATGATCATTCAACATAATGTGAACCCTATATTTAAAGAAAGAAAAATAAATATACATTATTTGTGAAGACAAATTAAAACATAATGTTTCCAAAAACATAAAGTTAATAAAAACAATATAACTTGTACATTCATAATGTTTTCAATATCAGAGAATACTTCACCCCACATTGAATCCAAATAATATATTGTATTTTTGAATGGTTCATATACAATTAAAATCCAATGGTACCTACATAAATTTATAATAAGATATATATTGGTAAATGTCTTTAATCGCATAACATAACTTTTTATAAAAGTTACAATAATTAACTTACCCTCCATTATATAAGATAATCTACTTATCTCCTTCTTGAGTATTTTTCATCCTTCCAAACACTCGTTTTGCAATTTGGGTACATATTTTATTCTTCTTATTGACATACAACCAACTTGAATCAATGAAGTTAATCACATTATTCAAATGATTTTTTATCAACTCGTCATAGCATCGCCTATAAAAAGTTAACAATTTAATGATAAAATAAAAATCATAAAAAATCAGGTTACTAATTTATAACTCATAAAATTAAAAATGAATTAAAGCCAAATAAATTAACTGTATCCATAATTTGACAATTGAATAGCCAATTTCCACCTTGGTAGAAAAAATTTCTACACACTCAACTAATAGAAAAATAGGTAGTTCATTGCCTAAGATATGAACTTCCATTGGAACTTTAATAACAAGATCATTAACCAAAGATGTAGATAAGCATGAAACTATAATAAATCTAACATACATAGGAAAACCACTAGTTTGGTCGTATGTAAATGAGACTGGCTTTCCTGTTGATACCAAAGCAGGCTTCTTAAAAGTTATTTTATCGGTCGGTTTCTCCTTTAAGGTTCCCTTTTTGTTGCCCTGGTAATAGATGACTTTGATTTCTTCTTATTCAAATCTATTTATTTACAATATGAAGGAATTGAATAAATTTATAATATATTTTTAAATTAATCGGCAATGAAAATAATATATAATTGGTCCTTACTAAATCTTTTCCTAATATGAAAAGATGTGAGGCAAAGCAACAAATGAATTAATTGCTTCTGTAGCTGTATCATGTTCCTTTGTTGGTATAGGTAAGGGACAATTCTTTTCATCATCATCCATAATGAAAACCTTCCAACTCCCATTCAACTGGTTGTCCATGACAAACACCACTAGAGGAATCACTACCTCTCATGTGCCACAATACAAGATGGTGTCTCATATGCAAGTAAACAATTTATTCCCCATAATTTTTATAGTATTAAAACTAACATATATACTATCACTCCAACACAACTAGAACAAACATAAAAGAAATAATAAAATGAATATATAATGAAATCGATGTTTAATCTTAATAAAAACCCGAACATCAATGGGAAATACTGCTTCCAAGTTAATCTAAACTTTAGAATCAATACTTTTGACACATTGGTAATTTGTGATTTATAGAAGTAACATTATCCATTGGGTTGTATTTTGTCCAAAAAATAAATATTATGATTTATCATAGCATAATATTTTTTATAATGAAAAAACTCCATCTTATATGTATGATATATCCTTTCATAAAAATTGAATTAAATTAAAGAAATGATCTGCACTTTACACAAAAATAAATACAAAGGATATATATAATTGAATGAACAAAAAATATAGGAAAGACTTTAGCACACAAGGATGATTCACTCAAATGAATCAGCTATAACAAAATGCAACATTCAAGACAAAAAAAAAACATACATGCAAACACACATTTTTAGGAAGGATTTCAATTCGCTTGTAAATTCTTTAGACTTTCATACATGCATATAACTAACATATGAAAATGAAAATGAATGATAACCACATAGATCGAAATAAATATTAAAATGACTATGAATATTAAAGATTACTTCCATTAACCCACATGAAATGGAGGCATATCGAGGGGAGTGGCAATTTGTTAGATGTAGGTGTCATTGGTTTTGTACATAGAGTCTCATTCGGAGTATCAGTTGGATGATTTTGTTCTAGATAATGGCTTGAATGTCCTACACTCCTAGATCCTAGTAACTCTGCTCTTAGTGCATCCATCTCTACCTTTATTATATCAAAGGTTATAATCTTTTCCTTCATTGACATCATCTCATTTAAGACTTTTATCATTTCATTGGAAGGATAATTAGTGCACCCTCTAGGTATGTCCAAATATTAAGTAGAAGTAGTATATTGATAGCATCCTATAAGACGACCTAAATGGACCTTTCCCAATGACATCACCATTGCATCCACACCTATCTCTTCTTTAATCTCACCATTATCAATCTTATCTTGCATTTTACTCTAAAATAATTCACATACAAAACAATAAGCAACAAATTAAATTACATACAATAAGGAGAAAACTTGTTTTAAAATTGATTAATCAAAAGTTGTTATTACCACTTTTGGCAAAAAAAAAAACTTTATTACCACTTCTTTAACTTTATCTTGAACTTGTTTACTTTTGAAATCTCCTTCTTTAGGAGTGTTAGCTATGAAAAATACATGAGATTGCTGAATCCATATGCCACCACTTTTTAACTTCTATAGATATGGAGAATAAGTTACAAAAACATTGTATACCCAAAAACACATGACTAATTATTTAAAAAAACTACTAATAACTCACCGATTGAAATTTTATGTAGGAAAAGCCCATTCTTCTTGTATGATGGTTATACTCATTATGCTTTCTCAACTTAGCATGTTCACAACTTGATTTATAATAAAAGCACGTATATAAAAAATTGTTAGGACATATAAAAGAAAATATTAAATGATAATATTTATACTTTTGTGTTCAATCATACCTTAAATTTCTCAGATTGTGTGTAATTCAAAAACACATGCCAATCATTGTGTACCCATTCATACTTCTTAGGTGGTTTGTATAACTTCTTCTCAATCAATGGGTTCAAATATGGGTAATATATTTTTTCCTTAAATTCTTTTTGAATGTTTTTTATCCTGAAGCGGTCGTCTTAATGCACTTCCATTTGTATGTCTTTGGAAGATTGCATTTTTCCTAAAAATTCACACAAAATTAGTATTATAACTAAATAATGAAGGACAAAAACTTACAAGTGCAATATGTATTCTTACAGTAAAGGTTGCCCATATCATGTCTTTTTTTGCTTTAGAAACTTCCTTCCATCAATCATTGTAAAGAATCTTAATCACTATTTTTCCTAACACACATATCCAACTAATCATTTTTTATCCCATCTTTCCAATTGGGTTACCGTCATTATCAAATTCAATGTTAAATATTTTTGTGCACTTTGATTTAGCAATTTTTTTCATCTTTGTTATATCTTTTTTTTACCTTTATATTTTTTCCTTCTTTAGGATGGTCTTTCCTTTTTCAAAAAAACTATCCATATCTGAAGAACTATCATCATTTGTATAACTCTTATCATCAGAGGAGTTATGTTGGTCTCCAACTTTTTTATCTTTGACACAATCATTAACAATCTCAGTAAGATCCATACACTTATGGACAAAAAAAAACAAATAATAAATGAATGTATAATCAAAAGGAAATAATAAAAGTAGTATTATAAATGCAAGTTGTGAATAGAAATAAACATATAATATCTTTTAAGGTACATACCTAACAAAAACATTGTAAATTTAAAAAACATTAACTTCCTCGATCAACCCAAGTTAGATCAAAATCATTGCGCATATATATTAAATTATCATCTTCTTCAACATTAGCATCATTTAAGTTAGGTATATTGCTTGCAAAAGATCCATGATCAGACAAAATTTTATTTAATTTTTTATCTTTGTGATAAAACTCTCACTTAAGTGATATCAACATAACTAACTACTTTATATTTATAGGATCTTCTGCATAGAATACTTTGTTAACATAGGAAGCCCTGATGAATGAGTCATCTCGATGACCTATCTTACCAAGGTCAATAAGAGTCAATCTTAAATCGCACTTACAAATTACATTATGATTATCCTCAACCCAATCACACAAGAATATTGGAACATGAAACATATGGTATTCTAACTCCCAAAATTCTTGAATAACTCCATAATATGTTCTTTTAGATAGTATTAGGTTCTTATCCTTAGAACTTGCAAATTGCCAAGTTTGAACATTTAACATAACCCACTATTTTGATTAACACGAATTGCATCCCTTGCCTTTGTTGTAAATAAAAAACCATTTATAACATATCAAGGATACTTGATAACATCATACCACTGCCCATTTTCCATATACCTTATAGTTTCTATGATGGAATTATTGCGGACACTTAACTTGTCTAGAACTTTATCACAGAACCAATAAATAAAGTTACGATCGCGTTCATCTTGAAATCATTTCTCCCTTTTTCTCCTATTTTAAGGATCTACCTTTAATATATCCATATACATCATGTTAATTAAGAGTAATGTGAGTGAACATATGAAAAGATAATTTAAGCAATTATGAAATGTATAATAAATTTCACTGTTTGTACCCTGTGTATTGTTCAATCTCATTATTGTTTGCAAACATTGAACGATGGCTTTATCCCCATTGAACTTATACAATGATTTCATCTAAACTTGAACTTATTGGTTTACCAATATCCTCTAAATGCTCACCCAATGAAAACCTAGGGTGAGGAATTTCAATTGTGGTTACACCAGATAGGTAATCATAGCAAAATTAAATAACTTTTTTTGCAATATAACACTTGACTACGCACCCCTTTGATCAATTGTGATTACGAATATAATCTTTCAAAAACTTCATGAATATTTCAAATGGATACATTCATCATATGTATATAGAACCACATAATTGCACTTTCCTAACAAGGTGAATAGTTAAGTGAACCATGATATCAAAAAAAGGTGGATAATATTTTTCAAGTAAGCACAATATCTCAACAAGTTCAACTTGTAGTTTATATGGCTCAGCTTCTACAATTGTTTTCTTTCAAATGTAATTGAAGAAAAAGAAAATATGAGTGATTTCATGATGAATATGTTTTGGGAGAATTGATCTAATTGACATTGGTAACAATTTTTGCATAAGAGCATGACAATCATGTGATTTTACACCATATATAATTTAAGTCTTACATTGATATTAAGTTTTTGACATTTGATTAGTAACCTTTGGGAACTTTTAAACCTAATAAAAATTTGCAAAATTTCATCCTCTCATCCCTAGAAAGTGTAAAACAAGTAGGAGGCAACTTGACTCATGATCTCTTGTTAATTGGTGCCAATTGTTTTCTGATTCCCAACTCTTTTAAATCAAAATGGGTAGCAATACCATCCTCTATTTTAAAAGGAATATTAAGAAGTGTTTCAATACCATCCTCTATTTTTTATGTGCATCATATTTAACATTTGGCGTACATGCAATAATTATCGATAGGGAAACTTCCAAAAAATTGACATCTTCTTCCAATATTGGTCACCATTGTCATTTTTTATCTTCTTCTTTGCAATAATTTTGAATTTTCTTTCACCTAATCTTCCCTTTTATTTTTCTTATTCTTTTTCTTTTCCTCTTACTTTTCCTTGTAATTTGGTCATTGCTTTCAACACTAACTCCACTTTCTCAACTTCTTGAATGTCATACCCTATAATTTTTGTAACACTTCTTCTCCCTACAAGGTACTGGAGTATCTTCTTCATTATCATTTACAACTTTCTTTCAAGATTAAAACTTATGCCATTTTGGTGAGAATTGGGTATGTCCAATAAAAGAAATCTTTTTGGAATATAATAGATATTGAGCACGCGTTTCCTCACTACATATTGGACATGCATTGTACCCCTTAGTCACATGTCCATACAAATTTCCATAAGCTAGAAAATCATTTATTATCGATAATACCATTGTTTTAAGATTGAAGCACTCTTCTTTGTATAAGTCGTGAACATCAATTCTTTCATCCCAAAGTTTCTTTAAGTTATTAATAAGAGGCTCCAAATACATATCAATGTCATTAAAAACTTGTTTTGGTCCAGATATTAACATGGAAAGCATCTTAAACTTCCTTTTCATGCATAACCAAAGAGGAAGGTTATATGTGATAGTAATCACTAGGTAACAACTGTATCTATTACTTAGATTGCTTTGATCCTATCAGTGGTAATAGCAAGATGCAAGTTTCTAGGCTCCCACCCAAAATTTGGCCATTTTTCATCTATTACCTTCCAACATGATGAATCTACTGGATGATGCAAAATAACATCCATATATATGTTTTATGTATGCCACATCAACATCTTTGATGTCTCCTTACATTTAAACATTCTTTTAAAATAAGATATTGGAGGAAAGTATCAAAACACCTTAGTCAGCACTCTTTTTACTTCATTACCATTTGATGTAGGCTTCCACCTTGAAGTACCACACTCTTGATAATGAGTAGCATTTTGATATTGTTTCCTATAAAGGATACAATCATTTGCATAAGCGTGAATCTTCACATACTCTTTACCAAACTTACTCAATGTCTTTTTCACTTCATACGTAGAAGTAGGCAACTCATTTATCTTTGGGAGTATTTCATGATTTAACTTTAATATATCAGTGAACCCAGCATCAGATAATCCATGTTTTACTTTTAGATTGTATAAATTTACCATTGTATACAACTTGGTGAAATTTGTACAATCGAGATAGAATGACTTCTTTGTATCTTCTGAAAACTTGTTAAATTCATTAGGATTGATGTTGGGTTCATTTTGTATTGCATTTAGCATTTAAATGAGGGAATCCTCCATATCTGTGGATATGAATTGACAATTCAGTGTTGTGTCCATTTCATCACTCTCTTGAATTAGGGGCTCCCCATACATATACCAATTTGTATAAGTTTGAATAATCCTACTACAAATAAGATGATCTCGTATGTCATCAATTTTTTGAAATTCTATGTTTATGCAATCATTACAAAGACATTGAATAGAATAATCGTCTGCAACATTGATCCAAGAAAAATTCAAAAACGTTTCTACTTCTTCCAAATACTCTTGTGAAAATCTTAGCTTCAACATCTAAGAATTATTTATTTTAAATTACACAACATAATACATATTATAATCTAAAAGTAATATTATGTATGTATTTGGCATGCCAAATTCTTATATAAGACAACAACACTATTATATACAATAACAAATAACTAAACATTTCATGTGGCAAGTATCAAAATAGGTTGTACCATATCATAACAAGTTAAGATCCTTAGCTTAATCCTTAAACTTTTAAAAAGTATGATTTGGTCCTAAATTTAAGAACTTTACACATAAATCATTAAACTTTTAAATCCTACAACTTAGTCCTTAAATTTTATCTTGTTTTACTAGTCATGGACTAACAATATTACAAGGCTTAGGTAATTTAGATTTATGATGTGAACTTTTATACACTTTGATTATAGTTAATAGATCAATACTACCACTTTTCCTTGATTCAATATCATGCAGAAGATATTTTTGGCATATTTATTGTCTAATATTATTGTTTTCTTTTATTCAATATCATCCATAAAGCTTTGAAATATATATGCTTTCCAATATTTTTTTAATGATTATTTTGAATTTAGTTACATGTAGGAGAGAAGATTGAAGTAGTAGATCTCATTCATCTTATCTTGCTGACGGGTATATAGAATATTTAAAGAAAAAACTAATGTTGCCACAAGTATGGACCTTGTTAGTACTTATATTGGATATTTTTGTCTTTTGATCTATATTTATCTATATATAAAAAAAACTGTTTTGCCTCTCTTTTCCATTACTGTGGAATAAAATTAATCTTTTCTAAATTGTGTAGTTAAACTCAATTTCCTTCCAATGTCATTACTTGAGTTATTATAGTCTCTTTAAACACGTACTTTCATACTTTGTTGTGTTTTATGTTGAGTTATTTATTATTTCTTACTCCCAAGATTTTACAAATCTTTGTTTAGAATGGGCGGGAGACAATTTGGCCACATGATCCTCAATATGGATGGAGTTACTATGTCACTATACCGTCATAGGCCATCCTTTCAAAATCAAAAGATTTAGATCCCATAATGATACTCAAATTGAATGACTCTCCAATCTTTATCTTTGCCCAAGGTTAGGTGTTTTATATTATCTTCGGGGATTTGATGGAATATCATAGGAAATTCAACTGTGACATATGAGCAATGACTCTTATTATGGTATTTTACTGTTGTTGAAAAATGAAAATTATTTTACCTTGTTTTGTGTTTTGTGGCTTATTATGAGGCGTTTCATATTATTTTGATACTTAGCATTATAGTGAAAAATTCGACTCTAACATTAATTAATTATCCTTGCCACTAAGTTGATTTATATTCATACTAGGGTTGGTTTGATGAATACATGATTTGAGTAGTTGATTCTGCAATAACACATTTATTTTTTATATCATGAACTAAATCTTCCATGAATTATTTTAAAATATTTTAGAATTTGGAATGTAACTAAATTTTGATATTTACAACATTTACTTGTATATATAAAGACCTAAAATTTTAGTCATGACTTAACAATATCATTGCTATTTCAATTTAATTATTTTTACCAACTCATTTGTGATGAATGTGTTGATATTATTTGATTTTCTTGTTGATCTAATTTCTGCTTGTTTTTTTTAAGTTTTATAAATACGTTCACTAATGAAAATTAAAATGTGGTTACAATACCTTATATTTTTATATCCACAAAATATATGAAATAACATCTATAAAATTTAAAATTAGGTATGCTTTAGTATGAAATAAAAACAATCAAAGATTACTAGAAGTAGAGAAACCTCTTGGAAGAAATTGTTGGAAATGGAGGTCGATGGTTGGAAACTAGTAGAGGCATTGGCTTGAGTTGGAGATTGGGATAGGAATAGAGGAGCGAAAAACATGAATGGATACATTGGGTGTGGATGAGAAGGAATGGAGCTGATCGAGAAATGTTTGGGGTATAATGGAGCTGGGTGCGGTTGAAGGTGGGTACGATCGGAGGTGGGTGGAGCTGAGGTGGATCGAGATGGGAAAATGCAAGGGAGAAGGAAAGAGAAGAAAGAAAAAGCGACAAAGCTACAACGGAAAAAACTGGGAAAAAAAGAATTGGCTAGCGCATGAGAGAGAAGGAAAAGAAAGGTTTAAAGGAAAAATATTAGAGGGAAAAAAAGAAAAAACTTAAGAGATATAAAAAATTGTAAAGTAATTTTTGTATTTTTTTTAAATGAATAACACACAATATATTATTTGATATCGATTTTAAAAAGACTAAAACTTTATTATTTTAATTAGATCATTGTCATTTAGTAATCATGATTATATAAGTTTGTTTATATATATTGAAGTAATTTTTGTAGTTTAACTTATGGTCACAATTATTAATAAATATTGAGGGTATATGTACACACTATGGTTACAGATTTTATTAGACAGTGACCAAAATCCGAAGGCCTCAATTTTTAAAAAGACTGTGGCTAATTTTCTGAAATTAAAGATCACTATTATAGTAGTGTATGAAAATTATTCGCATGATTTTATCATATAGTGTCAAAGTATTATGATCATTCTTTTTATAATCTTGTAATTCGTATGCCATATCATATAGATTGTATATTTGTTTGCTTGTAAATATTTTATTTCTTTTACTTAGTATGTCTTGTTTTATTTCTCAGTTTGTTTAATGTTCTTCACCGTCATCTTTTGCATGCTCTTCCTTGTCTATTTTTGTTGTCTTTTTGAGAAAATTGAGGTGTGTTTCAACCTTGAGTACATGAATGTTGTCTTCTTTTTTCTTTGTATTTGATGCTTGTTTGGGTTTTCTATGTGCATTTGTATGTTAAAGATTGTTTATCTGTCTTTAAGAATCTTGACCTACATGTTTTATTGTGACTAGATTAATATATTTAGGTGGTATTCTGGTTGTTTTGATCAGAATGAATCTTCTTCACTACTTAGATGTTTTAGTAGCGTCTTATTTTCATCTTTCTTTTGTGGGATATTACTTGTGTTGCTTAGTTAGTATGTTTCTCTTTCTTTTGACTAGCAATGATGTAAGTATTATCGATAATCTCTCTTTTAAGGCAATAATATTCAGTTTATTGTTGAATATCTCTTTGGAGGAAACATGTATAGTTTGTGTACATAATCTCTCTTGAGACACATTTTCTTTTTGGATAATTATCTATTTTGAGGCAACCTTTGTCATCTCACTTATTTTTTTCTGTTAATGTTTTCGTGAGTGAATGTTGTAGTCTCTTACTAGGCCAGTTTTTTTTGTTGTATATTATTTGTGTGTAAATGTATTTGTTTATGTGGATTTATAAGAGTATAGGATGCATAACATTGTTATTGTCTAACATGCATACATTTAGATATTGTTAGAGGGAGTGTTGTATTTGTGTTGCATTTTTGATGTATGAGTTTGTTATGTTTATTAGTTGTTGTTGATTTTGTGTTGCATTCTTAACGTATGCTTCTGTATTTTCAAATATATTATGTTAGCTCATAATATCATCTTGACTTGACATTGAACCTGACAATAATATAGTAGCTTTCGATGTTGTTGTTGAAGTCATAATCATCGCTATTGGAAGAATTGGGTGATAATGATTGCCTTTATAAGTTATTATCAACGTTGATATGTCTACAACACAACATTATACCTTTAAAATAATAATCTAATTTAAGTCATTGTTTTGTTTGAAATTTTATAAAATAAAAGTAAAAAGGAAATAGAATTAAGAGGAAGAATTGTAAGCATGTTTTGTTTCAAGAATGAAACCTGTTGATACTACGAATTGAATTTAATCGAAATAATATTATTACTATTATCTTTGTTTGAATAGTGAAATTAAAATAAAATAAAATTAGAATTTTTTTATACAATTATAAATGAAGCATAAAAGAGTTTGGGACTCGATGCACAACTGTGACAAAGAGATACAGACTCCTAAGGACTTATCAAAATCTTGTTAGCAGCGAAAAAAATAATTCAAACAATAAAAGTTAGATACATAGAAAGAAAGAAACAACTAGATAAATTAAACAAGAGAGGTGGACATTTAATAATAGACACACATTATGGAAAAGCACGCAACATGGCATAAACAATATAGGAAAACAGTAACCAAGAAATTCTATTCAATCACAATCAGATCTTCATATGTTGGAACATAGTCGGATAGAACTCTAATTGTACTAACTACACAACAAAGCATATGACATAACTCAACAACAGACAATTCACTAATATGAATAAATAATATACAATTCCATAAAAGTATAAATGTAAATACCTTTACCAGTCAGGAAATCTATCCTAACTATGCTTATATTGCCTATGTAGCTACCTCTGATGATGTTGTATTCCATGAACGATTAGGCTCTCCTTTGAAACCCCACCACCACATGATGTGATCAGTCACCAATGGTCGATATAGTGAAATCAAAGGTAATAACAATCTCATGCACATGTACCTAAAATGTAATCTAAGTCTTGGGTATTAATTTACTTTTAATTAATCTAACTCAAACAATAATTTTTAAAAACCACTATGAATCACTAATATCGAAATACCACTTAAGGTATTAATGATCCATAATTATGAAAACAATTTTTCAATAGAAAATTCAAGTTTTGAAACAAACAGAGTTTCTAATTATTGGAACAAGTAAAAAAGGGATATTTAAAAAAACTTTCAAGCTTCCCGGGTGCCATGCTCGCCACTCACCACCCTCCTTATCACCCAAAGCAGCGAGTCTCGCCCACCATGATTGCAAGGGTAATAACCATTCCTCAATGAGGGTAATATTTGTTACCCACTCACTAGCTAAGGATGGTGAGCTCACAAAAAATCTTATTTTTGTTTCAAAAAAATTTCAAGTAATTTTTCACAAATACCTATAAAAGAACATGAAATGCAACCTAACATGCATACTAACAACTAACAGAACTAACTACCGTACCGTGGTGTGTGGAAAACATACAATTATATACAATGTTCCCAACTAAGTGAGTATATGTATTACTGATTATCAGTCACAGATGTTACACAGAGGAAGGCAAAATAATAAGTACAATAAATAGACTATGTTTTTAACACACTAAAACGCCATCAAAAACACAAAAGATTTATAGGAGTTACAAAGTAGAATTAGATAAATATATTTCTTTTATCTTCTAAATAAATATATATACGTGTGTAAATATATATATAGTCAAAATAGTTCGTTTACTTAATATATAGGTGTTATTTAATCCAATTGTTTTAAAAATATGTTATTTAGTCATTTTAAATGTAAAATTGGTGTTGATTAAGGATAAACTAAGATATTTTATATTGATATAATGTAAATTTAAATTTAAATAATTTTTTGAGGGTTATTTATGGAAATTAAAATTACAAGAAACTAAAAAAGGATAAAGGATAAAAACAAATACTGTATTATAGTGCGAGAATCCCCAAAGAAATGAGGTAACGAAAAGCTTGTTCAAGGTTAGAAATGAGAGCCAAATCCTCCTATGCAAGGAAAAACCTTATTCGCATGTAACACTTATAAAACACTTCAAATTCCTTATAATTGTTAATACCTTTGAAAAAGAGAACTAGGTAATAAAAATGAAAATATAATTTCACCATTTAAGTAGTTTATTCAGATAAATTTTGGAATTTATACTTCATTTTTGAGTAGGCGTCCTAGTCATTTTCTTTGGCATGTATTGGGGCCCATATGTTATTCTTTCCCATCTTTGAAGTAGAAACCTTCTTCAAATGTGGTCTATACTTTATTTTTTTTATTTGACCTTCTATGGAGAACACATAGTAGAATGTTGTGGAGCAGGTTTTGGTTTGGGTTTTTGTCTTCCATCGCCTCTATTTTCACCTCTAATTACCCACTTTTGTTTATATTAATTTTTTCTTTTTGATTAAAAAGGTAGAGTTAGGTTAGGTTTTTTTTTCCTGTATTAGAGTTTGGTTAATAAGTAAAGAAGGAATATAATAAAATGATTAAAATATTTTTACAAACAAATTTAAAACAGCATTTATTCTCAAAAGTTATCAAAATAATAATTAAATAATTAAGTTTGTCATTTTTTTCTTTTACTATTTTTGTATAAGCAAAAACAATATATATTTTACAACCAAAAATACCACTTAACATCAAACTTGAAAGCAAGCTTATTAAATTGGTACTTTACCCTTAATATATATATAAAATCTATGCAAATAATCTATGTAGCTTTAGCATCTCAAGGATAAAGCAATTTAAAAAAAAAGCTTATTATTACGTATCTTATATGAGTTTCATAATTATATGAATAGGTTCTATAAGTGATACATGACTCAATGAAACTGTTTTACAAATAATTTCTCATGGATTTATTGGAGTTGTGTTTTTTTTGCAGCAATGATTTATGATAGGATACATCTTTTTATCTCGACGAAATGGGTGGAATGGTCTTAGGAATTCAAAAAATAATCTTATAGACATTATAAAGTATCACAAATTCTAGGAAGAACCAAAGTTCTAGATTCGATATGGGACAACTTAGTATTTCATTATTCATTCACATCCAATCCAAAAGATTTTTTTATTGGGTAGATTTATTTTTGGATTTTGATGAATTGTAAGATAAAAAGATTTTTATTATTGATTTATCAATATTGACCATTCAAACACAACATATTGATCATTCGAACACAACATATGGTAGACCAGGTTTGTGTCTCCATGTTATGGATGGACATAGATAGTATAAAATCAAATGAGCCAATCAGATCGAGCATAAATCGAACCTTATATGACATTTTTGTTAGTCTAATAAGTTCTATTCTATCCCACTTTTAGGAAAACAAAAAATTAATAGATTTCAATTTTTATTATAAAAATATTTTCAAATCGAAACCAACCGATCTATATATATATATATATATATTATATTCTTAATTAAATAAATTTTTAAAATTTAAAATTCTATACCTACCTCTCACACTCACAGAGTAATTTAGTAATAGATAAGTAATCTACTCTTTTTTATTTGGATATTAAATATTAATTATATATAATTTAAGGATTAAACCTTATGTTAGCGTTTAAATTTTATATATTGGGTTGGAAGTTAACTGAATTTTCTTATTAAGTGTATTTAACTTTGGATATGTTTGTTTTAGATAGAATGCTTGAATTTGATGATTTTTTTTTCTATTGAGAGTATTGTTAAATTTTACTCAAATAATAATATGATAATTGGTATAGGTCCAAATCGATATAACCGATCAACTAAGTAGGTTGTTCGTTAGCTCAATTATGTTTATACATAGATCGGTTTTGGTTTTTAATTTTCTCTAATCAACTAGGTTGACTCGTTACTTTTTTGTACTACAAACCTACTAACTGACTTATGTCCATCACTATGTAATGTGGTTTTTTTTCCTTTCAATGTTCCCCTCATAATAGATTTTAAATAAACTATAGCCATTTCTTGTTAGCCTTTAATCTCTATTAGTCCTTCCGAGGTAAGATGATATTTCGATGTTTGATGAAAAGATGAGGCAACCATTTTCATTTTGTAAACCTAAGGCCTTTCCAATATCATGTTGTAGTGAGATGAGATGTCCATGATTGCCAAGTTTGTCATAACTGTAGCTGTAGGAATCATTACAAGTAACTTGATTGTACCTAAGGTGAAAGTAATGATTTCGTCAAAATTGACAATAATACGAATCCACCCTAACTGTGATAAAAGGGCATCATTATGGGAAACCGCTATGGAAATTCCTTTGTTAAAAGAAATGAGTTGATTTTTTAAACTCAATTTCTTATAAAATCGATTTTTCCACGTCTTTCTTTGGCTTCATCATACATTCGTCCTAAGGAATACTAGATTTATCCTTAAACATTGGTCCTCCGTGCATAAAGTGAATGTTCAACAACTATTTGATACGCCTTTATGAAGATTGGTTACACCTCTATAGCTCCGTACACATCTCCTCATTTCCCAACCTTGTCCCTTCCATTTCTCTCAACTTCTTTGTCACTTCGGGTAGGGAGACTTTATTGGAGTCAAGATATTTCCCACTAGAAAAAGAAATTCCAAATGCTCAATGGCCTTTTCTACCTGGAACATAAACATTGTGCTTGGTTCAATGTTGTTTTGCTAACATGCTAGTTTTTGAGGTGTCTTGAAATCCCAAAACTCGGATATATATCCAAATAGATAGAAGACAAACGAATTAAAAATTATGAATCTCATAATGGGCGTCAAATATTTGTTTGGATAACCAAGCTATGGATATACATTTAATGAGAAATACGTGGAATGACTCACTTGCAATTAGTGCCTCTTATATTATATATATGAAAAATGTTGATATCACTTAATTTTTCACTGTTGTCTGTTTTGCAGAACATAAAATCGTGCAAGTATACACAGTCACAAGTAATAAGATTTGTAAGTAAAGATCGTTCCCACGGAGATTTGCTACTATAGTTTGTCGAGTACTAAAATTGTTTCCCTCTGATTTTATCCAAAACAATCGTTGATTTATAAAAAAAAGTTAAAAGAAAAGAGTTAACAAAATAAAAGAATTCTAAGATTGCAATTTTTTTCACCAAATTATTCCACTCTAATCATATTATTTTCTTTTGATTTATATTTTTTAGTACATTTAATTTGTCAATCGAAAACTTCTATTTTTATTCATACATCTCTTCCAAGCTCCGTATAAACACACCTCGTTAAATTAATTCATTATATCTCTATGAGAATTAAATTTAATAAGATTCATTACGTTCTAAGTTCTCAAATGGCCACACATACAATTAGGGTATATTCCTATCCTTCATCATACATGTCATTCTATTTACGAGCAATACACACACAAATGCCTCTTCCAAGTTTATTTATGTGCCACGGATCGTTTTGATAAGATTCGTAAATAATCAAAAAGCATTAAGCACAAAATAGAATGAACAAATCGAACGTCTTATAAATCTATCAAAAAATAATTAAAATCAAAGCTTCATAAATTTAGATCAAATGTAACCCTAGAAAAATTAAATTACTTCATTAATTAAAAATTAAAAATACAACACTTAAAGAAAAATTAGATGAAGAAAAGGAAAAATTAAGCCATTTCGGATCATAAATATTTGGCACATGTAGAACACAACAAAAGCCAAAAATGGCTCCTGCGTGATCCACCGTCCAGCCCCAAACACTACAGAAAATCCAAAAGCAAACTCTCCCAAAAAAAAAACTCCTTCACTCTATCATAATATCACCTATTTATAGCACCAAAAAAATACATTAAAAATATTAAAATACATACACGCGTAACAATTTGTATCGAAAATAAAACCCCAACATTCCCCTTAAAATCCGCAGTCACGCGAAAATCGAAACCTTATTTTAATTCACGCATGAGAGAAGGAGTCGTTTCTGCATTTTTTAATTCATTATGCATGCCACGTGTTGAGATATGATTGGTTGAAAGCTTAAAGTGGGACATGTGGCAGTGAATCATTGGTTGTCACGAATGGGCGCACGTAGACTTGTCGCACGGGATAAGAGTGCGAAACGTGGGGCATAGCGGCTGGAACGGGTGCGAGATTTGGCACTTTTGCATTCCCCGAAACGTACCACGCGTCCGCTCTTGATTCGTGCAAGGGGAACGTTGGACACGTGGCATACTTTAAATGGTTGGAGGGAACGATTGCACGTGGTTCAGCCGCACGAGATCACAACCTTTGGCAGACGCGTAACAGACACGTGGGTCCCACCCTACACGCCGGCCTGCGCGGCAGGTGGGCCCCACTGGTGCCGAGCCGCGTGAAGAATAAAGACCTGCACCCACTCGCTTTGGTCGGGTGTGATAAGGACGCGCGAATCTCAGCCGTTTCTTCTTTGATCGGACGGTCCACGTTTCACGCGTGCAGATTAGCGCGTGGATTCTTCTCACCTGCGCAGAAAATTAAACTTTAATTAATTGCATTTTGGCCCACAAATTTAATCCAATTACATTTTCAAACTTTCTTTAATTACAGTTAAACCCTTTTCAAAATTTAAATTAAATTTTCAAACTTTTAATAATTGCAATTAAGCCCAAATTTAATTTAAATTACATTTTCAATTTTTATAAATTGTAATTAAGAACTCTATTATTTGAAATTATATTTGTGGACATTAATTGGAAAATAAGTACGATTTCGATTCAAATTGTTTAATTTTATTAAAAATGTATTTCTTAACACAAAAAAGGTAAATATTAATTTATTTAACTAAAATTAAACAAAAATGTCAAGAACATAGCAATTATCATTAATAAAATTGACGAAAATAACTATATAAAATACAGTTATCATGCACCCATATTCTATTGAAGAAAATTTAGAGTACGTAATTCTAAATTTTATATGTGAAAGAAAAGTTTTACACATAATTGGAGACACAACACAAAGCTTTGTTAAATTGAAAATATTACAAGAATAACTCTCAATAACAAGACTACACACTTATGTATATATATATATATAAGACTTAAGACTTAAGACTTCTAGTCTCATTTTTATTTTTCACTTCTCCATATCATTTAAGGTTTAAGGATATGTGTATTTATAATAACCCATATATGATACAAACCACTCATTTTTTATAATCTAATTAATTTATATCCATACATTTCATTCACTTAAATTAGACATACTTAAATTAGATTTAGTTTCAATTATATAAGCTATCATTGATCTCAACACGCCCTCTCAATGTTAGCTTTAATCTTCTTTATTGTGTCAAGTTGATTACGAAACTTTTCAAACTTGTTAGTACTTAAACTCTTCATGAACAATTCGACAACTTGATCATTTATGTTGATCAGTCTCATTTCAATCTTCTCTTGTAAAACCTTTTATTTGATAAAATGGTAGTACACTTCAACATGCATAGTTGTTGCATGAAAGACCAGATTCTCTACCAAAAGAATTATCGATTGATTATCACAATACAACATAATTGTATAATCTACTATTTGATGTGGATCATTCAATAGTTGTATCAACCATGTACTTTATTGAGCTACCATTGCTACTGCTCAATATTCAGCTTTATTGGTTGATAATGATACTATC
Source organism: Hippophae rhamnoides (assembly GCA_033030585.1). Lineage (NCBI taxonomy): Eukaryota > Viridiplantae > Streptophyta > Magnoliopsida > Rosales > Elaeagnaceae > Hippophae > Hippophae rhamnoides. The sequence continues at coordinate 30,512,939 of CM065431.1, read as the reverse complement.
GAATGTCTCTTGCTACACCAAGAAATTGTTCCACAACCAAGCTTGAACAAATACATAATTGTCGATCTCCTGGTGTCATGATCTCCTGCATAGTTAGCATCATAGTAACCAATTAACTTATAGTCTTCATCTTTCTTGTACAAAAGACCATAGTTAATTGTACTCTTCACATATATCAATATTTTTCGAACTACTTCCAAATGAGGCTTCTTTGGATTTTGTATGTATGACTCATCATACCAACTGCATAAGAAATGTTAGGTCGAGTAAAGGTTAAGTAGATTAAGCTACCTACCAATTGTTGGTACATTGTTAGATTTTCCAAATATTTTCCTTCATGTGCACACATTTTGGAATTTGGCTCCATCGGTATTGAAATCAGCTTGCATTCGAGCATTCCAAACCTTTTCAACAAACCTTTGGAATATATTTACTAACAAAGAAATATTCCTTCTTATGTGCGATCAATCTCTAAGCCAAGAAAGTGTTTGAGCTATCCAAGTTCCTTCATCTAGAAACGAACTGGTAAATTCTTCTTTATCAGAAGAATTTCTACCTTATCATTACCAATTAGGATTAAATCATCCTCGTATACTAACACGATCGCTAATTTTCCTCCAACGGATTTGACGAATAAGCTGAAATTTGTCGGTGTTACTAAATAACCATTTTGTGTTAGAAATTCAATAATTTTACCATAGCATACCCTAGGTGCTTGTTTGAGTCCATAGATTTCTTTCCGTAGCTTACGCACATATTCAAGATGATCTTGACTTTGAAAATGCATTGGTTGAATCATATAGATCTCCTGATCTAGCTCTCTATGAAGAAAAAACAATTTCACATCCATTTGCCACAAATTCTAGTCTTTGTTGGCTGTAAGTGTAAGTAAGACTCGCACAATTGTAAATTTTTCTACTGGACTAAATGTTTCATCATAGTCTAGTCCATATTTTTGAGAAAAACCACGAGTTACTAATCATGTCTTGTCCCTTTCGATTGAGCCATCTAGATGACTTTTTATGTTGTAAACCCACTGACAAGATATGGGTTTCACATCTCTTGGCTTTGGCACCAGCTCCTATGTTTGGTTTTGCTCAAGTATATTAGTCTCTTCTTTCATTGAAATCATCCACTCAAAACTTTGTGATTCTTCTTTGAAAGTCTTAAGTTCTATTATAGTTATTTCTTCGACTATAGTTGCATTAGCATATTTGGGATTTGGCCTTCATGTTCTTGTTGACCTTTGAAGTTGAGATTGTGAATTTGATTCTTCCGTTTCACTAAGACCACCTTCTTCTTCTATTATTTTTGATACACACTAGTTTGCCAAGGATTATGAGTCATTGTTTGTTCGACATCATTTCAATTCGAATCTTTTGATTCATTTGAAGTTCATTGAAGTTGAGAAATATGATCCCCCATCTTTTGTTATAGCTTGTATTCAAATCATCTCGAGTCAGGTAACACCTTCTTTTCTGAAGACCACCAAGAAGATGCTTCATCAAAAATCACATTTCATGAAGTGTAGCATCTTTCACTTGTTAAATCACAACATTTCCATCCCTTTCTCTGGCTATTGTATCCCACAAATATACATCTTATAGCTTTCTTGTCAAACTTGTTCCGTAAATGATCAAAAACAAATACATAATATACACAGCTAAATACTTGAAAGTAACTAACTATAGGTTTCACGTTCCACAGTTTCTCAAAGAGTGAAACAAATTCTAACCTCTATTGAGGAAGTTTGTTGCTCACAATAGTTGCATTCCTCATTGCTTCATCCCAAAACCTTCTTAGTACATTTTTTGCATATAGTATACTACAACAAATTTTTGCAAGATGTCTATTCTTTCTTTCAACTATACCATTATGTTGTGGTGTATTGGCACAAGTGTATTGCTGATGTATTTGGGATTCCTTTAAGTATTGAGAGAACTCGTTTGAACTATATTCTGCCCCATTATTTGTGCGCAAGTAATAAATCTTCTTTCCCACCTTTCCTTCAACTATATTTTTGAACTCTTCAAACCTTGAGAATGCGTTAGATTTTTATTTCATAAAGAAATCCCACACATACCTAGAGAAGTCATCAATGAGAATCACCATGTACTATATACCACCAATTGATGGTTGCTTAACTGGTCCAAACACATCAAAATAAACTAACTCTAATAGCTCTCTTACTTTAAATTTTGATTCCATGTATGGTAGTTGGTGTACTTTACCATACTGGCACCCTACATATATTGTGTCTATTTGCAAATCAAGTTGTGGTAGTCCATTCAGCATCAACTTCTTTACTATCACATTTAGGTTGGAATAGCTAACATCACCTAACCACATATTCCATAAATATATTGTCTCATTTTTCCTTTCCTTGTCCACATATGCAGACTCTATTGACAACACGTAGACTAACTCAACTCATCGCCCTTCCATTGCCAATTTTTCTAAGATTTTGATGTCACGATACCCCTTCACATCTCAGGGATCAAATATAACATAATGACATGACAATGTTAATTGAGCTACATATAGCAAACTTTTCTTCATTCTTGGGACATAATAGACATCTTGAAGTGGCACCTAGTTAGAATTATATCGAGGTATAACTATAGTTTTACCGATACGAGCTATCAGTAACCTTGAGTTATCAACTATCATCACCACATGACCTTCCTTATATTCAAACAAGTTTTGCAACTTATGTTTATCACTTGTTATATGATTTGAGCAGCCTGAATCTACAATCCAATCACTTTTATAGTTAATCTTTTCTGGTGTTGTTACCATGAAAGCTAAATCTTCTTTCTTCATAGCGAAAAGGGATTTAGCATCCTAACCATTTTCTCTTTTCTTAGATGTAGAAGTAATAGTATTACTTGTAACATGCTTTTCTTGGAAAAACAGTTCTTGCCATCCAACTTTTTAATAGTATCACGATTCTTTGTAGCTCCCCATCGACTAAAGTCTTCCTTTCCTTGGTGATTCTTTTTCTTTTCACCATTCTTTTTAAATCCACCGTCAGTGTGCCGTTTGTCGTTACTTTTATTGGTATAGAGAGATTCTTATTCAATGAAACTCCTCCCATTTGCTTGGCCATAGCTTCTTGACCAGCAAGCAAATTTTCAAACTCAACAAGCGATGTTTATGTTGGCCATCCTTGTATCGCGGTAACAAAACCTCAGTATTCGAGTTTCAAACGATGGATAATTATTCTCTTTATTCTGGCATCTCTAATAGATGTCGTTAGATCTAAACTAGAAATTTCATGGCATATCGATTTCACTTTGTGAAAATATTGAACAATCATCATGTCACGTTGCTCCATCGATATCAGCTCATTTTTGAGAATTTGTAGTCTTGTATCACTCTTCTTTGAAAAGAGTGTAACAAGGGTGTTCCATGTTTTCTTCTGTATTTTGGCATCATGTATATGCTCTAATATTTCTTCTTCAATTGTGGTCTTTAAAGAAAATATTAATTTACATACTTTAATTTTCCACTTTTGCAAGATGCCATTGACATCTTCTACTGTCGACCAAAGATCCTGACCTTGTAGGTAAGATTCCATACATGTTGCCCATATGGTGTAGTTTGTGTTGTTGACCTTTTTGATTCTTCAAACTACTTGAAGATTGATGAGCAGAATCGGGATTGTCAAAAAGTTTGATGCCATCCCCGGCAACGGCGCCAAAAACTTGATGAGCAGAATCGGGATTGTCAAAAAATTTGATGCCATCCCCGACAACGATGCCAAAAACTTGATGAGTAGAATCGGGATTTTCAAAAAGTTTGATGCCATCCCCGACAACGGTGCCAAAAAGTTGATGCCATCCTCGGCAACGGCGCCAAAAACTTGATGAACGAAAACCGGCATCGCTGATTCTGCCAATACTTTGGTTTTATATTTATAAAACTCTCGCAAGTGCACGAATCATTTCGTAGAAAATGATAAGTATACTCCCAAGGTCGATCTAAGGAAGGAATGTATGTGGTTTTTAATTTATTATTCAAACTTTTAAAAACGAAATTAAATCCTAAACATCTTGTCACGATATTTTGGGTTTTGTGTTTTTAATCTACTAACATAAAAATAAACATAGATTCAATAAATATTTATGCAAATTTTATCTTTTATAATAGTGGAGTATTTATGGATATAATAACTAAGTCAATTATGCTTGCTCATATTATTTAGGTTATTAAAGATATGAATTAATATTTATTGATTCTCCCTTTTTTGTATGAATGCCACCTTTGGTGGGGTTAGATATTCTTTGTTAACTAAACAAATCAATTAACACCTATGGGTGGGGTTGATAACTAATTTGGTTAATTAAATTAATTCCTTTTTCTAAGAGATTGAAAATGAACCATTTAAATGCCACCTTTTGTGGTTAGACAACTGATTTAAACTTTATTCAAAGGCTGTCCAAATTAAACCTAAGAATTTAATTATCCGAGTACTAACTTTCAAGTTTTAAAACCACTGCTGAAAACATGTTGTCAATACATTTTCAGATAATAATTCTTATAAAAACTTTTGAAATAGAGCTTCACTCTAACTACCAAAGGCGATTGTACCAACAAATAAAAGAAGACTACTCTAAATCAGACGGATAACTAAACCTTAAAATCTAATTTTCAGATTTAAGTTTGTAATGAAAAATAATATATTTCTCTCTAACATTCTTAATATAAAATCTTGAATAAAAATAAAATCAATTCATTTTAGAGATTTTTACCTATTTAATATTTCGCAAGCATAACAACGTTATTATTATATAATTTTTACAAAATTTAAGACAAATTAAATTTAATCACAGACAAATTAAATATAACATGTAAGAATAAAGCATAAAAAATAACCGAAAAGAAAATAAAATCCTTACAAGATTGGATGCTATCTCGTTGCTAGAAAACCTCCAATCGGAATTTGAACTCACATTTGTTGAATCAAAAAGCTAATAACTTACAACAACATAACTAGTTCTTCCCAAAAAGGAAAGGACTCTAAAACTAAGCAAAACTAACTAAAACATAAGAAAAACTAAAAAAAACTAAAAACTAAGAAATGGAGAGAAAGAAAGAAGAGAGAAGTGTGTTTTGAGGTGTTGTATGAAGTGAATAATGGGGTATTTATAGGTGAGAAACGGGAGAGAAAAAGTGGGTGAAAAAATATTAAAAAATGGTGAAAACATGAAGGCAAATGGCGAGTTACATTGATGACGCCAAGATGACGTCTGGGGCAGGCATACGCACGTGAAAATGGGGCGAAATGGCATCGATACGCGCTGCAGTGAAGTGATATCGCCGCTACTTCGCTACCGACGCGGCCACATGCGACGTGCGATCGATACTGCACGCGGGCTGTGGGCTACTCCGGGCGTGATTTTCTCCTTTTTGACATTTTTGACCTTTTCGACCCATTTTGTCCAATTTTTCCATATTTGTTGACCTTTCCCCATTTATTTATTAATATATTTGTGATGTATTACTTCCAAAGATTCCTTTTTGAAGTCTTTAAGACGTTTTTAAGCGAAAATACCTAAAAAACAATAAAAATACTAGTGATTGAGAAAAAGACAATTTTATATAAATATATGATAAAACATATAAATATATATATTTTTAATCAATTAATGTGCATAAAATCATGATAATTTTAGTACTTTTTGAGCACTCATCAAAGATCACCCATTATGCTGGTAAGAGTTTGACTTTGTGAAAACAAGCTTGTCTTAACAGATTTTACAATGTTGTTCTAATACCAATTGTTGAAAAAAATTTAAAGTATGTAATTCTAAATTTTATATCTCAAATTTAATTAGAGACACAACACAAAATTTTATTAAATTGAAAATATTACAAGAATAACTCTACACACTTATATATATATGACTTCTAGTTTTATATTTATTTTTTACTTCTAGATATCATTTAAAGATTAAGGATATGAATATTTATAATAATCTACATGTGATATAAACCATTCATTTTTAATAAATTAATTAATTTATGTCTACATATTTCATCAATTTAAATTATCCATAATTAAATTAGATTTAGTTTCAATTATATGAGCTATTATTTATCTTAACGTATTCTTAATAGATAATATTTACACGTATCAAAATTTAAATAACATGTGTGTAAAATAAGCGTAAATTTGTGGGATGGTAGCATAGTGTCACGACCTTATTCTTCAAGTATCGATCATGCGGCACTTAGCACTGTCTGTTGCACTAAGCCTGCCTTTGAATCTGAATGAAACTCCAAAGAGACTAGTAAGAGAGTTTGTAAAGAATGCTTTGTATTGCTCTAGAGAGAGTTTATGTTACAAGATGCTAAGAATTCCCAAGGATGAATACAAATGAAGACCAATTGGTCTATTTATAGTGTGGCTCTAAGCTTAAGACTATGCCACACCTTTCTAGATTATTCTAAGCCTAGAATGTACAAGAGTGTTCTAGGTTTATGTACAATGTGCCACAAGGCTCTAGGACCTTCTAGCCAACTCTAGAGTCTTCTAGGTTTGTCTAGTTCCTTTAGGCACGTTCCGGGATGCTCCGTAAGCTTCCAGCGGCTTCTACATCCTTCCTGAACCATCCGGCATGCTCTAGAATATTCCAGCCCATTCTAGCACTCTCCAGCGTGCTCTAGAACATTCTAGGGTCTTCAAGCTTGTGTTGAGTCCGTCTAACTCTAGCCCTTTCCAGACATCTCTAGGAAACTCTAGAACTTTCCATATAGAATAGTCTAGATCCTTTAGGCAACCACCATTTATTTTGGATTTTTAGGGAAATTTCGTGCGGGATGTGACACCCTCCCCCACTCAAGTTTGCGATGCCCTCATCGTGGCTTCAAGTTGAAATCTCTCTATGGCATCTCTGAATTGCCACAAGGAATCCTCAGGTTCCCAACTTGTTTCTTCATCTGGGGCGTTCTTCCATTTGACTAAGTATTCCCTATAACTTGGTATGCCCCTTCGTCGGATCAAGCGGTCTGCCAAAATTGAGTCCAGTTCCCTATCAAAGGAGATTACCACTACGGTAGGTGCCCTCTTAGATTCTACCCTACTCATGTCTTCCTTGTCTCCATGAAAAGGTTTTAGCATACTTACATGAAAGACCGAATAGATTTTAAGCTTTGGAGGGAGTTGCAGTTTGTATGACACCTTACCGACTATCTTGAGGACAGGAAACGGTCCCTCATATTTCCGCACCAACCCCTTATGAACCTTCTGCAAGGACTTGAATTATTGGGGCAATAGTTTAACCAAGACCATATCTCCTTCCTGAAATTCTACCATCCTCCTCTTCTTGTCAGCCCATTTCTTCATCTTCTTAGATGCCTTGTTCAAATAGGCTCGGGCCAACTCTGCTTGTTCATGCCACGCCTTGGAAAACTTGAAAGCAGTAGGGCTCTTCCCTTCATAACTCGTGGCCAAGGCATGGGGAGTCATGGGTTGTTGCCCCATGACGATCTCAAAGGAACTCTTTGTGGTGGACTCTCTTCTCTGAAGATTATATGAAAATTAGGCTACATCCAACAGCTTTTCCCAATCCCATTGATTAGCACTCACAAAGTGCCTAAGGTACAACTCCAGCAACACATTGGCACGCTCCGTTTGCTCGTCGCTTTGGGGATGGAAACTGGTAGAGAAATTCAAGTATGATCCCAATAGCTTGAATAGTTCAGTCCAAAATTTCCCCGTGAATCGCGTGTCTCGGTCACTCACGATATTAGACGGGATTCCCCAATGCTTCAAAATATTCTTGAGGAACAAACATGCAGTCTCATCTGTTGTGCAGTCCTTTGAGGTAGGTATGAATGTCGCGTATTTGCTGAAGCGGTCGATGACGACAATAATGCTGCCAAAGCCCTCTGATTTTGGCAAGCAAGTAATGAAATCCATTGAGACACTTTCCCATGGTCTTTCTAGAATAGGCAGCGGTTCTAGCAATCCTTCAGGTGCATGCTGCTCTATCTTGTCTTGTTGGCATATAAGATAAGTCTTCACATAAGCTTCAACATCGTCTCGTAGTTGAGGCGAGTAGTAGATTGATTTGATCAAAGCAAGGGTGCGCCTCATTCCTGGGTGTCCAGCCTAGAGCGAATCATGGCACTCCTTGATTAGCTCCTTACTTAAGTTCCCCTACTTCGGCACAAAGATGCGATTCTTCTTGGCATTGAGTAATCCGTCACTCAGCCAAAATCGCCTAGTCTTTCCTTCCTTAATAAGGGCAAGGAGGTTTTGAGCAAGGGCATCATGCTCCAACCCTTCTTTGATCCTCTCCAACAAAGGGCTACTTGGCCTACTTAAAGCTGCTAGCTCCGTCTTTCGGCTCAACGCATCAGCCACCACATTGGCCTTACCGGGCTTGTACTCCAACCTATAGTCAAACTCTGCCAAGAAATCTTGCCACCGAGCTTGCTTGGGACTCAAATTCTTTTGAGTCTGGAAGTAGCTTGTTGCAACATTCTCCGTCATGATAACAAAATGAGAACCCAATAAGTAGTGTCGCCACACCCTTAGACAATGAATGATAGTTGTCATTTCCTTCTCTTGTATAGTGTAGCGGCGTTCGGTGTCATTAAGCTTGCGGCTTTCTTAAGCTATCGGACGCCCTTCTTGCATCAATACTCCACCAATCGCAAAGTCTGAAGCATCTGTGTGCAGCTCGTACATCTTGGAAGGGTCTGATAGGCAAAGCACCGGTTCTTCACTAACGACCTTTTTCAAGTCTTCAAATGAGGCTTGGCATTCACTTGTCCATTCCCAAGCCTTGTTCTTTTTGAGCAGGTTAGTGAGTGGGGCTGCTCTTGCTGAGTAGGACTTGATAAACCTTCTATAGTAGTTTACAAGTCCGAGGAAAGATCTTAACTCGGGAACCTTGGTAGGAGGTTCCCATTCTTGGATGGCTTTCACCTTAGCTCCATCCATCATAAGTTTCCCATCCTTTATCCTATGCCCTAGGAACATCACCTCATCTTGGGGAAAGGAACATTTCTCCTTCTTGACGTATAGCTCATTTTCCCTTAGGACCTCGAACACCTTCTTCAAATGATCTAGATGTTTTTCCAAAGTCCGGCTATATATCACAATGTCGTCAAGATATACTACCACAAACCGATCGAGGTAGGGATGGAAAATCTTGTTCATCAAAGTGCAGAAGGTGGCTGGTGCATTTGTGAGACCGAATGGCATGACAAGGAACTCATAGGCACCATACCTGGTCACACAAGTAGTCTTGGGCTCATCTCCCTTGGCTATGCGTACCTGGTAGTATCCCGATCGCAAGTCCAATTTTGTGAAGTATCTAGCATTCCCCAGTTGATCGAACAAATCAGCAATAAGAGGGATAGGATACTTGTTCTTGACTGTGATCTTATTTAGAGCTCGATAGTCGATGCACATTCGTAGCGAGCCATCCTTCTTCTTTTGAAAGAGCACCGGGGCACCAAATAGGGCTTTGGAGGGCCTTATGAAGCCAGCATCCAACAATTCGCGAGTTGCTTCCGCAATTCTACCAACTCTGAGTTCGCCATCCAATACGGGCTCATTACTGGTGGCCTGGTGCCGGGTTCCAACTCTATTTCATGGTCTAACTCCCTCCTTGGAGGTAACCGTTTGGGTAATTGATGAGCGAAAACCGGCATCGCCGATTCTCGCAAATACTTTGGTTTTAATATTTGTAAAACTCTCGCAAGTGCACGAATCATTTCGTAGAAAATGATAAGTATACTCCCAAGGTCGATCTAAGGAAGGAATGTATGTGGTTCTTAATTTATTATTCAAACTTTTAAAAACGAAATTAAATCCTAAACATCCTGTCACGATATTTTGGGTTTTGTGTTTTTAATCTAATTACATAAAATTAAACATAGATTCAATAAACATTCATGCAAATTTTATCTTTTATAAATAGTGGAGTATTTATGGATATAATAACTAAGTTAATTATGCTTGCTCGTATTATTTAGGTTATTAAAGATATGAATTGATATTTATTGATTCTCCCTTTTTTGTATGAATACCACCTTTGGTGGGTTAGATATTCTTTGTTAACTAAACAAATCAATTAACACCTATGGGTGGGGTTGATAACTAATTTGGTTAATTAAATTAATTCCTTTTTCTAAGAGATTGAAAATGAACCATTTAAATGCCACCTTTGGTGGGGTTAAGCGATTTAAACTTTATTCAAGGTGTCCAAATTAAACCTAAGAATTTAGTTATCCGAGTACTAACTTTCAAGTTTTAAAACCACTACCGAAAACATGTTGTCAATACATTTTCAGATAATAATTCTTATAAAAACTTTTGAAATAGAGCTTCACTCTAACTACCGATTGTACCATCAAATAAAAGAAAGACTACTCTAAATCGATCGGATAACTAAACCTTAAAATCTAATTTTGATTTAAGTTTGTAATGAAAAATAATATATTTCTCTCTAACATTCTTAATATAAAATCTTGAATAAAAATAAAATCAATTCATTTTAGAGATTTTTACCTATTTAATATTTCGAAGCATAACAACGTTATTATTATATCATTTTTACAACAATAGTACAGTTAAATTTAATCACGCATAAATTAAATATAACATGTAAGAATAAAGCATAAAAAATAACTCAAGAAGAAAATAAAATCCTTACAAGATTGATGCCATTCCCGTTGCTAGAAAAACTCCAAGCGGAATTTGCACTCCCATTTATTGAATCAAAAATCTAAAATATTACAAAAACATAACTAGTTCTTCCCTAAAAAGGGAAGAACTCTAAAACTAAGAGAAACTAGCTAAAACATAAGAAAAACTAGCTAAAACATAAGAAAAACTAAAAAAACTAAAAACTAAGAAATGGAGAGAAAGAAAGAAGAGAGAAGTGTGGTTTTTAGGTGTTTTGAAGGTGTATGGAAGGGGGGTATTTATAGGTGAGGATGGAGAGAAAAAATGAGTAAAAAAATATTAAAAAAAATATTAAAAAATTAAAAAACGTGTAGTGGACATGCTGAGGTCATCAATGACGCCAGGGCCGCACGTGAAAAATGGGGTGAAAACGTTGGGGGCGCGCTGGCGGGCGGCGCTGGCTGGGCCGCGCTGTCATTGCCGCGCGTGAACAGAAACCCGCGCGAGTGCTACGCGATGAACAGTACCACCGCGCGTGTGCTGCACGTAAACGACGCGCAGGCGGGGCGGAGTCTTGGCGCGGCGCGCGGCGCGGCTCGTTTCTCTCCTTTTTGACATTTTTGACATTTTTGTCCCATTTTGTCCACTTTTTCCATATTTGTTGACCTTTCCCCATTTATTTATTGATATTTTTGTGATCCACTGCTTCAAGTATTACTCTTTGAGGCTTTAAATTGCGTTTTTAAGCCAAAATACCTGAAAAACAATAAAAATACCCGTGATTCCGAAAAAGACAAATTTACATAAATATATGATAAAACATATAAATATATATATTTTTAATCAATTAATGTGCATAAAATCATGGTTATTTTAGTGCTTTTTGAGCACTCATCAGTAATGCTTCCGGCATTACATCCTGGAACTTATCTAAGATAGCTTGCACTTCCGTTGGCAAGCTTGGCTTTGGTGATGCCTCCTCGTCATCGTATTCCTTTAAGATGGCCAAGTAACTCTCTTCATCCCTCTTCAATCCCTTTTTGAATTGAAGAGTTGAGAGAGCTTGGGTAGTTGGTCTAGGTAATCTCCGTCGGTACCACACATGCCTTCGAACCATCCATGATACACATAGAGTTTGAGCATGGCACCAAGAAAGCTCTTACATGGTCCAAAAACTCCATGCCGAATACAACTGAGTAGTCATCCATAGGCGCTACAGATAAGTCCACTTGGCCAGTCCATGCACCAAGACTGACCTTAACTCCTCGACCGACTCCATGTAATGGCAGTGCTGTTGAGTTAACTGCTTTGAGAGAACCCCCTCCATTGACAACCTTCAGGTCAAGTCTCTTTGCTTCTTCCACTGAAACAAAGTTGTGAGATGCACTTGTGTCAACAAATGCTTTGGCGACCTTCCCATTGATGGTGGCATCTACGTACATCAAGCCTTTAGGGGTCTTTGGGGCGCTCTACATTGCACCAAGTAGGCGCAAAGAATCCATCTTTGCACCTTCGTCCAATTCGCCTCCATCCTGGTCATGAGTGGAAGCAACTAAGGCACTCAAGGCCTTCCTTTTTGGACATTCACGTGCCTAATGTGGTCCGTCACAAATGAAGCATGTTACACGGGGCTTTGAGGCACCACAATCCTCCTTTTCCTTCCCCTTGTCTCGTGGTTTGAATGAGGAGCTGTCTTTATGATTCTTAGGTCCCTGACTTTTACCGTGGCTTCCCTCACTCTTTCCTCCAACAAACTTCTTATCTGTGGTTTTTGAGCTCTCCTTGTTTGAGGAGTAGTCAATAAAGCTTTCTGCAATCGCAATGGCCGAAGACAAGTCTTGGACACCACGTCGCTTGAGCTCAAGGTTAGCCCACGATTGGGGACCATCCATGAACAAGAATAGGGCATCCTTGTCAGATGTGTCAGGAACTTCAAGTAGCAGGGTTGTGAACTCCTTCACGTAGTCCCTTATACTACCCGTTTGCTTTAGCCATCGTAATTGACCTCTTGCTTCCTCTTCAGCATTTACAGGGAAGAATTGCATTTTGAACTCTCTTTTGAAGTCTTCAAAGGTTTCAATAGTGTAAACCCCTCGTTGCACATCTCCATGCCTCTTTATCCACCACAACATAGCAGTGTCGGACAAATACATGGCAGCAGTTCGGATCTTGCTGGCATGGTCCGTTATGCCAGTAGCCTCAAAGTATTGTTCCAGCCCCCATAGGAAGTTCTCCACTTCCCTAGCATTCCTAACACCATTGAAGGTCTTAGGCTTGGGAACATCCACCCTCTTAGCCTCAATGACGGTGGTTGTGCTAGTTCCCGCGGCCATCGCCTGCTTACATAGAGCTAGATCACCACCTATATCCTCCACTCTAAGCAAGACATTAGCAAGTTCTCTTTGGACTAGATCCCTTAGCTTGGCAAGTTCAGCCTTTAACCCATCGATCTCTTGCCTTAACCCACCATCTAGCTCGTTGAGGGACAGCTTAACCGCTGTGTGGATTTCCACATCCTCGGCCTCCAAGCCATTGTAACGTTCCTCTAAGTTGTCCACCCTGTCGAACAGCTCCCCTAAGCTGTCCTGCGCACTCCTCACTCGTGCTTCTAAGCTAGAAAGTATGTCTTTTGACTTGGCTCGAGATTCTTTTGATGGTTTCCAGGTTTCCTCACGGCCACGTTCCATAGGTGGAACATCGATGCTTGGTGTAGATGGAGCAGTGTTCTTCATTATGCTAAAGGTAGAAATGCTTCAACCAAAAGCTCTTATACCAACTGTCATGACCTTCTTCTTCAAGTATCGATCGTGCGACCCTTAGCACCGTCCGTTGCACTAAGCCTGCCTTTGAATCCGAATGAAACTCCAAAGAGACTAGTAAGAGAGTTTGTAAAGAATGCTTTGTATTACTCTAGAGAGAGTTTATGTTACAAGATGCTAAGAATTCTCAAGGATGAATACAAATGAATACCAATTGGTCTATTTATAGTATGGCTCTAAGCTTAAGACTATGCCACACCTTTCTAGATTATTCTAAGCCTAGAATGTACAAGAGTGTTCTAGGTTTATGTACAATGTGCCACAAGGATCTAGGATCTTCTAGCAAACTCTAGAGTCTTATAGGTTTGTCTAGTTCCTTCAGGCACGTTCCGGGATGTTTCGTAAGCTTCCAGCGGCTTCTACATCCTTCCTGAACCATCCGGCATACTCTAGAATATTCCAACCCATTCTAGCACTCTCCAGCGTGCTCTAGAACATTCTAGGGTCTTCAAGCTTGAGTTGAGTCCGTCCAACTCTAACTCTTTTTAGACATATCTAAGAAACTCTATAACTTTTCATGTAAAATAATTTAAATCCTTTAAATAACTATCATTTATTTTGAATTTTTAGGTAAATTTCGTGTGAAATGTGATAATAGAAATCTCATTATATCATTACTTACACATCTTACTGCATACAACACCAAAAAGTACATTATGAGTCATGTATTTGTGTCAACGTGGCTTGTCACCTATATATGTTTAGTTCTTTTGTATTCCGACCCATGATTGGGGTAAGAGGTTAATATTCAAACATTCTCATCTCATGATTCATTATAAATTGTTATTGGAGAATTATTTATTTAAGATTTAGTAGAGAAGACGATTAAATTATGAATTTTAAAGACTTTTAGATTTTTTAATTTATTTAACTGTACAAATTAAGGAATAACTGATGGATGGTACGAATTAAATACTTTTTACATAATAAAAACAATAACCGATATATTTATAGATTTACATAAAAAATAATTATCCTAACAATAACCGATATATTTATAGATTTACATGGAAAATAATCATCCTAACTTGGGATTTGGGAAGTTGTGTGGAGTTTTACTGATCTGGACTCAGTTAAGCGAGTGGTAGCGGTAATTAGAAATCACGGTATGACATATGTCAAGTTGAGAAATTGTTATGCTATTGATGTGATAATTTATGCTAACAAATTATAAAGAATTAAATAATTCGTTAAAAAACACAGGTATCCTCCTCACTTGATTAACGTCTCCATAATTCACGAACCATAAGCCTGTTCACTCCCAAATCCCAAATCCCAATTCTCAATTCCCATCGTCCCCGTCACCCTTCTAGACGGCCAGCACTATCTGACTAGATCGGTCACCGCATTACCAAAATTACAGTTCGATTTCAGCTGCTGGGAAAGTGGTAAATGTTAATCGTCTTTCCTTCTTTTAGTTTCTTTTAAATTCTTTTTCATTTACAAGGCTTTTAGTTTCATAATATCGTTTGTGTTTCTGACTGTTTGAGCTCTTTATATGTGTGTTTTTTAATGCAACTATTTAATCTCAATTTTTTCATTAATCATTTGTTTCCTCAGTCAGTAATTTAGTACAGTTCGATTGTATTTTTTCTGGGCATTTTCTGCAACGTACATTTTTATATGAAAAATTTCCAAGAATTAATTTTGCATCTTTTCACAACATGCGTAATCATTTTGGTTAAATATAATTTGGGTTTTCAAATTCGAATCAGAATTCTGAATCCCCCTCTTTATTCTTTCGCATGCATCTCTAATAATTTTTTTGAATTGAACACATGAGTTCCTTAGAGAGAAATCAAAACTTTTGTAATCTCGTGTCATGAAAAATTGACTGGACTGACGACCCAGTATTTGTTAAGTTTGTTACTACTATTGCGTTTCCTACTGTCCAATTGTAAGGCTATATATAGCCAGAATAGTATAAATAATGAACACACAGAATTTTCCCAAAAAACTGCTCCTCTCCTCTTCTAATTATTTTCTGTTCTGTTCCTTAACCCCTAAATTACACATATCACTGGTATCATAGCCAAGTTTCGGTCATGTACACCCGTAGCAAATCCAATGCCGAATTTCGCAATGAGGTCACTGAAATCTTAACACGACATGAGTCCAGCTTCGATCAAGTGGGTGTTGCTTTACAAGTGGCGCTAACCGAGGTGCAAGCCCTTCGCGCCTGCCCAGCCCACCTGAAACCAACCCATTTGCACGGGATGAATCCTCACACCTACACACTTCCCGTTCTAACAATGACCACCTTTATCAACGCCTTAAGTTGTCTTTTCCTAAATTTATTAGAGATGACCCAACTGGATGGATTTACAAAACAAAGCAGTATTTTGAATTCATGAACATCACACTAAACCAACAAGTGTAACTGGCCTCCTTCCATTTAGAAGGCATCGTCCTACAATGGCACAGATGGTTTACAAAGTTTCGTGGACCACTCACCTGGGATGAGTTCACCAAGGTTGCACAACTACAATTTGGTCCAACGGACTACGAAGACCCTTCAGAGGCTTTGACTCACCTTAAACAGACCACTAGCATTGCAGCTTATCAAGAGGCTTTTGAAAAGCTTTCCCACAGAGTTGATGGCTTGTTCGAAGATTTTCTCATTGGTTGTTTTATTTTAGGACTTCGATACAAAATCCGCATAGATGTCAAAATTAAACAACACTGGACCTTGGCAGATATAATAGGAGTGGCTAGGCTGCTTTAGGAGCGAAACCAACTGTAGAGAAAATTAACCTAACAAACTCGTTACCAACCAACCTCACTGACACTAAGGCCCTAACCCAACCCTATAGCTGGTGTGTTAGGACTTCCACCAACCTAACGTATGAACAACAACTCAACTACTTAACCAATGCCCATCTGTTGAATTACCAATCAAGAGGCACGGGAAGACGAGAAAAAGGGTTATTTTATTATTGTGATGAGAAGTTCGTTGCTGGTCATTGTTGCGCACAATCGCAACTATTTAAGATTGAGGATTCACCTCATAATAACGCTAAGGATGTCGAAGGTGCTCTTCCAGAACATGAACTTCATGAAATTATACCAAAAATTTCCTTTCATGCGATGATAGCAACAGAACACCCACAAACCATATGTGTTTTGGGCATGTTGAAAAATAAGAATGTGATGGTGCTAATAGATGGAGGTAGTACACATAACTTCATTGATCAGGCTTTAGTTTCTAAGTTTGGGCTACCACTAATCCAAGATAAGAAATTCAAAGTCATGGTAGCTAATCGTGAGAAGATAGAATGTGCTGGACAATGTCACTTTGTTACCTTCACCATTCAAGGATATTCATTCACTGTAGACTACTACATTCTTTCGTTCACAGCATGCCAACTGGTCTTAGGAGTGCAATGGCTTGAAACTCTTGGACCCATCGAGATGGACTATAATCAGCTCACCGTAAACTTCAAAGTAGAAGGGACTTCCCACACCTTCCAAGGATTGGGACGAACCAACATTGAAGCTCTATCTGACAAGTAATCCAATGGGTTACAAGGCATGTTATTTTTTCAAATAATAACCTCCAGTAGTAGCATCAGCCAACTCAAATCATACCCACTAGAGATAGGCTAGCTACTCGCAGAATTCGCCTATGTATTTGAATCACCCACCAGCTTACCTCCATTGCGACTACATGACTACCGGATTCCATTACAACCAAGTGCAAGTCTGGTGAATGTGAGGCCATATCAATACCTATATTACCAGAAAACGGAAATAGAGAAGATGGTAAAAGAGCTTTTGCAATCTAGTTTGATAAGACCCAGCAACATCCCGTTCTCTTCACCAGTTCTGTTAGTCAAGAAGGCAGATGGGGCTTGGTAGTTGTGTGGATTATAGAGCTCTGAACGACATCACAACTAAGGATTAATATCCAATTCCTGTTATTGATAAACTATTAGATGAACTCTATGGAGCCAAATTCTACTCCAAATTGGATTTACGGTCTAGGTATCATCAAATATGAGTCCACAAAGATGACATTCCTAAAACAACATTCCGAACACACCAAGGCCATTACGAATTTATAGTGATGCCATTTGGCCTCACTAATGCCCCAACCACCTTTCAAAATCTCATGAATGATCTCTTCCATCCCTATCTCCGGAAATTCATTTTGGTTTTCTCTAATGATATTCTAATATACTCAAGATTGTGGGAGGACCATATCGCACATCTACAAATTGTTCTCCAAATCCTATCAACTAATAATTTGTTTGCAAAGGAATCAAAATATCGATTCGGTGTTTTACAGGTGGAGTATTTGGGCCACATTATTTCAGAGCAAGGCGTCTCGGTTGATCCAGCCAAAATACACACTATTGTTGAATGGCCAACCCCAACAACAGCCAAAGGAGTTCGTGGGTTCCTTGGGTTAGTAGGCTACTACCGGAAATTTATCCATCATTTTGGTAGTATAGCAGCTCCTTTGACCCGCCTCTTGAGCAAGGATGGATTTCAATGGGATGCGGTTTGTAGAGATGACTTTTAAACACTTAAAAGAAGCCTTAATGTCCCCACCTATTTTACGCCTTCTAGATTTCACTCAAAGATTTGTGATTGAATGCGATGCCAACGGAATTGGACTTGGGGCTATTCTTACCCAAGAAAATAGACCGAAGCACTGATTATCCATCTATGAGAAAGAAATGTTAGCCATTGTCAAAGCAATCGGGATATGGTGTCCATACTTACTGAGGAAACCGTTTACAGTCTGCATTGATAAAAAAAGTCTCAAGTAGGTCTGGAGCAACGAATCACAACACCAACATAAGCATGTTGGCTTCCAAAACTCCTTGGTTATGATTATGAAATTGAGTATAAATGTGGGCCAAAAGACCAAGATGTAGATTCTTTGTCATGTGTAGTTGAGTTCCAATTTTTATCCATTTCTCAACCACGAGTGGATTGGTGGCCAATGTTTCAAAGGGAAGTCCAACAAGACTCATTTTATGAAGAATTATTGAACAAAACACCTTTTCCAACTGCTCACAAGTTGCTCCAACGTGATGGGGTATGGTTCAAGGGAACAAAGTGTATTTGAGCCCCAGCTCATCCTTGATTCCAAAGATAATAGTTGATTTCTATTCATCGCCAATTGGTGGACACTTTGGGTTTCATAAGATACTTTCTTGTATCAAATAGAGTTTCTTTTAGTCTAACCTAGGCCGGATGTTGAAGGATTTTTTTATAGCAATGCGACATATGTTAGCGGTTTAAAATTGATTGTATAAAACCGGCAGGATTGCTTCAGCCACTACCTCTCCCTACCCAAATGTGGACTGATGTCTCGATGGACTTTATTGAGGGATCACCATCTTCTAATGGATATACCGTCAACATGGTAGTCGTTGATCGCTCAACAAAATATGCTTAATCGTCGCCTTGAAACACCCATTTACTCCTATGATTGTTGCCAAGGCATTCGTGGCCAATGTGGTTCACTTGCATGGGATCCCCACTTCAATAGTCAGTGATCAGGATAAGGCATTTATTAGCTCCTTTTGGTGAGCCTTGTTCCAGCTGCAGGGAACTAAGTTGTGCATGAGCTCAAGTTATCATCCTCAATCAGACGACCAGACCGGAGTTGCCAACCGAACCTTGGAACAATATTTACATTGCTTTGCAGATGACCTGTCACGGAAACTACTCAAATGGATTCCCTATGTACCAGGTACTTCCCCCATCCAAGTAGTAGATGAGTACCTGTGTGACCGAGATGCTATCCTCTGTGAGCTGCGACATAACCTTCTACAGGCTCAAAATCGAATAAAATGTCAAGCTGATCAACATTGATGCGAGGCCCCTTTCCTTGTGGGAGATTATGTGTATCTGAAACTCCAATGATATAGACAAATTTCTTGGCCTTTCGTTCCTCCATGAAGCTCACCCCACCTTTCTTACCTTTCTTTGGTCCATACAAAGTCATTGCAAAAGTTGGTTCCATGACTTATAAGTTGGCTTTACCGATTCTCAAATTCATGATGTGTTTTATGTAAGCTTGTTAAAGAAGCATTTGGGACCAGTCACTCCAACTTCCACCCAACTTCCTCCTGCCTCAGAACATTCAACTGTCCTTCCACAACCTGAAGTAATTTTGGCTCGACGTGTGATCTAGAAAGGTAAATACCGCCCAAAACTTGCAATTTTGGTGAAGTGGACTGGTGTACCAGTAGAAGAGGCCATCTGGGAGAATGAATGGCGTTTCACCAAGTCGTACCCTGATTTCATTCTTAATGACAAGGATCCTTATAGTGTTACTTTGTATAGATAGAGCAACAACGTGGGGCTAGCAGCTGCAATACCAGTAGTGGCTAGTGGCTACGCGTACGGGGATATGGGTGGGTAGTGCGCAGCACAAGGGAAGTGGGAAATTGTTAAGTTAGTTACTGCTATTGTTAAGTTTGTTATTACTATTGCGTTTCCTACTGTCCAATTGTAAGGCTATATATAGCCAGAATAGTATAAATAATTAACACACATAATTTTCCCAAAAAACTGCTCCTCTCCTCTTCTAATTCTTTTCTGTTCTGTTCCTTAACCCCTAAATTACACATATCATAATCATAATTGAAGACCAGCAAACGTGGTTTTAACGATCATTGAAGACTTAAAAGTAGCTACATGCAGGGAAGGGAGAGAGTGGTTCCTGTAGTCTAAATTAATATATATCTTTCTTTAGTCCACATTCAGTGTTTGTGATGGTTTATTTAGTATCATTCAAAGAAGTGATTTCTCTTTTCCAGCTTAAGCCAAATACGACCACTTCAATTTGATTATGACCTTTTCTTATATTATCATAATTGTTTTGCCCTTCTAGAGCTATAACTTTTTTTCTTTTTAACAAAATCTATTGCCTTCTTTTATTTTGAATACATTGCATCTTATGGGACATGAATTACAATTTTCTACTATTTTTTATTTTTATTTTATGTAGCAGTATAGGTAATACATGTTCATAGCCTCGTAAGTTGTAAACTTGTAGCAATGCCCCAACAATGATATATCGCATATACAACATTTATATAAACATATATTAGAAGGGCAAATTGAAAAATAGCTCTATTGGTATGCATGAATCTGCTAGTGTTATATTTGTAACATGATAAGCATGTAATTTCTTGCATGATTTTTATGAATTCTCTTGAAGGTCTTTGGGGAGTCCATCCACCATCCATCCATCTTTTGTAGATTTTTGTTTCTATATAATCCAGATAACAACCAATTGTTTTGACTTTGTAGTGAGCTGTTTATGCCAAAATTTTCACTCAAAAACAATTTAACTAACATCTAAAAGTCTTTGATTTTCTGATTTAATCATCTAATATAAATTTATTTGTTATAATGTGTTTGTCAAATTCTAAATTTCCGTTTGATCTTCAGGTGGTAACTCTTCGAGTTCTCCATCTCTTGATTTTTATTATAGTATCTTGCTATATATCCTTGGCTAATGCAGGTTCGTTTTAGAGCCAAAATATAAGAATAACACGTGTTTAATCAGTGTAATATAACCTCATAATAAAATATCAGCTTGGATGGGTCAGTATCATATTGGAGCTCACTATTAAGGAGTATCAATTCTGTTATGCTCTAATTTTAAAGATGATAAATATAATTAGCTTAAGATATATTCTTGAATTAGTCTAACTTTAGTTTATTTAAGACAATATTTTGTTAATTCAATTATTAGAATTCAACCTGTTGGTACTTTTAAGATACCATGAGGAATTAGATTCCCTGTCCCACACCTAACCTAAGTAGGGCCGATGACCCCATTGCATGGACATTGGTCTCCCCCTAAATAAATTGACCTGAATCGAGGTCCCATCGCAAAGCTTTATAACCAGATGATGGCCTAACCATGAGACCCCGTTCCATATAAAATCAATAAGCGATACCTCGTATGGTCAAAACTAGCACCAAAACATAGGCAATAGTCCTAAAACATTGTATAGAACAAGCATCGAGATTGTGTATTTAGCACAATTATCCCATATAAAGGGAAAAAGCCCTAAATCCTATACAGACAACCTTTATCCTTTGGACATGACTATCTCTCACTCTAAGAGATTCTTGAGTTCTAGAGGTCCATAAAATGTTGAACCAATAGTTTGGCACTATTTGTGGGAATCGTTGTCGCTAACCTCCCTCGAAGAACGAAAATGGTCCACTTGTTTCATACTCAAAGCCCTTTTTCTTTCTCATTGATGCAATAAGAGAAGATAATTATGAAATTATCTTGGACATTTTATTTAAGATAAATATAAGAATAAGATAATTACGGTATATATATCTTATCAAGTTTTTGTATTTTGAAATTATCTTTTAGAGATTTAGTTGGCCTATAAATAGTCTCATTTATTATTATAATCAATAGGTTATAATTATTGAATTAAATATCAAGTTTTCCTCTATCAAATATCTATTAGTCTAAGTCAGTAACCACCCTCATCTATTCTCTCTCCCATTTCGTCAATTCTGTATCAAATTTCCCATCTATTCTATATAAGTTTGGTATTAGACTAGGGAATTTTATTTTCTTAAACAAAGTGGTTTACAAATATATATGTTTTTTTCCTATCAAATTTATTTTTCCAAACCAATTTTGAGGAATGTAAGCAAAATTCTTTTTTTGCTGTGCCTCCTTCAACTTCCCTACCACCATTGACATTCAACCACAACTTTTTGTTCATGTTTTACCTCATCTTTGATCATGTTATGGCCTCAATAGACATTGTTTTTTGTCAATTTATTTTTCTGATTTTATTGTATACTAATGTTTGTATTTCAATTGTGATAATTAATGTAATTGTGCTAATAATTATTCACATGTATATCATGGTAATTGTTATAATAGTTGTCATAGTTATCATGCATGTGTAGGTGCAAATGCATATAATCATCCATCGGAGTCTGAGCAAATTTATTATAAAGAGCAAGTTGTGTGTTTTGTACCAAAACTGGTAGTACAAGTTAAGATGGAAAATGCTATAATTGAGATTAAATTTGTTTTACTAGAATGAAACAAACATGTGAAGAAAATATCTAGTTCATAGTAAGTGGGATACATGTATGCGAAAGTGTTTGAGTGACTAGGTTAATTCACTTACACCTATTCCTAAGGATAGTTGTCTTGGTCGTCCAACACCTACATCAGTTGATAAACATATGGTGAGAAGCACCTTTGAGCTCCCTTTTAAACTTGTTGGTAACCCTTTTCCTAGCTCAAACATACTGAGTCTTTAATCGAGTCAATCAATCTAAAAGAACCTTCAGATTCACCTATTTTTCCTAAATCTAGATTGTGTATACTTCACCCAATAAGTGTTCATTTGTAATTACAATTGAAAGCCTTATGCATGGTTTTTCTTCTATCCTTCCAAAGAAATTTTATGACACTATTTTAACTTAAAGAAAGCCCATGTTGACCTTGTTGAACCCCTTGTTGGCCTACTTGATGAGCAAAATGCAAATATATTGAATTTTTCTACAAGTATCACCAAACATGCTTACTTTAAATAGAATGGTTTATCACATAACTAGAGGATTCCAATGTCTCTTGTTTTCGTTGGATATTTTGTTGGTTGAGTTTTTACCTCTGCATCATTGGTTCTTCATCGAGCATCAATGGAAATAAATGTTGTCAATTTTATAGTTCTAGTTGCTGCGTTTTGAAATGAATGAGGCTGGGAATGAAATTGTTTTCACACATTCTTACGTTTGGTTGTATCATAAGCATGAAATGGAATGGAAAAAATTCCTTAAAGACGTGAAATTTTTATTCCATCATTCCCTTTAGGGATTGTTATTCCATTTCATTCATCGTATGAAAATGTATTATTCCAATTTTGCCCTCAAACCCTAAACGTTAAGGTGAAGTTTGGTTAGTAGAAATGAAATTGGAAATGAAATTGTTTTCACAAATTCTTATGTTTGGTTGTGATAGACTAGAAAAGGAATGAAAACATGTCTCAAAAAAGATGGAATTGTTATTCCATTCCTATACCCGTTGTATAAAAATTTTTATTCTAATTTTGTCCTCAAATCTTAAACCTTAAACTTTAAACCCAAAACCCAAAACCACAAAACCTATCTAACTCCTAACTCCCAAATCCGAAAACCTTAAAATCCTAAAGCCTTCCTAAATTATCTTTTTTTGAATTTTGATTATGTGATATTCGGTGTTAATATGGTAGATCAACAATAAGACTTCATTACTATATATTAATTCTTGGGTGTTATTTTGTAAATAATATGGAAGGAAAAAATTATCAAAAATATTTTTTCTTGTTTTTAATTTTTTTAAGATTAAATATTTTTAAATAATAATTATTTAGAAAAATAATAATTTTTTATAATATAATCTGTTAGAAAGAGAAAATGATAATTAAATGATATTATTTGAATTTCACTGAACAACATATGTGTATTAAGGTAATATACAGTGTTCTTCATTCCATTCTAATTGCACACCAAAAGCTGCAATACTAATTCCTTCTTTGATTTCAATGGTCAAACCAAACATTGCTATATTAATATTGTTTCCTTTACGTTCAATTCCATTACCATTACCATTACCATTCACATTACTTTTCCATTATGCAAACCAAATTTGACCTAATATTCGTCTATTTTTTCTCCCAAATCTCTATGCATCTAATTCCCTAACACTAGTTGTTTATGATCTCTCTTTTTTCGTCAATACTTTATCCTTCTTATTTGTTCTACATCACTCATACACTTGCACTGCTAAACCCGAGTAATCTTTATAACCCCTATTCAAACACCATCAACTTCCAATGCCTAGGAAAGACTGTACAGAGTCGTCACTAAATCCTCCACCCACTAGGCGAGGTAGGCCAGCCAGGGTTCCTCGGCCAATCAAGCTGAAATCAATGGCAAAATAAGAAGTTGATAAGGGTCCTAGTAGAGAGACTCACACCTATATAACTACACAATATGACGAAGAATGGGCTCCCTCGAATGGTTCTGGAATCATGCTACAAGGTGCTTACCATGAAGATGAAACACATAACGTGGACGTTGAAAACCAACATAGAGTGCCCATCCAATCTCAAAACCCAACCAATGCATGCCTTACCATTGCATGTTTAGCCAAACACACCCCTACTTCCTCAACCTTTGTGCCAACTAGCCAACCTTATGACACCAGACCAAGATAAATGGAAACCTTAGTTCAATGACTAGCAAAAGGTAATCGTTTTGTAATTGTTGAAGTTATGAACTTAGCATTAGTTGAGGCATCCTTTGTTGTCGAGATTGAGAACAACTATATCTTTACCATATTCAACTCACTAGCCTTTGGAAAGTGTGATGGCACTACGTACCAAATTTTACACTTAACTCATTACAAGTTGTCAATCATGATAAGAAAAAGGATGCCATCATGGCAAAGTATTCTTTAGAAGCCTCAATGGAGCATCACTTAAATGGTTCCCGAACTATTCCATCCCTAGTTATGGTAGTTTTGTGAAACTATTCATTACCCACTTCGCAAGTAACACACTAGTAAAAACGGTCACGACTTGTTTGTCATTGTTCAAGACTTTTGCAAAACTCTTGAACATTACTTTGAGCGTTCGAAAAAAAAGGAGAAAGTCAATGTATACAACACTAATTAATCCATCATCGTTGAAATGTTCCAGAGGAGTCAAATTGGGATCCCTTTTAGACTTGTCCTTGGTCAACTTCTTGCCAACCGTTAGAGATGAAGTGATGGCAAGAATGCTGAAATAGATCTTGGTTGAGAAAGATGAGGCTTAAAGGGCCAAAATAGCAAATTTTTTGATCGATGCATGATCTTCTACTGCTAAGACATATGCTACTGAAGCCTTAGGTTCAAAACCAAAGCAACAGTGGAGGGAAATGGAGGAAAACAAGGCCTACTATTGAAGAGGCAAACCTTAAATTTTAACCTCATAACACATTACATTACAAACCCACTAATGAGGGATGAGGCTCCAAGGGCCAAAATAGAAAAAACTTCAGTCGATGCACCATCTTTTACTGCTAAGACACACTATTGAAGCCTTATGTTTAAAAACAAATTAACAATGGAGGAAAAGGAGGAAAATAAGGTCTACTATTGAAGAGCCAAACCTTGAAATTTTCAACCTTGGAACACAGTACTTTATAAACTTAGGAGAGAACTTTCTCCATTAGAGGTCTCTTGCTTCAAATTTCCCTAGCTGAAGCAACAAAAGCTATGAGGAGACGACCTCATGTCCAATGGCCTAGGAGTAACAATCACTCCAGTTCTTAAGAGAGTATAAAGTATTGCCACTTTCATAGAGACAAATGACACTCGACCAATGAGTAACAATTTTAAAAAGCAGATAAGATATCTACTTGATTTAATTGATAAAAGAAATAACAATAGATCATATCTAGTAAAAATGAAAGACATTGAGAGCAAAGGGATTGGAGAACCCAAGGAGGTAGTGATCTCAAAAATCGAGTAAAAGGTGGAGGCTTTGGTTGTTGAAACTAGGGATTAGGTGAAGGAGTTTCCAATAGATAAAAGGAAAGAGACAATGGGGAAAATGAACAATAGGAAGGAAACTTGTTAATCGGAACAATAGGAGAAATGAATCATTTGAAGGGGTAAGAGTTGTATATGTAATTCATTGTGGAACAACTTTGGGTGGGACATAGAACAACACAAGAAAAGAAAATCAGAGTAAAGCTAGAAAGTAAGTAAACATGATAAATCCTTATTCCCTTAAAGAAAATCCCCCTCATCTTATAAGATTCATTGAAGAAGATAGAGTCACAATCGACTTCGTTACGTTGACCCTTTAGTCATTGGTTTCTTCGTGTACTGCTCTAAAAAGGGACCTTGTAATGGTTGGATATTTAGTTGATATAATATTATCATCAACCTAAAATAGCTTAAGGATTCATTGAGCTAAGGAAAACCCTACTTTTTGGATTTTTTGGCGAAACTGCCATGATCATAGGAAAAATCAACTCCCTGTATGAATGAGACAAGACGAGGATTGTAAAATAATGGAGTTTTTGGTTGCAGCTTTGACAAAGTTTGAACTACTGCTAGTCAGCCCAAATGACAATCAACATGCCGATGCCTTCGTCTATTTGGTGCTATGCATGTGAAGGAAAATTAAAGAAAAATCCTATCAAATTCCCAAGGAAACATACACTTTGGACTTGTTTTCAATAGTCAAAATAGGGATGTTATTTCTGTGATTACAAGTTTTATGGATGCTATTTTTGTTATTTTTCTAAAATCTTTTGTCATTTTTGGATGGAACATATAACCGAATAAGTCCATGGTAGACCAAATTCTCAATGCTTAGTTAACGCGTCTTTGGTCAATTAAATTTTGGGAGCCTAGTTGATTAAATGTCAGTAATTGAATTTGTTTCCGGTCAATTAAGTTCCGGGAGTCTGATTGATTAAACTCCTTTTAATTGAATGAGTTTTCGGTTGATTAAATTCTTAGAGTTAGGTTTATTAAATTATTTGAAATTGAATGAGTCTCCGATCAATTAAGTTCTTGAAGTTAGATTGATAACTTTCAGGACCTACCCCAACTCAACTATGGAGCTCATGACGTCTCTTGATAAACCATAACAACTAACAACTACTTGTTTCCCTTACTATTCCTAAAGGCAAAAATAGGTATCGAGATGATTGTCCCAAATAAGACAAGGTTAAAATTTTAAAAAATACATAAAATTCATAATAACCTATAAAATAGAGTAAAAATACACTAATAGTTAAGACACAAATTCTAAAATGTAATAATAACATAAGTAGTTTAGATGTCAAGTCACAGACCATATAAATGGACGTTTAAAACACAAGTTTATATTCAAATAAAGTCACAAAATAAGTTTAAAAATGAATAACAAATATCACACCAAACGTGTTTTAATATGTTAGTCATTGTTAGCTTTTTTTTTCATCCATTGAATCTACTAATTCAAACCATCACTCATCAGCATCTTTATAAGTACTGGTTTTATTATTCATTAAATCATCATATCTAATTCTGATGTCTTGTTCATCTTCATCATCTTTACTTATCTTTACCCTTAGTACTTGATGGTGGATTTTTTTCTTTTATTTTGAGAAAATCCTTCATTATTTTGATGTGATGTTCCTTCTTTCCTTCCAATCAAAGGCTCATCATTAAGTTCATTTATATACCTTAATTGTAGGTTTTCTAAGTCTTTATCAATATCACACCATTCATCATTTGATGGCACATCATCAAGTACTAAAAGATCTTCGTCTTCTTTGAGTGCCTTGAGTTTCTTGTGCCTATGTTTAAGTTTCTTGTTATACATAATATAAACCAAAATATTCATCCTAAGTGTGCTCAATCGGTTTTATGAAAGGACTCTATGAGTCTTCATTTCTTCCTTTATTTTTATTTCATTTAACGGCTATTGAGCTTTTATAAAAAAATTTGGGCTTAGCTTAGAAAGAACAATTTGGCCAATTATTGTTTCATGAAAGAGGCTTAAGCCTCATGTTGCCTCAAGGTGTATGACTCACTGTAAAAAGTGTAAGCCTAAAGTTACGTAGATGAGGCGTTGACCTTAAGGCCCTCATTAGCCGTCTCGCTTCAAAGTACTGCCTTAGTTTGTTTTTTGAAACTATGGTTTCCCTAATTGATTCTACTTTAAGCCATAACATAATTAAAGAAATTTCCTCAAAAATTGGCAATTTTTCCTTATTTTTGGACTAATCTCCCTGCAATAAAATGATAACAATTCTCATAGGATAGTTTTTCACTGACAAACATCATATTATTTCTCACAACTCATGACCATAAACATAGTTATATATTGTGATATGCATGCTATACACCAAAACATTAGAGTTCCTAGCATTGGCCACTAATCCATACACCAACCAAAATACTAATACGCTATACAAAGGGTAAGGAGATAGAACGACCTAACTTGTACAAGAAATTGATTGATAATAAAATAAAAAATAGAATATTTTAATAAATGTCAATATATCTATTGTGATAATAAAAGGGCAAACTTTACAATATATCACCAAATTTTACTTATTTATACAAATCTATCACCAAACTTTTGAAGTGTCAAAATCTACCTTCGAGCATATATAAGTTCTAACAATCTTCCATTTTCGTTAAAAAATGACGGAATTTAATGTGGAATAGGTTACATGCAATTCATTTATTCAAATCTATTATCGAACTTATATAAGTCCTAACAATCTACCACTAAACTTTACCTATTTATACCTTCACCATCAATCCATCCAACATAAGTTGCAGTGGTAGATTTGAGGATTTTTAGAGTAATTAGGTCATATGAAGTTCTTTTGGATCCTATTTTCCTCTATTGTGATTGTGTATGTGAAAAAATTCTACACAGCCAACGATTTTGGAGACAAGACAAAAGATGTGAGGATGGATATGTCTTCTTAAGATTATCAAGAGGAATTTTGAAATTCAAGATTATAGATGGCATTCTATTGATAAGGTATGCAATGGTAAGAATAACTTTTTCCCAATAATTTTTGGAACTTCCATAGTAAATATTAAAGGTTCTTGCTACCTTAAGATGTATGTTTTTCCGTCAGTTATCCCATTTTATTGGGGTGTATCAACACAAAAAATATGATGTATAATTCAATGAGTTGTAAGATATGAACCAAGAATTGAAGAATAATTTGGATTTTGGCTTCGAATTGAATTTTAATCATTTGATGAAAATTCTGAAAAGTTTTGACAGCTTAGGATTTTTCTTTGAGCAAAAGAACCCAACTTATATGAGTATGATTATCAATGAATGTTATGAACCATCTAAACTTAAAAAGGTAATTAACACGTGAGGGGATCCCAAATGTCACTGTGAATTAAAAAAAAAGGCTGTGGTTGTTTATACTATTGTGCGGGAAAACGAGCATGATGGTGTTTGGCTAACTCACATGTCACATTGATAATCATGGGGATCTTGATTTTTGAATATTGTATGAAACAATCGTTTCATATATGAGAAATTTGAGTGACATAATTATTTATGCTAAAGTTTTCTCTCTCAATTAAGATAAGAACTCAAGTAAATATGAGATAGATTACCTGAACTAAAAGGCTCACCCTTAAAGTAATAAGGTCCATCAATCTCTTTTCCAATTCCTATCATCTTCCTCGTGCGTAAGTCCTAAAATTTACAATAATTAGGAAAGAATTTAGCAATGTATTGATGTTCTTTGGTAATCTTATTGAAAAGATATTATAAGATAGCTTTGGAATATACAAAACATAATTATGTGAATTGTTTTTTTGAGATGGGATTATGGCTTTATCCTACCATTAAAGCGAAAGATTCATCTGTAATTTTAACTTTTTGTTTACCAAAAGAAGAAATATATGAAACAATAAGATTAGAATGATTGGTCATATTATTTGAAGTACCAAAAGCAATGATCCAAAAAAAATTTTTGAGAAAAGAAACATTCAAATTTGAAGTGTAAATCATGACTCAAAAAAAAAAATTATATTGGGGTTGAAGGCAAATAAGGTAGAAATAGGTAACAAATATGCTAGGGTAAAAAGTGAGTAATTTCAGCAATGAAGCAATTCAGTTTCTGTGCAAAATACTCTGTTTTGAATTTCAAATCAGGGTAAAAAGTGTTTCAGCAATGAAGGCTGAAAAGGGGGGGAGGGGCAGTTTTGAACACAAAAATCAGAATAAAAGGAAAGAAATTTCAGCACTTAAGGCTGAAAGAAAGTGTAGTATACTCTTTGGTGATTAAGGCCTGCGAATTCGATCCCCAAAAAGAGCCCAAAGCTTTGATATCATGTAGATTTTCTGAATATTACTTTGATTAGCTCGAAGTTATCTTTTGTACATTATCTTCATACACTTATATACAATTTAGAGAAGTAAGAAAGGAAAAAAAATCATAGCATGTGTCCAAAATTAAGCTCCTTAATTGACTCTTAATATCACACAATTAATTACATAATAAATATCCCTAATAATTAGGAATTTCATCGTTAGGATATCTTTTTCCACGTCCACTGACATAGAATGTTACTGTGCTACCAACACTAGCCACATACGGAATTTAATAGCTGTATGTGTGACGTAGCTAGGAGGCATATATTTCAGCTACAAGAATCTCCAAGTTGCTATTACAAAGACAAATAAGTTGCACATTCCCACAGTTGCCTAACTTGGCACCCTCCATACAAAATTCGGCCAAAAACAAAAACCCTCTGTACACCAAACATAAAATGTCGAATATACCAAAAGGACATTTTTGTTTTGATTTCTGTTATTTAATGCCACTTACATAAGTGCTTCTACTTTGTATGAAACAGCTCTGACATGAGTGGGGGTACAGGAGTAATACAGGAGCGGTGATAAGTTATTCTTTTATTTGGGGGTAATTTTTTGGTTCTAGTTTTAACTTAGATTGTTTAATGAGGGTCTTACTGTTCCATTTATAAAAGAACCGTCATCACTCGCCAAGGTAGGAAGAATTGCATTTGCAAGTAATATGATACCATTATCCTGATTGCTGAGAAATTGGCGGGCCTCTGGTGTGGAATCCAGCCTACCCCATAAAGCAATTGTGTATAGATGGGTCAGCATTAAACCATTTTAGATGGTGAAAAATACTAATTAAATAGCTATAAGCTTAGTTTATTCGACAATTATATCATACACATTAATATAGCTCTATTAACCAAAAACTATTAAGAAACACAAATTTTGGTCGAAAAGCAATGTTTTGTAGTTTGTACTCTGTATACTAAATATTGTTGTAGTTTTGAATTGCGTATTTAGCGCTAAATTTTCTACACAAATCAGACTCACTTTGTCTACTTCTGTTTTGTATTCTATTAAATGCTTCAAATTCATTTAACATTTGTCATTAATTAGCATATACTAATTAACATATACTAAAAATATTTAGGAATGGCTGTTGGAGATAACAATGGAAAAAATGGTCAAGGGAAGAAAGCAAGCAGGCGATCCTGGACTAGAAATGAGGAGGAAGCACTGTTAAACATCCTTGATGATGTGGTTGCACGAGGCTGCCGTTGTGATAATGGAAATTTTAAAGCTGGTACGATGGTGATAATTGAAAAGGCCTTGAAAGATGCTTGTCCTGAATCAGGATTGAAGGCTAACCCACACCTTGAGTCAAAGTTGAGAAAATGGAAGAAACAATATGGTATAGTGTTTGACATGGTAAACAACGATGGCTTTGAATGGAATGACGTTAAGCAATGTGTCGAGGCTCAGAGTCATGAGGTGTGGCAATGCTACGTGCAGGTCTAATTGCAAATATTTTCAATTTAAATATCCCAGCAGTCTATTAGCTATTATCAATAGAACTTTTAAGTCCAATAGCCTTTTTCATAACTGTTTAGTCGATTAGATTTGAAAAGTAATACCATAAAGATAAATGATTAATTTTTATGTTTGTAAAAAATTTATTGTTTTCATTTACATTTGACAGAAAATTTTACATTGAATAATTGTTAAAATAATTTTTTAAAATATAAAAATAAAAACAACATAACAATTGATTATTTGTCCTTGGGGTATCACTTTTCAAAACTGATGAGTTAAATTGTTGCAAAAAAAAAAAAAAAATTACTGGACCTAAATAAGTTATTTTGAAAAGCTATTAGACTTTTATGGTCGCCCACTAATATTTTGCTTTTTGTGTAGTTAATACTTCCATTATTTTTAAACTTGCTAATATTGAATTCTTTTGCAGAATAATAAAGAGGCAGATAAGTGGATAAGCAAACCTTTTCCACTTTTTGGTAGGTTAGGTAATATATTTGGGAAGAATCGTGTGATCGAAAAGGAAGCAAATCCTCCTCCTAATATGATTGAGGACATTGATCGGAATGTTAACCGAGATGTTGTTCAGAGGGACGAGAGTTCTCCAAGGTCAGTTAACCAGACTGCGACAACCCAACAGACTATTCAATCTCAGCATAACTGCAGAAAGAGAACAAGAGAACATGAGAATTTCACGACTGGTCTTTTGGACGTTGTTGGATCGCTTTGTAAAATGTTCGAGAAGACTTACGAGCAAATGCAACTTTTAACTGATCGATTAGGCTGTAGTGTAGGTGAGAATGGGAAGAACTCTAATGACTACAAGTATGTTGCTGGTGAGCTTCAAAAAATGGGGTTTTCTCATGATGATCAAATCGATGCAATGACTTTGATGGTTGAAAAGCCACAAAAGGTACAGGTGTTCAGGGCCTTAGACGGTGAAATTAGAAAGGCATATGTTATGAAGATCCTTGGAAAGACAGCTTGTAAATGAGCCTTTACCACTTTAAGGTTATGCCAAACAATGCTAATGAATCGTTTTATGTAAATATAAATTTAAGTTGGTCTTTATGATGCAGTGTCTTTCTTCGTTTAATATGTTAATGTTTACTAATCCGGAAATTACAATAAAATCACACCCAAAAAAACGTTAAACAAGAAAAATTCAGAAAATATAGAAAAAAATTGACCAAAATGTCCTCTGGGTAATTTTTTTTTTACCAAAATTGCTTGGAGGTAAAGTTTATTGCGGTCTTATTAAAATAGTAGTAAGCCATATATAAGAGCAATTTTGGTAAAAAATAAAATTTATGATAAGACATTGATCAGTGTGGGAATACTTATTGTTGACATTTAGTTTTGTAGTAAGGTTTATCACGATAAGATAATGTCTTACCATATTAGTGGTAATTTTTACTTCAGTATGATTTTAGTAAAAAAATGAAATTTGTGGTAAGATAATGACTCAGAGTGGAAACACATTAACTCAGAGTGGAAAAATGTATTGGTTTAATGTGAGAAGATTTATTCTTTGCATCTAGTGTTGTAGTAATCTCAAAGCTATTTTAATAAAAAATAGATTATAATTTAAATCCCTATTAATTTAATAAATCACTAGTAAATATATAACCATGTTTTCTATCAATACCAAAATGCATATTTTACCGGTCACACAAGCATATTGAAGCTATAGTAAATTTCTTTTGTTTATCTTTTTTTTTGGCATATGAATGGTTTGGTAGATAAAAAAACATAAATTAGTTCATATATTACAATATAATTATTTATCAATAACTTATATATATATATATATATACACACGTTATCTTACATACTCTTTGAATGATTTGAAAGAAACGAAAATTATAAAAAAAACGTCAATAAAATATAACAAGAATAACACCCCAATAATATTGAGCGGATTCAATTGGAGTTATTTAACATTTAACGAATCTAAATGATTATAGTTAAATTTGAAAGACGCTTAATTGAATGATTGTCAATATGAAATGATGTGCTATAAATTTGTGTCTTCTTTTTCTTCTTTTTCTTCTTCTTGCTGCTACTGCATAGCTATTAGCATTTAAAGCTTTTACTCACATTGATGGGAACCTTCACCTATAGGTGTCCAAGTTGAGATTGATGTTAATGTGATGGAAAGTTGTTAAAGTGTGAGTTTGTTACGATGCTTTGTTATACACTATCAGTAGGTGGTCATGGTAACAAACTTCTATAGCCTTAGTAAGGCTTACACTAGTACCATAAATAATGTTGTTATGCTTTCTATTCAATATGAAAAATATATAGAATATTCATGCCTTCCTTATTCCTCTCTTCATCATCATTCATATCAAGGTATCAGAGCATGTATAGTTCTTGTTCATGAATCTCAATTATGCATTTCAATCCATGGAAGGTGACCATCTAACATATCTTCCCCAACACTCAACTCTTGTTTCTTTTTTGCCAATTTTAGTGGCATCTTATTCATCTCTACCTATCTTACTTATTAACCCTAACTTTTTCTGTAAAACTTGATGACACAAACTACTTGATTTAGAAAGAGCAACTAACATATGTTATCTCAGTGTATGGATTACAGAACTTCATTGATGATTTTGTTGTACCTCCTAAAATCCTCTAAAAGAGAGTTGTAGTTATTTCAGTTTCTAGAAAACCTAGAGAATATGAAGTGTATGAAGATAATCCTGAGTATCATGCTTGGGTGAAACAAGATTCAATTATGAAGAATTGGATCTATTCTTCAATATCTTCAAGCTATCTCAAACATTTGATCAGAAAGATGCATGGTAATGGATGGCTTTAGAGAAAGCATTCAATAATGACTCTTAAGGTTGTCTCACAGAGCTTATTTGGCAATTGCAAACATGGAAGAAAGAATTGCTGACTATAGAGAATATATCAGTATAAGTAACAATCTAATTGATTTGCTTCCTGCTGCTAGTGACAATTTAAGTGATCACGATTCACTCTTGCATGTCACAGAAGGATTAGACTATGATTACTCTCACTTGTGACAACTACTATAAATAAGAAACATATTCTTAGCTTGGATGAAGTTTTCACAAGGATGTGCACTCATAAGAAGCAAATTAAGTGCATGAACTTACCCTATCCACAAGTGATTCAAGCTAAGTACATAATACCCTCAACTTCTATTTCTTCACAAAATTAGGCCTACAAATCACAATCTACAAAACAAAACTCTGATAAATCAGTCATCTTCTGCTCAAAATAATATTCATTATGAGCGATAATTTATGCATGTTTTTAATTATTAATTCCATTATATTTATACTTATTTTATTGTTCTCGTGTGTTATAATTGTTTATTTTATATTATATGAGAAAGTATGAGTTTCAGAATTGTTGAGATTGTTTTTGAAATTTTTATTAATTTTATTTAACAGATGGATGCATTTAGAATGAGATGTGGATGCACTTAGATGGTAATGGATTTACTTAGCAAAGAAGAACCCTAAATGGTACTATTTTGATGGACTACACTACATGACGCTTAGGCAACGTGCCCTTTTCACTAGACGTGTAGCAAATGACTTGCTATTGGGTCCATTTGTT
Organism: Hippophae rhamnoides; assembly: GCA_033030585.1. Classification (NCBI taxonomy): domain Eukaryota; kingdom Viridiplantae; phylum Streptophyta; class Magnoliopsida; order Rosales; family Elaeagnaceae; genus Hippophae; species Hippophae rhamnoides. The sequence goes on along the minus strand of CM065431.1, from coordinate 30,477,501 downwards.
CCATCGAACCAAGTAAACGACATGTTTTTTTCAGAGCCACTTTAGCTAGCACATTGCGTCATTTGCACTATTCATTTATGATCCAATTATGTGACACATGACTCATTAATAACTCTCAATTTGACTCCATTCATCTGTCTTGACTTAATCTGACCATCAAATCAAATTTAAACCGATATAAATATCCACACAATATCCATTTTGGAGGGAATAATAAGCATAATTTAGAAAAAAAAGAGAAAAATTAGAAAATTATTTTGGATCATTTTGAAGAACTTTTGAAGAGAAATTCAAGAATAAGTTTAGATATTGGTGTTAAATTTTATGTTTAACTAAACAATTCATTGTGAGTATGGGTAATTCCAAATCCTAAATTATAATTTAATATGAATTATGTTATGATTTTAATAAAATTTTAAATATTAATTTCTTGTGTGTTTAATTTCATATTAGAGTGTCAAAGTATCCTAATTTTTGAATTAGACATACAACTCGTTCGATATTTAGTTTTTTTTATTGTTGGATTATAAAGTTGGTATGAAATTGCTACCTTTTTGTAATCGAAGTAGCAAGTTCTAATTTATGGTGCTTCTTTGCTAAGTAAATCCATGTCATCTAAGTACATCCACATTGCTATATACATCCACATCTCGTTCTAAGTGCATCCCTCTGTCAAATAAATTAATAAAAATTTCAAAAAAATCTCAAAAATTCTAAAACTTATATTTTCTCATAAAATATAAAATAAATAATTATAACACATGAGAACAATAAAATAAGTATAAATATAGTGGAATTAATAATTAAAAAAATGCATAAATTATCACTCATAATGAGTATTATTTTGAGCAGAAGATGACTATGAGTTACCAAAGTTTTGATTTGTAGGCCTAATTTTGTGAAGAAATATAAGTTAAGGGTCTTGTGTAGTTAGCTTGAATCACTTGTGGATCAGGTAAGTTCATGCAATGAATTTGCATCTCATGAGTGCACATCCTTGTGAAAATTTCATCCAAGCTAAGAATATGTTTCTTATTTATAGTAGTTGTCACAAATGAGAGTAATCATAGTCTAATCCTTCTATGACATACAAGAGTGAATCACAATCACTTAAATTATCACTACCAACAGGAAGCAAATCAATTAGATTATTACTTTTAATGATATATTCTCTATAGTTAGCGATTCTTTCTTCCATGTTTGAAATTGCCAAATAAGTTCCGTGAGACAACCTTAAGAGTCATTATTGAATTCTTTCTCTAAATCCATCCATTACGATGCAACTGTAGTCTTTCTGATCAAATGTTTGAGATAGCTTGAAGACATTGAAGAATAGATACAATTCTTCATAATTGAATCTTGTTTCACCCAAGCATGATACTCAGGATTATCTTCATACACTTCATGTTCAATAGGTTTTCTAGAAATTGAAATAACTACAACTCTCTTTTAGAGGATTTTAGGAGGTACCATCGAATCATCAATGAAGTTCTGTAATCCATACATTGAGATAACATGTGTTAATTGCTCTTTCTAAATCAAGTAGTTTGTGTCATCAATTTTTACAGAAAAGCTAGGGTTAATAAGTAAGATAGGTAGAGATAAATAAGACGCCACTAAAATTGGCAAAGAAGAAACAAGAGTTGATTGTTGTGGAAGATATGTTGGATGGTCACCTTCCATGGATTGAAATGCATAATTGAGATTCATGATCTCTGATATCTTGATATGAATGATGAAGAAGAGAGGAATAAGGATGACATGAATATTCTGTATATTGTTCATATTGAATAGAGAGTGTATCAACACTATTTATGGTACTAGTGTAAGCCTTACTAAGGCTATAGAAGTTTGTTACCATGACCACCTATTGATAGTGTATAACAAATCATCATAACAAACTCACACTTTAACAATTTCCCATCATCACATTAACATCAATCTCAACTTGGACACCTATAGGTGAAGGTTCCCATCAATGTGAGTAAAAGCTTTAAATGAAAATAGCTAAGAAGAAGAAGAAGCACACAAAATGAGAAATCTGAAGGATATTTTATTGGTAAGTATATTACAAGAAGATTATAAGGAAGCACAAAATTTTAAGATACAAAACTAAGCGATGATAAACAAAGGAACATTCTTTCCTTATATAGGTAGAGCAAGCTCGTTACAAGACAAATTATAATAATACATAAACTTAAAACCTACTTTAGTAATTAAAAATTTAACAAAGTAAATTAAGATTTCTTTTCTTTATTAATACAAAATGATTTTAGCATGTGATGGTGGACCCATATGTTAAATGGAGTGTCCCTGATGATTCCTTTGAGGAAAATGGATTTGCTTATTCTAAAAGATGGGTCTCTTGTTTGTTTCTACTTTTAGTAGTTTCATTATGTTCTGGCCATTTGTATATCTCTAAGAGATGGCTCCAAATCAAGTTGTTCTTCGTCACTAGAGACAGATTCGATAAATTTCTTTAATTTTTTAGAGATATAATCTTCATCCTTCCCCTAGCTTTGAATTTTGCAATAACGGAGTCTAAAGGAGTTTTACCTTTTCGAATTGCGAGAATAGTTTTTGATGTTTGAAATAATTCAATAATGTGAAAATTATCGAATTCTTCAATGAGAGTTTTATCCCACCAATGAGAGTAACTATGCCTCATTAAGCATAGGAATGAATCATTGAATGTTATCAAATATTCCCATTTCATTATCCAAGGAAGTTTGTATAAGGACATAAAAACATTAAACCATGATCACTATTCTGGAAATGAGTAAAATTATTTATTTCAAATTCATTATAGGCCTTTAAGATCTTTGCAAGAAGGGTATCATGCGTTGGTCCAAAGGATTCAAACCAATTTCTAAACCAGTTAGAAAAACTATGAAAAGCATAATGATCCCCAATTTTAAATTGTATATACCACTATGGGATTTTAGTTGATTTTGATAACAAAATGTATGATCCTAGGCTTGAATGTAATCAAACAAATCATATGTGGTAGTTGCATATTTCGATCTTTAAATCGTTCTCTTCCATATGAGTTAGAGTTATAGTCTACCTTAGTAAAAAAAAAATTCATTTTTAGAGTGGAAAAGGAAATTTGGCGACCATTTCTCATATTATGAGTTATATCAACGAATCAGTTTCTTTTAGAATCAATTCATAAAAATCCCTTGTTTTAAGGAAAGTAAGAAAAGGTAAATTATCTTTAAGATGTATGGAGACTACCTATTTAGGTGTCTTGTTGATTTTTTTTATCGATGGTTATTAACCTTCTAGTTGCAGCTTCGATAAACTCATCCTTTTTGGGGAGTTTTCTTGCTCTTTTAGAGCTTTTTGTCGTCTTAGTTGGTTGGTTGGCAGGTTGTTTTCTTCATAGCCCTGTAGGTATTCCCATGTAAGAAAATATGGAAGTGATTTAGACTATCCTTTTATGAATTCAATTTCAAAATAGAAAATGGAGAGCAAGAATCGCCACCTAGCAAATATCTATTTAGAGGCTAGGTTTTTTACGTGTTTTTCAAGAACATCGTTGGCTGATTTACAGTCTATTTGTAATAAGAACTCCTGGTTTATAAATGCTAAGAACTATGACTAAAATTTATTTTTTGATGGTGGAATAGTCAATCTAAGCCAGTTTCCAAGTGCTTGAAACGAAACTAACTAGGCTCTCTTTTATAACTGTTCGTTGCTTAAGGATTCATCCAAACCCTAGCTCTGACGCGTCTGTTTCAACTATTTTGAATATGTTAGGGTGAGGTAAGGATAAGCATGAGATATCTTTAGCTCTCAATTTTATGATTTGCACTACTTTAGTACAGACTGAATCCCACTCTAGTGAATTTTTCTTTAATCTTTCATAAAAGGGGTTTGGCATCTTGGGAAGGATTTTTATAAAGAAATGATAAATAATTAAGGCTTCCTAAACACCTTTGTAATTGTTTCTTATCCCTAAATTCATTAGGGAATTTTTTAGCAAAAAATATAGATCGATCTATTGGGGTAATCAGCTCCGGAGTCAATCAACGCTTCAACTATAAAAATGTATTTTTTGTTGATGACAATGGTAACTTTTGAGTACCATTTGTGATTAATGGTTTTATCAATTGAATTAATAAATTTCCTATTGGCAATATCAATAGGAGTGTGAGGATGTTTTTTGGGTACCTAAAAATATTTTGGAAGTTTACCAAGAATATTTGTGAATTCCTTTGGTTCCTTTGCTTCTTTTGAAGGGGCTATAGAGTTCTGTCCCTAATAGAGTCCTAGAATTTGAACCTTAGTTTTTAGATCTTTAAGATCTTTCGTGGTCTGATTAAGCTAGGCTTGGAATGTTTTGATAGTTGGTTCCTTGTTTTTAGGAAGAGTTTTAATTCATTTTAGGATTCATTAAAGGAATATAAGTGATTATGTTATTATAGTTGCTTTTGTATTCCTTGAGGCTCTCTTCTGTCAAAAGAGGTTGATGTTTCTTTAGTGATAGCTATGTATCTAGCTAAATTTGCTTTAGTTTTATCTTAATCATTGATTTTATAGATGGTATCTAAGGTGGAGTCTTCTTCTTTTGTTAAGACATTTAAGTCTAGGCCATTCATTTTTATGATGGCTTTGTAATAATTATATTCATAGTGATCTTCCTCTGGTTGAGCTTCTTCTGGATCAATAGTGGAAGATGACTCATAAATGTAATCTTACTCCTCTTCATCAGAATCATCATTATCATTTAAGATAATTACTACAATTTGTTATTTGAGCTTATCATCTAATTCAAGCTCATTAACTTTCTTTTACTTTCGACAAATAGAGATATAATGGCCTTTTTGTCTACATGTATAGAAAATTGGATCCATTTTTGCTTTAGTTGGCATGGCTCTTTTGGCTTTACTTAAGTGAGTGGGTCTATTAGACCACTTTCTTCTTAGTGCTTTCCATCTGTTAATAGAGTGTTTTGGAGGCATCATTGTTCTTTTTATCTTCTTGTGAGAATAATCTTTAAGCATATAAATGTAGCCATATTGCTGGCAGAAATCTCCAAAGGCTTGCTTATTTTGGAGTCATTCTTTACCCATATACCATTAGAGTTTTAGATCATTGCAAAGTTGTAAACCTTGACTGACTACTTTAGATTTAAGCTCTCCATACATATAAAATTCATATGGAATGACACCACAATGCTTTGCTCGAAAGTAGGAACATATTTTATTTGCAAATAATGTCAGAAGTCTTGAAATAAATTTTTCTTACAAAAAATCACTATTAAACTGTCTGTGGTTAAGACCTTGGAAAGAAAGATATCTTTATACCACTTAAAATGTGATAATGTTGGAAATCTTAAATTTATTAATTGTTGATGACTTTGATCCATTTGCATTTTGGTAGTTCAAACAAAATGCAAACAAATAGTAAGGAATAGTGTATTAACTTCGTTTTTAATAATGTTGAGAATTTCATCTCTTTATGACTATTGGAGATAGTTGTACCAACAAGCTTATAACTGGCCAACAATTCATGAGATTATGGCTATTTTTGCCACAGGATAAGAGGATTTATTAAATTTTACTGATGCAACGTAAATTAACATGCTTTTTATTACCTGAATGATTCGATAATCAGAAAGACCATCAAAATTCCATTTTTGGAGTTGATTGTCGCTATAATTGGGACTTGGTTGTAAGGGTTCTTTGATATATAAATCGATTGGAGATCTCCTAGGGTAATATGGTTTAGATTGATAAGCCAGTATTGGAGTTACAATTTTAGAATCCAAAAACCTTTAATTGGATGATTGTCAATATGATATGATGTGCTGGGACTTGGCTGTAAGGGTTCTTTGATCTGTAAATCGATTGGAGATCTTCTGAGGTAATATGGCTTAGATTGATAAACCAGTATTGGAGTTACCAATTTTAGAGTCCAAAGATGCTTAATTGAATGATCGTCAATATGAAATGATGTGCTATAAATTTAGGCCTTCTTCTTGTTGTTGTTGTTGTTGCTGCTGCTGCTGCATAGCTATTTCCATTGAAATATTTTACTCATATTCACCTGTAGGGGTCCAAGTTCATATTGATGTTAATGTGATGATGGGGAATTGTTAAAGTGTGAGTTTTTTATGATGATTTGTTATACATTGTCAATAGGTGGTCATGGTAACAAACTTCTATAGCCTTAGTAAGGCTTACACTAGTACCATAAATAGAGTTGTTATGCTCTCTATTCAATATGAACAATATACAGTAATATTCACGCCTTCCTTATTCCTTTCTTCTTCATCATTCATATTAAGGTATTAGAGTATGTATAGTTCTTTTTCATGAATTTCAATTATGCAATTCAATCCATGGAAGGTGACCATCCAACATATCTTCCTCAACAATCAACTCTTGTTTCTTCTTTACCAATTTTAGTGGCGTCTTATTCATCTCTACCTATCTTACTTATTAACCCTAGATTTTTTTGTAAAACTTGATGACACAAACTACTTGATTTAGAAAGAGCAGCTAACACATGTTATCTCAGTGTATGGATTACAGATCTTCATTGATGATTCTCTTATAGCTCCAAAAATCCTTAAGAAGACAGTTGTAGTTATTTCAATTTCTAGAAAACCTAGAGAACATAAAGTGTATGAAGATAATCCTGCGTATCATGCTTGGGTGAAACAAGATTCAATTACGAAGAATTGGATCTATTCTTCAATATCTTCAAGCTATCTCAAATATTTGATCAAAAAGACTATCGTTGCACCATAATGTATGGCTTCAGAGAAAGCATTCAATGATGACTCTTAACGTTTTCTCATGGAGTTCCTTTGGCAATTGCTGATGAATCTATGAAAATAGAGTCATTCACGCACTTTTTACCTAATATTTACTTGTTTTATTTAATAAATACTATTTTTATGGCTAAAAAAATTAATATATAAACGTTTTAGTGAAAATGGGTGAAAATATAATTTTTTTAATTTTTTTTTATTTTTATGGACTTTTTATGAATTTTTAATGGAGGACCAATCAGAAGGTGCCACGTGGCATTCCCTACAAGCAGAGGAGCTAACATGGCAAGCCACGCCGACGCCACACAAGCATGGAGAGTGAATCACATCACGCTGCATGTGAGGAGGACGAAACACGCGCCATTTGTCCCCTACCAAGTGATGCTCCCTGATTCGCCTAATGAAATTCTGATGCCATGTATCGCATTGTGAATGGTTGAAACTATTAGTTTTGCTTGTTTTGATCGTAGTCCTTGATTTGAAGCCGATCGGATGGTCCATATCGCACCTGAGCTTTATTTGAGCCCCTAATCACTCTATAAACCCTAATTTGCCTCCATTAGTATAATTTTGGTTAGTTTTTAGAGCTAAAAAGAGAGAAAAATATAGAAAAATGCAAGAGAAGACACAATTTTGGTGGAGATTCAAAAGGAAATTAATTCTACAATTCAAGAGATTGATTGTATTTCTTTTTCTACTCTTTTCTTTATCGATTTATGTCTTTATTTATGAAAAATATGAGCTTTATGAACACAATTATGTGTAATTAATTTATTAATCTAGGGATCATATGAATCCAATTTTCATCATGTGATGATCTAATATTTTTTTCCAATTATAATATTAATTTAATTATATTATTTAATCTGATTTTTATGCTATTAATTGTTTGACCAACAATTTATCTATAGAGGCAATGAAATAGATTTGAGAGAATTATTTAATTGTTTGTCTTGATTAAATAACATGTATATTTCTAGGCAGCGATGTATTATTCTTGATGAATTTAATGAGTAATATGCAATTTAATTATCATGAGAGTGTGATTAAATTAATTACTATATAGTGTGTAGTTTACTTGAGAGAGGAATACATGCTAGGTTAGAATGAATTGATCGTGTAATTAATTGATATTATATTGGGAGAATATTAGCGATTCACATGTTTAGAAAATTGAGGAATTAAGTATTTCTAGATATTTTCTCATATATCTTTTAAGTCACAAAATCTGATTTAATTAACTATTGCTGTTTACTTTTAGTTATTTTAATTTTGCTTCCTTAAAATATAAAAACACCAAAAAAAATTAATTTTTATTATTTTTAGTTTTAAAAATTAGTTTCTAATAAAATAATCTCCGTGGAAACGATCTTTACTTATCATTATATTAGTTATTATGGTACGTATACTTGCGTATTCATTACACACATAATTTGTGTGGCGATCAAGTTTTGGCGTTGTTGTCGGGGATTATAAATAGTAAAAATTAATAATTTTTTTTATTATTAATTTTTTAAATTTATTTTTCTTTAATTTAATTTTAATCTTAATTTATTTATTTTCTTTTAGTGACTTATTTATTTATTTATTCTAGTTAATTTCTTTTACTTATTTATTTTTACTTTAATTTATTTATTTAGTTAATTTTGTTTTGTTTTGTTTAGACATTTCCTTTAGTATTGTAGAAACATAGTTGAGTCTATTGGATGAGCATAGTTCGTGAGGGAAAAATCTTACCTTTAGATCTTGAAATTGAGTGTACTTTGAGATCAATTAGAAAACAACAAGTCACCCAAGACGAAGAAATGGCTAATTCGTTAGAAATAAACAATAATGAGCTAAACTTGAATAATCAAATGTTTTTAATAGATTATAGAGATAGAGATAGACATATGAATGAATATGCAATACCTACATTGAAATGGCTGAATCCAAGTATTACAAGACCAAACATTCAAGCTAATTAGTTTGAATTAAAGTAGAGATGTTTCAAATGCTACAAACAATTGGACAATTCAATGGATTACCAATAGAGAATCCTCATCTTCATCTCAAATTGTTTATTGAAGTTGTAGATTCATTTAAGTTCAATGGTGCGACAGCGGAGGCATTTAGGCTTAGATTATTCCCTTACTCTTTGCGAGACCGTGCTCGAGCTTGGCTAAACTCTTTGCCACCTGATTCCATTACAACTTGGAATGGTTTGGTGGAGAAATTCTTGATGAAATACTTTCCACCAACAAATAATGTAAAGCTTAGGAATGACATTACTTCCTACCAATAATACGAAGGAGAATCTCTATATGAAGCATGGGAAAGATTCAAGGAATTGCTAAGGAAGTGTCCTCATCATGGTATTCCTTCTTGGATTCAAATGGAGACTTTTTATAATGGTCTCAATGCTCACACAAGAACTATTGTTGATGCATCTACTAATGGAGCTTTGCTAGCCAAATCTTACAATCAAGCTTATGATTTACTTGAGAAAATGGCTAGCAATAATTATCAATGGCCAATGCACAGAATGACAGTTATGAGAAAACTAGCTGGAATGCATAAGGTAAATGATATCACAACACTTACAGCTCAAGTTTCATCTTTGGTTAATCTTTTGAAGGTACAAAACTCACCAGCGAGTATAAATCAAGTCCAAAATTCATGAATGTCATGTGTGTTTTGTGGATGAGCTCATTTGTTTGATAATTGTCCAAAATCCTGAATCCATTTGCTATGTGGGTAATGTGAATCGAAACAATAATCCATACTCAAACACATATAACCCAGGATGGAGACAACATCCAAATTTCTCTTGGAGCAATAACAACAGTCAAGGTGGTAATCAATTCAACCATCAATCATTTTCACCACCTGGTTTTCAACAACCACATCAATCATAAGCCTAAGAGAAGAAGCCATCTACTATAGATAATACAAATGCTTTAATGGGGATGATGAAAGACTTCATCCAATCAGTAAATACAAAAGTGTCAACTCAAGAGGCTTCGATTCAAAATTTGGAGAACCAAATGGGGCAACTTGCCCGGGCCATAAGCCAAAGGCCTCAAGGTAGCCTTCCAAGTGACATAATTGTAAACCCAAGAAGAGAAGGTAAGGACCAATGCAACACCATAGCCTTAAGGAGTGGTAAAACTTTAGAACAAGAACGTAAGATAGAAAAGGATGAGGAGAAACAGGAAATTAAAAAGGATAAAGAGGACTATCAAACTAAAAAGGATAAGGAGGAACCAGAAACTAAAAATGAGGAGGAGGAATTAGTGGATAAAGAAAGTAATGGAAAGAAAATAATTCAGCCAAAAAAGAGCAGTCTCTACAAATTCACTATTCCTTTCCCTCAAAGACTACAAAAGCAAAAGTTAGATATACAGTTTTCAAAATTTCTAGAAGTCTTCAAGAAGCTACACATAAACATACCATTTGTAGAGGTACTTGAACAAATTCCATCTTATGCCAAATTCATGAAGGATATACCATCAAAGAAAATGAGGCTTGAAGATCACGAAACAATAACCTTGACTGAAGGTTGTAGTGTCATCCTTAATAGAAAACTACCATAAAAAATGAAAGATCTAGGTAGTTTCGACATCCCTTGCACTATTGGGAACATCCGTTTTGGCAAGGCACTGTGTGACTTGGGTTCTAGTATTAACCTCATGCCATTATCAGTCTTCAAGAGATTGGGGCTTGGTAAAGCAAAACCCACTTTGGTAACATTACAAATGGTAGATAGATCGATTAAGAGACCTCGGGATGTGGTAGAAGATTTGTTAGTAAAAGTAGACGAATTCATATTTCTGACGGACTTCATTGTGCTAGATATGGATGAGAACCGTTACATTACTATCATACTTGGTTGTTCATTCTTAGCAATTGGAAAGGAACTCGTTGATGTACAAAAAGGTGAACTTACAATGAGAGTGCAAGATGAACAAGTAATATTTAAAGTTTTTAAAGAATCTGAACCCTTTGATATTGATAATGCTAATGAATGTTTAAGGATAAATGTTACTGATTGTGGGAATGGATAAAAAGAATAGGTTGAGTCACCCAAACTTAAGACTTTAACATATACTACTCCAAACAAGGACATAAACTCACCAGAAAACAACTCAGCCTATTATAACTTTGAAAGTATGGCATCGAAGGTTGATATTGTAGATTGTGTGAAATATTTGGAGGACGCATCTCTCATGTATGTATCATAGGCGATAATGGAAAATTTTGAGATAGGATCTAAACTCAAACCATCAATGGAAGAGCCACCAAGTTTATACCTCGCACTTCTACCCTCCTATCCTCAATCAAGTATGAAAGTGAAAGAGTCCAATGGAGAGGTGAAAAAGCTATTGGAAATACATAAATTGGATGAGTTATGGTGGAGTGCTTATAAGAATGCCAATAAGTTCAAAAGAAAAACAAAAATATGGCATGGGAATAGAAGTGAGCATCATGTTTGTGAGCCAAAACATAAAGTATTATTGAACAAATCAAGACTCAAGTTGTTTCCAGGAAAACTCAAAAGTAAATGGATACAAAGGGATGTGCCTTAGGACTTGATATGATTGTCTAGTCAAGGACATTAAAAGTGATGTTGGTTGGGAGGCAACCCAATGTTATTTTACTTATATTTTCATTGTTTTTGTTTTGTAGGTGAATAAATGTGGAGAGAAATGGCACAACAAGAATGAGCATTTCAATGACAGATGTGGTGTGCCATGACTAAGGGAGTTTTCTTTCCTTTTACTTTTTCATATTTATATGTGCACATTGGGGACAATGTGTAATTTAAGTTTGGGGGAGGGAACTTCATTCTCTACATTAGTATTTAGTATGCATTTTAAATTTTTAGGGAATTGTTTTTTAATTTTTAGGTTGTTTTTAATCATGATTTGGGTAGAAATTGATAAATATATGGAAACTAAATGCATGCATGCTTGATATGAAACATATGAACTCAATGATAAAAATTGGTTGTCATGACTAGGATAAGGAATGTAACATATTTGTTAAGATATTTACATTAATCATGTGATATGCTTACTAGTTTTGATTGAATTGATTCAACTTTTATGCACATGTTCATGATTGATTTTGGTGTGCTTATTGAGAGAATTTGTAGTGAGTTTTCCGAGTTAATTAGATCTACCAAGTTTTAGAATCTATTTGATTATCCCTTGAGGCAAAATCCTAAATAGTTTTAGCAAGAGAAATAATTTAGGCCTTATTTGGATCAATTGAGCCTTTCAAGCTAACCATTATTAATATCTATAGTCATCCATTTGAACCTTTCATATCTGTAAGCGACATTTAATGCCTAACTAATAAGTATTACCTTTATCCTTGCACCTTTAGCTTGTATGAAAATAAAAAAATGCAATCATGTGTTATGCTTCAGAGTAAGGTGAAATGTAATGCACCCTATAAAAAAAGAAGAAGCAAAACTCACAACACAATTATCCCTCTGAAGAAAAAGAAAATAGAATTGAAAATGAGTTTGGGGGTGTTGTGAGTTACCAAAAAAAGAAAAAAAAGAGAAAAGAGATATGGAATAACAAAAAATGAAAAGAATGTCAAAAGAGGGTGCACTAAAATATCAAGTAAAAGGTTAATTGCATTTAAAAAGTGCACGATGAAACAAAAAGCTAAAGTGTGGAAAGACCCTAAAATGTCTTCATCTATCGACCCCCCACCTAAGCCTTACATTACAACCATGTAAAGTCCTTATTGATCTTGAGCTAAGTGCATATTTATATTAGTGGAGAGGAATGTGAAAAATTGACTTATGAGACTTGTTCTAAGATTGAATTGATTAGCATGCTCATATAGGTTGATTTCATGAGTGCATTGGATGATATCATGTGTAGCACACACACGAATCAATTTTTCAAAAACCTTGCATATCTTTGTATTGATGGAATGTTGATTGATGAATATGTGAACCTCTTTATCATAGACTTGTATGACCTTTGAGAGAGATAGTTTTCATGAAATATGCATGTACTAATAGAAGTAAATTTATGAATATACTACCCAAGTTATTTTATTTGGTTATACTTAGCTTTACTTGAGGACAAGCAAAGATTTAAGTTTGGGGGTATGACGACTCTATAAAAATAGAGTCATTAGCACACTTTTTTTTACTTAATATTTACTTCTTTTATTTAATAAATAGTATTTTTATGGCTAAAAAAATTAAAATATAAAATTTTTAATGAAAAGGGGTGAAAATATAATTTTTGGAATTTTTATGGATTTTTTATGAATTTTTAAAGAAGGACCAATCAAAAGCTGCCATGTCACATGCCACGCAAGCAGATGAGCTAACTCGGCAAGCCACGCTGAGGCCACATAAGCACGAAGAACGAATCAAGTCGTGTCGGGTGTGAGGAGGACGAAACACGCACCATATGTCAACACGACGTTCAATCCGAGTTTGAAAATCTGTCAACATGCCATGCCATGTGTCACCACGCCATTGCTCGATGCATTCCACCTGTGTGCCACGCCATCTATTCTCGCAAATCATGTCGTGCCACGTGTTGCAGACTCGGTGAGCGTTGACTTTGATCGGTCTCCCTTGCCACGCTTCGCTCCCTGATTCACCCAATGAATTTATGATGCCACGTGTGGCACCATGATTGGTTGAAACTATCATTTTTTCTTGTTTTGATCGTAGCCCTTGATCTGAAGCTGATCGGAAGGTCAAGATTGCAGCTGAGTTTTATTTAAGCCCTTAATCACTCCATAAACCCTAATTTGCATCAATTAGCATAATTTTGGTCAATTTTTAGAGCTAAAAAGAGAGAAAAATATAGAAAATTCAAGAGAAGACACAATTTTGGTGGAGATTCAAAAGGAAATTAATTCTACAATTCAAGAGATTTCTAAAATCTTTCTTTTTCCAATCAGCAAGAACGAAAGGTGACTGATAAATCATCATTTAAATGTACCCATTGTCATCAAAAGGGTCATACTAAAGAACAATGTTTTGAACTTGTGGGATATCCTGACTGGTGGGATCACAACCGTGACTCTCGGAAGAAAAATCCATGATAGATGTCTACTACCACCATTGCTGAAACAACAAAAGATCATGTTGCAAACTCCTCAGCAAATGTTGGTAAGATACTTAAAAATTCTTCTCCTATTTTTAATAATACATGGATAATTGATTCAGGTGCAACTGATCATATGACATTCGATTCTAGACAAATCTCAAAACCATCCTCACACAAAACTGTTTGCACTGCCAATGGTAACACAACCCCAATCATTGGGGAAAGATCTTTGTCTCTCACTAGTACTTTGAATTTAGACTCAGTACTAGTTGTTCCCTCTTTAGAGTAAAACCTTATATCTATTTCTCAAATAACCACTGCTTTATCTTGTTTTGTTATTTTTTGGCCTAACTTTTGTGTGTTCAAGGACATTCAAACAAAGCAAACGATTGGTCGTGATGTTAGGCAAGGAAACCTGTATTATTTGGACTTGGATTCAACAAATCATGCATTGGTAGCAACTAGATCTAAAAAGGATGAAAAAAATATATGGCTATGGCATAGGAGATTGGGTCATGCTTCTTTTGGATATTTAAAGAAATTATTTCCAAGTTTATTGTTGAGCTTCGATCTTTCTACTTTAAAATGTGATGTCTGTGAACTAGCAAAAAGTCATCGTTCCTCATTTCCTGTAACCTTAAATAAAAGTGCATTTCCATTTATGGTTATACATTCTGATGTATGGGGTCCTTCCAAAGTCTCTACTTTGGGAGGATCACGTTGGTTTGTTACATTTATTGATGATTTTAGTAGAATGACTTGGGTTTGTTTAATGAAATCTAAAAGTGAGCTAAATGTATTATTTAGAAAATTTCATAAAATGGTTTGTACTCAATATAAAACACAGATTCAAGTTCTACGAAGTGACAATTGAGGAGAATATAAAAGTTCTGAGCTTCAAGAATATCTAAAATAAAAGGGATTATTCATCAAACTACTTGTGTTGATACACCTCAACAAAACAGAGTTGCAGAAAGAAAAAATCGACACTTGTTGGAAGTTGTTCGTGCCTCATTGATCGAAGCTAATATGTCATTATCTTATTAGGGGGAAGCAATTACTTCTACTGGATATTTGATCAATCGGATACCTTCTAGTCCCATTAACTTCCAAACACCACTACAAGCCATCACTGAAGCAATTGTTGCACCAAATGTTCCCAATTTACCTCCTCACGTCTTTGGTTGTGTGGAATTTGTACACCTACATAAACAACAATGTAGCAAGTTGGATCCATGAGCAATACGTTGTGTTTTTATGGGATATGCCATACAACAAAAAGGGTATCGGTGTTATCATCCTCCTACAAAACAAATGATTACCACCATGGATGTTATTTTTCATGAAGATACAATGTATTTCTCATCTACACCTGAATTTCAGGGGGAGTACAACCATGCTGAAATTCAGACCCTTACATATAAATTGTTTCCTTATGAAGAAAGACAAATTATATGTGAGGAAAATACAAATAACTTGAATTCAGATGGTAATAACTCTCAATATAGAAAAGACTCAAGGGAAATGGAATCAAGTCCTCATCAACTTCAAGATCATCAAGCAAGTTCCTTACTACCACAAAGTGAGTATGAGTTTCCTTCTCCATAAGTTGCTGATATACCTAACCAATCGTTTGCTGAGAATGTTCCAACTATTGAACCAGCCAGAAAATACTTCCATCACGTCCTAACAGAGGTATTCTTAAAGGGATGTATGAACCTGAGATTTCTAGTAAAGTCAAATATCTCATGAGTAACTATATGTCTAAACATCGTTTGTCAAAATCAATTATCTGTTGTATCTATTCCTAATATTGTACAGGAAGCTTTAGGTGGTCCAAAATGGAAAGATGCTATGAATGAAGAACTAAGATCCTTAGAAATAAATAGAACTTGGGAACTTGTCAATCTTCCACCAACAAAGAAAATTGTTGGATGTCGATGGATTTTTTCAGTAAAGTATCAAGCAGATGGTATGATTGAACGCTATAAAGAAAGATTGGTGGCAAAAGGATACACTCAGACATATGGGATCGACTATACAGAAACATATGTGCCTGTAGCCAAAATTAACACTGTTCGAGTCTTGGTATCTCTAGCTGCAAATTTAGATTGGCCATTATATTAGTTTGATGTAAAAATGCCTTTCTACATGGAGATTTAATTGAAGAAGTCTAAATGGATTTACCACTAGGAATCAAGAAATCCAAAATCCATGATGAAAAGGTGTGTAAATTAAAAAAATCACTGTATGGATTGAAACAATCCCCAAGAGCATGGTTTGGTAAGTTCACAAAATCAATGAAGGCATTTGGCTACAAGCAAAGCAAATCAGATCATACTTTATTTCTGAAAAAAAGGTATGGTAAGATCACTGCACTTATTCTATATGTTGATGATATGATAGTAACAGGAAATGATCTTGAATAAAGGAAAGCTTTCCAAAGTTATTTGTCCAAGGAATTTGAAATGAAAGACCTTGGTTCCTTAAAATATTTTCTTGGGATTGAAGTTTCTTGATCAAAAGAAGGAATCTTCTTATCTCAAAGAAAGTATGCCTTAGATTTATTAAAAGAAACTGGTATGTCAGCATGTCAACCAGCTAATACACCAGTAAAGGAAGGATTAAAGTTATGTATCAAGGTTGATCAAGTTCCAACAAATAAAGAAAGATACCAAAGGCTTGTTGGAAGGTTGATGTATTTGGCACACACAAGACCACATCTTGCCTATGCTTTAAGTATTGTCAGCCAATTTATGCATAATCTTGGAGAACAACATATGAATGTAGTTATTCTTATTTTGAGGTATTTAAAGTCTGCTTCTGGAAAAGGAGTATTGTTTACTAAAAGCTCAGAGTTCCAAAGAATAGAAGTATATACTTATGCTGATTGGGCTGGATCAATAAATGATAGGCGATCTACATCAGGCTACTTCACTTTTGTAGGGGGAAACCTTGTAACATGGAGAAGTAAGAAACAACATGTTGTTGCCCGTTCAAGCGCAGAGGCTGAATACAGAGGCATGACACTTGGGCTTTGTGAGGCCTTGTGGTTACAATCTCTCTTGAAAGATTTGGGATATCCTTCTAAAGAATCAATTAAGTTATTTTGTGTCAGTAAAGCAGCATGTGATATTGCTCATAATCTAGTTCAACACGATCGTACAAAACATGTTGAAGTTGATCGGTTCTTTATTAAGGAAAAGTTAGAAGAAAATTCATTGGAATTGCCAAAAATTAAGTCAGAAGATCAATTGGCTGACATCCTCACTAAAGCAGTCTCATATCAAGTATTCATAGAAGTTTCAGTCAAGTTGGGCATGAAATACATCTATGCACCAACTTGAGGGGGAGTGTTGAATTCAACAAACACTGCAACACAATTCAATAAACACTACAACACAATTCAACAAACACTGCACCGATGCCAAACATTTTTTCCAATATACACAGTGCCTACCAAGCATCTATAAACCATGCAATTCAATCATGGTGGTTGGTAAAATAGTAATTGATATTTGTCTATATAAACAATGTAAATATCCGATACAAATTAAGAAAATATACTCAGAAAACATTGATTTTCTCTTCTGATTATTTCTTCAAATATTGATTTCTTCAACCCACTACCATCAGAATAGTTTTGACCTTACCTTGTCCTAGGGATGTTATACAGCCCAAATGGCGCTCTAGCATGTACCCTTTATGTTGGAACTGATTCATGTAGAACTATGTGCGACCTGAGCATTGCTGATGTAAAATGCATTGCCAATTTTCCATTAGTGCTGCGACATATTATGATTGGTAGTGTAGCCCGCGCGTGCATTAATTTGTAATGTTTCCCTGCATACGCCTATTTCCTAGTTATTTATTTTCCTCTTTTTAGTGCTTCTTTGTGTGTGTGTGTGTGTGTGTATATATATATATATATATATGAATACCCGCCACTGAACAATTAACTTAGTTTTATGAATTTGATACAATATATAATTTGAGAGTTTTTATTACGCTTATTCCTCTCAAATGAAGGGATAGATAACCTTGTGGTGTCTTATCATCTTTGTATTTTATTGAGTAATATCCATTTTGTTAATGTGAGTACTATAATTTGTCTATTTATTTTCTGAGATCTATTTCAATTTCATTGTTGGGTCTTTTATTTCTTTTATAATTCTTAAACCAAAATATTATGTCTATTATAATTTTTATTTTGTTAATGTGAGTACTAGAATTATGTCTATTATAATTCTTAAACCAAAATATTGTGTTTGTGGGCTATAAGGTATGTGATAACGGGTTCACATCATTTGGTATAGGAGCCCTAGGTTCTAATTTTTAGGTTCCTATCCATTCATTCTCATTCTTTTATTTTTGTTTTCTTACATTTAATTTCTTGATATATAAAAAAAATCTATTGGTACTATTTCCGCAAAAACTTTTGGAATACGTCTGTTATGTTCAATAATTTAATGCTATTTTTGTGTTAAATTTTGTATCCTAATTTTCAAAACTTATATCATAATTTCTATGAGTTTTTGAGGTTTCTTGTGTTAGTTCCGTATCGAAATATTTTTTAGATTTTGTTTTCTTATTATTGATAGTTTTTTGAAACTTTTTGTGTGCCTTTTTGTATCATAATTTGTAGATTAAAATATTGTAATTTTTTTGCCAGTTTTTGATATTTTCTCTGTTATTTTCATATAAAAAATTTCTAGATTTGATTCAAATATTTCTGTGATAGTTTTTGAAATTATCTGTGAATTTTTGTATTTTAAATTTTCCATATATGTATCGTAAATTCTATGTTAGTTTCATAAAAAAATTTGGATTAGAAAAAAAATTAAATCAATTTTGTCTATTCTAGCCTATGATTCAAAACATCTTGAGTTGTTCCATTATGCTTGACTTACTTGGATATTGCAAACAATCATTGGTGATAGTGAATTCTATATTGTTTGGAATACTTGAACGATTTGGTTTGTGTTAATTGTTTTACAATTTCCATCAGAAACAGATTGAACAATCCAGAAGAAAGATAGAATACAACATTCATGATGAGGTCTTTACAACAATCAATTGATAGAATGAATATAGTTATCATGAACTTGAATAAGAAAATGGAGGGACAAGACGCCTTAATAGCCATCTTACTATAAGAAGCACCACAAGGAGTTCCCAAAAAAATCCCTACTCTAATAGATACTATGATAGATGTAGTGGAGAATTCAAATATGGTGGTTGATTTATTTATAAAAAGAAAGGGTGAGCGAAAGAAAAGATGGAGTTGAAAAGGAAAAGTAAAGAGGAAAAAAGAAAAGTTGAATAAAAAAGAAAGAAAAGAAGAAAAGATTGTGAAAGAAGGTGAATAAAAAGACATGCTTGAAATAAACAATAAAAAAAAAGTGAAAATGAAGGGAAAGTTTCTATTAGTATGGAGAGAAAAGTGGATTATTTGTTACTAACGAGAATTTAATTCTATTATCTAGTGTTGACTTTTTTACGTTGTAGGTTGGAGATGTCATACAACAAGTGGATTTCATTAGAGTTGAGCAACTAGCTACTATGATAAACAACAAGCATTTATTGTATGTATAACTACTCAAAACAACCCAAATAGAGCAGCCAAAAGGGTTATGAATGGTGCACTCGAATCATCCTTTGTGACACATACTATTCCTAATATTATGGTCAAGATTCTAGGATGAATATTTCTTGAAGATGGAGGGAATGATGCAACCGAAATAGTGCTTTTGCATGGAACCCTCTATTTTCAAATTAATTCATGCAAAACTATACATGCTATGATAGAGAATAAGTGGTGCCGTGGTCTAACCCTCGCTAATGCAAAATGAATATTTCCATGCGTAGATTAATTTGTAATATTTCCATGCGTATTCCTATTTCCTCGTTATTTCCTTTTCCCTTTTAAGGGTTTTTTTGTATCCTATATATAAGTTAGTTTTATGTATTTGATACAATATAAATTTTGGGACCTTTTATTGCTCTTGTTCCTCTCAAACGACTTATCAAGGGAATTGCATAACCTTCTGGCATCCTACCATCTTTACATTTTGGTGAGTAATATCCATTTTTCCAAGGTGAGTGCTATAATCTGTTTATTAGTTTTCTGAGATCCATTTCAATTTCATAGTTGGGTCTTTGGCCATGTCTCTTATAGTTTTCAAACCAAAATATCATGTTTTTGGGTTCTATGGTCTATAATCATGGGTTTGCATTAGGATGGAAAGTTCAACAACTTGATGTTAATACAACCTTCTGAATGGTAATATTTAGGAAGAGGTGTACATGGTTAAACATAAGGGATTTGTAGCAGCTTCCAAATTATGTGTGCAAGCTAAGGAAGGATATTTATGGGCTTAAGAAAGCTCGAAGAGCTTGGTTTCTCAAGCTTAGTGGATATTTTCAATCTATGGGGTTCGATAGTTGAAACTCATATGCTTCTATGATTCTTTATAATATGAATGGTGACACTGTGATTTTCTTGATTTATGTTGATGATATTCTGATAACTGGCAACAATCCTCAACTTATCAAGGAATATGTCACTAAACTCAATGATGCATTCTTACTTAAGGAACTTGATGAACTTGGCTACTTCTTAGGTGTTGAAGTTGTACACAAGTAATGGTATGTACTTATGCCAATCCAAATATATCAAGGATTTACTTGATAGAATTCAACTCAATGAGTCTAAGCATGTTTCTACACTTATGGTTGTGAGGAAAATGATTTCTAAATATGATGTTGTTATTCTAGTTAATGTTGTTCAATACAGGATTGTGGCAAGTGCATTACAACATTGTGCTATCACTAGACCTGAGTTAAGTTTCATAGTTAAAAAGTTGTGCTAGTTACTTTATAATCCAACCAGTGTGCATTAGATTGCTAGAAAATGTTTGTTAGGGTATTTGAATGGTACATCAGATCATGGTATCATGGTATATAAGTCTAAAGCTCTTGATATAACAGGATACACTAATGCACACTAATGTATACTATGTTAACATGGGCAATTCTCTGTTTTTATGGAGCTCTAGCAAACAAAAAGTAGTGTCACATTCTTCTACTGAAGCTAAGTTCAGAGCCTTGGCTCACTTAGTTGCTCAAGTTATATGGGTATGAAAAGTTCTTAAAGAACTATAGGTATTAATCAATCCTTCATTGATCTTTTGTGATAATGTTAGTACTGGTTATCTTGGCAAGCATCCTATTTTACATTCAAAGAACTAAGCATGTTGAGATTGACTTTAACTTTGTGCATGAGAAAGTTGTACCTAGTTATTTATATCTTGAATACACAACCATTCATGAACATGTTATTAATACCCTTTTTGAGCCTTACTCTAGCCAAAGATTTAGTGAGTTAAAAACCAAGCTCAGTGTCTTGTGTAGGCCATGAGCTTGTGGGGAATGTTAAAGTGTGAATTTTTTATCATGTTAAGTGTAAGTTTTTTATACACTGTCTGTAAGTGGTTATTGTAACAAACTTCGATAGCCTTAGTAAGGCTTACAATAGTACTATAAATAGAATTGTAATGCTCTCTTTTCAATATGAATAATAAACAGAATATTTATTCCTTCGTTATTCCTCTCTTATTCTTCATCTTTCATATTAGTAAATATTAGATGTTCATATTTGTTCTTGATATGGTTCTTTCATTTGAAAAAAATAATTGCTTTAGTCTAATGAGCTAATTCATAGGATCCTAGGTTATGCTTCTGTTGGTTAAGACTTGAAGTGTATACATTCTTTTCACATTTTGTTTTATAAGTAGAGTTTTTCATCAAATATAGAAAAATTGGCTTGGACAAAAACTATGAACCATGTTGCTTTTTGATTCTACAAGGTCTTCACTTTCATTTAATGGAGTTATATGAGAATTAGAACTTGAATGCATTTTTAAGTCTACCTATATTATCTTGTCTTTTTAGGAAGAAAATTTTCTCCATCTTTAGAATGTCATGGAAGTTCTTTAGCATCTAGTTGTAGTTGTCATTGTATTTGTAAGTCTTGGTGTTTTTGTGTTAGTATTCTTATGTGCAAATTCAAATTCTATATTTTTATTTAGTGTCATCCTTCATGTAAGGTCTATTATTAAGGATTTAGTATTTTACACATTCACATGGATAACATTTCATATGTTTGCATGTTACACACACTACATGTGAGTTTAGAGCATGTAATTGGCATGTTTAGGTTGTGTGTTTGCACTATTATTTTGTGGGTAACTATGAAATATTACTTAGTATTTTTCAAACAAAAAATGGCTATTTTTGTGAGCTTACTGTTGTGCTTTTTAAGAAATTATGGTCAGCAAAACCTATTGAAACTAAGTTGTTTTGGGAAATTAAAAAAATAATACCCTTTAAAATTTATAAAAATAAAACCTCAATAATATTGAATGGATACTGTCTGGAAGGTGTTCAATATTGAACAAGTCTAAATGGTATAGTTCAATTTTAATGGAATCTAATTAGATGGGTTTCAAAGTGAAATGATGTGCTAGAATTTTATTAATTGTGAAAATGTACAAGGTAGACACAAAGGGTTCTATTTTTTTAGTTATAAAAGTTAAGGGTGATATTTTTGTGTTTTTCCCAAATATTTTCTATAAATACTCCTCATTTTGTATGTTTTGAATCAATTAGAAAATATGGGAAAACTACTATATTTTGAAAACTCGTGTTCTATGAAAAGTGGTTTTCTAGTTTTGTATCAGTGGTAGGTTAAGTGTGGCTTTATACCATTTATATTGGAGTGATTTTTTGAAAACTTGTTTTTGGATGGGTTTAATTAAAATGGATTAAATACCAAGATATAGTTGTATTTAGGTTCATATGCATGGGAGTTGACATATCATAGGTTTTTAACTGTATGAGCTGTTGGTGATTGTGCCACATCACATGGTGGTAGAGCTCAAGAGGAGTACTTTGATACACCCTAATAGAACACATCAAAACTTTAACCTTTATTTTGATAAAATTGTGTTACTATTATTATAGTTAAAGTAAAATCGAACTCTTAGAGGGTTGGTAACAATATCAACTTCTAATTACTAGTTTGTTAGTAGGTTAATTAAAGTTAGCAAAATGGGGGTTTCAGTTGATTGTGGAGAAAAAAAAACATAAACAATAAAGATAAATTGTACTAGAATGATGAGAGATATGTAATCATAAGACTATCATCATTTTTAATCTACAATTTTAAACTCGTCACAAATAAAAGTTAGTTTCTTAAGTTCTGAATCCCTTTCATAATTTAAAATCCTTCTTGAATTCTTAACTTTAACTTTAGAAATATAGGTACACTTAAGACTTCTTACATTTTCATACTTTGTAATTGATTAACAATATGGTCATTAACCAAACTAAATCTTGAATAACCTAGAGGTACGCTTACTAGATTTAATTCATTCATTGCATTAAGATCTAAAAAGGTAATAAATAAACAAGGCATCATTAAATTACTTGATAACTTTAACCTAAGCATTCAATCCTTCTTGTAATAGAGGTCACAAGGGACTGCATCAAATAAGAAACATTAGCAATTATGAACTAATATGTTAAACTAGTGACATACACATCCATTTAATAAACTAGTTGATTACTCTAATTCATACATGCATAGTTTTGGCATTTAAACATAGAATGAAAACATCAAGAATCAAGAATTGAAACTAAAATTTATCATAATATTCAAATTAATTAAACCATAGTCTAGGGCTTGAAATTTTCTACAATCACATTATCACATTTGCTAAACATTGATTCGTCAAGAATCAACATTATTTTTCATGAAAAACTATAAAGAATAGGATTAAAAAAACCTTATGAAAAGTAGACGATGAAGCCAATGTAACCCCAATATTCTTTCTTCTCTTCAGAATCTCATCCAAAAGTTGACCTTGGTGTGCTCTCTTATTCCTTGTATCAATTTTTGTGTTTTGATGACCTAATAGGTTGAATATATAGTGTATTTCCCATCCCTAATTGGTATTGGATTAGACTTTATTTTATCCAATGGTTAGGATCGAAAAATGCCAAATTTGGTGCTAATTGGACTTCTTGAATAATCGAGATTAAGCTTGATTGGTCTAACCTTGCAAATTGTTAGTCCAAGAGCTCTTGAGCCATCCTCAATTGTGTCCATGTTGGATCAAACTAACAATGATGGACATAATTTGTAGCTTTTTGATCGATCAAGTTATGCCTTGATTGATAAAGTGCCAAGCCTTTGCTCGAAACATGTTTTTTTCTTCTTTTTTTGCTCTTTTCATACCCAAACACTTATGTAAAATAAACAAATGAAGTGCATAGGGAACAATAACTCATTATAAATATATGAGTATTGATGCAAAAATATGTATGTAAAATGATATCGATCAACCTTGATCTACCCAAATTGTAGTTATTATGGAAAAAATAATAGAGTTAGCTTAGGCTTAGTTGATTGTGGTGCTCCAATTGATAGAGATATAGGTTTTACATTTCTTTAGTTTTGAACTATTGATTTTTATTTTCATAGTGCATTGTTTGTTGTTGGTGGTTGCCCTAGCAACCTATGGATGTTACCATATGGAAGTTTGTTCCTATATGAATTTACTAGATTATATTATTATTTCATGCATACTCATATATACTGTTAATTTAAATAGAGTGATCAACAAATATGTTCACACATTGGAGGCACTGATTGTAATTGAAAATCATTTTATTTCTTTACTTCATTCTTGACTTATCCAATTTGTGATATTCTAGCTATATTTTTTTAATGGTTTATTGTTGTTGTCAATTGTTTTCACCGTGTGTAAGAGTCATTGAGTCCTTGAGGTGTTTGTATAACCTCTCTCTTGGTTATATATTGAGTGTGGACTTTTAGTTTCCATTAAAGTGGGAACATTTGGTTAGGCTTAACCTTTTTGATGTTGTTTCTTCTTTTTCCCTTGCTTGTATTGTTCTCTGGTTAAATTAGAATGACTTTTGGCGAAATAGGAGTTGTCTCTAGGCCTTCTCAATTGAATGAAATGTGTTATATGTATTAGAGATGTAAGATATGTTCTTATTTGAGATCGTATGTTGATTATGTTTGGTTCTTGATTGAGATAGGATGAAAATTTCCTTCTCACATCATTAAGAATGAGAAAGTGTGTCTTGAATCCTATTTGGATGACATAAAAGTTGAAATTAATGATCTCAAGGGAAAAGTAAAGGTTGAGTTGCACAAAATTAGACTTATGGAATCTTTCTTAGTGGAAAAAACAAAGATGGTTGAAACTTTTTCGATTAAAAAACATGACATTGAAAGTAAGATTTCTAAACTTAAAGTGACTTTTAGGAAGTTGTTGCTTGAAGCTCAACGTCTAGTTAAGATGTTAAAAATTGTAAAATCTCATGGTAATATGGTAGGTCTTGATTACGCTTATGAGTATGTTATGCCTTCTCTGTCTCACTCTAAATTCATTTGTGCTATTGCTATTAAAGTTGATCTTCATCATGTTAGTTTTTCTAAAGATATGAGTGTGGGTTATATGTCTTCATCTCATTCTTCTAAAGTTAACTCTTGTGAATTTCACCCTCTTCTTCACTCTCATTCTAAGAGTAGAAATTATCAAGTTGATCAAGACTTGTTGGTGTACATTGATGAGCGAAAACCGGCATCGCCAATTCTCGCAAATACTTTGGTTTTAATATTTGTAAAACTCTCGCAAGTG
Source organism: Hippophae rhamnoides (assembly GCA_033030585.1). Lineage (NCBI taxonomy): Eukaryota > Viridiplantae > Streptophyta > Magnoliopsida > Rosales > Elaeagnaceae > Hippophae > Hippophae rhamnoides. The sequence continues at coordinate 30,451,909 of CM065431.1, read as the reverse complement.
CACGAATCATTTCGTAGAAAATGATAAGTATACTCCCAAGGTCGATCTAAGGAAGGAATGTATGTGGTTCTTAATTTATTATTCAAACTTTTAAAAACGAAATTAAATCCTAAACATCCTGTCACGATATTTTGGTTTTTGTGTTCCTAATCTAATAACATTAAAATAAACATATATACAGATTAATTAAATAAAAAAATAAACATAGATACAAATTCAATAAATATTTATCTACAAATAAATATAATTACAGATTCAATAAATATTCATGCAAATTTTATCATTTAAATTAGTGGAGTATTTATGGATATAATAACTAAGTTAATTATGCTTGCTCATATTATCTAGGCTATTAAAGATATAAATTGATATTTTATTGATTCTCTCTTTTTATATGAATACCACCTTTGGTGGGGTTAGATACTCTTTGTTAACTAAACAAATCAATTAACACCTATGGGTGGGGTTGATAACTAATTTGGTTAATTAAATTAATTCCTTTTTCTAAGAGATTGAAAATGAACCATTTAAATGCCACCTTTGGTGGGGTTAGACACTTTAAACTTTATCCAAGGTGTCCAAATTAAACCCAAGAATTTAGTTATCCGAGTACTAACTTTCAAGTTTTAAAACCACTATTGAAAACATGTTGTCAATACATTTCCACATAATAATTCTTATAAAAACTTTTGAAATAGAGCTTCACTCTAACTACCGGGCGATTGTACCAACAAATAAAAGAGCACTACTCTAAATTAGACCGGATAACTAAACCTTAAAGTCTAACTTTCAGATTTAAGTTTGTAATGAAAAATAATATATTTCTCTCTAACATCCTTAATATAAAATCTTGAATAAAAATAAAATCAATTCATTTTAGAAATTTTCACCTATTTAATATTTCGCAAGCATAACAACATTATTATTATATCATGATTATAAACAATACTAGCACGCTTAAGTTTAATCACAGACAAATTAAATATAACATGTAAGAATAAAGCACAAAAATAAGCGTAGAAGAAAATAAAATCCTTACAAGATACTTGACGCTATTCCCGTTGCTAGAAAACCTCCAAGCGGAATTTGCACTTCCATTTATTGAATCAAAATTCTAAATTATTACAAAAACATTACAAGTTCCTCTCAAAAAGAGAAGAACTCTAAACCTAAGACAATTGAACTAAAAACTAAGAGAAAAACTAAGAAAAGCTTAGAAACTAAGAAAGAAACTAAGAAAAACTTAAAAACTAAGAAATGAGAGAAAGAAAGAAGAGAGAAGTGAGGTTTTGAGGTGTGTTTTGAAGTGAATGGAAGGGGTATTTATAGGTGAGGATGGAGAGAAAAAATGATTAAAAAAATGTTAAAAAAATATTAAAAAAATAAAAACGTGTTTTGGACCTGCCGAGGTCATCAATGACGTCGGCATGACGTCATGGGGCGGCTGCACGTGAAAAATGGGTCAAAAAACGTTGGGCGCGCGCTGGCCGCTGAGGGCCGCGCTGCCTGGGCCGGGCGCCGCGCTGCCAGCCGCGCGCGTGAACAGTGCCCGTATGGCCGCGGCGCGCGGAAGCAAGGATCAGCGCGCGCGGGCGCGGCTGCGCTGGGCGCGGCCGGCGCTGGCCAAGGCAGGCGCCTGGGCGCCTGGGGCTGCGGCGCGCGTTTTTCCGTCTTTTGACATTTTTGACCTTTTCGACCCATTTTGTCCAATTTTTCCATGTTTGTTGACCTTTTTCCACTTATTTATCAATTTATTTGTGATGTATTGCTTCAAGTATTCTTCTTTGAGTCTTTACATTGCGTTTTTAGGCCAAAAATCCTGAAAAACAATAAAAATACCCGTGATTCCGAAAAAGACAAATTTATATAAATATATGATAAAACATATAAATATATATATTTTTAATCAATTAAAGTGCATAAAATCATGGTTATTTTAGTGCTTTTTGAGCACTCATCACAACCCCCAACCAGCTTCTTGCTAGTCCCTTAGCAAGAGAAGCGATAAAAACTAAAAATTAAACTATCCTAAATCACTTCCGTGGATTGACACGGTTGCATTTAGCCTATGCAACAAGCCTTTAAACCCCTAGGTTGCCCTAGTGGACGAGTTTGAGTCTCGTGAGGGTTTTCAGTAATGATACCCACAAACATTGAACTAAATGTAAAAACAAAAGAATAAAAACAAACAACTTAAAAATTAAATTTACAACAAAATCACAAATTATCAACATCTCACAAAAATTTCTCATACTTTTTAATCTCCTTTAAGATCATAATTAAAATCTCAAGCATAAGTTATTTTAATCTCTTTAAACAATCATGATTTATTATAATAATTAGTCGAAAATCATTTTCATATTTCATATCAAAAATGTATCAATTTAATTTCACCCAATTTCAGTGTCATGAATCAGAATTCGCTTCGACTCTATTCCTCACAAGTCAATACTCTCAAAACACTGAATCCTATGGGTTCAAACACTCATACTAATTTATATGCGAAAGAGTTGATGTATAGAAATGAACTAATATGTTCGCATATGTATAAAGAATAAAGGCTCAAAGTGTTATTTTAACATTGATCTCATGAAAGGAATCAAATGTATAAATTATAAAGATATCATATATAAAAATTATTTTCATGCATAAATCAAACTCATTAAGAAAGAATTTCAAGATATATGCCTTTTACAAATGAAGAAATTGCAATGACTTTTTAGGGAATTACTTCTTATATCTTTCTTTTGTAATTAGCCTTTACTCACAACTTTGTAGGCAATGCGGGTTATAGTATGTAGATGATACTATTTTTATCTCTCTCTTTTTTTTTTTTTTGTAGATATTTTTCAATATGTGTATTTTTTAGAGAGTCAACCCATGTACAGATTGTACATTGTTTTGGATTTTGGTGAGTGGTTAATTTTGTGGCTTTTCTGTTTGATCTTGGTTTAGGTAACCCCAGACATGTCTTTTTGTTTTTGTAGTAGTCATGCATAAATGAGATATAAGCATATACTATCAATTTCTACTCAAATCATTTAATCTAAGCAAAAATAATAATCAAAAATATATGATACTCTATTAAGATGAAAAAAAAATTCATACATTCAATGCTAATACCTATAGAGATCATCTAAAAATTTGAAGAAATAAGAAATGTGTTTGGAGTAGAAAAAATATATATTTCACTCTGAATAAAGGAAATTAGGCTCAAATTATCTCACAAAGGTAGTCTCCACTAAAAAAAACTCATAAACACCGATTTTGGGTTTGATATAATTTCTACATCTTATCAAGAAATACTAATTATGACAAAAACTAACTAATTATCAAAAATAATTACAAAATATTTCATGATATGTTTTCAAAATTAATCTAACAGTACAAAAGACTTAACTATTTACTTAAATTTGATTTACAGAAATGATAAATTTTTGTGAAATTTTTTTTTTTTTTTTTTTTCAAAAATTACTAAATCACACAAAATAGAAATAAAACCAAACACACAAAAAATGAATTTTTTTTTTTTTTTTTTTTTTTTTAAATTGTTAAAACTTTTTTTTTAATTAAGCATGGTAACTTTTCACCACCCCCAACCTAGAACTTACATTGTCCTCAATGTAACAACTGTAAATTAAAGATAAAGAGAAAAGAGAAGAAAGATTACCTATTTCTTGAGAAAGTGCAAGTAGTAATGGAAAATGCAGGTGCATCCATCATATTCATCATTAAAGTGTATACAGACGGTCATTTGTGAACTTCTAACATCTCAACAAATATTTTTAGTTTTAACAATTTAAAAATTATTCACATGTAATTAAATAAATGAAACAAATAAAACAAAATTAACTAAAATGATGGGTTGCCTCCCGTCAGTAACTTAGTTTAACGTCTTAGCAAGACGTAACTTGAGATTGCATTTTAAGTAAACTCAATGTCCCTCATCATTGAGTCAATCAAACCTGGCAGGTAAGACAAGGTTGTCTTCCTATACTTTTTCATCATGCCACTATTGATTTTGATTTCTTTCTGTACTTAAAACTAGAGGCATACTTTGACGGTTTTAGATAACCCACATCTAGGTGCACATCAAATAATTAAGTCATTAAAACACAGTTGTACCTAGATCAAACAAAGCAACTAACTCCTTAGATTGTAATTAAAACATTAAAATTTTGGAGATAGTTCAGATTTTTTTTTTTTTAAATAACATAATCAGTATTAACCAAGAGTGCTCCCAGGAAAGAATGGTGGTGCAAAGGCTCCTTAAAAACCATCCTCCTAGACAGAACAACGTTCCCAGGAAAGACTAAGCCTGACAAAGGCTTTCCAAGAACTAGTCTCCTGTATTTAACTCCCTTAGATCTTTACTTTTCATGTTATTAAGTTAAGTTAAATAAAACTTTAAGTTAATGAAAATCTAAGTTAATTAAGTTTAAAGAAAAGGTTAATTAAGTTAAGTGAATTAAAAAAAATCTAAGTTAATTAAGTTAAGTTAAAAAAAAAATCTAAGTTAATTAAGTTAGTAAAAAGTTAATTAAGCTAAGTGAAGTAAAAAAAAAAAATCTAAGTTAATTAAGTTAAGTGAAAAAAAAAAAAAAATTAATTAAGTTAAGTGAAGTAAAAAAAATCTAAGTTAATTAAGTTAATGAAAATTTAAGTAAAAACCTAAGTTAATGTTAAAAAAAAAAAATTTAAGTTAATTAAGTTAGTAAAAAGAAACTAAGTTAAGTAAGTTAAATAAAAATCAAGAAAAAAAAAATAGCTAAAGAAAGAAAAAAAAAATAATAAAATAAAATAAAATTGAAAAAGGTAAAAGAAAATAAAAAAAAATAAAATTATGATTTAAAATAAATAAAAAAAAAAATAGTAAAAATTAAACTAAAAAAAAATTAAAATTTTGGTTTTTTATTTTTTTATTTTTTTATTTTTTTTTATTTTTTTTTATTTTTATTTTTTTTTATTTTTTTTTATTTTTTTTTAACGGTAATTTTATTTTACTATTCATGCTATCTTATTTCTTATAAAATTTTTTTTTTTTTTTTTTTTTAAATTTTTTTTTTTTTTTTTTTTTACGCACGGTAATTTTATTTTACTATTCACGCTAACTTATTTCTTATTAACTTAAAATTTAATAATTTTTTTTTTTTTTTTTTTTTTACGAACGGTAATTTTATTTTACTTCAAATTTCGAATTTCTAAATTATTTTTATTTTTTTTTTTTTAATTTTTTATTATTATTATTTTTTTTTTTTTTTTTTACTATTCATAAACGGTAAAAACTTTTTATTTCAAATTTCGAATTTCTAAATTATTTTTTTTACTATTTAAAAAAAATTTTTTATTTTTTTATTTTTCTAATTTTTATTTTATTTTTATTATTTTTTTATTATTTTTTTATTTTTTTTTATTTTTTTATGAAATTTGAAATTTGATTAAAAATTTTTATTTTTATTTTTTTTTTATTTTATTTTATTTTATTTTTATTTTTATTTTTATTTTATTTTATTTTTTTATTTTTATTTTTTTTTTTTTTAAAAAATCACAATTATTTACAACACAAAAAATATTTTTAAAATTTTGATAAATAAATTAAAAACGCTACTCCTTTCCAAGAATCCGCCAAAACTTGATGGTAAAACCTAAGATCGCTAATTCTCGCAAATACTTTGGTTTTAATATTTGTAAAACTCAAGAAGTTAGTACCTAATCATTTCGTAGAAAATGATAAGTATACTTTCAAGTCGATCTAAGGAAGGAATGTATGTGGTTCTTAATTTATTATTCAAACTTTTAAAAGCGAAATTAAATCCTAAACATCACTGTCACGATATTTTGGTTTTTGTGTTCCTAATCTAATAACATTAAAATAAACATATATACTGATTAATTAAATAAAAAAATAAACATAGATACAAATTCAATAAATATTTATCTACAAATAAATATAATTACAGATTCAATAAATATTCATGCAAATTTTAACATTTAAATTAGTGGAGTATTTTTGGATATAATAACTAAGGTAATTATCTTCTTTCATATTATCTGCGCTATTAAAGATATAAATTGATATTTTATTGATTCTCTTTTTTATATGAATACCACCTTTGGTGGGTTAGATCTTCTTTGTTAACTAAACAAATCAATTAACACCTATGGGTGGGGTTGATAACTAATTTGGTTAATTAAATTAATTCCTTTTTCTAAGAGATTGAAAATGAACCATTTAAACGCCACCTTTGGTGGGGTTAGACAGTTTAAACTTTATCCAAGGTGTCCAAATTAAACCCAAGAATTTAGTTATCCGAGTACTAACTTTCAAGTTTTGAAACCACTATTGAAAACATGTTGTCAATACATTTCCACATAATAATTCTTATAAAAACTTTTGAAATAGAGCTTCACTCTAACTACCTAAGGCGATTGTACTAACAAATAAAAGAAAGACTACTCTAAATTAGGCAGGATAACTAAACCTTAAAGTCTAACTTGATTTAAGTTTGTAATGAAAAATAATATATTTCTCTCTAACATCCTTAATATAAAATCTTGAATAAAAATAAAATCAATTCATTTTAGAAATTTTCACCTATTTAATATTTCGCAAAGATAACAACATTATTATTATATCATGATTATAAACTAAAGACTGATTAAGTTTAATCACAGACAAATTAAATATAACATGTAAGAATAAAGCACAAAAATAAGCGTAAAGAAAATAAAATCCTTACAAGATCTTGACGCTATTCCCGCTAGAAAAACCTCCAAGCGGAATTTGCACTTCCATTTATTGAATCAAAATTCTAAATTATTACAAAACATTACAAGTTCCTCTCAAAAAGAGAAGAACTCTAAACCTAAGACAATTGAACTAAAAACTAAGAGAAAAACTAAGAAAAGCTTAGAAACTAAGAAAGAAACTAAGAAAAACTTAAAAACTAAGAAATGAGAGAAAGAAAGAAGAGAAGTGAGGTTTTGAGGTGTGTTTTGAAGTGAATGGAAGGGGTATTTATAGGTGAGGATGGAGAGAAAAAATGATTAAAAAAATGTTAAAAAATATTAAAAAAAAACGTGTTTTGGACCATTGAGGTCATCAATGACGTCAGCGTGACGTCACGGGGCGGCTGCACGTGAAAAATGGGTCAAAAGCAACGTTGGGCGCCTTATTAGCTGGGCCGCATGCCGTATTCTACATGCTGTAACCAGCGCGCGCGTGAACAGCCCGCCTTGGCGCGGAAGCAGGATCAGCTGGGATCATGGCGCTCGGCGCTGGCTATGTGGCTGGCCTTGTGTATGGCCAGGGCGCTGGGCTTAATGCGCGCGCGTTTTTCCGATCTTTTGACATTTTTGACCTTTTCGACCCATTTTGTCCAATTTTTCCATGTTTGTTGACCTTTTTCCACTTATTTATCAATTTATTTGTGATGTATTGCTTCAAGTATTCTTCTTTGAGTCTTTACATTGCGTTTTTAGGCCAAAAATCCTGAAAAACAATAAAAATACCCGTGATTCCGAAAAAGACAAATTTATATAAATATATGATAAAACATATAAATATATATATTTTTAATCAATTAAAGTGCATAAAATCATGGTTATTTTAGTGCTTTTTGAGCACTCATCACAACCTCCAACCAGCTTCTTGCTAGTCCCTTAGCAAGAGAAGCGATAAAAACTAAAAATTAAACTATCCTAAATCACTTCCGTGGATTGACACGGTTGCATTTAGCCTATGCAACAAGCCTTTAAACCCCTAGGTTGCCCTAGTGGACGAGTTTGAGTCTCGTGAGGGTTTTCAGTAATGATACCCACAAACATTGAACTAAATGTAAAAACAAAAGAATAAAAACAAACAACTTAAAAATTAAATTTACAACAAAATCACAAATTATCAACATCTCACAAAAATTTCTCATACTTTTTAATCTCCTTTAAGATCATAATTAAAATCTCAAGCATAAGTTATTTTAATCTCTTTAAACAATCATGATTTATTATAATAATTAGTCGAAAATCATTTTCATATTTCATATCAAAAATGTATCAATTTAATTTCACCCAATTTCAGTGTCATGAATCACAATTCGCTTCGACTCTATTCCTCACAAGTCAATACTCTCAAAACACTGAATCCTATGGGTTCAAACACTCATACTAATTTATATGCGAAAGAGTTGATGTATAGAAATGAACTAATATGTTCGCATATGTATAAAGAATAAAGGCTCAAAGTGTTATTTTAACATTGATCTCATGAAAGGAATCAAATGTATAAATTATAAAGATATCATATATAAAAATTATTTTCATGCATAAATCAAACTCATTAAGAAAGAATTTCAAGATATATGCCTTTTACAAATGAAGAAATTGCAATGACTTTTTAGGGAATTACTTCTTATATCTTTCTTTTGTAATTAGCCTTTGAAGATTTATTAAATCATTCAATTTGTTTCTTGAATGAAGCCTTGGTGTTAAAAGATTAGGTAGGTCATTATTTAGATCTCAATTATAATGTCATTCATATAACTTTGAAAGCTCATGTGTTTGTATATTGGTACTTTTACAGTGATTGTTCCATACAAATAACATGAGATAATTCATTCTTCACTAGCATTGAAAAATTAAGTGAAGGCTCAGTTACCTTTGGAGATGGTAGCAAGGCAAAGATATTTGGTAAAGGCACTATGCATGCACTTGGGATTCCAAAAATTAAAGACATTATTTTTATTGGTGAACTTAAAGAAAATCTTATTAGAATTAGTTAAATATGTGGTGATACATGCCTTGTAAAATTTACTTATGAAGAGTGTAATGTGTTTGAGAACTCTAGAAAAGTAGTTGTTAAGGGTATAATGTCAGGTGATAACTACTATTTTGTGGTTCTGCTTAATTACAATAGTTTGAGTGTCGAAAAGCTATGGCATATTTTGAAGAAATTTCTAAGTTTGAGATAATCAGAGAGCTTAAAAAGATCACCTCTTAGTTAGAACATTTCTGTGGACCTATTTAGTTGGGTAAGCAGTGTAAGAGTCATCATAAAATAAATCAATATTTGTTCACATCAAGATCATTGGTGTTATTGCACATGGATCATATGTTATCAATATGAGTTGTTAGCATTGGTGAAACAAAGTATATCATGGTTGTTGTGGATGACTTCTCTAGATATACTAGGGTTATATTCCTTCGTGAAAAGTTTAAAGCATATGACAGCTTCAAATCCTTATGCATCAAGCTACATAATGAAGAAAAGGTGAATCCATTGGAAATATTATAAGGATTAGGAGAAAAGGTAGTAAAGAGTTTAAGAACTCTGAGTTAAAGACCTATTGTGATGATCATAAGATTTAACACAAGTTTTTAGCACCTAAGACTACTCAATAGAATGACATAGTTGAAAGAAAGAACATGGTTGTTCAAGAGATAGTAAGAGTTATGATTTCTAGTAGAACTTGGCTAGGAAATTTTTGGGTTGAGGCTATAAGTAAAGTTTTCTATACCTTGACTTCTTAAGCTTTGATACTAGACAATTTTCTTATGAATTTCATGGTAAGAGATCAACCATAAATCATCTCAAAGAATTTGGGAGCACTTTTTATATATTTAGAGATAGGGAGAAGTTAGAAAAGTTTGAAGTTAAGACTGAGTTATGAATCTTCTTAGGCTTCTCGTCCAACAATTGTGCCTATAACTACAATCTTTTAATTTTTAAAATTATGGAGTTTGTAAGTCTTGTCGCTTTGGTTTTGGTATTATTGTTTGCAAACCATAGTATCTGTATTTTATTTGATATTTTTTTATGGTTAATTATTAGTGGCTTAGTATCACTTAGGACACAAATTATTGTTTTCTTGTTACACACACTTACTCTCTTATATTACATATAATTTGCATTCTTCAGAGTTTGTTTTCTGTTGTGTTGTCACATTAATGACTGAGAGTTTCTCTATGTTTGAAATGCCTTTTAATGTGGGTTTTAATGTGCTTATTGAGAACTTATAGAGAGCTCACCTATGTTCTTATTGAGCTCGTGAGCATGCTTTGGCGGGATTACCCTTACTAAGGTGGCATTTACCCTCATTATGGTGGTCAAAAAGGGATCATTGAAGGTTCAAGTGGCTAAAGTTTTCTATAAATTCCCCTATCATTATTTCTTTGGAAATAATTTAGGGGGAAGCTCTTATTGTTTTGCACCAAACTTCCTTGATCCTTTCTTGTTCTTTCTTCTTTCTGAGTGTTGGCCCACGAAATATTATGTTCATCTATAGAACATAGAAATATTAGAGATGAGTCTATCTTATATTTGTCAAACACCAAGTTGAGTGTAAATAATGAAAGATTGAGTGAGGTTTTGTTAAGAGATAAAATGAATTATTGGGTAGTGAAAATTCACATCATTTCAAGGAGTTTTTCTCATTGTTGAGCTATTATGTGTTAGTTGGTAGTTGTAAGGATGTAATAGTTCCCATATGTGAGGATCTTATGCAATGGTATGTCATGTGTCAACTGAGAGTTATGGGGTCACAATGGAATTCATAGGTATGGAGCCTATGTGGTTGTAGCACTCTTAGTTGGTGTATCATGTTTCGATAGTGATGAGCAGAATCGTGATCGCCAAATACTTTGATGAACGAAAACTTGATGAACAAAAGCCGGCATCACTATATTTTCTATAATAAGCTTTATAAAATTGTTGAACATAAAATAATATTTAATTTTGTAAATTTGTTTTACCCATTTCAATATTTTCAAGGATAACAACATTACTAATATCGCATTATAATTTCAGTCAAATATACATAATTTAATAAATGATCAGTAAATTAAATATAGCATGAAAAATAACACATAAAGAATAACTAAAAATAATACATTGAAAATATACCTCAACATAATCTCTCAATTATTTATGTCCCAGCAGAAGGCCAAACTTCTTTATTGAATTAAAACTATAACTATTACATAAATTAAATTCGTTCAACTCTCAAATGAGAGAAGAACTTTAAACTAGTAAAAGAAATGTTAAAAGCTTGAGAGAGTAAGAAGAAAAGAGATGAAAAGCTACGAAAGAGATGATCAATACAATAGAAAAAGGTTCTTATTTATAGGTTCAAAAAAAGAGATGCATTGTACTCAGTCCAAACATCTCATGTTGTGGCACACAACATTTCCATGCCATGACCTGTAAAGAATCTGGCATAGTTATACTTAGTATGTGTTACCTCGCATCATAGTACACAATATTTCCACACTATGGTATATTCTATTTTGTTTCTCTTTGTGCCCATATTTTCTTGTAATAGAATGCTTCAAGTATAATTCTTCATGTATTGATCAATTTTATCTTCTTAAGCTTCCTAAAAACAAAAAAATATACCCATTATTCCGAAAAGTTAGGTTTTTATAAAATAATAATAAAATTAAGTAAATATAATCTAGTTAATCAATCAATATACACTACTACAAAATGTGACATTTAAGTCAATATGTAAAGTCAGTTTTTGGAGAAAACTGACTTATAATGAATTTAAAGTCGGTTCGGTGAAGAACCGACGCTACATATAGAGTCAATTGATGTGTTGAAATGACGCTACACGTGGATGTAGGGTCGGTTCTACGTGTCAACCGACGCTATACACGTGAATTTTTCTTTTTCTCTTCTTTCTTCCCCCATAAAACACAATTTTTAATTTGCAGCACTGTAAAAAACACCCATAAACTAAAAATTGAGCTTCACCTCCTTCATTCTTTCTCATTTTTCGGCCACCGACGACCACCAATTCCAGAACCATTTAGTGGGTTTTTTTCCTCTCCAAAATATCTTCCAGATCCTCTATTGTTTTGAGCAAAATACTCAAAAATTTTATACCCATTTTCTCACTTACAAAACACCATTTTTTCTTCATTTCCTTCATTTTGTCACTTCATCTCTTGTAAGTATTTATATTAATCCTATACACTTATTATTCACTTTGCGTTATTTTTTTGTATATTATGGGTATAAATTTTATTATATGTATGTTATTGTTTTTATTATGTAGGCTTTATATAAGTATTATGAAATGAGAAGACATGATTCATGCTTAATAAAATATCTGTGATTTGAATTAGTGTAGTTATTTTTAAAAAAACCTTAATAATCACAAAATTGTTATATAAATTTATATGTCATTGAATACAGGTTCTTAAGTAGAGTAGAAAATGAGTAAAATATGTAAAAAGAAAACTTTAAAGTTAAACGTAAAGTCGGTTCAATTCGTGAACCAACTTTAAATTTTAAGTCTTTCCATTTAAAGTTGTTTTTTAACCGACTTTAAAGCCCGTTTTTATAGTAGTGATGCCTGAAATTGTGATATATTGAGTACTTATGAGCACTCATCACCTACCAACGGGAAGCACTACTTTCCAACAAATACAATGCTAATGGAACCCTATGTTCCTCTTGAAAAAGTATGATTGTAAACATCTACTATATTGGTTATCCATTCATCTGCACCTATAGCATCTACGATACCAAAAGATCTCATAGCACTATGCTTGATAGCACACTTAATGCTATAATCTCTTTCAATAAGATTCTTGTTTTTATTCTCTAATAGAGCTATAAGAACATGAGTTAGCTCTAAAATAAGGTCTTACATATCAAGTTTTTTTATTTGACAAGGAGAAATATTTTCTATGTATGGTAAATATTCTCCAGTAGTTGGGTTTTGTGGTGGCCTAAATGGGTTAGCATAGACTGGTGGTGTATTAACATGTGAGTCAATGTCATTATCATCTCTCCTAATAATAGTTGGTTTATTACGAAGAGGTCTCTTAAGACATGCACAACCTCAGCCACATGGAGGCATACTTCTATCAAAATTGTAAAACCAAAAGGAAGAAACATCAATAAAAGAGTACTATCAAACTTAGTATTTATCTAAACATAATATACTCAACCTGCTTTGATACCAAATTGTTGAGACCCTCCCTAGCTTTACACTAGAGCATGTGACATGTCCTGAGGGATCATGATAACTAGAATTTTGTGATGAATTTGGTTTAACTTGAGAATTTCATGTAAGAATTTTAAAAACTTTTGGGTAGAGTCTCCACTAATTATTGAACTATCTTCCTAGCGATAAAATGATAACAATTCAAAAAAGATCATTTTCCAAGAACCAGAAAACTTCATTTAACTTTACACATCCAAAAAGTGGCCCAAGGCCATACATAACTACATCCTATAAGATACGTACTATACACCACATAAGACATGGTCACTAGCTCAAAACATAATAGCAAAAACTACACTATACAATGTGTCAAGGAGATAAAAACAACCTAGACTGCACAATAAAAAATGGATGCTAAGCCTCCAAATTCGGGGGATGTGGTCTCAAAACCTATTACTTATGGGTGCAAAATAAATATAAATGGTAGGTTGGCAAGCTCAATGAGTTTATAAGTTTTATAAAATCACATAATGCTCATGTAAACTACCTATAAAATGCTTATGAATTATCTTGAAATATATGATGATAAATATAACCTGCATATAGTATTTAGGATAAATTACTATGTGATGACTCTATGAAAGTAGTCATTAGTGCACTTTTCTACTTAATATTTACTTGTTTTATTCAATAAATAATATTTTTGTGGCCAAAAATATTAAAATATAATTGTTTTAGTGAAAATATAATTTTTGGGATTTTTCTAGAATTGTTCTGGATTTTTTATGAATTTTTAAAGTAGGGCCAATCAGGAGCTACCATGTGGCCTACCATGTAAGAAAATTAGCTGAATGGGCAAGCCACAAAAACACCACATAAGTAGGGACAACGAATCATATTACGCCGCATGTCAACATGACATTCAATCCTAGTTTAAAGATCAATCAAACTACCTTAACACATGTTTCCACGCCATTCCTCCCAATGTTCCATCGGTGTGCCACACCATCCATTACCATAAATCAAGTTGTATCGTGTGGCATTGACTTAGTGAGAATTGACTCTGATTGGTCTTCCCTTCCATGCATCGCACTCTGATTCGCCTAGTGAATTCTGTATGCCATGTGTTGTGCTGTGATTTTTTGGAACTATCAGTTTTGATTTTTTTTATCTTAGCCCTTGATGTGAAGCTGATCTAACGGCCCAAATTGCACCTGTGTTATATTGAAGCTCTTAATTACCCTATAAACCCTAAGGGATCTTCATTAGCATAACTTTGGTCAGTTTTTGGAGCTAAAAAGAGATAAAATATAGAAATATTTAAGAGGTCACACAATTTTGATGGAGATTCAAGAGGAGATTAACACTACAATTCAAGAGATTAATTGTATTTCTTCTTCTACTCTTTTCTTTATCAATTTTTATGTCTTCCTTTATGAAAAATATGAGCTTTGTAAACACACTTATGTGCAGTTAATTTATTAATCTAGGGATCTTATGAACCCAATTTTTACCATGTGATGATCTAATATTTTACCCCAATTATTATTTTAATTTAATTATATTATTTAATCTGATTTTTATGCTATTAATTGTTTGAGAGAATTATTTAATTGTTTTTCTTGATTAAATAACATGCATAGTTTCTAGGCAGAGATGTATGATTCTTATGTTTGTGATCCATAATTGATGAACTTAATGAGTAGTATGCATTTTAATTGGCATGATAGTGTGATTAAATTAATTTCTATATGATTTGTATTTACTTGAGAGAGAAATATATACTAGGTTAGATTCAATTGATCATGTAATTAATTGATAATTATATTGGAGTGATTTTAGAGATTCACATGTTTAGAAACATGGGGGATTAAGTATTCCTAGATTTTTTCTCATATATCTTTTTAGTTAGGAAATCTAATTTAGTTAATTATTGCTATTTACTTTTAGTTATTTTAATTTTGCTTCTTTAAAATATAAAAACACATAAAAATTTGATTTTTATTTTTTTAGTTTAAAAAATTAGTTTCTAATAAAATATTCTCAGTGGGAACGATCTTTTCTTATCATTATATTACTTGTTACAATACTTATACTTACGTATTCCTTGAACGCACTTCGTGTGTGGCGATCACTATACTTATAAATGCATAATCTAAGTTTCATAAAATAACTATAATTTGGCACATGTGAAAGCTATAAATGACTTACTCATAACTTATAATGAAATGATATTATGATAAAAATTACATGTCTATCATCTTTAGAATATAATAATATGACACGATCAATATGCTAGTAAACTATATAACTAGGAGAAATGTATTTTTATTGCCAAGAGCACTTAGGGATTTGGTTGCACATAGAGGAGACATTTAGCCTTGGTATTAGATCTTACCTATACTTGTGGCAAACTTGCTTGATATAACCATTACAATGGCTCAGTTCTACAGATATATGAGTCATTTGTGCATTGACTTAATCAAACTTGTCATCATACTCAACTTGTAACATGATACTGAACTTGTAACATCATATTGAGTTGGTAAATATCATTGTGAGCTAAATCTAGACCAAATCTATTGGTCACAAGGTTTTACCAAGTCATTGCATATCTGAATGCTAAGTAGAGCCAACTATCATGAATACATGGGGGAAAGTAATATGATACCTATAAAATATTTACTAAACTTGCAAGTTTGTATAAAAACTAGTATACATAATAAAATTGATTTAATCTTAATTTTCTTGCAAATTATCTTGCAAGTACCTGATTGATTCTAATAATGAAAATAAAATATATTTTCATAGTATATATGTTCTTCATGTGTATTGAATTTGATAAGTAAATGTTTCTTCCTATACTAGTGAAAATGGATGCACTTTCCATAAACATGCAACTTGTAAAATTGATTTTACTTAAACATAAATGTGGTTCAAAATAATGTTATCAATGCTTTAGAAAAGATATTAGGTATCCACTCACAGTACTAAATCACCATTGGTTTTCTATGTGCACTATAGGGTCTATAAATATGACTCATGGAAGAAGGAAAATGGTTATACTTTCTAAATAAAGTTAGTGATTGTGAGCAAGGATATTTCTTCTTCAAAAAACAAGGGAGAGTGTAACACGGGAAAGTGTCCTAGCTAATTTAGCTTGTCCCCTTTTTTAAATTTTGTTGCCTTATGTTACTTAAGGAATAAGAGTAGCAATACCTCATGCTAAATGTTTTTTAGTAAAAGACCTAAATGCCCATATCTCGTAACTTGAAAATTTTTAAGAGTTAGGATATTTTGGTAATATTGAGGGTCAAATCGGTATAACAATAGGAATACACACTTAACAAAAATGTTACTATAATGTAAGGACAGACGAGGGTGTTACACTCAGGTACTCTCCTAACTTGATTGTATGGGATTCTAAAATGGGAGAGTTGTATCTTGATGCTTAATTTCGTAAGTGTACGAATCATTCAAGTAATAAAGTGTACAAAAGTACGGATATCAAACCCACAAGGAATGGCATTACTAAGTACCGAAATTAACTAATCCTAATTTTATTTGAAAACCGAATTTTTGAATTTGTTTAAGAAGTAAATTAACTTAAAACTAACGCAAATAACAAAATTTAATTTTGTTCACAAATGATTAAAAACGCTAAGGCATTTGATTTCGCTAAATCAATTCAATCCGATTTCAAGTTATGTTATATGAGAATCAAAGTTAAAAGTGATGGTTGAAAAACCCAAATTTACCTAATTCTCTCTCTCGAGTTATATTAGAATTACTTATCTATGAAAACCGACTATATTTCTATGAATATTTAATCACAAACAAACACATTACGATTTATGGAATTTCTAGAATAACCACATACATCATGCATTAGTTCTCACACTCGCATTCAACATACGATATTTATCACAAGAAGCATTCATTACACATCTCCTCTCGGTCTCAATATAATGCAACAAATCATTTAAATCTTGATCAGAAATTTAAAAGCATTAAGCATGGAAATAAATACTCAACTTGAAAACAATGAATTCATATAACGATAACACAAGAAATCAGATTTTCTTGATTCAACTACATCATAGCCTTAGCAAAAACGAATTAGTTCATAACGAAAATAAGAACAAACATATTCTCAATTGAATCCATGAACAAACAATCTGAATAAAATGTAGAAAATAAAAGCTAAGGAGAAGAGATGAAAAACTCTTGAAGATGAAGACTTGGTAGCAACAATGGTGATGATCCTTCAAGCTTCTCCAACCTTTCTCTCCAAAATTTCCTTTTCTCCTCCAAAAATAACTCAATTCAGCTCTCTCTGCCGTCCCTCTCTTTTTCCATCATAATGTATATATAGATCTAGGGTTTGGGGGGTAATTTTGGAACAAAACAACATAAAAAATGTGTTTTCGGACGAAACTCGCCGGCGACAACATTATTTTCACCGCGACGAGATTTCTGGAAAATTAAATTTTGGGTTTTCAGATTTTGGCCGGCGGCCAAAATAATGTGTCCGGCGGCTAGATACTTTGGCTGAAGGCCAACTTAATGTTGCCGGCGGTGATATTCTTTGGCCGACGGTGAGAATTATTTGGCCGGCGGCGAGATGAGTTTACCAAAATTTGTGCTATCGGGAAGATTTTCGCCAGGATTTTAGCGGGCAGCGAGATGAATATGGCCGGCGGCGAGATTCACTTGGCCAAAATCCATGCTTCCTGCATGATTTTCAGCATTTTCTCCGTAAGGTTTTCGCCGGCGGCGAGAATACTCTCGTCGGCGGCAAAATTCCAAATTTTGAAATTTTGTTCTCTTTTTATTTTAATTCAATCCCGATCATTGTACTTTGTCCCTAACTTCTCCAAAATCATGATTTTACCTGAAATTGCACTTTAAACATGAAATACCCGTGAAAATGACATTTGTGGATTAAATAATCAAATAAACACAATTTTCACACAAATATCAACATTTAAATCATAACAAAAATGCAATAATTTAGCTCTTATCATATCTATTGCATCTCTGGGTGAGATTGCATTTATTAAACCAAGAAAATGCATGTGCCCACTTATTCATTCCATTTGTTAGGCTTAGTAATCTTTCATATAATCTACCTTTTCTTGTAACTTCTAAACTTGTTAGTTGATTGAAGTTTTAGAAGTAAAGGCTGCTCTTTTACTCCCTAGGGTTGCTTTGGTCGTACTTGTGTAGTCTTTCATATAATTGGGGGTTAATAAGTTACCATTCTACTAGAAAACTAAGATAGTTCAACACAACTTTAGCATAGAGGGTTGTGATGAGTTAGGAGAAGAAATAACTTAAGCGGTTATTATTTATGTATATTCTAATCCTCAAGTTTATTATTGCCCCAACATCCATTAGTTTGGTGGATGTAATGGTGTATACTAATATAGCTCGTTCTTTGTCCACTATACTATAATGTCTTGTAGGCATCAGCCTAGAGAAAATAAATTCCTACCAAATATGGGAGGCTTTTGTTAAATATTTCAAAGGATTTGTATCTCCCATTGAAAATATCTTACTCTACCACTCTATAGTTAAGGCTTCTATTACTTCATCATGATCCACATTCTTCAAATAATCTGTATACTCCCATGGCCCACATCCCTCATTCCATTGAATGAATTTATATAAAAAATTCCAAATGGGACAAACACCCACCTTACCACTACTTGATTATTTATGGCATTAGGAGCATTAGCATAAAATTCCCAAAATCCAATCCCCTTTTGCACAATGAAATTTTTGTTAATCTCTACTTCTTTATCAAACCTTAATTTAGCCTTAAGACTAACAAACTTAGCTCTCTTGAATTCTTATGGAACCACTTTCTCCTTTCCATTCTCCTTATTTTTTCTATTAGACTCCATTACACTCAAGTTCTAGAAATAAATACCATAAAATATATCAACTAAACTTTTCTTCACCCTCCTAAACCAAATTATGGTTTTTTCACTTAAATCTAAAAAAACACTTAAAATTTTAGAAAATAAAACCTAGTATTTATCTTGAGAACATTGTTCACTTACTTTTGATTTTAGCAAACCCCTGGAAGAATATGATGTTTATGTGGATATGATAAAAACCAAAGGGGTAGGACCTAGGTAATTTTCATATTAAATAGAAAGGGTTTCTCCAAAAATTAATGGATATTATTCACCATTAATTTGAGGGGAAAGATGACACAAGAATTGAAGGTGCTATTTCATTGATAGTTCTAGCATAAAAACTCCCTAAAAATTATGGATATTGCTCAATACAAATGCAAGGATTCTAAACAATGCCACATAGGTTTCCAATCCCTTGATAAGTTGCTTGAAAAGGAACAAAGAGCATGAATGAGCTCTCAAATGATTTGAAAACTCATATATCATTAATATGTCAACTAGAGGTAGCTGAGCTACTTTTAAGTATTTATAGGATACAAGGAAACCATAGAAAATATTACATCACAAACCTTGATTTTATCAATGGTTGAAAAATAAAATAGTCCCAAACAGTCCAAAAATGGTGTAGAAATGTGCAAGAAATCCCTAGAAAATATTACATGACAACCCTTGATTTCATCCAAGGGTTGAAAAAATAAAACAATCCAAAATAGTGCAAATATGGCGTAGAAATGTGCCTAGTCCAATTTTCCCTAATTACCATACTAGGATTTTTAAAAAATCCTTGCACTCCCATTTTGGCTCCCCTTGGTTATGCATGACCTTTTGAATGAGCCTATTTAAAGCCTCCTCAAGTTATGCCCTCCTAGACCTTATGATTGGTCCACTTAGGATTTATATAGCTCCATGAGTCTGATCAGGATACCCATTTTGAAGAAAACTTGAGGAAGATTGAAGAAAAATCTTTGCAAAGATGAATGGGAAAATTCTTAGGGATGAACAAGTTAGTAGAAAGTTGAGGAGATTTGGAGAAGAAGATGAAATTTGGTGAAAATGGGTGTTTGGGGTGAGAAGAAATTAGGGTTAAAGAAGAAGAAGAGAATTTTTTTTTTATTTTGTCTGAGTTGTGACTAGGGATTTTTAGTGTAGAAAATGTTCTAGGCCATGGTACCCAATTGTTTCATGTCGTAGCTTGAATTCAAAATTCCTAGCCTATACGATTCGAAATGAATGTGTCGTGACACATAAAAAATTCATACCGTGGCATAAAATAAATTTATCTAACCTTGAATTTCATTCGAGAGCCCCAAGCTACATTGCACACAAATCTTGCTACAACTTAGTTAATTTTTATTTTAAATAAATCTATGCAGTAAATTAAAAAAACCTAGACAATAATAATAAGATTAAAATTAAAATAAAAAAAATTTATTGAAAAATATAAAATATAAAATAAAAATTTACCTCGCATGAAAGGTTTAGTTTAACATCTTAGCAAAATGATTCTTTGAGGGAATACAATCTATAGACTTTAATTCACTCAATTTCCCTTTTCTCATTGAGTGAGTATCTTAATGTGCATAACAATGTGCAGTCTCTCCCAAGATTGTCATCGATAGAATCCATTTATGGACATCAACAATTATCTTGATTGAGGCCATGAATGGTCTATAAAGAAGTATATTGTGCTCTTTGTCAAGTTTTAGGTTTTCCTACCTATTTGAAATTATGAAATCTATAGGTAATTTTATATATCCATACCATTAAGTCCTCTATCATGTCCCTTGGTTATATTAGAGATTTATCAGCTAATTTTAGGAACATTGATATGGGTTTCAACTCCCCAACTCCTAACTGTATGGACAATCATTGGAACTACTACTCCCTCTATACAGTTGGGAGAGGCAACTCTAAATTATGAATTACTGTCGATCAATCTATTTTTCTCACATTGATAGGATTATCTTTCTCTCTCTAAAATTTTATCTCTATGATATTACAATTTTTGGTACATTTCTAAGTACAAATTGGGGATAGATTATCTAGGTGTTCAAGGTTGGATGGAAGGAGTGTTGGGATGAGAAATTGTTAATTTCTATCCCAACAAACTTGAAAAGGTAAAATCCTTCATTTATGTGCTAAATTTACATTACCTAAATTAACATAGAATATTACAAATTCTTGTACGGGACTATAAATTTGTGATTAGTTTCTATAAAAAAAGAAAAGGAGTTAGCATAGGCTTTGGAGCATGGACAGATGAGTTTCCAGATAACGGTTATTGCTATAGCTTTTTATTCATGCATTATTTTATGAAAATTGTCATGAATGTTGTTATAATAAAATATTTATTGTAAATATTTTTATGCATATGATGCACAAATTTTGTATGAGAAGCTCGTGAATGCATGAGGCGCCTATAGTAAGCAACAAGTATACTTCTAAGGTTCGTCACTCAAGGAATTGTAGTGGTTTTAGATTATCTCTCACTTTTCTTAGAAACTTAAAGAAAAAAAATGAATCGAAAATAAAACCCAATGCTCTATCATAATGATTTGTTTGAATATCTTAAAATAATAACATATAATAAAATAATGAATCAACTCAAAATGAAATCAAAACAATCGATAAAATCAATGGAGGATATATGGGAAGCTTAGCTAGTTAACCATGCTAGCTTCGAAAGATTTAGGAAAATTAAACTTAATGAAATATAAACTTGTATTATTGTATTTCCTTTCAAATACGTAAACTTTGAGATCATGGATTGTTTTCTTTTTTAATCTACCAATTGATGTCCTATGATCAGGATATTCAAATAATTGATTAAATTATATCCAAGAAAAATACAACAATTTAAATCAATGGAATGGTCAAGTCACTAATTTAAACTCTTGTTCAAGTTTCCAAATTAGATCTGGATGTGTCTAAAACCTAATTTTCAAAATTTTAATCTATCTATGAAGAATAAATGGCTAATAATTTATTCATAAATAAATCTTGTAAGAAACCTTGAATCAAAAAATAATCTTTATCTAACTAATTATAAAAATATTCCCCTAAATAATCTAAACAATCATTGCAACAAAGCTAAATTCCCATTGTAAAAGTAGTCCCACATGCTTACACTAAAATCCATGATCAAATTAAATAAGCATGCATCAGAGAAAAAAAGTAAAAGATTCATAATTAGATCTCAATACCAACAGAGGATGGATGATGTGGGAAGAGTTCGACACAATCACTTAGGAAGAATTCGAACAAATGTTCTACAAAAGCTTTTGCAATGAGACTACCAAGGAAAACAAGGTGTGGTTGAATTTGTGAACCTCAAGAAAGGAGACATGATAGTCACTCAATATGAAACCCATTTTAGTTAATTGTAATGGTTTATAGAAAATATAGTGATTCGAGACTTGAACAAAACTCCTAATTTTTTGTTTGGTTTTCGAGATGACATTCGAACATAACTTACGTATCAAGATCTTTGAACCTACACCACAACTATGGGTGCAACTTATAGTTAGTATGGAGCAATAAAGGTGGCTATGTCCTCACAAAAATAAAAATATAAAGGAAAATAAGGATAAAATTCATATTATGCATCGATTATTGTCAACTTAACATATTAACATAAAGAACAAGTATCCATTACTTCGGATAGATGAGTTGTTCAAAACACTTAGTGGAATAAGTTTTCTTTCTTGATATAAGGTCTAGATATCATCAACTGCGAGTTAGAGAGTTGGACATAACCTAAATTTCTTTTTGTATGCATTATGGGAATTTTGTATTTTGTGTGATGCCATTTGGTCTAAAACGGGCTTATGTTACTGTTTTGGACTTAATGAGCCAGATATTTTGATCCTACTCAAATTGAGTTATCATTGTGTTTATTGATGATATATTGATCTATTCAAAAACCTTTGAGGAGCATGAAGAGGATCTTAGAATTGCTTTGAAACTGTCAAAGAACATCAATTATATGTAAAGTTCAAAAAAGGTAATTTATGGCTTACTAAAGTCAAATTCCTTGGACATGTTATATCTGAAAGAGGTATTGCTATAGATCCTTACAAAATTAAAGGGATATTAAGTTGGGAATAGCCAAGAAATGTAACCAAAATTAAAAGTTTTCTTGGACTGGCCAAATATTACCAACATTTTGTGCAAGACTTCTCAAAGATTCTTGCATCTTTGACACAACATACCTAAAAGTGAGTCAAGTTTATATAGGATAGACATTGCAAGGATGCATTTCAAGAGTTGAAAGTACGATTGACGATCATAACAATTCTTACTATACCAAATATTGTAGAACCTTATATAGTTTTTACTAAGGCTTTACTACAGGGTCTTAGATGCATTCTAATGTAAAATGAACAAGTAGTTACTTATAGATCACGATAACTTGAAATTCATTAATGAAGTTACCCAACACATGAATTGGTGTTAGCAATTGTGGTCTTCTCTTTAAAAATATGGAGATGATACCTCTATGGTGCCAAATTTCAAATATGTTTTGATGATAAAACTCTCAAATATCTTTTACTGAAAATGATTTCAATTTGAGACAAAGAAAGTGGGTAGAGTACCTTTAAGATTATGATTTCACTTTGTAGTACCATTTTTGAAAAGCAAAAATAGTAGCAGATGCTTTGAGTCACAAGTCACATTTTGTTGCACAAATGATATTGGATATCTGGCGAAACACTCAAATGATAGAAGATTACAATCTGAATTTGTATGATAATGGTAGACAAGCATTCTTATACAACCTTGTATCCAATCCTACATTGTTAGAAAATGTAAAATTAGCCCAATCTAATGGTTTTGAAATCAACAAAGTGTAGTATATAATTTCTTAAGAAGAGGTGGTGAAGGATGGACTTATAGTCATGGAACATTCTGTTTATACAAAAAGATAGCGGTACCTACCAATGCATTTTTAAGGTAAGAGATCATGCGTAAAGGACATATATCAAAATGTTTTGTACATCTTGGAAGTACAAAAGTGTAACGTGATTTATAAATGAGAGTAATGAAGAAAAATGTAGCTCATTTTACCAACAACAATAGTTATCATGCCAAGATTAGGATGGACCTCTTATGAAGCCTTGTATAGATGATTTTGTAGATCTCTAATGTGTTAGGTGAAATGTGAAGATTTCAGTGTGATGAGAACTTATCTTATCCAATAAGAAACAAAAAAGATTTGCATCATGCAAGACAAACTTCATGTAGCTCAAAGTTAAAGAAAAGATATATTGACCATGGGTGCCGACCATTAAACTTTGAGGTGGATGATTACATTTTTTTTCAAGCTTCAACCTTGAAAAGGAGTAACTTATTTTCGAATAAAAGGAAAGTTAGCACCATGTTACATTGAGTTGTTCCAAATTTTAACAAGAATTGGTGATGTAGTGTATCAATTGGAGTTACCTATGAAATTTTCCCAAGTTCAGAATATTTTTCATGTGTTTGCTTTATAATAATGTCAAAGAAATCATAATACTATTTTGGATTGGATATAATTTTCATTATAGAAAGATGCACCATAAAAAGAAAAACCTATGGTAATAATTGATTTCCAATATAGAACTTGAGAAGGAGAGTAATACATTTGTAAAAGTTCAGTCGAGATATCATAACATTGAGGATGTAACTTGGGAGTTATAGATTGAAGCTTGAAATATTGTTACGGATCCTCTAGGTAAACACCCCTAGGAACCCACGACCTCTAAGGAATATGAATGATTGATTTGTTAAGAACATGTTGAAGATGATTAGATTATAATGCTAAGAAAAGAAAGCCATTAAAACCCCACCATTGAGATGCCATAAAGGATTATCACTCCCTTTGATAATTCAATATTCAATTATTCAATGAATAACACAAACATGCAAAGCAAGAAGCTTTCTAAAATAAACTTTTATAAATCAAATATGGTAGGCTTCCAAATTACATAGTGGCTTTTTTTTATAAACAAGAAACCCTCATAAACACCCTAGATGCCTCATGAAAACCCTACACACCTCATGAAAATGCCACATGAAATCCCTAGATGAAATTCTAGCCAAAAGAAAAACCCTAGGCATAAATTCACACCTAAAGAAAAACCTATGTCGAAATTCAACCCTAATGGGCTTATTTAGTTGTAGATTGGGCCTAATCCATCCTTAAAGAATAAAAGACTAAAAAACATATAATAAGGAAAACATAAAAAAGCACACAATTCACTAAAATAAAAAATTTTAAACAAAATGCCCATAAGTAATTGAAACAAAATATTACTTCCTAAATCAATCCTTGCTCCCAACTTGATCTTCCAAATCTATCTCTTGTATAAAAAGGTAATAGACCATCCTTGGTGAAGCTTTGGAATCATCAAATTTAGTTTTAGAATCTTCTAGAATATCCTATTTGTATTGCACTTCCGTGATCAATCCTTACAAAACTTTCTTCATCCTCTTTGTCTTTTCCCTAATCATTGGACAGTTAAATCCTTACAAAGGATCTTGAGAATATTTGGTAAAAAAAAAACTTAGTTAGGACTTTGATCTCTATTTATCCTCTCCTCTTAAAAAAGATGCATCCTTGAATCACCTACAACAAACAAAGATAAATCAACAACATTAACATTGGCACTAACATTCCTATATTCACTTGGGAAATCTAGCGCGTAGGGGTTATCATTTATCCATTCCAACACTTGAAAAGGTCCATCTCCTCGAGGCTGCAATTTTGATTTGCATTGTGTAGGAAACCTCTCCTTATGCTTGTGCACCCAAACCCAATCTCTAGGATGGAAAAAAACCTTCAAACACCGCTTATTGGCTTGCTTAGCATATTGCTCATTCTTCCTTTCAATGTTGGTCCAAACTCTAGCATGTAAATCCTTCACAAATTCCTCCTTTTTCTTACCATCAAGATTAGCATGCTCATTACTAGGAAAAGGTAAAATAAAAATAGGTGTTAACAAATTAAATCCAAAAACAATTTCAAAAGGAGAAAAAGAAGAAATATAATGAACAGTTCTATTATATGCAAACTCAATATGCGGTAAACACTTCCCAATACTTTAAATTATTTTTAATGATAGCATGCAAAAAGGTAGTAAGTTTCCTATTAACTACTTCAGTTTGACCATTTGTTTAAGGATGTGCAACAATAGAAAATAATATTTTAGTTCCTAATTTTTCCATAAAGTGTGCAAAAAATGACTTAGGAACTTAACATCCCTATCACTAACAATTGTCTAAGGAAACCCATGTAAACAAATCACTTCTTTAAAGAAAAAATTAGTAATATGTGTTGCATCATTTGTTTTAGAACATGCAATAAAATGAGCCATTTTACTAAACCTATCAACGACAACAAATATTATATCCTTACCACTTTGAGTCCTTGGTAATCCTAAAACAAAATCTATAGATATATCAATCTAAGGTTGATTAGGTACATGTAAAGGGGTATACAAACCATGTGGTTTAACTTTAGATTTTCCTTTCCTACATGCAATGCACCTTTCACAAATGTATTCCATATCATGCTTCATATTAGGCCAATAAAAATGCTCACATAAAATATCTAATGTCTTTAGAACACCAAAGTGACCCATTAAACATCCCCATGACTTTCCCTAATAAGGAACTCACGAACAAAACAAATAGGCACACATAATTTATCTTTCTTGAATATAAATCCTTCATGCCTATAAAAATCACCAAGCACACACTTATCACATGCATTCCATACTTGGCTAAAATTATAATCATTTACGTACAAATCCTTGAGCAATTTAAAACAAATAGATTTAGTTTTCAATGAAGTAATACGTACCTTACCTTATCCCTCTAATTTCATTTCCACGGAGAACTAGAGGATGAACCAAATCTAAACCTTTGGGACTTGATTTTCTTCTCCACTCTAATGGCTTTGTATAGTAGTTCTTTCATCTCTACATAATGTTGCAATTCAACCACTTCAGTAAATTCCATGTTTAATTCGGCAATGAATCTCTCTATCATCCTCTATGTTTTCTCTAATCATGGAAATTTCCATCTCCTTCTAATAATCTTCTACACTAATGGGACCTTGAACCATCCCTTTCAACTTTCCGTATAGATCCATATAGTAATGGCTAGGTATAAACCTCTTACACATCACCAATTTCATCTCTTCCCATAACCGAATAGGTCTCTCACCACTCCCTTGCTTATTAACAACCAATCAATCCCAACATATACCAATATAATATGTAAATTTTATAGCTGCTAGCTTTACTTTTTTCTCCTTAAAGTAATTATGACAATCAAATATATGTTCAACCTTTCTTTCCCACTCCAAGTATAACTCAGGATCATTCTTTTCTTGAAAAGGCAGAATTGTCATCTTTATACTACCTATATTACTATCTCCTTTGGAGTCAACCTTTTTATCCAGTTTATAACTTGCTCTCTTTTCCATATTGGAATCAGCTTCTTTTTCATAGAACTCATGTCTTTTATGTGATTCAGAACCAAAAGAGGATTATAATATGCATTCAACCTCTTAAATTGGTTATTACTAGCTTTGATGAAGAACTTCAAGTTGATCTTTGGTGCTTCTTCTCCTTCCTTACTCATGTTTTCAATCTATAAAATAAAATGAGATAACTCACACACTGCCTCACGTGTTTTCTCTCACTCTTTTTTTTTTAAGAAAAAAGATGGATTGAACATAGAAATAAAGAACAAGAAAAAGATATGAAGAATTCAAAGAGAACTACTAAATGAAATCTAAAGACAAAAAAATGACAACAAAATTGAAAGAAAACACAAGACTTAAAGGATGGATTTTTTTTTAAATCAGTGAGTCCATGGAAATGACAAAATGAAATCCAAAGATGAAAGCAACGAAAATGAAATTGAAAGAAAACTAAAGCACTTGAAGGACAGATTTTATTGTTTCTTTTTAAGAATCAAGAAAATGTAGAAAAGGATAGAAATTAGAACAAGATCAATTTTTTTTATTTCGATTCAAGAACTTAAAAAAAGATAGATATAGATAGATAACCTATTTTCAGTAACCAAATCTCAAATACCAAATGATGCAAACCCTTTAAGTGAATAACTCTAGGAATCCACGAACTCAAAGAAATATGAATGATTGATTTGTTAAGAACGTGTTGAAGATGATCAAATTAGAACCCTAAGAAAGCAAAGTTCTTAAAACTCCAACTTTGAGATGCCACAAAGGATTACCACTCCTTTTGACAAGTCAAATTCAAGTATTCAATCAAGAACACAAGAAGGCAAAGCAATAAGCTTTTTGAAATAAAATTTTATTAACCAAATATGATCTTCCTCCAAATTACATTGTGGTGTCTTCTTAAAATCAAGAAACCCTCATAAAAAACCTAGACGCCTCATGAAAATGCCACATGAAATCCCAAAACAAAATTCTGGCAAAAAATATTCTAGGCACAAATTCATACCTAAAGAAAACCCTAGGCATAAATTCAACCCTAATGGGCTTATTTAGTTGTAGATTGAGCCTAATCTATGCTTAAAGAATAAAAGACTAAAATACTTATGATAAATAAAACATAAAAAAGTGCACAATTCACTAAAACAAAAATTACTAAATATAAAAGGCCCATAATTAAATTAAACAAAAAATTACTTACTAAATGAATTTATTCTATCAACTTGACCTTCCAAATCTATCCCTTGCATAAAAGGTAATAAACCATCCATTGTGAAGCTTTGGAATCTTCTAACATAGACTCTCTATATTGCACTTCTGTGATCAAGCCTTGCAAAGATTCCTTAATCCTATTTGTATTTTCCCTAGTCATTGGACCACCAATTCCTTCCAAAGGATCTTGAGAATTTTTAGGAACAAAAAATTGGTCAACACCTTAATCTCTATTAAAATGTTTTAAGGAGTAGGATTATAAAAGTGTGAGAAATAGTAATTAATTATAAAAGTTTCGTAAAAATAATATTTAATAATATTTTAAATTGTAACGTATCTAGAAATCCGTGTCAAAATTGAATCGATTTCCAAATTTGTCAATTTTTTGTCCAACATGCTAGGGCCTCACTGACCAACAAGTGAAAGATGAAGATGTGACGAAAAAATTGTTGTGTTGTTGGGCCTCATCGGGAGTGCACGACGAGCCACCGATGGGGGTGATTATGAGTACCAATTTTGGCTTATAAAGTACCATAGATTTGCATGCTTTCTCACATATAAAAATCCCATCCTCTCTTTCTTTCTCTAAGATATTCCATTTTTTTGTAAGTACAATGCTGTGATAAATTATCTAGGCATTTGTGTATTGAAGGGGGTGATTGTGAGCACCAGTTTTGGCTTACAAAGTATCCGAAAAATTTGAAAAGGTAAAATGTTTCCTTTAAGTGTTAAATTTATATTATGTAAATTAACATAGTATATTACTAATTATTGTACTAAACTATAAATCTGTGATTAGTTTCTTCATTGAACTAGAATTTAAATCGGTGACTCCACTAAAATCCTTTATTAAAATGTTTGTTATTTCCTTAGGCATAATGCATAATTTAATCAATCAGTTAAATATCCCCATCATAGGACATTAATTGGTTTCATTAACAAAGAAAATGATCCCCTCCAAAGAACTTTTTCATATTTAAAAGGAAAAATTAGTAATCGGAATTTATATTTTAGTTAACTTGAATATTTCGAATCAAGCATGTATAACTAGTTTAATATTCTCATAATTCTCCATTAATTATTAATTGTATATCCACCTTATTTTATTTGAGTCGAATATATATTTATTACTTTAATTATTTGTTATTAGTTTTAGATTTACCAAACAGAACATGGAGATAGATTGTTTAGGTTTTATTTTCCTTATCGTTCAAGTTTTTAAAGAAAATTGAAGAATTATTTTAAACCACTACAATTTCTGGAGAGACCAACCTTGGCAATATACTTGTCACTTATTATAAGTGGTTCGTGTACTTACAAACGTTTTACAAATACAAAACTTGTGCATCAATTGTTTTGTGCCGTTGCTAGGAAGGATTGGCATTTTAGAAATTTTACCAAATTTTTTAAAAATTTGTGATTTTTGAATACGTTTTGGTTTATTTAGTAATTTTTGTTTATTTTAATTATTTTTATTACTTTTTGTTTTTATTTATTTTTTTATTTTCTCTTATTTGTTTAATTTAATTTAATTTTGTTATTTATTTTTGTCTAGCATTTTTCAAATTTATTACTTAGTATATTATTTAGTTTTAAATAAGTAAAAATAAATTAATTATAAAACAATTTTGAAGCTAGGTCATGCCATTGCCATTTTGTGAGCCTCGTCATAGGGCTCTCTACAAAATTAGGTTGAAAAATATGCTTTCGCACTACATCTTGAATGTTTTTGTGCACCGTGACACACAGGTCTTTGTTTGAATATGTTAGGTCATTTCTCTATTCTTGTCGTGGCATGAACTAAGGTATGATGTGGCCGGAGATGATTTCTTAAACTAAAAACTTAAAAAACTTGTTTAAAATTAGATCTAAACAAATTTTCTCTTCTTCTTCTTCTCTCAACCCTATTTTCCCATGGCCCAAACAAAAAAATCCCCCCCCAAAATACTTATTTTTTCTCCAAATGTTTCAAATTCCTTCTCATAATTTTCATCTTTAAGTGTTTTCAAGCCATCTTTGCAAGATTTTTTTAAAAATCCTCATCAAATTCATCAAGTTTTCATCTTTAAAGGGGTATTCCACAACCTCCTG
Source organism: Hippophae rhamnoides (assembly GCA_033030585.1). NCBI lineage: Eukaryota > Viridiplantae > Streptophyta > Magnoliopsida > Rosales > Elaeagnaceae > Hippophae > Hippophae rhamnoides. The sequence continues at coordinate 30,421,259 of CM065431.1, read as the reverse complement.
TTCTTCCTTAAAGAGGTTTGCATAAAATCATAACTAAGTGAACAAGTTTTCTAGAAATATTACTAGAAGCTATTTTCTAAAATTTTTGTGTAGGTGTTTCCTAAAATATTGGATTTAAGAGAGAAAAAAAAATTCTAATTTGGTTTAAAGATTGTGAAGAGAAGTTTTTTGGAATAATTTCTAAAATTTTGGGGGTATTTTATTTTTTTTAGAACTTGATATAAATGGCTCCCAAAAGAAAGAGTAGTGAGAAAGGAAAAGATAAGGAGGTTCCAATAGAATATAATAGAGCTAAATTTGTTAGTCCATATGCCAAACTAAGGTTTGACAAACCAGCTAAGATTAATAAATTTTTTATTGTGAAATGAGAATGGACTTTGAGGTAAAGTAATATCCACTCGAGGGGATTACAGATCAAATAATGGAATTTGGTTGGAAATAGTTTGTTAAGAACCTAGATGCCACTATTGAGTCAATAGGTTGGGAATTTTATGATAATGTTCCTGATGCTATAAATTATAATTCTATGGTAAGGGTTGTGCTTCGCACATTAGTTTCATTTGATATAAATTTTTTTTTATGGATTAAAAGATGTTGGCCAAAGGGAATATAAAAATTATTTTGATAATGTGGACTATAAGAAAGTAATAGAGGCCCTAACTATGGAGGGAGCTAAATGAGATATTACTAATGGGAGACACAAATATTTCAATGCTAGGGTCTCCCTCATTTCACAATAAATTATTTGCTTTAGACTAATGCCACCACATATTATAGTACTGTGGATAAAGAGAAAACTATATTACTTTTCACCATAGCATCCACCAAGTTTATGAAAATAGGACAATTACCTAAAAAACTATGCAGAAGATTACCATGCCCAACAATCATAATAGTTGATAGATGCATTTTTAGGGAGAATACACAATCTATCCATGAGATGCAAAGGTTACATCTCTCTCAAATAGGAATTGAATATAGTCAAGTGAGAGTGACTGAGAATACTGGGTATGATTTTGTTTACAGACCACTAGAATCAACACATGGATATGAAAAAGAACTAGACTACGTGGAGAAATGAGCTTTAACCATTATTTTTTCCTTTTTATGTACTTTTATTTTAATATATTTTTGTTTTTATTTTTATGTTTCCTTTGTTTTTAATTAAACGTACTTTATTTTATTTATGTGAACAATGTTTATTTTATTTAGAAATGTTAATTTCATAACTGTTTGATGATATGTGGTTCATGAGAAGTACATGATGATTCTCCCTATATTGAAAATATTGAGAATAATATAGATTATATATTAGGGGTGAAAGAAAAGTTACTTATGAAATTATGCATTTTAAATTTTACTAAACATTTATTTGCTAATTCATGTTTAGTTAAGGACATTTAGGTCCATATATATATATATATAATAATTTGGTTAAAAATTATGATTCATTTAGTTAATTTAAAGTGAATAATAGAGTTTATGCATTTTTTATGTCTTAAACATGTTCATGAATTAGTGTAAGAATTTGTTCTATTCATAGTTTATGTCTCATGCTTGGATGTTGAGATTGAGATCAAACTAAATTTGACATATAGAAATCAAATAGTGGAGACTACCTTGTGAAATATTTTTGAGCCTTTACCTTTTATTTTGAGTGATGATTTTTCTTCTACTCTTTTAACAACTCTTCATATTATTTAAAATTATAAGATGATCTCTATAGGTTTTACAATGAATGTTAGGATTTTAAACATTTAATGAAGTATCATGTACTTATTTTAACAGCTTAGGTTGGATGATTTGGGTAGAAATTGAAAGTGTGTGCCTATCTTCAATGATGCTTGATTCCTAAAATAGGGATATATATATAGGGTTCCCTTAGAAAAAGAGACAAAATAGCCACTTACCATAACACATATATGTATATGGGTCCATTCTCTTAAACAAAAGAAGGAATAAAAAAAGAAAAAAATAGCATTTTATTTCATTCATCTTGAGGAACATATTTGATATTTTTTTCTTAAAGAATTTGATTGAAGTATGATGTGAGTAATATGATATTTTCATAATCCTAGCATTTGATTTCATTCATGAGATCATTGTAATGCACATTTGAGCCTTTCTTGTTATAAGTATATGCAAACCTTTTTGCTTTATGTTTTTCAAACGTTTTGGTCGCATATAACTTGTTGAGTTTTTGAACACATATGCTCAGTTTGAAATTGAGAGTATATCTTGTGAGGATTGTAGTTGAAGTGAATTCAACTCCTAACACTAGGTTTGGGTGAGTCAATGTTGATATGATTTTCAATACCGATTTAGTAGTAAACAACCTTCCAGCATTTGAATTTACTAAACAAGAAGTCTATATGAGATTTGAACCTCTAAAGAAGGAATTTGGAATTGTTTTGATAGGAGATTTGAGTGGTTTTCCATGGTGATGGAAAATTTTCCTGTCGGGTTTTATTAACTTACAAATTCTTCCCCAGTTAGTTAAAAGAATGAAATTGGCTAATATTATGATGATACCAGGTATCATTCATATCATTATAGGAGAAGTTGATCATTAAAATGATAATTGATACAATAGAAGTACAATATATCAAAAAATTTTCTAAATTGGAATTTTTTAAAGAGGTCTATAAAATTATATCAATTATTATTCCCATTTTGACTCTTGTATTGGGAATCATAGTAGGTGTACTGGTAATTGTATGGTTAGAAAGAGAAATACCTACAGGGATACAACAACGTATCAAACCCAAATACACTAGCCCATGGGGGTTCTTGAAGCTTTAGTAAATAGGGCAAAACTTCTTTTCAAAGGAAACCTTCTTATATCTAAAGAAAATATGTGTTTGTTCAGTAGCGGACCATCCATAAATGTTATATCCATTTTATTAAGGTATTTGGTGTCATACATATAGGCAAAAATGGCAACTTGTTGCTTTCACAATGCATTTTTCATAATGGGTTACAAAAGCATTTTTTGCAACTTTTTTGACATATGCCACAAAATGGAATTTTGTTGAATCCATAGTGAAATTTTCAAGTGGTAGCGGATCATTATTTAAAATGTTTTTGCACATGTAACCAAAAATCACTTCTTGTTGCTTAGCTAAATTAATTTTCATGACATGGGTATCAGAAGACATTTTGTAAATTGTTTGTACATATAGAAAAAGATGGCATTTTATTGCATCCGTAGTGCAATTTTCATGATGATTCATACCGAAGCACCTTTTGCAACTTCTTCATACATTTACCCAAAAATGGTATTATGTTGCATACATTGTGTAATTTTCATGACCAATGGGATGAGAGTACTTTTTGAAACTTTTTTGGACATATAACCAAAAATGAAATTTTTTTTATCTGTAATGTGATTTTCCTTACGGGTGGTACTGAAGCACATTTTGCAACCTTTTTTCACATATAACCAAAAATGAAAATTTGTTTCATCTATAGTGTAATTTTAATAATGAGTGGTACTAGAATACTTTTTGTAGCTTTTTTGGACATACCCAAAAATGGCATTTTGTAACATCTATAGTGCAATTGCATGATAGTTGGTATCGAAGCACTCTTTGTAACTTTTTATGCATATATCCATAAATGGAAATTTTGTCAATTTATAATGTTTTCATGACCTAATTTTTAGAGAGAGAGACACTTAGAGAAGTTAGAAAATTAAAGATGAATTGTATGGATGTCCTATGAGATCCATATATATAGGAAATTATATGTACATGTGTCACTCATATAGGGGTACACATCTTAGCGTGTCAAGGGGTACATATGTAAAAACATAATCTAACTTAAGTTTGACCACTTTGATGGCTCAGGTTGGTGGTTAGCCTTCCAATACCAGAAGTTACTCTGGATGAGTGAAGGCATCTTGTGGTTATTGTTGTAGACACGAGCACAAATTTAGTTTTATAGAGCAATACATTTGATGGCTCTGGTTGTTCATAAGTCGGCCTCCAAGTCAAGCTATATGTTCAAAAACATAATATAATTTTCAAGATAGGTGGTACAAGAGTACTTGTTTATAACTTTTTTGGACATATACGTAAAAATGGAATTTTGTTATATCTGTAGTGCACTTGTTGCAACCTTTTTGCACACATACCTAAAAATCATGTTTTCTTGCATCAATAGTGAAATTTTCCCAACAAGTAGTATCAGAGCACTTTCTATCCGATATACCTGAGAATGACGTTTTGTTGCATTCATAGTGCAATATTTATGACGAGTGGTCCCAAAGCACGTTTTACAACTTTTTCGTAGATGTAATCCAAAATGGTATTTTGTTGTATCTATAGTGTAATTTTCATAATGAGGGATACCAGAGTACTTTTGGCAAGTTGTTTGCACATATACCCAAAAATGGCACTTTATTCCATCCATAGTGCAATTTTCATGACAGGTTGGACTGTAGTACTTTTTTCAATTATTTTGGACTTATAACTAAAATTTTTTTTCTAGCATCCAAAGTGAATTTTCATGAAGTATGGTATAGAGCACTTTTTGCAACTTTTTTCCGATATACCCAAAAAATGACATTTTGTTTCATGTGAAGTGCAATTTTTAATGATAGGTGTTACTAGAGTACTTTTTGCATATTTTTTCTGCATATACTCAAAAATGGAATTTTTTACCATATGTAGTGCAATTTTCATGATGGGTGGTAATGTAGTATTTTTTACAACTTTTTGGGACATATACCCAAAAATGGAATTTTCTAGCATCCATAATGCAAATTTTATGGTAGGTGATAATGGAGCACTTTTTGTAACTTTTTCACATTCTAATTGAAAATCTCATTTTCCAACATCCATAGTGAATTTTCATGTCTGGTGATATTCAACACTTTTTTTAACTATTTCTTACATATACCTAAATTTGACATATTGTTCCACCCGTAGCGCAATTTTCATGAATGGTAGCACTAGAGAACTTTTACAACATCATTGTACACATAACCACTATGGAATTTTGTTGTATCCATAGTATAATTTTCATGACAGGTGGTATCGAAGCACTTTTTGTAACTTCTTCGACATATACCCAAAATGGTATTTTGTTGAATCTGCAATACAATTTTCATGATATGGAGTAATGGGATCCTATTTGAAACTTTGTCATACATATTTCCAAAAATAGCATTGTGTTGCATCTGTAGTGAAATTTTCATGATGGGTGTTACAAGTTCATTGTTTGCAACTTTTTCGACATTTGCCCGAAAATAACATTTTCCTAAATCCGTAGTGTAATTTTCATTACAAGTGATACCGGATCTTTATTTAAAACATTTTTCACCCATATAACCATAATCTATTTATGTTGAATAGGTCATGTAATTTTAATGATGTGTAGGACCTAAGCACTTTTTGTAACTTTTTGTACATAAAGCAAAATGTGACATTTTGTTGCATCTGTAGTGTAATTTTCATGATGGTTTGTACTAGAGCACTTTTTGCAACTTCTTCATACTTATTTCCAAAAATGGCATTATGTTGCATAAGTTGTGTAATTTTCATGACAAGTGGTACAAGAGTACTTTTTATAAATTATTTGGACATATACCCAAAGATGACATTTTGTTGTACCTATAGTGTAATTTTTATTACAAGTGGTAAGCACTTTTTGTAACCTTTTTCCACATATGCTCGAAAATTGAATTTTTAGCATCCATAGTGTAATTTTCATGACAGGCGATACGCGAGTACTTTTTATATCTTTTTAGATATCTATCCAAAATGGCATTTTGGTACATTCGTAATGCAATTTCTTGACAGTTGTTACCAGAGCACTTGTTGTAAATTTTTTGCACATATGCTGAAAATTGCGTTTTCTTGTATCCGTAGTGCAATTTTCATGATGGATGGTATCAGTGATATTTTTGAAAGATTTTTGCCGATATATTTGAAAAAGACTTTTTGTTGCATCTAAAGTGCAATTTTAATGACAAGTGGTACCATACCAATTTTTTTCAACTTTTTTTGTGAATGTAACCCAAAATGGTGTTTTGTTGCCTCAGTAGTAAAATTTTCATGATGGGGACACCGGATAACTTTTTACAACTTTTTTGCACATATATGCAAAAATGGCACACTATTGCATCAATAGTACAATTTTCATTATAGGTTGTACTGGAGCAGTTTATGCAACCCTTTCACATTTATAACAAAAAATCGCATTTTCTTGTATCCATAGTGAATTTTCAGGATAGGAGGTATGGAGCACTTTTGTAACTTATTTGTCGATATGCCCAAAAAATTACATTTTTTTCATGTGAACTACAATTTTCATGATAGGTGGTGCTTGAGCACTTTCACAATTATTTGGTATGCATAAAAAAATGTCATTTCATTGCATCTGTAGTGTAATTTTCATGATGGGTGGAACTGAAGTACTTTTTATGTATTTTTTCACATATACTCAAAAATTGCATTTTGTTACATCTATAGTACAATTTTTCATTACAGATGACAACATAGTACTTTTTTGCACCTTTTTGGGAAATAGACCCATAAATGACCTTTTGATTCATCCGTTGTGCAATTTTCTTGATAGGTGGCAATGGAGCACTTTTTGTCAATATTTTGCATTTATAATTGAAAATTTCATTTTCTACCACCCTTTTTGAATTTTCATGTCCAATGGTATGAAGAAATTTTAGCAACTTTCAAACACATATATATAAAATTGCCATTTTATTTCATCCATAGTGCAATTTTCATGAGGGGTGGTACCATAGCACTTTTTGCAACTTCATGCTACATATAACCCAAAATGACTTTTTGTTGCATCTATAGTATAATTTTTATGACAGGTGGTACTAGAGCACTTTTTACAAATTTTTCAACATATACCAAAAAATGGTATTTTGTTGAATCTGGAAGGCAATTTTCATGAAAAGGGGTAACTATTTGAAACTTTTTCTTACATATTTTCAAAAATGGCATTTTGTTACATCCATAGTACATTTTTCATGATGGATGAAAAAAAGCACTTTTTACAACTTTTTGGACATATATCCAAAAATAGCATTTTGATGAATTAGTAGTGTAATTTTCATGACAGGTGGTACCAGATCATTAATTCAAACTTTTTTGCACATAAAACCAAAAATCACATTTTAATTTCTTAGATAATGTAATTTTCATGACAGGTGGTACCAGAGCAATTTCATACATATAGCAAAAGATGGTATTTTGTTGAATCTATAGTGCAATTTTCATGACAAGGGGTATGAGAGCACTATTTGAAACTTTTTCATACACATAACTAAAAATGACATTTTGTTGCATTCATAGTGCGATTTTCATGACGTTTGTTACTAGTGCACTTTTTGTAATTTGTTTCAACATATGCCAAAAATAACATTTTGTTGAATCTATAGTGCAATTTTCATGGAAAGTGGTACCAAATCATTAGTTAAAACATTTTTGTACGTATAACTAAAAATATCTTTTTGTTGCTTCGGTAATGTAATTTTCATGACGTGTAGTAATGGAGTGTTTTTTGTAACTATTTCACACACCTAGTAAAAAATATTATTTGTTGTATCCGTAGTACAATTTTTATGACTGTTGGTACCAAACCACTTTTTGGAACTTTTTTACACATATGGCCAAAATTGACATTACATTTCATATGTAATACAGTTTTCATGAGAGGTGATACTAGATGACTTTTTGTAATATTTTAAGAGATGCATACAAAAATGACATTTTGTTGTATCTGTAGTGTAATTTTTATTTTGGGTAGTACTCAAGCATGTTTTTGTAACATTTTTGTACATATATACCTAAAATCATTAACAAAAAGACAATAAAAACTAGCTAAGCCATGAACGATCCTTACCTCGGTAACAGACTTAAGTGTTGGCCACTCCTTAATAGCCTTCAGCTTTCCTTCATCCACCTTGATACCTTTAGACCTAACAATACACTACGCCAAAACTGAGCATTTAAGTAGGTTAATAACCAATTTAAAATTATTTTAAAGTTTGTTAGGTAAACTGACTTAGAATATATATATTGAACTTAAACTTGAAATAAATGATGTCGCCTCTTTTTTCATGGATTTTGTGATATGCCCACTTTATTTCTAGGAGAGGAAGCTTCGTTTGCTTAGAATCACCAACAATATCCCATTCATAGTGACTAGGGAGCTAGGCAAGAGAGATGAGACAGATTTTGAGCAAAAAAACAAGTCCATATAACAATTCATTCCCCTAAATACATGAGACATAAACAAGCTACCCAAACTTCAGAGACACAGGAATAAAACAATTAAAGCTTTATAAAAATTACCATGGTGTTGTCCTATGCTATTCAAGATCATCACATTCTTCTCCTGCTTCTTCTTGTGATGTTATAATTTGAACCATGTGTTCTGCCCATTCTTCTCCTAAATCATCAAAAAATTGCATATCATAGACTGACTTGTTCCAACCAAAGAACTACACATACTTAAATTCAAAATAAGAATGTAATATCATGGATTCACAAAAAAACTTATATATGTTAAAAAAGTATAGTAGTAAAAGAGATTACCACATCTTTAATTGGAATGTTGATATTTGAGATTATTTTGCTCATAAATTTCATGACAAAGTAACCACACATGACTCCTTCATTTTGTCTAGAACCTACAAAAAACAAGTGTACATGGTTTTCCATATTCGAACATCTTTATTATTAAATAGTAAAATTAATTAAATTATTAATATTCACTTGTACATACCATAACTTTGTCCCTTATAAGCTTATGGGATTTTTTTAAGGGCAATGCCTCTACTCTTGCTTCACAGATTCCATGCCCTATCAAAGTTTAAAATAGTTAGTTCTTTATTAAATATTGCAAAGAAAAATAGCTAGCTATAACTCTTACATTTCAACAATTGCTTTTGTATCTTTACTCAATTCTATGGAAGCTGAATCACAGTACCAAACATAATTGCAATACATATAAAGGATTATCAACATCAAATCCTTTTGGCCTTGTTCAAACTTTAGTGGCCAAGGGATTATCAATTTATGATTTATGTTAAGTGTTAATGCCCTATCACATAATTGTTTAGCTCTGATGCTAACAATTTTTCTTGATATTGATTGACAAATGATGAATCATAGAACATTGCTAAATGTGATGAGTGATTAGCTTGAAGTTGATAATAACATGCCCTATATAAAAGAAATATATATAAATAATTAGATAATATAAATATAATTATATGTTCTACATAAATTAAATCTATTTACTAATTGAGGACTCACCTTGTCCACCCTTGAATTATACTTCAATCGATCATTTGATATTCAAATAGTTACAATATGCACTCGATCGATATATATGTTTTCCCAATGTCTACACCAGAAATTTCTCTAGGAAGTGGTACAGTCCATCCATCATTTATGCTAGTCTTGCCACAATAATAGTCATCAAAGAGCCAAGATTTCTGCTGAAGTTTATAGCATATTCATAACTATACTTTCCTATGGCTTCTTCTTGAATGACTTAGTGCGCAATGATTTCCCACGAGATACTTGCTTTGTATCTCTTAAATGTTTTTCACTTAATAATTATAGTATAATAGACTAAAGAATATGTATTATATATGTTAGTAACAATAAAAGAATAATAATATAATAGAAGTAGTAAAAAATGTTATCTTAAGTAAAAGAATAGTACCATGTCAAAATTTACCACAACTAGACTCAATGGCCAAGCCGTATATTGTACATTCACATCTTGGACTAAGGTAGCATTAGAAAACACATGTAGCGGATAATCATGGAGGAGCGATTGATTATGAATTTGGAAAATATTGATTATGAATCATTCGATTATCGCTCAATTGTTGTTCCGTTCCAATAGCAACATAGTCTGTAGATGATGGATGTTTCAACAAAAAAATCATATTTTGTAAAACAATTTAAGCGTTATATATAATAAATAAAATATATAATAGAATATAAAAATAATAGACTATCTACATAAACTTTAAATCTTACCACAAATGATTCATCAAATGGAGGAGGATTCGAATGTGACGTAGCTATTGGAAGGACATTCACATCAAAACATTCATCATGATGTGATGGATGATAAGATTACACAGATTTCATTGGAGATATAGAACAACTACCATATTCCATCTGCATTCTTGGCATAAAAGGAGGACCAAAAGGATGACTATATCCCATACGGGATATAGGTCGTTGGGCGCTGATGAGAAAAACTAAACATCGTCGATCCTGCCAATACTTTGGTTTTATATTTATAAAACTCTCACAAGTGCACGAATCATTTCATAGAAAATGATAAGTATACTCCCAAGGTTGATCTAAGGAATGAATATATGTGGTTTTTAATTTATTATTCAAACTTTTAAAAACGAAATTAAATCCTAAACATCCTGTCACGATATTTGGGTTTTTTGTGTTTTTAATCTAATTACAGAAAATTAAACATAGATTCAATAAACATTCATGCAAATTTTATCTTTTATAAATAGTGGAGTATTTATGGATATAATAACTAAGTTAATTATGCTTGCTCATATTATTTAGGTTATTAAAGATATAAATTGATATTTATTGATTCTCTCTTTTTTATATGAATACCACCTTTGGTGGGGTTAGATATTCTTTGTTAACTAAACAAATCAATTAACACCTAAGGGTGGGGTTGATAACTAATTTGGTTAATTAAATTAATTCCTTTTTCTAAGAGATCGAAAATAAACCATTTAAATGCCACCATTGGTGGGTTTTGACAATTTAAACTTTATTCAAGGTGTCGAAATTAAACCTAAGAATTTAATTATCCGAGTACTAACTTTCAAGTTTTAAAACTATTACTGAAAACATGTTGTCAATATATTTTCAGATAATAATTCTTATAAAAACTTTTGAAATAGAGCTTCACTCTAACTACCGGACGATTGTACCAACAAATAAAAGAGCACTTCTCTAAATCAGACCGAATAACTAAACCTTAAAATCTAATTTTCAGATTTAAGTTTGTAATGAAAAATAATATATTTCTCTCTAACATTCTTAATATAAAATCTTGAATAAAAACAAAATCAATTCATTTTAGAGATTTTTACCTATTTAATACTTCGCAAGCATAACAACGTTATTATTATATCATGTTTACAAATAGCTAGCAAAGTTAAATTTAAACACAGACAAAATAAATATAACATATAAGAATAAAGCATAAAAATAACTGTAAAGAAAATAAAATCTTTACAGTACCTTGATGTTATTCCTATTGTTGGAAAACCTCCAAATGGAATTTGCACTTGTATTTATTAAATCAAAAAGCAAATAAATTACAAAAACATAATTAGTTCTTCTCAAAAAGAGAAGAACTCTAAAACTAAGAAAAACTAAAAAAACTAAGAAATGGAGAGAAAGAAAGAGAGAATAAGTTTTTTTGAGGTGTATTTTGAAGTGAAGAGAATGGAGGTATCTATAGGTGAGGAGGGGAAGAAAAAGTGGGTGAAAAAAATGATTAAAATGGTGGAAACGCAGAGTAGTGAACGATGACATCATTGTTGATGTCATGCTAGCGTAGGGCTCGGCGGCACGCTCGGATTGGGGTAGATAGGTGCAGCTGTGCGTGTGGACTGGGTGTAGATGGACGTAGGCGTGGGCACGCGTGGAATGGAGCCGGGGTGCGCAGAATTTAGAGTAGGCGCACGCTGATTGGGCAATACGGCGCACGCTGAGTAGGGGCAGACTGGGTGATATGCACGCATTGTTCGGCACTACTGGGTGTAGCTGGGCAATTTGCGTGCCTTGGCCAGCACTACTGGGCGGTTGCGTGCACAATTTTCTCCTTTTTGACATTTTGACCCTTTTGACCCATTTTGTCCAATTTTTCCATATTCTTTTATCTTTCCTCATTTAATTTATGAATATATTTGCATTGTATTGCCTCCGATATTTTTCTTTGAGTCTTTAAGTTACTTTTTTAAGCGAAAATACCTGAAAAACAATAAAAATACCAGTGATTCTTAAAAGATAGATTTATATAAATATATGATAAAATCATGGTAATTTTAGAACTTTTTGAGCACTCATCACAACCCCCAACCAGCTTCTTGCTAGTCCCTTAGCAAGAGAAGCGATAAAAACTAAAAATTAAACTATCTTAAATCACTTCCGTGGATTGATATGGTTGCATTGAGCCAATGCAACAAGCCTTTAAACCCCTAGGTTGCCCTAGTGGACTGATAACTGTATTTTATATAGTTATTTTCATCAATTTTATTAATGATAATTTCTATGTTCTTGACATTTTTGTTTAATTTTAGTTAAATAAATTAATATTTACCTTTTTTGTGTTAAGAAATACATTTTTAATAAAATTAAACAATTTGAATCGAAATCGTACTTATTTTCCAATTAATTTCCACAAATATAATTTCAAATAATAGAGTTCTTAATTACAATTTATAAAAGTTGAAAATGTAATTTAAATTAAATTTGGGCTTAATTGCAATTATTAATAGTTTGAAAATTTAATTTAAATTTTGAAAAGGGTTTAACTGTAATTAAAGAAAGTTTGAAAATGTAATTGGATTAAATTTGTGGGCCAAAATGCAATTAATTAAAGTTTAATTGTCTGCATAGGTGAGAAGAATCCACGCGCCAATCTGCACGCGTGAAACGTGGACCATCCGATCAAAGAAGAAACAGCAGAGATTCGCGCGTCCTTATCACACCCGACCAAAGCGAGTGTGTGTAGGTCTTTATTTTTCACGTAGCTCGGCGCCAGACTGGGGCCCACCTATTGCGTAGGCCGGCGTGCTAGTGGGACCCACTTGTCTGACGCGTCTAGCTGCTGTCCCCCACCTTCGGGCACCCTTTTTCACGTGTGGTTGATCCACGTGCGCCCAGTTATTCCATGAACCATAATATGCCATGTGTCCCATTTTATCTATCAATGAATCATTTTATGACACACGGCATGTTACATTGAGCGCAAAAGCACAGGATCAAGCCCATGTTCCAGCCGCTGTCCCCCACCTTCGCGCGCCTTTACTCCTATGCGCTGATCTCTGCGTGCAACCGATTCTTCCGCGAATGAAAGCCTGCCGCATGTCTGCATTAATCCTTGTAGCCAATCAGATGCCGACATGTGGCAGCGTGAATTAAAAAAAACAAAGACGCGTATGATCCCAGTTTGTCCACACACGTAATATTTTATTAGTTTTTGCCATGTCTCTCTATTACGCTTGTATTATATTGTAATATTTTAGATGTATTTTTGTAGCTATAAATAGGTGATAAGATGATAGAGTTAAAAAGTTTTTTTTGGAGAGGGTTTTTTTAGAATTTTCGTGTTGTTCGGTTTTGGAATGCAGAACACGCAGAAGCCATTTGTTGGCTTTTGTTGTATTCTGCGTGTGCCAAATATTTGTTCCATGTGATGTTTTAATTTTCCTTCTTCTTCATCTTATTTTTCAGTATCTGTTGTAATTTTTATTTTAATTTAAGGAAGTAATTTAATTTTTCTAAGGTTGCATTTGATCTAAATTTATGAAACTTTGATTTTAATTATTTTTGATAGATTTATAAGACGTTCGATTTGTTCATTCTATTTTGTGCTTAATGCTTTTTTTTATTTACGAATCTTATCAAAACGATCCGTGGCATATAAATAAACTTGGAAGAGGCATTTGTGTGTATATTGCTCGTAGATAGAATGACATGTATGATGATGGATAGGAATATACCCTAATTGTATGTGTGGCCATTTGAAAACTTAGAACGTAAAGAATCTTGGTGAATTTAATTCTCATAGAGATATAGTGAATTAATTTAATGAGGTGTGTTTATACGGAGCTCGGAAGAGATGTATGAATAAAATTAGAAGTTTTCGGTTGACAAATTAAATGTACTAAAAAATATAAATCAAAGGAAAATAACACAATTTGAGTGGATTAGTTTGGTGAAAAATTGCAATCCTAGATTTCTTTTATTTTCTTATAAACTCTTTTCTTTAGCTTGTTCCAAATCAATGATGGTTTTGGATAAAATCAGAGAGATATAATTTTAGTACTCAACAAACTATAGTAACAAATCTCTGTGGGAACGATACTTTACTTACAAATCTTTATTACTTGTGACCGTGTATATTTGCACATTTTATGTTCTCCAAAAGAGCTATCCACCATTTAAAAACTTGTTGTCTCTTTTAGAGAACATAAAATCGTGCAAGTATACACGGTCACAAGTAATAAGATTTGTAAGTAAAGATCGTTTCCACGGAGATTTGTTACTATAGTTTGTTGAGTACTAAAATTATATCTCTCTGATTTTATCCAAAACCATCTTTGATTTGGAACAAGTTAAAGAAAAGAGTTTATAAGAAAATAAAAGAAATCTAGGATTGCAATTTTTCACCAAATTAATCCACTCCAATCATATTATTTTCTTTTGATTTATATTTTTTAGTACATTTAATTTGTCAACCGAAAACTTCTAATTTTATTCATACATTTCTTCCGAGCTTCGTATAAACACACCTCGTTAAATTAATTCACTATATCTCTATGAGAATTAAATTTAATAAGATTCATTAAGTTCTAAGTTCTCAAATGGCCACACATACAATTAGGGTATATTCCTATCCTTCATGATACATGTCATTCTATTTACGAGCAATACACACATAAATGTCTCTCTCAAGTTTATTTATGTGCCACAGATCATTTTGATAAGATTCGTAAATAATCAAAAAGCATTAAGCACAAAATAGAATGAACAAATCGAACGTCTTATAAATCTATCAAAAATAATTAAAATCAAAGCTTCATAAATTTAGATCAAATGCAACCCTAGAAAAATTAAATTACTTCATAAATTAAAAATAAACTTACAAAAAATACAAAAAATTAGAAGAAGAAGAAATGAAATTAAAACATCAAGAAACGAAAATATTTGGCACACACAGAACACAACAAAAGCCAAAAAAATGGCTTCTGCGTGTTCTGCAGTCCAAAACCAAACAACACAAATATTACAAAACTAAATTCTCAAAAAAACTCCTTCACTCTATCATAATATCACCTATTTATAGCACAAAAAAATACATTAAAAATATTCAAATATACACGCGTAACAATTTGTATCGAAAATAAAACCCCGACATTCCCCTTAAAATCCGCGGTCACGTGAAAATCGAAACCTTATTTTAATTCACGCGTGAGACAAGGAGTCGTTTCTACATTTTTTAATTCATTGTGGATGCCACGTGTCAACATATTATTCGCTGCAAGAAATGGTGGGACACGTGGTAGCAGATAATTGCATAGCAAGGACGGGCTCTCGGAGAATTGCCGCACCGGATTGGGGCGCGCAAAACGTGGGGGGACAACGGCTGGACGCGTCAGACACGTGGGTCCCACCCTGCATGCTAGCCTTCACGGCAGGTGAGCCCCACTGGTGCATAGCCGCGTGAAGAATAAAGACCTACACCCACTCGCTTTGGCCGGGTGTGCTAAGGACGCGCGAATCTCAGCCGTTTCTTCTTTGATCGGACGGTCCACGTTTCACGCGTGCAGATTAGCGCGTGGATTCTTCTCACCTGCGTAGAAAATTAAACTTTAATTAATTGCATTTTGGCCCATAAATATATTTCAAATTAAATTATAAACTTTGGTTAATTACAATATAGCCCTTTTCTAATTTAAATTAAATTTTAAACTTTTAATTATTAAGATTAAGCCCGATTTTAATTTAAATTATATTTTCGACTTTTATAAATTGCAATTAGGCTCTTATTTATTTGAAATTATATTTTTGAACACAAATTGGAAAATAAGTACGTTTTCGATACAAATTATTTAATTTCCTTAAAATATATAATAAACAGTAAATACTAATTATTAAACTAAAATTAAACAAAAATGTCAAGAACATAGCAATTATCATTAATAAAATTGACAAAAATAACTATATAAAATACAGTTATCATGGACGAGTTTGAGTCTCGTGAGGGTTTTCAGTAATGATACCCATAAACATTGAACTAAATGTAAAAATGAAAAGAAATAATAAAAACAACAACTTAAAAACTAAAATTACAACAAAATCAAAAATTAACTTTAAAAGAAAACACCATGAAACATAACACAAAAATGTCTCATACTTTTTAATCGCCTTTAAGATCATAATTAAAATCTAATGCATAAGTTATTTTAATCTTCTTAAAAAATCATGATTTATTATAATAATTAGTCGAAAATCATTTTCATATTTCGTATAAAAAATGTATCAATTTAATTTCACCCAATTTCAGTGTCTGGAATCCGAATTCGCTTTGACTCTATTCCTCACTAGTCAATACTCTTAAAACACTGAATCCTATGGATTCAAACACTCATACTAATTTATATGCGAAAGAGTTAATGTATATAAATGAACTAATATGTTCACATATGTATAAAGAATAAAGGCTCAAAGTGTTATTTTGACGTTGATCTCATGAAAGGAATGGAATGTATATATTATAAAGATATCATATATAAAAATTATTTTCATGCATAAATCAAACTCATTAAGAAAGAATTTCAAGATATATGCCTTTTACAAATGAAAAAAGTACAATGACTTTTTAGGGAATTACTTCTTATATCTTTCTTTTGTAATTAGCCTTTACTCACAACTTTGTAGGCAATGTGGGTCATAACATGTAGATTATACTATATATTCTTTATCTCTCTATTTTTTTTTTGAAGATTTGTTTTTCAATATATATATATATATTTTAGAGAGTCAACCCATGTACAGATTGTACATTTTTTAGGATTTTGGTGAGTGGTTAATTTTGTGGCATTTCTGTTTAATTTTGGTTTAGGTCATCCCATATATGTCTCTCTTTTTTTTCTTTTGTAACAGTCATGCACGAATGAGATAAAAGCATATACTATCAATTTCTACTTAAATCATTTAATCTAAGCAAAAATTATAATAAAAAATATACGACACTCTATTAAGATGAGAAACAAATTCATACATTCAATGCATTATAGAGATCATCTAAAAATTTGAAGAAATAAGAATGTGTTTGGAGTAGAAAATATATATATTTCACTCTGAATAAAGGAAATTGATGCGTATTTTCGCAAGTGTACGAATCGTTTAAGTAATAAAGTGTACAAAAGTACGGATGTCGAACCCACAAGGAATGGCGTTACTAAGTACCGAAATTGACTAACCCTAATTTTATTTGAAAACTGAATTTTTTGAATTTGTTTAAAAAGTAAATTAACGTAAAACTAAATGTAAATAACAAAATTTAATATTGTTCACAAATGATTAAAAACGCTAAGGCATTTGATTTCACTAAATCAATTCAATCCGATTTCAAGTCATGTTATATGAAAATCAAAGTTAGAAGTGATGGTTGAAAAACCCAAACTTATCTAATACTTTCTCTCGAGTTATATTAGAATTACTTATCTATGAAAACCAACTATATTTCTATGAAGATTTAATCACAAATAAGCACATTATGATTTATGGCATTTCTAGAATAACCACATACATCATGCATTAGGTGTCAAACTCGCATTCAACATACGGTATTTATCACAAGAAGCATTCATTACACATCTCCTCTTGGTCTCAATATAATGCAACAAATCATCTAAATCTTGATCAGAAATTTAAAAGCATTAAGCATGGAAATAAATACTCAACTTGAAAACAACGAATTCATATAACGATAACACAAGAAATCAGATTTTCTTGATTCAACTATATCATAGCCTTAGCAAAAACGAATTAGTTCATAACGAAAATAAAAACAAACATATTCTCAATTGAATCCATGAACAACAATTCTAAATAAAATGCAGAAAATAAAAGCTAAGGAGAAGAGATGAAAAACTCTTGAAGAGGAAGACTTGGTAGCAACAATGGTGATGATCCTTCAAGCTTCTCCAACCTTTCTCTCCAAAATTTCCTTTTCTCCTCCAAAAATAACTTAGATCTACTCTCTCTACCATCCCCCTCTTTTTCCATCATAATGTATATATAGATCTAGGGTTTGGGGGGCAATTTTGGAACAAAACAACAAAAAAAATGTGTTTTCGGACGAAACTCGCCGGCGGCGACATTATTCTCGCCGCGGCGAGATTTCTGGCAATTTAAATTTTGTTTTTCTGATTTTGGCCGGCGGCCAAATTAATGTGGCCGGCGGCGAGATTATTTGGCCGGCGGCCAACTCAATGTGGCCAACGGCGATATTCTTTGGCCAGCAGCGAGAATTATTTGGCCGGAGGCGAGATGAGTTTACCAAAATTTGTGCTCTCGGGAAGATTTCCGCCAAGATTTTCGCCGGCAGCGAGATGAATATGGCCAGCGGTGGGACACTTTGGCCGGCGGCGAGATTTTCGCCGTGCTCCCTGCATGATTTTCAACATTTTCTCCGTAAGGTTTTCACTGGCGGCGAGAATACTCTCGCCGGCGGCGAAATTCCAAATTTTGAAATTTTGTTCTCTTTTTATTTTCATTCAATCCCGATCATTGTACTTTGTCCCTAACTTCTCCAAAATCATTATTTTACCTGAAATTGCACTTTAAACATGAAATACCCGTGAAATGACATTTGTGGATGAAATAATCAAATAAACACAATTTTCACACAAATATCAACATTTAAATCATAACAAAAATGCAATAATTTAGCTCTTATAAGAAATTAGGCTCAAATTAAATCTCACAAAGGTAGTCTCCACTAAAAAAATTCATAAACTCCGATTTTGGATTTAATATAATTTCCACGTCTTATCAAGAAATACTAGTTATGCCAAAAACTAACTAATTACAAAATATTTCATGATATGTTTTCAAAAATTAATCTAACAGTACAAAAGATTTAACTATTTACTTCAATTTGATTTAAAGAAATGATAAATTTTTGTGAGAATTTTTTTTTTAAATTCCAAAAATTACTAAATCTGACAAAGAAAATAAAATCAAACACAATAAAAATGAAAATGTGAACATAAAAAGAAAAAAAATTATTATTTTTTTAAATTGTTAATTGTTTTTTTAAATTAAGCATAATAACTTTCACCACCCTCAACCTAGAACTTACATTGTCCTCAATGTAACAACTGTAAATTAAAGATAAAGAGAAAAGAGAATAATTATTACATATTTCCTAAGAATGTCGCAAGTAGTGATGGAGAAATATAGGTGCATCCATCATGTTCATTAAAGTGCACACAGACAGATTTTTGTGAACTTCTAACCTCTCAACAAATATTTTTAGTTTTAACAATTTTAAAATTATTCACATGTAATTAAACTAAAATAAACAATAGAAATTAAATAAATAAGACAAATAAAATAAAATTACCTAACATGATGGGTTGCCTCCCATCCAGCGCTTAGTTTAACGTCTTAGCAAGACGTAACTTTATGGTGCTAAGGGTTACTTAGCCAAATCCAATCCATTTTAGAAATGTTGTTTGGTTCTTCTGAATAAGGCTTCACATGATGCCCATTGACATTGAATGTTTTTTGTGTCTTTGAATCAACTAGTTCTACTACTCCATGTGCAAATACCTGAACTATTTTGAATGGTCCATCTCATCTTGATCTCAGCTTTCCTGGAAACAATCTCAAATGAGATTTAAATAAAAGAACTTTCATTCTAGGGTGAAGATTCTTAGGAACTAGCCTCTTATCATGATAGCGCTTAGTACGCTCTTTGTATAATTTGGCATTCTCATAGGCTTCGTTCCTAATTTCTTCCAACTCATTAAGATGGAGTAACCGTTTTTATCCTACTTTATCTAAATCCATGTTTAACTCTTTAATTGCCCAGTAAGCCTTGTGTTCGAGTTCAATTGGAAGGTGGCACGCTTTCCTAAAGATTAACCGGTAAAGGCTCATCCCAATAGGTGTTTTGTAAGCGGTGCGATATGCCTATAAGGCATCATTTAACTTAAATGCCCAATCCTTCCTTGAAGGACTGATAACTGTATTTTATATAGTTATTTTCATCTATTTTATTAATTATAATTGCTATATTCTTGACATTTTTAGTTAATTTTAATGGAATAAATTAATATTTACTGTTAGTTTCTTAAGGAATATATTTTTAAGAAAATTAAAAAATTTGAATAAAAAAGGACTTAATTGTAGATAATAAATGTCTGAAAATATAATTTAAATGAAAAGGTGTTTAATTGAAATTAACAAAAGTATAAAAGTTAATTTAAATTAGAAAAGGGCTTAATTGCAATTAACAAAAGTTTAAAAGTTAAATTGAATTAAATTGGAGGGCTAAACTACAATTAAGAAAAATTATTTTCTGTGCAAAAAAAGGATACCACTCGTGCGATAATCAACGTGCGACATGGTTTTTTATAAAACTTTTTAGTTAGTTAAATCATCTTCAAACTTTCGCTTGTTTTGGATAAAATCAGATTGAAATAATTTTAGTACTCCACAAACTGTAGTAGCAAATCTCCGTGGGAACGATAATTTACTTATCAATTTTTATTACTTGTGACCATGTATACTTGCACGTTTTCCTGATCTCTTAAAGAGACAACAAGGACGTACAGTGCGTTCCAATATTCCCTTAATTTTCCTATTACTTACTTCCACTAAACTAGAAATTTGAGGATGATATGGAGTACCTACTTTATGTGTGATGTTGTACTTGTTTAGTACTCCATCAAAGATCTTGTTACAAAAATGGTTACTTTTATCACTTATTATAGCTCTAGGCGTTCTGAACCTGCTGAATATTAAATCCTTCAAGAATTTAACAACAACATTAGCATCATTGGTTTTAGTGGGGATAGCTTCTACCCACTTGGATACATAATCCACAGCAACCAAAATATATTGAAAACCATTGGATGGGGGAAAAGGACCCATAAAGTCAATACCCCATACATCGAAGAGTTCAACAACTAAATTACAAGTCAAAGGCATTTCATCTCTTTTGCTTATGTTTCCTGTTCTTTGACATCTATCACATTGTGCACAAAACATATGAGCATCTTTAAAAAGAATGGGCCAAAAGAATCCATACTGTAATACCTTACGGGCTATCTTTTCACCACCAAAATGGCCCCCACAATGAAATTCATGACAAAAAGTTAGAATGCTCTTATGTTCTTCTTCAAGTACACATCTTCGGATGACTTGATCTTGACCAATCTTGTATAAATAAGGGTCATCCCAGAAATAGTCCTTAATAGTTTTAGAAAACCTTTTCTTGTCCTGATATGAAGTGTTAGGTCGTAAAACACTAGTGCCAAGATACTTTAAAATATCATAATACCATGGGTTCAGACCTATTGAAAATAACTATTCATAAGGAAAGGTTTCAACTATATCTTCATTACTCTCATCTTTAAGAGAATTGAAGTCAGAAATCAACCTAGACAAATGGTCAGCTACTAAGTTTTCATTTCCTTTCTTATCCTTGATTTCTAGGTCAAATTCTTGTAAGAGTAAGTCCTACTTGATTAATCTTGGCTTGGCATTTGGTTTACTTAATAGGTATCTTAAAGTAGCATGATCAGAATGCACAATCACTTTAGATCCTACTAAATAAGACCTAAATTTGTCTAAAGAAAACACTATAGCCAAGAATTCCTTTTCAGTAGTGGTATAATTCATTTGGGCATCATTGAGTGTTTTGCTAGCATAGTAGATGACATGCAAACACTTATCCACTCTTTGTTCCAAGACTACTCCGATAGCATAATCAGAAGCATCACACATTATTTCAAAGGGTAAAGACCAGTTTGGTGCCATAATAATAGGGGTTGATGTTAGTTTCTCTTTCAAGGTATTAAAGGCAATAAGGCATTCATTGTTGAAATTAAAATAAACATATTTTGATAGCAAGTTACATAAGGGACGACTTATTTTAGAGAAATCTTTAATAAATCGTCTGTAAAATCATGCATGTCCTAAGAAGCTTCTTATCCCCTTCACAGATGTAGAGGGAGGTAGTTTGGAAATCAATTCAACTTTTGCCTTATCAACTTCAATACCCTTGCTTGAAATTATATGTCCTAAAACTATCCCTTATTGAACCATAAAATGACTTTTCTCCCAACTAAGGGTGAGATTACATTCAATGCATCTTTCTAAAACCAAAGTCAATTTATGTAAGCAATCATCAAATGAGTTCCCAAAGATAGAGAAATCGTCCATGAAAATCTCAATGAATTTTTCCACCATGTTTGAGAAAATAGATATCAGGCATCTCTTGAACATGGCGGGGGCATTGCATAACCCAAATGGCATTCTTCGAAAAGAAAATGTCCCAAAAGGACATGTAAATGTGGTCTTTTCCTGATCTTCTGGTGCTATGGGTACTTGATAATATCCAGACAATCCATCTAGAAAATAGTAAAATTCGTGCCCAACTAATCTTTCCAACATTTGATCAATGAATGGAAGAGGAAAGTGATCCTTTTTAGTATATAAATTTAGTTTCCTAAAATCTATACACTTTCTCCATCTAATGATTATTCTAGTGGCCACTAATTCACTTTTGTCATTTTTAACAACTATTATACCAGATTTCTTAGGTACCACATGCACTGGACTAACCCACTTACCATCCGTAATAGGATAGATAATTCCTTCTTCTAATAATTTAAGAATTTCTTTCTTAACTACCTCTTGCATATTTGGGTTTAGTCTTCTTTGGGCCTCTCGTATAGGTTTAGCACCATCCTCCAAGTTGATCTTGTACATACACATCGTAGGACTAATGCCTCTTATATCCCCGATACTCCAACCTATAGCTTTCTTAAACTATTTAAGCACTTTGATAAGTTCCTTTTCTTGAGTTTTGGTCAAGGTTGAAGAAATTATCACTGGATAAGTTTCTCCTTCCCCCAAAAACACATATTTTAAGTGCTTAGGTAAGTCTTTGAGTTCAAGTTCAGGTGGATTGGCCTCTTTACTAGATGTAGTACTGGGTAGATTTAAAAGTTTACTATATTTTTTCATTACTTCATCATTGTCTAGTCGTTCAAGGTACCCCTTAATTTTCTCATCTAAATCTTCTTCGAACTCTTCAAGTGTAAGAACAGTTTCAAGCTTGTCTTCTATTCTGGTTCGGGAAAAGGTGCTTTGGACAAGATTATCCAAAGGGTCAACATTGAATATTTCATCGATGGAAGAAATAGAAGGAAAAGGTGAAGAATCAAAAACTTTAAAATGAACAGTCTCTCCTAAGACTATCATTATCAAATTTCCATCTTGGACATCAATAATAGTTTTAGTAGTTGCCATAAATGGTCTACCAAGCAGTATTGTGTGCTCTCTGTCCAATACTGGATTTTCTTGCATATCCAGAACAACAAAGTCAACAGGTATTATCAGTTTGTCTACTTGTACCAACACATCCTCAACTATTCCCTTTGGATAATTAAGAGATATATCTGCAAGTTGAAGGGACATAGTTGTGGTTTTTAAATCTCCTAAATTGAGCTATAAGAATATAAAGTAAGGCATCAAATTTATACTAGCACCTAAATCAAGCATTGCTTTAGCAACCTTTATATCCCCTATAGTTATGTTTATAATAAAACTTATAGGGTCTTTCAACTTAGGGGGTAGTTTGTGCTGAAGTACAGTGCTAGAAATTTCTGATTCCACTACTCGTTCATTCAATTCATACCTTCTTTTCTTAGTGTTCAACTCTTTTAAAAAATTAGCATATGAGGGCACATTCATGATCACTTCTAATAATGGTAAATTGATATTTACTTTAGAGAGCATATGAAAAAGATCATAGAATGGCTTATCATGTTTGGATTCTTTTAACCGATGTGGAAAAGGTACTTGCAGCTGGTGTGGTTCTGTTGTCTTTTGAATTTTGGGGATGTTATATGACTACCCAATGAGTTTTTCAGAAGGCTTGTTTCTTTCTCCTTTTTGCGAGACTAGAATATGACCTTCTTTGTTACCTGAACTACAAGGTAGATCGTTAGAGATTTTAGGTAAATTGGTATTGACTACCTTACCACTTCGAAGGGTTCTTACATCCTTTGCTTGTTCTGTTTGACTGGGCAACGTTCTTGGTTCTTTCTTTTGCATTTGTTCAACTAGTTGCCCCACTTTAGATTCAATCCTTTTAACCGAAACCTCCATGGTGTTCAACCTTTGATTATTCATCAATTGGTTGTCATGACTAACTTGAATAAAAGCTTTCAAGCTATCCTCTAAAGTTGGCTTAAAATATTGGCTTGGTGGGTAAGGGTGATTTTTATTCGACCTTAGTGTTGGACATTGGGTGTAGGTCGGATAATTTTTTTGTTTCCAATGATGGTTAGAGTGATTATAGGTGCTTGGATGATACCTTTGAAAGGATTTAACTTCCTCCATGGCATCGACACTAGAATCAAAAGTATTTGAACAATTATGAGTACCATGCCCAATTGAAAAACAAACTTCACACACCTCTTGATTTGGCATTTGGTGGGTAGTGAGAAGTTGCACTTGCTTAGTCAATTCGACAAGTTGCAAGGTCATCTCATTATCGGAGGCAACTTCATTGACTCTTGCTCTCCTTCTAGCACTTCTTTGTTGGGAATTAGAACCCAATAGCTCATAAATATTATAGGTTTCCTCTGCGATTTTTTCTCCCACAGCACCTCCAGCAGCATTATCAACCATGCATTGACTCTATAGTGTCAATCCATCATAAAATAATTGGTTCTTTAGTTGTAATGGAAAGATATGATTATGACATTGAATGAAAAAGGAGTTTGAATCGTTCCCAAGCTTCATGAAAGGGCTCTTCATTCATTTGAGAAAATATTGCTATCTTTGTCCTTAGATCAATAGTCTTTTGATGGGAATAGAACCTACCCATAAAAATTTCATATACTGCATCCTAACTTTTTAGAGAACCCGACTGTAGAGTAATGAACCATGACCAAGCTTTATCCTTAAGGGTGTAAGGAAAACACCTCATCCTAAGTTGATCTTTATTAATTTCATGTAGTGGAAAGGTTTGGACAATAGCATAGAATTCTCGAATGAAATGCAAAGGGTCTTCATTAGGGACACCGTAAAAGGAAGGCAACAAAGAATAATGAATCTTTTTCAATTCATAATTCCTTGCAGCCTCTTGTAATTGTATGACGGAAGTTACATTGGCAATGATTGGCATTGCATAGTCTTTCATCATATTCCCGCCTATCTTCAGCATCTCCCATGGCTATTTCTAGTTGAAATTGATCCTCCTCCTATTGTGTATCAACATTTAGCTCTTAAAAAATAGTAGATATCTCTAAGAAAGATTTCTCACTTACCAAAATGTATAGGCTTAAAGTAGAAAGGTGCAGGGAACCTAAATTATTTTGTACATATTTATTTTTTATTTTTATTTTTTAGAATAAAAATCTAAATTAATTAAGTAAAGAGAAAATCTAAGTAATTTTTTTAATGCTAAATTTAAAGAATGGACACAATTTTTGAAACAAACAAATTTATTTCATTTGAATTTTATTACACACAAAATAAACTAAAACAAAGAAAAATACAAAAATGGGTGACCTCGCACGTAGGACTAAAATTTATCGTCTTCTAGTAAGACGTTGCTTGGAGATTGCAGAATGACAAACTCAATGTCTCCTCTTCATTGAATTTATTTGATCCCATTTGACCATTCAGTTAGTCTTTTCTTTGTTTTTGCAATTGTTCAACTAACTATTCTCCTTGAACTTCCACCTTTTTGATAGAAGCTTTCATAGAGTCCAACCGTTGATTGGTTATCTCTCAAAAATTGAATAAAAGAATTCAAGTTGTCTTCCAGGGTTGATTTATTAGGAATGCTTCTTAGAATAGGCTGGTGGAATTTCTGGCCTGGCTTATTTGAGCTTTGAGAGAAAGGAGGGTTGTTTGGCCTCTAGGAGAAGTTCAAATGATTTCTCCACCCAGGATTGTAGGTATTTGAATTGGGGTCAAACCTTGGTCTCTATTGATATGCTCCCAATACATTAACCTATTCAGGTCGAACTACTGTTTCTCCTTGATATGGACAGGCTTTAGTATCATGTCCTATGTTGCTATACAAACCATAATGTTCATTATTGGTGTTGGTTTGCGTAGTGAGAAAGGCAACTTGCTTGGTCAATTGAACAAGTTGTTGTTGAACTTCATTGCTGGAATCGATTTATTAAACTCCAGATTTTCTATTGGGAATTAACACCCAATATCTCAAAGAGGTTGTACGTCTCTAAGGTAGTCTTTTCTCCCATTGCTCCTCCTACAGCGTTGTCGACAATGAACTGACATTGTTGAGTAAGTCCATCGTAAAAGAATTGGTTCTACAACTGCAAGGGAAAGTTGTGATGGGGACATTGAGTGAGAAACATTTTGAACCTATCCCAAGCTTCATGGAATGGTTCTCTTTCCATCTGAGAGAAAGTAGCAATCTTTCCTCTCAACTTTGATGTTTTTTGGTTGGAATAGAATTTTCCCATGAATTTATTATAAATGTTCTCCCATGTCATCAGAGAACCTGGGGGAAGTGACATCAACCAAGCTTTGGCCTGGTCCTTTAAGGTGTAGGGGAAACATCTCATTCTAAGTTGATTCTCGTTTAGAATACCGAGGGGGAAGGTTAGGACTATAGCATAGAAGTCTCTAATGAAGGAAAGAGAATCTTCATTAGGCAGCCCATAAAAGGAAGGAAGCAGAAAAATGAATATTTTTTAGTTCATAATTCTGAGCATCCTTACCCAGCTGAATAGCGACAGTTGCCATGCCAATCACTGGTCTTGCAAACTCATTCATGGTGGTTTCCTAAACATGTTGGTTTTCTTCCATTTCTTTCGATTCCAGTAAAGGATTAAGGCTTGGTTCTATGTTTGGCTCAAAAATAGGCTGATGGTTGGAATCTGGTCTTGTTGACAGTTGTTTAAATTTATGAATATTATTTACATATGGTGTAAGGGGGTTTCCTAAGGATCTCCTACCATGCATAGACTATTGAAAGCGTAAATTTAAAACTCCTGTCAAGAAAAATAATAAAATAACCACACAAAAATTTAGAAAAACTTTACATAGTATTTAATACAAAATACTAAACAAAACTAGTTAAACTATAAGTTATTTTATTTTATTTTTTAAAAGAAAATAATAAAATAAATTTTTAATTTTTTTAATTTTAATTTTAATTTTTTTAATTTTTAATTTTTTTAAAAGAAAATAATTAAATAAATTTAAAAATTTATTTACTATTTTTTTCAAATATTTTATTATTTTATTATTACTTTTATTTTTTTAATATTTAATTTTATTCTTTTTTTTAAATGAAAAAAAATTATTTTAATTTTTATTAATTTTTGGTTTTTTTTACTATTCACGAAAAAAATTTTATTTTTTTATTTTTAACTAAAAAAAATTACAATTATTTACGGCACAAAAAGTTTTTCAAATTTTGATAAATAATTTAAAAACACGATTCCTTCCTTGGCAACGGCGCCAAAAACTTGATGAGATAAACCGAACATCGTCGATCCTTTTAATACTTTGGTTTTATATTTATTAAACTCTCGCAAGTGCACGAATCATTTCATAGAAAATGATAAGTATACTCCCAAGGTCGATCTAAGGAAGGAATATATGTGGTTTTTAATTTATTATTCAAATTTTAAAAATGAAATTAAATCCTAAACTTCATGTCACGATATTTGGGTTTTGTGTTTTTAGTCTAACAACATAAAAATAAACGTAGATACAGACTCAATAAACATTTATGCAAATTTTATCATTTATAATAGTGGAGTATTTATGGATATAATAACTAAGTTAATTATGCTTACTCATATTATTTAGGTTATTAAAGATATAAATTGATATTTATTCATTCTCTCTTTTTTATATGAATACCACCTTTGGTGGGGTTAGATATTCTTTGTTAACTAAACAAATCAATTAACACTTATGGGTGGGGTTGATAACTAATTTGGTTAATTAATTTAATTATCCGAGTACTAACTTTCAAGTTTTAAAACTATTACTGAAAACATGTTGTCAATACATTTTTCAGATAATATTTCTTATAAAAACTCTTGAAATAGATCTTTATTCTAACTACCGAGCGATTGTACCAACAAATAAAAGAGCACTACTCTAAATCAGACCGAATAACTAAACCTTAAAATATAATTTTCAGATTTAAGTTTGTAATGAAAATAATATATTTCTCTCTAACATTCTTAATATAAAATCTTGAATAAAAACAAAATCTATTCATTTTAGAGATTTTTTCCTATTTAATATTTCGCATGCATAACAACGTTATTATTATATTATGTTTACAAACAGCTAGCAAAGTTAAATTTAATCATACACAAATTAAATATAACATATAAGAATAAAGCATAAAAAATAACTATAAAAAAATAAAATCTTTATAGTACTTTGATGTTATTCTTGTTGCTAGAAAACCTCCAAACGGAATTTGCACTTCCATTTATTGAATCAAAAATCAAATAAATTACAAAAACATAATTAGTTCTTCTCAAAAAGAGAAGAACTCTAAAACTAAGAAAAACAAAAAACTAAAAAAACTAAGAAATAGAGAGAAAGAAAGAGAGAATAAGATGCTTTTGAGGTGTGCTTTGAAGTGAAGAGAATAGGAGTATTTATAGGTAAGGAGAGGAAGAAAAAGTGGGTGAAAAAATGATTAAAAATGGTGGAAACGCGGAGTAGTGAATGATGACATCATTACTGACTTCATGTTGGCGTGGGGCACGACAGTGAGCACGGATTAGGCGATACGGCGCGCGTTGAGAAGGTGCGGATGGGCGCACTACGCGCGTTGGCCGGCACTGCTGGGCGGCTGTATGTGCAATTTTCTCCTTTTTGACATTTTTTACCCTTTTGACCCATTTTGTTCAATTTTTTCCATATTTTTTGACTTTTTCTCATTTAATTTTTGAATATATTTGCGATGTATTGCCTCCAGTATTTTTCTTTGAGTCTTTAAGTTACTTTTTTTAAGCAAAAATACTTGAAAAATAATAAAAATACCCGTGATTTTGAAAAGACAAATTTATATAAATATATGATAAAATCATGGTAATTTTAGTACTTTTTGAGCACTCATCACACGCCATGAGATTGCATGGGTGGCATGCCTAGCATGGATGGTGGTATGCCTAGCCAATAGGGCATGCCCTAATTATAGTATGGTGCCATGCCTAACATGTGTTGTGATCGATATTCCTTTAAAGTTGCAATCTCACTTAACACCGAGGCCTTAAAGAAGCTTAATTCTTTTTGAATTTTACAGTACTTCTCCTTACTGACCATCTCGGGATGTTGTTTTGGAATATTAAAAAACTCCATATAACTATCATATTGGCTTCCTCCCCTTACACGACCAGGATATTTATGTCTAAATGCATGATATATAGCGTCTCTCCTTGGTTGTTCGATTATTTCATTGTTCTTGAACAGCTCTCTACAAATAATAAAGCAACAAAAACATATCATACATTATTACAACAATATGCAGAAATCATAAGGAATTTGTATCAATTTAAATTACTAACCAACTTATTAAGTTTTTTTTTCACCTCGTTTAATCATTGGTCTTGACTTCTTCATTTTGGGGGTCTTTGTTTCTATATACAATTCAGATTGGGTAACCGATCTACCCAATTCAATTTCCTACATAAATTAAATAAATTTATTAACCATGAAATAAACTTAAATTTGAGGAAAATAAATATAAAAATATTTATAAATTAACAACTTAATAATACCATTTTTTGTCTAACTTCAGGATTTAATGATCTCCCAATACGGTTAGGAAGAATATTCTGCATTTGTATATTCTAATGTTCTTCCCTAATAATTTGAAATTCATTCATACGTATATAATCCACAAAGTCTTTAGGGATTTCATATAGCTATTCTTCATCAAGTGGTTCCAAATATGAAAGCACATAGTTTCAGGCCAATTTGAAAGTTTTGTATTCCTTCCATGTCTTATTTGCAATCTTATAACACTTGTTCTTCCAAGTATTAGGGACTTTAAAATGATTATGTAAAAACACACATTTTAGATGAGTTATAATACAAAAAAGATATAATATATGTAATTAGTTATTAAAAAAAAAGACTTACATAAATGGTTTTCCATATCTTGTACTTTTCAACATTGTCAACCTTAGTCCAATCTTTTATATTGATTAGTATACTTGACTTCACAAGTCTACCAATAGATGATTTCAATTGTTGGCCAATTTATTCGAATGGATTACCAGTAGCATCAAATATGAAAGGGTACTCTATCATTTAGGTTAAGTGGAGCATTATGTATATTAGCCCAATCCCTTCTTTTCAAATTCCCCAATGGATCATTTGGATCTACAATCTCTAGTATCCTAGGATCCATGAAATATCTACAAATAAAGATGAAAGAGAAAGTAATTGACAATTTTAAGTCCAAACATATAAACAAGATTTATTAGAATAATATAGAACATATTAAGTATTAAATATGTCTAAAAATGTAGTCATGTTCAATTCTACACTTTGACCTAGTACTTCTCAACTTACCCTTGAATCTCCTTTGTTTACTATGGATTGGTCCTGTAGGTTGATCGGTCAGTGGAGATATCACTTTAAGAAAAAGGCCATAGCTCTTAATATAGCTCTAGAAATATTGCGAGTGATGTTCCAGGGAAATACAAATGGGTTTTATTAGTTTAAATTATATTTTTTGATTGTCACTAATAAGGTTGCTACACCCTCTCATTTTGAGCTATATTATTATAGAAAATGTTAGAGAAAATGAATAGTTATAGACCCTTGCTAATATTTATTAGATTTTTGAATGTAAGTGTTATTAAGCCTTTGCATTAAAATGTCATAAGGCTTACTCTCTCTACTATGGTGTTGAATTTACTCGAGGATGAGCAAAGAGTAGGTATGGGGTGTTTAATAAGTGTTACTTTATACACATTTTCAAATACCAATTCCTTTACATTTATAAATATTCTATTATTACAATAAGGTAGACTTTTTTCTAGTGTATTTATTGGGAAATATGAACTTTCTAGATTTTTTGAGATTTTTCTTATAAGAGGATTACCTTAGAAAGGAATTGGATGTATTTAGCAAACCATCTTAGCATAGTCACATCACAACTTATCCCTATCGTACCTTATTTCCATTATTCCTATCATAGCTTATCCTATTAAAACTTTTAGCTCTTTCTAGCCATCATAGCTTATCCACTCCTTTTGACATATGGTACGGAGTAAATCTATCTCCACTAAAATACCAGCAATTCTATTTACAATCTGATTCAATTTTTATCACTTGTAAATAAAAAGCAACACCCCACAAAATAAAGAAAGAATCAAAATTAACAAAATCAAAATAATAATTGCTACAAGGAACAAGAGAGATCAAAGAGCACATCTTGGGAAACTTTCATAAGAGATTTTTAAGATCTTCATAAGCTTTCTAATAATCTTCTATTTAGTTTTTTGAGGGTTATAATGTTGTCTCTAATGAAATTTAGCTAGTTTATAACAATTCCAAATCCCTGGCTACTATTTCATTAATTTAATGTCATGATGATTTTAATTTTAATTCTTCATTGTGGAAGTGTTAAATTCTATTTTTTAATGGATTATAATAATATAGCACTTTATTTGTTCACTATACTATAATGAGTGGTGGACGGTAGTTTAGAGTAGATAAAACACTACTAAATACAAGATATCTTTATTAAGTATTTAGCATCAAATGATTTGTGTCTTCCATGGATAATATCCGATTCTACCCCCTCCATAGTTAAGGCTTGTATTATGTCATCACAATGCACATTTTCCACATAATCATTGATACGAACCAAAGGGATAGGACCTAGCTCATTTAAGATTATATAGCAAAGGGTTTATCCACAAATCAATAGATATTACTCACCAATAATTTTATGGGAAAGGCGCAACAAGGAGGTGTTGTTTCCTTGATAAGTCTAGCATAAAAAAACCCTAACAAGTATGGATATGACTCACCATAAAAGCTTGGATGCGAAACAATGCCACAAAGGTTGTCAATCCCTTGATAATTTGCTTAAAGAGGAACAAGGAGCATCAATGAGCTCTCAAATGATTTGAAAAATCAAATATCATTATTTTCTGAACTGAAGGTAGCTGAGCTGCTTCCAAGTATTTATAGAATACAAGGAAACCCAAGAAAATATTACATCACAACCCTTGATTTCATCCAAGGGCTGAAAAATAAAACAATCCCAAACAGTCCAAAAAATGGTGTAGAAATGTGTAAGAAAACCCTAGAAAATATTACATCACAACCCTTGATTTCATCCAAGGGTTGAAAAATAAAATAGTCCAAAATGTGTGGCAAAGGTGCAATGTGCCTAGTCCAATTTTGTAAATTTTGCCCTAATTTCCATGCTAGGCTTTTCCCAATCCTTCCACTCCCATTTTGGCTCCTCTAGATTTTGCATGACCTCTTGAATGATCCCATTTAAAGCCTCCTTGAGTTGATCCATGCTAGGCAATCCTAAAACAAAAATCCATGGAAATATCTACCCAAGGTGTGCTCGGTAGGGGAAAAGGGAGTATATAGTCTGCATGGTAGGACATTGGATTTGGTTTGCTTCCACCATCGATAATGACACTACAAATTTTTTTAATTACAAAGCACCAGGTTTGAAACAAGTTCTCCCTTTGGTTACTTTCTTCCTCCTTAACCTGGACATGGAGAACTCGCCTTGCTACCAATAAATATCCAACCACAAAATTTTTCTCATCATCGGCATCCTACAAAGATGGTACACCATCATCATCTCCCTATTCCTCATTTTCTGACTCATGCTCTCATTGAGCATTTCTCTCTATCATCATTTTCTTCTCAAATTGGTTCGCTATATGTCCTTAACCCTCACATTTCAAACACAAAAGATCATATGTTTTAGAACTCGAAGTCTCAGTGTTACCTAAAGTAGTAATGTTTTTTTAGTTATCTTTTATAGATAGTTTAAGTTTTGGCTTATTATGTAGCTACTCATCCCTTTTTGGAACTATCTTTCATGACCTCGTGGGGTTATTCCCTCCTAACCCATCTCTTTCATTTGAATTGTTCCTCCACATTTATGGCTTGATACACCATGTCTGTTTACACAACATAGTGCTGCATCTCAACTATATCCACAATCTCACGATTTAAAGAATTTAGAAATCTAGCCATAGTTTGATGAGAATCATCAAGCCTTACAAATTCCAAGTGGACCAATCACAAGGTCTAGCAGGGAAGAAATTTAAGAGGCTTTAAATGGACTCATTCAATAGGTCATGCATAACCAAGGGGACCTAAATTGGGATTGCAAGGATTGCGACAAGCCTAGCATGAAAATTAGGGCAAAATTGGCAAAAGAAACACAAGGCCAATTACTGTGTTATATGGACTAATTTTGGGCATTCCGTCATATATTTGATGTTGATACTAACAAGCATGCTTTGAATACTTTAGAGGTTATCCATGAGGGAACCACACAAATTAAATAAACAAGACTTCTTATGCTAGGTACTCAATTTGAAAAGCTTAGGATGAAAGAAAATGAAACCTTTTCTTAATTTTGTTTTAAATTATGTGATATTGCTAACTCATATGCTTATCTCGGTGAGAAAAATGAAGAATTCAAGTTGGTTTGACAAATTCTCTATTCATTACCAGATTTCTTCCATGCAAGGGTCACCGCTTCATATGAAAGAAATGATGTGGACACTATCAAAATTAAGGAACTAGTTGGTTCCCTTCTACTTTTTTTTAAGATGAGCTTTCAAACTCTTACAAAAAGCAAAGGTATCACTTTCAAAACTACTATAACAGAAGATGGTGACAAGGACAATGAAGAATTGGTACTTATAGGTAGAAGAATAAATAAAATAATCAATAGAAAAAAATTTCAAAGCAAAGGGCAATCAAGTTTCCAAAAGGATTAAAATCAGAGAGAACTCAAATCTATGAGTTCTCATAGTAAGAAAACTAAACCAATTAGACCTCAATGTTTGAAATATTTAGGCCAACAATAAGAACAAAATTAGAAGAGCCTTCAATGCTACACTTACTAACTCTGAAAGTGACAATGACAACCAACTGAATTAGAAAACAATGACAGTAACATTTTGGAATTTACTACAACAACTACTGGATACTCTAGTAAATCTGATATTGATTTCAACAATGAGGAAAGTGACTCTGAATTCTTACTGAATAAATTTAATGTCAATAGCCTTGATGAATTATTCATAGATTTAGTAGGTTGTAGAAATAAAAAAAGGATAGATTACTTATAGAAGTAACCTAAGTTAATGAGAAACTAAAATCCTAAGAAATAAATTCTTCAATGCTGCAAAAAGAAAAACTTGAATTGTCTGAAAGTATTAATGATTTGAATTCAATTCTCTTAAAATAGGAAACATAGAATTTGGTGGAGGAACTTGAATAATCTAAGGATGCTGTAAAAAGGCTAATCATTGGAGTTGAAAGGCTAAACAAGATTCTAGATTAGGGAAATGCTACTGGGGAAAAGAGAGGGATAGATTATTTAGATGAGCAATTTATGCCATCTTCTTCAAAATTAATTGATTATATAAAACCCAAAAATATGTCCTCCTCATGTGATGCACATTCAAAATCAACAACTAAATTGGTAAGGCCTCACTACTACAAAATGGGGTATTTAAGTCGCCGTGTAAAGTCGATTTTTGGAAAAACCGACTTATAATGAATTTAAAGTCGGTTCGGTGTAGAACCAATGCTATCCACATTGGACGTAGCATCGGTTGATGTGGTGAACTGACGCTACCCACTTCGGTTCTAACCCTAATCCTAATATTACTTAGTGTACACAAAGAAAAGTTGTACCCGTGATTGAGAAACCTGTTAAGTATGAGCCTGTTTGTGATAACTGTGGTAGGAAAGGTCATATCAGACCTAATTGTAGATTCCTTGTGATATCTCCTTATTTAAACAATGTTTTTTATACTCAAAATTCTAGAATTAATTATCATCATCGTTACATGCATGTAGCATCTTCACCTAATGATGAATATGAAAAATAAAGGAAAATCCAAGGATATAACAAAGAGAAATAAGTTAGTTATGTCCAAACTTAAAGATATTAGGAAACAAAAATTCAAGAAAATATGGGTTAGAAAAGATTCCTTGTTTCCAATCCATTGACAATATTTCTTATTCACCTAGGTATCACAATGAGTGAAGAAAGCTACCATACAATTAGTGTGAAAGTCATAATACTAGGTTTTTGGCTCTACATATTTCCTTAAAAATGAATATAATTATTAAAGAAAAAATAAAAAAATAAAAAAGTAATTACATGCATAAAAAAACCATAAATTTTTATACAAAAAAAAACATTAATTAACTTTTCCCTTGATAAGTAAATTTTTTATTGTTTGAAAATAAGGATTCAACTGTAATTTTCCATAATTGTTGATACTATTTTCTTTGAGTCCTCCTTAATTGATCATAAATGAATAAATTAATGTACTTTTGTAATTCAAACTTGTAACATATTTTGAATGATTGGCAATATGTCATCATATGTACATATGTATATTTCATCAGAATACTTATGCATACACTGAATAATTTAATTTTGACCAAGGATGATTTTTCCATCTAATTGATTATTTTCATAGATGTTCATGCTTGAATCAATTGACTATCTTTATGTTCATATTTGAATAAATCAACTTTAACAAAAAAATATTTTTTAATCTAATATTTTTTTAAATTTTTTCCTGATATCTCTTGTTTTATTTGAATTTTTTAATTAATTGAGTAGTTATAGGACTTAGGAGGAGTAAAATAAATTTTTAGAAACTTTGAATTTCAATTGATCTATGATATCGATCGAAGTTTAAATGTTGATCGAAGAAGATAATGCTCCATTGATCGAATGGTTTCATTTTTAAGTACCCCTCTTATTTTTTTCCTTTCTTTCCCATGAATCCTAAACTCCTTTCATACCCCCTTCTCGGATTTTCCTCAAAAATTCACTAGAGCAACTTATTTTTTATCATATTTCACTTAGAATTTATTTCTATTTTTCTAGGATCAATCTTTGCAAAAATTACACCTTTATGTAGAAATCAAGCCCATCCCTTTCCCTCACTTCCTCATCTCCCAAACACTACGGTTTGGCACCAAAACCCTAATAAATCCCTCTCCTTTACTCCAACAGTAGTTCATTGGCCTCCATTCCTCAATTTGGTTGGAAAATTATGATCAATTTTTGTGTTTTAGTCCATAGGGGTATTTTAGTTTTTTAGGTTTTATGCTACCTCAAGGTGCACCTTCTCCATTTTCATCTCATTGGTAGGATAAAGATTCACAAATGAGGTATCAAACTACTATCTCTAAATGCCTAATTTTACTTGAGTATGGCCTAAAATGGATTGAATTTCATGAGATTGGAATTACCTAATCCATTAGAGCTCTAGTTTGGCGATCCTTCTTTACACCTTCAAAATTGTGGTGCCTATTGTTGGTTTATGAATTATATGCTAATATTGATTCCAAAATACATGATCATGGGCCAATATGTAATAAGATTTTGTTTAAAACAAAATTGTTGATATCATGGCCTCGAGAATCAACATTTTTCAATCAATCACAAACACCAAGGATGTAGGAATGGTATAGCATCTCAAATGAAGATTTATAAATTGAACTAATTGGTTCACCCAATTTTGGCCTCAACTCTAAATAACTATATATCCTAGGTGAATTTACCCCTTTTATCGGGCTTTAAATAAGATGGTTGGTAATAATTTGTTGCCTTTCAAGCATTCATGTGAGATCGGCCACCTACTTGCTAAGATTATTTGCTGCATTGAAAGATGAATTTTATTTAATGTAGGAATAGTTATTAAAGATGAAATTATGATCAAATATCAAATTATAAACACAAGAATTGGACTTCCTTATGATTTCCTCATTACTCAATTGACTATTCCTACGAGTGTGCCACCACTAAGGGATTCTTCATCCATTCATTATATGGGTTACATTAGGAAGTCAACCATTTCAATATCATCTAATTAGATCATAAAGAGACAGAGATCCATATATGCTATTACCAATGGTAGAGTTGTTGTTGATAATGGAACCAATGGTGGAGTAGTTAATGACATTTTGGAGATGATGAAATGGAAAATATACATGCTTTTTAACCTTTTTATGAGGATTTATTTGAGGAAGAAATGCAAACAAGGGTGGACACACTATTAGCTCCAATGGTAGGCCTTCAAAATAAAGTGAATACCATAAATGAACTATAAGAGGCCATCTATTCTATGATCAGTGATATGCATTCTCTGTTTAGATATCAAGGCAATCAACCTCCAGGATAATGATAATTTTTCTTTTTGTGTTTTATTTACATTGTTCATAAGCTTTTTTTTAAGTGTAGTTGAATATCCTTATGTACTCTGCTTTATCATTCAATACCTTGTTTTTATTTACTTCTTTACTTATTCATATGAAAAAAGGGAGAGAGAGTTATTGAGCATTAATTAAAAATATATGAAGGATGAGAGCTATTAATTCAAAATACATAAAGGAAGGAGTTATTTGAGGGGGAGAACTAGAGTTATTAATTGAAAAAATTGAAAATTTTCTTTGGTACAGTATGCAATTTAATTGACATGAGAGTATGATTAGGTTAATTACTATATAATGTATAGTTTACTTGATAGAGGAATATATACTAGATTAGATTCAATTGATTATGTAAATGGTTGATAATTATATTGGGAGATTTTAATGATTCACATATTTAAAAAATTGGGGGATGAAATACTCCTAGATATGTTTTTATATATCTTCTTAACTGCTAAATCTGATTTAATTAATAATCTCTATTTATTTTCAGTTCTTTTAATTTTGCTTTCTTAAAACATAAAAACAATAAAACTTGTTTTTTATTTTTTGTTTTAAAAAAATTTCTTTTGTGTCAAATATGAAATCTAAAGTGTAACTGAACATAAATATACCTAACATGTGTTTGTTCGATTCTCGGTAGTTTCTTTGACTTTTAAAGTGATATTGATTAACAAGCTTAGAAACTAAATTATAATTAAATGTTTTGTTCAGGAATATCACCAACACTAATAAACCTTACAATCTCCCCATTTGGCATATTCATATGACAAAACATCTCTCACTACATCATACTCATATGAAAAACACATTTTACATAGTGGAACTATCATATGATCCAGGGAAACCATCCTCACTTGAAACTTAAGAACAAATTTATACACTGAAAACAAAAACACAAATAGGCACACAACTTGTCTCAAATGACTCATTTTAATTAATTTAGTGTATATAGCAAAAGAAAAGCAATGATATAGACATAAGTGATGAGTAACAATAGATAGAATATTTAAGTATTACTCTTTCTATGTGAATAAACTTGGACACAAAGTGTGTTCTCCCCCTAATAATCTTTGTGTGAATGATATTTTCTTATCATTATATTACCTATTACGATATATATACTTGTGTACTCATTGCACATAATTCATGACAATCATGTTTTTGGCACCATTGCTGGGAATTATAAAAATTAGAAATTAATTTTTATATTATTTTATTTTAGTTATTTCTCTTTTTTATTTTCATAATTGTAATTTATTTTAGTTATTTTTCTTTATTTATTTATTTTTAATTTACACATCTCCTTTAGTGCTATTAGAAACATAGTAGAGTCTATTGAATGAGCAGGGTTCATAAGGGAGAAATTTTGTCTTTAGATCCAAAAATCGAGCGTACTATGAGATCAATAAGAAAATAAGAAGTTATCACCGAAATGCAAAAAATGACTATTCCATTAGAAATAAAAAATTAAATAGCTAAATTTCAAAAACCAAATACCTTTCATGGATGGTAGGGATAGAGCTATGAATGAATATGTATTACCTATGTTGGAAGGGTTGAATCCAAACTTTACAAAGCCAAATATTTAAGCTAATCGGTTTGGACTATAGCCAATAATGTTTCAAATGTTACAAACAGTTGGAAAATTAAGTGGATTACCAATAGAGGATCCTCATCTACATCTTAGACTGTTTATTAAAGTTGGAGATTCATTCAAATTTAATGGTGTGATCAAATAGGCATTTAGGCTTATACTATTCCCTTACCCTTTGTGAGACCATGCTTGAGCTTGGCTAAACTATTTTCCACCTTATTCCATTACAAATTGATGATATATTTCCCACCAACCAAGAATTCCATGCTTAGGAATGACATCACCTCCTACCAATAATATGAAGGGGAATCTTTATATGAAGCATGGGAAAGATTCAAAGAATTGAAGAGTAAGTGTCCACACCATGATATCCCTCATTGGATGCAAATGGAGACTTTATACAATGGCCTCAATGATTAAACAAGAACCATTGTTGATGCATATGGTAATGGAGCTTTGCATGTCAAGGTTATGAGTTACTTGAGAAAATGGCTAACAATAATTATAAATGGAAAAATGGATAGAATGATAACCATAAGAAGAGTAGCCAGGATGCATAAGGTAAATGATATCGTGGCACTTATAGCTCAAATATCATCTTCGGTGAATCTTTTTAAGGCTTAAAACTTTCCAGTGAGTAAAAATTAGGTCCAAGATTCAGGGGTGTCTTATGTGTTTTGGGGAGGGAAGGGGGGCTCATTTATGTGATAATTGACCAAATAATCCTGAATCAGTATTCTATATGGGAAATGTGAACCAAAACAAAAATCCATACTTGATCACATATAACCCAAGATTGAGACAACATTCCAATTTCTCTTAGAATAACAACAATCAAGGTGGTAATCAATTCAACCATCAATCATTTCCACCACTAGGTTTTCAACAAC
Organism: Hippophae rhamnoides; assembly: GCA_033030585.1. Classification (NCBI taxonomy): domain Eukaryota; kingdom Viridiplantae; phylum Streptophyta; class Magnoliopsida; order Rosales; family Elaeagnaceae; genus Hippophae; species Hippophae rhamnoides. Next base: position 30,381,264 of record CM065431.1, on the reverse strand, counting down.
CATAAGCCTAAGAAAAGAAGCCATCTATTGAGGACAATACAAATGCTTTTAATAGGATGATGAAATACTTCATCCAGTTAATAAATACAAAAGTGTACACTTAGGAGGCTTCAATTCAGAATTTAGAAAACAAAATAGGGAAACTTTTCTCAACCATAAGTTAGCCTCAAGGTACCCTTCCAATTGACACAATTATAAATCTAAGGAGAGAAGGTAAGGAGCATTGTAAGGCCATGACTTTGAGGAATTGTAAAAATTTAAAGGAGGAACATGAGACTCAAAAGCATAAGGAAGAATAAGAAGCTAAAAAGTATGAAGAGGAACAAGTGGAAAAACAATGCACTGGAAAGGGAATAATTCAGCAAAGAAGAGCAATCTTTACAAGCCAATTATTCCTTTCCTAAAAATATTACAAATGCAAAAGTTAGATATGTAGTTTTCAAAATTTCTATATGTTTTCAAAAAGCTACACCTAAACATACCATTTGTAAATGCACTTGATATGCCTTCTTGTGCCAAATTTATGAAGTACATCCTATCTAAGAAAAGCAGGCTTGGAGATAATGAAACAATAACCTTGATTGAAGGTTGTAGTGCCATACTTACTAGAAAAATACCTCAAAAATTGAAAGATCCAAGTGGCTTTGACATTCATTACACAATTAGGAATATGAACTTTGAGAAAGCGCTATGTGATTGACTTAGGTGTAAGCTTAATCGTATGCCATTATCAATCTTTAAGAGATTGGATGTTGGAAATTCTAAACCAACCTCAGTAATATTGCAAATGGTAGATATATCATAAAAGAGGGTCGTAAGATTTCTTTCATATTTGGTCATCCATTCTTAGCAACTAGAAGAGCACTCATTAATGTTCCGAAAGGTGAGCTTACAGTGAGAGTTCAAGATGAACAAGTGACATTTAAATTTTTTAAAGCATCTGAACTCCTTGATATAGATAATGGTAAAAAATTCATTAGGGTAGAAGATAACTTGAAATAATTTGTTAAGTGGCCCATACTTAAGACTATTACACATGATGTTGTGAACAAAGAAGTAAACTCACCAAGAAATAACTCAATTGGTTTTAATTTTGAAGGTATGGAATCTACGATTGATATTGTTGGTTGTGTGAACTCTTTGGAGGCTACACCTCCCATAAATATACCTAATGTGGTTGTGGAGAATTTTGAGAAAGGATCTAAGTTCAAACCATCTATTGAAGGGCCACCAAGTTTAAAGCTCAAACCGTTACACTACCAACCTCAATCAAGTGTGCAAGTAGAAGTAATAGAGATCGAGGTACTAACCAAGTTGATGTTCCCAAATATTCTCAAGATCCTTTGCAAGGAATTAGAGGTCTAATAACTAAAACAAAGACAAAGAGGATGAAAAATCATTGCAAGGCATTATCATGGAAGTGTAGTACAAAAAGATTGTGATAGAAGAATCTAAAGCTAAATTCGAGGATTCCAAATCTTCATCAAGGATGTTCTATTACCTTTATATGTAAGGCATAGATTTGGAAGATCAAGTTGGATGCAAGGATTAAATTAAGAAGAAATTTTCATTTTAGATAATTGTGGGCCTTTTATGTTTTATTTATCAGAAGTCTTTTTAGTCTTTTATTTTTTAAGGATTTATTAGGCCCAATGCACAACTAAATTATCCCATTTGTTTTAGGGTTTGTTGCTTATAAAAAGAAACATCCATGTAATTTTTGGGGAACTTTGTGATCAATTTATCAAGTCTATTTTCAAAAAGCTTTTTGCTTTACCTTCTTGTGTTCTTGATTGAATGCTTGAATTCGACATATCAAAGCGAGTGATCAACCTTTGTGGTATCTCAAGGTTATGGTTTTATGGACTTTATTTACTTCGGGTTCTATATCAATCATCTTTAACACATTCCTAGAAAATCAATTGTTCTTACTCCTTTGAGTCCTTGGGATCCTAGGGTTGTTCGCCTAGAAGGTCCATATCAAAAGATGAAGCAAAGTTGATAAATTAATTTTTTGTTCCTAAGGTTAAACCCAAATTTAAAACTCTTACTAAGTCACGTGATATGATTCAAACCTAGGAGCTGGACACGTCAATCATACAAGTAGGAATGGAGCTGAATTTACTCAACACCCTTTGTAACTTCTTAGTGGCACAATTACAAGACTTAGAATGAAACATTTCAAGGAAGCACTAAATGAATTAATCCAATATAACTCTTAAGCTTATCAAGTTAATCTTATGGCATTCAAACAACCAAAATTATCACCTGGAATTCTTGAGAGAACTTTTAGGTTTTCTTGGTATGGCGTTGCAATCCACTGTAGTCTTGATTTTCATCTAGTTAGGTAAAAGGTTAAGACTCAACAAATTTTGTCTTCATGATCTTGAGGTTTTGATCCATCATTATTATTGGGTTTCATCATAATTTTTGGTGGCATTCGTATAAGAGCTTTGTTTCTAAGATAAGTTTGACTATCTTTTATATTCCTTCGACTTCCTAATTTCCTATTCCTTTCAATAAAAGAAAATATACAATTTTAGTTAGAAATTTTCATAACAATAAGAGGAAAATTTCTCAATTCATAACATTTCCTAGTACACGATTCTAGTAATAAAAAATATTATTCCCGTCAATCTTGTTTCTCACCTTATTCAAGTTCTTGATCTTTTCATTGAGTATTGGTTGTCTATCATTTTGAATTGCTACTGGATTATTTTGAATTAGTTTCTTGAAGTTAGATTAAGAAGTAAATAAGACACAAAAGAGTGGAAAAAGGCAAGAGTGTGTGAGACCGTAAAAGGGTAAAAGTCGTTTAGAGGGAAAAATACTAGTGCAATTGTATCAATTCTAGAGTGAAATACATGAGGGAGTGCTACTAAGGGTTCTAACCATGTTTTGCAAATTCTAAGCATGTCCAATAATCAAGAAAAAGACACAACCAAAGAATGTCGACAACCTGTTGTTCCGAACCTCTAAATACAAGCATTGTTAGGGGAGATGAGGCATATGATGAGGGCCGAATTAAAGCTTATTCATGAGAGGTTGCATAGGGTATAATAAGGGACTCCTTGGGAACAAAAATAATAAATCCCCAATAGGAAACATGGTGGGCGTGTTCCATGGCGGGATGTTGAGGAAGAGGCAAAGATGGAAGAGTTTGCTAAGCCATATTTGAATTGGGGCAAGTTTGAGTGTGGGTATGGGAATAGAGAAGCTTGGATGGGTAAGTCTAAAAGGGATAATGATTTAGGAAAGATAAATATTAAAATCCCATCTTTTCATGGTAAAAATGACCCTGAAGTTTATTTGGAGTGGGAAACTGAAATGGAAATGGTGTTCTATTGTCATAATTATTCGATATTAAAAATGGTTAAGCTTGATGCAATTAAATTTATTGATTATGTTATTGTTTGGTGCGATCAATTATAGATTAATAGAAGGAGTAATAGAGAGCCAATCTTGGGCACTTGGGAGGAAATGAAAATTCTTATTAGGAAGTGTTTTATACCTAATCACAATTATATGAGTTTGTATCAAAAGTTGTAGAGGTTAACTCAAGGTTCCAAGTCTGTAAATAATTACTACAAGGTCATAGAGGTAGCTATGATCTAGGATAATATAGAAGAGGACCGAAAGCTACTATGGCTAGATTTCTACATGGTTTAAATCATTAGATTGCAGATATAGTTGAGATGCAGCACTATGTTGAGTTGACGGACATGGTGCATCAAGCCATAAAGGTGGAGGAATAATTCAAATGAAAGGGATTGGATAGTGATGAGCAGAATCGAGATTGCCAAAAACTTTGATTCCATCCCTGGCAACGGCGCCAAAAACTTGATGAGCGAAAACCGGCATCGCTGATTCTTGCCAATACTTTGGTTTTATATTTATAAAACTCTCACAAGTGCACGAATAATTTCATAGAAAATGATAAGTATACTCCCAAGATCGATTTAAGGAAGGAATGTATGTGGTTTTTAATTTATTATTCAAACTTTTAAAAACGAAATTAAATCCTAAACATCCTGTCACGATATTTTGGGGTTTTGTGTTTTTTTAATCTACTGACATAAAAATAAACATAGATATGGATTCAATAAACATTTATGCAAATTTTATCTTTTATAAATAGTAGAGTATTTATGGATATAATAACTAAGTTAATTATGCTTGCTTGTATTATTTAGGTTATTAAAGATATGAATTGATATTTATTGATTCTCCATTTTTTGTATGAATACCACCTTTGGTGGGGTTAGATATTCTTTGTTAACTAAACAAATCAATTAACACCTATGGGTGGGGTTGATAACTGATTTGGTTAATTAAATTAATTCCTTTTTCTAAGAGATTGAAAATGAACCATTTAAATTCCACCTTTGGTGGGGTTAGACAGTTTAAACTTTATTCAAGGTGTCCAAATTAAACCTAAGAATTTAATTATCCGAGTACTAACTTTTAAGTTTTAAAACTACTACTGAAAACATGTTGTCAATACATTTTCAGATAATAATTCTTATAAAACTTTTGAAATAGAGCTTCACTCTAACTACCGAGCGATTGTACCAACAAATAAAAGAGCACTACTCTAAATCAGACCGGATAACTAAACCTTAAAATCTAATTTTCAGATTTAAGTTTGTAATGAAAAATAATATATTTCTCTCTAACATTCTTAATATAAAATCTTGAATAAAAATAAAATCAATTCATTTTAGAGATTTTCACCTATTTAATATTTCGCAAGCATCACACCGTTATTATTATATCATGTTTACAAACATCCAGCACAGTTAAATTTAATCACAGACAAATAAAATATAACATGTAAGAAGAAAGCATAAAAAATAACTGCAAAGAAAATAAAATCCTTACAGTACTTCAATGCTATTCCCGTTGCTAGAAAACCTCCAAACAGAATTTGCACTCCCATTTATTGAATCAAAAGCAAATAAATTACAAAAAACATAACTAGCCCTTCCCAAAAAGGGAAGAACTCTAAAATGAACAGCGGCGCGCGTAGATAGCACCAGGGGCACGCAGGGCATGCGCGGAAGGACAACATGGTGCGCGTGGGTGTGCGCGTGGGTGTGCGCGGGCATGGGCGTGGGCGATAGCATGGCGCGCGTGGGGCTCGGTGCGGCTGGGCGGCGTGATTTTCTCCTTTTTGAAATTTTTGACCCATTTTGTCCAAATTTTCCATATTTGTTTACCTTTCCCCATTTATTTATTAATATATTTGTGATGTATTACCTCTAGTATTCTTCTTTGAGTCTTTAAGTTACATTTTTAAGTGAAAATACCTGAAAAACAATAGAAATACCCGTGATTCTGAAAAAGACAAATTTATACAAATATATGATAAAATTATATAAATATATATATTTTTAATCAATTAATGTGCATAAAATCATGGTAATTTTAGTGCTTTTTCAGCACTCATCACATAGTAGGGGAAAACCTATAGCTACCACCAGGCCATGGAAGATAGTTCCAAAAAGGGGCAAGCAGCTACAACATAAGACAAAACTTAAACTATCTATAAATGACAACTCAAAGATAGTTACTACATTAGGTAACACTGAGACTTCAAGTTCTAAAACATATGATCTTAAGTGTTTTAAATGTGAGGGTAAGGGACACATAGGGAGCCAATGTGTGAACAAAGCGATGATGGTGATAAATTCACAAGGAGAACTTGAGCTGGAGAATAAGGAAGAGGTAGATGATGATAATGTTCCATCTTTGTAGGATGTCGATAATGAGAAAAATGTTATGGTTGGATATTTATTGGTAGCAAGGAGAGTTCTCAATATGTAGGTTAAGGAGGAAGAAAGTTAACAAAGGAAGAACTTGTTTCATACCCGGTGCTTTGTCAAAAACAAAATTTGTAGATTCATTATCGATGGTAGAGTTGCACAAATGTAGCCACAATTGATTTGGTGGGAAAATTAGAATTAACTATCTTGAAACACCCTCAACCTTAATGGCTTCAGTGGTTGAATGATAATGGCGAAGTCAAGTTGACAAAACAAGTGTTGGTGGCATTATCCATTAAGAAATAAATGTGGTTCCTATTCACCAATGCCATGGCTATATGATCCGAGGGTTATGCTTGATAGATTCACAAATAAGTATTCTTTCACTCTTAAAGGGTAACCTATTACTCTTGTGCCATTATGTCCAAAATAGACCAAGGAGGTGCAATTAAAGTTAGAAAGATCAAATGAAAAAGAAAAAGAAAAAGAAAGGAAGGTCGAAGTTAAAAACAAAAGTGAGTTTAAAAAATGAGAGAAAAACATTGATAAGAGTGAACAAAAAAGAGTGGAATTTAGCTATAGTGAGAACATGAGAGGAAAAATTCAATTATATTGTAAACAAAAGTGAGATCAAGAGAGCATTATTTTCACATCAGCCCCTTATTGTACTCATTTACAAAGAAGGCCTTTTATGTACTAATGATCTCATCGATGCATTATTGAGTGATATTGTATTTATTTTGTAGATGTTTAAAGATGTCCTTCTTGAATATGTACCTTATAGTTTACCACCAATCTGAGGGATTGAACATCAAATTGAATTTATACCTGGTGCATAACAATTTTTCAAATTCCTTTTTATTACCACCCTACGTAACGTGGACAAAATCCTATTGACTATCTTAGTTTTCCCATCAATTTGGGGGGTGACAAGTAGTTAAGAATAAGAGTTTAGTGCTCATTTTAGCCCAAAGAATTTTCCAAAAATAACTAAGGAATTTAACTAAATCTGATAGGGATGTTAAAACCTATCAACCTTTGAAGCCAACAGAATTTTTAATGCCTCAATTAAAACCAATAGAATTTTTAATGACCTTTGTTAGAGGTGTTCCTAATGACTAAAATATTTCACAAACCTTTGATTAAAACTAGCCATGCTATGAAAGCTCCTAACCTCGGTTACATATTTAGGTATGGGCCATTCTCAAATAGCCTTAACCTTTTCCTTATCTACTTCTATTCCCTTAGAACTAACATTGAAACCAAGAAAAACTAACTTGTCCAGCAAAAACAACACTTCTTCGTATTTGGATACAATTTTTCTTTTCTCAAAATTTCAAGCACATACCTAAGATGTAAGACATGCTCTTCAAGATTTTTACTATAAATGAGAATATCTTCAAAATAGACAGCAACTAATTTTCCAATAAATGCACGCAAAACATGATTCATAAGCCTCATAAAAGTGATAGGTGTATTTGATACACCAAAGGGCATGACTAACCACTCATACAATCTATGCTTAGTTTTAAAAGCGGTTTTTGAATCATCATCCTCTTTCATCCTTATTTGATGATAAACACTTCTCAAATCAATTTTTGAATAAATGTAGGAACTATGCAACTCATCTAACATGTCATCTAGTCTATGGATAGGATGTTGATATTTTACTATAATGTTGTTGATTATCTTGGTAATCAACACACAACCTACTTAATCTATGCTTCTTGGGCATGAGTAGCACGGTCATGGTACATAGACTTAGGCTCTCCCTGACTTGACCTTTCAACAAGTACTCTTCAACCTGCCTTTGAATCTCCTTAGTGTCTTCAGGATTGGTCTTATAGGTGGGTCAGTTTCGAAGAGAAGCTCTTGGTATGAAGAATCTCTACAAGGAACACGTCTTCAAATTCCAGTAAAAGAGAAACAGTAGCACTAGGCAAAGATTGGTTAAGATCGTTAGTAGAAAACATAGCCTCATTGTACAAAAGTACAAGTATGGGCTATTTTGAATAAAAAGCCCTCTTGATCGCACTTTCCAAGCATAAAAACTCACATTTTTTTCTCTCTTGTTTTTCCACTCTCTTCTCCTTTTTCTTCAATCTTTTTTTTCTTTCACTCTTTTTTTTTCTTTCACTTTCCTTCTTTGCATTTTTTTTTCATTTTTACTCTTTTCTTTTCCCCTAACCATCTTCATTTGATATTCAAAGACTTTCTTAAGTGAAAGGGGTACAAGTATGATGTTTGTACCATCCTTTACAAAAAAATACTTGTTGCTATATCCATTATACGTAACCCTCCTATCATATTTCCAAGTAATAGCAAGATGTGCCCGGCTTACATGGGTACCACATTACACATCAACTCATATTTGTACTTTCCAATGGAGAAGCTCACTAACACTTGCTTATCAACCTTTACTTCCCCACTATCATTTAATAATTGCAACTTGTAAGGCTTAGGGTGCTCGAATGTAGACAACCTTAATTTCTCAACTAAGGTAGTACTAGCCACATTGGTGAAACTTCCCCCATCTATCATAACATTGCATACCTTGTTTCTCACATGACACCTTGTGTGAAAGATGTTACCTCTTTTTTGTTCAATGTCATCTTCCTTGACCTGAACACGCAAAGATTGCCTTATTACAAGTGGTTCCCCATCCACGGGTCCTATCTTCTTCACTAGCTTCCTCTAGAGATGGCATCTCATCTTCTTTACATTATCAGTTTCCACCTCAACACTAGGCATTATTCCTTTTTCTTCCTCCAATTCTTCTCCCCAATATTCTTCCTTTATATCATCCTTAACATGAGCTTGCCTATTAACCCTCCTAACATTGGGTGGAGGTGTTTCTTGTTGTAATGCTGCAAAGGAATTTTCTTGCCTTTCCAATCTTTCATTCATATCGACCATCAAGTTGTTCATCCCGTTAAAGGATTCTTGTAACGCCCTCATCATGAACATCATATTCGATCTTCCTTTGGAACAACCCCTGTTGGACATTTTTTTCAATTTTACACAATAAGAGGTTAGTGTAATAAAATAGAATAAATGTAAATTCACTCAATACCTCATGTGTTTAGCATTCAGATTGATTACTTAAACCCTCTTAGCTCCTAATCAAAGCAACCAAATCTAAGAATTCCAAACAATTTGTAGAATTACTAAACACCCAAAAAGGTTGTTCACAATATACTTGTTAAAGTACAAAGGAAACTAACTCAAAATGTTTAGGATCCTAGACTAGAATAATTAAGGACAAGGAAATAAAAAGATTAACAATATTTGAAAGAACAACAATTTCCTCAAAGAATTCAACACACAATTGGGAATTTATAATAGTAGGGTAAAGTTCTTGGAACTATGATTTCAAGCACTCACTAGAAATTAGCATATGTAATTTGACCTTTTTTCTTTGTCTTTCTTTCTTTTTTCGAATAAATTCTGGCCATTCCCTTTCTAATTTTTTTTTGGAACAAATATGTTAATAAATCAAGAGTAAATCAATACAACACCTTCAATATGGGTTTGAGGAATTTTTACGATAAGTAAAATAGCACATAAATTACAACACAAAGGGGAAATGAAATTTCTATAGGAACTACCACAGAAATACTAGGAAACTGCTGAAAATAATGGTGTTACAAAATATGTAAGGAAAAATGCATAATAGTTTCAGAAATAGCAGAATTGGGAAGGAAAATGAATAGTTTCAAAAAAAGCAAGATATGAAAGGAAAATGCAAAATAGTTTCAAAAATAGGAGGATTTGCAAGGTTACTGCTAAAAAGTTTTAGACACAACAAAATATGTAAATAAAATGCAAAGAAACATGGAAACAAAGATGAACAATATTTTTAGCGTTTGGAAACAAAATTTGAACAAGATCATAGTGCATGGATATATTTTTTTTCTTTTTTGTATGTATCAAAAAAAAAGAACACAAGAACAAGAACAAAAATAAAGGATAGGAATCTGAAAATTAGCACCTAAAGCTTTGATACTAAATGCTATGAACCAAGGGGTTAGGACTTAGCTAATTTTTAGATTATATAGCAAAGCATTTCTCCACAAAATAATGGATATGACACACCGTTAAATTGAAGAGAAAGATGCCACATGGAGTTGCTAGCTCCTTGACAAGTCTAGCATAAATGACACCTTATCAAGTATGGATATTACTCACCACAAATGCTTGGATGCTAAACAAAACCACAAGGGTTGCAAATCCCTTGATAAGTTGCTTAAAGAGGAACAAAGAGCATGAATTATCTCTCAAAGATTTGAAAAAAATGAAATTTCATTCAGAAAAATCCAACCCCTACAACTATGCTATTTTAAGTATTTATAGGATACAAATAAACCATAAAATCTATTACATCACAACCCTTGATCTCATAGAAAGGCTTAAAATAAAAATAGGCAAAAAGCACAAAAAACACAAAAAGCACAAAAAGGTGGCCCAAAACATGGAGTAAAAATGGGACAATTGAGTACAAAGGAATCTCAAGAAAATATCACATCTTAACCCTTGATTTCATCCAATTTTCGAAAAGAAAGTTTCCCAAAATCAGTCCAAATGGTACAGAAAAACATGGAGCAAAAATGGGGCAGCTATGTACAAAGGAATCCTAAGAAAATATTACATCTTAACCCTTGATTTCATCCAAAGGCTAAAAAGAAAGTTTCCCAAAATCAGTGCAAATGGCACATCAATGTGCCTAGTTTTCTTTGGCTAATGTTTCCCTAATCTCCATACTAGGCTTATCCCAATCCTTACACTCCCATTTTGAGTCCCCTTGGTTATGCATGACCTCTTGAATGATCCCATTTAAAGCCTATTCGAGTTATGCCTTTCAAGATACACTTGGAATTTGTATGGCTCCATGATTCTCATCACAAAGGGAAACCAAATTACAATAAGAACAAGAAAACTCACCAAGAAAATAATAATTAGATTCTTGAACAATCTACTAATTTGTTCTCCTTTTCTTCCTCTCTTTTTTCCTTTCTCTTTTTTGTTTTTTTGAAGAACAAAGATAGATTAAACACAGAAATAAAGAACAAGAAAAACATACAAAGAATTCAAAAAACAATGAAACAAAATCCAAATATGAAAATAACGACAACGAAATAGAAAGAAATATACTTTTCATTGATGATATTCATTCTTGCCTCTAAATTACATAGCTCTTCTTCTTTATAAGTTAGAAACCCTAAAAGAAAAAGCCTAGATGAAATAGGCCTATTTAATTATGGATTTGGCCTAATCTAACCTTAAAAAATAAAAGAATAAAAGACTAAAAATAAAAAGCCTACAATTAACTAAAGTATAAATTGCTAAAGATAAAAGACCCACAATTAAATAAAACAAAAAAATTTCTTCCTAAATTAATCCTAGCATCCAATTTAATATTCCAAATCTTTCCCTTGTGTAGGATCTTCAAAATATTTATAGGAACTTTAGACTCTTTAGAATATTAGTAAACGTTAACTTGGTTAGCACCTCAATCTCCATTAATATTTATATGCATAAGATACTCATTTTGGTGATGTATTCAATGCATGTGAAAAAGTGGTGTTTGGTAGGTTTTATAGGCATGATTAATTTTTATTTTGGGAAAATAAGTTGTGTGTGCCTATTTGTTCTTTGAGTGAATTTCTTGTGAGAGAAGTTCCTGGTGTTGGTTTGATGGGTCATTTTGGTGTAGCTAAGACTTTAGGAGTTTTACATTATCAATTGTTTTGGCCTCATATGAAACGTGATATGGAAAGATTCTATGAGAAGTGTATCACATGTAAACAAGCCAAGTCTAAGTTGCAACCCCGTTGTATGTACACCCTTTTACCAATACCTAGTGAACCTTGGACTGATATTTCTATGGAATTTGTTTTAGGTTTACCTAGGATAAAGTGGGGGGGAGGGATTAAGTTTTCATTTTGGCAGATAGATTTTCCAAGATGGCACACTTCATTGCATGTCATAAAACTGATGATACATCACATATAGATTATTCGTTCTTTAAAGATATTATTAGGTTACATTGACAAGATATTATTAGATATTATTTGGAAGACATTTTGGGGAAAGTTGGGAACCAAGTTATTGTTTTCTACTACTTGTCAACAACAGAAGGATGGCCAACGAAAGTAGTAAATAGAACTTTGTCTTCTTTGTTGCGTGCTATCATTTAAAAGAAGTTGAAAAAATAAGAAGATTGTTTGCAACATGTTTATTTTCTTACAATCGAAGTATACATTCTACATCTAAATTTTCACCATTTGGAATTGTTTATGGCTTTAACCCATTATCACCTTTGGATTTAACTTCTTTACCTTCCAATGAACGTGTGAACTTAGATAGCAAGAAGAAGGCAAAATTTGTAAAAATAATTCATGAAAAGGCACGGTTGAATATTGAAAGGAGGACCAAAAAATATGTCCTGCAAGCCAACAAGGGAAATAAGAAAGAGATTGTGTTTCGTTGTCCTTGAGGAACACATAAATAATAATGCCTACTAGCTTGACTGACTAGGTGAGTTTAGTGTCCGTACAAGCTTTAATGTTGTTTATTTTTCTCCTTCTAACTTAGGTGATGATTTGAGGACAAATCCTTCTCACACTACTACAAAAAGGGGTATTTAAGTCGCTATGTAAAGTTGGTTTTTGGAATAAACCGACTTTTAATGAATTTAAAGTCCGTTCGGTGTAGTAGTGTCAATAGAGGAGAATGATGCAAACCAATGAGCTGGAAATTTCAATCATACAAGTGGGAATGGAGTTGAATTGACACAAGACCCTTTGTCACTTCCAAGTGGCTCTATTACAAGACTTAGAGCCCAATGTTTCAAGGAAGCACTAAATGGACTAATCCAAGAGAATTGGATTGATTCTAAAATGACCAAGATGGGCTCAAATAATAATCAAGGCCTAGTATAGGTCATCAAAGCAATAGAATAGGATAATTAGCATGCCAATTCGTAGCTAGCATAGTTTGACCATTAAAGGGTATTAATTTGAAGTGTTTCTAGGATATTAAATAAAAGAATAACATGGTCTTGGTTGGGTATGTTAAAATTCATACAATCTAGTCATTTAGCTATTTATTGGCTATCTTAAGAAGTCCAAAATAACCATTTATTAGCTTTCTTAAAAGTCAATAAATAGCTATTTATTAGCTATCTAAAGAAGACAAGGGTCCAAAAAAGGTAAAGAACTTGTTTAGTCTAATTTTTGTGCTATAATTATGACTTTCCTTATTCTTGGAGAGTGATGAGTGCTCAAAAAGCACTAAAATAACCATGATTTTATGCACATTAATTGATTAAAAATATATATATTTATATGTTTTATCATATATTTATATAAATTTGTCTTTTTCGGAATCACGGGTATTTTTATTGTTTTTCAGGAATTTTGGCCTAAAACGCAATGTAAAGACTCAAAGAAGAATACTTGAAGCAATACATCACAAATAAATTAATAAATAAGTGGAAAAAGGTCAACAAACATGGAAAAATTGGACAAAATGGGTGAAAAGGTCAAAAATGTCAAAAGATCGGAAAATCGCGCGTCGCCCGACCAGCCCCAAGGCGCCCGGCCAGCGCGCTGGCCCGGGCCGCGAACGCGCCGACGCCCGAGCCGCGCGCCAACGCCAGAGCCGCGCGCGCCCGCGCGCGTTGATCCTGCTTCCTTGTGTGCAGCGCGGCTCTGTTCGACGCTGCCGAGCTGCATATTATCAGCGGCCCGGCCGGCGCGGCCAATGGCAACGTTTTGACCCATTTTTCACGTCTGGCCCAGCCCCGTGACGTCATCTTGACGTCATTGATGACCTCAGCAGGGTCCAAAACACGTTTTTATTTTTTAATATTTTTTTAACATTTTTTAATCATTTTTTTCTCTCCATCCTCACTTTATAAATACCCCGCTTCCATTCACTTCAAAACACACCTCAAAAACCTCACTTCTCTCTTCTTTCTTTCTCTCATTTCTTAGTTTTTGAGTTTTCCTTAGTTTCTTTCTTAGTTTCTAAGCTTTTCTTAGTTTTTCTCTTAGTTTTTAGTTCAATTCTCTTAGGTTTAGAGTTCTTCTCTTTTTGAGAGGAACTTGTAATGTTTTTGTAATAATTTAGATTTTTGATTCAATAAATGGAAGTGCAAATTCCGCTTGGAGGTTTTCTAGCAACGGCAATAGCGTCGAAGTTCTGTAAGGATTTTATTTTCTTTACAGTTATTTTTATGCTTTATTCTTACATGTTATATTTAATTTGTCTGTGATTAAATTTAACTGTGCTAGCTATTCATAATCATGATATAATAATAACGTTGTTATGCTTGCGAAATATTAAATAGGTGAAAATTTCTAAAATGAATTGATTTTATTTCTATTCAAGATTTTATATTAAGGATGTTAGAGAGAAATATATTATTTTTCATTACAAACTTAAATCTGAAGATTAGACTTTAAGGTTTAGTTATCCGGTCTAATTTAGAGTAGTGCTCTTTTATTTGTTGGTACAATCGCCCGGTAGTTAGAGTGAAGCTCTATTTCAAAAAGTTTTTATAAGAATTATTATGTGAAAATGTATTGACAACATGTTTTGTTAGTGGTTTTAAAACTTGAAAGTTAGTACTAGGATAACTAAATTCTTGGGTTTAATTTGGACACCTTGGATAAAGTTTAAGTATCTAACCCACCTTAAAGGTGACATTTAAATGGTTCATTTTCAATCTCTTAGAAAAGGATTTAATTTAATTAACCAAATTAGTTATCAACCCCACCCGTAGGTGTTAATTGATTTGTTTAGTTAACAAAGAATATCTAACCCCACCAAAGGTGGTATTCATACAAAAGAGAGAATCGATAAAATATCAATTTATATCTTTAATAACCTAGATAATATGAGCAAGCATAATTAATTTAGTTATTATATCCATAAATACTCCACTAATATAAATGATAAAATTTGCATGAATATTTATTGAATCGTATTTATATTTATTTATTGAATTTGTATACATGTTTATTTTTTTATTATATTTAATTAATACGTATATATGTTTATTTTATGTTATTAGATTAGGAACACAAAAACCAAACTATCGTGTGGGATGTTTAGGATTTAATTTCGTTTTTAAAAGTTTGAATAATAAATTAAGAACCACATACATTCCTTCCTTAGATCGACCTTGGGAGTATACTTATCATTTTCTACGAAATGATTCGTGCACTTGCGAGAGTTTTACAAATATTAAAACCAAAGTATTTGCGAGAATCGGCGATGCCGGTTTTCGTTCATCAGAGAGTTGTTCCAAGTATAAAGAAGGATACTACAAATTTTAATGTACAGATTGAAACTATTAAGAAAATTATCTTATTGTGAGGTCTTGTATTCCCTTTTATTCTTAAAAAGAACACTGGAACTTATCAAGTTAATCTTGTGGCGTTCAACTAATGGAGATTAAGGTGCTGATCAAGTTGATTTTCCCAAATATTCTCAAGATCCTTTTGTAAGGAATTGGTGCTCCAATGACTAGGGAAAATACTAAGAGGATGAAGGAAGCTTTGCAAGGCTTGATCATAGAAGTGCAATACAAAAGGCTGTGTTAGAAGAATCAAAATCTTAATACGAATATTCTAAAGCTTCACCAAAGATGGGTTATTAACCTTTTATGAAAAGGATTGATTTGGAAGATCAAGTTAGGATCAAAGATTTATTTAGGAAGTAATATTTTTGTTTTAGCTAATTATGGACTTTTTATGTTTAGTAATTTTATTTTAGTTAATTGTGGGCTTTTATTTTAAGTCTTAGCATTTTATTTAATTGTGGGTCTTTTATGTTTAGTAATTTTTATTTAGTGAATTGTGGGATTTTTATGTTAAGTATTTTAGTCTTTCATTTTTAAGGTTGGATTAGGCCCAATCCATAACTAAATAGGCCCATTCCATCTAGTTTTTTTTTTAATTTTAGAGTTTCATGCTTATTAATTAGAAGATCTATGTAATAGAGGCAAGAACAAATATTCATGAATGAAAAGAAAATTTTAAAAAGCTTCTTGCTTTGGCTTCTTGTGTTCTTGATTGAATACTTGAATACCACTTATCAAAGGGAGTGATCATCCTTTGTGGCATCTTAAGGACTTTTTTTCCTTAGGGTTCTAAACTGATCGTCTTCAACACATTCTTAGGAAATCCATCATTTCTATTCCATTGAGTTTGTGGGTTCCTAGGTTGTTTGCCTAATGGGTCTCCATCATTTGGTATTAGAGCCTTGTTTGCTAAAAATAGGTTATCTATCTTCATCTATCTTTGTTTTAAATTTTAGATTTAAAAAAAAAAGAGAAATTTCTTCCTTTCGAGTCTTGTGTTTTCTTCCAATTTTGTTGTCATTGTTTTCGTATTTGGATTTGGTTTCATAGTTTTCTTTGAATTCTCTGTATCTTTTCCTTGATTCTTTATTTTCCATGTTCCATCATCTTTTTTCTTCAAAAAAAAAGAACGAAAAAAGGAGAAGAGGGTTGCTATTCGTAGTTAAAAAAAAACAATTTGATAAATATGAGTTGCAACTTTAAACAACCATAACTTTTGACTGGGGTAACAAAATGACTCTTATAATATATCAAATTGAAGCTCCTTTCGATTCCTATAACAAAATATATTGTTCTCCAACATTCTGTCGTTTAGATCACTTACCGAGGGAAAAAATATTTGTCGCAACTTTTTGTGTTGTTTTCTGTTCTTGCTCATTAGGGTTGCAAGTTTTTTTTTTGTGAATTTTATATTCACAAAAGAAGCAGAAGCAGTAAAAAAAATAAAAAAAAAGAAGAAGAGAAGAACATAGTAGTAGATTGTTCAACAATCAAATTCTTGTTTTCTTGTTGAGTTTCCTTGTTTTTGTTGAAATTGGGTTTCCTTTATTTTGTTCATGCTGCCCAAGAGTCTTTCTTTAGAGTCCTCTTCGATCAAGAGTCTTCCTATAGAGTCTCCGTTGGTCAAGAGTCTTTCTATAGAGTCCTCTTTAGTCAAGAGTCTTCCTATAGAGTCCTCTTTGGTCAAGATTCTTTCTTTAGAGTCCTCCTTATTGAAAAGTCCTTCTTTAGACTCATCCTTGGTCAAGATTCTTTCTCTAAAGTCCTATTTGGTCAAGAGTCTTTCTCTAGAGACCTATTTGGACATTCTTTCTTTAAAGTCTTCTTTGGACTTTATTTCTTTAGAGTCTTCTTTGGACTTTCTTTCTTTAGATTCCTCTTTGGACTTTCCTTTGATAGAGTTCTTTTTGGACTTTTTCTACATAGAGTCATCTTTGGACTTTCCTTTTGTCATACTTTGCCATTAAGTTCTTTCAAAATTTTGAATTTTGAGATAAACAACCAATAAAATGGTTACTTCTTGAGATTGGTTGGGTTCTTTGATTTTGTTAATAACACAAAGGAGTTTAGCATGAGTTTTGAGTGGTGAGAAAAAGAGCAAAAAGTGTGTAAAAAAAGAGAGAGGTCAAAATAGTGATAACAATTTGATTTAAGAACAAAGGCATGAGAGAGTCTCTGAGTTATCTCATTTTTTCTATAGTTTGAAAAAATGAGTAAGGAAGGAAGAGAATCACAAGAGGTTCACTTGAAAGTCCTCTTCAAGACTTTTAATGACCAATTTAAGAAGTTAAATGCAAGGTTGGATGATTTGGAATCCTCTTCTGGTATTAAATTACAAAAAAAAAAGATAGGAAATATGAGTTCGAGGGAGAAGAAGCTGATTCCAAAATGGAAGAGAGAGAAAGTTGTAAATGGGGTAGAAAGATCATGGTTGTATAGACAAATGGAAAAATCAAAAGTGCTAGTTCATGTGACGATGAGATACCATTAGTGAAGGATGGTTCTAATGTTGAAGCGGAAAAAAATGTGCATAGAGATTCACTTGTCATAAGGAGATTCCTGAATATACTGCCTAATGATGAAGAAGATGACAAGCACCATGATCATATTTTCCACACAAGTTTCCATGTAAAGAATAAAGTATGTGCATTAATTATTGATAGTGCGAGCTGCACTAGTGTTGCTAGTATCTTGATGGTAAGAAAAAATGCATATTTTATGAACGATTTACATGCTAGAGTTTGGGCCAACATTGAAAGGAAGAATGAGAAATATTCTAAGCAAGCCAATAAGGGGTGTTTGAAGGTTGTTTTCCAACTTGAAGATTAGGTTTGGGTGCACATTTGTAAGGAAAGGTTTCCCACACAATGAAAATAAAAATTACAGCCTTGAGGAGATGGACCTTTTCAAGTCTTGGAATGGATCAATGATAACGCCTACAAGATAGATTTTCCATGTGAATATGGTAATGTTAGAGCAACTTTTAATGTCGCTGATTTATCTTTGTTTGATGTAGGTGATTCGAGGATGAATCTATTTGAAGAGGAGGGGAATAATGGAGATCAAGGTGTTGATCAAGTTGATGTTCCCAAATATTCTCAAGATATAAGGAATTGACACTCCAATGACTAGGGAAAAGAATAAGAGGATGAAGGAAGCTTTGCAAGGCTTAATAATGGAAGTGGAATATAAAGAGTCTATGTTAGAAGAATCAAAAACTTAATTCAAAGATTCTAAAGTGTCACAAAGGTTGGTCTATTACCTTTTTATGTAAGGTATTGATTTGGAAGATCAAGTTGGGAGCAAAGAATGATTTAGGAAGTAATATTTTTGTTTTAGCTAATTATGGACTTTTTATGTTTAGTAATTTTATTTTAGTTGATTGTGAGCTTTTATTTTAAGTCTTAGTCTTTTATTTAATTATGGGCCTTTTATGTTTAGTAATTTATTTTTGTTAATCGTGGGCATTTTATGTTGAGTGTTTTAGTCTTTTATTTTTTAGGCTAGATTAGACCCAATCCATAACTAAATAGGCCTATTCCATCTAGGTTTTTTTTCTTTTAGGGTTTCTTGCTTATTAATAAGAAGAGCTATGTAATGGAGGTAAGAACGAATATTCATGAATGAAAAGAAAATTTCAGAAGCTTCTTGCTTTGCCTTCTTGTATTCTTGATTGAATACTTGAATTCGACTTATCAAAGAGAGTGATCATCCTTTGTGGCATCTTATGGTTTGGGTTTTAAGGACTTTGTTTCCTTAGGGTTCTAATATGATCATCTTCAACACGTTCTTAGCATATCAATCGTTTCTATTCCTTTGAGTTCGTGGGTTCCTAGGTTGTTTGCCTAAAGGGTCTGGATCATCAACAAAACAAACTTATCACCTTGAATTCTTGAGAGAATTGTTAGGTTTTTCTTGGTTTGGCGTTTCAATCCTCCTTAGTCATGATTTTTCATCTTATTAGGTGACGAGTTAAGACTCAACAAATCTTGTCTTCATGATCTTAGGGTTTTGATCCATCATTGGTATCGGGTTTCATCACAATTGTTGGTGGGGTTTGTATCATGATATTAAGTGTTTGATGTGCCAAGGATTCTGACATATTGCTTTTGAATTCTCAAACAAAAAGGTTATGGTTGTACGAGTAAATGAAGAAATTGAAAGTGCTAGCTCAAGTGACAATGAGATGCCACCATTGGAGGATTATTCTGATGTTGAAGTGGAAGAACATGTGCATGAAGATTTACTTGTCAAGAGGAGAGCCCTAAGTATACAGCCTAAGGATGAGGGGGATGAAGAACAACATGAGCATATTTTTCACACAAGATGCTACATGAAGGATAAGGCACGTACATTGATTTTTGATAAGGGGAACTCCACTAATGTTGCTAGTAATTTGTTTGTAGAAACATTGAATTTGTAGTTGTAGTTGCATTAAAAACTGTACAAACTATAAATGGCTGGATGACTGTGGAGAAGTGAAGGTCAACAAACAAGTTCAGATTCCCTTTTCGATTGGCAAGTGAGAGGATAAGGTTCTTTGTGATGTGCACTAAAAAGTTATATTATCCCCTCTCAAACCTTTGCAAGCTTATAAGGACCAGATTACAATAGCAAGAGAATGTAAGACGAGGGTGAAACAAAAGTTTGAGCAAAAGGAAAATAAAAGGAGAATGAGTGGGATTAAGAGGAAAATAGAGAGAAAAGTGAGAAAAAATGAGAGAAAAGTGAGCAAACAGGAGAGAAAAATAAAAGAATAAGTGTTATTGCTAAAAAACATGAGATTAAGAGTGTAATGATGGCAAGGCAACAAGTACTTGTACTTATATACAAGGGTGTTTATCTTTCTACTAACAATCTTAACTCATCTTCGCCTAGTGTTGTGTCCTTACTACAAGACTTTGAGGACCTGTTTCCTGAAGAGATACAATGGAAAGTGGATAATTGCTACAAAAGTGATTAGTAAGGGACAATCTCAGCTAATGTTTGGATCTTGTCATCTTAGTCAAAAAGAAAGATGGAACATGGTGCAAATGTATGGATTGCTGAGCTATTAACAAGATAATAGTAAATTATGGACATCATATCCCCAGATTAGATTATATCTTTGATGAATTGCATGGTTCTCATTTGTTTTCTAAAATTGATTTAAAGAATGACTATTATCAGGTTCATATGAAATACGGAGATGAATAGAAAACTTTATTGAAAGGAAGAATGATAAATATCTGTTTAAAGTTTGTTTTCCAAAATGGAGATTGGGTTTGGGTGCACATGCATAAAGAGAGGTGATAACTGTATTTTATATAGTTATTTTCATCTATTTTATTAATTATAATTTCTATGTTCTTGACATTTTTGGTTAATTTTAGTTAATTAAATTAATATTTACTATTTATGTGTTAAGGAATATATTTTGAAGAAAATTAAATAATTTGAGTCGAAAACGTACTTAATTTATGTTCAAAAATATAATTTCAAATAAAAGAGTGCTTAATTGCAATTTATAAAAGTCTAAAATATAATTTAAATTAATATCACGTTTAATTTTAAAAAGTTTAAAATGTAATTTGAATTAAATTTGAGACCTTAAAATGTAATTAAGGAAATTTATATTCTGTGCAGGAAAAAGAGGCCATGCGAACCATCATTAAGCGCGACACCAACCGTGCGATTAGAAAATAAATGGATACAATAAGGCGCGTGGAATGCAAACGCAACAAAAGAGAGTGAACGCGGGTATTCAGGATTCATACGGCTCGGCATGCCGAGTAGGGCCCACTTTCCATGCAGGCCGGCATGCAGGGTGGGACCCACGTGTCTTACGCGGCTTCCAAGGCATGATTCTGTGCGGTCGATTCACATGCGCCCGGTTATACAATGAATCAAAAGCTGCCACATGTCCCACCATTCCTTGTAGCCAATCATGTGTTGACATGTGGCAAGTTTCGGTGAACACGAAACGCAGAATCATGCAAGCGTTCGAGTAGCTGTCCGCCACGTTTCTCGCACCCAGATCTCGTGCAATGTACTCTACGTGCAACCGTTTCCTTCATCCAATTAAATACTACCACGTGTCCTACTATTTCTTTTAGCTAATCATATCGTGACACGTGGCAGCGTGAATTGAAAAAGAAACCTGAGACACGCACGTTTCCGAGTTTGCATTTTCGATAAATTTTGTACCCCACCCATATTATTTAATTATTTTTGTTATACGTGTTTGTCCCCTGCGTGTAAAAAAATATATTTTTAAATGTATTTGTTTTTAGAAATCTAATGTTATAAATAGGGGATATTAAGAGAGTTTTGTTGGGGAGTTTTTTTAGTTTTGGATTTTTTGTAGTGTTTAAGGCTGTACTATGGAACACGCACAAGCCATTTTGGCTTCTGTTGTGTTCCGTGTGTGCCAAATATTTAAGAGGAGATGAAGTTTTAATTTTCTTTGTGTTCTTGAGCGAAATTCCTTAACTATTGTAATTTTAATTTTAATTTATGAAGTAATTTAATTTTTCTAGGGTTGCATTTTATCTTAATTTATGAAGCTTGGATTTAATTATTTTTGAAAGATTTATAAGACGTTCGATTTTTTTATTCTATTTATGCATAATGCTTTTGATTATTTATGAATTTATCAAATGATCTGTGGCACTTAAATAAACTTGGAAGAGGCATTTTTGTGTATATTGCTCATGGATAGAATGACATGTATGATGAAGGATAGGAATATACCCTAATTTTATGTGTGGCCATTTGAGAACTTAGAACATAATGAATCTTGGTGAATTTAATTCTCATAGGAATATAGTGAATTAATTTAACGGGGTGTGTCTATACGGAGCTGGGAAGAGATGTATGGATAAAATTAGAAGTTTTCCTTTGACAAATTAAATGTACTAAAAAAATATAAATCAAGAGAAAATAACATGATTCGAGTGGATTAATTTGGTGAAAAACTGCAATCCTTTATTTCTTTTATTTTGTTATTAAAATCTTCTTAAACTTTTTCCAAATCAACGATTATTTTGGATAAAATCAGAGTGAAATAATTTTAGTACTCAACAAACTGTAATGACAAACCTCTGTGGGAACAATATTTTACTTATCAAATTTTATTACTTGTGACCGTGTATAATTACATGTTTTATGTTCTCTAAAAGAGATAACAAGAGGTTTCCCACACAACAAAAATCAAACTTACAGTCTCAAGGATATATACTTTTCAAGTCTTGGAATAGATCAATGATAACTCCCACGAGGTGGATTTGCCAAGTGAATATGGTAATGTTAGTACAAATTTTAATGTTATAGATTTGTCTTTATTTGATGTAGGTGATTCGAGGATGAATCTTTTGAAGAGGGGGGGAGAATGGAGGTCGAGGTGTTGATGAAGTTGATATTCCCAAATATTCTCAATATCCTTTGTAAGGAATTGGCAGTTCATTGACCAAGGCAAAGACAAAGAGGATGAAAGAAGTTTATGAGGCTTGATCATGAAAATTCAATACAAAGAGGTTATGCTTGAAGAGTCTAATACTAAATTCATGAGTTCCAAAGCTTCCCCAAGGATGGTCTATTATCTTTTTATGGAAGGAATATATTTGGAAGATTAAGTTTAATGCAAGGAAAAATTTAGAAAGTAATTTTTGTTTAAGTTAAATGTTGGTAAACGTTTGATTTATCAAAAGGAGTGATCAACCTTTGTATCATCTAAACGTTAGGTGATGCAAACCAAGGAGCTCAACATGTCAATCATACAAGTGGGAATGGAGCTGAATTTGTACAAAACCTTTTGTCACTTCCTAGTGGCCCAATTACAAGACTTAGAACCAAATATTTCAAGGAATTAGTAAATGGACCAATCCAAGAGAATTGGGTAGATACTAAAATGACCAAGATGGGCTCAAATAATAATCAAGGCCTAGTCCATGTCATCAAACAATTAAAGAGGCTATTAGCATGCAAATTTGTAGCCAATATAGTTTGACCATTAAAATGTGTAAATTTGTAGAGTTTCAAGGATATTTAATAGGAGAATAACTTGGTCTTTGCTTGGCATGTTAAAATACATTGAATCAAGTTATTTAGCTATATAATGGCTGTGTTTAGAAGTCCAAATTGGTTGTCTTTAGAAGTCCAAATTATCCATTTATTAGCTGTCTTTAAAAGTCAATAAATAATTATTTATTAGTTGTCTTTAGAGAACTAAGGATCCAAAAAAGGTAAGGATATTATTTAGTCTAATTTTTGTGTAGTAATTATGATTTTGACTATTCTTAGAGGTTCATTCCAAGTATAAAGAGGAGTACTATGAATTCTAAAGGACATATTGGAATTATTAAGAAAGATATATTATTGTGAGGTCTTGCGTTCCTCTTAGTTCTTAAAAAGAACTCTTGAACTTATCAATATAATCTTGTGGCATTCAAAAAACCAAACTTTGCATCTTGAATTCTTGAAAGATAAGTTTTAATATTTTTTATTTTCCTTCTATTTCCTAATTTCCTATTCCTGGCTATAAAAAAATATATGATTTCAGTTAGAAATTTCTTAGTAGATGAAGAGGAAAATTCATCACTTCATATCATTTCTTAGTACACGATTCTAGTAATGAAAAAAAATTCTTCCTATCAATCTTATTTTTTCCTTATTCAAGTTCTTGATATTTTTAATTACTATTGTTCTTTCTCCTTTTGAATTGCTACTGGATTATTTTGAATTAGTTTCTTAAAGTTTGATTAAGAAGTAAGGAAGACACAAAAGAGCAATGATTGAGATAAACAAACAAAGAGACAAACGCAATAAGGATAGGTGATCTTGGGACTAGAACCTTGGCTATGATACCAAAATGCTAAGAACCATGCCAACTTGTGACAAAACCCGAAACAAAAATTAGTTCCTAGGATTATTCTACTATAGAGTTGGATGAAAACTTCAACCCAACTCCTATAAAGAGATATGAACGTTAGTATGAAGAGGAATCCACAATCAAGGAATGTAGATTTGATTGATAAGTTGAGGTGTGAACACCACAGACAAATCTGTTAAGCTCATAAAGTTCTTCAAAGAACCAAAGAGCAATTCTACACTCGCAATTTTTTTCCGAAATATTTATGTCTTTATTGAATTGAAAATTAAAGGTCTTTTTATACGCTATTACATGCCTTACACGCTCATATAAGAAAGGGAAACTACCAAAAGTAGAAAAAGGAAATATAAACTAAAGGAAATTTCTAGGCTCTTCCCGTGTTAAGCTAAAAACCTAAAATGGTCAAGAATCAACCAGATTTCTTTCTCTCCAAATCCCACCAAATGGTAAAGAATCAACTAGATTTCTTTTTCTCCTAATCACATGGCCAAGATTAGATAAATCAAACTAAAATAAATGGAACATGCATCATTTGTGTGATCTACAAATTCAAAACAATCCCATATATTATGCAAATTTAATCCACTAATCATTTCGAATTTCCTTGTTGGATTATCTAGAATTTACGGCATATTGACACATCTTTTATGAACATATAGACCTTCCTCTAAAATTATACACGAATTTTCTTGAGCCCAAACTTCCTTCATCATCCCATTCAAATAATCCTTGTTTCTCTTTGTAGAATTCTAAACGAGCTTCGATTTGATATATTATAATAGTCATATCGTTACTGGAGTCAAAAGATATAAACAATCAAGAACTACCAAATAGATTACACAAATTAGAAAAGTGATAGAAATTTGAAACAAAAATAGCTTATAAAATCCGACTTCGAATAGAAACATAATGAAAAAAATAGAAAGATGTGGTTTTTTGTTGATGACCTGAGTAAAAAAGAAAGGTAGGGTTGAGATAAACACACAAAGAAAAAATGCAATAAGGTTAGGAAAACCTTAGACAAGAACCTTGGCTCTAATACCAAAATGATACAAACTGCGTCAACTTGTGATGAAAACCATTACAAAATATTGTTCCTACGACCATTCTACATCATTTTTGGATGGAAACCATAACCAAACACCTATAAATAGATGTGATACTTAGTATGAGGAGGATTTTGTAATCAAGGAATGGAGACTTCATCGATAAGTCATGGTATGAATGCTACAGACAAATATGATAAGTTCAAAAAATACTTCAAAGAATGAAAGAAAAATTTTACTCTCACATTTTTTTATCTCAAATATTTTGATCTTTATTGAATTGAAAAAGGCATCTTTATAGGATATTAAATGCCTTACACACCCATAAAATAAGATAGGGAAACTACCAAAATAAGAAGAAGGAAACATAAACTAAAGGAAATGTGTAGGTTCTTTACTCCTTGAGCTACTTGCCCAAAATGGTCAAGAATCAAATAGATATCTTTCTCTCAAAATCACACATCCAAGATTTGAAAAAGGAAACTAAAATAAATGTCACATGCCTTATTTTTATGATCTATAAATTAAAAACAATCCCACATATTATTCATATTTAATCCTTTATTTATTTCGAATTTTCTAGCTAAATTATTCTAGAATTTGCAGAATTTCGACACATCTTTTATGAACATGTGGGCCTTCCTCCATAAGCTTACACGAATTGGCTCCAGCCCAAAATTCTTGCATTAGCCCATTCAAATCATCCAAAAATATCATTATAGGAATCAAAATGAGCTTCGATATGATATATTATAATAGTCATTTCGTTACCCGAGTCAAATGTTATGACCGTTTAAAGTTATAAAGCCAATTTATCAATTTGTTTATATGATGAAATAATCAAGGACAACCAAATAGAATAATCAAATTAAAACGATGACATAAAGTTGAAATAGAGCCAACTTATAGAATCAAATTGGAAATACAACGAAATGAGAAAAAAAAGATCTAGTTTTTTTTATAATGGCTTGAAGTAAGAAGACATTTAGGATTGAGATAAACAACCAAAAAAAATGTAATAAGGATAGGAAAAATTTAGACAAGAACCTTGGCTATGATACAAAAATTATACGAACAACACCAATTTGGGACAAAACCCATTACAAAAATTAGTTCCTAGGACCGTTATACTATAGATTTGGATGGAAACGGCATCCAAACATCTATAAAGAGATGTGAACCTTGGTATGAGTAGAACGCCACAATCCAAGAATGGAGACTTCATTTATAATTCGAGGTTAGAATGCCACAGACAAATCTGATATGTTCGGAAAGCTCTTCAAATAACCAAAGAGAAATTTTACTCTCACAATTTTTTATATGAAATATTCTGATCTTTGTTGAATTGAAAAAGGCCTCTGTATATGTGATAACTCTATGTTTTGGAGTTGTTTTGTCCAATTTATTAATTATAATTGCTATGTTCTTCAGGTTTTTAGTTAATTTTAAGTTCCTAAATTATTATTTAGTGTTAGTTTTGTAAGAAATTATATTTTTAGAGAAAATTAAACAATTTAAATTAAAAAAGGACTTAAATGCAAATAACAAAAGTTTAAAATTTAATTTGAATTAAAAAGAGAGCTTAAATGCAATAAACAAAAACTTGAATTTAAAATTGTTTCTATGAAGAAAGGGAGTCCCACGCGCGGCATTTATCAATGCACCTCACCCACATCAGATCAGAAATTCAATGGTGAAGATTAGGAGAATGAGATGAAAATGCTGAGTGGGATAGTGGATGAGTTTCAACTACTTTTGCACCGTTCAGTGTGTAAAGTGGGGTCCACCCATCTCGTAGTTTGGCATGTAAAGTGGGGTCTACCTGTCTACGCAGTTAACTTTCCCTGAGACGTGCTCTCAGTCACCCACCGTTAGATTAAACCATGAATGGCCTAGATCATGTGTGCTTTCCACTCTCCCCGTGATAGAGTCACCTGTGAAGTCTAGTTGTTCTACATAGCCCAGCGCATATAATTTTCCTATGACACTATCCACCGAATCTGCGTGTGCCTTTGCATCTCGCCTATTCTGAAGCTGCGACATGTCGTGTGTAGTGTAAAAAAATTCATAAAATTTCCCACTACCACAGTTCATTCTACACAATTTTTCTAGCCTTTTGCATGGCTCTTTTAAGGAATGTTTTTAGAGAGATCAGAGGCTATAAATAAGGGGTTATTTTGTTTCTAAAAAGGGGGGACACGCAGAAGCCATTTTTGGTTTTTGTTGTTGTTTTGTTAAGGAAAAATAGAGAAAACGCAAGCAGCAAAGAAGAAGAGAAATGGAGGAATTCTATTTTTTCATTGAGGAATCATGAAAGAGTTTCTTCTAATATTTTTTTTCTTTTAATTTTATATCTTTCAAATATCTAAATATTTTCATATTGTAATTTCAATATTTGCTATGAACTAAATTATTTGTTCTAGGGTTGCAATGTAGCTTAAATTATGAAACTTGAATTAATTATTTTTGAATGATTTGTGAGATGTTTTTTAATTTGTATGGGACAAGAATATACCTTTATTGTATGTGTAGCTATTGAGAACTTGAGCTTAATGAATCTTTGGTAAATTTAATTCTCATAGGAATGTAGTGAACTATTTTAGCGAGATGTGTGTATTTTTTATGGGAAGAGACATGTGGATAAATTAGTATTTTTTGGTTGACAAATTAAATACAAAAACATAAATCAAGAGAAAATAATATGATTCAAGTTGATTAATTTGGTGAAATTGTAATCCTAGAGTTTTCTTTAAGTGTTAAATTCATATATTCCTATTTAAAATTAGTTTAGTTGAACTCTATCCAACTATCTATTGTTTGGATATAATTAGGTTGAAACAACTTTAGTACTTAACAAATAATAGTAGCAAATCTCTGTGGAAAAGATATCTTATTTATCACTTATTACTTATGACCGTATATACTTGCACGTTCATGCACTCTTAAGAGACCAACAATATGCTATTACATGCCTTACATGCTCATATAAGAAAGAGAAACTATCAAAAATAGAAAAAAAAGGGAAACATAAACTAAAGGAAATGTCTAGGTTTTTCCCTCCTTAAGCTACCCCCCCAAAATGGTCGAGAATCAACCAAATTTGTTTCTCTCCAAATCACACCCAAAATGGTTAAGAATAAACTATATTTATTTCCCTCAAAATCACTCCCAAAATGGTAAAGAATCAACTACATTTCTTTATCTCCAAATCACACATCCTAGATTAGAAAAATGAAACTAAAATAAATGGTACATACCTTATTTGTGTGATCTATAAATTAAAAACAATCTCACATATTATTCAAATTTAATAATCTATTTATTTTGAATTTCATTCCCATATTATTTTAAAATTTTCAAAATATTGACACTTATTTTATGAAGATGTGGGCCTTCCTCTATAAGTTTACACCAATTGGCTTGAAGCAAAAATTTTTGAGTCAACCCATTCAACAAATCCTTGTATCAATTTTTAGGAATCGAAACAAGCTTCAATTTGATATATTATAATAGCCCTTTTGTTATCCGAGTCAAAAGTTATAGTCATTTAAAGTTACAATGCCAATTTATCAATTTTTTTATATGATGAAATAATCAAGGACAACTAAATAGAAGAATCAAATTAAAACATAATGAAAAAAATAGAACAATGTGGTTTTCTTTTTGTTGATGACTTGAATGAAGAAGAAAGCAAAGACTAAGATAAACATAAAAAGGAAAAAAATGCAATAAGGATAGGCAAACCTGAGATTAGAACCTTAGCTTTGATACCAAATTTGATGTTGACCCTTTAGGTGAACAATCTTGGAATCCATGATAAGTCGGATTCAAGTATTCTATCAAGAACACAAGGCAAAGCAAGAAGCTTTCTTAAATTTTATTTTCATTAATGAATATTTGTGTTGCCTCCAAATTACATAGCTGCTCTTATTAATAAGCAAGAAACCCTAGATGTAATGGATCTATTTAGTTATGGTTTGGGCATAATCTTACCTTAAAAATAAAAGACTAAAAGACTTAAAATAAAAAGCCTACAATTCACTAAAATAAAAATTGCTAAACATAAAATGCCCAAAATTAAATAAATGACTAAGACTTGAAATAGAAAGCCCATATTTAAATAAAATGAAATTATTAGACATAAAAGGCCCACAATTAATTAAAATAAAAACTATTTCCTAAAGTAACTCTTGTATCCAATTTATTATTCCAAATCTATCCCTTGTTTAGGATCTAGTTCGACATATGAATCTTCTCCAAAGCTAACACCACCAATTCGGTGTGGTTAGTAATAGTAGATAAGTAATGTATAATGAAAAGAACTAACAACCTTGAGGACCAACCTTGATCACGATCACCCAAAATCATCACGGGAACTACAATAAACTAGGAAGCATAAATCGTCAAAGTGAGACACATTATTAATCACTTATCATACATAACTAATTATATGAGAACTCAAACAACTAAGCTCAAACTACTCTAATGAATTTGTTCTCATACACTTCATAAAATAGTGACCTATACTATTTTATGCTTAAGTCGATGTATCAAAATTATCGAAATACTTTCAAGATAATTACTGAAGAGGGACTTCAAAATGATAAAAAAATTGGTAGTGTTTCAGTTAGTTTTTGTATTGATAGGGGTATTGATAGAAAACTACCAACGACCATCCAATCTCACCAAGGGTCCTCGTCGAGGTCAACCAAAGGGTTTGACAAGGCCTATATTGACGACTTCATTAATGAGCCAAAAAGTCAAATATTTTGATCCAAAAATGAACGAGTAGTTTTCATAAATACCTACATTTGAACCAAGCCAAAATCTGCCAATCACGGCCTAGCATGCATACGAAAACAACCAACCATGTGGTGTGTCAAAAACATGATTTCATTTCATTGTAGTGTTCCTAACTAAGTATGCTTATGAATTACTTATTCATAATAGCCAACCTTACATAGAGGAAGATATAAACTGAGTAAAATAAATAGACTCTATGTTTTGCATACAGGAAGCCAACACACAAACACAAACTAAAGAAGATTCACAATCTCCCACTCTTGGATTTCTTGGTGAAAACACTGCACAGCTAAGTAGAAATTCACATCTATCAAAATATGATCATGAAGATGACCTAAATATGCTTGTTCTTCTGAACAAAACATCGACAAACACCTAAACATAAAAAACACACCTAAATCAAGTGCTTTCATCTTTTGCGCTCCATCCATCTTCTTTCATTAATTCATCAACATTTTAATCCAACTTCATTAAACCAACAAAGATATAAGGATCTAAATATAGATACACACATCGTACTTGAAGCTCGAAAACTTCAATCTACACTTGTATCCTACACATATGAAACAAACACATACCCCATGAATGTATCGTACAAAAATAGCATGTAGTCTATCTAAATACAATTGTGTCACCCCTACATAGGTACATAATGATAGGTAAAACAAGTGAAATGTCAAAAATTTCCCCTAACTTCATATAACACTCCTCCTAAGTGTATGAAAGTTAGGTAACAAGATGTAGTGCAATCCTAAACTCTCCATTGATGCCACATGCAGCATGGCAACAAACACATAGTTATGTACACACTCTTCTTCCTCCTTTTTGACATAGAGAGTCAAAGAAACACAACTATATGAGGGAGAGAGAGAAGGCATGGAAATATTCAATAATCCTAAAGTTCATGCAATGACGCAGATAAGGAAAAAAACATACATACAATATGCAATCCATGTAAGAACTAGAAACAAGAAGAAAATAAACAACACATAAAGTTCTTAAAGCTCATAAAACTCTAAAGAACATTGATAGCAGTCTCTTAGGGAGAGATACAAAACCTTGGTACCCTTCTTTAAACTTAAATTTCACATTATCCCTGATGTGCACATATAAATATGAAAAAGTAAAAGGAAAGAAAACTCCCTTAGCCTTGGCACATCACATTTGTTGTTGAAACTATTAAATCTTTTTGCACCATTGAGGTCCATATTTATCCACTTACAAAAAAAAACAAAAATATAAGTAAAATTTTGTTGACTAGACGGTCATATCAAGTCCTAAGGTAAATCCTTCTATTTCAATTTACTAATGACTTTGCACGGAAATATTTTAAGTCTTGAATTATTCAATAATACTTTATGTTCTGGTTTAAAAACACGATGCTCAAGTCCCTTATCATGCCATATGTTTTTTTTCATTTTGTACTTTTCAATATTCTTATAAGCACTCACCATAACTCATCTAATTTATGTATTTACATCATCTTTTTTTCTCTCTATTGGACTCTTCTACTTGCCCACTTGATTGGGGATTGTAGGGTAAATATGTGAGGTCTATCCTTGGTTGCCTCTCAATATATGGTTTGAGCTTAGATGCTATCTCAAAACTCTCCACAATAACATTAGGTATATATATGGGAGGTGTAGCCTCATAATAGTTCACACAATCAACAATATTAGCCATAGATTTCATACTTTCAAAATTAAAATAGATAGAGTTGTTTCTTTCTGAGTGAGTTTACTTTATTATTCATAGCATCATGTATAATAGTCTTAAGTGTAGGTGATCAACAATTTTTTGTATGTTGTCAACATGATCCATAGCATCTATTCTTAAGAATTTGTCAACATTATCAATATCAGGGGGTTTTAGATGCTTTAAAAACTTTAAATGTTACTTGTTCATATTGCACTCTCATTGTTAGCTCACATTTTTATACATAAACAAGTGATTTCTAGTTGCTAAGAATGGATGACCAAGTATGATAGGAATGTTACGGTCCTCTTCCATGTCTAGTACAATGAAATCAATCGGAAAAATGAAGTTGTCTACTTTTACTAGCATATCTTCTACCACACCTCAGGGTAGCTTAATTGATCTATCTACCATTTATAATGTTACTGATGTGAGTTTGGCTTTACGAACCCCCAATCTATTAAAAATTGATAATGATATGAGGTTAATGCTAGAACTTAAGTCACATACTGCTTTCTCAAAGTTCATATTCCCAATTGTGGAAGGAATTTCAAAGCTACTCGAATCTTTCAAGTTTTAGGGTAGTTTTCTAGCAAGGATGGTACTACAACATTCCATCAAGGTTATTGTTTCATTATCTCCAAGCCTCCTTTCTTAGACATGACATCCTTTAGAAACTAGCATTAGAAGGCAGTTGATCAAGTGCATCTACAAATGGTATATTTATGTGAAACTTCTTAAAAACATCAATAAATTTTGAAATTGCTTCTCAAACAATTGCTTTTGTAGTCTTTTAAGGAAAGGAATAATGGGTTTCTAGAGGTTTCCCTTTTTGGCTGAATTATTTCCTTTATGTTGCTCTATTTATCCATTTGTTCCTCCTCGTCCTTTTGAGTCTCATATTCTTCCTCTAAAGTTTTACCACTCCTCAAGGCTATCGCAATGCAATGCTCCTTACCTTCACTTCTTGGGTTTATAATTATGTCATTTGGAAGATTACCTTAAGGTTTTGACTTATAACCTAAGAAAGTTACCCCATTTGGGTTTCTAAATTCCAAATTGAAGCCTCTTGAGTGGACACTTTTGTATTTACTTACTAGATGAAGTATTTCATCATAGCCTTTAAAGAATTTCTATTGTCCTTAGTACATGGCTTCTTCTCTTGGGCTTGAAATTATTATGACTATTAAAAACTAGGTCGTGGAAATGATTAATGGTTGAATTGATTACCACCTTGGTTATTGTTATTCAAAGAGACATTTGGATGTTGTCTCCATCCTAGATTATACATGTTTGAGTATGGATTATTTTTTTGGTTAACATTACCCATATAGAATGATGATTCAAGATTACTTAGGACAATTATCAAATAAATGTGCCCCACCATAAAATGTACAAGACATCCTTGAATCTTGGACCTAGTTTATACTCGCTGGCAAGTTTTGAGCCATCAAAAGATACACCAAAGATGATACTTGAGCTTTAAGTGTTGTGATACCATTTAGCTCATGTACAATAGCTAATCTTCTTGTGGCTATCATTCTATCCATTGGCCATTGATAATTATTACTAGCCATTGATAATTATTGCTAGCCATTGATAATTATTGCTAACCATTTTCTCAAGTAAATCATAAGCTTAATTGTAAGATTTGGCTAGAAAGGCTCCAATAGCATATGCATCAACAATGATTCTTATTTGAGCATTGAAACCATTATTGAAAATCTCCATTTAGATCCAATGAGGGATACTATGGTATGGACACTTTCTTAGAAATTCTTTGAATTGTTCCCATGCTTCATATAAAAATTCCCCTTCATATTATTGGTAATAGGTAATATCATTCCTAATCTTGGCATTATTTAGTGGTGGGAAGTACTTCATCTAGAATGTATCCACCAAATCATTCCAAGTTGTAATGGAATGAGGTGAAAAAGAGTTTAGCCAAGCTCGAGCACAGTCTCACAAAAGAGTAACAAAACAATCTAAGCCTAGATTCCTCCTCAGTCACACCACTAAGTTTGAATGAATCTCCAACTTCAATAAACAAATTGAGATGCAAATGAAGATCCTTAGGTCGTAATCTTCTAAATTTTCCAATCGTTTGTAGCATTTGAATAATCACTAGCTTTAGTTCAAATTGAGGATCTTGAATGTTTGGCCTTGTAATACTTAAATTCAGCCCTTCCAACATAGGTAATGCATATTCATTCATAGCTCTGTCCCTACCAACCATTAAAGGAATCTAGATATTCCAATTTAGCTTGTTATTTCTTATTTTTAATGGATTAGCCATTTCTTCCACTTAGGTGACAACTTGTTGTTTTCTTATTGATCTCAAAGTAAGCTCAATTTCAAGATCTATAGGAAAAATTTATTTCTTACATAATCTATTCATGTAATAAACTCAAGTGTATTTCTAATAGCACTAAAAGAGATATCAAAATAAAACAAAATAAATTATGAAAAAAATAAAAAAAAATAACTAAAATTAATTTCTAATGTTTATAATCCTTAGCAACGTGTTAGGGATTAATTTTGGGTTCTAATTGAAGAAACGACACACAAGGGAGGGAGATTAAATCTTCATATCTATTCATATCATTCTCTAGATTCCTTGGCGTTTATATAGCCTTATAGATCAGATTATTGAAAGGAAATTACATTGATTAGACTAATTCAGTTGGATCGTAACAGAAAATCAGTAGAGAAGCTACGGACTCACCTACGTGCCTTTCATACCTGTCAGAGTGCCTCTAACTGCCTTGGTGGTTCCTCACTAACCGATCGGGTGTTCCTCAACTCCTTTGAGCATGATCGTTGCCCCAGGATCAGCCCTAACCCTCTTCCTTCTTCTTCTGCGACGCGTGAGGGTTGGTGCGTTTTCGCACCCATCAACTCCTCCCTGCCTAAGGTTCATTGTCCGCAATGATGAAGGATGGATATGTTTTAGAAAAACGCCATTCATTTTCCCACGTAGCATCCTCTATCGATGCTCCAGCCCACTTTACTAAAATTTCTGATTTTGGTCGATATTTTCCCTTTCTGATCACTCTTCGGTCCAAGATAGACTCAGGTTGAGGAAGCATTGTTGAATTGTCTGAAATAGGAGGTAAGACTGTGAGAGGTGGAACATCTTGCCCCAAGTGTCTCTTGAGGCGACTAACATGAAAGACATTGTGTATCTGGGATTCAGGAGGCAATTCTAGCCTATACACTACTACCCTAATTCGTGCTGTGATTTTGTATGGCCTATAGAAACGTGGAGCTAGCTTAATGGCAGCTCGGAAAGCCACATATGTTTGTTTATATGGTTGGAGGTAGAGGTATACATAATCTCCTATTGCAAAGGACACTTCTCTACGATGTTGATCAGCGTGGCACTTCATACCGTTCTGAGCTATCAGGAAATGGTGGCGCAGATCACGCAAAATGGTGTCCCTATCACGCAAGCATTCATCTACCAACTGAACTTTGGAAGTGCCTGGAATGTAAGCCAACATGTGAGAGGGTGGGTGACCATAAACTGCTTCAAAGGGTGTCATTTTAGTGGAAGAATGTGTTGCTGTATTATAACTATATTCTGCCCAAGGTAGCCATTCTATCCATTGGCTTGGTTGTTCCCCAGTAGAGCAACGTAGATATTGTTCCAAGGTGCGGTTGACTACTTCAGTCTGCCCATCGGTTTGAGGGTGGTAACTTGAGCTCATACAAAGTTTAGTAGCTTGTAAGCTGAATAGGGCTTTCCAGAAGGAACTTACAAATATTTTGTCTCTATCACTGATTATTGAAGTGGGAATGCAATGTAAGCGTACTATGTTTGCCACAAAAGCTTTAGCAACAATTAGGGCAGTGAAGGGATGTCTTAAGGCTATGAAGTGGCCATATTTGGTCAAACGGTCTACTACTACCATAATTACCGTATGTCCTTTGGAAGGGGGTAGCCCTTCTATGAAATCCATTGAAATATCTGTCCAGCTATTATTAGGAATAGGTAGGGGCTGTAGTAATCCAACGGGTTTCATGCAGTCATTTTTGCACCTTTGGCATATATCACATGAACGTAGGAATCTTTTCACACCTTGCTGCATGTTGGGCCATATAAAATTTTGTTTGATGCGGGCAAGTGTCTTGTGGAATCCGAAGTGCCCTGCTGTTGGTGTTGAATGGCATTCAACCATAAGCTGAGGAATTAGGGAGGACTGGGGGTTTAGATAAACCTTATTTTTTTTAACCAAACCCCATCACGCTGGCAAAAAAAATGTGTTCCCCCTATGGAGATTCTGGCTTGTAGCTTTTCATAGAATGGATCTTGTTGGACTTCTTTTTGGAGGCTAGACCACCAGGCTGCTTGGGGTTGCGAGAGGGAGATCAAATGAAATTCCACCCTTCTTGATAATGAGTCTGCTGCTTGATTCTCTGAGCCCTTCTTGTATTCAATCTGATAGTCATACCCGAGCAGCTTAGGTAACCATCTTGCTTGAGCTGGGGTGGTAATTCTTTGCTCTAAGAGGTATTTAAGGCTTCGCTGATCTGTACGCACGATGAAAGGTTTTCCCAACAGATAGAGACGCCATAGTTTGATAGCCTTCACCACAACCAACATTTCCCTTTCATAAGTTGACAGTGCCAATGCTGATCCTTTGAAGGCAGCACTGTAATAAGATATTGGACGGTTTTCCTGGGTCAAGACTGCTCCTAGCCCATTGCCACTAGCATCACATTCCAAGACAAAGGGTTGAGTAAAGTTAGGTAACCTTAGGACAGGATGGGAAGTTAGTGCCTCCTTCAACTTCTGAAAGGCCTAGGCTGCAGCCTCATTCCATTGGAACCCTTCCTTCCCTAATAGGGAGGTGAGAGGTGCTGCTATTCCACCAAAGTGCCTAATAAATTTTCTGTAATAGCCAGCCAATCCTAGGAATCCTCTGACTCCTTTTGCTATGGTTGGGGTTGGCCATTCTATAACAGCTCGAATTTTTGCAGGATCCACGGATACCCCTTGTTCTGATATCAGGTGCCCTAGGTATTCCACCTGCAATACTCCAAAATGGCATTTGGAAGGTTTAACAATTAAACTGTTTGTTGCTAATACCTACAAGACCGTTTGTAGATGCAGTATGTGATCCTCCCATGACTGAGAATACACTAAAATGTCATCAAAGAAAACCAATATAAACTTCCTGAGGTAGGGTCTAGAAAGATCATTCATTAAGCTCTGAAAGGTGGCTGGGGCATTAGTGAGACCAAAAGGCATCACAAGAAACTCATAGTGGCCTTCATGTATCCGGAAGGCTATTTTTGGAGTATCTTCTTCACGAACCCTGATCTGATGATACCATGATCGAAGATCCAGTTTGAAGTAGACTTTCGCTCCATGCAATTCGTCCAATAGTTCATCTATGACCGGTATAGGGTATTTATCTTTGATAGTAATGGAGTTCAGAGACCTATAATCCACACAAAATCTCCAAGTTCCATCAGTTTTTCTTACTAGCAATACTGGTGATGAATACCCTATACAATGATAGTAGGGGTAACGGTAGGGTCTTACACTTATAGGTCCAGTTCCTGGTTATAGGGGATACAATGATCATGTAATCGGTTAGGAGGAAGGCTGGTAGAGGGTTCAAATACTTGGGGGAATGCAGCGAATATTTTACTTATCTCAGGTGAATGAGTTCTGGCTTGTTCCTCTCAAGGTTTAGTGGGAAGTATCTGAAGGAACAACCCTGTATCTGGCAAGCTCTGAGTTTCCTTGCATGTTAGGGCTATAATGTTTATGTGTCCTAATCCTTGAAGCTTATGATTAGTACCCTTTTCCTGGAAACTGATGGTTAGCTTCTTATAATCCATCTCAATAGGACCCAAAGTCTCCAACCATTGGACCCCTAGCACCAATTGGCATGCTGCAACAGGGAGGACAAAGAAATTTGTGGTACCTGATACCCCTGTATGGTAAGGCTAAGGTTGTAGCATTGCCCTGAGCATTCTACCTTCTCACGATTGGCCACCATTACATCTAGCTTCTTTCCCTTGGTGATAGTTATTACACACTGGAGAGTAAGAGCTTGATCAATGAAATTATGAGTACTACCTCCGTCAATCAACACTAACACTCTCTTTTTTTTAACTGCCCCATTACTCGTATGCTTTGAGGATGTTCAGCTCTTACTATGGCATGGATTGAGATTTCAGGCATTACCTGTGGTGATTCCTATTCTACATCTTCTTTAGAGTTCCCTGAGAGAATTTGTTCCATCTCTTCTATCATAAACAATTGTGGTCTTGCACAATGGTGACCAGCTGTGAACTTCTCCTCACAGTAGTAGCATAGTCCCTTATCTCAATGTTCATGTGCCTCCTGATTAGTGATGCGACAAAAGGTATTAGTTGAGGCAATTGGTGCTGAGTTGCTTCTTTGTTGAGGAGAGGGTCCTAATACACCAGTAGTAGGATTAGTGGAATTCCTTACAGTCACAGAGGATGTTGGGTATCGTGGATACTGAATGGCTTCTTAATTTTTACTTCAATTCTGATCTCATCTCTTAATCCAGCAATGAAACAGCCTATCAAAAATTCTTCTGGAAGACCATCCATTCTGTGAGAGAGTTTCTCAAATGTTTCTTGGTAAGAAGCTACGCTTAAGGTATGTTTGAGTCTGGTCAGGGCTTCAGATGGATCTTCATAATCAATTGGGCCAAATCTCAGCTACATAGCGTGGAAAAATTCCTCCCAAATGAGTGGTCCACGGAACTTGGTAATCCATCTATGCCATTGTAAGGCAATACCATCCAAATGAAATGATGCCAACTGCACTCGTTGTTCTGGTGTAGTATTTGTGAATTCAATGTATTGCTCAGCTTTGTATATCCACCTAGTGGGATCTTCCCCTACAAAATTAGGGAATGATAGCCTAAAGTGGGAACCTGGTGGCTCATTAGGGTTTCTGAACCCACCATTTGGGCGTGGGTTTTCTTCTCATGCGAACGGGTTTTCTTCAGGTAAATTTCGAGTGGCGCGAAGTCCCTGTAACTCGGTTAGCACAGCTTATAAGGTTTGAGCCTATCTGATTAAAGTCTGATTTATGCCTTGCCAGGGTTTCCATTACCTCGCCGTGAAACTTAACGTTGGATTTGCCCCTTGTGTCTATTTCTTCCATTTCTTTGATACCACTGTTAGGGATTAATTTTGGGTTCTAATTGAAGAAATGACACACAAGGGAGGGATATTAAATCTTCATATCTATTCATATCATTCTCTGGATTCCTTGGTGTTTATATAGCCTTACAGATCATATTATTGAAAGGAAATTACATTGATTAGACTAATTCAGTTGGATCGTAACAGAAAATCAGTAGAGAAGCTACGGACTCACCTACACGCCTTTCATACCTGTCAGAGTTCCTCTAACTGCCTTGGGGGTTCCTTACTAACCGATCGGGTGTTCCTAAACTCCTCTGAGCATGATCGTTGCCCCAGGATCAACCCTAACCCTCTTCCTTCTTCTTCTGCGACGCGTGAGGGTTGGTGCGTTTTCGCACCCATCACAACGATGCGAAAAACTTGATCAACATGAATTGTGTGCAATGAGTACGCAAGTATACATATTGCAACAAGTAATATAATGATAAGAAAATATCGTTTCCACCGAGATTATATTATAAAAAACTAATTTTATAATTTTAAAACTAAAAAAGTAAAAATCATTTTTTTTTGTTTTTTATATTTTGAGAAAGCAAAATTAAAAGAAATAAAAATTAACTAGTAGTAATTAGTTAACTCATAATTGAAAGCTAAGAAGATATATAAGAAAATATCTAGGACTACTTAACCCCTCAATTTTCTAAGTATGTGAATCATTAAATCTCCAATATAATTATCAATTAATTACATGATTAATTGAATATAACTTAGCATGTATTTCTCTCTCAAGTAAACTACACACCATAAAGTAATTAACCTAAGCACACTCTCATGATAATTAAATGGCATACTACTCTTTAAGTTCATCAATCATGGATCACATATATAAGAATCATACATATTTGCCTAGAAACTATACATGTTATTTAATCAAGAAAAATACTTAAATAATTCTCTCAAATCTATTTAATTTCCTCTATAAATCAATTGTTGCCCAAACAATTAATAACATAAAAATTAGATTCAATAATACAATTAAATTTAAATCATAATTGGGATAAAATATTAGATCATCACATATGAAAAATTGGGTTTAAAAGATCCCTAGATTAATAAATTAGTTAGACAAAATTTTGTTCACAAAACTCATATTTTGCATAAAAAAAAGACATAAAAATTGATAAAGAAAGGAGAAGAAGAATAATGTAATTCATCTCTTGAATTGTAGCACCAGTTTTCCCTTGAATCTCTACCAAAATTGTATCTTCTTTTAAATTTTTCTCTCTTATTGCCTCTAAAAAGTGATAAATATTGGTCATTTTTGGCTCATTAGGGTTTTTGGGGCAATTAGAATTTTAAATTAGGCTTAGGTAGAATCTATATCGTAGGATCAGCTTCAAATCAAGGGTTAAGATGAAAAAATGGAAAATTAAGAGTGTTGTTCAATAGAATTATGACACATAGCATAAGAGATTTAGTGGATTAATTAGTGTATGACACTTGGCAGGGTAGACAAGTCGTAATCAACATCCGTTGAGTTAGTGCCACATGGCATGATATGATTCATAGAGACGGATTATGAGGCATCCTAGTGGAAATAATTGATGAATCATGTGATGACACGTGACATGCCTGTTGGCCCTCTTCACTTGGGTGGCATCCACGTGGAAAAATATTATTAGCTTCCATGCTTGCATGGAATCCACATGGCATATTCTAATTGTTTCTTCCTTAAAAATTCATAAAACATTCTCAAAATTCCAAAAGATTTCCAAAAAATAATATATGTTTACCCTTTTTCACTAGAAATTTTATATTTTAATATTTTTAAACCTAATAGAACTACTTATTTAATAAGACGAGTAAATATTAAGCAAAAAATTGGTCTGATAACTATAATTTCATAAAGTCACCACCTATCCATTCTATAGTAAACTTCCTTTGGACAACATAACCGAACACAACCTAAGATTCATGCACAGTACTCACTAACAGAAGCAACTAATGGAGATCTAGATGCTAATTAAGTTGATTTTCCTAAGTGCTAATCAAGTTGATGTTTCCAAATATTCTAAAGAAATTTTGCAAAGAATTGGCCACTTAATGAATAGGGATAGATTTGGAAGATCAAGTTGGGTGTAAGGGTTACTTTCAAAAGTAATTTTTTTTGTTTTAATTAATTGTGGGCCTTTTACGTTTAGCCATATTTATTTTAGTGAATTGTGGGATTTTTATGTCTTATTTATCATAAGTCTTTTTAGTCTTTTATTTTTTAAGAATGGATTAGGCCCAATCCATAACTATACATGCCCATTAAGCCCATTTCATCTAGGTTTTTGTATTGGGGTTTCTTTCTTGTAAAAAAGAGCAACTGTGTAATTTGGAG
This sequence comes from Hippophae rhamnoides, assembly GCA_033030585.1. Taxonomy (NCBI): domain Eukaryota; kingdom Viridiplantae; phylum Streptophyta; class Magnoliopsida; order Rosales; family Elaeagnaceae; genus Hippophae; species Hippophae rhamnoides. The sequence goes on along the minus strand of CM065431.1, from coordinate 30,340,187 downwards.
GCAAGAGCTATTATCATTAATGAAAATTATTTTTTAGAAAGCTTATTCTTTGCCTTCTTGTGTTCATGATTGAATGCTTGAATTTGAAATATCAAATGGAGTGATAATCCTTTGTGGCATCTCAAGGTTGGGGTTTTAAGGACTTTGTTTCCTTAGGGTTCTAATCTAATCATCCTCAACATTTTCTTAGTAAATCAATAAATCCTATTTCTTTGATTTCATGGGTTCCTAGGCCAAAGAAAAAAACAACGATAATGAAATTGAAAGAAAACTAAAACACTTAAAGGACGAATGTTTTTTAGACTTAGGAACGTAGAAAACAACTAATCAAGATGAGTTTTTTCCAAAATAAAGAAATCAAAATGAAAATAGATCTAGATAGATAACTTATATTCAGCAACCAAAGCTATGAAAACAAATGATTAGAACACTAAAGTGACCCATCAAATCTCCCCTATGACTTTCCCTAATAAGAAGCTCATGTACAGAAAAAATAGGCACAAATAATTTATCTTTCTTCAATAGAAATCCTTCATGCCCATAAAAATCTCAAAAAAAAAAAAAACACTTATCACATGCATTCTATAGATGGATAAAATCAAAATCATTGTCATACAAATCCTTAAGGAATTCAAAATGAAGTAACTAATTTTGTAATGAAGTAAGTAATACATACCTCTTAGACAATGCATTAGCCACAATGTACTTCCCATGCTTATATTTGATTACACAAGGAAACATTTCTATGAACTCCAATCACTTAGCTTGTCTTTTTTTAAGCTTACCATGTAATGGAGATGGAGGTGCTTATTAAGTTGATGTTCCCAAATATTTTCAACATCCTTTGCAAGAAATTGGATGTCCAATGACTAAGGATAGCAATGGAAAATCAAGTTGGTGCAAGGATTATATTAGGCAGCAATATTTTTATTTTAATTAATTTTGGGAATTTTATGTTTTATTTATCATATATAGGAATCAAGTTTTGTTTTAGTTAATTTTGGGCCTCTTATGTTTTATTTATCATAAGCTTTTTTTAGTTTTTTATTTTAGAAGATGGATTAGGCCCATTTCACAACTAAATAGGCCCATTTGGCAAATCTTTTCTAGGGTTTTTTCTTTAGGGTTTGAAGTGGCGTTTTTTATAAGGGGATTGTTATAAAAGTGTAGCAACTATGTAATTTGGAGGCAACAACGAATATCATTAATGAAAATTATATTTTAGAAAGCTTTTGCTTTACCTTCTTGTGTTCTTGACTGAATGATTGAATTGGACTTATCAAAGGGAGTGATCATGCTTTATGGCATCTCAAGATTGGGGTTTTAAGGACTTTGTTATCTTAGGGTTCTAATCTATCTTCAATACATTCTTAGCAATTAAATTGTCCCTATTCCTTTGACTTTGTGGATTCTTAAGGTTATTTGCCTAGAAGGTATGCATCATTTGGTATCAAAGACTTTGTTGCTAATAACAGCTTATCTAACTTCATATATCTTTGTTTGAGTCTTGCTTTAAAAACAAATATATCCTTAGATTGTTTTATGCTTTTTTCAAAAACAAAAAAAGATCTGTATTTTCAAAGGAAAAAAAAGAAACCTTTCTTGATTCCAATTTTTTTTTTGTTTTCTTTCCTTATCTTTGTGGAACAAAAGTATTCTTGTTGTGGGATTTTTTTTTTGTTTTTGATATTCTTGCTTGGTTTCCTTATTATTTTAAGAATTCCATATTGTTGCTTCAGTCTTTGGATTTTGTTTCATAGTTTTCTTTGAATTGTTTGTATCTTTTTCATGTTATTTATTTTTGTGTTCAATCTATCTTTGTCCTTAGAAAAATAAAAAAAGGAAGAGAGCTACTGTTTTGTTTATAACTTTTGACTTGTGTATTAGAACGATTATTATAATATATCAAATCGAAGCTCATTTCAATTATTATACATGGAACTAGACTTTGTTACTCTTTGGTGATGTTTTTAACCCCAAATTTCATCGTTTACACCACTTATCATGGTGTTAAAGTTTTTTAGAATCCTTTTGCGTTGTCGATTTTTGATCTTTAGGATTTTGAATTGTTTTTATTAATTTTCTATTCACAGAATCACTGGCAATAAAAAAACGAGAAAAAAAGAAAAAAAACGAAGAAAAGAAGAAGAAGAAAAGGAGAACAAATTAGTAGATTGGTCAAGAATATAATTCTTGTTTTCTTTCTTAGTTTTCTTGTTCTTATTGTAATTGGTTGTCCTTTATTTTATTCTAGTTTAATCTATATTATTCTAGAGAATCATCAAAATTTCTATCCTTGTCTGATTAAAAAAAATGGAATTACATTTTGGTCAAGAGTCTTTTTTTAGAATCCTATTTGGACTTTCTTTCTATTATCCTTTGCAATTAAGTTTTAAAAATTTTGATTTTCAAGATTTTGAAAAGATTCTTTCTTGGGTCTTTAGAGTCCTATTTGGACTTTAATTTTGTCATCCATATCCATTATGTTTTAAGGATTCTGATTTTTTAGATTGTTAGCAATAAACCGATTACTTCTTGAGATTTGTTGAATTCTTTAATTTTTCTAGGAACATAAAAGAAGGTTGGCTTGAGGTTTGCGTGACTAAAGATAAGAGAGATAAAAAAGATAGAGGCCAACAATCTTAAAAAAGGGAGGTGGAAATAGTGAAAAAATAAGCGAGGATGAAATAGTGATAGAAAAGGAGGCCAAAATAGTGAAAAAAAGAGAGAGGCCAATATAGTTAAAAAAATGAGTGATAACAATCTGATTTGAGAGAAAACATGTGAGAAAATATTTGAGAAACACTACCTTTTATTTTATTCTACAGGTTGAAAAAATGAGTAAGGAAGGAAGAGAACCACAAGAGATTGACTTAAAATTCTCTTCAAGACATTTAATGACCAATTTAAGAGAATAAATGCAAGGATTGATGATTTAGAATCCTTTTCCAGTTTTGAATCACATAGAAGACATGAGTTAGACAAAAAATAAACTGATTCCAACGAGGAAGAGAGAGTAAGTTATAAATTGGACAAAAAGGTTATGGTTGTACAGAAAAATGGAGAAATTCAAAGTGTTATAGCATAAAATTGACTTCACACATGGATCCATTATACCAAATCGACCTACTTATAGAGCTAAGATTCAACAATGGATCTTTTTGAAGAGAGGTATAATGGAGACGAAGGTGCTGATTAAGTTGATGTTCCCAAGTGCTGATCCAGTTAATGTTCCCAAATATTTTAAAGATCCTTTCCAATGACTAGGGATATATATGAAAAAACAAGTTTGGTGCAATGATTAATTTAGGAAGAATTTTGTTTATTTTAATTAATTTTGGGAATTTTAGGTTTTATTTATCATATTTTCGAAGCAACTTTTGCTTTAATTAATTTTGGTCCTTTTATGTTTTATTTATTATAATTATTTTTAGTTTTTTATTTTATTTTTAAGGATGAATTAAGCCTAATCTATAACTAAATAGGCCCATTTGGCCTATTTTGTCTATGATTTGTTTTATTTAGGGTTAGAAGTGGCATTTTTCATTAGGGGATTGTTATAAAAACACAGAAACTATAGAAATTTTAGATGTTGACATTGGTCAAACATATATATCGATCGAGTGCATATTGCAGCTATTTGAAATTCAAATGATTGATTTCAGTATGATTCAAGTGTGGAAAAGGTGAGTCCTCAATCAGTAAATAACTTTCATTTATGTAGACCATATATAATTATATTTATATTATCTAATTATTTATATACATTTCTTTTATATAAGGCATGCTATTATCAACTTCAAGCTAATCACTCATGACATTTAGCAGTGTTCTATGATTCTTCATTTGTCAATCAATATCAAGAGAAGGATGTTAGCATTAGAGCTAAACAATTATGTGAAAGGGCATTAACACTTAACAAAAATTAGAAGTTGATAATCCCTTGGCCACTAAAGTTTGAACAAGGCCAAGATCATTGGATGTTGGTAATCCTTGACCTATATTGCAATTATGTTTGGTACTGTGACTCGGCTTCCATAGAATTGAGTAAAGATACAAAAGTAATTGTTGAAATGTAGGAGTTATAGCTAGATATTTTTCTTCTATTGTTCTTTGTAATATTTAATAAAAAATTAACCGTTTTAAACTTTGATAGGGCATGGAAGCTGTGGAACAAGAGTAGGGGCATTGCCCTTAAAAAATCTCATAAGCTTATATGAGACAAAGTTATGGCATGTACAAGCAAATATTAATAATTTAATTAATTTTACTATTGAATAATAAAGATGTTTGAAAATGGAAAATTATGTACACTTGTTTTTTGTAGGTTCCACAACAAAATGATGGAGTCATGTGTGGTTACTATGTCATGAAGTTTATGAGCAAAATTATCAAAAATATAAACATTCCAATTAAAGATGTGGTAATCTCTTTTACCAATATACCTTTTTAACATATATAAGTTATTTTTTGTGAATTCATGATATTACATTCTTATTTTGAATTTAAATACATATAGTTCTTTGGTTGGAACAAGTCGAGTTAATACTAGCAAATTTTTGATGATTTACGAGAGGAATGGGCAGATCACATGGTTATAATTATATCATCACAAGAAGAATCAGGAGAAGATTTTGATGATCTTGAATAACATAGGACCAACAACATGGTAATTTTTATAATGCTTTAATTTCTCTATTTCTGTGTCTCTAAAGTTTGGGCTGCTTGTTTGATGGATGTTTATGTGCTCATGTATTTAAGGGAATGAATTGTTATATGGACCAACTTTTTCTTGAAACTCTTCAAACTCACACCCTTTCATGGTCAAGCTATGCTGACTAAAAATTTGCATGCTAATATGCCTCTTCAGTTGCTTTGATGACATGGACTACGCCTTGATTATTATTTGAGCCCATTTTTTTCATTTTAGAATATGCCCAATTCTCATGGATAAACCCATTTAGTTATTCCTTGAAACATTTTTCTCTAAGTCTTATAACTGGACCACTAGTATGTGACAAAGGGTCTTGTGCAAAGTCAACTACATTCCCACTTGTATGATTGACATGATTAGCTGCTTGGTTTGCATCATTCTCCCTCTCTTGAGAAGGATTTCCTTGAATCATTTACGTGTTCCACTACTTGAAATGGTCCGTCACCCCAAGGTAGGAGTTTTGAACGTTGTTTCTCTGGAAAATGGTCCTTCCTCAAGTGCAACCAAACCCAATCTCCAGGTTTTAACACTACCTTCTAGCCTCCCTTGTTGGCTTGTTGGACATATTGTTTGGTCGTCCTTTCAATGTTTAGCCATGCCTTTTTATGAATCATTTTTACCAATTATGTTTCTTCTTGCCATCTAAGTTCACATGTTCACTCAAATGTAAAGAAGTTAAATACAAAGGTGAAAATGGGTTAAATCCATAAACAATTTTAATTGGTGAAATATTAGATGCAAAATGTACACTTAAATTGTAAGGAAATTCAACATGTGTGATGGAGATTGAGGTGCTAACCAAATTTAAGTTTACAAATATTCTAAATATTCTCAAGATCTTACGCAAGGGATAGATTTGGAATGTCAAATTGGATGCAAGTAATAAATTAGGAAGAAATTCTTTTGTTTTAGTTAATTATGAGCTTTTTATATTTAATAATTTTTATTTTATTTAATTGTGGGCATTTTATTTTGAAGTCTTAGTCGTTTAATTAATTATAGGTCTTTTATGTTTAGCAATTTTTATTTTATTAAATTGTGGGCTTTTTTATTTTAAGTCTTTTAATCTTTTATTTTTAAGGTTAGATTAGGCCCAATCCATAACTAAATAGGCCCCTTAGGCCCATTCCATCTAGGGTTTTTTCTTTTAGGGTTTCTTGCTTATTAATAAGAACAACTATGTAATTTGGAGGGAAGACAAATATTCATTAATGAAAATAAAATTTCAGAAAGCTTCTTGCTTTACCTTCTAGTGTTCTTGATTGAATACTTAAATCCGACTTATCAAAGGAAGTGATCATCCTTTGTGGCGTCTCAACAACCCTTTTGTTTGGGCATTTAGAAGCAATATGTCTGAGTCCTTGGCACCTAAAACACTTAATATCACGTGACTTAGTAGGAGTTTTTGTTTCAGGTTTACTTTTAGGAACAATAATTGAAATTTTTGACTTCACTTCACTTTTTTTCTAAAGGTAGCTTTGTTGTCCTTCAAAGTTGATTTCCATAGAGAACTAGATGATGAACTAGATCTAAAACTTTTTGACTTGATTTGCTTTTCCATTTTAATGGCTTTGTGTAGTAGTTCTTCCATTTCTAAATAATGTTGTAATTCAACCACATCAGCAATTTCCCTGTTTAAATCGACAATGAATTTGGCCATTATCGCTTCTCTATCTTCCTCTATGTTTGCTCTAATCATGGTAACTTTCATCTCCTTATAATAATCTTTTACACCCATGGAACCTCAAACCAGCCCTTGCAACTTTCTATATAAATCACTATAGTAATGCATGGCTAGGTATGAACCTCTTATGCATCACCAATTTCATCTATTCCTAGACCGAATAGGTATTTCACCATTTTTCACCTATTAATTTATCCCACTATATACCACCATATACCATCATTAATGACGGACCCTTTAGGTGAACAACCTAGGAACCCACGAACTCAAAGGAATAACAAAAATTGAGTTGCTAAGAATGTGTTAAAGATGATCAAATTAGAACCCTATGGAAACAAAGTCCTTAAAACCCAAATCTTGAGACACCACAAAGGATGATCACTCCCTTTGATAAGTCAAATTCAAGTATTTAATCAAGAACACAAGAAGGCAAAGCAAGAAGCTTTCTGAAATTTTATTTTCATTAATAAATACTCCTCTTTCATCCATTACATAGCTCTTCTTCTATATAAGTAAGAAACCATAAAATAAAAAACCCTAGATTAAATGGGCCTAATGGGCCTATTTAGTTATGAATTGTGTCTAATCCAACCTTAAAAATAAAAGACTAGAGGACTTAAAATAAAAAAATCCACAATTAACTAAAATAAAAATTACTAAACATAAAAGGCTCACAATTAAATAAAATACTATGACTTAAATAAAATGCCCACAATTAACTATAATAAAAATGACTAGACATGAAAAGCCCATAATTAACTAAAACAAAAAAAATTCCTTCCTAATTTATTCCTTGCATCGAATTTGACATTCTAAATCTATCCCTTGCGTAGGATCTTGATGATCTTTAGAAAATTTGTAAACATCAACTTGGTTAGCGCCTCAATCTCCATTATATTCTTTCTAATTTTTAGAGAAAGGTCCGATGTATAGTTTGCACATATTTTATATGATTTTGGTTGGTGCTGATTTTGGTTTCTTTTTTTTATTAGCTTAGCTAACCCATATATATATATATAATTTTAAATCATGCATGAATGAAGAAGGACATATACTTTCAATTTCTACTTAAATCATTCAATTTAAGCAATAAAAATAAATATAGGCACTTTCTTATATGTAAAAATCTTAGCATTCAATACAAAAATAGATAGATTTCATCTAAATAATTTGAATTGATAAGAAGAGTGTTTAAAATAGGAGAAAAAATATTATAATTTACAATGGAAAGATAAATGCTTAAAATATTCTCATGAGGTAGTCTCCACTATTTGATTCCTAAATACCAATTTCTCATTAATCACAATTTTAGTATTTTACCACGAAATATAAATTATAACAAAAACTAACTAATTATCATATTACTTCATGATATGTTCAAGAAATTAACGTAACTGCGCAAAAACTTAATTATTTGTTTAAAATTAACACAAACACATGATAATTTTGTAAGAAAAGTTTTAAAATCATACATAAAAATCATAAACAAATAAATAAACTAAATAAATAAAATTGCAAAAAACATGTTTTTTTTAAATTGTGAACGTTTTTTTTTACATACAAACCTAGGTGAATAATAGATAATCAACATGATGACTCTATTAAAATAGAGTCATTAGCGCACTTTTTTACTTAATATTTACTTCTTCTATTTAATAAATAGTATTTTTATGGCCAAAAAAATTAAAATATAATTTTTTTAGTGAAAAGGGGTAAAAATATAATTTTTGGAATTTTTTTATGATTTTTTAACGTAGGACCAATCAGAAGCTACCACGTGGCATGTCACGTAAGCTGAGGAGTGATAAGAGCTAAATTATTTCATTTTTGTTATGATTTAAATGTTGATATTTGTGTGAAAATTGTGTTTATTTGATTATTTAATCCACAAATGTCATTTCACGGGTATTTCCTGTTTAAAGTGCAATTTCAAGTAAAATCATGATTTTGGAGAAGTTAGGGACAAAGTACAATGATCGAGATTGAATGAAAATAAAAAGAGAACAAAATTTCAAAATTTGAAATTTCACCACTGGCGAAAACCTTACGGAGAAAATGTTGAAAATCATGCAGGGAGTACAAATTTTGGCCAAGTGAATCTCGCCGCCGGCCAAAGTGTCTCGCTGCTGGCCATATTCATCTCGCCGCTGGCGAAAATCTTCCCGAGAGCACAAATTTTGGTAAACTCATCTCACCATCGGCCAAATAATTCTCGCCGCTGGCCAAAGCATCTCTCCGCCGGCCAAAATCCGAAAAACCAAAATTTAATTTTCCAGAAATCTCGCCGTGGCGAGAATAATGTCGTTGCCGGCGAGTTTCGTCCGAAAACACATTGTTTTTGTTGTTTTGTTCCAAAATTTCCCCCCAAACCCTAGATCTATATATACATTATGATGGAAAAAGAGGGGGATGGTAGAGAGAGTAGATCTAAGTTATTTTTGGAAGAGAAAAGGAAATTTTGGAGAGAAAGGTTAGAGAAGCTTGAAGGATCATCACCATTGTTGCTACCAAGTCTTCCTCTTCAAGAGTTTTTCATCTCTTCTCCTTAGCTTTTATTTTCTGCATTTTATTTAGAATTGTTGTTCATGGATTCAATTGAGAATATGTTTGTTTTTATTTTCGTTATGAACTAATTCATTTTTGCTAAGGCTATGATATAGTTGAATCAAGAAATTTTGATTTCTTGTGTTATCGTTATATGAATTCGTTGTTTTCAAGTTGAGTATTTATTTCCATGCTTAATGCTTTTAAATTTTTGATCAATATTTAGATGATTTGTTGCTTTATATTGAGACCGAGAGGAGATGTGTAATGAATGCTTCTTGTGATAAATATCGTATGTATGTGGTTATTCTAGAAATTCTGTAAATCGTAATGTGCTTATTTGTGATTAAATCTTCATAGAAATATAGTTGGTTTTCATAGATAAGTAATTCTAATATAACTCGAGAGAGAGTATTAGATAAGTTTGGGTTTTTCAACCATCACTTCTAACTTTGATTTTCAAATAACATGACTTGAAATCGGATTAAATTGATTTAGCGAAATCAAATGCCTTAGCGTTTTTAATCATTTGTGAACAACATTAAATTTTGTTATTTGTGTTAGTTTTAAGTTAATTTACTTCTTAAACAAATTCAAAAATTCGGTTTTCAAATAAAATTAGGATTAGTCAATTTCGGTACTTAGTAACGCCATTCCTTGTGGGTTCGATATCCGTACTTTTGTACATTTTATTACTTGAACGATTCGTACACTTGCGAAATTACGCATCAAGTTTTTGGCACCGTTGCCGGGGAATGTTTGATTTTATTAATATCGATACTACCTAATCTTAGTTTTAATTTGAAGTTAATTTGCTTTATCATTGTTTCATTTTTAATTTTGTTCATTTTTCTCTTTTATTTCATTTATCATAAAAAAAAGGTAACTTTGTTTTGTTTTTGTGCTAGTTAATTTTCTGGTCGTAGGATTGTTGTATGAGACATACAAGAAGCCTTAACCAATTTCCATTTGATCCAGAGATTGATAGAACATTTAGGTGTCTAAACCGAGAGAGAAGGCGTTCAACCTCACCTTCTAATAGACAATCAACTATGGATCCACCATTTGTTGAGGGAGGTGGAAATCATAGAGCTTTGAGGGATTATGCTGTGCCTAATGTTGCTGGAACTACTTCGGGTATAAGGAGGCCAATTGTTCAAGCAAATAACTTTGAGATAAAACCATCATTTATCCAAATGGTTCAATCAAATCAGTTTGGGGGAATGTCAAAGGATGATCCAAATGCACATATTGCTTACTTTCTGGAGGTGTGTGATCTTTACAAGATAAATGGTGTGTCTGAAGATGCTATAAAATTGAGGGTTTTTCCTTTTTCAATTCGGGATAAAGCCAAGGAGTGGCTAAACTCATTAGCACCGGGATCAATTACGACATGGAATGAGTTGGTTCAGAAATTCCTCTCCAAGTTCTTTCCTCCTACTAAGACGGCAAAATTGAGGAATGAAATCACATCTTTTACACAATATGACCAAGAATCATTGTATGAAGCTTGGGAAAGATTCAAAGAAATGTTGAGGAAGTGCCCACATCATGGTATACCAATTTGGCTACAAGTTTCTACAATTTATAATGGGTTGGTTTCAAACTATCGTGCAATGATTGATGCTGCAGCTGGAGGGTCTTTAATGGGAAAAACACCGGAGGATGCTCATGAGTTGTTAGAGATTATGGAAGAAAACAACAATCAGTGGCATTCAGAGCGGGTAATTGCAAAAAGACCAGCAGTAGTGCATGAAATTGATTCAGTGAATGCTTTGTCGGCTCAAGTTGTTGTTCTTTCAAGAAAGATGGATTCTTTGTCATCCAAACCAAATATACAATGTGATTTATGTGGTGGAAATCATGCTAGTATCGAGAGCCAAGCTGGAAATCCATTTGCTTCACCAGATGCTGAGCAAGCAAATTATGTTTCAAATTTCCAAAAACCTCAACATAACCCATATTCGAACACCTACAATCCAGGTTGGAGAAATCATCCAAATTTGTCATGGGGAAATAACCAAGGGGGATTCAAACCATCATCATCTTCCCACCAACCCCAAGAGAAGAAACAAACAGATTTGGAAGGAATTTTGGGAAAGTTCATTGAGGAGTCAAGAACAAATTTTAGAAATCAAGAGGCAATCAACAGGGACATCCAAAACCAACTGGGGCAGCTTTCAAAGCAGATTGCAGAAAGGTCTAAAGGATCGTTGCCCAGTGACACAATTAATCCCAAAGAGCATGTAAAGGCTATCACATTGAGAAGTGGTAAAGAACTTGAAATCCAAGGGAAATCGGAGAAAAAGATGGAAGAATCTAAAGATAAGCCATCAACATCCCAAGATGTTCAACCTTCCCCAAATGCGAAATATGAGCCTCCTATCCCATATCCTCAAAGATTGAATAAGAAAAAGCTTGATAATCAATTTGATAAATTTTTGGATATTTTTAAGAAATTGCATATTAACATTCCTTTTGCAGAGATGTTGGAACAAATGCCAAAGTATGCAAAATTCATGAAAGAAATTCTATCAAAGAAGAGGAGGCTGGGAGATTATGAAACTGTCATGCTAAATGAGGAATGCAGTGCAGTTCTTCAAAGAAAACTGCCACAGAAATTGAAAGACCCAGGGAGTTTTACTATACCTTGTACTATAGGAAGTTGCAATTTTGATAAAGTCCTATGTGATTTAGGAGCAAGCATTAATTTGATGCCACTTTCTATTTTCAAGAAACTAGGCCTGGGAGAAGTGAAGCCCACTTCAATCTCTCTACAATTAGCGGATCGATCGGTGAAATATCCTCGAGGGGTAATTGAGGATGTTTTAATTAAAGTTGACAAATTTATTTTCCCTGTAGATTTCGTGGTGCTTGACATGGAGGAAGATAGAGAGGTACCGTTGATATTGGGGAGACCGTTCCTTGCAACTGGAAGAACATTGATTGATGTTCAGCAAGGAAAGCTCATTCTACGGGTGCAAGATGAACAAGTGACTTTTGATGTTTTTGAAGCAATGAAATTTCCAAGTGAGGTTCATTCTTGTTTTCAAATTAACACTCTTGACAGGATAATCTCAGAAACTTTTGAAGAGAGAACTCCATTGCTACCACTAGAAGCTTGCCTTGAAAAATCTGCAACAATTGAGGAGGAAGATGAGGGAGTGAGACAATGTTCCGAAGTACTAGCAGCACTTGATGAATATTTGTTCAGTGATGAAACATTCAAGGAGTTAGGAACAAATAAAACTCCAACCTCAGTGGTAAAGAAGGAAGCCAATAAGATTGAGCTAAAGCCACTGCCATCCCATCTAAGGTATGCCTATCTTGGAGACTCAGAATCCTTTCCTGTTATTTTTAACAATTCTTTGAATGGTGAAGAGGAAAACAAGCTATTAGGAGTTCTTCGGACTCACAAAATGGCAATTGGATGGACAATGGCGGACATCAAAGGGATTAGCAACTCTGTTTGCATGCATAAAATCTTGATGAATGAGGATTACAAGCCCACAATTCAGCCACAAAGGTGCTTAAACCCAACAATGAAAAAAGTGGTCAAGGATGAGGTGATTAAGCTTTTGGATGCCATGGTAATTTATCCGATTTAAGATAGTGCTTGGGTAAGCCCAATTCATTGTGTACCAAAGAAAGGAGGAATCACAGTTGTAGAAAATGAAAACAATGAGCTTATTCCAACAAGGACAGTGACTGGGTGGAGAGTATGTATTGATTATCGAAAGTTGAACGATACCACCCGAAAAGATCATTTTACTTTGCCATTTATTGATTAGATGTTGGAAAGATTGGCTGGACATGCTTATTATTGTTTCCTTGATGGATATTCGGGGTACAACCAAATTGCAATTGCACCAGAGGATCAAGATAAGACAACATTTACATGCTCTTATGGTACTTTTGCATACAGAAGGATGCCTTTCGGTCTATGTAATGCACCTACAACTTTCCAAAGATGCATGATAGCAATTTTCTTTTATATGGTCGAAAAGTTTATTGAGGTTTTTATGGATGATTTTTCTATTTTTGGCCATTATTTTGATAATTGCTTGCATAATCTCTCTTTAGTCTTGCAACGTTGTAAAGACACAAATTTAGTGCTAAATTGGGAGAAATGTCACTTCATGGTTCAAGAAGGAATTGTTCTTGGCCATCAGATTTCATCAAAGGGGATGGAAGTCGACCGTGCAAAGGTGGAGGTGATCGAAAAATTACCACCTCCAACAACTGTAAAGGGAATTAGAAGTTTCTTGGGACATGCTGGGTTTTATAGAAGATTTATTAAGTATTTTTCCAAAATAACAAAACCTCTTTGCAGTTTGTTAGTTAAAAATACACAGTTTGATTTTTCTCCTAACTGTTTGAAGGCTTTTAACCTTTTGAAGGAAAAGCTCACTTCGGCCCCTATAATTTGTGCACCTGATTGGAGTCTTCCATTTGAGGTAATGTGTGATGCTAGTGACTATGCTATAGGTGTTGTTTTAGGCCAAAGGAAGAATAAGTTGCTGCATGTGATTTATTATGCAAGCAGGTCATTGACAGATGCACAACTTAATTATGCAACAACTGAGAAAGAGCTTTTGGCAGTAGTGTTTGCATTTGATAAGTTTAGATCTTATTTAATTGGGTCTAAAATCATTGTTTATACTGATCATTCTGCTCTTAAGTATTTGCTAGCCAAGAAAGATGCCAAATCGCGATTACTAAGATGGATTCTTCTCTTGCAAGAATTTGACTTAGAAATTCGGGACAAAAAGGGGACCGAAAATTTGGTTGCTGACCATTTGTCTAGGTTGGAAGAAGATTACCTTGAGGTTGAAGACCAAATTAATGAAGTCTTATGTGCGAATTTTTCATGGACATTTTTGTGATCTCAACAAACTCTAGAACTCATTTGAAAACCTCTTGAGGCGAAATACTTTGGGATTGCACTATTTAGGAGATGATGTAGGCCATTTTTGGATCGATTGTGCCATTTTAAGCCTACCTTGTTATCCTTATATCACTAGTTACCTCTTTGAGCCTATTTAAATATATTGTTAGCCTTACTTTTCTTTCTTTTTTTCCTTCTATAACCTACCTTTTACTGAGCCAAAAATATATATATATATATAATTCCTACCTTATTTGTTAAGAGCACTTAATTTTGAACACAAACTTTTCAAGAGCAATTGGAGTAAGGATGGAATAAAAAAAATAAGACATCTTCCACATATATTGGAAGAAATTGGTTGGGGGTTGTGTTTAAAAAAAGAGAAAAAAAGGGCCTTCACACTTTAGTAAATAAAAGAGTGTTAGTGATGGATGTACTAAAGTGAAAGATTGAGGAAGAATTTTGTTTATATTTGGAAAAATGGGTTATGATCGGAAGAAACAATTTAGGTTAAATGGTGTTACTCTTTTACTTAATTGATTGTGTTTAATATAATAAGTGCTATTATTTGTATTTTGACACTTCCCGTTCTTTCTTAACCAAATAGCTAAGCCTAACATTACAAGCCTCATAAAGTCCTATTGATCCGAAGTGGTGTATTTTCCTTCATTAGTGGAGAGAGTTTTGAAAAGTGAGCCTATGGAGTTTGAGATTTCACCTTTTTGTTTGCGGATGTTATGCATAATATTATCCGAGCATTATGGAAATTGGTTTATGGTTTGATGGATGTTTAAGAGTCAATAACAAAAGTGAAATTTGCATTTGATAGAGCTTTATTATAGTTTTCATAGTCAGTAGGTCCAAAGTATGCCCATAGCTCCTCTACAAAAAATTCCCATGTAACCTCCCGACCTTCCTCTTTGTAAGCATGATATAGGCATTTCCACCACTGGTTTGCCTCACCTTCAAGATGAAAGGAAGCTATTTATGAACGTTATATAGTGAGAGAGAGGTTTTGTCACACAAATATGCCTAAGAGGGAGATTGTAAGGCTTATATGAGTGTTGGTGATATTCATGAGAAAAACATATAATTATAATTTTAGGCATGGCTTAGAAGAATATTTTCAAGATGAATAAATGATTGACCCTCAATGATCACATCTCAGGTATATCTCTATTCACATGCTATCACAGGTAAAATTATAGTGGAAAGTTAGGTGGTTCGTTGGACCAGTGGTTTTTCACTTACGTCATTGGTATGGCCTAAGTTTTTTCCACCTAAAAATATCATGTGTTGATATTTATTTACACATGATTATATGCTATGAATTTTTAATGTTTCATACTTTTGTTGATCATCTATTCACTCACCCTTGACCTAATCTAATCTTTAACTAAATAGTAATTGATCTCATAATTAAAATATTATTCTAAGAAATGAAAATAGCATTTCGAAAATTCAAATATATAAATCATTATATCACCAATTTGGATACTTTTGCATGCAATTTTTGAGCTAGATTATCCCCAAGTATGCCTTCACTTAAGAATAATGTCAAGATTCTCCTAAAATTCATTATCATGGAAAACTTCATGTTTTTAAGAATTTGTGATCAATTTTATTAGAAAATAAGGATGAAACATGTGATTTCTATTTCCAATCCCATGTATTCTTTCTAGCCATCCTAAAAATTGAAAAAAAAACTATATGTTGTTTAGAGCATATTAATCCTAAAACATACTAAACCTAATAAATCATGAAAAATAAATATAATGATGTGTTAGCACTCCCCCACACATAATTCTTATATTTTCCTCAATGTAGACACATGCATATATATAATATAAAAATAAGTAAAAATAGAGTAGAAAAAAAATCTTGGTGGGTTGCCTCCCACAAAGAACTTAATTTAACATCTTTAGCTTGATGCTACCACTTTTATCATCCACCATTATAAAAGATATTGTAGTGTGTGATGTCAAACTTCTGAGCTAAATATCCATTATTTACATCCTCATCCCCTAGTTGTTTACCACTCTAGTTTAATAGCTTCTATATAGGAAGGGAATTCAACAACTACTTATACTTCTGGTCTTTCTACAATTGTGACTAGTTAGCAAATTTGAGTCTCAAGGTTTTGATTGAAGTTTGAGTTTCTTTGAATGAATTTTTGAGTGTTTTTCATGAAATCCTAAATATCCCAGTAAATTTTCTAAGTGTTAGCAATGATGGCATTTACTAAATCTTCAAGAGACTTACCTTGAGTAGTTGGAGTAGGTTGTTGTATTGGGAATGGAAAGTGGGATGTGATGTCAAAATCCTCTGCTAAATTCCTAACTAAATAGCTTAGGTATTAATGATCTTGTGGTCCTAGATTGTACTTGTTAGAATATGGATCATACATAGTGCTCTAACTTTCAAATCCATCCATATCATTAATGTGGTCCCAATTGTTTTGTTGATGTTCAAAGTAGATGAAGGAAATTCATTGTATAAAGGGTATGATGCATCTACTTGTGTACTTTTAACCTAACATTCCGCACTTAAGAGAAATAGTTTATATAAAAATAAATAATAAATAAATAAAATGAATAATAAAAGAAGATAAAACTAATCCTAAACTCACAAATCAAAACAATAAGCAAAATACAAAAAATTAAAAATTAAAGTTAGAAAAAACTAGCAATTATTAATAAAATTGTGAAATCGATCCTTAGAAACGACACCAAAAACTTGGTACGATTGAGACCATACAAGTATGGGTGATTATGTACAAGTAATAAATAATTTTTAAGAAGGGCAATTTCTTTATCAAAGATGACTATGAAAGATGAAATGCAACATTTAGATGAACGAATGACCTACATGGAAGAATATCAACAAGCCTACACTACCCAACAAACTGCCTTTTTAAATCGACAGCATCATGATCAGGTGGATCATAATCGTTTAATGTATGAAATGAATTGGTTACAACTTAACTATCTTAGGGTAGATTCAAGCAACTTAGTAGTACTCGAGTATCAACATTATAATTTCGCCTTTACACCACCATAATGATCATGAACACATCATGAAGAATAGGGATCGAATGACATGAAGGGTTGAGCTTTAAAGTTTTTCCAAACTTTTATGAGTTTTTATTTTTCATGTATTTTATTTTATTTTATATTGTGAACTTTAGCTTAATTATTTTTATTTTTGATATTATAATTGTTTTATGTTATTTATTTTAGTTTTCTATTATTTCGTATCATGTGAACAAATGTTTACAATATTTAGAACTATTAAATTTATAGCTATTTGTTGAGATGTATAAGAAGTACATAGCATTATATCTATATAATCAAAATATTTGGTGGATACACTTGAATTTGCACTTCAATCCTTGAGCACGTTCGACAAATGGGTAAATTTTCTCTTCTTTATCTGTATCTTTAATTTGTAATTATTACAAAAAGGGCAATGTAAGTTCTAGGTTTGGGGTGAAAAAAGTTACATTTGCATAAATTTGGGCAATTTTTAATTTTTTTTATCAAACATTGTTTACATTTTCTTTTATTTTTATTTTTTTAATTTTTATTTATTTATTTTATTTGGTTTAGGAATTTTAGGTTTGATATTAAAAATTTTCTTATAAAATTATCATTGTCTTTTAGTTAATTTAAAGTATTGATTAAGTCTTTGGATTGTTAAATTAATTTTTTTAACATATCATAGAGTAATGTGATAATTAGTTAATTTTTATCATAATTTGTATTACATGATAAAATGTTGAAATTCAATAAACCCAAAAATTGGAAATTAGGATTCAAATAGTGGAGATTATCTTTTGAAAATATTTTGAGCCTTTATCTTTCTATTCTAAGTGATAATATTATTTTTACTCTTTTAAACACTCTCATTTTCAATTCAAATTGTTAGATGATCTCTATAGGTTTTTGTGTTAAATGCTAGGATTTTACTTCTGATAAACTATTGTATATATTTATTTTTATTGCTTAAATTGAATGACTTAAGTAGAAATTGAAAGTATATACTCTTCTTCATTGATGCATGACTTCCAAAAGAGAGAAATATATGGGGTTACCTAAGCCAAACATTACCACTCATCATATTATACAAAAATATATACAAACTATACATGGGTCCTCTCTAAAAAAAAGGAATATCTTTAAAAAAAAGAGAAAAATAAATTGTATAAACTAAATACTATGACCTAGAAAATCTTTCAAAATTATGAGAAATGGCTAAAATAATACAAAAATAGGAAATAAATCCCAAAGAAATCATATCATTTTCTTCATCTCTAAAAAATATATAACTTGAAATTTTTATTTGATGATTTTGATCGATTCATGAGAATCAAATTTGATTTCTTTATAAATCCTTTCATTCGAGTCATTTCATGATATCTATATTATGCAATACTTTGAGCCTTTTCTTCTTTGAATGTATACAAACCTATTAGTTCATTACTTTAAATAAACTCTTTCTGCATATATCTGTAAATGAATGGTTGAACCCATAGGATCAGTGTTCTTGAGAGTATGATTTGTGAGGTTAAAGTCAAAGCAAATTCGGATTCTAAGCACTGAAATTGGGAAAATTAATATTGATGCATTTTTTATATGGATATGAATAAGATTTTCAACAAATTGTTACAATAAATTATGAATGCGTAGTTGTTAAATAAATTGTGCATTGAATTTTAGTTTTGAACTTAGAAGAGATTAAAAGCATGAGAAGTTTTGCTATTTTATTTTTACTTTGATTTTTGCTTAGTTAAATTTAAAGTAAAAATTTAGGTTTTTATTTATTCATTTACTTTTGTTTTTTTTTAAATTCCTATATTTTAGTTTGATGTCTATGTGTATCATCTCTAAAATGCCCCTCGAGGCTTAAAATTGTTTGTTAGGGAAACCTATGGGTTTAAAGGCTTGTTGCATACGCTAAATATAATAGTCTCAATCTACATAAATGATTTAGGATATTTTAATTTTTGAGTTTTTTAATTTTTTCCTTTTCTTGCTAGAGACTAGTAAGAAGCTAGTTAGGAGTTGTGATGAGTGATTAAAAGTACTAAAGATAACATGATTTTATACACTGTAAATGTAAAATACATTTTTATTTGTATAGCTGCAAAATGATTCAACTAATAAACACTAGAAGCAAAGTACCTTAAAGTACTCCATTACAACCATAAAGAATATAAGACTAACATATGTAAGCCTTACATATGTTCCAAACTAATATAAAAGGGTGAAAAAAAAGGGCTTCTAGAAGTGCAGGAACACGCGTGCCTAGGTGAAGGTTTTTATGTGCCATGACATAAGGGTTTCATATCATGATTCAAAAATGCATACAGATCAACTCATACCATGGAACAAAATAAATGAATGTCATAGCACCCAAGCTTCTCATCCACATTTCTCTCCTTTTTGTAGTTTTACCTAAACCTATAAAAGGGATCCCTCATCCTCTTATATGAAGCATCCTTCAACTTCTTAGTTTCTTAATTTTTATAATTTTTCAAAGTTCTTCTCTCAATTTTGAGAGTTGAACATATATTAGTTTATGTAGTAGTTTTCTTTTAATTCAATGAATTGTATTTATAAATCTATTTGCAAGTTTTTCCGATATAGAAACAAGGCTAAAATTTTGTACTTTAAACGGAATGTTTGAATTATAATTTAAATGTACTCTTTTATTTTCAAATTAATTGTATGTGTTGTTTGAATTCTATGTTTAATTTATTAAACATTTACTAAATTAAGCATGTATGGCTTAAAATACTATGTGATATTAGTAATATTATTATGCTTATGAAATATTAAAATACGTAAACATTTTTTATAAAATAAATTAAGTTTTATTTCTTCATCAAGATTTATACGAAGTTTCATAATAAACATGAGAGTTAGATTTATGATTTAATTATCTAAATCTAATGTAGAGTCAACTCTTTGATTTTGGATTTGATTATTTGGATCTTTAGAGTACTCTATTTAAAATATTTTTCACAAAAAAAATATTATTGGAAAATATATTGAGAACATATTTTTCATGATATATTTAAAATCTAAAAGTTAATTTCTATATATGTAAATCATTAATCCAACTTACCTTGATGAGAGTTTAAATTGTGGGCACAAACTCATGCGGCGAGTAAATGGTTTGTTACTTCCTTATAAAAGAAGCATAATTTAGTTAATGTTTAAATTATCTGCCTGATCAAATGTAGCAAGTTAAAGTTTAATTAGCAAAGAATTTGATCCCTACCCTAGGATATTTTCTTATAAAAAAGCGAGAATCATTGATCTTAATTTATATCTTTAATAATCTAATTAATAATGGACAAGTATAATTATCTAACTAATTTATCCTATAAATTCTCCATTGAGTATAATGTTATTTGACTAAATGTTTATTGAATCTATCTTTATTTTATATCATTAGCTTATATATTTCAAAATCAAAATTTTGGGACATAATATTTGGGTTTGATTTTTTTTATAAGAATTTATTGAATTATTTAAAATCATGTGATTCTTCTTTAGATCTACCTTGGAAGTATACTTATCATTTCTTATAAAGTGATTCTTACACTTGCGAGCTACCTAAACACATACCAAATTTGTGTATCAAGTTTTTATACATCAAGTTTTTGGCATCGTTACCAAATAAACTACCTTGTAAGAATATTTTGAACATCTACCTTTCTATTTTGAGTGATAATATTTTTTCTACTTTTTAAATGCTCTTCTTATCAATTCAAATGGTTAAATGATCTCTATAGGTTATTGCATTGAATGCAAGGATTTTTACATCTGATAAAGTGACAAATATATATTTATTTTTGTTTAAATTGAATGACTGAATTGTAAATTGAAAGTATATGTCTTTCTTCATTCATGCTTGACTTCCAAAAAAGAGACATATTTTTGGTTATCTAAGCCAATACAAAAGAAAAGTAAAATATTAGCCACTCATCAAATCATACAAAAATATGTACAAGTTATACATGGGTCCTCTTTATAAAAAACAAAGAATATCTCTAAAAAAAATGAAAGAAAAATAAGAAAAAGAGAGAAAAATGAATAGTATAATTTAAATACTATCACCCAAAAAATCCTACAAAGTTGTGAGAAATGGCTAAAACAAAAGAAAAATAAGAAATAAATCCTAAGAAGACATTGCATTTTCTTCATCTCTAAAGGCGTATAAATTGAAATTTTAATTTTATGATTTTGATTGATGCATGAGAATGTTATTTGATTTTTTTATAAATATTTTCATTTGATTACTTTCCTGAAATCAATATTATGCACAACTTTGAGCTTTTTTTTCTTTGAACATATGAAAACCTATTAGTTCATTTCTTTGCATAAACTCTTTTTGCATATACCTTTGAATGAATACTTGAACTCATAGGATCAATGTTATTGACAGTATGACTTGTGAGGTTAAAATCAAAGTGAATTTGAATTCTTAACCTTGAAATTGGGCAAATTAATATTGATGAGTTTTTGATATAGATATGAATATTATTTTCAACTAACTACTACAATAAATTATGAATGTTTAGGATGTTAAAATAACTTATTCTTTTAATTTTAGTTATGAATTTAAAAGATATTTAAGGCATAAGCTCTACTATTTTATTTTTACTTGGTCAAAATTTACTTTGTTAAATTTTACTTTGTTATTTATTTGTTTATTTTTTTATTTGCTTTTGAATTTTTACATTTTAGTTTGATATTTGTGTGTATCATGTCTAAAAGCCCTTATGAGACTTAAACTCATCCATTAGGAAAATGTAGGGTTTAAAGGCTTTTGCATATGCTAAACGTAATTGTGCCAATCTACGAAAAATGATTAAGGATAGTTTAATTTATTTAATATTTTTGTTTTTAGTTCTTTTCTTTCCCTGCTACAGACTGACAAGAAGCTAACTTGGTTCGTGATCAATTCTTAAAAGAACTAAATATAACATGATTTTACACCTTTTAAATGTTAAAATAGATTTGTATTTGTATAATTTTATTATCTTTTTAACAAATATATCTTTTTAGAATCACTGGCATGTTTTTTCATTTTCCAGGTATTTATATCTTCAAAATGATTCAATAGATAAACACTTGAAGAAAAGTACTTGAAAACAATCCATTACAACCATCAAGCATAAAAGACTAACATATGTAAGTCTTACATATGTTTCAAACCAATGTAAGCGGGTGCAATACAAAAGTTTCTACTAGAAGTGCAAGAACATGTGTGTCGTTACGAAAGTTTTTATATACTGCGGCATAAGAGCTTTATATTGTTATTCAAAAATGCATATATACTAGTTCATGCCATGATGTGGGAGAAATGCATGCTATGTGATGAGTGCTCAAAAAGCACTAAAATTACCATGATTTTATGCACATTAATTGATTAAAAATATATATATTTATATGTTTTATCATATATTTATATAAATTTGTCTTTTTTGGAATCACGGGTATTTTTATTGTTTTTTAGGTATTTTCGCTTAAAAACGTCACTTAAAGAACTATCAATCCTCACCTATAAATACCCCCCTTCTCTTCACTTCATACCACACCTCAAAACACACTTCTCTCTTCTTTCTTTCTCTCCATTTCTTAGTTTTTAGTTTTTCTTATGTTTTAGCTAGTTTTTCTTATGTTTTAGCTAGTTTCTCTTAGTTTTAGAGTTCTTCCCTTTTTGGGAAGAACTAGTTATGTTTTTGTAATTTATTAGCTTTTTGATTCAATAAACGGGAGTGCAAATTCCGCT
Organism: Hippophae rhamnoides; assembly: GCA_033030585.1. NCBI lineage: Eukaryota > Viridiplantae > Streptophyta > Magnoliopsida > Rosales > Elaeagnaceae > Hippophae > Hippophae rhamnoides. The sequence goes on along the minus strand of CM065431.1, from coordinate 30,317,552 downwards.
TGAGGTTTTCTAGCAACGGGAATAGCATCAAGATCAGAAGGATTTTATTTTCTTTCAGCTTATTTTTATAAGCTTTATTCTTACATGTTATATTTAATTTGTCCGTGATTAAATTTAACTATGCTAGCTATTTGTAAACATGATATAATAATAACGTTGTTATGCTTCATAAATATTAAATAGGTAAAAATCTCTAAAATGAATTGATTTTATTTTTATTCAAGATTTTATATTAAGAATGTTAGAGAGAAATATATTATTTTTCATTACAAACTTAAATCAAAAATTAGATTTTAAGGCTTTAGTTATCCTATTCGATTTGTAGTAGTCAGCTCTTTATTTGTTGGTACAATCGCCCGTAGTTAGAGTGAAGCTCTATTTCAAAAGTTTTTATAAGAATTATTATCCGAAAATCTATTGACAACATGTTTTCAGTAGTAGTTTTAAAACTTGAAAGTTAGTAATCTGGATAACTAAATTTTAGGTTTAATTTGGACACCTTGAATAAATTTTAAATCGTTTTAACCTCACCAAAGGCATTTAAATTCATTTTCAATCTTTTTAGAAAAAGGAATTAATTTAATTAACCAAATTAGTTATCAACCCCACCCATAAAGGTGCACTGATTTGTTTAGTTAACAAAAGAATATCTAACCCCACCAAAGGTGGTATTCATACAAAAAGCGGAGAATCAATAAATATCAATTCATATCTTTAATAACCTAGATAATATGAAAGCAAGCATAATTAACTTAGTTATTATATCCATAAATACTCCACTATTTATAAAAGATAAAATTTGCATGAATGTTTATCAATCTATGTTTAATTTTCCGTGAATTAGATTAAAACACAAAACCCCAAAATATCGTGACAGATGTTTAGGATTTAATTTCGCTTTTAAAAGTTTGAATAATAAATTAAAACCATATACATTCCTTCCTTAGATCGACTCGTGAGTATACTTATCATTTTTTACTTAAAATGATTCTGCAGACTTGCGTAGAGTTTTATAAATATAAAACCAAAGTATTAAGGTGATCGGCGTATGCCGGATGACTCATTAAGTGGATGGCATCAAAGTTTTTGGGTGATCCCGATTCTCGCTTCATCAAGTTTTTCATAAATACGGGAAGGAATAGCATTTTTAATTTATTTATCAAAATTTTAAAAATATTTTTGTGGTGTAAATAATTGTGATTTTGTTTTGTAAAAAAATTAAAAAAAAATAAAAAATTTAATCAAATTTCAAATTTCAAATTTCATAAGAAATAATAAAAAATAAAAAAATAAAAAAATAAAAATAATAATAAAATAATTTAGAAATTTGAAATTTGAAGTAAAAAATTTTACTATTCATGAATTGTAAAAAAAAATAAAAAAAAACTTAAATAAATTTTAAATAAAAATAAAAATAAAAAAAATAAAAAAAAATAAAAAAATAAAAAAATTTAAATAAAAATTATATAATTTAGAAATTTAAAATTTGAATTAAAAAAAAGTTTTACGGTTAATGAATAGTAAAAAAAATAAAAAAATAAAAAAAATTAAAAAAAAACATTTCAAAAATTTTAAGTTAAAAAATAAAACAAATAAATAAATAATAAAATAATAAAATAATAAAATAATAAAAAATAATAAAATAAAATAAAACCAAAATTTTAATTTTTACTATTTTTTATTTATTTTAAATCATAATTTTATTTTTTTTATTTTCTTTTACTTTTTTTTCAATTTTATTTTATTTTATTATTTTATTATTTTTCTTTCTTTAGCTTTTTTTTTTCTTCTTGATTTTTATTTAACTTACTTAACTTAGTTTGTTTTTTACTAACTTAATTAACTTAGATTTTTTTTAACATTAACTTAGGTTTTTACTTAAATTTTCTTGAACTTAATTAACTTAGTTTTATTTTTTTACTTTACTTAACTTAATTAACTTAGAATTTTTACTTCTCTTAACTTAATTAACTTTTTTTTTCACTTAACTTAATTAACTTAGCTTTTTAATTAACTTAGATTTTTACTTAAATTAACTTAATTAAGTTAACTTTTTAATTAACTTAGATTTTCATTAACTTAATTAACTTAGATTTTTACTTAAATTAACTTAATTAAGTTAGCTTTTTAATTAACTTAGATTTTCATTAACTTAATTAACTTAGATTTTTACTTCATTTAACTTAATTAGATTTTCATTAACTTAAATTTTTTACTTAACTTAACTTAATCAACATAATTTTAATAGCATGAAAAGTAAAGATCTAAGGGAGTTCATTACGAGACTATTTCTTTGGAAGCCTTTCAGGCCACTAGTCTTTCCCCGAACTTTGTTCTCGCCTAGAGGATGGTTTTTAAGGAGCCTTTGCACCACCATTATTTCCTGGGAGCACTCTTGGTTAATACTGATTATGTTATTTTTTTTTTCTTAAAAAAAAAACAAAACAAAAACAAAAATTTCTAAACTATCTCCAAAATTTTAAAGTTTTAATTACAATCTAAGGAGTTAGTTGCTTTGTTTGATCTAGGTACAATTGTGTTTTAATGACTTAATTATTTGATTTGTACCTAGACGTGGGTTATCCAAAACTCAAAGTATGCCTCTAGTTTTAAGTATAGAAAGAAATCTGAAAATCAATAGGGCATGACTGAAAAAGTATAGGTAGACAACCTTGTCTTACCTGAAGGTTTGATTGACTCAATGATGAGGGGACATTGAGTTTACTTAAAATACAATTCCTGCCACGCCTTGCTAAGACGTTAAACTACCGATTGACGGGAGGCAACCCATCATTTTAGGTAATTTTTTTATTTCTTTTTATTTACTTAATTATTTCATTTTAATTACACGTGAATAATTTTTAAATTGTTAAAACTAAAAATATTTGTTGAGATGTTAAGTTCACAACATTTGTCTCGTATACACTTTAATGATGAATATGATGGATGCACCTGCATTTTCCATTACTACTTGCACATTCTCGTGAAATAGGTAATCTTTCTTCTCTTTTCTCTTTATCTTTAATTTACAGTTGTTACATTGAGGACAATGTAAGTTCTAGGTTGGGGGTGGTGAAAAGTTACCATGCTTAATTAAAAAAAGATTTTAACAATTTAAAAATAAAAATAAATAAAAAATAAAAAAATATACTTTTTCATTTTTTGTGTGTTTGGTTTTATTTCTATTTTGTGTGATTTAGTAATTTTTGAAAAAAAAATATTTCTCACAAAAATTTATCATTTCTTTAAATCAAATTTAAGTAAATAGTTAAGTCTTTTGTACTATTAGATTAATTTTTGAAAACATATCATGAAATATTTTGTAATTATTTTTTGATAATTAGTTAGTTTTTGTCTTAACCAGTATTTCTGATAAGATGTAGAAATTATATTAAACCCAAAATCTGTTTATGAATTTTTTTAGTGGAGACTACCTTGTGAGATATAATTTGAGCCTAATTTCCTTTATTCAGTAGTGAAATATATATTTTTTCTACTCCAAACACATTTCTTATTTCTTCAAATTTTTAGATGATCTCATAGGTATTAGCATTGAATGTATGAATTTTTTTTCTCATCTTAATGGGGAGTATCATATATTTTTTATTATTTTTGCTTAGATTAAATGATTTGAGTAGAAATTGATAGTATATGCTTATATCTCGCTCATGCATGACTGCTACAAAAAAGAGACATATCCTGGGTTACTCTAAACCAAGATCAAAACAGAAAAGCCACAAAATTAACCACTCACCAAAATAAAAAAAATGTACAATCTGTACAATGGGTTGACTCTCTAAAATATATATATCGAGAAATATCTTCTAAAAAAATAGAGAGATAAAGAATATATAGTATAATCTACATACTATAACCCACATTGCCTACAAAGTTGTGAGTAAAGGCTAATTACAAAAGAAGGATATAGAAAATAATTCCCTAAAAAGTCATTGCACTCTCTTCATTTGTAAAAGGCATATATCTTGAAATTCTTTCTTAATGAGTTTGATTTATGCATGAAAATAATTTTTATATATGATATCTTTATAATTTATACATTTGATTCCTTTCATGAGATCAATGTTAAAATAACACTTTGAGCCTTTATTCTTTATACATATGCGGACATATTAGTTCATTTCTATACATCAACTCTTTCGCATATAAATTAGTTCCAGTGTTTGAACCCATAGATCTTGTTTTGAGAGTATTGACTCAGGAATAGAGTCGAAGCGCTTAATTCTTATTCATGACACCGAAATTGGGTAAAATTAAATTGATACATTTTTGATAGGAAATATGAAAATGATTTTTCGATCTAATTATTATAATAAAATCATGATTGTTTAAAGAGATTAAAATAACTTACGCTTCGAGATTTTAATTATGATCTTAAAAGAGATTAAAAAGTATGAGACATTTTTGTGATATGTTGTTTTCTTTTTATTCTTAAATTAATTTTTGATTTTGTTGTAATTTTAGTTTTTGATTTGATTATTTTTATTTTTACATTTAGTTCAATGCTCATGGGTATCATTATCAAAAACCCTCACGAGACTCAAACTCGCCCACTAAAGGCAACCTTGTGGGTTTAAAGGCTTGTTGCATAGGCTAAATGCAACCGTGTCAATCCACTAAGTGATTTAGGATAATTTAATTTTTAGTTTTTATCGCTTCTCGCTAAGGGACTAGCAAGAAGTGGTTTGGGAGTTGTGATGAAGGCTCAAAAAGCACTAAAATTACCATGATTTTATGTACATTAATTGATTAAAAAATATATATTTATATGTTTTATCATATATTTATATAAATTTGTCTTTTTCGGAATCACGGGTATTTTTATTGTTTTTCGTATTTTCGCTTAAAAACGCTACTTAAAGACTCAAAAAGGAATACCGAAGCAATACATCACAAATATATTAATAAATAAACGGGGAAGGTCAACAAATATGGAAAATTGGACAAAATGGGTCGAAAAGGTAAAAAATGTCAAAAAGGAGAAAATCGCTACCGAGCAAAATTTCACAATACATGGTACCGCTGGAAGCCCATCTACGCTAGAGCAGACGGCGCGCTTCCTCCAGATCTCACAAGACAGCCGCAGCTGGAGAAGTTATCGCTCACTGCTGGCCGTCTTGCCAAGCTGGTTGCCTCAATCGCCTTCTTCAGACGCTTAACGCTTATTTCGCCCCATTTTTCACGTAGAATTGCCTACGACGCCATGTCGTCACGCTATCAATGACCTCACTATTTGCACTACACGCCACCATTTTTTAACATTTTTTCACCCACTTTGCTCTCCATCCTCACCTATAAATACCCCCGTTTTCTTCACTTCATACCACACCCCCAAAACACACTTCTCTCTTTCTTTTCTTTTCTCCATTTCTTAGTTTTTAGTTTTTCTTATGTTTTAGCTAGTTTTTCTTATGTTTTAGCTAGTTTCTCTTGTTGTTCTTCCCTTGGGAAGAACTAGTTATGTTTTTGTAATTTATTAGCTTTTGATTCAATAAACGGGAGTGCAAATTCGCTTTGAGGTTTTCTAGCAACATGTGAATAGCATCAAGGCAATCTGTAAGGATTTTATTTTCTTTGTAGTTATTTTTTATGCTTTATTCTTACATGTTATATTTAATTTGTCTCGTGATTAAATTTAATCTGCTAGCTATTTGTAAACATGATATAATAATAACGCTGTTATGCTTCACAATATTAAATAGGTAAAAATCTCTCAAATGAATTGATTTTATTTTTATTCAAGATTTTATATTAAGAATGTTAGAGAGAAATATATTATTTTTCATTACAAACTTAAATCAAAATTAGATTTTAAGGTTTAGTTATCCTATTCTTATTTGTAGAGTAAAGTGTTTTATTTGTTGGTACAATCGCCCTCAAGAGTTAGAGCTAAGCTCTATTTCAAAAGTTTTTATAAGAATTATTATCCTAAAATCTATTGACAACATGTTTTAGTAGTTTTAAAACTTGAAAGTTAGTACCTCGGATAACTAAATTCTTAGGTTTAATTTGGACACCTTGAATAAATTTTAAATCGTCTAACCTCACCAAAGGTGGTATTTAAATGGTTCATTTTCAATATCTTAGAAAAATGAATTAATTTAATTAACCAAATTAGTTATCAACCCCACCCATAGGTGTTAATTGATTTGTTTAGTTAACAAAGAATATCTAACCCTACCAAAGGTGGTATTCATACAAAAAGGGAGAATCAATAAATATCAATTCATATCTTTAATAACCTAGATAATATGAGCAAGCATAATTAACTTAGTTATTATATCCATAAATACTCCACTATTTATAAAAGATAAAATTTGCATGAATGTTTATTGAATCTATGTTTAATTTTCTCAGAATTAGATTAAAAACACAAAACCCCAAAATATCGTGATGAGATGTTTATGATTTAATTTTTGTTTTTAAAAGTTTGAATAATAAATTAAAACCATATACATTCCTTCCTTAGATCGACTCTTGGGAGTATACTTATCATTTTCTACGAAATGATTCGCACTTACGTAGAGTTTTATAAATATAAACCAAAGTATTAAGGTGTGATCGGCGATGCCGGTTTTCGCCATCAAGTTTTCAAGCCGTTGTCGGGATGACTCACAAGGTGGATGGAATCAAAGTTTTTGGCGATCCCGATTCTTCTCATCACTATGGTGCCCAAACTTCAAATCCATATTTCTCTTTTTTTGCATCCTTTTCTGCACCTATAAAAGGGACCCCTCACCCTCTTATATGAATTATCCTTCACCTTTTTACTTTCTCTCTTTTCTAGTTTCTTAGTTTTTAGAATTTTGCAAAGTTTTTCTTTCAATTTTGAAACTTGAACATATATTAGTATATGTAGTAGTTTTTTTTTAATTCAATAAACTGTATTGAGGTTTTCAAGATACAAAACAGTAATGAAATTTTGTACTTGAAAGGATACATATGAGGTATAACTTAATGTATTCTTCTATTTTCAAATTAATTTTTTGTGTTATTGTGAATTCTATGCTTAATTTACTGATTATTTATTAAATTAAGCATGATTGATTGAAAAATACTATATGATATTAGTAATGTTGTTATGCTTGTGAGATATCAAAATAGGTAAAAAATTATAAAACAAATTAAGTTTTATTTTTTCATCAAGAATTATACGAATTTTGTTAAAAAGATATATTGGTAAAGCATTTTTCGTAATAAACATAAGATTTAGATTTGGGATTTAATTATATGAATTTGATTTAAAGTAAACTCTTTGATTTTGAATTTAATTATTTGGATCTTTAGAATAGTCTTCAAAGATTTTTAAGAAAGATGTATTATTGGAAAATATATTGATGATATATTTTTCATAATAGATTTAAAATCTTAAATTTAGTTTCCAGATGCTTAAATTATTAATCTAACTTTGACACCTTGATGAGAATTTAAATTTTTAGCCTGAGCGAAGGTGGCAAGTGAAAGTCTAATTAATATAGAATTTGATCCATATCCTAGAATATTTTCTTACAAAAAAAGAAAAATAAATAATCTTAATTTAGATATTTATAACCTAATTAATATTCGAGTTTAATGTTATTTACCTAAATGTTTGTTAAATGTATCTTTATTTTATGTTATTAGCTTAGATATTTAAAAACCCAAACATTGTGTTCTTTTAGGTTTAATTTTTGTTTTTAAGAATTATTTGAATTATTTAAAAACCATGAGATTCTTCTTTAGGCCGACCTAGAAATTTTACTTATCATTTCTTATACTATTCATTTTTCTTTCTTTTTCTTGTTTTTCTTTCCCTCTTTTTTTTAGAGATATTCCTTTTTTATATAGAAGATGCAAATACAGTTTGTACATATTTTTGTATGGTATGAGTGGCTACTTTTTGGCTTTTCTTTTGTAGTGGCATAAGTAATCCAATATATGTCTCTTTTTTGGAAGTCGTGCATGAATGAAGAAAGGCATATACTTTCAATTTCTACTTAATTCATACAATTTAAACAATGCAAATAAATATATGTAACTTTATCAAATGTAAAAATCTTAATATTCAATGCAAAAAACTATAGAGATCTTCTAACAACTTGAATGGATAAAACGAGTGTTTAAAAAAGTAGAAAAAATATTATCCCTCAGAATAGAAAGATAAAGGCTCAAAATATTCTCATGAGATAGTCTCCACCATTTGATTCCTAAACACCAATTTTTGTGTTTATCACAATTTTAACATTTTATCATGAAATACAAATTATGATAAAAACTAACTAATTATCATATTGTTCTGTGATATGTTAAAGAAATTAATCTAACAATGCATAGACTTAATTATTTGCTTAAAATTAACTAAAAGACATTATAATTTTGCATGAAAAATTTTTCAATATCAAACCCTAAATTCCTAAACCAAAAAATAAATTCAAAAAAATCAAAATAAATGAAAATATTATCAATGTTTAATAAAAACAATTTAAAAATTGCTCAATGCTATATAGATGTAACTTTTCTCATCCTCAACTTAGAACTTATATTGCCCTCAATGTAACAATTACAAATTAAAAATAAAGAGTATAGAAGAGAGAAGTTAACCATTTGTTGAATGTGCTCAAGAATTGAGGCAGAAATACTAGTGCATCCATCATTTCAAACATTTTAATTACACGGATAGAATATTGTGCACTTCTTACAAATCTCAACTTATTGGGTAGTGTAGGCTTGCTGAAAATCTTTGACGTTGGTCATTCTTTCACCCAAATGATGTAATTCATCTTTCATTTCCATTCTAGATACAGAAGTTCCCTTCTATCCCTTTGGAAAATGTTTTATCCATAAGCGATTTCGTCGTAATAGGTTGTGTTTAATAATTCTCTAGGGTGCTTCAACTTTTAAGTGAGTCACCCTAGTTTTTTACATAAATCAATGACAAGTTGAAGGAAAAAGTAACTCAATCAGGGACTATTAGTAGAAATTTTATCCTATGATGAATTATATTTCCAACACTCATAGACATTTTGGATGTAGCATGCAATAATATTGCTTGCTCTAAATTAAAATTGTTGTAATATCTGGTGGGCATTAGTTATAAACAAACAAAGTATTGTAATATGCAAGAAACCTTATCCAAATACTTGGCTTCAAAGCCCTTAGTTTTCCCATAGGCATAATACCACTAAGACCCATCTATTGCTAAGCTTTCTATTACTGTAGAATAATTGACATTTTTCAAGTAGGCCTCATATTCAACCTGGCCAATATTCATTAAATAATAGTAAGTATTAATACCAACTAGCCCAAAAAAGACTAGTACACCTCATACTTGAACCATATGATTGACAATGTCAGTAACATTTACATAGAATTCTCGAACAACTGATTCTATAGCAGCATCTGGTCTTTAATGAATCTTTTTGTCCTACTATTGCTATCACACTAGAAATTCCCTCAAATTGGGCATTTAACCTCAAATCAAAGTCCATTCCCCAATTCCCTCAAATTGGGCATTTACTTCTATGGCTTTATCAAATCTTAATTTGGTCTCATACTAGAAAATTTGGCCCTATAATAAGATTCAGAATTTGATACTCTTATCCTTTATCATTTATATCCCTTTTTTCGTGCCATTTTAAAAATTCAACTATATCTAAATCCAAGGGTTTCTTATAAATAATCTAGAAAAACAACACAATATAATTTGATCCATAGCTTTTCTTCACCACTTTGACCAAATTAGGGTCAGGAACTCTAATGAATCTAAAAATAATATAAAGAATTTAGAGAATTTAAGGTTTAAATTCTAAAAATTCTTGATTACTTTTGTTGTTAAAGATGGAGAAATTGAAGAACACCCCTTTTAAGAAGATGAAGATTTGTTGAAGAATTGATGGTTTTCCCAAAAATATTAATGGGATGTCTAGGAATTAGTTTGGAAAGGGATTTTTTGAAACAATTTGAAAGAAAATGGAAGAAATGTGTGATTTTTGAGGGATTTTAGAGTTTGAGGGGAGAGAAAATGTTAGGTTAAGAATGAGTCATAATGCATTAGGGTTAGAAAATAAAGAAAAGAAATATAACGCATATCGACGCAAGGTTTTTTGGTGTGCGGTGGTATGAACCTTTTCCCATTCTTTTGCTTTTAATCAGTAACACCCGTGTCACAGTAGGGTTTGTTTGTATGCCACGACATGTGTTTATCGAGACAAAAATTAATAATAGGTTACCTCCCATCGAGGACTATATTTATCATCTTTAGTGAGACATTGCTTAGGGGATTTCAATGTTTGGTAAATACAATTTCTTCACATGATTGATTTTAATAGTTGTTTTGAACCTCAAAATTATTCTTTGCCTTACTATTGCAAGTGCTTAGACGGCTGCTCCACTCATACTTCCACCTTTTTGGTAGAAGCCTCTATAGAATCCAACCTTTAATTTTTTTCATAATTGGTTATCCTTATTCACTTGAATGAATACATTCAAGTTATCATTTAGAGTTGGCTTCCTAGGAGGATTCTTGGGAAAGTTTTGTGGTATTATTGGCCTTGTTGATTTAAGCTCTAGGTGAATGGAGGATTTTTTTCCTCTAGGAGAAGTTGTGATGATTCCTCTACCTTGTGTTATAGGTATTTGTATTGGGATCATACTTGGGTCTTGGTTGATAACTGATGAGCAAAATCGGCATCGCCCATCCTACCAATACTTTGGTTTTATATTTATAAAACTCTAGCAAGCATACGAATCATTTCATAGAGAATGATAAGTATACTCCCAAGGTCGATCTAAGGAAGGAATATATGTGGTTTGTAATTTATTATTCAAACTTTTAAAAACAAAATTAATTCCTAAACATCCTGTCACGATATTTGGGGTTTTTGTGTTTCTAATCTAATAACATAAAAATAAACATAGATACAGATTCAATAAATATTTATGCAAATTTTATCATTTATAATAGTGGAGTATTTATGGATATAATATCTAAGTTAATTATGCTTGCTCATATTATTTAGGTTATGAAAGATATAAATTAACATTTATTGATTCTCACTTTTTTATATGAATACCACCTTTGGTGGGGTTAGATATTCTTTGTTAACTAAACAAATCAATTAACACCTATGGGTGGGGTTGATAACTAATTTGGTTAATTAAATTAATTCCTTTTTTATAAGAGATTGAAAATGAATCATTTAAATGCCACATTTGGTGGGGTTAGAAATTTTAAGCTTTATTCAAGGTGTCCAAATTAAAGCTAAGAATTTAATTATCCCAGTACTACACAATCCGCATTTTTCTTTATTGGGTGTGTCATATGGGGTGAGAAGCACAACTTGCTTTGTTATCCATACAAGTTGCATATGTACTTCTATATTGGAGTCAATTTCATGGACTCTAGCCCTTTTCACTTGACATCTGTACTTTTTGATGGAAATTAGCACCCAACATCTCAAAGGGAATTTAAGTCTCTGAAGCTATATTTTCACCCATCGCTCCTCCTAAAGCATTATCAACAATGAACTAACATTGTTGTGTAAATCCATTGTACAAAACTTGTTATGCAATTGCAGAGGGTAGTTACGATAGGGGCACTGAGTAAGGAAGAGTTTGAACCTATCCCAAGCTTCATAGAAAGGTTCTCCCTCCATTTGAGAGAAAGTAGCAATCTTTTCTCTCAACTGTAATGTTTTTTGTTAGGAATAAAATTTTATTATGAACTTATTATATACATCCTCCTAGGTCATCAAGGAACTTGGTGGGAGTGACATTAGCCATGCCAAGCCTTGTCTTTGAGGATGTAGGGGAAACATTGTATTCTAAGCTGGTTCTTGGTGAGTACACCAAGAGGGAATGTTTGGATTATAGAATAGAAGTCCCTAATGAAAGAAAAAAATTCTTCATTAGATAGTCCTTTAAAACAAGGTAGTGTGGAAAAATGAATATTTCTCAATTCATAGTTCTGGGCAACCTTACCGAGTTAGATTAAGAAAGTAGCAGTGGTAATGATTGGCCTTGCAGTGGTAAATTTATTACTTCCCTTTTGTGGGTATGGAGATAATTTGAAAAACCCTAGAAAATTAATCATAAATAAATAAAAGTGTCCAAAAAAGAATTTTATACAATGTTTTAAAATATAGGAAAACATTTGTGTGAAAAATAGAATCAAATGGAGAAATAGTTTGTTCTATACAAATGGCCAAATCTTGCACCACTTCTCACACCAAAAATTTCCCTCTCCTCCTTCTCTCACTAAAAGTATTTGAGTTTTTTTATACATTTAGGAACGTGTTTCGGGGATAAATATTCAAGGACTAGAGTCAAGTTTTGAGGTAGGGGTTTCTATTTTAAATTCATGCATTGTTTTTATAAAATTGCCATGCATCATATGATATGAATAGAAAGGAAAATCGGATGCCATGATTTTTGTAATAAATGATATAGTCATTGTTTAAATGAAATAGTCGTTATGATCGTTTTTAAATATACATACATGAAAAAACTAAATAGAGCGAGTATTAAATTTTGATATGAAACATTGCACACATGGCATATGAGATTTTCATTCATGCATCAAAAAATTGGTTTTATTCATGGGAAGTATGCTTGTATGTTGTATTGCGGAATATGCTACTCATGGGCATCCGGTTGCAGTGATCTATTTTTCTATAGATTATAGGTACGCATCGCATACATATTCTCAAAGTTTTTTTCGTCTATAGTGCATTGGATTGTTTACCCACATGGGCCTCAGAATTAGACTACTTGTTTTGTCTTGGAGTTTTCCATCTATATTAGGTCTCGGAGTTTGACCGCACATAGGCCTTGGAGTTTGACCCCTCATTGTGTTTTGGATCCCATAGAAGAGGGCTCATATGATGTTAATTTGACCAATACATGTGCCATATGTATTATGGTCGTACATGGGGTCGGAGGTGGATCCACATGCATCTTAGAGTTGGACCACACATATGCCCATGTATTTTAGTGACCAATACATGTAGGGTTGCATATCACGCATTGGATTAATATTGTGTAATATATTTTATATTGTATGAGAATGCATTAGGATACTTGGAATGTACACTCTCTCAACCATTGAAAGTGAGAAAGTACAAGTATACCTAGTTTATAACTAAAATCTCTGCACACTTTATGCTAATAATAATGATTACTTACATTCGATAAATTTATTAATAAATGACATGCATCATAAATTATTGAATTGTTATACTATTGATTACAATAAATTCTTTTTGAGATACATTTAGCTCACAACGTTTCATTTTCCGCTCCAGGTTAGAATTCATTAAAGCAGTTCGCAATTCGACGTTGAAGTGAAAGAAGGATATTTTTAATTTTATTTTATTTATGTAATTCATTTTGTATCCTGTATTTGGAGACAATGCTGAGTCATGATGCAAAGAAAATCACCTTTCAATATATGTATTTGATGTTATAATTTAAATAATTTTTGTTCAATTATGTTTTTTAAATAAGAATATACTAAATTCAATATATATTTTATTAAATAAAAACTCTTAAATTTTCTTTAAATATAATTTAAAATTAGCCTCCCTTCCTATCTCACATCCCCGTTTTTCACGACGTAACATAATTAAAATAAAAACTACCTATTTTTGTTACGGTTTGTAAAAGTAGTAAGGGGTTCGCGTGTACTTTGTTCTTTTTTTCCTTTGTTCTACTGTTCAGTTGTATTCAAAAGCCTTTTGAACGTGGATTTGTTATAAAGTTGGTGCTAGAATAATACTTGTATTCTTATACTAAATTTTTGTATATTTGTTTTTCGGACAAGGGGTATTAAATGTAACACTATCTTTGTTGTGCTAGTTTACCCTTTATGTGGCTTTTTGTAGAAATTAAAAAAATTAAGAGTACTCTATAAATTTTGCCAGAATGAATACGTTCATATGGCTAGTGCTAGGTTTATGCCATGAGTGTTTTTACAAAAGTTTTTTTGTCTTGGCTGCTTCAGTTGCGTGGCTTGATTTTTTGTTGAGAGATACAACAGAACTGTACAACGTAGACTTGTCCGCAATACTATTGCCTAAAATGTATACCATTCAAAATCTACGTTTTATTTTTTACCCTTTCTACCTAAAAAGCTCTCTTAGATGAGTTTTATTGTCGAGTGATTTTCGTATTAATTGAAATTACAAGTTTAATACGCATTCCTTAAAGCGTTAAAGAAATATGGAAATTTATTGTTGTCTATGGAACTTGCATTAGTGAAACATACAAACAACACCCTTAACGCGAAAACTAACAAAATTATGTTTTTAGAGGAAACTTTAGTTTATATTTTGAATATGTGTGTTGTAATGGAAACCGTGGCTTATTTAGCAAAAGATTAGGTGAACCACTAAAGTAACTTAACTCAATCTCTATAGATGTTTTTCTTGTTGCATAGTAATTTGAAGTGATCAAGAACACGATAATCATAATATATATATGGAAGAGAAATGCTAGAGACATAAAATTCTGCCCATTTTTACACCCACGTATTTAGATTTTGTCACGTATTAGTATTATCTTAAGAATTGAATCATTTCTCTAATTTTCAAAACAATTATAATAGGAGACAAAAAATTAAAATCATGGGTTTAAAAGTGTGTACGTACAACGTTAGATGATATTAGCATTTCTCATATGTGGAATGTTCCTTTGTAGCTTAAGAAGTTTCATCCTTGTGGTGGTGATTATAAGAAGTTAATAATAAGTTGTTTTGAGTGACACAGCAGAATTCAAAACCAAAAATATGAAAAAGACTGCTGCAATAAAAGAAGCTACCACAGCTGAACTTCCTTGCTGACAAAAGTCATTGAATTGCTGACAAATAGCTATCCAATTCGCATCCGAATTTCCATTATGAGCTAAGTACACAACTGCAGCGGCCGCAGAAGCAGAAGATGTGGTTAGTGTAACCATCATCTGCAACATATATATTAACAAGTATTAATGACTTATTCTTCCTTAGCTTATTTAGTTACTATGTTACAAATTACTGCCATTTAAAATCAGTTAGACGAATAAAACCACGGTTGTAATTGGAGTACTTAGGTGCACTAACGGTCAAAAGTAACTAGTGGACCTATGTTATCCAGTTGTAAAAGCGCTCACCCAAATAGTTAATATGAAGGTAATGATCATCTAAATCAATTATGGTGTTAGATTATATATTTACCGTGTCTAATATAATAAGGAAAAACCTTGGTCCTAAGGCATGAGGTCGAACAATGCATACTACGGAGAAAGGTAATGAGAGAACGAGATATCCACCTGCTGCTGCATTTGCTACCACGAAAAACCTGCATTTTAAATTTGATTTTTGAGTTAATATTCGCTATTTACTCTCTTAAAAATATAAATTAGATTATTGTAATTAAAAAATTAAATTTATTGTTATTTATTTCGAGTATTTGTTATTAAAAAAACATATTACTTTGATTTTGTACTTAAAAAAAAAGTAATAAAAAGTTATATAGATAAATGTTTTAAAAACTTTATTCTTCTTTATTAAACATATTTCCGGGTGGATTTGAACGAAGAAACTCCCTCAAGAAATACGAAGCCTTTAATTACCACTCTCTTTTTCTTAATTCTCAAAATATTAGCAAAGTTTTCGAAACCAGTTATTGAAATTTTTTGATATACAAAATCAAAAACTTTACAAAAGCAATCAAGAAATCAAAAGAAAAAAGGAAAAACTTTAAACCCTACAATGTCACGAGCAACGTGGAAAATGTTAACAACATATGTAAAATTAAAGATAATAAAATGCATTATAATTATATTATACGTGAAAGTTGGAAGATCGTTATATTCAGCGTGGAATTGGAGGAATTGAGTGAAGAAAGGAAGAGTCTGCTCTGCATTTCCCATAATGGCAGTGGCAGCAAAAGCAGCAGCTGCAGCACCTAGCCTTAATATAAAGTCCAAAATTGCAATTCCTTTTTTCCATTTTGGCTGTACAGGAATGGCTTTTGTAGTGACAACATTTGGAGTATTTGGAGATGTCTGAACACTAGCAACACCCTTTCCTTTGGACCTTGTCTTTGGAAGAAGAACAGCTTCATCATTGTGTTTTGGGTCCTCCATTGAAGCTAAATGTCTATAGAGTTTGATAAATATTTGTTTGGACTTAATTTGGAGTGTGTAATAAAAGGGGTGAGGGTCTTGTTATATAGAGATATTCGAGAGAATACACAAATCAATATCAAGTTAATGGGTTTGTTTAGTACTTAAATATTTGAGAAAATAAATTAGGTGACTGTTCAACAACACAAGAGAGGAGTTGTTGCTGCTTAAACATCACTTGCTCCACTTTATTTCATTATCTTCCAGTTAGACAGATATGTATTAGTATAATCATGGAATTGTAATTATTACAAGATTTACCAAAATAATAATAAGATCTCGTCAATAAAAAAGAGGTGATTTATCGGATAAAACTCAGTTCTCTTCTCTTTTAAACCATAAATTTAAATAATAATATGTTATGTATAATTTGAGAGAGAGAGCTAGAGGAAGAAGAAGAACACTAAGAGAGAGAGGAACTGATTGTAATAATTTTTGATATATCTTTTATTATTCCATCTCTTCACTATATATATAACCTTATAATCAAAATAAAGGAAACATGAGATGTGAAGAATGAGTCAAGAGCATACCCCCTAACGACCTAGTGGTCCCCTCCCCACAGTTGTGTAACCATCTCTGCGCCTACGTTTGTCTGCATCTGCGCGCACATGCTAGTATCATAATAATATAAAATACTACTTTGTCAGATCAAGTCATGATTATAACATATCTTCAATGATTATTTCTCTATAGATCAATATTAGAATATTACCCATTTCAAATCACATATTTAAAACACCAAATATATTTCAACCGAAAAAAAAATAAAAAAATCTTACAGAATGACTAATATTGTTCAAATTTTTAGTGTTTGGGTTGTTGAAAGTTGAACAATTAGTTCCGGTGGTAGAATCAAAAAGTGTATTGTGAGTTTGGTTAATAGCAATATAATAGAATTAATTTTTATTAATAAAAAAACATTAATTAAAAAGTGTGATGGAATATTATGTATAATTATAATAAAATAATAAGCACTTACAAATCATTAGAATTTTACAAGGAGTAAAATATTAGCTTAAAATAAAAAATTGAATAAAAATGAGAAAAAAATCTCACAACTAAATAGATAAAAAAGATTAATGAAAAGTTGTATAAAATGGTCCCATAGTATTCTTAATCCCGATTTTTATCACCACTAATAATTAGTTGCACCTCTCCTTCCTATGGATCTCATAACAAAGAACACACTGTTAGGACCTCATACTACCTTGAGACATGGTTACCTTTGGCTCTTTAAGTGATAGGACTTCTCATCAGTCACTGAACTATCTTTCTTAGCTGTACTTCACTTTATAGAACTTGGAGGTTTCATTTGTATATTTTTTCTACTATTGGAACCTCATCATATTTTTACTTGCACTATTGTGCATTGGTATTAGGGACTGAACTCACTGCAGACAATCAAGATTAGATTTGGCCAACATGTGCACATGCCAGGATGGAGATAGATAAAAAAGGGTTAGCAAAAGGTGTCAACCGAATGCAAGATGCACGAAGGTGTGAAGGGTGAAGGTCTATCCAACAATGGTTTGTCCGGCCATGGTCTGTCTAGCTGGCCATGCTCTAGCCTCCGAGCTCCTATCTTGCAATAAGTTGGTTGGTAAGGATCTATCTAATGGGTCTTCATAGAGCATAACTTTAGTCGTCAATGTTTTAACTAGGGGTCCCAGGCCAAGAGATAGGTCTGGTCCCTTAGTGAGGTGCAAAGATTTTAGCTATGATAACAATTCTGGGATCCTTACAAGATCTATTAGGGATATGAGATCCCTTTTTTGGGAAAGATACATAAGTGCAGGGGTTTTGATATTGCTCTTTTTGATATCCCAACTCTTTAATACTTAGGCTCTTCTCTATTGTAATTTTTTTTCTATGAGTTAATAACTCTAATTGTCCCGAGCCTTTACCTTAAAATATACTTTGGTCCCTAACATTATTTTCTTAAATTTTACTTTCTAACCTTTTAAATTTTAACAATTTTAGTTCAATTTAACATAATTTGGTCCCTAAGCTTTTCAAGAAAAAAAAGTTTGTCCCTAAATTTTTGACAAAAAATGTTAAAATGGATTCAAACCATTCAATTTTAAAAGGTTGAGGAGTAAAATGTATGGGAAAAAGGTTAGGAATCAAAGTATATTATAAGATAAAGGTTAGAGACCAACAAAGTTGTTAAACCCTTTTTCTAACTTTTGCACTTCTGTCCCTTCTTGGTGGGAAGTGTCATGGAGGATCATGTCCTAATGGCCTCAAGCTCTTATCAAACCAATATCTTGGTCTACTTAATAAATTTTGTAATTGACTCATGTCAAAACTTTGTCCAAAATGTAGAAATATGAGTAAACACTTAAGAATGCACCCAATGAATGATGACATGTAGAAGTACATCATTGGTGGTGTCCTTTCTATCGGAGGACAAGTTATGCTATACTTGTGTTGTATCCTAATACTTCTTTTACTTTTTGTTAGAAACCTTTTGGTGAGGCCCATTCTAGGTCAAGTTTTTCCTGAGATTGCAATTGCACTATGAATTAGTCCTTTTGAGGTAGTCATAGTCCATTATATTGGTACGCAATGGTGCATACTTTTCAAAAAAAATGTCTAGATCCTAAGGTGAGAATATTGCTTAAGGAACAAGGGGTAGTATGATTGATTCACAATAAAGGGATGCTAGACCAAGGATGATCTAGATGGTTGTAGGTTCATGCATGGTTAGACATACATTTACCTGATCCACCAAATGTCTAAACACATGTGACATGTTTGAATGTGTGATTTCCCTTGTACAATTGGTAATGTCCACTTATAAAGGATGGAAGGATTGGTGGGCAAGGTTAAATTTTATTAATGGGTGTGCATAATGGGATAGAGTAGAAGATGCATAGAGGAATGACCGAAGAATGTCTTTTGACCTTTGTTATCCAACAGTGAGCCATTTGGTAGGGATTCATCCAATGGGTGCTCATCTAGTTTAATTTTGGTCATTGTTATTCTAAATAGGATTTCTGGGCCAAATGATAGGTCCAATCACTTCAAACAGTGTGATCCTTTTGGATTTGTTTGCATTGACAATTTTGGTATTTTCGCAGGATCTATCGATGAGATGACCTCCCTTTTTTGGGAGGGGTGAGGAAGTGTGGGGGTTTTGATACTGCTGCTATAGATATCCCTACTCTTTAACCCTTAACCTCTTCTTTGTTATGATTCTTTTTCTAACTTGCGCAATTCTATCCCTTGTCGACGGGAAGTGAGATAAATGTAAGAGATTTGAACTTTATTGAGGAGCCTAAATAGTGGGGATCATGTCTTGATTGCGTCAAGTTTTGGTCGTATCCATATCCTACTTTTCTCAATAAATTTTGTGCTTCACTCATGCCCATACGTTTTTCAAAATATGCACATATGGTTGAACATTTAGGACTGCACCTGATGAATGAGGACAGGTAGAAGTGCATCATTGCATGTACCCTTTCTTTGAGGGGACACATGATTTTGTACATGTTTTGCATCATCGTACTTCTTTTACTTTTGGTAGCATGTTTTTGTTAAGGCCCATTTTAGGTCTCATTTGTCTCATGATTTTGAGCACTATATGAGTTCGTCCCTTTTAAGGAGTCATAGTCCATTTTTTTGTTATGGAATAGTGCATACCTATCGAGACGTAGGTCCAGAGCCTTGGGTGAGACAATTTCAGGAGGGAAAGTGGACAACATGATGAGTTCATGGTACAAGGATGCTTGACTAAGGATGATTTAGGTGGATACAAATTTGGGAATGACTAATCACATGTTTAATTGATAGACCACATGTCTATCCATATATGATCTGGTTGGTTCATTTTGTCCCTTGTATGATTGATGATGTTCAATTAAATTGGATGGAAGGATAGAGGAGCAAAGTTGGCTCTAGTTGATGTTTGTGCATGTTGGGATGGAGATGAATCAAAAGAGTCAACATGGCATGGGGATCAAATGGAAGATACATAAAGGTACGACTAGCGAGGTTCCATTCAACCTTGGTCTATATAGTAAGCTCCTCTCCAGCAGTGATCCGATTGGTGAGGATTTATCATGTGGGTCCTCGTCTAGCAAACCTTTGGTGTTTGAAGTTCTAATCGGGTCTCAGGCGAAGTAGTAGGTTTGGTCCTTTTTAGTAGTATGATTAGTTTGGCTTTGTTTGTAATAATTATTTTGGCATCTTTGTGGGATGTATTAGTGACATGAATTCCCTTTTTTGGAAGGGCTACATAAGTATGGGGGTTTGATTCTAATCTTGTAGATATTCTAACTCTTTAATACATAGGCTCTTCTTTGTTGTAATTATTTTTCTTGCTTGTGAATTTCTATTCCTTTTGGGAAGGAAGTGCCATGGATGCCTAAAGGTTTGAACTTTTTTAGGAGCTTAGGTAGTGAGGGATCATGTCTCAATCATCTCAAGTTCTGGTTAGATCAATATCTTAGTCTACTTAATAAATTGTGTGCTTAACTTGTGCCTAGATGTTTTCAGGAACGTAGATACATGATTGAACACTTTGGAATGCTTATGGTGAATAGGGACATGTAGAAGTGTGTCATTTTAGGTGTCCTTTCTTTGGGAGGACACATAATTATGTACTTGTTTTCCATCCCTATACCTCTTTTACTTTTTTGTACCATGTTTTTGGTGAGGCTCATTTCAAGTTTCCTTTGTCTTGAAATTTCGAGCACTTTGTGAGTTCGTCCCTTTTAGGGAGTTGTGGTTCGTTATGTTGTTATACGATGGTGCATTGCCAGGAAGCAAGCTCAAAGCATAAGGTGAGAAAATTACTTGAGGGATAATGGGTGGCAATACTAGTACATTTTGTAGGGATATCATACTCAAATTTTGTATTTAAAAAATAGTTCATCAGTGCATGAATCATTTTATAAAAAATGATAAGTATACTTCCAAGGTTTTGTAAAGAGGAATTACGTGATTTTCAAATAATTTAAAAAATTCTTAAAAATGAAAAATAAATATAAATATTCTATCACAAAGTTTAGGTTTTGAAATATCTAAACTAATGACATAAAATAAAAGATACATTCAACAAACATTTAGGAAAATGACATTTAACACTCGTGCTTGCTCAATATTAATTAGGATATTAAAGATATAAATTAAGATTATTTATTCTCTCTTATATATACAAATAATGCCTTCGTTTGGGTCTGTTATTTTCTTATTAATTAAAATCACTTAACGTCTTTGGTCAAGTCTATCAGTTAATTTTAATTAAATTATGTTTTTATAAGAGATTAAAAAACCATCTAATTTTATCCTTTCATCGAGTCTAACAATTTAAACTTCATTTAAGGTGTCAAAGTTGGATTTAAAAATTTAAATATCTGGGAACTAACTTTCAGATTTTAAAACTACTACAAAAAATATATTGTCAATATATTTTTAAATAGTAATTATTATAAAATCTTTGAAATAAAGCATGACTCTACATCAGATCCAGATAATTACATCTAACATCTAGGACTATTACTCTAAATTAGATATAGATAAACAAATCTTAAATCTAACTTTCATATTTTAAGTTTACTACAAAAATTATGCAATCACTATATTTTTTTATAATAAACTTTGTAGAATTCTTGAATAAAAAATAATACTTAATTTATTTTATAAAAATGTTTACCTATTGTACTATTTTCCAAGCATAACAGTATTACAAATATCCCATACTATTTTTTATTAGACATACATAATTTAATAAATGATTATTAAATTAAACATATCATTCATAACAGCATATAAAATTAATCTAAAAATAGAAGAATGTATTTAAAATTTATACCTTAAGTGTATCCTTCAAAATACAAAATTTCATTACTAATCCGTTATTTGGAAAACCTCCAAAAAATTTACCAATACTACTTATTTAATTGAAAGAACTACTATTACATAAAATAAACTTGTTCAACTCTCAAAAGCGAGAAAAGAACTTTAAAACTACAAAAAGAAAAACTAAGAAAGAAGAAATGATAAGAACAGCTTTTGAAGAAGCTATAGGGTGCCACCGTAGCATGCAGCTTTCCACTTCAATCGAATGCAATGATTTCGCACGCATATTATCTTGACCCAAACCACTTGAACCACATCATACATTTTCCATTTTTCCATAAAATAGCAAAACTTATAATCCTTATAATATATTTTAAGTTCACAATTAAAATCCAAAGCATAAGTTATTTTCATATCCTAAACATTCATACTTTATTATAGCAATTAGTTGAAACTCAAAAATTCATAGTCCATCCAAAATATATCAATAATAACTTATCCAATTTTAGTGTTTTAGAATCCGAATTTTATTTGACTCTAAACCTCGGAGGTCTTACTCTTAATATCACATTGATCTATGGGTTCAAGCACTAATTCAATGGTATATACGAATGGAGTTTACATAAAGAAATGAACTAATAGGTTCCCATATATTTAAAGAATAAAAGGCTCAATATATTGCTTAATATTTGATCTCATGAAAAGAATCAAATGATAGGATTTATTAAGAAATCAAATACCATTTTTATGCATCAATTAAAATCATCAAATAAAAATTTTAAGTCAATGCCTTTTTGGAGATGAAAAAAAGGCAATGACTTCTAGGGGATTTATTTTCTATTTTTGTATTTAGCCATTTCTAACAACTTTGTAAGATTTTTAGGTCATAGTATTCAGTTTATACTATTCATTTTTTTCTTTCTTTCTCTCTTTTTCGGGTGATATTCTGATGCGGACCCTTTAGGCGAACAACCTAGGAACCCATAAACTCAAAGGAATAAAAATGATTGATTTGCTAAGAATGTGTTGAAGATGATCAGATTAGAACCCTAAGGAAAACAAATCCTTAAAACCCAAACCTTGAGACGTCACAAAGGATGATCACTCCCTTTGATAAGTCAGATTCAAGTATTCAATCAAGAACACAAGAAGGAAAAGCAAGAAGCTTTCTGAAATTTTCTTTTCATTAATGAATATTCATCTTTCCATCATTACATGGATTTTCTTCTATATAAGAAAGAAACCCTAAAAGAAAAAACCCTAAATTAAATAGGCCTATTTAGTTATGGATTAAGCCTAATACAACCTTAAAAATAAAATACTAGAAGACTTAAAATAAAAAACTCAAAATCAAGTAAAATAAAAATTACTAAACATAAAAGGCCCACAATTAAATAAAATACTAAGACTTCAAATAAAAAGCCCACAATTAACTAAAATAAAAATGACTAAATATAAAATTCCTTCATAATTCCTTCCTTGTATTGAATTTGACATTTCAAATCTATCCCTTCCATAGGATCTTGAGAATATTTGTAGGATCTTGATGATCTTTAGAATATTTGTAAACATCAACATGGTTAGCACCTCAATCTCCTTTATTCCCCTCCTATTCGAAAAGATTCGTCCTTGAATCTTAGCTTTGTAAGTAGGTCAATTTGGTATTATGGATTCAAATATGAAGTCTATTTGATATTGCATGCCTCGCAAAGGATGTAATCCATGGGGAATATCTTCAGAAAGTTTATCCTTAAAGTCCTCCAATAAAGATACAATGACACTAGGTAAAAATGAGTTAAGTTCGTTAGTAGAAATTTAAACATCCTTATACATTAGTGCAAGTACTTGTTGCCTTGCTATCATTACACTCTCAATCTCTTGTTTTTCAACAAATGGACTCATTCTTTTATTTTTCTCTTTTTTTGCTCATTTTTCTCTCTTTTGTGCTCACTTCTCTTTTTTGCACATTTTTCCCTCCATTATGCTCACTTTTCTCTCCATTTCTTTCTACCTCACTTACACTTTTTATTTTCCTCTTGCTCACACTTTTTTTCCCACATCTTGCACTCTCTGCTATCTTAATTTGGTCCTCATAAGCTTGCAAAGGTTTGAGAAGAGCTAATATAACTTTTGGTTGTTCATTTCAAAAGAATAATTTTTTTTGTAACCATCATGTATCACCCACTTATCAAACTACCATGGTCGTCCAAGAAACATATGAGCATCATACATTGGTGCCACATCACAAAGAACCTCATCCTCATAATTTTCAATTGAAAAAGGAACCTAAACTTGTTTGTTAACATTCACTTCTCCACAATCATTTAGCCATTGTAGCTTGTATGGTTTGGGATGCTTTTGACACTTCAAATTCAAATTTTCTACCAACAAAATACTAGATACATTAGTGTAGCTCCCACTATCAATAATAACCACTCATACCTTATCCATCACATGGCATCTTGTGTGAAAAATATGCTCATGTTGCTCCTAATCTCCTTCACTCTTAGGCTATACATTGTGGGCTCTCCTTGTGGCAAGTAATTCCCCATGCACAAGTTCTTCTAATTCTACCTCAGAAAAATCCTCCAATGGTGGTATTTCATCATCACTTGAACTAGTACTCTCGATTTCTCCGTTATCACGTACAACAATAACCCTTTTGTTTGGGAATTCAAAAGCAATATGATTGAGTCCTTGGCACATAAAACACTTAATATCACGTGACTTAGTAGGAGTTTTTGTTTCAGGTTTACTTTTAGGAACAACAATTGAATTATTAGACTTCACTTCAATTTTTTTCTAAAGGCAGCTTTGTTGTCCTTCAAAGTTGATTTCCATAGAGAACTAGAGGATGAACTAGATCTAAAAAATTTTGATTTGATTCACTTATCCACTTTAATGGCTTTGTGTAGTAGTTCTTCCATTTCTACATAATGTTGTAATTCGACCACATCAACAATTTTCCTATTTAACTCGACAATGAATTTGGCCATTGTCGCTTCTCTATCTTCCTCTATGTTTGTTCTAATCATGGTAACTTTTATCTCCTTACAATAATCTTTTACACCCATGGAACCTCAAACCAGCAGTTGCAACTTTCTATATAAATCCCTATAGTAATGCATGGCTAGGTATAAACCTCTTACGCATTACCAATTTCATCTCTTCCTATGACCGAATAGATCTTTCACCATTTCTTCACCTATTGACCACCAATTGATCCCACTATATACCACTGATAACTGTATTTTATATAGTTATTTTCATCGATTTTATTAATGATAATTGCTATTTTCTTTACATTTTTGTTTAATTTTAGTTAAATAAATTAATATTTACCTTTTATGTGTGAAGAAATACATTTTTAATAAAATTAAATAATTTGTATCGAAAATGTACTAAATTTCATATTTATGTCCACAAATATAATTTCAAATAATATAGTTCTTAATTACAATTTATAAAAATTGAAAATATAATTTAAATTGAATTTGGGCTTAATTATAATTATTAAAAGTTTAAAAATTTAATTTAAAATTAGCAAAGGGCTTAACTGTAATTTTAGAAAGTTCAAAATGTAATTTGAATTAAATTTGTGGGTCAAAATGCAATTAATTAAAGTTTGATTTTCTGCGCAGGTGAGAAGAATCCACGCGCTAATCTGCACGCGTGAAACGTGGACCGTCCGATCAAAGAAGAAACGACTAAGATTCGCACGTCCTTATTACACTCGACCAAAGCGAGTGGGTGCAGGTCTTTATTCTTCACGTGGCTCGGCACCAGTGGGGCCCACCTGCCGCGTAGGCCGGCGTGCAGGGTGGGACCCACGTGTCTGTTACGCGTCTGCCAAAGGTTGGAATCTCGTGCGGCTGAACCACGTGCAATCGTTCCCTCTAACCATTTAATGTATGCCACGTGTCCAACGTTCCCCTTGCACGAATCAAGAGCGGACGCATGGTACATTTCGGGGAATGAAAAAGTGCCGAATCTCGCACCCGTTCCAGCCGCTGTCCCCCACGTCTCGCGCCGCAATCTGGTGCGGCAATTTTCCGTGAGCCCGTCCTTGCTTCCCTTTTAAACCCATGGAACCTTAAACCAGCACTTGCAACTTTCTATATAAATCCCTATAGTAATGCATGGCTAGGTATAAACCTCTTACTCATTACCAATTTCATCTCTTCCTATGACCGAATAGATCTTTCACCATTTCTTCACCTATTGACCACCAACTGATCCCACTATATACCACCATATACCAGCATTGACGATAGACCCTTTAGGCGATCAACCTAGGAACCCACAAACTCAAAGGAATAAAAACGATTGAGTTGCTAAGAATGTGTTAAAGATGATCAAATTAGAACCCTAAGGAAACAAAGTCCTTAAAACCCAAACCTTGAGACGCCACAAAGTATTATCACTCCCTTTGATTAGTCAAATTCAAGTATTAAATCAAGAACACAAAAAGGCAAAGTAAGAAGCTTTCTGAAATTTTATATTCATTAATAAATACTCCTCTTTCATCCATTACATAGCTCTTCTTCTATATAAGTAAGAAACTATAAAGAAAAAACCCTAGATTAAATGGGCCTAATGGGCCTATTTAGTTATGAATTGAGCCTAATCCAACCTTAAAAATAAAAGACAACCTTAAAAATAAAAGACTAGAAGACTTAAAATAAAAAAAATCCACAATTAACTAAAATAAAAATTACTAAACCTAAAAGGCTCACAATTAAATAAAATACTATGACTTAAATAAAATTCCCACAATTACCTAAAATAAAAATGACTAGACATAAAAAGCCCATAATTAACTAAAACAAAAAAAATCCTTCCTAAATTATTCCTTGCATCGAATTTGACATTCCAAATCTATCCCTTGCGTAGAATCTTGATGATCTTTAGAAAATTTGTAAACATCAACTTGGTTAGCGCCTCAATCTCCATTATATTCTTTCTAATTTTTAGAGAAAGGTCCGATATATAGTTTGCACATATTTTATATGATTTTGGTGGGTGCTAATTTTGGTTTCATTTTTTTATTAGCTTAGGTAACCCCATATATATATATATATATCTTTTTTTAAATCATGCATGAATGAAGAAGGACATATACTTTCAATTTCTACTTAAATCATTCAATTTAAACAATAAAAATAAATATAGGCACTTTCTTATATGTAAAAATCTTAGCATTCAATACAAAAATAGATAGATTTCATCTAAATAATTTGAATTGATAAGAAGAGTGTTTAAAATAGGAGAAACAATATTATCATTTACAATGGAAAGATAAATGCTTAAAATATTCTCATGAGGTAGTCTCCATTATTTGATTCCTAAATACCAATTTCGAGTTAATCGCAATTTTAGCATTTTATCATGAAATAGAAATTATAACAAAAACTAACTAATTATCACATTACTTCATGATATGTTCAAGAAATTAACCTAACTGCCCAAAAACTTAATTATTTGCTTAAAATTAACACAAACACATGATAATTTTGCAAGAAAAGTTTTAAAATCATACATAAAAATCCTAAACAAATAAATAAAAATGTAAAAAACATGTTTTGGTTATTTTTTTAAATTGCAAGCATTTCGTTTTTACATACGAACCTAGGTGAATAATAGATAATCAACATGATGACTCTATGAAAATAGAGTCATTAGCGCACTTTTTTACTTAATATTTACTTATTTTATTTAATAAATAGTATTTTTATGGCCAAAAAAATTAAAATATAAAAGTTTTAGTAAACATGGGTGAAAATATAATTTTTGGAATTTTTTGGGAGTTTTTTATGAATTTTTAACGCAGGACCAATTAGAAGTTACCACGTGGCATGTCACGCAAGTTGAGGAGCTGATTGGGCAAGCCACATGGATGCCACGCAAGCACCAACAACGAATAATGTCGCGCCGCATGGGAGTAGGATAAAACATGCACCACGTGTCAGCATGGTGTTCAATTTGAGTTTGGAAATCGGTCAACGTGGCATACCACGTGTCACCACACCATTACTTCGCGCTTTCCACCCATACGCCACGCCATCCCTTCGTGTGAATCACGTTGATAACTATATTTTATATAGTTATTTTCACCTATTTTATTATTGCTATGTTCTTGACAATTTTGTTTAATTTTAGTTAAATAAATTAATATTCACCTTTTATATGTAGAGAAATACATTTTTAAGAATATTAAATAATTTGTATCGAAAATGTACTTAATTGCAAATTTTTGTCCAAAAATCTAATTTCAAATAAATGAGTGCTTAATTGCAATTATTAAACGTCAAAAATATAATTTAAATTAAAATTGGGCTTGATTGCAATTAAAGAAAGATTAAAATGTTATTTGAATTAAATTTGTGGGTCATAATGTAATTAAGGAAATTCAATTTTCTACGCAGGAGAATAATGCCACGCGCACCACTCAGGACTCTCAACACCCACCGTTCGATCATCCAATCAACGGTCCAGATGTGGCGAGTGCATTTCAGACGAGACAAAAGAGAGTACCCAGAATTATTGTTGCACGCAGCTCGGCATAGCGGGGCCCACCTGCCGCACAGGCCGACGTGCAGAGTGGGACCCACATGTCGGCTGCGCAGAATTTCCCTGAGGCACATCGCTCACCGTTGGATCGGTTGAACGGTCCAGATTGAAGCGCGTGGAACCAAGCTGTCGCGCACTGAACCGCTTGTTTAAAAATCCTGTGCGACGCGGTTCATCCAAGAGGCATGTGCCCTCGAGTTTTACAGAAGTATAAGAAGCCACGTGTCAACTTTATCTATAATCCAATACTATTCTGACACGTGTCATATTACAATGAGCGCGAACGTGCAGGAACACACCCTCCTTGCAACCGTTGCCCTCAAGTTTTTGCTGGCCCCAATCCTGTGCGACAATTTCTACGTGCGCCCATTCCCTGCAACAAATGAGGTGCTGCCACGTGTTCCACTATGTATTTTAGCGAATAAGATCGTGACACGTGGCAGCGTGGATTAAAAATAAAATTAGAAACGCGCAGCTCCTTCCACTCAGATTTTGAACGCGTCTTCGATACCACTTTTCCCCACGCGTAATATCTTATTATTTTTACCATATTTTCCTGTTCCCTGTGTGGATAATATTTTAATATTTTTGATGTATTTTTGTAGCTATAAATAGGTGATAAGATGATAGAGTTAAGAAGTTTTGGACAGTTTGTAATTTTTGTGTTGTTCGGTTTTGGACTGCAGAACACGCAGAATCCATTTTTTGGCTTTTGTTGTGTTCTGCGTGTGCCAAATATTTGTTTTAAATGATGTTTTAATTTTCTGTGTTCTTCATCTTATTTTCCTTGAACCGTTGTAATTTTTATTTTAAATTTATGAAGTAATTTAATTTTTCTAGGGTTGCATTTGATCTAAATTTATGAAACTTTAATTTTAATTATTTTTGATAGATTTATAAGACGTTCAATTTGTTCATTCTATTTTGTGCTTAATGCTTTTTGATTATTTACGAATCTTATCAAAACGATCTGTGGCACATAAATAAACTTGGAAGAGGCATTTTTGTGTGTATTGCTCCTAAATAGAATGACATGTATGATGAAGGATAGGAATATACCCTAATTGTATGTGCGGCCATTTGAGAACTTAGAACTTAATGAATCTTATTAAATTTAATTCTCATAGAGATATAGTGAATTAATTTAACGAGGTGTGTTTATACGGAGCTCGGAAGAGATGTATGAATAAAATTAGAAGTTTTCGGTTGACAAATTAAATGTACTAAAAAATATAAATCAAAAGAAAATAATATGATTAGAGTGGAATAATTTGGTGAAAAATTGCAATCTTAGACTTCTTTTATTTTGTTTACTCTTTTCTTTTAACTTTTTTTATAAATCAAGGATTGTTTTGGATAAAATCTGAGAGAAATAATTTTAGTACTCAACAAACTGTAGTAACAAATCTTCGTGGTAACGATCTTTACTTACAAATCTTTATTACTTGTGACCGTGTATACTTGCACGATTTTATGCTCTCCAAAAGAGACAACAAGTTTTTGGCGCCGTTGCCGGGGATTTGTTTTACTATTTTCATTGTTGATATTAATACCAATCAATCTGATTTTAATTCAAAAACAAATAATTTATTGTTGTGTGTTTCATTTATTTTTCAATTTTCTCGTGGGTTGAGATTTTGTTTGACACACAAATCTTAATTCACAAAAGAAAAAAAATAAAAAATAAAATTCTTTTATGGGTATTGTTTCTTAATTTATTTTTCAATTTTCTCGTAAGTTGAGATTTTGTTTGACACACAAATCTTAACTTATAAAAAGAAAAACAAATTGAGAAGTCAAGCTGAAGACTAAATCAAGAACTTCTTGGGAGGCAACCCATGTGTTTTATATTTATTTTTTATTTTTCGCATCTATTGTTTTTTTATATTTTGTTATGTTAATTGTTTTCTTTCGTAGGTGCAAATTGGAGGTAATGAAGCTATTTTGGCTTAACCAATCAAACAAACCAGGAAGTTTCTTTAAAACCCATCTCATATGTTCTATAACTTGCACACATTGAGGACAATGTGTATATTAAGTTTGGGGGTGGTCGATATATTACGTAATTGAAATACTTTCTAGATGTTCTTGCTTGTGAAATTTTTTCTTTTGTTTGGTTGATTGAAGATATTTTACTATAAATAGTGATTTATTTTTATTTCATCTATTTAAATGATGCATATCTCTTTGAAAAATTTGAATATTGTCTAAGCGATGAAATGTTTTTACGTATGTTTCATTTTTACAAGAATAAATATTTATGAGCACTAGTCTTGATTTTTGATTTGCTATGATAATTTAGAGAAGGTTTATGTGAGTATGGAATTCGATTGATATTTGCGGTGTCACAATTTTTAGAATTTGTTTGATTTTCTCTCGAGGCGAAATTATAGATAACATTTAACTAAGAAAATGATTTAGGCCATCTTTGGATCGTTTGAGCCTTTCTATCTACCTTTACATGCATTATCCATAGTATATCCCTTTTGAGCTTCAAATTTTATATATATATTTCTCATTTCAAAAGCCTACCAAAATATATATATATATATATATATATATATATGTGTGTAGATATATCTATTTTTCTTATCTCACTAACATGTGGAAATTGTTAGTAAATATTTAAAGATATATCAGAAAAAAGAGGGTACTAAAAAAAAGTAGAAAAGAAGAAACAAAAAAAAATAGATTCTGAAAAAAAAAGAGAAAAAAAAGCAGAAAAGAAACAAAAAAACAGATTCTGAAAAAAAAAAAGCAGAAATAAAAAAGAGAGAGGATGGTATGTGATGATAAATCCCAAATTGGGAAGTAATTATTGTGATGATAGAAGTTATCTTTTTCAATCCTAAAATGTTATGCTTGGGAAAAGTTTTTGAGCTAAATATTATCCTTTATCCTACCTTTACCTAAGCCATACATTACAAGCTTAATAAAGTCCTATTGATTTGGTGTTTTGTGTTTGTCTATATTAGTGGAGAGAGAAATGAAAAATAACCTTTTAAGGTTTGTGATTTCATTAAAATTTGTTTGATTTTATATTTGCATAAACTCATCCGGATTGCATGTGATGAAATTTGAAAAGACTTCACACACACACTTAAAGTTCATTGTGAAAAGGTTATATACTTTTAAATTGATTTTGATGCTTAGATAAAATTCTTTTATTTCTTTGAGTTATGTAATTTCAAAAGACAAAAGAAATATTTTGAAAATCACTATTTTAAATGCAGTTATCTTTGTTTTGGAAATCAGTCAACGTGGCATACCACGTGTCACCACACCATTACTTCGCACTTTCCACCTGTATGCCACGCCATCCATTCGTGTGAATCATGTCACGCCATGTGTTGTTGACTTGGCAATTGTTGACGCTGACCGGTCTCCGCTATCACGCGTCCCTCTCTGATTCACCCAATGAATTTTTGATGACACATGTCATGCTATGATTGGCTGAAACTGTCAGTTTTGCTCGTTTTGATTGTAGCCCTTGATTTGAAGCTGATCGGATGGTTCATATCACACCTGAGCTTTATTTAAGCCCCTAATCACTCCATAAACCCTAATGAACTTCTATTAGCATAATTTTGGTCAATTTTTAGAGCTAAAAAGAGAGAAAAATACAAAAAAGTGAAGAAACAACACAATTTTGGTAGAGATTCAAGAGGCAATTAATTCTACAATTCAAGAGATTGATTGTATTCTTTTTCTACTCTTTTCTTTATTAATTTTATGTCTTTCTTTATGAAAAATATGATCTTTATGAATACAATTATGTGTAATTAATTTATTAATCTAGGGATCTTATGAACCCAATTTTCAACATGTGATGATCTAATATTTTTTCCCAATTATAATATTAATTTAATTATATTATTTAATCTGATTTTTATGCTATTAATTGTTTGGCCAACAATTTATCATGGAGGCAATTAAATAGATTCGAGAAAATTATTTAATTGTTTGTCTTGATTAAATAACATGCATATTTTCTAGGGAGAGATGTATGATTCTTATGTATGTGATCTATAATTGATAAACTTAATGAGTAGTATGCAATTTAATTGGCATGAGAGTGTGATTAAATTAATTACTATATGGTGTGTAGTTTACTTGAGAGAGGAATACATGCTAGGTTAGAATCAATTGATCATGTAATTAATTGATATTATATTGGAGGGATTTTAGTGATTTGCATGTTTAGAAAATTGGGGGATTAAGTATTCCTAGATATTTTCTCATATATCTTTTTGGTCACAAAATCTGATTTAAATAATTATTGCTATTTACTTTTAGTTATTTTAATTTTGCTTTCTTAAGATATAAAAACACTAAAAAATATTGATTTTTATTATTTTTAGTTTTAAAAATTAGTTTCTAAAAATTAATCTTCATGGGAATGATCTTTACTTATCATTATATTACTTGTTACGATACATATACTTACATATTCATTGCACACACAATTTGTGTAGCGATCACAATAGAATTATGACAAATTAAAATTTTTGAAGACAACTTGTCATGCAATTGCATGTAAATAAAATAAACCAAAAACAAATAAATATTGAAACATGATATTTTTAGGTTCAAACAACCTAGGCTATACCAATGACTTAAAAGGAAAAACACCGATCCAACGGACCACTTATCTATCCACTATTAAAAATAAGGTCCAATTACAAGGCTAAGTCTTATACTACCCATCAAGTGTCCTAGAGAAAATTCAATAATGAATAACCATAACAAGATGATTTAATAAATATATTACATAAATCAAAATCAATTAGCAACCCTAGGCTTATTAATCAATCAAACACAACTACGGAATGTTGGACAAATTAACCAAATGAAGAGGCCTACTTAAATAGTTTTTTGTAAACCAAGAGAGAGATAGATTAAGATAAACATAATAATGCTCTTGTGTGATTGAGTTTGTATATATAGAATATTTTGAAGCACTAAGTCAAAGTAAAATTATTATGATGTCCATAAAATTAGTTAAAAGAGTTTTAAAGAAAAAAGGACAATATAGTAAAAAGCCAATTCAATTCAAGCTAGAAATAGGTTTTAAAATCAAATCCTTGGCCATTCAATCGATCTAGTACATTATCAATCAATTGAGTATATAGTTCAATCGATCCAATATAGTGATCAAAACATGTTCTTTTGATCCAGTCAATTCTCAATTGGTTCAATGTAAAAATTAATTAATTTTGAACCGAGATCAATCGATCTAGTGCTTGATCGATCGACTATTAATTACTTAATCGATCTAGTCAATTAAATAATTAATTCATAACTTTATAAATTGAGTAGATCGATTCTCAATCAATCTACATAGCTTAATTGATCAAGTGGCCTAATCTCAAAATATTTCCACATGTCTAATATGAAATCTAACATACATAATATTAGAGATATTCTTGGATTGTGGTTATTAGAGATCAATAGTTTATTTGGTTTGAAAATATTCTTGAAGGACACATCTAGAAACTAAAATTACATTTATATGTTTTCTTCATGTATATCGCCAACACTCACATACCTTGCAATCTCCCTCTTTAACATATTAATGTGACAAAACCTCCATCACTACACAATGCTCATAGGAAAAAATAAAATTTTACATAATGGAACTATCCTATGATCTAGTGAAACTATCTTCACTTGAATCTCGATAGCTTATGTGTAAATTGAAACACAAAAACATAAACAACTAAACAACTTATCCTGAAACACTCATTGTTCCTTTGTTCAGTGTATATAATAATAAAAAAGCGAAGATTGCTCATAAGGGTGAGTAATTATCATATAGAAATTAAAATCACAACTCCCCCTATGTGTAAAATCTCTCAAAGAAAATTATCAATCAATAACTCTCCCCTTTTATATATTTTCAATTAACACTTAATACCTCTCTCCCTCCTTCTCATACGAATAATTAATATCACCATAAAACAATGACAAATAGGTTGAGTAAGCAAACAATGTATTTAATAACTAAAAATTGGAGTACATATTCTTCAAAACTTAGTGACAATCAAAACAGAGAGATAAAAACAATAAGTTTCCCAAAAATGAATAAACTCTCCTAAGTTCTACGACTCCTTTAAATTAATTGGAATAATTGTTTTTATAAAAGCTAGTATATATAATTTTTTTTAATTGAGTGTAGTAGACTTAGCTTGACATGACACACAAATAATGAAATTAATTTTGTTCAAAGCGTGACTATTTATTAACAACGTAAATATATGCAGACAAATCACACAAACATACTAATACATATAGTAACTTAACGACAGTCAACTAAAATGAGATAAATATTGAAATACAGTAGTAAGTCAATTAGTCTATTTATGATTAGTTATGAAGGATTTAAAGAAAAGAGCATCGCCAATCATGCAAAAATTTCAATTGAACTCATACTTGCACATAATAAATTCTTACTAAGAGAGAACTTTAATTAATTTTTGACTTTTTTTTGTATACCCTTTCAATATTTATCATATCATCTTTTATTTTTTATTTTATATAAGGGAATGGTTATTTATTTTTCTTTTTCTATAACCATTTGTTATTTTTTATTTTTGTGCATTCAATTATTTTTTATTCTTTACAACTATTTCCTTTATCATTTTATTGTTCTTTTGCAAAGGAAATATGAAAGAGCTAATATACCTAACATGATGACTTTTACACTAGATGAGATGAGGTAGCCCTTTCTACTTATTACTATAGCTTTCACACATTACAGTAGGTAGCTCTATCAAAACTAGATATCTTTCTATATCAGCATTTTATCCAGTGAAAGACAAAGTTCAACCATTATTTTCATAGTAAAGGTTTTCTTATGCCCAAAAATCTCACATAACTAATTATAAACTTCTAGCATGACATACTTGTGTCCAATGAGTGTATGAATAAGTTCATGTTGTCATCGATCACTACATGTGAGAAATATGTAAATGAACAAGTCATAATATCCATTTTCATAATGTATAGTCAAAACAAAATATGAAAGTAGTATTTAATGTTCATGTCAAATTAAAGCAAGTCTACTTCCCTTCCCTTTTTATTTTTATTTTTTCTTAAACTAAATAAACATCAATAAAAATAAACAAACTAACTAAAGATACTCACCTAGGGCCAATTAAGCACTCAAACAAAAGTATCTAGGTGACTAATAAATAACGGTCAGGTGACTGAAAGAAGACAACCTTTCCAAACCCAAATTTTCTCGCATTTTAGTTTCTATATATCTTTGGGTTGGAAATTAACTACCTTAGTCGTGATTGGTATATTCTTGGACTTATCTTTAGATTTCCCATTCATCCTAAATGGAAATGTAGTATGCATGTTAGGATGATGGTAATTAATCCTATAATTACAAATGTTGAATTTTACATGCCTCTTTGGAGCAAAAACTTTATGCTTTCTCGTAGAAATTTTGAACATTTTATTATAGTTTCCATTTACACTTGGGCTTAATATGACGTTTCCTACCATAATGATGGTAGACACTGATGCAAACCGTCTAGGTGAATAACCCTAGGAACCTACAAACTCAAAGGAATAGGAACAATCAATTTGCTAGGAACGTGTTGAAGATGATCAGATTAGAACCCTAAGAAAACAAAGTCCTTAAAACCCTAAAATTGAAATGCCACAAATATTGATCACTCCTTTTGATAATTCAAATTCAAGCATTCAATCAAGAACACAAGAATGCAAAACAAAAAGCTTTCAAAAATAAAATTCATAAATGATATAAGGTTTATTTCCCCAGAATTAAATAAAACAAAAATACTTCAAAAATTAAGCCTTCCACACAATTTGATCCTCCAAATCTATCCCTTGCATAAAAAGATAATAGACCATCCTTGGTGAAGCTTTGGAATCTTCGAATTTAGTTTAAGAATCTTCTAGAATAGGTATTGCACTTCCATGATCAAGTCGTGTAAAGATGTTTTTCATCCTCTTTGTCTTTGCCTTATTCATTAGACCGCCAATTCTTTGCAAAGGGTGTTGAGAATATTTGGGAACATCAACTTGGTCAGCATTTAGAAACATCAACTTGATCATCACCTCGATCTTCATTATTCAAATGATGAAAACCCTCAAGGCGAATAACCCTAGGAACCTATGAACTCAAAGGAATAGGAACAATCAATTTACAAGGAATGTGTTAAAGATGATCAAATTAAAACCTTAAGGAAAAAAGTCCTTAAAACCCTAACCTTGAGATGCCACAAAGGTTTATCACTCCCTTTGATATGTCAAATTCAAGCATTCAATCAAGAGCATAGGAAAGAAAAGCAAAAATCTTTTTGAAATAAACTTCATAAATGATATAAGGTCTGCCTCCAATTTACATAACTGCTCTTTTTTATAAGCAAGAAACCCTAAAAGAAAAAACCCAAGACATAATGGGCCTAATAGGCCTAATTAGTTATGGATTGGGCCTAATCCAACCTTAAAATATAAATAAATAACTAAAAATTCTAATGTTAAATAAAATATATAGGCCCATAATTAACTAAAACAAAAATTACTTCCTAAATTAAGCCTTGCACTCAACTTGATCTTCCAAATCTATCCTTTGCATAAAAAGAGGATAGATCATCCTTGGTTAAGCTTTGGAATCTTCAAATTTAGTTTTAGAATCTTCTAGTACAGCCTCATTGTATTACACTTCCATGATCAAGCCTTGCAAAGCTTTTTTCATCCTCTTTGTCTTTGCCCAAGTCATTGGATAGCCAATTCATTGCAAAAGATCTTGAGGATTTGTGGGAACATCAACTTGATCAGCACCTCGATCTCGTTATTCCTTTTCTATTCGAAAAAATTCATTCTCAAATCTTAGCTCTGTAAACAGATCGATTTGGTATTGCAAATCTGAGTGTGAAGTATATTTGATGCTCAATTCCTCTCAAAAGAGGCAATCCATGGGGAATCTCTTCAGGAAATAGATCCTCAAAGTCTTACAATAAACACACAACAACACTAGGAAAAGATGAGTTAAGATCATGAGTAGAAAGATAAACATCCTTGTATATAGGTACAAGTACTTGTGCCTTACCATCATTGCACTCTTAATCTCATGTTTTTTAGCAATTGCATTCATTCTTTTATTGTTCTCTCCTGTTGCTCACTTTTCTCTCATTTTTTCTTACTTTTCACTTCTTTTTGCTCACTTCTCTCTCATTTTTTCTTACTTTTCTCTTCTTTTTGCTCACTTTTCTCTCCATTTTCCTCTCAACCTAACTTACTCTCTTTTTATTTTCCTCATACTCACACTTTTGTTTCTTTCTCATCTTTTACTCTCTTACTATCCTAATCTAGTCTTCATAAGCTTGAAAAGGTTGGAAATGGGCTAATACAACTTTTCAGTTGCCATATCACAAAAAACCTCATCCTCCATCTTGCCAATCGAAAAAGGAATTCGAACTTGTTTGTTGACCTTCACTTATCCACAATCATTCAACCATTGTAGCTTGTACAATATGGGATGCTTCTTCCACTTCAAATTCAAATTTTCTACCAACAAAGTACTAACAACATTAGTGTAGTTCCCACTATTAATAATCAACGTACGTACCTTATCCTTCACATGGCATCTTATGTGAAGAATATGCTCACGTTGCTCCTCATCTTCTTCATGCTTAGGCCATATATTCAGGGCTATCCTTGTGATATGTAAATCTCCATGCATGGGTTCTTTGACTTCAACATCATAACAATCCTCCAATGGTGGCATCTCATCGTCACATGAACTAGCACTTTCGATTTCTCCATTTTCCCGTACAACCATAACCTTTTTATTTGGGAATTTAGAAGCAATATTTCTAAATACTTGGTACTTAAAACACTTAATATCATATGACTCAGTAAGACTTTTAGTTTTAGGTTTACACTTAGGAACAGTAGTTGAATTCTTCAACTTCGCTTCATCTTTTGGTCTAAAGGTAACTTTGTTTTCCTTCCAATTTGATCTTCCTGGAGAACTAGAGGACACAATAGATATAAAATTATTGGACTTGATTTCCTTCTCCACTTAAATGGCCTTATGCAGTAGTTCCTCCATCTCTACGTAATGTTGTAACTCAACTACGTTAGTAATCTCCTTGGTCAATTTGGCAATGACTCTAGCCATTGTTGCTTTTATATCTTCCTCTATGGTTTCTCTAATCATGGTGATTTCCATCTCCTTATAATAATCCTCTACACTTATAGAACTTTGAACTAGCCCTTGCATCTTTCTATAGAAATCTCTATAGTAATGGCTAGGCATAAATCTCTTACACATCACCAACTTCATCTCTTCCCATGACCAAATAGGCCTCTCACCATTATTTCGTCTATTGACCACCAATTGATCCAATCATATACCTACATATTCTGTAAAATCCACGGATGCTAGCTTTACTTTATTCTCCTCAAAGTAATATGATAGTAAAATACATGCTCAAACATTCTTTCCCACTCCAAGTACAACTTAGGATCATTCTTTCCTTGAAAAGTCAGAATTTTCATCTTTATAATGCCTATATTGCTATCTCCTTTGGAGTTACTCTTCTTGTTCTTTTTATAACTTGTTCTCTCCTCCACTTTGGAATCAGTTTCTTATTCTTTGTCAAACTCATGTCTTCTTCTATGTGATTCAGAATCTATTAACAAGTATAACTCATTCAACTTTGCATTCAACCTCTTAAGTTTGTGATTGACAAGCTTGATGAAGAATTTCATGTCAACCTCTTTTGGTTCCCCTTCTTCCTTACTCATGTTTTTAACTTTTAAAACAAAATGAAATAAAAGGTGTTATACATGACACACTCCCTCACGTGTTTTCTCTATAATCAGATTCTTATCACTCAGATTTCACACTATTTGGCTTTTGTTTCTCGATGGTGATCTCTCTCTTGCCTTTTATCACTCAAAGATCAAGCCAGCCCTATTTTATTATCTTAACAAAATCAATGAATTCAACTAATCTTAAGAAGTAACTAGTTTGTTGGTGACAATCACAAAAAATAGAATTTTAAAAACTTAATTGAGGCAATTGGTGACAGAAACAAATTCCAAAGAAGATTCTCAAGAACCAAGAAAGAATCATTTCAAGATCTTGAAAATCTTGAAAAAATGAAAGAAATAATCTTGAGCTGGAAATATTTTCAAGATCTTTCTCTTCTTATCTTGCTTTACCAAAATAAAGGAAACCTATAACAAAAGAAGGAAAACTAATTTCAAGAAAATTAAGAAACTTAAGCAAGAAAACAAGAATTAGAATCTTAAATAATCTACTACTTTGTTCTCCTTTTTTTAAGTTTTTTTGATTTCTGTTGTGAATAGAAAAATACACAAAAACAAATTCACAAACCTAATGAACAAAAACCAAAAACACAGCAAAAAAGGTGCAAAAAACTTTAAACCCTCAAAAAGTGGTGTAAACGATAGAATTTAGCGGTTTAAAGTTGCAACTCCAATTTATTAAATTTTGTTTCTTTTGAAGAGAAAAGATGGACCGAAAACAAAAAATAAAGAACAAGAAAAGATACGAAGAATTCAAGGAGAACTACAAAAAGAAATCCAAAGGCAAAAACAACTACAATAAAATTGAAAGAAATGCAAAACTTTGCAAGAACAGATTTATTTTTGGAGTCAAGAACTCAAACAAAGATAGATATAGATAGATAACTTATTTCCATCAACTAAAGCTTTGATACAAAATGAT
Organism: Hippophae rhamnoides; assembly: GCA_033030585.1. Taxonomy (NCBI): domain Eukaryota; kingdom Viridiplantae; phylum Streptophyta; class Magnoliopsida; order Rosales; family Elaeagnaceae; genus Hippophae; species Hippophae rhamnoides. The sequence goes on along the minus strand of CM065431.1, from coordinate 30,277,279 downwards.
ACAAACCCTCTAGGAGAACAAACCTAGGAACCTATGAACTCAAAGGAACATGAATAATTGATTTGATAGGAATGTGTTGAAGATGATCAAATTAGAACCCTAAGGAAACAAAGTCCTTAAAACCCTAACCTTGAGAAGCCACAAAAGTTGATCACTCCCTTTGATAAGTTGAATTCAAGCATGCAATCAAGAACACAAGAAGGCAAAGCAAAAAAACTTTATGAAATAAACTTCATAAATGATTTAAGGTTTGCCTCCAAATTACATAGTTGCTCTTTTTTATAACAAGAAACCCTAGATGAAATGGGCCTAATGGGCCTATTTAGTTATTGATTGGGCCTAATCCAATGGAAAGATAAATGCTTAAAATATTCTCATGAGGTAGTCTCCACTATTTGGTTCCTAAATACCAATTTTGGGTTAATCACAATTTTAGCATTTTATCATGAAATATAAATTATAACAAAAACTAACTAATTATCACATTACTCCGTGATATGTTCAATAAATTAACCAAACTATGCAAAAACTTAATTATTTGCTTAAAATTAACACAAACACATGATAATTTTGCAAGAAAATTTCAAAATCATACATAAAATTCCTAAAAAAATAAATAAACTAAATAAATCAAAATGAAAAAAAACATGTTTTGAATTGTTTTTAAAATTGTGAACGTTTCCTTTTTACATACTAACCTAAGTGAATAATAGATAATCAACAAAATTATGACAAATTAATTTTTTTTTGTAGATGGCTTGTCATGCAATTGCATGTAAATAAAATAAACCAAAAATAAATAAAGATTGAAACATGATACTTTTAGGTTTAAACAACCTAGGCCATACCAATGACTTAAAAGGAAAAACATTGATCCATCGGAGCAACTATCTATCCATTATTAAAAATAAGGTCTAATTATAAGGCCAAGTCTTATACTACCTACCAAGATAAATCCCTTAAGAAATCAACTTACAAGCCGCTACTTTCATCATATCCTCTATAAGAGAGGTTTTTAGTTTCAGACTTATGTTTTGACAACTTGAGTCACACAAATAATCAAACTCGTTCTTCTAGTACCTAAAACATTAGCACGATCCTATAAGTGTAAATATGTGTCCTAGAGCAAATTCAATAATGAATAACTATAAATACATGATTTAATAAATATATTAGATAAATAAAAATCAACTAGCAACCCTAGGCATATTAATCAATCAAACACAACTACGAAATATTTGAAAAATTAACAAAATGAAAAGGCCTACTTAAATAGTTTTTGTAAACCAAGAGAGAGATAGATTAAGATGAACATAATAGTGGTCTTGTGTGATTGAGTTTGTATATATAGAATATTTTGAAGCACTAAGTCAAAGTAAAATTAATTTGATGTCTATAAAATCAGTTAAAAGAGTTTTAAAGAAAAAGGACAATATAGTAAAAAACTAATTCAATTCGAGCTACAAATAGGTTTTAAGATCAAAGCCTTGGCCGCTCAATTGATCTAGTATATTCTAAATCAATTGAGTACATAATTTGATCGATCCAATATAGTGATCAAAACATGTTCTTTTGATCCAGTCAATTCTCGATTGGTTCAGTGGAAAAAATAATTAATTTTGATCCTAGATCGATCAATCTAGTGCTTGATTGATTGACTATTAATTACTTAATCGATCTAGTCAATTAAATAATTAATTCATGACTTTTTAAACTGAGTAGATCGATTCTCAATCGACCTACATAGCTTAATTGACCAAGTGGCCTAATATCAAAATAAACCCACACGTCTAGTATGAAATATAACGTGCATAAGATTAAAGATATTATTGAGTTATGATTATTAGAGCTCGATAATTTCTTTGGCTTGAAAATAATCATGAAGGACACACCTAGAAACTAAAATTATATTTATATGTTTTCTTCATGTATATGGCCAACACTCACATACCTTACAATCTCTCTCTTTAGTATATTAATGTGACAAAACCTCCCTCACTACATAATGCTCATAGGAAAAAATAAAATATTACATAGTGGAACTATCCTATGATGTGTTTGTCGAGACAAAATTAATAATAGGTTACCTCCCATCGAGGACTATATTTATCGTCTTTAGTGAGACATTGCTTAGGGGATTTCAATGTTTGGTAAATATAATTTCTTCACATGATTGATTTTAATAGTTATTTTGAACCTCAAAACTATTCTTTGCCTTACTATTGCAAGTGCTTAGACGGTTGCTCCACTCATACTTCCACCTTTTTGGTAGAAGCCTCTATAGAGTCCAACCTTTAATTTTTTCTTAATTGGTTATCCTTATTCACTTTAATGAATACATTCAAGTTATCCTTTAGAGTTTGCTTCCTAGGAGGATTTTGGGAAAGTTTTGTGGTATTATTGGCCTTGTTGATTTAAGCTCTAGGTGAATGGAGGATTGTTTTTACTCTAGGAGAAGTTGTGATTATTCCTCTACCTTGGGTTATAGGTATTTGTATTGGGATCATACTTGGGTCTTGGTTTGTAACTGATGAGCAAAACCAACATCACCGATCCTACCAATACTTTGGTTTTATATTTATAAAACTCTAGCAAGTGTACGAATCATTTCATAGAGAATGATAAGTATACTCCCAAGGTAGATCTAAGGAAGGAATACATGTGATTTGTAATTTATTATTCTAACTTTTAAAAATGAAATTAAATCCTAAACATCCTGTCACGATATTTGGGGTTTTTATGTTTCTAATCTAATAACATAAAAATAAACATAGATACAGATTCAATAAATATTTATACAAATTTTATCATTTATAATAGTGGAGTATTTATGAATATAATAACTAAGTTAATTATGCTTGCTCATATTATTTAGGTTATGAAAGATATAAATTGATATTTATTGATTCTCACTTTTTTATATGAATATCACCTTTGGTGGGGTTAGATTTCTTTGTTAACTAAACAAATCAATTAACACCTATGGGGTGTGGTTGATAACTAATTTGGTTAATTAAATTAATTCCTTTTCTCTAAGAGATTGAAAATGAACCATTTAAATGCTACCTTTGGTGGGGTTAGATAGTTTAAACTTTATTCAAGGTGTCCAAATTAAAGCTAAGAATTTCATTATCCCAGTACTACACAATCCACATTTTTCTTTATTGGGTGTGTCATATGGGGTGAGAAGCACAACTTGCTTTGTTATCCATACAAGTTGCATATGTACTTCTATATTGGAGTCAATTTCATGGACTCTAGCCCTTTTCACTTGACATCTGTACTTTTTGATGGAAATTAGCACCCAACATCTCAAAGGGAATTTAAGTTTCTGAAGCTATATTTTCACCCATCGCTCCTCCCAAAGCATTATCAACAATGAACTAACATTGTTGTGTAAATCCATTGTACAAAACTTGTTATGCAATTGCAGAGGGTAGTTATGATAGGGGCAATAAGTGAGGAGGAGTTTGAACCTATCCCATGCTTCATAGAAAGGTTCTCCTTCCATTTGAGAGAAAGTAGTAATCTTTTCTCTCAACTGTAATGTTTTTTGTTAGGAATAATATTTTATTATGAACTTATTATATACATCCTCCTAGGTCATCAAGGAACTTGGGGGGAGTGACATTAGCCAAACCAAGCCTTGTCTTTGAGGGTGTAAGGGAAACATCGTATTCTAAGTTAGTTCTCGATGAGTACACCAAGAGGGAATGCATGGATTATAGAATAGAAGTCCCTAATGAAAGAAAAAAAGTCTTCATTAGATAGTCCTTTAAAACAAGGTAGTGTGGAAAAATGAATATTTCTCAATTCATAGTTCTGGGCAACCTTACCGAGTTAGATTAAGAAAGTAGCAGTGGTAATGATTGGCCTTGCAGTGGTAAATTTATTACTTCCCTTTTGTGGGTATTAAGATAATTTCATAAACCCTAGAAAATTAATCATAAATATATAAAAGTGTCCAAAAAATAATTTTAAACAATGTTTTAAAATATAGGAAAACATTTGTGTGAAAAATAGAATCAAACGGAGAAAAATTGAAAAATTTCTATATGCCTCATTGAGCCTCTTGCCAAGCCCCTCGCTGGACCCCGGTGAAACCATCGTGGGACCCTAGAGAGAGTGGTCAGCCAGCAATAGTTTGTTCTATACAAATGGCCAAATCTTGCACCACTTCTCACACCAAAAATTTCCCTCTCCTCCTTCTCTCTCTAAAAGTATTCGGGTTTTTTATACATTTAGGAACGCGTTTCGGGGAGAAATATTCAAGGAATAGAGTCAAGTTTTGAGGTAGGGGTTTCTATTTTAAATTCATGCATTGTTTTTATAAAATTATCATGCATCATATGATATGAATAGAAAAGAAATCGGATGCCATGATTTTTGTAATAAATGATATAGTCGTTATGATCGTTTTTAAATATACATACATGAAAACATTAAATAGAGCGAGTATTAAATTTTGATATGAAACATTGCACACATGGCATATGAGATTTTCATTCATGCATCAAAAAATTGGTTTTATTCATGGGAAGTATGCTTGTATGTTGTATTGCGGAATATGCTACTCATGGGCATCCGGTTGCAGTGAAATATTTTTCTATAGATTATAGGTACGCATCGCATACATATTCTCAAAGTTTTTTTCGTCTATAGTGCATTGGATTGTTTACCCACATGGGCCTCAGAATTAGACTACTTGTTTTGTCTTGGAGTTTGCCATCTATTAGGTCTCGGAGTTTGACCGCACATAGGCCTTGGAGTTTGACCCCTCATTGTGTTTTGGATCCCATAGAAGAGGGCTCATATGATGTTAATTTGACCAATACATGTGCCATATGTATTATGGTCGTACATGGGGTCGGAGGTGGATCCACATGCATCTTAGAGTTGGACCACACATATGCCCATGTATTTTAGTGACCAATACATGTAGGGTTGCATATCACACATTGGATTAATATTGCGTAACATATTTTATATTGTATAAGAATGCATTAGGATACTTGGAATGTACACTCTCTCAACCATTGAAAGTGAGAAAGTACAAGTATACCTAGTTTATAACTAAAATCTTTGCACACTTTATGCTAATAATAATGATTACTTACATTCGATAAATTTATTAATAAATGACATGCATCATAAATTATTGAATTGTTATACTATTGATTACAATAAATTCTTTTTGAGATACATTTAGCTCACAACGTTTCATTTTCCGCTCCAGGTTAGAATTCATTAAAGCAGTTCGCGATTCGACGTTGAAGTGAAAGAAGGATATTTTTAATTTTATTTTATTTATGTAATTCATTTTGTATCCTGTATTTGGAGACAATGCTGAGTCATGATGCAAAGAAAATCACCTTTCAATATATGTATTTGATGTTATCTATAATTTAAATAATTTTTGTTCAATTGTGTTTTTTAAATAAGAATATACCAAATTCAATATATATTTTATTAAATAAAAACTCTTAAATTTTCTTTAAATATAATTTAAAATTAGCCTCCCTTCCTATCTCACATCCCCATTTTTCACGACGTAACATAATTAAAATAAAAACTACCTATTTTTGTTACGGTTTGTAAAAGTAGAAAGGGGTTCGCGTGTACTTTGTTCTACTATTCAGCTGTATTCAAAAGCCTATTGAGCGTGGATTTGTTATAAAGTTGGTGCTAGAATAATACTTGTATTTGTATACTAAATTTTTGTATATTTTTTTTTGGACAAGGGGTATTAAATGTAACACTATCTTTGTTGTGCTAGCTTTACCCGTTATGTGGCTTTTTGTAGAAATTAAAAAAATTAAGAGTACTCTATAAATTTTGCCAGAATGAATACGTTCATATGGCTAGTGCTAGGTTTATGCCATGAGTACTTTTACAAAAGTTTTTTTTGTCTTGGCTGCTTCAGTTGCGTGGCTTGTTTTTTTGTTGAGAGAAACAACAGAACTGTACAACGTAGACTTCTCCGCAATACTATTGCCTAAAATGTATACCATTCAAAATCTACATTTTATTTTTTACCCTTTCTACCTAAAAAGCTCTCTTAGATGAGTTTTATTGTCGAGTGATTTTCTTATTAATTGAAATTACAAGTTTAATAATATGTATTCCTCAAACCGGTAAAGAAATATGGAAATTTATTAGGTGAACCACTAAAGTAACTTAACTCAATCTCTATAGATGTTTTTCTTGTTGCATAGTAATTTGAAGTGATCAAGAACACGATAATCATAATATATATATGGAAGAGAAATGCTAGAGACATAAAATTCTGCCCATTTTTACACCCACGTATTTAGATTTTGTCACGTATTAGTATTATCTTAAGAATTGAATCATTTCTCTAATTTTCAAAACAATTATAATAGGAGACAAAAAATTAAAATCATGGGTTTAAAAGTGTGTACGTACAACGTTAGATGATATTAGCATTTCTCATATGTGGAATGTTCCTTTGTAGCTTAAGAAGTTTCATCCTTGTGGTGGTGATTATAAGAAGTTAATAATAAGTTGTTTTGAGTGACACAGCAGAATTCAAAACCAAAAATATGAAAAAGACTGCTGCAATAAAAGAAGCTACCACAGCTGAACTTCCTTGCTGACAAAAGTCATTGAATTGCTGACAAATAGCTATCCAATTCGCATCCGAATTTCCATTATGAGCTAAGTACACAACTGCAGCGGCCGCAGAAGCAGAAGATGTGGTTAGTGTAACCATCATCTGCAACATATATATTAACAAGTATTAATGACTTATTCTTCCTTAGCTTATTTAGTTACTATGTTACAAATTACTGCCATTTAAAATCAGTTAGACGAATAAAACCACGGTTGTAATTGGAGTACTTAGGTGCACTAACGGTCAAAAGTAACTAGTGGACCTATGTTATCCAGTTGTAAAAGCGCTCACCCAAATAGTTAATATGAAGGTAATGATCATCTAAATCAATTATGGTGTTAGATTATATATTTACCGTGTCTAATATAATAAGGAAAAACCTTGGTCCTAAGGCATGAGGTCGAACAATGCATACTACGGAGAAAGGTAATGAGAGAACGAGATATCCACCTGCTGCTGCATTTGCTACCACGAAAAACCTGCATTTTAAATTTGATTTTTTGAGTTAATATTCGCTATTTACTCTCTTAAAAATATAAATTAGATTATTGTAATTAAAAAATTAAATTTATTGTTATTTATTTCGAGTATTTGTTATTAAAAAAACATATTACTTTGATTTTGTACTTAAAAAAAAAGTAATAAAAAGTTATATAGATAAATGTTTTAAAAACTTTATTCTTCTTTATTAAACATATTTCCGGGTGGATTTGAACGAAGAAACTCCCTCAAGAAATACGAAGCCTTTAATTACCACTCTCTTTTTCTTAATTCTCAAAATATTAGCAAAGTTTTCGAAACCAGTTATTGAAATTTTTTGATATACAAAATCAAAAACTTTACAAAAGCAATCAAGAAATCAAAAGAAAAAAGGAAAAAACTTTAAACCCTACAATGTCACGAGCAACGTGGAAAATGTTAACAACATATGTAAAATTAAAGATAATAAAATGCATTATAATTATATTATACGTGAAAGTTGGAAGATCGTTATATTCAGCGTGGAATTGGAGGAATTGAGTGAAGAAAGGAAGAGTCTGCTCTGCATTTCCCATAATGGCAGTGGCAGCAAAAGCAGCAGCTGCAGCACCTAGCCTTAATATAAAGTCCAAAATTGCAATTCCTTTTTTCCATTTTGGCTGTACAGGAATGGCTTTTGTAGTGACAACATTTGGAGTATTTGGAGATGTCTGAACACTAGCAACACCCTTTCCTTTGGACCTTGTCTTTGGAAGAAGAACAGCTTCATCATTGTGTTTTGGCTCCTCCATTGAAGCTAAATGTCTATAGAGTTTGATAAATATTTGTTTGGACTTAATTTGGAGTGTGTAATAAAAGGGGTGAGGGTCTTGTTATATAGAGATATTCGAGAGAATACACAAATCAATATCAAGTTAATGGGTTTGTTTAGTACTTAAATATTTGAGAAAATAAATTAGGTGACTGTTCAACAACACAAGAGAGGAGTTGTTGCTGCTTAAACATCACTTGCTCCACTTTATTTCATTATCTTCCAGTTAGACAGATATGTATTAGTATAATCATGGAATTGTAATTATTACAAGATTTACCAAAATAATAATAAGATCTCGTCAATAAAAAAGAGGTGATTTATCGGATAAAACTCAGTTCTCTTCTCTTTTAAACCATAAATTTCAATAATAATATGTTATGTATAATTTGAGAGAGAGAGCTAGAGGAAGAAGAAGAACACTAAGAGAGGGAAGAACTGATTGTAATAATTTCTGATATATCTTTTATTATTCCATCTCTTCACTATATATATAACCTTATAATCAAAATAAAGGAAACATGAGATGGTGAAGAATGAGTCAAGAGCATACCCCTAACGACCTAGTGGTCCCCTCCCCACAGTTGTGTAACCATCTCTGCGCCTACGTTCGTCTGCATCTCTGCGCACATGCTAGTATCATAATAATATAAAAAACTACTTTGTCAGATCAAGTCATGATTATAACATATCTTCAATGATTATTTCTCTATAGATCAATAATAGAATATTACCCATTTCAAATCACATATTTAAAACACCAAATATATTTCAACCGAAAAAAAATAAAAAAATCTTAGAGAATGACTAATATTGTTCAAATTTTTAGTGTTTGGGTTGTTGAAAGTTGAACAATTAGTTTTGGTGGTAGAATCAAAAAGTGTATTGTCATTTTGGTTAATAGCAATATAATAGAATTAATTTTTATTAATAAAAAAACATTAATTAAAAAGTGTGATGGAATTATATGTATAATTATAATAAAATAATAAGCACTTACAAATCATTAGAATTTTACAAGGAGTAAATTAATAGCTTAAAATAAAAAATTGAGTAAAAATGAGAAAAAAAATCTCACAACTAAATAGATAAAAAAGATTAATGAAAAGTTGTATAAAATGGTCCCATAGTATTCTTAATCTTGATTTTTATCACCACTAATAATTAGTTGCACCTCTCCTTCCTATGGATCTAAGAATAAAGAACACACTGTTAGAACCTCAGACCACCTTGAGACGTGGTTACCTTTGGCTCTTTAAGTGATAGGACTTCTCATGAGTCACTGAACTATCTTTCTTAACTGTACTTCACTTTATAGAACTTGGAGGTTTCATTTGTATATTTTTTCTACTATTGGGACCTCAACATATTTTTACTTGCACTATTGTGCATTGGTATTAGGGACTGAACTCACTGCAGACAATCAAGATTAGATTTGGTCAACATGTGCACATGCCAGGATGGAGATAGATAAAAAGGGTTAGCAAAACATGGCAACCGAATGAAAGATGCACGAAGGTGTGAAGGGTGAAGGTCTATCCAACATTGGTTTGTCCAGCCATTGTCTGTCTAGCTGGCCATGCTCTAGCCTCCGAGCTCCTATCTTGCAATAAGTTGGTTGGTAAGGATATATCTAATTGGTCTTCATAGAGCATAACTTTAGTTGTCAAAGTTTTAACTAGGGGTCCCAGCCCAAGAGATAGGTTTGGTCCCTTAGTAGGGTGCAAAGATTTTAGCTATAATAAAGATTCTGGGATCCTTACAAGATCTATTGGGGACATGAGATCCCTTTTTTGAGAGGGCTACATAAGTGTAGGGGTTTTGATATTGCTCTTGTTGATATCCCAACTCTTTAATAGTTAGGCTCTTCTCTGTTGTAATTATTTTTCTAAGAGTTAATATCTCTATTGGTCCCGAGCCTTTACCTTAAAATATACTTTGGTCCCTAACATTATTTTCATAAATTTTACTTCCTAACCATTTAAATTTTAACAATTTTAGTCGAATTTAACATAATTTGGTCCCTAAGCTTTTCAAGAAATTAAAAGTTGGTCCCTAAATTTTTGACAAAAAATGCTAAAATGGATTAAAACCATTAAATTTTAAAAGGTTGAGGAGTAAAATGCATGGGAAAAAGGTTAGGAATCAAAGTATATTATTAGATAAAGGTTAGAGACCAACAAAGTTGTTAAACCCTTTTTCTAACTTTTGCACTTCTGTCCCTTCTTGGTGGGAATTTCATGGAGGATCATGTCCTAATGGCCTCAAGCTCTTATCAAACCAATATCTTGGTCTACTTAATAAATTTTGTAATTGACTCATGTCAAAACTTTGTCCAGAATGTAGAAATATGAGTAAACACTTAAGAATGCACCTGATGAGCAGAATCGGGATTGTCAAATACTTTGATGAACGAAAACCGACATCGCTGATTCTTGCCAATACTTTGGTTTTAATATTTATAAAACTCTCGCAAGTGCACGAATCATTTCGAATAAAATGATAAGTATACTCCCAAGGTCGATCTAAGGAAGGAATGTATGTGGTTTTTAATTTATTATTCAAACTTTTAAAAATGAAATTAAATCCTAAACATCCTGTCACGATATTTTGGGTTTTGTGTTTTTAATCTACTAACATAAAAATAAACATAGATTCAATAAATATTTATGCAAATTATATCATTTATAATAGTGGAGTATTTATGGATATAATAACTAAGTTAATTATGCTTGCTCGTATTATTTAGGTTATTAAAGATATGAATTGATATTTATTGATTCTCCCTTTTTTGTATGAATACCACCTTTGGTGGGGTTAGATATTCTTTGTTAACTAAACAAATCAATTAACACCTATGGGTGGGGTTGATAACTAATTTGGTTAATTAAATTAATTCCTTTTTCTAAGAGATTGAAAATGAACCATTTAAATGCCACCTTTGGTGGGGTTAGACAGTTTAAACTTTATTCAAGGTGTCCAAATTAAACCTAAGAATCTAATTATCCGAGTATTAACTTTCGAGTTTTAAAATCACTACCGAAAACATGTCTTCAATACATTTTTAGATAGTATTTCTTATAAAAACTTTTGAAATAGAGCTTCACTCTAACTACCAAGGCGATTGTACCATCAAATAAAAGAGCACTACTCTAAATCGAATAGGATAACTAAACCTTAAAATCTAATTTTCTAGTTTAAGTTTGTAATGAAAAATAATATATTTCTCTCTAACATTCTTAATATAAAATCATGAATAAAAATAAAATCAATTCATTTTAGAGATTTTTACCTATTTAATATTTCGCAAGCATAACAACGTCATTATTACATCATGTTTACTAAACAGCCAGCACAGTTAAATTTAACCACAGACAAATTAAATATAACATGTAAGAATAAAGCATAAAAATAACTGTAAAGAAAATAAAATCCTTACAGAACTTCGACGCTATTCCCGTTGCTGGAAAAACTCCAAGCGGAATTTGCACTCCCATTTATTGAATCAAAAAGCTAAAATATTACAAAAAAAACATAACTAGTTCTTCCCAAAAAGGGAAGAACTCTAAAACTAAGAGAAATTAACTAAGAAAAGCTAAAAACTAAGAAAACATAAGAAAAACTAAAAATCTAAGAAAAGAGAGAAAAGAAAGAGAGAAAAGAATGTATTTGGAGGTTTTGAAGATGTGTTTTGAAGTGAAGGGAAGGGGGGTATTTATAGGTGAGGATGGAGAGAAAAAATGAGTAAAACAATGTTAAAAAAATATTAAAAAATTAAAAAACATGTAATGGAAATCTTTGAGGTCATCAATGACGTCGGATGACGTCCACGAGGCTGCACGTGAAAAATGGGGTGAAAACGCGTTGGTAGCGCGCGTGAACGGTGCCCTCGCGAAAGGTCTGTAGCGTAAACGATAACCTGTAGCGATGTTGCGCATGAACAAGTACTGCGCAGTTGGGGTGGAGAGTCTTGAGCGGTGGCGCGCGGCGCGTTTTTCTCTTTTTTGACATTTTTGACCTTTTTGACCCATTTTGTCCAATTTTTCCATATTTGTCGACCTTTACGCATTTATTTATTAATATATTTGTGATGTATTGCTTCCAGTATTCCTGTTTGAGTCTTTAAGTTGCATTTTTAAGCCAAAATACCTGAAAAACAATAAAAATACCCGTGATTCCGAAAAAGACAAATTTATATAAATATATGATAAAACATATAAATATATATATTTTTAATCAATTAATTTGCATAAAATCATGGTTATTTTAGTGCTTTTTGAGAACTCATCAGCACCCAATGAATGATGACATGTAGAAGTACATCATTGGAGGTGTCCTTTCTATGGGAGGACAAATTATGCTATACTTGTGTTGTATCCTAATAATTCTTGTACTTTTTGTTAGAAAGTTTTTGGTGAGGCCTGTTCTAGGTCAGGTATGTCCTGAGATTCCAATTGCACTATGAATAAGTCCTTCGAGGTAGTCATAGTCAAAAAACATGTCTAGATCATAAGGTGAGACAATTGCTTGAGGAAAAGGGGGTAGTATGATCGATTCATAATAATGGGATGCTATACCAAGGATAATCTGGATGGCTATAGGTTCATGCATGGTTAGACATACGTCTACCTGATCCATCAAATGTCTAATCACATGTGACATGTTTGAACAATGATTTCCCTTGTACAATTGGTAATGTCCACTTATAAAGGATGGAAGGATTGGTGGGCAAGGTTAAATTTGATTAATGTGTGCGCATAATGGGATAGAGTAGAAGATGCATGGAGGAATGACTGAAGAATGTCTTTCGACCTTTGTTATCTAACAATGAGCCATTTGGTATGGATTCATCTGATGGGTGCTCATCTAGTGTAATATTGGTCATTGAAGTTCTAAATAGGGGTTCTGGGCCAAATGATAAGTCTGATCACTTCAAACAATGTGATCCTTTTGGATTTGTATGCAAGGACAATTTTGGTATTCTTGTAGGATCTATCGATGAGATGACGTCCTTTTTTTGGGAGGGGTGAGGAAGTGTGGGGTTTTTTATACTGCTCTTATAGATATCCCTACTCTTTAACCCTTAACCTCTTCTTTGTTGTGATTCTTTTTCTAACTTGTGCACTTCTATCCCTTGTGGGAGGAAAGTGTCAAAAATGTAGGGAGATTTGAACTTTTTTAAGGAGCCCAAATAGTGGGGATCATGTCTTGATTGCGACAAGTTTTGGTCGGATCAATATCCTACTATTCTCAATAAATATTATGCTTGACTTATGCCCAAACCTTTTTCAAAATGTACACATATGGTTGAACATTTAGGAATCCATCTGATGAATAAGGACAGGTAGAAGTGCATCATTGCATGTACCCTTTCTTTGAGGGGACACATGATTTTGTACATGTTTTGCATCATCGTACCTCTTTTACTTTTGGTAGCATGTTTTTTGTTAAGGCCCATTTTAGGTCTCATTTGTTTTTAGGTTTTGAGCACTATATGATTTCGTCCCTTTTAAGGAGCCATGGTCCATTTTGTTGTTATGCAATAGTGCATACCTGTCGAGGCACAGGTATAGAGCCTAGGGTGAGACAATTTCATGAGGGATAGTGGATAACATGATGAGTTCATGGTACAAGGATGATTGACTAAGGATGATTTAGGTGTATACAAATTTGGGATTGTCCAATCATATGTTTAATTGATAGACCATGTGTCTTTCCATATTTGACCTGTTTGGTTTATTATGTCCCTTGTATGATTGATGATGTCCACTTATATAAGATGGAAGGATAGATGATAAAATTTAGCTTTAGTTGATGTTTGTGCATGTTGGGATGGAGATGAATCAAAAGAGTCAACATGGTATGGGGACCAAGTGGAAGATATATAAAGGTGCATCTTTGTTGGGTGTATCAGTGACATGACTTCCCTTTTTTGGAAGGGCTACTTAAGTATAGGGGTTTGATTCTAATCTTGCAAATATTCTAACTCTTTAATACATATGCTCTTCTTTGTTGTAATTATTTTTCTTGCTTGTGAATTTCTATCCCTTGTGGGAAGGAAGTGCCATGGATGTCTAGAGGTATGAACTTTTTTGAGGATCTTAGGTAGTGAGGGATCATATCTCAATCATCTCAAGTTCTGGTTAGATAAATATCCTAGTCTACTTAATAAATTTTGTGCTTAACTTGTGCGCAGATTTTGTCAGGAATGTAGATACGTGATTGAACATTTTGGAATGCATATGGCAAATAGGGACATGTAGAAGTGTGTCATTTTAGGTGTCCTTTCTTTGGGAGAACACATAATTATGTACTTGTTTTCCATCCCCATACATCTTTTACTTTTTCGTACCATGTTTTTGGTGAGGCTCATTTAAAGTTTCCTTTGTCTTGAAATTTGGAGCACTTTATGAGTTCGTCCATTTTAGGGAGTTGTGGTTCATTATGTTTTTATACAATGGTGCATTGCCCGGAAGCAATTACAAAGCATTAGGTGAGAAAATTACTTGAGGGATAGTGGGTGGCAAGACTAGTACTTGGTGTAGGGATATCATGCTCAAATTTTGTATTTATAAAATAGTTCGCCAATGCATGAATCACTTTATAAAAAATGATAAGTATACTTCAAAAGTCGGTCTAAAGAGAAATTACGTGATTTTCAAATAATTTAAAAAATTCTTAAAAATGAAAAATAAACATAAATATTCGGTAAAGATGCTTATCTACTAAATTAATGCCTATTGGTTTGGCCTATGAGTAATCTATTGATTGGGATCTCTCATATCATACCACATGATGTGGGTTACTTTACATCCAATATCTACTTATAGGACTTCTATTCCTAGGAGGTCTATTTTTACATTTTGTCATCATTTGGGTTCACGACCCTATGAGCCACATTAGTGGTGTCAACCCCAATTTCATGTGATCATTAATTGCCTAATAAAATGAACTCTAGCTTGATGGTTTTTAAAGATTCTTAATCGAACTCAAGGTAGAGTTATGTGGAAGTCAAAGATGGGCTTTGAAAGTTCAAAACTCCTTTTTTCTTTCGGAGTTTAAATTTGAAAAGTCAACTTTGAAATTACAGGGTGTCTTATAGCCTCTGCACTATTTAGTGTGCCTCTCTAAGGCATCAATGATAGGTGCAAGAATCGAAACATGTTTAAGTGATAGGACTTCTCATGAGTCACTGAACTATCTTTCTTAGCTATACTTCACTTTATAGAACTAGGAGGTTTCATTTGTATATTTTTTCTACCATCGAGCCCTCGTCATATTTTTACTTGCACTATTGTGCATTGGTATTAAGGACTGAACTCACTACGAACAATCAAGATTATTTTTGGCCAACATGTGCACATGCCAGAATTTAGATGGATGAAAAGGGTTAGCAAAATGTGGCAACCGAATACAAGATGCACGAAGGTGTGAAGGGTTAAGGTCTATCAAAAAATGGTTTATCCGACCATGGTCTGTTTAGCTGGCCATGCTCTAACCCCCGAGCTCTTATCTTGCAATGAGTTGGTTGGTAAGGATCTATCTAACTTTAGTCGTCAAAGTTTTAACTAGGGGTCCCAGGCCAAGAGATAGGTCTAGTCCCTTAGTGAGGTGCAAACATTTTCGCTATGATAACAATTCTGGGATCCTTACAAGATCTATTATGGACATAAGATCCCTTTTTGGGAGGGATACATAAGTGCAGGGGTTTTGATATTGCTCTTTTTGATATCCCAACTCTTTAATACTTAGGCTCTTCTCTATTGTAATTATTTTTCTAAGAGTTAATAACTCTATTGGTCCCGAGCCTTTACCTTAAAATATACTTTGGTCCCTAACATTATTTTCATAAATTTTACTTTCTAACCTTTTAAATTTTAACAATTTTAGTCCAATTTAACATAATTTGGTCCCTAAGCTTTTCAAGAAAATAAAAGTTTGTCCCAAAATTTTTGACAAAAAATGTTAAAATGGATTGAAACCATTCAATTTTAAAAGGTTGAGGAATAAAATGTATGGGAAAAAGGTTAGGACTCAAAGTATATTATAAGATAAAGGTTAGAGACCAACAAAGTTGTTAAACCCTTTTTCTAACTTTTTCACTTCTGTCCCTTGTTGGTGGGAAGTGTCATGGAGGATCATGTCCTAATGGCCTCAAGTTCTTATCAAACCCATATGTTGGTCTACTTAATAAATTTTGTAATTGACTCATGCCAAAACTTTGTCCAAAATGTAGAAATATGAGTTAACACTTAAGAATGCACCTAATGAATGATGACATGTAGAAGTACATCATTGGTGGTGTCCTTTCTATGGGAGGACAAATTATGCTATACTTGTGTTGTATCCTAATACTTCTTTTACTTTTTGTTAGAAAACTTTTGGTGAGGCCCATTCTAGGTCAAGTTTGTCTTGAATTCCAATTGCACTATGAATTAGTCCTTTTGAGGTAGTCATAGTCCATTATATTGGTACGTAATGGTGTATACTTTTCAAAAAACATGTCTAGATCCTAAGGTGAGAATATTGCTTAAGGAACAGGGGGTAGTATGATCGATTCACAATAAAGGGATGCTAGACCAAGGATGATCTAGATGGTTGTAGGTTCATGCATGGTTAGACATACATTTACCTGATCCACCAAATGTCTAATCACATGTAACATGTTTGAATGTGTGATTTCCCTTGTACAATTGGTAATGTCCACTTATAAAGGATGGAAGGATTGGTGGGCAAGGTTAAATTTTATTAATGGGTGTGAATAATGGGATAGAGTAGAAGATGCATAGAGGAATGACCGAAGAATTTCTTTCAACCTTTGTTATCTCACAGTGAGCCATTTGGTAGGGATTCATCCAATAGGTGCTCATCTAGTGTAATTTTGGTCATTGTTGTTCTAAATAGGATTTCTAGGCCAAATGATAGGTCCAATCACTTCAAACAGTGTGATCCTTTTGGATTTGTTTGCAATGACAATTTTGGTATTTTCGCATGATCTATCGATGAGATGACCTCCCTTTTTTGGGAGGGGTGAGGAAGTGTGGGGGTTTTGATACTACTGTTATAGATATCCTTACTCTTTAACCCTTAACCTCTTTTTTGTTGTGATTCTTTTTCTAACTTGTGCACTTCTATCCCTTGTGGGAGGAGAGTGTCATAAATGTAGGGAGATTTGAACTTTTTTAAGGAGCCCAAATAGTGGGGATCATGTCTTGATTGCGACAAGTTTTGGTCGGATCAATATCCTACTCTTCTTAATAAATATTATGCTCTACTCATGCCCAAACCTTTTTCAAAATGTACACATATGGTTAAACATTTAGGAATCCACCTGATGAATAAGGACAGGTAGAAGTGCATCATTGTATGTACCCTTTCTTTGAGGGTACACATGATTTTGTACATGTGTTGCATCATCGTACTTCTTTTACTTTTGGTAGCATGTTTTTGTTAAGGCTCGTTTTAGGTCTCATTTGTCTCATGATTTTGAGCACTATATGAGTTCGTCCCTTTTAAGGAGTCGTAGTCCATATTTTTGTTATGCAATAGTGCATACCTATCGAGACGTTGGTCGAGAGCCTTGGGTGAGACAAGTTCATGAGGGACAGTGGACAACATGACGAGTTCATGGTACAAGGATGCTTGACTAAGGATGATTTAGGTGGATACAAATTTGGGAATGACTAATCACATGTTTAATTGATAGACCACATGTCTATCCATATATGACCTGGTTGGTTCATTTTGTCCCTTGTATGATTGATGATGTTCAATTAAATTGGATGCAAGGATAGAGGAGCAAAGTTGGCTCTAGTTGATGTTTGTGCATGTTGGGATGGAGATGAATCAAAAGAGTCAACATGGTATGGGGATCAAGTGGAAGATACATAAAGGTATGACTAGCGAGGTTCCATTCAACCTTGGTCTATATAGTAAGCTCCTCTCCAGCAGTGATCCAATTGGTGAGGATTTATCATGTGGGTCCTCATCTAGCATACCTTTGGTGTCTGAAGTTCTAATCGGGTCTCGGGCGAAGTAATAGGTTTGGTCCTTTTTAGTAGTATGATTAGTTTAACTTTGTTTGTAATAACGATTCTGGCATCTTTGTGGGATGTATTAGTGACATGAATTCCCTTTTTTGGAAGGGCTACATAAGTATGGGGGGTTTGATTCTAATCTTGTAGATATTCTAACTCTTTAATACATAGGCTCTTCTTTGTTCTAATTATTTTTCTTGCTTGTGAATTTCTATCCCTTGTGGGAAGGAAGTGCCATGGATGCCTAAAGGTTTGAACTTTTTTTAGGAGCTTAAGTAGCGAGGGATCATGTCTCAATCATCTCAAGTTCTGGTTAGATCAATATCTTAGTCTAGTTAATAAATTTTGTGCTTAACTTCTGCCCAGATGTTTTCAGGAACGTAAAATACATGATTGAACACTTTGGAATGCATATGGTGAATGGGGACATGTAGAAGTGTGTCATTTTAGGTGTCCTTTCTTTGGGAGGACACATAATTATGTACTTGTTTTCCATCCCTATACCTCTTTTACTTTTTCGTACCATGTTTTTGGTGAGGCTCATTTCAAGTTTCATTTGTCTTGAAATTTTGAGCACTTTGTGAGTTCGTCCCTTTTAGGGAGTTTTGGTTCGTTATGTTGTTATACGATGGTGCACTGCAAGGAAGCAAGCTTAGAGCATAAGGTGAGAAAATTACTTGAGGGATAATGGGTGGCAATACTAGTACATTTTGTAGGGATATCATACTCAAATTTTGTATTTAAAAAATAGTTCGTCAGTGCATGAATAATTTTATAAAAAATGATAAGTATACTTCCAAGGTTTTGTAAAGAGGAATCACGTGATTTTCAAATAATTTAAAAAATTCTTAAAAATGAAAAATAAACATAAATATTCTATCACAAAGTTTAGGTTTTGAAATATCTAAACTAATGACATAAAATAAAAGATACATTCAACAAACATTTAGGCAAATAACATTTAACACTCGTGCTTGCTCAATATTAATTAGGATATTAAAGATATAAATTAAGATTATTTATTCTCTCTTATATATACAAATAATGCCTTCGTTTGGGTCTGTTATTTTCTTATTAATTAAAATCACTTACTGTGTTTGGTCAAGTCTATCCGTTAATTTTAATTAAATTATGTTTTTTATAAGAGATTAACAAACCATCTAATTTTATCCTTTCATCGAGTCTAACAATTTAAACTTCATTTAAGGTGTCAAAGTTGGATTTAAAAATTTAAATATCTGGGAACTAACTTTCAGATTTTAAAAGTACTACAAAAAATATATTGTCAATATATTTTTAAATAGTAATTATTATAAAAATCTTTGAAATAAAGCATGACTCTACATCAGATCCAGATAATTACATCTAACATCTAGGAGTATTACTCTAAATTAGATCTAGATAAACAAATCTTAAATCTTACTTTCATATTTTAAGTTTACTACAAAAATTATGCAATCACTATATTTTTTTATAATAAACTTTGTAGAATTCTTGAATAAAAAATAATACTTAATTGATTTTATAAAAATGTTTACCTATTGTACTATTTTCCAAGCATAACAGTATTACAAATATCCCATACTATTTTTTATTAGACATACATAATTTAATAAATGATTATTAAATTAAACATATCATTCATAACAGCATATAAAATTAATCTAAAAATAGAAGAATGTATTTAAAATTTATATCTTAAGTGTATCCTTCAAAATACAAAATTTCATTACTAATCCGTTATTTGGAAAACCTCCAAAAACAAGTTACCAATAATATTTATTTAATTGAAAGAACTACTATTACATAAAATAAACTTGTTCAACTCTCAAAAGTGAGAAAAGAACTTTAAAACTACGAAATGAAAAACTAAGAAAGAAGAAATGATAAGAACATCTTTTGAAGAAGCTATGGGGTGAGAAATATTGAAGTAGGGAGTACTATTTATATGATTGGAAAATGCTACAAAAGGAGAGAAAAGTATATCATAGGGTTGTGCCACCGTAGCATGCAGCTTTCCACTTCAATCGAATGCAATGATTTTGCACGCATATTATCTTGACCCATACCACTTGAACCACATCATACATTTTTCCATTTTTCCATAAAATAGCAAAACTTCTAATCCTTATAATATATTTTAAGTTCACAATTAAAATCCAAAGCATAAGTTATTTTCATATCCTAAACATTCATACTTTATTATAGCAATTAGTTGAAACTCAAAAATTCATAGTCCATCCAAAATATATCAATAATAACTTATCCAATTTTAGTGTTTTAGAATCCGAATTTTCTTTGACTCTAAACCTCGGAGGTCTTACTCTTAATATCACATTGATCTATGGGTTCAAGCACTCATTCAATGGTATATACAAATGGAGTTTACATAAAGAAATGAACTAATAGGTTCCCATATATTTAAAGAATAAAAGGCTCAATATATTGCTTAATATTTGATCTCATGAAAAGAATCAAATGATAGGATTTATTAAGAAATCAAATACCATTTTTATGCATCAATTAAAATCATCAAATAAAAATTTCAAGTCATATGCCTTTTTGGAGATGAATAAAATGCAATGACTTCTAGGGGATTTATTTTCTATTTTTGTATTTAGCCATTTCTAACAACTTTGTAAGATTTTTAGGTCATAGTATTCAGTTTATACTATTCATTTTTCTCTTTCTTTCTCTCTTTTTTGGGTGATATTCTGATGCGGACCCTTTAGGCGAACAACCTAGGAACCCATAAACTCAAAGGAATATACCCGATTGATTTGCTAAGAACATGTTGAAGATGATCAGATTAGAACCCTAAGGAAAAAAAATCCTTAAAACCCAAACCTTGAGACGTCACAAAGGATGATCACTCCCTTTGATAAGTTAGATTCAAGTATTCAATCAAGAACACAAGAAGGCAAAGCAAGAAGCTTTCTGAAATTTTCTTTTCATTAATGAATATTCATCTTTCCATCATTACATGGATTTTCTTCTATATAAGAAAGAAACCCTAAAAGAAAAAACCCTAAATTAAAAAGTCCTATTTAGTTATGGATTAAGCCTAATACAACCTTAAAAATAAAATACTAGAAGACTTAAAATAAAAATTCCTAAACATAAAAGGCCCACAATTAAATAAAAGACTAAGACTTCAAATAAAAAGCCCACAATTAACTAAAATAAAAATGACTAAATATAAAAGCCCATAATTAACTAAAACAAAAAAATTCCTTCATAATTTCTTCCTTGTATTGAATTTGACATTTCAAATCTATCCCTTCCATAGGATCTTGCGAATATTTGTAGGATCTTGATGATCTTTAGAATATTTGTAAACATCAACTTGGTTAGCACCTCAATCTCCATTATTCCCCTCCTCTTCGAAAAGATTCGTCCTCGAATCTTAGCTTTGTAAGTAGGTCGATTTGGTATTACGGATTCAAATATGAAGTCTATTTGATATTGCATGCCTCGCAAAGGATGTAATCCATGGGGAATATCTTCAGAAAGTTGATCCTCAAAGTCCTCCAATAAATATACAATGACACTAGGTAAAAATGAGTTAAGATCGTTAGTAGAAAGTTAAACATCCTTATACATAAGTGCAAGTACTTGTTGCCTTGCTATCATTACACTCTCAATCTCTTGTTTTTCAACAAATGGACTCATTCTTTTATTTTTCTCTTTTTTTGCTCATTTTTCTCTCCTCTTTTCCCATTTTTCTCTCTTTTGTGCTCACTTTCTTCTCTTTTTTGCACACTTTTCCCTCCATTATGCTCACTTTTCTCTCCATTTCATTCTACCTCACTTACACTTTTTATTTTACTCTTGCTCACACTTTTTTTCCCACATCTTGCACTCTCTGCTATCCTAATTTGGTCCTTATAAGCTTGCAAAGGTTTGAGAAGAGCTAATATAACTGCCATGGTCGTCCAAGAAAAATATGAGCATCATACATTGGTGCCACATCACAAAGAACCTCATCCTCATAATTTTCAATTGAAAAAGGAACCTAAACTTGTTAGTTAACATTCACTTCCCCACAATCATTTAGCATTTGTAGTTTGAATGGTTTGGGATGCTTTTGACACTTCAAATTCAAATTTTCTACCAACAAAATACTAGATACATTAGTGTAGCTCCCTGATAAGAGCTAAATTATTGCATTTTTGTTATGATTTAAATGTTGATATTTGTGTGAAAATTGTGTTTATTTGATTATTTAATCCACAAATGTCATTTCACGGGTATTTCGTGTTTAAAGTGCAATTTCAGGTAAAATCATAATTTTGGAGAAGTTTGGGACAAAGTACAATGATCGGGATTGAATGAAATTAAAAAGAAAACAAAGTTTCAATATTTAGAAATTCCGCCACCGGCGAGAATATTCTCGCCACCAGCAAAAATCTTATCCAGAGCACGGCGAAATTCTTCCCGAGAGCACGGATTTTGGCCAAGTGAATCTCGCCGCCGGCCATATTCATCTAGCCGCCAACAAAAATCCTACCGAAAGCACGGCGAAAATCTTCCCGAGAGAATAAATTTTGGAAAACTCATCTCGCCGCCGGCCAAATGCATCTAGCCGCCGGTCACATTAATTTGGCCGCCGGCCAAAATCAGAAAAACCAAAATTTTATTTTCCATAAATCTCGTCGCGACGAGAATAATGTCGCCGCCGGCGAGTTTCGTCCGAAAACACATTTTTTTATGTTGTTTTGTTGCAAAATTCCCCCCCAAACCCTAGATCTATATATACATTATGATGGAGAAAGAGGGGGATGGCAGAGAGAGTATATCTGAGTTATTTTTGGAGGAGAAAAGGAATTTTTGGAGAGAAAGGTTGGAAAAGCTTGAAGGATCATCACCATTGTTGTTACAAAGTCTTCATCTTCAAGAGTTTTTCATCTCTTCTCCTTAGCTTTTATTTTCTGCATTTTATTTAGATTTGTTATTCATGGATTCAATTGAAATAATGTTTTTTCTTATTTCTATTATGAACTAATTCGTTTTTGCTAAGGCTATGATGTAGTTGAATCAAGAAAATCTGATTTCTTTTGTTATCGTTATATGAATTCATTGTTTTCAAGTTGAGTATTTATTTCCATGCTTAATGCTTTTAAATTTCTGATCAAGATTTAGATGATTTGTTGCATTATATTGAGACCGAGAGGAGATGTGTAATGAATGCTTCTTGTGATAAATACCGTATGTTGAATGCGAGTTTGACACATAATGCATGATGTATGTGGTTATTCTAGAAATTCCATAAATCGTAATGTGCTTATTTGTGATTAAATCTTCATAGAAATATAGTTGGTTTTCATAGATAAGTAATTCTAATATAACTCGAGAGAGAGTATTAGATAAGTTTGAGTTTTTCAACCATCACTTCTAACTTTGATTCTCATATAACTTGAAATCGGATTGAATTGATTTAACGAAATCAAATGCCTTAGCGTTTTTAATCATTTGTGAACAACATTAAATTTTGTTATTTGCGTTTAGTTTTAAGTTAATTTACTTTTTAAAGAAATTCAAAAATTCGGTTTACAAATAAAATTAGGATTAGTCAATTTTGGTACTTAGTAACGCCATTCCTTGTGGGTTCGATATCCGTACTTTTGTACACTTTATTACTTGAAAGATTCGTACACTTGCGAAAATATGAAGTCTATTTGATATTGCATGCCTCGCAAAGGATGTAAACCATGGGGAATATCTTCAGAAAGTTGATCCTCAAAGTCCTCCAATAAATATACAATGACACTAGGTAAAAATGAGTTAAGATCGTTAGTAGAAAGTTAAACATCCTTATACATAAGTGCAAGTACTTGTTGCCTTGCTATCATTACACTCTCAATCTCTTGTTTTTCAACAAATGGACTCATTCTTTTATTTTTCTCCTTTTTTTTCTCATTTTTCTCTCCTCTTTTCCCATTTTTCTCTCTTTTGTGCTCACTTTCTTCTCTTTTTTGCACACTTTTCCCTC
Source organism: Hippophae rhamnoides (assembly GCA_033030585.1). NCBI lineage: Eukaryota > Viridiplantae > Streptophyta > Magnoliopsida > Rosales > Elaeagnaceae > Hippophae > Hippophae rhamnoides. Next base: position 30,253,325 of record CM065431.1, on the reverse strand, counting down.
TATTATGCTCATTTTTCTCTCCATTTCTTTCTACCTCCCTTACACTTTTTATTTTCCTCTTGCTCACACTTTTTTTTCCTACATATTGCACTCTCTGCTATCCTAATTTGATCCTTATAAGCTTGCAAAGGTTTGAGAAGAGCTAATATAACTGCCATGGTCGTCCAAGAAAAATATGAGCATCATACATTGGTGCCACATCACAAAGAACCTCATCCTCATAATTTTCAATTGAAAAAGGAACCTAAACTTGTTAGTTAACATTCACATCCCCACAATCATTTAGCCATTGTAGTTTGAATGGTTTGGGATGCTTTTGACACTTCAAATTCAAATTTTCTACCAACAAAATACTAGATACATTAGTGTAGCTCCCTGATAAGAGCTAAATTATTGCATTTTTATTATGATTTAAATGTTGATATTTGTGTGAAAATTGTGTTTATTTGATTATTTAATCCACAAATGTCATTTCACGGGTATTTCGTGTTTAAAGTGCAATTTTAGGTAAAATCATGATTTTGGAGAAGTTTGGGACAAAGTACAATGATCGGGATTGAATGAAATTAAAAAGAAAACAAAGTTTCAATATTTAGAAATTCCGCCACCGGTGAGAATTTTCTCACCGCCGGCGAAAATCTTATCCAGAGCACGGCAAAATTCTTCACGAGAGCACGGATTTTGGCTAAGTGAATCTTGCCGCCGGCCATATTCATCTAGCCACCAACAAAAATCCTATAGAAAGCACGGCGAAAATCTTCCCGAGAGAATAAATTTTGGCATACTCATCTCGCCCCGGCCAAATGCATCTAGCCGCCGGTCACATTAATTTGGCCGCCGGCCAAAATCAGAAAAACAAAAATTTTATTTTCCAGAAATCTCGCCGCGACGAGAATAATGTCGCCGTAGGCGACTTTCGTCCGAAAACACATTTTTTTATGTTGTTTTGTTGCAAACTTTCCCCCCAAACCCTAGATCTATATATACATTATGATGGAGAAAGAGGGGGATGGCAGAGAGAGTATATCTGAGTTATTTTTGGAGGAGAAAAAGGAATTTTTGGAGAGAAAGGTTGGAAAAGCATGAAGGATCATCACCATTGTTGCTACCAAGTCTTCATCTTCAAGAGTTTTTCATCTCTTCTCCTTAGCTTTTATTTTCTGCATTTTATTTAGATTTTTTATTCATGGATTCAATTGAAATAATGTTTTTTCTTATTGCTATTATGAACTAATTCGTTTTTGCTAAGGCTATGATGTAGTTGAATCAAGAAAATCTGATTTCTTTTGTTATCGTTATATGAATTCATTGTTTTCAAGTTGAGTATTTATTTCCATGCTTAATGCTTTTAAATTTCTGATCAAGATTAAGATGATTTGTTGCATTATATTGAGAGCGAGAGGAGATGTGTAATGAATGCTTCTTGTGATAAATACCGTATGTTGAATGCGAGTTTGACACATAATGCATGATGTATGTGGTTATTCTAGAAATTCCATAAATCGTAATTTGCTTATTTGTGATTAAATCTTCATAGAAATATAGTTGGTTTTCATAGATAAGTAATTCTAATATAACTCGAGAGAGAGTATTAGATAAGTTTGAGTTTTTCAACCATCACTTCTAACTTTGATTCTCATATAACTTAAAATCGGATTGAATTGATATAACGAAATCAAATGCCTTAGCGTTTTTAATCATTTATGAACAACATTAAATTTTGTTATTTGCGTTTAGTTTTAAGTTAATTTACTTTTTAAAGAAATTCAAAAATTCGGTTTACAAATAAAATTAGGATTAGTCAATTTCGTTACTTAGTAACGCCATTCCTTGTGGGTTCGATATCCGTACTTTTGTACACTTTATTACTTGAAAGATTCATACACTTGCGAAAATACGCACCTGGAAATAGGAGGAAAAGCCGTCAACATCCCAAGATGTTTAAAGCCATCAATATCGGAGAAAAAGATGGAAAAATCTAAATAAAAGCCGTCAACATCCCAAGATGTTCAACCTTCCCCAAATGCGAAATATGAGCCTCCTATCCCATATCCTCAAAGATTGAATAAGGAAATGCTTGATAATCAATTTGATAAATTTTTGGATATTTTTAAGAAATTGCATATTAACATTCATTTTGCAGAGTTGTTGGAACAAATTCCCAAGTATGCAAAATTCATGAAGGAAATTCTATCAAAGAAGAGGAAGCTGGGAGATTATGAAACTGTCATGCTAAATGAGGAGTGCAGTTCAGTTCTTCAAAGAAAACTGCCACAGAAATTGAAAGACCCAGGGAGTTTTACTATACCTTGTACTATAGGAGGTTGCAATTTTGATAAAGTCTTATGTGATTTAGGAGCAAGCGTTAATTTGATGCCACTTTCTATTTTCAGGAAACTAGGCCTGGGAGAAGTGAAGCCCACTACAATCTCTCTACAATTAACGGATCGATCGGTGAAATATCCTCGAGGGGTAATTGAGGATGTTTTAATTAAAGTTGAAAAATTTATTTTCCGTGTAGATTTCGTGGTGCTTGACATGGGGGAAGATAGAGAGGTACCCTTGATATTGGGGAGACCGTTCCTTGCAAATGGAAGAACATTGATTAATGTTCAACAAGGAAAGCTCATTCTACGGGTGCAAGATGAATAAGTGACTTTTGATGTTTTTGAAGCAATGAAATTTCCAAGTGAGGAACATTCTTGTTTTCGAATTAACACTCTTGACAGGTTAATCTAAGAAACTTTTGAGGAGAGAACTCCATTGCTACCACTAGAAGCTTGCCTTGTGAAATCTGCAACAAATGAGATGGATGAATTGAGGAATGATGCTTATGAGAAGGCCCGAATATACAAGGACAAGATGAAGGTTTGGCATGATAATCACATTTTGAGGCAAAACTTTGAGGTGGGACAGAAGGCGTTCAACCTCACCTCCTAATAGACAATCAGCTATGGATCCACCATTTGTTGAGGGAGGTGGAAATCATAGAGCTTTGAGGGATTATGTTATGCCTAATGTTGCTGGAACTACTTCGGGTATAAGGAGGCCAACTATTCAAGCAAATAACTTTGAGATAAAACCATCCTTTATCCAAATGGTTCAATCAAATCAGTTTGGGGGAATGTCAAAGGATGATCCAAATGCACATATTGCTTACTTTCTGGAGGTGTGTGATCTTTACAAGATAAATGGTGTGTCTGAAGATACTATAAGATTGAGTGTTTTTCCTTTTTCACTTCGGGATAAAGCCAAGGAGTGGCTTAATTCATTACCACCGGGATCAATTACAACATGGAATGAGTTGGTTCAGAAATTCTTGTCCAAGTTCTTTCCTCCTGCGAAGACGGCAAAATTGAGGAATGAAATCACATCTTTTACACAGTATGACCAAGAATCATTGTATGAAGCTTGGGAAAGATTCAATGAAATGTTGAGAAAGTGCCCACATCATGGTATACCAATTTGGCTACAAGTCTCTACATTTTATAATGGGTTGGTTTCAAACTATCGTGCAATGATTAATGCTGCAGCTGGAGGGTCTTTAATGGGAAAAACACCGAAGGATGCTCATGATTTTTTAGAGATTATGGAAGAAAACAACAATCAGTGGCATTCAGAGCGGGTAATTGCAAAAAGACAAGCAGCAGTGCATGAAATTGATTCAGTGAATGCTTTGTCGGCTCAAGTTCCTATTCTTTCAAGAAAGATGGATTCTTTGTCATCCAAATTCGAATCCAAACCAACTACACAATGTGATTTATGTGGTGGAAATCATGCTAGTATCGAGTGCCAAGTTGGAAATCCATTTGCTTCACCAAATGCTGAGCAAGCAAATTATGTTTCAAATTTCCAAAAACCTCAACATAACCCATATTCGAACACCTACAATCCAGGTTGGAGAAATCATCCAAATTTGTCATGGGGAAATAACCAAGGGGATTCAAACCGTCATCATCTTCTTACCAACCCCAAGAGAAGAAACAAAAAGATTTGGAAGGAATTTTGGGAAAGTTCATTGAGGAGATAAGAACAAATTTCAAAAATCAAGAGGCAATAAACTGGGACATCCAAAACCAACTAGGGCAGCTTTCAAAGCAGATTGCAGAAAGGTCTCAAGGATCGTTTCCTAGTGACACAATAAATCCCAAAGAGTATGTAAAGGCTATCACATTGAGAAGCGGTAAAGAACTTGAATGGTAGGGGAAATCGGAGAAAAAGATGGAAAAATCTAAAGAAAATCCGTCAACATCCCAAGATGTTCAACCTTCCCCAAATGCGAAATATGAGCCTCCTATCCCATATCCTCAAAGATTGAATAAGAAAATGCTTGATAATCAATTTGATAAATTTTTGGATATTTTTAAGAAATTTCATATTAACATTCATTTTGCAGAGATGTTGGAACAAATTCCCAAGTATGCAAAATTCATGAAAGAAATTCTATCAAAGAAGAGGAAGCTGGGAGATTATGAAACTGTCATGCTAAATGAGGAGTGCAGTGCAGTTCTTCAAAGAAAACTGCCACAGAAATTGAAAGACCCAGGGAGTTTTACTATACCTTGTACTATAGGAGGTTGCAATTTTGATAAAGTCTTATGTGATTTAGGAGCAAGCGTTAATTTGATGCCACTTTCTATTTTCAGGAAACTAGGCCTGGGAGAAGTGAAGCCCACTACAATCTCTCTACAATTAACGGATCGATCGGTGAAATATCCTCGAGGGGTAATTGAGGATGTTTTAATTAAAGTTGACAAATTTATTTTCCGTGTAGATTTCGTGGTGCTTGACATGGGGGAAGATAGAGAGGTACCCTTGATATTGAGGAGACCGTTCCTTGCAACTGGAAGAACATTGATTAATGTTCAACAAGGAAAGCTCATTCTACGGGTGCAAGATGAACAAGTGACTTTTGATGTTTTTGAAGCAATGAAATTTCCAAGTGAGGACCATTCTTGTTTTCGAATTAACACTCTTGACAGGTTAATCTAAGAAACTTTTGAGGAGAGAACTCCATTGCTACCATTAGAAGCTTGCCTTGTGAAATCTGCAACAAATGAGATGGATGAATTGAGGAATGATGCATATGAGAATACCCAAATATACAAGGACAAGATGAAGGTTTGGCATGATAAGCACATTTTGAGGCAAAACTTTGAGGTGGGACAGAAAGTGCTGCTTTATAAATCTCGACTCACACCTTTTCCAAGAAAGCTAAAATCTCGTCGTCGACCTTTTCTAGTAACCAAGGTGTTTCCTTATGGAACAATTGAGATCAGTCATGAAACAAAGGGAACTTTCAAGGTAAATGGACAACGGTTGAGGCCATATTTTGACGGAGAATTCAACAAGCAGAAAGAATGACATAAAGTCTAGCTAATGACTATAACTTAAAGCGCTTAATGGGAGGCAACCCATCATATTTGTTTTCTCATCTTTTATCTCATTTTATTTTAGAAATTTTAAATTCTGCACTTCATTTTATGATAATTTTATTTTTAATTAAATTTTCTTATTTTATTTGTCTTGCAAGTAAGAAAAAACCTTTGCAGTTTTTCTTTCTTACATTGAGGACAATGTAAGGTTTTGGTTGAGGGTGCGGTAAATGGTAAATCTTTTCTTCCCTTCATTTGTTTTTTTAGTAGTTTTGTTTGTGTGTTTATTTGTATTTAATTTTGATTTTCCATTTATTTTTCTGTATCTTGATTTAATTTCTTTTATTTGTTTATTATCTTATTTTTATTTATTTATTTATTTATGTTTACGTTTATTTTATTTTTCTCTCAATTGCAATTTTACTTGTTTTAATTTGCACATTGATGATAATAATGTGATTGTGATAACAAGTAGCTTTTAGAAGACATTAAATTTTGCTACGGTTTAAAGATAATTTCAAATGTTGATTTTACCAAGTTGGCGACTCTTTTGGTATGTGGTGTGATGAGTGCTCAAAAAGCACTAAAATAACCATGATTTTATGCACATTAATTGATTAAAAATATATATATTTATATGTTTTATCATATATTTATATAAATTTGTCTTTTTCGGAATCACGGGTATTTTTATTGTTTTTCAGGAATTTTGGCCTAAAACCGTAATGTAAAGACTCAAAGAAGAATACTTGAAGCAATACATCACAAATATATTAATAAATAAGTGGGAAAAGGTCAACAAACATGGAAAAATTGGACAAAATGGGTCGAAAAAGGTCAAAAATGTCAAAAGATTTGAATCACACACAAGAAATTTCACCAGCGTATTGTGGCCTTGACCAACGCCAAGACGCCTGTGCTCGATTACCCGGCCGCACCTCTCACCGCCGCACGCGCGCCTGACTGCCAGCACCAAGATGTTGACTCCCTATTCACGCGCTGGGCAGGCCAATGTGGCATATTCACGCGTCACTGAAGCCGCGCGCGATTGGGACCAGCGCGCTGCAGCGCCCAACGCGTTTTTGACCCATTTTCACGTGCAGCAGCCCCTATGACGTCAGCATGTCCACTACACGTTTTTTAATTTTTTAATATTTTTTTAACATTTTTTTACTCATTTTTTCTCTCCATCCTCACCTATAAATACCCCGGCTTCCTTTCACTTCAAAGCATGCCTCAAAACCTCACATCTCTCTTCCTTCTTTGTCACATATCTTAGATATTGAGTTTTTCTTAGTTTCTTTCTTAGTTTCTAAGCTTTTCTTAGTTTTTCTCTTAGTTTTTAGGTCAATTCTCTTAGGTTTAGAAGTTCTTCTCTTTTTGAGAGGAACTTGTAATGTTTTTGTAATAATTTAGATTTTTGATTCAATAAATGGAAGTGCAAATTCCGCTTTGGAGGTTTTCTAGCAACGGGAATAGCGTCGAAGTTACGTATGATTTTATTTTTCTTTACTGATTATTTTTATCTTTATTCTTACATGTTATATTTAATTTGCGTGATTAAATTTAATCGTGCTAGCCGTTTATAATCATGATATAATAATAACGTTGTTATGCTTTAGAAATATTAAATAGGTGAAAATTTCTAAAATGAATTGATTTTATTTTTTATTCAAGATTTTATATTAAGAATGTTAGTAGAGAATATATTATTTTTCATTACAAACTTAAATCGAAAATTAGATTTTAAGGTTTAGTTATCGGTCGATTTAGAGTAGTGCTCTTTTATTCGATGGTACAATCGCCTCATAGGTAGTTAGAGTGAAGCTCTATTTCAAAAGTTTTTATAAGAATTATTATCCGAAAATGTATTGACAACATGTTTTCGTAGTAGTTTCTAAAACTTGAAAGTTAGTACTTGGATAACTAAATTCTTAGGTTTAATTTGGACACCTTGAATAAAGTTTAAACTGTCTAACCTCACCAAAGGTGGTATTTAAATAGTTCATTTTCAATCTCTTCGAAAAAGAAATTAATTTAATTAACCAAATTAGTTATCAACCCCACCCATAGGTGTTAATTGATTTGTTTAGTTAACAAACAATATCTAACCCCAGCAAAGGTGGTATTCATACAAAAACACAGAATCAATAAAATATCAATGTATATCTTTAATAACCTAGATAATATTAGCAAGCATAATTAATTTAGTTATTATATCCATAAATACTCCACTAATATAAATGATAAAATTTGCATGAATATTTATTGAATCTGTATTTATATTTATTTTTTTATTTATTGAATTTGTATCTATGTTTATTTTTTTATTATATTTTATTAATCAGAGTATATATGTTTATTTTATGTTATTAGATTAGGAACACAAAAACCAAACTATCGTGATGTAGATGTTTAGGATTTAATTTCGTTTTTAAAAGTTTGAATAATAAATTAAAAACCACATACATTCCTTCCTTAGATCGACCTTGGGAGTATACTTATCATTTTCTACGAAATGATTCGTGCACTTGCGAGAGTTTTACAAATATTAAAACCAAAGTATTTGCGAGAATCGGCGATGCCGGTTTTCGTTCATCATGGTATGATTTGGTTGATTAGTCTAAATGCTTAGAAAAGTCTTATGTGCGAATTTTTCATGGACAATTTTGTGATCGCAACAAACTCTAGAATCATTTGAAAACCTCTTGAGGCGAAATAATTTGGAATTGCACTGTTTAGGATATGATGTAGGCCATTTTTGGATCGATTGTGCTATTTTAAGCCTTCCTTGTTATCTTTATATCACTAGTTACCTCTTTGAGCCTATTTACATATATTGTTAGCCTTATTTTTCTTTCTTTTTGCCTTCTATAACCTACCCTTTGTTTAGCCAATATATATATATATATATATATATACAATTCCTACCTTATTTGTTAAGAGCACTTAATTTTGACCACAAACTTTTCGAGAGCAATTGGAGTAAAGATGGAATAATATATATATATATATATATATATATATAGAATAATAATAATAATTCTTCCACATATATTGGAAGAAATTGGTTATGGGTTGTGTTTAGAAAGAAAAAAAAAACAAAAAAAAAAGAGAAAAGAAAAGAAAAAAAGAGAAAAAAACAAAAAAAGGCCCTTCACACTCTAGTAAATAAAAGAGTGTTAGTGATAGATGTAGTGAGGTGAAAGATGGAGGAAGAATTTTTTTTATCTTTTGAAAAATGGGTTATGATCGGAAGAAACAATTTGGGTTTAATGATATTACTCTTTTACTTAATTGGTTGTTTTTAATCTAATAAGTGCTATTATTTGTATTTTGCACTTCCCATTCTTTCTTAACCAAATACCTAAGCCTAACATTACAAGCCTCATAAAGTCTTATTGATCCAAAGTGGTGTATTTTCCTTCATTAGTGGAGAGAGGTTTGAAAAGTGAGCCTATGGAGTTTGAGATTTCACATTTTTGTTTGTGGATGTTATGCATAATATTATCCTGGCATTATGACTATTGGTTTGTGGTTTGATGGATGTTTAAGAGTCAAAAATAAAAGTGAAATTGGCATTTGAGATTTCTTAAAGCTTAGGTGACATTTAATTATTCTATGTGTTGTGTGTTATTTACAATTTTTGAGACATTTGTGCAAATTAATTTTTGTATGATTTTATTGATTTGAGTTAGAATAGTTATAGGTAAGATGTTTGTGGCTATCATCACTGGAAGCCCTCACTAGACTACAACTCGTCCTACTAGGGCCGCCTAGGAATTTAAAGGCTTATTGCATACGCTTAATGTAATTTTGTAAATAGAATAAAGTTTTCTTTGAAGTTTCTCTTAATGTCTCCTTTGAATTTATTAAATAGATCGCTTTTCTTGCTAGAGACTAGCAAGAAGCTGGTTGGGGGTTATTGATAAGAGCTAAATTATTGCATTTTTGTTATGATTTAAATGTTGATATTTGTGTGAAAATTAGGTTTATTTGATAATTTAATCCACAAATGTCATTATACGGGTATTTCATGTTTAAAGTGAAATTTCAGGTAAAATCATGATTTTGGAGAAGTTTGGGACAAAGTACAATGATTGGGATTGAATGAAATTAAAAAGAAAATAAAGTTTCAAAATTTAGAAATTCCGCCACCGAGGAGAATATTCTCGCCGCTTGCGAAAATCTTATCCAGAGCACGGCGAAATTCTTCACGAGAGCACGGATTTTGGCCAAGTGAATCTCACCGCCAGCCAAAGTATCTCACCGCTGGCCATATTCATCTAGCAGCCAGCGAAAATCCTACAGAAAGCACGATGAAAATCTTCCCGGGAGCACAAATTTTGGAAAACTCATCTCGCCGCCGGCCAAATGCATCTAGCCGCTGGCCACATTAATTTGGCCACCGGCCAAAATCAGAAAAACCAAAATTTTATTTTTCAAAAATCTCGCCGCGGCGAGAATAATGTCGCCGCCAGCGAGTTTCGTCCGAAAACAAAAAAAAATTTATGTTGTTTTGTTCCAAAATTGCCCCCCAAACCCTAGATCTATATATACATTATGATGGAGAAAGAGGGGGATGGCAGAGAGAGTATATCTGAGTTATTTTTGGAGTAGAAAAGGAATTTTTGGAGAGAAAGGTTGGAGAAGCTTAAAGGATCATCACCATTGTTGCTACCAAGTCTTCATCTTCAAGAGTTTTTCATCTCTTCTCCTTAGCTTTTATTTGCTGCATTTTATTTAGATTTTTTATTCATGGATTCAATTGAAATAATGTTTTTTCTTATTTCTATTATGAACTAATTCCTTTTTGCTAAGGCTATGATGTAGTTGAATCAAGAAAATCTGATTTCTTTTGTTATCGTTATATTTATTCATTGTTTTCAAGTTGAGTATTTATTTCCATGCTTAATGCTTTTAAATTTCTGATCCAGATTTAGATGAATTGTTGCATTATATTGAGACCTTTTGGAGATGTGTAATGAATGCTTCTTGTGATAAATACAGTATGTTGAATGCGAGTTTGACACATAATGCATGATGTATGTGGTTATTCTAGAAATTCCATAAATCGTAATGTGCTTATTTGTGATTAAATCTTCATAGAAATATAGTTGGTTTTCATAGATAAGTAATTCTAATATAACTCGAGAGAGAGTATTAGATAAGTTTGAGTTTTTCAACCATCAATTCTAACTTTGATTCTCATATAATATGACTTGAAATCGGATGGAATTGATTTGGCGAAATCAAATGCCTTAGCGTTTTTAATCATTTGTGAACAACATTAAATTTTGTTATTTGCGTTTAGTTTTAAGTTAATTTACTTCTTAAACAAATTCAAAAATTCGGTTTTCAAATAAAATTAGGATTAGTCAATTTCGGTACTTAGTAACACCATTCCTTGTGGGTTCGATATCCGTACTTTTGTACACTTTATTACTTGAACGATTCGTACACTTGCGAAAATATGCATCACTCCCACTATCAATAATAACCACTCATACCTTATCCATCACATGGCATCTTGTGTGAAAAATATGCTCATGTTGCTCCTAATCTCCTTCACTCTTAGGCTATACATTGCGGGCTCTCCTTGTGGCAAGTAATTCCCCATGCACAAGTTCTTCTAATTCTACCTCAGAAAAATCCTCCAATGGTGGTATTTCATCATCACTTGAACTAGTACTCTCGATTTCTCCGTTATCACGTACAACAATAACCCTTTTGTTTGGGAATTTAGAAGCAATATGTCTGAGTCCTTGGAACCTAAAACATTTAATATCACGTGACTTAGTAGGAGTTTTTGTTTCAGGTTTACTTTTAGGAACAACAATTGAATTATTAGACTTCACTTCAATTTTTTTCTAAAGGCAGCTTTGTTGCCCTTCAAAGTTGATTTCCATAGAGAACTAGAGGATGAACTAGATCTAAAACTTTTTGATTTGATTCACTTCTCCACTTTAATGGCTTTGTGTAGTAGTTCTTCCATTTCTACATAATGTTTTAATTCAACCACATTAGCAATTTTCCTGTTTAACTCGACAATGAATTTGGCCATTGTCGCTTCTCTATCTTCCTCTATGTTTGTTCTAATCATGGTAAATTTCATCTCCTTATAATAATATTTTACACCGATGGAACCTCAAACCAGCCTTTGAAACTTTCTAAATAAATCCCTATAGTAATGCATGGCTTGGTATGAACCTCTTACGCATCACCAATTTCATCTCCTTTTATGACCGAATAGGTCTTTCACCATTTCTTCACTTATTGACCACCAATTGATCCCACTATATACCACCATATACCAGCATTGACGACAGACCCTTTAGGCGAACAACCTAGGAACGCACAAACTCAAAGGAATAAAAACGATTGAGTTGCTAAGAATGTGTTAAAGATGATCAAATTAGATCCCTGTGGAAACAAAGTCCTTAAAACCCAAACCTTGAGACACCACAAAGGGTGATTACTCCCTTTGATAAGTCAAATTCAAGTATTCAATCAAGAACACAAGAAGGCAAAGCAAGAAGCTTTCTGAAATTTTCTTTTCATTAATAAATACTCCTCTTTCATCCATTACATAGCTCTTCTTCTATATAAGTAAGAAACTATAAAAGAAAAAACCCTAGATTAAATGGGCCTAATGGGCCTATTTAGTTATGAATTGAGCCTAATCCAACCTTAAAAATAAAAGACTAGAAGACTTAAAATAAAAAAATACACAATTAACTAAAATAAAAATTACTAAACCTAAAAGGCTCACAATTAAATAAAATACTAGGACTTAAATAAAATGCCCACAATTAACTAAAATAAAAATGACTAGACATAAAAAGCCCATAATTAACTAAAACAAAAAAATCCTTCCTAATTTATTCCTTGCATCGAATTTGACATTCCAAATCTATCCCTTGCGTAGAATCTTGATGATCTTTAGAAAATTTGTAAACATCAACTTGGTTAGCGCCTCAATCTCCATTATATTCTTTCTAATTTTTAGAGAAAGGTCTGATGTATAGTTTGCACATATTTTATATGATTTTGGTGGGTGCTAATTTTGGTTTCTTTTTTTTTATTAGCTTAGGTAACCCCATATATATATATATATGTATGTATATATATCTTTTTTTAAAACATGCATGAATGAAGAAGGACATATACTTTCAATTTCTACTTAAATCATTCAATTTAAGCAATAAAAATAAATATAGGCACTTTCTTATATGTAAAAATCTTAGCATTCAATACAAAAATAGATAGATTTCATCTAAATAATTTGAATTGATAAGAAGAGTGTTTAAAATAGGAGAAAAAATATTATCATTTACAATGGAAAGATAAATGCTTAAAATATTCTCATGAGGTAGTCTCCATTATTTGATTCCTAAATACCAATTTCGAGTTAATCGCAATTTTAGCATTTTATCATGAAATAGAAATTATAACAAAAACTAACTAATTATCACATTACTTCATGATATGTTCAAGAAATTAACCTAACTGCCCAAAAACTTAATTATTTGCTTAAAATTAACACAAACACATGATAATTTTGCAAGAAAAGTTTTAAAATCATACATAAAAATCCTAAACAAATAAATAAACTAAATAAATAAAAATGTAAAAAACATGTTTTGGTTATTTTTTTAAATTGCGAACGTTTCTTTTTTACATACGAACCTAGGTGAATAATAGATAATCAACATGATGACTCTATGAAAATAGAGTCATTAGCGCACTTTTTTACTTAATATTTACTTATTTTATTTAATAAATAGTATTTTTATGACCAAAAAAATTAAAATATAAAAGTTTTAGTAAAAATGGGTGAAAATATAATTTTTGGAATTTTTTGGGAGTTTTTTATGAATTTTTAACGTAGGAGTAATTAGAAGTTACCACGTGGCATGTCAAGCAAGTTGAGGAGCTGATTGGGCAAGCCACATGGATGCCACGCAAGCACCAACAACGAATAATGTCGCGCCACATGAGAGTAGGACAAAACACGCACCACGTCTCAACATAGTGTTCAATTCGATTTTGGAAATCGGTCAACGTGGCATACCACGTGTCACCACACCATTACTTTGTGCTTTCCACCTGTACGCCACGCCATCCATTCGTGTGAATCATGTCACGCCATGTGTTGCTGACTTGGCAATTGTTGACACTGACCAGTCTCCGCTGCCACGCGTCTCTCTCTGATTCACCCAATGAATTTTTGATGGCACATGTCATGCTGTGATTGGCTGAAACTGTATGTTTTGCTTGTTTTGATTGTAGCCCTTGATTTGAAGGTGATCGGATGGTTCATATCATACCTGAGCTTTATTTAATCCCCTAATCACTCAATAAACCCTAATGAACCTCTATTAGCATAATTTTGGTCAATTTTTAGAGCTAGAAAGATAGAAAAATACAGAAAAGTGAAGAAACAACACAATTTTGGTAGAGATTCAAGAGGCAAATAATTCTACAATTCAAGAGATTGATTGTATTTCTTTTTCTACTATTTTCTTTATTAATTTTATGTCTTTATTTTTGAAAAATATGATCTTTATGAATACAATTATATGTAATTAATTTATTAATATAGGGATCTTATGAACCCAATTTTCAACTTGTGATGATCTAATATTTTTTCCCAATTATAATATTAATTTAATTATATTATTTAATCTGATTTTTATGCTATTAATTGTTTGGCCAACAATTTATCTATAGAGGCAATTAAATAGATTTGAGAAAGTTATTTAATTGTTTGTCTTGATTAAATAACATGCATAGTTTCTAGGGAGAGATGTATGATTCTTATGTATGTGATCTATAATTGATAAACTTAATGAGTAGTTTCTATGGAGAGGTGTTTGGTTCTAGACTTATGTTTTTACAACTTGAGTCACACAAACAATCAAACTCATTCTACTAGTACCTAAAACATTAGCACGATACTATAAGTGTAAATATGTGTCCTAGAGAAAATTCAATAATGAATAACCATAACAAGATGATTTAATAAATATATTACATAAATCAAAATCAATTAGCAACCCTAGGCTTATTAATCAATCAAACACAACTATGAAATGTTGGACAAATTAATTAAATGAAGAGGCCTACTTAAATAGTTTTTTTTAAACCAAGAGAGAGATAGATTAAGATAAACATAATAATGCTGTTGTGTGATTGAGTTTGTATATATAGAATATTTTGAAGCACTAAGTCAAAGTAAAATTATTATGATGTCCATAAAATCAGTTAAAAGAGTTTTAAAGAAAAATGACAATATAGTAAAAAGCCAATTCAATTCAAGCTAGAAATAGGTTTTAAAATCAAAGCCTTGGCCATTCAATCGATCTAGTATATTCTCAATCAATTGAGTACATAGTTTGATCGATCCAATATAGTGATAAAAACATGTTGTTTTGATCCAGTCAATTCTCAATTGGTTCAATGTAAAAATTAATTAATTTTGAACCGAGATCAATTGATCTAGTGCTTGATCGATCGACTATTAATTACTTAATCGATCTAGTCAATTAAATAATTAATTCATAACTTTATAAACTGAGTAGATTGATTCTCAATCAATCTACATAGCTTAATTGATCAAGTGGCGTAATCTCAAAATATTTCCACATGTCTAATATGAAATCTAACATACATAATATTAGAGATATTCTTGGATTGTGGTTATTAGAGATCAATAGTTTATTTGGTTTGAAAATATTCTTGAAGGACACATCTAGAAACTAAATTTTAACATATTAATGTGACAAAACCTCCATCACTACACAATGCTTATAGGAAAAAATAAAATTTTACATAATGGAACTATCCTATGATCTAGTGAAACTATCTTCACTTGAATCTCGATAGCTTATGTGTAAATTGAAACACAAAAACATAAACAACTGAACAACTTATCCCGAAACACTCATTGTTCCTTTGTTCATAAGGGTGAGTAATTATCATATAGAAATTAAAATCACAACTCCCCCTATGTGTAAAATCTCTCAAAGAAAATTATCAATCAATAACTCTCCCCTTTTATATATTTTCATTTAACACTTAATACCTCTCTCCCTCCTTGTCATACGAATAATTAATATAACCATAAAACAATGACAAATAGGTTGAGTAAGCAAACAATGTATTTAATAACTAAAAATTGGAGTACACATTCTTCAAAACTTAGTGACAATCAAAACAGAGAGATAAAAACAATATGTTTCCCAAAAATGAATAAACTCTCCTAAGTTCTACGACTCCTTTAAATAAATTGGAATAATTTTTTTTATAAAAGCTAGTATATATAATTTTTTTTTAATTGAGTGTAGTAGACTTAGCTTGACATGATACACAAATAATAAAATTAATTTTGTTCAAAGCGTGACTATTTATTAACAACGTAAATATATGTAGACAAATCACACAAATGTACTAATACATATAGTAACTTAAGGACAGTCAACTAAAATGAGATAAATATTGAAATACGGTAGTAAGTCAATTAGTCTATTTATGATTAGTTATGAAGGATTTAAAGAAAAGAGCATTACCAATTATGCAAAAATTTCAATTGAACTCATACTTGCACATAATAAATTCTTACTAAGAGAGAACTTTAATTAATTTTTGCTTTTTTTGTATACCCTCTCAATATTTATCATATTATCTTTTATTTTTTATTTTATATAAGGGAATGGTTATTTATTTTTCTTTTTGTATAACCATTTGTTATTCTTTATTTTTGTGCATTCAATTATTTTTTATTCTTTACAACTATTTCCTTTATCATTTTATTCTTCTTTTGCAAAGGAAATATGCAAGAGCTAATATACCTAACATGATGACTTTTACACTAGATGAGATGAGGTAGCCCTTTTTGCTTATTACTATAGCTTTCACACATTACAGTAGGTAGCTCTATCAAAACTAGATATCTTTCTATATTAGCATTTTATTCAATGAAAGACAAAGTTCAACCATTATTTTCATAGTAAAGGTTATCTTATGCCCAAAAATCTCACATAACTAATTATAAACTTCTAGCATGACATACTTATGTGTCCAATGAGTGTATGAATAAGTTCATGTTGTCATCGATCACTACATGTGAGAAATATGTAAATGAACAAGTCATAATATCCATTTTCATAATGTATAGTCAAAACAAAATATGAAAGTAGTATTTAATGTTCATGTCAAATTAAAGCAAGTCTATTTCCCTTCCCTTTTTATTTTTCTTTTTTCTTAAACTAAATAAACATCAATAAAAATAAACAAACTAACTAAAGATACTCACCTAGGGCCAATTAAGCACTCAAACAAAAAGTATCTAGGTGACTAATAAATAACAATCAGGTGATTGAAAGAAGACAACCTTTCCAAACCCAAATTTTCTTGAATTTTAGTTTCTTTATATCTTTGGGTCGGAAATTAACTACCTTAGTCATGATTGGTATATTCTTGGACTTATCTTTAGATTTCCCATTCATCCTAAATGGAAATGTAGTATGCATGTTAGGATGATGGTAATTAATCCTATAATTACAAATGTTGAATTTTACATGCCTCTTTGGAGCAAAAACTTTATGCTTTCTCGTAGAAATTTTGAAAATTTTATTATAGTTTCCATTTACACTTGGGCCTAATATGACGTTTCCTACCATAATGATGGTAGACACTGATGCAAACCGTCTAGGTGAATAACCCTAGGAACCCACAAACTCAAAGGAATAGGAACAATCAATTTGCTAGGAACGTGTTGAAGATGATCATATTAGAACCCTAAGAAAACAAAGTCCTTAAAACCCTAAAATTGAAATGCCACAAATTTTGATCACTCCTTTTGATAAGTCAAATTCAAGCATTCAATCAAGAACACAAGAATGGAAAACAAAAAGCTTTCAAAAATAAACTTCATAAATGATATAAGGTTTGTCTCCAAATTACATAGTAGCTCTTTTTTATAAGCAAGAAATCCTAAAAGAAAAAACCCAAGATGAGATGGGCCTAATGGTCCCATTTAGTTATGGATTGGGCCTAATCCATCCTTAAAAAAAAGACTAAAAGACTTATGATAAATAAAACACAAAAGGCCCAGAATTAACTAAAACAAAAATACTTCCTAAATTAAGCCTTCCAAACAATTTGATCCTCCAAATCTATCCCTTGCATAAAAAGATAATAGACCATCCTTGGTGAAGCTTTGGAATCTTCGAATTTAGTTTAAGAATCTTCTAGCATAGGTATTGCACTTCCATGATCAAGTCGTGCAAAGCTTTTTTTCATCCTCTTTGTCTTTGCCTTTTCATTAGACCGCCAATTCTTTGCAAATGGTGTTGAGAATATTTGGGAACATCAACTTGGTCAACATTTAGAAACATCCACTTGATCATCACCTCGATCTTCATTATTCAAATGATGAAAACCCTCAAGGCGAATAACCCTAGGAACCTATGAACTCAAAGGAATAGGAACAATCAATTTACAAGGAATGTGTTAAAGATGATCAAATTAAAACCTTTAGGAAAAAAAGTCCTTAAAAACCTAACCTTGAGATGCCACAATGGTTTATCACTCCCTTTGATATGTCAAATTCAAGCATTCTATCAAGAACACAGGAAAGAAAAGCAAAAATATTTTTGAAATAAACTTCATAAATGATATAAGGTCTACCTCCAATTTACATAACTGCTCTTTTTTATAAGCAAGAAACCCTAAAAGAAAAAACCCTAGACATAATGGGCCTAATAGGCCCAATTAGTTATGGATTGGGCCTAATCCAACCTTAAAATATAAATAAATAACTAAAAAGTCTAATGTTAAATAAAATATATAGGCCCATAATTAACTAAAACAAAAATTACTTCCTAAATTAAGCCTTGCACTCAACTTGATCTTCCAAATCTATCCTTTGCATGAAAAGAGGATAGATCATCCTTGGTTAAGCTTTGGAATCTTCAAATTTAGTTTTAGAATCTTCTAGTACAGCCTCATTGTATTACACTTCCATGATCAAGCCTTGCAAAGCTTTTTTCATCCTTTTTGTCTTTGCCCAAGTCATTGGATAGCCAATTCATTGCAAAAGATCTTGAGGATTTGTGGGAACATCAACTTGATCAGCACCTCGATCTCGTTATTCCTTTTCCATTCGAAAAAATTCATTCTCAAATCTTAGCTTTGTAAATAGATCGATTTGGTATCGTAAATCTGAGTGTGAAGTATATTTGATGCTCAATTCCTCTCAAAAGAGGCAATCCATGGGGAATCTCTTCAGGAAATAGATCAAAGTCTTACAATAAACACACAACAACACTAGGAAAAGATGAGTTAAGATCGTGAGTAGAAAGATAAACATCCTTGTATATAGGTACAAGTACTTGTGCCTTACCATCATTGCACTCTTAATCTCATGTTTTTTAGCAATTGTGTTCATTCTTTTATTTTTCTCTCCTGTTGCTCACTTTTCTCTCATTTTTTCTTACTTTTCTCTTCTTTTTGCTCACTTTTCTCTCTATTTTTCCTCTCAACCTAACTTAGTCTCTTTTTATTTACCTCACACTCACACTTTTGTTTCTTTCTCATCTTTTACTCTCTTACTATCCTAATATGGTCCTCATAAGCTTGAAAAGGTTGGAAAGGGGCTAATACAACTTTTCAGTTGCCATATCACAAAAAACCTCATCCTTAATCTTGCCAATCGAAAAATGAATTCAAACTTGTTTGTTAACCTTCACTTATCCACAATCATTCAACCATTGTAGCTTGTACAGCATGGGATGCTTCTTCCACTTCAAATTCAAATTTTCTACCAAAAAAGTACTAGCAACATTAGTGTAGTTCCCACTATTAATAATCAATGTACGTACCTTATCCTTCACATGGCATCTTGTGTGAAGAATATGCTCACGTTGCTCCTCATCTTCTTCATTCTTAGGCCATATATTCAGGGCTATCCTTGTGATATGTAAATCTCCATGCATGGGTTCTTCGACTTCAACATCATAACAATCCTCCAATGGTGGCATCTCAACATCACATGAACTAGCACTTTCGATTTCTCCATTTTCCCGTACAACCATAACCTTTTTAGTTGGGCATATAGAAGCAATATTTCAAAATCCTTGGTACTTAAAACACTTAATATCATGTGACTCAGTAAGAATTTTAGTTTTAGGTTTGCACTTAGGAACAATAGTTGAATTCTTCAACTTTGCTTCATCTTTTGTTCTAAAGGTAACTTTGTTTTCCTTCCAATTTGATCTTCACGGAGAACTAGAGGACACAATAGATCTAAAATTCTTGGACTTGATTTCCTTCTCCACTTTAATGGACTTATGCAGTAGTTCATCCATCTCTACATAATGTTGTAACTCAACTACGTTAGTAATCTCCTTGTTCAATCTGGCAATGACTCTAGCCATTGTTGCTTCTCTATCTTCCTCTATTGTTTCTCTAATCATGGCGATTTCCATCTCCTTATAATAATCCTCTACACTTATAGAACCTTGAACTAGCCCTTGCATCTTTCTATAGAAATCTCTATAGTAATGGCTAGGCATAAATCTTTTACACATCACCAACTTCATCTCTTCCCATGACCGAATAGGCCTCTCACCATTCCTTCGCCTATTGACCACCAATTGATCCAACCATATACCTACATATTCTATAAAATCCACGGTTTCTAGCTTTACTTTATTCTCCTCAAACTAAAATGACAGTCAAATACATGCTTAAACATTCTTTCCCACTCCAAGTACAACTTAGGATCATTCTTTCCTTGAAAAGTCAGAATTTTCATCTTTATACTGCCTATATTGCTATCTCCTTTGGAGTTCCCTTCTTGTTCTTTTTATAACTTGTTCTCTCCTCCACTTTGGAATCAGTTTCTTATTCTTTGTCAAACTCATGTCTTCTTCTATGTGATTCAGAATCTATTAAGAATTATAACTCATTCAACCTTGCATTCAACCTCTTAAGTTTGTGATTAACAACCTTGATGAAGAATTTCATGTCAACCTCTTTTGGTTCCCCTTCTTCCTTACTCATGTTTTTAACTTGTAAAACAAAATGAAATAAAATGTGTTATACATCACACACTCCCTCACGTGTTTTCTCTATAATCAAATTCTTATCAATCAGATTTCACACTATTTGGCTTTGGTTTCTCGATGATGATCTCTCTCTTGCCTTTTATCACTCAAAGCTCAAGCCAGCCCTCTTTTATGATCTTAACAAAATCAATGAATTCATCTAATCTTAAGAAGTACCGGTTTGTTGGTGACAATCACAAAAAATAGAATTTTAAAAACTTAATTGGGGCAATTGGTGACAGAAAGAAATTCCAAAGATGATTCTTAAGAACCAAGAAAGAATCATTTCAAGATCTTGAAAATCTTGAAAAAATGAAAGAAATAATCTTGAACTAGAAATATTTTCAAGATCTTTATCTTCTTATCTTGCTTCACCAAAATAAAGGAAACCTATAACAAAAGAAGGAAAACTAATTTCAAGAAAATTAAGAAACTTAAGCAAGAAAACAAGAATTAGAATCTTAAATAATCTACTACTTTCTTCTCCTTTTTTTAAGTTTTTTTATTCCTGTTGTGAATAGAAAAATACACAAAAACAAATTCACAAACCTAATTAACAAAAACCAAAAACACAGCAAAAAAGGTGCAAAAACTTTAAACCCTCAAAAGTGGTGTAAACGATAGAATTTAGCGTTGAAAAAGTATGTAATAGAGACAAAGCTGCTTTTACCTTAAGGGAATTGAGCTGAGCTTCGACTTGATATGCTATAATAGTTGTTTCGTTACCCAAGTCAAAAGCTATGCTTTTTAAAGTTGCAACTCCAATTTATTAATTTTTTTTTCTTTTGAAGAGCAAAGATGGACCGAACACAAAAAATAAAGAACAAGAAAAGATACGAAGAATTCAAGGAGAACTACAAAAACAAATCTAAAGGCAAAAATAACTACAATAAAATTGAAAGAAATGAAAAACTTTGAAAGGACGGATTTCTTTTTGGAATCAAGAACTCAAACAAAGATAGATATAGATAGATAACCTATTTCCATCAACTAAAGCTTTGATACTAAATGATACAGACCCTCTAGGAGAACAACCCTAGGAACCAATGAACTCAAAGGAATAGGAATAATTGATTTGCTAGGAATGTGTTCAGGATGATCAGATTAGAACCCTAAGGAAACAAAGTCCTTAAAACCCTAACTTTGAGATGCCACAAAGGTTGATCACTCCCTTTGATAAGTTGAATTCAAGCATGCAATCAAGAACACAAGAAGGCAAAGCAAAAAAACTTTCTGAAATAAACTTCATAAATGATTTAAGGTTTGCCTCCAAATTACATAGTTGCTCTTTTTTATAACAAGAAACCCTAGATGAAATGGGCCTAATGGGCCTATTTTGTTATGGATTGGGTCTAATCCAATGGAAAGATAAATGCTTAAAATATTCTCATGAGGTAGTCTCCACTATTTGGTTCCTAAATACCAATTTTGGGTTAATCACAATTTTAGCATTTTATCATGAAATATAAATTATAACAAAAACTAACTAATTATCACATTACTCCATGATATGTTCAATAAATTAACCAAACTATCAATAAATTAACCAAACTATGCAAAAAATTAATTATTTGCTTAAAATTAACACAAACACATGATAATTTTGCAAGAAAATTTTTAAAATCATACATAAAATTCCTAAACAAATAAATAAACTAAATAAATCAAAATGCAAAAAACATGTTTTGGATTTTTTTAAAATTGTGAACGTTTCCTTTTTACATACTAACCTAAGTGAATAATAGATAATCAACAAAATTATGACAAATTAAATTTTTTTGTAGATGGCTTGTCATGCAATTGCATGTAAATAAAATAAACCAAAAATAAATAAAGATTGAAACATGATACTTTTAGGTTTAAACAACCTAGGCCATACCAATGACTTAAAAGGAAAAACATTGATCCATCGGACCACCTATCTATCCACTATTAAAAATAAGGTCTAATTATAAGGCCATGTCTTATACTACCTACCAAGATAAATCTCTTAAGAAATCAACTTACAAGCCGCTACTTTCATCATATCCTCTATAAGAGAGGTTTTCAGTTTCAGACTTATGTTTTGACAACTTGAGTCCTACAAATAATCAAACTCATTCTACTAGTACCTGAAACATTAGCACGATCCTATAAGTGCAAATATGTGTCCTAGAGCAAATTCAATAATAAATAACTATAAATAGATGATTTAATAAATATATTAGATAAATCAAAATCAACTAGCAACCCTAGGCTTATTAATCAATCAAACACAACTACGAAATATTTGAAAAATTAACAAAATGAAAAGTCCTTCTTAAATAGTTTTTGTAAACCAAGAGAGAGATAGATTAAGATGAACATAATAGTGCTCTTGTGTGATTGAGTTTGTATATATAGAATATTTTGAAGCACTAAGTCAAAGAAAAATTATTATGATGTCTATAAAATCAGTTAAAAGAGTTTTAAAGAAAAAGGACAATATAGTAAAAAACTAATTCAATTCGAGTTATAAATAGGTTTTAAGATCAAAGCCTTGGCCGCTCAATTGATCTAGTATATTATCAATCAAATGAGTAGATAGTTTGATCGATCCAATATAGTGATCAAAACATGTTCTTTTGATCCAGTCAATTCTCGATTGGTTCAATGGAAAAAATAATTAATTTTGATCCTAAATCCATCAATCTAGTGCTTGATTGATTGACTATTAATTACTTAATCGATCTAGTCAACTAAATAATTAATTCATGACTTTTTAAACTGAGTAGATCGATTCTCAATCAACCTACATAGCTTAATTGATCAAGTGGCCTAATCTCAAAATATACCCACACGTCTAATATGAAATCTAACGTGCATAAGATTAGAGATATTCTTGAGTTGTGATTATTAGAGCTCGATAATTTCTTTGGTTTGAAAATAATCGTGAAGGACACACCTAGAAACTAAAATTACATTATATGTTTTCATCATGTATATGGCCAACACTCACATACCTTACAATCTATCTCTTTAGTATATTAATGTGGCAAAACCTCCCTCACTACATAATGCTCATAGGAAAAAATAAAATATCACATAGTGGAACTATCCTATGATGTCTTTGTTGAGACAAAATTAATAATAGGTTACCTCCTATCGAGGACCATATTTATCGTCTTTAGTGAGACATTTCTTAGGGGATTTCAATGTTTGCTAAATATAATTTCTTCACATGATTGATTTTAATAGTTGTTTTGAACCTCAAAACTATTCTTTGCCTTACTATTGCAAGTGCTTAGACGGCTGCTCCACTCATACTTCTACCTTTTTGGTAGAAGCCTCTATGAGTCCAACCTTTAATTTTTTCTTAATTGGTTATCCATATTCACTTGAATGAATACATTCAAGTTATCCTTTTGAGTTGGCTTCCTAGGAGGATTCTTGGGAAAGTTTTGTGGTATTATTGGCCTTGTTTTTTTAAGCACTAGGTGAATGGAGGATTGTTTTTCCTCTAGGAGAAGTTTTGATTATTCCTCTACCTTGGTTTATAGGTATTTGTACTGAGATTATACTTGGGTCTTGGTTGGTAACTGATGAGCAAAACCAGCATCGCCGATCCTACCAATACTTTGGTTTTATATTTATAAAACTCTAGCAAGTGTACGAATCATTTCATAGAGAATGATAAGTATACTCCCAAGGTCGATCTAAGGAAGGAATATATGTGATTTGTAATTTATTATTCAAACTTTTAAAAACAAAATTAAATCCTAAACATCCTGTCACGATATTTGGGGTTTTTATGTTTCTAATCTAATAACATAATAAACATAGATACAGATTCAATAAATATTTATGCAAATTTTATCATCTATAATAGTGGAGTATTTATGAATATAATAACTAAGTTAATTATGCTTGCTCATATTATTTAGGTTATGAAAGATATAAATTGATATTTATTCATTCTCACTTTTTTATATGAATACCACCTTTGGTGGGGTTAGATTTCTTTGTTAACTAAACAAATCAATTAACACCTATGGTGGGGTTGATAACTAATTTGGTTAATTAAATTAATTCCTTTTCTCTAAGAGATTGAAAATGAACCATTTAAATGCTACCTTTGGTGGGGTTAGACAGTTTAAACTTTATTCAAGGTGTCCAAATTAAAGCTAAGAATTTCATTATCCCATTACTACACAATCCACATTTTTCTTTATTGGGTGTGTCATATGCGATTAGAAGCACAACTTGCTTTGTTATCCATACAAGTTGCATCTGTACTTCTATATTGGAGTCGATTTCATGGACTCTAGCCCTTTTTACTTGACATCTGTACTTTTTGATGGAAATTAGCACCCAACATCTCAAAGGGAATTTAAGTCTCTGAAGCTATATTTTCACCCATCGCTCCTCCCAAAGCATTATCAAAAATGAACTAACATTGTTGTGTAAATCCATTGTACAAAAATTGTTATGCAATTGCAGAGGGTAGTTATGATAGGGGCACTAAGTGAGGAGGAGTTTGAACCTATCCCATGTTTCATAGAAAGGTTCTCCCTCCATTTGAGAGAAAGTAGTAATCTTTTCTCTCAACTGTAATGTATTTTGTTAGGAATAATATTTTATTATGAACTTATTATATACATCCTCCTAGGTCATCAAGGAACTTTGGGGGAGTGACATTAGCCAAACCAAGCCTTGTCTTTGAGGGTGTAGGGGAAACATCATATTCTAAGCTAGTTCTCGATGAGTACACCAAGAGGGAATGTTTGGATTATAGAATAGAAGTCCCTAATTAAAGAAAAAAAGTCTTCATTAGATAGTCGTTTCAAAGAAGGTAGTGTGAAAAAATGAATATTTCTCAATTCATAGTTCTGGGCAACCTCACCCAGTTAGATTAAGAAAGTAGCAGTGGTAATGATTGGCCTTGCAGTGGTAAATGTATTCCTTCCCTTTTGTGTGTATTAAGATAATTTTAAAAACCCTAGAAAATTAATCATAAATAAATAAAAGTGTCCAAAAAAGAATTTTAAACAATGTTTTAAAATATAGGAAAACATTTGTGTGAAAAATAGAATCAAACAGAGAAAAATTGAAAAATTTCTATATGCCTCACTGAGCCTCTTGCCAATCCCCTAGCTAGACCCCGGTGGAACCATCGTGGGACCCTAGAGAGAGTGGTCAGCGAGCAATAGTTTCTTCTATACAAATGGCCAAATCTTGCACCACTTCTCACACCAAATATTTCCCTCTCCTCCTTCTCTCTCTAAAAGTATTCGGGTTTTTATACATTTGGGAACACGTTTCGGGGATAAATATTCAAGGACTAGAGTCAAGTTTTGAGGTAGGGGTTTCTATTTTAAATTCATGCATTGTTTTTATAAAATTGTCATGCATCATATGATATGAATAGAAAGGAAAATCGGATGCCATGATTTTTGTAATAAATGATATAGTCGTATGAGATTTTGATATGAAACATTGCACACATGGCATATGAGATTTTCATTCATGCATCAAAAATTTGTCCACTAACTCCAACCTCCTTCACACATAGATATTCAAAACAATTTGTTTGGCATGATTTAATTTTAATAAACATAATCCTAATTTTCTAATTAACATCTCAATCTTGATCACAAATTATTTTTATAATTACCAATGTAATTAGACGTTAATTAATAGGCAAATATAATTATTAAAATAATTTAAACATAATGGTGATTGAAAATTTTGGAATTTAGTATTAAATTGTATGTTAAAATAATTTATCATCACTAGAAAGTCACAATCTAGTATAGATGGATCTTCATCAGTAACAACAGCCAAACCAGAAAAATCACAAGCCCAACTCTTCTGATCATGTATTTGATAATACATGTTAAAAGCATAAGAAGCATTACCTTGCAGTTTAAATAAATTTTCAATATATATAAATAACAGTTTCATTTGCTGAGTTTATAAAAATTTTCAATATATACAAATAATAGTTTACAGAAAAACATATTGTTGCTCATCTTTTTGAATCAATCAAAAAAATATTAAATTGTTACTTAAAATAATACATTTTAATCGAATACTAATAAAAATTATTCATGGGAAGTATGCTTGTATGTTGTATTGCGGAATATGCTACTCATGGGCATCTGGTTGCAGCGAAATATTTTTCTATAGATTATAGGTAAGCATCGTATACATATTCTCAAAGTTTTTTTTCGTCTATAGTGCAATGGATTGTTTACCCACATGGGCCTCAGAGTTAGACTACTTGTTTTGTCTTGGAGTTTGCCATCTATTAGGTCTCGAAGTTTGACCGCACATAGGCCTTGGAGTTTGACCCCTCATTGTGTTTTGGATCCCATAGAAGAGGGCTCATATGATTTTAATTTGACCAATACATGTGCCATATGTATTATGGTCGTACATGGGGTCGGAGGTGGATCCACATGCATCTTGGAGTTGGACCACGCATATGCCCATGTATTTTAGTGACCAATACATGTAGGGTTGCATATCATGCATTGGATTAATATTGCGTAACATATTTTATATTGTATGAGAATGCATTAGGATACTTGGAATGTACACTCTCTCAACCGTTGAAAGTAAGAAAGTACAAGTATACCCCAGTTTATAACTAAAATCTCTCCACACTTTATGCTAATAATAATGATTACTTACATTCGATAAATTTATTAATAAATGACATGCATCATAAATTATTGAATTGTTATACTATTGATTACAATAAATTCTTTTTGAGATACATTTAGCTCACAACATTTCATTTTCCGGTCCATATTAGAATTCATTAAAGCAGTTCGCGATTCGACGTTGAAGTGAAAGAAGGATATTTTTAATTTTATTTTATTTATGTAATTCATTTTGTATCCTGTATTTGGAGACAATGCTGAGTCATGATGCAAAGAAAATCACCTTTCAATATATGTATTTGATGTTATTTATAATTTAAATAATTTTTGTTCAATTATGTTTTTTAAATAAGAATATACCAAATTCAATATGTATTTTATTAAATAAAAACTCTTAAATTTTCTTTAAATATAATTTAAATTTAGACTCCCTTCCTATATCACATCCCAATTTTTCACGACGTAACATAATTAAAATAAAAACTACCTATTTTTGTTATGGTTTGTAAAAGTAGTAAGGGATTCGTGTGTACTTTGTTCTTTTTTTCCTTTGTTCTACTATTCAGTTGTATTCAAAAGCCTTTTGACCGTGGATTTGTTATAAAGTTGGTGCTAGAATAATACTTGTATTTGTATACTAAATTTTTGTATTTGTTTTTCGGACAAGGGGTATTAAATGCAACACTATCTTTGTTGTGCTAGCTTTACCCTTTATGTGGCTTTTTGTAGAAATTAAAAAAAATAAGAGTACTCTATAAATTTTGCCAGAATGAATACGTTCATATGGCTAGTGCTAGGTTTATGCCATGAGTTCTTTTACAAAAGTTTTTTTTGTCTTGGCTGCTTCAGTTGCGTGACTTGTTTTTCTGTTGAGAGAAACAACAGAACTGTACGACATAGACTTGTCCATATTAGGTGGATCCGCAATACTATTGCCTAAAATGTATACCATTCAAAATCTATGTTTTATTTTTTTACCCTTTCTACCTAAAAATCTCTTTTAGATGAGTTTTATTGTCGAGTGATTTTCTTATTAATTGAAATTACAAGTTTAATACGCATTCCTTAAACCATTATAGAAATATGGAAATTTATTGTTGTCTATGGAACTTGCATTAGTGAAACATACAAACAACACCCTTACCGCGAAAACTAACAAAATTATGTTTTTAGAGGAAACTTTAGTTTATATTTTGAATATGTGTGTTGTAATGCAAACCGAGGCTTATTTAGCAAAAGATTAGGTGAACCATAAAACTAACTTAACTCAATCTCTATAGATGTTTTTCTTATTGCATAGTAATTTGAAGTGATCAAGAACACGATAATCATAATATATATATATATATATATATATGGAAGAGAAATGCTAGAGACATATAAAATTCTACCCATTTTTACACCCACGTATTTAGATTTTGTCACGTATTAGTATTATCTTAAGAATTGAATCATTTCTCTAATTTTCAAAACAATTATAATAGGAGACAAAAAATTAAAATCATGGGTTTAAAAGTGTGTAAATACAATGTTAGATGATATTAGCATTTCTCATATGTGGAATGATCATATGGGTTCACGACCCTCTGAGCCATATTAGTGGTGCCAACCCCACTTTCGTGTGATCATTACTTTCCTAGTAAAATGAATCCTAGCTTGAATCACATATTCAAAACTTATGTCATGGCTTCCTATTGTTGATGGTTTTTATGGATTCTTAATTGAACTCATGGATTGTGGAGTTATGTGGAAGTCAAAGTTGGGCTTTGAAAGGTCAAAACTCCCTTTTCTTTTCGAGTTTAAATTTTAAAAGTCAACTTTGAAGTTACAGGGTGTCTTATAGCCTCTACACTATTAAGTGTGCATTTCTAAGGCATCAATGATAAGTGCAAGACTTGAAACATGGGAGGCTTCATTTGTATTTTTTTTCTACCATCAAGACCTCATCATATTTGTACTTACACTATTGTGCATTCGTAGTAGGAACTGAACTCACTGCAGACAATCAAGATTAGATTTGGCCAACATGTTCACATAATAGGATAGAGATGGATCAAAAGGGTTAGAAAAATTGCAACCGAATGCAAGATGCACGAAGGGGTGAAGGGTGAAGGTCTATCCAACAATGGTTTGTTCGGCCATGGACTGTCTAGCTGGCCATGCTCCAACCTCCGAGCTCTTATCTTGCAATAAGTTGGTTGGTAAGGATCTATCTAATGGGTCCTCATATAGCATAACTTTAGTCGTCAAAGTTTTAAATAGGCATCCCAGTCCAAGATATAGGTTTGGTCCCTTAGTGGGGTGCAAACATTTTAGCTATAATAATGATTATAGGATCCTTACAAGATCTATTGGGGACATGAGATCCCTTTTTTGAGAGGGCTACATAAGTGTAGGGGTTTTGATATTGCTCTTGTTGATATCCCAACTCTTTAATACTTATGCTCTTCTCTATTGCAATTATATTTTCTAAGAGTTAATAACTCTATTGGTCCCGAGCCTTTACCGTAAAATATACTTTTGTCCCTAACATTATTTTCATAAATTTTACTTCCTAACCTTTTAAATTTTAACAATTTTAGTCAAATTTAACATAATTTGGTCCCTAAGCTTTTCAAGAAAATAAAAGTTAGTCCCTAAATTTTTGACAAAAAATGTCAAAATGGATTAAAACCATTAAATTTTAAAACATTGATGAGTAAAATGTATGGGAAAAAGGTTAGGAATCAAAGTATATTATAAGATAAAGGTTAGAGACCAATAAAATTGCTAAACCCTTTTTCTAACTTTTGCACTTCTCTCCCTTGTTGGTGGGAAGTGTCATGGAGGATTATGTCCTAATGGCCTCAAGTTCTTATCAAACCAATATCTTGGTCTACTTAATAAATTTTGTAATTAACTCATGCCAAAAATTTGTCCAGAATGTAGAAATATGAGTGAACACTTAAGAATGCACCCAATGAATGATGACATGTAGAAGTACATCATTGGAGGTATCCTTTCTATGGGAGGACATATTATGTTATACTTGTGCAGTTTCCTAATACTTCTTTTACTTTTTGTTAGAAATATTTTGGTGAGGCCCTTTCTAGGTCAAGTTTGTCTCGAGATTTTAATTGAACTATGAATTAATCCTTTTGAGGTAGTCATAGTCCATTATATTGGGTGCATACTTTTCAAAAAACATGTCTAGATCCTAAGGTGAGGCAATTGCTTAAGGAACAGGGGGTAGTATGATCGATTCACCATAAGGGGATGCTAGACCAAGGATGATCTGGATGGCTACAGGTTCATGCATGGTTAGATATACATCTACCTGATCCACCAAATGTCTATCTATATGTGACATGTTTGAATAGTTATTTCCCTTGTACGATTGGTAATGTCCACTTATAAAGGATGGAAGGATTGATGGGTGATAACTCTATGTTTTATAGTTATTTATCCAATTTATTAATTATAATTGCTTTGTTCTTAATGTTTTTACTTAATTTTAAGTTGTTAAATTAATATTTACTTTTATTTTTTAAGGAATATATTTTTAGAGAAAATTAAAGAATTTGAATTAAAAAAAGACTTAATTGTAAATAATAAAAGTTGAAAATTTAATTTGAATTAAAAGAGGGCTTAATTGCAAATAACAAAAGTTTAAAATTTAATTTGAATTAATATAAAGGGCTTAAATGTAATAAACCAAACTTTGTTTTTCTGCATATGGGAAGGAGTACCACGCGTAGCATTGTCAATGCATTGCATGCACCGTCAGATCAGAACATCAATGGTAATGATCAGGAGCATGAGATACAAATGCGGGGTGGGAGAGTGGATTCAATTCCACAAATTTTTGCATCGTTTGGCACGTAGAGTGGGGCCCACCTATCTGCATAAATGATTTCCCTCAAACGCGTCTCCTTCACCTACTGTCAAATCAAACCATGAATGGCCCAAATCGTGCATGCTTCCCACGCTCCACGCGAGTGGAGTCCAACTATTCCGTACAACGCATATTATGGTATTCTCCTATGATGCGGTCCACTGAAATTATGTACGCCCTCTCATCCCACCCAATACAAAGATGCCACATGTCTTGTTATTCTTCTAATGAATCATAGTTCACCACATGTCTTGTTATTCTTCCAGTGAATCAGAGTTTGCCACGTGTTATGCGTATTGTATAAAGAAATCAGAAAATTGCGCATGCTGTCCAACTCTTTTGTATGTTATGTTTTTAAAATTTTTGCACTCGAAGGAATCCTTTATTGTATTTTTAGGGCTAGTAGAAGCCATAAATAGTGGATTATTTTGACTCTAAAAGAAAGGAGAGTGGATGAGGGAACATGCAGAAGCCATTTTTTGCCTTTTGTTGTGGTTCTGGTTAGGAAGAAAAATAGAGAACGCGGAGATGAAATACTTCTAATTATTTTTGTTATTCTTCATTTAATGTTCCTTAAATGTCTTAATATTTTTGTATTGTAATTTCAATATTTTCTATGAAGTAATTTAATTGTTCTAGGGTTGCCAAGTAACTTACATTATGAAGCTTGGATTAATTATTTTTGAATGATTTATGAGATGTTTAATTTGTTTATTCTATTTGTGCTTAATGTTTTTGATTGTTGGAAGATTAATCAATTGATCTGTGACACTTAAATAAACTTGCAAAAGGCATTTTTATGTTTGACTCATGGATAGAATAACATATATATATATATATAAAGGATAGGAATGTACCTTTATTGTACGTGTAGCTATTTGAGAAATTTGAATTTAATTAATCTTGGTAAAATTAATTCTCATAGGAATATAGTGAATTATTTTAGCAAGATGTGTGTATTTGTTATCGAAAGAGACATATGGATAAATTAAGAGTTCTTGGTTGACAAATTAAATGCGAGAACATAAATTTAGAAAAAAATAATATAATTCAAGTGGATTAATTTAGTGAAACTACAATCCTAGAATTTTCTTATATATTGTTATAAAAAATCAGTTTAGTTAACTCCATCCAAATTTTGATTGTTTGGATAAAATTAGATTGAAATAATTTTAGTACTTAACAAATATTAGTAACAAATCTCTGTGGGAATGATATCTTACTTATCATTTATTACTTGTGACCGTGTAGACTTGCATGTTCATGTTCTCTTAAAGAGACAACAAGTTTTTGGCACCATTGCTGGGGATTTGTTTACTATTTTTATTGATATTAATACCAATCAATCTGATTTTAGTTCAAATTTTTTTTATGCTTATTGTTACTTTATCAGAGTTTTGGGTAAATTGAAACTTTATATTTGACGCACAAGATCTGAACCTCCCTAAAAGCATAGAAATGAGAAGTCAAGTTGATGACTCTAAATCAAGCGCTTCTTGGGAGGCAACCCATGTGTTTTAGTTTTCTATTTATTTTACATAGTTGAACATGTATTAGTTTGAATATTTCTTTATTTGTTTTTTTTTTGGTAGGTGAAAATTGGAGGAGGTAAAGCTATTTTTGGATTTCAATCTTACAAAACAAAATCAGGAAGTTTCTTTGAACCCATCTCATTTTTTCTTTAACTTTGACACATTGAGGACAATGTGCATATTAAGTTTGGGGTGGAGAGACTAAACTTATTTGAAATATTTGCTTGGTATTGTGCTTGTGTAGCTTTGTTTGTTTGGTTGATTGGAACATGCAAATATATTTTATATTTATAAAATAGTTCGTAAGTGCATGAATCACTTTATAAAAAATAATAAGTATACTTCCAAGATTGATATAAAGAGGAATTACATGATTTTCAAATAATTTAAAAAATTATTAAAAATGAAAAATAAACATAAATATTCTATCGCAAAGTTTAGGTTTTGAAATATGTAAACTAATGCCATAAAATAAATAATAGATTCAATACAAATTTAGGCAAATAACATTTAACACTCATGCTTGCTCAATATTAATTAGGATATTAAAGATAAAAATTCATATTATTGATCTCTCTTATATATACAAATAGCGCCTTCATTTGGGTCTATTATTTGTTATTAATGAAAATCACTTAATGTATTTGGTCAGGCTTATCCGTTAATTTTAATTAAATTATGTTTTTTTTATAAAAGATTAACAAACCATCTAATTTTCTCCTTCCACTGAATCTAACAATTTAAACTTCATTTTAGGTGTCAAAGTTGGATTTAAAAATTTAAATATCTGGGAACTAACTTTCAGATATTAAAACTATTACAAAAAATTATTATCAATATATTTTTAAATAGTAATTATTATAAAAATCTTTGAAATAGAGCATGACTCTAAATCAAATCCAGATAATTACATCTAACATCTAGAAGCATTACTCTAAATTAAATCCAGATAAACAAATCTTAAATCTAACTTTTATATTTTAAATTTACTACAAAAATTATGCAATCACTATATTTTCCTATAATAAACTTTCTAGAATTCTTGAATAAAAAATAATACTTAATTCATTTTATAAAAATGTTTTCCTATTTTACTATTTTCCAAGCATAACAGCATTACAAATATCTCATACTATTTTTTATTAGAAATACTTAATTTAATAAATGATTAGTAAATTAAACATATCTTTCAAAATGGCACATAAAATTAATCTAAAAATAGAAGAATGCATTTAAAATTTATACCTTAAGTGTATCATTCAAAATACAAAATTTCATTACTAATTTGTTATCTAGAAAAACCTTCAAACATATTTTCCATTATTATTTATTGAATTAAAAGAACTACTACTACATAAAATAAACTTGTTCAACTCTTAAAATTGAGAGAAGAACTTTAAAATTAAGAAAAGAAAAACTAAGAAAGAAGAAATAAGAAGAATAGAAAATGAGGAAGCTGTGGGGTGAGAAATATTGAAGTAAGGGGTACTATTTATATGATTGGAAAATGCTACAAAAGGAACGAAAGGTATATCATAGGGTTGTGCCACCATAGTATGAAGCTTTCCACTTCAATGGAATGCAATGATTTTGCACGCATATTATCTTGACCCAAAGCACTTGCACCACATCATATATTTTCCCATTTTTCCATAAAAATTTTAAACTTCTAATCCTTATAATATCTTTTAAGTTCACAATTAAAATCCAAAGCATAAGTTATTTTAATATCCTAAACATTCATACTTTATTATAGCAATAAGTTGAAACTCAAAAATTCATAGTCCATACCAGTACTACAATATGTACATATGGCCTCAGTTTTTAACTGTGACCGTAGGCCTATGACCACAGTTATAAGAACTGAGACCTAAGTGAGAGAGACTATAGATTGTTTCCTATGGCCTCGGTTATTGAAATAATGAGGCCATATGATATGTCTATGGCCTTGGTTTTTCAATAACTGAGGCTCCTATGGCCTCAATCTTTCAATAACCGAGGCCATAGGGTATATCTATGGCCTCAGTTTTTCAATAACCGAGGCCATAGGGTATACATAAATAAAAAATACAATTATATTGCAATATTAAAAATCAATATAAATTAAAGTACATTTATTAATTACAATATGAAAAATTATATTATATTAAAATTAAAAGTATAATTACATTTGATAGTTTCTTATACACTAAAACATAAGAAAAACTTACTATTACAAACTAACTTTTTACTATTAATTACAAGAATTTACATGTGTACTTCAAATCAATATAAGCTCTGGTGCATTGGGCTCGCTAGTGCATCAGGGCATTACGCTGGGCTTGGTGTGTTGGGGTGCTGCGTTGGGGCTGGGGCTAGTGCTGGTTCGCCTGGTACTTGGTACGCTAGTGATGAGCCTGGTGCTGATGTATAAAAAGCCTCTAGCTATTTTCTCACAGATCATTTGGGTATGGATCTTCTCCAGGATGAGATTTAATAAGAAACTGACTAGTAATTGCATCAAATCTATAATAATTGTAGCTAGACTACACATTTTATATTAAAACAAAACAAACCATTAGGAATGATGTGCATCTTCTTTTGCTTTTGAGAAGCTCAAACAAGTACAAACCATTAGGAATGATGCACCAATAGTTATTACAAACCAGTTCCTTAGGACTAGCACCAGCACCAACATCAGCGCAGGGTAGCACACGAGCACACCAGGCTCCACATATTGGAAAGACTCCATCTAAAGAATAAATAAAAATAGTCATAATAATCAAAACGCAGTCCATGTAATGTTAACAAATGTTCATCTTACCATCACTTAACTTGTACCTATTAAAAGATCCATTTAGATTCTACAATTGAGGATTAAAACAATATTATCAGTATAAAAAAATGTACAAATAGAGAAAATGAAGAGTTTGATCATAAATAACCTGTTTTTTGCTCACCTTACACATCCATGTAATGTTAACAAATGTTCACCTTACCATCACTTAACTTGTTTTTTGTTCATAAATAATACTCAATGCTTTAAAAGTAGAAATATTTTACAAAATTCAAAAATCAACTAAAGGGTTCAGTATTAGAACCAATACAAAAGCTAAAAGGGATAAGTTTGGAAAATTTAGTACAAACTTATAGACAATAGGATTGCCTTCTCTGGATCCTTATCAACCAACTAAACAGAACCCACAAGGAAAACAAACAATCAAACAAAATAAGAAAGTGAAAAAAATAGCATAAATATAATCAGCCAAAACAAAGAGTAATGCTATGATACCCCAAAAGTTGGAACATTCCCTCCAACTCAAGTGACAAAGGATCATTGGTCCTTTTCCTATCACATGAAAACATAGCAGTCATAAATAATAGTTACAGAGGAACAAACTTTTGTTTACATCAAACATATCTGTGCAGAATCAGAAATAAGTAGGAGAACAAGGTCACTTCCTAAGATGATTTTCCATATATCACCCAGAGTCCCATTCTCTTCATTAAAGCCAACACCATGACTTTCAGCAAAAGAGTGAGAGCAATTTCTCAAGCCAATTTGAAAACACAAGTAACCAAAAAAGTATAAACATATAGTTGGAAAAATAACCTATTTAATAGCCAAAACTTTAATTATAATTACCATAAAAAAGAATCAAATGATAAAAAATTGAAAAAATATGATTTCACCTTAACCACTATATCATATTTTGCTTCAACAATAGAGTTTCTTAAATTTTGAGCTTGTGTAAGTCCCTACACAAATAAAGTTTATCATTAAGATCTAGCAAAACATGGAGAGCACTAATATACATAGAGAATAAAAAGGTGAATATGAAAATTAAGACGTCTTCTCTACACACACATACACAGAGTTAACCTGAGAAGTGAGAACCCCAACAGATTACCCTAATATGCTTGATACCCTTGAAAGCATCGGACAACATAGGGAACAAAGGTATATTTATGAACATGAGAGATGGAAGAGCAAGAGACATAGATGGCAGACACATATGGCAAGTGTAAAGCTGAGGACGACGAGTAGTAGAAGGCAGAGCCAAGACAGGAGCAAAGACGAGAGCAAAAAAGCGAAGACGCTAAGACGAGAGCGACAATAGAAAACCCTAATTAATTTGTTTATATACCTGCAGCAGAAAACCTTAATTAATAAAATAATATATAATTTAATTTAATTAATATATAAATTAATTAAATAAATATAATTTAATTTAATTAATATAATTAATAAAAAAGAGGGAAAAAAAAGAAGGAAAAAAAAAATAAAAAAAATGGTATGTGGTGTAAAAAATTAATAGGGTATATCTATGGCCTCAGTTTTTAAATAACCGAGGCTATAGAGTATGTCTATAGCCTTTATTTTTAAATAATTGAGGTCATATGGTATGTCTATAGCCTCGGTTTTTAAATATCCGAGACTAAATGTATGTATTGTAGGAGTGTGTACATCCAAAATATATCAATAATAACTTATCCAATTTTAGTGTTTTAGAATCCAAATTTTTGTTGACTCTAAACCTCAGAGGTCTTATCTTAATATCACATTGATCTATGGGTTCAAGCACTCAATCAATGGCATATACGAATACAATTTACATAAATAAATGAAATAATAGGTTCCCATATATTTAAAGAATAAAAGGCTCATTATATTGCTTAATATTTGATCTCACGAAAGAAATCAAATGATAGGATTTATTAAGAAATCAAATAGCATTTTCATGCATCAATTAAAATCATCAAATAAAAATTTAATTCATATGCCTTTTTGGAGATGAAGAACATGAAATGACTTCTTGGGGATTTATTTTCTATTTTTGTATTTAGCCACTTCTAACAACTTTGTAAGATTTTTGGGTCATAGTATTCAGTTTATACTAGTCATTTTTCTTTCTCTCTTTTTTGAGGTGATATTCCGATGAGAACCCTTTAGGCGAACAACCTAGGAACCCATGAACTCAAAAGAATAAAAACAATTGATTTTCTAAGAACATATTGAAGATGATCAGATTAGAAGCCTAAGGAAAAAAAGTCGTTAAAACCAAAACCTTGAGATACCAAAAAGGATGATCACTCCCTTTGATAAGTGAGATTCAAGTATTCAATTAAGAACAAAAGAAGGCAAAGCAAGAAGCTTTATGAAATTTTCTTTTCATTAATGAATATTCATATTTCCACCATTACATGGTTCTTCTTCTATATAAGAAAGAAACCCTAAAAGAAAAACCTTTAATTAAATGGGCCTAAAGGGCCTATTTAGTTATGGATTAAACCTAATCCAACCTTAAAAATAAAAGACTAGAAGACTTAAAATAAAAAACCCAAAATTAAGTAAAATAAAAATTACTAAACATAAAAGGCCCATAATTAAATAAAAGACTAAGACTTCAAATAAAAATCCCACAATTAACTAAAATAAAAATGACTAAACATAAAAAGCCCATAATTAACTAAAACAAAAATATTCCTTCCTAATTTATTCCTTGCTTCGAATTTGCCATTTCAAATCTATCCCTTGCATAGTATCTTGAGCATATTTGTAGAATCTTGATGATTTTTAGAATATTTATAAACATCAACTTAGTTAGCACCTCAATCTCCTTTATTACCCTCCTATTCGAAAAGATTTGTCCTTGAATCTTAGCTTTGTAAGTAGGTCGATTTGGTATTGCGGATTCAAGTATGAACTCTATTTGATATTTCATGCCTCACAAAGGATGTAATCCATGGGGAATATCTTCAGGAAGTCGATCCTCAAAGTCTTGCAATAAAGATACAATGACACTAGGCAAAAACGAGTTAAGATCGTTAGTAGAAAGATAAACATCCTTATACATAAGTACAAGTACTTGTTGCCTTGCTATCATTGCACTCTTAATCTCTTGTTTTTCAACAAATGGATTCATTCTTTTATTTTTCTCTCATCTTTTCCCACTTTTTTCTCCTTTGTACTTACTTTCATCTCTTTTTTGCACACTTTTCCCTCTATTATGCTCACTTTTCTGATGAGAATCATCGAGCTCTACAAATTCCAAGTGAACCAATCACAAGGTCTGGGAAGGAACAACTCGAAAAGGCTTTAAATGGGCTCATTCAAGAGTTCATGCATAACCAAGGGGACCTAAATTAGGAGTGCAAGGATTGGGACAATGCTAGGATGAAAATTAGGGCAAAATTGGAAAAATAAAACTAGGCACATTGTTGTGCCATTTGGAATTTTTTGAGCAGGTTCATTTTCAGCCCTTCGATAAAATCAAGGGTTAAGATGTAATATTTTATAGGATTCCTTTGTGGTCAACTGCCCCATTTTTTCTATATTTTGGTCAATGTTTTCTGCTACCTTTTGTGCTTTTTGGCTATTTTTATTTTCAACACTTGGATGAGATCAAGGGATATGATGTAGTAGAGTTTAGGGTTGGTTTGTATCCTATTAAGAGCAGCTCAGCTACTGTAAAATACAATTTGAAAGAATTTTGAATTTTCAGATCATTTGAGAGCTCATTCAAGATCTTTGTTCCTCTTTAAGTAACTTATTAAGGGATTGGAAACCTTTGTGTCATTGTTTAGTATCCAAGTATTTTTGGTGAGTCATATTAATACATGTTAGGGTGTCATTTATGCTAGACTTATCAAGGAAATAGCAGCTCCTTGTGGCATCTTTTCTCCTCAGAAAAATTGTGAGTAATATCCATTGATTTGTGGAGAAACTCTTTGCTATATAATCTGAAATTAGCTAGGTCCTAACCCCTTGGATCAAACCATTTGGTATCAGAACTTTAGGTGCTAATTTTCAGATTCCTATCATTTATATTTGTTCTTGTTCTTGTGTTCTTGTTGTATTTCTGATACCTAGAAAAAAATGAAAAAAATATAATTGTGGTGTGTTCTTGCTAAAATTTATTCTACAGACCCTAAATATATTTCTCCTCTTTGTTTCCATGTTTTTTATTTTCTGCATTTTGCTTGCAAATTCTATTGTGTTCAAAGTTTTTCAGTAGTAACCTTGCATATCCTGCTATTTCTGAAAGTATTCTGAATTTTGCTTTCATATTCTACATTTTCCATGCAAATTCTGCTATTTGAGAAACTATTCTGCAATATCTGATATATTCTGCAGTTTTTAGTTGTTTTCTAGTATTTTTGTGGAAGTTCCTACAGAAATTTCATTTTCCCTTTGTGTCGTAATTTATGTGCTATTTTACCTATCTTAAAAATTCCTTAAACTCATATTGAAAGTATTGTATTGATTTACTCTTGAGTTATTAGCATATTTGCTCCAAAAAGAAGAAAAAACACAGAAAAAGAATGGCCATAATTAATTAAAAAAAAGACAGAAAAAGAGAGGCCAAATTGCATTTGCTAATTTCTAGTGAGTATTAGAACTCATAGTTTCAAGAATTTTACACTTTGATTATAAATCTCCCATTGTGTGCTTAGTTCCTTAGGGGAAATTGTTGTTTTCCAATAGTGTTGATCTATTAATTTTCCTTGTGCTTACTACTCTAAACACTTTGAGTTAATTAGTTTCCTTTGTGCTTTAATAAGTTGGACATTGTGAACTATGTGTTTTTTGGGTGTTTCATAATTCTACAAATTGGTTGGAATTCCTGGATTTGGTTGCTTTGATTAGGAACTAAGAGAGTTTGAGCGATCAATCTGAGGGCTAAACATATGAGGTATTGTGTGAATTTATATTAGTTCTATTTTATTACACTAACTTCTTGTTGTGTAGAATTGCAAAAACAAATGTCAAACATTAGTCCTGAAGGAAGACCGGATATGATGTTTATGGTGAGGGCACTGCAACAATCTTTTGAGAGGATGAACAACTTGGTGGTTGATATGAATGAAAGATTGGAAAGGCAAGAAAATTCCTTAGCATCTTTACAACGAGAAACACCTCCACCCAATGTTAGGAGGGTTAATAGGCAAGCTCATATTGGGGATGATATAGAGGAAGAAGATTGGGAAGAAGAATTGGAGGAGGAAGGGGGAAGAATGCCTAGAGGAGGAAGAAATGGGAATAGAGGAGGAAGAAATGGTAATTGAGGTATGTGGAGACCCTTAACTAGTGCTCAAGATGGAGTTGATAGAGATCTAAGTAGTATAAAAATGAAGATACCAAAATTCCAAGGAAAGAATGACCCGGAGTTGTATTTGGAGTGGGAGAAGAAAGTGGAGCATATTTTTGAATGCCACAACTACTCCACGAAGAAAAAAGTAAAACTTGCTGTAATTGAGTTTTCTGACTATGCATTGAATTGGTGGGATCAATTGGTCATTAGTAGGAGGAGAAACCATGAAAGGCCCATAGATAATTGGGAGGACATGAAGGCCATCATGAGAAAGAGGTTTGTGCCTAGCTACTACTATAGAGAGTTACACCAATGCCTACAAATATTGACTCAAGGATATAAATGTGTTGATGAGTACTACAAGGAAATGGAAGTGGCTATGGTAAGAGCTAATGTCGAGGAAGATAGAGAGGTAACCATGGCTAGGTTTCTTAGTGGTTTGAATCCAAACATTGCCAAAATTGTGGAACTTCATCATTATGTGGAGATAGAGGACATGCTCCACATGGAAATTAAGGTGGAAAGGCAATTAAAGAAACATAGTTTTTGATCCCAACCATTAAGGTCTAGTCATATTACTCCAAAACCAAACCTTACTAGTCGTTGGAAGTCCAATGAAAAAAAGATGAAATAGCTACATCTTAACCAAGATTTGAGCCTTACAAAGCCAAAGAGATGGGGGCTAGCAAGGACAAAGGTAAAATCGACACCCCAATTCGTAATCATGACTTAAGGTGTTTTCGGTTTCTTGGTAATGGTCATATAGCCTCTCAATGTCCCAACAAGAAGGCAATGATCACCTTAGCAAGTGGTGAGGTTGGAACCGATAATGAAAGTGAAGAAGATGAGATGCCATCTATAGGGGAAGCTAGTGACCCATGGATGGGGAAGCACTTGTAATAAGGAGATATTTGAGCACTCATGTCAAGGAGGATGACCTTGAACAACAAAGAGATAACATCTTTCACACAAGATGTCATGTGAGTAAGAAAGTGTGTAGTGTTATCATAGATGGGGGAAGTTATACCAATGTGGCTCGTACTACCTTAGTTGAGAAATTAGAGTTGCCTACATTTGAACACCCTAAGCCTTACAAGTTTTAATGGTTAAATGATAGTGGGGAAGTGAAGGTTAATAAGCAAGTATTAGTGAGCTTCTCCATTGGAAAGTACAAGGATGAGGTGATGTGTGATGTGGTACCCATGCAAGCTGAACACATCTTGCTAGGTAGGCCTTGGCAATATGATAGGAGGATTACACATGATGGATATAGAAACAAGTATTATTTTGTGAAGAATGGTAGAAACATCACACTTGTACCCCTTTCACCCAAGCAAGCCTTTGAAGATCAATTGAGCATGGTTAGGGAAAAAGAAAAAAAAGAGAAGAATAAAAAAGAAAAAAAGAGTGAAAGAAAAAAAAGAGTGAAGAAAAAGGAGAGGAAAGTGGAAAAATAATAGAGAAAAAAAAAATGTGAATTTTTATGCTAAGGCAAGTGAGGTCAAGAGGGATTTTTATTCAAAATAGCCCATACTTGTACTTTTGTACAAGGAGGCTAATTTTTATATTAACGATCTTAACCAGTCTTTGCCTAGTATCACTGTTTCTCTTTTATAGGAATTTGAGGACGTGTTCCCTAAAGATATTCTGAATAGGGTGCCACCAATTAGGGGATTGAGCATCAAATTGACTTTATACTGGGGGCTTCTCTTCCAAACCGACCTGCCTATAGGACCAACCCCGAAGAAACTAAGGAGATTCAAAGACAGGTTGAAGTTAGGGAGAGCCTAAGTCCATGTTATGTTCCCGTGCTACTCATTCCTAAGAAGGATGGATCAAGTAGGATGTGTGTTGATTATCAACAACATTACTATAAAATATCGACATCATATCCCTAGACTAGATGACATGCTAGATGAGTTGCATGGTTCTTTCATTTTTTCAAAAATTGATTTGAGAAGTGGATACCATCAAATTAGGATGAGAGAGGGTGATGAATGGAAAACCACTTTTAAAACAAAACATGGATTGTATGAGTGGTTAATCATGCCCTTTGGTCTAACAAATGCACCAAGCACTTTTATATGGCTTATGAATCATGTTTTGCGTGCATTTATTGGAAACTTTGTTGTTGTCTATTTTTATGATATTCTCATTTACAGTAAAAATCTTGAAAAGCATGTCTTACATCTTAGGTATGTGCTTGAAATTTTGGGAAAAGAACCATTGTATGCGAACCTGAAAAAGTGTGTTTTTTGCATAGACAAATAAGTTTTTCTTGGTTTTGTTGTTAGTTCTAAGGGGGTAGAAGTATATGAGGAAAAGGTTAAGGCTATTCGAGAATGGCCCATACCTAAATCTATAACCGAGGTTAGAAGCTTTCACGGCTTAGCTAGTTTTTATCGAAGGTTTGTCAAAGATTTTAGTACACTAGCTGCACCTATAACCGAGGTCATTAAAAAGTCCGTTGGTTTCAAATGGGGCAAGAATGAGGAGAGAGCCTTTAAAGCATTGAAGGATAGTTTGTGTTCTGCACCTATTTTATCTTTACCTGATTTTACTAAAACCATTGAAGTTGAGTGTGATGCATCAGGAATAGGTATAGGAGCTGTTTTGATGCAGGAACAATGACCTATCACTTATTTTAGTGAGAAGGAGCTATATGCCTTGGTTAGGACCCTAGAGACATGGCAACATTACCTTTGGCCAAGAGAATTTGTCATCCATACCGATCGTGAATCTCTAAAACATCTGAAGCGCCAAGGTAAATTAAATAGGAGGCATGCTAGATGGATGGAATTCATTAAGACGTTTCCTTATATTGTTCAATATAAGAGAGGTAAGGAGAATTTTGTAGCCGATGCTTTATCACGAAGGTATGCCTTACTCTCAACTTTAAATGCTAGATTGCTAGGATTTGAATATGTTAAGGAAATGTATGCTAATGATGATGACTTCTCTGCTATTTACCATGCATGTGAAAAAACTTCTTTTGAAAAGTTTTATAAATTAGATGGGTATTTATTTAAAGAAAATCAATTGTGTATACCCAAATGTTCCATGCGTGAGTTGTTAATTAAGGAGGCCCATAGGGGTGATTAATGGGGAATTTTGGAATTAAGAAGGCTTTAGATGTTTTGCATGAGCTTTTTTATTGGTCAACAATAAGGAAGGATGTAGGG
The DNA here is from genome assembly GCA_033030585.1 of Hippophae rhamnoides. Classification (NCBI taxonomy): domain Eukaryota; kingdom Viridiplantae; phylum Streptophyta; class Magnoliopsida; order Rosales; family Elaeagnaceae; genus Hippophae; species Hippophae rhamnoides. Next base: position 30,209,548 of record CM065431.1, on the reverse strand, counting down.
AGAATATGTTCTAGATGCATCAATTGTAAGCAAGCCCCAAAGTCCTACCACAAAGACTATAAACTCCCTTGCCCGTACCAAGCACACCTTGGGTAGATATTTCCATGGATTTTGTTTTAGGGTTACCTAGGTCTAAGAAGGGTAGAGACTCCATTTTTGTGGTTTTAGATAGGTTTTCTAAAATGGCACACTTTATAGTGTGTCATAAAACCGATGATGCCACTAATGTAGCAGAGTTTTCTTTAGGGAGGTTGTTAGGCTTCATGGAGTTCCTAAGAGCATTGTGTCTAACAGGGATGTTAAATTCCTTAGTTATTTTTGGAATACTCTTTGGGCTAAAATGGGCACTAAACTCTTATTTTTGACTACTTGTCACCCTTAAACAGATGGGAAAATTGAGGTAGTCAATAGGACTCTGTCCACATTGCTTAGGGCGGTAATAAAAAGGAATTTGAAAAATTGGGAGAACTGTTTACCTTTTTTTGAATTTACTTATAACTGGAGTGTGCATTCAACTACTGATCATTCTCCATTCAAAATTGTTTATGGTTTCAATTCACTAACTCCTTTGGACTTATTACCTATACCTATTTCAGAGAAAACTAACTTAGATGGTGCTAGGAAGGCTGAAATGGTGAAGCTCCATGAACGCATTCATGAGCAAATTGAGAAGAGAAATAAGGATTATGCTTACAGAGCCAATAAAGGGAGGTGAAGAGTCATTTTTGAGCTTGGTGATTGGGTTTGGGTGCATATGAGGAAGGAACAGTTTCTTGAAAAAAGACGTTCCAAGTTGCAACCTCGTGGAGATGGACCCTTTGAATTGATAGAGCTAATCAATAACAATGTCTATAAAATTGATCTTCCTGGTGAGTATAATGTTAGTACCTCTTTTAATGTTTCTGATCTTTCTCCTTTTAATTATGCAAGTGACGATTCGAGGAAAAATCCTCTTGAAGAGATGGGGAATGATGAGAATCATTGAGCTCTACAAATTCCAAGTTGACCAATCATAAGGTCTAGGAAGGCACAACTTGAAAAGGCTTTAAATGGGCTCATTCAAGAGGTCATGTAGAACCAAGGGGACCTAAATTGGGAGTGCAAGGATTGGTACAATCCTAGGATGGAAATTAGGGAAAAATTGGCAAAATAAAAATAGGCACATTGTTGTTCCATTTGGACTTTTTTAGGAACCTTCATTTTTAGCCCTTAGAAGGAAACAAGGGTTAAGATGTAATATTTTATAGGGTTTCTTTTGTTCTCAACTGCTCTATATTTTGCTTCAATTTTGGAGTGCCATTTGGACTGATTATGGGCAGCTTTCTTTTCAGCCATTGGATGAAATCAAGGGTTAATATGTAATATTTTATATTATTCCTTTATCGTCAGCTACCCCATTTTTTCCATGTTTTGGTCAATGTTTTCTACTACCTTTTGTGTTTTTTGGCTATTTTTATTTTCAACTCTTGGATGAGATCAAGGGCTATGATGTAGTAGAGCTTAGGGTTGGTTTGTATCCTATTAAGATTAGCTCAGCTGCTATAAAATTCAATTTGAATGAAGTTTGAATTTTTAGATCATTTGAGAGCTCATTAAAGCTCTTTCTTCCTCTTTAAGCAACTTATCAAGGGATTGGCAGCATTTGGGGCGTTGTTTAGAATCCAAGCATTTGTGGTGAGTAATATCCATACTTGTTAGGGTGTCATTTATGCTAGACTTATCAAGGAAATAGTAGCTCCTTGCGGAATCTTTTCTCCTCAGAAAAATGGTGAGTAATATCCATTGATTTGTAGAGAAACCCTTTGCTATATAATCTGAAATTAGCTAGGTCCTAACCCCTTGGATCATATCATTTTCTCTCCATTTCTTTCTACCTCACTTAGACTTTTTTATTTTCCACTTTCTCATACTTTTTTTCCCACATCTTGCACTCTCTCCTATCCTAATTTTGTCCTCATAAGCTTGAAAAGATTTGAGAAGAGCTAATACAACTTTTTGGTTGTTAATTTCAAAAGAATAACAATTTTTGTAACCATCATGTATCACCTACTTATTAAACTACCATGGTCGTCCAAGAAAAATATTTGCAGCATACATTTGTGCCACATCACAAAGTACCTCATCCTCATAATTTCCAATTGAAAAAGGAATCCAAACTTGTTTGTTAACATTCACCTCTCCACAATCATTTAGTCATTGTAGCTTGTATGGTTTGGGATGATTTTTCCACTTCAAATTCAACTTTTCTACCAACAAAATACTAGCTACATTAATGCAGCTCCCATTATCAATAATAATTGTTCATACCTTATCCTTCACATGGAATTTTATGTGAAAAATATGCTCACGTTGCTCCTCATTTCCCCATGCACAGGTTCTTTTAATTCTATCTCAGAACAATCCTCCAATGGTGGCATTTCATCATCACTTGAACTAGTACTCTCAATTTCTCCATTATCATTTACAACTATAACCCTTTTGTTTCGGCATTCAGAAGCAATATGTTTGAGTCTTTGGCACCTAAAACACTTAATATCACGTGAATTAGTAGGAGTTTTTGTTTTAGGTTTACTTTTAGGAACAATAACTTAATTTTTTGACTTCGCTTCACCTTTTTTTCTAAAGGCAACTTTGTTTTCCTTCCAAGTTGATTTCCACGGATAACAAGAGGAGGAACTAGCTCTAAACCTTTTGGACTTGATTAGCTTCTCAACTTTAAAGGCTTTGTATAGTAGTTTTTCCATTTCTATGTAATGTTGCAATTGAACCACATTAGCAATTTCCCTATTTAACCCAGCAATGAATTTGTCCATTTTCGCTTCTCTATCTTCCTCTATGTTTTCTCTAATCATGGTGACTATCTCCATATAATAATCTTTTAGAACCATGGAACCTTGGACCTGCCCTTGCAACTTTCTATATAGATCCCTATAGTAATGCATGGCTAGGTATTAACCTCTTATGCATCACCAATTTCATCTCTTCCCATGACCGAATAGGCCTCTCACCATTTCTTCTCCTATTGACCACCAATTGATCCCACTATATACCACCATATACCAGCATTGACGACATACCCTTTTGGTGAACAACCTAGGAACCCACAAACTCAAAGGAATAAAAATGATTGAGTTGCTAAGATTGTGTTAAAGATTATCAGATTAGAACCCTACGAAAACAAAATCCTTAAAACCTAAACCTTGAGAAGCCACAAAGGATGATCACTCCCTTTAATAAGTCACATTCAAGTATTCAATCAAGAACACAAAAAGGCAAAGCAAAAAGCTTTCTAAAATTTGCTTTTCATTAATAAATACTCGTCTTTCCTCCATTACACAACTCTTCTTCTATATACACTACTACAAAAATAGGCATTAAAGTCAGTTCGCTGACCCAACTTTAAATTTAGCAACTTAAAATGTAAAGTCGGTTTACGCAATGAACCGACTTTACCCATTTTATGATTTTTTTTATTCTCATTTTTTGAATTATTCAATATATATATAGCATTAAAAAACTAAAATACAAATAATAATACAAATAATTAAAAATTTAAATATATTTAATTACTCGATAATTAAATTTATTACAAAAACAAATAATGTATATATAATACATATATTTAACTTAAATTACAAATAAAATAATTTCGTCAAAGTGTAATTGGATGCGATCGAGTAAGCTTGGTTGGCTTAGAATCTTGATTGGCCTTCACAAGCATTATGACAAGAAAACTAGACAAAAAAAATAATTCATATTCCCCTACATACATGAGCACTTAAAACATCCATCAAACAAGCAGTCTAAACTTCAAACATAAGAATGAAGAAATTAAATCATTATAAATATTACCATCAAAAAGAGAATATCACATACAACGAAATTCAACGAACTCATATTAACATTTTATTAATCATTTGTCTATAAATATGAAGTTATCTGCAATCTCTACTAGTATTTTTTAATGCTATAATGAACTCTAAATATGAAATCAAGTGTAACTCCGATTCTTGGCTTGTGTGAGTGTTGGTGCCCTTAAACATATGGAACACGTTCATGGGAACCAAAACTCATACAAACCAAGAAACAAATCGAAGTTACGTACACCTGATTTGTCCATTTAGAGCTCATTATAGCATTAAAAATACTAGTAGAGATTCCAGATAAATTCATATTTATAAACAAATGATTAATAAAGTGCTAATATGAGTTCGTAAGGAAAGTAGTAAAGAGAGATGAGATGTAGTTTGGTCCAAAATTAGGTCCATAAAACAATGCATTCCCCTAAATACATGAGCATATAATCATCCATCAAACAAGTGATTTCAGACACAGGAATACATAGAAAAATTAAATCATTAAAAAATTTACTGTTATGTTGTCAAATGCTATTTAAGATCATCAGAATCTTCTCCTGATTCTTCTTGTGATGATATAATTTGAACCATGTGTTCTGCCCATTCCTCTCGTAAATTATCAAAAATTTGCTGGTCGTAGCCCGTCTTGTTCCAACCAAAGAACTACATGTATTTAAAATCAAAATAAGAATATAATTTCATTTATTTACAAAAATAAACTCAAATATGTTAAAAACTTTTATGTATATGAGTGAAAGATATTACCACATCATCAATTAGAATTTTGATATTTGTGATGATTTCGCTCATAAACTTCATGACATAATAACCACACATGACTCCATTATTTTGTTATGGTACCTACAAAAACAAGTGTACATGTGATTTCATATTCGAATATCTTTATTATTCAATTGTAAAATTAATAAAATTATTAATATTGACTTGTACATACCATAACTTTTGTCCATATAAGCTTATGGAATATTTTAAGGGCAATGCCCTTAAACTTGTTCCACAACTTCCATGCCCTATCAAGGTTTAAAACAGTTAGTTTTTATTAAATATTACAACAAATAATAGAAGAAACTAATATGTAACTATAACTCTTACATTTCAACAACTGCCTTTGTATCTTTACTCAGTTCTATGGAAGTTGAGTCATAGTACCAAGCATGATTATTGAACGAATCAATGATTACCAAAATCCAATGATCTTGGCATTGTTCAAACCTTAATGGCCAAGGGATTATTAACTTTTGATTTTTGTTAAGCGTTAATGCTCTATCACATAATTGTTTAGCTCTGATGCTAACATCTTTCTCTTGATATTGATTGACATATGAAGAATCATAGAACATTGCTAAATGTGATGAGTGATTATGTTGAAGTCGATAATAGCATGCCCTATATAAAAGATATATATATATATACATAATTAGATAATATAAATATAATTATATATGTTCTACAAATATAAAAGAAAAATAAATAGATTGAGGACTCACCTTGTTCACACTTGAATTATACTTAAATCGATCATTTGATATTCAAATAGTTGCAATAAGCACTCGATCGATATATAAGTTTGGCCGAGGTCTACACCAGAAATTTCTATACTAAGTGGCACAGTCCATCCATCATATATGCTAGATTCCCTCCCAACAATAGTCATCAAAGTGCCAAGATTTCTGCTGAAGTTTAACTTATATTTATGACTATACTTTTTCCAAGGCTTCTTCTTGAATGACTTGGTACGCGATGATTGGCCACTAGACATAGATATAGCATGAGATACTTGCTTTGTATCTCTTAAATGTGCCGCATTTAAGAGTTCTGGTATAATAGACTAAAAAAAAGTATTATATATGTATTCTTTAGTAACAATATAAGATATAATAAAATAATAGTAGTAAACAAGTGTTATCTTTTAAGTTAAAAAATAGTACCACGTCAAAATTTAGAACAACTTGAATTGATGGCCAAGCCACATACTGTCCAACCGCCTTTTGGATTGTGGTAGCATCAGAAGGCACAGATAGTGGACAATCATGAAACAATGATTGATCAATTACTATTCCCCAATGATTAGGCAAATATTGATTATGAATCATCCGATCATCGCTCAATTGTTGTACCATTCCAATAGCAACATAGTCCGTTGACGAAGGATGTTTCAACAAACATTTCATATTCTGTAAAAAATTTAAGTGTTATATATAAAAAATAAAACATATAATAAGAATTTAAAAATAATACATTATATACACCAGAAATTAAAATCTTACCACATATGATTCATCAAATAGAAGAGGACTCTCATGTGGGGTAGCTATTGGATGTACATTCTCACCAAAACGTTCATCGTGGTTTGATTTATGGTAAGAATGTGCAGATTGCATTGGAGAAAATGAACCACTACTTGATTGCATATGCATTCCTGGCATATAGTGAGGACCAATAGGATGGCTATATCCCATACTGGATGTAGTTTGAGCGCAATGAGATTGCATGGGTGGCATGCCTGGCATGGATTGTGGCATGCCTGGCATGGATGGTGGTATGCCTGGCATGGATGGTTGCATGCTTGGCCAATATGGCATGCCCTGGTTGTAGCATGATGCCATGGCTGACATTTGTTGTGATTGATGTTCTTTTAGAGTGGCAATCTCACTTATCACTGAGGCCTTAAAGGAGCTTAATTCTTCTTCAATTTTAGTATACTTCTCCTTACTTACCGTCTGAGGCTTTTATTTTGGAATATTAACACGACCAGGATGTTCGCGTCCGAATGCATGATATAAAGCATATCTTCTAGGCTCTTCGATTATTTCACCCCTGGATATTTTTTCTTGAACAACTCTCTACAAATAATAAAGCACACAAACATATCATTCATTATTACATCAATTATTAAATATCATTAAGACTTTTTATCAACCGAAATTACTAACCAACTTATTTAATTGTTCTTCTCCTCGCTGAGTCATCGGTCTTGAATTCTTTGTTTTGGGAGTCTTTGTTTCTATGTACAATTCAGTTCGGGTAACAGGTCTACCCAATTCAGTTTCCTACATAAATTATGAAAATTTTATTAATAATGACATGAAATTAAATTGAGGAAAATAAATATAAAAATATTTATAAATTAAGACAAATTAATAATACCATTCTATATCTAACTTCAGGATTTGAAGACCTCCCAGTACGGTTAGGAAGAATATTATGCATTTGTACATTCTGATGATCTTCCCTAATAATTTGAAATTCATCTGAACGTCTATAATCCACAAAGTCTTTCCAAACTTGAGGTGTAATCCAGGGGTGTCCTTCAGGGATTTTGTAGATCACATTCTTATCAAGTGTTTCCAAATATGGAAACACATAATTTCTTGCCAATTTGGAAGTCTTGTATTCCTTCCACGCCTTATTTGCAATCTTATAACACTTGTCCTTCCAACTGCCATCGACTTTGTAACGATTCTATAAAAACACAGTACAAAAGATTAGATATAATACACCTAATAGCCTATATATATATTGATTATAAACTATAAGAGACTTACACAAATGGTTATCCATATTTTAAACTTTTCTACATCGTCAACCTCAAACCAATCACTTATATTGATTGGTATACTGGACTTTACAGGTCGACCAATTGAGGATTTCAATTGTTGACCATTTTTCCCTATTGGATTACCAGTAGCATAAAAAAAACAGATATTCTATCATCTGGGTTAAGTGGAGCATCAGGTATATTCGCCCAACCCCTTCTTTTCAAATACCCCAATGGATCATTTGGATCGACAAGCTCTGTTATCCGAATATCCATGAAATATCTGCAAACAATGAAGAAATATAAATTAATTGACAATTTTAGGAACATACATATATATAAGAGTTATTACAACAATATAGAACATACGCTATGTTTAATTAGGTTGTTGATCATATACTTATATTCCTTCACAATCACTTCGAGCCCATGACGAAGAATCATCATCATCAATTAGATCATCGCATACATTAGGAAATTTATTTGAGAAATTACTAATATTGGTTAATGTATCAAGCATAGAGTCATCATCTTCTACAGCATCACAATGGTAAAACTCTTTTTGTGGAGGCATTAACACAATAGACCATCTTGGATCAATTTGATCACTCACGTAAAATACTTGTTTTGCATGAAGTGCTAACATGAAAGGATCATCAGTGTGACTTATCCTGGATAAATTTACAAGGGTAAATCCAAAATCATCTATTTTATATCCAACATTGATAACATCTTCGAAATCACACAAGAAAACTATTTCATGGAAGACCTCATAATCCAATTCCCAAATCTCGTGTACTATACCATAATATGTTCTATCATAAAGTACAGGATTAGCATCTTTTGAAATGGCAAATTGCATAGTTTGTGCAACCATTTTCACCCCACTATTTTGATTTACTCGGACTTTGTCCCTAGCTTGAGTCGTAAACCTCGATCCATTTATTGTGAAACTATAAAATGATTTGACATCGAATTTTGGCCCATATGCAAGCCATTGTAAACTTTCTGATATTTTATGATTGGGTTTCTTGAGTTCATCTCGAATCTATGTATACAAAAACACAAAATGTGTTTAGAGCAAAGTTTTAAAACATTTAATAGATCTAGGAAGATACATGCATGAATTTTTGTTTGTGACACTTACATGGTTGCGAAACCAATTAATAAGCTCTCGCTTATGTTCATCATACAACCATTTTTCACCTCCTTTTTTTTATAACGAGGATCGATCTTCAATAAGTTTAAATGCATCCTGTAATGTTATTAAATATATATTAAGTTATATATCATCATTAATAGTTAAATATAAAATATTTTTGCAATCATGAAACAATGAACATCACTTACTCTATGTATCGTTGTGCCTCATTATTATTTACCAAAATGATTCGGTGTGCTTTTTGCCATTGAGTATGATCAATAAATAATTTCTTACTTCCACCAAGCATATGGTTACCTACTTAGATCATGTGACGTTGTAAGAACAACTTGTGCTTAGGATTCTCAATTTCAGTGCAACCACTAAAGTATTCAGAACAAAACTCAATGGCCTCTTCAGCAATGTAGCATTCCGCCATGCATCCTTCAGGTCAATTGCTATTATTTACATATCCTTTAAGGACTTGCATATATCTCTCAAAAAGATACATCCACCTTAAGTAAGTAGGACCACACAATTGAACCTCTCCAACTAAATGAACACATAAGTGAATCATTATATCGAAGAAAGGAGGAAAATATTTTTCAATTAGACACAAAGTCTCTACAACATCTTTCTGTAAAGAATTTAACTTGCGAATTGATATAGATTTCTTGCATATTGTATTGAAGAATGAACAAAGCCGAATTATTGATAACCGAACATGTTTTGGAAGAATTGATCTAATAGCAACTGGTAATAATTGTTGCATTAAGATATGACAATTATGTGATTTCAATCCACACAGTCTCTTATCTGTGATAAACACAAAATTTCTTAAGTTGGATGAGTAACCATCAAGAACTTTCACACCCTCCAAACATTTACAAAACACATCCTTCTCTTTTGTTGACATTGTATATGATGCTGGTGGTAAGTATGTTCGCTTCTTATCATTTTCCACCCTTGGTTCCAATTCAGGTCGTATGCCTAGTTTCTTTAAATCCAATCTTGCTTTAATTCCATCCTATGTTTTTCCAGGTATATTAAGTAAAGTACTGATAACTGTATTTTATATAGTTATTTTCATCAATTTTAGTAATGATAATTGCTATGTTCTTTTAATATTTAGTTAATTTTTGTTAAATAAATTAATATTTTCCTTTTATGTGCTAAAAATACATTTTTAATATAATTAAATAATTTGTATCGAAAATGTACTTAATTTCATATTTCTGTCCACAAATATAATTTCAGATAATATAGTTTCTTAATTACAATTTATAAAAATCAAAAATATAATTTAAATTAAATTTGGGCTTAATTATAATTATTAAAAGTTTAAAAATTTAATTTAAAATTAGCAAAGGGCTTAGCTGTAATTTAAGAAAGTGCAAAATGTAATTTGGATTAAATTTGTGGGTTAAAATACAATTAATGGAAGTTTTAAATTCTACGTAGGTGAGAAGAAGCCACGTGCTATTATTCAAGCGCACAACCCGGACCGTCCGATCAGAAAATAAACGGCTAAGATGCGCGCGTCCAGATCAAGCCCGACCAAATCGCGTGTGCACAGATTCCTTTACGCAGTTTGGCGTGTCAGTGGGGCCCAACTGCCGCGCAGGCCGACGTGTAGAGTGGGACCCACATGTCAGCTGTGCAGATTTCCCCGAGGTGCATCGCTAACCGTTGGATCTCTTGAATGGTCCAGATTGAAGCGCGTGGAACCAAGCTATCGCACACTGAACCGTTCATGTAACAATCGTGTGTGACGCGGGTTATGGAAGCAGCGTTCATCCTCAGTTTTTACAGAATAAGAATTTGCCACGTGTTCCACTAATATTTAAGCAAATCATATTCCGACACGTGGCATGTTATCATGAGCGCGAGAGCGCAGGATTATGCCCACGTTTCAACGTTCTCTCCCGTGCGACAATCCTTTGCACGCCCATTTCCCGTAGCCAATGAAATTCTGCCACGTGTTCGCATTAAATCCTCGCAGTGAATCAGACGCTGACACGTGGCATGCACTATGAATTTCAAAAAATCAGAACGGCGGCCCTGTTTCACGCGTAAATTAAAATAATATTATAACGAATATCGATATGCGTTGATTCTATTTTCGATACAAATTCCTTACGCGTTTAAAAAAAAAGAAATGTATTATTTTTGGATGTATTTTTTAGCTATAAATAGGAGATATATTTTAGTTTTAGAAAAGTTTTTTTGAGTTTAGAATTTTTGTGTTGTTCGGTTTTGGACTGCAGAACACGCAGAAGCCATTTTTTGGCTTTTGTTGTGTTCTGCGTGTGCCAAATATTTCGTTTCGTGATGTTTTAATTTTCTGTGTTCTTCATCTTATTTTTCTTGAACTGTTGTAATTTTTATTTTAAATTTATGAAATAATTTAATTTTTCTAGGGTTGCATTTGATCTGAATTTATGAAGCTTTGATTTTAATTATTTTTTGAAAGATTTATAAGACGTTCGATTTGTTCGTTCTATTTTGTGCTTAATGCTTTTTGATTATTTACGAATTTTATCAAAACGATTTGTGGCATAAAAATAACTTGAGAAAGGCATTTTTGTGTATATTGCTCATAAATAGAATGACATGTATGATGAAGGATAGTAATATACCCTAATTGTATGTGTGACCATTTGAAAATTTAGAACGTAATGAATCTTGGTGAATTTAATTCTCATAGAGATATAATGAATTAATTTAACAAGGTGTGTTTATACGGAGCTCGGAAGAGATGTATGGATAAAAATAAAATTTTTCGGTTGACAAATTAAATGTACTAAAAAATATAAATCTAAAGAAAATAACATGATTTGAGTGGAATAATTTGGTGAAAAACTGCAATCCTAGAGTTCTCTTATTTTCTTTTATTACCTTTTTGTTAAATCAATGATTGTTTTGGATAAAATCAGAGAGATACAATTTTAGTACTCAACAAACTATAGTAACAAATCCTCGTGGGAACGATATTCTACTTACAAATCTTATTACTTGTGACCGTGTATACTTGCACGATTTTCTGTGTGTTGCAAAACACACAACAAGTTTTTACACCCCAAACTTAAGGTTTTGCTAGTCCTCGAGCAAAAGGAAGGAAATAAAACAAAGATAACTGAATTTAAAATAGTGATTTTCAAAATATTTCTTTTCAAACATTTCCGAATTACATAACTCAAAGAAATAAAAGAATTTTGTCTAAGCACCATATTCAATTTTAAAGTATATAACCTTTTTACAAAGAACTTTAAGTGTGTGTGTGAAGTCTTTTCAAATTTCATCACATGCAATCCGGATCAGTTTATACAAATATGAAATCAAACAAATTATCATGAAATCACAAATCTCATAGTCTATTTTTCATTTCTCTCTCCACTAATGTAGACAATCACAAAACACAAAATCAATAGGACTTTATTAAGCTTGTAATGTATGGCTTAGGTAAAGGTAGGATAAAAAGATATTATTTAGCTCAAAAACTTTTCCCAAGCATAAGATTTTAGGATTGAAAAAGATAACTTCTATCATCACAATCATTACTTCCCAATTTGGGATTTATCATCCCATACCATTCTCTTTTTTTTTATTTCTGCTTTTTTTTCAGTATCTATTTATTTATTTTTTGTTTCTTTTCTGCTTTTTTTTCCTTTTTTTTCAGAATCTATTTTTTTTCTTCCTTTCTGCTTTTTTTTAGTACCCTCTTTTTTCGGATATATCTTTAAATATTTACTAACAATTTTCACATGTTAGTGAGATAAGAAAAATAGACATATCTACACACACACATATATATATATATATTTTTTGGTAGGCTTTTGAAATGAGAAATATATATATAAACTTTGAAGCTCAAAAGGGGTATACTATGGATAGTGTATGTGAAGGTAGATAGAAAGGCTCAAACGATCCAAAGATGGCCTAAATCATTTTCTTAGTTAAATGTTATCTATAATTTTTCCTAGAGAGAAAATCAAACAAATTCTAAGAACTGTAACACCATAAATATCAATCAAATTCCATACTCAAATAAACCTTCTCTAAATTATCATAGCAATTCAAAAGTCAAGACTAGTGCTCATGAATATTAATTAATCTTGTAAAAATGAAATATACGTAAAAATCATTCATCGCTTAGATAATATTCAAATTTTTCAAAGAGCTATACACAATTTAAAGAGAAGAAATAAAATTAAATCACTATTCATTGCAAAATATCTTCAATCAACCAAACAAACAAAAAAAAATTTCACGAGCAAGAACATCCAGAAAGTATTTCAATTAAGTTCAATATATCTACCACCCCCAAACTTAATATACACATTGTCCTCAATGTGTTAGAGTTGAACATATGAGATAGGTTTAAAGAAACTTCCTGGTTTGTTTGATTGGTTATGCCAAAATAGCTTCATTACTTCCGATTTGCACCTACGAAGAAAAAAATAACATAACAAAATATAAAAAGTAATACATGCAAAAAATAAAAAAAATAAAACACATGGGTTGCCTCCCAAGAAGCGCTTGATTTATAGTCATCAGCTTGACTTCTCAATTTGTTTTTCTATGTGTAAGTTAAGATTTGTGTGTCAAACAAAATCTCAACTTACGAGAAAATTGAAAAATAAATTAAGAAACAATAACCATAAAAAACAATTTATTTATTTTTATTTTTATTTTTTTTCCTTTTGTGGATTAAGATTTGTGTGTCAAACAAAATCTCAACCAACAAGAAAATTGCAAAATAAAAAAAAAACAACAAAAAAATAAGCACAAAAAAAACAAATTTATTTTTCTTTATGTGAGATAAGATTTGTGTGTCAAACAAAATCTCAACCCACGAGAAAATTGAAAAATAAATTAAAACGCAACAATAAATTTTTTTTTAATTAAAATCAAATTGATTGGTATTAATATCAACAATGAAAATAGTAAAACAAATCCCCGGCAACGGCGCCAAAAACTTGTTGTGTGTTTTGCAACACACAGAAATCGTGCAAGTATACACGGTCACAAGTAATAAAGATTTGTAAGTAGAGTATCGTTCCCACGAGGATTTGTTACTATAGTTTGTTGAGTACTAAAATTGTATCTCTCTGATTTTATCCAAAACAACCGTTGATTTAGAAAAAGAAGAAAAAGGTTTAATAAGAAAATAAAAGAAATCTAGTACATTTAATTTGTCAACCGAAAACTTCTTTTTTATTCATACATCTCTTCCGAGCTCCGTATAAACACACCTCATTAAATTAATTGACTATATCTCTATGAGAATTAAATTTAATAAGATTCATTAAGTTCTAAGTTTTCAAAGGCCACACATACAATAAGGGTATATTCCTATCCTTCATCATACATGTCATTCTATTTATGAGCAATACACACACAAATGCCTTTCTCAAGTTTATTTATGTGCCACATATCGTTTTGATAAGATTCGTAAATAACCAAAAAGCATTAAGCACAAAATAGAATGAACAAATCGAACGTCTTATAAATCTATAAAAAAAATAATTAAAATTAAAGCTTCATAAATTTAGATCAAATGCAACCCTAGAAAAATTAAATTACTTCATTAAATTAAAATAAAAATTACAATAGATGCAGAAAAATTAGAAGAAGAAGAAAGAAAATTAAAACATCACATAGAACAAATATTTGGCACACGCAAAACACAACAATAGCCAAAAAATGGCTTCTGCATGTTCTGCAGTCCAAAACCGAACAACACAAAAATTCTAAACCAAAAAAAACTTCTTTAAAACTAAAAACTATCTCCTATTTATAGCTAAAAAATACATCCAAAAATAATACATTTCTTTTTTTTTAAACGCTTAAGGAATTTGTATCGAAAATAGAATCGACGCGTATCGATATTCGATATAATATTATTTTAATTTAAGTGTGAAACAGGGCCGCCGTTCTGATTTTTTGAAATTCAAGGTGCATGCCACCTGTCAGCGTCTGATTTGCTACGAGGATTTAATGCGGACACGTGGCAGAATTTCATTGGCTACGGGAAACGGGCGTGCGAAGGATTGTCGCACGGGAGACAACGCTGAAACGTGGGCGTAATCCTGCGCTCTCGCGCTAATGATAACATGCCACGTGTTGGAATATGATTTGCTTAAATATTAGTGGGACACGTGGCAGATTCTTATTCTGTAAAAACTGAGGATGAACGTTGCTTCCATAACCTGCGTCACACACGATTGTTACACGAACGGTTCAGTGCGCGACAGCTTGGTTCCATGCGCTTCAATCTGCACCGTTCAAGATATCCAACGGTCAGCGATGCGCCTCGGGGAAATCTGCACAGCCGACATGTGGGTCTCACTCTGCACGCCGGCCTGCGCGGTAGGTGGGCCCCACTGGCACGTCGCGCCGTGCGAGAAATACCGGGCACGCACTTGTGTCTCGTCTGGATTGCACTCGCCAAATCTGGATCGTTGTTTTGATGATCCAACGGTGGGTGATGGACGTCATGATTTGTGTATCGCGATTCTTTTCTGTGAGAAAATTCAAAATTTTTTTAATTCTATTTTGACCCACAAATATATTTCAAATTACATTTTCAACTTTGTTTAATTGCAATCTAACCCTTTTAGTAATTTAAATTAAATTTTAAACTTTTAATAACTGAAATTAAGCCCGATTTTAATTTAAATTATATTTTCAACTTTTATAAATTGCAATTAATAACTCTTTTATTTAAAATTCTATTTTTGGGTACAAATTAGCATTTAAGTACATTTTTGATACAATTTACTTAATTTTATTAAAATATATAAAAAACAGTAAATACTAATTTATTAAACTAAAATTATCTAAAAATACAGAGAACATAGCATTTATAATCAATAAAATAGGTGAAAATAACTATATAAAATACAGTTATCAAGTACCAATCAAGCTCTCACATACATTCTTATCAATGTGCATGACATCTAAGATGTGACGAATGTGTAGGTCTTTCCAATAAGGTAATTCCCAAAATATTGATTTTTTTTCTAACAACCATGGTAAGTCGATTCAAAATCTTTTTCATTTTCACCCATTTCATTAGTTGACCTCTTTTGTTTCCCTACCTTAGTGAGTTTTTTTTCAACTTTCCATATCGTTTGAATGTCATCCCATTCAATTGCCTTAATATCTCAACACCTCGCAAAGGTCGAGTTGTATGATCATGATCTTCTTCACCATCAAACGGTTTCTTTTGGTATCTAAACTTGTGTCCAGATGGCAAAAATCTTCTATGTCTTCTATAAGACATCTTTCGTCCGTGAACAAGATAAGTTGCAAAAGTTCCATCACTACATATAGGACATCCCTTGTAACCTTTTGTTGCATGTCCTGATAAGTTTCCATAGGCAAGAAAATCATTAATTGTCCATAAAAGGACCCCCTTCAAGTTAAAGTGTACTTGTTTATATGCATCATAAACATTTACACCATCATTCCAAAACGTCTTTAAATCATCTATCAGAGGCTGCAAATATACATCAATATCAACACCGGGTTTTTTTGGTCCTGAGATCAATAATGTTAACATCATGAATTTTCTTTTCATACATAACCAAGGAGGAAGGTTGTATGTTACCATAATTACTTGCCAACAGCTATATCTACTACTGAGGGAACTATGTGGATTAATTCCATCAGTAGCAATGGCAAGACGAAGATTGTGCGAATGAGATGAAAATTGAGGAGATAAATTATCTATTACTTTCCAATTTGGAGAATCACAAGGATGACGTAGAACCCCATCATCAGATCGATTATTTGAATGCCAAGTCAACGTCTTTGATGTATATTTATATTGAACAACCTTTGAAAGCGAGGAATCGGAGGAAAGTACCAAAGAACCTTTGCAGGCACGCCTTTCTTATATGTTGTAATCTCATTTGTACCATGCTTCCATCTCGATTCTTTACACATAGAACAATCATGTAATGTCTCATATTCTTTTCTATAAAGAATGCAAACATTAGGACAAGCGTGAATCTTATGATATTCCATGCCAAATCGACTAAGAGATTTCTTCACTTCATACATTGAAGATGGAAATTCAATACCCTCAGGAAACATATCGACTAGTAGATTTAGTAATTCTATGAATCCCTTGTCAGAAAAACCATGTTTTGCCTTCACATTGTACAAATGAACCAATCCCGAAATTTTAGTGTATTTTTTGCAATTTGGATACAACGGTTTTTCGGCATCTTCTATAAGTTTATTAAAGGTTTCGGGATCATCATCGCGTAATTCATCTTCAACATCATGAAACATATTTTCTGTATGTACATTATGATAAGATGTATGTAATCCACTGACATTCTTATTTATCCTTTCCCCATGAGTATTATCAATATTTTCTCCATGATAATACCAACATTTATAGCTTAATAGAATACCACTACGGATAAGGTGATACTTAACCTCATCAAATTCACGAAATTGCTCATTTTTACATTTAACAGATGAGCATCGAATCATACTAGTTCCAATATTACTATTTCTACAAGCAAATTCCATGAAGCTTTCAACTCCAGAAATAGTCTTGCTCAATTCTACACTTTGACATCCAAGATTTATCCATTTTCTATAAATGAATATATTTCAAGTATTATTATATATAAATTTCCTAATTATTAGAATATATATCAAAACATACATAATACAAAACAGTTATCATTTTAATCATTTTACAAAACCATTTCTATACAAATTAAAAAATAAGTAACATGTTAGCATGAATATATAAAAACCAATCACTTTGGTAGATTCTAATTTCTAAGCATGTTACTATATCATAATTAAAAAGTAATATTAATTATACATATAAAACATTCTATAGAAGTATATATGGACTACTATAATAACATATTTAACATTTTAAGACATAAGTAGCATATATAAATAAAAATAATAATATTACTTACTTTTTAGTTATTATTTGATTTTTATTAATATATATATTATTTAAATTATTGAGTTTATAAATATATATTTATAATTTTTTTAAGAGTCTAGATAGCACATATAACTTTTATACCAATATAATTTCTTACAAATTTAAAAAAATATTATTTTTCCTCTATTCACTACTTAATAAAATATAATTATTTATGGATAAATAAATTTATCCATGCACAGTAAACCCACAACATTTCAAATATTATTTTCACATAAAATAAGTCAAACATAATAACAAGCAAAATAAAAAACATACCTAAATAAAAAATTTATACAAAATATAAAACAAACTGAATAATAAGCTGCAAAATTCTACTTAATAAATTATAATTATTTATTATAAATAAATTTATCCACGTACAGTAAATATATATAATCCATCAAACCCACAATATTTCAGATATTATTTTCACATAAAATAAGTCAAACATAATAACAAGCAAAATAAAAAACATACCTAAATCAAAAATTTATACAACATATATATAAAACAAACTGAATAATAAGCTGCAAAATTGTACTAAATAAAATATAATTATTTATAATATATAAATAAATTTATCAACGCACAGTAAATATATATAATCTATCAAACCCACAATATTATAGATATTATTTCCACATAAAATAAGTCAAACATAATAACAAACAAAATAAAAAGCATACTTAAATCAAAAATTTATACAGAAAATAGGTATAATATTTTTTAATATTTCGCACAAAAAAATAATACATCTGAAAGATAATGAGAAGAGAAATATAACTTACAAAACGACGTTCCAAATGGTGGTCGGAGGTGGCCAGAAATGTAGAAAGAAGGTGGCGCGTGGTGTAGCTTTTGAGAGAAAATGGAGGAGAGAGAGAGGAAGAAAATGGAGGAGAGAGAGGAAGAAAATGGATTCTGCGTAAAAAATGACCCGAAGTGGGTTATATTAGGTGTATAGCGTCGGTTCACATGGGGTAGCATCGGTTCTTCACGTGAACCGACGCTACACACACAGATAGCGTCAGTTCTTCACGTGAACTGACGCTATCTACGCAATTTAAAATTATATTTTTTTGTCAATTATTATTTTATTTAGACATGAAATATCGTATATATATGCATACAAATACAAAAGTAATTACTTTAGAATAATATTTTAATTAAAATATATACATAATTAAATAAAAATATATTGTAGGTACATATATAAATTTAAATATCCAAACAAATAAATAAAATTATATAATTTTTAAAGCTAATTGTCTAAAAAAAGGAAAAATGATATTATTTTTATCAAACTAAAATTTTAAAGAGTCAAATAAAATAATAATTAATTTTAATTGTATTTAATTTAAAAAATAGGACGTAGCGTCGGTTGACGTGGCGAACCGATGCTATCCACGTGTGTAGCGTCGGTTCTACACGTCCACCGACGCTACAACATGTGGGTAGCATCGGTTCGCCACGTGACGTAGCGTCAGTTGACGCGTAGAACCGACGCTATTCACGTGGGTAGAGTCGGTTCTATACCGAACCGACTTTAAATTCATTATAAGTTGGTTTTTTCCAAAAACCGACTTTACACAGCAACTTAAATACCCCATTTTGTAGTAGTGATAAGTAAGAAACCCTAAAAGAAAAAACCCTAGATTAAATGGGACTAATGGGCCTATTTAGTTATGAATTGAACCTAATCTAACCTTAAAAATAAAATACTAGAAGACTTCAAATAAAAAATCCACAATTAACTAAATTAAAAATTACTAAACATAAAAGGCCCACAATTAAATAAAAGACTATGACTTAAAATAAAAATCCCACAATTAACTAAAATAAAAATGATTAGACATAAAAAGCCTATAATTAACTAAAACAAAAATATTTCCTTCCTACTTTATTCCTTGCATCGAATTTGACATTCCAAATCTATCCCTTACGTAGGATCTTGATGATCTTTAGAATATTTGTAAACATAAACTTGTTTAACGCCTCAATCTCCATTATATTCTTTCTAATTTTTAGAGAAAGGTCCTATAGTTTGCACATATTTTATATGATTTTGGTGGGTACTAATTTTGGTTTCTTTTTTTTAATTAGCTTAGGTAACCCCATATATATCATTTTTTTTAAATCGTGCATGAATGAAGAAGGACATATACTTTCAATTTGTACTTAAATCATTCAATTTAAGCAATAAAAATAAATATAGGCACTTTCTTATATGTAAAAAGCTTAGCATTCAATACAAAAATAGATAGAGATCATATAAATAATTTGAATTGATAAAAAGAGTGTTTAAAAGAGGAGAAAACAATATTATCATTTACAATGGAAAGATAAATGCTTAAAATATTCTCATAAGGTAGTCTCCACTATTTGGTTCCTAAATACCAATTTTTGGTTAATCACAATTTTATCATTTTATTATGAAATATAAATTATAACAAAAACTAACTAATTATCACATTATTCCATGATATGTTCAAGAAATTAACCTAACTATGCAAAAACTTAATTATTTGCTTAAAATTAACACAAACAAATGATAATTTTGCAAGAAATTTTTTAAAATCATACATAAAATTCCTAAACAAATAAATAAACTAAATAAATAAAAATGAAAAAAACATGTTTTGAATTTTTTTTAAAATTGTGAACATGTTTTTTTTTTACATACAAACCTAAGTGAATAATAGATAATCAATAAAATTATGACAAATTAAAATTTTTGTAGACGGCTTATCATGAAATTTCATGTAAATAAAATAAACCAAAAATAAATAAAGAT
This sequence comes from Hippophae rhamnoides, assembly GCA_033030585.1. Taxonomy (NCBI): domain Eukaryota; kingdom Viridiplantae; phylum Streptophyta; class Magnoliopsida; order Rosales; family Elaeagnaceae; genus Hippophae; species Hippophae rhamnoides. The sequence continues at coordinate 30,189,226 of CM065431.1, read as the reverse complement.
TGAAACATGATATTTTTAAGTTTAAATAACCTAGGCCATACCAATGACTTAAAAGGAAAAAACATTGATCCATCAGACTACCTATCTATCCACTATTAAAAATAAGGTCCAATTATAAGGTCAAGTCTTATACTACTCACCAAGATAAATTCCTCAAGAAATCAATTTACAAGCTGCTACTTTCATCATAGCCTCTATAAGAGAGGTTTTGGGTTTCACACTTGTGTTTTGACAACTTGAGTCACACAAACAATCAAACTCATTCTACTAGTACCTAAAACATTAGCACGATACTATAAGTGTAAATATGTATCCTAGAGAAAATTCAATAGTGAATAACCATAGCTAGATTATTTAATAAATATATTAGATAAATTAAAATCAACTAGCAACCCTAGGCTTATTAATTAATCAAACACAACTTCGTAATGTTTGAAAAATTAACTAAATGAAAAGGCCTACTTAAATAGGTTTTGTAAACCAAGAGAGATTAAGATGAACACAATAATGCTCTTGTGTGATTCAGTTTGTATATATAGAATATTTTGAAGCACTAAGTCAAAGTAAAATTATTATGATGTCTATAAAATCAGTTAAAAGAGTTTTAAAGAAAAAGGACAATATAGTAAAAAGCTAATTCAATTCGAGCTAGAAATAGGTTTTAAAATCAAATCCTTGGCCGCTCAATTGATCTAGTAAATTCTCAATCAATCGAGTACATAGTTTGATCGATCCAATATAGTGATCAAAACATGTTCTTTTGATCCAGTCAATTCTCGATTGGTTCAGTGTAAAAAATAATTAATTTTGAACCAGATCGATCAATCTAGTGCTTGATCGATTGTCTATTAATTACTTAATCAATCTAGTCAATTAACTAAGTAATTCATGACTTTTTAAACTGAGTAGATCAACTCTCAATTGACCTATATAGCTTAATTGATCAAGTGGCCTAATATCAAAATATACCTATATGTCTAATATGAAATCTAAAGTGTATAAGATTAGAGATATTCTTGAATTGTGATTATTAGAGCTCAATAATTTCATTGGTTTGAAAATATTCTTGAAGGACACACCTAGAAACTAAAATTACATTTATATGTTTTCATCTTGTATATGGCCAACACACATATACCTTACAATGTCCCACTTTAGCATATTAATATGACAAAACCTCCCTTACTACATAATTCTCATAGGAAAAAATAAAATTTTACATAATGGAACTATCCTATGATCTAGTGAAACTATCTTTGCTTGAATCTCGATAGCTTATGTGTACATTGAAACACAAAAACATAAACAATTGAACAACTTATCCCGAAACACTCATTGTTCCTTTGTTTAGTGTATATAATAATAGAAAAACAAATATGTTCATAAGGTCAGTAATTATCATATAGAAATTAAAATCACAACTCCCCGTATGTGTAAAATCTCTCAAATAAAATTATCAATCAATAACTCTCCCCCTTTATATATTTTCAATTAACACTTAATACCTCTCTGCCTAATTTTATCATACGAATAATTAATATAACCATAAAGCAATGACAAATAGGTTGAGTAAGCAAACAATATATTTAATAACTAAAAAGTGGAGTACGCATTCTTCAAAACTTAGTGACAATCAAAAAAGGGAGATAAAAACAATATGTTTCTCAAAAATGAATAAACTCGATCTCCTAAGTTCTACGACTCCTTTAAATAAATTAGAATAATTTCTTTTTTATAAAAAATAGTATATATAATTTTTTTAATTGAGTGTAGTAGACTTATCTTGACATGACATACAAATAATGAAATTAATTTTGTTCAAAGCGTGACTATTTATTAACAACATAAATATATGTAGACAAGTCATACAAACATACTAATACATATGAGATAAATATTGAACTACAGTAGTAAGTCAATTAGTCTATTTATGATTAGTTATGAAGGATTTAAAGAAAAGAGCATCCCCAATTATGCAAAAATTTCAATTGAACTCATACTTACACATAATAGATTCTTACTAAGAGAGAACTTTAATTAATTTTTTCTTTTTTTGTATTCCCTCTCAATATTTATCATATTATCTTTTATTTTTTATTTTATAAAAGGGAATGGTTATTTATTTTTCTTTTTGTATAACCATTTCTTATTCTTTATTTTTGTGCATCCAATTATTTTTATTCTTTACAACTATTTCCTTTATCATTTTATTTTTATTTTGCAAAGGAAATATGCAAGAGCTAATATACCTAACCTGATGACTTTTACACTAGTTGAGATGAGGTAGCCCTTTTTGCTTATTGCGGTAGCTTTCACACATTATAGTAGGTAGCCCTATGAAAACTAGATGTCTTTCTATAGTAGCATTTTATTTAGTGAAAGAAAAATTTCAACCATTATTTTTATAGTAAAGGTTATCTTATGCGCAAAAATCTTACATAACTAATTATAAACTTCTAGCATGACATACTTATGTGTCTAGTGAGTGTATGAATAGGTTCATGTTGTCATCGATCACTAGATGTGAGAAATATGTAAATGAACAATTCATAATATCCATTTTCATAATGCATAGTCAAAACAAAATATGAAAGTAGTATTTAATGTTCATGTCAAACTAAAGCAAGTCTATTTCCCTTCCCTTCCCTTTTTATTTTTCTTTTTTCTAAAACTAAATAAACATCAATAAAAATAAGAAAACTAACTAAAGATGCTCACCTAAGGCCAATTAAGCACTCAAACAAAAGTATCTAGGTGACTAATAAATAACAGTCAGATTACTAAAAGAAGATAACATTTCCAAACCCAAATTTTCTTGAATTTTAGTTTTGTTTATATCTTTGGGTTGGAAATTAACAACCGTAGTCGTGATTGGCATATTCTTGGACTTACCTTTAGATTTCCCATTCATCCTAAATGGAAATGTAGTATGGATGTTAGGATGATGGTAATTAATCCTATAATTACAAATGTTGAATATTACATGCCTCTTTGGATAAAAAAAACTTTATGCTTTCTGGTAGAACTTTTGAACATTTTATTATAGTTTCCATTTACACTTGGGCCTAATATGACCTTGCCTACCATAATGATGGTAGACACTGATGCAAACCATCTACGTGAATAACCTTAGGAAACCATAAACTCAAAGGAATAGGAACAATCATTTTTCTAGGAACGTGTTGAAGATGATCGGATTAGAATCCTAAGAAAACAAAGTCCTTAAAACCCTAACATTGAAATACCACAAATGTTTATCACTCCTTTTGATAAGTCGAATTCAAGCATTCAATCAAGAACACAAGAATGCAAAACAAAAAGCTTTCTAAAATAAACTTCATAAATGCTATAAGGTCTACCTCCAAATTACATAGTAGCTCTTTTTTATAAGCAAGAAACTCTAAAAGAAAAAATACCAAGATGAGATGGGCCTAATGGTTCCATTTAGTTATGGATTGGGCCTAATCCATCCTTAAAAAAAGACAAAGACTTATGATAAATAAAGCACAAAAGGCCCAGAATTAACTAAAATAAAAATACTTCCTAAATTAAGCCTTCCACACAACTTGATGCTCTAAATCTATCCCTTGCATAAAACGATAATAGACCATCCTTGGTGAAGCTTTGGAATCTTTGAATTTAGTTTAAGAATATTCTAGCACAAGTATTACACTTCCAAGATCAAGTCGTGCAAAGCTTTTTTTCATCCTCTTTGTCTTTACCCTAGTCATTAGACTGCCAATTCTTTGCAAAGGGTGTTGAGAATATTTGGGAACATCAACTTGGTTAGAATTTAGAAACATCAACTTGATCATCACCTCGATCTTCATTATTCATATGATGCAAACCCTTAAGGTGAATAACCCTAGGAACCAATGAACTCAAAGGAATAGGAATAATTAATTTGCTAGGAATGTGTTAAAGATGATCAAATTAAAACCTTAAGGAAAAATATTCCTTAAAACCCTAACCTTGAGATGCCACAAAGGCATATCACTCCCTTTGATATGTTAAATTCAAGCATTCAATCAAGAACACAAGAAGGAAAAGCCAAAAATCTTTTTTGAAATAAACTTCATAAATGATATAAGAACTGCCTCCAAATTACATAGTTGCTCTTTTTTATAAGCAAGAAACCCTAAAAGAAAAAACCCTAGACAAAATGGGCCAAATAGACCTAATTAGTTATGGATTGGGCCTAATCCAACCTCAAAATATAAAAAACTAAAAATACTTATGTTAAATAAAATATATAGGCCCATAATTAACTAAAACAAAAATTACTTCCTAAATTAAGCCTTGCACTCAAATTGATCTTCCAAATCTATCCTTTGCATAAAAGGAGGATATATCATCCTTGGTTAAGCTTTGGAATCTTCAAATTTAGTTTTAGAATTTTCTAGCACAACCTCTTTGTATTACATTTCCATGATCAAGCCTTGCAAATCCTTTTTCATCCTCTTTGTCTTTGCCCAAGTCATTGGATAGCTAATTCCTTGCAAAAGATCTTGAGGATTTGTGGGAACATCAACTTGATCAGCACCTTGATCTCATTATTCCTTTCCTATTAGAAAAGATTCAGCTCTATAAGCATGTCTATTTGATATCGTAGATCGAGTGTGAAGTATATTTGATGCTCAATTCCTCTCAAAAGAGGCAATCCATGGGGAATCTCTTTAGGAAATAGATCCTCAAAGTCTTGTAATAAACACACAGCAACACTGGGCAAAGATGAGTTAAGATCATCAGTAGAAAGATAAACATCCTTGTATATAAGTACAAGTACTTGTGCCTTAGCATTATTGCACTCTTAATCTCATGTTTTTCAGCAATTGCATTCATTCTTTTATTTTTCTCTCCTATTTCTCACTTTTCTCTCCTTTTTTCTTACTTTTCTCTTCATTTTGCTCACTTTTTATCTCCATTTTTCCTCTCAACCTAACTTGCTCACTTTTATTTTCCTCATACTCACACTTTTGTTTCTTTCTCATCTTTTACTCTCTTACTATATTAATCTAGTCCTCATAAGCTTGAAAAGGTTGGAAAGGGGCTAATATAACTTTTCAGTTTCCATATCACAAAAAACCTCATCCTCATACTTGCCCATCGAAAAAAGAATTCGAACTTATTTGTTGACCTTCACTTCTCCACAATCATTCAACCATTGTAGCTTGTATGGTTTGGGATGCTTCTGCCACTTCAAATTCAAAATTTTTACCAATAAAGTACTAGCAACATTAGTGTAATTCCCACTATTAATAATCAATGTACGTACCTTATCCTTCACGTGGAATCTTGTGTGAAGAATATGCTCACATTGCTCCTCATCTCCTTCATTCTTAGGCCGTATATTCAGGGCTATCCTTGTGATATGTAAATCTCCATGTATAGGTTCTTCGAATTCAACATTAGAACAATCCTTTAATAGTGGCATCTCAACATCACATGAACTAGCACTTTCGATTTCTCCATTTTCCCGTACAACCATAACCTTTTTATTTGGGAATTTAGAAGAAATATTCCTAAATCATTGGTACTTAAAACACTTAATATCATGTTACTCAGTAAGAATTTTAGTTTTGGGTTTAAACTTAGGAACAACAGCTAAATTCTTCAACTTTGCTTCATATTTTGTTCTAAAGGTAACTTTGTTGTCCTTCCAATTTGATCTTCGTAGAGAACTAAAGGACACATTAGATCTAAAATTCTTGTACTTGATTTCCTTCTCCACTTTAATGGTCTTATGCAATAGTTCCTCCAATTCTACGTAATGTTGTAACTCAACTACGTTAGCAATCTCATTGTTCAATCTGGCAATGAATCTAGCCATTGTTGCTTCTCTATCTTCCTCTATGGTTGCTCTAATCATGGAAATTTCCATCTCCTTATAATAATCCTTTACACTTATAGAACCTTGAACTAGCCCTTGTAACTTTCTATAGAAATCCCTATAGTAATGGCTAGGCATAAATCTCTTACACATCACCAACTTCATCTATTCCCATGACCGAATAGGCCTCTCACCATTCCTTCACCTATTGACCACCAAATGATACCACCATATACCTCAAAGTAATATGACAAGCAAATACATGCTCAAACATGCTTTCCCACTCTAAGTACAACTCAGGATCATTCTTTCCTTGAAAAGTCAGAATTTTCATCTTTATACTACCTATATTGCTATCTCCTCTGGAGTTACCCTTCTTGTTCTTTTTATAACTTGTTCTCTCCTCCACTTGGAATCAGTTTCTTATTCTTCGTTAAACTCATGTCTTCTTCTATGTGATTCAAAATCAGAAAAGGAGTCTAACTCATTCAACCTTGCATTCAACCTCTTACGTTTGTCGTTAACAACCTTGATGAAGAATTTCATGTCAACCTCTTTTGGTTGCCCTTCTTCCTTACTCATGTTTTCAACTTGTAAAATAAAATGAAATAAAAGGTGTCATACATCACACACTTCCTTATGTGTTTTCTCTATAATTAGATTCTTATCACTCAGATTTCACACTATTTAATTTGGGTTTTGTTTCTTGATGGTGATCTATCGCTTACCTTTTATCACTCAAAGCTCAAGCTAACCCTCTTTTATGATCTTAAGAAAATCAATGAATTCAACTAATCTTAAGCAGTAACTAGTTTGTTGGTGACCATCACCAAAAATAGAATTTTAAAAACTTAATTGCGGCAATTGGTGACAGAAAGAAAGTCCAAAGATGATTCTAAAGAACCAAAAAAGAATCCTTTCAAGATCTTGAAAATCTTGAAAATATGAAAGATCTTTCTTTTCTTATCATGCTTGACCAAAATAAAGTAAGACTATAACAAAATAAGGAAAACTAATTTCAAGAAAATTAAGAAACTTAAGCAAGAAAACAAGAATTAGAATCTTAAACAATCTACTACTTTGTTCTCCTTTTTTTAATTTTTTTTACTACTGTTGTGAATATAAAAATACACAAAAACAAATTCACAAACCTAATGAACAAAACCCAAAAACATAGTGAAAAAGGTGCGACAAACTTTAAACCCTTAAAAAGTGGTGTAAACGATGAAATTTAGTGTTGAAAAAAGTATGGAATAAAGACAAAGTCGCTTTTACCTTAAGGGAATTGAGTTGAGCTTCGACTTGATATGCTATAATAGTTGTTTCGTTACCCAAGTCAAAAGTTATGTTGTTTAAAGTTGCAACTCTAATTTATTAAATATTTTTCTTTTGAAGAGAAAAGATGGACCGAACACAAAAAATAAAGAACAAGAAAATATAGGAAGAATTCAAAGAGAACTACAAAAAGAAATCCAAAGGAAAAAACAACTACAAAAAAATTGAAAGAAATGAAAAACTATGAAAGGACAGATTTCTTTTTGGAATCAAGAACTCAAACAAAGATAGATGTAGATAGATAACCTATTTCCATCAACTAAAGCTTTGATAATAAATGATCCTCTAGGAGAACAACCCTAGGAACCCATGAACTCAAAGGAATATGAATAATTGATTTGCTAGGAACGTGTTGAAGATGATCAGATTAGAACCCTAAGGAAACAAAGTCCTTAAAACCCTAACCTTGAGACACCACAAAGGTTGATCACTCCTTTTGATAAGTCCAATTCAAGCATGCAAGCAAGAACACAAGAAGGAAAAACAAAAAAAAATTCCTAAATAAACTTCATAAATGATTTAAGGTTTGCCTCCAAATTACATAGTTGCTCTTTTTTATAACAAGAAACCTTAAACGAAATGGACCTAATGGGCCTATTTAGTTATGGATTGGGCCTAATCCATCCTTAAAAAATAAAATACTAAATTGACTTATGATAAATAAAACATAAAAGGCTCATAAATAACTAAAATGAATATTACTTCCTAACTCAAGCCTTGCACCCAACTTGATATTCTAAATCTATCCCTTGCATAAAAAGATAATAGACCATCCTCGGTAAAGCTTTGGAATTTTTAAATTTAGTTTTAGTTTCTTCTAGCATAGCCTCTTTGTATTACACTTACATGATCAAGCCTCGAAAAAACAAATTTCGTTCTCTTTGTCTTTGCCCTAATCATTGGACCACAAATTCCTTGAAAAATATCTTGAGAATTTTTAGGAACATAAAATTGGTCAGTACTTGGGAACATCAACTTGATCTCCATTAGACAGACACCAACTTAATAGAGTTTTTAATCATAGGTGCAATTTTTCTTTATGTATAATGAGTAACATTAGAAATAGGGTTAAAAGACCTTAAAGATGTGGTTTTTGATGTTCAAGTTCCTACATTAGACTCTTATTTTCCTATTTGTGATATGCAGGACTTGAATTCAAAATAGTTGTACTTTCAGATAGTTCATTTTTTCTTTTTTTATAATTGAGGAGTCTATTTCAAAGGATTTAAGTTTATCATTTATTTTAGTTACTTTGACAAGTAACTTATCGTTTTGTCACTTACTACTAACTAAACAATAAGCAATTCATCAAGACTATTTTCATTAAATTTATTAAGTAGAAATTCAATATTACTTTCCTCATCATCTACTTTAGTATTATACTGACTAGAATATCTAACAACAGTTGCAGTAAATGCCAAATAGTAACTTTCATTATTTTATGATTGAACTAGATTATCGCTGTCACTTTTAGAGTCAATACCTATAGCATTGAAGGCTCTTTTAGTTTTTCATTTCTTGTTGGCACATTCAACTACAAGGTGACTATAACCTATACATTCAAAATATTGAGATCTAGTAGGTTTAGATTTCTTACCTTCAAACTCACAGGTTTGAGTTCTCTTGATTTTCTGATCCCTTGAATGATTGGGTTTCTAGTTACTCTATGACATATTCTTGTTGAGAAGTTTCTTAAGCCTTTTGGCTAAGAGTATGAATTCTTCATCATCCTCATCATTTTCGTTATCACCATCATTGATCATTGTAGTTTTGAAAGCAATACCTTTATTCTTTGGTGGTTTTTGAAAGCTCATCTCATAGGTTTGAAGTGAGCCAATGAGTTCTTCAATTTTGATGGTGTCCACATCCTTGCTTTCATCAATATAATGATCTTAGCATGGAACCAATCTGGTGATGACAAGAGAATCATTCATACTATCCTGAAATTATCATTTTCTCTCCAAGATTGGTAGAGGTGTTAGTAATATCACATAATCTAATATAAAATTCAGAAAAAGTTTCATCCTCTTTCATCCTAAGATTTTCAAATTGACTACAAAGTATTAATTGTTTAGTTTGTTTAACTTGAGTGGTGCCCTCATGAGTAACCTCTAAAATATCCCAAGCATTCTTAGTAGTATCAACCTTAGAAATACAATGAAACTCATTAGCAAACAAAGCACTAAAAATAGTATTAATAGCCTTTTTACTCCAATTACTACCAGTTTTTTCTTCAATGGTCCAATCTTTTCTAGGTTTAGGAGTGACTACATCATATTTTGTAACTGTATCCTAACCATAAAGCATAGAGCTCCATACACTCTCATTTATAAACAATAGAAAGGTTCTTTTACGAGCCTTCTAATATGGGTAATTAGACCCATCACAGTAAGGTGCACGGGTTGCATATGAACTCTTTATTAAATGATCCATAACAAGGTCTTAGGCACATTAATTGTCTAGTGACCGGCTTTGATACCAAATGAAAGTTTCTTTTTTAGTTGCAGACTTAATTAGCTAGAAGGGATGAATAGATAATCAATAGAATTATGTAAAATTAAAATTTTCATAGACGGTTAGACATGCCATCATGTGTAAATAAAATAAAGTATAAATAAATAAATATTGGCACAATATTTTTAGGTGGAAATAACCTAGGTCACACAATTGACCTAAGAGGAAAACCACTGGTTTACTAGAACACCAAACTATCCACTATGAAAAATAAGGTCCAATTACAAGGGAAATTCTTATACTACTCATAAAGATAAAGCCCCTAAGTAATCTATTTATAAGCTACTGCTTTCATCATAGCCTTAATAACAAAGGTGTTTAGATCTAGACCAACATTTTTACAACTTGAGTTACACAAGAAATCAAACTTGTTCTACCAGTGCCTAAAACGTTAGCACAATAAGGCATGTGTAAATGTGTGTATTATGAATAACCCTAACTAGATGATTTAATAAATATATTAGATAAATCAAAATCAACTAGTAACCCTAGAACAATCAGTTTAAAGGACAATATCACAATTGTTGTAGGCTTGTTAATCAATCAAACACAACCACAAAATGTTTGATAAATTAACTAAATAAAAAAGCCTACTTGAATAGTTTTTGTAAAACAAGAGAAAGATTATGATGAAGATAATAATTCTCTTGGGTGATTGATTAAAATTGTTTGCTTAGGTTTGTATATATAGAATATTTTGAAGCACTAGGTCAAAGTAAAATTACTATGTTGTCCATAAAATCAATTAAAAGAATTTCAAACAAAAAGGACAATATAGTAAAAAGCCAATTCAATTTGAATTAGAAATAGGTTTTCAAATGAAAGTCCTAGCCACTCGATGGATCTAATATAGCGATCAAAACATGTTTGATTGATCGAATGTCCTTATAAATTGATCCAATATAGCGATCAAAACATGTTTGATTAATCCAATTATTTCTTGATTAATATAGTATAATAAATAATTAATTCTGAACCATATGTTGATTAATCTAACTAATAAATTGATCTATCTAGTACTAGATCAATCGACTATTAATTACTCAATCGATCTAGTCAATTAGTTAATCAATTCTAGACTTTTAAATTGAATAGATCAATTCTCGATTGATCTACATAGCTCGATTGATCTAGACATGTCTCAATCGATTGAATAGCCTAATCTCAAAATGTTCCTACATGTCTAATGTGAAATTTAATGTGCATAAGAACAAGTATGTACCAGAATTGTGATTGTTGGAGCTTGATAGTTTCTTTGGCTTGAAAATATTCTTGAAGTTCACACCTAGAAACTAAAATTATATTTGTATGTTTTTTTCATGAATATCGTCAGCACTCATATAGACCTTAAAAATTTCCTAAATTTATATAACTTTTCATCTACCCATACCCTAGAATCTATATTTCTTCAATATAGCAAATGTAAATTAAAGATAACGATATAGAAAAGTTACCAATTTATTTTAGCTCGATGTGATTATGCAATTGATGTGATGCATCCATCATCTAATTCATTTTTATCATAAGAAGAAAATATTGTATACTCACACTTGACACCTTAACAAACTAATATAAATTTAATAATTCTAAATAAAATAAACATGTTGCACATAACAGGAAATTAAATAAACAAATTGCAATTTACATAAAATACAATCCAAAAATAAAAAAAAATAAATTAAATTAAATACATAAAAATTAAAGCAGTTACAAAGGTTATAGCTCAATTCTCCATGTTGTTCGATTCTTTTTTAAACCAAATAGGATTTAGGGTGTGATAACTATATTTTATATAGTTATTTTCATCGATTTTATTAATGATAATTGCTATGTTCTTTACATTTTTGTTTAATTTTAGTTAAATAAATTAATATTTACCTTTTATGTGTTAAGAAATACATTTTTAATAAAATTAAATAATTTGTATTGAAAATGTACTTAATTTCATATTTATGTCCACAAATATAATTTCAAATGATATAGTTCTTAATTACAATTTATAAAAATCAAAAATATAATTTAAATTGAATTTGGGCTTAATTATAATTATTAAAAGTTTAAAAATTTAATTTAATATTAGCAAAGGGTTTAACTGTAATTTAAGAAAGTTCAAAATGTAATTTGAATTAAATTTGTGGGTCAAAATACAATTAATCGAAGTTTAATTTTCGCGCAGGAGAGACGAAGTCCACGCGCAAGATCACACTCGCCCAACGTGGACCAACAGATCAGAGAAGAAACGGACAGATGTGCGCGTTTCAAGCACACCCGACCAGAGCGAGTGGAAGCACGATTCTATCTATCAGCCAATAGTTTTATGACACATGGCCAGTTTTTCCCTGCGGTCGATCCACGCGTGCCCTTTTTTCCTACGGTCAATCCACGTGCGCCCGGTTATTCCACCAACCAGAATCTGCCCCGTGTCCCACTTTATCTATCAGCCAATAGTTTTATGACACGTGGCCAGTTTTTCCCTGCGGTCGATCCACGCGTGCTCTTTTTTCCTACGATCAATCCACGTGCGCCCGGTTATTCCACCAACCAGAATCTGCCCCGTGTCCCACTTTATCTATCAGCCAATAGTTTTATGACACGTGGCCAGTTTCGGTGAACATAAAAGCGCAGAATCCTAGACGCGTATCAAGAGTTGTCTCCCACGTTTCTTGCGCTGCAATCCGGTGCGACAATTCTCCGTGAGCCCGTCCTTGCTTTCCTGTTATTTGTTGCCATGTGTCCCACCAATTTATTTAGCGAATCAAATGCTGACACGTTGCATGCACAATGAATTAAAAAATGCAGAAACGGCTCCTTGTCTCACGTGTGAATTAAAATAACATTTCAATTTTCGCGTGACCGCGGATTTTAAGGGGAATGTCGGGGTTTTATTTTCGATACAAATTGTTACGCGAGTATGATATTTTAATATTTTTGATGTATTTTTTGGTGCTATAAATAGGTGATATTATGATAGAGTTAGTTTTTTTTGCAGTTTAGAATTTTTGTGGTATTAGGAGTTGGACGGTGGAACACGCAGAAGCCATTTTTGGCTTCTGTTGTGTTCCATGTGTGCCAAATATTTGTTTTAAGTGATGTTTTAATTTTCTATGTTCTTCATCTTATTTTCCTTGAACTGTTGTAATTTTTATTTTAAATTTATGAAGTAATTTAATTTTTCTAGGGTTGTATTTGATCTAAATTTATGAAGCTTTGATTTTAACTATTTTTGAAATATTTATAAGACGTTCTATTTGTTCATTCTATTTTGTGCTTAATGCTTTTTGATTATTTACGAATCTTATCAAAACGATCTGTGGCACATAAATAAACTTGGAAGAGGCATTTGTGTGTGTATTGCTCGTAAATAGAATGACATGTATGATGAAGGATAGGAATATACCCTAATTGTATATGTGACCATTTGAGAACTTAGAACTTAATGAATCTTATTAAATTTAATTCTCATAGAGATATAGTGAATTAATTTAACGAGGTGTGTTTATACGGAGCTCGGAAGAGATGTATGAATAAAAATAGAAGTTTTCGGTTGACAAATTAAATGTACTGAAAAATATAAATCAAGAGAAAATAATATGATTGGAGTGAATTAATTTGGTGAAAAACTGCAATCCTAGAGTTCTCTTATTTTCTTGTTACCTTTTTCTTAATCAACGATTGTTTTGGATAAAATCAGAGAGATACAATTTTAGTACTCAACAAACTATAGTACAAATCTCCGTGAGAACGATACTTTACTTACAAATCTTTATTACTTGTGACCGTGTGTGCTTGCACGATTTTATGTTCTCTAAAAGAGACAATAGGGTGTGTTATAAACCCTGACCTAACTTAACCCAATAAGATCTCATTGAGTTAAGGGTTGCCCAGACTTATAAGCAGCACTACTGCCTAACTTCTGATCGATGTGGGACAAACAAATCCTTCACACTCCTCCTCACATTAGACAATGGTGGTCTTAGTTTTAAGCCAGGGTGAGAGGAGAAGGGAGATCCACACATAGGAGTAGGGCCTAACTGTGATACCGACTTCTGATTATTTGTAGAACACAAAATGGTCAGACTTTCTTTTCATCATACCAAACGTTTCTATAGCTTGACTAAATTTTCTAAACCAAGCACGAGGACTCTATTTCAAACCATACAAAGATTTGTAGAGATGAAAAACTTGCCTAGACTCCCCCTGAGCAACAAAACGAGGAGGTTGCTCCATAAACACCTCCTTTTGAAGATCACTATGAAGAAAAGCTTTCTTAATATCTATTTGATGCAAAGGCCAATGGTGAATAGCTTCCATAGAAATAAACAACTGAACAAAGGTCAATTAACAATAGGAGAAAAGGTGTCAGAATAGTCCACTTTATAGGTTTGAGCATATCCCTTAGCAACAAGAGGAGCCTTTAATCGAGAAACTGACCCATCTAGATTAACCTTAATTGTGAATACCCATTTGTATCTGATAACCCTTTTCCTTGAAGGTAAATCAACCAAGTCCCAAGTACCATTGTCATCCAAAGCATTCATTTCCTCCATCATTGCATGATGCCAACCAGGATGAGATATGGCTTCATGAATAGTTTTAGGGATAGAAATAGAATCAAGAGAGGTAATAAAAGAGTAAGAGGAAGACGACAAGCAGTTATAAGAAACAAAAGAAGAAATAGGATAAGTACATTGACATTTACCATTGTGTAATGCAATAGGAAGATCATTGTTCAGGACTGGATCTGATGACGAAGGAGCAGATACAGTACATGAATCAGAAGGTTTATGTCTGGAGTAGACTTGAGTTATAGGAGGCCTAACAGGAACTGGATCAGAGATAGGTTCAAATGATGTGATAGAATAGACTAACAAATCATCATCATCCCCCTAACGTGTAGGAGGAGGAGAAGATGAAAAATAGGGTGTGTCTTCCATGAAGGTAACATCAATTGAGACAAGATATTTGTTAAAACTAGGACAATAACATCTATAACCTTTCTGAAGACGAGAATAACCAAGGAAGATACACTTCAAAGACTTGGGATCTAATTTAGTAACATGCGGACAAACATCCTAAACAAAACAAGTGCTAATAAATATCCTAGGATCAGCCGAAAATAGTGACTTATTAGGAAACAAGATTTTGTAAGGAATCTCACCATGAAGAACAGATGAGGGCATGCGATTAATAAGAAAACATTCTATTAAAACTGCCTCATCCCAAAAAGGTTTAGAAACATTCATTTGAAATAATAAGGCACGTATAGTTTCAAGAACATGTCTATTCTTACGTTCTCCTACTCCATTTTGAGATGGAGTATCAACACACAAAGTTTCATGAAACTTGCCATTCTGAACCATATAAGATTGAAACAAAGCTGATGTATATTCTTTGGCATTATCACTTCGCAAAGTACGAATTGAAACATTAAATTAAGTTTTAATCTCAACACAAAATGCGTAAAAAATAGAAAACAATTTAGAATGACTCTTCATTAAATATAACCAAGTTACATAAGAATAATCATCCACAAAAGTAACAAAATACTTAAATCCAGGTTGGGACAAAATGGGACAAGGACCCCAAAGATCAGAATGAACTAATTCAAAAGGAACACTAGCACGTTTACTAACTCTTGGATTTGAACTAAGAAGATGGTGTTTTTCAAATTGACAAGACTCACAATCTAATGAAGACACCTTACTAAACTGAGGAAAAAGTTTCTTAAGTAAAGGAAAAGAGGGATGACCCAGTCTACAATGTGTCTCGAAGGGAGAGGTTACACAAGAGCAAGCAATAGATTTCGGTATTGGTGTGTTAAGAATATAGAGGCCTCCAGACTCATGTCCTTTTCCAATAGTTTTCTTTGTCATAAGATCCTGAAATAAGCAATGATCAGGAAAAAATGAGATGCAATAGTTAAGAATGCGAGTAAGCTGACTTACAGAGATCAAATTAAAGGATGAGTTAGGTAAATGTAAGACATATGACAAAGGAAGCAAAGGAGTGGGAGTAATTGTTCCAGGCCCAAGAACACGAGATGGTGACCCATCGGCTAAGGTAACAATAGAGGTGGAAGTGTGTGACTGAAGAGTAGAAAAGAAACTATAATTACCTATCACATGATCTATGGCACCATAATCAATAACACATTTGGAAGATGAGGAAAGAAGACATATATTTGGTTTACCTAAATCAGCAATAGCAGTGACATAAGGTGATGAAGACTTTAGTGATTCTTGATACTGTGAGAACTTGGTAAATTCATCTACAGAGATAAGAACCAATTTTTCAAAAGTATCATAAGTGGATGCAATATAGGCTGAGTGACCTTTTTGATTCTTATACTGAAGTTTTGTACAGTCACATTTCGTATGTCTTGTGGTCGAGTTTCAAACCCTTGCGAGCCACCTCCTTTGGTTCCATCATATAAGTTAACTGTCCAGGCTCATAATTATTATTTCGGCTGATCAAAGCACCATTTAATTGAGAAGGTGGAGATGGAGTGCCTCCTGTATGAAGTACTCGACTAAATACTTCTTGTAAAGAGGAGATCTCAGAACTAGAAAGAACCTGTGACTTAGTAGTCTCAAAATTAGAGGGAAGACCAACAAGAAAATTCGTGACAGCCACTTGTTCACTGTGGCTTTCCTGAACTTTCACATCATGGCTAAAAGGCATCAAACTATTCAGCTCCTTAAAATAATTCGTGAGAGACTAATCTTATTTATGTGCAAGGTAAAATGCTTTGCATACCTAATATATGTGAGAAAGGTTTGCTTTACTAGAATATAAGAAATCCAAATAATCCATCAATTCCTTAAAGAATTCACAATGATTGATCAAGCCAATTACATCGCTCTCAATAGAATTCTGAATCTGCAAAAACAGGCGGGCATCTTCTCTAAGCCATGTCTGCTTTGAATCGTCTTTAGGAGGATCATTAGTCAAATGAGTATTTTTGTTAATACTTCACAAATAAATTTGAATGGTCTTACTCTAAGCAAAATAATTCGAGCCATTGAGCTTATGGTCCATGATTTTAGACATCATAGGCACCATATCCATCACAACATTAGATTTCTTTTCAATCATAACTCCTACAAACTACAAGGTAGTGAACAAGTGAACAAACAAAATCCAAAAAGGGCATCAACCAAACACACAGCAAAAAAAACACAAAATTTGACAAAAAAACCCAAATTGGAAGAACCCAAACCTGAACAATAACAAAGCGATGAGTGCGAAACCACCACAGATGACGCAGGGGAACACTGGAGAGAAACATAAGGACAACCAGATAAGACTACTAGAGGAGATGCGCTATCACGCGCCAACGCGTGGGAAGATCATAGAAATTCGCAGTGGCGCGTGAGCCCACTCGTGCCTCGTCTGGTGACTGGACTTTGAGGTTTGGCCAGTCGGCGACTGGGCTTCCTCCTTGTACTAGCGATGAGAATACATTTTCACTCCAAAAGGGTGTTCGAAGTTGGAACCCAAAAATGAACTAAACCCTAATTTGTGTTTATCCAAAATCAGACCCTAATTTGAATGAAAAAAATCCCTCTTTTGTAACCTAAATGGCTATGATACCATGTTATAAACCTAGGCCTAACTCAACCCAATAAGATCTCATTTAGTTAAGGGTTACCAAAACTTATAAGCAGCATTGTTGCCTAACTCCTAGCTGATATGGGACAAACAAATCCTTCATAGGATGAGCGAAAATTAGGGTTGAGGAAGAAAAAGAGAAAAAATTGTATAGGTCTAATTTAAAACGCATATTCTATGGCTTTTAGTTTAAAAATTCATCGCAATAAAAATACAACGCATTGTATTTAAATAGGGATCCGTGTGCATATATGTTATCCTTCAATCCAATTATATCCCAAGAGACACATACTACTACGAGCACACAAATCATGCAGCAAATCAAATATTTTTAATAGTAAAAAAATAACAAATAGAAATAAAGAAAAACAAAAGCAAATAATAAAAGAAAAGAAAAGAAAAATAAATAAGAAACAAAAATTACTAAATGTATATACTAAACAAAAAGAAAAAAAATAATTTAAAGTAAGTAAATAAATAAAAATAAATAAATTATAGAAAATAAAATAAAATAAAATTAAATTAAAATAAAAATTAAAGTTAGTACACAAAATGCTAAAAGGAAATTAAGTTAATAAATTAATCATTAAGTTAATTAAACATATGAATTAGTTAAAATTAAAATAATAATAATAATAATTATTATTATTATTATTTAAATCTTAATTGTTGTAATGTTTTATTATCTTAATTTTTTTTAATACATAAAATCTTAAACTTTTGATATATTTTAAGATTTTAATTTTTTACCCCCCTTTTTTAAATATCTTAGTTAATTAATGAATAAGATATTTTTTTATTTTTTAAAATCTAAAACATCTAATTTTAATTAATAACCTTGATTTTTTAATTCAAAAATCTAAGTCAACTAAAAAGGAGACGTAAATTTTTAGATTTTTTTAATATCTATACTAAACTTAATAACCAAGACATTAATTTTTAGAATACGAAAAAAATCTTACCCGTTTTTAAGATTTATTTATCTTCGGTTAACAAATAAATGAGATATTAATTTTAGTTTTTTCAATTTTTTTAAATAAAATAAAAATCACGTATTTACAACATAAAAGGTTTCTAAGATTTTGGATAATAAAAATTTAAAAGTGTTATTCCTCTTTTACAATACAGCTAAAAAATTGATGCTCGAGTTTTGTATTTATGAAATAGTTTACAAGTGCATGAATCACTTTGGAAGAAATAATAAGGATACTTATAAGGTCGGTCTAAAGAGTAATTAAGCAGTTTTTAAATAATTCAACAATTTTTAAAACAAAAATAAACCTAAATATTCTATCACAAAATTTGGGTTTGGAAATATTTAAACTAATAACATAAAATAAAAGATAAATTCAACAAATATTTAGGCAAATAACATTTGACACTCAATAGAAAATTTATGGGATATATTAGTTAAATAATCGTACTTGCTCAATATTAATTAGGATATTGAAAATATAAATTAAAATTATTGATTTTATCTTAAATATACAAATAGCACCTTCAGTTGGGTCTACTATTTTTTAATTAAAATCACTTAATGCCTTTGGTTAGGTCTATCACTTAATTTTAATTAAATTATATTTTTTAAAAAATTAACAAGTCATTTATTTGGTCAGATTTATTAATTTAAACTTCATTTAAGGTGTTAAAGTTGGATTTAAAATTTAAATATCGTGAACTAACTTTTAAATTTTAAAACTACTACAAAAAATATATCGTAAATATATTTTCAAATATTAATACTTATAAAAATATTTAAAATAGAGCATGACTCCAAATCATATCCAAATAGTTAAATATAATATTTAAGAGTATTATTCTAAATCAGATCCATATAATTAAATCATAAATCTATCTTTAATATTTTAAGTTTACTATGAAAACTAGGTAATTACTGTATTTTTCAATAATAGACTTTGTAGAGTTCTTGAATAGAATATAAAACTTAATTCATTTTATAAAAATGTTTACATGCTTTAATATTTTATAAGCATAATAACATTACTAATATCTCATAGTATTTTTAGCCAAACATGCTTAATTTAATAAATGATCCCTAAATTAAATATAACAATGAGAATAGCACATGAAATTACTCTGAAAATACAAGAACAAATTTAAAATTTATACTTCAAGCGTATCTTTCCAAATATTGAATTTCAATACAAATTTGTTATTTGGAAAACCTCCAAATAGATTTATCAATACTATTTATTGAATTGAAAGAACTGCTACTACAAAAACTAAACTTGTCTAACTCTCAAAATTGAGAGAAAAACTTTAAAACTAAGAAAAGAAAAATTAAGAAAGAAGAAATGAGAAGAATAACTATTGAGGAAGCTAGGAGGTAAGAAATATTGACATAGGAGGTCCTAATTATAGGTTTGGAAAACACTACAAAAGGAGAGAAAAGTATATCAGAGGATTGCACCACCATGGCATGCAACTTTCCACTGTCGTTGCATGCGATGATTTTGTACGCGTAGTAATCTTGACTCGAACCCCTCGCGTCATGGCATAAATTTTTCCCTTATCGGAGTACACATCAAACTCTACATTTTCCATATTCTTTTGTTTCACCCATTTACAAGCTTGGTTGGAACATATATAAGGCTTACATATGTATTGTTTTTTATTCTACTTTGGTTTTAATAAGTGATTTTAGGTACAATTCTTCAAGTTGAATCAATTTGATATCAGAAATATCTGAATAATAACTAAAAATATCCATAATTCTAAAAACATAGATTTGTTCTAATGATAATAAAATTATACAAATACAAATCTATGTTGACACTTTAGTGCATGTAAGTCACATTATTTTTAGTGCCTTTCACTCATCGCAATCCCAAACCAGCTTTTTGCTAGTCTCTTAGCAAGAAATACAAAAATTAAAATAAACAAAATTAAACTATCCTAAATCACTTTCATAGATTCACACAATTGCATTTAGCATGAAATGAGCCTTTAAACCCCTAGGTTTCCTTAGAGGATGAGTTTAAGTGTTGTGAAGACGTTCAAAGATGATACCCAAAAACATCAAGCTAAAATATAAAATTTTAAAAACAAAATAAAACAAATAGCACACAAACAAATAAATAAAATTTAACATAGTAAAAATTTTAAATTAAAGATAACAAAATAAAATAGCAAAACTTATCATGCTTTATTATATTTTAAGTTTAAAATTAAAATCCAAAGCATAAGTTATTTAATATCCTAAACATTCATACTTTATTATAACAATTAGTGGAAACTCATAAATTTATAGTCCACATCCAAAATACATCAACATTAATTTTTCCAATTTTAGCATTTTGGAATCCAAATTCACTTTAACTCTAAACCTCAAAATTAAGTTATACTCTTAATATCATATTCATCCTATGGGTTCAACCACTCATTCAAAGGTATATGAGAAATAGAGTTTACATAAAGAAATGAATTAATAATTTCACATATGTTTAAAGAAAGAAAGACTCAAAATTGTAATTAATATTTGATCTCATGAAAGGAATCAAATGATAGGATTTATTTTGCAAATATAAATCTATTTTACACTAAACTGCATGTAAATCACATTATTTTTAGTGCTCTTCAAGCACTCATCAAGCTACCCAACCAAGGGTGGTCTAGGTATCTACAGGTTCACACATGGTAGACTATATGTGTATCGATATAGCCCCATGTTTTTCCATATGTGACATGCTCTGTCAATGATGTCCCTTATACGATTGGCTATGTACCCTGTCCAATTAGTCATATGTCCATCCGACCACCACATGTCCTTGTGATCGAGCTTAACTCAACTTGATTTTTGTGTGTCTGATGAGTGCTTAAAAGTACTTAAAATTATTTGATTTATTTGAAATTTATTGCCAAAAATAGATTTTTATTTGCTTAATTTTATCATTATTTTAACAAATCTATGTTTTCCAAATCACGGATATGTTTTGTTATTTTTCAGGTATTTATCGCTTCAAATTAATTAATAAGATCAAACATATGATGAATCATACTTAAAAGTACTCAATTTCAACCAAGAGGAATACAAGGATAACATATACAAGTCTTACATATGAACCAACCAAGCATGTAAGGGGTGAAAGTGCTTCAGATCATAATTGAAATGCATAACAGATTGACATAGGCTATGGCGGTGGAAAATATGTACCATAGTTCCCGACCATACAATGTACTATTCTTTCCTTTTTGTAGCATTTTTCTACCTAAATAAACCCCATAGTATAATGTACTCTAAAATCAAGGAGTTTCCCTTGATTTTCTAAGCATTTTTGTTGTTTAAATTTATTTAGTTTTATGTAGTAGCTTTTGATTGAATAAGCAATATTGGCAATTCTATTTGGAGATTTTGTAGATACAGATCAATGCTCAAATTCTTTACATTAGAATATACAATTGAGGTATAAATTTTAATTGTATTCCTTTATTTTTAGAATTAATTTTAAGAGCTCTTTTGAATGATATCTTTAATTTACTGATCATTTATTAAATCTAAGAATGTTATGGCTTAATGTTGTTATGAGATATTAGTTATGTTATTATGTTTATGAAATATTAATTCAGGTAAATAGTTTTATAAAATAAATTAAGTTTATTTATTTATTCTTATTTTCTACTAAATTTATCACAAAAAAATATATTAACGATATATGTTTTCGTAATAAATTTAAAATATAAAAGTTAAATTCATGATCTTATTATCTAGATCTAATTTAGAATTATATTATGTTTCAAAGATTGTTTTAAAAATATTTGTTATTGAAAAATATATTTAGTACATATTTTTCGTAATAGATATAAAATCTAAAATTTTGGTTTTAGATATATTAATCCTAAATCCAACTTTGACACCTTGAATTGAAGTTTGAATTGATAACCCCAAAATAGGCATTGACTTATATGGTTTGTTAATTCCTTAGGGATAAAATATAATTTAATTAATATCAATTAATCAATCCCTACCAAAAGACTTTAATTGATATTGATTAACAATGAAATTGATCTCCGTCAAGAGACCTTTTCATATAAAAAGAGGGATAATTAATAACCTTAATTTATATGTTTAGTAAGATAATTAATTTTGAGCAAGCATGATTAACTAATTAATCTATCTCATAAATTTTTCATTGAGTGTTAAATGTTTATCTATCTATTATTTGCTTAATCCAATCTATCTTTAGATTCATGTTATTAGTTTACACTTTTCAAACACAAATAATTGTGATAGAGTATTTAGGTTTATTATTTTTCATTTTTAACAATTTTATTAAATTATCTAAAAATCATGTAGTTTCTTTTTACACCGACCTTGAAAGTATATTTATCATTACTTAGAAAGTGATTCATCATTTACTTATCATTTCTTACAAAATGATTAGTACACATACAAGCTATTTATCAAATACAAATTTTTTGTATCAAGCTTTTGGCCCCGTTGTAGGGGAGAAATACCGTTTTCAATTTTTATTATTAAAATTCTTAAAAACAATTATATTGTAAATATTTCTGCTTTTTCTCTCTCCTTTCAAAAAAATATTTTAAATAATGAGAAAATAAAACGAAATAAAATAAAAAAAATTAATTTAATTTAATTATTTATTTTTTAAAAAAGTGGCACCTTTCCCTTCTTTTCTTTTCTTTTATTTATTTAAACTGAATTCTTTTTAATTTTTCTTTAGTTTAATGTTCTTCTTGTTAATTATTTGTTTAGTATTTCTTTGTACTAACATGTATTTATTGTACCTTACTAGTTTGTTGTAATTATGATTTTTTGTATTTTAAATATTATGAATCATAAATTGTATGTATAAATTTCTTGTAGAATTAATTGTATGTATTATAGGTGTATGTATTGCAAACTATTTATAATATACCTTGTATATTTATTTTATCTTTTTATTTTTCTACTTGATAGGTGTTTTAGTTTATGCAAGATAAGAGATTCTTAGGTGATCCTCGTATACCTTACATAGATAACGTTAATAAACCTAGGAAACTATTAAGAATGCTAGATACCAAGATCCAACAACCTTAGGTGAACATAATTTTGAACAAAACCTTAACCATCTTTTTTAACCTATAACAAGAGGAAAATTCATGACCTAGGGAAATTACCATTAAAGAGTATTCAATACCAGTTACTGGCACTGTTATTGTCTCAATCCAACTAGTGAGGCTACTGGGAATTATGAATTAAGAAGTATTCATCTTTTCATATTACCTTCCTTTGACAAACAACCTAACGAAGACTCTTTATCTTTCATTAGGGACGTTTATTCAATAGTCCAAACCTTCCCTCTTGGTATACTCACCGAGGATAAACTTAGAATGTGGTGTCTTCCCTACACCTTCAAGTATATACCTCATAATCTTCCCAAAAAAACCAACTCTTAGGATAACTTGAATGCTTTCATTCAAGTTAGCTAAGACAACCAATCTAGAACTAATCAAAGGTTAATTGGGCTTTATAGAGGCTTCTATTAAAAAGATGGAGGTAAAAGTTGAGCAGTTGGCTGAACAACTGCATAAGAAATGAAAAGAATAGCAACCAAATCAAAACAATAACTGAACCCAAGGACATTGGGACATTTTATGTAATTTTTTTTATTTTAGTTTGTTTATTTTCCTATCATGTAAAAAAATGTATATTATACTTAGAACTGTTTAAAATTATAACTGTTTGTTGAGACGTTAAGAAGTACGCAACATTCTGTTTGTGTGGATTAGAATGTTTGATATGATGGATTCACCTGAATTTTCACATCAATACTTGATCATGTTTAGGAAATGGGTAACATTTCCCTTCTTTCTTCTTTATCTTAAATTTGTTTTTATTGAATTAAGTGCAATGTAAATTCTATGTTAGGAGTGGGAAAAGTTATATTACATAAATTTTACCAATTTTAAATTTTTTTTGTTAAACATATGTTTACATTTTTGCTTATTTTTATTTATTTTCATTTTCATTTATTTTTCATTTTATTTCTTTATTTTATTTTATTTATTGGTTAAGGGACACTTAGGTTTAATTTTAAATTTTTACAAAATTATCATGCTTTTTAGTTGGTTTTAAGTTAATGATTGAGCCTCTACATTGTTAGATTAGTTTTTTGAATATATGATGGAATAATATAATAATTAGTTTGTTTTTGTCATACTTTTTATTTCATGATAAAATTTTGAAATTGAGATAAACCCTCAATTGGTGTTTAGGAGTCAAAAAGTGGAGATTATTTTATGAAAATATTTTGAGCCTTTATCTTTCTATTTTGAGTGATAATATTTTTTTCTACTCCTTTAAACACTCTTCTTATTATTTTAAACTATTAGATAATCTCTATAGGTTTTGAATTAAATGTTAGGACTTTTACATATGATAAAATGTCTTATACTTATTTTATTTGCTTAAATTGAATGATTTAAGTAGAAATTGAAAGTGTATGCCTTCTTTATTCATGCATGACTTCCAAAATATATATATATTTGATTACCTAAGGCAATACAAAAAGATTAAAATTAGCTACTCACTAAATTATACAAAATGTACATGGATCTACTCTCTAAAAATAGAATATATGAAAAAGAAAGAGAAAAACGAATAGTATAAACAAAATATTGTGGCTTAAAATTTGTTCAAAGTTTTGAGAAATGGCTATTACAAAAGAAAGATAGGAAACAAATCCACTTGAAGTCATGGCATTTTCATTCATCTCTATAGGTATTTACTTGATAATTTTAATTGATGCATGAAAATAGTATTTGATTTCTTTATAAATCCTATACTTTGATTCCTTTCATGAGATCATATATTAGGCACTATTTTGAGCCTTTTCTTCTTTAGACATATGCAAACTTATCAATTCATTTCTTTACATAAACTCTATTCGCATATATCTTTGATTAGGTGCTTCAACCCATAGGATCAATGTAATATTGAGAATATGACTTCTAATGATTATAGTCAAAGGGAATTTGGATTCTTAACACTTAAATTGGATAAATTAATATTGAGATATTTTTGATATAGAATATGAATTTGTGATTTTCAATTAATTTTTACAATAAATAATGATTCTTTGGGATGTTAATTTGACTTATGCTTTGAATTTTAATTATGAACTAAAAAGATACTAAAGCATGAGAATTTTTTTATTTTTATTTTTTTAATTTTTTACTTTGTTAATTTTAGTTCTTATTTTGTATTTGTTATTTGTTTAATTTTGTTATTTCTTTTAATTTTTGCATTTAGTTTGATATTTGTGAGCATAATCACTAAAAGCTCTCACAAGACTTAACTCATCCATTAGAACAACCTACAGGTTTAAATTCTTATTACATACACTAAATGTAACCATTTCAATCAATAAAAACGATTTAGGATGGTTTAATTTTATTTTAGTTTTTAGATTTTATTGCTTTCTTTGCTAGAGACTGGTTTGGGGTTATGATTAATGCTTTAAGACATTCCATATTAAGTGATTTATTTGAACTTTAATATCAAAAATAAATTTATATTTAGATAATTTGGTCATTATTTTAGCAAATCTGTCTTCAGAATCACGAGTATGTTTTGTTTTTTTTTTCAAATATTTATAGCTTTAAATTAACTAAAAAGTTCAAACACATGAAGAATAATACCCAAAAACACTCAAATGAAACCAAGAAGAATGCGTGCATAATATATGTAAGCCTTACATATGAACCAACCAAGCTTATAAGGGGGTGAAACAAAAGGAAGTTGAGGAAACATAACTTAATGCGTTCCATTGATTGGAATTTGTGTACTACAAAATGAGTGCTTGTTATCATAATTGAAACACATACCAGATGATGTAGACCATAATGGTGGAAAATGAGTGTTGTAGTGTTGGACCTTACGATCCACTATTCTTTCCTTTGTGTAGCATTTTTCTACCTATATAAACCTTTCTCTCATTATTATGTACAGCAAAATCAGAAAGTTTTATTTTGATTTTCTAAATATTTTTGTAGTTTAAATTATTTTAGTTTTATGTAGTAGTTTTCGATTCAGTAAGTGGTATTGGTAGTTCTTTTTGGAGGTTTTCCATAAATTGATAAGTATTGAAATTATGTACATTGGAAGATAAAATTACGGTATAAATTTTAATTGTATTCCTTTATTTTCAAAATTAATTTTATGAGTTGTTCTAAATGATATTTTTAATTTACTAATGATCATTTATTAAATCTAAGCATGTCTAGCTGAATATTACTATAGGATATTACTTATATTATTATTCTTGTAAATATTAATTCGGGTAAATATTTATATAAAATAAATAAATTTTATTTATTTATTCAAGTTTCCTATAAAATTTTCTACAAAAAATATATTAACAGCATATTTTTATAATAAATTTAAAATATCAAAGTTAAATTTATGATTTGTTTATCAATATCTAATTTAGAATTATATTTTACTTCAAAGATGTTTTTACAAGATTTATTATTGAAAAATATTTAGAAAACATATTTTTCATAATAGATTTAAAATCTAAAAGTTGGGTTTCAGGTATATCAATAATAAATCCAACTTTGACATAAGTTTAAATTGATAACCTCACAATAAGCATTGATTTAAATGTTTCTTTAATTTCTTAGAAATAAAGCATAATTTAATCATTATCGATTAGCGGATCCCAGACAAAAAGACTTTAATTGATATTGACAAACAATGAAACTAGTTCCCGCCAAAAGACTTTTTCATACAAAAAAAGGGAGAATGAGTAAACTTAATTTATATCTTTAGTAACCTAATTAATTTATATCTTTAGTAACCCAATTAATTTATATCTTTGAGCAAGCATGATTAATTAACTAATCTATCTTATAAATTCTCCATTCAGTGTTAAATGTTTATCTATATGCTATTTATTGAATCAAATATATCTTTAAATTTATGTTATTCGTTTAAACTTTTCAAACACAAACAATTGTGACAGAGTTTTTAGGTTCATTATTTGTTTATTTTGAAGAATTTTGTTGAATTATTTAAAAACACATAGTTTCTTTTTAGATCAAATTAGGAAATATGCTTTTCATTTCTTACAAAATGATTCATGCACCTATAAATTATTTATCAAATACAAAATTTTTATACAATGTCTATCTACCTATTTAATCATTTTCTACATGATCAGGTAGATGTGCTCAATCATATTCCCATTGGACTTCATAGTGCTCATTTGACTTGTTTTTATTTTTTTTCTAATTCATAGTAGTTTGTTTTAGCCGGGATGTTCCTAGTTTACCATCCCCCTTACTTGCTGCGTAACGCACAAAAACATGATACACAATTTTTGAATATTTTTAAATAGTTCCTAAGTGCATGAATCACTTTGTAAAAATCAACAAGTATACTTACAAAGTCGGTATAAAGGAAAATTACATGGTTTTTAAATAATTCAACAAAATTCTTAAAAATAAAAAATAAATCTAAAAATTCTTTCATAATATTTTGGTTTAAATTATCTATACTAATAACATAAAATTATGGGAAAACATGGGATTTTTTAAAACAACAGAGAATAAATAGAATATTTACTTAATTGATTATATTTGGTAAAATTAATTGGGTTAATGAGATATAAACATAGAATAATGATTCTTTCTTATATGTATAAATAACATCTTTGGTGGGACTCTTATTATTTATTAATTAAATTTAACTAACCACATATGGTTGGACCAATGATATAAACTTCTATTCAAGCTTGTCAAAATTAGTTTTTAAACTAATATTTTTGAAATATAACTCTCATGATTAAAATCTATTGCAAAAATTATATTCTCAAGATATTTTTCAATAATAAATCTTGTAAAAAGATTTTGAAAAGGAATATAATTTTAAATTAAATCTAGATTATTTATTTAAAATATTATTTTTATAGTTTAAATTTATTATAAAAAATATGTCATTAATATATTTTTCAATAATAAACTTTATAAAATTTCTTGAATACAAAATATTCTATGTTTAATTATTATTAAAAATATTCCCTTAAAGAATTTACACAAATATATCAACATAACTAAATTTTCATTATAACAATCACATATTATTTACTAAAATGAAATAAGAATATGGATTAGATTTATACCCAAAAGATAAATAGATGGGTGTGTTCTGCTCCATATAAGTGGTACAAACTTCATAATATTTCCTAGATTTCTATAATTATTTTGTATCATTCGATGTGAAATAACTCCCTATTACTATCTCTTTATTTGAGATAACCTACTCTAAATTTTTTAACGAAAAAACATAAAAACTTAATTGTCATGTAGAATACTAAGGTTAAGGGTGGTTTTTAAAGGGGGAGGACTTGATGAGGAGAGGAGGAAAAAGTGGATGATGAGTGAGCATTATTCAAGCACCACGGCACATTTTTTTCCCCTCAATGGCATGTATCAATTTGGTACGTGTTAAAAATCACGATCCAATTGTCTCACATCACGTTACACTTAAAGTGCCACTATGGCCTCCGTTATTCTACATGTCTTCAACCTTCTTTTTATTTCACCCCTTATAGGCTTGGTTGATACATGCAACATATGTTTTTACTCTTTTGTTCTTATTTTATTGCAATTGAGTGCTTCGAGTTACAATTATTTATGTGTTTATTAGTTAAATAACTTTGAAGCCAAAAATATCTGAAAAACAACAAAACATATCCATGATTTCAAAAACTTAGATTTATTAAAATAATAATAATATTATGTAAATACAAATCTATTTTGACATTAAAATGTATATAAATCATGTCATATTTAATTCTTTTCAAGCCCTTATCACAACTAACAACCAATCTCTTGCTAGTCCCTAGCAAGGAAAGTGAAAAACTAAAAGCGAAAACTAAATAAAGTTAAGGTATATGTTGTATTCAATGTATGCAACAAGTTTTTAAACCCCTAGGTTGCCCTAATAGATGAATTTAAGTCTTGTGAGGGCTCTTAGAGATGATAACCACAAATATGAAACTAAAATGTAAAAATTAACTGAAAATAACAAAAATAAACAAATGAAAAATAACAATTAAAAAATTACAAAATTAAATGATAAAATTCTCCCGCTTCACAATCTTTTATATTTATAATTGAAATCCAAAGCATAAATTAAAATAATATCCTAAAAATTAATAGTTTGTTGTAAAAAATAGTTGAAAATCATGAATTCATATTCCATATTAAAAATGGATCAACATTGAATTACAAAATTTCATTATTTGGAATCCAGATTCGCTTTTACTCTAAATTGATAAGTCATATTCTAATTATTACACTGACCTTATGGGTTTAAGCACTCAATCAAATTCATATGCAAGTAGATTTTATGTAAACAAATGAACCAATAGGTTCCCATATACTTAAAGAAGAAAAGGCTCAAAGTAGTGCATAGTATTTGATCTTATGAAAGAAATCAAATGATGGGATTTATGAAATCAAATCCTATTTTCATGCCTAAATTATATCATCAAATAAAAATATCAAGTATATGCCTCTAGAGATCAATGAATTGCAATGAATTTAAGGGGATTTATGTCCTATCTTTCTTTTGTATTAGCTATTTCTCACAAATGTAGCCAATTTTTTGGGTCATATTATTTAGTTTATACTATCTATTTTTCACTCTTTTTTATATAAGAGATGTTCTTTTTTTAGAGAGTGGACCCATATATTTGTAAGATTTTGATGAGGGGCTAATTTTAGCTTTCTTTTGGATTAGTTTAAGGGAACCCCATATATTTCTCTTTTTGTGGAAGTCATGCATGAAAGAAGAAAGGCATACACTTTCAATTTCTTTAAGCAATAAAAAATAAGTATAAGACACTTCATCAAATACAAAAATCCTAAGATTCAATGCAAAATCTATAGAGATCATCTAACAATTTAGATTGATAAGAAGAGTGTTTAAAAGAGTAGAAAAAATATTATCACTCTGCATGGAAAGATAAAGGCTCAAAATATTCTCACAAGGTAGTCTCAACTATTTGATTCCTAAACACCAATTTTGGATTTATCTAAATTCTAACATTTTATCATGAAATATAAACTATTATAAAAACTAATTGATTATCACATTACTCCACGATATGCTCAAACTATTAATCTAATAGTGAAAAGATGTAATCAATTGCTTAAAACTGACTAAAAGTATTATACTTTTGCAAGAAAAAAATTTCAAATGAACCTAACTATTCCTAAACCAACAAAAACAAATAAAAAAACAAAATAAAAAAATATGTAAAAATGTTAACACGTACTTAATAAAAAAAATTTAAAAATTACTGAAATTTATGTAAGGTAACTTTGCTCACCCCTAACCTATAATTTACATTTCCCTTAATATAAAAAATGAAAATTAAAGATAAAGATGTAACAAGAGAAAAATTACCGATTTGAAAAAGTATGATATGGAAATTCAGATGCATCCATCATTTAAACAGTTTAATCCACATAGATAGAATGTTGTGTACTTCTTACACATCTTAACAAACAGTTATGAAATTCAACAATTCTAAAAATAATAAACATTTTTTACTTAACCGAAAAATAAATAGACTAAAATAATAAATAAATAAATCCAAAAATAAAAACAATCAAATTAAAGTAAAGAAAATAATATTACCTACAATGACATGTTGCCTCCCATCCAGAGTCATTTTAACATCTTAGCAAGACATAGATATTGATGTGAACCCTTTAGGTGAACAACCTAGGAACCCACAAACTCAAAGGAATAGAAATGATTGATTTACTAAGAACGTGTTGAACATGATCAAATTAGAACCCTAAGGAAACAAAGTCCTTACAACCCAAACCTTTAGATGCCACAAAGGATGATCAATCCCTTTGATAAATTGAATTCAAGTATTCAATCAAGAAAATAAGAAGGAAAATCAAGAAGCTTTCTATTCTTTCGAGTTCACGGGTTCCTAGGTTTTTCTCTTAAAAGGTCCACATCATTTGGTATCAAAGTCTTGGTTGCTAAAAGCAGGTTATCTATTTTCATCTATCTTTGTTTTAAATTTTAGATTTCAAAAAACCAAATTCATCCTTTGATTGTTTTTTATGTTCTTGATTGTTTTCTGCATTCTTGAGTCACAAATCAGAAAAAAAGAGAGAATGTTTTTGCCTTTTTGAGTCTTGTGTTTTCTTTTAATTTTGTTGTCGTTGTTTTCATATTTGGATTTTTTTCCATAGTTTTCTTTGAATTCTTCATATATTTTTCTTGATTCTTTATTTTCTGTGTTCAATCATCTTTGTTCTTAAAAAAAACATGAATATTTATTAATTGAAAAGAAAATTTCAAAAATCTTCTTGCTTTGCCTTCTTGTGTTCTTGATTGAATACTTGAAACTGAATTATCAAAGGGAGTGATCATCCTTTTTGGAATCTTAAGGTTTTGGTTTTAAGGAATTTATTTTCTTAGAGGTCTAATATGATCATCTTCAACACGTTCTTAGTAAATCTATCATTTCTATTCCTTTGAGTTCATGGGTTCCTAGGTTATTTTCCTAAAGGGTTCGCATCAGATATGGTGCACAGTCTTATACACCTGTATGGACATAATGTCTACTATTTTATGTCCTCCTTCTAAATAGGCCTTCACATGAGGCTCATTGACCTTAAATATTGTTTTTATCTTAAGATCCAACAATGCTACTACACCATGTGGAAATAATTCGATAATTGTGTCGTCATTCAACTTGACTACCTAGTCCTTCCTAGAAAGGCACATAATGCATTCCATAACCCTTTTGATTTTCCTATGAGTCACTTCTAATTCATCGAAAGTTTATGGATGATATGGAGTGGTAACTCTGTGTGATATTATACTTCTTAAGTAACCCATCAAAATGTTTATTATAAAATTGGCTCCCTTTATCACTAATTATTGCTTTGGGTGTCTCGAACTTACTAAATATTGAATCCTTCATGAATTTTACAACAATTTTAGCATCATTGGTTTTAATGAGTACATCTTCTACCCATTTGGACACATCATCAACATCGGCCAAAATGTATTCATTGCCAAAAGATAGGAAAAAAGGACCCATAAAGTCAAATACTTATACATCAAATAGTTTAATAAATAAATTAGTTGTCAAAGGCACTTCATCTAGTTTTTCTATATTACATGTCCTTTGACATCTATCATAATGCATGCAAAACATATGAGCATCTTCAAAGAGATTTGGCCAATAAAGTTCATACTGTAATACCTTAAGGGTTATTTTATTACCACAAAAATGGACCCTGTAGTGAAATTTATGAAAAATGCCATATTGCTCATATGTTTCTCTTCATGCACATGTCTTCAAATGACTTGATATTGACCAATCTTGAATAGATAGAGGTCATCCCAAAACTATTTCCTACAAGAGTGTAAAACTATTTTTTTCTGAAAATAAATGCTAGGTCTCAAAATACCAATAGCAATATAATTTACTATATCAACATACCATGGATTTGGACCTACTTAAAATAATTGTTTATCAAGAAATTTTTTAACAATTTCTTCTTTACTCTCATCTTCAAGAGAACTAAATTAAGACATTAACCAATACAGATGATCGGCTACTAAATTTTCACTGCCTTTTTTATCTTTGATTTCTAAGACAAATTCTTATTAGAGGAAAACCCATTCAATTAATATTGGCTTAGCATTAGGTTTACTTGGTAGATATCTTAAAGCATCATGATTAGAATGCACAATTACTTTAGAACCTACTAAGTAAGACCTAAATTTATCTAAAGAAAATACAACAACCAAGAATTTTTTTAGTGATGGAATAATTAATTTGCGCTCATTAAGTATTTTGTGAGAGTAATGTATGACATAAAAATGCTTATCTATTCTCTATCCCAAAAAATCTCCTATAGGATAAATAGAAGCATCCCATATAATTTCAAATGGGAGAGATCAATTAGGTGCCAAAATAATAAGGGAAAATGTTAATTTATGCTTCAAAGTATTGAAGGCAACAAGATAGTCATCTTAAAAATCAAAGTAGACATCTTTTGACAATAAGTTACATAAAGAATGACTTATTTTAGAAAAGTCTTAAGAAGCTTCTTATCCCCTTAACAGATGTAGGGGTGGTAATTTTGCAATCAACTCAATTTTTTCCTTGTCAACTTTAATACCTATTTTAGAAATTACATGTCCTAGAAGAATTCCATGTGGTACCATAATATGAATTTTCTCCCAACTATGTGTTAGGTTGCATTCAATACACTGTTCTAAAGCTAAAGTATATTTGTTCAAGTAATCATCAAATGAGGTTCCAGAAATAGAAAAATCCATCATAAATACCTCAGTGAGTTTTTCCACCATATCTGAGAAGATTGACATCATGCATCTCTGAAATGTGATGGGAGTATTTCATAACCCAAATGGTATCCTTCTAAAATAAAATGTGCAAAAAGAACATATGAAAGTGGTCTTCTCTTGATCCTCTAATGCAATTGGTAACTAATATAACCTAAAAGACCATCCAAAAAATAGAAAAAATTCATGCCAGTTAGTCTTTGTAGCATCTGATTAACGAATGGAATCGAAAAGTGAACCTTTTTATTGTAAAATATCAATTTCCTAAAATCTTTACACATCCTCCATCCAATGATTATTCTAGTAGGCACTAATTCATTTTTATCATTCTTCACCACTATTATTCTTGATTTCTTGGGTAGCACATGAATCAAACTAACCCACCTACTATCAGTAGGAAAATAAATGACTCATAATAAACTTATTGAAGATCGATCCTCGTAATTAAAAAATGGAAGGCGAAAAAGGGCTATATGATGAACATAAGCGAGAGCTTATTAATTGGTTTCACAGCCATGTAAGTGTCACATATAAGAATTCATTAGTATTTCTATGTAGTGTTTTAAAACTTTATTTTAAACACATTTCATGATTTTGTATACATAGATTCAAGTTGAACTCAACAAACCCAATAATAAAATAACAGAAATTTTAGAATGGCTTACACATGGTTCAAAATTTGATGTCAACTCATATTCTAGTTTCACAATTAATGGATCGAGATTTACGACTCAACCAAGGGACAAAGTCTAAGTAAATCATAATAGTGGTGTGAAGATGGTTGCACAAACTATGCAATATTCCAATTCAAAATATGGTAATCATATACTTTCTGATAGAACATATTATGGTATAATTCAAGAAATTTGGGAACTTGATTATGAGTTCTTCCATGAAATAGTATTTTTGTGTGATTGTGTTGAAGATGTTATCAATGTTGTGATTGTCGAGATTTTTTAAACCAAGAACGCTTCTAGAAAAAAATTCAACACAAAAGACTATGTATTAAGAGATAAAATGCTAAGCCAAATTTACTATGTACTTAAAAAAATTGATAATTCTATTAAGATCAAAGTAAATTACTCAACCAAGAAATTCATTATCAATTCTCATAATAGCATGGCCCTAACCATAATAGCATGGCCCTAACTAAAAAGGATGGTTGAAAAATCACTAAATTTGAGACAAATTTTAACAACTCGAAAATTGATCAAGAAACAAAGAATGTATTCTACTTCTATACTAGAAAAACTACCAAAGATCACAGATGCAATTACTGCATCAAATATCAAGAAGAAGAATATGCATCATCATCAACGCCATCCAAATGACTGTTGACAAAAATGACGACAAAGAATAAAAAGGAAGAACTGACGTTAGAAGATAACAAAGAAAAATAAAGATATGGTACCCACATCTTTAGTCGGTAACATGTTCCAAGAAAAAGTAATGGTTGAAATTAATTAGTCAAAAAACAATAAAATAGATGAATTATAGTAAACATAAAATAGTAATTCACATCTTGTAAAGAGGGATTCCTTATGCTATAAAATGAACCCTTATTTTCATTTGGAAACATAGAAAAAATGGAGCACATAGCTCAGAAAACACACAACTTCTAGCATAAAAACATCCTCTATCCAGAAATTCCAACCAGTAATTATGTATCTAGTAATTATGAGTGGTTAAAAACCTCTTCAACGTTCTTAGTTGGCCCTAGGATTATAATAATTATTATATTATGAATAAAATAATATACAATCACTCTTTTATAGTAAGTCTAATTTGGACACCATCTATGTATGGATGTAGAAGGCTCACCAATACCATGAAGGTATTAAGGTTTGAACAAGCTGAGGCATAATCGATGTAGTAAGAGAAGACGAACATAAAAGAAGACCGTAATAGACCAATTAAATTCAGTTATAATAATTATAACTTTTAAGCCAATTAAGGATATTTAATGTTTAAATATTTGTTTATATCAATTTATAATACTAATAAACAAGGAGATGAAGATAGAAATAACACAATAGTATGATAAGGAAATTAAAATGTTATCTTTAATCAATAATATACATGAATTACAAAAATTAACAACTATACAAGAATTACAAGAATTAACAACTAGCATTAAATAACTAGTCCCTAATTTGGTATCAAAGCCAAAGTAATATTAACATAATATGAATGGAAAAATTAACACCATTAAATTTAGGGATATCAATAATATTAACAACAAAATCTAAAGACATTATAGCATTTTTTTGCAAACCTCAAGGATATAAGTAAAGATGGATTAAACCCTAGGGTCATTTTAAATAAATTTTAAAAAATCATGCTTTCAATCACAATATTCTTAACTATGTGCATGTGTGCATTATTGATCCGTAGTAAACAAACTTACACAGAGAAAGACCAAATGCCAAGTAAGATAAACAAAAACAGTGTTTTTCACACGAAAAGCCAACACACATACACAAAGTACAAACGAACTTACATTACCTAACTCATGTTAGCTAAAAAAGAGGAGACATTTGAATCAAACTTCAAAATAAAAAGGTAATCCATTTCCTTGCATAATTTAACTTCATATCAAGTAGAAAGTAACGAATGTACCTATTATAGATACAAGACAAAACTTGAAGAATATCAAGATTTATTCATTCAAAGCATAATTTTATATGTAATAAATATTAAAGGAGAAAATCTAAAGGAGTTTGTCAAACTCTCAAAGAATTCCCAATATACAAAAAATAACATACGAATAATAGGTTAAAAGGTAATGTAAGTGTTACATGTAAAAATTACATATAATACAAATAAGAATGTAAGTTTTACATGTACAATACAAAATTTCATGGCTATCAATATTCTATTTATCTAGACGTGAATGAAAAAACTGTCACACAATTTTTACAAACACAATTCTCAATTTTCAGTTACAATTTCCAATCACACCATCAAAATACAATTTTTCATCTTAGCATCCAAGAAAGAAAGGTTTGTGCACTAAAATAAAATCAAAAGTTAGATATGTGGGTATCTGATGCGTATTTTTGCAAGTGTACGAATCGTTCAAGTAATAAAGTGTACAAAAGTACAGATATCGAACCCACAAGGAATGGCGTTACTAAGTACCGAAATTGACTAACCCTAATTTTATTTGAAAACCGAATTGTTGAAATTGTTTTAAAAGCAGATTAACATAAAACTAAACGCAAATAACAAAATTTAATGTTGTTCACAAATGATTAAAAACGCTAAGGCATTTGATTTCGCTAAATCAATTCAATCCGATTTCAAGTCATGTTGTATGAAAATCAAAGCTAAAAGTGATGGTTGAAAAACCCAAACTTATCTAATACTCTTTCTCAAGTTATATTAGAATTACTTATCTATGAAAACCGACTATATTTCTATGAAGATTTAATCACAAATAAGCACATTACGATTTATGGAATTTCTGGAATAACCACATACATCATGCATTAGGTGTCAAACTCGTATTCAACATACGGTATTTATCACAAGAAGCATTCATTACACATCTCCTCTCGGTCTCAATATAATGCAACAAATTATCTAAATCTTGATCAGAAATTTAAAAGTATTAAGCATGGAAATAAATACTCGACTTGAAAACAATGAATTCATATAACCATAACAAAAGAAATCAGATTTCCTTGATCTAACTACATCATAGCCTTAGCAAAAAAAAGAATTAGTTCATAATGGAAATAAGAACAACCATTATTTCAATTGAATCCATGAATAACAAATATCAATAAACTGCAGAATATAAAAACTAAGGAGAAGAGATGAAAAACTCTAGAAGATGAAGGCTTGGTAGCAACAATGGTGAAGATCCTTCAAGTTTCTCCAAAATTTCCTTCTCTTCTCCAAAAATGCCTTTGAACTCTACTTTCTGCCGTCCCCTCCTTCTCCATCATAATGTATATATAGATCTAGGGTTTTGGAGGGAAATTTTGGAACAAAACAGCATAAAAAAAATGTTTTCGAACGAAACTCGCCGGCGGCGAAGTTATTCTCGCCGCGGCGAGATTTATGGAAAACTTACAATTTTGATTCCGCTAAATCTCGCCGGCGGCGGGATTATTGTGGCTGGCGGGGAGATGTATTTGGCCAGCGGCGAGATGTACTTGGCCGGCGGCGAAATTGCTTTGCCAAAATCTATGTTCCTTGCGTGATTTTCAACATTTTCTCGGTAAGATTTTCACCGGCGGCGAGAATATTCTCGGCGGCGGCGAAATTCCAAATGTTGAACTTTTGTTTTTTTTTTTATTTGCACTCAATCCCGGTCATTGAAATTTGTCCCAAACTTCTCCATAATTATGATTTTACCTGAAATTGCACTTTAAACACGAAATACCCTTGAAATGACATTTGTGGATTAAATAATAAAATAAAACGCAATTTTCACACAAATATCAACCTTTAAATCATAACAAAAATGCAATAATTTGACTCCTATCAGTATCCCATATCTTATTATTGCAAGCAAATAATTCAAACAACAAGCACAAATAATGGCTCACTCTAAACCGAAATGGCCATAGAAAAAAGGAGAAAATATGATAATAAAATTCAATGAAAGTAACTTGGATTCATGAAATACATAATGCATGGATGCAAAGGAACAGTTGGACATAGGTCTATGTTCTTTTTTGACACAACAATAGCACAAAGCCGAAGTGTGAATTTAGAATAACAATGCAAAAGAAAATCCACCAAAAGATGAATCTTAGAAGTATTTTTGTATGATAAGAAGCAAACAATAGGCTTCTCAATTCTGACAAAAGCTTCTCGTAATAATATTTTATTCATCTAAAATAAAATAAAAAACTAAATAAAATTATCACTTGTACTTAAATATTCAACTAATTTAAAGATAACGCAGACATCGCATATGTGACAAACTAAAATGTAATTATTACGTTCAAAATTCAAATGATTATGAAACTTGGAAGAAGGGTGAAGCCACTAAAAATGGTAAAGTAGTTTTTCTAAAATCTTATTTGTATTACATTACATGTAAACATTACATATAATATAATACAAACTCGAACTTGCTTTAAGCAAGGCAAAACTTAAAGATTAACAAGATTTATTCATTCCAAACATAAGATTCATATATAATAAATATAAAATCAAATCATATCTCAAAATATAGTTTATATAAGACAGTACAACTACTATTAAATAAAAAGTTTGTTACTTAAAATCTGGTTTGCTTAGTTTTTACCAAACTCATGTTAGCTAACAAAGAGAAGAAATTTAAATCAACTTCTAAAATGAAAATTTAAACCATGTATTTGCATTATTTACCTTCATATCAAGTAAAAAGTAATAAAGGGTTAAAGGGTTACATAAACATTACATTACATTACATATAATACAAACTAGAATGTAAGTGTTACATACACAAGATAAATTTTGAAAACTATAAAGATTTATTCATTCAAAACATAAGAATCATATATAATAAATATAAAATCCAATACAGCCTACATCATATGAATTTATACTAAATCTACAAGCTTTAAGTTTGAAGATGTTCTAATAGAAATTAGAATGTAAGTCGTAAATACATAATACAAAATTTGATGACTACTAATATTTTATTCATCCAAACTTGAATGAGTAAACTAAATAAAATATGTCACCTAAACTTGAATGACTTAATTTAAAGGTAATGTAGAAATTAAATAAATGATAAACTACCATGTGACTATTGCATACAAATACAAATGTTCATGAAAAGAGAAGAAAGATAAGGATACTGAAAATAATTTAACGTAGTTTCCCAAGGATCATATTTGTACTACCATGTACTACTGATAAAAGTAATAATTGAACCCATTCCTTTACATCTCCTTATCAAGAGTATTGAATGATTTTATTAAAGTAACATTCTAAAAACATTTTAACGAAGAGTTACCCATCAATCATAAAAATAATATATGAGACAATACTAAATTGATTAAAAAACCAATACATTAAGGCGTAAAAATCTAGAGCAGGAGCTCCACCATACCCACGATGGAATAAAAATAACAAATATATAGCTGTTAATAAGAATCGTTACCTTGGTTCTCACAACAAGAAGAGAAAATGGAGATGTATATACTTGCTCAAGAGAAAAAACTAGTCCTCCCTCTTCTCAACATTATTTTTTTTATTTTAACATTATATTTTCAATAGCATTATTTTGTGAGGTTAGTTTAAATTCTATTCAATAAAATCATAAGTGAATAGTAACTACTTAGAATAGGAAAAATATATTCGATTTTTCCAACAATTGGTATCAAAGTCGAAGGTTTCTACCTAGGTATTTGTTTATATTCTGTTTGTTTGCTATTGAAATATAATTGCTAGTTGTTGTAATTTGAAGAAATATTGGAAGCAAAATTTCTTTCAAATAAAGGTCAATCGTCCATGTTAGGCAAAACAATGGTTATGAATGCAAGGTTCGAGGTGGAAAAGTTTAATGGAACTGATCATTTCGGCATGTAGCAAGGCAAAGTACTAGATGCTCTGTTTCAACAAGGTCTAGACATCCCTATTGAAAAAGAGAAACCACATGGAGTAGATGAAGTCTAGTGGAAAAATATCAACCAATTGGCATGTGGTACAATCCATTCGTGTCTCTCAAGAGAACAAAAGTACACATTCATACAGGAAACATCCGCAAGTAAGTTGTGGAAGGCGTTGGAGAACAAGTTCATGAAGAAGAGCGAACAAAATTGGTTCTATTTGAAGAAGTTGTTTCATTTTGAATACCTTCCAGGTACTACAATAAATGACTACATTACTATTTTTAATCAATTAGTAGTAGATTTGTTAAATATGGATGAAACTTTTAAAGATGAAGATTTAGTCTTGATGTTGTTAGCTTCTCTTTCAAATGAGTTTGATCACCGTATTACGAGCTTACTCATTAGGAAGAATAAAGTGTATTTTGAAGAAGTTTTCACTACTTTGTATAGTTATGAAATTAAAAAGAAAGATAAATAAGAAAGCAGGAATGAAGCAGGAGTGGCACTGTCTATAAGACGACGTCCACAAACACAATAGAAAGGAAGGAGAGGTGGATCTCTGTCAAAAGGAAGTCTTGGTAAATATGAACGTGCCTTTTTCCATGAAAAAGGTCATTGGAAGAAAAAATTTCCGAAGCTACAGAAGAAAGGAAAAGTTGTGTAGTTTGATACATATGTAGCTGAAAGCAATTCAAATTCAGATTTTGCATTGGTTGGTTCATCAACAGCATCCCATCCTGGTGATTGGATTTTTGATTTAGTGTGTATCTTTCATATGTCTCCTAACAAGGAGTGGTTCTTTAACTTTGAAGAACTAGATGGTGGATTTTTTTTCATGGGTAATGCTTATCCATGCAAAGTTTTGAGGATTGGTATAATTCATTTGAAGAATCAAGATGGTTCAACGAGGGTCTTGATGGATGTTCATTATATTCCAGATATAAAGAAGAATCTCATTGTTGTGGGAGTCTTAGAATCAAAAGGCTTCACTATAACTTTACAAAATGGGGCATTGAAGATTACTTCTGGAGCACTTGTGGAGAGCAAAGGTGTTCGAAAGAATAACTTGTACTACTACCTTGGTAGTACAGTTATTAGAACAACATCAGTAGCAGTTTCAGAGGAAGAAAGAAATTCGAAAACTACCAAGTTGTGGCATATGCGTTTGGGACATGCTGGTGAAAAATCTTTATAGATTCTGGTAAAGAAAAGCCTGTTAAAAGGTGTAAGAATGGATAAGTTGGAATTCTGTGAGCATTGTATATTAGAGAAGTAGAAAAGAGTAAGTTTTGGCATTGCTCTCCACAATACAAAGAGAATTTTGGATTATATTCATACAAATGATTAGGGGCCAACAAGAACTCCATCAATGAGTGGAAAACATTATTATGTCACTTTCGTTGATGACTTATCTAGAAGAGTTTGGGTGTATCTCATGAAGAAGAAGGATGAAGTGCTGGGAATTTTTCTCAAGTGGAAGAATTTGCTACAAGGCAAGGTTGGTGGCTAAGGGATTTGGAAGCATTGCAGCATAGTACAACATTTAGCACTGAAGTGGAGAGGCTAGAGCCAATGGTAGCAAAGACGAATTCTGTAATCTCTATAGAAAAAGTGCAGCAAACTATAACTCCAGAGTTGAAGCAATTGCATGAGCATCTTCACTATGCATTCTTGGGTGACAATTACACCTTTCTAGTGATTGTTGTGGCATCACTTATACTTGATGAAGAGGAAAAGTTATTGTGTGTGTTAAGGAGCATAAAAAAACCCTAGGATGGACTATCTCTCACATAAAAGGTATAAATCCATCCATTTGCATGCACAAGATTCTAATGGAGGAATCTTACAAACCATCAATTTAGCCCCAAAGAAGATTAAATCCAGTAATGAAGGAAGTTAAGAGAGCTAAAATTTTAAAGCTTTTCAATGCTAGAATTATTTATGCTATTTCAAATAGATTATGGGTCAGTCCCGTTCATGTTGTACCAAAAAAGGGTGGAATGATGGTGGTAAAAAATGACAACAATGAGCTTATTCCTACAAGAATAGTCATGGGTTGGCGTGTATGTATGGATTGCCGCAAATTGAACAAAGCAACAAGGAATGAGCATTTTCCACCTCCATTCATTAATGAAATGCTAGATCGATTGGCCAGATATCCCTATTATTTCGTCTTAGATGGTTATTCAGGGTATAACCATATTGCTAGAGCCCTATGGAATATTTTCTTTTAGAAGGATGCCCTTTGGATTGTCCAATTCCCTAACAACATTTCAATGTTACATGATGGCTATATTTTTTGATATGGTGGAAGATATAATGAAAATTTTCATGGATGGATTTTCGGTTGGAAAAGCATGTCATCTCCCTATTGAGTTAGAGCATAAAACTTATTGGGCTGTAAAAAAGTTTAATTTTGATTTAAAGGCAGTAGGGAAAAAGCAACTTCTTCAATTGAATGAAATGGATTAGTTTCAAAATGATGCATATGAAAATGAAAAGATCTACAAAGAAGTGGCATAACAAACAAATTCTTAGGTGTGAATTTGGTCTAGGACAATAGGCTTTGCTCATCAATTCATGGCTAAAACTCTTCTCGAACAAGTTAAGATCAAGATGGAAAGGTCTTTATACAATTGACAAAGTTTTCCACTTTTGGAGCAATAGAATTGAAGGACAAGGCATGAAATATATTCAGTGTTAACAGTCAAAGATTGAAGCACTATTATGGAGAACAAGTGGAAATGAATTGTGCATGTATTCCTCTTCAAAATCCTGAATGATGAAGATTGAAAAGTCTGGCTATAGACTATAAAACAAGCGCTTATGAGAGGTAACTCATAAAACTTTATTTTGTTGTTTTATTTTATTATTATCTATTTGAATAATTTATATTTTGAAGTTGATTTATTTTGTAGGAATAAAAAGCTAAAAATTACAAACTAATGCGGATCCACCATAAAACCAAGGAAGTTTCTTTCATTTCTTCAATTTGTCTCGCTTTTAAATTACAATGAGGACATTGTTTAGTTTAAGTTTCGGATGTCAACTCCTATAGTCTTGAGTTATTTGATTCTATTATCAAGCATGTATTTAAGTGTGATTGAATTCACTATGACTTTGAAATTTGTGATTGATGATGGTTTTGAGAATTTTTTTTCAAAATCTACTATTATGTTAGTTAGAGTTTTGTAAGTACTTTGATTTAAATCTTTTTCCTTGAAAATAATTGAGCACATAGTAAATTTTTCTCTACTCCATTTTGCCTATGAAGAGAAGGCGTTGAATAAACTGGGTTAGGAAAGTTCAATCTTGCTTTACTCTAGAATCCGTTGATGGATCCTTAAGGCAAAATCCTAATTGATACAAAATATTAAAGAAATCATCTAGGAATTTTTTTTTCACAACCAAAAAGCTTTCCAAACCATCCTAATTATCACGTCATCATTGCATGGTGTATTCCCATAGTCAACTCCCATGAGCCTTATTTTACATAAGTCTTTTTTGTTCTTCTAACTACATAAATCATTCTCTTTCTAAGCCTGAAAAACCATGAACTTACCTTAAATTTTGAGAAAATATTTTGGTGGAAATTTTCATTTAAAGAGAAAGTTAGTTCAAATTAAATAATTCACATTATGGTTGCTCTATTTGAA
Organism: Hippophae rhamnoides; assembly: GCA_033030585.1. NCBI lineage: Eukaryota > Viridiplantae > Streptophyta > Magnoliopsida > Rosales > Elaeagnaceae > Hippophae > Hippophae rhamnoides. Next base: position 30,145,342 of record CM065431.1, on the reverse strand, counting down.
AACAAAAAAAGAGTAAGAAAAGAAAAGAAAAGAAATAAAGTGGAAAGCAAAAATCGAAAAAGGATAAAAGTTGTTGAAATTAGTAAATACTATGAGTGTCAAGGAAACCAACCACACAAAAAAAAAAAGAAGCAAAAGAAAAGTAAAAAAAAAAGCACCCTACTTATTGAGTATCAAGGTGAAAAAAAGGAAAAACAAAAGAGTACTCCACTTATTGAGTATGACAACATTATTGTCGCATATTGTCGAGAAAGAGCTATAGTGTCAATTCTGTGGATATTATTTTTATTGTTTTCTTCCTACCAAGTATTTTCCTAGTTTGCTTTAATTTTTCACATCTATTTATTTCTTAGCCCTTACCCTATGGGCTCTCATTACAACCCTGGTTAAAGACCTTTTGATCTATAAATTTGGTATTTGATTACATTAGTGGAGAGGATTTCTAAAAATTGGACTTATAGAGTCAAGTTTTTGAGAGAATTCTTATGATTTCAGTTATTCTACTATTATCTGAATTTGTTAGTGGTTTGAAGTTAAATTGACTACTTCACACACACACCCAATGACCTAGATTTAGGTTGAATTAAATGCTTAACTCTTGCTTGACAAATTACGGAATTTTAATTGATTTTTTTTCTATCTTTGATGTAAAAAGAGTAAATTATTAGTGATAAAATCTAAATTCAAATCATAGCTTGGTGAGTGTTGTCTCCTTTAAGAGAACATAAAAACGTGCAAGTATACACGGTCACAAGTAATAAAAATTGATAAGTAAATTATCGTTCCCACGGATATTTGCTACTACAATTTGTGGAGTACTAAAATTTTTTCAATCCGATTTTATCCAAATGATCGAAAAGTTTGATGGGGTTTTAACTAAACTGATTTTTTATAACAATAAATAAGAAAATTCTAGGATTACAATTTTCACCAAATTAATCCACTCGAATCATATTATTTTCTCTTGATTTATTTTTTTGTAAATTTAATTTGTCAACCAAGAACTTCTAATTTTATCCATACATCTCTTCCGAGCTCCATATAGACACAACTCGCTAAAATAATTCACTATATTCCTATGAGAATTAAATTCACCAAGATTCATTACGTTCAAAGTTCTCAAATGGCCACACGTAAAATAAAGGTATATTCCTATCCCTTATATATACATGTTATTCTATCCATGAGCAATATACACAAAAATGCCTCTTCCAAGTTTATTTGAGTGCCATATATCAATTGATAAATTTTTCAATAATCAAAAGCATTAAGTGCAAATAGAATAAATAAATTTAAAATCTTATAAATCTTTCAAAAATAATTTATTCAAGCTTCATAAATTAGCTACAATGCAACCCTAGAAATATTAAATTACTTCATAAATAAAATTAAAATTACAACATTTAAGGAATAATAGATGAAGAACAAAAGAAAATTAAAATTTGTTTCTACTCTCAAATTTCTGATACACGTAGAACACAACAAAAACCAAAAATGGTTTCGGCATGTACAACAGTCCAACACTCTAATCTCCTCTCCAACCTCCTAAATTTATCACAAATATCCCCTATTTATAGCTCTATACTCTAAAAAAATACATCATAAAATATATATTTTTTACACACGTAGGAGACAAATAATACATTGAAAATATTAATTTATACACGCTTGGGAGACCTTCTTGAAATACGTAGAAAGAATATTGTGCAATCAAAAACCGAGGACAACGTGTGCGTTTCTGGAATTTTTTATTTCAATTTACGCATGAGGATCGTGTCATATGGGAGAAGTCCATTCGAAGACATGTGGGGCACGTAGAAGCTGCTGGAAACGCGCGTCGTTTCTATATTTTTATTTTAACCAACACAAGCCACGTATCAGCTCCTTATTTGCTGAAAGAATATTAGAGACACATGGCATTGTTTTATTCGTTGAAATGGCAGGGCGCATGATGTTTCTCTGGATTGCGTCGCACGGGACCATTTGTTTTGGCAGACACGTAGGTCCTACCCTACACGTCGGCATGTGCGACAGGTGGGCCCCACTTAGCGCTCCGTGCAACACACCATCCAGAAAATCGGGTCCAGTCGTGTTTGTATGACATACGCTAATCCTCACCTTTGATATTCTGATTTGATGGTGGGTGGCACGCATGGAAAATAGGTGTGCGTGGTCTTCTTTCATGCGCAGAAAATCAAAGTTTATATAATTAAATTTTAGCCCTCAAATTTAATTTAAATTAACTTTTATTAATTGCAATTAAGTTCGATTTTAATTCAAATTATATTTTCAATGAGTATGATAGTTATCTATGGAGGGTGTTTGATGACTTGAATAATTTGACATGATTTATCCTTTCTTAACTTTAAATTTAGTCTAATTTTATTTACTTTTTTATTGATTTAGACTTCATTATTATTATTTTAATTTTATTATAGATTTGAAGATAATGAAGATCCAAAATTTTTAAAAACATATCATCTAAGAATTTTTAAATTTAAATAAAAATTTATTTAAATCTAATTTAAATAAAAATTTATTTAAATCTAATTTAAATTAAGATATATATATATATCTCAAATCCTCTTACTTCCTTTTTTATATATATATAACAAACAAAACATTCAGAAAGCAATCTTGATATATATATAAAAGAAAAGAAACGCATGGATATATATATATATATATATATATATATATATCAGAAATAAAAGGAAAAAGAAGGCCGAAAGGTTTTGATATATATATATATATATATATATATATAAAGCAGAGGAGGATAGAGATAGGATATATATATATATTTATATATAAAAATAAAGTTGGAGGCAGCTGCCAGACGATAGAGACACCGCGAGAATAAAACAAAAACAAAACAAAGAGAAACACAAAGGTTTACGCGAAAGGAGATTCTTTTCGTGATTCAATCTTCTTTCATTTCTTTAAAAAAAAAATATTATGATGAATTCTTTTATATTTAATTTAATTTTTAGTATTAACTGATTTATTTTTATTCTAAGAAAAAGATATAATTTAATTTTAAATTATGTTTAATTTTTTATGTTAATTTAAATTATTTATCTTCATGTTTGTCCGATTTATTCTAAGTTTAATGCTTCTAATTAACTAAACATTAATTAGATGATTTTAGTCTTGTGATTTACTATCAAAAAATTGAATTATAAGATAAATATGAAATATTTCAACATAAATAAATATAGAGATCGAAAGACTTATATGAACCTGTGCATTTTTTACCATCGAAAGAAGTTTTGGATATTTTTCGAGATTGCTAACAAATAGAGATAATTAAATTCAACTAACTAGAAGAGTAAAGCATAGGGAGGGATTAGGTGAAATCGATTTCTTAAAATTTTTCCTCCTATTAATTTGATTTTCGAACAATATCTTTATCGTCTTTTGCATATTTTCTTAAAATAATTTTATTGTAATTTTTAATTACAACAATTTTAGTGACTTCTCTGGATAAAATTAAGATTAGTATAATTTTGATATTATCAAAAATAAGTTACCAATCCCTGAGGATGATACTCTACTTATCACTTTATTATATAACTACAAGACTGTACATTTACAGTTTTGCACCGATCAGTATGAATGAACAGACAAAACCTGTAAGTACTTTACTTGTTCCTCAATTCAAGGTTAGTGCTCAATTATATCCTAACAATGATGTAGAACGAGAATACATGGCAAAGATCATGTATATAAATGTGATTGGTAGCTTGATGTATGCAATGGTGTATACAAGACCTAACATGCGATTGGTGTTGTAAGCTGGTATATGCATGATCCTGGTAAAGTACATTGGTTGGCTGTGAAATGGATTCTACGATATATTCTAAATATTGTAAATGTTTGTTTATTATTTCAGTAAGATAATATCGTTGGTCAATGTGCAATCGGATATTGTGATTTCGACTATGCAGGAGATTTAGATAAGCATCGGTTAACTACTGGTTATGTGTTTACTTTTGCTAGAACATCAGTTAGTTGGAAGTCTACCTTGTAGTCCACAATTGCTTTGTCTACTACAGAGGCAGAGTATATGGCAGTTACAGAGGTTGTGAAGAAAGCTATTTGGTTACGAGATTTGCTTGAAGACTTGGGAGTTGGTCAAAATCATATTAAGGTGCTTTGTAATAGCCAAAGTGCTATTCATTTAGCAAAGAACCAATTCTACCATGCACATACAAAGCACATTAACGTTCGTTATCATTTCGTGCGAGAAGTTATTGAAGAAGGTGGAGTACTAGTTTAAAAGATAAGTACTACAGAGAATCTCGTAGATATGATGACGAATGTGGTAACGACAATCAAGTTCAAACTTTTTCTGGACTTGATTAACATTCTGCAACATTATGATTGTTAAATGATCTCCATTATGATAATTAAAAAATATACCCGATTTAAATCATAAATAAATAGTAACTACTTAGAATTAGAAAAATATATCCGATTTTTTCAACATTATGACAATTAAAAAATGAAAAGGAAAGACACTACTTTGCCTTCCACCACAACAAAAGATGTTCCACTTATGATTGTTAAATGATCTCCATAAGTTGGAAAACATTATTAAAATGTCCCAAGTAAATCATTTTGTACATCACTAAGCGAATTCCCAATATAAATTACCTAACGTACAAGTAAATTCTAGTTTGAATTATATGTAATGTTTATATGTATACGTGACAAACTACAGTGTAACTATTACATATGAAAAACAAATTTACACAAAACATGAAACAAAACAAAGTACCAAAAAATAAATACATTTTGCAAAGTAGAACAGAAATTGAGCACATTAAAAAGGAAAGAACAAATCACTACAACATTCTACAGATTACACAAATCATGCATTACATGCATTTTCAGAATTCAAATTTACATATAAAATAAAAAACAAAAGAAGAAAACAAGAGTACCACCTTATAAGATGCATCGTCGATGGACACCTTGTTCTTCTTACGCTTTTTTTTTTGTAACAGAGAACCCTCAGACTTCCTCTTAACCATCCTAGAAAATACAAATAATCAAAGATATATATGGTAATAAAAAAGAAACACAAATACCGCATTAAAAGATATAATCAAATTAACGATTAATTAATAAAAAGCATAAAACAATGGATACTTAAATTACATATGAATGAAAAATAAATTTCCGAGTCTTGTTGCTGACAAGATAATTTTCACTTAACTTGTAACTATCATTATTAATTATAAAAATATAAACTAGATAAACAGCAAATAACTTACAAATCTAATTTCAATTAAGCAACGAACAACAATACAGAAATATAATAAACAAATTTAAAAATTTATTTATCTTATACGGTTCCATAGACACAAAGACAACCAGCTTGTTGACCACTGGACTGTTTTTCATGTTCTCAATATCTATATGTTTTATTTGATTCAATATATTGAGTTTAGATGTGCTAGATATACTAGAGTAGCGGTTTCCACATGCACGTAATGGTTTTATACGAAGATGCATAAAAAAAGAAATGTGAATTTTTAAACACTTTGATACTTGAAAAGATCATGCTCTTAAAAGTAGATTTTAGTGCATGATACACATTTAGTACATTATTCTCCCGAGGTATGTGATCTATCATTATCATTGAAAGTTTAATATATGGAACTAATTAGTAAAGAGATTATTTTTAATTTTTATCAATTTATAACTTAATACCTTATACAAAACGGTAATGCATACAATCGCGTGTAAGAAAAAAGTGCAAAAATAAAATAATAATACACAATAATTTTAGGTAGAAATAACCTAGGTCACAACTATTATCTAAAAGGAAAACCACCAGTCCACCAGAATACCTAACTTTTCACTATAACAATCAAATATTTAAGTACAAACTCAGTCTTACGTTACCCTCCTTAGGATGCTGCCACAATGTACTTTACTTACGAGCTCTTTGTTACGTCTCGCTCAATTTGTCCCTTAAAATCCAAATAAATGATGCTTGCTTAAAGGATCTACACTCTTCTACATGGGAAAGTTCTAAAGTGGCCTAGAGATGTCTAGAAGGAGCTAGAGTTGGATGGACTCAACTCAAGCCTTGAAGACTCTAGAATGTTTCAGAGTACGCTGGAAGGTGTTGAAATATTCTAGAACGTGCTGGATGGTTCATGAAGGATGTGGAAGTCTCTAGAAGCTTACAGAATATCTTAGAACTAGCATGAAGGAACTAGACACTCCTAAAAGACTCTAGAGTTGGCTAGAAGGTCCTAGAACCTTGTGGCATGTTGTAGATAAAATTAGAGCATTCTTGTACATTCTAGACTTAGAATGATCTAGAAAGTTGTGGCATAGTCTTAAGCTTGGTGCCACACTATAAATAGACCTATTGGTCTTCATTTGTAATGATCCTTGGAAATCCTTGGGAAATTGTAAAATAATCTCTCTCTAGAGCAATACAAGGCTTTACAAATTCTCTTGTGTTCTTGCTTTTTCTCTTGAATCCTCTCAATCTCTAAGTCTCTTTCTAATGTCTTTGGAGAGTTTCGTTCGGGTGAAAGGTAGGCTTAGTGCAACGGCTGTGCTAAGTGTCGCACGATCGCTATTCAAAATTTAAGGTCGTGACAGTTGGTATCAGAGCTTTAGGTTGAAGCATTACTATCATTGGCATAATAAAGAACAGTGCCCTGTCTACACCTAGCGTGGATGTTCCACCTATGGAACATGGATGTGAGAAAGTTCATAAACCACTAAAGGAATATCAAGCCAAGTCGAAATACATGCTTTCTAGCTTAGAAGCACGTGTTGGGAGTGCGTAGGAAAACTTAGGGGAGTTGTTCGACCGGGTGGACAACTTGGAGGAACGTCGCAACAGCTTGGAGGCCGAAGATGTGGAGTTCCATGCAGTAGTCAAGATGTCCCTCAACGAGCTAGATGGTGGGTTAAGGCAAGAGATCGATGGGTTAAAGGCCGAACTTTCCAAGGTAAGGGATCTTGTCCAAAGAGAAATTGCTAATGTGTTGCTTAGAGTGGAGGATATGGGTGGTGACCTAACTCTTTGTAAGCGGGCTATGGCCTTGAGAACTAGCACAAGCACCATCATTGAGGCCAAGAAGGTGGATGTTCCCAAGCCAAAGACCTTCAACGGTGCTAGGAATGCTAGGGAAGTTGAGAACTTCCTATGGGGGCTTGAACAATATTTTAAGGCTACTAGCATAACGGACCATGCCAGCAAGATCCGAACTGCTGCCATGTACTTGTCTGACACTGCTATGCTATGGTGGAGACGGAGGCATGGTGATGTGCAACGAGGGGTTTGCACAATTGAAACTTTTGATGATTTCAAAAGGGAGTTCAAAACCCAATTCTTCCCTATGAATGCTAAAGAGGAGGCAATGGGCCGATTGCGATGACTAAAGCAAACAGGTAGCATAAGGGACTATGTGAAAGAGTTCACAACCTTGTTGCTAGAAGTCCCTGACACTTCAGACAAGGATGCTTTATTCTTGTTCATGGATGGTCTTCAATCATGGGCTAATTTGGAACTCAAGCAACATAGTGTCCAAGACTTATCTTCATCCATTGCGGTTGCCGAGAGCTTTATCGACTACTCCACAAACAAAGAGAGCTCAAAGCCCATAGATAAAAAGTTTGGTGGAGGAAAGAATGTGGGAGGCCATGCCATAAGTTAGGGTCCCAAAAATCAAAAAAGAAGGCTCTTCGTTTAAATCACGAGACAAATGGAAGGAAAGGGAGGATCGTGGTGCCTTGAAGCCTCGTGTGACGTGTTTCATATGCGACAGACCGCATTGGGCACGCGAATGTCCAAAAAGAAAGGCATTGAGTGCCTTAGTTGCTTTCACTCATGATCAGGATGGAGACGAGATGGACAAAGGTGCAAAGATGGGTTCTTTGGCCTAGTTGGTGCATTGTAGAGCACCCAAAAGACCCCTAAGGGCTTGATGTTTGTAGATGCCATCATCAATGGGAAAGTTGCCAAAGCTTTGGTTGACACAGGTGCATCGCATAACTTTGTTTCACTAGAGGAAGCAAAAAAGATTCAGCCTTAACGTTGTCAATGGAAGAAGGTCTCTCAAAGTGGTTAACTCGGCAGCACTACCTCTGCAAGGAGTTACTCATGGAGTTAAGGTCAGTCTTGGTGCTTGGATTGGCCAAGTGGACTTATCAATGGCTGCTATGGATGACTACTCGGTAGTATTTGGCATGGATTTCTTGGACTAGGTTAGAGTTTTCCTCGTGCCTTGCTCAAACTCCATGTGAATCATGGATGGATCAAAGGCTTGCGTGGTACCGACGGAGAGGACCACTAGACCTACTATCCAAGCTCTCTCACCACTTCAATTCAAGAAGGGATTGAAGAGCGAAGAAGAGAGTTATTTGGATATCTCAAAGGAGTACGACGATGAGGAGGCATCACCAAAGCCAAGCTTGTCGACAAAAGTGCAAGTTGTCTTAGATAAGTCCATGACATGATGTCTGAGGCATTACCTAAACGGTTACCTCCAAGGAGGGAGGTGGACCATGAAGTCGAGTTAGAGCTCAGCATAAGACCACCAACAATGAGCCCTTATCAGGTGGAAAGATTAGAGTTGTGTAGCGGAAGCATGGTGGTTGACCCCCCAAGTCAAAAGGTGGAATTGTGAGCCTTGAATAGACCCACTAGTCCCTTACTGGAAAGGATCAAAGAAGGGCTTGAGCATGATGCCTTGGCTCAAAACCTCCTTGCCCTCATCAAGGAAGGAAAAACAAGGCGATTTTGGCTTAGTGATGGACTACTCTACGCCAAGCAGAATCGCATCTTTGTGTCGAAGTGGGACAACTTGAGGAAGGAGCTTATCAAAGAGTGCCACGATTCACTATGGGCTAGACACCCAAGAATGAGATACAGTCTTGCCTTAATCAAGTCTATTTACTATTGGCCTCAACTATGAGACGATGTTGAAGCCTATGTGAGGACTTGTCTTGTATGCCAATAGGACAAGATAGAGTAGCATACACCTGGAGGTTTGCTAGAGCCGTTACCTATTCGAGAGAGACCATAGGAGAGTGTCTCAATGGATTTCATCACTTGCTTGCCAAAATCAGAGGGCTTTGGCAGCATTATTGTAGTGATTAATTGTTTCAGCAAGTAGGAAACATTCATACCTACCTCAGCAGATTTTACTACGGATGAGATGGCACGCTTGTTCCTCATGCACGTTGTGAAGCATTGGGGAATTCCATCCAACATTGTGAGTGATTGAGACCCTCAATTTAATGGGAAGTTTTGGACGGAATTGTTCAAGTTGTTAGGATCAGACTTGAACTTCTCTACAAGCGAAATCCATAAAGCGATGGATAAATGGAATGTGTCAACGCATTGCTGGAGCTCTACTTTAGACACTTTGTTAGTGCCAACCAAAATGATTGGGATAAATTGCTGGATGTAGCCCAATTTTCTTATAATCTGTAGAGAAGCGAGTCCATAATGAGAGTCCCTTCAAGATCAGCATGGGACATTAACCTATGACCCCTCATGCTTTGTCTATAAGCTATGAAGGGAAGAGTCCTACTGCCTTTAAATTTTCCAAGGCATGGCATGAGCAGGCTGAGTTAGCCCAAGCCTATTTAAATAAGGTGTCTAAAAAGATGAAGAAGTGGGCTAACAAAAAGAGGAGAATGGTAAAATTTCAGGAAGGAGATTTGGTCCTTGTCAAACTATTGCCCCAACAGTTCAAGTCCTTGTGGAAGGTTCATAAGGGGTTGGTACGGAAGTATGAAGGGCCATTTCTAGCCCTCAAGCGGGTTGGTAAGTTGTCCTACAAACTACAACTCCCTTTGAAGCTAAAAATCTATCCAATTTTTCATGTAAGCATGTTGAAGCCTTACCATGGAGACGAGAAAGACACAAATCGAGGAGAATCAAAGAGGGCACCCACCGCAGTAGTAACCTCCTTTGATAGAGAAGTGGACTCTATCTTGCCAGACTGCTAATCCGACACAGGGGTTTATAGAGAGGTTCAAGCTTGAAGGCGCGACGAGGGCGTCGCTAACTTGAGTGAGGGATGGTGTTACATCTCGCTCAAATTTTCCCTTAAAATCCAAATAAATGGTGGTTGCCTAAAAGATCTAGACTCTTCTACATGGGAAAGTTCTAGAGTGTCCTAAAGATGTCTAGAAGGAGCTAGAGTTGGACGGACTCAACTCAAGCCTTGAAGACTCTAGAATGTTCCAAACTACGCTGGAAGGTGCTGAAATATTCTAGAACGTGCTGGATAGTTCATGAAGGATGTGGAAGTCTCTAGAAGCTTACAGAATATCCTAGAACTAGCATGAGGAACTAGACACTACTAGAAGACTCTAGAGTTGGCTAGAAGGTCCTAGAACCTTGTGGCATGTTGTAGATAAAACTAAAGCATTCTTGTACATTCTAGACTTGGAAGGATCTGGAAATTTGTGGCATAGTCTTAAGCTTGATGCCACACTATAAATAGACCTATTGGTCTTCATTTTTAATGATCCTTGGAAATCCTTGGAAAATTGTAAGATAATCTCTCTCTAGAGTAATACAAGGCATTCTTTACAAATTCTCTTGTGTTCTTGCTTTTGCTCTTGAATCCTCTCAATCTCTAAGTCTCTTTTGGAGAGTTTCGTTCAGGTGAAAGGCAAGCTTAGTACAACGGACCGTGCTAAGTGCCGCATGATCGTTATTCAAAATTTAAGGTCCTGACAAATTGCTTTGTTTTCAAATTTTCTAATATTAGTATGAACGGTTTCCATACCAATGTTCCAATAAGCTTCTCGCTAATCAGATACGTTCACAAATCAACTGTAAAAATGATTAGTATAAAAACACAAGTACTAATGTGTGTTTTAGAACGAATTTAATAATAAACAATCATACCTTATTTGTTAAGAGCACTTAATTTTGAACACAAACTTTTCAAGAGCAATTGGAGTAAGGATGGAATAATAAAAAAAAGAAAAGAAATTAAATCAAAATGCAGAAAAAAATAAATGGAAAATCAAAATTAAACACAAATAAACACACAAACAAAACTAATAAAAATGAAGGAAAGAAAAGATTTACCGTTCTAGCACGACAAAACCTTACATTGTCTTGAATGTAAGAAAGAAAAAACGTAAATGGCTTTTTTTTTACCTACAAGACAAATAAAATAAGCAAATTTAATTAAAAATAAAATTATCATAAAATGAAGTCGAATTTAAAATTTTTAAAATAAAATAAGATAAAAGATGAGAAAACAAATACGATGGGTTTCCTCCCGTTAAGCGCTTTAAGTTATAGTCATTAGGTAGACTTTATGTCATCTATCATTCTTGAATTCTCGTCAAAATATGGCCTCAATAGTTGTCCATTTACCTTGAAAGTTCCCTTTGTTTCATGGTGATCTCAATTGTTCCATAAGGAAACACCTTGTTTACTAGAAAAGGTCCTCGCAACGAGATTTTAGTTTTCCTGGAAAAAGTGTGAGGCAGGGATTTATAAAGCGGTGCTTTACACTTACCAAGTTTCACCTCAAAAATGTGCTTATCATGCCAAACCTTCGTCTTGTCCTTGTATAATCGGGCATTCATAGCGTCATTCCTCGTTTCATCCATCTCGTTTGTTCTTGATTTCATAAAGGCAAGCTTCTAGTGGTAGCAATGGAGTTCTCTCCTCGAACGTTTCGAGATTAACTTGTCAAGAGTGTTAATTTGAAAACAGAATGTACCTCGCTTGGAAATTTCATTGCTTCAAAAACATCAAAAAGTCACTTGTTCATCTTGCTTGTAGAATGAGCTTTCCTTCTTGAACATCAATCAATGTTCTTAGGTTACTGAGAGCAGTCTCCCCGATATCAACGGTACCTCTACATCTTCCTCCATGTCAAGCACCACAGAAATCTACGGGGAAAATAAATTTGTCAACTTTAATTAAAACATCCTCGATTACCCGAGGATATTTCACCGTCGATCAGCTAATTGTAGAGAGATTGAAGTGGGTTTACTTCTCCCAGGCCTAGTTTTACGAAAATAGAAAGTGGCATCAAATTAATGCTTGCTCCTAAATCACATAGGACTTTATCAAAATTGCAACTTCCTATAGTACAAGGTATAGTAAAACTCCTCGATCTTTCAATTTACATGTTGCGATTTTCTTTGAAAAGCTTGCCTTTGCACCCTCATTTAGCATGACAGTTTCATAATCTCCCAGCTTCCTCTTCTTCGATAGAATTTCCTTCATGAATTTTGCATACTTGGATATTTTTAAGAAATTGCATATTAACATTCCTTTTGCAGAGATGTTGGAACCAATGCCCAAGTATGCAAAATTCATGAAGGAAATTCTATCGAAGAAGAGGAAGCTGGGAGATTATGAAACTGTCATGCTAAATGAGGTGTGCAGTGCAGTTCTTCAAAGAAAACTGCAACAGAAATTGAAAGACCGAGGGAGTTTTACTATACCTTGTACTATAGGAAGTTGCAATTTTGATAAAGTCCTATGTGATTTAGGAGCAAGCATTAATTTGATGCCACTTTCTATTTTCAGAAAACTAGGCCTTGGAGAAGTAAAACCCACTTCAATCTCTCTACAATTAGCGGATCGATCGGTGAAATATCCTCGAGGGGTAATTGAGGATGTTTTAATTAAAGTTGACAAATTTATTTTCCCTGTAGATTTCGTGGTGCTTGACATGGAGGAAGATAGAGAGGTACCGTTGATATTGGGGAGACCGTTCCTTGCAACTGGAAGAACATTGATTGATGTTCAGCAAGGAAAGCTCATTCTACGGGTGCAAGATGAACAAGTGACTTTTGATGTTTTTGAAGCAATGAAATTTCCAAGTGAGGTACATTCTTGTTTTCAAATTAACACTCTTGACAAGTTAATCTCGAAAACGTTTGAGGAGAGAACTCCATTGCTACCACTAGAAGCTTGCCTTATGAAATCTGCAACAAATGAGATGGATGAAATGAGGAATGATGCTTATGAGAATGCCCGATTATACAAGGACAAGACGAAGGTTTGGCATGATAAGCACATTTTGAGGTGAAACTTTGAGGTGGGACAGAAAGCGCTGCTTTATAAATCCCGTCTCACACTTTTTCCAGGAAAACTAAAATCTCGTTGGTGAGGACCTTTTCTAGTAAACAAGGTGTTTCCTTATGGAACAATTGAGATCAGTCATGAAACAAAGGGAACTTTCAAGGTAAATGGACAACGGTTGAGGCCATATTTTGACGGAGAATTCAGCAAGCAGATAGATGACATAAAGTCTACCTAATGACTATAACTTAAAGCGCTTAATGGGAGGAAACCCATCAGATTTTTTTTCTCATCTTTTACCTTATTTTATTTTAGAAATTTTAAATTCTGCACTTCATTTTATGATAATTTTATTTTTAATTAAATTTGCTTATTTTATTTGTCTTGTAGATAAAAAAAAGCCATTTACAGTTTTTCTTTCTTACATTGAGGACAATGTAAGGTTTTGGTTGGGGGTGCGGTAAACGGTAAATATTTTCTTTCCTTCATTTTTATTAGTTTTGTTTGTGTGTTTATTTGTGTTTAATTTTGATTTTCCATTTATTTTTCTACATTTTGATTTAATTTCTTTTATTTTTTTTATTTTATTTGCATTTTACTTATTTTAATTTGCACGTTGATGATAATAATGTGATTGTGATAACAAGTAGCTTTTAGAAGACATTAAATTTTGCTTCAGTTTAAAGATAATTTCAAATGTTGATTTTACATAGTTGGCGACTCTTTTGGTATGTGGTATGATTTGGTTGATTAGTCTAAATGCTTAGAGAAGTCTTATGTGCGAATTTTTCATTGACATTTTTGTGATCTCAACGAACTCTAGAACTCATTTGAAAACCTCTTGAGGCGAAATAATTTAGGATTGCACTGTTTAGGAGATGATGTAGGCCATTTTTGGATCTATTGTGCCATTTTATGCCTACCTTGTTATCCTTATATCACTAGTTACCTCTTTGAGCCTATTTAAATATATTCTTAGCCTTATTTTTCTTTCTTTTTGCCTTCTATAACCTACCTTTTACTGAGCCAAATATATATATATATATATAATTCCTACCTTATTTGTTAAGAGCACTTAATTTTGAACACAAAATTTTCAAGAGCAATTGGAGTAAGGATGGAATAATAAAAAAAAGAAAAGAAAAAAAGGGCCTTCACACTCTAGTAAATAAAAGAGTGTTAGTAATGGATGTAGTGAGGTGAAAGATTTAGGAAGAATTATTGTTTATCTTTGGAAAAATGGGTTATGATCGGAAGAAACAATTTGGGTTAAATGGTGTTACTCTTTTACTTAATTGGTTGTGTTTAATCTAATAAGTGCTATTATTTGTATTTTGACACTTCCCGTTCTTTCTTAACCAAATACCTAAGCCTAACATTACAAGCCTAATAAGTCCTATTGATCCGAAGTGGTGTATTTTTCTTCATTAGTGGAGAGAGTTTTGAAGAGTGAGCCTATGGAGTTTGAGATTTCACCTTTTTGTTTGTGGATGTTTTGCATAATATTATTTGGGCATTATGGCTATTGGTTTGTGGTTTGATGGATGTTTAAGAGTCAATAACAAAAGTGAAATTGGCATTTGAGATTTCTTAAAGCTTAGGTGACATTTAATTATTCTATGTGTTGTGTGTTATTTACAATTTTTGAGACATTTGTGCAAATTAATTTTTGTATGATTTTATTGTTTTAAGTTAGGATAGTTATAGGTAAGATGTTTGTGGGTATCATCACTGGAAGCCCTCACGAGACTACAACTCGTCCTACTAGGCCGCCTAGGGGTTTAAAGGCTTATTGCATACGCTTAATGTAATTTTGTAAATAGAATAAAATTTTCTTTGAAGTTTCTCTTAATGTGTCCTTTGAATTTATTAAATAGATCATTTTTCTTGCTAGAGACTAGCAAGAAGTTGGTTGGGAGTTTTTGATAATAGCTAAATTATTGCATTTTTGTTATGATTTAAATGTTGATATTTGTGTGAAAATTGTGTTTATTTGATTATTTAATCCACAAATGTCATTTCACGGGTATTTCATGTTTAAAGTGCAATTTCAGGTAAAATCATGATTTTGGAGAAGTTAGGGACAAAGTACAATGATCGGGATTGAATGAAAATAAAAAGAGAACAAAATTTCAAAATTTGGAATTTCGTCGCCGGCGAAAACCTTACGGAGAAAATGTTGAAAATCATGCAGGGAGCACGGATTTTGGCCAAGTGAATCTCGCCGCCGGCCAAGTACTCTCGCCATCGGCCAAAGTGTCTCGCCGCCGACCATATTCATCTAGGCGCCGGCAAAAATCTTAGCGAAAATCTTCCCGAGAGCACAAATTTTGGTAAATTCATCTAGCCGCCGGCCAAATAATTCTAGCCGCTGGCCAAAGAATCTCGCCGCCGGCCACATTAATTTGTTCGCCGACCAAAATCATAAAAACAAAATTTAAATTGCCAGAAATCTCGCCGCGGCGAGAATAATGTCGCCACCGGCGAGTTTCGTCCGAAAACACATTTTTTTGTTGTTTTGTTCCAAAATTGCCCCCCAAACCCTAGATCTATATATACATTATGATGGAGAAAGAGGGGGACGGTAGAGAAAGCAGAGTTCAAAGGCATTTTTGGAGAAGAGAAGGAAAGTTTGGAGAAACTTGAAGGATCTTCACCATTGTTGCTACCAAGCCTTCATCTTCTAGAGTTTTTCATCTCTTCTCCTTAGTTTTTATATTTTGCAGTTTATTGATATTTGTTATTCATGGATTCAATTGAAATAATGTTTGTTCTTATTTTCGTTATGAACTAATTCGTTTTTGCTAAGGCTATGATGTAGTTGAATCATGAAAATCTGATTTCTTTTGTTATGGTTATATGAATTCATTGTTTTCAAGTCGAGTATTTATTTCCATGCTTAATGCTTTTAAATTTCTGATCAAGATTTAGATGATTTGTTGCATTATATTGGGACCGAGAGGAGATGTGTAATGAATGCTTCTTGTGATAAATACCGTATGTTGAATGCGAGTTTGACACCTAATGCATGATGTATGTGGTTATTCCAGAAATTCCATAAATCGTAATGTGCTTATTTGTGATTAAATCTTCATAGAAATATAGTCGGTTTTCATAGATAAGTAATTCTAATATAACTTGAGAAAAAGTATTAGATAAGTTTGGGTTTTCCAACCATCACTTTTAACTTTGATTTTCATATAACATGACTTGAAATCGGATTGAATTGATTTAGTGAAATCAAATGCCTTAGCGTTTTTAATCATTTGTGAACAACATTAAATTTTGTTATTTGCTTTAGTTTTATGTTAATTTGCTTTTAAAACAATTTCAACAATTCGGTTTTCAAATAAAATTAGGGTTAGTCAATTTCGGTACTTAGTAACGCCATTCCTTGTGGGTTCGATATCCATACTTTTGTACACTTTATTACTTGAACGATTTGTACACTTGCGAAAATACGCATCAGATACCCACATATCTAACTTTTGATTTTATTTTAGTGCACAGAATATCCTAGAACTAGCATGAAGGAACTAGACACTCCTAGAAGACTCTAGAGTTGGCTAGAAGGTCCTAGAACCTTGTGGCATGTTGTAGATAAAACTAAAGCATTCTTGTACATTCTAGACTTAGAAGGATCTGGAAAGTTGTGGCATAGTCTTAAGCTTGATGCCACACTATAAATAGACCTATTGGTCTTCATTGGTAATGATCCTTGGAAATCCTTGGAAAATTGTAAGATAATCTCTCTCTAGAGCAATACAAGGCATTCTTTACAAATTCTCTTGTGTTCTTGCTTTTGCTCTTGAATCCTCTCAATCTCTAAGTCTCTTTTGGAGAGTTTTCGTTCAGGTGAAAGGCAAGCTTAGTACAACGGACCGTGCTAAGTGCCGCATGATCGTTATTCGAAATTTAAGGTTGTGACAACTTGCTTTGTTTTCAAATTTTCTAATATTAGCGTGAACGGTTTCTATACCAATGTTCCAATAAGTTTCTCGCTAATCAGATACATTCACAAATCAACTGTAAAAATGATTAGTATAAAAACACAAATACTAGTGTGTGTTTTAGAACGAATTTAATAATAAACAATCCTAATTAGATGATTCAAAACATATGTTACTTAAATTAAATTAACTAGCAAATTCTAAAACAAAAAAGATTAGGCCAAAATTCAACAAAAATAATTTCTTTGGAATTTAATTATCAAATCAAATAATTATGATTACACATGAATTATTTAATTTAAATATGTAAAAATTCTAATTAAGAAGAATAATATAAAATAAAAATACCAAATACATTTACTAATAAATATATCCGATATAATATCAATTTAATATTAATCAATCTATTTAATTCCTTGTATTTTAATTAATAAAGATTTATTAATTAAAAAAATATTATAATTGTAAAAATTATTAAACTTTTTCAATAAAAAGTTTGCTGCAACATATTATAAATCTGTATATATATATAGACTATATATTAGTTACCTACAGATTACTTTATATATATATAATACCTGTACGATGAAGAGCTGCAATTCTGATCTGATATACAATTCTTTTATTTTGGCAATTTACGGCGATTGTTTATGCAGATTTTGGCAGAATTCGACACATAAATCAATTTTTTTATCCGGCCACTACGCACATTTCAACCTAATGTATCTACGTATATAGATAATAATAATACTCAGTAATATTATGTTTCCATATATTTTAGGCTTAATTTTAGAAAGCTGTTAACAACCTTAATATTATAAAATAATTTCTTAAAACATATCTTAAAAATATTAAAACATATCTAAAAATATTTAATTAATAATTTCATAAATTAATTTAAGTTTAAATAAATATTTTAATACCAAAAATAATTTCATATTTATGAACATGTTTTATAAAATGCATAAATACAATTATATGTGTCGTAGTTATAAAATATATACCTAAAATACGATTATTTTAAACAGAAACTGTGATTTCCACGTGTCTATTAGAGAAAATTACGTTCAAATTATCTCTCTTCTTTAATTTCTTAATTTTTTAGTCTCTATTTTTATAAATAGAGAAAATTAAAGTGATACTGAAGAATTTTTATTATTTAATTTTTTAAATTAAAAATAATTACATTAAATCTCTAATAATAAAAAATAAACTAATTTTAAAGATAAATTATATTATTTTAATAATTTTTAATTAAAATATTATAATTATTTTTTAAATGATTAAAATTAATTAAAATATAAATTTTTAATAATAATAAAGTGATGATTAATATCAATTTTTTTTCTCACAGACTATTCTTTTTAAAATTTATGGATTGTTACTATTTTATTTTAATATTATATTAATTTTTAATTTTTTTTAAATGTATATATTTAAAAAACTTTTTATTATAATATTATTATAATTCAATTGCATAGTGTAAACCTTTCGTTTATTCTGTTAGAAAACATATTTTCATTTTTATTACAACTTACATCAGCATATGTTTTTTAATGTTTTAAAAAAATGAATATATATATATATATATATATATATATATTTTTACCGAAGATGTTAAAAATAAAACTAATTAAATAACTTGATTATTTATACAACAAATGATATTATTATTATTTATTTTTTAAAATAATTTTATATTAAAATCCTCTTTCATGTGTTTTAATTACGTTGAAGAAAAAAATATTAATGTTTTAATAAACAATTATTAAGTAAATATAGTTTTTCATTAATTAATTCTTTTTTTCAAATTAATTAAACTAAATCACGTTATCTTCGTAGTTTAAAATATATAAACATAAATATTATTTTTCTATATATAATGACATGAATAAAAAGTGGAGTAATTCCCCTTCCTTAAGAATATGTTCAGCTTGTATTTCTACCCTTATTATCACTCCTCCTCCTTTTAACCATAAACTAACACAATTTATTTTTTAATTATTAGTTACATGTTTTACTTTAATACTTATTATAAGTGAACTAACTCTTAAAAGAAAAATTTACCTTGTCGAACTTGTCTAATTTGTCTGAATTAAATCTAATAATTTTCCTTCCGAACACTTTACTCTCTCTAACTCAAAAGTCTAGATATTTTATCTTTGATGTGACCACTTAAAAATAATGATAATATTTTAGAGAGAAAATAAATGATATTTTGACGTGAAAAAATGGGATGTTTCGCGTGTCTTTTTATAGATAAAACTGACCCTTGTCAAAGACGTGTTGAGCACCCCAACGTGCCCCAAACTATTGTGCAAATTCTTTTGTTACCTTTCTCTCCTAGTCTGTTGATCACTCACCAGTACTCGCTAGTCTCTCGTCGGCCATGCTTGTTGAGGCCATGCTCAAGGATGGCAAGATCCCGACAAGCTTGATGTAATCAGTTCAAAATTCTCATAATAAACCAGATTTTTACTTGAAAATTCTCGATAAATTGTTACACCTTTAAAATATTACTCGAATACAATTCATAAAATTCTCAAAATTAATTATAAAGAAAATATGAAACGATGTGTACAAGTCGATGATCAGAGCTCCATATGGTTTGGCACTAATCTGTGGAACATATATCCTCCACTCGAAATGAAATAAATAGGAAAATATAAGTATATTTTAAGTTTGACGAAAGAGAATAAACAAGGAAATATTGGAGAACCCATTTAAATCACAACACTAGAGAAGGGAACAGAAAGGGGATAAACATGACTACATGTTCAGATCATCATCGATCTCAAACCATTTATACAATATACTTCCTCTTTTCATTTTGTATTATTCTCATCCTACAACTGATCATATGTTCAAAACCAAAGAACAAGAAACAAGTAACCAAACAAAGAGAGAGATTTAAGAGATCTTATCTACTGTACCTTAATTCATCAATTGAGAAAATACTCCATCTATTTAATATGTTAAGCATTAGTAGAGGAAAACTTCTTCTATCAAAGAAAATCTAGATGAAAAAAGATAATAGGCTTATAAGACATACATTGAACCAAAAAAACTATAGTAGTAACTAGTAAGAGGAACATCATCATCAGGAAGTGAGAAAATATTAGAAAACTCAATAGCTGTAATCTCAGTGTGCCAATATGTCAACTAAAATATCAGGATGCAGACTACCGGATTTCTTTTAGAAATCCACAATGCTGCTTCTGGATATCTCTCAAATCTCCATAGAGATTTCTGCTCAAAAATGCGAAACATATAGATATAAATTTCCAAATACCCTAATTTACCCATTAGCAAACACTTAGGTATAAGTACTTGAAGGACTTCGGACCGAGAAGATGAGACTTGCAAAGAATTAAACTGCTGGCCAATGACTTCAATGGACCTAAAGCCCTCAGGTATTTTAGCAATTTCCAATCTATACCATACCTGCAACAACAGTTTGGGTCAAATTACACCAGAGGCTGGAGATGGACTTACTTTATATCAGTCCCAAAAGCAGCACCCTCTTCTGCTTACTAATTTCCAAGCTCTGAAGCACTGGAACCCTTCTCCATTCTCACCCTCTTCTCTCCGTTTGAGGCTTTTCAATCAATTAGGCATGAATGTCGATCCAGCATCGATCGATGGTTACTTGGACCTTGGAAGGTTTCCATAGCTTTTGAATCACTCTTGCCCATGTAGAGGCTTTTGGAGGCAAAAACTTCTGCAACATCACTTCTACAACTAAAGAAGCACCAGAGATCCTCTGTCTTTTACATAGACGAACCACAAGCTCATCTAGGAACTCCCTCCCATCTTGAAGTGGGTTCAGCTTCTCTCTCAATGCTCTTAAAAATATTTCACTTGTACCTACATCAGGATCGCAACCCTGATCTAGCATACTATTCAAAAGGTCAATGGCATTGGAGATATTACCCTGCTTGCAGAAAGCATTTAAAAGTATGTTATAAGTAATCACATCTGGTTGTGATCCAGGACCCAGACAACACATTTCATGGAAGAATTTCATACCCTGCTCCACTAAGCCGGCATTACAAAGACCATGAATCATTGAACTGTAAACCACAACATCATGTTTTAGACCTCTAGTCAATATATACTTCCAGACCATCAAGGCCTCTCTAACATTCCCATTCTTGCATAATCCATCAATGAGTACACTGTACAAATACTCATTGCACAAATAATCACTATTAACCACCTCTTTCCACAAAAGAATAGCTTTATTCCTATCTCCTATCTGGAAGAAACCCTTCATTAAGGAGCTATAAATGAAAAGATTGGGCTTGATGCCATCATTTGACATCTCAGACAGAATTTCCTCAGCTTTATCCATTTTTCCTTCTCGGCAAAATCCATCTATGAGAACACCATAAACAACAATGTTTGTTTTACATCTGTCTTCCATCATTTTCTTCAAGAATCTCATCACATCCCCATGCTTTCCCTCCCTAAACATTCCTCTAATGAGGGCAGAATAAATATACTCATTTGCATGATGCCCTCTCTCCTCCATTGAAACCAAAATACGAGCCCCATCAACTGCTCTTCCTTGCTTAACAAGTCCATTGATAATTGTTCCATAGGTGACAATATTAGGCACACACTTATTTGCCACCATCTGATCCAGATAACTAAAAGCCTTCTTCAACTTACCCTTGAGAAACAAACCATGGATAAGGATGTTATAAGTTACTTCATTTGGAACACAACCTTTGAGAGCCATATTATCAATGAGCTTTGTCACACGTGTGAAGTCACCCTGCTTACATAAGGCCTTAATTAACCCATTATATGTCTCAGGATTAGGGGGGCATCCTTCAATTTGCATCTCATCTAACAATGATATTGCTTCATCAATCCTATTCTCTTCACATAGTCCAACCATTAGCGTAGAATAGGTGTAGACATCAGGAGTGCAGTTCTTAGGTGACATTTCTCTAAACATTTCAATTGCTCTATCAACCAATCCCCACTTACACAAGGCCTTAATAATCAAATTAAAACTCAGAACATTTGGTGAGATATTCATATTCTTAGAAACAACAACACGCGAATAGAACTCTATGGCACGATCAAATTCACACCCTTTTATAATAACATTTAGAACAGAATTGAAGGACCTAAAAGTTGGCCTACATTGAAACTCTTCCCTCATTCTTTCAAACAAATTTACAGCTTTATCAGGTAAATGAGCTTTTCCATATGCTTTAAAAATAACAATAAAATTATTTTCTCTAAAGACTCGCCTTTCATGTTTCATGCGATTCAAAACCTTTTCCAATGAACAAAAGTCGCAAGAATTTGCATAGTTCTCAATGAGAGAATAAAAGGTTGAATCACCTAATTTATATGAACCCAATTTGGGAGCTTTCTTGAAAATTTCTCGGGCTATGACTGGCTCAATTTCATAATTCATATGTGTTTGTGTTTTGGGAGCTTCATTTGATAGTGAAGTGGTTAAGAACTTACATGAGATTGAAAAATGTATCTTCCTCTGAACTTTTAGAGCTTCGAATACTACTCGGAACATCTGGGCATGAGTACAGTGGTTGGATTCGGAGGCGGCTCGAGAGTGTCTGTAGCCACCCTTGATTAATTAGTATTAAAAAATAATTGTTACAGATGAGGGAGATGGACTGATGGAGAACAGCGAGCTGCAAGAGGGTGGACTGTGGAGATTATAGCGCCAATGGAGCTTACCGAATTAGATTACTCTTAGGCCGGCGGCTTTGGTGAGGAAAAGAAAAATTAGGATAAGCAGTGTCGTGCAAACCTTGGATTCGGATCGGGTTTTGAACCAAAAAAAAAAAATTGGTTATTCAAAACTGAAAACGCAAATAATTTATTGGCAGCCATGGTCTTGGAATAGGATTATGTATTTGTTGTTATTTTTACTTACTAAATCTAAGTTATACATTTTTAGTCTAAGAATTAAAAAATTATTTTTTATTAATAACTTAAAATCATATTATTATGTGTTAAATATAAAATCAAAAGTTGATATTTAAAAATAAGCATATAAAAAACAAACAAAGGATCCTAATCACATAGTTTAATGATTCACGAGTTCACGTAGTCTAAATTTCACAGTTCTAGCCAACATTCTTCAAGTTAAGGTTAGCTTTTCGAGTCTAAAATATAACCCTTGTATAAATACTTAATTACGTATTGAGAAAATACCAATAAGATTTATTCTCGACCGAGTCTCACAAATATGTAACATAATGACTGCTTCCCAACATCAAAGTTACTCAATGGAGACACTCATTCCATTGTGAGGTTCCCCGTAATCAAGGCATTAGGCCACCCAACTTCTCACCCAACCTTGTAAGTCATACACGTTGATAGCAAGTGGTACAATAATATACCAAAATTTAGTCGACTTCTCATTTCTCTTGTTGGCTTTCTTTACACACACCCTCGAATAAGTAACTTGACACTAAGGGCTAATACCTTGTCCAAAAGCCAACTTTATCTTGCACCATTAATGCATGTGTGCTCAATTCTCTTCAACATACTTATACTTGTACTCAAGCTAATATACATGCAAACTTATACTCAAGTAAACCAATATGCAAATGTGTTTTACATACAAGCAAAGTCTATTCACCTAAATTGGAATGTTGCCTGATAAGTGCTTAAAAAGAAATAAAATTATCACTATTTACTATATTTTAATTAATTAAATAAATTTATATTTGTATGATTTTATCATATATTTTATATAAATTTATCTTTTTGAATCACAAGTATTTTTATTATTTTCAAGTATTTTCGTTCAAAAATAATTTAAAGACTCAAAGAAAAATACTACATGAAATACATCAAAAATATGTTTAAAAAAATGAGGAAAAGTTAAAAAAATGAGAAAGGACAAAACTACCCAAATCTTGTGCGCATCCTACATGCCCATGCCATGTTAGTACCTATCCCACTGCAAAACTTGTGCACACCCATGCCGTGCCCTGACAAGTCCAGCCTACCCTGCGCGCGTCCATGCCATGTAAGCTCCTATCACGCTACAAAACCCTCCACGTGCCCATACCACGCCATGCCGAGTCTAGCCTACCTCCTACACGCGTCATGCCGTGCCATCGACCCCACACATGTGCCATTTTTGTCCAAATGTGCCCGAGACCAATTTTTGAGATATTTTTCCATTTTTTAGCATTTTTTGCACCTATAAAAGGACCCTTTTTCCATTGTAAAAATGACACCTAAAAAATCTCTTTTCTATCTCTAGCTTTCTTTCTCTAGAAAATTATCTTAGTTTTTTTTAATTTTAAAGTTCTTCTCTTTTTGAGAAGAACTAGCTATGATTTTGTAGATTTCTACTTTTTCATTCAATAAACGAAAATGCAAATCTGTTTGGAGGTTTTCTAGAAACAGAATTATCATCAAATTTCTGTAAAGATTCTTTTTAGGTATAATTTTAAAATAAATTTTTTACATTTATTTTTATGTTTTATTTTTATATGTTATATTTAATTTGTCTGTGATTAAATTTAACATGGTTGGCTATTTTTAAATATGATATAACAATAACGTTGTTATGCTTACGAAATACTAAATAGGGAAAACATTTTTATAAAATAAATTGATTTTGTTTTTATTCAAGATTTTATATTAAGGTTGTTACAGAGAAATATATTATTTTTCATTACAAACTTAAATCTAAAAATTAGATTTTAAGGTTTAATTATCCTGTCTAATTTAGAGTAGTGCTTTTTTATTTGTTGGTACAATCGCCCAGTAGTTAGAGTGAATCTCTATATCAAGAGTTTTTATAAGAAATATTATTAAAAAATGTATTAACAACATATTTTTAATAATGGTTTTAAAACTTGAAAGTTCGGATATAAAGACAAAATTTTAATTAATATCTAAATTCTTTTCATACACACAAAAAACAAAAAAAAATTAATTAAAAAACTAATAGTGTAATAGCATGAAAAGTAAAAATCTAAGGGAGTTCTGTTTAGGAGACTAGTTCTTGGAAGCCTTTATGCCACTAGACTTTCCTTTGAACGTTGTTCTGTCTAGGATGATAGTTTTTAAGGAGGTTTTGCCCCACCATTCTTTTCTGTGAACACTCTTGTTTATGGATTGGATCTAATCTAACCTTAAAAATAAAAGACTAAAAGACTTAAAATAAAAAAGCCCATAATTTAATAAAATAAAAATTGCTAAACATAAAAGACCCACAATTAAATAAAAGACTATGACTTAAAATAAAAAGCCCATAATTAACTAAAATTAAAATTAATAAACATAAAGATCCCATAATTAACTAAAACAAAAATTTCTTCCTAAAGTAATCTTTGCATCCATTTTAATATTCCAAATCTATCCCTTGTGTTATCTTGAGAATATTTGTATGTGATAACTGTATTTTATATAGTTATTTTCATCAATTTTAGTAATGATAATTTCTATGTTCTTTTAATATTTAGTTAATTTTTGTTAAATAAATTAATATTTTCCTTTTATGCATTAAAAATACATTTTTAATAAAATTAAATAATTTGTATCGAAAATGTACTTAATTTCATATTTTTTTGTCCACAAATATAATTTCAAATAATATAGTTCTTAATTACAATTTATAAAAATCGAAAATATAATTTAAATTAGATTTGGGCTTAATTATAATTATTAAAAGTTTAAAAGTTTAATTTAAAATTAGCAAAGGGCTTAACTGTAATTTAAGAAAGGTTAAAATGTAATTTGAAATATATTTGTGGGTGAAAATATAATTAATAAAAGTTATTATTCTTCGCAGATTAGAGGAACCACGCGCCAACAACACGCGCCAATCATGGACCGTCCGATCAAATAAGAAACGGCTACGATGCGCGCGTCCCGATCACGTCCGACCAAATCGCGTGTTCCCAGATTCATTCACGCGGCTCGGTGCCCGAGTGGGGCCCACCTGCCGCGCAGGCCGGCGTGCAGAGTGGGACCCACGTTCTGACGCGTCCAGCCGCTGTCCCCCACGTTCGCGCGCCTCTGATCCCGTGCGTTGATCTCTGCGTGCAACAGGATTTTCCTCTAATAAAAAGCTGCTAGGTGTCCACCTGAATCCATTCCTCGAATCAGAAATTGCCACGTTTCCCACTCTATTTTTCAAGCAATAAAGTGATAACACATGGCAGTCTACCATGAGCGCGACCGCGCTGGATCGTACCCCTCGATGCAGCCGTTGGCTCCCGTGCAACAAGTAATCGTGCGCCCGTTTTCCCAACACCAATGAAGATCTACCACGTGTCCGCACTAATACATGCAGCGAATCAGATGCTGATATGTGGCATGCACTTTGATTTTAAAGAATGCAGAATCGGCGCCCTGTCTCACGCGTGAATTAATTAACATTTTCGATACGAAAATTGATTCGCGTAATTTTTGTTTTTCGATACAAAATTTATACGCGTTTTGATAAAAAAATAAAATAAAAAATGTAATATTTGAGATGTATTATTTTAGCTATAAATAGGAGTTTAGATGATAGTTTTGAAGAGTTTTTTTTTGGAGAGTTTAGTTTTGGATTTTCTGTAGTGTTTGGGGCTGGACGGTGGAACACGCAGAAGCCATTTTTGGCTTCTGTTGTGTTTTACATGTGCCAAATATTTACGATCTGAAAACACACAACAGTATGATCAACCGAAAACACACAACAGTATGATCTTGAGAATCTTTAGAATATTGGTAAACATCAACTTTGTTAGTACTTCAATCTTCATCAAGAAGTCTAAAGCATAAGAGAAGGAAGTATAGGAAAAAGGTGGACAATAATCAAATGAGACAAATAGAGAACTAACACTCAACATACTAAGTACAAGATAGAAGAACCTAGTAAAACAAAAGAGATATATTTTATATGGTACGGAATATGAATGATCATACTATAAGAAGAAAGATCCTAATACTTTGACATTACTACTTACAAAATGTGATGTGATGCTCAAGCAGAAAGTCACAAAAAAGAAGCAAGTAGTAAGCAAGGCAAACACACTTAAAGAGTATGTCAAAGTAACTAGCAAGGAAGAAAATTAGTAAATGATCCAATATTCAGGCATTGAAGCAAGTAAAGAAATTAACATAATATGCAAGACAAAGAAGTACAGGGAGAAAAAGAAATCCATGCACAAGAGAGCATGGATGATATGCTCTGATACCAATTGAAGAATCCTATATATAGGAACAATTACTTGAAGATCAATTGTTCTTCCAACTTAAAGTGACCACTCAGTAGTAAACAATTCACCAATCAATATAATAGTTACAACTCTGAAAGAAATAAAACCAATATTACCTCTATTAGCTAGGACTTCCATCCTAACTGCCTATTGCTACTCTTGCTTACTATGTTGGTAACAACCTAGTTCAAAACACGAACTTGAGTCTCCTCCAAAGCCTACATCATCCAATGTGGTGTGATTAGTAACCATAAACCCTATAACCAGAAGTGTAACAACTTACACTCTTGAGGACCACCCTAAAATTCAAACACCTAATTAGCATTTAACTTAGCTCACTCTCACAAAAAAGTTCTCAACATATCAATAAAATAATCTTAAGCACTCATAGCTTAATAATGCTATTTTACACTAATTAGCAAACACTGTCTTTATTAGTTAGAACTCGCAAGAATATTTTTGCTCACACAATCATGAATTACTAATACCGAACAACACTCAAGGTATTAGTGATCTGAAAATAGAAAAATAAGATGTCACTTTAGAGATGCACTGCATTTTTCTAAATGCTAAATAAGAAGAAATGAGGATATTTATATACCTTAAATTATCCAACTTGCAAACCACCTTGATAAGAGATAAATTATTGCATTTTTGTTATGATTTAAATGTTGATATTTGTGTGAAAATTGTGTTTATTTGATTATTTAATCCACAAATGTCATTTCACGGGTATTTCGTGTTTAAAGTGCAATTTTAGGTAAAATCATGATTTTGGAGAAGTTTGGGACAAAGTACAATGATCGGGATTGAATGAAAATAAAAAGAAAACAAATTTCAAAATTTAGAAATCCCACCGTCGATGAGAATATGCTAGAAAACAACCGGAGGATGCTCATAAGTTGTTAGAGATTATGGTAGAAAACAACAATCAGTGGCATTCAGAACGGGTAATTGAAAAAAACCAGCAGCAGTGCATGAAATTGATTCAGTGAATGCTTTGTCGGCTCAAGTTGCTGCTCTTTCAAGAAAGATGGATTCTTTGTCATCCAAGTTCGAATCCAAACCAACTGTACAATGTGATTTATGTGGTGGAAATCATGCTAGTATCGAGTGCCAAATTTGGAAATCCATTTGCTTCATCAAATCTTTGAAATAAGCAAATTATGTTTCAAATTTCCAAAAACCTCAACATAACCCGTATTCGAACAATTACAATCCAGGTTGGAGAAATCATCCAAATTTGTCATGGGGGAAATAACCGAGGGGATTCAAACCGTCATCATCTTCCTACCAACCCCAAGAGAAGAAAGCAAATAGATTTGGAAGGAATTTTGGGAAAGTTCATTGAGGAGACAAGAACAAATTTAGAAATCAGAAGCGATCAATAGGGACATCCAAAACCAAGCGGGGCAGCTTTCAAAGCGGTTGCGAGAAAGGTCTCAAGGATCGTTGCTTAGTGACACAATAAATCCCAAAGAGCTTGTAAAGGCTATCACATTGAGAAGCGGTAAAGAACATAAATGGTAGGGGAAATCGGAGAAAAATATGGAAGAATCTAAAGAAAATCCATCAACATCCCAAGATGTTCAACCTTCCCCAAATGCGAAATATGAGCCTCCGATCCCATATCTTCAAAGATTGAATAAGAAAAAGCTTGATAATCAATTTGATAAATTTCTGGATATTTTTAAGAAATTGCATATTAACATTCCTTTTGCAGAGATGTTGGAACA
Source organism: Hippophae rhamnoides (assembly GCA_033030585.1). Classification (NCBI taxonomy): domain Eukaryota; kingdom Viridiplantae; phylum Streptophyta; class Magnoliopsida; order Rosales; family Elaeagnaceae; genus Hippophae; species Hippophae rhamnoides. The sequence goes on along the minus strand of CM065431.1, from coordinate 30,116,385 downwards.
AATGCCCAAGTATGCAAAATTCATGAAGGAAATTATATCAAAGAAATGGAAGTTGGGAGATTATGAAACTGTCATGCAAAATGAGGAGTGCAGTGCAATTCTTCAAAGAAAACTGCCACAGAAATTGAAAGACCAGGGAGTTTTACTATACCTTGTACTATAGGAAGTTGCAATTTTGATAAAGTCCTATGTGGTTTAGGAGCAAGCATTAATTTGATGCCACTTTCTATTTTCAGGAAATTAGGCCTGGGAGAAGTGAAACCCACTTCAATCTCTCTACAATTAGTGGATCGATAGGTGAAATATCCTTGAGGGGTAATTGAGGATGTTTTAATTAAAGTTGACAAATTTATTTTGCCTGTAGATTTCGTGGTGCTTGATATGGAGGAAGATAGAGAGGTACCGTTGATATTGGGGAGAACGTTCCTTGCAACTGGAAGAACATTGATTGATGTTCAGCTAGGAAAGGTCATTCTACGGGTGAAAGATGAACAAGTGACTTTTGATGTTTTTGAAGCAATGAAATTTCCAAATAAGGTACATTCTTGTTTTCAAATTAACACTCTTGAGAGGTTAATCTCTAAAACCTTTGAGGAGAGAACTCCATTGCTACCACTAGAAGCTTGCCTTGTAAAATCTGCAACAATTGAGGAGGAAGATGAGGGGATGAGACAATATTTGGGCAGAGAGAGCAGATTTGAGTCATTTTTGGAGGAGAAAAGGCAAATTTTGGAGAGAAAGTTTGGAGAAGCTTGAAGGATCATCACCATTGTTGCTACCAAGTCTTCATCTTCAAGAATTTTTCATCTCTTCTCCTTAGCTTTTATTTTTTGCATTTTATTTAGATTTGTTATTCATGGATTCAATTGAAATCATGTTTGTTCTTATTTCTGTTATGAACTAATTTATTTTTGCTAAGGCTATGATGTAGTTGAATCAAGAAAATTTTATTTCTTGTGTTATCGTTATATGAATTTATTGTTTTCAAGTTGAGTATTTATTTCCATGCTTAATGCTTTTAAATTTCTGGCCAAGATTTAGATGATTTGTTGCATTATATTGAGACCGAGATGAGATGTGTAATGAACGCTTCTTGTGATAAATACCGTATGTTGAATGCGAGTGTGAGAACTAATGCATGATGTATGTGGTTATTCTAGAAATTCCATAAATCATAATGTGCTTGTTTGTGATTAAATCTTCATAGAAATATAGTTGGTTTTCATAGATAAGTAATTCTAATATAACTCGAGAGAGAGTATTAGGTAAATTTGGGTTTTTCAACCATCACTTTTAACTTTGATTCTCATATAACATGACTTGAAATTGGATTGAATTGATTTAGCGAAATCAAATGCCTTAGCGTTTTTAATCATTTGTGAACAACATTAAATTTTGTTTTTTGCGTTTATTTTTAAGCTAATTTACTTCTTAAACAAATTCCACAATTCGGTTTTCAAATAAAATTAGGATTAGTCAAGTTTGATACTTAGTAACGCCATTCCTTGTAGGTTCGATATCCGTACTTTTGTACACTTTATTACTTGAACGATTCGAACACTTGCGAAAATACGCATCAAGTTTTTGGCACCGTTGCCGGGGATTGGTTTGATTTTATTAATATCGATACTACCTAATCTTAGTTTTAATTTGAAGTTAATTTGGTTTATCATTGTTTCATTTTTAATTTTGTTTATTTTGCTCTTTTATTTCAATTATCATAAAAAAGGGTAACTTTGTGTTGTTTTTGTGCTAGTTAATTTTCTGGTGGTAGGATATTTTGTATGAGACGTACAAGAAGCCTTAACCATTTCCCATTTGATCTAGAGATTGATAGAACATTTAGGCGTCTAAACCGAGAAAGAAGACGTTCAACCTCACCTTCTAATAGACAATCAACTATGGATCCACCATTTGTTTAGGGAGGTGGAAATCATAGAGCTTTGAGGGATTATGCTATGCCTGATGTTGTTGGAACTAATTCGGGTATAAGGAGGCCAACTGTTCAAGCAAATAACTTTGAGATAAAACCATCCTTTTTCCAAATGGTTCAATCAAATCAGTTTGGGGGAATGTCAAAGGATGATCCAAATGCACATATTGCTTACTTTCTGGAGGTGAGTGATCTTTACAAGATAAATGGTGTGTAATACGAAGATCTTTATAAGATTAAGGGTTTTTCCTTTTTCACTTCAGGATAAAGCCAAGGAGTGGTTAAACTCATTACCACCGGGATCAATTACAACATGGAATGAATTGGTTCAGAAATTCTTGTCTAAGTTATTTCCTCCTGCTAAGACGGAAAAATTGAGGAATGAAATCACATCTTTTACACAGTATGACCAAGAATCGTTGTATGAATCTTGGGAAAGATTCAAAGAAATGTTGAGGAAGTGCCCACATCATAGTATACCAATTTGGCTGCAATTCTCTACATTTTATAATGGGTTGGTTTCAAACTATCGGGAAATGATTGATGTCAATTTTGGAGAAGTCTTTAATGGGAAAAACACCAGAGGATGCTCATGAGTTGTTAGAGATTATGGTAGAAAACAACAATCAGTGGCATTCAGAACTGGTAATTGAAAAAAACCAGCAGTAGTGCATGAAATTGATTCAGTGAATGCTTTGTCGGCTCAAGTTGCTGCTCTTTCAAGAAAGATGCATTCTTTGTCATCCAAGTTCGAATCCAAACCAACTGTTGATGAGCAGAATTGGGATTGTCAAAAACTTTGATGAGCGAAAACCGGCATTGCCGATCCTGCCAATACTTTGGTTTTATATTTATAAAACTCTCGCAAGTGCACGAATCATTTCGTAGAAAATGATAAGTATACTCCCAAGGTCGATCTAAGGAAGGAATGTATGTGGTTTTTAATTTATTATTCAAACTTTTAAAAACGAAATTAAATCCTAAACATCCTATCACGATATTTTGGGGTTTTTGTGTTTTTAATCTAATTACAGAAAATTAAACATAGATTCAATAAACATTCATGCAAATTTTATCTTTTATAAATAGTGGAGTATTTATGGATATAATAACTAAGTTAATTATGCTTGCTTTATTATTTAGGTTATTAAAGATATGAATTAATATTTATTGATTCTCCTTTTTTGTATGAATACCACCTTTTGGTGGGGGTTAGATATTCTTTGTTAACTAAACAAATCAATTAACACCTATGGGTGGGGTTGATAACTAATTTGGTTAATTAAATTAATTCCTTTTTCTAAGAGATTGAAAATGAACCATTTAAATGCCACCTTTGGTGGGTTAGACGCGATTTAAACTTTATTCAAGATGTCCAAATTAAACCTAAAAATTTAGTTATCCGAGTACTAACTTTCAAGTTTTAAAACTACTACTGAAAACATGTTGTCAATACATTTTCACATAATAATTCTTATAAAAAATTTTGAAATAGAGCTTCACTCTAACTACCGGGCGATTGTACCAACAAATAAAAGAGCACTACTCTAAAATAGACGTGATAACTAAACCTTAAAATCTAATTTTCAGATTTAAGTTTGTAATGAAAAATAATATATTTCTCTCTAACATTCTTAATATAAAATCTTGAATAAAAATAAAATCAATTCATTTTAGAGATTTTTACCTATTTAATATTGTCGCACATAACAACATTATTATTATATCATTTTTACAAGCAAAGACACAGTTAAATTTAATCACGGACAAATTAAATATAACATGTAAGAAATAAGCATAAAAAATAATTGCAAAGAAAATAAAATCCTTCTGAGTAACTTGATGCTATTCCCGTAGTGAAAACCTCCAAACGGAATTTGCACTCCCATTTATTGAATCAAAAAGCTAATAAATTACAAAAACATAACTAGTTCTTCCCAAATAGGGAAAAACTCTAAAAACTAAGAGAAACTAGCTAAAACATAAGAAAAACTAAAAAAAACTAAAAACTAAGAAATAGAGAGAAAGAAAGAAGAGAGAGAAGTGTGTTTTGAGGTGTGGTATGAAGTGAAGAGAAGGGGTATTTATAGGTGAGAATGGAGAGAAAAAGTGGGTAAAAAAATGTTAAAAAATGGTCAAAGCAGCGTAGGGAAAATGGTGAGTCATTGATGACGTCGAGAATGACGTCATGGGGCGTGATTGCACGTGAAAAATGGGGCGCGAAATGGTGTCGGCGCGCGAGGAAAGTCGGGGTATACAGCGTGCGCAGTGAAGCGGCATCAGCGCTCGCGTCGCGTGAGTAATGACGCGTTGGCGCGCCTTGTGGATCCTGGAGGAAGGTCGCGCGCTGTATGACGTTAACCATCTTTGTGGCGCCTCGGTGGGCTAACTCGTGGCGCATTTTTCTCCTTTTTGACATTTTTGACCTTTTCGACCCATTTTGTCCAATTTTTCCATATTTGTTGACCTTTCCCCATTTATTTATTAATATATTTGTAATGTATTGCTTCCGGTATTCCTTTTTGAGTCTTTAAGTGACGTTTTTAAGCGAAAATACCTGAAAAACAATAAAAATACCCGTGATTCTGAAAAAGACAAATTTATATAAATATATGATAAAACATATACATATATATATTTTTAATCAATTTTAGTGCTTTTTGAGCACTCATCAACTGTACAATGTGATTTATGTGGTGGAAATCATGCTAGTATCGAGTGCCCAGTTGGAAATCCATTTGCTTCACAAATGCTGAGAAAGCAAATTATGTTTCAAATTTCCAAAAACCTCAACATAACCCATATTCGAACAATTACAATCCAGGTTGGAGAAATCGTCCAAATTTGTCATGGGGAAATAACCAAGGGGGATTCAAACCGTCATCATCTTCCTACCAACCTCAAGAGAAGAAATAAATAGATTTGGAAGGAATTTTGGGAAAGTTCATTGAGGAGACAAGAACAAATTTCAGAAATCAAGAAGCAATCAATAGGGACATCCAAAACCAACTGGGGCAGCTTTCAAAGCAGATTGCAGAAAGGTCTCAAGGATCGTTGCTTAGTGACACAATAAATCCCAAAGAGCTTGTAAAGGCTATCACATTGAGAAGCGGTAAAGAACATAAATGGTAGGGGAAATCAGAGAAAAATATGGAAGAATCTAAAGAAAATCCATCAACATCCCAAGATGTTCAACCTTCCCCAAATGCGAAATATGAGCCTCCGATCCCATATCTTCAAAGATTGAATAAGAAAAAGCTTGATAATCAATTTGATAAATTTCTGGATATTTTTAAGAAATTGCATATTAACATTCCTTTTGCAGAGATGTTGGAACAAATGCCCAAGTATGCACAATTCATGAAGGAAATTCTATCATAGAAAAGGAAGTTGGGAGATTATGAAACTGTCATGCAAAATGAGGAGTGCAGTGCAATTCTTCAAAGAAAACTGCCACAGAAATTGAAAGACCAGGGAGTTTTACTATACCTTGTACTATAGGAAGTTGCAATTTTGATAAAGTCCTATGTGATTTAGGAGCAAGCATTAATTTGATGCCACTTTCTATTTTCAGGAAATTAGGCCTGGGAGAAGTGAAGCCCACTTCAATCTCTCTACAATTAGTAGATCGATAGGTGAAATATCCTTGAGGAGTAATTGAGGATGTTTTAATTAAAGTTGACAAATTTATTTTGCCTGTAGATTTCGTGGTGCTTGATATGGAGGAAGATAGAGAGGTACCGTTGATATTGGGGAGAACGTTCCTTGCAACTGGAAGAACATTGATTGATGTTCAGCTAGGAAAGCTCATTCTACGGGTGCAAGATGAACAATTGACTTTTGATGTTTTTGTAGCAATGAAATTTCCAAATAAGGTACATTCTTGTTTTCAAATTAACACTCTTGACAGGTTAATCTCTAAAACGTTTGAGGAGAGAACTCCATTGCTACCACTAGAAGCTTGCCTTGTGAAATCTGCAACAATTGAGGAGGAATATGAGGGGATGAGACAATATTTGGGCAGAGAGAGCAAATCTGAGTCATTTTTGGAGGAGAAAAGGCAAATTTTGGAGAGAAAGTTTGGAGAAGCTTGAAGGATTATCACCATTGTTGCTACCAAGTTTTCATCTTCAAGAGTTTTTCATCTCTTCTCCTTAGCTTTTATTTTTTGCATTTTATTTAGATTTTTTATTCATGGATTCAATTGAAATCATGTTTGTTCTTATTTCCTTTATGAACTAATTTATTTTTGCTAAGGCTATGATGTATTTGAATCAAGAAAATCTGATTTCTTGTGTTATCGTTATATGAATTCATTGTTTTCAAGTTGAGTATTTATTTCCATGCTTAATGCTTTTAAATTTCTGGCCAAGATTTAGATGATTTGTTGCATTATATTGAGACCAAGAGGAGTATGTAATGAATGCTTCTTGTGATAAATACCGTATGTTGAATGCGAGTGTGAGAACTAATGCATGATGTATGTGGTTATTCTAGAAATTCCATAAATCGTAATGTGCTTGTTTGTGATTAAATCTTCATAGAAATATAGTTGGTTTTCATAGTTAAGTAATTCTAATATAACTCAAGAGAGAGTATTAGGTAAATTTGGGTTTTTCAACCATCACTTTTAACTTTGATTCTCATATAACATGACTTGAAATCGGATTGAATTGATTTAGCGAAATCAAATGCCTTAGCGGTTTTAATCATTTGTGAACAATATTAAATTTTTTTTATTTGCATTTAGTTTTAAGCTAATTTGATTCTTAAACAAATTCAACAATTCGGTTTTCAAATAAAATTAGGATTAGTCAATTTCGGTACTTAGTAACGTCATTCCTTGTGGGTTCGATATCCGTACTTTTGTACACTTTATTACTTGAACGATTCGTACACTTGCGAAAATACGCATCACACCTCACCATCACTTGTGGCGAGGTCCCAAGTGAACTTGGTGGCGAGGTTGTAAAAAGTAACATTTTTTTGTTCCAAAAATAACTTAGTACTTTCCATAAATACTCACACCAAAAACGAAAAAAATACAAGTGAAAATATCAACTCATTCGCACTCGCGCTAGTCAAAAACCAACACTCCACTTAGCATGCACACTACAAAAACCTATCCTATAATGTGTGTGAACATACTTGTATACAAAGTATTCCCAACTATGTGCATGTTTGTATTACTGATCTACAGTAACCAGGCTTATATAGATGAGGAAAAGTACAGTAAGTGAGAATAAAATAGTCGCAGTGTTTACACTTTGGAAGCCTAATAGGCACAAGTGCATAACATTGATCTCATGAAAGGAATCAAATACTATGATTCTTAATATACCATATTACTAGTCTCATGTTTCAATCAAAATCATTAAGCGAAAATTTCAAATATGTGTCTCATGTGAATGAAAATATATTGACTTCAAGGGATTATTCCAATCTTTTGAAATAACCCTCTGTCTCTACTTTGAAGAACTTATAGTTATAGTATTTAATTATACAATTTTTTTTCTCTTTCTCCTTTTTTTTATTTTTCAAAGAATGGTGGTACATAAATATGAGTGTTTTGGTAAATGGCTATTTTGATTTTTTTTGTTAAAGGGAACCATATATATATTTTCTTTACTAGTAGTCAAGCATGAATGAAGATAGGCACACACTTTAATTTCTACACCAATCATTCAATATAAGCAATGAAAATAAAGACATGATACTTCATTAAGTGTTTAAAATCCTTACATTCAATGCAAAGCCAATATAAATCATCTAACAATTTGAAATAATAAGAAAAATGTTTCATGTAGTAGAAGAAAAAAACATTAATCACAATAAAATACTTTTTGGCTCAAAATTATCTTATAAGGTAGTCTCCACTATTTGAAACATAAATTATGAATAGAAATAATTCTTACAATTGGACATGTTTAAGAAATCAAATAAACAATGCAAGGACCCAATTATTTACTTTAAATTAAAAGCAGGATAATTTTGTATCAATTTTTTTAAATTTGATCCTATTTGCACCCCTCTCAAACCTAAACTAAACATTGTCTTCAATATTTTCAACTATGCATAATTTTAGAAAAGAAATGAAAGGGTCAAATAGAAAATTAACTAATAATAAATAAAAGAAAAAATATTATAGAAATTGTGGGTTGCTTACCACCAAACGCTGGCTTAACGTCTTAGCTAGATGCTACTGGAGGCTAGGATTTATAGACTTTGATTTACTCAATGTCCCATTTTTCATTGAGTTTGTGTATGAATGTGCTTGAAAATGTATAGCCTCTCCCAAGATTATCTTTGTTAGACTCCCATTGTGTACATCAACAATTATCTTGGTAGAGGCCATGAATGGCCTACCAATAAGTACATTTTTCTCCTTGTCCATTTGTGGTGATTCTTGCAAATCTAAAATCCCAAAATTTACAAGTATAATAAGATTATCTACTTGCACCATTAACTCCTCTAATTGTATGGACATTGGAGTGGGTTTTAACTCACCCACTCCTAGTTGTAAGTATAAAGACTATGATATTAAATTAAGACTTGTACCTAGGTCTAACCTAAAAGTTACCTCCTTTTTATCATCAATGATGATATTGACATTAAAGCTTCTAGGATCTTTGGAGGTGGCTTTAAAAGTATTAGTGCTCCCTGCATCATTAGGTAAATATTTAGGGAATTTAATGTCTAGTAACTCATAATTGTGAATGGTTGTCATAGCCTTCACAAGTTCATTTTGATCAGGTAACTATTCTCTAGTTTACTTTTGCAAATGCTTAGCTAGTTACCCCATTTGCACTTCCATTATTTCATTGATGCCTTAAAAGAGTCAAACCTTTGATTATTTTTAATTTTGTTGCCTTTTCCAACTTGAATGAAGGCATTCAAGTTATCCACTAAGTTTGATGTATTTGGAGGATTAAGTGGCTTGTGTTGGTTGCATGCTAGGCTTGAATATGGTTTTGGTTCTGGGTATAGATAGGGTCATTTTCTTCCAAGAGAAATTGGGATGATTTCTCCACTCTATAAAAGTAGAGTTATTTAGTCACTTTTTAACTACTCATTTGTCTTTTTTTGTGCTAAAATATCATGAAAAAGTTTAATTTATGTTTACTTATGTCAATGCAGGTAGAATGATGGTAAACAGGGAGAAAACGAGTCAAAAACAGGAAAAATTAGCACCATACAACGACATACATTTTTTTTGGAAATACTGCACATGATCTATGGCTAGACATTCATTGGTGATCAAAGGAGACTATGTCACAATGGAAAAAAGGCTACATTGTGGCATGGTGAAAAGGGAAAATTTTGGTTGATGATTTTTATCTCTTATTTTTAATCCCAACCCTTGGATCTTTTTAAGGTTTGAACTGATTGTCCATATTAGGTGGTTTCCCTATTACTTGACCCCAATGAGGTACAAAATAAACACACAATTAAGAACAAAAAATCTAGTAGTTTCCAAGAAGAGAAAAGGTTCAAGAGATGATTAAAGAAGACACAACTTTATGAAGGATTTAAGAGAATATTAGTGCTACAAATCTAGAGATTGAGTGTATCTCTTATTCTTCTCCTTTCCATATCAATTTTTATGTCTCTATTTAAAAAAAAAGATAATCTCGGGTCTTATGAAGCCAATTTTCTACACGTGATGATCTAATATTTTACCCAAATTGTGATTACAACTCAATTATATTATTTAAGCTAATTTTTATGCTACTAATTGTTTGGAAAAAAATTAATCTATAGAGGCAATTAAATAGATTTAAGAAAATCATTTAATTGTCTGTCTTGATTAAATAACATGCATAATTTCTAGGCAGAGATGTATGATTCTTATGTTTGATCTGTAATTCATGATCTTGATGAGTAGTATACAATCTAATTGGCATGAGAGTGTGATTAGGTTAATTACAATATGATTTATGGTTTACTTAAGAGAGGAATGCATGCTAGGTTAGATTCAATTGATCATATAAATGATTGGTAATTATTTTGGGGGAAATTTTAGTGATTCACATGCTTAGGAAATTGGAGGATTAAAATTCCTAGGTCATTTTCTTAGATATTTTTATAGTTATTAAGTTTCGCGTTCTAAAATTAGTTGTCATTTATTTTTTCAGTTTTTATAATTTTTTATTGTCCAAATATTATTTGTAATAATTATATTGGTACTCAATTATAAGTTACACAACTCCCTGTGGGATCGATATCTATACTTAAGTATATTATATTACTCGCATGCCCCATATACTTAGGTTAGTGTATTAAGTTTTTGGCACTGTTATTAATGAGTTTAGTACTTGTAAGGGATATTAATAACGGTTATTACCCTACTATTTTGGACCATTTAATTTGTTTTAGTGTTTCTATTGTATTCTTCGGTTGATAGGTGACAATCTTATACCTTTGGAAATAGAGAGAAACTTACACTACTTAATAAGGGAACGATTAGCACAAGATCAATCAACGGTTATGGTAGAATAAGTGGATCAACGAGCTATTATGGACCCAAACCATTAAGGGATTTTCTAATAATTTTGAACCTAAGCCAGGTATCATTTAGATGGTACAGGGAAATCAGTTTGGATGGTTAGTCAAAGATGACCCAAATCTTCACTTGGATTCATTCTTGAAAATATGTGACACCTTCAAGATGAATGGTGTTTTAGATTATGCAATTTATCTTCTCTTGTTTCCTTTCTTATTGGGGAATAAGGTCAAGGCTTGGTTACAGTCACTACATATTGGGTTAATCACTATATGGGATCAATTAGCTCAGAAATTCTTAACAAAATACTTCCACCTTCAAAGATAGTAATGGAGATCAAGTTGATGTTCCCAAATATTCTCAAGATCCTTTGTAAGGAATTGGCGGTCCAATGAGTATGGAAAATACTAAGAGGATGGATGAAGCTTCGCAAGGCTTGATCATGTAAGTGCAATATAAAGAGGCCGTGTTAGAAGAATCAAAAACTAAATCTGAAGATTCTAAAGCTTTACCAAGGATGATCTATTACCTTTCTATGCAAGAGATAGATTTGGAAGATCAAACTAGTAGGGCTTTTTTTATGTTAAGTCTTTTAGTCTATTATTTTTTTTAAGGTTAGATTAGGCCCAATCTATAACTAAATAAGCACATTCCATCTAGGTTTTTTTTTCTTTTAGGATTTCTTGTTTATTAATAAGAAGAGCTATGTTGAGCATCAAATAAACTTCACATCCGAATCTACAATACCAAACCGACCTGCTTACATAGTTAATCTTGAGGAAATGAAGGAGATACAAAGGAAAATGGATGAGTTGCTACAAAAGGGATTTGTAAGGGAGAGTCTCAGCCCATGTTTGGTTCTTGTCATCTTATTCCCAAAGAAAGATGGAACATGGCGTATGTGTGTGGATTGCCACACTATTAACAAGATAATGGTAAAGTATAGACTTCTTATCCCCAGGTTAGATGATATGCTTGATAAGTTGTATGCCTCTCATTTTTTTTCCAAAATTGACTTAAAGAATGGATATTATCAGATTCGCATGAAAGAAAGGGATGAATGGAAAACTTCATTTAAGATTAAATATGGATTATATGAATGGTTAGTAATGTCATTTGGTTTAACAAATGCATATAGTAGATTCATGAGGTTAATGAACCATGTTTTGCTTGCTTTCATGGGGAAATTTTTGGTAGTTTACTTTGATGATATTTTAGTCTATAGTAAAAATCTAGAGGAACATGTGGAACACTTGCATACAGTTTTTAGTGTGTTAAGAGAGAACAAGTTTTATGCTAATATTAAAAAGTGTACATTTTTCATGGAATCTGTTATGTTTCTTGGATTTGTTGTTAGTTCATAGGGTGTTAGTGTTGATGAAGAAAAGGTAAGGACAATAAGGGATTGGCCTACACCTAGGAATGCAAATGAGGTAAGAAGTTTCCATGGTTTAGCAAGTTTTTATCGAAGGTTTGTTAAAGATTTTAGTTCTATTGCTGCACCTTTCAATGAACCTGTTAAAAAGAATGTTATTTTTAAGTGGGATGATGTGCATGATTAAGAGTTTAACACTTTAAAAGATAAACTAACAAATGCACCTTTGTTGTGTTTGCCTAACTTTAATAAAGCTTTTGAGATAGAATGTGATGCATCAGGAATTAGCATAGGAGTTGTTTTAATGCAGTATTCCAAACCAATTGCATATTTTAGAGAAAAGTTAAGTGGGGCAATTTTGAATTATCCTACTTATATCAAGGAGCTTTTTGCATTAGTGAGAACTCTTCAAACATAGCAGAATTACTTATGGAAAATGGAATTTATCATTCATTCCGATCATGAGAGTCTGAAGATTTTGAAGACCCAAGGTAAGCTTAATAAAAGACATGCTAAGTGGTTGGAGTTTATAGAAACATTTCCTTATGTAATCAAATACAAGCATGTGAAGGACAACATTATGGCTGAAGCATTGTCTAGGAGGTACATATTACTTACTTCATTGCAAACTAAATTACTTGGTTTTGAATTGCTTAAGGACTTGTATGCTAATGATTCTGATTTTTGCCAAGTATAGAATGCACATGATAAGTTTGCATCTGGTTATTTTTATAGGAATGAAGGATTTATATTCAAGAAAGATAAATTATGTGTGCTTATTTGTTCTTTTCGTGAATTGCTTATTAGGGAAAGTCATAGGGGAGGTTTGATGGGCTACTTTGGTATTCTAAAGAATTTAGATATTTTACGTGAACATTTTTATTGTCCTAATATGACGCATGATGTGTAATCTATTTGTGAAAAGTGCATTACATGTAGGGAAGCAAAATCTAAAGTTAAACCACATGGCTTGTATATGCCTTTACCTGTAACTAATCAACCTTGGATTGATATATCTATGGATTTTGTTTTAGGATTACCAAGGTCTCAAAGTGGTTAGGATAGCATCTTTGTTTTTGTTGATAGGTTTAGTAAAATGGCTTATTTTATTACATGTTCTAAAATTAATGATGTAACACATATTGTTGATTTGTTGTTTTTTAAAGAAGTGGTTCGTTTGCATGGGTTGCCTAAGACAATTGTTTGTGGTAGAGATGTTAAGTTCCTAAGTCATTTTTGGTGCATTTTATGGAATAAACTAGGAACTAAACTCTTATTTTCCACTGTTTCACATCCCCAAACGGATGGTCAAACTGAAGTAGTTAATAGGACACTCACTACTTTGCTGCGAGCTTTCATTCGAAATAATATAAGGCAGTAGGAGAAGTGTTTTCCACACATTGAGTTTGCATATAATAGTACTATTCATTCTACTTCTTAATTTTCTCCTTTTGAAGTTGTTTATGGCTTTAATCTTTTAACAACTATTGATATTTTACCTTTGCCTACTAATGAGCATGCTAATCTTGATGGTAAGAAAAATGCAGCTTTTGTGAAGGATTTACATGCTAGAGTTCAGGCCAACATTGAAAGGAAGAATGAGCATTATGCTAAGAAAGCCAATAAAGGGAGTTTGAAGGTTATTTTCCAACCTGGAGATTGGGTTTGGGTGTATATGTGTAAGGAGATGTTTCCCACACAACAAAAATCAAAATTAGAACCTCGCAGAGATGGACCTTTTTAAGTCTTAGAATGGATCAATGATAATGCCTATAAGATAGATTTGCCAAATGACTATGGTAATGTTAGCGCAACTTTTAATGTCGTTGATTTATCTTTTTTTGATGTAGATGATTCGAGGACGAATCTTTTCAAAGAGTAGGGGAATAATGGAGATTAATCTACTGATCAAGTTGATGTTTGCAAATATTCTCAAGATCCTTTGCAAGGAATTGGTAGTCCAATAAGTAGGGAAAAGACTAAGAGGATGAAGGAACATTTGCAAGGCTTGATCATGGAAGTGCAATACAAAGAGGCCATGTTAGAAGAATCAAAAATTAAATTTGAAGATTCTAAAGCTTGACCAAGGATGGTCTATTTCCTTTCTATTCAAGGGATAGATTTGGAAGATCAAGTTGGGAGTAAAGATTAATTTAGGAAGTAATATTTTTATTTTAGCTAATTATGGGCTTTTATGTTTCGTAATTTTTATTTTATTAAATTGTGGGCTGTTTTTATGTTAAGTCTTTTAGTCTTTTATTTTTTTAAGGTTGAATTTGGCCCAATCCATAACTAAATAGGCCCATTCCATCTAGGTTTTTTTTTCTTTTAGGGTTTCTTGCTTATTAATAAAAAGAGCTATGTAATGGAGGCAAGAATGAATATTCATTAATGAAAAGAAAATTTTAGAAAGCTTCTTGCTTTTCCTTCTTGTGTTCTTGATTGAATGCTTGAATTTGACTTATCAAAGGGAGTGATCATCCTGTGTGGTGTCTCATGATTTTGGTTTTAAAGACTTTGTTTCCTTAGGGTTCTAATGTGATCATATTCAACAGATTCTTAGCAAATCAATCGTTTTAATTTGAAGGGGAATCACTTAATGAAGCTTAGTAATGCTACAAGTGGTGTTAAGAAGATGCCCATATTATGGTCTTCCTACTTGATTGCAAGTGCAAACATTATATAATGGATTATTTAGTAGCCAATGACCATAATAGATACTACAACTAGGGGAGCTTTAATGAGTAAAACTGAAGAGGAAGCCTTTTCCCTACATGATGAGATGGCATCCAATAACTACCAATGGCCTGTTGAGAGGTTCAACCTATAGCTAGAGCAGTAGATGTGGACACCATAGTAGCATTACAATCTCAAACTATTTCCATGATGTTGAGTTTAACTAAGAAGTTGGATGGTGGCTCTGTGAGAGTAAATATGGTACAAAACTCATTCATGATGTGTGATTATTGCAATGGACTTCATTCTATGGAGGCATGTGGGAACCTTCCTAAAGCAGTAAACTATGTCAAGAATCAAAATCACCATAGAAATCCATACTATAGCACATACATTCTAGAATGGAGAAACCACCTAAATTTCTCATAGAATAATAACCACAATCCGGATGGTAATCACTTCAATCATCAACCCTTCCCACCACTAGTGACGCGGACCCTGTAGGTGAAAAACCTAAGAACCCAAGAACTTAAGGGAATATAAAAGATTGATTTGTTAAGAATGTGTTGAACATGATCAAAATCGAACCTAAGGAAACAAAGTCCTTAAAACCCAAACCTTGAGACACCATAAAGGATGATAACTCCCTTTGATAAGTCAGATTCAAGCAATCATTCAAGAACACAAAAAGGAAAAGTAAGAAGCTTTATGAAATTTTCTTTTTATTAATGAATATTCGTTCTTCCTTCCAAATTACATAACTCTTCTTCTTTATAAGCAAGAAACACTAAATGAAAAAACCCTATATGAAATGGGCCTATTTAGTTATGGATTGGGCCTAATCAAACCTTAAAAAATAAAAGAATAAAAAAAAACTTAAAATAAAAAACTCACAATTCACTAAAACAATAATTGCTAAACATAAAAGGCTCATAATTAGCTAAAAAAATATTAATTCCTAAATCAATCCTTGCACCAAACTTGATCTTCCAAATCTATCCCTAGTATTGGACATCCAATTCCTTGCAAAAATCTTGTGAATATTTGGAAACATCAACTTGATTAGCACTTGAAAATATTAACTTGATTAGCACCTCGATCTATATTAACCAGGTTTGCAACAACCATAAGCCCAAGAGAAGAATCCACCAAGTGAGTATAACACAAATGCTTTGATGGGAATGATGAAAGACTTTATCCATTTAGTAAATATAATAGTTGATTGCATAGAATCCACTCATATGGCATCTATATGAAATTTAGAGATCCAAATGGGGCAACTCGCCCAAGCCATAAGTCAAAGGACTTTAGGTAACTTTCTGAGCAACATAGAAATCAACCCTAAAAGAGAAGGTAAAAAGCATTGTAAAGAAATAGCCTTGAGGTGTGATAAAACTTTAGAAGAGAAGCAAGAAGCCAAAAAGGTTGAAGAGGAAAAAGTGGAAAAAGAGAGAAATAAAAGTAAATAATTCAAACTAAGAAGAGCAACCTCTACAAATCCATTATTCCCTTCATTCAAAGACTGTAAAAGAAAAAGTTAGACATGCAGTTTTCAAAATTCCTAGGCATCTTTAAAGAGCAGTATATAAGTATACTATTTGCAGATGCACTTGAACTCATACATTTATATCCCAATCTCATGGAGGACATACAATTTAAGAAAATGAGGCTTGAAGATCATGAGACAATAACTTTGACTAAAGGTATTAGTGCCATCTTTGATATGAGACTACCACAAAAATTGAAACATCTAGGAAGTTTTAACATCCCTTGCACATTCAGAATATACACCTTGGCAAGGCATTATATGGTTTGGGTGCCAACATTAACCTTATGCCATTATCGGTTTTCAAAAGATTAGGTGTTGGTGAAGTCAAACCAACTTCAGTAACTTACAAATGGAAGATAGGTCAATCAAGTGACCTTAGGGTGTGGTAGAAGATGTACTAGTAAAAATGAAAAAAAAAATCATCTTTCCATTAGATTTCATTGTACTAGATGTGGAGGATAACTTTCATATTTTTTTGGCCAATTTTAGCAATTGGAAGAGCAATCATCGATGTAAAAAAAGGCGAGCTTATAATGAGAGCATAGAGTGGACATGTAACATTTAATGTTTTTAAAGTAATTAAGTTTCCTAATAGTAATAATACTAGTTATTTCTTTAAGATAGATATTATTGATGAGCTATGCACTTCACAACATGTTCCTTAGTGATGCTTGATAAGTGCTCAAAAAGCACTAAAATAACCATGATTTTATGCACTTTAATTGATTAAAAATATATATATTTATATGTTTTATCATATATTTATATAAATTTGTCTTTTTCGGAATCACGGGTATTTTTATTGTTTTTCAGGAATTTTGGCCTAAAAACGCAATGTAAAGACTCAAAGAAGAATACTTGAAGCAATACATCACAAATAAATTGATAAATAAGTGGAAAAAGGTCAACAAACATGGAAAAATTGGACAAAATGGGTCGAAAAAGGTCAAAAATGTCAAAGACGGAAAAACGCTGCACACAAGAAATTTACCGCCACAGCGCGGGCCGCCACAAATAAGGCCCAGAGTCGACATAGAGTCACACGGCTTGATGATGCTCATACAGGTGACGCTGGACATCGGCTCACGCCATAATGAAGGCGCGTTAGCTGGGCCATTTTCAATACATGGCAATGGCCAAAGAAGGCTCAAATACAGCGCTTCAACGCGTTTTTGACCCATTTTTCACGCAGTCCGCTCTCATGACGCCACGCCGACGTCATTGATGACCTCAAGATGTCCACTACACGCTTTTTTATTTTTTTAATATTTTTTTAACATTTTTTAATCATTTTTTCTCTCCATCCTCACCTATAAATACCCCCTTCCATTCACTTCAAAACACACCTCAAAACCTCACTTCTCTTCTTTCTTTCTCTCATTTCTTAGTTTTTAAGTTTTCTTTAGTTTTTTCTTAGTTTCTAAGTTTTCTTAGCTTTTCTCTTAGTTTTTAGTTCAATTGTCTTAGGTTTGTAGTTCTTTCTTTTGAGAGGAACTTGTAATGTTTTTGTAATAATTTAGATTTTTGATTCAATAAATCAAGGTGCAAATTCGAGAGGTTTTCTAGCAACTGAATAACGACAAGTTCTCAGAAGCGATTTTATTTTCTTTACGCTATTTTTATGCTTTATTCTTACATGTTATATTTAATTTGTCTGTGATTAAATTTAACTGTATACTGCTTATAATCATGATATAATAATAACGTTGTTATGCTTCATGTAAATATTAAATAGGTGAAAATTTCTAAAATGAATTGATTTTATTTTTTATTCAAGATTTTATATTAAGGATGTTATAGAAATATATTATTTTTCATTACAAACTTAAATCAAAAGTTAGACTTTAAGGTTAGTTATCCTGCCTAATTCTGTAGAGCCGCTTTTTATTTGCTTCAAGTACAATCGCCTAAGTAGTTAGAGCGAAGCTTTCTATTTCAAAAGTTTTTATAAGAATTATTACGCGAACGATCGACAACACGTTTTTCAATAATGATTTTAAAACTCGAAAGTTAAGACTTGATAACTAAATTTTAAGTTTAATTCGACACCTTCAATAAAGTTTAAATCGCCTAACCTCACCAAAGGGCAGATTTAAATCTGCTCATTTTCAATCTCTTAAAAGTTTAATTAATTTAATTAACCAAATTGCTTATCAACCCCACCCATAAAAGGTTAATTGATTTGTTTAGCTTAACAAAGAAGATCTAACTCACCAGCGCAGATTCATACAAAAAAAGTTAGAATCAATAAAATATCAATTTATATCTTTAATAACCTGATAATACGAAGCAAAGATAATTAACTTGGCTTATTATATCCATAAATACTCCACTAATATAAATGATAAAATTTGCATGAATATTTATCAATCAGATTTATATTTATTTATTCAATTTGTATCTACGTTTATTCTTTTTAGATTATATTTAATTAATCAGATATATGTTTATTTTACGTTATTAGATTAGGAACACAAAAACCAAACTATCGCGACAAGTGACGTTGTGATTTAATTTCGCTTTTAAAAGTTTTCAATAATAAATTAAAGAACCACATACATTCCTTCAGATCGACTCGTGAAAGATACTTATCATTTTCACGAAACATTCGTGCACTCATGAGAGTTTTACAAATATTAAAACCAAAGATTGTTGTGAATCGCTACGCTTGCCATCAAGTTTTACGTCAGTCATTTTAAGGAATAGCATTTTTAATTTATTTATCAAAATTTTAAAAATATTTTTGTAATAGAATAATCGCGATATTTTAAAAAAAAAATAATAATAATAATAATAATAAATAAAAAAAATAAAAATTATTCAAATTTAAAATTTCAAAAAAAAAAAAAAAAAAAAAAATAAAAAAAAAAAAAAAAAAAAAAAAAAAATTAAATTTTTTTTTATTATAGCATAAAAAGTAAATAATTTAGAAATTTGAAATTTGAAGTAAAAAAAGATTTTACCATTAAAAAAAAAAAAAAAAATTTTAATTTTTTAAGTTAATAAGAAATAAGATAGTGTGAATAGTAAAATAAAATTACCGTCAGAAAAAAAAAAAAAAAAAAAAAATTTAAATTTTTAAGTTAATAAGAAATAAGATAGTGTGAATATTAAAATAAAAATTACCGTCAGAAAAAAAAAAAAAATTAAAAATTTTTAAGTTAATAAGAAATAAGATAGTGTGAATAGTAAAATAAAATTACCGCTCAAAAAAAAAAAAAAAAAAAAAAATTAAAAAACTAAAAGGCATAAAAAGTAAAATCTGGGAAATACAGAGACCATTTTTCAGTTCTCATACCATCATTTTTCCTTAACGTTGTTTTGGCCAGAGACTGCTTTTAAGGACAAGACCACCATTCTTTCCCACTTTCACTCGTTACTAATTACGTTATTTAAAAAAAAATAAAAAATAAAAAAGAAAAAAAATAAAAAAATAAAAAAGCCGAAAAAATAAAAAAAAAAAAGAATTAAAAAAAAAAAAAAAAAAAAAAAAAAATTGTCTAGTGTTTTGTATTAGACGCCATGGAAATCTACTAGTTTCTTTATTTTTGCTGATGCGAGTTTTAAATTTACGCTAAAATACCTACATGCGTATAAGAGATCCTTAGGAAACCCCCTAACACCATATATAAATAATATTCATAAATTTAAACAAGTGTCAACAACACCGGATCCTTCCCATCAACAAGTTTTTGAGCCAAACATAGGAACGCCTTAATCCTTTACTAGAACCAAAAGAAATGGAGGAAAACCAACATGTTAGTGGAAACCACGATGAAAGAGTTTGCAAGACCTATGGATTGGCACTGCGAATCGCCGCTATCCAAATTGGGAGCCGCTAGGAACTACGACCTTAAAAATATTCATTTTTCTACGCTTTCCTTCCTTCTAAGGGCTACCTAATGAAGATTCTCTTTCCTTTACGAGAGATTTCCTATGCTACGGTCCAAACATTCCCCTGGTATTCTAAACGAGGATCACCAATGAGATGTTTTCCGTACACCTTAAAGGATAAGGCTAAAGCTTGGTTGATGTCACTTACCCTCGGTTCTCTCGATGACACGGGTCAAATTTACACAAATTCACGGGAAAATTCTATTCCCATCAAAACATCGAGCCGAGAGGAAAGATTGCTACTTTCTCTCGTATGGAAGCGAGAACCATTCCACGAAGCTTCGGGACAGTTCAAAATGTTTCTCACTCAACGTCCCCATCATAGCTTTCTCACAAATTGCGAGAACCAATTCTTTACGATACGGACTTACACAACAATGTCACCATTGTCGACAACGCCGGCAGAGGAGCAATAGGAGAAAAATCGCATCGAAACGTATAATCTATTCGAGATGTCATGCTAATTCCCGCGTAAAAGCTCCCAGAGTGAGAAAAAGCCGCGTTCATGATCGACTCCGCAATGAAATTCAACAACAACTTGTTCAACTGACCAAGCAAGTTGTTCTTCTCGCTACACAAACCAACACAAATAATGAACAATATGGCTCAGTACAAAGAATACGTGGGACAAGGCATCAAGCTCCGTCCACATCAAGGAGATACAACCTGACTCGAGCAAAGTTAATGTGTTGGGAGCATATCAACAAAGACCAAGGTTTGATCCCAATTCAAATACCTATAATCTGGTGAGTCATCCAAATTTCTCGTGAGGCAAAATAACCCTCCTTTCCCCTCAAAGCTCAAGCCGTGCAAAGCCAATTCCACCCACCTATTCCACGAAGCATTCCAAATAAACCAACTCGGGAGGACAACTTGAATTCTTTTATTCAAGTTTGTAGGACAATCAATCTAAACCAATCAACCTGTTGGACTCTCGTGGAAGCTTCTATCAAAAAGGTGGAAGTTCAAGTTGAATGCTTAGTTGAACATTGCGTAAAAGGCAAAATTGAAACTTAGATGAATTCAATGAAGAGAGACATTGAGTTTTTCATTCTCAATCTTCAAGCAACGCCTTACTAGAAGACGATAAATTTTAGTCCTACATGAGGTCACCCATTATTGTATTTTCCTTGTTTTAGTTTCATGGTAATAAAAAAAAAAAAAAAAAAAATATTTCAAATAAAAATAAATTCGCTTGTTTCAAAAATCGTGTCCCTTCGCTTAAATTAAAAAAAAAAAAAAAAAAAAATATTTTAGGTTCCTTGCATTTTTTAGAGATATCTACCATTGTTTTTAAAAGCAAAATGCCGATTCACACAGGATGAGGATCATTTTCAACTACAAACAACCACTGGAGATGTCAAGATAGGCGGAAAAAGATGAAAGACTATACAATGCCAATCATTGGCAATGTAACTTCCTAAGCATCCAATTGCAAGAGGCTGCAAGGAATTATGAATTGAAAAAGATTCATTATTCTTTGTTGCCTTCCCTTTTACGGTATCCCTAATGAAGATCCTTTGCATTTCATTCGAGAATTCTATGCTATTGTCCAAACCTTTCCACTACATGAAATTAGTGAAGATCAACTTAGGATGAGGTGTTTTCCTTACACTCTCAAAGATAAAGCTTGGTCATGGTTCATTACTCTACTGTTCTCTTAAAACTCGAGGGCTTCATGAAATTTTTAAGGGTAGTTCTATTCCCATCAAAAGACCGTTGATCTAAGAACAAAGATAGCAACATTTTCTCAAATGAATGAAGAGCCCTTTCACGAAGCTTCGGGAAATCCATTCAAACTCCTTTTCATTCAATGTCAAAATCATAGCTTTCCACTACAGCCTACAAAACCAATTCTTTTACGATGGATTGACACTACAGAGTCAATACATGGTTGATAATGCCGCGAGGTGTCAGTAGAGAAAAGACAAGCAGAGGAAGCCTATAATCTCATAGCTATCGGGTTCTAATTCCCAACAAAGCAGTGGTGGAAGAAAAGCAAAGGTCAATAAGGTCGGCTTTGATGATGAGATAACCTTGCAAATTGTCAATTGACTAAACAAGTGAAATTCTCACGCCTCACCAAATTTCAAATCAAGAGGTAATGTGAGTGTGTTGTTCAATCAAGTACGGTACTCATAATTATTCAAATACTTGTGATTCTAGTGTAAATGCCATAGAGGAAGTCCAATATTTTCAAAAGTATCATCCAAACACCTATAATCACCCTTACCCACCAAGCCAATCTTTTAAACCAACCTTAAGATAGCTTGAATGCTTTTATTCAAGTTAGTCGTGACAACCAACTGATGACTAATCAAAGGTTGAACACCACGAGGCTTTGCTAAAAGAATTGAATCTAAAGTTGGGCAAATCGGCCGAACAAATGCAAAAGAAAGAACTGTGAAAGTTGCCCTACCAACTGCAACAAGCAAAGATGTTAAACCCTTCAAGTGGTAAGGTAGTCAATACCAAGTTGCACTCGAAATCTCTAACAAAGTTAAGGCGACATTCTAATCTCACAAAAAGGAGAAACAAGTGTTAAACTTCACAAGCTTTCAAAAACTCATTTGGGGTCATCCGACACTCCCAAAATTCAAAAGACAACAGAACCACACCGTATGCAAGTACCTTTGCCCCACCTATTGAAAGAGTCCAAACAAGATAAGCAATTCAATGATCTTTTAATATGCTCTCTAAAGTAAATATCAATTTACCATTATTAGAAGTGATCATGAATGTGTCTCATATGCCAAGTTTTTCAAAGAGTTGAACACTAAGAAAAGGAGGTATTAACTGAATGAACGAGTAGTAGTGTCGAAATTTCTACACCGTATTTCAAAGACAAACTACCCCCTAAGTTGAAAGACTTCGGAAGTTTTATTATAAACATAACTACGGGGATAGGAAGGTTGTCATAAGGCAATGCTTGATTTAGGTGCTAGTATAAATTTGATGCCCTACTCTATATTCTCACATTTCAATCTAGGGGATTTAAAACCCACAACTATGTCCTCGCAATCATAGATAGATCTCTTAAATATCCAGAGGAATAGTCGAGGATGTTTTGCACGTAGACAAACTGATAATACCCGTTGACTTTCAGTGGTTCCGGATATGCAAGAAAATCCTAAGATTGGACAGAGAGAGCATACAATATTGCTTGGTAGACCATTTATGGCAACTACTAAAACTATTATTGATGTCCAAGATGGAAATTTGACAACGACAACGGGGCCTTAGGAGCAGATCGTTCATTTCAAAGTTTTTGATTCTTCACCTTTCCTTCTATTTCTCGCCATCGATGAAATATTCGAAGTTGATCCTTTGGATAATCTTATCCAAAACACCTTTTTCCAAACCAATAGAAGACAAGCTTGAAACTGTTCTTACACTTGAAAAGGTTGAAGAAGATTTAGATGAAGAAAGGGGTACCTTGAACAACTAGACAATAATGAAGTGATGACAAAATCTAGTGCACTTTTAAATCTACCCAGCTTCTTCATCTATTAAAGAGGCCAATCCACCCGAACTTGAACTCAAAGACTTACCCGAGCACTTAAAATATGTGTTTTCGGGGAGAAGGAGAAACATATTCAAGGATAATTTCTTCAACTCGACTCAAACCACAAGAAAAGGAACTCATCAAAGTTGCTTAAACAAGCTTTAAGAAATCTATAGGTTGAGTATAGGGGATATAAGAGGCATTAGTCCAACAATGTGTATGCACAAGATCAACTTGGAGTGACGGTGCTAAACCCGTACGGTAGGCCCAAAGAAGACTAAACCCAAACATGCAAGAGGTAGTTAAAAAGGAAATCCTTAAATTGTTAGAGAAGTGGATTATCTATCCTATCATGATAAGTAAGTGGGTTAGTCCAAAGGTACGTGGGTACCAAAGAAATCAGATAACAGCTATAAAAAATGATAAAAGTGAATTAGTGCCCACTAGAATAATCACCGGACGGAGAATATGTATAGATTTTAGCAAACTAAGTTTATATACTAAAAAGGATCACTTTCCTCTTCCATTCATTGATCAAATGTTGGAAAGATTAGTCCGGGTACCTAATTTTATCGTTTTTGGATGGACTGCCTGGATATTATCAAGTACCCATAAGACCGTATGATCGTGAAAAGACCACATTTACATGTCCTTTCGGGACATTTGCTTTTTCGCAGAATGCCATTTGGGTTATGCAATGCCCTCGCCACTTTCCAAAGATGCATGATATCTATTTTCTCGACACGGTGGAGAAATTCATTGAAATTTTCATGACGATTTCTCTTGGGAACTCATTTGATGATTGCTTACATAAATTGACTTTGGTTTTAGAAAGATGCATTGAATGCAATCTAACCCTTAGTCGGGAGAAAAGTCATTTTATGGTTCAACAAGGGATAGTTTTGGGACATATAATTTCAAACAAGTATCGAGGTTGATAAGGCAAAAGTTGAATTGATATCCAAACTACCTCCCCAACATCTCGTGAAGTGGGATAAGAAGCTTCGGGGACACGCAGGATTTTACGATTTCGCATTTATTAAAGATTTCTCTAAAATAAGTCGTCCTTTATGTAACTTATTATCCAAAGATGCTGAATTTGACTTCAACAACGACCGCCTTTATTTCTTTAATACCTTGAAAGAGAAACTAACATCTACCCCGTTATAATGGCACCAAACTGGTCTTTACCTTTCGAGATAATGTGTGATGCTTCGATTATGCACAGGAGCAAATTGGGACAAAGAGTGGATAAGCTGCCATATGTCATCTACTATGCTAGCAAAACACTCAATGATGCCCAAATGAATTACACCACCATCGAAAAGGAATTCTCGCTATAGTATTCTCTTTAGACAAATTTCTGTCTTATTTAGTAGGATCTAAAGTGATTGTACATTCTGATCTACGCAGCCTTAAGATACCTATTAAGTAAACCAAATGCCAAGCCAAGATTAATCAAAGGGGTCTTACTCTTACAAGAATTTGACCTAGAAATCAAGGATAAGAAAGGCAAAGGAAAACTTAGTAGGCGACCATTTGTCTAGGTTGATTTCTCGACTTCAATTCTCTTAAAGATGAGAGTAATGATGATATAGTTGAAACCTTTCCCGATGAATGCTTATTTTTCATAGGTCCGAACCCATGGTATTGATATTGTAAACTATCTCTGCCAATCGGTGTTTTGCGACCTAACACTTCATATCGGGGACAAGAAAAGGTTTTTTAAAACTATTAAGGACTATTTCTCGGGATTTACCCTTATTTATACAAGATTGGTCAAGATCAAGTCATCCTGAGATGTGTACCAAGAAGAACATAAGAGCATTCTGACTTTTGTCATGAACTTCATCATGTGGGGTCATTTTGGAGGTGAAAAGACACCGTAAGATATTACATACCTGGATTCTTTTTGGCCCACTCTTTTTAAAGATGCTCATATGTTTTCAGTGCACAATGTGATGATGTCAAAGAACAGAAACATAAGCAAAAGAGATGAAATGCCTTTGACATCTAATTTAGTTGTTGAACTCCTTTTCGATGTAATTGGGATTGACTTTACGGGTCCTTTTCCCCCCATCTAACGGTTTTCAATATATTTTGTCATTGTCAGGATTGATGTGTCCAAGTCAAGTGTAAGCTATCCCCACCAAGACCAATGATGCTAATGTTGTTGTGAAATTCTTGAAAGATTTCATATTCAAATAGGTTCTAACGCCTAGAGCTATAATAAGTGACGAGGTAGCCATTTTTGTAACAAACTCTTTGACGAGTACTAAACAAGTACAACATCACACATAAAGTAGCTACTCCATATCATCCTCAAACTTCTCGGTTTAGCTGGGAGCAATAGGCAAATTAAGTGGAATACCGGAACGCACTGCGTCCGTCAAGGAAGGATTGGGCATGAAAGTAAATGATGCCCTACGGGCATACCGCACCGCTTACAAAACACCTATCGGGACGAGTCTACCCAAGCACCTGGGAAAGCGTGCCACCTTCCGCTGAACTCGAACACAAAGCTTATTGGGCAATTACCAAAGAGTTAAACATGGATTTAGATAAAGAGGTGAAAACGATTACTTCAAATTTTCATGAGTTGGAAGAAATTAGGAATGAAGCCTATGAGAATGCCAAATTATACAAGGAGCGTACTAAGCCGCTATCATGACAAGAGGCTAGTTCCTAAGACTCTTCACCCTGAATGAATGTTCTTTATTTAACTCGTTTGAGATTGTTTCCCGTGAAAGCCGAGATCAAGATGGGATGGACCATTCAAAATAGTTCAAGTATTCTAACATGGAGTGGTGGAACTATTGACTCCAAGACACAAAAACGCTCAAAGTCAACGGCCATCGTGTCAAGCCTTATTTAGAAGAACCAAACAACATTGTCAAATGGATTGCATTTGGCCGAGAAACCCTTAAGACCAAAAAAGATACGCCTTGCTAAGACGTTAAACTAAGCTACTGATTGGGAGGCAACCCATCATTTTAGGTAAAAAATAATAAAAAAAAAAAATTAAAAAAAACAAAAAAAAAAAAAAAAATAATAAAAAAAATATAAAAAAAATTTTTTTTTTTGTTATTTGTTTTCTTTACTTAATTTTATTGTTTATTTCATTTTAATTGCATGTGAATAATTTTTAAATTGTTAGAACTAAAAATATTTGTTGAGATGTGTTTACAGCCGACCGTCTTCGTATACACTTTAATGATTTAATATGATGGATGCACCGCATTTTCCATTACTACTTGCACATTCTCAGAAATAGGTAATCTTTCTTCTCTTCTCTTTATCTTTAATTTACGCTTGTTATATCGAGGACAATGTAAGTTCTAGGTTTGGGTGGTGAAAAGTTACCATGCTTAGTTAAAAAAAATAAAATAAAATAAAAATATACTTTTTGTGTGGTTGGTTTTATTTCTATTTTTGTGTGATTTAGTAACTTTTTGGAATAAAAAAAAAAAAAAAAAAAAAAAAGAGAAAGTTTCACAAAAGTTTATCATTTCTTTAAATCAAATTTAAGTAAATAGTTAAGTCTTTTCAGATCGTTAGATTAATTTTTGAAAACATATCATGAAATATTTTGTAATTATTTTTGATAATTAGTTAGTTTTTTGTCATAATTAGTATTTCTTGATAAGATGTTGAAATTATATTAAACCCAAAATCTAAGTTTATGAGTTTTTTTTTTATGGAGACTCATGAGATATAATTTGAGCCTAATTTCCTTTATTCAGAGTGAAATATATATTTTTTCTACTCCAAACACATTTCTTATTTCTTCAAATTTTTAGATGATCTCTATAGGTATTAGCATTGAATGTATGAATTTTTTTCATTTTAATAGAGTATCATATATTTTTTATTATTATTTTTTCTTAAATTAAATGATTTGAGTAGAAGTTGATAAGATATGCTATATCTCATTTATGCATGACTACTACAAAAACAAAAAGACATATCTGGGGTTACTTAAACCAAGATCAAACAGAAAAGCCACAAAATTAACCACTCACCAAAATCCAAAATATGTACAATCTGTACATGGGTTGACTCTCTAAAATACATATATTGAGAAATATCTTCAAAAAAAAAAGAGAGAGATAAAAATAGTATCATCTACATACTATAACCCGCATTGCCTACAAAGTTGTGAGTAAAGGCTAATTACAAAAGAAAGATATAAGAAGTAATTCCCCAAAAAGTCATTGCAATTTCTTCATTCGTAAAAGGCATATATCTTGAAATTCTTTCTTAATGAGTTTGATTTATGCATGAAAATAATTTTTATATATGATATCTTTATAATTTATACATTTGATTCCTTTCATGAGATCAATGTTAAAATAACACTTTGAGCCTTTATTCTTTATACATATGCGAACATATTAGTTCATTTCTATACATCAACTCTTTCGCATATAAATTAGTATGAGTGTTCGAACCCATAGATTCAAAGGTGTTTGCCAAGAGTATTGACTTGTGAGGAATGAGAATAGAGTCAAGTTTAATTCGATTCATGACACTGAAATTGGGTGAAATTAAATGGATACATTTTTGATATGAAATATGAAAATGATTTTTCGACTAATTATTATAATAAATCATGATTGTTTAAAGAGATTAAGATAACTTATGCTTGAGATTTTAATTACGATCTTAAAGCGAGATTAAAGTACGAGACATTTTCAGAAATGTTGATAATTTGTGATTTTGTTGTAAATTTAATTTTTAAGTTGTTTGTTTTTATTGTTTCTTTTGTTTTTACATTTAGTGCAATGTTTGTGGGTATCATTATCAAAACCCTCACGAGACTCAAACTCGGCCTCACTGCAACCTAGTGGTTTAAAGGCTTGTTGCATAGGCTAAATGCAATCAATCAATCCAATGTGAAGTGATTTAGGATAGTTTAATTTTTAGTTTTTATCGGCTTCTCTTCAAGGGGACTAGCAAGACTGGTCGGTTGTGATAAGTGCTCAAAAAGCACTAAAATAACTCATGATTTTATGCACTTTAATTGATTAAAAATATATATATTTATATGTTTTATCATATATTTATATAAATTTGTCTTTTTCGAATCACGGGTATTTTTATTGTTTTTCGTGTGAATTTTGCCTAAAAACGCAATGTAAAGACTCAAAGAAGAATACGAAGCAATACATCACAAATAAATTGATAAATAAGTGGAAAAAGGTCAACAAACATGGAAAATTGGACAAAATGGGTCGAAAAGGTCAAAATGTCAAAAGACGAAAACGCCTGTACACAAGAATTTCAAATTTCAACAAGGCCGCACAATGGCTCGAGTCACAAGGCAACAACAGCCAGAGTCGCACATACTGACATGATACAGCTTCACATGCTGGCCGCAGCGCAGAGACTTTCACGCTACGCGCGCGAAGTCACGGCCACCAATACAGCCTGAATGTCAATGTCAACATAGCGCCCAACGTTGCTTTGACCCATTTTTCACGCAGTACCGATGACGCTACGGCCGACGCTATTGATGACCTCAAGATGTCCACTACACGTTTTTTTTTTTTTAATATTTTTTTTAACATTTTTTTAATCATTTTTTCTCTCCATCCTCACCTATAAATACCCCCCTTCCATTCACTTCAAAACACACCTCAAAACCTCACTTCTCTCTTCTTTCTTTCTCTCATTTCTTAGTTTTTAAGTTTTCTTTAGTTTCTTTCTTAGTTTCTAAGCTTTTCTTAGCTTTTCTCTTAGTTTTTAGTTCAATTGTCTTAGGTTTAGAGTTCTTCTTTTTCGAGAGGAACTTGTAATGTTTTTGTAATAATTTAGATTTTTGATTCAATAAATGGAAGTGCAAATTCCGCTTGGAGGTTTTCTAGCAACGGAATAGCGTCGAAGTTCGTAAGGATTTTATTTTCTTTACGCTATTTTTATGCTTTATTCTTACATGTTATATTTAATTTGTCTGTGATTAAATTTAACTGCTAGCAATGCTTATAATCATGATATAATAATAACGTTGTTATGCTTCACAAATATTAAATAGGTGAAAATTTCTAAAATGAATTGATTTTATTTTTATTCAAGATTTTATATTAAGGATGTTAGAGAGAAATATATTATTTTTCATTACAAACTTAAATCTGAAAGTTAGACTTTAAGGTTTAGTTATCCTGCCTAATTTATAAAGGTGCTCTTTATTTGTTGGTACAATCGCCTGCAGTTAGAGTGAAGCTCTATTTCAAAAGTTTTTATAAGAATTATTATGTGGAAATGTATTGACAACATGTTTTCAATAGTGATTTTAAAACTTGAAAGTTAGTACTCGGATAACTAAATTCTCTAAGTTTAATTTGGACACCTTGAATAAAGTTTAAATCATTTCAATCCCCACCAAAGTGGGCATTTAAATGGTTCATTTTCAATCTCTTAGAAAAAGGAATTAATTTAATTAACCAAATTAGTTATCAACCCCACCCATAGGTGTTAATTGATTTGTTTAGTTAACAAAGAGTATCTAACCCCACCAAAGGTGGTATTCATACAAAAAAAGAGAGAATCAATAAAATATCAATTTATATCTTTAATAACCTAGATAATATGAGCAAGCATAATTAACTTAGTTATTATATCCATAAATACTCCACTAATATAAATGATAAAATTTGCATGAATATTTATTGAATCTGTATTTATATTTATTTATTCAATTTGTATCTATGTTTATTCTTTTTAGATTATATTTAATTAATCTGTATATATGTTTATTTTATGTTATTAGATTAGGAACACAAAAACCAAAACTATCGTGACAGGATGTTTAGGATTTAATTTCGTTTTTAAAAGTTTGAATAATAAATTAAGAACCACATACATTCCTTCCTTAGATCGACCTTGGGAGTATACTTATCATTTTCTACGAAATGATTCGTGCACTTGCGAGAGTTTTACAAATATTAAAACCAAAGTATTTGCGAGAATTGGCGATGCCGGTTTTCGCTCATCAATGCTTTAGAATATGTGATTGTTAATTCTGTGAGGACATATGCTGATGAACACCATGACAATCACTTAGGTACACACACTCATGATGATAATTTAACTAAATATTTTGAACCATCCACGCTTGAGACTTTAACACATGATGCTATGAAAAAAGAAATAAATTCATTAGGAAATAACTCAGCTTGCTTTAATTATGGAACCGTGGAATCTGTGATACAAGTTTACATTGTTGACTATATGAAATATTTGGAGGCTATACCCTCTATGTGTGTATCTAATGCAATTTTGAAGTGTCTTGAGATAGGATCTAAGCTCAAACCATCCATTGAGGAGCCACCCAAGTTAAAGTTCAAACTCTTACCAATCCATCTCTATTATACATTTTTGGGTGCAAATGAGACATTTCTAGTCATAATTTCTACTAGCTATTCTATGTTTGGAGCAAAATAGGTCACTATTGAAGGTGCTCATTAAATTCAAAAGAGTTAGTTGGTCTATTATCGATATCAAAGGCATATGACCATCCATATGCATGTATAAAATCTTGTTAGAGGATGGAGCTAAGTCCACCAAGGATGCACAACACCTATTAAACTCTATTATGAAAGAGGTGGTGAAGTAAGAAATTGTTAAATGGTTGTATATGGGAATCATTTACCTAATATCAGATAGTGAATGGATAAGCCCAGTCCAATGTGTACCAAAAAAGGAGGAATCATTGTGGTGGAAAATGATTCAAATGAGTTTATACATACAAGAACTACCATGGGATGGAAAGCATGTATGGATTTTTGCAAGGCGAATAAATCTACTAGGAAGGACCATTCCCATCCCCCATTCATGGATCAAATGCTTCATAGATTAGTTAGGCATTCCTTATTTTTCCTTCTAGATGGATATTTTGGCTCTAATCAGATGGTTGTGGCACCTGAAGACCATGAAAAGACTTCCTTAACATGTCCTTACAAAACTTTTACTTTTAGGAGAATTCCATTTGTATTATGTAATGCACCTACATCCTTTCAATGCTATATGATAACTATTTTCTCAAAAATGGTGAAGCAGCATTTAGATATCTTCATGGATGACTTATCAATTTTGAGAACACATTTGATGAGTGTTCTCACTATCTCTCCCTAGTGCTACAAAGATTTGAAGTAACCAACTTGGTTTTAAATTGGGAGAAGTGTCTCTTCATGGTACATAAGTGTATTATATTTAGCCATAATGTCCTAGCTAATGGTATTGAGATGGATAGACCTAATATAGAAATGATTGAGAAGCTACCACCACTTATTGGTGCAAGAAGAGTTAGGAGTTTTCTTGGGCATGTGAAATTTTATTGTAGATTTGTCAAACATTTTTCCAACGTCTCCAATCTTTTATGAAATCTATTGGGATAAGTCGTGACTTTCACATTTGATGATAAAATGTTTAGAGGCATTTTGAGTGGTTAAAGAGAAATTAGTGCCAACACTAGTTATAGTAGCACCATATTGGAGCAAACCATTTGAGTTAATGTGTGATGCAAGCACTTTATTTTGGGGCTATTTTGGGGCAAAAAAGAGAAAATATGTTCCATGCCATATATTATGCTAGCAAAATACTCAATGATGCTCAAATAAATTATGCCACTTTTGTAATAGAGCCTTTAATTCTTTATTGTCTAAGTATGGGGTTAATAAAAAGATATCTACTCCCTATCATCCCTAAACAAGTTGTCACTACAACACCAAGTGAAAACTCAGTTGTAGTTAAATACTGCATGATGAATAAAAAAAAGTTGTGGTGTGAAAAAAAGCCTAAATGTCTCCATTTATCTTTAGCTAAATGAATATTTATATTATTGGAGAAGGGTGTGAAAAATAGACTTATGAAAATTATCCTAAGACTTAGTTGATTAGCATGTTCATACAAGTTGATATCACGAGTGCATTGGATGACATCATATGCAACATAAACATTGATTAATTCATCAAAAACTTTGCATATCCTTGTATTAATGGAATGTTGATTGATGGATATATGAGCCTCTTTATCATGGGATTATACAAATTTTGAGGAGAAAATTTTAATCTTAGCATGCATGTATTAGTAGATTATGCTTATGAATATGATACCCATATCATTTTAGTTAGTTAGACTTGGCTTTGCTTGAATACAATAAAAGAGTTAAGTTTGGGAATTTGATAACTCTACGAGAGTAGATTTATTTAGTCACTTTTGAATTACTTATTTATCCCTTTTGGGATAAAATATCATGAAAAGCTTAATTTAAGTTTAATTATATGAATGTAGGTGGAATGATGGCAAACAAAGTAGAAACAAGTCAAAAATGGGAAAAACCAACATCATAATGTAGTGACCATTTTTCTGTGTTGCAGTAAGGACCATGTCACGGTGCAATTTTTTGGCCTTGTAGTGTGCTATCTATGGCTGTACATTCATTTGTGATCAAAGGAGGGTTTGATCTCAACCCTTAGATCTTTTTAGGGTTTGATATAATGGTCCATATTATGTCACTTTCCCTATTAATTAACCCTAATAAGGCACAAATTAAACATACAATTAAGAATAAAAAAAACCTAGCAGCTTCCAAGAAGAAAGAAGAATATAATTTGTTTTAGAAAATATTAAAGAAGACAACTATGTGAAGGATTAAAGAGAAGACCCTTTTTTGAGCTTTGAATTGATGCGATGCTGCCTAGTGTATTCATATCTTAACTAGAATTTCTTTTCTCTGTTATTCTTCTTCTTTCTTTATCAATTTTAGATGAAAGTTTTAAGCTTTATGAACTTAATTATATCCAGCTAATTTATTAATATAGGGGTCTTATGAACCCAATTTTCTACATGTGATGATTTAATATTTTATCCCAATTGTAATTACAATTCAATTATATTATTTAATTTAATTTTTATGCTATTAATTGTTTGGCCAACAATTAATCTATAGAGCCAACTAAATATATTTGAGAGAATTATTTATTTGTTTGTCTTGATTAAATAACATGCATAGTTTCTAGGAAGATATGTATGATTCTTATGTGTGTGGTCTATGTTTAGTGCTCTTAATGAGTAGCATGAAGTCTAACTGATATAAGAGTGCAATTAGATTAATTACTAAATGATGTGTATTTTACTTGAGAGAGGGCATACTAAGCTAGATTTAGTTGATTATGTAATTGGTTGGTAATTATTTTAGGAGAGATTTTGGTGATTCACATACTTAGAAAACTAGGGGATTAAATATTCCTTGGTCATTTTCTCATGAAATCTGGCTCTTCGCATTGTAGCGCTCTTTTGTTACGAATTAACACCCAATATCTCATTAAGATTATAAGTCAATAAGGCTATTATTTCACCTATAGCTCCACCTATAGTATTATCAATTTTGAGTTAGTAGTAACTGGGTGTATGCATTGGGTGAGAAGTAATTTGAACCTATCTCAAGTTTCTTGGAATGGCTTTCCTTCCATTTGAGAGAATGTAGTGGCATAACATATGAAATCATTTTTTTAACAAGCTAAAGGTGCAAGGGTTAAGATAATGCTTATTAATTAGTTAGGCACAAAATATGGCTTAAAGATATGATGGTTTTGTTGTTAGGCTCAAATGGGTGACTAAAGATATTAATAATGGTTAGCTTGAAAAACTCAATCGATCCAAACAAGGCCTAAATTATTTCTCTTGCTAAATACTATTTAGAATTTTGCCTGAAGGGATGATCAATATATTTTAAAACCTAGTATTTCTCATCAACTTGTACAACTAATTATAAATTTTCTTTCAATAAGAACACCAAAATAAATCATGAATATGTGCATAAAAATTAGAATCAATTTAGCCAAAACTAGTAAGCATATGACATGATTAATGTAAGTATCTTAACAAGCATGTTACATTCCTTATCCTAGTCCTGACAACCAATTTTTATCATTGAGGTCATATGTTTCATATCAAGCATGTGTGCATTTAGTTTCCATATATTTATCAATTTCTACCCAAATCATGATTAAAAACATTCTAAAAATAAAAAACCATTCCCTAAAAATTAAAAATGTACTCTAAATACTAAAGTAGAGAATAAGGTTCCCTCCCTTAAACTTAAATTGCACATTGTCCCCAATATACACATATAACTATCAAAAATTAAAAGGAAAGAAAACTCCCGTAGTCTTGGCACACCTATCTATTGTTGAAATGCTCAATCTTGTTACGCCATTACTCTATATATTTATTCACCTACAAAACAAAAAAATAAAAATATAAGTAAGATAACATTAGGTTTCCTCCCAACCAAAATCACTTTTAACATCCTTGACTCATATAAACTCCTAAGGAACATCCTTTTGTGTCCATTTAATTTTGTGTCTATCTGGAAAGCATTTGAGTCTTGATTTGTTCAATAATATATAATGTTTTAGTTTAAAAACATAGTGCTCAATTTTCTCATCATGCCATATTTTTGTTTCCTTTTTCTACCTTTTGGTATTCTTATATGCACTCCATCATAGCTCATCCAATTTATGTATTTCCAACATCTTTTTCACTTGTTTATTGAACTATACACTTTCCTACTTTGATGGAAACCCTATAGGCAAACAACCTTAGGAACACATAACTCAAAGGAATTGGAACAATTAATTTACTAGGATTGTGTTAAAGATGTTCAGATTAGAACCCTAAGGAAAAAGTCCTTAAAACCCTAACCTTGAGATGCCACAAAGGATGATCACTCCATTTGATAAGTTGAATTCAAGCATTCAATCAAGAACACAAGAAGGTAAACCAAAAAGCTTTATGAAATAAACTTGATAAATGATAAAAGGTTATGCTAAAAATTACATACCTGCTTTTTTTTATAAGCAACAAACCCTAAAAGAAAAATCCTAAAACAAATAGTGGATTGAGCCTAATCAATCCTTAAAAATAAAATACTAAAAATAATTACGATAAATAAAACATAAAGGCTCTCAATTAACTAAGGCAAGAACTGCTTCCTAAATTAATCCTTGCATCCAACTTGATCTTCCAAATCTGTCCCTTGCATTAAAGATAATAAACCATCCTTGGTGAAGCTTTAGAATTCTCTAATTTAGTTTTAGATTCTTCTAGCATAACTTCTTTGTTTTACACTTCCATGATCAAGCCTTGCAAAGCTTCTTTCATCCTCTGTCTTTGCCCAAGTCATTGGACCACCAATTCCTTGCAAAGGATCTTGAGAATATTTGGGAACATCAACTTGGCCAGTATCTTGATCTCTATTATTCCCCTCATATTCAAAAATATTTGTCCTCAAATCACCTACATCAAACAAAGATAAATCAGTAATATTAAAAGTTGCACTAATATTACCATAGTCACTTGGCAAAACTAGCTTGTAGGTGTTATCATTGATTCGTTCCCTGACTTGAAAATGTCCATCTCCTCAAGGTTGCAATTTTGATTTTCCTTGTTTGGGAAACCTCTCCATACACATGTGCACCCAAACCCAATCTCCAGGTTGGAAAACAACCTTCAAACGCCCCTTATTGGCTTGCTTAGCATATTACTCATTCTTTCTTTCAATGTTGGCCTGAACTCAGGCATGTAAATCCTTCACAAAATTTCCCTTTTCCTTACCATCAATATTAGCATGCTCATTAGTAGGAAAAGGTAAAATAACCACAAGCGTTAAAGAATTAAATCCATAAACAATTTCAAAAGGAGAAAATGAAGAAGTAGAATGAAAAATCCTATTGTATGCAAACTCAATATGTGACAAACACTTCTCCCACTACCTTAAATTCTTTCAATTGAAAGCATGCAACAAAGTAATGAGTGTGACATTAATATCTTCAGTTTGACCATCTATTTAAGAATGTGCAATAGTAGAAAATAACAATTTAGTTCCTAATTTATTCCATAAAGTGCACCAGAAATGACTTAGGAACTTAACATCCTATCACTAACACTTTCCTTAAGTAACCCATGCAAACGAACCACTTCAGTAAAGAACAAATCAGCAATATGTGTTATGTCATTGATTTTAGAACATGCAATAAAATGAGCCATTTTACTAAACCTATCAACAATAAAAAATATGCTATCCTTACCACTTTGAATCCTTTGTAATCCTAAAACAAAATCCCTAGATATATCAATCCAAGTTTGATAGGTAAAGGGGTATATAAGCCATGTAGTTTAACTTTATATTTTTCTTGCCTACATGTAATGCACTTTTCACAAACAGATTGCACATCATTCTTTATATTAGGCCAATAAAAATGCTCACGTAAAATATATACTCTTTACAATACCAAAGTGACCTATCAAACCTCCCCCATGACTTTCCCTAAAATGAAACTCACAAACAAAACAAATAGGCACACATAATTTATCTTTCTTGAATTGAAATCCTTCATGCCTATAAAATTCACCAAACACACTCTTATCACATGCATTCCATACTTGGCTGAAATCAAAATCATTGACATACAAATCCTTAAGAAATTCAAAACCAAGTAATTTAGTTAGCTATAAAGTAAGTAATACATACATCCAAGATAATGCATCAGCCAAAATTTTTTCCTTCCCACGCTCATTACATAAGGAAACATTTCTATGAACTCCAACCACTTAGCATGTCTTTTATTAAGCTTACCTTGGGTCTTCAAGAACTTCAAACTTTCACAATCAGAATGATTGATGAATTCCCTCGACCACAAGTAATGCTACCCTGCTTAAAGAGTTCTCACTAATTTATAAAGCTCCTTGTCGTAAGTAGGATAATTCAATACTACCCTACTTAGCTTTTCACTAAAATAAGCAATTTGTTTGGAATCTTGCATCAAAATAGGTCCTATGTCAATCCCAGATGCGTCACATTCTATCTCAAAAGCTTTATCAAAGTTAGGCAAACACAACAAAGGTGCATTAGTTGGCTTATGTTTTTAAATTTTGAAAGCTCGATCATGCACATCATCCCATCTAAAAACAACATTCTTTTTAATAATTTCATTCAAAGATGCAAAAATAGAACTAAAATCTTTAACAACCCTTCAACTTGCTAAACCATGAAAAATTCTTACCTCATTCGCATTCATAGGTGTAGGCCAATCCTTTATTGCCATTAACTTTTCTTAATCAACAGTCGATAAAAACTTGCTAAACCATGAAAAATTCTTACCTTATTCGCATTCATAGGTGTAGGCCAATCCTTTATTGCCATTATCTTTTCTAAATCAACACTAATGATGAGAATCATGGAGCCACACAAATCCTAAGTGGACCAATGACAAGGTCTAGGAGGGCATAATTCAAGGAGGCATTAAATGGGCTCATTTAAGAGGTCATGCATAACCAAAGGACCCAAAATGGGAGTGCAAGGATTCGGAAAAACCTAGCATGGAAATTAGGGAAAAATTGGCAAAAGAAAACTAGGCACATGTTGTGCCATTTGGATTAATTTTGGGCAGCATTGTTTTCAACCTTTGGGTGAAATCAAGGGTTAAGAGGTAATATTTTCTTTGAATTCCTTTGTACTCTACTGCCCCATTTTTACTCCATATTTTGCACCACCTTTTTTCACTTTTTGGCTGTTTTTATTTTGAACCCTTGGATGAAATCAAGGGCAGTGGTGTAGTAGAGTTTAGGGTTTATTTGTATCCTATAAATACTTAAGAGCAACTCAGTTGTTGGGAATTTATTTACATTTAGAATGAAATTTGATTTTTCAGATCATTTGAGAGCTCATTCATGCTTTTTGTTCCTCTTTAAGCAACTTATCAAGGGATTGGAAACCTTTGTGGCATTTTTTACCAACCAAGATTTGTAGTGAGTAATATCCATACTTGTTACGGTGTCATTTTTGAAAGACTTATCAAGGAGCCAACACCTCATTATGGCGTCTTTCTCTTCAATTTAATGGTGAGTCATATCCATTGTTTTATATAAACCCTTTGCTATATAATTTGAAAATTAGCTAACCTTTTTGTTCATATCATTTGGTATCATAGCTTTAGGTGCTAATTTTTATATTCCTATCCTTTATTTTTGTTCTTGTTCTTATGTTCATGTTTTGTTTCTGATACATACAAAAAAAGAAAAAAAAAATATCCATGTGCTATGTTATTGCTGAAATTTAGTTTTCAAACCCTAAAAACATATTGTTCTTCGTTTTTCCACTTTTTTCTGCATTGTTTTTGCATATTCTTTTGTGTCTAAATTTGTTTAGCAATAACCTTGTATATCTTGCTATTTCTAAAACTATTCTGCATTTTGCTTGGAAATTCTATTGTATATGAAACTATTTTGCATTTTCCTTGCATATCCTACGGTTTTTGAAACTATTCTGCATTTTCCCTACAACTTCTACTCTTTTTGAAACTATTCTGCATTTTTCCTTGCATATTCTGCGTATCTAATATTTTCTGTAGTTTATAGTAGTTTTATGGCATTTTTTTGGTACTTCCTGTAGAAATTTCATTTCCCATTTGTGTCGTAATTTATGAGCTATTTTGCATATCATAAAAATGCCTCAAACTCACATTGAAGGTGTTGTATTGATTTATTCTAGAATTATTAGCATATTTGTTCAAAAGAAAAATAGAAAAGGTGTGGCCAAAATTTATTTTAAAAAAAAAAGACAAAGAAAAAAGGCCAAATGACATATGCTAATTTCTACTGAGTATTTGAACTCATAGTTCCAAGACTTTTATCCTTTTATTATAAATATCTCATTATATGCTGAGTTCTTTTGGGGAAATTGTTGTTTTTGTAATAGTATTGATCTTTTGATTTCCCTTGTGCTTAACTATTCTAGTCTAGGATCCTAAACACTTTCAGTTAGTTTTCATTGTACTTTAACAAGTGGGATATTGTGAACTACCTTTTTGGGTATTTGATAATTCTACAAATTGTTTGAAATTCCTGGATTTGGTTGCTTTGATTAGGAGCTAAGAAGGTTTGAGTGATCAATCATATTGCTAAATATGAGAGGTATTCAGTGAATTTATATTGGTTCTATTTTATTACACTAACCTCTTGTTGTGTAGAATTGCAAAAAAAAAAATGTCCAACAAGGGTAGTCTTGAAGGAAGATCGATTATGATGTTCATTATGAGGGCATTACAACAATCTTTTGAGAAGATGAACAACTTAATGGTTGATATGAATGAATGATTGGAATGGAAAGAAAATGCCTTAGCAGCTTTACAATGAGAAACACCTACACCCAATGTTAGGAGGGTTAATAGGCAAACACTTGTAATAAAAGCGATCTTTGAGTGTTCAAGTCAAGGAGGATTACATTGAACAACAAAGAGGTAACATATTTCAAACAAGGTGTCATATGAGCAACAAGGTGTGTAGTGTTATCATAGATGGGAGAAGTTGCACCAATTTGGCTAGTACTACCTTAATTGAGAAATTAGGGTTGCTTTTATTCAAACACTGTAAGCCTTATAAGTTCCAACGGTTAAATGATATTGGAGAAGTGAGGGTTGATAGACAAGTATTAGTGAGCTTCTCCATTAGAAAGTACAAAGATGTAGTATTGTGTGATGTAGTTCCTATGCAAGAGGGGTACTTATTATTAGGAAGACAATGAAAATTTGATAGCCGAGTCAAGCACGACGGCTTCACCAACAAGTATTCATTTGTTCACAATCAAAGAAAAATTACTCTTGTACCTTTGTCACCAAAACCAGTTTGTGAGGGTTAAGTGAGGTTGCAAAAATAGAGTGAACAAAATAAAATTAGTGACAAAGAGAGTGATAAAAATAAATTGAGAGAAAATCACAAAGAAAAAAGGGGAGATTGAAAATTTTGAGAATAAAGAAGAGAGAAACAAAATTTCTATGCAAAAACAAGTGAAATTAGGAAAGCAATATTCCTTAATCAGCCAATGATTGTACTTCTGTACAATGAGGCATTTTTTAATACTAAAAAACTTGATGATGCTTTGCCTAGTTCAATTGTTTCTATATTGTAGGAATTAGACGATGTCTTTCTCGAAGAAATTCTTAATGGATTAACTCTTATATGAGGGATTGAACATTAAATTGATATTTTACCTGGTGTTAAAATTCCAAATCGACTAGCTTGTAGGAGTAATACTGAGGAGATTAAGGAACTACAAATGTAGGGTAGTGAGTTGATGGAAAAGGGGTACACAAGAGAAAGCATGAGTCCATGTGTTGTTCTAGTAATTTTGGTCCCTAAGAAGAATAGGATATAAAGGATGTACATAAAGTGCTAAACAATCAACAATATCATAATAAATTATCCTTATCATATTCCTCACTTAGTTGATACGTTAGATGAGTTGTATGGTTCTTGTGTCTTTTCTAAAATTAATCTAAAAAGTGGATATCACCAAATTAGAATGAAAGAAGGTGATGAATGGAAGACTGCATTTAAGACAAAATATGGTTTATATGAGTGGTTAGTCATGCCTTTTAGTTTAACTAAAGCACATATTACTTTCATGAGATTAATGAACAATGTTTTGAGTTCTTTGATTGGAAAATTTGTAGCTATCTATTTTGATCATATTCTCATTTATAACAAAAATTTGGAAGATCATTTGATACATTTACAATCTATTCTTGAAGTGCTTATGAGAGAGAAACTATTTGCTAACCTAAAGAATTCCACATTTTGCATCGATAAGCTTGTATTTCTGGGTTTTGTTGTGAGTGCGTAAGGAGTAAAAATTGATGAAGAAAAGATTTGAGCAATCCAGGAATGGCCAAGCCCAACAAGTGTACATAATGTTTGAAGTTTTCATAGACTTGATAGCTTTTATTGGCAATTTGTGAAAGACTTTACGAAGTCACACTGATAACAAAAGTCATCAAAAAGAATATTGGGTTCAAATGGGGAGTAGAGAAAGAAAAGGAATTCAAACTTAAGGAAAAATTGACACATGCTCCTTATTGTCTTTACCAAACTTTGCAAAATTTTTTGAAAAAGTTAAAGCAAGGATCAAAATTGATAGGAGAATTGAACAATATGCTGAACAAGCCAACAAAAGGCATCATAGGCTGATCTTTAAGCCTGGAGATTGGGTGTAGGTGCACGTGAAAAAAGTCTGTTTTCTAGAACAAACAAAATCAATGTATCTACCACGAGGAGATGGTCCATTTCAAGTCATCGAAATGATCAATGGCAATGCCTACAAGCTAGACTTTTCTAGGGAGTACAATGTCAACATTTCCTTTAATTGTTTTGATCTTTTTCCTTTTCATTATGTAGGTGATGATTCGAGGACAAAGCCTCTTGAAGAGAGAGAGAATGATGAGAATCGTGGAGCCACACAAATCCCAAGTAGACCAATCACAAGGTCTAGGAGGGCACAACTCGAGTAGGCTTTAAATGGGCTCATTTAAGAGTTCATACATAACCAAAGGACCCAAAATAGGAGTGCAAGGATTGGAATAAGCCTAGCATGGAAATTAGGGCAAAATTGGCAAAAGAAAACTAGGTATATTGTTATGCCATTTGGACTGATTTTGGGTAGCTTTATTTTCAACCTTTGAATGAAATCAAGGGTTAAGATGTAATATTTTCTTGGGATTCCTTTGTATTCAGCTACCCCATTTTTACTCCAAGTTTTACGCCACTTTTTTGTGCTATTCATCTGTTTTTATTTTCAATCCTTGGATGAGATCAAGGGATGTGATGTAATAGATTTTAGGGTTTATTTTGTATCATATAAATACTTAAATGAAGCACAGTTACATGGGATGAATTTTTCTGAATGAAATTTGGTTTTTCAAATCATTTGAGAGCTCATTCATGCTCTTTGTTCCTCTTTAAGAAACTTATCAAGGGATTGTCAACCTTTGTGGGATTATTTAGCATCCAAGCATTTGTGGTGAGTAATATCCATACTTGTTAGGGTGTCATTTATGCTAGACTTATCAAGGAGCTAGCACCTCCTTGTGGCGTCTTTCTCTTCAATTTAATGGTGAGTCATATCCATTGTTTTGTGGAGAAACCCTTTGCTATATAATATGAAAATTAGCTAGGTCCTAACCCCTTTGTTCATATAAAATAATACCAAGAAGTATGACATATTCCATGCAAAATGTGCACTTCTTAAGATTAGCATACAATTTATTCTCTATCAATACATTAAAAATAGCATTCAAGTGTCCACATGTTTCTCCAAATTTTTGTTATAAACTAAAATATCAACAAAGTAAACTATTACAAGTTTTCCCATGAAAGGACACAAGACAAAGTTCATTAACCTCATGAATGTACTAGGTGCATTAGTGAAACCGAAAGGCATTACTAACCACTCATACAATCCATATTTAGTCTTAATTGTTATTTTCCATTCATCTCCCTCTTAATGCGAATCTAATAATAGCCATTGTTTAAATTAATTTTAGAAACAAAATGAGAACCATGCAATTTATCAAGCATATCATCTAATTTGGGGATAAGATATCTATAATTTACCATTATCTTGTTAATAGCTTGGTAATCCACACAAATGGCCTTGTCCCATCTTTCTTTGGGACTAAGATGATAGGAACCAAACATGGGTTGAGACTTTCCCTTACAAATCCATTTTATGGGAACTTATCCACTTACCTTTGTATCTCTTTCATTTCCTCGAGATTAGCTCTGTAAGCAAGTCAATTGGGTATTTTAGATTTGGGTGTGAAGTCTATTTGATGCTTAATTCCTCTCAAAGGAGGTAATCCTTGGGGAATCTCTTCAGGAAATAGATGAGGTAAGATCATTAGTAGAAAGATAAACATCCTTGTATATAAGTACACGTATTTATTGCCTTGCCATCATTACACCCTTAATCTCATGTTTTTCAAAAATTACACTCATTCTTTTATTTTCCTCTCCTATTTTCTCACTTTTCTCTCCATTTTTCCTCTCGATCTCACTTGCTATCTTTTTATTTCCCTCTTGCTCACACTTTTTTTTCTCCTTCATCTTGCACTCTCTTGCTATCCTAATATGGTTCTCATAAGTTGCAAAAGTTTGAGAAGGGATAATACAACTTTTCAGTTGTTCATTACAAAAGAATAACAATTTTTGTACCCATCATGTGATACCCTCCATATCATAAAGAATCCCATCCTCATACTTGCCAATTGAAGTGGGATGTTTCTTCCACTTCAAATTAAACTTTGCTACCAGTAAAGTACTAGCAACATTAGTGCAGCTCCCAATATCAATAATCAATGTACATAACTTATTCTTCACGTGGCATCTTTTGTGAAAAATATGCTCACGTTGCTCATCATCTCCTTCAACGTTAGGTGTATACTCAGAGCTCTCCCCATGACAAGTAAATCTACATGCCAAAGTTCTTCCACTTCAACATCAAAATAATCCTCTAATGGTGGAATCTCATCATCACTTGAATTAGCACTTTCAATTTCTCCATTTGCCCATACAACCATAACCTTTTTGTTTGGACATTCAAAAGCAATATGTCCAAATCCTTGGAACCTAAAACACTTAATATCACATGACTTAGTAAGAGTTTTAGCTTTGGTTTTACCTTTAGGAATAGCAACTGAATTCTTCGACTTTGCTTCATCTTTTGTTTTAAAGGTAGCTTTGTTGTCCTTCCAATTTGATCTTTATAGAGAGCTAGAGGATGAACTAGATCTAAACCTCTTGGACTTGATTTGCTTCTCCACTTTAATGGCTTTGTGCAGTAGTTCTTCCATCTCTACGTAATGACTCAA
Source organism: Hippophae rhamnoides (assembly GCA_033030585.1). Taxonomy (NCBI): domain Eukaryota; kingdom Viridiplantae; phylum Streptophyta; class Magnoliopsida; order Rosales; family Elaeagnaceae; genus Hippophae; species Hippophae rhamnoides. The sequence continues at coordinate 30,072,245 of CM065431.1, read as the reverse complement.
GTTATTGTTACTTCTCTATCTTCCTCTATGTTTTCTTTAATCATGGTGATTTCCATCTCTTTATAATAATCCTTTACACTCATGGAACCTTGAACCAACCTTTGAACTTTCTATATAAATCCCTATAGTAATATTTAGGTATAAATCTCTTACACATCACCAACTTCATCTCTTCCCATGACCGAATTGTCTCTGACCATTCCTTTGCCTATTGACCACTAATTGACCCCACCATATAGCTACATATTCTATAAATTCCATGGCTGCTAGCTTTAATTTCTTCTCCTCAAGAGTAATTATGACAATTAAATACGTGCTCAACTTTTCTTTCCCACTCCAAATATAGCTTAGGATCATTCTTTCCTTGAAAAATCAGAATTGTCATCTTTATACTACCTATATTGCTATCTTCTTTAGAGTCAACCTTTTTGTACCGTTTATAACTGGTTCTCTCCTTCACTTTGGAAATAGCTTCTTCTTCTTTGTCGAACTCATGTCTTCTATGTGACTTAGAACCAGAAGAAGATTCTAATTCATTCAACCTCACATGAAGCATCTTAAATTGGTCATTAATAGCCTTGATGACGAATTTCATGTCGACCTCTTATGGTTCTTTTGCTTCCTTATGTTTTCAACTTGTAAAATAAAATGAAATAAAAGGTGTTCTTCCTCACACACTCCGTCACGTGTTTCTTCTCAAATTAGATTGTTATCAGACATGTTTCACAATATTTTGGTCTTTTCTCAATGGTGATCTCTCTTTCCTTTTATCACTCAAAGCCCAAGTCAACCCCCTTTTATATTCTTAAAAAACCATAGAATTCAAATAATCTCAAGAAGCAACCAGTTTGTTGGTGACAATCTCAAAAATTAGAATTTTAAAACTTAGTTGAGGCAAATTGTGACAGAGAGAAAGTCCAAAAATGACTCTAAAGAACCAAAATTTAAGAAAGAATATAAGAATATAAAAATAAGAATACAAATAAGGATAAGAATATAGGAAATAATGTAAGAATATAAGGAAATAAAGAAGAAAGGAAACTAAATGGATGATAGAAATATTATAAGAATAAGAAAAGGAGTAAATAATCAATTTAGAAAAGTTAAAATAGGAAAGAAATAATCTTGAGCTGAAAATATTTTCAAGATCTTTCTTTTCTTATCTCGCTTGACCAAAATATGATTCCATTTTTTTTATTTGAGCTTCCTTTTTTTTTTTAAATCAGACTTAGATAGCAAGTTTGATGATTCTCTAGAATGAAATATATGGAAACTAGAATAAAATAAAGGAGAATAAATTTCAACAAGAATAAAAAACTTAAGCAAGAAAACAAGAATTGGAAACTTAAACAATTTGCTACTTTTTTCTCCTTTTTTTTTAATTTTCAACTACTTATAGTGAATAAAAAATACACAAAAACAAATTCACAAATCTAATGAATAAAAACCGAAAACAAAGCAAAAAAAGATGCAACAAACTTTAAACCCTTAGTAAGTGATGTAAATGATGGAATTTGAGGTTGATAATTGTGGGGAACATGGCTAAATCCCTACTCAACATATAGGAATCAAGTGGAGCTTCGATTTTATATGCTATAATAGTCATTTTGTTACCCAAGTCAAAAGTTATGGTTGTTTAAAGTTGCAATCCAATTTATTGATTTTTTTGTAGCTACAAATAGCAGCAATCTCCCTTCTTTTTTCTTTTCTTTTTTTATTTTGAAGAAAAAAGATGGATTGAACACAAAAAATATAGGAAGAATTCAAAGATAATTATGAAATGAAATCCAAAGATAAAAACAAAGACAACAAAATTGAAAGAAAACGAAGAATTACGAAGGATAAATTTTGTTTTTTGTTTTTTGTAATCAAGAACTCAAACAAAGATAAATGTAGATATATAATCTGCTTCCATCAACCAAGGCTCTAATACCAAATGATACAGACCCTCTAGGCGAACAACCCTAGGAACCCACAACTCAAAGTAATAGGAAAAATCTATTTGCTAGGAATGTGTTGAATATGATCACATTAGAATCCTAAGGAAACAAAGTCCTTAAGAGCCTAACCTAGAGATGAAACAAAGGATGATAACTTCCTTTGATAAGTCAAATTCAAGTATTCAATCAAGAACACAAGAATGCAAAGTAAAAAAGATTTCTGAAATAAACTTGATAAATGATAAAAGGTTATGCTAAAAAATACATCGCTGCTCATTTTTATAAGCAATAAACCTTAAAAGAAAATCCCTAAACAAAATGGGCCTATTTAGTTATGGATTGGGCCTAATCAATCCTTAAAAAATAAAAGACTAAAAAGACTTATGATAAATAAAACATATTCGGCCCATAATTAACTAAAATGAATATTGCTTCCTAAATTAATCCTTGCATCCAACTTGATCTTCCAAATCTATCCCTTGCATAAAAAGATAATAGACCATCCTTGGTGAAGTTTTGTAATCCTTGAATTTAGTTTTATATTTTTCTAGCACAGCCTCTTTGTATTGCACTTCCATTATCAAGCCTTTCAAAAGATCTTGAGAATATTTGGGAACATCAACTGGGTCAGCACCTCGATCTCCATTATACTTGATTAGGGATGGTAGGGAAAAAATGTGAGGTCTAACCTTGGTGGCACTTCAACTGATGGTTTGAGCTTACATCCTATCTCAAAATTTTCCATAAACATATTAGGTATACACAAAGGTGGTACTTCCTTCAAATAGTTCACACAATCAACAATATCAATCATAAATTCCATACTTTCAAAATTAACACAAATTCAGTTGTTTCTTGGTGAGTTTACATCATTTTTCACAGCATCATGTGTAAAAATTTTAAGTGTGGGAAACTTAATAGATTCTTTTAAATTTTCCTTATAACAATAACATTTATCCTTAAGCATTCATTAGCATTATCAATATTAGAAGGTTCAGATGATATCAAAACATTAAATGTCACTCATTCATCTTGCACTCTCTTTGTAAGCCCACCTTTATGTACATCAATGAGTGCTTTTAGAGTTTCTAAAAATAGATGACCAAGTATGATAGGAATGTTACGGTCCTCTTCCATATCAAGTACAATGAAATCTACCGAAAAGATAACCTTGTTTACTTTTACTAGCACATCTTCTAGCACATCTTCTACCATACCCTAAGGTCTCTTAATTGATTTATCTTCCATTTTTTTTATTGAAGTAGGTTTGGCTTTACCAACCCCTAATCTTTTGAAAATCGATATGGCATAAGATTAATGTTGGAACCCAAGTCACATAGTGCCTTCTCAAAGTGGATGTTTCCAATACTGTAAAGGATTGCAAAAATATCTAGATCCTTCAATTTTTGGGGTAGTTTTCCAGCAAGGATGGCACTACAACCTTCAATTAAGATTATTATTTCATTATCATTAAGCCTCGTATTCTTAGACATTATATCCTTTAGAAATTGACATGAAAAGGCGTCTATTGAAGTACATCTATAAATGATATATTTATGTTCAGCTTCTTGAAGACATAAAAATTTTGAAAAATGCATATCAAACTTTTGCTTTTGTAGTCTTTGAGAGAAAGGAATAATGGGTTTGTAGAGACTGTTTTTCATTGACTGAATTATTTCTTTTCCATTACTCTCTTTATCGACTAATTCCTGGCTCTCTTTATCCACTAATTTCTCCTTATCTTTTTGAGTTTCATCTTCCTCCTCTAGGGTTTTATCACTCCTCAAGGCTATGGTGTTACAATGCTCCTTACCTTCTTATTGGAGATTGAGGTGCTAACCAAGTTTATATTTACAAATATTCAAAAGATTCTTAAGATCCTACAAATATTTTCAAGATCCTATACAAGGGATAGATTTGGAATGTCAAATTGGATGGAAGGAATAAATTAGGAAGGAATTTTTTTGTTTTAGTTAATTATGGGCTTTTTATGTTTAATAATTTTTATTTTAGTTAATTGTGGGCTTTTTTATTTTAATTCTTAGCCATTTATATAATCGTGGGCCTTTTATGTTTAGCAATTTTTGTTTTAGTTAATTTTGGGCTTTTTATTTTAAGTCTTTTAGTCTTTTATTTTTTAAGGTTGGATTAGGCCCAATCCATAACTAAATAGGCCCATTAGGCCCATTCCATCTAGGGTTTTTTATTTTAGGGTTTCTTGCTTATTAATAAGAAGAGCTATGTAATTTGGAGGGAAGAATGAATATCATTAATGAAAAGAAAAATTCAAAAAGCTTCTTGCTTTGTCTTCTTGTGTTCTTAATTGTATACTTGAATCCAACTTATAAAAAGGAAGTGATCACCCTTTGTGGCGTCTCAAGGTTTGGGTTTTAAGGACTTTGTTTCCTTAGGGTTCTAATCTAATCATCTTCAACACTTTCTTAGCAAGTCAATTGTTTCTATTCCTTTGAGTTCGTGGGTTCCTAGGTTGTTTTCATAAAGGGTTTGTATCACTTCTTTTCTTGGGTTTATAATTGTGTCACTTAGAAGATTACCTTAAGGCCTTTGACTTATGGCCTGGGCAAGTTGTCCCATTTGTGTCTCTAAATTTTGAATTGAAGCCTCTTGAGTGGACATTTTTGTATTTACTGATTGGATGAAGTCTTTCATCATCCCCAATAAAGCATTTGTTTTGTCCTTAGTAGATGGCTTCTTCTCTTGGGCTTGTGATTATTATGGTTGTTGAAAATCAGGTGGGGGAAATGATTGACAATTGAATTGATTATCACCTTGATTGTTATTATTCCAAGAGAAATTTGGATGTTGCCTCCATCCTGGATAATATATGTTTGAGTATATATTATTGGTTTGATTCACATTACCTACATAGAATGTTGATTTTGTATTATTTGAAAAATTATCAAATAAATGAGCTCCCCCACAAGATACACAAGATATCCATGAATGTAAGACTTGGTTTATACTCGCTGGTGAGTTTTGAACCTTCAAAAGATTAACTAAAGTGACACTTGAGCTGTAAGTGTCATAATATCATTTACCTCATGTACTCTGGCTACTCTTCTGATGACTGCCATTCTATCCATTGGCCATTGATAATTATTGCTAGCCATATTCTCAAGTAAATCGTAAGCTTGATTGTAAGATTTGGCTAGCAAAGCTCCAGTAGTATATGCATCAATAATGGTTCTTGTTTGAGAATTGAGACCATTATAAAAAGCCTCCATTTGGATCCAATGAGGGATATCATGGTGAGGACACTTACTTAGCAATTCTTTGAATGTTTCACATGCTTTGTATAAAGATTATCCTTCATGTTATTGATAGGAAGTATTGTCATTCGTAAGCTTGGCATTCTTTATTGATGGGAAATATTTCTTCCAAAATTTCTCCGCCAAATCATTCCAAGTTGTAATGGAATTATGTGGCAAAGAGTTTAACCAAGCTTGAGCATGGTCTTGCAAATAGTAAGAGAATAATCTAAGCCTCAATGCCACTTTGCTCACACCATTGAATTTAAATGAATATCCAACTTCAATAAACATTATGAGATGTAGATGAAAATCCTTTTTTGTTAATCCGCTCAATTGCCCAATTGTTTGTAGCATTTGAAATATCACTAGCTTTAGTTCAAAAAGATTTGCTTGAATGATTGGCCTTGTAATAATTGGATTCAGCCTTTCCTACATAGGTATTGCATATTCATTCATAGCTTTATCCCTATCATCCATTAAAGGTATCTGGTTGTTAAAATTTAGCTCATTATTGTTTATTTCTAATGGATTATCCATTTCTTCCACTTGGGTGACAACTTGTTGTTTTCTTATTGATCTCAAAGTATGCTCGATTTTGGGATCTAAAGGAAAATTTTCTCCCTTACGGACTCTGCTCATGCAATAAACTCAACTATGTTTCTAATAGCACTAAAGGAGATGTCTAAATTAAAAATAAATATAAATTAAAAATAAATAAAGAAAATTAACGAAAATAAATAAATAACTAAATAACTAAAAAACTTAAAATTAAAATTAAAATAAGGAAAAATAAATTAAGAAAAATAACTAAAATTAAAATTAGTTTCTAATATTTATAATCCCCAGAAATAGTTCCAAAAACTTGATCGACATAAGTAGACAATTTTATTAGGTGGTGAATTATGGCACCCATGGACTTGGTGGATGCTATTACATAACTTAATATAGCCCGTTATCTATCCACAATATTGTAATATGTAGTGGTCATAAGTCTAGAGCAGACAAAATATTGCTAGATATGGGTAACCTTACTTAAATATTTGGCTTCAAAACCCTAAGGTTTCCTACTAGAATATTCCCACTTAGCAACCTCAAATGCTAGGCTTTCATTTACTTTAGTATACAACATTGAAATAAGTTTTAAACTTACCTTGATCCACATCCATCAAATCTTTTACAAACCATTTCCATCCTAGAACCTCTATTACATCAATTATTCCCTCAAAATGAAGTTCTAGCCTTACGCCAAAATCTAAAACCCATTCTACAACAAAGTTTTTATTGATCTCAACAGCTTTATCAATTCTAAATTTGGCCTTTGCACTAGTGAATTTAGCCCTATTGTACTCTATAGGGGTTTCTACATCTTTTCCCTTATCACTCCTACTCTTTTAAGTACCATTTTAAATCAAGAAAATTTTTCATGGATACACAAAAATTACACAAATCAAACAACACAATACTAAAATTAATCCAAAAACTTTCCAAACCCTCACTTTGTCCAATTAGGGTTTGGTACTCTTTTTAATCCAAAAAATATAGATTTAATCCACAAAATCAAAATAATTAATTCAAGAATTATTCTAAAATCTTTAGTCACTTTTGTTGTTTAAGAAGATGAAACTTTGAAGAGAAACCCTTTGAAGAAGATGAATAGTTAAAGATTCTTGAATTTGATTTGAAAAAATTCTCAATGAAATGGCAAGAAAATATATGGGAATAGGATTTTTGTGAAAAACATTAGTACGATTGAAGGAAAATTTAGAGTTTTCTGTAAAGAAGATGAAGAAAATGAGAGAAAAAATGTGGTTGGAGTAGAGTTGAGTATTTTCTGTGTAAAAATTGAACATAGGCCGTGATGTAAGTTTATTCATGTTGCTGCGCAAGCTTTTAAAATTCTAGCCAAAAATTTGTAGAACCACTTGTGTTATGGTGTAGTTATGTTCATGTTGTGGCATGAAGTTAAATCTTTACACTCCAAATTTTTAATCCGAAAGAACCATGCCATGACCATAAAATGGTCACGCCACAGCGAAAAGTGTTTTTTAATTATTCTAATACTAAATAAGACAATAGAATAAAATTAAAAAGATAGAAACAATATAACTATAAATATTATATTCAATAAGCATTAAATAGTAAATAATTATAATTAAAACAAAAAAAAGAAGAATAATGTTACCTCCCATCTAGGAGTATGTTTATTGTCTTAGCAAGTCATTGCTTTGGGAGACTTCTAATTTTAATAAAACCAATGTCCCCCACGTCCTTGAGCTCAATTGTTTCTTTGACGAGGCAATTGTTCTTTCCCTTTATTTTGCAAGTGTTTAGCTAGTTATTGTACCTATATCTCCACCCATTTCACGGATGCTTCTAAGGAGTCCAAATTTTGATTATTCTTGGATTGGTTATCCTTGTTAACTTGACTAAAATTATTCAAGTTATCCTCCAGGGAAGGTCTATTGGGAGGATTCTATGGTAGTTGTGGGTGACACTATTGGCCCTATTTATTAGAGTTCTAGGCAAAAGAAGAATAGTTTTGTCTCTAGGAGAATTTTATATGATTTCTCCACCCTATATTGTAGGTGTTAGCATAGGGGTCATAACTCGGTCTTCGTTGGTACCCCTCCATTGCATTAATAGGTTTAGGTTCTATCCTAACTTATTCATTGTAGGGACAAGTATCATGAGAATATCCAAATGTACTATACACTCCGCATTGTTTTTTATTAGGAATGCATTATGTAGTGAGAAGTGTAACTTGCTTAGCCAAGTGTGCAAGTTACATTCATACTTTAGTCTCTATGTAAATTTTCTCACTTCTAGTTCCTCCTAAAACATCATCAATGAAGAACTGACATTGTTGTGTTAATCCATCATAGGAAAATTGATTATGTAGATGTAGTGGGTAGCTATGATGAGGGAATTGAGTGAGGAATAGCTTGTACATATCCCAAGCCTCATAGAAAGGTTCTCCCTCCATTTGAGATAAAGTTTCTATCTTGGCTCTTAGATTTGATGTTTTTTGATATGTATAGAATTTTCCTATAAAATTGTTATTTACATCCTCCCAAGTCATTAGGGAACTTGGGAGTAGTGAAATTAGCCAAGCTTTGGCTCTATCCTTAATGGTGTAGTGGAAACACTATAGAGGGTCATTAGTGGAAACACCTAGAGGGAAGGTTTAGACCGTTGCATAGAAGTCCCCAATGAAAGATATAGAGTCTTCATTAGCCAGTCTATTGAAAGAAGGTAATTTCTTGTAGCCTTACCCAATTGTATTGAGGCAGTATCAATGCCAATAAATGGCCTTGTATATGATGAACGAAAACCGGCATCGCCGATTCTGCCAATACTTTGGTTTTATATTTATAAAACTCTCACAAGTGCACGAATCATTTCATAGAAAATGATAAGTATACTCCCAAGGTCGATCTAAGGAAGGAATGTATGTGATTTTTAATTTATTATTCAAACTTTTAAAAACGAAATTAAATCCTAAACATCCTATCACGATATTTTGGGTTTTTTGTGTTTTTAATCTAATTACAGAAAATTAAACATAGATTCAATAAACATTCATGCAAATTTTATCTTTTATAAATAGTGGAGTATTTATGGATATAATAACTAAGTTAATTATGCTTGCTCATATTATCTAGGTTATTAAAGATATGAATTGATATTTATTGATTCTCCCTTTTTGTATGAATACCACCTTTCATGGGCGGGTTAGATATTCTTTGATAACTAAACAAATCAATTAACACCTACAAGGGGTTGATAACTAATTTGGTTAATTAAATTAATTCCTTTTTCTAAGAGATTGAAAATGAACTATTTAAATGCCACCTTTATGGGTTAGATGGGCTTAAACTTTATTCAAGGTGTCTAAATTAAACCTAAGAATTTAGTTATCCGAGTACTAACTTTCAAGTTTTAAACCACTACCGAAAACGTGTTGTCAATACATTTTCGTATAATAATTCTTATAAAACTTTTGAAATAGAGCTTCACTCTAATCACGGCGATTGTACCAACAAATAAAAGAGCACTACTCTAAATCAGACTCGATAACTAAACCTTAAAATCTAATTTTCGCATTTAAGTTTGTAATGAAAAATAATATATTTCTCTCTAACATTCTTAATATAAAAATCTTGAATAAAAATAAAATCAATTCATTTTAGAGATTTTCACCTATTTAATATTTCTGCAAGCATAACAACGTTATTATTATATCATGTTTACAAAACAAATTACGCAATAAATTTAATCACAGTACAAATTAAATATAACATGTAAGAATAAAGCATAAAAAATAATTGTAAAGAAAATAAAATCCTTACAGTACTTCGATGCTATTCCCGTTGCTAGAAAACCTCCAAACGGAATTTATACTCCCATTTATTGAATCAAAAGCAAATAAATTACAAAAACATAACTAGTTCTTCCCAAAAAGGTAAGAACTCTAAAACTAAGAGAAACTAACTAAAAAAAAGCTAAAAACTAAGAAAAAACTAAAAAACTAAGAAATGAAAGAAATAAAGATAGATGAGAATGTGTTTTGAGGTGTGTTTAGAAGTGAAGAGAAGAGGGGTATTTATAGGTGAGGATGGAGAGAAAAAGTAGAGAAAAAATGTTAAAAAATGTAAAACGCTTGATTAGTGATTGCCGACGCGCATGACAAGTGGCGGCCGCACGTGAAAATAAGGCGAAACGGGCGCTGGCACGCGGATGAACAAGTACAAGACGCGCAGCCTTTCCGCTGATGAACAAGTATTGCTGCGCGCAAGCCATGCGCGATGAACAGTATAGCGCGCGGCCAAGGGCGCCTGGCGCGCAGAATCGGGCGGCGCGATCTTCTCCTTTTTAACATTTTTGACCTTTTTGACCCATCTTGTCCAATTTTTCCATATTTGTTGACCTTTCCTCATTTATTTATTAATATATTTGTGATGTATTGCTTCCAGTATTCCTATTTGAGTCTTTAAGTTACGTTTTTAAGCGAAAATACCTAAAAAACAATAAAAATACCTGTGATTCTGAAAAAGACAAATTTATATAAATATATGATAAAACATATAAACATATATATTTTTAATCAATTAATGTGCATAAAATCATGGTAATTTTAGTGCTTTTTGAGCACTCATCAGTATACTCCATTATTGTTTCCCTAGGATATGAATTTTCCCTTTTTATGAATGTTCAATATGAGGGTCTAGGTTTGGGTTTATGTTTTTTTCTCAAATAAAGGCTATTGGATCTCAGTATCCAACCTTCTTAATAGTTCCTTAGATCTATTAACATTGTTTGCACTACTACAAAAGTTAGTATTTAAGTCAAGATTTAATGTCAATTTTTGTAAAAACTGACTTATAATGAATTTAAAGTTGGTTGACGTATTGAATCGATGCTACATCCTACGTGTAGCATCGGTTCAACAATTCAACTGATGTTACACGTAAGATTTTAAGTCGGTTCTACGTGTTAACTGACTTAAGCCACGTGTAGTGTCGGTCCTACGTGTCAACTGATGCTACTATTTTATTTTTTTGTAATTTTTTAAGTCGATTGACATGTAGAAATGACTTAAAATCTTACGTGTAGCATCGATTGACATGTAGAATTGACGCTACACGTAGGATTTTAAGTCGGTTTTACGTGTCAACCTACTTAAGCTACGTGTGGAGAATATGCAAATAAAAAAATAATTAAAAAATAAGTCAATATATGATTCATAAATAAAAAACTCAATAAAAAAATAATTATTAACATTGAAAAACTCTAAATTAACATTAAAAATATATTTAGTTTAAAAAATCAAATGTTAATATAATTTTTATTGTACTACATTATTTAAAATATTAATATTAATTTTTATTTTTAAATATTTTGTATATATTTTTAAGTAATATAAAATAAATAAAATTGAAATTAATTATTGAAAATATTATATATTTATATAATTATATATATAATAATAATAATAATAATAATATTAATATTAATAAAAATGAAATGCAAAAGTAATAAACAAAAAGCTATAGGCATGCTACACTTAAAGGAAATAAAGCATATAACTACAAAAAAAAAAGTTAGCTTTCTAATCAGTCTAGATCTAGTATGTTTGCATATACACGATAGAAACTGAGATTGTACTAACATAATAATCTAATCATGCAAAAAAATATTGAAAGAGTTCAATACCCGATACACAATAAGGTTATGGAGATTGACTCCTTAAAGAATTCTCCCAATCATGAAAACATTAAAGAGATAAAAAATTGATAGATAATCATAACAACAAAATAAACATAGATTGGAAGTATTATAAAGTAAACATAATATTCATTATTCAAAAAATAAGCAGTAAATAATAAAATCTTAATCAATGTTTAAACTTTAGTATATAGACATACACAATCTAAACTCTAATTTTACTAGCCAAACAATTGAGCATGCACAACATACGATATAACGAGGTAAATCCATACAAAAACCTTACCTATGTGGTAACTTTCTTGAGTTGTTTATGGCAACCACTATGCAGCAAACAAAACCACTAAGTAATAAAACAATTACAACTCTAACAAAAATAAAACCCCCATTACATCGATCAGCCGAGACCTTTGTCTGAACTACATATTACTACACTCACTTACTTCCTCTGTAATAACCTAGTTAGACAAACGAATGCAACTCTCCTCTAAAGTTGGGACCACCCAAAAAGCATGATCAGTAACCGCGAATTAGTAAAGTGAAGTGTAACAAACTAACAACCTTGAAGATCTCCATTAATCAAGAATAATCAATAATCAACCAGTTGACACATGGTTTATTAATTAAGAAAAAATTGCAAAAAGAAAACTACCAGCCAACACATGGCTCACATCCATATAGGCTCATCATATCAAAAAAAATTGCACAAAGGCAACTACCAGTCTACACACAATTCATAGCCACATTGGCTCCTCACATATGAAAAAGTTGCACAAGGGTAACTACTAGTTGACATATGACCCATATGGTCACGAATCACTAATACCTAACAACATTCAAGTTAATAATTATCCAAAAATAGAAACAATGAGAGGTCAATTTGATAGAGCTCCATTAAATATTTTCTAGATAAAAAGCAAGAAGATAAGGTGTATTTATGAAGTCACCAAACTATCGACCACCTCACCACGATCCTTGTTATGTACCTAGCCAACCACCTCTCTAAAGGATTGGTAGGTGGTGTTACGAGTCCCCTTTTCGAGGAGTGTGATGATGTGCCAAAAACACATTCTCTCCATGCAAAAATTATTGAGTAACTTCCATAAATACTTGCACCTGAACCAAACAAAAAAAAACAAAAACAAAAACCAAACCCATGGTGTGTGTAAACATGCTTTCAATCGTAGTGTTCCTAACTAAGTGCATTTTTGCATTACAAATCTCCAATAACCAACGTTACAAAAGGAAAGATAGAAAATTGACTAAAATAAACAAATTTTGTGTTTTGCATATGGGAAGCCAACATAGACATAAAGGACTATAGAAGTTACATTCTCTCCTTTTGGCTTTCATGTCAAATCACTACACAACTAAGTACAAGTGCACATCAATCCTAAGATGAATATGAAGATGACCTAAAGATAATTATTCTCATGAATAAAACATCGACACACACCCAACAACGAAAAAACACCTAGTCCAAGTGCATCCATCTTGTGTGATCCATCCATCTTCTCAAATCAACTGATCCATACTCTATATTTTGAAATATGAGGGTTTCAACACATCTACACACTTCAAGTCTGAAGCTAGATGACTTCAATCTACACTTGTAACCTACACACAGGAAACAAAAACATACACATGAGTGTATCATGTAGAGACAACATGTAGTCTATTCAAATACTATCGTGTTACCCCTAAACAATTACACATTGATAAGCTAAATACATTCAGGATGTAGCAGAAACAAACACAATCTATGTGTAACATAAATATGCAAACTCACCTTGAACATGCACAACACTTCCCCTAACTGTATACATATCAAGTAATCATAATGCAGTGCAAACTACACTCACCATTGATGAGTGCTCAAAAAGCACTAAAATTACCATGATTTTATGCTCATTAATTGATTAAAAATATATATATTTATATGTTTTATCATATATTTATATAAATTTGTCTTTTTCGAAATCACGGGTATTTTTATTGTTTTTCAGGTATTTTCGCTTAAAAACGTAACTTAAAGACTCAAAGAGGAATTATGGAAGCAAAACATCACAATTATATTACTAAATAAATGGGGCAAGGTCAACAAATATGGAAAAATTGGACAAAATGGGTCGAAAAGGTCAAAAATGTCAAAAAGGAGAAAATCGTGCCCGGAGCAGCCCATCCCGCGCGCGCCAACGCCAATAGCGCGCTAAAAACTCCGATGAATCTAAAAATCAAGATCGCCATTCTTGCCAATACTTTGGTTTTAATATTTATAAAACTCTCGCAAGTGCACGAATCATTTCTTAAGAAAATGATAAGTATACTTCCAAGGTTGATCTAAGGAAGGAATGTATGTGGTTTTTAATTTATTATTCAAACTTTTAAAAAAGAAATTAAATCCTAAACATCATGTCACGATATTTTGGGTTTTTTTGTGTTTTAATCTACTTACATAAAAATAAACATAGATTCAATAAACATTTATGCAAATTTTATCTTTTATAAATAGTGGAGTATTTATGGATATAATAACTAAGTTAATTATGCTTGCTCATATTATTTAGGTTATTAAAGATATGAATTGATATTTATTGATTCTCCCTTTTTTGTATGAATACCACCTTTGGTGGGGTTAGATATTCTTCGTTAAATAAACAAATCAATTAACACCTATGGGTGGGGTTGATAACTAATTTCGTTAATTAAATTAATTCCTTTTTCTAAGAGATTGAAAATGAACCATTTAAATGCCACCTTTGGTGGGGTTAGACAGTTTAAACTTTATTCAAGGTGTCCAAATTAAACCTAAGAATTTAGTTATCCCAGTACTAACTTTCAAGTTTTAAAACCACTACTGAAAACGTGTTTTCAATATATTTTCAGATAATAATTCTTATAAAAACTTTTGAAATAGAGCTTCACTCTAACTACCGGGCGATTGTACCAACAAATAAAAGAGCACTACTATAAATTAGAACGGATAACTAAACCTTAAAATCTAATTTTCAGATTTAAGTTTGTAATGAAAAATAATATATTTCTCTCTAACATTCTTTATATAAAATCTTGAATAAAAATAAAATCAATTCATTTTAGAGATTTTTACCTATTTAATATTTCGCAAGCATAACAACGTTATTATTATATCATTTTTACAAATAGCTAGCACAGTTAAATTTAATCACAGACAAATTAAATATAACATGTAAGAATAAAGCATAAAAATAACTATAAAGAAAATAAAATCCTTACAAAACTTCGACGCAATTCCCCTTCCTAGAAAACCTCCAAGCGGAATTTGCACTCCCATTTATTGAATCAAAAAGCTAATAAATTACAAAAACATAACTAGTTCTTCCCAAAGATGGAAGAACTCTAAAACTAAGAAAAACTAGCTAAAACATAAGAAAAACTAAAAAAACAAACTAAAAACTAAGAAATGGAGAGAAAAAAAAGAAGAGAGAAGTGTGTTTTGAAGTGAAGGGAAGGGGGGTATTTATAGGTGAGGATGGAGAGAAAAAATGAGTAAAAAAATGTTAAAAAATGTAAAAACGCATAATGGAAATGCTGAGGTCATTAATGATGTTAGCATGACGTCATGGGGGTGGCTACACGTGAAAAATGGGGGGAAATGGCGTCGGCGCGCCACCCGAGGTACCTGGGGCGCGCTGCAACAACGCGGATGAACAGCACTCGCGCGCGGCCCGCGCGGATGAACAGACCGCGCGGCAGCTCGCGCGCGGATGAAACGAGTACCAGCCGCTGCCGTAGCTCTGCGCGGTCATAGTCTTGTGGCCGCGGGATGGTCTCCGGGCGCGATTTTTCTCCTTTTTGACATTTTTGACCTTTCGACTCCATTTTTTGTCCAATTTTTCCATATTTGTTGACCTTGCCCCATTTATTTAGTAATATAATTGTGATGTATTGCTTCCAGTATTCCTCTTTGAGTCTTTAAGTTACGTTTTTAAGCGAAAATACCTGAAAAACAATAAAAATACATGTGATTCCGAAAAAGACAAATTTATATAAATATATGATAAAACATATAAATATATATATTTTTAATCAATTAATGAGCATAAAATCATGGTAATTTTAGTGCTTTTTGAGCACTCATCAACCATCCCATTCAACAAATAGAATATTAAAATATAAACACAATGCACAAACAAACACAAGTTGGGTACATTTCTTCCTTTTTTTGACATGGAAAGTCAAACAAAGCATATAAATAGTAAGCAACATACTACACCCTTATATGAAGGAGAGAAGTCGGACAAAAATGAAAAAACACTAACACTCATACAACATAGAAAAGAAAATTAGAGCGAACATAATAAGAAGTAAGATATTTAGTCACGCAAAATAGAAAAAGAGCAATATCGAGGCAACATCATGATAAACATATGCAACAAACAACAAACTAATTGCATAGACAAACCAAGAGAAGTACATACATAGAAATCTCCCTAATGCAATACCTAACATGGAGCCCTATGTTTATACGTGTTGTGGGAAGGCATACGATGCTTTATAATGTGCTTATAACACATCGACATTATGGGTGATCAAACACCAATGCCACATAAATGTGTCAGCAAATCTGTAAAAAGATGTTGACTAGGAATCCAACTATCTTTCAAGTTGACATATTCCTAGTGGCTCAACTATCCTCCCTAAACATCAACACCACATAAATGTGTTAGTGAATCCTTAACAAGAAGTTGACTAGGCGTCCATATATTTTCCAAGTTCACACACTGCTAAAGACTTAACTTTCTTCCCCCAACAACACTTGGGTGTATTCAATCCTACAACCTCACCCTATACCATGTAAACACATACGAAAAGACATCGATCTTAGTCTACCAAAGAAAATATGTGTTGTGTATTCTAAAAGCGAATACCCAAAAAACAACTACATGTAGGAAACATGCATTAAATTACTTCAGAATAAGAATGCTAGTAAACATATAAGATGACATGTGAACAATAGAATGTATACAATGCATTCTACTTGTCATATAAACAATCCTATTTATGCATGGTTCATACAAAGTGATGTCAAGAAGAAGGAAGCACCATAAGAACATACAACATAATATAAACTCATAAATAGGAAAAATACCAAAGATGCATGAAGAAACACAGCACTCCCTTAACATCACACAATAGATACAAAACTCTCTCCCTATATAAGTATGTCATGCAATAAATATGTTATGTATCTTACACTCTCAAAACTCCCCCAAAGAAAAAGCATCTACATATAGTAGAACACAGATAATATAGAACCAAGGAAGAATACTAAGAAAGTTGAGATAAGCATAGTTCATAAAGTCACATAAGAGAAACAAGCAAGTAAGAGAGAAAAAAAATCAAACTCATGAAACACAACAAAAAAAACCAAGTGAGATGAAAAAGATGGCCTCAAAGGAGATTATAGGCCAAAAATACAAAGATGTGCCTCAAGAGAGATCATCAGTAAAAGCCATGCAGTGTTGCCTCTAAATAGGAAAAAAGTGACAAATTGTACACAGTTGCCTCAAAAGAGATCATCGACAATATTCACATCATCAATAGGTTAAGAAATGGAAAGAAACCAACTAACTAGTGAGAAACATAAGCAATAGCCCTAAGAAATAGAAGAAACAAGGGATACTACTAAAACATCTAATCATATAAGGAAGACTCAGGTTCCAACACTGAAGGGAGAGGCATGCTTAGACAGCTTGAAGAACCCACCCACAGGGAATACCACATGTACACAAGCTTGTAACATACCATAGTTTTCTCCAAAGATACATCCAAAACACAACATGCTAGGTACAAGAAATAACCTAGTAAAAAAAGAGACGATCTATATGACATGGCATATGAATGACAATTATGTAGATAGAAAATTCCTAATATTTTGACACTAAATGATGAAAAAATATGATATGATGCTTATGAAAATGTTGTAGAAGAAAGTGAGTAGTAAGTATGTAAACATATAAAAAGAGTAGGTCAAAGGAACTGGCAGAGACAATACCTATAAATGTTCAAACAATTAGGTAGAGCAACAAATATGACAATTAATATATTGTGCAAGATAAGGAAGTAGAGAGAAAGAGATATGCATGAACAAGAAAATAGGGATCATGCAACCAAAAAAGGTTCATGGAGATAAACAACCACATAGAACAACAACAACTAATACCACTGGTGACAAAGGGCACAAACATACAAGGTGTGCAAATGTGTAGATAGTGCTTTAAGATTGAGTACCTAGGCAGTTAAGCCTAAACAAGTGTTACCTGCTTTTATACCAATTGAAGAATCCCATTTGTAGGAACAATTGCACAAAGGCCAATTCTTCTTCCAACTCAAATATGTAACTGGGACTTAGATGAGAGGTGGATAAACCAACTGAAGGAATATTTTCATGAGCTTTATACCAATTTAGCCAAGTAGACCTCACAAATTGAAGTTAAGAAAATAGCATAGCAAAAGTGCAAAATAACATGCCCAATTTAACACAAAACAAAATATAACAAATAGTAAGGAAGAAAAAACTGCAGTAAACACACTAGTGATAGTGTGCCTTACAAGCTCCGTATAGGCTAATAACATGTATACACATATCAAATAACACACAATATACAAAATAGTCATACATATTGAAAAGCTATAAACGATTTTCAATCACTTCAAGACCTTATATGTGGGAACATATTTGATAAACAATGATTATATTATCATAGAGACTTACAATCTCTTTAAGATGTTGGGTGTTGATTCCCAACAAAAGAACTTATGATTGAGAAGGGCTAGAGCCCATAAAATAGACTATATTACTGAAGTATTGAAGTAACTTCCAGAGTTGACCAAGAAAGTTGTATTCTTGCTACATAATCCACTCCTAACAAAGAACAATATAGAGTGTGTTGTACATTGCAACATGGTGTCATACCCGTTCCTACCAAAGAAAAGCTATTATAAGACTTGAATAGGTTAATGCAATGGTAGGGTACCAACCAAGACCCAGATATGACAACAATGCAAACACCTATAATCCAGGCTGAAAAAATCATCTTGATTTCTCCTAGAGAAAAAATAATCCCCCATTGGCTTACAACTCTAATCCATAGGGTCAACAATACTACAAAAAAGTGCCATAGAATCCTCCCAATAGACCAACTTTAGAGGATAACCAGAATGTTTTCATTCAAGGTAGCAAAGACTACAAATCTAAGAACAATCAAAGGTTAGATTCCTTGGAAGCATCCATGAAGTGGGTGGAGATACAGGTAGATCAACTAGCTAAACACTTACAGAAGCAATGGAAAGAATAATTGAATAGTTTGAGCAATAATTGAACTGAATGACATGGGGACTTGATATTTTAAAAAATGGAAGTTCTCCAAGCAACGTCATGCTAAAGGCGATAAACATAGTCTTAGATGGGTGGTAACCCATAATTCTTTATTATTATTTTTAATTTTTTTATTATTTTTATTCTGAATGTTATAGATGTTTTATTATAGTCGTTTACTATTTAATTTTTATATTATTTATAGGTTTTTTTTATTTATTTAATTACAATTATTTAATACTTAGATTATATTTCTTATTTAGTATTAGAGTAGTTGTAATATAAAATGATAAAAAAAATAAAACAAATTTCTGAGCCACGACATGGTCTTTTTATGGTCATGATATGAGGCTCTCAAATCGAATATTAGTGTGTGAAGAATTAACATTCGTACCACGATATGAACTTATCTACACTGCTACATAAGTTATTCTAAATGTTTTTTTCCTAGAATTTTAACAGTTTGTGCCTTAGCATGATTATACCTATACCATTGCCTACTTTCAATTTTTATAATGAAATATCCAGCCCTATGCATTCCAACCCCAATTTCTCTCATTTTTTTCATTTACTTCGCACACATCCTAAATTTTTATCTTTCCCAAATACTCATATTACCCAAAATTCGCATATTTTTTCTTCAATATTTCAAATTTCTTCAAATAAACTTACTTCTAATTGATTTCTTACCATTTCATTGAGAAATTTTGGAAAATCAGATTAAATAATCTTCAAATCATCATCTTCTACAAATGGAATTCTTCAAAACTTCATTTTCTTCATAAACAACACAAGTGGCCAAATATTTTAGAATAGTTCTTGAGTTATTTTCTAATTTTGTTGATTAATTCTATAATTTTTGGATTAAAAGATTACCAAACACTAATTGTATTATGTAAGATGAGGAAAAGTTTTCGATTATTTATAGTGTTGTGTTGTTTAACATTTTTGGAATTTCTATGAACCCCTAATTTTTAAGATTTAATTGGTTTAAAATGGTACCTAAGAGAAGTAGAAGTGATAAAGGAAAGGGTGTAAAGATCCCTTTAGACTAAAATAGGGCTAAATTTTCAAGTATAGAGGCCAAATTCAGGTTTGAAATGACTACCAAAATAAATGAGAATTTTATTGTAGAATGGGGCTTAGATTTTGAGGTAGGATAGAATTGTCATTTTGAGAGGATAATGATAAGTGCTTAAAAAGCACTAAAATCACCATGATTTAATATACTTTAATTGATTAAATAGATTTATATTTGTATGATTTTATCATATTTTAAATAGAAAGCTTTCTTAGTTTTTTTTAGTTTTAAAGTTCTTCTCTTTTTGTGAAGAACTAGTTATGCTTTTGTAAATTTCAAGTTTTTGATTCAATAAACCAAAATGCAAATCCGTTTAGAGGTTTTCTAGAAACTGAATTAGCATCAAAGGTCTATAAGGATTCTTTTGAGATATAATTTTAAAAGTAATTCTTTATAGTTATTTTTATGTTTTATTCTATATGTTATATTTAATTTGTCTGTGATTAAATTTAACATGGTTGGCTATATGTAAATATGATATAACAATAATGTTGTTATGCTTGCAAAATATTAAATAGGTAAAATAATTCTATAAAATAATTTGATTTTGTTTTTAATCAAGATTTTATATTGAGAATGTTAGGGAGAAAATATATTATTTTTCATTACAAGCTTAAATGTGAAAATTAGATTTTAAGATTTAATTATTTGGTATGATTTAAAGTAGTGCCATTTTATTGTTGGTACAATAGCCTGGGAGTTAGAATGAAACTCTATTTCAAAATGTTTTATAAGAACTATTATTCGAAAATGTATTGACAACATATTTTCAATAATAGTTTTAAAACTTGAAAGTTAGTACTCAGAAAATTAAATTCTTAGGTTTAATTTGAACACCTTGAATAAAGTTTAAAATGTCTAAACCCACCAAAGGTGGCATTTAAATGGTTCATTTTCAATCTCTTAGAAAAAAAGAATTAATTTAATTAACCACATTAATTATTGACCTCACCCATAGGTGTTAATTTATTTGTTTAATTAACAAAGTATATCTAACCCAATCAAATGTGGTATTTATATATAAAAAAAGAGAATCAATAAATATCAATTTATATATTTAATAACCTAAATAATATGAGCAAGGATAATTAACTTAATTATTATATCGATAAATACTCCACTGTTATGAATAGTAAAAATTTGCAAAATGTTTTATTGAATGCATATCTATTTTTTTATGTTGTTAGATTAGGAAACACAAAAAAAGTCAAAATATCATGATAGGATGTTTAGAATTTAATTTCATTTTTAAGAGTTTTAATAATAAATTAAAGACCACGTATATTCCTTCCTTAAATCGACCTTGGGAGTATAATTGTTATTTTTCATAAAATGATTCATGTACTTCTAACAGTTTTACAAATATAAAACCAAAGTATTTTCAAAATAGATATTGCTAACAAAGAATTGTTTAATTGATTTGTCTATATTATTTGCAAACTCATTGGTGTTAATTGATTTATTTAATTAACAAAGAATATGTAACCTCACTCAAGGTGGTATTTATATAAAAAATAGAATCAATAAATATCAATTTATGGCTTTAATAACCTAAATAATATAAGCAAGTAAAATTAACTTAATTATTATATCCATAAATACTCCACTATTATGAATGATAAAAGTTTACATAATTATTTATTGAATCCATATCTATATTTATTTTTTATGTTATTAGATTAGGGAACACAAAAAAAAGTCAAAATATCATGAAAGGATGTTTAGGATTTAATTTTTTTAAGAGTTTGATTAATAAATTAAAAACCACATATATTCCTTCCTTAGATCGACCTTGGGAGTATACTTGTCATTTTCTATAAAATGATTGTTGTGAGTTTTTCAACACACGAACTCGTGCAAGTATACACGGTCGCAAGTAATAACATTTATAAGTAAAGATCGATCCCACGGAGATTTGTTACTATAGTTTGTTGAGTACTAAAATTATTTCTCTCTGATTTTATCCAAATTAATCGTTGATTTAAGAAAAAGGTAATAAGAAAATAAAAGAACTCTAGGATTGCAATTTTTTCACCAAACTAATCCACTCCAATCATATTATTTTCTTTGGATTTATATTTTTTAGTACATTTAATTTGTTAACCGAAAACTTCCTTTTTTATTCATACATCTCTTCCGAGCTCCGTACAAACACACCTCATTAAATTAATTCACTATATCTCTATGAGAATTAATTTCACCAAGATTCGTTAAGTTCTAAGTTCTCAAATGGTCACACATACAATTAGGGTATATTCCTATCCTTCATCATACATGTCATTCTATTTACGAGCAATATACACAAAAATGCCTTTCTCAAGTTTATTTTTATGCCACAAATCGTTTTGATAAAATTCGTAAATAATCAAAAAGCATTAAGCACAAAATAGAACGAACAAATCGAACGTCTTATAAATCTATAAAAAAAATAATTAAAATCAAAGCTTCATAAATTTAGATCAAATGCAACCCTAGAAAAATTAAATTACTTCATTAAATTAAAATAAAAATTACAACAGATGCAGAAAAAATTAAAGGAAGAAGAAGGAAAATTAAAACATCACGAAACGAAATATTTGGCACACATAGAACACAACAAAAGCCAAAAAATGGCTTCTGCGTGTTCTGCAGTCCAAAACCGAACACAATAAAAATTCTAAACAAAAAAAAAACTCTTCTCCAACCAAACTAAAAAACTCAAACCTCTCTAAAGCACTCAAAACTCTCAAAAAAACTCTCCAAAACTTTTTTTCCAACTAAAAACTATCTCCTATTTATAGCAAAAAAAATACATCTAAAATATTACATTTTTATTTTATTTTTATATCAAAAACGCGTAATAAATTTTATCGAAAAACAAAAATCACGCGTATCGATTTTTGTATCGAAAATCTTATTTAATTCACGCGTGAAACAGTGCCGCCGTTCTGATTTTTTTTAAATTCAAAGTGCATGCCACGTGTCAGCGTACGATTCGTGAAAGATTCCCCAAGTGCCACGTGGCAAAGACATCATTAGGTGCACAAACCGGCTGCACGTAGGAACGGCGCAGATGTGATCGGGCGCCGAAAACCGAGGCAACTACCGGAAACGGGCGTGATCCGGCGCGGTCGCGTCGCATTATGGGCCAGTGTCGGACTTTGATTAGCTTATATACTCGTGGGACACGTGGCGCATTCTTGTATTCGTAAATATCGAGTGATGCGCCGCGCTACCATAATCCGCGTCACACGGGATTTTTACACGAGTGGCTCGGTGCGCGACGGCTGGATGGACGCGCTTCAATCCGGGACCATCGATCCGATCCAACGTCATCGATCGCTCTCGAGGAATCAAGGCAGCTCGATACGCGGCCCACTCGACGCCGCCCGCTGCGCAACACGCGTGGGGCCCATCGGCACGCCACCACGCAAAACGAATATCTCCGTCCCCACCCTCTCCTTGGTCGGGCTTGGCCACGGACACGCGCGACCGAGCCGTTCATCCATTGATCGGACGGTCCGACGTTTGGAAAGTGTAATATCACGCGTGGCCTTCTTTCTCTCCTCGCTGCGAAAAAATTAAACTTTCATTAATTATATTTTCACCCACAAATATATTTCAAATTATATTTTAGACTTTCTTAAATTACAGTTTAGCCCTTTACTAATTTTAAATTAAATTTTTAAACTTTTAATAATTATAATTAAGCCCAAATTTAATTTAAATTATATTTTCAATTTTTATAAATTGTAATTAAGAACTATACTATTTGAAATTATATTTATGGACAAAAAATTATGAAATTAAGTACATTTTCGATACAAATTATTTAATTTTATTAAAAATGTATTTTTAGCAAATAAAAGGAAAATATTAATTTATTTAACAAAAATTAATAAATATTAAATGAACATAGCATTTATCAGTACTAATTTTGATGAAAATAACTATATAAAATACAGTTATCAATGATTCATGCACTTGCGAGAGTTTTACAAATATAAAACCAAAATATTTGTAAAACTGGTATTGCTAACCCGGTGTAGATTTTGTTCATCAAGTTTTCTGCACCAACTATGATAAGGACATTGAATGAAAAGGAGTTTGAGTCTTTCCCAAGCTTCATGAAAGGGATCTTCATCCATTTGAGAAATTTTTGCTATCTTTGTCCTTAGATCAGTAGTCTTTTGATGGGAATAGAACCTACTAATAAACTTTTCATGAACTACCTCCTAAGTTTTTAGAGAACCCGACTGTAGAGTAATTAACCATGACCAAGCTTTATCCTTAAGGGTGTAAGGAAAAAACATCTTCCAAAGATAGTCTTCATCAATTATCTTCAGTAGAAAGGTTTGGATAATAGCATAGAATTCTCTAATGAAATGCAAAGGGTCTTCATTAGGGATACAGTAAAAGGAAGGCAACAAAGAATAATGAATCTTTTTCAATTCATAGTTCCTTGTAACCTCTTCCAATTGTATGCCAGAAGTTGCATTGCCAATGATTGGCATTGTATAGTATTTCATCATTTTCTACCTATCTCTAGCATCTCCCATGGCTAATTGGATTTTTAATTGATCCTCCTCCTTTTGCGTATGAACATCTAACTCCAAAATTGAAAAATAGTATAACTCTCTAAGAAAGATTTCTCACTTGACAAAATGTATAGGCTTAAAGAAAAAAGACGTATGAACCTATAGTCTTTATAAGTTGTTGGGTTCTAATTCCAAACAATGAAGTACTAGAAGAAGGAGAGCAAGAATTGATGAGGATGGCTTCAGTAATGAGATGACCTTGCAACTTGCTAAATTGAATAAGTAAGTGCAACTTCTAACTACCCACCAAATTCCAAATCAAGAGGTGCATGAAGTGTGTTTTTCCAATTGGGCATGATGCTCATAATTGTTTATATACTTTTGATTCTAGTATGGATTCCATGGAGGAAGTCAATTCCTTTCAAAGGTATCATCCAAACACCTATAATCTCCCTAAAAAAATAGACACCAAAAAGTTACCAAGGCTACACCCAGTGTCAAACACTAAGGCCAAATAAAAACCACCCTTACGCACCAAATCAATCTTTTAAGCCAACCTTAGAGGATAGCTTGAATTCGTTTATTCAAGTTAGTCACGACAACCAATTGATGAATAATCAAAGGTTGAGCACCATGGAGGCATTCATTAAAAGGATTGAAGTGAAAGTTGGGAAACTAGCCGAACAAATAAAAGGCAAGAACCAGGAAAGATGCCTAGTCAACCTAAAAAAATGAAGGATGTAAGAACCCTTCGAAGTGGTAAGGTAGTCAATATTAGTTTACTTGAAATCTGTAAAGATCTACCTTGTAGTTCAAGTAATAAAGAAGGTGAAATTCTAGTCTCGTAAAAAGGAGAGAGAAGTGCTAAACTTGACAAGCCTTTGGAAAAACTCATTGGGGGAGTCATTTGACATCCCCAAAATTCAAAATACAATAGAACCACACCAGTTGCAAATAGCTTTTCCACATTGGCTGAAAGAATCCAAACAAGATAAGCAATTTTGGTGATCTTTTTAATATGCTTTCTAAAGTAAATATCAATTTACCATTATTAGAAGTGATCATAAATATGCCCTCCTATGCTAAGTTTTTCAAAGAGTTAAACACTAAGAAAAGGAGGTATGAACTTAATGAGCAAGTAGTAGTATTAGAAATTTATAGTGCTGTACTTCAGCACCAATTTCTCCTAAGTTGAAAGACCTTGGAATTTTTTTTATAAACATAACTATAGGGGATAGAAAGATCGCTACAACAACACTTGATTTAGGTACTAGTATAAACTAGATGCCCTACTCTATATTCTTACAACTTGATTTAGGAGATTTAAAACCCACAACTATGTCCCTTAAACTTATAGATAGATCTCTTAAGTATCCAAAGGGAATGGTTGAGGATGTGCTGGTACAGGTAGACAAAATGATAATACCTATTGACTTTTTGGTTCTGGATATGCAAGCAAATCCAACCATGGATAGAAAGCACACAATACTACTTGCTAGACCATTTATGGAAACTACCAAGACTATTATTGATATCTAAGATGGAAATTTGGCAATGACAGTCTTGGGAGAAACTATTCATTTTAAAGATTTTAATTCTTCACCTTTTCCTTTTATTTTTTCCATGAATGAAATATTCAATGTTGACCCTTTGGATAATCTTGTCCAAAACATCTATTCCTGAACCAAAGTAGAAGACATGCTTGAAACTATTATTACACTTGAATATATAGGTCGAAGAAGATTTAAATGAGGAAACTAAGGGATACCTTGAACAACTAGATAGTGATGAACTAATGACAAAATCTAGTACACTTTTAAATCTACCCAGTTTCCCATCTAGTAAAGAGGCCAATCCACCTGAACTTGAACTCAAAGACTTACCTAAGCACTTAAAATATGTGTTTCTAGGAGAAGGAGAAACTTATCTAGTGATAATTTCTTCAACCTTGACCAAAACCCAAGAAAAGGAACTTATAAAAGTGCTTAAGAAGTTTAAGAAAGATAGGTTGGAGTATCAGGGATATAAAAGGCATTATTCCTACCATGTGTATGCATAAGATCAACTTGAAGGATGGTGCTAAATCCATACGAGAGTCCTAAAGAAGAGTACACCCAAACATGCAAGAGGTTGTTCAAAAAGAAATTCTTAAACTGTTAGAAGAAGGAATTATCTACTTTATTGCGTATAGTAAGTGGGTTATTCCAGTGCATATGGTACCTAAGAAATCTAGGATAACAGTTGTTAAAAATGAAAAAAGTGAATTAATGACCACTAGAATAATCATTGGATGGAGGATGTGTATAGATTTTAGGAAACTAAATTTATATACTAAAAACAATCACTTTCTTCTTCCATTCATTGATCAAATGTTGGAAAGATTAGTTGGGCACAAATTTTACTGTTTTCTAGATGGACTGTCTGAATATTATCAAGTACCCATAGCATCAGAAGATCAGGAAAATACTACATTTACATGTCCTTTGGGACATTTTCTTTTCGAAGAATACCATTTGGGTTATGCATTGCCTGCGTCATATTCTAGAGATGTATAATGTCTATTTCTTGAACATGGTGGAAACTTTCATTGAGATTTTCATGGATGATTTCCCTATCTTTAGAAATTCATTTGATGATTACATAAATTGACTTTAGTTTTAGAAAGATGCATTGAATGCAATCTAACCTATAGTTGGGAGAAAAGTCACTTTATGGTTCAACAAGGGATAGTGTTAGGACATATCATTTCAAGCAAAGGTATTAAAGTTGATAAGGAAAAAATTGAACTGATTTCCAAACTAGCTCCCCCAACATCTATTAAGGGGATAAGAAGCTTATTAGAACATGCAGGAATTTATAGATGATTTATTAAATATTTCTCTATAATAATTCGTCCGTTAGGTAACTTGTTATCCAAAGATGTTTATTTTGATTTGAACAATAACTGCCTTATTTCCTTTAATACCTTGAAAGAGAAACTAACATCTGCCCTTGTTATTATGGTACAAAATTGGTCTTTACCTTTTGAAATAATGTGTAACGCTTTTGATTATGCTATCAGAGCAGTCTTGGGACAAAGAGTGGATAAGCATTTGCATGTCATCTACTATGCTAGAAAAACACTCAATGATGCCTAAATGAATTATACCACCACTAAAAAGTAATTCTTGACTGTAGTGTTTTCTTTAGACAAATTCATGTCTTATTTAGTAGGATCTATAGTGATTATAGATTCTGTTAATGATGCTTTAAGATATCTTTTAAGTAAACTGAATGCCAAGCCAAGATTAATCATATGGGTCTTACTCTTACAAGAATTTGACCTAGAAATTAAGGATAAGAAAGTTAGAGAAAACTTAGTAGCTGACCATTTGCATGTCTAGGTTTATTTCTAACTTCAATTTTGTTAAAGGTGAGAGTAAAAAAGATGTAGTTGAAACCTTTCCCGATGAAGCCTTATTTAGAAGGACCACATAACACTACTGAAATTGATTGCATTTGGATGGGTAGTCCTTAGCACCATAATGATATGTCTTACTTAGATGTTAAACTAAGCGCTGGATGGGAGGCAACCCATCAATGAAAGGTAATTTTATTTTATTTTAAGCAATTCAATTTGTTTTCTTTTATGGGCACTTTGTTTATTTTATTGCATAAAATAATTACTTCTTAAGATGTGTTAGAGTACCTATTTTTATGATTCAAATATGATGTTAGATGCAACTAGCATTCTACATCAAAATCCTTAACACATAAAGCAATTTGGTAACTTTTCTATCCCTTCTCTTTTTACAACTTGCATTTGTTACATTGAGGACAATGTAGATTTTAGGTTTTGGTGGTAGGATTTAAAAGTTATACAAATTAGGAAAAATTTAAATTTTTTATAAAGAATGTGCCCTTATTTTTCTTATTTAGTTGTGTATTTTCATATTAATTATTTCCTTTAATTTATTTGTTTTCTTTTATATGTGTGTGTTTAGGTAAATTAGAGTAGTGTTCAAATGTTTGTCACAATAATAATAATGTCTTAAAAATTATGTTTAAGCAATGATTAGGTCTTCTTGCATTATTAGATTAATTTCCAAAAATGTATCACGAAGTAATATGATAATTAGTAAGTTTGTGTCATAACTAATATTTTATGATAAAATGTTGAAATGAAATGAACCCAAAATCGGTGTTTAGGAATCAAATAAGGAGACTACCCTTGTGAGATATTATTTGAACCTTAATATCCTTTATTTTGAGTGAAATATTTTATTTCTACTCAAAACACTAATTCTATTTCTTCAAAATTTTAGATGATCTCTATAGGTATTAGCATTGAATGTATGAATTTTCTCATCTCAATAGAGTGTCGTGTATTTATTTTTCATTTGCTTAGATTAAATGGTTTAAGTAAAAATTGATAGTATATGCCTTTATCTCACTCATGCATGACTTCTATCAAAAAGAGACATATCTGAGGTTACCTAAACCAAAATCAAAGAAGAAAGCCACAAAATTAACCATTCACCAAAATCTTACTCAATTGTACAATCTATACATGGGTCCACTCTCTAAACACAATATGTTGAAAAATCTCGTAAAAAAATAGAGAGATAAAGAATATATAGTATAATCTACATACTACATCCTTTTTAGCCTTAAACAATTGTGAGAGTTGGTTAGTACAAAAGAAATATAGGAAATAATTCCCCTAGAAGTCATTGTAATTATTTTTCCTACATTTCTGAAAGGTATATATCTTGAAATTTTTTCTTAATGAGTTTAATTGATGCATGAAAATAATATATATGATATCTTTATAACTTATACATTCGATTCCTTTCATGAGATCAAAGTTATGCACTATTTTGAGCCTTTTTTTCTTTTATAAGTATAAGGACTTATTATTTCATTTCTAAACATAAATTCTATTCGTATACACCTTAGTATGAGTGCTTAAACCCATAAAATTTAGTGAATTGAGATTATTGACTTGTGAGGAGTAGAGTCCAAGCAAATTTGGATTGCTAACACTGAAATTGGGTGAAGTAAAAACGAAACATTTTATCATAGAATATGAAAGTGATTTCCGACTAATTATTGTAGTAAATCATGAATGTTTAATAATTTAGAATAATCTATTCGTAAAGGTTTTAATTATAAAACTTACATGAAATTTTAAACATAAAAGTTTTTGTGTTTTATTTTACTTTGTTACTTTACTTATTCTATTTGTTTTTTAATTTTCAAGATATTTTTATTTAGTTTAATGTTTGTGGGTATCATTACTGAAAACACTCACAAGACTTAAACTCTTCCACTAGGAAAACTAGGGGATTAAATGCTTATTGCATATGATAAATATAATCATGTAAATACACATAAGTGATTTAGAATAGTTTAATTTTAGTTTTTACCGCTTCTCCCTTTCTAATAAGAAAAATCCTAAGGCTAAGATAATATATTTTTGTTAATAAGAAACCAATTAATATCCTAAGGCTAGGATTACCAATTCATTAATAATTAAATTCTAATTTATTTCTATGGAATTAAAAAAGCATCTAACTATTGCCCAAGACCGGGCATGCAATTAGACTTTCATTTAAGGTGTCAAAGTTAGGTTTATAATTTAAGTATCTAGAAACTAACTTTTAGATTTTAAAAATACAATGAAAGATATGTCATTAATATATCTTTCCATAACAATTCTTATAAAAAAATCCTTGAAATAGAGTTCTCTAATGATTCGATTAATCAAATCAAGTTGACTCTAAATTAGATTCAGATAATTACATCCTAAATCTAGCTCTCTTGTTTATTATTAAAAATAATTTGTTAATATATTTTTCTTTTACAATATTCGTTTAAATCTTGATGAAAACAACTTAATTCATTTTATAAATGTTTTTACCTATTTTAATATTTCATATGCATAACAACATTACTAATATCCCATAGTATTTCCAACCAGATATACTTAATTTAATAAATGATCAATAAATTAAACATAACATGTAAAAAAATACCAAAAAATAATATGAAAAGAATACATTTAAATTATAACTCAATAGAATCTCAGTATCTTTTTTGTTCTAAAAAGACCTCTAAATAGAATTGCCAAAATTTTTTATTGAATTAAAACTAAAGTTACTACATAAACTAGAATTGTTCAACTCCAATTAAGGGAAGAACTTTTAATCTACTAAAAATAAAAGCTTAAGAGAAAACTGAAAGGAATGAGAGATAAGGGATACAGATTACAATGTAATTAGGGTTCAATTTATAGGTGTAGTGATGAGTAGAATCGTGATCGCCAAATACTTTGATGAACGAAAACTTGATGAACGAAAACCGGCATCGCCGATCCTACCAATACTTTGGTTTTATACTTATAAAACTCTCGCAAGTGCACGAATCATTTCGTAGAAAATGATAAGTATACTTCCAAGGTCGATCTAAGGAAGGAATGTATGTGGTTTTTAATTTATTATTCAAACTTTTAAAAACGAAATTAAATCCTAAACATCCTGTCACGATATTTTGGGGTTTTTGTGTTCTTGTTGCATAAAATCATGGTTATTTTAGTGCTTTTTGAGCACTCATCACAACCCCCAACCAGCTTCTTGCTAGTCCCTTAGCAAGAGAAGCGATAAAAACTAAAAATTAAACTATCCTAAATCACTTTCGTGGATTGAAACGGTTGCATTTAGCCTATGCAACAAGCCTTTAAACCCCTAGGTTGCCCTAATTGACGAGTTTGAGTCTCGTGAGGGTTTTCAGTAATGATACCCACAAACATTGAACTAAATGTAAAAATAAAAAAACAATAAAAACAATGAAATCAAAAACTAAAATTACAACAAAATCAAAAATTAAATTTTTTTTTTGAATAAGAGAAAACAACATATCACAAAAATGTCTTATACTTTTTAATCTCCTTTAAGATCATAATTAAAATCTCAAGCATAAGTTATTTTAATCTCTTCAAACAATCATGATTTATTATAATAATTATTCGAAAATCATTTTCATATTTCATGTCAAAAATGTATCAATTTAATTTCACCCAATTTCAGTGTCATGAATCAGAATTCGCTTCGACTCTATTCCTCACAAGTCAATACTCTCAAACACGAATCCTATGGGTTCAAATACTCATACTATTTTATATGCGAAAGAGTTGATGTATAGAAATGAACTAATATGTTCGCATATGTATAAAGAATAAAGGCTCAAAGTGTTATTTTAACATTGATCTCATGAAAGGAATCAAATGTATAAATTATAAAGATATCATATATAAAAATTATTTTCATGCATAAATCAAACTCATTAAGAAAGAATTTCCAAGATATATGCTTTTTACAAATGAGGAAATTGCAATGACTTTTTAGTGGAATTACTTCCTACATCTTTCTTTTGTAAATAGCTCACTCACAACTTTGTAAAGTAACGTGGGTCATAGTATATAGATGATACTATTTTTTTTATCTCTCTATTTTTTTCGTAGATATTTTTCAATATGTGTATTTTTTAGAGAGTCAACCCAGTACGCATTGTACATTTTTTTGATTTTGGTGAGTTGGTTAATTTTGTGGTTTTTTCTCGTTTGATCTTGGTTTAGGTAACCCGCATATGTCTTTTTTTGTAACAGTCATACATGAATGAGATAAAAGCATATACTATCAATTTATACTTAAATCATTTAATCTAAGCAAAAATAATATATATATATATATATATAACACTCTATTAAGATGAGAAAAAAATTCATATATTCAATACAAATACCTATAAATATCATCTAAAAATTTGGAGTAGAAAAAATATATATTTCACTCTAAATAAAGGAAATTAGCTCAAATTATATTTCATAAAGGTAGTCTCCACTAAAACAAAATTCATAAACACCGATTTTAGGTTTAATACAATTTTCACATCTTGTCAAGAAATACTAGTTATGACAAAAACTAACTAATTACCAAAAAAAAATAAAAAATATTTCATGATATGTTTTCAAAAATTAATCTAACAGTGCAAAAGACTTAACTATTTACTTAAATTTGATTTAAAGAAAAGATAAATTTTTGTGAATTTTTTTTTTAATTCCAAAAATTACTAAATCACACAAAATAGAAATAAAACCAAACACATAAAAAATGAAAAAGTATATATTTTTTTATTTTTTTTTTATTTTTAAATTGTTAAAACTTTTTTTTAATTAAGCATGGTAACTTTTCACCACCCCCAACCTAGAACTTACATTGTCCTCAATGTAACAACTGTAAATTAAAGATAAAGAGAAAAGAGAAGAAAAATTACCTATTTCCGAGAATGTGCAAGTAATAATGGAAAATGCAGGTGCATCCATCATATTCATCATTAAAGTGTATACAGACAAATCGTCATAACTTCTAACATCTCAACAAATATTTTTTAGTTTTAACAATTTAAAAATTATTCACATGTAATTAAAAAAATTAAATAAATGAAACAAATAAAAGAAAATTACCTAAAATGATGGGTTGCCTTCCCATCCGCTAGCTTAGTTTAACGTCTTAGCAAGACGTAACTTGGGATTGCATTTTAAGTAAACTCAATGTCCCTCATCATTGAGTCAATCAAACCTATAGGTAAGACAAGGTTGTCTACCTATACTTTTTCACCATGCCCCTTTATTGATTTTCATATTTCTTTATGTACTTCAAACTAGGGGCATACTTTGAGTTTTAGATAACCCACATCTAGGTACAAATCAAATAATTAAGGCATAAAAACACAATTGTACCTAGATTAAACAAAGAAACTAACTCCTTAGATTGTAATTAAAACATTAAAATTTTGGAGATAGTTTCAGAATTTATGTTTTTTTTCTTTTTTTTAAGATAAAATAACATAATTAGTATTAACCAAGAGTGCTCCCAGGAAAGAATGGTGGTGCAAAGGCTCCTTAAAAACCATCCTCCTAGATTAACAACGCTCCTGTGAAAGACTAAGTATGACAAAGGCTTCCAAGAAGTAGTCTCCTAGACAGAACTCCATTAGATCTTTACTTTTCATGTTATTAAGTTAAGTTAAATAAAAATTTAAGTTAAATGAAAATCTAAGTTAATTAAGTTTAAAGAAAAGGTTAATTAAGTTAAGTGGATTAAAAAAATCTAAGTTAATTAAGTTAAGTTAAAAAAAATCTAAGTTAATTAAGTTGGTAAAAAATATTAATTAAGTTAAGTAAAAAAAAATCTAAGTTAATTAAGTTAAGTAAAGTAAAAAAAACTAAGTTAATATTAAAAAAAATCTAATTTAATTAAGTTAGTAAAAAAAACTAAGTTAAGTAAGTTAAATAAAAATCAAGAAGAAAAAAAAATAGCTAAACAAAGAAAAATAAAAAAAAATAATCAAATCAAAATAAAAT
This sequence comes from Hippophae rhamnoides, assembly GCA_033030585.1. Taxonomy (NCBI): domain Eukaryota; kingdom Viridiplantae; phylum Streptophyta; class Magnoliopsida; order Rosales; family Elaeagnaceae; genus Hippophae; species Hippophae rhamnoides. The sequence goes on along the minus strand of CM065431.1, from coordinate 30,038,447 downwards.
TGAAAAAGGAAAAGAAAATAAAAAAATAAAATTATGATTTAAAATAAATAAAAAAATAGTAAAAACTAAACTCAAAAAATTAAAATTTTGGTGTTTTTTTTTATTTTTTTATTATTTTTTTATTTTATTTTTTTTCCTTTTTTTATTTATTTTATTTATTTTATTTATTTTATTTATTTTATTTTTTTTTATTTTTTTTTATTTTTATTTATTTTTTTATTTATTTATTTATTTATTATTTTTTCCTTTTTTTATTTTTTTTCTTTATTTATTTATTTATTTGTTTTATTTTTTAACTTAAAATTATTGAAATGTTTTTTTTTTAATTTTTTTACTATTTATGAACGGTAATTTTATTTGACTATTTACACTATACTATTTATTTTTTATCTTAATTTTTTAAGTGTTTAAGTTTTTAATTAATTTTGTTTTTACTATTTATGAACGGTAAAATTTTTTACTTCAAATTTCAAATTTCTAAATTATTTTACAAAAACAAAAAAAAATTTATTTATTTATTTATTTATTTAATTTATTTATTATTTTTTATGAAATTTGAAATTTGATTAAAACAAAGAAAAATCACAATTATTTACAGCACAAAAAATGTTTTTAAAATTTTGATAAATAATTTAAAAACCGATATTCCTTCCCCGGCAACGGCGCCAAAAACTTGATGAGCAGAATCGTGATCGCCAAATACTTTGATGAACAAAAACTTGATGAACGAAAACCGGCATCGCTGATCGTGCCAATACTTTGGTTTTATATTTATAAAACTCTCGCAAGTGTACGAATCATTTCGTAGAAAATGATAAGTATACTCCCAAGGTCGATCTAAGGAAGGAATGTATGTGGTTTGTAATTTATTATTCAAACTTTTAAAAACGAAATTACATCCTAAACATCCTGTCACGATATTTTGGTGTTTTGTGTTTTTAATCTACTTACATAAAAATAAACATAGCTTCAATAAACATTCATGCAAATTTTATCTTTTATAAATAAGTGAGTATTTATGGATATAATAACTAAGTTAATTACGCTTGCTCGTATTATTTAGATTATTAAAGATATGAATTGATATTTATTGATTCTCCCTTTTTTGTATGAATACCACCTTTGTGGGGTTAGATATTCTTTGTTAACTAAACAAATCAATTAACACCTATGGGTGGGGTTGATAACTAATTTTGGTTAATTAAATTAATTCCTTCTTCTAAGAGATTGAAAATGAACCATTTAAATGCCACCTTTGGTGGGGTTAGACAGCTTTAAACTTTATTCAAGGTGTCCAAATTAAACCTAAGAATTTAGTTATCCCGGTACTAACTTTCAAGTTTTAAAACCACTACGAAACCCATTTGTCAATATATTTTCAGATAATAATTTTTATAAAACTTTTGAAAATAGAGCTTCACTCTAACTACCGGGCGATTGTACCAACAAATAAAAGAGCACTACTCTAAATCATATCGGATAACTAAACCTTAAAATCTAATTTTCAGATTTAAGTTTGTAATGAAAAATAATATATTTCTCTCTAACATTCTTAATATAAAATCTTGAATAAAAATAAAATCAATTCATTTTAGAGATTTTTACCTATTTAATATTTCACAAGCATAACAACGTTATTATTATATCATGTTTATAAACAGCTAGCATAGTTAAATTTAATCACAGACAAATTAAATATAACATGTAAGAATAAAGCATAAAAATAACTGTAAAGAAAATAAAATCCTTACAGAACTTCGACGCTATTCCCGTTGCTAGAAAAACTCCAAGCGGAATTTGCACTCCCATTTATTGAATCAAAAAGCTAAAATATTACAAAAACATAACTAGTTCTTCCCAAAAAAGGGAAGAACTCTAAATCTAAGAGAAATTAACTAAGAAAAACTAAAAACTAAGAAAACATAAGAAAAACTAAGAAAAACTAAAGAATCCTAAAAATCTAAGAAGAGAGTGAAAAGAAAGTATTTGGAGGTGTTTTTTTAGGTGTGTTTTGAAAGTGAAGGGAAGGGGGTATTTATAGGTGAGGATGGAGAGAGAAAAATGAGTAAAAAATGTTAAAAAATATTAAAAAATTAAAAAACGTAATGGAAATGTCGAGGTCATCAATGACGCCAAAGATGACGTCACGGTGGCTGATGCACGTGAAAAATGAGGTGAAAACGTTGGGCGCGCGGAGGGGCGGCTGGCGGGCGGCGCGCTGCGAGCTCGGCGCGCGTGAACGGTGCCACGCACGGTGCTGCGCGCATTTAAACGGTGCCCGCGCAAGCAACGCGCTGCTAACAAGATAACCTCCGCGCGAGCGTTGCCGCGCATGAACAATAACCCGCCCAGCAGTTTGGGGCGGGCTGAGTCTTCGGGAGCGCGGCGGTACAAGGCGGCGCTAAGGGCGCGTTTTTCTCCTTTTTGACATTTTTGACCTTTTTGACCCCATTTTGTCCAATTTTTTCATATTAGTCCTCCTTTACGCATTTATTGATTAATATATTTGTGATGTGTTGCTTCCAAGTATTCCTCTTTGAAGTCTTTAAGTTGCATTTTTAAGCCAAAATACCGAAAAACAATAAAAATACCCGTGATTCCGAAAAGACAAATTTATATAAATATATGATAAAACATATAAATATATATATTTTTAATCAATTAATTTGCATAAAATCATGGTTATTTTAGTGCTTTTTGAGCACTCATCATGTAGAAAAGGAGAAAATGGTGGATCAAAAGGTTGGAACCACAGTATACATTTCTTCCATGTTGTAGCATACATAAGTTATCACTGGTTGTAGCTCGATCAAATACATATGTGTCATGACACACAATATTTCCACACCACAACCGGTATCAATTACGGAACATATGATTTTAGTCTGTTATCCTTGGATTGTGGAACATAAAACATCCATACTGCACCCTAAATTGTTCTAATCAACTTGGAACCCTATTTTTTGTATATCATTTTTTTAATAGTTTGGAACATATGTAAGCTTTACATATGTTATCTTTTTAAGCATTAATGTTGTAATGGAATACTTTTAGGTACTATTCTTTGAGTATTAATTAATTAAATCATTTTGAAACTAAAATACCTAAAACATAAAAATACACTCTCGTGATTCCATGAAGATAGATTTATTTTAAAAGATAGTAAAACTAAGAAAATACAAATCTATTTAATCATTTAACATGCATTAAATCATGATATATTCAGTACTTTTAATCTCTCATAACAATCCCTAACTAGCCTCTTGCTAGTCTCTTAGCATGCAAGAAAGGTGAAAAGAGCTACAAAAAACTAAAATTTAAATTTAGACTATCCTAAATCATTTCTGTAGATTCACATGGTTGCATTTAGCATATGCAACAAGCCTTTAAACTCCTAGGTTTTCCTAGTGGACGAGTTTAAGTCTCATGAGGGCTTTCATAGATGATACCTAAAAACATCAAATTTAAAAAATAAAAAAAAGTAGCACATAAATAATAAAATTTAAGACAAATTAAATATATAACAAAATAAAAAGAATAATAGAACTTCTCATGTTTCTAATTTATTTTAAGTTCACAACTAAAATCTATAGCATAAGTCATTTTAATATTCTAAACATTCATGGTTTACTATAATAATTAGTTGAAAATCACTTTCATATTCAAATAAAAAATGTATCAATATTAAATTTTCCCAATTTCAATGTATGGAATCCAAATTCACTTCAACTCTATCCTCACAAGGTATACTCTCAATAACACTGATCCTATTGGTTTAAGCACTCATTCAAAGATATATACGAGTAGAGTTTATGTAAAAAATTATTTTTGCATATGTTTAAAGAATAAAAGGCTCAAAGTGGTGCATAATATTGCTCTTATGAAAATAATCAAATAAAATGATTTTATAAAGAAATCAAATACTATTTTCATATAGCAATTAAATTCATCAAATAAAAATATCAAGTAATTTGCCTTTTAAGAGATGAAGAAAAGGAAAATGACTTCTTTGAGAATTGTTTCTTATTTTTCTCTCTCCTTTTCTAGGGATATATTTTTATAGAGAGGACCCATGCATGATTTGGTGAGTGACTAATTTGTGAATTTTCATTTGTATTAATTTAGGTAATCCCATATATGTCTCTTTTTAAGAAGTCATGCATGAATAAATAGAAGGGCATATACTTTCAATTTTTACTTAAGTCATTCAATTTAAGCAATAAAAATAAATATATGACACCTTATTAGATGTAAAAATCCTAACATTCAATGCAAAAACCTATAAAGAACATCTAGTAATTTAGAATTAGTAAGAAGACTGTTTAAAAGAGTAGAAAAAATATTGTCACTTAGAATTGGAAGATACTGGCTTAAAATATTCTCACAAGGTGGTCTCCATTATTTTATTTCGTAACATTGGTTTTGGGTTTATTGTAATTCAATATTTTATCATGAAATACAAACTGTTTATCACATTACTCCATGAAATGTTCAAGAAATTAATCTAACAATGCAGAGACTTAATTATTTTTCTTAAAATTAACTAAAAGACAAGATAATTTTGTGACAAACATTTTAAAATTAATCAAAAATTACTAATGCAATAAAAATAATTGAAAGCACACAAAAACAAGGAAAATGTGAAAATAAAAATTTCAAATTAGCTCAATTTAATAATGTAAATTTTCCCACCCCCACTAAGAACTTGCATGGCCCTTAATATAACAAATGTAAATTAAAGATCAATAGTAAATAATAGAAAAGTTACCCATTTGTTGAACCTACTCGAGTATTGGAATGAAATTGCACGTACATCCATGAATCCAATCACTTAAATTTTACACATATATTGTGTACTTCTCACAAATTTCAACAAAAAATTATAAAATTAACAATTCTAAACAATGACCACATGTGAAAAAATAAAATAAAAAAATAATTAACATAAAAGAAAAGTAAAATAATATCTAAAAAAAATAAAAAATAACTAAATTTCTTAAAATAAAAGCAAAACAAAAATACATAAAAACTAATAAAAGTTCTAAATCAAATTTAGAGCTCTTCCTCCTGGTTGTCCGGACCTTGTTATTTTGGTTGTTGTCATGATTTGTCTAGAGGTACAAAGGTAAAATCATTATGATGATACTCAAGTGTTACTAAATGATTTATATCTACCTCAAGATGACTTAGTTGCAACCGGTTCATTTCATACATTAGCCAATTATGTTCCACCTCATCTTAGTGTTGTTGATTGAGGAATGTAGCTTGTTAGGCACTATATGCTTGCTGTTATTCTTTTATATAATTAAATCTTTCACCAAGATTTTGAAATTTATTTTTCATAGATAGTTTTGATGAAGGAATGGACCTTCTTTCTCTTTGAATAATGTTCATACCAGAAATGAGCTTATCATAGTATGTTAGGTTCAATGATTCACAAGATTGTAAAATAATTTCACCTTTTGAGTGAGGTACCCCTACTTTCTTACATAAAACAATGGTTAACTGGAGGAAAATAAAGTCAAATGGGGACTATTTTCAAATAACTTAATCCTATGTTGAATTATATTAGCTTCATCCATAGACATCGTGGATGCAATTACATATAGTAAAATTTCCATTTTCCTATCAATAGTATTGTAATGTCTGGTGGGCATTAGTCTTGAACACACAAGTATTACCAAATAGGAGTGATTTTATCCAAATATTGTGCTTTAAATCTCTCATGTGTTTCGTGAGCATATATCCATTTAGCCCATGGTATAGTTAACCTCTCAATTACTACAGTATAATCAATATTGTTTAAATAGTTTTCATAGTCACCTTGCCTAATATTCACCAAATACTAATGAGCATATATCATTTGAACCAAATAGTACTAGCACATCCCATACTTTTACAAATTTTTTAATAGCATCAGGAACATTAGCATAGAATTCTTAAAGAATGCATTCAACGGTAGCATCAGGTTCCTTCACAAATTTTTTCCATCCTAGAACTGCTTTGACATCCACTATTCTCTCACGTCTAAAATTAAATTCCATTCTTTCACATCCTATTGTTATGATCTATGTTGCTTTTTGGTTGATATGCTTTTGACATAAATGGATGTGTGTCTATTCTGACATGTGTATTCTCTAAGAGGTTGTATGACTAATCTCTTATAAAGTTTTTATAAAATATAAAAGAAGTAAACAAAATTTCTATATATCTAATAACGTTGTGAATCTGTATAGTTATGTTTTAGAATTTTGAGTGGATTATGATTTGTATGCCTCCAATAATCTTTAGAATTCATGTGTAGCCTCTCTCGAGGAAAAATCCTAGGATTTGCTCAAAATAATGATTTAGCCATCTTTGGAGCCTTTTTTTTTATATATTTTCATTTCTTTGTACCTACTAGCCTAGTTTAAACGTTCAATCCCATTTACCTAACACTCTTTTTATTAAGTTTTGACTTTGTCTTGTTAAACATTTTTCCTCTGGGATTTTTTACTTCTTTCAAATCTTTTAAAAAGGGGGTTGTGAAAGAAAAGAATAAAGAAAGAAAAAGAAATTGGAGAAAGAAAGAAAATGAAAATGAAAAGGAGGAGGTTCAATGATTAAATGTTATCTAAAGATCCCTTGTTTGGGAATTTATTTTAAGAGTTTCAATATTGAAAAGTTCAAGGAAAAGATCCTCAATTTAAAGGATAGCCTCTTATGGTTGTAAGCTCTATACTTAATGTGAAAGTTTGTTTGTCTCAAGGTTTTCCTTTGCTTAAATGTTTCTTCTCTTATACCCAATCATTATCCTATATGTACAAGCTTTTTAAGACCTTATGATTTCTATTGAGATTGCATTTACATTAGTAGAGAGAGGCTGCATGTGGACTTATAAAATTTGGATCAATTAGAGTGTATACTTCCTTTTACTTGATTCATATAAACATTTCTCAATGACACATATAGTGAACATCTCTTACATTTCACACACAATACATGTTCCCATAAATTATTGGTCATACTCCAAAATGAATGCATTTTGGATTGATTGTTAAATGGATATTTATGTTGAGTGTGTTTTGGCTATTTTGCATCAATTCTCAAGTCCAACCTATACCAACTAACCACGTGGCTTGCCACTATGATCGCCACCGCCTCACCATGTGGCTTGCCAAAAACCTCAAAGATATGGATCGTGAGGTCTCTCCTTGCTTATTTAAAGAACCCGTAGTGCCCACTTTCTTCACAATTCATAATAGCTTAACATTTTATTAGTTAAAATCATAATCTAGGACTTGAAAATTGCTCACAATCATATAAATAAATTAGCCAGACTGAATCATAATTAAAATATATAACGAAAAAAGAAGAAAAATCAGAAATATTCCTTAATTGCCTCTTGAAATTCTATCTTGCCTATAGCCTTGTCTTCTAGACCTAGTTATATTTTCATTAAAATCTATATCTTCAATCTGTCTAATTTGTGGCTAATTTTGTTATTAACCCTAGTTGCACATTTCTAGTGAAAGAGTTAGTGTGATTAAAACAATTAAAATTCTATTAACAAAAATATAGAATTGATTAGATAAACATTTTCTTGATACAGGTGTTGTAGTGCAAATCTAAGTTCTCAGGCCACAGTGCACATCAACTTGTGCTATAGTGTGACTTTGTTTCCACTTTTGTGAAGTTCATCCTGAAAGTATTGTACCACAACACACATATACTCATGTCGTGGGGCACTCTAAACTTTTCAAATTATTATTTTGACCCTTCCATGATGTATCTTGCCTAAATGTTTGCATTTAGGCCTTTCATTGTAGACAATTTCACCCCTAGTGAGATTTGATTACTCTTTTGTCATTTGAATCTCTTAAGTCCAAAAATACCTTAAATACATAAAAACATACCCCGTGATTTTGAAAACACAATTCATAAAATACTTAGATTAAAATGTGATATTAAAATCTAATTTACTTAATTAATTATGATAAATCACAAGATATGGGTGTTTTTTAGGCAAGTGTCATACTATAAGTGACTATAGTACCAAATTCATTCTTTGATTTTATAATAGCTTCACTAGTTTTCCACCTTTTCAATTTTCTTTCTCTTGTAACCTTATACCTTGAAGGCTTAGCCTACCCACCTTGATTCTTAAAAATTGGAGGAACTATCTCATCACCATTAAATTTTGTCCAAACTTTCCTATTTTAATTAGATGGAATATAGGTGAGTATGACCTATCATATGTATCTCATTTGATTAAAGTATGCATAAAATCCATTAGATCATATTTATGTGGCATTATATATCTCATGGCATATGGGCCTGATATTCGATATAATTTCCATACCCTGCAAGTAGAACTTCTCTCTTGCAAATCAACATAAATAGTCTTAATTGTATTGTAAGTTACCTCAAAGTAGTACCATCCATTGTAAATTACATTACATGAACTACTTGCTAACATATTTTCCAAAAAAAATAGCCATGATAATGGAGATTGAGATGCTAATCAAGTTAATGTTCTCAAGTGCTGATCAAGTTAATGTTTCCAAATATTCACAAGATCTTTTTCAAGGAATTGGCGGTCCAATGACTAGGCATATATTTGGAAGATCAAGTTGGGTGCAAGGGTTACTTTAGGAAGTAATTTTTTTTAATTAATTGTGGGCCTTTCATGTTTATAAATTTTTATTATAGTTAATTGTAGGCTTTATATTTAAAGTTTTTTAGTCTTTTTAATTTTTTAAGGTTTAATTAGGCCCAACCCATAACTAAATAGGCCCAGTAGGCCAATTTCATCTAGGTTTTTTTCTTTTAGGGTTTTTTTCTTATTAATAAGAAGAGCTATATAATTTGAAGGAAAGAACAAATATCATTAATGAAAAGTATATTTCATAAAGCTTTTTCTTTTCCTTATTGTGATCTTCATAGAATACTTGAATCTAACTTATCAAAAGGAGTGATCATATTTTGTGGTGTCTCAAAGTTTGGGTTTTAATGACTTTTTTCCATAGGGTTCTAATCTGATCATCTTCAACATGTTCTTAGAAAATCAATCGTTTTTATTATTTTGAGTTCGTGGATTCCTAAGTTGTTCGCCTAAAAGGTCTGCATCATTTGGTAACAGAGCCTTGGTTGCTGAAAACATGTTATCTATCTTCATCTATCTTTGTTTTGAATTTTAGATTTAAAAAAAAAATTTCATCCTTTGATTGTTTTCTACATTCTTGAGTCACAAATCACAAAAAAAAAATTCATCCTTTTGAATCTTGTGTTTTCTTTCAATTTTGTTGTTGTTGTTTTCGTATTTAGGAGTTTGTTTCATAGTTTTCTTTGAATTCATTGTATCTTTTTCTTGATTCTTCATTTCTATGTTCAAACAATCTTTGTTCTTAAAAAAAACAAATAAAAAGAAAAGAAGAGGGTTGTTGTTCAGTTTGAAACAAAAAATTGATTAAACATAATTGCAACTTTAAACGGCCATAAATTTTGACTCGGGTAATGAAACAAAAATTGTAATATATAAAATTGAATTTGGTTTCGATTCCTACAAGAAAAATAGGGATTTTCCTCTGTTCTTATAAGATTTGGTCCAAATTTTACCATTTACACCACTAACTGAGGGGCTAAAGATTTATCGCACCTTTTTGCGTTTTTTCGGTTCTTGTTCATTAGGGTTGCAAAATTTTTTTTTTTGTGAATTTTCTATTCACAGAAGCAATAGTAAAAATTAAAAAATTAAATAGAAAGAAAGAGAAAAAAAAGGAAAAAAAAGAAGAAGAAAAGGATAACAAAGTAGTAGATTGTTTAAGAATCTAATTCTTGTTTTCTTGGTGAGTTTTCTTATTCTTATTGAAATTGGTTTTCCCTCTATTTCGTTCTTGCTACCCAAGATTAATTTAAAAAAAAAGGGAATCATAGTTGATCAAGAGTCTTTCTTTAGAGTCCTCTTTGGTCAAGAGTCTTACTTTAGAGTCTCGTTGGTCAAGAGTCTTTCTTTAGAGTCCTATTTGGTCGAGAGTCTTTCTTTACATTTCTCTTTGGTCATGAGTCTTTATTTAGAGTCTTATTTGGTCATGAGTCTTTCTTTAGAGTCCTCTTTGGTCAAGAGTCTTTATTTAGAGTCCTCTTTGGAATTTCTTTTTTAGGGTCTCCTTTGGACTTTCTTTTTGTCATACTTTTCCATTAAGTTTTTAGAATTCTGAATTTTGAGATTGTCACCAATAAAATGGTTATTTCTTGAGATTTGTTGGATTCTTTGATTTTTTTAGGAACATAAAGGAGGTTGGCCTGATCTTTGAATGGTAAAAAAAGGGAGAGCGAAAATAGTGTTAAAAAAGAGCAAAAATAGTGTTTAGGAAAAAGAGAAAAAATAGTGTTAAAAAAAAGAGTGATAACAATCTAATTATAGAGCAAACACATGAGAGAGTGTATGAGTTATCTCATGTTTTTCTATAGTTTGAAAACATGAGTAAGGAAGGAAGAGAACCATAAGAGGTTGACTTAAAAGTCCTTTCAAGACTTTTAATTACCAATTTAAGAAATTGAATGCAAGGTTGGATGATTTAAAATTCTCTTCTAGTTCTAAATTACATAGAAGAAGACATATAAGACATAGGTTAGACAAATTAAAATTTATTCCAAGATGGAAGAGAGAACAATTTATAAACGGGACAAAAAGGTTATGATTGTACAGAAAATAGAGAAATCAAAAGTGCCAATTCTAATGTTGAAGTGGAAGAACGTGTGCATAGAGATTAACTTGTCATAAGGAGAGTCTGAAATATACCACCTAAGGATGAAGGAGATGATAAGAATTGTGATCATATTTTCCACACAAGATGTCATATGAAGGATAAGATATGCATATTAATTATTGATAGTGGGATTTGAACTAATTTTGCTAAAACCTTGTTGGTAGAAAAGTTAAATTTGAAGTGGCATAAGCATCTCAAATCATACAAGCTACCATGGTTGAATGATTGTGGAGAAGTGGAGGTTAACAAACAATTTTGGGTTCCTTTTTCAATTGGAAAATATAAAGATGAGGTTCTTTATGATGTGGCACCAATGTATGCTAGTCACATATTTCTCTACTGACCATGACATTTTGATAAGAGGGTGTCATATGATGGGTACATAAATCATTATTCGTTTGACATGAACAACCAAAAAGTTGTATTAGCTCCTCTCAAACCTTTGCAATCTTATGAAGATCAAATTAGGATAGAATGAGAGTGCAAGGTGTGGGAAAAACAAAAGTGTGAGCAAAAGGAAAATAAAATGAGAGCATGTGAGGTCGGGCGAAAAGAAGAGAACAGTATGTAAAAAAGAGAGAAAAATGAACAAAAGAGGGATAGAAAAGTGAGTAAAAGGGAGATAAAAGTGAGCAAACAAAAGTAAAAAGTGAGTAAAAGGGAGATAAAAGTGAGCAAACAAAAGTAAAAAGTGAGCAAAAGAGAGGAAGAAGTAAGCAAAAAGGAGAGAAAAGTGAGCAAACAAGAGAGGACAATAAAAAATGTGTGTAATTGCTGAAAAACATGAGATTAAGAGTGTAATGATGGCAAGGAAAAAAGTACTTGTACTTATGTACAAGGATGTTCATCTTTCTACTAACGATCTTAACTCAACTTTGAATAGCATCGTATCTTTATTGTAGGACTTTAAGGATCAACTTTTTGAAGAGATTCCCCATGGATTACCTCCTTTGAGAGGAATTGGGAATCAAATAGACTTAACATATGGATCCATTATACCAAATCAACCTACTTATATAACTAATATTTGAGGATGAATCTTTTCGAAGAGGAGGGGAATAATGGAGATCGAGGTGCTAATCAAGTCAATGTTTCCAAGTGTTGATCAAGTTGATGTTTCCAAATATTCACAAGATATTTTGCATGGAATTGGCGGTCTAATGACTAGGGATATATTTGGAAGATCAAGCTGGGTGCAAGGGTTACTTTAGGAAGTAATTTTTGTTTTAATTAATTGTGAGCCTTTTATGTTTAGAAATTTTTATTATAGGTAATTGTGAGCTTTTTATTTTAAGCCTTTTAGTCTTTTATTTTTTAAGGTTGAATTAGGCCCATTTAATCTAGGGTTTTTTCTTTTAGGGTTTCTTGCTTATTAATAAGAAGAGCTATGTAATTTGGAGGCAAGAAAGAATACCATTAATGAAAAGTATATTTCATAAAGCTTTTCCTTTTCCTTATTGTGATCTTTAGAGAATACTTGAATCTGACTTATCAAAGTGAGTGATCATCATTTATGGTGTCTCAAGGTTTGGGTTTTAAGGACTTTATTTCCTTAGGGTTCTAATATGATCATCTTCAAAAAGTTATTAGCAAATCAATAATTTCTATTCCTTTCAATTCGTGGGTTCCTAGGTTGTTCACCTAAAGGGTCTGCATCACATTATGATGTGACCTAATAGGTGGTTCAATCTCTCTTTTTTTTTGTAAATATTTCCCACAAGTATTTCCTAATTCATTCCAATGAAGCAACTAGTGGTTTTTCCCATGTAGTCCTTAATATATTATTAAATCTCTTATAAGAATTATTTGTTTGGTTGGCACACATAGACTATCAAAACTACAAATGAATTTAAAGAATGATAAATAAATAAGAAAACCTAAACAAAGTAGAAGTAATAACAATATAAGTTTTAGACATACCTATAGTATGCTTTACTCAAAGGGGTCTTTATTGATTTTTAACCACTGCTATGATTCTTCATCATTTTTCCTTATATTTTCCATACGCCTTTGAAATTCAAAGTTTCTACTCTTGTTACTGCCCAATGATAACTAACATACTTTGATGCCATACATATCTTTTTGGAATGTCCACTATATGCCAAGGACATGTCTATGCTCAACCATAGGTATTAAAATTTTCCTAGCATTTATTATATTAATGTGCTCGTCAAACACGAAAGTCCACCCTTACTGATTCTCCACTTCTAGGTCTATGCATAAACAAGAAATAAACTGGTTCTATGTATCACTAGACTCTATTTCCAAAATAGAATATGCAATAGGATAGATTCCATTATTTGCATCTAGCCTCATATGCAATTAGTGATTGCCCTTTGTGCAACCCCTTAAGGAAACACCCATCAATCCAAAAAACTTTCTACACCAATTGAAACCTTTATTAATAACTCAAAGACATGTAAAACCTTGTAAAAACATCATTTCCATCCTCATTCTTTGAAGTATGTAACACAAGTGTTGTGCTTGGAAATTTTTCAGTCAACATAGCTTGGTAATCCCTCATTATAGTGTATTGTTTCTTAGCCTTTTTGACTTGATTTGATGTGGTTGTAGTATGAATTTTTTCATAACAAGGCCAATAACTCTCCTTGATCTGATTCTTGGTTCATAAGCAAACAATTGTTCTACAATAAATTCACTAGCAATGTGTTTCAAATCATAGTTCCTTTGATACGTGTGTTCCTCCTCACCGATATGGAAATAAGAGCACCACTAAGAGATATTGCATATTCCCATTGGTCCAATAACAAGGGAGACAACTAAATGGTTCAAGGAAGCGCTTCATGGGCTGATCCTTGCAATTCAAGATGATCCTAAGAAGACTCAACTCAAGAGGGATCCAAAGGAAGATCATGGACAAGTTAATATCATTTAAGTAATTGAATGGGCTACATAAAAGTGGTTGGGCATGGAATACTATAGAGAGTGGCACATAAACTTGGCTTGGAGTGAAGCATAAGTTCTTTCCTTAATAAAATATTAGTACTTATTTTTTATTCTAATTATCGACTGGATTTTAGTCCTTATTGTTGTCTTAGGGTTTAAGTTTATGTTATAATTTCCTACAAGTAATTTATGTGTAGTTTGACTATATTAGCCTAAGCATTCCAAGTGTAATGGTTAGACCTTTCATAAAATTTTAATAAGAGTTTTCTCTTTAGTTCTCTTGGAAACTTTACCAAACTTATCAAGAGCAATCTTGTAGCGTTCAAATTTGACTTATCACTCACAACCATGCCCTTTCTTGAGTGTGGCATCTAAACCTTCCCTTTTTACGTTTTTCTTGTTATTACTTTCCTTTGTCCTTTGGTTTATTTTTTTGTTCTTGTTGGGTTAAAAAAATTGAATTAAAAGAAATAAATTTGGGATGAAAATAAAAGATCTTGGAAATATTTTCAAATTTATTGTTTTCTTTTCCTACCTAAACTTTCCATGCGATTCCTTATTATTTCCTTCTTTCATTTGGCTTTCCTTTTTTCCTTTTTTTTTCTCTTTGATTGTGTTTGTTTTTGTTTGATAAAGAACCGAAAGAGGGAACTAGAGTGAGAAAGTGTAAACAAAAGTGTAAGTGACTAAAAGAGTAGAGATACGTGAAAAGTTTTGTTAAAATGAATCTGATTGATTTTGTGTTCTAGTTATTTTCCTTATTTACCATGTCTTCAGGGAATTCTTTGAACAAAGAAGTAAGGGTGAGTCCAAGCTTCATGTTTAATGCCATACAACAACAACTTGAAAAAATGAACTACAAGTTTGACATCCTTCAAGTTAGATGGATGAGGTTGAAGGAAGGGTGACTAACATGAAAGATAACCACATACAAAATGTCCCCAACATTGAAAGGAATGGATGACACATACCTATGGAAGAATTTGTTGACCAAGATGGTGAAAATGAAGAGGAAGAGGACCATGGGTCCTGATGCATAGAAACTTGATAGTCAAATTTTATATTTTATAAAAAGCTCATAAGTGCAAATAAGAGATAAGTATACTCCTAAGGTCAATCTAAAGAGGAACTATGTGGCTCTAAATAATTTGTCAAATTTTTTTAAAAAAAACCACAAAAATAAAACCTAAACATTCTATCACAATATTTTGGTTATGAAAATATTAATCTAAAAACGTAATAATAATAAATATAGAGATAGGCTCGATCAAAACAAATCAACACAGATATGAAATTAGTAGTCATTGGAGAATATATGGGAACAATTAGTTAGTTAACAATGATTGCTTAGAAATAATTAGGTTATTAATTATATAAATTTAGGTTATTGATTTTCCCTCACTACTACAAAAAAGGGTATTAAAGTCGGTTCAACGCGTGAACCGAATTTAAATTTTTAATTTTTCTTTTTACAAAATTTACTCATTTTTTATTATACTCAAATTAAAACTTGTATTCGATCACTAAATAATAGCAGAAAAAAAATTTGTTTAACAAATAGTTTAAGTAATACAAATAATTGAAAAATAAAATATGAATTAATAGTAGAAAAATTACCATGGTATTGTTCTATGTTATTCAAGATCATCATATTCTTCTCCTGATGTTATAATACAAACCTACATATATAATACAAAAATTTATACACATAATAACAGAAAAAATCTGAATAATAAGTGTGTAGAATTAATAGAAATACTTACAAGAGTAAATGAAGTGACAAAATGAAGGAAATGAAGAAAAATGGTGTTTTGTAAGTAAGAAATGGGTATAAAAAATTTGAGTATTTTGCTCAATAAAATAGGGGATCTAAAAGATTAGTTAGAGAGGAAGAAATTCCACTAACCCGCGCTGGAATTGGTGGTCATAGGTGGCCGGAAAATGAGAAAGAGTGAAGGAGGTTTTGGGTTTTTGAGACTTATACAGTGTTTGGAATAGTTTCTATCTGGGGAAGAAAGAAGAGAAAGAATTTATTCATGTAGGATATAGCATCAGTTCTACACCAAACCAACTTTAAATTCATTATAAGTCAATTTTTCCAAAAACCGATTTTACATATCGACTTAAATACCCCCTTTTGTAGTAATGCCTTTTATATATGAAAATATCCTTAGTAGGGATCACATTCTTTATTAATCAAAGTAGTTAATATCTTTAGATGGATATCATTAACTAATACATTAAATTATACTTTATTTTGAAGGAAATAAAAATCTAAATTAATGTCCATAGTGGAGCACTTGATTTAAAATTTTATTCGAGGTGTCATAATTAGATCTAGATGCCATTTTTGAAACCTAACTTTCATATCTTAAATCTATTATAAAAATATATATCATCAATTTATTAATCAATAATAAATTTTATAAAAATATCTAATAAATAAATAAACTTAATTTATTTTATAAAAATATTCACCTAAATTAATCTTCACAAACATGCGAACAAAAATATATGCTCATAGTTAAAATTAGGCAAACATGCTCAGATTTAATAAATGATCAGCAGATCAAAAATAGTATTCAGAAAATATATAAAGATTAATCTATATATAAAATTAGTAAATATAAATAAGATCTACAATATCAATTAAAGATAGACATGCATATCCTACTCTGTGATTATGACATTGACCCTCAATGATCCGGAAAACGTAAATATCTTTCGTATTTTTCTTGATCTAGAAAAAATAAAATTGATCTTCCTCTTATGGTTATGAATCTACCCTACTTGTAAAAAATACAAAATGAGAAAAGGAAAATCTAAGAGCTTTGATGGCTCTATTCCTACGTACAATTCAATTGAGGGCTTTAAAACGAGTAAATACATGCATGCCATAGCCCAGAATTTCCACCATTGTGGCCTAAGATACATAAATATTCACCCAAATTCATATCAAATAGGTCACACCATGACCTACGTAATCCACACTATGACATAGAAAATGTAATGTGCCTAGTGAATCATATAGAGAGGAGTGCACCACGACACACAAAATCTTTGCTACAACACAAAATATTTGACTTGAATTTTTGTTTTGTACCCCTTACATACTAGTTGGTTCTTCATGTAAGGCTTACATACCTTATTCTTATAAGCTACTAGGAATAAAATTGATTGTTTTAGGTGTTGTTCTTCATATGTTGATCAATTTATACGTTTGAAGCTAAAAATACTTGAAATATAAAAAAGTATGCGTAATTTCGAACATATAAATTTCAATAAATATTCATATAAACATGCTAAAATCAAACCTATTTGTTGCATTTAAACTCAATAAAATCATGAAATATTAGTGTCATCAGAATTCCCAACCAACATCTTACTAGCCTTAAGCAAGGAAAGCGATATAAAAACTAAAAACAAAAATAAATAAACTAACCTAAATAATTTTCTTAGATTGAGATACATGTATTTAACTTATGCAATAAGTCTTTAAATCCTTTGGTTGCTTTAGTGAATGAGTTTAAGTCTTTTGAGGACTTCCAGTGATGATACCCACAAATATCCTACTAAGTAAAATTAAAGCTAAAAATAAATCAATTGACAAAATAAAAACTAAAAATTAAAATTAAAATTAAAGTATGCAACATGAAAAATAACAAAATAAAGACTAAAATAAACAAAACTTCACATGTTTAGTTTTTTTCAGTTCATAATCAAAATCTCTAGCACAAGTTAATTTAACATCTCAAAGTTTCACATTTATTGTTCAAATCAATACTCATAACAAATTCATATTCCCTTACAAAAATGTATCAATTTTGACTCACCCAATCTTAGTGTTAGGAATCCAAATTCGCTTTGAATCTAATCCTCACAAGATATACTCTTAATATCACACTGATCTAATAGGTTCAAGCACTCATCAAAGATATATGCAAATATAAGTTATGTAAAGAAATGAGTTAAAAGGCTCACAAATGA
The DNA here is from genome assembly GCA_033030585.1 of Hippophae rhamnoides. Lineage (NCBI taxonomy): Eukaryota > Viridiplantae > Streptophyta > Magnoliopsida > Rosales > Elaeagnaceae > Hippophae > Hippophae rhamnoides. The sequence goes on along the minus strand of CM065431.1, from coordinate 30,020,802 downwards.
GTAAACAAGAAAAGATCAAAAAGTTCATAATATTGATCATATGAAAAGAATCAAATGATAGAATATATGAAGAAAAATCACATTATTATTCACAAGCATCAATTAAAATCATTAAGCAAAAATTTCAAATGTGCCTCAAGATGAATGAAAATGTATTGACTTCAAGGGAATTTATTTCCTATTTTTCTTTTGTAATAACCATCTCACCATTTTGAAGAACTTTAGGGTCATAATGTTTAGTTATACTATCTATTTTTTATTTTTTTTTATTTTTTTTATTTTTTTCTTTTTTGAGAGAGTGGACCCGTATGTGTGTGTGTGTGTGTGCGCGCGCGCGTTCATGTGTATTTCGTGAGTGGCTAAATTTTGGCTCTTTTTTGTTTTTGTTAGCTTTAGGGAACCCCATATATATAACTGTTTTTTTAGAAGTCAAACATAAAAGATATATGCATACACTTTAAACTTTTACTTAAATCATTTAATTGAAGGAATGAAAATAAGTATATGATTATTTCTCAGATGTTAAAAATCCTATAATTCAATGCAAAACCAATAGAACAATTTTAAATAGTAAGAAAAGTGTCTAAAGGAGTACAAAAAAATATTATCATTAAGAATAAAATGCTTACTATCTCAAAATATTCTCATAAGATAGTCTTAATTGTTTGATTCCTAAACACTAATTTTGCATTTATCTCAATCCCCATATCTCAACATGAAACACAAACTATGAATTAAGAAACTAATTCTCACAATATTCCATGACATGTTTAAGATATCAATGAAATAGTGTGATGACTCAATCATTCACTTTAAATCAACTAAAGGCATGATAATTTTGGACAAATTTTAAAAATGAATCTACATATCCTTGAACCACTAAATAAATTAAATAAACTAAATAAATGCAAACACATGTTGAATAAGAAATTTAAGACAGGCATAATTTTCACATATAACTTTATTTCTTCCCCAACCTCAAAATTGACATTGTCCTTAATGTATCAAATGTATATTAAAGATAAATAAGAAAAGTAAAAGAAAAGTTACCTATTTGCATTAGCTTAATGTAATCAAGTAGTGATGTGATAAATCATGGTGCAAATCAATCATTTTTATTCCTTTGAGTTTGTGGGTTCCTAGGTTGTTCGTCAAAAGGGTCCGCATCAACAAGTATTTGGAAAAATCCCCTCATAAACTATGATTGATCCTAAGGAGACTATCAATGCTAATGCTGTAAAGATTGGAAAGTAATAAGAAGTTCACAATCAAGACCTTTCAAATGGTCTTAAGTTCAGTTAGAAGTTACATCTTCCTAGCTAATGACTTTAAACCAAGTTCTACATGGGAGGCAACCACTTGATTTCTTTCATTTTATTTTCAATTGAACAATAGTTTTTACTTGATATTATGTTTATGTTATTTTTTTCTTTTAACTATTTTTGCTTTGGTATGTCATTTGATTCTAATGCGAACACTCCCTAACTTAGATTAGGGTGGATGATGCATTATCATCAAATTTTGTTTTATTTAATTATTTAATTTAATTTTAGTAATTTTTGTTATTTATTAGTCTTTTTTGTTTTTAATTTTTTAGTTTTTCTTTTTCTTAGGTAAAATTGGAAATTTGGGGAAAATTTTAAAATTTTCATTAGCAACAGCACGAGTTTGTATCTGTTGCAGTGCAATACCTTCGAGTCATAAAAAGTGAGAACATGAAATATATTCATGCTACAACATGATTTTAAATTTTTCGTTGATAAGTGCTCAAAAGTACTTAATATAACATGATTTTATGTATGTTAAATCATTAAACAGATTTGTATTTGCTACGTTTTACTATCATTTTACATAAACCTATCTTTTCAGAACCACTGATATATTTTTTTATTTTTTTAGTATTTCTTATATTTAAATGATTTAACTTGAAAAACTATTCTTGAAGCATTTATTATAACTATTGGAGTTTAAAAAGAGAACATATGTAAAAACATTACATATGTTTCTAAAATTTAAAATAGGATATACAAATAAAGGGTTCCAAGTGATGCATAGAAGTGTGTGCAACATCATGAAAGTTTTGTATGACGCGGTGCAAGACAAAAGGGTATAATCAATGCATCCTAAATATGATGCATGCCATGATGTGAAAATTTTGTATGCCATGGCATGAATATAGTGTATCGTGCCCAAACCGTGTACTACCTGTGTATGCTATGGCATGGATAAATTGTATGTCATGATGCCAGGCTAAATAATCCATATTTATCTCCTTTCCTCCTTCCATAAATAGAACCCTATTTATATTGTAAAAAAATAATCTCTAATCTCTAATCCATTATAGCTTAACCCTTAACTTTTCAGCTTTTCTTAACTTTCTTAAGCTTTTCTTTTATTATTTTAAAGTTCTTCTCTTGATTGGGAATTAAACAAATTTATTTTTTGTAATAGCTTCTAGTTTCAATTCAATAAATAGGGTAGCAATTATGTTTGGAGGTTTTCCAGAACATAAGAAATTCTAAGAATTATGTTAATATATTTAAATGTTTTCTTTTCAAATTATTTCTAAGTGTTGTTTTACATGATATATGTTTAATTTATTGGTCATTTATTAAACTACGCATGTATGCTTATAAATAATATGGGATATTAGTAATGTTCTTATGCTTGTGAAATATTAAAGTAGATTAAATTTTTTTATTAAAATGAATTAAGTTTTATTTCTTCATCAAGATTAAATTGAAGTTTGTAAAAGAAAAATATATTGATGAAGTATTTTTTATAATAAACAAGAGAGTCAAATTTAGGATTTAAATATTTTTGATCTAATTTAGAGTCAACTTCTTACATGTAGGATGAAATACTTTGGATCTCATTTAGAGAACTATATTTCAAAGATTTTTATAAGAATTATTATTGAAATATATATTGATGACATATCCTTCATATTAGTCTTAAAATTTGAAAATTAGTTTCTAGGTACTTAAATTGTAAACCTAACTTTGACACCTTGATGAGAGTTTAACATGTAAGCTCCAGCAAAGGTGGCAATTAAATGATTTTTCAATCTCTTAAAAAAGAAGCATAATTTAATTAAGTTCTTAATGTATCAGCCCTACCAAAGGTGGCAATTTAAGTTTTAATTACAAAATAATTTTATCCTTGCCTTAGGATATATCCTTATTTAAAAGGTAGAATCAATCTTTCTAATTCATATTTTTAATAACCTACTTAATATTGAGTAAGCATGATTAATTAACTAATATATCCCATAAATTATCCACTGGATGATAAATGTTTATTAAATCTATCTTTATTTTTATGTCAATAGTTTAGATACTCAACCTAAAACGATCGTGACAAGATGTTTAAATTATTAATTTTGTTTTTTAAGAATTTATTGAATAATATTAAAACCACATGATTCATCTTTAGATCGACCTTGGAAGTGTACTTATCATTTTTTATAAGTGATTTGTGCACTTGCGAGCTATTTTATAAATCATACAAAATTTGTACGTAACAATTTTGTACATCAAGTTTTTGGAGGAAAATTTACAATAATTTCAGGCAATTTTGAAAGTTTTTAACATGTGTTTACATTTACAATTATTTTTATTTTATTTGTTTAGGTATTTTAGGTTAATTTTAAAACTTTTCTTGCAAAATTATCATATCATTTAGTTAATTTTACATAAATAATTAAGTCTTTGTATTGTTAAATTAAGGTCAATCGAGGTGATTTCAGGTCAATCGAGGTGACATCTACAGTAAGACCCAAGTGAGGCAGCCTTGTGATGCATAGTAACATGACACAGTAACTCTTAATTACAACGCATCTTCTCAAATGGAAAGAGCATCCAGATATTTGTTCTCTAGATCTTCAAGTTCCTCTAGCCAAGGTAATGATTCCAATTCGGCTAGATCTAAAAATAAAGAAGTAATAATGAAAGAAGATGTTGAAAAACACCTTCAAAACTAGAGCGTTCCTAAATATGGAACATCATTATTATATAATAAAGGTAGTTTATTTTTAAATTAGATTATATCATAAAAACAGTAGAAGAAACCCTTCCTCTTATAGGGGAAACTATTGATATAAATCTACTATCTGAGAGTCTAATAGACTCATATAAAGAAAATAATAATTATTACATATTGGCCTAGTCCAAATAGGAGTGAAACCCCTTACACGAGATGGATTAAATAATTCAGTTGTGCACGAGACAAAAGACATAAGAAGTTCTCTAATTCTTTACTCAAAGTTGTTGAAACATCCTTATGTTCTGGTCCAATCTATTTTAATTGTTTTCCAAATTTTTCAATACACATAAAAGATACAAATGTTCAAAGGGCCTTAAAGGTCGATATTAAAACGAATGGTTTCGATATAGAAGAAGAAACCAGTAATATAGCTCTTATTTATAGGGTATATTTTAAAGTAATAAATACTATATGTCTTGACATAAATCTAATGTCTTTTATACAAGTCAAAAGAGGTGAAACAACCCTATTTCAAACCAATCTGGTAAAATCCAAACTAGTAGTACCTCAAACGGTACCTTGGGATCAGATAACTCTTCCAAAGTCATGGTCTTTAACCCAAGACCATCCCAAAATTATTCCTACAAATATAGATCTCAATAAAATTGTTGAGTATGAAGAGGGATCAGTAGACATTAGTTTTGACTCTTAAAGAAAGATTAAGCTAAACTCTAAGCCTTCTTTAGTTACCCATATTCTAGAGTCACAACACCTAGTCCATCCTTATCATCTAAACCAATACCTTTGATCTTAAATAGATCCAAACTAGAATTTAAAGGTGTCACTAATGTCCCTTTTGGAATTAGTAAACCAATATACAAAAGAATAGATGATGGCCTTATAGGTAGTACCCCTTCAAGTCCTACTCTATCTGATATGAGTCTAGAACAACCATCTTGCTTTTCTAACATATTTATGATGGAAGTTAAAAAAATTTATTTTAATGATATGATCCTACAAATGTTTGAAGACCCTGCTAATATGCAGAAGAGAAATATGTTTTACTCTCTAACAAGAGATAAATAGGAAATTTTCTACAACAAATATAAAGCGTTCTTAAAGTTTGCAGAAAAGAAGAACAGAGAAGTTAATATAGACTTCTTTGACTTTATTAAAGAATACACTCCTAAAATGGAGCCAACAGAGATGCAAAACCTAGAAAAGGTCCATAAACAATTCAATACCCCTTCTCATAATAAAGTAACGTCTATTCATCCGCCAGAAACTATAGTTAAAATAATTGACTCTTGTTTAGTTGTTCCATACAAGCAAGGCTCAATAAACACCAATCACCCAGCCACTGATGTTGCAGTAAATCAAGTTCTTGAATTGGCTAATTATACCAATCTATATTTACAGTGAGTTGGTGACTAGCTTACCAGGATCGAATCAGCTATTCCAGCTTCTCAATTAACAAGCACAGATCGATTAGCCTCATCCTCAAAATCAAACCTAAAAGGTGTAGTTGAATCTTCATTCTTTAAACCACTTCCAAATCTAACAGGGTTCAAAAGGAATGATGATAAAGAGTTCCTAAAATAATTGTATCAACGACTCTCAAAGTTGGAGTCAAAAGACAAATCTCAATCCATTAAAATCATGGAGGAACAAGACATTAATACTATGTCTAATGCTAAAGTTGAAGTAGTGCTAAAAGTACTAAATAAAGTAAATGGTGATATAGGGTTGGAAGTCAAAAAATTGGTTACCCTAATACCAATTTATAATCCAAACCCTATTACCCTCAGAGATCCCTAATCGATTTACAGATCGAAGAACCTCTACAATTAAGTCTTAGCTATAGTAGAAATCAACTCCAAGAATGAAATATTGATGGTCTTTCATATTATCAAACCATTAGAGTTATTAAAAATATGTTAATATATGCTGCAACAGTCAAGTTAACAAGTCCTATGATAAAATGGCAATTATAGCTATTGTCTCAGAATTTGTTGAATAGTTACAAGTTTGGTAGGATAACTATCTCCAAAAGTCACAAGAGGATGAAATCTTCAATCTATTAAAGAAAAGCTTGGTGAAAACAAACAACCTTACAGGGTGGAATACATAGTTAATACACTAGTCCTTACTATTTGTTTGCATTTTGTGGGAACAAGCCGAATGCAAATGGATCAAAATCATGAACAATTAATAAATTTAAGATGTCAAACATTATCACATTTTAAGTGGTATAAGGATGTATTTCTTTCCAAGGTCTTAACAAGAGATGATTGTAACAGTGAGTTTTGGAAAGAAAAGTTCATTTTAGGACTTCCTATATTATTTGCGAATAAAATCTTTTATTACTTTCGAGCAAAGCATGGAGGTGTTATTACATATGAACTTTATACAAATGTAGAGCTTACAATAGAAGTGGTCAGCCAAGGTTTACAACTTTGCAATGATCTGAAGCTTCAAAGGCAGATGAGTAAGGAGAAACTACGAAACAGACAAGCCTTAAGAGATTTCTGTCAATAGTATGGCTATACCAATATACTCAAATATGCTTCTTATAAGAAGACAAGTAGAAAAGAACAGCCTAAAAGGCATGTTATCAATAGATGGAAGGCACCTAGAAGAAAATGGTCTAATAGGCCTACTTACTCAAACAAAACCAAAAGAGCCACATAAGCTAAAACAAAAGGACATGTTGTTTGCTACACTTGTGGATAAAAGGGTCACTATATCTCCACCTGACAAAAGAAAAAGAAGATAAATGATCTTGAAATAGATGAAAAGCTCAAGAAACAAATTGCTGAGATCATCTTAAATGATGAATCTGATGAAGAAAAACAAGATTACATTTACGAATCATCATCTACTTTGGAAACATAAGATGTTAAGCAAGAAGATGCTGATTGTGAATATGACTACTACAAAGCCATCATAAAAATGAATGGCTTAGACTTAAATGTCTTAACAAGAGAAGAAGACTTTGTTCTTGATACCATCGATAAAATTGATGATCTAGAAAAGAAGAAAGAAGCTTTAGCTAGATATATAGCTATAGCTAAGGAAGCACCTACCTATTCTAAAACAAGATAATTGCAAGGAATACAATGAAAACTACAACAACGTAACTAGAGATATTCCTATAATGAAATCCTAAAATAGATTAAGACTCTTCCTGAAAATAAGGAACCTATAATTAAGGACCTTCAAAATAAAATTACTCAAACAAAAAAGGATCTTAAATATCTTAAAACTAGTGTTCAAATACTAGAGCTCTATTAGGGACAACACTCTATTGCTCCTTCAGAAGTAGAGGAAGAACTTGAAGAATTTACCAATCTTCTTGGAAAAATCCATACAAGATCTAAAACGCCAATAGAAGAAGCTGATCCTATGATCAATATTGCTAATATGGAATTTATTAATTCCATTGATAAAATCATTAATCATAAATGGTACTTCAAAGGTAACCATATTCATCAACAAGGAATATATTTTCACAGTTGAGGCGTTGACTGACTCAGGTGCTGATTTAAACTATATCAACGAAGGAATTGTCCAAACAAGCACTACTACAAAATGTGGCATTTAAGTCGATATGTAAAATCCATTTTTGAAAAAAAAAACCGACTTATAATGAATTTAAAGTTGGTTTGGTGTAGAGGTTTACGTGTCGAACCAACGCTACACATGGACATAGCGTCGGTTCTATGTGTCAATCGACACTATCCACCTATGTAGCATCTATTGACTCGTAGAACCAACGCTACATCCATGTGTAGTGTCGTTTCAACACGTCAACCGACACTACGAACTACGTGGATAGCATGGGTTGACACATAGAATCAATGCTACACATGTGAATATTTCCTTTTCTCTTCTTTCTTCTCCAAACATAAACTATTCCAAGCACTACATAACTCTCAAAAACCCAAAACCTCCTCCACTCTTTCTCATTTTTCGGCTACCTATGACCACCAATTCCAAAGCCAGTTAGTCAATTTTCTTCCTCTTTAACTTATCTTTTAGATCCCCTATTTTTTTGAGCAAAATACTCAAATTTTTTATACCCATTTCTCACTTACAAAACACCTTTTTTTCTTCATTTCCTTCATTTTATCACTTCATTTACTCTTGTAAGTATTTCTATTGATCCTACTAACTTATTATTCATATATTTTTTTATATATTATGTGTTATTATTTATGTGTATAATTTTTTTGTATTATATATGTAGGTTTTGTATTATAACATCAGAAGAAGAATATAATGATCTTAAATAACATAGGACAACACCATGGTAATTTTTCTACTATTAATTAATATTTAATTATTTGTATTATTTAAACTATTTATTAAAATTTTTTTGTTTTTTTTGGTATTATGTAGTGATCGAATATAGGTTTTAATTTGAGTATATAAGAAAATGAGTAAATTTTGTAAAAAACAAAATTAAAAATTTAAAGTCGGTTCAATGCATGAACCAACTTTACATTTTTAAGTCATCATATATAAAAGTAGGTTAATAACCGACTTTAAAAGTCATTTTTGGCATAGTGAAGGTATTTTTCTAAAACATCGAAATTCTTAATACTGCAAATAGGGGAAGGATACCAATTAATTGCAAACTATCTGATATGGCAATACGCAACAAAGAAATATGCCTAGAAACTACATTTTTACTCAGTAAAGATTTATCCAGAATGGTTATCTTAGGCACTCCATTCTTATCAATGTTATATCCATTTAAAGTTACAGAGGAAGGAATTCTGTCCAACATCAAAGGGCATGATATATACTTTTCATTTTCAAAAGCACCAAACTGCTTGGAAATTAATAACCTTAAAAGTAAGGCAAATGAAAAAGAAAATTTTTTGTATTCTCTTAAAGAAGAAGTCAACCACAAAGTTTTAAAATAAAATATAATGGCAGACAGCATGTAGAAGCAAATCACGTCTCTCAAAGAGAAATTTGAAAAAGAGATTTGCTCAGATATTCCCACTGCTTTTTGGGAAAGGAAAAGGCATATGCTTACACTACCATATGAGCTAGGCTTTACAGAGTCAAAAATTTCAACTAAGGCTAGGCCCATTCAAATGAATCAATGAAACCTGGGGATATGCAAAAAGGAAATTTATGATCTTTTACAAAAAAATATTAATTAAAAAAGCAATTCTCCTTGGTCATGTACAACATTCTATGTTGAAAATGCAGTTGAGCTACAAAGAGGTATCCCAAGATTAGTCATTAATTATAAACCCTTAAATCTGGTATTTAGATGGATTAGGTATCCCATGCTTAATAAAAAAGATTTATTAAATCATCTTTATAAGGTGGTAATCTTCTCTAAATTTGACCTAAAAAATGGTTATTGGCAAATTCAGATTGCCCCTGAAGATAGGCATAAAACTGCCTTCATAGTTCCATTTGGTCACTATGAGTGGAAAATCATGCCATTTGGGCTTAAAAATACCCCGTCAGAATTTCAAAAAATTATGAATGAAATCTCCAATCCTTACATGGATTTTACTATTATCTATATTGATGATGCGTTGGTATTTTCAAACTCAATGCACCAATACTCGAAGCATTTATAAAAATTCTTTAAAATAATCAAAGACACAGGTCTTGTTATTTTAACAAGAAAAATTAAAAATTTTCAACTAAATGTTCGATTTCTAGGCTAATCACCCCAATAGATCAATTTATAATATTTGCTGAAAAATTCCCTAATGAAATTAGGGATAAGAAAAAATTACAAAGGTTTTTAGGCAGCCTCAATTATTTGATAGATTTTTATAAGAATCTTACACAAGATGCTAAACCCCTCTATGATAGATTAAAGAAAAATCAACCAAAGTGGGGCCCCGCCTGCACTAAAGCTGTCCAAATAATAAAATTAAGAGCTAAAGAGCTCCCTTGCTTATCCTTACCTCACCCTGATGCATTCAAGATCATTGAGATTGACGCTTTAGAGATAGGGTTTGGAGGGATACTCAAGCAATGAACGACTATAAAAGAGAGCCTAGTTTGTTTCGTTTCTGGCACTTGAAAACCAGCTCAAAAGAACTAATCTACAATAAATAAAGAAATCTTAGCCATAGTTCTCAACATCTCTAAGTTCCAGGAAGACTTGCTTAACCAAAAATTCTTATTAAGAATAGACTGCAAGTCTACTAAAGACATTCTTGAAAAGGAGGTAAAGAACCTAGCTTCTAAATAGATATTTTCTAGGTAGAACGCTTTAATTTCTATCTTTAACTTCAATATAGAATTTATCAAAGTAGAGTCTAATTCACTACAAGAATTCCTTACAAGGGCATACCTTCAGGGCCATGAAGAAGATAGCCAGCCAGCCAACTAAGGCGGCAGAAAGCTCTTAAAGAGTTGAGAAACTCTCTAAAAGGGATGAGTTTGTTGAAGCAGTAACTCGACGGTTAATAACCATCAAGAACAAAGATGTAAACAAAACACCTAAATAGGTAGCTTCTATATATCTTAAAGATAACCTACCATCTTTTGTTAAAACAAGAGATTTTTATGAATTAATTCTAAAAGAAATATATTCCATTGATATAACTCATAACATGAGAAATGGATGCTATATTTCCATTTCCACTCTAAAGATAAAAAGAGTTTTAACTATAGTAGACTGAAATTCTAACTTATATGTCAAAGAATGGTTTAAAGACTGATACATACAACCAATGACTTATGACTAGTTTAATTACATGCAAGTCTAGTAGCACACTCTCTATTATCATAATCAGATGAAATCCCATTCATGGTAGATTCAGTTTAAAATAAGGGATCATTATGCATTCCATGATTTCCCTAACTGGTTCAGAAATTAGTTCTCATTATTTAGACGAACAGATGATATTTTCCCTACAAAGGTCTTACAGGCCTATAATGATTTTGAAAAAATCAATTTTAATCATATCCAAGACCAAGATCATGGTTTAATGTTCTTTCTATTTTTATATAAATTACCTTGGATAATAAAATGCAGTTATGTAATATCATACACTCATCAAATTCCAGACTTAATAAGGTATACTTATACACGATGGTGGGATAAAACTCCCATTGAGGAATTCAATAATTTTCATATTATTGAATTATATCAATCATTGAAAACTATTCTAGCCACTAGCAAAGGTAAAGCCCCTCTGGACTCTGTTATTGAAAAATTAAAAAAGCCAGGGGAAGGATGGAGCATATATCTCTAAAACATTAAAGAAATTTATTGAAGCCATCTCTAATGACGAAGAACAACTTGATCTAGAACCATCAATTGGAGATATACAAATGGCTGGATCAGAATGAAGTTGCTAAAAGCAAAAAGAGACAAAGACCCACTTTTGGGATAATCGACTCCACTTGCTCAAAGAAATCATTAAGGACTCACCATCCAGTAAATGGGGCCTACATCACATGTTAAAAGCATTTGCTTTAATAAAGTTGAAGAATCTTACTTTATTAAAGTTGTAAATTATTAAAGTGAGGTTTGCTTTTTATTATTATATTTTGTCTTATAACGAGCCTACTCTACCTATATAAGGTAAGACCGCTCATTTGATTAGGCATGTGCTTCTTGTGCATAAAAACTCTTTGTATAATTTCCCTTCTCTGTAAAAAAATCCTATTATTAATAAAATATCCTCTAGTTAATTAGGTAACTTTTGTCGTAATTAGTATTTCATAAGAAAATGTTGAAATTGCAATGAACCCAAAATCAGTGTTTAGGAATTAAATAGTATTGACTACCTTGTGAGAATATATAATTTTGAGGCATTATCTTCCTATTTTGAGTGATGATATTTTTCCTACTCTTTTAAATGCTCTTGTTAATTTTAAATTAATAAATAATCTCTATAGGCCTTTGCATTGAATGTTAGGATTTTTAAATCTAAATAAAGTATCATATATTTATTTTTTATTACTTAAATTGAAAGTATATGCCATTCTCTTCATTCATGCTTCTAAAAATAAATAAAAAGACATATATGGGGCCATCTAAACCAATAAAAGAAAACAAATCACAAATTAGCCACTCACCTTATCATGTAAAATATGTACAATTTGTATATGGATTTTTTTCTCTAATAACTCTCTCCCTAAAAAAAGGAGAAAAAAAAGAAAAAGAGGAAAAAATAAACTCTTATGCATATACCTTTGAATGAGTGGTTAAGTATAAAGAGAAAGAAAACTATAGAAAATAATTTCCCAATAAGCCATTTGCATTTTCTTCATCTCTTAATGGCATATTACTTGAGATTTTTATTTGATGAATTTGACTGATGTATGAAAATTATGTGATTTATTTATAAAATCCTTTGATTTGATTCCTTTAATTCTATCAATATTATGCACTACTTTGAGTCTTTTCTTTTTTAAACATATGCAAACTTATTAGTTCACTTCAATACATAAACTCTAATGCATATACCTTTGAATGATTGCTTGAACCAAGAGGATTAGTGTGATTAAGAGTATGCCTTATGAGGTTAGAATTGAAGTGAATTTAAATTGCTTGCATTAAAATTAGGTAAACTAATATTGATACATTTTTTATTTGAATATGAAAGTTATTTTGAACTAATTATTATAGTAAATCATGAATTTTAGAATATTGAAATGACTTATGCTATAGATTTTAACAGTAAACTTAAAAGAAATTTTAAAGAATGAAAATTTTTATTTTCTTATTCTTTTTACTTTGTTTTAAATTTTATTTGTTTTTATTTATTTTCAATTTTTGTTTTACTTTTGATGTTTGTGGGTATCATAACTAAAAACTCTCACGAGATTTATACTCGTCCAAGAAGGAAACCTAAGGGTTTAAAGGCTTATTCCATACTCTAAATGCAACCGTGTTAGCCTTTGGAAATGATTTAGGATAGTTTAATTTTATTTTAAGTTTAAGTTTTTAGTTTTTCACCATTCTTACTAAGAAATTAGCAAGAAGCTAGTTGGTGGTTTGTGATAAGTGCTCAAATGCACTTAATATATCATTATTTTATGCATGTTTGAAAATTCTTTATTTAGTTATAGACCTTATTATCTAATAAGTGGAATATTAGTAGAAGAATGAAAAATTAAAATTTAGTAAGCAGTGAAGCATACAATCACATATAAATAAAGTAATATGAAAAATAAAGATCAACACATGAGATTTTTAAGTGGAAACAACATAGGCCACATCAATGACCTAAGTGGAAAACCACTAGTCCATCGGACCACCTAACTATCTACTATGAAAAATAAGTATCTAGTTACAAGGCTAGGACTCAAACTACCCACCAAGGTAATTCCCCCAAATAACCTACTTGTAAGTCACCGCTTTGATTACAATCTCTACAAGATAAGCATTTGGATCTAGACAAGAATTTCGAAAAAACTCAAGTCCCATGAGTTAATCGAACCCGCATCATTGTCACCTGAAAGATTAGCACATAAACAGAAGTGAAAGTATATGTTCTAGAGCAGATTCAATAATGAACAACCCTAACCAATTGATTTAAACAATATGTCATATAAATCAAAAACAATTAGCAACTCTAGAACAATTAGTTTAAGCACAAGTTCAATAAAGTTAGCTTCTTTAAAGATAATAATTGAACCAAATAATTATTTGGCATACTGATAACTGTATTTTATACAGTTATTTTCACCTATTTTATTAATAGTAATTGCTATGTTTTCTTTATTTTTAGTTAATTTTAGTTTAATTAATTAGTATTTTCTGTTTTTTTATATATTTTAAGAAAATTAAATAAATTGTATCGAAAATGTTCTTAATTGTAAATTTTTGTCCAAAAATATAATTTCAAATAAAAGAGTGTTTAATTGCAATTTATAAAAGTTGAAAATATAATTTAAATTAAAATCGGGCTTAATTTTAATTATTAAAAGTTTAAAATTTAATTTAAATTAACAAAAGGGCTATATTGTAATTAAACAAAGTTTAAAATGTAATTTGAAATATATTTGTGGGTGAAAATGGAATTAACAAAATTTATTTATTTTGCACAGTAGGGAAGAAGCCACGCAACAATCTACATGCGTGGCACGTGGACCGTCCGATCAAATCATAAACAGCTAGGATTGGCAAGTGTTGATCACATCCGACCAAAGCGAGTGGATGCAAAAAATTCTCTTTCACGCGGCTCGGCGCCCGAGTGGGGCCCACCTGCCGCGCAGGCCGGCGTGTAGAGTGGGACCCACGTTCTGACGTGTTGCAGCCGCTGTCCCCCACGTCGCGCGCCTCTCATCTCGTGCACCGATCCCTTCGTGCAACCGGATCTTCAACTAATAAAATTGTGCCACGTGTTTGCACTTATCTGTTGGGCGAGTCAAATAAGGCCACGTGTCCCACTTACTATTTCAGGAAATAATCTTCTGACACGTGGCATGTTACAATGAGTGCGACCGCGCTGGATAGCACCCCTCGATGCAGCCGTTGGCTCCCGTGCGACAAGCAATCATGCGCCCGTTTTCCCGCAACCAATGAAACGCCGCCACGTGTCCCACTAATTCCTGCAGCGAATCAGACACTGACACGTGGCATGCACTTTGATTTTAAAGAATGCAGAATCGGTGCCCTGTCTCACGCGTGAATTAATTAACATTTTCGATACGAAAATTGATTCGCGTAATTTTTGTTTTTCGATACAAAATTTATACGCGTTTTGATAAAAAAAATAAAATAAAAGATGTAATATTTGAGATGTATTATTTTAGCTATAAATAGGAGTTTAGATGATAGTTTTAAGGAGTTTTTTTTGGAGTTTTAGTTTTATAATTTTGTGTGTTGTTCGGTTTTGGACTGCAGAACACGCAGGAGCCATTTTTTGGCTTTTGTTGTGTTCTGCGTGTGCCAAATATTTTTCTATGTGATGTTTTAATTTTCCCTCTTCTTCATCTTATTTTTCTGTAGTTGTTGTTATTTTTATTTTAATTTAATGAAGTAATTTAATTTTTCTAGGGTTGCATTTGATTCAAATTTATGAAGCTTTGATTTTAATTATTTTTGATAGATTTATAAGACGTTTGATTTGTTCGTTTTATCTTGCGCTTAATGCTTTTTGATTATTTACGAATTTTATCAAAACGATTTGTGGCATAAAAATAAACTTGAGAAAGACATTTTTGTGTAAATTGCTCGTAGATAAAATGACATGTATGATGAAGGATAGAAATATACCCTAATTTTATGTGTGACCATTTGAGAACTTAGAACTTAATGAATCTTGGTGAATTTAATTCTCATAAAGATATAGTGAATTAATTTAACGAGGTGTGTTTATACGGAGCTCGGAAGAGATGTATGAATAAAAAAAGAAGTTTTCGGTTGACAAATTAAATGTACTAAAAAATATAAATCAAAAGAAAATAACATGATTTGAGTGGATTAGTTTGGTGAAAAATTGCAATCCTAGAGTTCTCTTATTTTCTTATTAAACCTTTTTCTTAATTTTTTCCATATCAACGATTATTTTGGATAAAATCAGAGAGATACAATTTTAGTAATCAACAAACTATAGTAACAAATCCTCGTGGGAACGATACTTTACTTACAAATCTTTATTACTTGTGACCGTGTATACTTGCACGTTTTTATGTGTGTTGTAAAACACACAACACATACACAATTATTTGATCCAATAATTCAAGAACAAAAAATAAAGAAGAAGCTCTAAGAACATATGATCAAAATATGATAAACCAATTAAGCTTATTAATCAATGAAAAATAACCACAAATTTTTGATGGATTAACTATATATAGATGCCTAAAGAATTATGATATTATATTTTAAAAAAGAAGAAGAGAAAATAAGATAAAGAGAACAATGCTCAAGAATGCTCTTGTGTGATTAGTTTCGATTTATGCTTATGTTTGTATTTATAGAATATTTTGAAGTACATTAGGTTTAAGTGGAATTACCATATTGTCTATAAAATACACTAAAACACTTAAGAAATAAGGACAATATAGTAAAAATCTAATCCAAATAGTAAAATAAATACGTTTTCAAATCAGAGCGATCTAACCAAGTGCGCAATCAATTCAGTACATCATTTGATCAATCGAACATCCTCTCATTTGATCCAGTGATCATTTAATTAATATTCAAAAATCAATGGATTGATATAGTGATTTAACTCTATAGTCCTCAATCGATCATGTAAATCCCTTGATTGATCAAGTTATGTGTTAAGATTAATTCAACCATATTATATTGCTCGTTCGATCTAGTCACCACTCGATCGATTGATGAGCCTATTTTTACATTGTTCCATTTGTGTCTAATATACAATTTAATGTGTATTGGAATAGAAATATACGTGATATGTAATTATTGAGGCTCAATAGCTTTTTTGGCTAGAAAATATTCTTCTAAGACACATCTAGAAACTAAGATTAAAATTATACATTTTGTTCACGAATATCATCAAAACTCATATAAACCTTACAATCCCTTTCACATATTCTTGTGACAAAGCCTCACTCTCACTACATCATGCTCACATGAAAATTAATTTTTTACATAATGGTACTATCCTATGATCCTATATCAGCCTCACTCTTGTTTATACTGAAAAACAAAAAACACCAACAAGCAAACAACTTGTCTCAAATGTCTCACTATTCATAATAGTTCAGTGTATTTAGTAATATAAAAGTGAAAAATATTCATAAGAGTGAGTAATCATAAAATAGAAATTAAAAGCATAAATCCCCTATCTTAAATATCTAAAAAATTCAAAGCAATTCAAAAATAAAAATCTCTCCCTAAATTAACTATCCGCCTTTTTTGAATTTCAAAAGTTTTGATACCAATTTTTCTTCCCCTTTTATCATTAAAATAAACAATATAATCATGAAGCAATGAAAAAATGTTGAGCAAGCAAGTAGTGTATTTAATGATTTAAAAAAGGAGTATATATTCTAAAATAACAATATAATTTTTCTTCCCACTTTTTATCATACAAATAAACAATATAATCATGAAGCAATGAAAAAAGGTTAAGCAAGCAAGTAGTGTACTTAATGATTTAGAAAAGGAGTATATATTCTGAAATAACAATATAATTTTTCTTCCCCCTTTTTATCATACAAATAAACAATATAATCATGAAGCAATGACAATAGGTCGAGCAAGCAAGTAGCATATTTAATGATTGAAAAAAGGAATACATATTCTTAAAAGCTTAGAAAAATCAAAACAGAAAGCTAAAAACAATATATTTTCCAAAATATGAATAAACTCTATTTAAGTTCAATGAATCCTCTAAATAAATTAGAATAAAACAAAAAAAATAATAAAATTGATATAGATAAGTTTTTGAAATAAGGGTTGTAAACATATCTTAACATGACTATAATAGTACACATAAATGATGAAATTAATTTTATCTAAAGTGTGACTATCCATTGACAGCATAAATATATGTAAACAAGACACACAAACATACTAACACATATGGTGACATATCGACAATTACCAAAAGTAAAATATGTGTTGGAAATACAATATATAGGATGTCAATTTGTTCATTTATAATTAGTTATAAAAGATTCAAAAGAAGGAGTATCACCAATCTTAAAAATATTATATTTGAATTCATACTTACACAAAATAAAACTTATTTATCAAGAGAGAACTATAATCTATATTTTTTTTCATTCCCCCATTGTATTTGTTTTTGGGTAAGGGATTGGTTATTAATTTTCTTTTTGTATAACCAATTGTGGCTATTTATTTTGGTGTATGAAAATGCTTTTATATTTTCTTTTTCCTTTATTATTATTATTATTATTATTATTATTAGGAAATATACATAAGCTAGTATACCTAGTATGATGACTTTCACACTAGTTTTGAGGTAGTCTTTTTTGGTTACTGTAGTAGCTTTCACACATCATAGTATATCTCCTTCTCAAAACTAGGTGTCTCTCTAAAGCAACATTTCCTATAAATAATGAAAGAGAGGTCAGCCATAATTTTCATAGTCAAGATTATCTCATGCCCTAAAATATCACATAATTAATTATAAAATTTTAGCATGACATACTTAGGTGTCTAATAAGTGTGTGAGTAGGTTCATGTCAATGTTAAAGCATTTCTACTTCCCTCCCTTTTTATTTTTTATTTTTATTTCTTTATCTTCTAAAGAATAAAAAATAAAGGAAATTTTAAATCCTTGTGTATCAAGTGCCTTAGTAAATAAGTAAACTAATTTCCTTTCAGTAGGCACAAACTCAAGGGTTAAAACTTTAACTTCTACTAGTTTCCCAATGAAATGATGTCTAATGTATATATGTTTTGTTCGAGAATGTAGAACTGGATTTTTAGAGATATAATTAGCACTAGTGTTATTACAATAACAAGGAATTGTACCATGTTCAAAGCCATATTTCTAAAGCATATTCCTCATCAATAGAAGTTATGTGTATGTGCTTGCAGCAGCAATGTATTCTACTTTTGTAATAGATAATGAGATAGAGTGTTGTTTTTTGCTATGCCATGATACAAGATTGTTCCCAATATAGAAGCATCCACCTAAACTACTTTTTGTTACATCTTGATTTCCTGCCTAATTCGCATATGTATATCCACTAATTTCACATGTAGTATCATTAGTAAACCAAATACTAAAGTTTTTTATTCTAGAGATGTACCTTATGATCCTTTTAACATGGTCAATGTGTGATTCCTTAGGACCTGATTAATAACGTGCACAAACACCAATACTAAAGAAAATATCATGTCTACTTCTTAGAGGTACAATAAGCTTCCTATCATACTTCTAAATAGTGTTTGATCAATGCTCTTACTTGACTCATCCATTGAGATCTTGGCACTAGTACTTATGGGTGCTCTCAAATGCTTACTTGCTTCAAGCCCAAATTTCTTAATTAAATTACATGCATACTTGGTTTGAGAAATAAAGATTCCACTTTTAATTTTTTAATTTACAAACCAAGAAAGTATATGAGCTCACCCATTATTGACATTTCAAATTCACTAGCCGTTATGTTCCCAAAATCATCAACAAGAGAGTTGGTTGTTGAACCGAAGACTGTCATCGACATATATTTGAGCTATGAATATATCTTATTTTGTCCTTTTAATAAAAATAGTCTTATCAATCCCCCTCAATCAAAACCTTTGTTCAAAAAATAGGTTGTAAATATTTTATACCAAGCTCTAGAAGCTTGTTTCAATCCATAAAGGGCCTTATTAAGTTTATAAACATATTTTTTAAATTGTAAGTCAATAAAACCTTTTGGTTGTTTGACATAGACTTATTCATTAAGTTTGAGAAGGTAGACTTTACATCCATTTGAAACCGTTTGAATTTCATAAAACATGGAATGACAAGTAAAATATGAATTGATTCTAACCTAGCTACAAGAGAAAATGTTTCATCAAAATCAATTCCTTCAACTTGATTATATCCTTTTGCAACTAGTCTAGCCTTTTTTAATCCCAATATCATGTTCATTGTATTTATTTTTAAAATCCCATTTAGTTCCTATGATGTTATTATATTTAGGTCTAGGTATTAAAGTCCAAACATCATTCCTAGTGAATTGAGCTAACTCATCATGCATCGCATTTATCCAAAATTCAACTTTTTAAGCCTTATTTACATTTTTTGATTCTATTTGAGAAACATAATAGAGATGAGTTATCTCATTTACCTATCTCCTTCAAGTTCCCACTCTTGCATTAGGATCACCAATGATATTTTTAGTTGTGGTTTTGGTAGTATGTGTTACCCTATGAGTTTGGGTGTTAGATACGGTGAACTTATCATCCAAGGATGACTCTTCCTCTACCTCATTATCAACCTTTTCAATGTCAGGAGTTTCTTGAATCTATTCCTCAATTTGTAGGCTTGTGTAAGAAAGTTTCAACTTTGTCATCAGTCACTAGAGTACTAGTATCTACATCATCTATAACAACATTGATGGACTCCATCAAAGTATTATTTCTTAAGTTGAACACTCTAAAGGACCAATAACTGCATCATCTATAACAACATTAATGGATTCCATTACACTATTAGTTCTCAAGTTAAACACTCTAAAATCATGACTTGTTAATAAGTAACCTAGAAATATGCTTTCATCACTTCTAAAGTCAAATTTTCCTAGATTGTCATGATCTGTAAGGATGTAACATCTACTTACAAACACATGTAGATGTTTAAGATTCCATTTCTTACTTTCTATAACTTATAGAGGGTTTGCTTTGTACCTGAACGTAGGTAGACACGATTAATTATATAGCCTGAAGTACTTATTACCTCAACCCAAAACTTCTTAAGAACATCATTTGCATATAGTATAACTCTTGTCATCTCTTACAACACTTGATTATTTATTTATACTATCCTATTTTTTTATGGGATAATTAGTGCTAAGAACTCATGAGCTATACCATATTGTTTACATAATTTAGCAGATCTTGAGTTTTCAAATTATTTACCATGATTTTTCCTTAGTCTTATTACATCAGTTATTTTGTTAGTTTATTCAACTACACTTTAAGACAAAAAAGAACTAAATAAGTTGAAAGCATCATATTTTTATTTTAGAAATCCAACCCATGAATAACGAGAAAAATCTTCAACAACAATAATAATATATTTCTTACCACCTAAACTCTCAGTTCTCATAGGACCCATAAGGTCAATGTGAATTATCTCAAGTGTTTTTTCTTGTGTTAACTCCTTTGATTTTCTTATAAAAGGTGTGAGTTTGTTTGCCAAGTTGACATGGTCCATAAATAGTTTTTTCAATTTCAGAAAGCATAGGTAGACCATGCACAATATTCTTTTTGCTCATATTAACAAGACCTTTAAAATTGATATGTCCCATCTTTTGATGGCATAATGAAATAGAATGATCATTAGCTAAGTTGCAAGTAGTTGTAATAAGGCCTATATCAATGCATTAGAAATTTTCTTGAGACCTAGTTCCTCTAGCCACATATTCATCTTTTGAATCTATTATAATACAATGATTCTTGGTAAATTGTACACTATAATTTTTGCCACAAATTTTACTGATGCTTTTTAGGTTGGCTTTAAGTCTATCAACATGTAGTACATCATATAACCTAGGCATACCATCAATCTAAATTGTACCATTACCAATAATCCTTGATTTATTTCCATCACTAAAAGTAATTGTACCTTCGTTATATTTTTCATAAGTTTTGGAAAGAGAACTATTACTAGTCACACGTTTAGAACAACCACTATCAAAATACTAGGTAGTAGAAGATTCAACATTAAATGTAGTATGGACTATGTAAAAAGTTCAATCAGATTTTTCCAATCCAAACTTTTCTAGTTTTTTGAATCATGTGCTTATTTATGAAAACATGATTATTGTTTCTTGAATAGGATGCATCCAGTTTATCAACATAATTATAAATCATCAAGAATCTTCTAGGAATAATGTGTCCCTTTCTACCACATTTGTAGCATTTAGGAATAAATTTCGAAGTAGATGGAAGAGATGTGTAATGGTAGGGATTATAATTTTTTACAAATGCATTTGACTTTGAAGGGGTTGGTGTAATGTTTGCATCTATATATCCTAGCCCTCTCCTGTCTCCAAAAGGCTTTCCATAATCAAGAATCTTGTTCAACCTTCAGCTCTAATTGTTAGCTTATTTACAACCTCCATGGATTTTTTTAGCTCAAGCACCAATTTATCTTTATCAGTTGAAAGCTTGGTATTCTTCTTTCAAACCTTAAAGACTCAAATTCAAGGCATTATTCTGTTTTTACAAAATATTCTTTTATTCTTTTAAAATAGTATTCCTTTTTTATGGCTATAGCACCTTTAGAAAAAAATTGAATTTTTTTGCATTATAATCAAAAAGAAAAGAGGATATTAATTCCTTAATATCCAAGCTATAACCCCCAATAAGATAATCCATAACAAGATCCTAGGCACACTAACTTTTCCATGGAATCAATTAAAAAACTTTTAAGAAATAAGGACAATATATTAAAAAGCTCATCTAAATAGTAATAGAAATATATTTTAAATAATTGGGTGCTTGATCAATCTAAGCAAGTGCTCGATAGATCGAGTAAATTGGTCAATCGATCCAGTGATCATTTAATTAATATTCAAAAATTAGTGGATCAATCCAATGATTTAACTCGATCTATCTAGTCACCACTTGATCTAGTCATGTGTTAAAATTAATTCATTGAGGTTATATTACTCAATCAATCTAATCATGTATTAAAATTAATCAATCAGGTTATATTGCTCCACTAATCTAATCATTACTCAATCGATCAAGTAGCCTATTTTCAAATTTTTTTATTGTGTCTAATATGCAATCTAACTTATACGGGAATAGAAATATACCTAATATGGGATCGTTGATGCTCAATAGATCCTTTGACTTGAAAATATTCTTCTAAGGCTCACTTAGAAACTAAGATTACAATTATATATTTTATTCAATAATATCTCCAACACTCACATAAACCATACAATGCTTAGTGATTACATAAATTTGTATTTTCTTAGTTTTACTATCATTTTATGTAAATCTATTTATTCAAAATCACATACATATCTTAGTATTTTTTAGGTATTTCTTGTATTTAAATAATTTAACTTGAAGAAATATACTTAAAGCACTTCATTAAAATTATTAGATCTTTAGAAGATAACATATATAAAGAATTATTTATGTTTCTATAATTGAAAAGAGGTTATACAAATAAAAGATCCAAAGTGATGTAGAGAAGAGTATGTTATGGCACGAGGAAAAAGGATACAATCAAAGCGCCCCAAATATGATGCAAGTCACGGCTTGAAAAGTTTTTTAGCTTATCATTTGTCCCTTATCCTTCAGTCCGTTAATTTTTCGCTTTTCTTAGCTTTCTCAAGCTTTTCTTTTATTATTTAAAGTTCTTCCCTCGATTGAGAGTTGAAAATTTTAGTTTATGTAATAAATTTTGAAGTATATTTAAATGTATTATTTTTAGTTTATCTCACTTTTCAGGTTATCTCTCTTTGTTATTTTACATACTATATTCTAATTTCTTGATCATTTATTAAACTATGCATGTCTTGCTATAAATCATATGGGATATTAAGTTTTATTTCTTTATTAAGATTTAAATAAACTTTGTAAAAGAAAAATATATTGACAAATTATTTTTCATAATATACAAGAGAATTAGATTGAGGATTTAAAATATTATGGATCTAATTTAGAGTCAACTCTTAGATGGCTAAAATATTATGGATCTAATTTAGAAAACACTATTTTAAATATTTTTGATTCAATAAATGGGAGTGCAAATTCTGCTTGGAGGTTTTCTAGCAACATGAATAGCATCGAAGTTCTGTAAGGATTTTATTTTCTTTACAATTATTTTTTATGCTTATTTCTTACATGTTATATTTAATTTGTCTGTGATTAAATTTAACTGTGCTGGCTGTTTGTAAAAATGATATAATAATAACGTTGTTATGCTTGCGAAATATTAAATAGGTAAAAATCCCTAAAATGAATTGATTTTATTTTTATTCAAGATTTTATATTAAGAATGTTAGAGAGAAATATATTATTTTTCATTACAAACTTAAATCTAATAATTAGATTTTAAGGTTTAGTTATCTGGTCTAATTTAGAGTAGTGCTCTTTTATTTGTTGGTACAATCGCCCGGTAGTTAGAGTGAAGCTCTATTTCAAAAGTTTTTATAAGAATTATTATCTAAAAATGTATTGACAACACGTTTTCAGTAGTGGTTTTAAAACTTGAAAGTTAATACTCAGATAACTAAATTCTTAGGTTTAATTTGGACACCTTGAATAAAGTTTAAACTATCTAACCCCACCAAAGGTGGCATTTAAATGGTTCATTTTCAATCTCTTAGAAAAAGGAATTAATTTAATTAACCAAATTAGTTATCAACCCCACCCATAGGTTTTAATTGATTTTTTTAGTTAACAAAGAATATCTAACCCTACCAAAGGTGGTATTCATACAAAAAAGGGAGAATCAATAAATATCAATTCATATCTATAATAACCTAGATAATATGAGCAAGCATAATTAACTTAGTTATTATATCCATAAATACTCCACTATTTATAAAAGATAAAATTTGCATAAATTTTTATTGAATCTATGTTTATTTTTATATAAGTAGATTAAAACACAAAAAACCCAAAATATCGTGACAGGATGTTTTGGATTTAATTTTGTTTTTAAAAGTTTGAATAATAAATTAAAAACCACATACATTCCTTCCTTAGATCGACCTTGGGAGTATACTTATCATTTTATATGAAATGATTCGTGCACTTGCAAGAGTTTTATAAATATAAAACCAAAGTATTGGCAGGATCAACAATGCCGGTTTTCGCTCATCAAAGTTTTTGGCAATCCCGATTCTGCTCATCAATATGCCAAGGAATAGGTTAAGAAGTTCATAATGTAAAATACCAATGTTGCTCACACTCCTATGAGTAATACTCTTAAACTTCATCAAGAATATTTTGGAAAGGAAGTAGAGTAGACTTTGTACATGAGTATGAATGGGAGTCTTCTCTACTTGACTACTAGTCGTCCAGACATCTTTTTCAATGTAGGATTTTGTGCTAGATTTCAAGCTAGCCCCAAAGAATCACATCTTTCTTCTATCAAATGGATCATCAAATATGTTAGTGGTACATCAAAATTCAAAATTTTGTATCCTTAAAGACACTACTATAGAGTTGGTTGGGTATTTCAATGCTGATTGGGCAGGGTGCATGCAAGAAAGCGTACTTCAAGTAGGTGCTTCTACTTGGGTAATTCATCGAATTCTTGGCACAATAAAAAGTTGAGTCCTATGTCCCTATCCTATCACACCCTAAAAAATATGGGTATGTGAGATAGAAAGGGGGTAATTTTAAATTATGTTTAAAGGAAATTTCTTTAGTAATCATAAAAAAATCAATTTAAAAATCATTTAAAAATCAATATTATAAATAATTCAGGTACTCTTTAAAAATTATCTGTTCAAAAAGTAAAATCATGATAAATTTATAAATTTAGATCAAATACATCAAGTAGAATATATCAAAGTAGTCTCAACCTAGCTAATCGTAAATTATAATGTTAATAAAAGAATAAGGTTTTAAGTAGTACTTTTGTAATGTCAAAATCCTCCTTTCAAGATAACCTTATCTTCACCATGATTATCTTGAAAAATATAACTAGGTAAAAAGGGAAGAGTGGGGGTGAGCTACACATAGCTAAGTAAGAGTGTACTTACTTGTATGTGTTGCATATTGTTTGTTCACTTTAATGATCTCTATGTTGTAGCTTGATTGTTGGGATTATTCCATATTTGTATGCCTTCTCTCCCTCATATAGGAGTTTCCTTTGACTTTATGTGTCAAAGAGGGGGATAATTTTATGTGCGTAACTATGTGATTTGTTTCCATACTATGTGTTACATGGGTGGTAAGTCTAGGATTGCATTAAATCTTGTTGTCTAACTTGCATACACTTAGGGTGATTTTTTCTTGAAGTCAGGGAGAGTTATGTAAATTGTATGTGTTGTTGCATGATTATATGTGTTTAAACTATCAATGTATACGTAACATGATATTATTTGGATAGACTACACACTGTTTTTGCATGATACATTCACGAGACTTGTGTTTGTTTACTCAGTGTTTCTATCTCCCTATATACAAGGTTGGTTATTATGAATTGATAATGCACACATGCACATAGGTAGGTACATCATGATTGAAAGAAAGTTTTACACATACCATGGGATTGGTTTCTTAGTATGTATGCTAGGTCATAAATGATGATTTTTGGTTAGGTTTGGGGCAGGTATTTATGAAAATTACTTGACAACTTTCAAATTGAAGAAAAAAGGATTTTTTACACCTCAATAGGGATCTCATCGAACCCTCTCATTGAACATGTCATTGGACCTATAGTTGTTAGGGAGGACCTTGATGAGGATGGATGGCCATTGGTGATTGTCTATAAAAAAATTCCCTCTCTTTAATGTTTTCTTAATTCAAATTATCTACTAAAACTTTTTATCAAATTCAATTCAATTTTCACTAAGTATATTGAATGTGTTTAGATAATTGCGTGTGCATAAAATAATGTAGTTGACTATTTTGTGAAGTTTTTGAGAACACTATGAGAGTGGGTGGGGCTGTATTGTTTTAGTTCTCATATCAGTGGTTTTTCATGGTAAGTGGTTGAATGTGTTTCCCACTTTGGCTATGTGTGATACATTGATGGTGGTCCTCACATTTGATTGTTCACATTATACACTTTACTGATCTTTGATTACTAATCACCCTATATTGAGTAGTGTCATATTTTGAGGAAAGCTTGGCTCGTGTGTCACACCAATATTTTGTGGAGCTAGCAAGCGAGGGTAGTAATATGTTGTTCGAACAGAGGTTATGACTGATAGAGGTATTTGTGGTTTTATTTCTATCAGAGTTGTATCTATTTTCTTTCTTAGTGGATTTTCTTGCTATCAAGTGATTTCTGTATGCAAGTTAAGGATGTTAACAAATAGATAGAAGTTCTATCCAAATTTAGCTTATTACATGATTGTCTTTGCATGATCTTCTTTATTATGAGTACAATCTAAGTCTTTATATTTTTTATTACCATATATAGGTTTAGGACTCTCATTCAAAAACTACTTATTTCTATTTAGTATACTTTACTTCCTACTTGTGTCACATGTGAATATATTTTCTATCTACATAAATATATTGCATGCATAGGATTATTATTTTCTATTACACTATTGCTTAGGGGAAAAGGTCATTTAGGAGCAGTATCTCATTACCCATGTTATGTACTGGGTCTCAAACTCTTTCACAATGATTGCAATTCGCTCAGTCTGGCTATAACTATAGTTACTTAGAAGGAGCACCAAAGTATCTGGGCGAATAGGAACAATCAATTTGGTAGGAGTATGTTAATGATAATTGGATTAGAAACCTAAGGAAACAAAGTCATTAAAACCCTAACCTTGAGACACCACAAAGGCTGATCACTCCCTTTTTTAGGTCGAATTCAAGCATTCAATCAAGAACATAAGAAGGAAAAGCAAAAGGCTTTCTGAAAAAACTTGATAACATGATCAAAAAGTTTTTCAAAAATTACATGGCTGCCACTTTTTATAAGCAACAAACTCTAAAAGAAGAACCGTAAACAAAATGGGCCTATTTAGTGGTGGATTGGACCTAATCAATCCTTAAATAATTAAAAACTAAAAAGACTTATGATAAATAAAACATAAAAGCCGACAATTAACTAAAATGAAAATTGCTTCCTAAATTATTCCTTGCATCCAACTTGATCTTCCAAATCTATCCCTTGCATAAAAATATAATAGATCATTCTTGGTAAAGCTTTGAAATCCTTAAATTTAGTTTTTAGATTCTTCTAACACATCATATTTTAATTGCACTTCCATGATCAAACATTGGAAAGCTTCTTTCATCCTTTTTGTCTTGGCCCAAGTCATTGGACCACCAATTCCTTGTAAAGAATCTTAAGAATATTTGGGAACATTAACTTCGTCAGCACCTTGATCTCTATTATTCCCCTCCTCTTCAAAAGGTTCATCCTCAAATAACCTACATCAAATAAAGATAAATAAGCAACATTAAAAGTTGTACTAACATTACCATAGTCACTTGGTAAATCTTTCTTGTAGGCATTGATCCATTCAAAGACTTGAAAAGGTCCATCTCTTCGAGGCTACAATTTGGTTTTTATTGTGTTGGAAACCTCTCCTTATGCATATGCACCCAAACCCAATCTCCAGGTTGAAAAACAACCTTCAAACACCTCTTATTGGCTTTCTTAGCATATTGCTCATTCTTCCTTTCAATGTTGGCCCAAACTCTGGCATGTAAATCCTTCATAAAATATGCCTTTTTCTTTCCATCAAGATTAGCATGGTCATTAGTAGGAAAAGGTAAAACATTTACAGGTGTTAAAGTATTAAAGCCATAAACAATTTCAAGAGGAGAAAAAAAAAGAAGTATAATGAACAAGCTTATTATATGAAAACTTAATAAATGGAAAACACTTCTCCCACTGCCTTAAATTCTTTTGAATGATATCACGCAATAAAATTATGAATGTCCTATTAACGACTTTAGTTAGCCATCAGTTTGAGGATGTGAAATAGTAGAAAATAATACTTTTGTTCCTAATTTATTCTCTAAAGAGCACCAAAAATGACTTAGGAACTTAACATCTCTATCACTGACAGTTGTCTTAGGCAACCCATGCAAACAAACCACTTCTTTAAAGAACAAATCAATAAATGTGTTTTGTCATTCATTTTAAAGCATGCAATAAAATGAGCCATTTTACTAAACCTATCAACAACAACAAATATGTTATCCTTACCACTTTGAGCCTTTGGTAATCCTAAAAAAACAATCCATAGATATATAAATCTAAGGTTGATTAGGCACAGGTAAAGGGGTATACAAGCCATGCAAATTAACTTTTGATTTTGCTTTCACGAATAGCTTGCACATCATGCTTCATATTAGGCCAATAAAAATGCTCACGTAAAATGTATAAAGTCTTTAGAACACCAAAGTGACCCATCAAACCTCCCCTATGACTTTCCCAAACAAGCAACCCACGAACAGAACAAATAGTCACACATAATTTATCTTTCATGAATACAAATCCTTCATGCTTATAAAAATTACCAAACATACACTTATCACTTTCATTCCATACTTGGCTAAAATTAGAATCATTAGCATACAAATCCTTAAGAAATTCAAAACCAAATAATTTAGCTTGCATTGAAGTAAGTAATACATAGAAAATGCATCAGACACAATGTTTTCCTTACCATGCTTGTATTTGATTACATGAGGAAATGTTTCTATGAACTCTAACCACTTAGCATGTCTTTTATTAAGCTTACCTTGGTTCTTCCAGAACTTCAAACTCTCATGATCAAAATGAAAGATGAATTCCCTCGACCACAACTAATGTTTCCATATTTGAAGAGTTCTCACTAATTCATAAAGCTCCTTGTCATAAGTAGGATAATTCAACACTACCCCACTTAGCTTTTCGCTAAAATAAGCAATTGGTTTGAAGTCTTGCATCAAAATAGTTCCTATGAAAATCCTGGATGCATCACTATCTATCTTAAAAACTTTATCAAAGTTAGGCAAACATAACAAAGGTGCATTAGTTAGCTTATCTTTTAAAGTTTTTAAAGCTCTATCATGCACATCATCCCACTTAAAAACAACATTATTTTTAATAAGTTCATTCTGATGCAAATTAAGGACCTGGACATGTCAATCATACAAATGGGAATGGAGCTGCATTTGTACAAGACCCTTTGTCACTTCCTAGTGGCCCAATAACAAGACTTAGAGCCAAATATTTCAAGGAAGCACTAAATAGCTTGATCCATAAGAATTGGGTTGATTCTAAAATGAAAAATATGTACAAAAAAAATAATCAAGACCTAGTCCATGTCATCAAAGCAATTGAATAGGATTATTAGCATGAAAATTCGTAGCCAACATAGTGTGACCATTAAAGGGTGTGAATTTGAAGAGTTTCAAGAATATTTTGACATCCAAGCAATTGAAGAAGCTTATTAGCATGAAAATTTGTTACCAGCATAGTTTGACTATTAAAAGATGTGAATTTGAAGAGTTTCAAGAATATTAAATAAGAGAATAACTTAGTCTTGGCTAGGCATGTTAAAATACATTGAATCTAGTCATTTAGCTATTTATTGGTTGTCTTTAGAAGTCCAAATTGGTTGTCTTAAGAAGTCCAAAATAGCCATTTATTAGCTATCTTTAAAAGTCAATAAATAGCTATTTTTTAGTTGTATTTAAAAGACTAAGAGTCCAAAAAAGGTAAAGAACTTGTTTAGTCTAATTTTTGTGGTGTAATTATGACTTTGCCTATTCTTGGAGGGCTGCTCCATGTATAAAGAGGAGTGCTACGAATTTTAAAGATCAGATTGGAATTATTAAGAAAATTATCTTCTTATGAGGTCTTGCATTCCTCTTAGTTCTTAAAAGAACTCTTGAATTTATCAAGTTAATCTCGTGGCGTTCAAATAACCAAACTTATCACCCTGAATTCTTGGGAGAATCCTTTGGTTTTGTTGGTGTGGCATTTCAATCCTCTATAGTCTTGATTTTCATCTTGTTAGGTCACGGGTTAAGACTCAATAAACCTTTTCTTCATGATCTTGGGGTTTCGATCCATCATTGTTATCGAATTTCATCACAAATTTTGGTGGGGTTTGCTTCATTCTCCCCCTATTGAGAAGGATTGGTCCTCAAATCATCACCTAAGTCGAAAGGAGACAAATTATAAAAATTAAAGTTTGCACTAACACCATACTCACCTAGTAAGTCAAGCTTGTAGGCATTATCATTTATGCGTTCCACTACTTGAAATGGTCCGTCACCCCAAGGTAGGAGTTTTGAACATCATTTCTCCAGAAAACGGTCCTTAAGTGCAACCAAACCCAATCTCCTGGTTCTAACACTACCTCTTTGCATCCCTTATTGGCTTGTTGGACATATTGTTTGGGCCTCCTTTCAATGTTCAACTGTGCCTTTTCATGAATCATTTTTATCAATGCTGCTTTCTTCTTTCCATCTAAGTTCACACATTCACTCAAAGGTAAAGAAGTCAAATCCAAAGGTGATAATGGGTTAAAGCCATAAACAATTTCAAATGGTGAAAACTTAGATGCAGAATGTACACTTGATTGTAAGAAAATTCAACATATGTCAAACAATCTTTCTATATTTTTAAGTTGTTTTTAATAATATCATGCAACAAAGAAGACAAAGTTCTATTTACTACTTCAGTTTGGCCATCTGTTTGTGGATGACAAGTAGTAGAAAACAATAACTTAGTTCCCAATTTTCCCCATAAAATCTTCCAAAAGTAACTCAAAAAATTTACATCCCTATCAGAACAATGATCCTAGGCATACCATGTAACCTAATAATCTCTTTGGAGAAAAAATCAATTATATGTGATGCATCATCAGTTTTATGACATACAATGAAGTGTGCCATCTTGGAATATCTATCTACCTTGACAAAATCTAAATCTCTCCCCCTCTTTGTCCTAGGTAAACGTAAAACAAAGTCCATAGAAATATCAGTCCAAGGTTCACTAGGTATTGGCAAAGGGGTGTACAAACCATGGGGTTGCAACTTAGACTTAGCTTGTTTACATGTGATAGACTTCTCACAAATTATTTCCACATCATGTTTCATATGAGATCAAAAATAATGACCATGCAAACCATATTTAGTCTTAAAAGCATTTTTCCATTCGTCACCTTTTTTCACCCTTATCTGATGATATCCACTCTTAAGATCAATTTTTGTATAGACACAAGAACCATGAAATTCATCCAATATATCATCTAATGTTGGAATGGGATGATGATACTTTACTGTTATGTAGTTGATGGTTCGACAATCAACATACATCCTCTATGTTCCATCCTTCTTAGGAACAAATAGCACTAGAATCGCACAAGGACTCATGATTTCACGCACATACCCCTTCTCTAATAAGTCACTTACTTGCCTCTGAAGTTCCTTGGTCTCTTTAGTATTACTCCTATAAGTAGGTTGGTTTGAAATTATGCACTAGGTATGAAGTCAATTCAATGTTCAATCCCTCGGATTGGAGGTAAACCAAAAGGAACCTCTATAGGAAGAACATCTTCAAACTCTTACAAAAGAGAAACAATATCGCACGGTAATGCACCGACGAGATCATTAGTACATAAAAGAGCTCTCTTGTACATGAGTACAATAAAGGGCTGATGTGAAAATAATGTTGTCTTGATCTCACTTTTTTTTGCAATATAATTGAATTTTTCCTTTCTTGTTCTCATTATGGGTGAAATCATTTCTCTTTTTTGTTCACTCTGATCAATGTTTTTCTTTCCCTTTTTTTAACTTTCTTTTTTTTTCATTTGATCTTTGTAACTTTAATTGGTCCTCCATAACCTATTTTGGAGTTAATGGCACAAGAGTATTAAGTTTCCCTTTAAGAGTGAAAGAATACTTATTTTTGAATCCATCATGCATAACCCGCAGATCATATTGTCATGGTCTCCCCAATAATAAATGGAATGCGTTCATAGAAACCATATCACAAAGCACCGTATCCATATATTTCCAATGGATAATGCCACCATTATTTGTTTTGTCACTTTGCCACTTTCATTCAGCAACCGGTAAGGTTGAGGATGTTACAAGGTAGTTAATGCCAATTTCTCCACCAAATCAGTGCTGACTACATTTGTGCAACTTTTCCATCGATAATGACATTGTAAACTTTGTTAATTACAAAACATCTAGTATGAAACAAGTTCTCCCTTTGGTTACTTTCTTCCCCCTTAACCTACACATTAAGAACTCACCTTGCTACCAATAAATCTCCAATCATAGCATTTTTCTCATCATCGACATCCTCCAAAGATGGTATATCATCATCATCTACCTCTTCATCATTCTCTAACTCAAGCTCTCCTTGAGCATTTATCAACATCATTACTTTGTTCACACATTGGATGGCTATGTGTCCTCACCCTTGACATTTAAAACACTTAAGATAACGTGTTTTAGAACTCGAAGTCTCTGTGTTACTTGAAGTAGTGACAGTCTTTCAGTTGTCATTCTAAGATAGTTTATGTTTTGGCTTATTTTTTAGATACTCATCCCTTTTTGGAACTATCTTCCACAGACTTGTGGTAGCCATAGGTTGTCCCCTCCTACCCAATGCCTTTCGTTTGAATTGTTCCTCCACTTTTATGGCTTTGTGTACCATATTTGTCAACTCAATATAGTGCTACATCTCAACTATATCTACAATCTTATGATTTAAACCATGTAAAAGTCTAGCCATAGTGGCTACCTCCATCTACTTGTAATACTCATCCACACTCTTGGAACATTGAGTTAACCTATAAAACTTTTGATACAATCCCCTATAATAGTGATTGGGTATAAAACACTTCCTCATAAGCATTTTCATCTCCTCCCAAGTGTCCACTGGTGGCTCTCTATTCCTCCTCCTATTAATTTGTAATTGATCCCACCAAACAATAGCATAATTGGTAAATTCAATTGCAGCCAACCTAACCTTCTTTAACTCTGAATAATTATGATAATCAAACACCATCTCCATTTTAGTTTCCCACTCCAAATAAACTTTAGGGTAATTTCTACCTTGAAAAGATGGGATTTTAATCTTTATGTTTCCTAAATCATTATCCCTCATAGACCTACCCATTCTAGCTTCTGTATTCCCATACCCACACTCAAACCTGCCCCAATTCAATTATGGCTCATCAATCTCCTCCATCTTTACCTCTTCCTCAACACTTTGCCATGGAACATGTCCACCTTGCTACCTATTAGGGATGTCTTATTTTTCTCCCCTAGGATTCCCTTATTCTACCCTATCCAGACTCTCTCAATAGGCTCTAATTTAGCCCTCATCATATGCCTCATCTCCCCTAACAACACTTGAATTTGGAGGTTAGGAACTAAGGGTTGTCAACATTCTTTGGTTGAATCTTTCTCCTGATTATTAGAAATACGTATAATTTGCAAAATAAGGTTAGAATCCTCATAAGTACTCATCACATATTTCACTCAAGAATTGATACACTTGCACTCGTGTTTTTTTCACTCTAAATGGCTTTTACCCTCTTATGGTCTCACACACTCTTGCCCTTTTTCATTCTTTTGTATCTTCTTTACATCTTAATCAAACTTCAAAAAACTAAATCAAAATAATCCAGCAGTAATTCAAAAATGAGAAACAACCAATACTCATCAAAAAGATCAAGAACTTGAATAAGGAGAGAAACAAGATTGATAGTAAGATTTTTTTTAGAATCATGTATTGAGAAATGATATGAACTGAGAAATTTTCATCTTCGTGTACTGAGAGATTTCTAACTAAACTTATATAGTTTTTTTATAGCAAGGAAAGGAAATCAGGAAATAGAATGAACATAAAAGATAGCAAAAATTATATTAGAACAAAAGCACTAATACCAAAGATACAAACCCCACCAACAAATATTGTCTTCCCGATCTTGGGGTTTCAATCCATCATTGTTATTGGGTTTCATCACATTTGTTGGTGGGGTTCGTATCACATTCAAAGATGCAGAGTGGGACCCACATTTCGGCTGCGTAGAAATTCCCCCGAGGCGTATCGCTGTCCGTTGGATCAAATGAACGGTCCAGATTGAAGCGCGTGGAACCAAGCTATCGCGCACCGAACCGTTTTTCTAAAATCGTGGGCGACGCGGTTCATCCAAGCGGCGTGCACCATAAAGGTCTCTTGAATAAGAAGTAGCCACGTGTCTACTTTATTTTGAAGCCAACAATATTATGACACGTGGTATTTACAATGCGCGCGACCGCGCTGGATCACGCCCGATTTGTAGCCGTTGGCTCCAGTGCGAAAACCCATCGTGCACCCGTTTCTCGCAGCTAATAAAATTCTGCCACGTGTCCGCATTATTCCTTGCAGCGAATCAGAAGCGGACACGTGGCAAGCACTTTGATTTTAAAAAAAATGCAGAAACGGCGCCTGTCTATGCGTGATTTTTAATTTTTAATTTTCGATATCGAATTTCAAAACGCGTCGAAATTAGTTTCGAGGGAATATTTTTTTACGCGTTTCTGAAAACAAAAAAAATAAAATAAAAAATGTAATATTTCTGATGTATTTTTTTGGCTATAAATAGGTGATATTATGATAGAGTTGAGAAGTTTTTTTCGGTTTAGAATTTTTGTGGTATTAGGGGTTGGACTGTAGAACACGCAGAAGCCATTTTTGGCTTTTGTTGTGTTCTGCGTGTGCCAAATATTTGTTCTATGTGATGTTTTAATTTTCATTCTTGTTCTTCTAATTTTTCTGCATCTGTTGTAATTTTAATTTTTAATTAATGAAGTAATTTAATTTTTCTAGGGTTGCATTTGATCTGAATTTATGAAGCTTTGATTTTAATTATATTTTTGAAAGATTTATAAGCCGTTCGATTTGTTCATTCTCCTTTGTGCTTAATGCTTTTTGATTATTTACGAATTTTATCAAAACGATTTGTGGCATAAAAATAAACTTGAGAAAGGCATTTTTGTGTATATTGCTCATAAATAGAATGACATGTATGATGAAGGATAGGAATATACCCTAATTGTATGTGTGGCCATTTGAAAACTTAGAACTTAATGAATCTTATTAAATTTAATTCTCATAGAGATATAGTGAATTAATTTGACGAGGTGTGTCTATACGGAACTCGGAAGGGATGTATGGATAAAAATAGAAGTTTTCGGTTGACAAATTAAATGTACTAAAAAATATAAATCAAAAGAAAAAAACAAGATTTGAGTGGATTAGTTTGGTGAAAAATTCCAATCCTAGATTTCTTTTATTTTATTTTTACCCACAAATTTAATCCAAATTACATTTTGCACTTTCTTAAATTACATTTAAGCCCTTTGCTAATTTTAAATTAAATTTTTAAACTTTTAATAATTATAATTAAGCCCAAATTTAATTTAATTATATTTTCGATTTTTATAAATTGTAATTAAGAAACTATATTATCTGAAATAAAATTTGTGGACAGAAATATGAAATTAAGTACATTTTCGATACAAATTATTTAATTTTATTAAAAATGTATTTTTAGCACGTAAAAGGAAAATATTAATTTATTTAACAAAAATTAACTAAATATTAAGAGAACATAGCAATTATCATTACTAAAATTGATGAAATTAACTATATAAAATACAGTTATCAACACCCCCAAACTTAAGTTTTTGCTAGTTCTCGAGCAAAAGGAAGGAAATAAAACAAAGATAACTGCATTTAAAATAGTGATTTTCAAAATATTTCTTTTCATACATTCCAAATAACATAACTCAAAGAAATAAAAGAATTTTATCTAAGCATCAAAATCAATTTAAAAGTATATAACCTTTTCACAATAAACTTTTAAGTATGTGTGTACAGTTTTTTCAAATTTCATCACATGCAATCCGGATCAGTTTATACAAATATGAAATCAAACAAATTATCATGAAAACACAAATCTCATAAGTTTATTTTTCATTTCTCTCTCCACTAATGTAGACAAACAAAAAACACCAATTCAATAGGACTTCATTAAGCTTGTAATGTATGCCTTAGGTAAAGCTAGGATAAAAGATTATATTTAGCACAAAATTTCCTAAACACATCATTTTAGGATTGAAACAAGAGATCTTCTATCATCACATCCAAGCTCAATTTTTTTTCCTTTTTTCCTTTTTTTCTCTTTTTTTCTCTTTTTTTTCTTCTTTTTTTCAGAATCTGTTTTTTTTCTTTTCTGCTTTTTTTTCTTTTTTTTGTACCCTCTTTTTTTTCATGATATATCTTTAATTATTTACTAACAACTATAAATGTTAATGAGATAGGAAAAATAGATATATCCACAAACACATATATATATATTTTTTTAAGATAGGCTTTTGAAATGAGATATATATATATATATATATATATATATATATATATATATATATATATATATATATATATATATATATAAACTTTGAAGCTCAACAGGGGTATACTATGGATAGTGTATGTGAAGGTAGATAGAAAGGCTCAAACGATACAAAGATGGCCTAAATCATTTTCTTAGTTAAATGTTATCTATAATTTCGCCTCGAGAGAAAATCAAACAAATTCTAAGAATTGTGACACCAAAAATATCAATCGAATTCCATACTCACATAAACCTTCTCTAAATTATCATAGCAACTCAAAAATCAAGACTAGTGCTCATAACTATTTATCCTTGTAAAAATGAAATATACGTAAAAATTATTCTTCACTTAGACAATATTCAAATTTTTCAAATAATTATGCATCATTTAAATCGAAGAAATAAAAATAAATCACTATTCATAGAAAATTATCTTCAATCAACCAAAAAAACAAAAAACAATTTCACAAGCAATAACATCCAGAAAGTATTTCAACTTCGTTCAGTCAAGCAATAACATCCAGAAAGTATTTCAACTTGGTTCAGTATATACACCACCCCCAAACTTAATATACACGTTGTCCTCAATGTGTGAAAATTAAAGAACATTTGAGATGGGTTTAAAGAGACTTCTTGGTTTGTTTGATTGACAAAAAACCTTCATTACCTCCAATTTGCACCTACGAAGGGAAAAAAATAACATAACAAAATATAAAATTTAATACATGCAAAAAATAATAAAAAAAATAAAACACATGGGTTGCCTCCCAAGAAGCGCTTGTTTTATAGTCTTCAGCTTGACTTCTCAATTTGTTTTTCTGTTTGTAAGTTAAGATTTGTGTGTCAAACAAAATCTCAACTTACGAGAAAATTGAAAATTAAATTAAGAAACAATAACCATAACTTTTTTATTTTTTTATTTTTTTTATTTTCTTTTGTGAATTAAGATTTGCGTGTCAAACAAAATCTCAACCCACGAGAAAATTGCAAAACAAAAAAAAAACAAACAATAAGCAAAATAAAAATTTATTTTTCTTTTTGTGAGGTAAGATTTGTGTGTCAAACAAAATCTCAACCCACGAGAAAATTGAAAAATAAACTAAACACGCAAAAATAAATTTTTTTTTGAATTAAAATGAGATTTATTGGTATTAATATCAACAATGAAAATAGTAAAACAAATCCCCGGCAACTGCGCCAAAAACTTGTTGTGTGTTTTGCAACACACAGAAAATCGTGCAAATATACACGGTCACAAGTAATAAGATTTGTAAGTAGAGTATCATTCCCACGAGGATTTGTTACTATAGTTTGTTGATTACTAAAATTGTATCTCTTTGATTTTATTCAAAACAATCGTTAATTGAAAAAAAGGTAAAAAGAAAATAAGAGAACTCTAGGATTGCAATTTTTCACCAAATTATTCGACTCAAATCATGTTATTTTCTTTTGATTTATATTTTTTAGTACATTTAATTTGTCAACCGAAAACTTCTTTCTTATTCATACATCTCTTCCGAGCTCCATATAAACACACCTAGTTAAATTAATTCACTATATCTCTATGAGAATTAAATTTAATAAGATTCGTTAAGTTCTAAGCTTTCCACTGGCCACACATATAATTAGGTTATATTCCTATCCTTCATCATACATGCCATTCTATTTACGAGCAATATAAACAAAAATGCCTTTCTCAAGTTTATTTTTATGCCACAAATCGTTTTGATAAAATTCGTAAATAATCAAAAAGCATTAAGCACAAAATAGAACCAACAAATCGACCGTCTTATAAATCTATCAAAAATAGTTAAAATCAAAGCTTCATAAATTTAGATCAAATTCAATCCTAGAAAAATTAAATTACTTCATTAAATAAAAATAAAAATTACAACAGATACTGAAAAATTAAAGGAAGAAGAAGGAAAATTAAAACATCACGAAACGATATATTTGGCACATGCAGAACACAACAAAAGCCAAAAAATGGCTTCTGCGTGTTCTGCAGTCCAACCTCTAATAGCACAAAAATTTTAAACCAAAAAAAACTAATAAACTCTATAATAATATCACCTATTTATAACCAAAAAAATACATCATAAATATTACATTTTTTATTTTATTTTTTTTGTTTTCAGAAACGCGTAAAAAAATATTCCCTCGAAACTAATTTCGACGCGTTTTGAAATTCGATATCGAAAATTAAAAATTAAAAATCACGCGTAGACAGGCGCCGTTTCTGCATTTTTTTTAAAATCAAAGTGCTTGCCACGTGTCCGCTTCTGATTCGCTGCAAGGATTAATGCGGACACGTGGCAGAATTTCATTAGCTGCGAGAAACGGGCGCACGATGGGTTGTCGCACGGGAGCCAACGGCTACAAATCGGGCGTGATCCAGCGCGGTCGCGCGCATTGTAAAATACCACGTGTCATAATATTGTTGGCTTCAAAATAAAGTAGACACGTGGCTACTTCTTATTCAAGAGACCTTGATGGTGCACGCCGCTTGGATGAACCGCGTCGTACACTAGAATTGAAGGTAATTGATGAGGAAGGAAAAATACTCAAAACAACCTTGTTATGCTTGAAACAATCATGATAACAAAATAAAGGAAAACTAATTTCAACAAGAATTAAAAACTTACTTCAACAAGAATAGGAAACTTTCACAATCTTCCACTTTGTTCTCTCTCTTGTTTTTAAATCTTTTTGACTACTACTGTTAATAGAAAATATACAAAAAACTAGAAAAAACCAAATGAAAAAAAAACTAGAAAAAAAGTAAAAAAGATGTGGAAAACTTTAAACCCTCAATAAGTGGTGTAAATGATGAAATTTGAAGTCAATTTGATATGTTATAATATTCATTTCATTACCCGAGTCAAAAGTTATGGTTGTTTAAAGTTGCAACTCCAATTCATCAATTTTTCTATAATTATGAACTGCAGCAATCTCTCTTCCCCTTTATAAAGTTTTTTTTTGAAGAACAAAGATAGATTGAACACATAAAATAAAGCACAAGAAAAAAAATTAAAAATATTGGAAGAATTAAAAGAGAACTACGAAACAAAATCCAAAGACCAAAACAACAAAATAAAAATTGAAAGAAAAAGCAGAATTATGAAGGATGGAATTTTTTTGGAATCAAGAACTCAAACAAAGATAGATGTAGACAGATAACCTATTTCTAGCAACTAAAGCCCTGATACAAAATGATGTAGACCCTCTAGGAAAACAATCCTAGGAACCCACGAACTCAAAGTAATAGGAACAATCCATTTGCTAGAAGCGTGTTAAAGATGATTGGATTAGAAACCTAAGGAAAAAAATTCATTAAAACCCTAACCTTGAGACACCACAAAGGTTGATCACTCCCTTTTATAATTTGAATTCAAGTATTCAATTAAGAACATAAGCAGGCAAAGCAAAAGGCTTTCTGAAATAAACTTGATAAATGATTAAAAAGTTTTTCAAAAATTACATGGCTGCCAATTTTTATAAGTAACAAAATCTAAAAGAAAAACCCTAAACAAAATGGGCCTATTTAGTGGTGGATTGGACCTAATCAATCCTTAAATAATAAAATACTAAAAAGACTTATGATAAATAAAACATAAAAGGCTCACAATTAACTAAAATGAAAATTGCTTCCTAAATTATTCCTTGCATCCAACTTGATCTTCTAAATCTATCCCTTGCATAAAAAGATAATAATATATTATCCTTGGTGAAGCATTGAAATCCTCAAATTTAGTTTTTAGATTCTTCTAACACGGCCTCTTTGTAATGCACTTCCATGATCAAGCCTTGGAAAGCGTCTTTCATCCTTTTTGTCTTTGTCCAAGTCATTGGACCACCAATTCCTTGCAAAGGATCTTAAGAATATTTGAGAACATCAACCTGGTCAGCACCTTGATCTCCATTAACTCCACAATACAATTATTCCTTTGATTTTCTAATTTACGGTCTAGTTTTTTCTTTTATTTTATTTTTACTTTTATTCATTTCTTTTCATTATTTTTATTAGTATTTGATATAATTTTTCTTTTATTTTGGAATTATATTATGTATTTTTTTGAACATCTTAACTCTTATTTGGTGATATAAAATTTGTGAGGTACATTTTAATTCTCATGATTAGCACTAATACACATAATGAACTGAGAATATGAACCTAATGCTCAAATTTTCACAATTTTCCACTACTAGCAAGGTAATTTATTTTGCTTTCCTTTTTACATACATTGGGAACAATATAAATTTTAGGTTAGGGGTGGGAAAGTTCCTCATATATTTCTACTAAGAGTTCAATCAAAATTCAAATGCAATTTTTCAAAATTTTTATTTTTAGTTTTTAGTTTTTATTTGTTTTGATTGAGTATTTTGAGTCAATTTATATGTCAATGATATGAATATGATTGCAATAATTTTAATATCAAGTGAACTCTAATTTTTATTTCAATTAAGGAATGATTAGAATGTGAATTGAACTTAGTGTGAAACTCTTATGGTTGGCATTAAGAATGATGGAGTAATCTGAGTACTTAAGATTGTTTTGTGTGTCAATATTTCATAGACGTATTTAAGGTCTCAACACACTCTAGAAATTACTTTCAAAAACACTCGAAGTGAA
Organism: Hippophae rhamnoides; assembly: GCA_033030585.1. Lineage (NCBI taxonomy): Eukaryota > Viridiplantae > Streptophyta > Magnoliopsida > Rosales > Elaeagnaceae > Hippophae > Hippophae rhamnoides. The sequence goes on along the minus strand of CM065431.1, from coordinate 29,979,512 downwards.
ATATAAAATACATAGTACTTAGGAAGTGAGTTACAGCATTTTTGGACCGTTTGTACCTTTTAAGCCTACCATTTGTATATTTATAATTAATATCTCTTTTGAGCTTATATGAATTTAAAATTTTTCCTTCTTAAACATGATATAACCTAACATTTTATGAGTTAAAGAAACAATTTACCCTACCCTTATGCTTTCTAAGATGAAAAAAATAAACATATATTTGATATTATCTCTATAACGAAATGGTGAAAATCTCAATAAAATTGACTACAACTCAAAAGCATATTGAAAATAACAGGTTGGGGATTGTAAAAAATCAATTTTGAATGAAAAAAATGATGAAAGGTTGATAATGTAATTTTATATTTCTTCAGTTATAAAACAAAAGAGAATTTGAGAAGAAAAGAAAAACAAAAGAAAGTGAAAAAAAGAAAAAAAAAAGTATATTGATATTTGTTACAATGTGAAATTTTACCCGTAGTATTTCTTACTATGGATGTGAAGGTAAAAATTGCCTAGATGAGTTAGGTAACATATAGAGCTATTTTAGAACTTAAAATAGGGAAAAACTTTAAAAATACCCCTGAGTTTTATAATATTTTCGGAAATATTCATATGGTTTGAATAATATCAAAAATGTCCTCCAACATAATGTCATTATGCCACCGTTTATTTACAGGGGGAAAAAAAGGTAAACTTCCACAGTGTTGTTATAGGAATCCCATCTTCACGAGATACCTATTCTATTTGTCCCATTCTTCATCCTTTTTTATTTCTTCATCTTCAGCTCCATTAATTCCTTTTCTCCACTCTCTCCCCATGTGTTGTCCTCACTCCCTTCACTTCCTCTCCATCTGGTATTGTTTTACACTTTTGTATATATACATAAAGTCAATTGCTTTACTGCTATTTTTTTAATTTGAAAAAAAGATAAGATTTTTGGATAGGATTTATTGTTGTTAATTATGGAAAGTAGAAAAAACGTGTTCTGAAATTTTGGATTTGTAATGTAATTAGGAGTATAACAATTGTTTTATTTCCCCTTTATTTCTTGATTGTAGAATTTTTTTCGAATCCAAGATGTGGTTGTGGAACATTTTTGTTTAGTTATTCAGAAAGTAAAGGAAAATGTAAGAAAATGAGAAATTTTGCTAGTTTTTGGCCCACTTTGAAATCAACGGGACATGAAATGGAAATGGGTGTTTGATATGATTATACTTGTTTTTCCAGCGCTTAATTTAGTTTAAGAATATTGTTTTATGAATGTCATGCATAAGATTATTTGGTATGAAGTTATATATTTGTGGTTAGATAGATGTCTAAGAGTTAATCACGAAAGTGAAATTAATATTTGAATTAACCTTTGATGAAGAGTGAAATTTAGATCATCTATGTATTGAATATTTTAGGTAATCTTTGAGACTAATGTATAATTGATTCAATAGTTAGTGTTTGTGTTTATTTTTTCTATTTTAGTTTTTTTCTTTCTTTGAGACATTAATTTAGTTTAGTTTTGATGTTTATGGGTATCATTATTGAATCTCTTCGCGACTATAACTCGTCCACTATAACACCCTAGAGGTTTAAAGGCTTGTTGCATATGCTAAATGCAATTGTGTCAATCTACAAAAATGATTTAGTTTAGTGAAAGAATCCACGACCCAATATATGACTAGGGTAAGAAGACATAGACTACTAAAGGACTCAACCCTAGCTCATACAAACAAGAATACACTTATACAAATAGCGCAGTAGAATCACAGATAGCATAATATCAAAAAGCAAATAACTTGAATAACATATATTATATATCAAAGCAAAAATAAAGTAAACACAAATTATTTCAAATCAGAGTTTATGTTTCAATATGTTTTGATATATATAGAACAAACTTAAATTATACTAGCTCAATATGTGATCATGCATAACACTCGATATAACGAGGGAAACCCATATAGAGACCATATCTATATGGTAACATCCTCGGGTTGCTTAAGGAAACCATTCAGCAGCAAATAATTCAGTAAATAGTAAACAAGTTACAACACTAATAGACAATAAAATAACTATTACCTCTATCAGCCTGGACCTCCATCCGAATTGCCTACTATTTCCATTCACTTGTTGCTTCTGCAAAGACTTGATTTGACACACGAATATGGTTATCCTCTATAGCCAACACTACTCAATGTGATGTGATTGGAAACAATAGATCAAGTAGCTGAAAGTGTATCAACTCACACTTTCAAGGGACACACAGTCCACCATTACAATCAAATTATGTACAGGAGACACACAGTTAAACGACGTACGCACACAACCTACAATTTGATTACTAAACTCAGTAAGTGAGCCATACTAAAAATATAGTCTCTCTAAAATAAGTTTAACAATAGATATAAATCCAAAAGTGAATTTTAATAGAGTTTCAGTTCTTAAACGAGGGGTAAGGAAGAGAGAAATGAGTGAGTCATAACTTTATTTTATATAGTTATTTTCATCTATTTTATTAATTATAATTGCTATATTCTTGATATTTTTAGTTAATTTTAATTAAATAAATTAATATTTACTGTTTGTTTTTTAAGGAATATATTTTTAAGAAAATTAAAGAATTTGAATCGAAAAAAGACTTAATTGCAGATAATAAATATTTGAAAATATAATTTAAATGAAAAGAGTGTTTAATTGCAATTAACAAAAGTATAAAAGTTAATTTAAATTAGTAAAAAAAGGCTTAATTGTAATTAACAAAAGTTAAATTGAATTAAATTGGAGGGCTAAATTGCAATTAAGGATATTTATTTTTTCTACGCAGGAAAGAAGACCACGTGCATATATTGTACACGCGCGATGTGCACCGTCAGATTAGAAAATCCACGGTGAGCATCAGCGCGTGTCATACAAACGCGACAAAAGAGATTGGACACGGGTTTTCTGATTGCACACTGCTCGATATGCTAAGTGGGGCCCAGGTGCCGCGTAGGCCGACGTGTAGGGTGGGACCCACGTGTTTGCTGTGTAGGCAGTTTCCCATGCGATGCAGTCCACAAAAACGTCGTGAGCCCTAACCATCCAACAAATCATACAATGCCATGCGTCTCAAATATTCCTGCAATTAATCTGAAGCGGATACGCGGCACGTATTGGGTAAAACAAAAGCGCAGAACCAGGGCACACGGTTCTAACTGTTTGTGTGGGACCCCCGTGTCTCGCATGCCATGACCACCAATTAATGGCTGCCACATGTCCCACTATTTCTTTCACCCAGTCAGATGCTGACACGTGGCACACAATTTGAATTAAAAATAAATCAGAAATGGCGCACACTATCCACTGTTTTGCACGATAAATTTCTTTTAAATTCATCAACAAAAAGAATATTTCTTGTTTTTCCACTCCGAATATTTTAAATATTTTATTAGAGTTATAAATATATGATACAGAGAGAAATATAGAGGTTGGTTTTGGAGGTTTGTTTTTGAGGTTCGGTTGGAGACTTGGACTGTCGAACACGCAGAAGCCATTTTTGGCTTCTCTTGTGTTCTACGTGTGCCAAAACTTTTAGCTCATAAATGTTTTAATTTCTTTTGTTATCATATAATATTCCTTATGTTTTGTAATTTTAATTTTTATTTATGAAGTAATTTAATTTTTCTAGGGTTGCATTTTATCTAAATTTATGAAGCTTGGATTTAATTATTTTTGAATGATTTATTAGACTTTTAATTTGTTTATTCTATTTGTACTTAATGCTTTTGATTATTAGGAAATTTATCAATTGATCTGTGGCACTTAAATAAACTTGGAAGAGGCATTTTGTGTATATTGCTTGTGGATAGAATAACATGTATATATGAAGGATAGGAATATACCTTTATCGTATGTGTGGCCATTTGAGAACTTAGAACATAATGAATCTTGGTGAATTTAATTCTCATAGGAATATAGTGAATTAATTAGCGAGGTGTGTCTATACGGAGCTTGGAAGAGATGTATGGATAAAATTAGAAGTTCTTGGTTGACAAATTAAATTTACAAAAAGTATAAATCAAGAGAAAATGATATGATTTGAGTGGATTAATTTGGTGAAAACTGCAATCCTAGAATTTTCTTTTATATTGTTATTAAACATTTTAGTTAGTTAAATCATCTTCAAACGTTCGCTTGTTTTGGATAAAATCAGATTGAAATAATTTTAGTACTTAACAAATTATAGTAACAAATCTCTGTGGGAACGATAACTTACTTCTTAAGTCTAATGATTCTTTAGCTAAAGGATACGTCTCTTCTACTGTTTTTATTATATAGTTAGATTTAAAAAGAAAGCTACCCATATTATAGACTTGTGAAGTTCCTACTTTAGGAACATTTCAGTTAGCTAAATCTTGTTCAATATTTTCTATATTTATTACTTCTTTATTTTTTGTAGATCTAGCTATAGTAGAAGTAGAGCTAGTGTTGGAGGATGAAGAAGTAGAGTTTTTAGAGAATGATCTTACTAATCCTGCCATTGCAAAAGATTAGAGAATACCTTAATAGGATCAGACAAAGTCTCACGTGTCTTACCACTGCCTCTCTGGGGACTTATTTCTACGCTGCTCATCGAAGTCCTAGTACCTCGAAGTCTCTTTTAATATCAAGATTATTGAGATTACTCACTATAATTCTACTATCTTTTCCAACTTAGATGGCTGTGATACCAAAATGAACCAGGATCTGCTAAGTTATATAAACAATAAAGAAAATAGATAATATATGAACTGAAGTATTTTATTAATATGGATATATTATAGAGAGTACTAGCGGAATTTAGAATATGAAAATATATGAAATTATTCAGATGATCTACTTAAAAGTCTAAGGGCCTTATATAGATAAAGAGGCTTATTAAAAAATAAAATACAATAATTAACAAGATAAGTCTAGTAAGACTTTTTGTAAAAGAAGATGCTCTCCCATGTGAAGAGTGGGCCCTTTCTCTGGTGGTGTGTCCCTGTTAGTTTTTTGGAGTCATTTGTCCAAAGTGTTTTGTGGGCTCTTTTGATGTCGACCACTTTCTTTAGTGGGTGGTTGGCTTGGCTTCTAGCTTGAGCTGGCCATCTGTAAGTCACTTTCAGGAGGCTCTAGATCTAATTTTTCATTAGAGTTGGTGGAGATTCCTTCTTCTTCTTCAGAACACAATCTCTCTAGTTTTTCAGAGATATATTCGTCTCTTTTTTCCTTTTCTTTTAGGGTTTCTATAACAATTTCTACTTTAGTTTTACCCTTAAGTGGTTTAGGGTCAGTAGTTTCTTTCACTTTGAGTGCTTGGAATAATTCAATAATTTTAATATTATCAAACTATTCTAGTGAGTTTTATCCCACCATCTTCCCCATGATCGTCTTATAAGACAATAGATTTCGTCCCAATGAGTTACTGCATAATCCCATTTCCATATCTATGGGATTTTATATAATGCAAAGAAGAACAATAATGAATGATCTTCATTTTTAGTAGAGTTTAAATTAAACTCTTCAAATAATATAAAGGCTTCTAAATCCTTTTGAGGAAATATATCTTTAGTTGGTCCGAAAAATGATAACCAATCTCTGAACCAAGTAGGAAAATCATTAAAGGCATAATTATCTCCTGTTAAAAACTAGATAAACCACGTATGGGTTTTCTTTGAGCTTTGATAAAAGAGTGTGTTTTCCCATGCCTATATATAGTCAAAATAGTCATATGAGACTGAATTCATTCGTTTATTTTTAAATCTTTCTCTAACGAATAAGTTAGAACTCCAATCTGATTTAAATAAAATATTTTTTACCTTAAAACTTGAGTAAGCAATTTCATGAAAATTTCTCATATTATGAATTATGTCAACTGAATTAGTTTCTTTTAAGATTAATTCAAAATATTCCCATGATTTAGGGGTGGTATTTGCTGGTAAATTATCTTTATGATATATATTAGCTACCTGTTCAGGTGATTTGGCCATATCTTCATCTTCAACTGAGATGATAGATTTGTGGGTGATCTTATGCTAGTCGTACTCCTTTTGAGGAGCCTTTTCTTTCTTCAGTGCCTGAAGATAATTTGTTTTCTTCATGGCCCTGTAAGTATTCCCTGGTGAGGAAATCTGGGAGTGAGTTCTCTTCCCCTTTAATATATTCAATATCAAAATCGAATATAGATAGGATGGCTTGCCACCTAGCAAAAATCTGTTTTGATGCTATATTTTTGACGTCTTTCTGAAGTACTTCTTTAGCACTTTTGCAATCAACTCTAAGTAAAAATTTCTTATTTAGAAGGTCGTCTTGGAATTTAGTAATGCTCAGAACAATAGCCAATATTTCTTTTTTGATTGTAGAATAATTTTTCTGAGCTCGTTTCTAGGTGCTTGAGGTATATCTTATTAGGACCTCTTTTATAGGCATTTTCTGCTTTAGAATTCCTCCATAGCCTATTTCCGAAGCATCGGTCTCCACTACTTTTGGAGCTTCGGGATCAGATAAAGCTAGGCATGGGAGCTCTTTAGCTGGAGGCTTGATTTTTTGGACAGTTGTTGTGCAAGCTGTATTCCATTCTGGAGGATTCTTTTTTAATCTTTGAAATAATGGGCTAGAGTCTTGTGCAAGATTTTTATAAAAATATGCAATATAATTAAGACTCCCTACAAATCTTTGCAACTGTTTTTTGTCTTTTATTTCATCCGGAAATTTTTCTACAAAGACTATTGATCTCTCAATAGGACTTATAAGCCCATGTTCTATGTTATGGCCTAAGAACCTTATTTGGGTCTGGAATAACTTCATCTTTTTAGATGACACAACAAGCCCATTGGACTTAACTGTTTTAAAAAACACTTCTAGGTGTTTCCAGTGTTGATCTATTGTGTTTGAGTAGACTAGAACATCGTCTATATAGACAATAGTAAACCCTAAATAAGGGTTAAAAATATCATTCATAATTCTCTGATATTCACTTGGGGCATTCTTAAGCCCAAATGGCATAACATTCCATTCGTATAGCCCAAATGGAATAGTAAATGCTATTTCGTAGCGGTCTTTTTCTGCTACTTGTATTTGCCAGTCGACTAAGTAAGTCTTTTTTATTGGGTAATGGATATCTTATCCATCTAAGCACCTTTTTTAGGGGCTTATAATTAATTACGAGTCTGGGAACTCCTCTATCAATTTCAGTACTATTCTCTACATAAAATGCTGGGCAGGACCAAGGAGAAGTACTAGGCCTTATTAACTTCTTTTTTAGAAGGTCTTCTATTTCTTGCTTACATATGAGTAAGTGTCTTTCATTCATTTGAATAGGCCTGGCCTTTGTATTGATCTGAGCCTCTATAAATTTAGGTTTATATGGCAATTCTACCACATGTTTCTTTCTCTCCCAAAATGCACTAGGGATTTCAGCACATATCTCCTTTTCAAATTTATCTTTGAGAGATTGGATATTCTCTTGTATTTCTTTAGAGAAAATATTTTGTTTAATTGTTTTAAAATTCATTTCTTCCTTTAAGGAAAAAAGAAATTTTTCTTTTTCAGTAATCTTACCTTTGAGGTAATTTACTTCATGTATCTGAGGTTCTTTTTTGAACTTGAAAATAATAGGATATCCATCAATTTTTGTTTTGATCCCTTCTGTAGTGGTTTTGAAAGGATATAGCATATTGATGAATGGTGTGCCTAGAATTACCATTCTTGATAATTCTTTACTTAATAAAAATGTAGTTTCTAGGCATACTCCATTATTACGTACAGCTGCATTGGACAACTTTTAATGTATAGGCATTCTTCCACCATTAGCAGTATTTAATACTTGAGTAGTTTTTGTAAAATATCTTGTAGGTACAATGCCTTCACTAATGCAGTTTAGATCAACTCTTGTATCTATTAGGGCTTCTACTTTGAAAGAATATTCTTTGTTGATCACAATGGTCACTTTTGAGTACCATTTGTGGTTTATGACTCTGTCTAAGGAGTTGACAAAGTGCATATCAGTAAATTCTAGGTTAGAATCTTCTTCTTCTTTGAGGATTTCTTTCTTCTTATCAATAGGAATTGTTGGGACTTCTTCTAAGAGATCATCAAAATCCTCTTCTTTATTATCTATCTCATTTTCAGAGATGAGTGGTGTTTGGTCACACTGTTGTAGTTCAAGAATCAGAACTCTTATTTTTAGATCTTTAAGATCTTTTTAAGTTTGATTAATCTCTTTTTTGAGATCACTTATTGTTGGTTCCTGAAGTTCAGGAGGAGTATTCCTAATCCTTTTAAGGATTTCATTGAAGGAATATTGTTGCTGATGTCGCTGTATTTGAGCTTGTAATCCCTTTTGATTTTTTCTTTGAGGGAATTCTTCTTTAGCAACTTCTATATATTTTGCTAAGGTTTTTCTTTTTTCTTCTGGATCTTGAATTTTGTCTATAATATCCAGAATGACATTTTCCTCTTTTTTTAAGACATTTAAGTCTAAACCATTCATTTTGATGATGGCTTTATAGTAATCGCATTCACAGTCTTCTTGACTTAATTCGTCCTCTTGAGACGAGGAAGATGAGGATCCACTATAATCTTCTTCATTATTTTCTTCCTCATAAGATTTCTCTGTTAAGAGAATTTGTAGAAACTATTTTTTAAGTTTCTCATCAATATTTAATTCATTGACCTTTTGTTGAACTCTGCAATTTGGGCTATAGTGTCCCTGCTTTCCACACTTATAATAAGTGGGTATTTTACTTTTAGTAAATCGGGCTTCATTATTGGGATTTTTAGTCCAATTAAATTTCTTAGATTTTTTCCTTCTTTTAGAAGGATAAGTTCTTGATTCTTTAAACCAAGGTTTTTTGTAAGCCTTTTGGGATTTATGGGCTTTCTTTTGAGATAATTCTTTAAGGATATTTTGATACCCATACTGTTCGCAAAAGTCTCCTAAGGCTTGCTTGCTTTGGATTCTTTCTTTGTCCACTTGTCTTTTGAGCTTCATATCAGTACAGAATGCTAATCCTTCTACCACTATTTCAGCGGCTAATTCTCCGAATGTATACATACCATAAGGTATGGAACCACCATGCTTGGCTCGGAGTCTTGCACGAATTTTATCAGCAAATAGGGTAGGTAACTCTGCAATGAATCTTTCTTTCCAGAAGTCGCTATTAGAGTCTTCTCTTGTGAAAACTTTAGAGAAGAAAACATCCTTATACCATTTGAAATGTGACATGGTAGGACATCTTAAGCTTATAAGTTGTTCATGACTTCTATCTTGTTGCAAAGTTGTACTTCCCACAAAGTGCAACAATATCGTGTAGACCAGTGTATTGATTGTGTCTTCTATTTGGAGAACATCACCATTTTCATTTACTTCTTGCTTAATTGAGCTAGGAATTGTATGACATTCTTCAGGACCTAAGTGAGTATCCCACCAGCCTTGTAATTGTCCAACAAAGCCAGCTATTATTGCTAATGCTGCCTACTTATCTGAGTTTCCTTGAAACTTGATTGCAGTTGCATACATAAGCATATTTTTAATTACCTGAATAACTTGACATTCAGATAGTCCGTCAATACTCCATTCTTGAATGGTACTACCAGAATATACTATTCTGCTGGGTAATTCTTCTTCGATTTGTAAATCGATTGGAGATTGCCTAGGATAATAAGGCTTTGCTTTGTAAAATGGAATTGGTTTTTCCAATTTATTTATTTCTACAGAATCATTTGTGTAAGATTCTTTCAGATATTGATAAATTTCATCTACTTCTTTTTCAGAGATCTCATTTAGATCTTCTTCGAGCATTCATACAGATTTTCCTCTATCCGTAGTGTCTAATTTAGAAATTTTTTCTAGTAATTCTTTTAAGAATTCTGAGTTATCTTCTTTTCTTAATTTGAAATCTGGAATAGGTTTAAAGAAGACTAGTTTTACTTCTTTCTTAGAAGTAGATGGCAAACTTTCAATCTACTTTTGAACTGATTTTTCAATTCTTGTCAACTGATTCCCGACTGTTTGTAAGAATAAGTTGGTGTAATTTCCTTGTTCTATAACTTGATTCACAGATTCGTCTGTGGCTTGTAACTCTGGTTTTGTTGAGTTTCCTTTGTAAGGAACTGCTTGTACCTTTTCTGATATCTTAATGACTGCTTCTGGAGGATGGGCTGCCATTATTTTTTCTCCAGATTCTAAGGTATATGTTTGATGAACCTTTTCAAGGTTGTAAACTTTAGGAATTATGATTTTATTATTTTTAGAATATTTGATGATAAAGTCGGAGAAATTTAATTCTCCTTCTCTATTCTTCTTTTCAGCATATTTTAAGAATGCTTTATATTTTTCATAGAACATTTTTTGTTATTCTCTATTTAGAGAATAAAATATTTTTCTTTTTTTAGAATTTTCGGGATTATAAAACATCTCTTTTAGAGATTCATTAAATAAGGGTTTTTGTAACATCGTAACACTCTGAAACCTATTGTTTGATTCATATCCCATATCAGAGAGTGTCAAACTCATTGGTCTTTCCGTTTGATTTTCAGATCTATTAGATCTTTCTTCTATTGTTTTAGATCTTTTAGATCCATCATCTTGGTAAACTGGTAAGTTTATTCCCATAGGAAGCCTCTGAGTTCCTTCAAAATTGGTTTCTCTTGCGGAATTTATAGAAACGTTTGAGAATCTTTCCGAAATGTTTGAAAATCGATTGCTTGTAGTTGATGGTCTTGACTCACATATTCTTACTTTTCTTGTTGAATCAAACATAATCTCTATTGATCCATCTTCATGTTCTATTATTTGATCGACTTCAGTATTTTGAGGGATCTTAACCTTTTCAGGTTCTTGTTGTATTAACCAGCTTTCTAGAAGGGTAATTTTGTCCCATACTAACCTTTTAGGTGTAGCTAATCTGGTTTTTTCACTATTTGTTTGAAATAGTGTGGTTTCTCCTTTTTTATCTCTGATGAGAGATTTTAAGTTGATGTATAGGCAAATAGTGTTCATGACTTTGAAGTATACTCTATATATAAGAACAATATTACTGGTTCCTTCTTCCATGTCAAAACCATGTGTCTGCACATCTACCTTTAAACATTTCAAAACATTAGCATCTTTGATGCACATAGAAAAATTAGGGAAACAATTGAAATATATAGGTCCTGAGCTTAAGGACGATTCAATACATCCCAACATCGAATCTTTAATCCGATTGTGTCTTTTATCTCTAACATAAATAAGAACTGAATTATTAAGTCCTTCTCTAGTAAAAGGTTTTACTGCAAATTGTACCAAACCAATATGCAGATAATTATACTTTTCTATATATTGGTCTATAAGACCTTGAGATAATAAGCTTAAGTCTAATGATTATTTAGCTAAAGGATACGTCTCTTCTACTGTTTTTATTATATAGTTAGATTTAAAAAGAAAGATACGCTTATTATAGACTTGTTAAGTTCCTACTTTAGGAACATTCCAGTTAGCTAAATCTTGTTCAATATTTTCTATATTTATCACTTCTTTATTTTTTGCATATCTAGTTGTAGTAGAAGTAGAGCTAGTGCTGGAGGATGAAGAAGTAGAGTTTTTAGAGAATGATCTTACTAATCCTTCCATTGTAAAATATCAGAGAATACCTTAATAGGATCAGACAAAGTCTCACGAGTCTTACCACTGGCTCTTTGGGGACTTACTTCTACGCTGCTCGTCGAAGTCCTAGTACCTCAAAGTCTCTTTTAATATCAAGATTATTGAGATTACTCACTATAATTCTACTGTCTTTTCCAACTTAGATGGCTTTGAAACCAAAATGGACCAGGATCTGCTAAGTTATATAAACAATAAAGAAAATAGAAAATACTTCAGTTCATATATTATCTACTTTATTTTTTGTTTATATAACTTAGCAGATCCTGGTCCATTTTGGTATCAGAGCCATCTAAGTTGGAAAAGATAGTAGAATTATAGTGAGTAATCTCAATAATCTTGCTATTAAAAGAGACTTCGAGGTACTAGGACTTCGACGAGCATCGAAGAAGTAAGTCCCCAGAGAGGCAGTGGTAAGACTCGTGAGACTTTGTCGGATCCTATTAAGGTATTCTCTGATCTTTTGCAATGGTAGGATTAGTAAGATCATTCTCTAAAAACTCTACTTCTTCATCCTCTAGCACTAGCTCTACTTCTACTACAGCTAGATCTTCAAAAAATAAAGAAATAATAAATATAGAAAATATTGAACAAGATTTAGCTAACTGGAATGTTCCTAAAGTAGGAACTTCACAAGTCTATAATAAGGGTAGCTTTCTTTTTAAATCTAACTATATAATAAAAACAGTAGAAGAGACGTATCCTTTAGCTAAAGAATCATTAGACTTAAGCAGTAAGTTATCGTTCCCACGGAGATTTGTTACTATAATTTGTTAAGTACTAAAATTATTAAAATCTGATTTTATCCAAAACAAGCAAACGTTTGAAGATGATTTAACTAACAAAAAAGTTTAATAACAATATAAAATAAAGTTCTAGGATTGCAGTTTTCACCAAATTAATCCACTCGAATCATATCATTTTTTCTTGATTTATACTTTTAGTAAATTTAATTTGTCAACCAAGAACTTCTAATTTTATCCATACATCTCTTCCAAGCTCCGTATAGACACACCTCGCTAATTAATTCACTATATTCCTATGAGAATTAAATTCACCAATATTCATTATGTTCTAAGTTCTCAAATGGCCACACATACGATAAAGGTATATTCCTATCCTTCATATATACATGTTATTCTATCCACAAGCAATATACACAAAATGCCTCTTCCAAGTTTATTTAAGTGCCACAGATCAATTGATAAATTTCCCAATAATCAAAAGCATTAAGTACAAATAGAATAAACAAATTAAAAGTCTAATAAATCATTCAAAAATAATTAAATCCAAGCTTCATAAATTTAGATAAAATGCAACCCTAGAAAAATTAAATTACTTCATAAATAAAAATTAAAATTACAAAACTTAAGGAATATTATATGATAACAAAAGAAATTAAAACATTTATGAGCTAAAATTTTTGGCACACGTAGAACACAAGAGATGCCAAAAACGGCTTCTACGTGTTTGACAGTACAAGTCTCCAACCAAACATCAAAAACAAACCTCTAAAACAAACCTCTATATTTCTCTCCGTATGACATATTTATAACTCTAATAAAATATTTAAAATATTCGGAGTGCAAAAACAAGAAATATTCTTTTTGTTGACGCATGTAAAAAAAATTTATCGTGCGAAATAGTGGATAGTGTGCGCCATTTCTGATTTCTTTTTAATTCAAATAATGTGCCACATGTCAGCATCTGACTGGGTGAAAGAAATAGTGGGACACGTGGCAGCCGTTAATTGGTGGGAGGGAGAGTTTTCACATGGTTTCACCACACGGGATCATGGCACGCAAGACACGTGGGTCCCACATAAACAGTTAGAACCGCGTGCCCTGGTTCTGTGCTTTTGTTTTACCCAATACATGCCACGTGTCCGCTTCGGATTAACTGCAGGAATATTCAAGACACATGGCATTGTATGATTTGTTGGATGGTTAGGGCGCACGAAGTTTTCGTGGACCACGTCGCATGGGAAACTACCTACACAACAAACACGTGGGTCCCACCTACACACTGGCATGCGCGGTAGGTGGGCCCCACTCAACGTATCGAGCAGCGTGCAATCATAAAACCCGCGTCCAATCTCTTTTGTTGCATTTGTATGACATGCGCTGATCCTCACCATGGATTTTCTGATCTGACGGTGCACAACGCGTGTGTACAATATATGTGTATGGTCTTCTTTCCTGTGTAGAAAAAATAAATTTCCTTAATTGCAATTTAGCCCTCCAATTTAATTCAATTTAACTTTTGTTAATTGCAATTAAGCCTTTTTTCTAATTTAAATTAACTTATATATTTTTTGTTAATTGCAATTAAACACTATTTTCATTTAAATTATATTTTCAGACATTTATTATCTACAATTAAGTCTTTTATACTGTAAGGATTTTATTTTCTTTATAGTTATTTTTTATGCTTTATTCTTACATGTACTTTGATGTTATTCCTGTTGTTGGAAAACCTCCAAACGAAATTTGCACTTCCATTTATTGAATCAAAAAGCAAAGAAATTACAAAAACATAATTAGTTCTTATCAAAAAGAGAAGAACACTAAAACTAAGAAAAACTAACTAAGGAAAAACTAAGAAAAACTAAAAAAAACTAAGAAAGGAGAGAAAGAAAGAGACAAGAAGATGTGTTTTTAGGAGTGGTATAAAGTAAAGAGAATGGTATTTATAGGTGAGGATAGGAAGGAAAAGTGGGTGAAAAAATGATTAAAAATGGAGAAAACACGGAGTAGTGAATGATGACATCATACTGCTAACATCATGGTGATGTGGGGCCAGTTGGCACGTGCAAATGGGGCAGATGGGCACAGCGGCGCGCGCGGACTGGGCATAGATGGGCAGCGGCGTGCCGAGACTGGATCAGGGGTGTGCAAAGGCATACGCAGGACCGGGTGCTGATGGGTGCGGGCGCGAGCGGAATGGGCGATGCACGCGTTGGTCGGCACGGTTACGTGCACGATTTCCTCCTTTTTGACATTTTTGACCTTTTTGGCCCATTTTGTCCAATTTTTCCATATTTGTTGACTTTTCTTCATTTATTTTATGAATATATTTGTGATATATTGCCTCCAGTATTCCTCTTTGAGTCTTTAAGTTATGTTTTTAAGGGAAAATACCTGAAAAACAATAAAAATGACCGTGATTCTGAAAAGACAGATTTATATAAATATATGATAAAATCATATAAATATATATATTTTTAATCAATTAATGTGCATAAAATCATGGTAATTTTAGTGATTTTTGAGCACTCATGAGTAACATCCCTAAGAGAAGGAAGAAACAAGGAATGCTACTTAAACTTCTAAGCATGTGAGAAAAAACAAAAGTTTCAACACAGAAACACAAGATATACTTAGATAGGAACATAACTTAAACAACATGTGTGTTAACAAAGAAAGAAGCAAGAAAACTATCTCAGTTAACTTCAAAGAACCAACTAAGGAGGCACAACAGAAGGATAAAAGGGAAAAAGATAGGTAAAAGAAGGATAGAAATCAACAAGAGACAAACAGATAATCAACACCCAATATGTTGGGTGTAAGAATGTAAAACCTAGTTAGACAAATGAGAAGCATTCTAAATTCATGTCATAAGAAAGATAAGATCATAGACAGAGAATCCTACTACAATGACACTACATGATGAAAAAATGTAACATGATACTCATGCAAAAGCCATATAAGAAGAAGTGAATAGAAAGAAATTGAGAAAACTAGTAGTAATTTAGATAGTCAGGCATATAATTAAGTAAAAAAATTAATGCACTATATAAGACAACGAAACAAGAAAGGGAGCAAACCACTATATAAGCGATGATAAGTGCTAGCCTTATATGAATGGTGCACCTTGCTAGGGGAATCTAGCTGAGATGATACAACAAATTTACATCTACGATTAGTAGTAGCAGACTTTAACTTTGGTACTTGATCGGAAGCTTTGACAAACTTAGTAGAACCACCTGCAGAAGTCAACACTCTCTTACTATACCTAATTCCATGCTTGTCACCAAAAAAATTGATATTACTAATCATTTCATTTAACAGTTTTTAGTTCTTTGTCATTCTGTCGGTAGCAATGGTGGAATGTGCCAGTTCTCTCTCTTGCCTACTAAGATTTTCCTTTAGGATCGTAACCAAGTCTTCCTTTTCTATAAGGAAGAATTCAAGACAAGAAGTTGAATTATTAAGAATCCCAACTTTCTCATTTAGTTGTTCAACTTCAGCATCTTTTTTGATAAGAGAGTAAGCGAGATCATCCTTTCCACTCTTAATCTACTTCTTCATTTTTTCAAATTTGGCTCTTATCAGAAGGGGATCAAAACTAACAAAAAGCTGCATAGTTTTTCCAAAAGTAGGAACCTTCAACTATTCTTCAAGTTTTTAATTTCCTCCATATTTGCATTAAACTTTTGTAGCAAATCGTCATATCTCTTTTGAATGACCTCATACCTACTTATGAGATCATGTTGTTATTCATCAATAGAGGACTTCTCTAGAGTTTTCTTCAACACACTGATTGCACATTCTTTTTCATCAAGGCTCTTCAAAGCCTTTATTTTATCCTTTTTCAGACTAAATCTACTCAAAAGCGGTGTATTGTATGAATCAAGAAATTCATCTTTCTCATTTTTAACTTCATTATCTTCAATGGTACTCTTGACCATCTAAGGTAGTAGTTGGAAGATCAGTGATATTAGTAGAAGAAACGAAGGCCATACAATTAGTATCATCCTCATCACCACTACCTATACTATCCGAAATAGTAACATCAACTTTCATTACATGCTTTTTCATACGATTCTATTTTTGAAGACGCTTGGCAGTAATATGACCTAATTTCCCACATTTGAAGTATCTTATTTTGTTCAGGTGTAATTTTATTGATTTCTTAGATTCGCCATTTGAGTTATCATCATCTTTTACAACTCTTGCAACTTTAGAGCTTGAACTCACTTTTCCAATACCCCCAGATGAAGGTTTTTTCCTTCTAAATAATCTAGGGAATCTCTGAATAAGTAACGCATCTCTCCTTCATCAGTATCATATTCACACTCAACTAAAGTGGAAACAATATCAATATTGGGACCACTTTCCTGAACAGTCTTGAGTGCCACATTCATTCCCTTGTTCGAAGCAAGTTGCTCTTGCCTCGATAATAAATGGTGAAGTTCAAAAACTTGTAAATCACTACTAGGTTCATTTACAATAAGTTCACTAGGCTTGTACATGGATTCAAGAATAGTGACATTAGCATGAAACTTGTAGGGAAGGCTAGAGATGATTTTCTAAATTTACTTTCCCTCACTGATAGGTCTTCCTAAGGTGTAGGAGTAATTTACAATGTTGGAGAACTATTCATAAAAATTGTCAAAGGTTTCATCATTCTACATAATACCCAACCAAAAAAAAATTACTTGCTTTTGGATCCACTTTGCATATATTATGTAAGTGAATGTGTGAAAAGGTAGTACAACCAAATACTTTGAGGAAAGGTCATATTAACGTTGTAATATTGGGAAAAAAATTGGAATTTTGATTGAAATTTTGAAAGAGCAGATGCATCTTGCTATTTGATTAATAAGGTATTTGGGTGTTAAATGAAAGTTTTTGGGTATATTTTGGTAAACATAAGGCTCAGGTTACTTTGGTGGATTATTCCATTTTTTGGAGGTAGTTTCCTAAAGTATGGTTGAAGTATTAGGTACGATTATCTGTTCTATAGATTTGAATTTGCATTAGAAATTGGATTTGGATTATAAGGTGAAGGTTAATGAAAACATCATGATCCTTCATTTTTTTCTTTCAGTAAATACACTCAACATGCTTAGGTATGATCATCAATAAATTTAACAAAGCATTTAGAGTGGGTAGATTAGGGGAATGAGAGGGTCCCCACATATCACTATGGATTAAGGTGAAAGGCTTGGATGATTTGTATTGAGTATTAGGAAAGGAAGTTTGTTGATGTTTTGCAAGTTTATGATTTTCACATTAAAGATTCATTGTGTTATTTGAAAATATAGATGGAAATAAATGTTCTGATTACTAGAAATTCACATGTCCCTTCTATAGTGTCATAATAAAAGTTCATTATTCATAGAAGTAGATATAGAACTGCAAATTGTAGTTTGACTATTTTCACTCACATTTTTCTCATTAAGAGTCCTACACACTCTTTAGTAATGCCAATATTTTTTCTCGATGATATGTCCTGAAAGACACAATGAGATGGAAAGAACTTATCTAAGAAATTTGAATTTTTTTGTTAGCTGATCGATTGATATTGCAAGACAACTTTGGAACATAAAGAACAACTTTAAGTGTAATAGAGTTGGAAATTTGGATGCTCCTTTTTCCTGCAACGGTTAACAGAGATCCATATTCTAATTAAATTTTAAGATTACTAGCACACAGTGAATAAGATGTGAATAAGTGATGAGCATTAATCATGTGATTAGATGCACCATAATCGATGATCCAAGAAATTTTAGACCATGAAAGGTAACTAGGAATTTAAAAAATTACCATTATAGGTTAAAGAAGCTGAAGAGACATTTGAGGATAACTGAAATTGTTCATAACTGAAAAATTCTAGAGTTGTTCTAGTTGTTTCAGATTAAATGCCCCCCTTGAGCTTAATTCATCCTTTAACCGATGATGATTAGTAGAAACATAATAACTTCATGTTTTATTTTATCTTGGTTTCCAATTTATTAGCTTACGATGGATTTACCAATTAGTATTCCTTTGTGTGACCTGGTTTATGACAATGATTGTGAATTTTTTTCGTTGTGAATTTGGGCTAGATCTTGATTGGTTATCATAGGGTTCATATGAAAAATTAGTTAAGGTCCTAATCCCAAATTTAGGCCCATTGGCATTACCCATCAACAAAATAATTAGGTCCATTAGAGATTTTAAAACAAAGCCTAATAGGATTGGTGAACTCAATTTTGTTGAAGTTCCTCTTAACTCCACTAGACCCCCCTCTTCTACTTTCATTCGAGCAAGGGCTAGGGCTAAGAAATTGTGAGAGCTTTCTATGCTCCGTTGCTACCTATGTCATTAGGGGTCTCATTCAACATCATCCGTAGCTGGCTCTTTTCTCTCCTTACTTCAGCTAACACTTTTCGGATGTTGTACAAAGGTTTTCCACCAAGCACTATACTTTATATATCATCAAGGAAATGAATACTTATTATTTTTCCATTTTTTTGGTACTTAATAGAATCAATCACCATTCCTCTCTCTCCTCTAAATTCATATCGAGTTCTTGTCATATACTAAGAATCTTCATGGAGATTAAGAATCTCTATATGATAATTGGAAACTTATCTTTTTCTTATTTGATTCCCCATAGATGAGTTTTTAACTTGAATATTTGTGAGGAATTCTCACCATCATAATAAGTTTCTTTAATAGCATCTTAGACCTCTTTTGCTATAGGTATAAAAAATATATGTTTTTTTAGTTGTTGTATCATGGAATTGATGAGCCATGTGATGAGCAGAATCGTGATCGCCAAATACTTTGATGAACGAAAACTTGATGAACGAAAACCGGCATCGCCGATCCTGCCAATACTTTGGTTTTATATTTATAAAACTCTCGCAGGTGCACCAATCATTTCGAAGAAAATGGTAAGTATACTCCCGGGGTCGATGTAAGGAAGGAATTTATGTGTTCCTTAATTTATTATTCAAACTTTTAAAACGAAATTAAATCCTAAACATCCTGTCACGATAGTTTGGTTTTTGTGTTCCTAATCTAATAACATAAAATAAACATATATATACAGATTAATTAAATATAATAAAAAAATAAACATAGATACAAATTCAATAAATAAATATAAATACAGATTCAATAAATATTCATGCAAATTTTATCATTTATATTAGTGGAGTATTTATGGATATAATAACTAAATTAATTACGCTTTCATATTATCTAGGTTATTAAAGATATAAATTGATATTTTATTGATTCTCTTTTTGTATGAATACCACCTTTGGTGGGGTTAGATATTCTTGTTAACTAAACAAATCAATTAACACCTATGGGTGGGGTTGATAACTAATTTGGTTAATTAAATTAATTTCTTTTTCTAAGAGATTGAAAATGAACCATTTAAATGCCACCTTTGGTGGTTGACAGCTTTAAACTTTATTCAAGGTGTCCAAATTAAACCCAAGAATTTAGTTATCCGAGTACTAACTTTCAAGTTTTAAAACCACTACCGAAAAACATGTCGTCAATACATTTTCGTATAATAATTCTTATAAAAACTTTTGAAATAGAGCTTCACTCTAACTACCTAATATCAGACCATCAAATAAAAGAAAGCACTACTCTAAATCGACCCATAACTAAACCTTAAAGTCTAATCTTCAGATTTAAGTTTGTAATGAAAAATAATATATTTCTCTCTAACATCCTTAATATAAAATCTTGAATTAAAAATAAAATCAATTCATTTTAGAAATTTTCACCTATTTAATATTTCTTCAAGCATAACAACGTTATTATTATATCATGATTATGAATCAGCTATACGCTTAAATTTAATCACGCAAATTAAATATAACATGTAAGAATAAAGCATAAAAAATAATCAGAAGAAAATAAAATCCTTACAGAACTTCGACGCTATTCCCGTTGCTAGAAAACCTCCAAGCGAATTTGCACTTCCATTTATTGAATCAAAAATCTAAATTATTACAAAATATTACAAGTTCCTCTCAAAAAGAGTAAGAACTCTAAACCTAAGAGAATTGAACTAAAAACTAAGAGAAAAACTAAGAAAAGCTTAGAAACTAAGAAAGAAACTAAGAAAAACTCAAAAACTAAGAAATGAGAGAAAGAAAGAAGAGAGAAGTGTGGTTTTGAGGTGTGTTTTGAAGTGAATGGAAGGGGTATTTATAGTGAGGACGGGAGAGAAAAATGATTAAAAAATGTTAAAAAAAAATATTAAAAAAATAAAAACGTGTTTTGGACCTGCGTAGGTCATCAATGACGTCGATGACGTCATGGGCGGCCGCACGTGAAAATGGGTCAAAACGCGTTGGCGCGCGCTGGCCGTCAGTCAAGCCATGGGTCATAAGGCTGCCGGGTCGGCGCCAGCAGGCTACCGCTACAGAACGGTCGCGCGGCTGCCGCAAGGAGCAAGCATCAGCGCTGCGCTGGGGCCCAAGGCCGCGTCGCAGTGCTTCGCTTTTTCCGTCTCTTGACATTTTTGACCTTTTTCACCCATTTTGTCCAATTTTTCCATGTCTCGTTGACCTTTTTCCACTTATTTATCAATTTATTTGTGATGTATTGCTTCAAGTATTCTTCTTTGAGTCTTTACATTATGGCGCTTTTAGGCCAAAATTCCCGAAAAACAATAAAAATACCCGTGATTCAAAAAGACAAATTTATATAAATATATGATAAAACATATAAATATATATATTTTTAATCAATTAAAGGTATAAAATCATGGTTATTTTAAGAAAGCAGCACTCATCACAATCGAACCTCTTCATAGTCCCTTAGCAAGAGAAGCGATAAAAACTAAAAATTAAACTATCCTAAATCACTTCCGTGGATTGACACGGTTGCATTTAGCCTATGCAACAAGCCTTTTAAACCCTAGGTTGCCCTAGTGGACGAAGTTTG
Source organism: Hippophae rhamnoides (assembly GCA_033030585.1). Lineage (NCBI taxonomy): Eukaryota > Viridiplantae > Streptophyta > Magnoliopsida > Rosales > Elaeagnaceae > Hippophae > Hippophae rhamnoides. The sequence goes on along the minus strand of CM065431.1, from coordinate 29,958,188 downwards.
AGTCTCGTGAGGGTTTTCAAGAATGATACCCACAAACATTGTACTAAATGTAAAAACAAAAGAAACAATAAAAACAAACAACTTAAAAATTAAATTTATAACAAAATCACAAATTATCAACATCTCACAAAAATGTCTCATACTTTTTAATCTCCTTTAAGATCATAATTAAAATCTCAAGCATAAGTTATTTTAATCTCTTTAAACAATCATGATTTATTATAATAATTAGTCGAAAATCATTTTCATATTTCATATCAAAAATGTATCAATTTAATTTCACCCAATTTCGTGTCATGAATCAATCTGCCGACTCTATTCCTCACAAGTCAATACTCTCAAAACACCGAATCCTATGGGTTCAAACACTCATACTAATTTATACGCGAAAGAGTCGATGTATAGAAATGAACTAATATGTTCGCATATGTATAAAGAATAAAGGCTCAAGTGTTATTTTAACATTGATCTCATGAAAGGAATCAAATGTATAAATTATAAAGATATCATATTTAAAAAATTATTTTCATGCATAAATCAAACTCATTAAGAAAGAATTTCAAGATATATGCCTTTTACAAATGAAGAAATTGCAATGACTTTTTAGGGAATTACTTTATATCTTTCTTTTTGTAATTAGCCTTTACTCACAACTTTGTAGGCAATGCGGTTATAGTAATGTAGATGATACTATTTTTATCTCTCTTTTTTTTCTCGTAGATATTTTTCAATATGTGTATTTTTTAGAGAGTCAACCCAATGCATGATCAGACATTGTTTTGGATTTTAAGTAAGTGGTTAATTTTGTGGCTTTTCTCGTTTGATCTTGGTTTCTAGGTAACCCCAGTACATGTCTTTTTTGTTTTTAAAAGAGTCATGCATAAATGAGATATAAGCATATACTATCAATTTCTACTCAAATCATTTAATCTAAGCAAAAATAATAATCAAAAATATATGATACTTATTAAGATGAAAAAAATTCATACATTCAATGCTAATACCTATAGAGATCATCTAAAAAATTTGAAGAAATAAGAAATGTGTTTGAGTAGAAAAATATATATTTCACTCTAATAAAGGAAATTAGGCTCAAATTATCTCACAAAGGTAGTCTCCACTAAAAAAAAAAAAAAAACTCATAAACACCGATTTTGGGTTTGATATAATTTCTACATCTTATCAAGAAAATACTAATTATGACAAAAACTAACTAATTATCAAAAATAATTACAAAATATTTCATGATATGTTTTCAAAATTAATCTAACAAGACAAAAGACTTAACTATTTACTTAAATTTGATTTATTAAATGATAAATTTTTTGTGAAAAACATTTTTTTTTTTTTTTTTTTCAAAAAATTACTAAATCACACAAAAATAGAAATAAAACCAAACACACAAAAAATGAAATTTTTTTTTTTTTTTTAAATTGTTAAAACTTTTTTTTTTTTTTTTTTTAGCTTGGTAACTTTTCACCACCCTCAACCTAAAACTTACATTGTCCTCAATGTAACAACTGTAAATTAAAGATAAAGAAAAAAGAGAAGAAAGACTACCATATTCTTGAGAAAGTGCAAGTAGTAATGGAAAATGCAGTGCATCCATCATATTCATCACTAAAGGTATACCATGCATCGCGTGAACTTCTAAAATGATGGGTTGCCTCATCCAAATGCTTAGTTTAACGCCTAAAGCAAGACGTAACTTGGGATTGCATTTTAAGTAAACTCACGTCCCCTCATCATCGAGTCAATCAAACCTGGCAGTAAGACAATACGGTCTTCCTATACTTTTTCACCACGCCTATTGATTTTGATTTCTTTCGTACTTAAAACTAGAGGCATATTTTGACGCTTTAGATAACCCACATCTAGGTGCAAATCAAATAATTAAGTCATTAAAACACTATTGTACCTAGATCAAACAAAGCAACTAACTCCTTAGATCAGAATTAAAACTTTAAAATTTTGCAGATACTTCACAAAATTTTTTTTTTTTTTTTTTGTTTTTGTTTTTTTTTAAGAAAAAAAAAATAACATAATCAAGATAACCAAGAGTGTTCCTGTGAAAGAACGCAAAAAGGCCTTAAAACCATCCTCCTGTATGTAACAACGCTCCCAGGAAAGACAGCCGCACATAAGGCTTCCAAGAACTAGTCTCCGTATTTAACTCCCTTAGATCTTTACTTTTCATTATTAAGTTAAGTTAAATAAAAATTTAAGTTAATGAAAATCTAAGTTAATTAAGTTTAAAGAAAAGGTTAATTAAGTTAAGTGAATTAAAAAAATCTAAGTTAATTAAGTTAAGTTAAAAATCTAAGTTAATTAAGTTAGTAAAAAAAAGTTAATTAAGCTTGAAGTAAAAAAATCTAAGTTAATTAAGTAAGTGAAAAAAAGTTAATTAAGTTAAGTGAAGTAAAAATCTAAGTTAATTAAGTTAATGAAAATTTAAGTAAAAACCTGTTAATGTTAAAAAATTTAAGTTAATTAAGTTAGTAAAAGAAACTAAGTTAAGTAAGTTAAATAAAAATCAAGAAGAAAAAAAAGTAGCTAAAGAAAGAAAAAAAAATAATAAAATAAAAAAAAAATAAAATTATGATTTAAAATAAAAAAATAGTAAAAATTAAACTCAAAAAAAAAAAAAAAAAAAAATTTTGGTTTTTTATTTTTTTTTATTTTTTTTTATTTTTTTTTATTTTTTTTTTATTTTTTTTAACGGTAATTTTATTTTACTATTCACGCTATCTTATTTCTTATTTAACTTAAAAAAAATTTTTTTTTTTAAATTTTTTTTTTTTTTTTTTTACAAACGGTAATTTTATTTTACTATTCATGCTATCTTATTTCTTATTAACTTAAAATTTTTTTTTTTAATTTTTTTTAATTTTTTTTTTAATTTTTTTTTTTACGCACGGTAATTTTATTTTACTATTCACGCTAACTTATTTCTTATTAACTTAAAATTTAATTTTTTTTTTTATTTTTTTTTTACGAACGGTAATTTTATTTTACTATTCACGCTAACTTATTTCTTATTAACTTAAAATTTAAAAAATTTTTTTTTTAAATTTTTTTTTTTTTTTTACGAACGGTAATAACCTTTTACTTCAAATTTCAAATTTCTAAATTATTTACTTTTTATGCTATAAAATTTTTTTTATTTTTTTATTTATTTTTTTATTTTTTTTTTATTTTTTTATTATTTTTTATTTTTTTATTTATTTTTATGAAATTTGAAATTTGATTAAAAATTTTTATTTGAAAAAAAAAAAAATCACAATTATTTACAATACAAAAATATTTTTAAAATTTTGATAAATAAATTAAAAACGCTATTCTCCTCAAGAATCCAAGGCCAAAACTCACTTGTTATTAATCGCGATCGCCAAATACTTTGATGAACGAAAACTTGATGACCAAAAACTAAGATCGCTGATCCTCGCCAATACTTTGGTTTTATATTTATAAAACTCTCAAGAGTCTAATCATTTCAAGAAATGATAAGATACTCCTGCCGTCGATCTGGAATAACGAATACGTCCTTAATTTATTATTCAAACTTTTAAAAACGAAATTAAATCCTAAACATCCTCACGATAGTTGCTTGCTCCTAATCTAATAACATAAAATAAACATATATACGTATTAATTAAATATAATAAAAAATAAACATAGATACAAATTCAATAAATAAATATAAATACGTATTCAATAAATATTCATGCAAAATTTTATCATTTATATTAAATGAGTATTTACGGATATAATAACTAAATTAATTATGCCGCTCATATTATCTGAAAAGTTATTAAAGATATAAATTGATATTTTATTGATTCTCTTTTTTGCATTTAATACCACCTGCATGGGTTAGATATTCTTTGTTAACTAAACAAATCAATTAACACCTACAAAGCGGTTGATAACTAATGGTTAATTAAATTAATTTCTTTTTCAAGAGATTGAAAATGAACTATTTAAATGCCACCTTTATGCATTAGACAGCTTTTAAACTTTATTCATATGTCAAATTAAACCCAAGAATTTAGTTATCCGGAAGTACTAACTTTCAAGTTTTAAAACCACTACCGAAACATGTCATTCAATACATTTTCGCATAATAATTCTTATAAAAACTTTTGAAATAGAAGCTTCACTCTAACTACGCGATTGTAATTATCAAATAAAAGAGCACTACTCTAAATCGACCGATAACTAAACCTTAAAGTCTAATCTTCAGATTTAAGTTTGTAATGAAAAATAATATATTTCTCTAACATCCTTAATATAAAATTCAATAAAAATAAAATCAATTCATTTTAGAAATTTTCACCTATTTAATATTTCGCAAAGATAACAACGTTATTATTATATCATGATTATGAACAGCCTAGCTAAATTTAATCACGCATAAATTAAATATAACATGTAGTTAATAAAGCATAAAAATAACTCAGAAGAAAATAAAATCCTTACGTAACTTGACGCTATTCCCGCTAGAAAACCTCCAAGCCGAATTTGACTTCCATTTATTGAATCAAAAATCTAAATTATTACAAAACATTACAAGTTCTCAAAAAGAGAAGAACTCTAAACCTAAGAGAATTGAACTAAAAACTAAGAGAAAAACTAAGAAAAGCTTAGAAACTAAGAAAGAAACTAAGAAAAACTCAAAAACTAAGAAACAGAGAAAGAAAGAAGAGAAAGTGTGGTTTTGAGGTGTGTTTTGAATGGAAATGTGGGTATTTATAGGTGAGGATGGAGAGAAAAAATGATTAAAAAATGTTAAAAAAATATTAAAAAATAAAAAACGTGTTTTGGACTCGCTGAGTCATCAATGACGCGCATGACGGCACATGCCGCACGTGAAAATGGGTCAAAAACGTTGGCGCCATGGGCCGGGGCCGAGCTGGCGCCGCGTGAACAAGTGCCCGCGCTGCGGCGCGCGAGCAGTATCACACAAGGGCGGCGAAGGCAGTCGATGCCGGCGGCACGCGCAGTGGCGCTGGGCGCTGGGTCAGACAAGGCGCGTTTTTTCGTCTTTTGACATTTTTGACCTTTTCGACCCATTTTGTCCAATTTTTCCATGTTTGTTGACCTTTTTCCACTTATTTATCAATTTATTTGTGATGTATTGCTTCAAGTATTCTTCTTTGAGTCTTTACATTGCGTTTTTAGGCCAAAATTCCTGAAAAACAATAAAAATACCCGTGATTCCGAAAAAGACAAATTTATATAAATATATGATAAAACATATAAATATATATATTTTTAATCAATTAAAGTGCATAAAATCATGGTTATTTTAGTGCTTTTTGAGCACTCATCACCATGTAGTCCCCATAGAGTTTTCCGAACTCCACCGTTGCATTGCACTAATGTTGGTTGAGTTAGGTTTTTTATTTCCCCTCTTCAATCCTATTTTGTTTTTTCATTGATAACGAGCCTCATCGATTGAGACCATTATCAATATTTTTTTTGTTGAGTTTTTCAACTGAAAATTGAAATGGAGAATTATCCGATCCATTAGAATTCATGGTATAGTGCACAAACAATCCATTTATGAAAGTTTGTGCAGAAGAAGGGATAGTGCGACACTTCACTATTTGAAAAACACCACAATAAAATAGAGTTGCAGAATGTATGAACTGGACTTTTCTAGAAAAAAGTTTGGTGTATGTTGTCAAATGCGAGGTTAGGTAAGCAGTATTGGGTAGAGCCTATGACATATGCATGTCATCTCATCAACCATCCACCACCATCTACTCTTGAAGGCAAAACGCCTATGGAGGTATGGTCTGGAAAACTTGCTAGAGATTACGATTTCTTACATGTGTTTGGTTCTATTGCATACTACCATGTAACGAAATCAAAGTTGGATCCAAGAGTCAAGAAAGTTATTTTTTTGGGGATCCCTTCTGGTTCTAAGGGATATCGACTATGGTGCCTTGAAATGAAAAAGATAATATTCAATAGAGATGTTACCTTTGATGAATCTACCTTCCTGAGAAAGGTAACTAAGAAGATTGATGGCACTTTGGAGGAGCTGGAGTTTGAAAGCAAAATTTTTAATCCAGTTAGTGAAGATAAGATAGAAGCTGATCCTTCATTGATAGAAGATGAATCAGATGTAGAGGTTTTAACCCAAGAACCTCCACAGCAATAAGAAGAAACTGCAATTGATAGGCCACGTTGAAAAAATGTCAAGGTGCCTGCTTGATACAAATATTTTGAAGACCTACCTATTTAGTTTAAGAATACGATGGCATGTGCACTTTTAGTTGTGCATGATGATGTTCCTTCTATATATAAAGAAGCAATCAGAAACCTTGATGTTGAAATATGGAAGGAAGCCATGGACGAAGAACTTCTATCCCTTTAGAAGAATAAGACATGGAAGTTGACATAACTACCTAAAGGTAAGAAGGAAATTGGCTGTAAATGGGTGTATGCAAAGAAAGATGGATTTCCTAACAAAGATGGTATTCGCTACAAGGCAAGGTTGATGGCTAAGGGCTACGCTCAAAAGGAATGAATCGATTATAATGAGGTATTTTCTCTAGCTATAAAACATTCATCCGTTATAATTTTATTGGCCTTGGTAGCAAAGTTGGATTTGGAACTAGTTCAACTTGATGTGAAAACCGTGTTGCTACACGGTGACTTAGAAGAGGAAATCTATGTCTCATCCAGAAGGGTTTAATGTTGCTGGTAAAGAGAATTGGGTTTGTAAGTTGAACAAATCATTGTATGGATTGAAGCAATCTCCGAGGCAGTGGTAGTAGAAGTACACATGATCATTGTGTGATGTAAGGTCTATATAAGTGTTGGCAATATTTGTGAACAAAATATACAAATATAATATTTGTTTCTAGGTGTGTCCCTCAACAATATTTTCAACATAAGAAACTATCAAGCTCTAACGATCATAATCTAGGTATATCAATGTTCTTATGCATATTAGATTACATGTTAGACATATAGGAATATTTTGAGATTAGACTACTTGATCAATTGAGACATGTCTTGATCGATCTACTCAATTTAAAAAGTCCCAAATTAATTTTTTCATTAACTAGATCGATTGAGAATTTATTAGATCGATCAAACTAGGTACTCAATCGATTGAGCATATGTTAGATCGATCGAGTGGCTAGGACTTTGATTTTAAAACCAATTTTAACTCGAATTGAATTATATTTTTACTATATTGTCCTTTTTCTTTAAAACTTTTTTAACTAATTTTATGGACAATATAGTAATTTTACTTTGACCTAGTGCTTCAAAATATACTATCTGCCCCATCCGTGCACGCTGCTACACCCCACATACCGATTACATCAATAATGATGTGATCATTCCCTTAATACGCGTTTTTCCCATTTTTTTAATCATTTTCCCCACTTTTTCATCCTCTCTTCACCTATAAATACCTCCACACCTAAAAAACATATTCTCCTCTCTTTATTTCTCTCCTTATCTTAGTTTTTAGTTTTTCTTAGTTTTAGAGTTCTTCTTAAATAAGAAGTAATCATTTTATTGGTGAGAATCTCAAAATTTAAAATTCCAAAAACTTAATAGCAAAGTATAACATAAAGAAAGTCCAAAGAGGACTCCTAATAAAGAAAATCCAAAGAGGACTCTAAAGAAAGACTCTTGACCAAAAGAGTACTCTAGAAAATGACTCTAGACCAAAGAGGACTCTAAATAAAGACTCTTGAACAAGGAGGACTCTAAAGAAGACTCTTGACCAAAGAGGACTCTAAAGAAAGACTCTTGACCAAGGAAGACTCTAAAGAAATACTATTTACCAACTATGATTCCGTTTCTTATTTTTTAAATCAGTTATAGGCAGCAAGAACAAAATAATGTAAAACCAATTTCAAAAAGAACAAGAAAACAAGAATTAGATTCTTGAACAATCTACTACTATGTTTTCCTTTTATTATTTTTTTCTTTTTTCCTTTCTTTTTTTTACTGCTGTGGCTGCGGTTGTGAATGGAAAATTAAAAAAAAACATTGCAACCCTAATGAACATAGAGCAAAAACAACGCAAAAAGATGAGAAAAATCTTTAATCCCTCGAATAGTGGTGAAAACTATGGATTTTGAACTCAAAAATTGCAAGAAAAGAAGCGAAGCCCAATTTTTATTATAGGTATCAAAATGGGCTTCCATTTCATATATTATAATAGTCATTTTGTTACTCGAGTCAAAAGTTATGATCGTTTAAATTTGCCACTTTGTTTATCAAATTTTGTTTTTGAAATTGAACAACAGCCCTCTACTTTTTTTTTTTGAAGAACAAAAATAGATTGAACATATAAATAAAGAAAATGAAAAAGATAGGAAGAATTCAAATAAAACCACGAAACAAAATCCAAATACAAAAACAACTACAACGAAATTGAAAGAAACATAAGACTCAAAAGGACGAAATTTCTCTTTTTTGTGATTTTTGACTCAAGAATGCAGAAAAAAAATCAAAGGATGAATTAGTTTTTTTTAAATCTAAATTTAAAAACAAAGATAGAAGAAGATAGAAAACCTATTTTCAGCAACCAAGGCTTCGATACCAAATGATATGGTCCATTTAGGGGAACAACCTAGGAACTCACGAATTCAAAGGAATAGAAACGATTGATTTGCTAAGAATGTGTTATAGATTATCATATTAGAATCTTAAGGAAACAAAGTCCTTAACACCTAAGCATTGACTCCGTCTAATTCAAGCATTTAATGAAGAACACAAGAAGGCAAAGCAAGAACCATTATGAAATTTTCTTTTCATTAATGATATTTGTTCTTACCTCCAAATTACATAACTCTTCTTCTTTATAAGCATGAAACCCTAAAAGAAAAAAACCTAGATGGAATGGGCCTAATGGACTGATTTAGTTATTGATTGGGCCTAATCCAACCTTAAAAATAGAAGACTAAAAGACTTAAAATAAAAAGCCCACAATTAAATAAAAGACTTAAAAAAAGCCCACAATTAAATAAAAGACTTAAAAAAGCCCACAATTAACTAAAATTAAAATTATTAAACATAAAAGCCCATAATTAATTAAATCAAAAATATTACTACCTAAATCAATCTTTGCATCCTATTTAATATTGCAAATCTATCATGAGGTAAGGGAATAATGGAGTGAGCTACATGTGGCTCATTAGGAGTCTACTCTAATTTATATTTCCAAACAAAAAGCATTCATGATGCATGTTATTTATTAATGGAATTTTATGAATGATATTCATTATCAGTTCATAGTGTGGGGATATTTTAGTCATAAAACTCGATATATTGGTACATCCTTATTTCTAGGGAACTGAAGAAATTTTTGTACTAGGTAACTCAATGCAAGTTCATAAAATATGATATACGATACAAATAAAAAGTAAATAAGATAAAGTAAAAAAGGAAAGAGAAAAAAATAGGAAATAGAAGAAGAAAATGAGAACAAAGTAGTAGATTATTCAAGAATCTAATTCTTGTTTCCTTGTTGAGTTTTCATGTTCTTTTTGAAATTGGTTTTCCTTTATTTTGTTCTTGCTGCCTAAGACTTATTTAATAAAAGGGGGAATCATATTTGATCAAGTGTCTTTCTTTAGAGTCTTTCTTTAGGGTCCTCTTGGGTTAAGAGTGTGTCTTTAGAGTCTACTTTGGTCAAGAGTCTTTCTTTAGAGTCCCCTTTGATCAAGATTCTTTCTTTAGAGTCCACTTTGGTCTTGAGTCCTCTTTGGTAAAGGGTATTTCTTTAGAGTCCTCTTTGGTCAAGAGTCTTTCTTTAGAGTCCTCTTTGGTCTAGAGTTATTCTTTAAAGTTCTCTTTGGTCAAGAGTCTTTCTTTAAAGTCCTCTTTTGTCAATATTCTTTCTTTAGAGTCCACTTTGGTCAAGAGTATTTCTTTAGAGTCCTCTTTGGTCAAGAGTCTTTCTTTAGAGTCCTCTTTGGACTTTCTTTTTGTCATACTTTGCCATTAAGTTTTTAGAATTATGAATTTTGAGATTGTCACCAATAAAATGGTTACTTCTTGAGATTAGTTGGATTATTTGATTTTGTTAAGAACACAAAGGAGGTTGGCATGAGCTTTGAGTGGTAAAAAAGAGAGCAAAAATAGTGTAAAAAGGAGTGAAAGTAGTGTAAAAAAAAGAGAATGATAACAATCTTATTTTAGAGCAAACATGTGAAGGAGTGCGTGGGTTATATCATTTTATTTTACAAGTTTACAAAATGAGTAAAGAAGGGGGAGAACCACGAGCGGATGACTTGAAATTCTTCATCAAATATATTGGTGACCAATTTAACAGGATTAATGCAAGGTTTGATGAATTAGAATCCTTATCTGATTCTAAATTACATAAAGGAAGACATAAAAGATATAGGTTAGACAAAAAAGAAATTAATTCCAATGTGGAAGAGAGAGCATGTTTTAAACGGGACAAAAAGATCATGGTTATACAGAAAAATGGAGGAATCGAAACTACCAGTTCATGTGACCAAGAGATACCACAAGTGAAGGATTATTGTAATGTTGAAGTGGAAGAACTTTTGCATAGAGATTCACATGTCACAAGGAGAGTCCTAAATATATCCCCTATGGATGAAGGAGATAAGAAGCACCATGATCATATTTTCTACACAAGATACCACGTGAATTATAAGGTATGCACATTATTTATTGATAGTGGGCAGCACTAATGTTGCTAGTACCTTGTTGGTAAAAAGGTTAAGTTTGAAGTGGCAGAAACATCCCAAATCGTCAAGCTACCATGCCTAAATGAATGCGAAGAAGTGGAGGTTAATAAAAAAGTTTGGGTTCCTTTTTCAATTGGAAAATATGAAGATGAAGTTCTTTGTGATATGGCACCAATGTATGTTGCTCATAAATTACTCGGCGAACCATGGTAGTTTGATAGGAAGGTGTCACATGATGGTTACAGAAATCATTATTCTTTTGAAATGAACAACCGAAAATGGTAGTAGCCCCTCTCAAACCTTTGCAAGCTTATGAATACAAAATTAGGATAGCAACAGAGTGCAAATTGAGAGAAAAAAAAAGTGTGAGCAAGAGGAAAATAAAATGACAACAAATGAGATCATGTGGAAAAGTGAGTGAAAAGGAGAGAGTAGTATGCAAAAAAGAGAGAAATGTGAACAAAAGAGAGAGAAAAGTGAGCAACAGGGAGAGAAAAGTGAGCAAAAGAGAAAAAAAAGTAAGTAGGCAGGAGGAAAAAGTAAGCAAAAGAGAGAAAAAAAAGTATGTAAACAGGAGAGAAAAGTGAGCAGGACTTTTAGGATCAACTTCCTGGAAAGATCCCCCATGGATTACATCCTTTATGAGGCATGCAACATCAATTAGACTTCATAATTGAATCCGTAATACCAAATTGACCTGCTTACAAAGTTAAGATTCGAGAATCAATCTTTTCAAATGAAGTCTAATGAATATCATTAATGAAAGGAAAATTTTAGAAGGCTTCTTACTTTATCTTAATGTGTTCTTGATTGAATGCTTGAATTTGACTTATCAAAGGGAGGGATCATCCTTTGTGGTGTCTCAAGGTTTGGGTTTTAAGGACTTTGTTTCCTAAGAGTTCTAATATGATAATCTTCAACACGTTCTTAGAAAATCAATCATTTCTATTCCTTTGAGTTCATGGGTTCTTAGGTTGTGCACCCAAAGCGTACACATCACCAAGCCCTATGTACAAAGTTATAAATTAATAGAGATATGTGAGAGCTCAACATGATCATTGAGGGTTCCCTTAATTAAAATGAAAAACATAAGTAAATATAACTTTTTATTTAAATCATTTAGATCATTCTTTCCATGAAGGGAAAAGGAACTAATCTGACATATTTGTTCATCATTAATAATTTGGCTATAATTTAGTTTAATTTCTTTAATTTAATTAGTTAATCAAAATAGAGTTTCTAGTTTTTTTTCTCTTAACTAACACTTGACAAAATATTTAGATTTGTTTCACTTAACTAATGTAGATAGTAATTTAACTTTTTAGAACAACCTGGCAATTCCTTTAGAGACCAACCTCAAGGTAAGGTGTCATTAGTTTGATAGTGGTTCATACACTTATGAGCAATTAAAATTTGTTAATCAATCTCATCACCCATCCTTGACGAGTACCCGACAAGTAAGGACTGAATAGGCCATGTCATATGGCAAGAAGGGTGCAAGAATGTTTGCACAATTGTTAGGGGCTCACTATGACCAAATCAGGGTTGTTTGGTGCACCCTAATAAGGTTTACCAATGAGCACTAGTTTATGATATTAAAAGGGATTCATGGATAGAACTTACCATACCAAAATATCCATAAAAGCAACAGGAGCATTTGTTAGTTCAAATGGAATGAAACAAAAATAAAAATTCCCATATAGTGTACGAAAAGAATTTTTGGGTATATTCGACTCTCTAACCCTTAATTGTTGGTATCTCAATCGAAGATCAATCTTTGAGAAGAAACTTGCTTCTCCATGTTGATTGAATCATTCATCGATCCGAGGTAGTAGATACTTGTTCTTTATAGTTACCCTATCCAATTGACGGTAATCAATCCTGAGTTTGAAATTTCCAAAATTCTTCTCGACAAAAGGAGCAGGTGCTCCTTAGGGTGATAAACTCAGTTGAAAGAATCCTTTTTCCAAGGGCTCCCCCAAATAATCTTTTGGTTCTTGTTTTTCTATAGGTTCCATCCAGTAAGAAGTGATGGATATTGGGGCATTTCTAGGATACACCTTGATAAAAAATTAATATATTAAGCAGGAGGAATTCCAATTAATTCTTCTTGAAACATATCCCAATATTTGTTTACCACCAATATCCTTGATAAACTTCTTCCATCATCTATGTTTGCTTCTAGATAACTTAAGAGATCTGTACTCGTATGGTTTCTTCTTCTACCTAAGCAACACTTAAGGAAAATACTGGAAGGCTTTACTCCTTTTGTTTCCTATAAAACTAGACTTCTATGCCCTTAAGGGTTTGGACAGTAACCTTCCTTTTGAAGAAATTTACAGCGGCTTGATACTTGGTTAGCCAATCCATTCCTAAAATGTTGTCAAAATAACTCATATCAATTATAATGAGATTGGCTAAGAATTGGTGACCATTGAACCTAATAAAACAACTTTTACAAATATATGAGACATTTGGTGAGGCTCCAAAAGAAGTATTCAAGGTAAAAGGGTTTCAATGACTTCATAATCAAGTTTTAATATTTGGGCATAAGTTAATGAAATGAATGATTAAGTGGCACCATTATTAAAATGAACACAAATCCAAGGGTGATTTAATAGATTTGAACATTTCATAACATTATATATTTTTGGTCCTCCTTATCTGCCAGCTATCACAAAGGCTTGACCTTATGTTCCTTGTTCCTGAGTACCATCGCCCTTACCCTTGTCCTCTCTATGGGTAGATGGTTGAAGTTGACAAGTTGGTTTAGTAGTGGAAGGTAGTTGGAAATATTGTCTAAGACGTTGATAGGATCTTGAGGGTCATTCTTGGAATAATTGTCTTGATTGTTGAAAATTTTGTTAAGGATATTGATAGTACTCAAAAACACTTAATATATTGTGATTTTATTCATGTTTATTGATTATGTAAATTTTTATTTCCTTATTTTAATATCAATTTATGTAAATCTATATTTTTGGAATCACGAATATATTTTGATGTTTTTCAAGTATTTCTTGTATTAAAAGATTCAACTTAAAAGAATTGTACTTGAAGCATCAGTTACAACTTAGAACATTAAAAGAAAACATTACTTGTGTTTTAAAAATTGAAAAAAAAATTACATGGCATTTAGTTTGTTGTTTACCGTGCCAAGGGATTCGTTGTAAGGCACGACATAAGGCCAAAGGAAAGGATTAATACATCCCAGATGTGATGTGGGCCACAGTGTGAAAAAATTGTATGATGTGGCATGAACAGAGTGAATCATGCTTTAAATAGTGTATAGTTTGTGTATGCTATGGCTTGAATAAAATGTATGCAACGGTGCCAAGCTTTAAAACCCATATTTTCTCCTTTTCTTTACCCTATAAATAGGACCCTATTTCTATGGTAAAAATATATCCTAGAATCCTACAACTACTTTAAGTAATTGATTTCTTAGCTTTTTTAGTCTTTCTATTTCTTAGTTTATAGTTCTTCTCTCATTTGAGAGTTGAAAAAATTTAGGTAATTAATAGCTTTAGTTCAAATTCAATAAACATTATAGCAATTTTGTCAAGTGGTTTTCCAGAAGTAATTATATGGATTTTGTTGAGTTAATTTTAAAATGTATTCTTTTTAGAAAATTTCTAAGTGTTGTTTTAACAAGTTATATGTTTAATTTATTGATCATTTATTAAATGATACATGTTTGGCTATAAATACTATGGGATATTATTAATATTGTTACATTTGTAAAATATTAAAGTAGATTAAATATTTTTAAAAAATGAATTAAATTTTATTTTATCATCGAGATTAAAACCAAAATTTGTAAATAAAAAATATATTGATGAAGTGTTTTTCCTAATAAACAAGTGAGTTAGATGTAGGATTTAAATTATCTGAATCTAATTTAGCGTTGCACTCCTAGATCTTTAAGTCTACATCAATTGTATAGCTAGAGTGGGATGCATTTGAAAATATTTTATAAGAATTACTATTAAAGTTATATTGACAACATATCATTCATATTAGTTTTAAAATCTAAAAGTTAGTTACAGATACTTAAATCATAAACCTAATGTTGTCTCTTTTAGAGAACATAAAATTGTGCAAGCATACACGGTCACAAGTAATAAAGATTTGTAAGTAAAGATCATTCCCACGGAGATTTGTTACTATAGTTTGTTGAGTACTAAAATTGTATCTCTCTAATTTTATCCAAAACAATCGTTGATATGGAAAAAGCGAAGAAAAAGGTTTAATAAGAAAATAAAAGAAATCTAGGATTGCAATTTTTTCACCAAACTAATACACTCAAATCGTGTTATTTTCTTTTGATTTATATTTTTTTAGTACATTTAATTTGTCAACCAAAAACTTCTAATTTTATTCATACATCTCTTCCGAGCTCCGTATAAACACACCTCGTTAAATTAATTCACTATATCTCTATGAGAATTAAATTCACCAAGATTCATTACGTTCTAAGTTTTCAAAAGGTCACACATACAATTAGGGTATATTCTTATCCTTCATGTCATTCTATTTACGAGCAATACACACACAAATGCCTCTTCCAAATTTATTTATGTGCCACGGATCGTTTTGATAAAATTCGTAAATAATCAAAGAGCATTAAGCACAAAATAGAATGAACAAATTGAACGTCTTATAAATCTATCAAAAATAATTAAAATCAAAGTTTCATAAATTTAGATCAAATGCAACCCTAGAAAAATTAAATTACTTCATTAATTGAAAATAAACTTACAACAAATATAGAAAATTAGAAGAAGGAAATTAAGACATCAAGTAACGAAAATATTTGGCACACGTGGAACACAACAGAAGCCAAAATGGCTTCTACGTGTTCCACAGTCCAACACCTAAAATAACCCCTAAACCCAACCAAAAAAAAACTTTTAAACTCTATCGTCGTATCTCCTATTTATAGCTAAAAAAAATACATCAAAAATATTTAAATTTAATACACACGGGGGACAATGAAGTATGGAGAAAATAATAAATTAAAACGCGTGGGGGGACAAAATTGTATCAAAAATGCAATCTAAAACGCGGCTAATGTGAGTGGGCACACTGTGCGTTTCTGTTTTTCATTTCAATAAACTATGCCACGTGTCGCGATATGATTCGCTAAAAAAAATAGTGGGACACGTTGATGAGTGCTCAAAAAGCACTAAAATTACCATGATTTTATGCTCATTAATTGATTAAAAATATATATATATATGTTTTATCATATATTTATATAAATTTGTCTTTTTCGGAATCACGGATATTTTTATTGTTTTTCAAATATTTTCGCTTAAAAACGTAACTTAAAGACTCAAAGAGGAATACTGGAAGCAATACATCACAATTATATTACTAAATAAATGGGGCAAGGTCAACAAATATGGAAAAATTGGACAAAATGGGTCGAAAATGTCAAAAAGGAGAAAATCGCGCCCGAAGCAGCCAATCCCGCGCGCGCCAGCGCCCAGCCGCGCCGAGCTACGCGCACGGGTACTGTTCATCCGTGCAGAGCTGCGCGCGGTACTGTTCATCCGCGCATAGATGCGCGCGCGGGTACTATTCATCCACGCCTGGTGCAGCGCGCCAGTGCCATACTCGCGCGGCAAGCGTATGTCATTCCATTTTTCACGTGCGGCCGCCCGCTTGACGTCCCGCCCCGTGACGTCATCTTGGCGTCGTTAATGACCTTAGCATTTCCATTCTGGCGTTTTTACATTTTTTAACATTTTTTTACTCATTTTTTCTCTACATCCTCACCTATAAATACCCCCATTCCTTCACTTCAAAACACACTTCTCTCTTCTTTCTTTCTCTCCATTTCATAGTTTTTAGTTTTTTTAGTTTTTCTTATGTTTTAGCTAGTTTTGCTTAGTTTTAGAGTTCTTCCCTCTTTGGGAAGAAGTAGTTATGTTATTGTAATTTATTAGCTTTTTGATTCAATAAATGGGAGTGCAAATTCCGTTTGGAGGTTTTCTAGCAACGGGAATGGCATCGAAGTACTGTAAGGATTTTATTTTCTTTGAGTTATTTTTTATGCTTTATTCTTACATGTTATATTTAATTTGTCTGTGATTAAATTTAACTGTGCTAGCTGTTTGTAAACGTGATATAATAATAACGTTGTTATGCTTGCGAATTATTAAGTAGGTAAAAATCTCTAAAATGAAATGATTTTATTTTTATTCAAGATTTTATAATAAGAATGTTAGAGAGAAATATATTATTTTTCATTACAAACTTAAATCTGAAAATTAGATTTTAAGGTATACTTATCCGGTCTGATTTAGAGTAGTGCTCTTTTATTTGTTGGTATAATCGCGAGTAGTTAGAGTGAAGCTACATTTTCAAAAGTTTTTATAAGAATTATTATCTGAAAATGTATTGACAACACGTTTTCAGTAGTGGTTTTAAAACTTCAAAGTTAGTACTCAGATAACTAAATTCTTAGGTTTAATTTGGACACCTTGAATAAAGTTTAAACTATCTAACCCCACCAAAGGTGGCATTTAAATGGTTCATTTTCAATATCTTAGAAAAAGGAATTAATTTAATTAACCAAATTAGTTATCAACCCCACCCATAGGTGTTAATTGATTTGTTTAGTTAACAAAGAATATCTAACATTAGAAAGGTGGTATTCATACAAAAAAGGGAGAATCAATAAATATCAATTCATATCTTTAATAACCTCGATAATACGAGCAAGCATAATTAACTTAGTTATTATATCCATAAATACTCCACTTATTTATAAAAGATAAAATTTGCATGAATGTTTATTGAATCTATGTTTAATTTTAAGCAATTAGATTAAAAACACAAAAACCCCAAAATATCGTGACAGGATGTTTAGGATTTAATTTCGTTTTTAAAAGTTTGAATAATAAATTAAAAACCATATACATTCCTTCCTTAGATCGACCTTTGGAGTATAGTTATCATTTTCTACGAAATGATTCGTGCACTTGCGAGAGTTTTATAAATATAAAACCAAAGTATTGGCAGGATCGGTGATGCCGGTTTTCGCTCATCAAGTTTTTGGCGCTGTTGCCAGGGATGACTCCGTTGTGGGGATGGCATCAAAGTTTTTGGCAATCCCGATTCTGCTCATCAAGTTTTTGGCGCAGTTTGATGAGTGCTCAAAAAGCACTAAAATAACCATGATTTTATGCACATTAATTGATTAAAAATATATATATTTATATGTTTTATCATATATTTATATAAAATTGTCTTTTTCGGAATCACGGGTATTATTATTGTGTTTCAGGTATTTTGGCTTAAAAACGCAATGTAAAGACTCAAAGAAGAATACTTGAAGCAATACATCACAAATATATTAATAAATAAGTGGGAAAAGGTCAACAAACATGGAAAAATTGGACAAAATGGGTCTAAAAGGTCAAAATATCAAAAAGACGGAAATCGCGCGCCACAGCCCAGCCGCGCCGGCATGACGCCCGGCCGCGCGCCTTGTCCGCCGCACGGGCACTTGTTCACGCGCGCCGAGGCGCGCGCGGCACGACCGACGCTCGACGCGGCCTCCGGCGGCCAGCGTAGCATGACGTTTTCACCCCGTTTTTCCGCGTGCGGCCACAGCCAGCGTCATTGATGACCTCGGCATGTATTACACGTTTTTAATTTTTGAATATTTTTTTAACATTTTTTGCTCATTTTTTCTCTCCATCCTCACTATAAATCCCCCGCTTCCATTCAACTTCAAGCACACCTCAAAACCACACTTCTCTCTTCTTTCTTTCTCTCATTTCTTAGTTTTGAGTTTTTCTTAGTTTCTTTCTTAGTTTCTAAGCTTTTCTTAGTTTTTCTCTTAGTTTTTAGTAAAATTCTCTTAGGTTTAGAGTTCTTCTCTTTTGAGAGGAACTTGTAATGTTTTGTAATAATTTAGATTTTTGATTCAATAAATGGAAGTGCAAATTCCGCTTGGAGGTTTTCTAGCAGCGGGAATAGCGTCGAAGTTACTGTAAGGATTTTATTTTCTTCTGATTATTTTTATGCTTTATTCTTACATGTTATATTTAATTTGTCGTGATTAAATTTAAGCGTGCTATTAATTTATAATGTGATATAATAATAACGTTGTTATGCTTGCGAAATATTAAATAGGTGAAAATTTCTAAAATGAATTGATTTTATTTTTATTCAAGATTTTATATTAAGAATGTTAGAGAGAAATATATTATTTTTCATTACAAACTTAAATCGAAAAATTAGATTTTAAGGTTTAGCTATCGATCGATTTAGAGTAGTCTTTCTGCTTTTATTTGATGGTACAAATCGCTAGGTAGTTAGAGTGGCTTCTATTTCAAAAGTTTTTATAAAATTATTATGCGAAAATGTATTGACAACATGTTTTCGGTAGTAGTTTTAAAACTTGAAAGTTAGTACTCGGATAACTAAATTCTTAGGTTTAATTTGGACACCTTGAATAAAGTTTAAAGCTATCCCAACCCGCGAAGGTGGCATTTAAATGGTTCATTTTCAATCTCTTAGAAAAAGGAATTAATTTAATTAACCAAATTAGTTATCAACCCTTGTAGGTGTTAATTGATTTGTTTAGTTAACAAAGAATATCTAACCCCACCAAAGGTGGTATTCATACAAAAAAGGGAGAATCAATAAATATCAATTCATATCTTTAATAACCTAGATAATACGAGCAAGCATAATTATGACAGAATGTTTAGGATTTAATTTCGTTTTTAAAAGTTTGAATAATAAATTAAAAACCACATACATTGCTTCCTTAGATCGACCTTGGGAGTATACTTATCATTTTCTACGAAATGATTCGTGCACTTGCGAGAGTTTTATAAATATAAAACCAAAGTATTGGCGAGGATCAGCGATCTGCGGTTTTCGCTCACTCAAGTTTTTGGCGCCGTTCTTGCAGGGATGATTTCCGTTGCGGGGATGGAATCAAAGTTTTTGGCAATCGATTCTGCTCATCAAGGTTTTGGCACCGTTGCGGGATGACAGATTACCGTTGGGGGATAGCATCAAAGTTTTTGGCAATCGATTCTGCTCAAATCAAGTTTAAAACCCTTCTCTGAAAGCGTGTTGTCAATACATTTTGAGGATAATAGTCTTATAAAAACTTTTGAAATAGAGCTTACTCTAACTAGAGGCGATTGTACTAACAAATAAAAGAGCACTACTCTAAATCAATAGGATAACTAAACCTTAAAATCTAATTTTGATTTAAGTGTGTAATGAAAAAATAATATATTTCTCTCTAACATTCTTAATATAAAATCTTGAATAAAAATAAAATCATTTCATTTTAGAGATTTTTACCTATTTAATATTGTGAAGCATAACAACGTTATTATTATATCATGTTTACAAGCAGCTAGCACGGAGTTAAATTTAATCACGGACAAATTAAATATAACATGTAAGAATAAAGCATAAAAAATAAGCCCCAAGAAAATAAAATCCTTACGATTGCTTGATGCCATTCCCGTTGCTAGAAAACCTCCAAACGGAATTTGTACTCCCATTTATTGAATCAAAAAGCTAATAAATTACAAAAACATAACTACTTCTTCCCAAAGATGGAAGAACTCTAAAACTAAGCAAAACTAGCTAAAACATAAGAAAAACTAAAAAAACTAAAAACTAAGAAATAGAGAGAAAGAAAGAAGAGAGAAGTGTGTTTTGAGGTGTGGTATGAAGTGAAGGGAAAGGAGTATTTATAGGTGAGGATGTAGAGAAAAAATGAGTAAAACATGTTAAAAAATGTAAAAACGCGTAATGGAAATGCTGAGGTCATTGATGACGTCACCATGACGTCATGGGGGCGGCTGCACGTGAAAAATGGGGCGAAATGGCATCGGTGCGCGCGGAGGACAGCTGTGCGCGGATGAACAGTACCCGCGCGTGCATCTGTGCGCGGATGAACAGATGTATTTGTTGACATTGCCCCATTTATTTAGTAATATAATTGTGATGTATTGCTTCCAGTATTCCTCTTTGAGTCTTTAAGTTACGTTTTTAAGCGAAAATACCTGAAAAACAATAAAAATACCCGTGATTCCGAAAAAGACAAATTTATATAAATATATGATAAAACATATAAATATATATATTTTTAATCAATTAATGAGCATAAAATCATGGTAATTTTAGTGCTTTTTGAGCACTCATCACACGTGGCAACATATCATTTGTTTCACGGAATGGGCGCACGCAGAAACTAAAGCACAGGATTGGGGCGCCGAGAAAGTGCGACAACGGCTGGAACAGGGACTTGATCCTGTGCTTTCACGGTCATTGTAACTTGCCGCATGTCAGAACATTATTTGCTTCAATATTAAGTGGGACACGTGGCCGATTATGGTTCGTGGAATAACTGGGCGCACGTGGATCGACCGCATGGGAAAAGGGCACGGGAAGGTGGGGGACAGGTCTGCATGGCATCAGACGGGTGGGTCCCACGCTGCACGCCGGCCTGTGCGGAAGGTGGGCCCCACTCGGGCATCGAGCCGCGCGATGGAGGAAATCCCTGCAGACATTCTCCTTGGTCGGGTTTGAACAGCACGCGCGCATCCAAACGGTTGATGCGTTGATCTAATGGTCCAAGATGACGCGTGGATAACGCCGTGTGAAATTTCTCTCCTGCGAAGAAAAATAACTTTTATTAATTATATTTTCACCCACAAATATATTTCAAATTACATTTTAAACTTTGTTTAATTGCAATACAACCCTTTGGTAATTTAAATTAAATTTTAAACTTTTAATAATTAAAATTAAGCCCGAATTTAATTTAATTTATATTTTCAACATTTATAAATTGCAATTAAATACTCATTTATTTTGAAATTATATTTTTGGACGAAAACTTGCAATTAAGTACGTTTTCGATACAAATTATTTACTTTTCATAAAAAACAGTAAATACTAATTTATTCATCAAAAATTAACTAAAAACATTAAGAACATAGCAATTACAATTAATAAAATAGGTGAAAATAAGTATATAAAATACAGTTATCACCTAACTTAGGCATCCTTTTAAAATTTAAATTGTTGGCACAAATGAAGGTGGAAAGTTAAATGGTTTAATAATTTCTTAAAAAAGGAGCATAATTTAATTAAGGCTTAAATTATTGCCTAACCAAAGGTAGCAAGTAAATTAACAAAGTAAAAGATCTTTACCTTAGGAAATTTTCGTACCTATAAGAAAAAATCAATAATCTTAATCCAAATCTTTAATAACCTATTTAATAATGAGGAAGCATAATTATCTAACAACTATATCACATAAATTATCCACTGCATGATAAATGTTTAATTGCTTAAATTTTTATTGAATCTATCTTATTCTCTTTTATGCCATTAGTTTCGAAACTTAAACCAAAATAATCGTGACATGATGTTTACGTTATTAATTTTTCTTTTAATAATTTATTTAATGATTTAAAAACCACACAATTCCTCTTAATATTCACATTGAAAGTATACTTGCCACTTTATATAAGTGCTTTGTACACTTGTGAGCTATTTTATAAATCATGTAAACCATGTACACATCAATTTTGTGTATCAAGTTTTTGATGCTATTACCGGGGGAGGAATAATGTTTTTAAACTATGATTATCAAAATTTTAAAAAACTTTTTTATTTTAAATATCATAATTTTTATTTTATTTTATTTAAAAAATTTAAGAAAAAACCAATAAAGGCATCTTAAATTGAAAAAAGTAATGAAAATGAATAAAGCAATTAATGTCTCATTTATTATTAAAAAAACTCAAAACAAATTAAAAAAAAAGGTCAAAATCTAGTTGTTATATTCATTAGTTGATTTTTAAAAAACAATTCATTCAATGTTTGTACCATAACTTTCCATTATAGTTGTAGAACCAGTTTTTTTATGATGGATTGACCATAAAGAGTCAAAACATGCTTGATAATGCTGCTATAGAAGCTATAGGAGAAAAGACCACAGCGAAAACCTTTGAGCTTCATAAGTTGTTGGATATTAATTCCAAATAAAAGAGTACTAGATGAAGTAGAGTAGGAGTCAATAAAGTTGGCTCCTAGAATGAAATGGCTATGCAACTTGCTGAATTGACTAAGCAAGTGCAACTTCTCACTACCCATCAATTGTCAAAACAAGAGGTATGTGAAGTTTGATGTTCAATCGGGCATAATACTAATAATTTTTTGTATGCATGTGATTCTAGTACAAATTCCATTGAAAAATTCAATTCTTTTTAGAGGTATCATCCTAACACCTATAATCACTCTAACCATTCATGGAAACCAAACAATTACCAAGCCTACACCCAATTCCAATCACAAAGCCCAAATAAAAACCATCATTACCTACTAAATTAATCTTTTAAGCCAACCTTAGAGGATAACTTTAATACTTTTATTCAAGTTAATTATGACATTGATCGCCACACAAATTTTGTGTGCAATGAATACGCAAGTATACGTATCGCAACAAGTAATATAATGATATGAAAATGTTGTTACCAAGGAGATTATTTTATTAGAAACTAATTTTAAAACTATAAAGATAAAAATCAATTTTTTTGTGTTTTTATATTTTAAAGAGGAAAAATGAAAATAAATAAAAGTAAAGAGCAATAATTAATTATATCATATTTGGTAACTAAGAAGATATATGATAAAATATCTACAAATACTTAATCCCGCCAATATAATTATCAATTAATTACATGATCAATTCAATCTAACCTAGGATGTATTCCTCTCACGAGTAAACTACACACCATATAGTAAT
Organism: Hippophae rhamnoides; assembly: GCA_033030585.1. NCBI lineage: Eukaryota > Viridiplantae > Streptophyta > Magnoliopsida > Rosales > Elaeagnaceae > Hippophae > Hippophae rhamnoides. The sequence continues at coordinate 29,934,680 of CM065431.1, read as the reverse complement.
TAATTTAATCACACTCTCATGCCAATTAAATTGCATACCACTCATTAAGTTCATCAATTATGAATCACATACATAAGAATTATGCATCTCTGCCTATAAACTATGCATGTTATTTAATCAAGACATATAATTAAATAATTCTCTCAAATTATTTAATTCTATAGATAAATTATTAGCCAAAAAATTAATAGCATTAAAATCATATTAAATAATATAGTTAAATTAAAATTATAATTGAGGTAAAATATTAGATCATCACATGGTAAAAATTGAGTTTCTAAGATCCCTAGATTAATAAATTAACTAGACATAATTTTGTGCATAAAGCTCATATTTTCATAAATAAAGACAAAATTTGATAAAGAAAGGTGTAGTAGAAGAAAAACAATCAATCTCTCTAATTGTAATGCTAATATCCTCTTCAATCTCCACCAAAATTCAATCTCCATAAATTTTTTATCTCTTTTTAAAGTTTTATGTATTTTTCTTTGTTTTTGGCTCTAAAGACTGACCAAAAGTATGCTAATGGTGGCTCCTTAGGGTGTATGAGGTTATTAAGGGCTTAAATATAGTCAAGTGTGATCTGGATCGTCAAATCAACTTTAGATCAAGGGTTGAGTCAAAACAAGCATAATCAAGAGCATCAACCAATCATAACGCGACATGTGTCATACAGAATTCACTGGGCGAATCAGAGTGTAACGTGGGTATAGGAGAATGGTCTATGTTCATTGTAGTTGAGTCATCACCATGTGATGCAATGTGCCAAGCCATCAAAAACATTACAGTAAAATATCGACATCCTATCCCTAGACTACTTGACATGTTAAATGAGTTGCATGGTTCCTACATGTTTTCAAAAATTGATTTGAGAAGTGGATATCATCAAATTAGGATGAAAAAATATGTTCAAAGGAAAATCGTTTTTAAAACTAAGCATGGATTGTATGAGTGGTTAGTCATGCGCTTTGGTTTAACAAATGCACCTAGCACATTTATGAGGCTTATGAATCATGTTCTATGTGCATTTATTGGAAACTTTATGGTTGTCTATTTTGTTGATATTCTTATTTATAGTAAAAATCTTGAAGATCATGTCTTAAATCTTAGGTTTGTGCTTGAAATTTGAGAAAAGAACAATTGTTTGAAACCTAAAAAATTGTTGTTTTTGCATGAAAAGTTGCTTTTTCGTGGTTTCGTTGTTAGTTCTAAGGGAATAGAAGTGGATAAGGAAAAGGTTAAGGCTATTCAACAATGGCCCATACCTAAATATTTCACCGAGGTTAGGAGCTTTCACTGCTTGGCTAGTTTTTATTGAAGGTTTGTCAACGATTTTAGTACACTAACCACACCTCTAAACGAGGTCCTTAAAATGTCTGTTGGTTTTAAGTGGGGCAAGATGATGAACAAAATTGGCATCGTCGATCCTGCCAATACTTTGGTTTTATATTTATAAAACTCTCACCAGTGCATGAATCATTTCATATAAAATGATAAGTATACTCCCAAGGTCGATCTAAGGAAGGAATATATGTGGTTTTTATTTTATTATTCAAACTTTTAAAAATGAAATTAAATCCTAAACATCCTGTCATGATATTTTGGTTTTTGTGTTTCTAATCTAATAACATAAAAAGAAACATAGATACAGATTCAATAAATATTTATGCAAATTTTATCATTTATAATAGTGGAGTATTTATGGATATAATAACTAAGTTAATTATTCTTGCTCATATTATTTAGGTTATTAAAGATATGAATTGATATTTATTAATTCTCTCTTTTTTATATGAATACCACATTTGGTGGGGTTAGATATTCTTTGTTAACCAAACAAATCAATTAACACTTATGGATGGAGTTGATAACTAATTTGGGTAATTAAATTAATTTCTTTTTCTAAGAGATTGAATATGAACCATTTAAATGGCACCTTTGGTGGGGTTAGACAGTTTAAACTTTATTCAAGGTGTCCAAATTAAACCTAAGAATTTAATTATCCGAGTACTAACTTTCAAGTTTTAAAACCACTATGAAAACATGTTGTCAATATAATTTCAGATAATAATTCTTATAAAATTTTTTGAAATAGAGCTTCATTCTAACTACCAGGCGATTGTACCAACAAATAAAATAGCACTACTCTAAATCAGACCGGATAACTAAACCTTAAAATCTAATTTTCAGATTTAAGTTAGTAATGAAAAATAATATATTTCTCTCTAACATTCTTAATATAAAATCTTGAAAAAAAATAAAATCAATTCATTTTAGAGATTTTTACCTATTTAATATTTTGCAAGCATAACAACGTTATTATTATATCATGTTTACAAACAGCCAGCAAAGTTAAATTTAATCACAGACAAATTAAATATAACATGTAAGAATAAAGCATAAAAAATAACTGTAAAGAAAATAAAATCCTTACATTACTTTGATGTTATTCATGTGGCTATAAAACCTCCAAACGGAATTTGCACTCCCATTTATTGAATCAAAAAGCAAATAAGTTACAAAAACATAATTAGTTCTTCTCAAAAAGAGAAGAAATCTAAAACTAAGAAGAACTAACTAAGAAAATACTGAAAACTAAGAAAAACTAAGAAATGAGAGAAAGAAAGAGAAGAGAAGATGGGTTTTTAGGTGTGTTTTGTTATCAAGAGAATGAGGGTATTTATAGGTGAGGAGAGGAAGAAAAAGTGGGTGAAAAAATGATTAAAAATGGTGGAAATGTGGAGTAGTTAATGATGACATCATTGATGACATCATGCTGATGTGGGGGATGGCGGCGCGCTCAGATTGGGGCAGATGGGTGCAGTGGCGTGCACTGACTAGGTGTAGATGGACACTGGTGCGCGTAGACTGGGTGCTGATGGGCGCAGGCGCGTGCGCGATTTCCTCCTTTTTGACCCATTTTGTCCAATTTTTACATATTTTTTACCTTTCCTCATTTAATTTATGAATATATTTGCGATGTATTGCCTCTGGTATTTTTCTTTGAGTCTTTAAGTTACTTTTTAAAGAAAAAATACCTGAAAAATAATAAAAATAACCGTGATTCCGAAAAGACAGATTTATATAAATATATGATAAAATCATATAAATATATATATTTGGAATCAATTAATGTGCATAAAGTCATGGTAATTTTAGTAATTTTTGAGCACTCATCACGAGAATCAGGAGAGAGCCTTTAAAGTGTTAAAGGATAGTTTATGTTCTACACCTGTTTTATCTTTACCTGATTTTACTAAAACCTTTGAAGTTGAGTGTGATCCATTAAGAATAGGTATAGGAGTTGTTTTGATGCAAGAACGACAACCTATTGCTTATGTCAGCGAGAAAATTCATGGAGTAGCCCTTAATTATCCAACATATGATAAGGAGTTCTATGCCTTGGTTAGGACCTTAGAGACATGGCAACATTACCTTTGGCCTAGAGAATGTTTCATCCACACCGATTATGAATCTCTAAAACATCTGAAGCACCAAGGTAAATTTAATAGGAGTAATTCTAGAGGTATGAAATTCATTGAGACATTTCTTTATATTGTTCAAATAAGAGAGGTAAGGAGAATGTTGTAATCGATGCTTTATCACTGAGGTATGCCTTACTCTCAACTTTAAATGCTAGATTGTTAGGATTTGAATATGTTAAGGAAATTTATGCTAATGATGATGACTTCTCTACTACTTTCCATGCATGTGAAAAAACATCTTTTGAAGTTTTTACAAATTAGATGGGTATTTATTTAAAGAAAATCAATTGTTTATACCCAAATGTTCAATTCATGATTTGTTGATTAAGGAGGCCCATGGGGGAGGATTAATGAGGCATTTTGGAATTAGAAGACTATAGAGGTTTTGCATGAACATTTTTATTGGCCGATAATAAGGAAGGATGTAGCAAGATTTTTTTATAGATGCATCACTTGTAAGCAAGCCAAATCCAAAGTTCTACCACAAGGACTATATAATCCTTTACCGGTACCTAACACACCTTGGGTAGATATTTCCATGGATCTTGTTTTAGGGTTTCCTAGGTCTAAGAAGAGTAGAGACTCCATTTTTGTGGTTGTAGATAGGTTTTCTAAAATGGTACACATAGCATGTCATAAAACCAATGACACCACTAATGTAGCATATTTGTTCTTTAGGGAGGTTGTTAAGCTTCATGGAGTTCCTAGGAGCATTGTGTTTAATAGGGATTTTAAATTCCTTAGTTATTTTTGGAAAACTCTATGGGCTAAAATGGGTACTAAAAAACTCTTGTTCTCGACTACTTGTCACCCCCAAACTGATGGGCAAACTGAGGTAGGTCATAGGACTCTATCCATGTTGCTTAGAGTGATAATAAAATGGAATTTGAAAAATTGGGAGGATTGTCTACCTTTTGTTGAATTTTCTTATAACTGGAGTGTGCATTCCACTACTAATCATTCTCTATTCAAAATTGTTTATGGTTTCAATCCACTAACTCCTTTGGACTTATTACCAATACCTATTTTAGAGAAAACAAACTTAGATAGTGCCAAGAAGGCTAACACGACAAAGAAGCTCCATAAACACATTCATGAGAAAATTGAGAAGTGGAACAAGGGTTATGCTTGTAGGGCCAACAAAAGAGTCATTATTATGCCTAGTGATTGGGTTTGGCTGGATATGAAGAAGGATTAGTTTTCCCAAAAAGATGGTCCAAGTTGCAACCTCGTGGAGATGGACCCTTTCAACTGATCGAGCGAATTAAAGACAATGCCTACAAAATTGATCTTCCTAGTGAGTATAATATCAGTACCACTTTTGATGTTTCTAATCTTTCTCCTTTTGATTATACAGGTGATGATTCAAGGAAGAATCCTCTTGAAAAGAGGGGGAATGATGAGAATCATAGAGCCATACAAATTCCAAGTGGACCAATCACAAGGTCTAGGAGGGCACAACTCAAAAAAGGCTTTAAATGGGCTCATTCAAGAGGTCATGCATAACCAAGGGGACCCAAAATTGGAATGCAAGGATTGGGACAAGCCTAGAATTGAAATTAGGGAAAAATTGGTAAAATAAAACTAGGTATATTGTTCTGCCATTTGGACTAATTTTGGGAAACTTCATTTTCAACCTATTGATGAAATCAAGGGTTATGATGCAATATTTTCTTTGGATTCCTTTGTACTCAACTGCCCCATTTTTGCCCCATGTTTTACTGTGCCATTTGGATTGATTTTGGGTAGCTTTATTTTCAGCTCTTGTATGAAATCAAGGGTTAAGATGTGATATTTTCTTGGGATTCCTTTGTACTCAACCCATGTTTTGCACCATTTTTTTGTGCTTTTTAGCTATTTTTATTTTGTTTAACTCTCATTTGAGATTATTTCCAAGAAAATTGAGATCAAGATGGGATGGACCTAACACAATTTTCCAAGTTTTTTTACTTGCAACAATAGAGTTATTGAATCCAAATTCACAAATAACTTTCAAAGTCAATGGACACCGTATAAAGCTTTATTTAGAAGGAGAATACAAGATGGATGACGTTGATTTCCATATTGATAAATTGATCCTCATTGCCACGAAGACGTGTGTTATTAAGATGATAAACCAAGCGCTAGATGGGAGGTGACCCATCACTTATTCTGTTTGTGAGCATAATTATTTCAAGCTGATGTTGGTTGCACCTTTTTTTCCATATCAAATCATTAACACATCAAACATATTAGTAACTTTTCTATTTCTATTCTTGCAATTTAAATTTCTTAATCCTTGAGAACAATGTAGATTCTAGGTAGGGGTGGGTAAATAAAAGTTAGACTATTTTATTCTTAGATAGTTTAAACAATTTTCACATAATTTTATTTATTAATTTTATTTGTAATTTATTTTTTAAAAGTTTTTTGTTTAGTAATTTTAATTTTTTTTAGAGTAAATTTAAAATGTTTTGCAAAAATTGATCATGTCTTAGAATTAAATTTAAATAATGATTAATTATTTTTGCACTATTAGATTAATTTCCAACAACATATCATGAAGTAATGTGATATTTAATTACTTTTTGTCATGACTAGTATTTCTTGATAAGGTTTGGAAATTATATTAAACATAAAATCGGTGTTTAGGAATCAAATAGTATAGACTACTCTTGTGAGAAATATTTTGAGCCCATTATCCTTTATTCTCAGTGATAAATATTATTTTTTATACTCTAAATACTTTTCTTATTTCTTCAGCATTATTAGATGATCTCTATAGGACTTAGCATAGAATGTTTGGATTTTTACATCTTAATGAAATTTTATATATTTATTTTTCATTTGTAGATTAAATGATTTTTGTAGAAATTGATAGTATATGTCTTTTTTTCATTTATGCACGACTTCTATTAAAAAATAGATAATCTAGGATTACCTAAACAAATGCAAACAAAAAATCCAAATATTAACAACTCACCTTACCATATAAAAAATGTACAATCTATACATGAATCCATTCTCTAAAAAAAATGGATTCTCTTATAAGAAAAATATATAAGAGAAAGAAAAAATAGAAAGAAAGAGAGGAAAATGAAAAGTATAATTTATATACTATGACCCAAAAAGCCTATACATTTGTGATAAATGGTTTAATGCGAAAGAAAATATAAGAAGTAATTCCTTAAAAAAATCAATGCATTTTCCTACATTTTCTAAAAGTCATATTACTTGATATTTTTATTTCATGAATTTGATTGATCCATGAAAGTAATGTATAATATTTTATAAATCCTTACATTTGATGCCTTTCATGAGATCAACATTAAAATAACACTTTAAGTCTTTCCTCTTTATACATATGTGAACATATTAGTTCATTTCTATACATCAACTCTTTCGCATATAAATTAGTATGAGTTTCTGAACCCATTGGATTCAGTGTTTTTGAGAGTATTAACTTGTGAGGAATAGAGTTGAAGAGAATTCGAATTCCTGACACTGAATTTGGGTGAAATTAAATTGATATATTTTTGATATAAAATATGAAAATGATTTTCAAATAATTATTATAATAAATCATGAATGTTTAGGAAGTTGAAACAATCTATGCTTAAGATGTTAATTGTAAAATTTAAAATAGATTATAAGCATAAGATATTTTTATATTTCATTTGTCATTTTACTTTATTTTAAATTTTAGTTAACTTCTTATTTTATTTGTTTTATTTTGTTTTCATTTTTTGTTAATGTTTGTGGGTATTATTACTAAAACCCTCATCAGACTTAAACTTGTCCACTAGGGTACCCAAGGGGTTTAACGGCGTGTTGCATATGCTAAATGCAATCGTGTCAATCTACTTAAGTGATTTAGGTTAATTTAGGTTTTAGTTTTTTTAGTTTTAACTGCTTCTATTGCTAAGAGACTAGCAAGAAGTTGGGTGGGGGTTGTGATGAGTGCTTAAAAGCACTAAATATACCATGTTTTAATGTCATTTATTTAATAAACTGGATTTGTATATGCTTTATTCTATTATATTTTACAAAAATCTATGATGGGGACCCTTTAGGCAAACAACCTAGGAAATCATAAAGTCAAAGGAATAAAAATGATTGATTTGCCAAGAACATATTGAAGATGATCAAAATAAAACCCTAAGGAAACAATGTCCTTAATACCTAAACTTTGAGATGCCACAAATGATGATCACTCCCTTTGAGAAGTCGGATTCAAGTATCCAATCAAGAACACAAGAAGGCAAAGCAAGAAGCTTTCTAAAATATACTTTTCATTAATGATATTCGTTCTTGCCTCCAAATCACATAACTCTTCTTCTTTATAAGAAAGAAACCCTAAAAGAAAAAACCCTTGATGAAATGGGCCTAATAAGCCTATTTATTTATTGATTGGGCCTAATCCAACATTAAAAATAAAATAATAGACTTAAAATAAAAATCTCACAATTCACTAAAATAAAATCCGAGAATTCATTAAAATAAAAATTGCTAAATGATAACTGTATTTTATATAGTTATTTTCATCAATTTTAGTAATGATAATTGCTATGTTCTTTTAATATTTAGTCAATTTTTGTTAAATAAATTAATATTTTCCTTTTATGCATTAAAAATACATTTTTAATAAAATTAAATCATTTGTATCGAAAATGTACTTAATTTCATATTTTTGTCCACAAATATAATTTCAAATAATATAGTTCTTAATTACAATTTATAAAAATCAAAAATATAATTTAAATTAAATTTGGGCTTAATTATAATTATTAAAAGTTTAAAAATTTAATATAAAATTAGCAAAGGGCTTAACTGTAATTTAAGAAAGTTCAAAATGTAATTTGAAATATATTTGTGCGTCAAAATATAATTAAGAAAATTAAATTTTCTGCGTAGATTAGAAGAACCACGCGGAAACAGCAAGCGCCAACCGTGGACTATCCGATCAAAGAATAAACACCTACGATTCGCGCATCCAGATCACGCCCGACCAAATCGCGTGTGTGCAAATGCTTTTACGCGGGTCAGTGCCCGAGTGGGGCCCACCTGCCGCGCAGGCCGGTGTGTAGAGTGGGACCCACATGTCGGCCGAGTAGAAATTCCCTCGAGTCGCATCTCTCACCGTTGGATCGGATGAACGGTCCAGATTGAAGCGCGTGGAACCAACCTGTCGCGCACTGAACCATTTGTCTAAAAATCGTGTGTGACGTAGTTCATCCAAGCGGCGTGCACCATCAAGGTCTCCTGAATAAGAAGTAGCCACGTGTCTCCTTTATTTTGAAGCCAACAATATTATGACACGTGGTATTTTACAATGCGCTTGACCGCGCTGGATCACGCCCGTTTTGTAGCCGTTGGCTCCCGTGCGCCCGTTTCCAACAACTAATGAAATGCTGCCATGTGTCCACATTAATCCTTGCAGCAAATCAGAGTTGGACACGTGGCATGCACTTTGAATTTAAATAAAATCCGAATGACGCCTTTCTACGCATGATTTTTAAGTTTTTCGATATCGAATTTCGAAACGCGTCGATTTTAGTTTCGAGGGAATATTTTTTTACGTGTTTCTAAAAAATAAAAAAATGTATTATTTTAGATGTATTTTTTTAGCTATAAATAGGTGATATTATGATGAAAGTTTTTTTCAGAGTTTTAGTTTTGTAATTTTGTGTGTTGTTCGGTTTTGGACTACAGAACACGCATAAGCCATTTTTTGGCTTTTGTTGTGTTCTGTGTGTGCCAAATATTTTTCTATGTGATGTTTTAATTTTCCCTCTTCTTCATCTTTTTTTGTAGTTGTTATTTTTATTTTAATTTAATGAAGTAATTTAATTTTTCTATGGTTGCATTTGATTCAAATTTATGAAGCTTTGATTTTAATTATTTTTGATAGATTTATAAGACGTTTAATTTGTTCTTTTTATCTTGCGCTTAATGCTTTTTGATTATTTACGAATTTTATCAAAACGATTTGTGGCATAAAAATAAACTTGAGAAAGGCATTTTTGTGTAAATTGCTCGTAGATAAAATGACATGTATGATGAAGGATAGGAATATACCCTAATTGTATGTGTGACCATTTGAGAACTTAGAACTTAATGAATCTTGGTGAATTTAATTCTCATAGAGATATAGTGAATTAATTTAACGAGGTGTGTTTATACGGAGCTCGGAAGAGATGTATGAATAAAAAAAGAAGTTTTCAGTTGACAAATTAAATGTACTAAAAAATATAAATCAAGAGAAAATAACACGATTTGAGTGGATTAGTTTGGTGAAAAACTGCAATCCTAGAGTTCTCTTATTTTCTTTTTACCTTTTTCTTAATCAACGATTGTTTTGGATAAAATCAGAGAGATACAATTTTAGTACTCAACAAACTATAGTAACAAATCTCCGTGGGAACGATCTTTACTTACAAATCTTTATTACTTGTGACCATGTATGCTTGCACGTTTTTATGTTCTCTAAAAGAGACAACACTAAACATAAAAGGCCCACAATTAAATAAAAGATTAAGACATAAAATAAAAAGCTCACTATTAACAAAAATAAAAATTACTAAACATAAAAAAATCCATAATTAACTTAAACAAAAATATTCCTTCCTAATTTATTCCTTGCATCCAATTTGACATTCCAAATCTATCCCTTGCATAGGATCTTGAGAATATTTGTAGCATCTTGAGAATTTTTAGAACATTTATAAACATCAACTTGGTTAGCACCTCAATCTCTATTAATCTATTTGTTCAAATGAATGGTTATAATGTAGTGTTTTGTTAGTATTTTAATACATAAATATTAAAATAAAGAAAAAAAATTGAGGCATGTTTATCATACTTATTGGAGTTTAAATTAATATCATTTATTTGATATTATCCAAATTAAAGAAAAGAGAAAATGGAAAATAAAGAAAAAAATAATTGTCGCGGCACAAGGAGGTTTGAACTGGCCAAAAATTTGGTTGCTATCTGATTGAGCTGCGGTTGAAATAAAAGTTTTAATCGCATTCTTTCCTATAAATAGGACCCCTTATATACCAAGAAAATAAGCTACCAAGTTGCATTTTTAACAACTTTCTCTCTCTCTTTTCCATAGATTTTTATATGTTTACCTTTTAAAATTTATTTATTTCTTCCCATAATTTTGAGGAGAACATGTTATGTTTTAGTAGTTTCTAGTTTTCGATTCAACAAATTCATAAGTGCAATTACTATTGGAGTTTTCCAATCTTAGAATCAACTCTTCAAAGTTTTGTAAATATATTGTTAAGGTATTAATTATATTCCTTTTGCAGTCCATATAGTGTTGCTTCTTCTATGTCATTCTTGATTTGTCTATGATCAATTATAACATGTTAGGCTGATAGTAAATATGATATAATAATAGCATTGTTATCCATTCAAAATATTTAAAAGGTAAAACATTTTCTTAATATATTGATTTTATTTTTATTCAAGATTTTTATAAAGAATGTTATTTGAAGGAGTACATTACTCTTAATAAAAAACTTAATATGAGAGTAAATTAAGACTTAATATATTGATTTTCCAGAAATCTCGCCGCGGTGAGAATAATGTTGCCGCTGGCAAGTTTCATCCCAAAACACATTTTTTATGTTGTTTTGTTCCAAAATTGCCCCCCAAACCCTAGATCTATATATACATTATGATGGAAAAAGAGGAAAACGGCAGAGAGAGCAGAATTGAGTTAGTTTTGGAGGAGAAAAGGCAATTTTGGAGAGAAAGGTTGGAGAAGCTTGAAGGATCATCACCATTGTTGCTACCAAGTCTTCATCTTCAAGAGTTTTTCATCTCTTCTCCTTAGCTTTTATTTTCTGCATTTTATTCAGATTGTTTGTTCATGGATTCAATTGAGAATATGTTTGTTCTTATTTTCGTTATGAACTAATTCATTTTTGCTAAGGCTATGATGTAGTTAAATCAAGAAAATATGATTTCTTGTGTTATCGTTATATGAATTCATTGTTTTCAAGTTGAGTATTTATTTCCATGCTTAATGCTTTTAAATTTCTGATCAAGATTTAGATGATTTGTTGCATTATATTGAGACCGAGAGGAGATGTGTAATGAATGCTTCTTGTGATAAATACCGTATGTTGAATGCGAGTTTGACACCTAATGCATGATGTATGTGGTTATTCTAGAAATTCCATAAATCATAATGTGCTTATTTGTGATTAAATCTTCATAGAAATATAGTTGGTTTTCATAGATAAGTAATTCTAATATAACTCGAGAGAGAGTATTAGATAAGTTTCGGTTTTTCAACCATCACTTCTAACTTTGATTTTCATATAACATGATTTGAAATCGGATTGAATTGATTTACCAAAATCAAATGTCTTAGCATTTTTAATCATTTATGAACAATATTAAATTTTGTTATTTGCATTTAGTTTTAAGTTAATTTACTTTTTAAACAAATTCAAAAATTCGGTTTTCAAATAAAATTAGGATTAGTCAATTTCGGTACTTAGTAACGCCATTCCTTGTGGGTTCGATATCCGTACTTTTGTACACTTTATTACTTGAACGATTCATACACTTGCGAAATTACGCATGAGTAAACTTAAAAAAAAAACTCCTACTAAGTCACATGAGATTAAGTGTTTTATTGTGTCACAAAATTTTGGGGTTTTTGTGTTTTCTTATCTAATGACATAAAAATAAACATAGATACAGATTTAATAAAATTTATGAAAATTTTATAATTCATAATAGTGGAGTATTTACGGATATAATAACTAAGTTAATTATGCTTGCTCATATTATTTATATTATTAAATATATAAATTGATATTTATTGATTATCTATTTTTTATATGAATACCACCTTTGGTAGGATTAGATATTCTTTGTTAATTAAACAAATCAATTAACACCTATGGGTGGGTCGATAACTAATTTGATTAATTAAATTATTTTTTTTCTAAGAGATTGAAAATAAACCATTTCAATGTCACATTTGGTGGGGTTAGATACTTTAAACTTTATTCAAGGTGTCCAAATTAAACCTAAGAATCTAATTATTTGAGTACTAACTTTTAAGTTTTAAAACCATTAATAAAAACATATTATCAATAGATTTTTAAATAATAATTCTTATAATTTTTTTTTAAAAAAGAGCTTCACTCTAACTACCGGGCAATTATACCAACAAATAAAAGAGAACTACTCTAAATGAGACCGGCTAACTTAATCGTAAAATCTAATTTTTAGATTTAATTTTTTAATGAAAAATAATATATTTCTCTCTAACATTCTTAATATAAAATATTGAATAAAAATAAAAACAATTCATTTTATAGATTTTTACCTATTTAATATTTTGCAAGCATAACAACATTTTTATTATATCATGTTTAGAAACAGCCAACAATGTTAAATTTAATCACAAAAAAATGCACGCAGATGGGAACAGATGCACGCACAAACTTCGGTGTTTGTTCGGGCGTGGTATGGTGCACTGTGTGCATTTCTCTACGTGACTAGGCGTACTACGCAC